>OX392462.1:214296199-217143492 GCA_947623515.1 Neoascia interrupta | reverse complement strand
AAAAACAAATAAAAAAAATTACTTCAACTTATTCCCGGTTGACTCACACATTTAAAATAGATATTGTTCCTGTTTAACGCGAGATATAATGTTTATTTTTTGCTACTTTTTATTTTTTAACTTTTAAAATGATACCAGCGACGGATAAAAATTACAATTAATTATTAAAATAAATAAATTTTAGTTGTTGTAACGGATGCTGATCATTTGTACAAAAATGAAATTTTGAGGAAAATAACAGAAATTTTTATTTAAAAAAAATGTTAAGTATTCTAGTTTTTGCGTTCGTAACACTTGTGATTTTTTTTCTCTAATATTTAATATTATGGTTGATGTTGCTATAACGATTTTCACTTTTCTTATATCGATTCAAAACAATGTTCTTTTAGTTAATTGTTTTGTTGTCTTAATGTAGGACTTCGACATTTTAGCGGTTATTATGTTAGCTGAAACAAAAAACAAGATTAAAATATTTTATCTAAGGATACCTTTTAATTTAATTCAGGGATATAAAATTTAAAAAATAAATTATAAGGAAATTAGGTTTGCCGGTATAAGAAGTAATTCATTTGGTTTATCTTTTAAGTGATGTCTGGACAGAGGCTCACTTCTTAATGAGTAGGATATCTGAAAAAAAGAAAAAAGATTGTTAGAAAAGATTATCACCTCTTTAAAAACTTATTAAGATTAAGGTATAGATTTTTTTAAGTAAAAATTTGAGTTAAACGTAAAACCTTATACGCTCTTCACTTAACAACTGAATCAAAAACTGAGTTTTCAGCAAAATGTTTTCGAAAACTTTTTTAGCCATTCACACTTTCTAAACGCCAACTAGAATTTGTTTTCGTTTCTCATTTATTCATCAGTTGTCATATTTAAGCCCAAATTGATTTTTGAAGGTGCCTTAAAAGATGCATAATAGGAGGAAACATATCAAGAGTTTTATGTTTCCCTGACCACAAAACTAGAATCTGATTGTAGATGGGAAATTCGTTTTCGCAGATATTAACACCCAAAGTTAAGACAAAAGTGGAATTTTTCGCTAATTAAAGTTAAAATTCCACATTTTAATTTTTCTACCAAGCCTGCATGTTCTCTGCATATATAATGCGTATAAGGTAAAGACGTCACCGACCCTTTGAAGTAAAAAAGGCTTTAATTACGGCGTTATGCGCTGTAATACGACATCTTTCACATAACATTTCAAGGAACCGTTTAAAACTCTCACGCCAGCATTCGAGGCATAAGATTTTCGAAAGGCCGACAACTACCCGTTATCGTAAGTACTGATAAGGAAGCGACGAACATGGGTTAAGCAGTCAATGAGAGCAGAATGCTCATGAAGGAAAGAAATCCAACACCTACATCTTGAGGTAGTTAGCCCGGGCCCGGGCTCCCCGACAAACTCAGACAACAATAACAGAAACAAATATTGCCAATCGCTGTTTCTTGGGGCGAAGAATCCAGTTGACTAGCAAAGCCCTCTTTTGAGTGATTTAAGTGGGGTTCACTTTCTCTCTCCATGAGCGCAATGTCATTGCAATCGCATTGTATCGTAAGGGGGAGCCAAGGCTTCTTTGTAAAGCAGCCTATAGGTGTTTATTTATCAGATGCTCACAATAACAAACATGAACTTTGTCAATCGCCGATTGAAACGCTCGAGGCTGCATTGAAAGGAAAATATTTCGGGTAGTCTTTTGTCCCGTCTGCATAAGCGCCACCTAAATTCAAAGGATATCCGATATTGATGACTTTACGATTGGTGCACAGTAGCTCCGCAAAGACCATAAATTATCCAGAATTATATTATTGAATGAAATTTGGTAATAGAAGCAGGCCAACAGGCTTAGGTCGACTGTAACTGCCCCTCATCGCACTCTCATCTTTAAGCCAAACATGCCACCAAAAAAGAATCCGTTACATGGTTACAACGCTCTAGGTTTTTTGTGACTTCAAGAACACTATAACTTCAATTCCCAAGAAGGGTATTCAAGTTATAGTGTTGTTGTTGTAGGGAGTTGTTGATCAATCTGGTTAGAAGATCAACAACATCTTATTCAGTAAATGATAATAAGTGACAGCCAACATCCAAATCATCTTTACAGCCACAGCTTGGCGTCTCCGTTCGACAGATTAATTCCTTGCCGATTTCCACGGTTTTCTATTGAAGATTACCAGAAAATGACTGAAAATAGTCTCGACAATAATTTGTGTCTCCACTAGATGTTTTACAGTCACTTTCCAATAGTGGAAATCGGCAAGGCATTAATCTAAGTTCAGCCCAAATGTCTATGGAAATTTTGTTTAAATCGGGGTGTGTTATCTGTATGTACAATTGTATACCTTCAACATATGAGCAGTTCTGTGTATAAAAATGTGAACATAATAAAGACTTTAATAAAAGCGTTACCGAATGTTTAATACTACTGATGATTGAGAACAATGTTTTTTTGCATACAATTTGGTTTATAACCTCTTTTAAATTTTTTTAAAACTTTCATAAATTTGAACACTGAAGTTATTTAATTGGAGTACTCAACTCACTGTTGTTTGTGCTACCAATAATGTCGATCGTTTATAACTAAGTGTAACTTACTTAAAATTTTATTTAAAGTGAATTTTAACCTAGACGTAAAAATCACCAATTGCAGGAAATTTCTAGCTAAATTTATTCAATAAGTCCATAATAAACTTCGTGAGTTTAAACAAAGGGAAACTAAAATCGCATGATAATAATAACAATGTTACAGAAATTTTATTTATTTTATTTTTTCACAGGTAAATGTATGCAATACCTACTTCACTAAACTTTTTACATAGTCATATCACTTACACAGACAGTGAAAAAGTTGTTAATAGTTGCTTGCTTTAAACGAGATAAACTATTTTTCACATTTTAATCTCGAAATTTACTTTCACTGTTATAATTTTTTTCTTATTCTGTTATCAATTTTAATGCATATATATTTTTAAGTTTAAACCACGAAACTAGGTGTATTGAAGCAAATAAAACAAAAAACTATTGATTTGATGAAAAAATTACAACCACAAAATTAATCACATTATCTCACAAAAATCTATAGCGACAGACTGTTACAACAACACCTCTCTATTGACTGAATCATTATTATTTCGATGCATACACATTAACATCAAAGGGGAAAAGCTATACGCTTATGAATATCAAAATTGCAGCACATAAAACGTACAACATTACCCCTTAAATGTCATGCCTTTCTTGTTGTTACTTATTTTTTAAGTATTCAGATATTAATTTTTTTTGTCCCATTCTGCACTCGATAATATATCTGCGATGTGAAGCTCTCTCGTTTTTTTTTTTGTTGTAAACGAAATTATTTTAATTTTTACCTGAAAAATGTATACGTATAATGGTGCGCTTTTATTTGTGGCTTTTGTGTTCATACATACAATTAATATACTTGTACTTATTGGGTATATGCAAAAGTGTTGGGTGATAAATGATTACAAATCAATAAACGAGGGGGTGAATGACAAGCAGCAGAAACTAAATAATTAAAAAGACACGCGTATATATACAAGAGTATAAGCAAAGAGCATTATTTTCTCGTTTATACTCATTTTAATGGAATGTTTTCACATTTGTATTGGATGTCTCTCCGTCTACCATACCTTTTGCACTAAGCCTTAAAATAACCATAACACATTTTGCAGTTAAACATGGTTTCTAGATTCTCAAGGTCGATTTTTTTTTTGTACAGTTTATATTAGGCAGACGAGTTTTACGATCTATAAACCCAAAAGGTTGCATTCTTAAAATTTTGCAGTTTTTGTTCCACGAAAGCAGAAATGATATTCCTTTTCATTCCATGTGAGAATCTTAATGTTGATTCAGCAGAAAATATGATTAAAAAATTTAATTGACACGTTTTTCCGCTATACTATCGTCAGTTCTTTTGAGACTTCAGATCTAGATAAAGGTCAAACTTTTCAGTACAAAAGTCATTTGCGCCTTTTACAGCGGCTCAATATACGTCCAAATAAATAATTTATGGCCATCGTAAGACTGATGTTATCATAGTCAGTTTTCGACGGAGGGTATAATAGAAAATTTCAAAACCACTCCGGCCTTAGTCAATTAAAAAAAAATAATTATTAGATTGAGAACCAAATAAGTTTTTGCATGGCTAGGACTGGGGTAGGCAACAATGTATAGCTAGTTGCAAAATTCCTTCCAATACTCAGAAAGTCAACTAGAAAAGAGCCTGCTAGATAGAACGTATTATACTGTAACGGGTACCTTCTTAAAGCCAACAAAAGCTACCTTAACGAATAATAAAATAAATAAATAGAGTGGCACAACAGCTCGAGGTGAACCAGGGCCAACTTCTCAACAATGTATGCTGGTGTGTTAATTTCTTTACATACAAGGGGACCTACAATTTTTTGCCGAATCCGAACGGCACTTTGAGAAGTTTTTCAAGACAAATGATACTCGCGGAGGGCTTGTCAGACCCTCGCAGAGGTGGGGCCGTGAAAAAGAACAAGTCTTTTTTTTCAGGTGACGATGGCAGGATTCGAACCCAGACCTCCGGCGTAGTAAGCACACACACTAACCACTACGCCACGGCACCCCACACCTTAACGAATAATATGTGTTGGAATTTATGGCGCTTATTTCTCTCAAAAATTAATGAGTACTAATGAGCATCGGCGCCAAGACTTTTAAGGGAAAAAACTTGATTACGAGGTCCGAGGTCGAAGTGCGAGATATACCTGGGCCTCAGCCAATAAGCTTCGCCAGCCAGCTAACTGTCTCCAGTTTTGCACGCAAAGTTGTCTGAGGTCACCCTTATAGCGCACCTCTTTAAAACTATTGTGCACACATTTTGCTCAGAAAAAGAGAACAAAGTCATCTTATGAAATAACTCTAATCTCAGGAGCCCTTCAATGACCGACAGTACGGCTTCTGAAACCAAAGATCTCCTGGTGACCTGATGACCTTTCTCACCGCAAAAGTGGAACCGCTCCGGGCACCTACTAGGTGAAAACAACATTGCGCTTGAAATTTCTAAAACATTCTACAGAGATTGGGATCAGGTGAAAATGACTGCATTCGGAGATGATAATTCTGTTATTCGAAGAACTAAAAATTTTCGTTCGAACCGCTCAATCCAAGTACTGGATGACTAAAAATCTAATTTAGCTCATTGATGCTGGTGTACTTCAGAGCTTTTTAAGTATTTATTAACGATCTATTGTGCTTCACTTCCGCAATCAAATATATTCCTTTGCCGACGACAGTACTCTGAGCTTCTCATACTCGTTTCCAGCCCTCACCCAATAAACGTTGAAATGGAACGATTTCGTATGTAAAACTCATTAAACGCTGACCCCAATAACCTTACAGCTTGGGGTCCCTCAGATAGAGTGGAGTTTAACGCATCCAAAACTTGAACTTGTCGAAAACTTGTCATATAAACCGAATAGAAATGAATGGAAGAAAAGTTTCCACAATGATAGGGTTAGCATTGTGGAAACCTTCCTACCCTTGGAGCTCGGAATGTATGTGAATGAAAAACTTTGTTAAAATGATCTTATAGTTATACGTGATTGCCGCGAAATGCTTCGTTATACGAAGATGCCGCGAAATGCTTAGGATTCCTAAAGCGATGCAAAAAATATTTATCACACCTTCCGAGGAACAAGCTTCCACATAAGATATTTTCTCATCGTTTAAGCTCTCAAAGTGCATCTTTCTTCTCTGATCCCTTTTCACTCAACGTATATTAACTCATTATAAGGGTAGCCATAAACCCTTGAACGGCAGCGTGACATAAAAAAATCTTCGCTCCTGAAAATACAATCATCACTCTACTTGATAACCAAAATGACATCAAAAAAAGGTTTGCCTATCAAGTCAATCCTATGTTTGTTCGGTGGAAACACTATGCGATTTATAGTTTCACTAATCTCCGTTTTGCGACTGAACATTAAGATTAAGAAAAAGCGACTTAAATTTTAGTGGCGGTCCAAATTTAGATTGCGTACAATCTTTTTGCAAAAACAAAATTGAATCAGTTGAATCAATGCAAAATTGAATCAGATTTCAGCCTCGTCCTCGCCCGTAGTTTTTGAGTTCAGGTGTATAAATATATTTTAATATTAACACAAATGGTTCTTAAATCCGCTTGCACTTTAAGTAACTCGAAATTTTAAACTCCGACAACGCTATAATTATGTCCTAATCAATTTGTCAACTGACGTTTGACGAAGGATTTCAATACAACAGTTTTTGGTGGGCTTTGAAATTGTATTTCTTAGATTGCAGCACATACATTTATTTTTCTGTCTTACCTTTTTCCTCAGCATTGAGATAAAGTTAATGTCAAAACCAGTTAATGTATGTTAAACTTAGTAGAAGTACTAATTTAACGTATTTTTTAAGGAACACTAAAGGCGATGCCGAAGCCAAACCCCCACTGCGATGAGAAGATTCTAAGCATATTTATGGCGTTCTTTTAGTTACCGAATATTTAAATTGGTGTAGAATAGAAAAAATATCGTTCTTTTCTCGTACACCAAAACAGTATCACCCTAGCGTAAACGTTCTTTTTGAATTTCGGTGGAAACTGGTTGAAGCTAGTCTTCGTATGTTAATGACGTTTCGATTGTATTTTCATTTGGGATTTAATCTTCGCTGTGTGTTGTTGACATCGATATTGTACAATATTTTTGTGGAAATGGAACTAAGAAAATGGCAATATACTAGAGGCCTAACGTTTAAAAGAATAAAATGAGCTCGATTCGGCTTTGATATGTTTACTAGGTATCATGTCCTGACCATGATTGCATTTTTCTTTGTTGGCAAATGAAGCTAGAGGTTCGTCACGAAAATATAACAGCTGGTGAGAAACACACAAATATCATACATGATCCTAATACTTTACTCGAGTCTTTGACGGCCACCTCAATCGTTCGGCAGAAATTTAGTGGGATTGCCGCTGTATTTTTACATTAGGTTAATCCAGATTAAGACTGTTATGGTTACCTCTAATTTCTATACTTTAAACTTACGTTTTTCAGAGAAATCATCTTCTGGAGATTAATTAGAATACATCTTAATACTTCATTCTTATTACCGACCGCGCGGCGCAAACAAAAGAAACATTGTGTGTTTTACATTCAACTAAAAATAAAGTCAGAGCGATATGACAAGAAAGGTGACGTCTACACGTCGTGCAAAATTCTGCGATCTTTACACAATGAAACCAGGGCAGATCAATAGATAGATCTTTCTAATAAAAATATTATGTAAGTAATATTTTAGAAATCTTTTATGGTTAAAGAAAAAGGTTTGAAGACCAGCAGTAGTAGTACAAAAAAGTATAGATTTTTTTTAGCAAATTGACATTAGTTCCAGCAAAAACAGTCGTGTTGAAAATTAAATATAACAGGTATGTTACAAGACATTTTGATCAGGGACGTCATACAAAAGTTCTCCCATTAAAAATATGGAGACAAGTGCTTGTCACAAGAAAAGTATAATGATGGCAGCTGTTTGACAACTTACCCGGTTCAAAATTGGAAAGCAATGTAAATGCAAATATGCATTGTGAATAGAAGTGTAGCGAAACAGGTCCACTTTAACGGAAGGATGTATACAAAGCAAGAGCGGATAAAAAATATGAAATTGGAAAAACAGAAAAGCACTGTACATCGCATTTTGGTGGGCTTACACAGTGTCGACATAGACAAACGAATACATCCAACGAATTGCTGTATTTTAAGGAGCAGGATGAGGATTTGCGTGAAGTGGGGTGGCTGGGCCATGAGTACCACCTATTGAGAGCGTTGGCGGTTACCATATTTTGGAATTTGAGCACTCAGCACAGGGAATAAAGCAGCGGTAGAAAACCATAGATAGTTGGATAGAGAGAAGGAAAAGGCATAGTGTATGCTGATGGTGGTTGGTTTGATTTTTTTGTTTCTGTATGAATTTTCTGCTCATATCCTTGATTTCGATACTTTGTGCCATTTGGAAGGGTAGCAAAGGTAGGCTTACACACTCACCCGTTGACAGACTACTGGCTTCATGGTGTGAGAGATGTGGTGCGACATTTGTTTTATATATGTAAAAACGGGACGGCCGACAAAAAACATGCAACTGGATTGAAAGTAGGCAGAGCGAGAGCTAAGTATATTATTCGATTCGCATAACCAAACGAATTAGTTGATTTCCTTGCGCTATGTGCTGTCTCTGATCCTTCTTCATTTGCAGGATGGTGAATGTGCGGGGCTAAAATTTATATTATTTTTTTTTTAGAGAAAAAGTCCTTTTGCCATTACTGTCGGCTAATAAAATGTGAAGAGAGGCGTCTATGGAAAATCAATACCTCCAAGTTCCGACGCCCGAAAAAGTTTAACGTATTTGCCTTTTCTTTTGGCCTGTCCTTATTTGTATCCTTTAGCGTTCGTTTTTTTTTTTGTGTGCACTGGGTAGATGTATACCTACCTACCTATAGCATGTGTGGGGGTTTCCTTGAGTTTTGTCGTTGAACAATGGTGATCAATGGTGTCTTGTGTTGGATGGACCAGGGCAACATTGAGACGAAAAAGGGTAAAACATAAAAGTGTATATGTACTTAAATTCTCTCTCTGATGGTACACAGCCCACAGTGCGCACATACATACAAATACCAAATTAGAAAAAGAAAAAGTGGAGAGCGTTACTATAGTAGCATAACAGCAACCACACGACGACGCTGCTGGTGGATAATGAGATATTTGCGCGACCTTTTTACTCGATTTCCATTTTGATGATGATTTTCCTTCGTTTGCTGCTTCTTTGTGCGCGGCTGTGTTCAACTCAATTTTAAAATTATTTGATTTTTTTTATGAAGGTGGGAGATAAAACGAATGTAAAATAGTTTTAATTCCACCGAACCAGAGAGGGACAACCAATGGCAATGGTAAGAGCCGAACAAACGATAGGACACTAGCAAGAATTTTTTTGTTTTTGTGTTGTAGGTACGCTGTACAGTTTTCAGCATTGTATCCAACGAAAGGCAGTGCTTTCTTAATTCCACCATCAGGGTGGATGGTTAAATGTAAGTATGTACGACTTGCGGTGTATGTTTCAACCCCGAAAGTGGAATAATAAATGCAACAATCATCATGACGATGATGTTGGTGATGTCTATCGATTTTTTTCATAGTGGATATGAAATAAAGTAAAAAGCAAAATAATGGTGAGGCTAAATTTAGCGCAGATTTGTATGGGGCCAGAGATACAGAAACTTTTAAAAGAAGAGTTTTTTATATGTGTAAGACAATCAACGAATTGCGTAACAATGGTTGTTCTTAGAAGTTCACAAGTCTAGAAAATTAATATTTAAGTGGTAAATTCTTGACGGAGTTTAGATTACCGTGAAAACTTTTGAGCCTTGAAACTAATTAGGTAGGTATATTTGTTGCGAATAAATTTAATTCAAAATTTTCTTCCCCAAGAGTTGGGATTCTATGCTTGGATTGTTTGTCGGTTTTTACGTTCCGCATGAAGTGTCCGTGATGGTCAGAAGCCCTAAAGTGCAATTCTCCCTGCAGTTGCGCATAAAGAAGTTAGTACCTCCTATTCTTAAGTCAAGTACTTCCTATTTCGCAGATCAGCTCGGAACATAAACGAGTGCCGCGCAAGCTGGAAGCCATGCCGACCGTAAGGCAGCAGTTCATAATCCAGTAATTAGCTCACAAGAATTGGGTAAATTGCATTTTCTGTTGAGAGCATACACTCAACTTTTTGTTGGCACTAAAATGTCCCAGTTCGACAGAAACTGAAATGAAGCGGATTGGATTAAGTTCATTCAATTTTGACCTAGGTACGAAAAACTTTCGATGTAAGCGGTAGTTAAAAGAGTAGAATTTAATGCATCCAAAACGCTGTTTACTCTCATTAAAGCTAAATCGAAATATACAGCAGTTGTCTATAAATGTGACACCTTCATCAAGGAAGCCGAAAGCATATCCTCAGTATAATACGTTAACGAAAACCTTCGATGAAAAGGCTATGTATGTATTCAGTTTTTTTTTTAAAGCAATGCAAAATTCTTTCGCCTTTAAGTTTATACCTATGTTTCCAGAAATAAGTCTTAACTCTCATGTCTTGGCAGGCATGTGCACCCAGAACATGAAAACTCAATTGAATCCTTGCAACACCTCGCAATTGTCCACCCCGTATGTTTTTCGGTACACAGCTTATCTGGTGAGCATTCCCCCATCCGTCACCTGGCGTGGCGGCCAATTGTGATAAAAACCAGCCGCCCCACCTACCATTGCTTTTCTCTGTAAGGGCATAACACCTGCGGGGGCATGATTTGGTATATCTTATTCTCTTCGCTCGCGATATAGTTGCACATTTTATTCCTATAGTCTTAACCCCTTAATGGCTTAAATTTTTTAAGGCAGCAAGCGGTATCGTTTTCAGTAAAACTGTCTCTTCTTCTTTTTTCTATTTGGGCAATGTTGCGCACTAAGAAATCAAAAACCTTGCTATTCCTAATTGTTTATTTGTGGTCTATTCCTAATTGTTTATTTGTGGGTTTCACAGAACTGGTATTCTGTCAATGTGTTCTATGCTCTAACTTCTATTTCACACGACTGCTTAAACGAAAGCCAGCAAAAATATTTCAAAAAACTCTACCAAATAAAACTCCATAAGCATATCATGTTCAACTATAGGCCAGAGTCGAGATGTTTTACGCAACACCCCATGCTATCCCAAAAGCTCAAAACTGTCATTCATAAGCAAACTTAAAAAGCACTTTCGGCACGCACAAAAAGTTAAGAAGTCGATCAAACAACAAACCACGAAACCATGCATGCCGCGCGTATAAAACCTCTCTCGTGAAACTGTGCCTCTCTCAAAATGGTTTTACGAGTCAATTCTCCAATGTGACTGACCAAGTACCTTATCTACCTACACGCACTGAAACTCTCGGTACAAAAGTTAAAGTTGCGATTTCAACTTATTGATCCAAGAAATATGTACATGCAAATCTGCCACTATGGTCGGCTTTGTTAAAATGGTTGTGCTCACATGTGGTCGAGAGTTAGTCAATAAAATTAGTATTGTATGAAATTAATTAAGATTATGTATATGTATATGTACTTCCATCAATGAACCTTGTAGATAGGTATGTTATGTATACCTACTTGTTCTAAGATATTTTTGTTGTCAAATGTGCAAAATCTGCATCAATTCGGCTGCTACTTTTATCCATTCTGAAAGTGCTCTAAGATTCAGAGTACCCACATGGTACCTACCTCGACATGGAGCAATACAGTTTTTTAAGGTCGCAGTCGCATTCGTTGTTAATGCAATGCAGGTACCTGACCTAGGCTTTCTAAAACTACTCTGACGAAATACAAAACCTAAATAGAATTCCATATTTTCGACAAAAAAAAAATATTTTCAAGCATCTGTTTTTATAAAATTTTTTCTGTCGATTCCTTCTTTCATTCTTCTTTCTTCCGTTTTTCGGTTTTTCACTGACTTGTTTTTTTTTTTTTTTTGTAGTCTGGTGTCTGCCATGCCGGTGTTGTTGATGCCGGCAAACGACAGTAGCGTGTTGTAGGATGGTTATCCACCGCCAAACGCCAGACAGCACAACAAGTGAATGAAAGTGGAGGAAGTGATGATAAAGAGAGAGAAAAAAATGGATAAAAACGTGTGTTGAAGACATTATAGACATGTTGTGCGATGAAGCTATATGTTGTATTTATATTTTTGTGGGTTGTCATGTTGCACATTTCCAGCTGCAAGGAATATAGGACTTTTTTGTTTGAGAAAACAGTAGAGGCGGCAAGCTTGTCACATGTTTATGACAGGGCGACCTTAGCAATATGAAAAGTGACAAGAAGGTGTAGTCATTACAAAATTTTATAATGACAGCTGTCATTTAACTCATTGATTCCTTGAAACCTATGCACAGTGAAAATAACTTGACATAAAGAGAATATCAAAGTAGCATTCACACTACGCTTTATCACTACGCCGATGACATTTGAAGAAAAACACAGAAAAACTTGTCAACGAAATCAATTGATATGACAAAAAGTAATGTTAGCCATAATAAAACAATAAACTATTGCGCAAAGAAGAAAGCGAAAACAAACACAGACGCATGATCGAGTTGAAGCTGAAAAGAGGGAATGTTCAGAAAATGGAAATGCAAATGTAAAAGGAAAAAAAAAAATTATAAAGCAACGCCGTTCGATTCTGATAGTAATATGAGTGTGCTTTGCGACGCGCATACACCAAAATTAATTAATGCGAATGGGATAGATACAAAAAATATAAGCAGGCACAGTACAGGCGAACGAACCAGAACATTGGGAGAGATTATTCAGAAAACGTGGAGCGTGGAGGCAGCTGAAGTATGGTAGCTGCACGATACAAGAAAATCTGACAATTGTCCGTCGGCTTGCCTGACGTTCGGTCGGTCGGTCGACTTGAGAGAAAATCCAGTAAAACAGTTTTTTGCACTCGCTTCTTCAAGTGGTGTGGGTTTAGACAAGAGTGCGCTTCGATAATATGAACAGAGCTTTGAAGAGCGCGTGTAATTGTAATTTTGCTTCTTTAGCACGGAAACAGAAAGAGATGGGGAATATTAAAAGTGGTGCGCCAAGGCGCCCCCCAAAAAGCACACCGTTAATAAAGAATGGGAAAAAGTTGTCGCTGTCGTGTCTCATCATTTGCTAGAGTTCTGTAACCGAAAATCATAAGCAGAATAGTGCGTGTGTATGTGCACGAAAGAGATATGTGTTGTGTACCGTACCTACCTACACACTCTGGAACGGGTAGGTACGGGGATGAACTTCATAACTACGTTTAGTGGTGGATTTTGTGTATCAAAAGGGCTATTATTCTTGTCTTCTTTGGCCGGGTGTTTTAGAATAAAAAAATATATATATATATTTTCTTTAGAGCACACTAAAAACGGTTTCCTTTTGTTTAGCCACTTGTGAGTGTGTTCACAGTTACATACCGTTGTCATGTGCAAAGTCTTTTCGTCGGACTTAGTTGCTTTAAAAGAGGAAAACAGGATTTGGGTTTTATTTTTTCGCAAAATGTAAAGCATGGAGCTTGTGCCTCTCCCTTTTGCAACAATAATTCGCTGGTGCCTACCTATAATAGTGTTGAAATATGACGACAACGGCTTCATAGGTGGCATAGGCATTGCGACTATACCCATTTCATTTATAATAAATGTGATGTTGGTGTTGGGTAGGTACCTACGTGCTACATAAGTTTACTTGTTTTGTTTGGTTGGTTTGCAAATAATGGTCCTGCTCTTAATCGGTGTGCTTCTCTTTCATTATTGAAATAAGTGGATAAGTTCGAATCGGTGAAAATCTACCCACCTTCTTATTCGTCGACGGTTATGACAGATACGATATGCAGTCGTAATGATATTGCAAAATATTAAATAGGTAGGTGCCTACGGCATTAGTATAGGTAGGTAAATATTTAGGTACCTAGTGTAACATTAAATTTTTTACACATTTGTGTTGATTGTGTGCAAGAACTTGTTCTTTCGGGGTCGGGAGTTACGACCTCTTTATTTCGTAAACAAATCTATAAATTTTAAGCACTGAGAACATACTGGCAAAAGCTGAGCGGTCAAGGTTGAGCATATACTGGAGACGCCATTAACAATACCTAAACCTATCTACTTGATGCAAAGGCGGAACTGGATTATTGTCTGATTAAATAAAAAACATTATTGCAAAATTATTGTAAAATGTTGCGTTCATGATAGAATGAAATCTAAGAATCCTATTAAAATTACCTACATATTTTAGGTATAGACTACATACCTGTATTATAGTGTCGCCAGAATACAGATTCCCGTGAACCCCATACAACAAAGAGTTGGGAAGATCAAAAAGAGCATCTCGGCTCTTAAACCGCGAGAAGCTTAAAAACTTCCTGCTAAAGCATGACAAACAAAGAGCACTCTTAAACGATCGTTTCGTCTGCATGTGGCTGTAAAGAAACTTCGAGAATCTAGCTTCAGGTCTGAAATGTGTCTAGGTACCTACCTTCATTCATTTTCCAAGTGAAGGTAGGTACCTGAAGGTAAGGTTCCATACTTTATTTTTTATGAGGATTAGTCCTCTGCCTGCACCCTTTTGCTGGTGCTTTTGCGGCAACGCTGGATATGGTGCTATATAAGGTCAAGGCACCAGTCTGGGCTGGTGCTCCAAAGACAGCATTGCACTTGCTAGACAGGATACAAAAACGCGCGATAAAACTCATTGGAGACAGAAATATTGCGAAGTCAATTGACTCATTGGAACATCGACGCAATGTCTCTTGCCTATCACTGTTCTATCGCTTTTTCTACAAACAATGTTCCATCGAAATAGCCAATTGCATTCCACCCCTTAAGACCCGGCATAGATCGAATGCACATCAGTTTACCCTTTAGCCCACTTTCGGACGCACAGTTAAGTTTAGAGGTTCTTTCATAAGCCGTACAACGCGAATGTGGAATGTCCTCCCACGATCAGTCTTTCCTACACAATTCAATCTGCAGCTGTTTAAAACAGGAGTGCACCGGTACCTCTCATCCTTTCATTCTTCTTCTAATCCTTTCCGCTCGTGAGATGTGAAACAACATTAAAAAGGTAGCTAATCCCTTAATTCGCGAGTGAATTATAAAAAAAAAGGCGATGCTTTACTACTTTATAATCAGACGTAGTGAAGTCAAGGGCTGTGAAACTATGCAGGGAAATTCTGGACGAGTTATCACTTGGCAACACTGTAACTGTGTGTTGGGTGCCAGGTCACACCGATATACCGGGAAACGAAGAAGCGGACAAGCTTGTAAGATATGGGTCTGGGATGAATGCATCTCTAGCCCCCAAATCTATAATAAGCCCGCTGAGTTCGATAGCACGTAGGATAGAAACTGAATCCTTGAGTAGAACCAACCTTGAGTAGAACCAACCTTGTGTGTCTGCACGTCACTTGATACGTGCAGACACACAAGGGAGCTATGGCCAGCGGTAAGCAAAAAGAGACCACTATTTTTGATCGGACTAGCCCGCAGGAATATCCAAGGACTCACGGGAATCCTCACGGGGCCTACATGCTGACCGGCTAGAAAGAAAGAAATTGAATCTGTTCGTCACCTGCATTGCGAAGGTCCAGCCCTAAACAGCATCAGGCGTAGTACCCTCGGCAGTAACTTCTTCAACGAAGATAATGTAATCTAAATAATGTAGATCTAAAGGACCTCCTAAGATTTGTATACAAATCTGGATGGGTCCAAGAGGGCGGAACTCTGAACTTCTAACAGCGGTTTATTTCTACTTTCGTTCCAGGTGTTAAGAAGGTTCCCCATATGGACCTAACTGCTGGTCTAAGTGAGCCGTGACTATTGTCAAAAGGGCATCCATCAACCTAACCTAACCTACTTGATTAGGACTGAAATCATGTACCAACCGTAATGGGCTGCCTACAGATAAGCTTATTGTCACCCCTGCTGTAATAGTTAGTCATTGACAACCTGCTTCAAATGCTAAGCAACTTAGACCAAAACATCATTGGTTATTTGAAGATGACCTAGTCATCGTCATTAGGGGTGATCGAGTACCACAGATGCGCAAAATGGTTACTCGTATTCTAAAGAAAACATTTCCAGAACCCCTAGTAAGGCCGTCATGACATAGTTCTAAAGTGGTAGCGAGTAGAGATTGGAGCATCAGACGCTCCGATTAGCTCGACTTGTCTCGTCGGCAAAAACGTAATTTTTGCCCCCTTCAAACGGCACCACCCACTCAAGATGGTGCCTTGCTTAACCTAACAGAAGAGAGAGAATCTAAACTCTAATTAAGGAACAGAAAGAAGGGTAGAAGGGTAGAAAAAAAAATTAAGAAATAGCAGAAAAATGAAATGTCCAATGTCTAAATACGTCACCATCGAGGGAAGACGGAAACGGGGACACGGAAAACTATTTCTATCTAACATCGCTAAGCCAAAATACTCCCGATAATCCCTACTCTTATCCTTAAGCTAGCTTAACCTCTAATCTAAACTAAGCTACACGAAAAGCTGCGACTGTTTCCATGGTTGCTCCGTGGTGAAAGACATGCCAAACGATGCTTAAATCTAAGAAATTTTAAACCTTAATCACATCGTTGCTACATGAGGCAGTTCACTTGCATATTCTGTAATTTTTATTTTAATAACGCAAATACATACACCCATTTTGTCAGTTTTTTGTACATTGTCTATCGTTCACTGGTTAACTAAATATTTCAGAATCGATCGCCGTTGTCATAGCTCATACAATCCCTGCGGTAACATCAGCAATACACATCAGAAATCGGAGATAAAGGTCCTTAAATACAAGCCCACATGACATAATCCATGAGAACATATGATTCAATCAAGCGAAAAGTTCTGACACTAACTTGTCACAGCTGATTGAAATATCAAACGAAACCCAGTAATCGTGCTGGTCTGAATGCGTCGAAAGGTTTTTGAAATTATCTTTTGGCAATGAAACTTTTCGGTGCATTGTGAAAAGAGGGCAACTTGGAATGAATAAAAGTTGCATAAAAATAAATAAATAGAGTGGCGCAACGAGGTGAACCAGGGCCAACTTCTCAACAATGTATGCTGGTGTGTTAATTTCTTTACATACAAGGGGACCTACAATTTTTTGCCGAATCCGAACGGCACTTTGAGAAGTTTTTCAAGACAATTAATACTCTCGGAGGGCTTGTCAAACCGTGAAAAAGAACAAGTCTTTTTTTTCAGGTGACGATGGCAGGATTCGAACCTAGACCTCTGGCGTAGAAAGCACACACACTAACCACTACGCCACGGCATCCCAAAAGTTGCATACCTATATAAAATTTGGATCTACGTCCTAGGTACCTACTTTCCAAAGACAATGAACTCGTGACGTATCTGGTGTCTTTACACTGAATGCGCTGATTCAACAAATCTTTTAATTTTAAGATCATTTACAGATACCGTGCACTGGTGAAGATGCTAGTGACGGATCAAAAGAGAAAATTCGAAAAAAAACATGACGTCGAAGCTAGATTGAAGAAAAATATATATACAGCTACACCACACATCACATCTTGACTGAGGAAATTGGAATTGGATTACAATTACAGGGAAAATACTGATGCTTCTGTATTTGCCTTGTGACTAAAAGACCCAAATGAAATGCATGGATAGAAAAAGAAGAAAATCGTATATTAGGCGACATGATTATAATAGTCACTACATGCATGAGCGGAGGAACACAGCCAACAACAACATCAATTATTATGGCACATAAACGATTGTGCAAAGAAGAAAAATCTCGAAAGTATCTTTTACACCTCGTCGTGTCTTCTTCTCCTCTTTACATCTGTTGTATGCCACTATGGGCATATAGACCTGCCTATAGCCCTGAACGTAGGTAGGTACATATCTGTTTTTTATTATAATTTTCTTAACAAAACGGGCAAACGAGAGACCAACGAAGAGCGAGAGGAAAAAAATGCAATTAAACAAATACACGTAGTAGGTATCTACCTACTTACTTGAAGTTTGAGATTTAGAAAACGAAAAATAATTCGCAGCAATCGCGCACAGAAATGAAATTCTTTGCGACTATGAACGGAAAACAGAAAAAGAGGTTAACACCATTCGGTGTACGCCCAAGAGTAAGAGAGAACGAAAGACTCTGAGTGTACAAGCGAACAAAAAGCAACAAGAAATAAAAAAAAGGTTCGTTAACCTCATTCCGCTATTAAATCTATAGTGTTATTTGCTATTTTTCCACCTTTATTCTCCCGTATTTTCTGTACATTTTTTGTTGTTGTTGCTGTTGTACTTATTGCAGATGTGTAACACACAGAATATAGGTAAACCTCTAGTATAGGCTTGTATAGTCTGTATAAATTACTGCCCACTAATCTTACGTTGGACGACATACGTCTTGGATTTCTTTTAAATGTACAGTCCGCGACAAATTTGAAATTTTTTCCCATTCAACATTTTGCTGGAGCATTACACAGAGTCTTTGTTTGAGTCGTGAATGATATATGTACTTATGTGTAGGACCTATAGCATGCCCAGCGAACGACAAGATATTATGTATTTAAATACATACTTACAGTAGATATTATCTACGTACTTTATAGCTTCAGTTTATGGGAAAGTGCAAGGGTGAACCAAAGTCAAAATAAAACTGATTCATCATGTGTATGGGTTAGGCATTAAATTTGTTCTTCAATTTCGTAATTGCTGTTATACAAAAATTTGATTCGATCGCATACTTAAACATTTTTTTTTTCTGTGAATGTATTTGTTAAAAGACAACAATAAAGCTCTTAAAGTTGGACACAATCAATGTAAAACTGATAAATAGGGTGGGGAATAAAACTGCGTCTTTGAATAACCTTAATCCCATTGTCACTATGTGTACAACAATTATGACAAGTTTCCCACATGTCGACTACATTTTGAAGAGAATACTATAGTTGAAGTACCTACTCTTTAAGGTTTCCCTTAAACGTGTTTCAGTGGCTGTTTAGTTAAGATTGTTTAAATATTTTAGTTGTCTTTAAGCAACGTTGCTTTAATTTTTATTTAACTATAAAAATCGGTTTTCCATTGCTGATCAACTAAATCATAGTTCTTTCAAAAAACCTAAAAGAGCAAATCGAATACAAGAAATACTGTAAATTTTTACATTTAATGGATAACAGCTGCTGAGTGACTGAAACAAACCAGAAGAGCCATCGCCTGACCTCTTCTACAATCATGCATGCTGTGTGCGTTACAGTAGGTTTTTTTACATACATGCATGAGAGCAACCTACAATTTTTTGCCTATTCCGAACGGCGAATCCTCGCGAAGGTGGGACACCGCGAAAAATTTTTATTGCCCCTGTCGGGAATCGAACCCGGGGCCGCGTGCACAGTAATCATACACACTAGCCACTGCACTAGGGCGCTGGCATTTCTACGCACTGGGCTTTTTTATTCTTTAGGTAAATCTTGTTTCTCGACCTAATTACTAATTTAACCACATGAAAACCCAGTTTTGACAAATTCTGTCCAGTTTTACTTTCATTTCAATGAGCACATTGTAGAGGCACGTCATCGAAAACGAATAGCAGCATATCTTAATAAACGAAAAGCCCGTTAGTTTGCATTAAAACCCACCCAACTAACATGCTTGCGAGAGTTACACACTTTTGATACTCTTCGAGCTTAAAATCTTGTTATATGATCCAAAATCCATCTTGAAGCACTTTTGTTAAAGGAGTACCACCCCTGTAGCGCTTAACACTTGTTACAAGAGTATATTTAGCTCTTATCATGTAATAAATGTGCAACTCTTGTAAGAAGAGATAAGTTCTGACATTTCTTCGGCCATTGCCTGTAAAAAAAGTCCAACTTTTTCTTCCTTAAAGACTTCTAAAATACGTTTCACCTTAAAACAGACCGAAAGCAAGTATTACAATTGCCATTTGATAGAAACATATTATGTATATATTTTCCGAAAAATTGTGTTAATTACAACTAATTGCTAGTGCCATGGAAAACTAGATGGAAAGCTAGATGCCATAATCAGATATATAAAACGCCATCGTACAATTCGATCTTTATTTTTTTTTGTATCTTGTTCTCTTTTCGTCTTTATATTCTTATGAAGATATAAACAAATTGCCCTTGTAGCATTTTATTTTCCTCTCTTTTTGCCAGAGGTAGAAATGAGAATACAGCTCTGACAACAAGAGTATGAGTTTACTTACAAAAGTTTAAATAGACCATTTAACGTTTGTAAGGCTCTTATAAGACTCTAATTACACTCTGTACGAATGAAATTCCAAGAGCTTTAGTCTTGGACGTAACTCTTCAAGAGTCAACTTTAAGACTCTTGTAGAGTTTATTGGGCAACCGATCCCGGAAATTAAACAACATCCTTTAAATAGGCGCTGCAGAGGCTTCGTTAAACGCCTGCCAACAACAAAACTATAACTGCTTCTTGGCCTACCAGGGGGGCGACGCGCTCGCATCTCGGCTAGCATGACCTGTCTAGGAAGTCTGTCAGGGGGCATGCGTTCGCACTAAAAAAATCTGTCATGCCTAACCACTTTTTCGTTAAACTCCATGTTTAAAATTTATAGTTTTATAATCGACCGAGGGTATATTAATTTTAATGCATAGCTTGTAACACAGTGAAATAAACACCGCAGACCCCTAAGACCTCTTAGAGATATGATCGAGACCGACAGGTGAGTCGATTAAGCCATGTCCGTCTGTCCGTCTGTCCGTATGTGTGAAGTTTTAAGGTCTTTAAAATTGAGCTAGGACGCTCGAGTATATCTCGGTTCTTACTTTGTACAGACAAAGTGTGAAAATTAGTTAAATCCGCCAACGGCCACGCCCACTACTGGCTTCAATGAAAGACAGCCTCTATTGCAAATTTTCTTTAAAAATACCTTTTGGTCAAGTATAGAGTAGTAATGGCCCAAAACCTCTTAGAGGGCGAAAATTGGACCGCCCACATTAGCAACCATGCCCACTTTTATCATATTAGATCTTTAAAAACCCGATTTCGCAGAAAGTTTACTCCAAATTGAAAAAAAATTCTATAACAAATATTCAAGATAACGGGTGATTTTTTAAGAGGTTGAGAACTTTTTTTAAAAAAAAACACAAAAAATTCGAAAAAATTAATGAAATATTTATTTGAATCGATAGTTTGAACCTTGCAATTTAATGTTTAAAGATAATTTCATGCAAATGTTGACCGCGGCTGCGTCTCAGGTAGCCCATCCGCTGAGTCCAATTTTGGCATACTCTTTCACACATATCGGCCGGTATCTCACGAATGAATGCATGGATGTTGGCTTCCAGTGCGTCAATCGAAGCGGGCTTGTCCCTATAGACATTAGCCTTGACATACCCCCACAAAAAATAATCTAATGGTGTCAAATCGCACGATCTAGGCGGCCAATTGACCGGCCCGAAACGTGAAATTAACTGTTCACCAAACTCGCCGACCATAAAATGGAAGCAGCGCGCGATGAACATTTCGAACCGAGCACGAATTTTGATAGTAAAATTCAATAATTGGCAAGGGTTGTTCATTTGTAAAACGATCCATGGTTAAATTGCAAACCAAACTGAAGCTGTTTGACAGTGACACAAGGTACTAAACAAACGTCAGCTGTCAAAACCAGTGTTGCCAAAACCAAACCAGCTAAAAAATCACCCTTTATAACTGTTTGCTAGGTTTACTCCATACAAAGTTTTGACCTCCGCCCACTTTTAAAAGGCGTATTAAGGAAAAAACGGTTTTTTTTTTGCAAAAATTTTCGGTTTCAACGCATTTTGTCATGATTCTAACGAAATTACAATTAATTGATTTTAATTTTTAGCCGAGACCCACTTTTGGGGCGTGGCCTATACAAATAACATATGAATTCGGGGGAAAAAAATTAAGATTTGGTGTTACACCGTATATAGGGTCGGGCATGAAGTTTGTCGCAGACAAACTGTTGCACTTACTCACTTGTTTTATTTACAAGCCAATGCTACTTGGATGAAATTAGTCATCGCTTTGACACCTCACGATGTTTTTGCCCAAAGGAATTTCTTGGACTAAATTTTGTGGGTAAGAAAAATTTAAATTTTCAATTTTTGCTGTCTTTGTACTAAAGGGTGCCAAAAAGGTACAGGATTGGGATTTGGCTTAATTTTGCATGATTTTGCTAGAGCTCGAAAATAGCTTTCAACCTTTATTTTCATTTGGTTTCTTTTTGAGAGTTATCGCATTGGGAATTGATACTAAGGTCCCGCTCCCGATTTAAATATTATTATGTGCTCAACTTTTAGGTTTTCGCTTGAGATTTATTTTTTAGTTTCAAATTTCAAAAAATTAAATGAAAACTCTAAACCTTTTTCAAAAAAAAAATAAATCAAAAGTCTTTATGTATATGTCGGAGTGTGCACTGTGCAGTAGCCCTAAGCTTTTCTACGGTTTGAAAGTGTGGACGTTGCTTGGGGTTTTATGTCTAAGTCTAAGCGTAATCAAAGTGAAGTTGGTGTAGGTTGGCTGTCAAGTTCGGCGAAATAAAATAAAACATGTGCCTTGAGTTTTAAGTTTTGGAAAAGACTGGAAGAAGCAAGACAAAAATTCTAACTTCGACATAGGTAGATTTGAGTATAATTTTTTTTAATATTATAAATAGGTTACGAAATAAACATGTTTTATAAATGAATTTTTCAAAGAAAAAATTACAAGTTAAATCACTAGTCTGCAAATCCGTATGTACTGAGGGACAATAGCGAGGGTGTCCATATGATGAGGCAAGATAGGCTATTGACATGACTTGCAATGGCCAATAGCATATCCCCCCACCCAATTTTTCGACAAAAAAAAATTTACATTCAATATGCATTAGACTCATTTCCTTAAAAAATTACAGAACGTCATAACATGATTGATTTTACCGTTTTTATTCAAAATCAATTTAACGAAATTTTGATTTTAATCAACGAGTCGAAAAATGCGCTTGAATTTGCCGATTTGGGTCAGAATGCTAAAGAAAAATTAAGACAGTCGGAGGAACACTGCATAGTACTAAGCATTTAGTTAATATAAGTTTCAAATAGCTTCAAAAGGCTCTCATACGCTCTTCACACTTATTCGAAAACTGAGTTTTGGGCAAAAAGTTTTCGAAAACTCTTTTAGCCATTCATACTATCTAACAGCCGACTAGAACTTGTTTTCGCTTTTCATTCACTTGTTTTCATCAGCTGTCATATTTTAGCCCATATTTAATTTTAAACGTGCTTTAAAAGATGCATCAAAAATGGAAACATATGAAAAGTTTTACACTGACCTCAAAACTACAAGCTGATTTCAGATAAGATCTTCGGTTTCGCTGATATTTACATCAAAAGTTGAGACAAAGGTGTCATTCTTAGCAAATTCAGTTTGATATTCTCAGGGCAATTTGATGTTTGTGACTTTCACACTGATTTTGAACGAAAACTACTAAAAAACAGGGGTTTCAAAAACAGAAAATTTACAGAAATGTATGGGAAAAGTCATATTTTTGATGAAGGTTTTGTGTGTTTTCGCGAAAACACGGTTTTTGGTTCGGTGTGAAGAGAGCATTAACAATGTATACGAATTACAAAACTGGCAAAAAAGATTCGATTTACTGCGAATTCGAATGTCGAAACTTAGTGATCTTCATACATATTTGGTTGACACTTAATTTCAACGAACGCAGCTTAACTTAAAAGTTCTAAATCAACCTTAACTCAACCTCTTTAAAACTAAGGAACTAAGTTGTTTTTGAAGTTACCTATAGTTTTAGTTTGTCATAGCTTGTTTAATTAACTAATTTTTGTTTTAAAACCTGGGACAACTTTCATGTAAGAGAAACGATTTAGTCGTCAATGGTGTAAAACTCTTGCTCCACTCTCTTCTCTATTAAAGTTTCAAGGGATCCTAATGTAGCGGCTACTAGAAAAAAGTGAGTTTTTCCTTTTTTGCTTTGCCTTTTTAAATATTAACTCTCTGAAAAAGTAGTACAAAGGTAGGTATCCCAGAAAAAAGTGAGTGCATATAAGATCCCAGCAAAAAAGAGAGCTGGGATCTCTTGTCCTCTTTAAAAGATATGCTCTGGAAACAATAGCAAATGTGATTTATTTTTTCCTGTGACTAATATCTCTCATTGATTGATCAGAACCCAAGAAAACTAAAATTAAGCGTTTCTCTCCGAGCAAGACCAAAAAATTCTGGCAAAAAAATATTGGTGATCTTTATTTGTAATCTTAACAGAGGAGAATATATCAAAATCTTTTGAAAAGGTTGAGAGTTATTTTCGACCTCTTGTTTTTGCAGTTTTGTATTGTTCAAGACAGGCACGAGAATGGAAATAAGTTCGCTTGTTAAAAAAAAACTGATTTGTTCGAATGACGAATACCAATAAAACCAAGTTTTTGTGTTAGGTAATAGACACAGATTATGGTGCATTGTAATTATTTGCTTGTTTACTTAGCGGTCGAGCAACTATTTGATTTCAAATACAAATTACAAATCAGGCTAGTTTAGGAAGGTTGCTAGCCAAAGCCACCAGCTCGCATAGGTCTACGAGGGCCCTTAGCGTAGCGCCTTATTACAAATTACAAGAAATTCATTGTTTTTTAAGCATTAAATCAAGTAAATGAAGAACAATTAAACATAATGGCCTTTTCGGTTGGTCGTCCGGGAGCGTCCGCGAGACTTCTGGACTCTCCTGAAACTGTTTTTTTGGACTCGTTTGACAGTTCCTCTTCTGAATAGAAGAGAAATTTGCTTCTGATTTTGAATCCAAAATCAAAACCAGAAGCACGCACACAATCATACATGTGTCAATGTCAAGTGGGATAAATGCCATCTGTCCCCTGTAGAATAGCTTTTACAGTGATTACACTCATAGTTGAAAGCTTGATGTCGGATTCTTAAACCGAACACAAACATAGATATAGTCCGCGCACCCACAGCACTGGATAATACGTCACAGAACATAATAAGGCACAGAAATGAATTTTTGTGTATACATATTAATTTTAATGCATAATATAATGGCAGCTGTTTTTATCGGCAGTCATTGCCTCTGCAGGAAATGTTTGTGGAGCGAAGCGGCTGGGGGTAGCGGCTGGTGGTGAGAAAAGAACTGCTTGGTTTAAAACGCCTGGAGTTCAAGAAGCCATCAGAGAGAAGAAGAGAGCCTACATTGCGTGGATCCAATGTAGAAACTCAACTTCTCGAGCCCGGTACAATGAGGCGCGAGGGACTTCCAATCTGGCAGTCAGAACAGCCAAGGAACAGTCATGGAAAAAGTTCGGCGAGAAGTTGGAGCACGATTACAGATCTGCAAACAAGATATTTTGGCAGACCATTCGCCGGCTCAGAGGAAGGAAGTTAAATATCATTCAAGGGGTTAAATCCAAGGACGGTACACTTCTTTCAAATGAGAGCGATGTCTTGGGCAGATGGGGAGAGCACTTTTCGGAGTTGCTCAACCCCCAACAGGGCACTGAAGTAGGCATTCCCACTGGAGACGAAGTTACTGAAGCGATTAAATCGCTAAAAAATCGGTGGCCTGGGATAGCGGGAAGGCACCGAGCGATTGGCAAACGGGAGTTATAGTGCCCATTTTCAAAAAAGGGAACAGGAGAGATTGCGCCAACTATAGGGGCATATCTCTCTTGAGTCTTCCGGGAAAAGTATTTGCGAAGGTGTTGGAAACGCGTTCCAGAGCTGTAATCGAGCCTTTGTTACGGGAAGAACAGTGCGGCTTTCGGCCTGGCAGAGGCACAACCGACCAGCTTTTTGCTTTGAAGGTTATTCTTGAGAAGGCCTGGGAACATGCCAAACCGGTCTATGCGTGTTTTGTAGATCTGGAAAAGGTGTATGACCGAGTCCCTCGGGATACACTGTGGAGAGTTTTGCAGGACTATGCGCTGAGTGGGCCTCTTTTGAGAGCCATCCAGTCTTTGTATGGAAACTGCAGAAGCTGTGTACGGATAAATGGCGTCAAATCCCGTCCTTTTGATGTGCGCGTTGGACTTCGCCAGGGCTGTGTTCTGTCGCCGCTCCTTTTCATAGCATATATGGACTGGATGGTAAAGCGCTTTCGCAGATGATTTGGCCATCCTTGCATCATCCAAAGAGGAACTTCAACGAGCACTGGATAGGTTTGCAGCCGTCTGTGGTGATGCTGGGATGAAAGTAAACGTGAACAAATCGGAAGTGACGGTTGTTTCCCGAACTCCTGTGCAGTGTACCATGCACATAAATGGAGTTTCATTAAAACAGGTGGAGAAGTTTAAGTATCTCGGGGCCTTTTTCACGAAAGATGGGTGGAGTGATACTGAGATGTCCTGTAGAATTGGCCAAGCTGGAGCAATAGTAAAGGAACTGCGCCGGCCGGTCATCAGGAAAGCTGAGCTTGGAGTGAAAGCAAAGATCTCAGTTTTTAATTAAGTGTTCGTTCCGACCCTCATCTATGGTCATGAAATTTGGGTAATGACCGAAAGAATAAGATGGCGGGTACAAGCTGCCGAAATGAGATTCCTGAGGTGCGTTGCTGGTGTTGCTCTAAGGGACAGAGTGAGAAACGTCAGTATTCGTAGGAATCTTAATGATTTTTCGATGGTTAGGACACGTTGTTCGCATTCCCCCTGACAGACTTCCTAGACAGGTCATGCTAGCCGAGATGCGAGCGCGTCGCCCCCCTGGTAGGCCAAGAAACAGGTGGTGGGATCAGGTAAAGAACCTCTCTGAGTCCCGCCTGGGTATTGTGCCGGAGTCTCTTGAGTTGGTTGCGGAGGATCGAGAAAGATGGAAGGACCATTTAGCCACCCTCGCTCCGCGACCCTTTTAAAGGCTAAGCGGCATTCAAAAATGATGATGATGATGATGCATAATATAAGACACAGTGAAACAATCACCGTAGACCCCCCAAGACCTTTTAATATTGAGATATGATCGAGACCGACCGGTTTTAGGTCTTCAAAATCTTCAAAAAATGCTAGGGGCACGACTGGGTTCTTTTGCACAAAGTGTTAAAATTGAGTTAATTCGCCGACGGCCACGCCCACTATTGGCTTCAATTCGAGACAACCCCTAATTTACATTTTATTTCAAAAGATTTTGATCAAGTTAAACAAGGCCTAGGAACTCAAATAAAAAGAAAGAAACTCGCTGTAAAAGAAAATAAAAGAAATCATAGAAAAAACTTACAAATGTACTGAACTGTGGCGAGTTGAGAAAAAACAAATTAAAAAAAAATATTTAATGTAGGTAGGTATATACGCGGAAAGGATAATAATTTTTAGTATTGGTGCACATTAATCCCAAAAAAGACGACTCAAAACACTCAAAAGACAGGAAAAAACTTTTTCCTGAAAATCAGTTTTTTAGAAAAGTCGTATCAAATCAGGCGTAGGTATTTCGGGCGAAATTGAAACGAAAGCTTCTTTGTGAAGCAGCCTAAAAAAAGACTTTTTGACAGCCCATAACGTGTCGTTCAGTTTATTGTACTGTCCCGTGTCCATACAATGACGGTTTAGAAAGGGCACGTTCAAACAGTAAATTTGATTCTGATTCGCTATTTTTAACAACAAAGCGGAACGCCTTGAATGTGTGAGCTAGTTCAAGGTCGGCAAAACGCCTACCTACTCCTTGAACTCTGATCTTAGAAACATTTTTTATAGACGCTAAGCAGAAATCACTAATATAAATCTAAATTTGATCTGTTTTCTCTACAAATGTATTTCCCAAGCAAAATAGCGTTTTCTGCTATGATGCAAAAGGAAGCCATTGCTGTACAACAGTATAATATACAGGCCCAGGCAGGTACTATGGGAACGCAGAGAGAATACACACCAGCGACGAAACGCCAGCCATAAGAGAACAACAACAAAAACAGAACACGAAGAAAAAAAGGAGAAGAAGATACAAAAAAGTAAAATATGGAATGTGTCATGTGAAATAGCATGGCACACGACAGGATAGTCTACAAAAACACCCCGTCTTTCACCAGCTAGACAGCAGGAGACAGTCACTTTCGATGAAGACAACAAAAAGACTTGTAAATTGAACCAAAGTTAGCTATTGGGATTAAAACAAAAAGGTTGGCAAAAGATGGACAAATTTTTGAAAACGATAGGGCAAATTTTTAAAGTTAAGTAACCCCATCGACAGCGGAATTTAAATGCCGTTTATTAACCTAAAATAACCAGTGAGAATGTAGGTAGGTAGGTATGTATCTAGAAAAAACGGCTGCTTTAGAAACTCGACAGAAGAGAGTAGGGTATAGAAAGAAATCTGAATTGAAAATGTGAAAAAGCGTGTGTTCGACAACGCGACGTCGTCGACGAGTACCCAACGGTGTGGTTGGTGTACACATGAACTTTTTGTTGTTTTTGTTATATAGGTACACATGATTGTAGAGAAGAGCGAGCATCATCATCATCGTCAACGTCGCTTCATCGGTAGGAGAATGAATTTGTGTTGTTGTTGCTGCTTTATTTCGTGTGTTTTCTATGTATTGCGCGTTTCACCCCCGACCCGATTATGACGAAAAGGCACGCACACAATCACACACAGAAGACGATAATGATGATGAAATTACGAAAATCATTTTCTGCCTATCCATTGTCGTAAAAAATTAATTTTTTTCTTAAACTTAACAATTTACTGCAACACAGTGCATTGGTTGGGCACCGCACAACTGGTTTAAAACTAAATTAATTTAGAGTATTTTATGTGTACGTACCTTAAAACAGTGTAAAGTGCACACAGGGTGCAGGCAAAATCCATTTATCTGCATCGCGATCACGTATCGAACGGAATTGGTAGTTTTATTACAATTTTACATTAAAAAATAGAGCAAATGGGAGTAATGCGCACTGCGGTTAGACGAGCGATCAATCAAATTCTGTAACAGTTCATTGCCAATCCATTTTGATTTAGTTGTCGCGACAGAAGACCGTTTAAGTTTATCATTACGGCAACTTTTGCATCCAATAGCGCAAATATGGCTCACGGATAGAGATGGATTTTTATTACTTTTTGTCTTATTCTTTATTGTAAATCGAAAGATACATACACATGCATAATTATAATTACGTTCATTCCTCTTTGTCATGTACATAATGTACACTGTACACACTGCCGATGAAGCGCATAGAGAAGAGAGAAGCGAATCGAGAAGAAAAGAATTAATTTAATTGTGTACCAGCCGCGTTTTATGCTTATTTCATTGCCACCACAAGCGGCGTTTACTTTTTCCTTTCTTAAAATCCACTCAACACCACGAACAAACTAAAAGAATAACACAAAAGGGGGGAAAATGAGGGAAAAAATTAACGAAAGGAAAAATAAAAACGTTAATTTTTATTGACGATGACCGGACAGACAACACCGCAGAAGAGTAGCATTTACCACCATCTTTTCTTCGGGTTACAAAACTCGCTCTTGCTCTCAAATGTATTCACCAATCCAACACTTGATTTGTTCTTCTTTCATTCCAACACCCAACTATCCAATTCACCACACAATTGCGACATTTTTATTAATTCTTTTTTCATCTCGTCTAAATATTCCATTTTCGGTCGCAAAATGTTAATTTTTTGTCACCAATTTCATGAAGTTTTAATTAATTACTTTTCAAAACGAAACACGGATAAGAAAAATTACTTCAAAAAAAGAAATAAATCCAACCCAATTGTCTGCCTTCTCTTTCTCACTCTTTTTCTCTCGTCACCGTAATTTCCACCATCTTTTCGCAAGTCTTAAAACCGATTAAGAAATTTTGTACTTTTGCTTTTTCTTAATTTTTCATCGGAGAAAACCAACAATATCACAATTTATGTACCAAATTAACTTTTTCAAACAAATAAACCACAAAGGCGACTATATGCTAAACGTCGCTGAAAGAATAAAATAGATATGCACCCACTGCCAGACATCACATTTTTTAACGGGGCGAATGAACGAAAAAAATTTCATTGCATTTCTTCGGAAAACATTTTATGCAGTTATTACGATGAATTTTAGGCAAATTTTATACACAAACTGATCAGAACCGATTGGGGAACATGTTTTTCATAAATTAATGAATTATTTTGCAGTTTTTATTACCGAAATTTCAAGTTTTACTAGACACTCAACAAAACGTACGCACCACATCAAAGACCTCCATTTTGTTTTTAAGAATTTTTATGTAAAGGGAGCAAAAACCGAGGAAGATGTGAGGAACAAAAAAAAAATACCCAAAGAACGAAGAAGAAGAAGTGCGAAACATGAGCGCGAAAGAGAGATATAAAAGGAAAGAGCGAAAAAAATGTTGAATTCGCCGGATTTGTTGTTTAATATGGCGGCATTTGATAGTTCGAAACGCGAGTAGCGCCGCTTTATTCATTGGTGTTTGGAAATAACAACATTCTTAAGGTGTTGGCTGCAAATGCTCGAATGATGTGTACTGCCATCTCTTTATAATTTCGCATTTTTTCTATATAAATTTTTATTAATAATACATCGATAACCATTGCATCAGGAAATAGGATTCCTGCTCCAACTGCCATTTGTGTGGCAGTCATACGCTTTTCTACTGGGTTTTCGACGGAATGTATATAGAAAACTCAAACTGTTTTTCCGTGAGATATGACGATTGTCACAAGAAACAGGAACTGAACGGAAACACTATCCTGTCGGAAATTCTGCTTGTGAATAAAGGAATGTATCCTAAAATTTTCTCTCTGTTTTCAAATAAATAGTACTAAAAATGTCCAACTTAAATGTTAAAAATAGATTTTGCGTCAAAAGCTCTACTAAAAATAAAGCAAATAGCCGTGTTTTATTTCTTAAGTGAATAGTTATATGTTTAATCCATTGGATTGTCCAAAATACAATGATAAAAGTTATATCGACGTTTTGTTAGATATTTTGTAAAATACGAAAGATATTGGGTTTTGATTGTGAAAGACTCAAACTTAAGAAAAAGATTCGAAGTCTATGCGTGAGTATAAAATAAAAAAAGCTCGCAAATAATTATACATTTCTTTGCGAGATTTTTTATCTTCGCCTTAAACACTATTTTGTTTCTAGTTTAGTTTTTGAACTTGAGCTTGATATTGCTCGAGGTCCAAATCAAGATTTTGATATAATCACCTTAGAGCAACCCCAAGGCCTTAAGGGCATACGATTGAGACCGAATTGTTACATGAGTGAAAGAATATAAAGATTACGACATGCGTTTGTTATGACATTTGTTTGACAGACCTGGATGTACATCTAACGTCAAGGGATGGAACTGTCACTTTGCATGCATGTAAAAAGCCCATTTGTTTACACAACAATCTGCGCTGGCCAATCACAGATCAGCAATTTGCTTTTCTTGGCAATGACGATCGATACAGTAGGTGTACTGTTTTTTTCTCAATGTGACATAATCTTATGTTCTGTGATTTGTGGAGTTGTAAGTCAAATGTGCAATGTCCGTTCATCCGTCTGTCGGTAGTTTTAAGGCCTTAAATTTTGTGATATGAACTTGAAACTTCATATTCTGTGGTTTCTATGTTTCTAGGTCCCGAAGCCGTATAAGTGTAATATTATTTGAAATTCCCACTGACACTTCAAAGTGCAATATAGTAATACATAGTTTGAATGTTATGGTAATGTACATGGTAGTTTTTGTTTTTATTTTTAATTGTTTAATTTATTTTATTTGATTGATTGTAACTAGTTACAAAAGAACCTTAGAATTTTTAATAAACAGCCAATAAAACAACAACTAAAGACGCGTTGTCACTATGAACAAAAACAGAAACACAATTTCATACATTAGCAATGCAAAACCATTCAGCGAATTTAGATTTCAGTTGCTAATGTATGGAATTCTGTTTCTGTTCTTGTTTTACGTTGCTTGTGACAACGCGGCTTAGCTAACAACTAATTTTAAATATTATAACTTTTTCATTATTCTGTTTTTTTTTCTGTTTTTCTGAGGCGTTTTTATTTAAAAACAAATTTTTGATATAAAAATACAATCAACCCATGTAAACCACATCTGATAAAATATTTGATGATGATGATAAAGTTATAAAAAGCTGTCATTGAGAGGGAATGACAGCTGCCAAAGGGGTAAAGCCGCTGGAGAAATTGGGCCATTTTTCTTCGAAAATGAGCAAGGAGTGGCCGTTACAGTCAATGGCGATCGTTATCGGGCCATGTTGAACGAATTTTGGTTTTTGTTCACAAAAATTGAAGAGGAGGATATAGACCTTTTACCACTTTCACATTTATCGACCACGGGATGCCAAGCAAATTGTGTTTTTATATGAAAAAATTCAATAGTTTCTGTAGAAGTGCGAATAAAATAAACTACTCAACCGAGAGTGTACCGATAAGGAAACAAGTTATTGTGCTTATTCAGTTCTTTAAATTGAGCCAAAAATTATTTTAATAAAATATGTGGAAAGTATCGAAGAATTGATCCGAAGATATGATCTCCTTGAATCCATGTACCCTTTTGTGGTCGTATACACTGTTTCTACAACACAAACAACACTTTTCTTATCCTTTCCGTGTTATATTATGAAAATATTTTTAGCATTACCTAGGAAGGCTGATCAAGTCTACAACTTTTTCGCTCATCGAAACACAGGGTTGCATTTTTTAAATAATTATTTACGTTTATGTGTAATTTTTGTCCGTTTTCCATATAAAAATGTACTTTGTTTGGCATCCCGCACTCGATAATACCAGTAGACGTCAAACTGTTAAAAGCTCTGTTGGCAACATTTGGTTTCAACAGGACGGCGCTACGAGCCACACGGGCGAAGCTACACTCGATGTTTTGCGCCCTGTTTTTGAAGACCGCATTATCAGCCGCAGAACTGATGTCGTTTGGCCACCTCGGAGCTGCGATTGAACACCGTTGGACTATTATTTGTGGGGTACCGTAAAAGATAAGTGTTACGCCGACAAGCGAATTGTCCGACGAGACAATTGACGCTTTAAGGGATAATATTCGTGAAGCCATTGGTGAATCGATAATGTGCTTAAAAATTGGACCGATCATGTAGGCTACTGCATGGCCAGCCGAGGCAGCCATTTGAATGAAATTATTTTTCATTATTAACCGGAAGTATTCAGAAAATATTCAGTAGTTTTTTTATAGATAACATTTTCAAAAAAAAAAATTATTTGGCTGAGAACCAGAAGTCCAGCTTGTTCCCTCTGAGGTTGCTTGCTGGTCCCCAATTGGGCTGCTCTCCTGCTGGTCCCCAATTGGGCTGCTCCCCTGCTGGCTCCCAATTGGGGACCAGCAACCCGGCGGATAGCGGAATGCTCACCAGATATAGTGGACCAAAACCAGCAACAAAGGAACATTCCAGAAGCGTCCGCCTTAAAACGAGTGGCTTCTTGGTCGGCATCTGCTATCCAGGTAAGAGTCGGCCGAATATTACACTTCTTTCTCTTCCAATAGGCAAATAGGATGGACAACAATAACATGTATGCATATTTCATAAATGCGAAATATTGTACTCTGCTAGTTATATTTTTGCTTTTCTCCGTAAAGGCATAACACTTGCGGGGTAAGCTTTGATGCTGCTGTGCAGAGTTTTCATGTTCCGTACTGGCTCATCAGCATCTGCTTGTTGGATGGAGAATTACTTTTCTGTTTTATCTTTTCTATCCTCAAATTCTTTCCACTCGCGATGTGCTACCCGTCTTAAGGGTATTATAACCCCTTGATCGCGAGTTAATCATAAAAAAAGTCCAGCTTGCTATGTTTTCGATCGTTAAGCTAACACGGATTGGAATTAAGCTGTTTCTAAACCCTTCAGCCCAATGAATCCGTTGCGTCCATCACGAAGTACACAGCTTGACAGCTCAGTCAAATATACACGTTCTTATGGCAAGGGACGTACGTCAAGCACTTCTTTTATGGGTCTGTTCCCATAAGAACATGTGTAGACCACCCACCCGTTTTTGGCCAGTTACTGTCAGAGGTCTAATATTTCCTTTGCTGTTTGCTTTAGTAAGAAAAAGATTTATCAAGAAATTTTCTTTTTTTTATTCGGCTGCTCGATCATTGCATCATCTTCATCTTCCTCCTCCTCCGATGAGTCCTCTCCCGAAGAGGATGATAGACAGATAGGACCAGAGCCCTTGGCAAACATAATCGTCTTTCCAATGCGTCGAGATTCTGTAAACATTTTAATAAGAGCAAAAATTCAGGTTAAATTAGAAAGTGACCTACCCGCTCTAAGAACAAGTTGACGACACGTGCTTCCTATGGCATTCTTGCCCTGATCCTCGGATAATCCAAATATGAGGGCTCTGAAAGCAAATAAAGAGTAGATACCAACACAACTTGCTAGTTTAGTTAGACTTACAAGTTGCTTACGTCATAAGGGCCCCTCAAGTCAAAGGTACACTTCGCGCCACTGGTAAGGATAATACTTTTTGACTTTCCCCTTGCGTGGTAGTTATGAGCCAACTTAATCGTATCCTTTCGACAGTTGGAGTTTGTTATCACGGGCGAGTATTTGATTTCGAAGAACATGCCTCTCTTCACAGCAACCTGGTAGTCCTTGCGATGCACCAACAGTTTCCCACCTTCAGGATCAAATGTTATAATGTCTCCATTGAACGACGTGCAACAATACTGAAAAACAATTTTTTAAGAGTTCCACAACTGACTGTTTGATAGTGTTCTTACAGTCAATGCTGAGTCCGTTTTGGGAAGAGCGGCTATTATGTGAAATTTTTTGGAGTTTGTCGATTGCACCTAAATTCGCCATCAAAGAAATATAGATTGAAACCCTCAAATTTATAGACTCACCAAGGAAACGCAAACTACTGGGTCCACGAATATAATTGTCAGTCGGTTAAGTATTTTTATTTGACCTTTAAATTCGTCCAGAAAGTTTATATCAGCTGGTGCTGGAAACATATCGGAACCTTTTTTAGCCGCATCTTTCTTCGAGTGATCAAAAGTCTGTTCGATTGCAATGGTTTTGTAGCCCACTGTTAATATAGAATGAGTTTAAAACTTGAAATTTTATGCACATTCCGTGTTTACATTCAATTAACTCCTTAACGATTGTCTTCATTTGGTTCTCGTCATTGTTAAAGGGAACACAAAGGTCATAGAAACCTTTTGTAATTTCCATAATTATAATATTTAAGACTCCTTGCAATAAAGTTATAAACTGGTAAAATTTGTAAACAATCTAATGTCACATTTATCTGCTCGTTGACGTATGTTAGACTGCATGTGCTCAAGCGTTGTCAAAAAGGTGTGAACACAAGTGGGGATGTGTCCGGAAAGTAAGTTGAAATTCAAATTAAATTATTTTGTTTTATGTTTGAATAAAACTCAATTTTACTTTTAACAAACACATACTAGGTTACTGTATTTATTAAACACAACTTTTTTAGTTCAACCAACAATAGTTCATGTTTATGATTCAATATAATTTATTTTAATCCTTATTTTTATTACTTTCACATTCGACGTTCGCTTTTAAAATATATCCTTGCAACTGACTTCAGACGAGGGATATCAGCTATAGAGTTCATTCTGACAGTGTCAGTTTGTCAAGAGAGGAGAAATTTTTCCAAACAAATTCTGTGCTATAAATGTTAAATGTCAAAAGGAAAAGTAGTTTCCGTTTTTAATTCAAAGTAATTTCATATTTACTTATTTAATTTATTTACATCAATGTTTCAAAATCAGGGGTGGAATCGGTGTTGGTGATCTGTGATTTTCACATTTTGTGGCAGTCAATGTGATCAAACAAAATAATCTGTCTGCGTAAGGTGATCACATAAATATCAATCAATATCAATAAATAGATATAAATTGTTCCGAATCGTTGCTTTACTTAGGCTTGTGATGTAACAACACTGACTTTTATTCGTACATGCAGAAAGTCAGCCTAAGAGTAGGCAAAAACACCAACTTACCAGAAAACTTGAAAACTGGTTACCAGCAGATTTTGACGGTGATTGATCGGGAGCTGTCACAAGAAAATTGTGATGATCACAGTTTACGCAGACGAATTTTTGTGAGTTGTGATATCACTTTTATCACAGATTACCTTATCCGATTCCACCCCAAATGCAAGTTTATTAAACTTTTTCTTTAAACACATAAAAGATATCTGAAATTGTATATAAAATAAAATATAAATAAATAGAGTGGCGCAACAGCTCGAGGTGAACCAGGGCCAACTTCTCAGCAATGTATGCTGGTGTGTTAATATCTTTACATACAAGGGAACCTACAATTGTTTGCCGAATCCGAACGGCACTTTGAGAAGTTTTTCAAGACAAATGATACTCTCGGAGGGCTTGTCAGACCCTTGCGGAGGTGGGGACCGTGAAAAAGAACAAGTCTTTTTTTTCAGGTGACGATGGCAGAATTCGAACCCAGACCTCCGGCGTAGTAAGTACACACACTAACCACTACGGTTCGGCACCCCACCGTGGTGAAATTGTATATAAAATCGTAAAAATGTATTGTAAAATTGTAAAAACACTTTATTCAATAAATAGACCCTTGATAGGGTTGGCAATCCCCAACGAAACGTTGAGAAAAATATGGACTAGAGATTTCAATTAAAATCGCATAAAATATGTACGATCTTAACAGCCCAATCACCAAAAAATTCAATTTAAAACAAAAAATAAGATCACTACTACATTCAAAATTATTTTCTTCTGTTTCTTTTGTTCCTTCCTCGAAAAACGATCTAAGAAAAAGTAATTTGCCGTACCTGCTGCACGACATTATGGCGGCAATCTTTTTAGACGTCCAAAATCCAATCCATAAGCTCGTTAGTGTTTTAAGGAAAATAAGCAATTTGTGTGGTGTGAGGTTATATTTATTAATTTGAATTCGTGGTTTAAAACGTCTTTTCAGTGCATTATTTATGCAGAGAGAACATGACGGCTTTTTGGATACCCGAGATGGAAGTAGGCTGTGGTGCAGATGAAAGCACCTATGACCAACGATTTGAAGGTCCTGGTTCGATTTCAGGTCCAATTAACTTTTTTTTTATTTTTTTGCCAACATGTCTTGTTAAGTTAATTATAAGAATTATGATGACAACTAGCTCCTCTATTCTTACGTTTAGTCGTAGAGTGGAGTTGAACACCACACACGGTTTTTTTTTTGACATTTCGCCGCCTGAATACTTCAATTCCCCACAGACCTCTTTTTTGGGAAACTGAGTACTTATATTAAGGGCCGGTTTTTCAGTGCTGGGTTAAGCCAAGCTTAAACAAAGATCTGTTAATCCCGTAACAAAAAGAATCTGGAGTTAACTCAGCGAGCAGTTTTTCAGTGCAGAATTAATTCCGTCATCAAAGTTGTCAAAATCTTCGACTCTCGAAATTATTGACTCTCCCAGCTGTCATTTCACATAGAAAAACCCAGGCAAAGAAGTTCGAGCTATTCTCAAATGTATTTTTTCACAGCAACGCGCAAATCAACTGACATTCCACACAGAAAAAACATTCAAAGAAGTTCATAATGTTCTCCAGAGTTGATCGGAGACTAACTCACCAAATTTGGTGAGTTAAGCCGAGATTTACCCCAGATTTTAGTTCACTGAAGAACTTATTATTGGAGTTAATCTCAGTTTAACTCGCAAAGTCGCTTGAGCACTGAAAAACCGGCCCTAATTCGAATATTTTCTTTCTTTTGGTTCTGTCCTCGTTGCTCTATCTCTATTTTTTTTTACAAAGTTACAGAAACCACTTTTGCTCTATAGACCACATGTGTTTGGGTTCTTTTAGTGCTTACTTGCGTGAAAAAAAGTAAGTAAGTAGTAAAATATGCGTGAATATTCAGGAGTCGTATTTTTAAAGTAGAAATTAATGAATTTATTTTTTTACCTTAAAATTCGTTTTCTGAGGAATTATTAAGATGGATATGGAGCATTAAAGTATTCAGTCGGCGATTTCCGTCCGCTAACATTTTAACTCCACTCGACGACTAAAAGTCAAATTATTTTCAAATTTGCTTTAAAATTCTCAAGGCAACGTCATACTCGTAACGTTCACAGTAGTTTTAATCAAAAACTACCAAAAACCGGGGGTTACGAATACAGAAAACAAACAATTTACAAAAATATCCGGGAAAATTAATCATTTTGATGAAGGTTTTGCGAAAACAAATGCACCATAAAAGTTCATATTTACAACTTCGGACGGATACCTAAAAATTAAATGCCGGTGTGAACCAGGGCATTGTGTTTGGGTTCAACCCTTTCGACGAAAGCGACCCAGAAGCGTATGGAGGCAAGGTTAAAAAAACTAGAAGGTCTATTTTTTTCTGGACGACGGAAGTCGAGTCTGGACTTAGAATATCGGCGTAGTAAGAACACACACTAACAACTACGCTACACCGCGGCCGCCACATGGCTTTTTTTAAGGTTATAATATAAATCTTCATTAAATCCTACACAAATTACGTGAATAACCATACAAATTTAAATCCTCTCGGCAAGCGATTAAAACTAAATCCCCTTATAAACCTCTTTCACCCTTTTCGCGAACCAGTTTCAACCCCCTTCGAACACCATTTTAACAGTTTGAGAATTGAAAAAGGACACTGAAACTGTCCACGTATAACAGATATGTCAGAATTACGATTTCTATTGGGATGCTTGCAACAAAAATCTTTTTCTTGATCCTGAAAATGACATCGTTACTCTCTTTTGAGAGCCAAAATGACAGAAAAGGAGTGCCCTTATGTGAAATTAATCCTTTATGTGTCTGGTGGAACCACTTTGGGATTTATAACTAATCGTCTCCCGCTTATCCTCGTTTAAAGCCGATGGAAACATAGTATTAGGAGGCAGGACTAGATAGTAGGCACCTCTTTTTTTTGGTATTAAAAATTGGCATATGCAAGAGTCATTTCCCACTAATCGTTTCAAATTAACATGACTTGAAAACTTCTTAAACGGTAAGGGCGAAAAATGAACGAAATTCATCGCTGTGCCTAGTTTAATCCAGCTTAAACCAGAGCTGTATCTCTCTCGAATCAAGCGTTAATCGATTAATATATGTAAAGCTTGCAAATGCAAAATTACAAAATAATTTTATGTAAAGTCGGCCCCTAAAAATGGGCGTGGCCAAACTTCGTATGAATGAAGTTTGGTCTAACTTGTGTGGTAAAATTTATTTCTTGTTCTTTTAAAAACTAGGCTTAAAATAAACCATATTTTATAAAAGTTAAGGTTTTCTTAAACTCTGCCTCCAAATGTGGGCATGGCTCAAAACCTTATATGAAGAAACTGTAGGACTGGATGTTTTTTACATAATATATTAAGTAAAATTTTTTCGACTTTCTTTCGCTCTCCGACTATACGTTCTTAACTTAAATTCACACCACTCCAGATACTTAAGTCGATACACGTTATCCTTGTCAATTTTTTTTATTTACATTTATACAATATGTCGTCAAATATTAGCTATTTGCAATGACAGAAGCATGTTCTTCGGATTCTGTTTCACTACCGTTGCTACTTTCACTAGATCCTGGGTTCTCCTCTTCATCTAAGTTCAATTGAAAAGGTCCTTTATTTCCAAAAGCCATAGCCCTTTCTCTGCGAGTTTTTATTAAGCACTTGTGTCCCGGACAGTCTTCATTCTTCGTGTAGCACCTTTCACGACAGCAGATTCGACACAGTCGAAATTCACACTTGATTCCCTAAAAAACGGCCAAACAAGTAAAAAAAAAACGCATTCGCAGTTTTACCAAACTCACCACAGGATTCGTACATAGATCACAACTATCCAAGCTGCGCTCATGCTTCCCTTCAGGCTTGTTGGGTCGACGGTTTTTCCTCCTCAATCGCTTCATTTTCTTTCGGGAAATCTGATTCCCGTCGTCGTCGAAGAAATGGCGTTTCACGGTATTTGGATCATGAGCGATGCGTACCTTTTCTTCAATGGTTTTCTTATGCTCTTCCGGTGGTGGTCTTATGTAAGGCTGGCACAGCCACGGTGGAAGGGATACATTAAACTGCGATAATATTAAATGTAAAAAAACAACAATATCCCTTTAATTGAAAAGATGGGATATACCCCTTGAACAGCGGTTGCTAAACTAGGATCCACTTCTTCATCCGCGTAAGCAAGCTCTCCATTGTGGTAAGGCTCATATTTATCCTTAAGCATTGCGACAACATTTCGGAATTCAGGCATCTCTCTGGAAGTGGCCAGTGCTTCTCGCACCCTCGAATTTGGACGTAAATTCAGCCTGTAAATGCATTAAACATGACATATAGCAAACGTCGGGAGATTAAAAAGCCCAAGGACCTACAGGTGATGGAACATTTTAAACAAATGCCCTCGTATATAGGATATCGGACATGGATACAGTTCGACAAAATTTAAGTACTCGTTCGCCATGTCCCAAGTTGTGGGAATGATTCCCATGAAAATCGCTGGATTGTGCAGATTGCCTTCGGCGGACATAACTCCATCAACGTTTGTCTCCTCAATGCACCGGTTGACATCCTCCAACGATAGAATGTTCCCATTTGCAAACATGGGAATATTAATCTTCTCCCTGTTTTTTTTTTGGTTACAGGGAAAAAATCTCATTAGGGACACACGCAACTATATAACTTACCTTACGTCCTTGATGTAACTCCAGTCCGCAACACCAGTGAGTGGTCCCTTTTGTTCTCGTGTCCTGCCATGTACAGTCAACAGCTGGCATCCTGCTGTCTCGAGCATTTGAGCATATTTGATTGTCCTTTGTCTGTCTTCGAATACACGTATTTTGCATGTCACCGGGACGGATAGACTTTCGTGCAGGGTCCTCACTGAAAAAGATTATGGAATTTCGGTTTTTGCAAAATTGGTTGCGGTCATGAGATTGTAAAATCTGAAGGTGTCATGTGTCATGGCTCTTAGCAGGTTATCAACGGGCGAGCCACATTGGGTGGGCTAATATCGAAGTCATTAATTTCGAGTTCCACCCACTAATCCTTTTAAAAGCAACTCCATTGAACCCACTCACCTATATCCTCGAGGAGGTCCCATTCGTCCTGCAGAAAAGCACCGTAGTGGCCACGTTTGGCAATGGCTTGTGGGCATCCTAGATTTATATCGATGGCGTCACAATGCTCTTGTGCCAGAAGTGCAGCTTCCAGTATTGTTTTTGGCTCGTTTCCACAAAACTGTGTGAAAAAATAGATAAAACGAAACCCATTGAAAATACAATTTAAAAACCAGTCCATGCTAAGGGAAAAAGGCATTTTCGCACGGACAAATAAATCCCGCAGTAATTGAAGGCAACTACAAGGGGGGACTATTCTAGTTGTGACTATAAGATCGATTAGAAACGGCATGGACCCCCTCCTAATCGGAGATCTCATTAATAGCCAAACGACACGGGGATTTTGCGATAGGCATTTCCAAACCCAGCAAAAGCAACCATGACCTGGTTATTGCTGCGATGATGGATAATTTCTTTTGGATCTTAATTAAAATTCGAGTATTTTGTTGCCAATTTAAGTTTGTTTCGGAAATCCGGGAAAGTTTCACAATTACCTGTATAATTAGTGGTCTATCCTCGGGGCATGTTTGAAGAGCTTCCTTTCTGTACTTGGGGTCCTTGGAAAACAGATTACTGTGGAACATGGGCGAATAGCAAAGTTGGGCGCCATACTTGCGGCACAACATTCTCCAGGCGAGCTCACTCTGGTCTACCATGGGAGCAACCTTCATAAGGTACAGAGATTTCGTTGCAACAAGGAAGGAAAAATCGAATAAGACGAAACTTACCACATATTTGGGCGACTTTAGAACATTCCTGTAAAATTCCCAAGCGGGTGAGTTATGTGACTTCGGGGAGTTTTCCTTTGCCGTGTTGTCGTTGTTGTTGTCATGAACCATTGTCCTAAAAAGACAAAAGACACTTGCTTGAATTTTTGTGAAAAGTTTGAAGAAAATTGTTGACAATCGGGACATTCCTAATCAATTTGATGTCTGTCAAAATATTTTGCCTTTATAAATGCCTTTTATGAAAGAGAATATCTTAAAGAAACTTTAACGACAGTCCGTGGAACAGATGTAATTCTTATTCATTTGAAATTCAAGCCTACCTAACTCTGCTAAGGATAATGGACTTAGACGCATCGGATGGGTGGTTAGTTGTGAAAAGTTGGGCTAGTCACAGGACTAAATAAGGACGCCTTACCTACTAGAGACTAAAATTAGGTAACAAAATTCTCCGAGAGGAAGTATCCTATCTTATTTGAAATCTACAAAATTTATGTATGCAAAATCTTGTATTTTATTCCAAAAACGATTCCATACTTGTTAATAGCTTATCAAGGTCGCTTGAGCCCCGCATATGAATGAGGCTAAAAAGATATTTTTCAGATACCATAAATACCCTTGGTCAGAAACAGACTCGAATATGCAAAGTAGGAACTAAGGAACTTTGTTTTAGTTTAAATTTTTGATTGCCATTTTTTCAACTACTCAACTCAACCCTCCACTACTTGTGATTTTCATCGCTTGATCTTTGTTCCCAAGCGTTAGGGGATACTTGCTCCCAGGCTATTAAGAGGGGAGTGCACTAATTTTTTTAGTTAAAGAATGAATGAAGACTAAAATATCTTGAAATGATGTTTTTTCTTCTTTTACTTTTTTATTGCTGGGTGCCAGGGCATAGTGACATTCACGCAACTGTAAGACTGACGAACTCGCCAAACTTGGAACTATTCTCTCAATTTCGCCTGATAAAGGCTCCTTTAGCATTCCAATTCCAACATCCAAACTCATGATAAAACTGGATGCAACAGAAAGAACAAATCTCAGATGGACAAGTGGTATAGTACCTGTCTAGTAACAAAACAGATTTGGCCTAAGCTAGATCTTAAACGCTCGAGGAGTGGCGTAGTGGTTAGTTAGTTTGTGTGCGTACTACGCCGGAGGTCTGGGCTCGAATCCTACCATCGTCACCTGAAAAAAAAGACGCGCTTCTTTTCACGGTCCACAACTCCGTGAGGGTCTGAGAAACCCTCCCAGAGTATTATTTGTCTTCAAGAACTTCTCAAAGTGCCGTTCGGATTCGGCAAAAAAATTGTAGGTGAAGAAATTACAACACACACTTATCACATAATTAACGCACTTCTACAAATACATTGTTGAGAAGTTGGTCCTGGTTCACCACGAGCTGTTGCGCCACTTTATTAACTTATTTTATTAGGAGATAATGTTGTATGTTTTGTTTTTTTTTTGGGTTTAAAATTTTATTTAAAATAAAGCTTTCAACCCACTCCAAACTGGGTTCGATTCGCAAATTGTCATAAATTTTTGAGAAGAAAAACCAGTCTCGTAAGCATAAAAATAAAATTTTTACAATAAGAATACAAAGAAGGGTATCATGGATCCTCAGGTTTCCCTCCCTACTCACAAAATTCGTTCATGATAAAGAACGTAAATATATGTTTATCTGGCCGTTTTTAAAATTCCCAACAAAGGGAATTATTCTAAAAATAACTTGACAAATAAACATCTTTTACACAAGTTAGAATGAAAACCCTAAAGGTCGTCAAACATTGCGTCAAAACGCTTTCAACGTTAATTCCCGCCCACGAATTCATGGCATTTTTGTATTTTTTTTTTATGAACCTTGGCGACAAAATTGAATTTCATGTCTCCTGCCACTCTTTTTGTCAACATGTTTTCATCTGATAAAAAAAAGGACAATGGCATTTGTATAATAAGGATACTACGCCACTAGGCATTCAATTTCCTTCGTTGAGTTTGTGAAATGTGTTCTTCATAAATTTAACATTTCTGCACGCGGGGTTCGTTCATTTGCAAATGTTGTCATTGAAAACATTTTGTAAATTTTAAACCCAGTAACGATTTTACTCCTTCTCGAGTTTGGCATGTCTCCGACGAGCAAAAACGCTTAGAGTTATGTGGGGAAGCAGAAGCATCATAAAAGCCGAATATACGAGCGAACTTAAGAACAGTCTCCATCCATAGTCTCTCGCCCTTCGGTTATATCACGAAGGAGACACGCCGCCAATTGGCGGCTGTAGATTGTAGATGTTCCTATATGTATGTGTATATGAGAATCTTTGTCTTGATAAATTCTCAAGGACAATATAAGTGGGGTGTCCTACCGCATTATGTGCTGTGTTGCGTAAAATTGATTCCATCCATGGGATAACGTTGAATGGAAATGATTTCTGGGTGATAGACACGAATTTAAAGTTTATATTCAGGCGTCCGCACCACCAGATTCGATTGTCTGTTCTGGATGGCAGAGCTTTAATTGATACTGTTACACAAGGACGACACGAAAAATCCTTTTTTACAAATTGCCTTGAATCCTCCCTTTTTGTTTTATGGTGTAATAAGCTTAATCGAGTTATTGTGTCTGAAATTATATTGTGTTCCGGGAAACGTTTCCTTATGGAAGCGGTGCAAAGGTATTGCTGTGCCAGGATTATTTTGTGGTTGGCTGGGGATTGACTCGTTTTGCAATAAAAGCGAAAAATTTGAATCGATAATGAAGCGTTTAACATAGTGTGCTTTCGACACTCTTCCCGAATGACGGTGGATACACTTCATGCGATTTCACAACTGCTTTATCTTCATAAGGAAATGCGTATAAAGTTATAATTGACTTAGGAAAGGTTTTGGTTAACATGTTCTCAAGTTTCCGAGTTATGTTATATAAAGTTTTCAAGTTCAATTATTGCAAAGCTTGGAATCTTGAAACAAATTTCCGGCAAGATAATTGCTATCAGGAGAACTTGGCATATAAGGAAATCACATAAAAGGACACAAGGAAATGTTTAGAAATTCTCTGCATTATGTATAGGTTGACTTTAAATTAGTTACTGTCTTCATTTTTTACAATCACACGATCTTAAAGATCTACACTTCGAATAGAGAACTTAGAGATTCATAGCCATAGCCAAAAGCTGCAAAGCCAGTATAGGCAACATGAAGGCCCTGTTTAGAAACACCAAAATTTATCCCCGCAAGTGTTATGCCTTTACGGCAAATAGCAATTGATTTATCAGCAGATTAGGCAATTACAATATTTGTCTTCGATTTGAATGCTGCCCATTTAATTCACATGCTGGGTGGAAAGAAAGAAAAGAGATTATTTTATATTCGACCGACCCAACCAGAAATCTTAAATAAGGTATCAATCAAAACGTTTACAACTAAACCATAGCTCCCTGTATAATTTCATTTTATTGTTTTACTTTCGGCTTAAAAGCTTAACGCAATAAGCATGGAATTGCATGATGGGCAATTTTCTGCTCGATTTAATGCAACAGGACGATCGAAAACGACCGGAGCTATGTGTCATCCATGGAGTCAGTTTTAGGGGTTGATAACTACTACGCAGACTACCACTACACACGCGAACGATAATATGAGATAGAGTATTTTTGGTTCGAGAGTTTTGTGCAAGAGGATGTCGTCTTAGTATTTTGAGTTATGTGCCTGCCAAAATTGATTAACATAGAGAGGCTTAATAGAGAGGTTTTTTGTCTGCAGTTTAAGTATTGCTTAACTTCAGACTGAGTTCCGTTTGAATTTACTATGACAGCCGATGTCAGACTCTTGATTGCACCGCAAACGCTCACTTGACTGTCTGGCTTCTAAAGCCTAAAAAATTCCATACTCCAGTCATTTTATGATAGGTATGATGAGAAACATAGGAAATACAAAATTTAACTCATCATAAGGTGAGATGAGAGCTAAAAATACTTTTCCCCCAGCTCAGCACATTCCCATATGAATGAATCATAATATCTTCGTTATATCTACCTATATTGAAAAATCAAACCTTTTGTCGTAGATGACTTACATATATCCTCATTCTTGATATTGTAATATGCCTATCGATTGGAGTCACATTTCAGCGTCAAGGCCTTTTGACATGCTTGGCCATTAAGAAGGATGTGGGTGTTATTAATGGACAGATAAGACACTGATCAGCTTTGCCATCCGACCCCGAGAAGAAAAAGGAATTTCCATATAATAGTTTTATTGGATGAAAGCCGCTACTTAGGCAAAAACAGGAACAAGCCAAGGATGTGAGCTAAATATAAACCATGACGTATTATAACTGGTGGATGGTTGGGTATTGATTACAGTAATATCCAACCCCTTTCAATTATCCTTATGTGAAGAGATTTTGAAGAAAGTATAATACTTTGTACATCACTGTACACCCGCAGGAACACAAGGAAACACAATTTGTGGTGAAAGTTGTTAAAGCAGTAGGTATAGGAGGAAAACCTTAGGTACATTTTGCCACTAATTTAAGGATACTGTCTTGCCATCGCCACTTTCAAAACATGTTTAATATCAAATGGTTAACAGATTAAATTATTCATTGAGTATTTCGACTTCAGTTTACTTCATCTTTGGTGTAACTGCGTCGCTTTGTGGAACCGTAATTAACTACAACCCCGCCCGGCCACAAAAGATTGTGATTTCTTCTGCGTTGAGGTTTCTCCTTTTTTCTTCCACACCGATTTATGCTACTCTATTATTCGTATATTTTTTGTGACTTTGTTTCATTGCAGAGAACTGTTAAGCAATTGTTTCGAATCGAGCTGTAAAAAAACTAATACAAAACTCTGATAACAGCACCAGCGGCACAATTTTCGCTTGAGGCTTATGTGAGTGCCTAATATCGGCTTTTTGAAAATGTTGTGACCTTTAACGCGTTATAAACTGGAACATATTTTCTATTTCGTATTTTTCAAAAACTTAAAAAATTTGTCTTTAATTATATTTGACATCCTTTCGCTGACTGTAATGGCGTGTTCTTTTCAACACCGAATCGTGAACTGGTGTGGAATACAAAAAAAACCGGTTCTTTTCACGTACACCTAAACGGAATCATGCTCATGTAAATGTTCTTTTGAACTCCGAATCAGTTTGGTGTCGACACCGAACGCGAATTTTTGGCCACCGTCGTTTTTGACGGTGGCGGCTGGGTCTAGCTTTGTTGATTGTGTATGTGTGACGTTTCGACTCACGTTTTCGATTTTTATTCTTTATTTTTTGCAACGCGAGTGAAATTGTATAAAATCGACAAAAAGTTACTAAATATCACAAACTCAGAGCTATCAAAATTCATTTTAAGTAAAAAGTACAAAAAACCGACGCCAAGAAAATCACGCCCCGAAATGAAAATAAAGTAAACAAATTCAAGTCGAAGCGATTTGACACTTGACAGAACCTAACGTGATGACTGCACCGGTGCAGTATTTGTAGTTCTGTACACAATGAAACCGAGTGTACACCACGCTGCAATTGTCGATAACACCGAGTATTATTTGACAGCTCGGTGTGGCAGTTCGGTGTTCAAAAGAATACGCCATTATTTTTTTTTTTTTTATCTTTTTTACCATTCAAATTGTAGTTTTACCACTATTACATATAAATTGCCTTCTTTGCTTTCTATGCAACGCACTGTTCAAAAATTACAGCAGGTGTGGACGGACTGGAAGGAAGCGATACCAAAGAAGTTCGTCTTTCAATTGTAAGAACAACTGAAGAAGGGGTGATTTTGACCGGGTTTGTCTGGCGCAAGTTGAGGGTGCAGTATCATAAGTTCACAGCCCATAATGCATCCCACAATCCATCCCACAAAACCCATAATGACATAACATCCATCCCATCCAATTATTATTTGGATGGGACAAAATTATTTTTACAAAATTCTGCTTTTGAAATTAAGGTTTTCAAAATTCCACAGTTCCCCCCTATTTGTTAACTTTTTTTACCTTTATTTTCTAAGTAAAAGTGAAAAGTTAGTTTAAAGCAGAATAAGCGTTACTTTATTGATTAAGTCAGAATCATGAGCAGTAGTTTTGTTTTTTACGAAAAAGCAGAAAAATTCTGCTTTTTTAGATTTATTACAGTACACAATGACCCGCAACCCTCACTGTTGGTTCTAGGATGGAATTTATAAGTAATAAAGACGATTCAGGATTAGGTGTCATGGAAATATTACATCATAGAAAAAATGAAAAAATATGGCACGTCTCCAAAAATTATAAATAAATAAATATAAATAGAGTGGCGCAACAGCTCGAGGTGAACCAGGGCCAACTTCTCAACCATGTATGCTGTGTGTGCTATACTTTTTTCACATACAAGGGGACCTACAATTTTTTGCCGATTCCGAACGGCACTTTGAGAAGTTTTTCAAGACAATTGTTACTCTCGGAGGGTTTGTCAGACCATCGCGGAGGTGGGAGCCGTGAAAAAGGACAAGTCTTTTTTTTTTCAGGTGGCAGAGGCAGGATTCGAACCCAGACCTCCGGCGTCAGAGGCACACACACTAACCACTGCGCCACGGCACCCACGTCTCCAAAAATTGGTCGGGATAAAAAGTTAATCTTTTAAAATCTGTGAGGGAGGCAGTTATCCTAACTTTAAGATCTGTTCTTGAGCTGAAACTAGTGGGCGGGTTACAATCCGTTTAGCGATTCCTTGGATTCGAATTAGGGTTGGGTCCCAATTAACCCCTGTCAAACGAATCCCCAAATGGCAGAAACTTTGTTCTCTTTTAAATTAAATTGCATTTATTAATTGACTATCTCCTTCAGTAAAAACGGGGAGTGGCATCAACCTTTTTTCAAAACCAAAAAAGACTTTGCTCATATTTATTATCCAAAAATGTGGTTTGCATGTGTTTTTTCCATTCTTATATCAAAAATTACAAGTTTTTATTCAAATTCGTCCCCAAAAGAGGGCGTGGTGGAAATTTTTCCAATAAGTTGATAGTGCACAGAAATATACTAACACAACGGAAGATTTGCTTGATTGCAAGCACCCATATTGCATATAAATACCGTTTGATAAACTGGAATTGAAATGCGTCCCCCTGACATGGGGGCGTTTTTTGATTTTTTTGAAATGCCAAACTCAATACAGTTAAGAAAGGATACTATATAACAACTTGTAGCGTCCTACAACAATTTTAATGTTTAGGACCAGATATCACGTTTCAAGTTCCTTGCTTAAAATCTAAGGCCTACAAACTACCAACGGACGCGAATTCCTCATACGACTTACAACTCGGTCTCGATCATATTGCCTTAAGGTCTTGGGGTCCACGGCGATTATTTCTCTGCGTTAAGAATCAAGCTTCATATCCCATGGGATTAGGTATAAAAATATAAAAGCCAAATTTTTAAAGACGATTTCATTTTTATGTTTAGTTTTTTAATACATATTTGGTAATTATTAAATAAGTTCGAAAATAGGGACGAAAGAGATTTTTTCCTCTCCTTCGTCACTATAAGCTCATCTTTCCACTACATCTATAGTCTGTATTGTACAAATTTTATACTTGATTTAAGGCAAATTTTAGTCGGACTTTATTCAGTTGCAGCTAAAGACAAAAAAATGTTTAATGTTAAGTTTTTAATAAGTTGGTCCATACTTGCCTCTCTAAAGCTAAGAACAAAATAAGTTGCCGCATTTGGACCAAACTTGGGCGGAGTTTTAATGTCACATTCGTTTAAATTGATGCCATAGGACGCCAAATACCTGATGAAAATCTAGACTTCAAAATCTAGACGGCAGTAAATATGTAAGGCAGATCGGTTTTGTAATACCCCCTATTTAACAAGTTTTTGTTACCTGTTGGGTTAAAGATCAGATGGTTGTCGACGGTAAACAGATCTTGAGGGTGATCATCACGATCTTATCGCTTCGTTGTTTTTAAAACTTTACAAGCAATTGAGAGTTGCTCGTAAAGGCACATTTATTTTGATTACCGCCAAGATCCTAAATGCATTTTGCAACTTCGCTCGTGTGGATCGTGTTATCCAATGACCATGAAAATCATTAACGTTATAGTGAGAGGCATTACTTTCCGCGCTAAATAGCTGTGTTCCATAAAGCGTGAGATGCATTACTTTTTTGCTTTTGTTCGAAAGTATAAAATTAATTAAAAAAAAAAAAACACAACAGAATTAAAACTAAGAACATCATCTCTCAAATTTAGTTTTGCACGCCATATGCAAAAGATTGTATCTCATAAACTCAAGGTTGGTTGAGGTACATTTACCGGTATGAAGCGTAATTTTATGGTGGCTGAGTTCTTAATGATGAAATTTTTTTCTAGTCAAAAGTAGGTGGATAAATAATAATTTTTCTCAATGGGAGAAATTTGCTTTTGTACTTAAGAAAAAGTAAGAGTGGCATTGACTCTTTAAAGCAAAAAAAATTTCTTGCGCTTTTTTAGATTTTATTGACATTTTCGCGTATTTCGATCTGCAGATACATTTTAAATAGCAACGGTAATATTGTGATTTTTTTTCTGTCGTAGGCTACCTCAAACCTATTATTAGTCTTGTTTGGATGGCTTTTAATTGAGACTGAGCGGCTTTCGATTAATTTTTTGTATGTTCCCCCGTCATGAGCAGGTATTGGGTCTTACTTTTTTAACATGGAATTATTTTCTTTATATTTTCAAACCTATTTTTAGCTCACCCACATACAATAGATGCTTTGAATGAACATTTTTGAGAAGAAAGTGAAAACAAATTGAAAAATCAATTCAGATTATACTTTTTTTAAAGATATTCGTTCAATATCAATGTCATTATTATGATACGAATACTTGTTTGATTTTTGCGGCACGTCTGTATGCCGTTGCTGTAAAAAGAGACACATTTTGTTCGAAATTAAACGATGTTAAGGAATTCTTTTTTATTTACGTTTGCAATACAGAAAATAGAAGAATATCTTTAAAAACCATTAGATATACTTTTACTTTTAAGCTTTCTAGTTTGAAATGCAACTTGCTGAGATTAAATGAAAATATAACAATACATATTAAATTTTATAAAAAAAAATCATTTTCATAGCCGGATTTTATATTTTTTGTTTTTTCTCGTTTAGGTTTTATCACTACCCTTATACTGAGTTAATACAGCGCGATCGTGATGGTTGAATGGAGTTAATAGAGATGAAAAAAAAAAAACAGTTTTTTTTATATAATTAGCACTTACCTTTTTTGCAGGTGTGCAGGATTATTTGGATTTGAATAAATAGGAACTATGCATCTCCGCCAACTGTCAGAGTAGTTTTGTGAAAATACATTTTTTAGTAAAAAAAAAATGCGTAAAAAGTACTCCGACTTGATTTTCGAAGTTATAGAAATAAATCAAAGTCCGAGAAGTTTATCACATAAATTATCATTATTATAGAAGTATTACCTTATTATATTAATGTATTGTTCAAAACTTGTTTCCATGTTTCTTATGTATGCCGCGCACCGATAGCTTGCACTGAGTTGCTAGTTATTCTTCTTCCAAAATTCTGCCTTCTAGCATGAAAAAATCAACTTTTCAGAATTCGACTAGTTTTAGGCAATAAAATAAAAGCAGTTTTTCTCTTTTTCAAAGTCTCTAGGTAGAAAAAAGAAACCAGAAAAAAGGTTTTAGAGTCGGAACGCCGCTTTTCATATTTCAATCACTTTGAAAAGCGTCATTTCCCGAATTTAAAATAAAAAAAAGCATATTTTTTTTTGGCCGCAACTCTAGTTTGGTGGATTAGTAGCAACATTTTTATGCTTTGATTCTGTAGATTTGTATTAGTTCGATTTTTTAACTCTTGTTTTCTCATAAAAAACCGTGGGGAAAGTCATCACTTAATGCCAGGATTTTTTTTTTTTTTTTTTTTTTTTTTTTTTTTTTTTTTTTTGAATACTAGGATGGACGGAGACTAAAACTCCAAAATCTTTCAAAGATACCAATACGCCCACTATAGCAGGTACATAATACCGAAGTAGCCGATATTGGTTATGCCCGATTTCCACGTGCTAAAAAACCACCCATTTATGAGAGACACTATGAAACTGCCAGAACGCACTTCATAGTAGTAAATTTTCGCTCTCTCATAATACTTCTTGACTACAACTAAGTTAACTTAACAAGTAGTTTACGCTTCCATAGTGTTGATCGCATTGGATAGGTTGCTTTCCAGTGAATGCACCTACTAAGCCGTTCATTCATGCGGCTTCACCCTACGTCGCTAGATCGAAGGGTCTTGTTCTTTGTAGTCGTCGCTCGTTGTTAACATCGTTAAGAGTCTCGTTTAGAGTACGGATCATTTCATTGTTGCAATGAACATGAAGGCGAGCATTAAGCTTGCGAGCGAAGTTTGTTACTTCTTCGCCCACGGTAGCTATTCCTAAATCTCTGTGAATATCGCTATTCCTAATATACCATGGAGCATTCACAATTGCTCTTAGTGTTTTGTTTTGGAAAGTCTGCAACATGGACATGTTGCTCGACTTGGTACAACCCCAAAGTTGTATACCGTATGTCCAGGACGGCTTTAACACCTGCCTGTACAAGAGCAGTTTGTTATATGTGCTTAATTTCGAAAATCTTCCGATAAGCCAATACATTTCCCTGAGCCTAATCTCGAGCTCGTCACGCTTCTTCTTTACGTGTGGTTTCCACCTTAGTTTAGCGTCCAGTGTCATCCCTAGATACTTCGCTTCATTTGCATAAGGTATTTGTACAGAATTTATGAACAGAGGCAAATTGTTAACCCTTCTGTAAGTGAAATTCACATGCGTAGACTTGTTCTCGTTAAGAGCGATTCGCCAAGTCTTCGTCCAGACACAAATTCTGTCCAATGCTCGTTGGAGGTTTCTCGTTGATGACTCGACTGATTCACCTGTTGCCAGGATGGCCGTATCGTCCGCAAACGTGGCCACGACTGTCTCGTCATCTAGAGGTATGTCTCTTGTGTAGAGCAGGAACAGGGTCGGACCGAGGACGCTTCCCTGGGGTACGCCAGCCCGAATTTGCTTGAAACTCGAGTATTCACTACTACACCTAACACGAAAGAGTCTGCTTTCAAGATAATTTTCCAATATTTTAAACATGTCTTCCGGCAAATTTTGCCGTAGCTTATATTTCAAGCCCTCGTGCCATATTTTGTCGAAGGCTTGCGATACGTCGAGGAAAGCACTTGAACATATTTTTTTCCCTTCTAAGGCTTTTTCAATTTCATGCGTTATTCTGTAGACTTGATCTATTGTGGAATGGTTAGGTCTGAAACCGAATTGATGATCCGGGATCAAGCGTCTTTCTGCAATTATTGGTTGTAATCGCTTCAGCAGAAGTTTCTCAAATACTTTCGATATTATCGGCAGAAGCGATATGGGCCTATAAGATTTTTTATCATTTGCGCATTTCCCCGGTTTAGGAACCATAATGACTTCAGCAACTTTCCATTGTCTTGGAACGTATAGAAGTCTAAGAGAAGCGTTTATCATATAAAGTAGCTTGACTAATGCCTTTTTTGGTAGCTCTTTTAATATTTCGCCAGTGATCAGGTCGTAACCCGGGGCCTTATTATTTTTAAGTTTGCTAATTGTCTGTCGGAGTTCAACTAACGAAACTTTTTTCATTCTAAAGCTACCAGGTTCCCCGTTGTTGTTTAGAACGTCAGCCAACGGCGGACCGTCGAAAGGCTTGAATGTTTTTTCTAAATGTTCAGCAAACAAATTCGCTTTCTCTTTGTCTTCTCTTGCCCATTCGCCGTTAGCTTTTTTTATTGGTGCCGAGTGGATTATAGGTTTCTTGATATACTTAACTGCTTTCCACAGCGAGTAGTTTGAGGTCCTATCCGCAGCCAAGCCTTCAAGGTATTCAGTGGTCTCACGATTTTTAAGATCTTGCAACATTCCTTTCAGTTTGTTAGAGAGGCGGTTCAATAGGGTTTTGTCTGGGGGGGCCCTCGTGCCTTGCCATCTCCTACGCGCTCTTCTCTTTTCACGAATCAATTCTTCGATTTCGAGCGGATATGTTTTACGTACATGCCCGTCGGTGCTAACTGCGTTCTTTTGGGACGAATTGTTGTTCCAAGCAGCGCTCTGAATTGCTTCAATGAATTTGTCAACTGCGGTTTCTAACTCGAAAGGAGTTTTCAATGGCACATTCAAGCCAACACCCTCCTTACAGTCCTTTCTGAAAGCGTCCCAGTTCATGTTTTTGCTAGCTAATCTAGGAGCTCTTTCTATTTTCGCCAGTCTTCCACCCATCTTCAAGATAACTCCTGAGTGGTCTGAGCAAAGATCGTAACACTCTTCAATTCGCGTAAGGTATTTGGGGTACCCTTTAGCGATGAAAAAATCGACAAGGTCAGGCTTTTTATTCCTATCGGTTGGCCAATATGTTGGCTTACCCGTGGAGAAAAAGTCCACCCCACGCTTCATACTATTTTTGTACAGTAATCTGCCTCTTGTTGAATTGCATCGTGAGCCCCAAAAAGTATGCTTCGCGTTAAAGTCACCCCCAATGATAAAATTGGACCCAATGAAGTCATACATACGATCAAGATCGTCTTCCACCAGTCTATATCCTGGCGGGAAATAACAAGATGCAATGTTATAATCTAAGCAGTCAATTTTTACAGAAACTGAACTGATCTGCATAGAGTCTAGCTCAACTTCTGTGTTCTTGAAGTGCTTTATGCAGTTCTTAATGTAGAGGGAGGATCCTCCTCTCGAATTTTGCGAAGGGTGATGTGCGTGATAGTCATTGTAACCTTTAAGTTTGGGTGTAGACCCGTTTTTAAGGTGAGTTTCCGTAATCATGCAAATATCAATATTGTTTTTCCGTAGAAATACTTCTAGTTCGTCTATTTTATTCAGAAGGCCGTTTGCATTCCATGTTAGTATTTTAAATAACTGTTTCATATTCATGTTCTCTTGTAATTTTTTCGAGGCTTAAACTCGAGCTTGCTCAGTTTGTCAAATATAATTTTGTTGATTTTAGTCTGATCCTCAAGTTTCTCCAAGATTACAGCGAGGATCTGAGACACTGCATCTGTTGTGGGCGATCTTGCCTTGCTTTCGTTTGCCGCAACCTGTGCGTATGATTTCGGTGCGACCAGTGGTGGTTTCTCCGCTGCACTTGAACTGGCGGCGCTCTTTTGTGGAGCTTTTACGCCTTTTGTCGACGCCTCCTTTGCCAATCTTCCACTTTTGATCGGCTTTGGCGTCTTTGGAGTCTTTGGCTTAGTAGTTTCAGCAGGTTTTGGGCGTCCTAGGCTTTGATTCTGACCTCTAGTATTTTCCTTAAGAGGTTCTCGTCCCTTTTGCAGCTCTATGGCTACTTCGCATCCTCGATAGTTCGCGGGGTGGTTTCCGTGGCAATTGGCGCAAACTGCTGGAGCCTTTATGTCAACCTTGCACTCTGTTGACAGGTGTTTTCCGGCACATTTCACGCAACGTGGTTCTTTTTGGCAGTAGGCACTTGTGTGCCTGAATTCTTGGCATCGCTTACACTGTGGTATCAGTCTATTGCCCTTTCGCATGGGTTCGATTTTAACCCTGATGTTAAGTATCATTTTTATTTTATAAATATCGTTTATGCTCTCAGTTCTATCAAAGGAGAGCATAAAAATTGGAAGCCCGCGTCTGATCACAGTGTCTCTTTCTCCTTCCGTGCGTTGCTTTTCCTTTTTAATGATATTGACGGCATCAATAATTTTAAGGCCTTTATTTTTTACGTCTTTTACAACGTCTTCTTTTGTGCATGATGGGTGGAGCCCCCTTACAATGACTCGCAGTGGTTTCTCGTACTTATTTTGATAAGTATACCACTCGATTCTTTCTGCATTCAGTCTAAGAGACAGTGCGCGATAGGAATCGGCGTTGTCAACATTTACTTTCCACACGTTATTTCGGTGCGAGGTAAGCTTATAGTTTTCTGTTCTCACCGTGTTTGCAAGAAGGTTGCGCAATCTCCCAAAGTCTGCTATCCCGACGATGTTTATTGCGGGAGGTGGACGAATTTTCGCTTCTGGATTAGCCTTGTTTGAGCCAGAGGGCTTATCTTCTTTTTGTATTACTTCGGGAGAGGAATTCGCCTTTCGCTTCTTGCTTAGCGAGAACTTAATGCCAGGATAATTATAATAAAAAGCAGTCTGAGGTTTTTTCAAAGAGCTATATGTTTATTATGGCGTCCAATGGACTTAAAAGCATTGTAAACATTCCAACTCGCGTATCAGATTCCACTTCAAGTTGCATTGACCATATATTTATTAGGCTTCGTAGAAATTTCAAATATGTTTTTGATGGTGCAACTTATGATTACGAAATAACTGACCATCATATGATTGCTCTTAGCGTTGGTAGGATTTTAGTAAAAGGAAATAATTATACTTATCCAAGACAAAAACAAGAAGTAGATTACAGAATTCTTAAAGAAAAACTAACGTATGAGTTTTGGAGCCGGTCTATTCTGCTAACGATCCTTCTATTGCATTTGACATATTTTTATCAACCTTAGATAAGCATATAAAAGCAAGCACCACATATACAACAACTTCAAGTACGAATATCCATTTGAAGCCTTGGATGACAAACTATCTTCTTAATCAGATAAAAAGAAAAAAGCGGTTTTCTGCAAAAGTTGCTAAGCACCCACAAAACAGAAGATTGAAGATGTTTTATAAAAAACTTTGCAAAAAAATTAATAAAAAGATTATAGAAACTCGCGATAAATATTATTCAGATATGTTTGAAAGAGCAAACGGCAATAGCAGAAAGGAATGGAAAATTGTAGACAGTATTTTAGGGAAACAAAGAGCGCATATAGAAGTAACAGATCTAGAAGTTGATGAAACTATCTTATCTGACTCCGGAAGTATTGCAAACCAATTCAATAAATACTTTACTGGTGTGTCAGAAAAATTACAACCGTCCGTCAAACCCTACAGTTTATGTACATGTACTTTTTCTCCAAATGGTATTGTCGAAAACATTTCAACAAATAGCTTCGTTTTTAATAATATTTCTTCTGGTGAAGTTTTTAAACTTATCATGTCATTAAAAAACAAACATTCATGCACGAGTGACGGCATAACAAGCATATTATTAAAACACATTGCTTGGCAAGTGGTTGACGTTTTATGTTATGTGTTTAACCTGAGTGTCTATAATGGTTGTTTTCCGCAATCACTTAAATGTGCTAAAGTAATCCCTCTTTTCAAGAAAGGTAGTAGAAGGAATTTGGTAAACTATAGACCTATTTCCATTTCATCCACTTTCGCAAAACTTTTCGAAAAACTTGTTAAAGTCTGAATGCTTGGTTTCTTGGAACGAAACGATTTCTTCTCCACTTATCAGTTTGGTTTCAGGTCGGGTCTGTCAATGGAGGATGCTTAACTCAGGGTATGCAGTCAGATATATAAAGGATTTAACAGTAACCAAACCACAATGGCTTTATTCTTGGACATGACAAAAGCATTCGACTTGGTAGATCATCAACTTCTACTAGTAAAGTTGTATAAGCGTGGATTTAGAGGATCAATACATGATTGGTTTAGCTCATACTTATCTGATAGGAAGCAAAAAGTTAAAGTTAATGGCATTTTTAGTAAGTCCAATGTCTTAAAAAATGGCGTCCCCCAAGGCTCTGTACTTGGACCTATTTTATTTTTGATTTATATCAACTCGTTTTTTGATCAGGAATTAAATGGTTTAGCCACTGCTTTTGCAGACGAAATAACTCTAACATATGCGTTACTAAGATTGGGGAAGACTTGGAAAGATTAAGACTGTGGTTTGCTGCTCACAAGTTAATCGTAAGTGAAAAAACTAAGCTTTTAACATTTAAAATATCAAGTCCTGAGTACAATCTTTGCTTTCATGCATTTTACCTTGCCGATTCATACGTGCGGTAGAAGTAACTTTTATCACCACAACGTATGTTCTTCTAAGTGCTTTCAAATTGAAACGGTTAAGAACTTTAAGTATCTAGGAGTTTTAATAGATTACAACTTATGCTGGAAGGATCATATTCAAACAATAGAAGATCACTTGAATTTAGTAGTGCGCAAACTGTATCTTGTAAAGCCTTACTGCTCAAATAAAGTTTTGTCTAAAATTTATTATGGTCTTGCATACTCGAAGTTGCAATATGGTATCGCGAGTTGGGGCGGAGCATATATGAGTTCATTACGGCCTGTTTTGATTGCACAGAAACATCTAGTTCGCATTATCTCAAATTGTAATCGTCGCACCCACAGTTGGCCGTTGTTTAAAATACTTAAAATTATACCAATTAGACACTTGTATGTCCTTAAGGTACTTAGGGCATTTTTCAAACAAAGTGGTAATATTCCAAGCAGAAAAAACCAAACTCACAATCTTGGATTACTATAATGCTTGAAGAATTGTAAATTGTTAGGGATTCCCCTTTTCTGATATGCCTCTGCTTTATTAGCTTGTAGCCTTAGCCCCAACATGTTTTAAGGTTCGGCTGCAGAAATTATTAGGGGGGACTATTTCGATTTTTTAGGATGAGTCTAAATCCACGAAAGTAAATAACTAAATAAGAAAGTTTGGTTGGAAACTAAAATGGCTTGAGGTTGACTCGATCTCATAAGAAGTGTACCTATTCTTAAGTTGCTAATATATTTCTTTAAGCACTTGATTAATGTTATTTAAATGTACCTTCAAGCACAAAACTTGTTCGTTTATTTTGCGAAATGATTATGTCAGATTTAAATCGTTAAAATTTTTTCCATATTTCAATCAAAGCCATTTTCAGCGAATTTCATACAGCTTGATGGCTGCATTTAAATAGTTGCCAATGATACTTGAATAAGAAAGAGCTGAGCACACATAAAAGGCCAGCGAACAGGAAGATTTAACTTCATTTCTATTGAAAATCGTCTCCAAAGCCATTGTCCCAATGGCGCCAAGAAATTTGCTGTGGGCCTACATATACGAACCCGCCTTTCTTCACTTTAGAAATAGGACTACCACTTCAAATATTTTTATATGTACCTAATACCTATACATAAACATGAAGTACATAGAAAAAGGTTACGTATACGACCCCGGATACGCTTTTGTTTGTCTGATCTGTGCTATAGGAAAATTCAACGCGCCAATTGAAACAAAAATTTTCATGGAAACTGGAAAGCTGTCTACTACCACTAGATACATTTCACCCTGACTTTGACCTCGTTTGCTTGGCTGCTTGCTATAAAACGTAGTCGTCGGCACAAGTGGTGCATAATCATGCAGCATCGCGTTATACATTCAACACTGCACTATGACGCAATATAGAAAATGACACTGGGGAAGTGAAAAAAAAATACTAAATCGATTTGTCACGTAGTTGTGAAGATAAAAAGTTAAGATACAGATCAAGTAGATAGGAGAGGAATTACCCGAAGGCAGCTGCATTTAATGTGTTAAGTGAGTCAACTCTGTGCCAGGGAAGCAGAAGTTTTTATTTTTTATAAACGCCATACCTACTCGCTTAGATAAATCATGTCAAATAAAGTTTGGTGAGCCTGTGAGCCAGACCCGGTTACAGCAATTTTCTATGATTTATGCTCGAAAAATTAGGACTTAATGGCCTGTTGATAACGAGGACATGACCGAATTTCCCAAAAATACTATCCTTCCCAATGTTGGGCAACGTTATGATAATTAAGTAGGAAGTTTTACGTTTAATCGTTTGATTTATTAAAAAGACTGATGACAAAGTACAGCATTTTGGGGGTTAGACTGAGGGATACCAACCATCATTTGAGTGCGAATTTATGGTGTAAAGCCGTATTTGGTAAAATTTTAATTTACAAATGGGACAACATTTTAATATCATCAAATAATTTATCAAGGCTAAGGCTATCAGCAAAACTAATAAGAAAGTAAAATTTTTGGAGAAGAAAAATGCAATTTTTCCCTGTACAGAAACCATTCAAATTATTTGTCATTAGTAAAAACGGCTCTATGAATTTCACGAAAAAAGTCGAAATCAAAAGACAATAAATTTTGGATACACGACTTTTTCAATAAAATGCCTTAAGTTCTCATCGATCCGATTGCTGCTTAATGTTTTAAGGCAAAAGGGCATGAAAAAGGTTTCCGTGATTATTTCGTGTAAAAGTATATCAGACAACTGACTTTTGTACAACACGAAATTTTGTACAACTCTCAAAATTTTCTAAAAACTTACTTACTTACTTAAGGTGGCGCTACAGTCCGGGGTGGACCTGGGCCTCAGCCAAGAAGCTTCGCCAGCCAGCTCTGTCTCTAGCTAGCCGTCTCCAGTTTCGCACGCGAAGTTGGCTGAGGTCCCCTTCCACTTGCGTGCGCCACCTGAGTCTCGGTGCTCCTCTACCGCGCCGTCCCTGCGGTGTGGATTCGAAGATTTTCCGGGCCGGGGCGTTGGTGTCCATCCGCTCTAGATGACCCAGCCATCGTAGACGTTGTGTTTTGACTCTTTTAGCTAGGTCGGTATCGCTGTACAGCCCGTACAGTTCGATGTTATATCTCCTCCTCCACTCTCCGTCTATGCAGACGGGACCGTAACTCGTCCGAAGAATTTTCCTCTCGAAGCAGCCTAAAGTGTTTTCATCCGCCTTTGACAGGGTCCATGCTTCTGCACCGTAAAGCAGGACTGGGATGATGAGGGTCTTATACATGGACACTTTAGTTGCTCGAGAGAGGGCTTTGCTACTCGATTGCCTTCTTAGCCCAAAGAAACAGCTATTGGCAAGAGTTATCCTTCGTTTGATTTCAGCGCTGGTGTCATTGTCTGAATTGATAGCGGAACCCAGGTAGACAAAGTCCCTAACTACCTCAAAGTTATAGCTGTCGATGGTGATGTTTTGTCCAAGACATCGGTGTTGGGTGTCTTTTCTTGATGACAGCTTATACATGGTTTTGCCCTCATTGACTGCTAAACCCATATTCGCCGCTTCCGTCCCAATACTCACGAAGGCTTCACTGACATCACGCTTTGTTCTACCGATTATGTCAATGTCGTCTGCGTATGCGAGTAGTTGAACGGACTTTTGAAAGATTGTACCTCTGGTGTTGGCGCGGGAGTTCTGCACAATTCTCTCAAGTATGATGTTAAAGAAGTCGCATGACAGCGCGTCGCCTTGTCTAAATCCTTTTTTGACATCAAAGGGGTCGGTGAGGTCTTTGCCGACCTTGATGGAACAGCGTGAGTTTTCCATCGTCATCCTGCACAGACTGACGAGTTTGGCAGGGATGCCAAAACTAGACATTGCGCTATATAGCTCGTCTCTATAGATGCTGTCATACGCGGCCTTGAAATCGATGAAGAGGTGGTGTGTATCGATTTGGAATTCCTGGGTTTTCTCCAAGATCTGCCGCAGTGTAAATATTTGATCGATGGTGGACTTTCCTGGCCTAAAGCCACACTGATATGTGCCTATGAGATTGCTGACAAACGGCTTCAGGCGTTCACACAGTACAGCAGAAAAGATCTTGTATGCGATGTTAAGAAGACTTATGCCTCTGTAGTTGGCACAACTTAGAGGGTCTCCTTTCTTCAGGATCGGGCAAACAATGCTGAGGTTCCATTCGTCGGGCATGCTTTCTTCCGACCATATCTTGCAGATGAGCTGGTGCATGCTCCTGACCAGCTCATCGCCAGCGGATTTAAAAAGTTCGGCAGCTAGGCCGTCTGCTCCGGCTGCTTTGTTGCACTTGAGCTTAGACACAGCTACTTTCACCTCCTCCAGGTCGGGTGGGCGGTATCGTTCGTATGCTTCGTCGGTAACGTCTTCGCCCGGGTTGAATGGTTCGCTCTGCCTGACAGCGGTATTTGGTTCGTCCTCGCCGTTATACAGTCTGCAGAAGTGGTCTTTCCAAATCCTCAGCACCGACTGCGATTCTACAACGATGTTCCCTTGATGGTCCTTACAGGCTTCAGTTCGAAGTTTATACCCTTGGCAGGACCTTTTGATCCTTTGGTAAAACTTTCTAACCTCATTCCTGTTGTAACATCTCTCTATCTCTTCAACCGCGCGCTTCTCGTGCTCTCTCTTTTTCCTTCGGAGAAGCCGGTGTTCCTCTCTCCTCCTCTGCTCGTAGAGCTCGCGAGCAGCTCTAGTCCTTCTGTGCAGCGCCGCTTTGTATGCTTCCTGTTTAGCTGCATGTGCTTGTCGGCATTCATTGTCAAACCAGGGGTTTCGTTGTGGTGGCCGTGTGAAACCCAGCACTTCAGAGGCGGCGTCTCTGATGGCATTTTGGCAATGTTGCCACTATCAATACTTGATGCTGGCTGCATAGGACTTCGTAGAAGGTTTTGAGAGACTCGGTTGGAGAAGGAACTGGCGATCTCTTGCGATTGTAGCCGGCCGACGTCAAACTTCCTCACAGTATTTCCATTACTTGGCGCTGGTCGGGATATCCGCAGCCGTACCTTGGCAAAAAAAAATTTTCTAAAAAGCTACTGACAAACAGACGGACGGACGATTGGACAGAAATTGGCATGAACCAAATAAGCCTTCAAAGTCTTATGGGTTTAACGCAAATATTTCGCAATGAAATTTCAAGCTTTTTAAGCTTAATAGCTTTGATTTATTGAGCTAGGTATGTTATATTCTAAGTGAGGTATATTATATTGAATTTTTTTTAACGAAGGAGTAGGTGTGCATACGCCAAGACACCTAGAAAACTAACCTTTCTTCGTCAACATCAAACGGTCCAAGGTACAAGATGTGGTTTTATAGTGGTTGATAGATCATTTTTTCTTGAAATTTTTTATGCAATTTGGGTAAGATACTGTTTGTTTCTTAATACTATTGCATGCTATATTTAACACACTTTTATCTCTCTCTTCTAAAGTTTCGTTTCTCTTAATTGGAATAAAATACGGGATGGCAAAAAAAACTTTTTTCTTTTTATACCCCATCCCATAAGATAGGAGGTATATTAAGTTTGTCACATAGTTTGTAACACGGTGAAATAATAATGGTAGACCCCAAAGTCCTTAAGGCCATATGATCAAGACCGAATTCTGAATCGAATGAGCCATGTCCGTCCGTCCGTCCGTCTGTATGTCACATGTTTTTAGGCCTTAAATTTCGAGCTAGGGTGCTGAAACTTCGTACGTAAGGTCTACGTCATGCGAAGCAGTACAAGTGTAAAAACTTTTGAAATCCGCCCAAAGACACGCCCACAATCGGTCTAAATGTGCAACTACCTCCAGAGTTTTCAAAACTGTAAGACGTTCTAAAAGGCTGAAATTTGACATTTAGCATCTCTTATCGAATGTAAGACACAAAAAAGACAAATTTAATTGGTAAACCTCCTCTAGTGGTCGTGGCATCTATTTTAAGGGTAAATTTTCAAATGCAGTTTACTCAATATTTTTGCTCGAAATTGATAAAAAAAATTGCTTAATATTTTATGTAGAAAACGCTTAGTTGCACATTTTGTTCATACAAGACTTTGGGCCCCGCCCACATTTGGAGACAGAATTGAAGAAAAACCTAAAATTTTCCAGAAAAACTTAATTTCGACTGGCCTTGAGCCTAATATAGGAAAGCATGAACAAAAAAAGTAGCAGGTTAGGTAAACAATGCTTTAGTCTAGATTTCGGTTATATAGTTTTTATATATATAAGGTTTTAGCCACGCCCCCTTTTAGGGGTCGATTTTTCAAAAATATTGATTTTGAACCAAAAAATTGCATTTTTACTTACATTTAAGTGTAACTTGCAAATATCTGTGGAAATATCTTATAATGAATAGTTTGTAATTAGGGGCGGTTGCACCACGCCCCTTTTCGAAGTTTTCGAAGTTATAAGTAATGCTTATAAAATGTCAAAAAATAACTATGCCATCAGCATTTTACAATGTGGGATAGGATGGGGTATTCAACGGTCCGTTTTACGGACTGTAACTTCTGCGTACACACTGTAGCACTTACTCACTGGTTTATTCTGTTATAAGAAAATAATAAAAATATTCTTGCTTTTAAAATTCTATGTGTTGGCCAGACTTTTATGTTGTTTGCGCGTATGTCAAACAAGTCCGTTGCAGCATCATTTCAGTCAACCAGTTAATATGTTCTCAAGCACAACTCGAAAATCACTCATCATTTCAAACTCGCTATTTTTCCCATTAAATTTTACATGATGGACTATCATAAATTTTCAGTAATTATACCCTACCCAGGGTTTATTGAGTTTTATGTTTAGTTTGTAACGCAGTGAAATAATCACCGTAGACCCCTAAGACCTTTTAGAAATATGAATTGGACCGGCAGGAAAATCGATTAAGCTATGTCCGTCCATCCGTCCGCCTTAAATTTTAGCCTAGAGAGCTGAAAGTTGGTGGGTTAACTGGAAATGCAGTCCTTCAGATCAAGTTTGAAAATTAGCTGAATCCGTCCACAGACACGCCAAGTACAGGCGCGACCACCTCTAATTTCAAAAACACTTTTTACCAATTTTAAGCTATGTTACAATGGTGCTAGTGCACTCATTTTTGGTATGTAACATTGCCTTGTAATTGTCTTTGAGGAGGTAGAAAAAGTTAAGACTTTTCACTGACCACGCCTACTTTTGTAAGGGATTTTAGCTTTAAATGACTGTTTTTCAATAAATATATGTGAACTTTGAGTAAATATTATATGACAAAAGTTGTAGATATTAGCCTTTTCGTTAGTATATGCCTCCGCCCACTTTTGTGGGCGTCGCGTTAAAAAAGTGATTTTTTGAGTTAGAAAGGCGGAGTTTTAGGCCGAAATGTATGAAACCACCTGGTATAAGGCAAATTATGTGGCACAGAAAATCAGCTTGTTTTACTCTTGAGAAAAAGGCCGTTTTTGTACCCTATTCTACAGGAATGGAGTATATTAAGTTTAATGCTCTCTACACACCGAACTCAAAACTGTGTTTTCGGGAAAACACGCGTAAACTTCTTCAAAAACATAAGCTTTCCTATACATATTTGTAAATTTTCTGTTTTCGAAACTTCAGTTTTCGTTCAAAATTACTTTGAAAGTCACGAATATCACATTGCCTTGAGAATTTTAAATTAAATTTGCAGAGTATATTACCTTTGCCCTGTCTGAAAACAGCTTGCAGTTTTAAGGTCAGAATAAAATTCTTGATTTGTTTCCATCTTTTATAGATCTTTTGAAGCAGGTTTTAAAATAAATATGGGCTAAAATTTGACAACTAATAAATATGTAAATGATAAAGGAAAACAAATTCTAGTCGGCGTTTAGGAAGTGTGAATAGCTAAACGAGTTTTCGAAAACTGTTTTGCCCAAAACTCAGTTTTCGATTCAGTGTGAAGAGCGTATAAATTTAATATAGAGAAATAATAACGATAGACTTCGAAGACCTGAAAGGCATTATGATCGAGACCGAATTTTGAGTCGAATGAACCACGTCCGTCCAGTATGTAACAAATTTTAGGGCTTACATTTTGAGCTAAAAAGTAGAAATTTTGTACGTAAGCTCTTTGTCATTCGAAGCAATACTAGTGTTAATTTTTTTTTTTAGATTCGCAGACAACCGCTTAGCTACCTCCAGTGCTTTAAAACTGTAAGACATGCGTCGTGAAAAACTGAAATTCAAAGAGTAATCATCTTTCAAATGCAATTTATTCAATATAATTTGTTCCAAATCCAAAAATTTTTACTAAATATTTTACGGCGAAAACGCTTAATTCTGCTTCCAATTTGGAAGCAGAATTTAAGAAAAACGTTAATTTGCCAGAAAAACACGAATTTCGATTGCTTTTTAGCCTAATTTGATTTCTTCTTTTATAGTCCAGAAATTTTAGGCATTTTAGCAGCAATCTGAGAAAAAGTTCCTAGTGAGCTGACTTTTTGCATACACCTTTATTGCGCTGTTGTTATGAAGATGTGAAAAATCGACATTGATATCGTGCCAGCTAAAAGGTTATAAAGGTTATAATGGCTTAAAAGTCACCAAAATCAGTTTCTCGCGAATTCGTCTAATTTTATTGGACTATGTACGTGGCATTTCGAATGTGGAATGTCCTGCCACAATCAGTACTTAATACAACTTATTTAAAAAAAAAGCTGTTCAAAAGTAGTGCACCAGAATCTCTTTTCCTTTTCCTGTCTAACATTTTAAGACAAGTCTATTCCCTTCTCGCGATTACAACAAAAAATCGGAGATCAAAATGGCGGTTGACTTATACATACGATTTCAGAACCAGTAAACAGCTTTTGTTTACTGTCTGTCAAATTTATTGAAAAGGTGGAAATTGGACAACACTTGGATCATAAAATTTAGTAACTAATCAGCTAGCTAAAGCATTAGGCTTTAGAGAGATGAGAAAAGTTAGAGAAAGGTAAAGAGTATATCATACATATATGACCATATAGGTACTATAGAAGATTTCTTCAAGCCTGGACTTGTCAGTATAAGGCACGTGGCCGACAAAAAGTGTTCGCTATCTTTCTTTGATGGTAAAACAAGGAAACAAAAAGGCGAAAAAATCCAGTTTAAATTACTTAATAAATATGCATGACCTACTATTTCTGGGGCTTAACTAAGTTGTGCTTAGAGGCATTTTTTTGATTACTCTGACAGTTTTTATACCCGATCGAGGGTATATTAATTTTAATGCATAGCAAACCGTGATTATTTCACATTTGTAACATAGTGAAATAATCACGGTAGACCCTTAAGACATTTTAGACATACGATCGACACCGACATGTGAATCGATAAAGCCATGTTCGTCCGTCCGTCCGTCTGTATGTGTGAAGGTTTTAGGTCTTCAAAATCAAGCTAGAAAGCCCAAACTTGGTACACAGCTTGATTCTTTTGTTGCACAGACAAAATGTAAAAGTTGGCTCAATCCGTCAACGTCCACGCCCACTACTAGCTTCAATGTGAGACAACCACTATTTCACTTTTTTTTTTCAAAATGTCTTTTGGTCAAGTTACACAAGGCACAGGAACTAAAATTTTGGTACTGAGCAATGTTGGTCTAAGACCTTTAACAACATTGGACCGCCCACAATATCGACCATGCCCACTTTTAAAATGTTAGATCTTAAAAAACCCGATTTCTCGGAAAGTTGACTCCAAATTGAAAAAAAATTTGTATGACAAATATTAAAGATATTACTACTTGCTAAGTTTGCTCCATACAAAGTTTTGAGCCTCGCCTACTTTTAAGGGGCGTTTTAAGGAAAAAACAGTTTTTTTTTCTAGAATAATTTTTGCTTTTACCGTATTTTCTCATGATTCTAACGAAATTACAATTAATTGATTTTAGTTTTAAGCCCATGCCCACTTTTGAGGTTGTGGCCTATACATATAATATATGAATTCGGGCCAAGAAACTTTAAGATTTGGTGTTGCATGGCATATAGGGTCGGGTATAAAAAAGTTTGTCTCAGACAAACTCTTGCACTAACTCACTTGTTTTTATGTGGAATCAAGTATCACAAATGATACTGAAAACAAAATTTCATAATGGGGCATGATGGTCCCAGCGCATATAACCGAACTTTATTGTTTAGCGTGAAAATAAAGGGGGATTTATTTTATTTTTATTAAATTAAACCACATTAAGCTTAAAATCAATAAATTCAACTTTAATGATTAATAAGGTAATCAGGCAATCAATAAATTATTATGAGGGAATCCAAAATGATTCATGTACCCATCTTAGCTCTTGTTGCAAGCGAATCAAAGGTTTGATCACGCTCTGTATCACTAATTTTTCCCCCAGACGATCGCCAATCAACGGGGGTTAAGCAAAATACCCAACGCAAGCAAATACTACCAAAAGGCAACTAGTTAAAATAAAAATTACAAACTTACTTAATCCGAACATAAAATTATTTAAGTTTTAAGTATTAAAAATATCTAAATTTTTGAGAATTGCAATCTTCTAATTTTTACTTATTGTGGACTAAAAAGTGTGCTCATTGAACTCCTCTTGTCTGCCAGCCACGAGTGTCTGCAACTACTTCTCATGCAGATAACTTTTCTTCATGCCGTTCAAGTAGACAAAATGGTGCATGGTGTCTAGGAGTCTAAGTGCAAAGTCCCCTCAGTCGGTTGTTGTCTGGCTCAGGCTCAATGAAAAGCACAACTATAAAATGGTGTGCAGAGAATCGTCTTCTATTCTCTCGAAATAGACACTCATAAACATGCATTAGTCAGTGGCCTTAGGGAAAGATATGTTTTCCAGAAACAGATATGTGTAGTTACATATTTCTGTCATCTCATTAAAATTAATTTGTTTCCCTGCAAACTTTTTAATTGCAACTCTGAATGTGCGGTTGTCTATTCCTGTTGCAATGACTTCCTTCATTGTTCTCTTCCTGACCGATATTCAGGGCGGGATGTTTGTATCTGGGCTTGGTATCGTTGTATCCTTTTTGTAAATTTTAGAAATATATTAACGAATAATGAGAAAACTTCTTTGCTTCGGATTGTATACCGTGAAGAGGTACTCCACGAGAACTTTTCATTGTTAAGGCAGGACTGTTTGAAGTGTAGACGTTGCTCAAATGCAAGGGTTGTTGCCCGATACGCTTGAGTTCTATGACCGTACAGTTTGAATAGGGTAGTTTGGTGAGGATATGTAATTTCAGCAAAAATTTTGAAAAGTAAAGTTTTAACAGAATTTAATTGTTATTTTACAATAGCATTACCTCTCGGGTGTTTACTGTTTGAGGCATTTTATATTTAATACTGGGACTTGACTTTTTCCAAAAATTCTATCTATAAAAACAAAACACTTAACCCACAACGCACTCAATTAAAATTTTGATGGTATACCCTCTTATACTTACCTCCGATATTAGTATTATTCAAACAAATAAATTTGACTGGCAAAGCTGTAGGGATTCGCTGAACAAATAAATAAACAAATAAACAAAGTACTTAGGGAGTGAAGAAGAAAATCATCACCACATTTTCCCGAGGAAAAGCATAAATGGCAAAATATTGAATCACCATCCTCTTTTGCCTGCGTTGTTATTCTTCGACCTTTCTGCCAATTATTACCCAAGTATCGAGAAGAGACTTTCAGGTTGTTTTGATAGCGATTTCCGCTTCCCCACAACCTCTGCCGATTTCTGGGTGGCTGTGTTATCTTTGAGGAAGGATATTAGTATTCCTCTTTGGAGGAGGACCAATCGTGCGATGCATTAATTTATAAGTTCTTCACAAGGATCTGAGAGCGATAATATTAAGGACAAGGCTGTTTGGGGGATTTTCTTTTGCGTAAGCGGGTTGCTATTCTAGGACAGCCAAAAGAGAATTGGGGATTTCAAACTCAATGAAATGGGCTTATTAGAAAATTTCTATTTAAAGGTGTTGTTAAAGTAGAAGTTTTAAATTGACACTTCTTGAATAACAGGTTAATATGTACCGCATCAGCATCGATATGGATGGCTGATGCTGTCATGAAGCACGTATCGAAGGAGTATGATATTGAAGGATCCATGATACACGTGTTGTTCATATAAGACTTGAAAATATTTATTATTTCAGAGTTGTGCGAACTTAATGTTGTTGAATGGAAAAGTTCGTTTTCGATTTCAGAGGCACGTTCGTGGATATGGAATGTACACATGAGCTCGAAGCGAGGATTTGTACTGTATGGCATAATGAATTCATATCTCTGAAGATGTATTTATAATGGATTTTTGCATTAATTTAGTGCATTCTATCATATATAGGTATGAAGGTGTACTGGGAGTTTAAACCTTAGCGTTTTAAAATCTTTGCCTGTGGCAGAGAGAACTCCAGAGTATTATTTTGGTGCTCGGTGCCATTATCACCTGGAAGATAATCATTAATCCAATAAACTATTCGTTCGTTAGAAATTGCTTCGACTTTGACCCTTAGCTCAAGGCCTTTTAAAAATAATTTAGCAGGAAACGCATCAGACTGAAAAGTTATGTAAAGGACGCCTAATAGCACGCCTCTCTGTCTCATTATACGGTGGCATCATAGTGCAAAATTGATTAAGATAGTCACTTTAGTTAAGTAGTATATGATGTTAAATCAAAACTTCCCCTCTTCAAGCAGGGGAAGTTTTGGTTTGCCTCAAGTTTTAGCTTTTTTTTATTCAAAGAAAGATCAGGATTTTTTCCACATCCAATACTTAGCATTAAAACTGAGCCATATTCGCAGGAATAATTTTTTTTTAATTCCATATAATAACATCTCGGTCAAGGGATACCAGTCCCTTATCCGTTTTTTAACTCCATAGCTTGGTTATAGGTAACCATCCTTGACCACTATCAAAAACAAGGTAACACGAGGCGCGGTATAACAGAAAGGCACATCATGGTTCTCCTTAGTCGCGTCTACCTACACACCTATCGATCATACAAAATTTTCTAAATCAAGCAATATAAGGTTTTAACTCCAAAGAAGTAAGTGAAAAACAATGGGAGCTTGGGTTTGGGAGCAAAGTTTGTTACGTAACCCTCACCACCCACAACAAAATCCTCAAAATTCACAAACTTAAAACATCTCAAATTGGATGAAACGTCATTAGGGGATCTGCTCGTTTCATTAAACGCTCTCTGAAGCAATATTCATCAAGCAAGAGCCCGTGGTTTTAGAAAATCTTAATTTCTAATCGCCTTCGTTAGGTATTGAGGCAGAAAAAAACGTGCATTGCACCCCTAAAGTGCTCATTTCATTTGCAGTTTTCCTCTGTTGCTTCGTTTAATGCTTTTTAAGCCTCCCCTTTTATGCATACGGAAAGAGAAATTCTATTTTATTTGCAGCTCCTTTTTTTAATGCAGCTCACTTTGAAGCCCCAGGCCGTTAACCGTTTGTTGTTTCAGATGTTGAAGTAGCTTCAGAGAAACTCTTTACCCAGTTTTTTCTCTAACCTCCCCCGCAGTCAACCTCTTCACTAAGAGTATAAAATGCGACGCAAAGTAGCAAAGCTAAGCACTTTTTCCATTATCCTGGGGCGTGTAAAACGTCTGAGCAGGTGCATGCAATGAGCAATGTGCAACAAGGACGAATTTTTCGCAAACAAGTAGAACATGACAATTAATTAGAGCCCATCGTTTGAAAATAGACCCAGAACACAATCAAGACAATTAGGAAGCCAAAAATAGGTCAAACTATAAGCAAAGGACTAAGTCTTTTAGAAAGTTGTTACTATGGGACATTGTGCAAAGAGTAGACAGCTTATCACCCTTGGGCCCTCACTCGTTAATTTAATTATCCGCCTGAGCACGAACTTGAAATAAATTCTGTGTTTTTTTTTTGGGCTTTCCTTTTGACGTGGAAAGTGTGGTTGCCATGATTCCGTGCTGCAAATTCTAATTTAGGGTGTGAATAAGAGTAATAACACTGGAAAATTATGTCCTAACTATTTTTAGGGGTGCGAGAACTTGTCGAATGTAAATGACCCGGAAAGGGATTCTACTGGTGTAGGTGGGATATAGCTAGTACACAGCCCGATGTAAATCAAACTACTGAGTATGCGTTGTGAGATACCTTTCATTACTTTCATAAATTTTGGTAATATATAATTTTCCAGCCACTCCTGTAACCTTACCTAGTCTGAGGTGCTATATGTTACGAATGATGTGCAGGCTGGGCGGCCTCCTTATAATTGATAACAAGAGCCCAATTATTGTAATTTAAGCAGGCTTCATGATTACTTTGCCGTAATCAAACATGAGTTTCCTAGAATTTCTGTCTGAGTTATATGAGTGTCTACATAATATGTGATGTAGCTCTGAGGTTAAGGTCAACAATCAAATATGTTAGGAGGTCCTATTTAAATTAGGCTGTGTAGCGTAGCCATATACACACTTAGGCTCGTTTTATAGGACTTTAGAGGCGCATTTTTCTTAAAACCAAAGCCCAAGGCTAATTTTTGCGGTAATAAAATTACCCACGTTACAGCATGACTTTGTCAATTGCTTCAATTTAGACGTTAAAGTTGTTTCCGATCCAGCACATCAAGGAAAGTAATTAAATTTTCTATACTGCAAGTTCGCAGTGAGCTAAGGTCATATACATACATAGATCGGTGGAACAGGTGTCGGTTATATAAATTATTATAAAGATCGTTTTTGACTTATTCTCGGAATGCGCCTTATAGTCCCTCGCGAAGGCAAAGAAGGGACAAGAAAAAGACGGTGGAAATCGAACTGCCTGACTACTAAGAAGGTATATAAATTCGCATTTTTTTTGTTCTTTTTTAAATTTTAATTTGCCACAGAAATAAATATAATTTGACAAATGCCTGGAATACCGTACGCAGGACACATTCTTGTTGGCATCGAGCTCTTGGTGTTGGGCTTGAAAACATCAGTTCCATTCCTAGGCTCTCTTCGAGAAAAAGAATTAAATATTTTGCGTTCAAAGAAAAATCAATATGTCCTGGTCCTGTCCACGAAGGAGAGTACTTTTCGAGAATGATTTTCTTCTTGGAGTTGATGAAACATTTCAAAGTTTCCAGCTTAAGAGGTAGTTCCTCTTCTTTTTTTGCACATAGGAGAGGCACAAATGCACTTTGGTTTTAAACTGTCGAGGACTAAAGTGAGGACAAGGGATGTCATGTGGGAGCCTATTCCTATGTGGTGGTTTGCTAAAAAAGGAACTTCAATATAACGCAGTATACGCACTAAAACTAAGCTCGGGGTTGAACTGGCGAGCGCTCGTTCTTGAGCTTTTTAGCGGAGTTTTTTGAGCGGTGGTTTACAGCTGGATATTTCGCTGGAAAACTCTTCATAAAAGTAGTGATGAAACAGTGAGAGACACGAAACATTTCGTTGATGTTACAAAGAGTCAAACGACTCCACTATGTTCTAATCGCCCATAAGTTTTAGCGATCGTTTTTGAATTCTATCTAGTAAGGCGGTCATAGAGCCACACCTGCCCAGATGTGGGAATTATACTACAATTTGCAACGTATGAACGCTTCACAGATGCAAGCCAGATCTAAAGCTGTAAGGCATATTTTTTCCATCGCTTTAGGAATCATGGCAGCATTTTTGGCAACGTCATTCCGAGAAAAGAAAGCTTTTCGGTTTTAGTAACCCGAATACCATTCATAGATAAGGACAGCAGTATACTGGTTTGCTTCGAGGACAGTACGCTAAATTGAGTGTTGGACACATTAAATTCCACTCTATTTAAAAAAAAACCCACAATGTTTACTAATTAAAGTCGAAATTCAATGAGTTTAACACACGCACATTTTATCATCCATAGCACTAGAGGACGTTTAACCGGAAACTAATACGAAAAACTCAGAGTTTTTGCGAAACTCTAGCAAAGGAATGTATTGGATTAGAAGTAGCGGACAAAAGTTCATTGATGAAGATCGAGAATAGTGTTGGCGATAGTACTGAGCCTTGGGGCACACCAGAATTAATATATTTGATGTCTGATTTTAAGCTGTCTAAAACCACTTGGATTGAATGATCAGAAAGACAATTAGCAGTCCAGTCGCTAGTGGACCTTTTGCTACGGAAGCCGTACTGATATGGTCATTAAGAAGCTTTTCCGATTCAAGATATTTCATGATCAGACTCTTCATCAACGTTTTCATGATCTTCGAAATGATAGATGTGAGCACGGTGCTGCATGGAGAAGATGAATCGCCTTTCTTCGGTACGAGAAGAGTAGGATTGGTGAAAAAGCTTACGAAGGGGTTTTCGTCGTCGCAAGGTCGCCTCTGAATTGGCTCTGCTGGTTATAAGGACCGTCTTTTGGAGGCGATGACTGCTGTTATCATATTTGAAACTCTCCAGACGATCATTTTGCATAGCTTGGTCGAATGCCCGATATACCTGTTATAGATTTTTTTTAGCACTGAAAACTCTGAAAACTCTGTTATAGTTCTAACTCTGCTTTGGGCAGCAAAGGTAGCAAGCAGCATCTACAAGCAAAAATATGCCAAGCAATAAATGTTACTGCAGAACTAAACATAATATAACACAAGAACCCAAGCTACTCTTGTTGCCTCTAAAAGAACGAGCTAAAAGAATAACTTGTCTTCAAAGCAACCAAGCAATCGACTTGTTATAAGTGGAGTCCAAACTGATTAGAAATCAAAGGTCAAGTCTCTGGGAATTCATTTAGATAATACACTAACTTTTGCCTTACACTTTTACCTTCGAAAAAAGCTTTGATTTTGAGCTCCTGGTAAAACTGCGTTCAATTATTGTTAAAATCGAAACAGTTGAACTTAGAACTCTGAAAATGAAATTTGCGTATATTATGTCGTGTGCAACCTCGGACAACGGATGTCAGGCGATTCCGTTATTCTTCTGGATTAAGCTCTTTTCTGTGATACTTTTTATTTATTGTGATATTTATTATTCATTATGTCATTTGTTATAAATTTCTTTTATCTATTATTTATTAATTTTATTTTATAATTTATTATAATTGCTATACATACATAGTTAAAAAAAAGTAAATCGTCAAAAAAAAAAGCTTTCAAGATTTCATTTAATGCTTGCGATTTATTTTTTCAAGTCTTCATTTCCTGTAGTCAGATAGAGCGTCGCTATTAAGATCTTAAAATTTCTGTTGCACCAAACTAAGTTCAAAAAACAAGCTGTGAATCAACATTATGATGAATATCAATCGATTTGAATAAAGAGGTTTTTATGAGTCAATACCTCTTAAGCCTTAGATACTGTGTATAAATTCGTATATAATTACTACAAGAGCTTTATCGATTTTGTCTTTGTTTAACATCTTGTGTCTAAGCTCCTCAGATAAAGCGATGAGAACGAAATTCAGACATCATCTAACAGCTCTGCGCCATTGAACATTGAAGTACACTAAAGGGCGGATACATAATGGTTTCACCTCTCAACCAAAAAAATCGATTGGATTAATCTGCAGATTGATCGCTAAGCAGCTTAATGCAGCTACCTTGGTGAAGTGTGAAACACATTGGATCGAATGCTGCCATGAAAGCCTAATTGAAACATCTTCAGCAAGAAAACAATTATGGCACTCTGGCCCTTTTTATGTTCCAATGAACTCATGTGCAATTATATCGGATCAATGTTTTCCACTTTAATTTGTCCGGTACAGAATATAACGTGTGCTGACAACATGCATACATAATCGATTTTCATATACTCCCTCAACAGAATAACGACCTGACGTAACAGCTTTTGGACAATTGTTCGTTAATTGGCAGCACTTATGCCGTGCACAAAGCAAAATGGCTTATTGAATGACGGAGAAAGCCTTTCCATCCGGCTGCATTGAAATGCGGATGAAATGAGCAAAATTTTGAAATCAAAAGACAAGCGATTGTTTAAGGAAGCCAATTAAAAGTGAGAAAGCTGTTGACTCATGCAAGAGATATCATGGAGTAAAGAAAAATTTAGTTCCTGTTCCTTAGGCACATGGGCTGTGAAAACAACACCACATGCAATGGAAGAAAAAGCGTTTTGAACAAAGAAAACACGGATGTTAATAAATCATCTCAGTCTCATAATTTGCATATCCTTGTTTAAGCTCGTTGCCTTCAAGGCCAACACACTTCAGTAAAGTGCGTGCTGAAATTCCTCCAGTTGCATGAGTTATATTTAGATTTTTCTTTCAAGGAGCGCTCTTCAAAAGCCGAGTGGAATAATTAACCTTTAGCATTTAAAGAAATGGAAAACTCCATACACACCTGCTCGCCATGTAAGCGTCTTGTAAGTAAATTGGTTTGAGTGTTTTTGTGTTATGGTTATTAAGGGTGCCGTGAGTATTCTTAAGGATATGTTTGACACCTTGCGGCTACTTAAAGGCAATTTTAATGTGAGAATCCCTGATATCTACCTTCCTTATGGATTAAAAAATATTCTATTCTAGAACACTGGAAAACAGCCAGTCGAAAAATAGTTTTATATAAAGGTTTTGATTAATTAAGTTATCAGGCAACAGAAGTTTGTTAAATTAATTCTAGATCTGGTCAATATTGAAGTTTCTTTTTTTATGGATTTTCCAAAGAAGGGTGAAGATTGTAGAGGATGGTCAGTTAAGTTATTCTACTGACCATCCTCTAAGTGAAAGATTAAGACATTTAAACCGTAGAACTAAAGCTCCTAAACGAAAATAGGAAGGAAAAGATTGGTTGGAAGAGGTAGAAGAACTTTTTTGCGTATTCTTTTGAACACCAAACTACCACACCGAGCTGCAAATAATACTCGATGTTCGCGACAATTCCAGCGTGGTGTACACCCGGAAAAATTCTGCACTGGTGCCGTCATCACGTTAAGTTTCAAATTACTTTGACTTCATTTTGTTTAATTTTTTTTTTTTCGTAGAGTGATTTTGTTGGCGCGGGTTATTTGTACTTTTTATCTAAAATTAACTTTGATAGCTTTAGGTTTGAGATATTTGGTAAGTTTTTGTCGATTTCATACAATTTCAGTCGCATTGTAAAAAATCACGAATAAAAATTGAGTCGAAACGTCCCTCCACATACACAATCAAAATGACACCTGGCCGGTGTCGACACCGAACGAATTCGGAGTTCAAAAGAACATTTAAATGAGCACGATTCCATTCAGGTGTACGAGAAAAGAACAATTTTTTACTGTATTCCACACCAGGGGGCAGATTCTGTAAAATGCGAAACGAATGCGAACGTTCGTCTTTTAAAAACGAAAGAAAATAAGCGAAATCGAATATTCGAATCATGTAACTGATTTCGTTTTCTTTTATCATTTGCAAATGTTTGAGAAGCTCTAAAACCCTAAAACTTGCCAAGCCATTGTCAGTTATGTTTAAAAATTCAAATCTCGTCAGTTTGACTTAGTTTTGTTGGTCAGTTTATGTTTTTTTTTTTCAGCCAGTTGACAAGTAAATCAAAGCCGGGTAATTGTAAGTTGCAGGCCTCCACATATTCCTCTATTTACCGATATATCTGCAATACATTAAACACCTTTAATCTTCTTCTTGAGCTACAAGGTAAGTGCAGTGTGTAAGCAGAGATTACATTCCGTAGATCGGACAAAATTTAAACTCTCTAGCTCAAAATTTAACCCCTGAAAACATGTAAAACATGGACGGACGGACGGCTTATTCGAGCTTATTCGACTCACAATTCGGTCTCGATCATATGCCCTTAAGGTCTCGGGGGTCTACCACTACTATTTTACAGTGTTAAAAACTACGTGACAAACTAAATATACTTCCGATGTGGAGTATAAGAAGAGGACTCAAATCAAAACGCCTGAACAGAACGTGTTTCTACAATAAACAGTGAAATATATTAAAAATCTTCTTTGACACTTTATTTAAAATATCTTGTATATTTTTTTAACAGTAAAACGTTGCAATTTGCGCATAAAACTCAAGCTCTTCAAAGAAGCGCGTCCAATAAAAAAAACGTCAAAGAAATAGCTTTCGTTTATTTCCTTTCGCACAGACGAAAATTTCTTTCGTTTTTTCAGTTATGTTAATCAAACTTGTCGTCTAAGCGAAAACGAAACAACGTTTTCGATTCTGTTAAACGTTGTTTCGTTTTCGCTTTACAGAATCTGCCCCCAGTTGTACGGTGTTGAAAAGAATACGCCATTAGAAAGCTCTCAGATTTGCAGATGATGACAGTTTGTGCGGGTCTTTTGGATGAACAGTTTTCCAGGCAATGCAATCTAGAAGAAATACCACACATACATTCAAAGAGGTTGGAAGGGCAACCAAGTGTTAAGCACTTCGCCTGGAACAGAGACTTTCAGAGATCTGGAAAAAAAAATTGGGAAGCAGCGGGTTTGGATGGGTCGTGATCCTCATGGTTGCGCTCTTAGTAAAAGGACAGTTGTAGCCACGGCTATCCTCACAACTATTGGGTGATCCATATAATAAGCAATATCATAGCAATGTACGAAGACTTGCACAACGTTCCTATTTATCTTAATTTAGGAATACCTACATTACAAATAATGCTTTTAAAAATTTCTCAAACAAATTCTTGTTACGTATGTGGTTTTTGTCGTGTGTGTCCAGAAAACAACATTTTCTGCAAAATTGCAAATTCGAATGCCGATCACATCCTTGTGTTTAAGGCAAACTGCATTCTGGCACAAACAACACCAAAGTGCAGTTTAAGTCAAATGTTTTATTATCCTAGGAAAATAAATCATCAAATAGGCCTGCATCTGAGTTTAAGCACCGACCTAAAATACATTCATTTCTCCAGAGTGCCTATTTCATTGTGAGTGTCTTTCTAGGACTAAATGCACACCAGCAAACCACTCCCATCTTATTGTCCCGCACGGAGGACTCATTCTGTGCACTAGGATCTCATTTGGAGGACACAAATATGAAGCATGGCATGGCATTTTGTGCAACTAATGTTCATTTAATGAGCAGAAGGAGACTGATGCCTTCAACAGAGTAGAAAATTAGAACACCCAAAGGCCTCACTCCATCCAAGCCAAGTTTTCGCTTTACTCCTCTGCTCCTCATCCAATCTTTGTGGCATCTGTGAATGCGACCTATTTTAAGGATGGTTTTTATAAGGAAAAGTTGGCCAGGCAGAATACCGAATTGAATCGTGTTTGATTAGTTTCTTTTTTGTGAGGAAAACATGTCACAGGGTCATGTAGATATTACATCAGTTTGTGGAAGTAATATTCTGTTCAAAAGGATCTAGGAAAGAAGATGTTAGATTGAAATTAAACGAAAGTTAAGCAAGTTTATAAGGAAATAAGTTCAAGTATTCGTAAGAATAAATTTACATTAAAGTACCTAATGGGGCCTGTTGCCTATTATAAAACTTTACACGAATTTTCAATGTGAGCTCTCGCTTAGTAGTAGTAGTGGGTCGAACAATAATAACAAGTTGAATATGGAGTTAATATAAGAGCTCTTGTATCCCTCTACTTTTATAGTGAAACTTTTATAATTATGTATTTTATTTTGTAATTATTACGTACCGAAAGCCCTTTAGTTGATCCCTCCACTAATGATCCCTCTTAAATTTTTAAGACCTTGTCGGCATATTAATAAGACCATACAAACTTAAGCTTTATGGCACTTAAGTTGCTTTTCGAGTTTAAACCGCCTCGTGTGGGGTAATTTATTTTCAAAAACAATTCACTGGTAGCCGGATATAATGCTTGTAATCAGCTTTTCTCCCTGGGCGTAGATAAAGAGATTAGAAGACTTTTATGCTCTCGTATGCACAGCCGACTAATTAAATTCAAAACGCTTAGATATAGAATAAGATACTAGATTGGGTAATACCTGATGAAATTTTGTTAGCAAATATAATAAAATCTTATCAGATCAAGCGATACGCGACGCGAGAAGATACCGCAAAGTGGAGTAGGATTAGGTTGTATGTTACTTTCAAGTCATTGAAAATTGTCTTTTGATGTAAATGTATGAATACTTCATTTCAACAGTAGAAGTTTACTGGATTTGGGTAGAAAAACATGCACGAGCTATTTTTGTTCAATTTTTATAAAATCTTTTCAGTTTTGTCCTTTGCCACTAATGACAGTAATAATTAATTAAAGCTATAATATATTTTTATATTAGTAATAGTTTATTAAAACTATGAACCACAGTGTTGTATTAAAATTTAGGGAGACATGAAAATACTTAAATCTGAGTGGCTCTTCTGTATGCATTCCGATAGTTTGTCGACTATAATTGTCTTCCTTCGAGTTTTGACTCTTCCAAACGGTCTTTTCTTGTGTTAAGAATTTCGAACAATAAACTTTGCTTGTATACCAGTACTATTAACATTTGCATTTCATGTTTCATTAGGTGGTTTTTTTGTTTTTCGAAACCAGGTACTGATCAACCAGGTACTGATCAAAACAGGTACTGATCAACTTGTCATTACACAGGTCCTGCACTGCAAAATTGCAACAATTGAAGTTTAACCCTGCTTAAATGCCGAGTCACTGCTGCCATAGCTCAGTCGCCTTTGTTGTTGCACTTCTTTCATATAAAACTTTAAATTTGATCGCTTTGCAACTACTTAGCTTCCATAGACTTGTTCTTGACGCTGCATTACGTAAAGCACAATTCTTGCGAAACCTTTCTTTTGATTCTAGGTCAGCTCTAGTTTTACAACCATAATACTTCACCCGCCGCAATAAGGAGTTAGGTTCAACAATAGTTCTTTACATCACATATTTTAGCTAGTTAGGTTGTAAGCAGTTTCAAAAAAGCCACTTATGCTGTGCAAGCAAGCACCTGCAGAACTTATTTCATTTCGCCGAATGGTGTCACAATTCAGAATAGAATGCCTTTGCCTTACAACAAGCGGTGCAGTTTTAAATTATTAAAATACCCGCAAAGCAAAAACTTGTTGGCATCCTTTTACAAAACATGAATAGCAGTTCTACCTACATCGGATATGCGGAACGCACACATTTATCCGGTAAGACCCGCTTTCTTGTCCTCCACACACTCAAGATTATACACTCGATGTCCTTAATCGATTTTTGATATATTTACCTCAAGTCTAGTGTGTATCGGAGTTTTAATGCAGGTCTTGTGCGGATGTGTGGTAGTTGTGGTGACCTAAATTGGAAAGCGACTCCTTGCTTAATAATTCACAATTAATTTATTCCTTTCGGAAGCATGTGGCAGAAGAAATTGTCTGAAGTATCAAGCTCACATACGTGGTTTCGGGTTGTTGGGCGATTAATACTAACTCCTTTCTAATATACCAATGTGTATGCTTCACTCACTATACAAAGGCTCAGGGGGATGTTTCTAAGGTATTGTGCTTTCTGGCGTTGGCAACTGACCGGACATAAAAGTTTTTGTTCGAAGGGAATTAATTGAAATTGGTTATTAGTATGGGAGATAAGAAATGGGATTTGGTGACGATTAAAGAGGGTACCTTAAACGTTCTACTGTCGTTTTTGCAAGGGGTTTGGTAAATACGATAGTGATTGCTTTATATATACGAAAATTATTTAATAGGTTAGGACAAGAAATAGCTTGAGTGCTCTTAGTTGGAACTCAGAAGGGCAATTCAATTTTCTTCTATCGAAAACCTATAGGTGTGGCCATAAAAATAGATTCTGTATTGTTTTACATCTTCGAGATACAGTGATAAGTGTTTCGAGATACAACGCTTAGAAATAAAAAAAGAAGAAAAAGTTTCGAGGAAAAATTCTGAGGTTGAAGGTCGCCGACAGGAACGACGCTGTGCTATACCTGTTTTGTATTGTATTATTAATAAGGACAACGAAGAAGGACAAAGATGGAAGAACTTGTAGTGAATTCATAGCCTTGAAAAATAAGAATTATCTTTTTTTCTTATAGCACACTTAAAACGAATTAAATCATACGTTAAGTTAACTGAAAAAAGAATTAAATACATACTAATTATTTATCTTAAAAATCCTGGAAAATAGAACAATTTTGAGCGCAACATGGCTTAGTTGTCAGTGTGTGTACTTGCGCGGATATTGTGGGTGCAGCTCCCAATTTCCGACCTCTTTGCAGGTCTAACAATCCGTAAAATTTATGCATATACAAGCAAAGTTGGGTTTCTTTTAGTTTTTAGGCACAATTTGGATCCGATCAAAAGCTGTAGCTTTTAAGAAGTGAACTGAGTACAATACTGGTCGGCTTTAAGATAAGATTGGGTTATCTTTAGAACACCAACGAAACTGAATTAGAGAGAGTGCTCTTGCCATGTTTTGTGTGTTTTATTAAAGGCTTAATGGCAGCACCAACAAACTCCCAAATCAACTTTAACTCTAACAAAGCAACACTTTTTGGAAGAGATTTGAAGGGGTTTAATAGTCAATTGATCGCTGAGCGGCCATCTCCTTTGGGATATTTTGTATTTGGTTGACATACAAACAAAGGACACAATGTAATGTAAATCGCGCCTGGCAGTCGATTTAACTTCACCACATCTTGGCGAATTTAGCGTCGTGACTTGGGCCTGCGTCCGTGAAAAATTCAACTGTCTCAGGAACTGAAGGTTAACGATCATAGATAACGACGTGTGCGATCTTGTGCAGATTGAAAACTTATAAAATATGTAACAAATACATTATGAGATTGATAAATGGTTTATTTTTTGCGCTAACAAAAAAAACTTATACAATCGACAACAAAATAAAACATAACTTCACAATAACAAATGTAAAATCAAAAAAATTAAAATTTATAAATTCGATGGCACATAATGAGGAAAATATGAGATTTTTTAAGTTTCAAATGGTGATTTCGTAAATTTTTCAATAGTAATTAATAATTTTTAATTGATATGGGTATTTTTCGTTAACATTTCCAATAAACTCAAATGAAGTATTATCGACTACTTCAACACTAACTTTATCCTGAATTTCATTTGAGAGAATACAAGCAAACGAATTTTTGCCAAAAAGCATGTAACAATCTAAATCTAAGTCTTAGTCTTTCAATAAGCAATAAACATTGGTTAATATAATCATTTATAATCATAATATTTCCTACATCAATGAACACCTCACCACCGCATTGAACGAATATATTTGACTCATCTTTAAATTCTAATTGAACATTAAAATCAATACAAAGCAAACAGTCTTTAATATTTCTTAAATAAGAGTTATGTAAGGATTGCACAAGTTTATTAAAGTAACGATTAGAACAGTGCGGTGAAATAATGATTGAAACGAGATTGCAGCTCGCAAGAACAGAATATGGTTGATGATCTGAATTGTTTTGCTTTTTCAATGTCATAGAGGAAGAACAACTGGAACCAGACTGTCTTTTTGTGTGTCCAATTGTTTCTTTATTGTCATCTACCATTATTTGAATATAAGTCGGCTGAATGGAATATTTGTTAAAAACTCTGTTCAGAAATTTTTCTTTCTCAATTATTTTTAAATGACAGTAATGTGAGAGATCATGCACGTAACAATTGCTTCTTTCCAAATATCTGCCATCAGCTTGATCGTCTTGGATAAAGTTTTCATCCTTTTTTAATGTTTTAATCAACTTGTAGGTTGCACCATCGAAAACGTATGTCAAGTCTGGATTGTACTCATTTTTGAAGTCACTCAAAAATTCATGTTTAAAGTACGTTATGTCTTTTACCTTGCAGTATATTTCATTATAATATTGAGATAGATCTTCTCCATTCTCCTCAAAATGCCGTACATAATTACCAAATCCATTATAGATAATATCATTATTTTTCGAATGTGAATGAGAGACAGGCATTGTAATGCCAGCTTGGTCACCTGAACTGAAAATCAATTTCGGGCTTACAACCACTTTTCCAATGCAATTCGATCCATTGAGGACATCAAAAATTTTATGTTCGCCAACCATAAACTCATTTTCAAACTTTGTTGGTATATTAAGATCAAGCTTTTGGTGCAAATAAAAAAATATCGGATGGTTATGGTACTCTTTTAGATACTTGAACTTCTTTTTTAGCAAAATGTTGGCTAGATTAACAACGGCTGCGTTTTTTGTGTTGCCATTATAGTAAGTGCCGAGGAGAAAGTTTTCTGTTCGAGTTGACAGGGTGTAGGATAAGTCCTACAGCTTTTCGAAATCCATATCAGAAGTATTGTACCATAAATATCCTTTTGGTAGGCTCTTAAACGAATACTGCCCGTTGAATTCTATTCTTTGGAATAATATCTGGGTATTCGAGATCACTTATTGTACAAATATAAATGTTATTGTCTTCAATATTGATTGTGTCGGCCATTTTGACACATAAATGTTGTAAATATACATAAGTATGTATTGCCAATTTTTTTTTCTAATTATTTTCCACTCTTAAGAGATAGTTTTTGTTTTTGTAAAAAATTATTGGTGTTACTTATAGACCGAATCTGTTAGTTGATTTGTTTATTCTATTCGCACGCAACCTGAAATATGAAAAAAGCTCAACTCAGATATTTTGTTTTTAATTTTTGTCACTACTAATAAATTCTGTAAATCAATATTACTCTGAAGCTCCTAAAACTATTTTTATGCTTCTAAACCATACTTTCATGAAATGGATCCGGTTTATGACGGCTCAAGGCTTTAAAAGTTTAGATTAGTTTATTACATCAAGCAGGATTATAAAGGGTGATTTTTTAGCTGGTTTGGTTTTGGCAACACTGGTTTTGACGGCTGACGTGTGTTTAGTACCTTGTGTCACTGTCAAACAGCTTCAGTTTGGTTTGCAATTTAAACATGGATCGTCTTAGAAATGAACAACGCTTGCAAATTATCGAATTTTACTATCAAAATTCGTGCTCGGTTCGAAATGTTCATCGCGCGCTGCTTCCATTTTATGGTCGGCATTCTCGACCTTCTGAGCAGTCTATTCGGAAGATTGTTTCGGGCCGGTCAATTGGCCGCCTAGATCGTGCGATTTGACACCATTAGATTATTTTTTGTGGGGGTATGTCAAGGCTAATGTCTATAGGGACAAGCCCGCTTCGATTGACGCACTGGAAGCCAACATCCATGCATTCATTCGTGAGATACCGGCCGATATGTGTGAAAGAGTATGCCAAAATTGGACTCAGCGGATGGGCTACCAGACGCAGCCGCGGTCAACATTTGCATGAAATTATCTTTAAACATTGCAAGGTTCAAACTATCGATTTAAATAAATATTTCATTAATTTTTTCGAATTTTTTGTGTTTTTTTTTTTTTTAAATTTCTCAACCTCTTAAAAAATCACCCGTTATATAAATTTACATATAATTCTTATAGACTACGGAAAACAATGTTAATGATAATAATAATAAAAAAAAAATAACCACCAGGTTAAATAGAACTTAATAAAGCTAGGATTTTAGCTTTGAAACTTCGCGGCTTAAATGCGCATGGAAATCTACGTAATTACAAATTTTATTTGACTCTCTTAAAAAACGTGTTAAAGGTTCACTAAGGCCATATATAAGTCTATGCACTGGTTCGTAAAACGTATTTCTTGCTCTTATGTGACGCGAAGGAGCATATAAATTGATTTTGGACAGCAAAAAAGGGCAATTGATGTGAGAAGTTAAACATTACTAAAAATTACCTTTGACGCGATTCAAGGGATTGAATACCGATAAGCTGGCATCTGACGGTGCATCCTGGTATTACAGTATTCCAGTTCAACCTGTATATAATAAGTCTAGTGAAACGGTTTTGGACTCTCTCAATTTTAAAGGTAAGGCATTATAGAATGGATTCTAGACTACACAACAGAATTCCAGAACCGAGCGAACAAAACAAAAATACAAGTTTCTCAAAGTTTAAGGATCTCTAAAATCCTTAGAGTTTCTGGAAACAAAACCCATCATTTGGTACGCTTTGATAACGATAAAATCGAAGTGCCTCCTAAAATTGAGCTTGGCGTCAAAAATAACCCCAAGGTCTTTCTTTTCTACAACTTTGAGAAAAGGGGAGTTTCGAATTGTGTAACAAAAGTTTATTGGCCAGCACTTTCTAGTAAAAGAGAAACTGACATTTACTTATATTAAGGAATAACTGGTTCCGAGAGCACCATTTTTGTAGGGATTCAAGGTCTCGTTGAAGGCAGTCCGCTTGGTTTTTGATGCACTTGAGAATTTTTACGTCGTCTGCAAACATTAAACAAATGGAGTTTGAGATGAAATCAGGAATGTCGTTTACTAGCAGAAGAAACTAGAAAGGTCCCAAGTGGCTTCCCTGAGGTACACCTGAAGTGACATAGATACGGTCAGATAGAATATCATTAATTTTAACGAACTGGACACGGCCAATTAAGTAGGATTCCAACCATTTCAAAAAACGTGAGTGGAACCCTAATGACTCAAGTTTATTCAGTAGAACTAAAAAGTAGACCCTGTCTAAGGCTTTAGCAAAGTCCGTGTATACAACGTCAAATTGAAAACCATCTCCGAGACATGATAACAAAAAGTCGCCAAATTAGTTGTCGTGGATCTACCGGTCACAAAACCGTGTTGACACGGCGAGATAACCTCTTTAAGAAGGAAAACGAGCTTTTTGTACACAATTTTTTCAAAAAGTTTCGGAATGGCCGACAACTTGCTTATTGGGCGATAGTTAGAAACATCCCGTTTGGGTCCAGGCTTATGAATTGGGATGACATACGGAACTTTCCAAACGCTTAGAGAAGGGTATCTCTCTAAGCGTTTGGAAAGTTCAAGAGAAGCATTAAATAATAAAGTTAATGGCTCTGAAAGAGCAAAAGCACAATTTTTCAGCACGATTGGTGCGATGACGTCAGGGCCAGAGCTTCTGTCCCCTTTAAGATTTCTTAAGGCCAACTCAATATCACGATTCCTTAAATATAAGGAGCCAATATTACGGAATTCAACGATGGGATTGAATCAGAAAACAAGCCGGTGGGTGGCGAGTATCCCGACTGGAAAAGCTTGCAAAAAAAGTTTGAAATTGTAGAGGGATCGCTCGAAGTGAATCGGAGATATTGCATGCAGTTGGGAATACTATTTGATATAGCGCCAAAAGCACTTGCTGTTTTTTTAAGATTATAGATTCAGTGCGAAACAAAAAAGATTTGGATAAAAATCGGTTCAAGACGTCGAATTCATTTTGTAGACGCCGATAATATGGTCAGAAGTACGTGATCACCATTAGCAGAACTACGGAAACTTTTGCATGCTATATTTTTTCTGTTGCTGAGATTATTTATGACCTTGTTTTACCAAAGTGGTTTTATATTGAAAACAGGTATTTTCGGTACAAATAAATCAATTGCTTCTTTTAAGTTTAAAAGTAATATATTATAGGCTTCAGACAGGCAATTACTGCTTAAAATATGGCTCCATGAAGAAGAATTAATGTAGGTATAATTTGTCTCTAGAAAAAGAAACTGTTCTCTAAAAACTGCGTGTCTTAAAGTTTATGGGAAAATGAAGGTCCATTTAAACAACCGTCTTTGCCAACCATCCGGGGCGTAGTAAAAAAAAGTTGTGAAGACGCTAGTGCCTTGCGTGGCCAGCCAAAAATTTTTGCTGTTGTAGGGACAAAATTTAGGAAATAACAATAAACCAATGTTGACAGAACTTGGGTCTTTTATATAGTTTTTTTTTTCGGAAGGAAATCGAGGATGCTGATGTCTCATACTGTTTCAGGACCGCACGGTAAACTTTCCCTCACATCGGGTGTCACGAATCACGATAGATGCATTGTTTTAAACGCCTCTCGATAATTGTATCGTTTCGCTTGTATAATATTTTGAGTGCAATTTCACATACATCTGTGCACATGTGCATATGAGTTTTTAAATTCTGCCATTACAGTGTAGTAAATAAAGGGGGACAACTTTGACAATTTACCCGATTTTTGGATTTAAGATAACAATTCCTTCATTAATTTTAAACTGTAATATTTTTTAAGTCTGCTATTCTCATTTTAGGCGAATTTAAGGTAAAGCTACTCAAATTTTTATCGAAATGCAGGGTGGCGAATACATTTTTTTTTTGTTTATAAAATTATAAACGTTAGAAAAATTACAAACGTTTTAAAATTTCAAAACATTTTGTGCTGCTACTTAAGAGGTCCGTGCCTGCGTAAAATTAAACTGATAAGATAGAAGCAGACCAAAAGTAATAAGCATTTTATGACACTACCATTTCAGTAAAGCAACTTGAATAATTTTAAGCTTATCTTAAAAACCATACCAAAGATTTCGCCTTCACTATATTTTAATTTTAGCCTCGAGAAATTGTCTATGTCTGAGATTTTTTTCGTAATGGTAGATATTATCATTAACGAGGTGGTGGGGGACACACGCGTTTTTTTTAGCTTTTTTCTGTATTTTGGGTTTGAAACCCATAAAACTTTTCCAGAAGCTTTTTTTCTCGAATACCGTTATATATATATATATATTTTTTTTAATTTAAAGTAGGTACTGTATGCTAGCAATGGTTATTTCCTAATACTTTGGGCACAGCCCTTCAGAAAATTTTAAGTTAGAAACATAATTTTAAAAAGATCTTGAAAATTTTAGAATTCTCTATATACGTTTTATATACAAACCAAAATTTCATTACGATCGGTATTACGGATAAAATACCAGAATATAATTCTTGATATTTATTTTTTAATATAAAATTAAATATAATAAAAAACAAAATAAATTTTTGATATTTTTTTTTTGGTTAAATTTCACAATCTGATAAATATTCAAAGTTTCCTATAGTTTTCCCTTAAATAACAAAAAATAATGATAGGTTCGTGTGATTTCTTTTCAAATCATTCGGCCGATGCTGGATGGGGATAAAAATTTTTTCACGATTTTTTAGGAAAATACGCCAAAAGTGCAGTTTTGAAACCGTTTAATCAAAATTTAATTTAAACTATTGCTTAAGCTGTGACTGTTTTATTTGTTAGCCCAATATCGGCTTTTTGAATAAAGTGATGAAAAAGTTATGACTTTAAACACGTTGAAAATGTGTTCGGTTTTCCATTCCTTGTTTCTCGAAAACTTTTCAAAATTTTGCAAAAATTCGATATTATGAAAATTCAATATTTGTTTAGTGCTTTAATTTTGTCCTTTCTGACTGTAAAAGTTTCAAAGAAAAGGCCAAAACGCTTTTTTCCTTTTTACCATAAATGTTCAAACTGTAATTAAACCGTTATGTGTCAAAAGTATATATTTTGAAGAAAGTAATAAAATTAAAAAGAATAAAATTGGAGGAAATGTTCTTGAGCATCCCCGAATATGTATATGAAAAGCAGACTTATGGCTTAAAACTCATGAATTTAGAGTACCTAATGTATATCTACTTACAAGTTTTAAAATTGTATCCATCAACGTTTTTCCAGTTCGTTTTTTTTAACAAAAACAGATTTTTTTTTAATTTTAAAAATATTTTATTTCAACAAATGAACAACATTATTCACTTACCAAAAACTCTTTACAAAAATATGTCAATTATAAACTAAACGTACATTTAATTAATTTCTTTAATTATTATTAAACCAATGTAAAACATTTGTTTAATATTGTATAGTTCATGTCTTGAATTAATCAATATCCCAAAGAGTAACTTTTACTATGATACTAGCATCAATTACGATTCTACACAAATATTCAAGTAGAGCTTTTTAAGGTGACAAGTTTTAAACATTATTTCTTATGCATTTATTCTTTTGTTAATTATTATCTATATATTAAAAATTATTTCATCACATTCAAATATATTTTTATTGATTAGTTTACTTAAATTTAATGCAAAATAAGTACAAATGTTTACAATTTGTTGCGCGTTATAATTATAAAATTTTTTTTTTTTTTTTAATTTATTTATGTCTAGCATCTAAATAGCTTTTATTTTACGAAATAAAACATTTTGCTAAGCTGTCTTATGAATCGAAAGAAAAAAAAAATAACAAATTTGAGGGTCAAGCTTTCCCGGGAAGTAAATAGGGAAAGGAAAATTTTTCCTAGTAAATGTTTAAAGATCCGGCTGGGGAAACGAGCTGAAAGCTTATGCTTTACACGGATTCTTTTTGTTGTTGTGGGAAAGATAAATTTCTTTCTTGCAACGACAACAAAAAAGGTTTGACTATTCTTTGACATGTGGTCACATTTCTGCTACACTTCGAAACAGATATGGTAATAAGAATCAACCTCACTTTTAGCTTTGGGCTTTCAAATATTTTTTGGTTAAAAAACAAATATGTACCTATTGTAATTTTCTTCGTTTCTGTAATTTTTTGGTGTATGGTATGGTTTCGCCCACCAACTTGTAGCGTAGGCTATTAATTTATAGATGAGATTCGCAGAGGCCATACAACACCTATCACTTTTTAAGGCACTGTGCCGCAAGCCACAAGAAGAAAAAATTAGAAGTTAATTATTTTGGGAAAAATAACGCGAACAATTTTGAAAAAGTTCACCTAAGATCATGGCAGTAAACTGCTACAATCTGTTTCTTTTAAGAACTCAGTGCTGTTCTTTAACGGCTGAATACGTACCAAGGACATTACAGCTTCGGTTTTCAATCTAATAAAACCGAGTAAATTATTTTCCTTTTTTCGTCTTTGGTCGGACCACTAATAACAAGTATGTAATTAGGAGGGCTATAGCTTATAGCAGCAGTATGCAATCAAAACGGTTTCCCAAACTACGATTTTTTTATTTGTCTCGTATCACTTCTTCATAAAATATCAGGACCTGTTTCTTTATTCTATTACGTTTTTCTGTAAAAAAAAGGTCTAAAACAAAAACCTCACTACAGACAGACAACATAGCTTTGAGGTAAGTTCATCGAACCAATCCAATATGACTGCATATTGGATTATTATTATTGCCATGTACCTATGTATCTATTGAATTCGAAGCTTAAAAGGGCATGTACGAGTGTCTGTAGTTCATATGTAACCAAGGTAACATTTTCAAAGAAAATATGCTAACAACCAAAGAAAATGAATCGTTCATTGTTAAAAAGTCCCAGACAAGCTATGCTCCCTCACCTTAGCAATCATGACAATGGATGGTAATCAAAATATGATTTTCTTTCTTTTTCGCAAGACTAGATTGATAGAATGTAATTGAGACATTTTGGACTCCATGTCTGCAACTCGGCTCGTTGCGCACTGTTTTGGGTTATCATTTTATTGTCTGTCAAGTAAACAAGCTTAACAGGTGGCCATGGCAACATTTTTGGGTATCATATTAATACCAGGTACCATATATGAAAAAAATACATATTCTTCCCGTGGGGTGCGTGACAATTATTTCCAAAAATAATTAAGGAGATTCCTTGTCAAAGCTTGTTTTAATAAATGCAGTCATTGTTTACAAATTGGATCTTCCTTGTTTTGTTCTTATGTTGTCACCTTTATTCGCAAAGCACAAGACTATATTTGTCTATTCCACACCGCTTACTCAGCGGTTTTGATAAATATTTGTTTTCTGCGTTTTTTTTCTTTTTTAATAAGCAAATTGTTTCTAAAAAAAATAATAATAACAAAAATGGGAAGGGAATGATTAATATATCAAACATTAACAAAACACCCAGTGAATTTTGCTTAATTAATTTGTTTAGCGCTGTTGAAAAATATGCGTATGCCTCTTTTTAGCAAATATGCGAATGGCTGATTGTTGGCCAACCTAATTTTATTAATGGACGGGATAAAGGTGATAAATAGATAAATATCTATAGTGTTGCGTGACACAGCATGGTAAGAGGTTCTTTTTTTCACCCATTACCTTGCATTTATGTGGGTTTCAGCCAAAAGAAGCTAAAGGTTAACATGCGGACATTTATGAGAAACTAAGCCCCTATACAATCTTGACCTTAACCTATAGCAGTGAAGTTCGAAGTTTATTACAAAAATATACACAAATGTTTGGCTTGTGCTATTAAGCTGGTCAAGTTTACTGCATACGTTTTCGGACGTAGGTTTTTTCGTGCTCAAAGCAATTAGTCACATAAGTGTGCTACAGCCGGTTTGGGGTGAAAGTTAATTAGCTTGAAGAAAATGGTTATTTGGAATTGAATACGGCAAAACCACAGGGACCACATGAGGACTAATAATGGAGCCGTCTTCAATGTATGGAATTTGCATTGTGGTTGTCCAGGTCATTTGGCATGAGGGTGGGTTAACCTAATCCTAATTTAGTCAAGTGATGGGAAAACATACCCGTAATTTAAGGTTGTAAAAAGGTTTTGAACTTGAAAGAGTAACCATAATTTTTATACCTACTTTCTTTCATTTTTACCGTCTAAAGTATATAGCATAAATTCAGATTTCCACTTAAGGAATCTTTATGCAAAGTTATCGAGCACTTGTCAAAACTATCCATTGATGAACAAAAGCTGTGTCACAACGAAGAATAGCCGTACATTTGTGTTACTTGCACTTAAAGATGGAGTCGTTACTTTCGTTACTCGAAAGAAGGTTAAGAAAACTGCAGAAAAAACAGCAGGCTTCCAAAATGTTTCCAACTCTATCGATGAAATCGATCTTTCGACGCTCAATGGCGCTGACTCTTAGAGGTTTATTAGAGCCGCTTTATTTAGAGGCTAATCATTATACTTACGGGGTTCAGGTTCACTGCAAACTTAATTTTAAAATTTGTGGTTTTAGTTATGCATTTGTTTTGCGAAAATAATAAATTTTATACTAAACCTTTAAAGATTTTCGAAAACATTTTGGAGACATTTCGGACTGTTTTGCCTTTCGTACTGTCAGCGAAAGAGAAGTTTGCAGCAACCTATTCGAGGATTAAATTAAATATTTAAGCTGAGAACCGTTTAAAGCAGAATGAAAGTTTACTGCTTTACGTCATCGGGGTTTTTATATATATGGTGTGTACCATAACGACATATAGATAACATCTCAGATGCAGACCAAGGCTAGCAACTAAATAAAAAATAAATATGAACAGCTTTGTCGTCGGCATTATTTGGTTCGACCGCATGTCAATTAAACATCGTTTGTGCTGCGTTGCATCGTGAGACAATTTACTGACAGAATTTAATTGGGCGCTTTCGCCGCAACAGAGATTAACGTCGGAAGATCCAAAGTGTCTCCACCGCAAAATAGGAGATTTCGACGTATGCTTTAATATTTGACATTTCTCGCATTTGACGCAACTGACGCAACAGGATGTCAGTTGTGTTAGACGGCAATGTGAAGTTTTCTGCCCATCACCTTGAAAACGTGAGATTTTTTTGGTGATGCGCAGAAGACGTGAAGACCACGTCAAATTATTGATGGGATTTCACAAAGTCGATAGTATAGCAACTTGATAAACATCAGCTAGGAGCATCAACATTAACATCCATCATTCTGTTGTGCACTCCTCAGTGCATTTATCTTTTGTGACAGGGTAACCACATCCACATCAACACAACACCAACATCAACCATTCTGCGCATACCTTTGCATCACAATGCCATACAACAAAGAAATGTTTGTTTGATTTATCTTGTCACAAAACGAACAGATCATGTAGAATTCTTCGTAAAGAGATTAAAATTATTCTTCTTGAAAATCTCGTGATTTTCAGGGGATTTAATGAAAATCGCGGATTAGTGTCGGGTGGAAACACAGTATAAGGGTAACCAAAGCCCCTTGGCCCACATCTCGTCAGAAAATGAACAGATTATGTAGAATTCTGTACGGTTTGTTTTGAGAATTCATGCGTGGAAGAGATTTATTACGCAATTAGTTTTTAATCTCTTCGTGAAGGGACTAAAATTTAGAAAATCTTGTGATTTATAGGGGATTTTATGAAGATCGCGGATTATAGTCCGGTGGAAACACCTTATAAGGGAAATCAAAATCCTTTGACCCACATTTAACAAAAACATTGAAGTAAATGTCTATCTTTCGTCTTTCCACAAGATGAATAAGTTTATTTTTATGCCAAATGAAGAAAAGTTACGGTTTGGCGAAGAGCTTAATCTTGAAAAGTGGGAAATTACAGCAAATTACAATTCTACAAAATATTTTAACAATGGCTTGTCCCATAATCATTTCAAACGCTGCTAGGCGAACATCGTCAGGAACTTTTTTATTAAAATGATGCTAACATCAAGTGGCAACTCTTTCTACGGTTTTCCATAAGAGAACAAATGTTTGAAAAACATATGGAAGCAAATAAACAGTATAAAACCAAACCCAACAAGTATAGTCAGTGGTAGTCACCTACCAATACTGCGAGCTACCGACTACAAACTTAAGAAACGAAGAAGACAATGACCACAGCGTTTTATGAAAAATTATAACACTGCTGCGGTTTTTCGGTGTTTCACCCATTTCACTCTTTTCGAAAGTCAAGTTCATTATAAGCCATTATTATAATGTTTGTAGAATTGTAAATTGTTGTAATTTTTCACTTTACAATATTTAATTTAATTTTGTATGGCTTTGCCATACATTGCCAGTGATACATTTGGTTTGCTTTTTAATTAAATGAAGAGCTTAATAGCTTATCATAAACTCTTTTTACCATGGTTTGACTAGTTTTTTAACATATTTGAAAGACGGAGTCACTTTCATCGAAAGAAAGTTTCGAAAAATTATTTGCGTTACTTACCAAATCTACTTCATTTTGCCAGTTGATACCGTTTTTAAAAAAATCATTTTTAAGACCAGTATTCACAATATGGCACTACTCATAACATATTAACTTAATGAAGATAAATATGTACAACTTTATTGGTATGACACACATATGCACCAAAACATACCCTATAAAGTACATTTTTTGCTTGCAAAACTGAGGGTTGGTCGATGCCTTGAGGACGTGCGCCGTGAAAACAAAAGAAATAATTTTTTTTTTTCTTAAATGCAAGTCGAACCCAGGCTTCCCGATCAGTAAGTAATGCTGATCGGGATAGTTTTTAAAGTGGCCAGGTAAGTTAAGTGGTTATCTTCAAGGTTGCCAATAAGTTTCTACTTCAACCACTACGAGGCGCTGCTGTAGAAAAATGGTTGGCTCATTCTTGCGCAAATGCTGCGATTAGGGTGAACGGTGACACTATCTCGTTAGCGATTAAAAAAATGGCTAAAATATATGACTTATGGGCCTAAATATCTTGCCGCGAAGAATAGAAAAAACGCTAAGTCAATTGGCCACATCTACATCTTCGTCTGAATAATTCTGCTATTGAGTTACGATTTAATAGCCTTTGCCTTGCAATCCCTAGTTTTTGCTAGAAATAATCAAAGCTGATATTTGTATGGAAACATCTTGAGACATAATTTGTTATGGCTATAAGGCTGATAATCGTTTCAGTCTTATGAGAATTCTTATGATGAGCTTAGATAGCGCGAGCGATAGGAGAAGAAGGAGGGCAGGTGGGAACTGTTTCATTGTTTTTAAACAACTGAGGCATGGTTAGAAGCCTGTTAAACATATGTGAAGTTCTGCTTATAAAGCTTTTCCAACAAAACGAAATTGGGCTGAGCGTTTCTTGTAGTTCGAATATTGCAGTTAGAATCCGTCAGAGTGGCATGGAGCTGGTTCTTTTATTTAAATAATTCGTTTTATTAAAACAAAGCAAAACCCCGAAACTTTTGATTGAATGTCCGTTTGATATACACATTGGAGCGCATTTTAACATTTATGGGTGCTAAAATTGATTTTGCAAAATAAACGCTTATTGCTTTTTTTGGATTCTCTATTAAGGGTTGGGTGGGTTCTGCATGTCCTAGCCTTAGCCTGTTTAAAGGCAGTTTTGCAAAGAGTCCCTCGTTCGAGACATATTGTAAGAAATCTTTCAAATTTAACTTTACTCAATCTGGTGCATACACATTTAATGAGAAGGAAATAATTATTTCCAACAAAGTCGCAAGCCTAAATACGCCAGTTCCTCAGATATAGAGACACATCCTTTTTCCATCGTCGGATGAACATGAATACATTTCTCGAAACAAATTTCAAACACACCTTCACGATACTTTGACTCTACATGACTGTATTTGAAATCGCTCAGTCGATGTAATCGTTCACCGGAAGTAAAGATAAATGAAGGTGCACGGAATTCCGACGAAAAAGGTAAAACAGCATTCAACAATGCAACGAATGCTGCTACACGAAGCTTTAAGTAATATGTTTCTACTGAATCGACCATGACCTTTAAACAGTAGCAAACACATTGCGATAAGGGCCAGACGAAACGTAGGTATCACGTCATGGCGCATGATGGTCGGTTCTGAGTATAACTAAATATTTAAAGGTTAAATAAAAATCATAGCACTCTGATGAGATTGAAAGGAAATTGCCCATTTCTTGGAACGAAAAAGTTAACGGTACATATACTCTTCTGGTGTAGGTCAAAGGGAAATAAAATGCAAAAAAAAAAATCGCTGCAAAACTTCAACTTGAAAAAAAAACATTTACTCCCAGGCTTTGCTTTAAATTCGTCCTTTTTACGATGGAAAAGTTCATTAATTATTCAACACACGGGCAGGGTGTATTTTTAGGCTTCCTTTTCGCTTATTTTTTAAATGTATACATTCAATCCTTGCATATGGGATTATACAAAATCGATAAAAAGGATATTTTGGATATTTTTGGGTAACAAATTTCTTGGTCAAAGTAGCAAAACATTCTATTTTTCTTCGTTTTCAATAAATTTTTTTTGTCGTTTTTATTTAGAACTTATGTCGTTATTTCAATAAACAACAGTCTAATAATTGCACATAATGATTTTTATTTTAAATTTAATTCTTGTCTTTGTTCTGTCATGAAAAACTTTAGAATTTCGCTTTTAATTTTTGTCTAAACTTTGTTTTATTTGTTTTTTTTTATGTATATATAAATAAGTCTTATGAACAAGCTTAATAGCTAATTTACAAAAAATTATTTTAATTTTTGTCATTTGTTTTTTTTTACACATAAAAAAAAATTCGGCTTTTAACAACAATTTTGCGAATTTATTTTAGTTTATTTTAAATGCGCTCTACGATATTGTGTTGAAGATGTTATTTGGTTTCAAGTTGATTATTTTAATAAAGTATGGAATTAAAAGGTATGTTTTCAAGTTCCTTAAATTGAACAATATTTCTTTAGTTTAGAAAAATTTTCTATAAGCAACTTTGAAGGTGTGTTTTGAGAACAGGACGGACGGTATATCGACAAAATTAAAAAATCCTACATAGATTGTATTTTTTTTTTTTTTTTGTATTAGCTTTTATATTAGTTTTTCTACAATTAGGGTTGTCAAACATGAATTTTCTTTAATGTTTGTGAATAAGAGAGAGCATTTTGTTTTTAGAACACCAAAAGCACACAAATTTTGTAGCTGCTCTTAAGGACCTACTAGAAAGTTAATAAACACAAAGATGAAATATCAAACCACTTCTTTTATTACTTCTTTTAATGTTATATTAAAAAAACAGAATGTATTCTTACGAGACAACTCTACGAAATCTTTTTAAGTGCCTTTAAAAACTTGAAAGCGACATCCGAGAGGTATTTATCTCGCTGATTTTCCATTCTTAATGAAAGCAAACATTCGAAATCGAAAATTGAGTATTTAACTAATTTTCTGCCGATTGTTCTAGTAAGCTTCTCAGTTAAAACCCAGCAGTAAAAACCAGTGAAACACTTCATTTTGGAATTTTGTTATGTGCACCTTCGAGCATAGCAATAATAAAAAGTTGTTCTTAATATTCTAAGAAGTAAAAAAAATCGGCGTAACAACTCGATGTGAGCCAGGGCCAATTTCTCATAGGTTGAGTGCAGTGTTTTCTTCACATAAATAAAGGAAAAAGTAAAAGCAGTTTGGACTCCTTATTGAGCACAAGCGTGTGAAGGTGAAGACGCCTTAAATGCCACCTAGACTAAAATATTGTCTCGACGCCTACTGTTAAATCGAAGAAATTAAATTTGTTGCACCTGCCCCTGCCAATTTAACTCAACCGCTCAATTTGCTCAAAGTTGCCCAAAACTGCTTAAAATCATTGCCAGATCTGTAAATACGTTAAAATATTGTCTAAACTATCTGGCAGCAATGTTATCAGACAAATTTGCGGAAAAGTTTTTCTCGGACCGCCACTTGACAATAAAATTTTTGGGCTTATGACATTTGCAGACACATTTGCTGTTATCAAAAATATCCTATGATTATGGGGTTTGAATGGAATTTTAAATGTCCGATGGACATTTTTTGTATTTAAACTGGCAATTTTCAACGTGGCAATGTTGTGAGAAAACATATGTGCAACCATCCGACTATGAGATTATCAGAGACAAAGCCTGACACCTATCTTAGCTGGCCATGTCAGATTTGTATTGTCAGTTAATTTGCAGCTTGTGATTAAGGCGTTAATAAAGCCGTAGGTGGAGAAGTTTAAGTATCTCGGGGTCTTTTTCACGAAAGATGGGAGGAGTGATACTGAGTTGTCCTGTAGAATTGGCCAAGCTGGAGCAAAAGTAAAGGAACTGCGCGGCCGGTCATCAGGAAAGCTGAGCTTGGAGTGAAAGCATAGACCTCAGTTTTTAATTCAGTGTTCGTTCCGACCCTCATCTTTGGTCATGAAATTTGGGTAATAACCGAAAGAATTAGATCGCGGGTACAAGCTGCCGAAATGAGATTCCTCAGGTGCGTTGCTGTTGTTACTCTAAGGGATGGAATGAGAAACGTCAGTATTCGTGGGAATCTTAATGTTGAGCAGCTACTTCTCCGACTGGAGCGATCGATTCTTCGATGTTTTGGACACGTTGTTCGCATGCCCCCTGACAGACTTCCTAGACAGGTCATTCTACCCGAGATGCGAGCGCATCGCCCCCCTGGTAGGCCAAGAAACAGGTGGTGGGATCAAGTAAAGAACCTCTCTGAGTCCCGCCTGGGGATTGCGCCGGAGTCTTGACTTTGTGGCGGAGGATCGGGAACGATGGAAAGACCATTTCGCCACCCTCGCTCCGCGACCCTTTTAAAGGATAAGCGGCCCTCGAAAATGATGATAATGAATAAAGCCGTAGTTTAACTACATTATTAAATGCTTAATTTTCACAAAAAAAGGGTTAGAACGTGGTTCAAAACTTGAAAAAAGACAGTCAATCGATTTAAAACCGGGCAATGTAGAGCTTTATGGCCTTTCATACCTAACGATGAAGTTGGGTATAAGTCAAAAGTGACACTATTGCTACGGTCGTAAAGCTGCCATATTGTAGTTGGAGCAATGGTAGTCAAGGCAATTACACAGTTGGTAAAGTGAAAACTGCGAGAAAAATTACCAAATGAAGATTTTATAGGACTGAAAAAATTTACATGAAAACACAGTCAATCCAGATAAATGGGTGAGTTGCAAATATTATTTGAGTTTTTTTTAAGCCCAATATAAAATGATTTGCCTACAGAAAATTGTAACTTTCCAACGCTTTCGCAAAACATAACAAACAGGAACAATAGTCATAGCAGTAATGCTTCAGTCAGATCAATACAAATTACAGTAAGTATGCCTCTTTGAGCTACACATGTCTCTTTTCCGTTTTTTTGGTATTTTAGTATACTTCACGTTCAATGGAACGAAATGGTCAGTCTAGGTCATCATTTGCTGACACCGAATCGATTAGGCCGGCAAATAAAAACTAGAGGAACATTAAATTGATTAACAGCAATGGTGTCTGTAAAAGAAGCTATCGTTATAGTTGTCAATCAATTTTCACCTTCTAAACTTCGCTGCTTGTCTTTTTCAAAGAAATAAACAGAAATCTAATTTCCACCAACCAAAGCGATGTAAATAGAAAACGCCCATCAGCTTAAGGAGAATACAAATTCCAGGAAGCCTTACCCATGGCTAGAAAATTTTCATTTCACTATCCTTTTTGATGATGAATACAAAAAGCATTTTACATTATTAATGGTATCTTTCGCAGGAAAAATATTCCATTAAATTTCTAAGGGCAGGTGGTACACAAGATACCGAATGACGATAGCAAACAGGCGACATAAATTGCACTATACATTTGGTCTTGTTCTCTTACGAAGAGAGAAAACACTTTGTGAGGATGTTAAGGTAAATCTACTTGCAGGATTTTATGAAATCTAAAAATGGATGTCCTTTGTTTGTACTTTGAATGATTGTTTAATATCCGCATGTTGTAAAAGTGCTGTGTTTTCTTCTTCTTTTTAGATATTGTTTTAACGGAGCGGTTTAACGCTAAACACGGTGTCAGGAAATGTCATCTGATAAATCTGAGTGCCATCTGATAAATGACAGTGACAAAGTTTTATCTGGAGATAAATCTCACACTTAAGGGGAAGCTGTCGAACTTTACTATACATATGTCGAAAGGAAAATACTATAGCGTATTGTCGCGGTCACGGCCAACGATAAGGGATAAAGAATGTATTGGTGACGCTTCTAAACTATAAACGTCAAAAACAAAGCATTTATCGGTATTAAATTATTTTTCCAAGATAGGGTGGGGCGTAAGCTATACGAAACAAGAAAAAGACTTGTGCTGTTCACAATTTTTTAAACACTTTTCGTGAGTTGTACCTTCAAAGTAAATAACAGTTTTTCGGCACCAGACCGAAAGATCTGAGGTGAAGCCAAACTTAATTTAGGCCAGAAGCCTAAAAAGGTGTTCTGTCAGGTGGTTTCATCAAAATTTTAAGTCAATATCTGCTATAGTAAAAAAAAATTTTTTTAAGCTCACGAAAAAAAAATCAGGAAAATATGAAAGGTTCAGTGGTTTTTTACTTATGACGATGCATTTGGATTTAATGGGATTAAGAAAAAGTCCATTTTTCTCTGACCATTTGGCTATCGTCCCAAGATCATTGTTTATAAAGTTTGCACAGTCTTCAATCATACCAAGAGGGCAACTTCGATATAGCTGAACTTCATCTGCATACATATGGACTGATGACGAGGATGATATTAAAGACGGGAACTAATTAACGTAAAGAGAGAAAAGGAGAGGACCAAGAATTGAACCCTGTGGAACCCCTCTACAATTATGAAGGAGTTCAGATGATAGGTGACCTGCTAAAACAGCTTGTTTGCGAGACTGAAGGTAAGACGAGATTAAGGCTACTGCAGGATTTGAGAAACCAAAAAGTGATGACAATTTGTTGCACAAGTTAGCGTGATCTACGGTGTCGAAGGCTTTCGAGAAATCGAGAAGTACTAGAAAGGTAACCTCATCGCGGTCTAGTGACACCCTAATGTCATCCACGACTTTGACAATTGCAGTGATGCAGCTATGATTTTTCCTAAATCCGGACTGCAGCGGGGTGAGTAAGTTGTTAGTATGGATGTGCGAGCTTATTTGTTTTTGTAGCACCCTCTCAAAGACCTTGGAGAAAAATGGTAGGATAGAAATCGGCCGATCATCTTTACTATGTTGCTTTTCCAAAACGGGTATAATTGTTGCAACTTTCCATTGTTCAGGGTAAGCACTGGTTGTGATGATGAAATTGAAGACATGAACTAGTGAAGAAAGAAGGACTGGCAGAATTATTTTAACGAACTTGGGATGTATTTGGTCAAAACCTATGGCATTGGACTTAATCGATAGCAAACATTCGAGAATATCAGTGTCATTAACACAAGCGAATTCAAATCTCTCAACTAGCGAACTGGGGTTGCTAAGGACCGATTCATTTGGGAAGGCGACGTTTACCGTAGGAAGTGGAAGTGTAACGAAACTCTTATTTAGATGGTTAAAATCTAGGTCTTCATTCGCTTCTTGATTCTTTTTGTTATTTCCAACTTAAGATTACTTAAGATTACTTGAAAACAAGTAAGTAAGTCCAAGAGTTCGTCTGTAACGAACTTCTTAATACCCGACCCTCTTAGGCCTTATTTCATATACTTTGTTCCAATAATTTCTATTGTACACGCCCCCGAAAAATGCGCGTAAGCTGGAAAATAGAATGAAATAATTCTTATTTCGTTAGAATCATGAGAAAATTTGTTTAAAGCGAAAATTAATGCTTAAAGAACAGTTTTTTTTTCAAAAAACGCCCCCTAAAAGTGGGCGGAGCTCAATGCTTTGTATATGACAAACTTAGTAAATGGCAATACCTTTAATATTTGTCATATATAATTTTTTTCAATTAAGAATGAATTTTCCGAGAAATCAGGTTTTTAAAGATTTAACATATTAAAAGTGGGCATGGCCGATAGTGTGGGTGGTCCAATTTTTGTCTAATAAAAGGCTTCGGGAAATTATTGACTTGCACCAAAATTTGAGGTCCTACCTCTTGTCTAACTTGACCAAAAGGCAATTTTAGTTAAAATGTAAATTTGAGGTTGTCTTACATCCATGAAAATTGTGGGTGTCCGCCCACAGCCGATCGTATCAATTTTCATACTTTGTCTGAGGTATTTTACCTGGTAGATAAAATGAGTATTAAAGAGTTGTCGCACTGAAACTGATTTTTCAGAATTGACAAACATGTTGTTTTTCGTTGGATATGTGCGTATGATTGGGTGTGTGCTTTTGGTTTTGATTCAGGATTCACGGCCAGAAGCGAATTTTTGTTCTTTTCAGAAGGGAATTGTCTAACGAGTGGCAAAAACAGTTTCAGGAAAGTCAAGATTACGCGCGGGTGCTTTTTTTGATTAATAAAAGTTTGATTGATCAGCTTTTTTTACCCAAATAAATATTAATAAATAATAATAAATAATAAATATTTTAACTAAATAAATATTAGCTGACAAGTTTAGTGAAGTCCTGTCTCCTGATGACATACTAGTTTTTTAAAAGCTGATATTTTTTTGACATGTCTGCATATTCCACATCAGGGGTGCGCCTTTAATACTCTGTCGATGTAAGTTTTTAGTTAACAGGGTCTTTGTTGATTGCCGATTGTAACTTTTGTTTCGCAAAAATCAAAAAGCTCGCACGTCAAATTCATCATTTAGTTTTCGGTTGTTTTCGAAAAGAAAAAGAAACTTACGGACATCCCAGACTTACGGACGACAGTGTGTCAAAACAATGTATGAGCTTTTGTGTGTTTATAAGCTTTGACAGTTTTGACAGACCTCGTCAAAAGCAAAATTCCTGACGAGTGGGGTTAAAAATATTTAAAAAGTCGCTTTTTTTATTGCGTATACTTTTGCCTTTTTTTGTTGTCTTTGTGAAAGCAGGCACAGAAACATGACAGCCGACTAGTGCTTTGTAGAAAAGGAAAAGTAAATATTCCTAAACACCTTGACATTATCAACTATTGATTTCCTGATTAGCCGTTCATCAGCAGTATAGATAAGGCTAAAGCCACACCAGATCAGCTAAAACATTTTTTGTCACACCAAACAACAATACATGTTTTGACAGTTTTGACAGAGATTTCATTCACAGTTCACCAGCTGCATAAGGTTAGGCAGGCAAGTGATAAGCCTCTCAAGACATGGGGTTCTCTACGAAGTTTTGGTGGACCCTCGTAAAGCATACAAGTTGTTCGTTTCGAAGATAGAAAATTATTTAAAGGACATGAAAAAATATTTATCAACTTTTTTATTTTATTTTTTTAGGTACCATTTTAACCTCAACGAAAAAATGGAAGGAAAGTTCTAACCTCAACATAATGTATGTTTAGAAAAAATTTCTTTGCGACCTTAAAGATCGTTATTATTTACTGAAAATATATAAATAGAAAACAATTTATAAAATCAAAGATAAAAAGAAAACAACAAAAAAAAAAATATATAAAAGTATATAAATAAAAAAAACGTATTTTTTCGTAGAAAAAAAAAAACAAAATAACTTTTAAAGTTTGAGCTATTTTGTGTAAATCTTAAACCGAATCGAACGAAATTTGTTGCATTAAAGTCTATTTTTCTGGGACGGAAATTTCCAGTTACCACAACCAAATAAGACCTTCAACATAAATATTCTATATACGCTTGCTGCTGGCGTAAAGTATAATAGTCCAATTTAAAGCACCTATATAGTTATCACACTCACACTATCTATGTGGCACTGCTGCTGTCGCTATCACTGTTTAGTGATCCAGTGGATGCCTTCAACTCTGTGCCGCACAAACTCTTCGATACCGTCGCCGGAGAGCACGATGTACTCATTCCATGGCGACAGGGTTGTGGTGATGTTGGGTTCGACAATCCCGATTCGTGTATGGGAGATAAAGTTGGCGAACGCGTCCGTAGAAAGTGTTTCCTTCGTTGTCGCCGATAGACTGAGTTTATTGCCGGCAACCTTTGGGAATTCGGAGGAATATGCGAGAATCCCAGTGTTTCGGCCAGTTCGTCCAAGTCCGTGGGATTTGGCATCTTTCGTCGGGCTGGCGGAGGGGCTGATGGCATGGTCAGTCCATTTATTCCATTGTAGGTGTAGCTCTCTTCGTCTCGGATAACTGATGTTGGCAAAATGGTTTCGATCGATTGCACACTGCTGTGATCACTCGACGGCGAACTGCTGCTGTCATACATCGGAGGGTAAGGTATTGGCCGGATTTGGTTTTGTTTTATGTTGCCAGTCGGTGTTGGGTGATGGGCTGGATGCGTTGCATGGCCCATGGATTCGTTGTGGCGGCAGCGGGGTCGTCTATACCTGTTGATCATTCGCATCATATGACGAAATCGAGCAACCGGCCAGGGGCGATGTAAACGTGGCCTCTGCGCTGGCTTGAAATTTGCCCCATTCGTCTTTATGAAGTGAACTGGTATTTGGGTTGGATTGGTTTTGTCCATCATAGCTCCGTTGCGCTGTTGCTCGACATCGCCCATACCATTGCTGGGGACACCCATGGAAATTGTTGATATAATGTCGTTCGGCACATCGGGACTGTCAGGTACGCTCGAACAGCAATTCCATTTTCGACGCCAACGATGGTGTTTCGAGATGGTCTTTACGTTCTCAGTCTTGAGAGGAGTCTTTATGCGGAACGTGCAGAAAGTACACTGCTCGCTGAAGTGCAGGAACGAGCGAGTGGTGGCTGACGCTTCGATCTCACTAACCATGGTTGCCTTACTTGCGGCGGTACTTAGTTTGCGCCGCCTCTGTGCGAACTCCGAGCAACAGTGGAAGGACTTGGTCTTGCACTTTTCCACTGCTTCGATGTCGCCGCCGGCTGTTATTGCAGCCGCAGCTGCGGCGGTCGTTGAAACATCCGCTTCAAGCATCGAACACATGTAGTAAGTCTTCATTGCAGTCTGGTGGTATTCGCGGGAGTTCTCACAGCAGTGGAGTGTTGTTGGACGGTCTTCGGGTTTGGCTTGAAATAGGCGAAAGTCTTCGGGGAAACTGTTCGGATGGCGAAGACTCGAACAGAAGTACACTTGGCTGCATGTGTCCTTGGACGAATCAGGGCTGTTGCCCTCTGGACTGCTGCTGCTGTTGTAGCTCCCATTCTTTGGCAATGTGGAGAGAGCTTGTTGTTGCTGCTGTTGCTGGCGATGGTTGCGGATGTACTCGTACGTAGTGAGTCCAAGGAATGAGATGTAGATATGGAAAAAGCATAGATGTAGCAGCAAACCGGCTGTTATCGCGGCGAGGACACCCAAAAATCCTATAAAAACTAGAAAAATTGTGTCGCTGAAGCCGATACCATTGCCAGCTGCTGCCTCTACGACTTCCTTTACAATACCCGATGGAGTTGTTGAGTCATTAATGCCACTCACAGTTGCGTTTTCCAGACTTTGGTTGAGGAAAAGCATTGTATCATTCCAGAGACTCACATTCTGTGGGGCTAAGGTTACATCGTCTAGGTTGGTTTCATTGAACGGGCCTTGAACTACGGCCTTGCTGATGGCTTCCTCTGTCTCCATGTACCAAAAACTTAGCCATTGTGGACTTAGGTGATAGAGAATGATCTGGGCTATAGCGGCGGCCACAATGACCAGCGTCGCTACAACCGCTGACACGACACACATTAGGAACGCCACATAGTTTCTCGAGCCAATGCAATGATTCAACCACTTACAGTGATGGTCAAACTTTCCCACGCACTTATTGCACACGGAACAGTGTTTTGTGCGCTGACTAGTTGTTCCTATATTACACAGATGACACCGACCGTTCTCGATCACATGTGAATGTTTTGAGCGATCGAATTCCGGCACAATACGATCGTTGCGATGCAATCGCCGGAGCTCCCGATCGGCGGGATCGATTAACAGCGCCGCTAAATGGGATACAATGTGCACGATGTAGAGCCCCGACACGAGACCGTACAGAGGGCCTTGCAGCTCAACCGTGAACGATGGAATGAGCACCCAGAAGGAGGCGACTCCGAACAAGATCAACACGAACCAACCGAACACTTGCAGCGGATGCAGGGGTAGCTGCAATCCGTTTAAACGACGCCCTTTGCGGTGTTGTACTTCCGTGACGTTATCCTGAAAGGATATACACCTTGAGAGCTTCCATGAACCTGAACACGATTTTTTGCTGCTTCTCTTATCATCATCGTTGCAATTTGAGTTGTTGCAGTCATCACCTTCATCATCATCGGCATCGTCCTCATCATCATCCTCCTTGTAATTGGCATTGGTGTGCGTTAGTGCAAAATGCACTATGTGTGCGTTCGGACTGATGCTGCGATCAGTGCTACTATATGTTTCTATCGATGATGGCTTGCTTAAACTGTGCCCGTTGCTACCGTTCGTTTCGATTCGATTCGATGGGTGCGTATGCTCTGGGAGCATGTTATGGCGATTTTTTCAAAAACTCGGAAACACTTTGGGGTAGGTGCATAGACAAACGGCATTCCATGAATTTTTAGTCTGTTTTAACTATTGTGATTGATGATTCTTTAGTGAAAAGTCAAGTTTTGATTAATGTGAATTTCGAATGCACTTTAGACTATTCCATTGTCAATAAATTGATAATTTTTCTCGTAGTCAAGTTTCCTACAACTGACAACTTCAGTTCGAGATAATAAATTTTTAAAAAATTCACCTTTTAAAATGCACTTTCCGTGAATTTGTCATGCTTTTCAGTAGTAAATTTTTATATTGTAGGGAATACGTACAAGCGTAATTTTACGACAAAAAATAAAAACATCGATATTTACTCCGTAAAAATTTTTATTTGTTTAAGCTGTATTAAGCGACAGTAAAATTACATCGTAATCACTTTCAGCGGCTTAATTGTTTTACATGTTACACGAAAACATGTTACACGCTTTAAAGTTTTTTTTTTCAAACTCTGTTGCTGTGGTAATGCATTCGTCGCTTTCTTATTCACACAACACAAACAGGATCAAAAGGTAAAATCGTAAATTTGTTTGAAAAAAAATCGCTTAACACTCCCGGGCATAAAAATCCATCGTCACAAAACGTTTCCATTCGAGAGGCAAACCTAGCTCCTTTTTGGCAATCTGTGTTTTTTTTCTTCCTTTTCAGGGTGTGTTGAGAGTATCTATTTTTTCCAGTGTTTATGTAACAATTGTTGATAAAGCAAAAAACCATAGAACAGTTGATACCAGACAGGGATAAAGGAAAGAAAAAAGGGCAACTAGACAGAACTTTTATTTCAATTCATTGAAAACAACAGAGCTTCCGATTGTGTGGTTTTAGCCAACATCCTTTTCTATTCCATGGCAGGAGTGACGTTGAATTCACGTTAATTGACGAAAAGTGCTTCTATTGTCCCCGAAAGGGTTGATTTTGGTAGATTCACAATGACAATATAAATTATCCACAATATTCACAATAGAACATATGGTTGTTGTGCATTTTCTTTTTGATTCACTTGTCGCCAGAATTATTTGGGTAATTTGTTTTCACTAAAACAGAAAAAAAATAATATTCGAACGGAGTGCTGTTACGGCTTCTAACCATCACGGACGGGGAATAGACTACAACTGATTGCAAGTTTATATGCAATGAGTGTTGAAAGTTTTGTTGTGTTTTCTTGTGAAAAGCGTTACTCTCTCATTTCTCCTCTTCTAGACTCTAGTTGAGAATAAGTTTATCGTGTTCATGTTCAGGGTTCAGGTTGTGTGGAATTTGAGTGGAAAAATCGAAGCTTGGCAAAAGCTTTTCGATACCAATGCGTGTTTTCTAAATTTTCTTAAAGGGTGTTAAGTTTGTGTTTACGGGTGAATAAAGTTGCTTTTGTTTGACACTTAATGCCTCAGTAAACTTTAATGTAATAACTTAAGGAAGCTAATCACTTACCTTGAATTTTTCTCAGAACAATTAAAAGCGTTTTAAAAAAATATTTAGATGTTTGAGAGATAAAGTTGCGAAAGGTGAACCTGGAAAAAAGAGATGAGACTATAATGACTTTAACTTAAATTAAAATTAAGAAAACATGATGCAAAAAATATTATTGCGAAGATTATTCTTTTAACGTAATGAATAATAACTTTGTCCCTTTGCAACATTTTTTTTTTAACTTGTTAAAACTACTTTTACCTTTCAAGAAATATGTGCATAAAATGCTAAGTATTACGACGGTTGCCACTAAAGTTTCGAAATTTACAAGAAAAATAAATACTTATGTATTATTGTACATTAATGTCTCGCTAATCCGAAAATCGCACTAATCCAAATCAATATTTTTCCTTATTATGTATTCTACAGTCCGAATCAGCCAGTTAATGGTTTTATTTTTTTCCAAAATATTCTCCATGAAGATCAATACACTTTGCATGCGTTTGAAGCAATTTTCAAAGCACTATTTCAGATTTGTGTAATCATCTCAGCAGCCTTTAATTTACTTTCAAATTTCTTATAGTTAGTTAGTAAGATAGCCTTTATTTACTTTATACAATTTGGTATTGTTTACAATCTTACAATTTACGCTCAGTCATTTATGGCTTGGCTTAAGGCCGTCTACCAGATTGGCAATCAAGTTTTGTAAAATCAATAAAATAAAAAAAATAAAAAATAATAAAGATAAAAAGAAGAAGACTAAAAGTATTCAAAAATCGCCTTCTAAAATGCGGGTTCTATAGCTGGCTGCAGTAACGGCGAAGTTGTACAGGACATCCCATCCAAGGCTGCCATTCAGTATGCTGAGTACCTCGTCCAGTGAATATGCGCCGAATTATGTCACGCGGAACTCTCTTAAAATGGGGCATTTTCCTAAAAAATTGTGAACGTCCTCTCTTTCTTTAAGGTTGCACAGATCACATAGAATTGGTAGACCAGGTCGGTGCGAGATAAAGTAGAGACTAATTAGCTCGCATCTAAGTTTTAAAATTGTACTGATGTACATTACAAGTTTTGAACTTACTTTCATACTGAAAGCAAATTTCTTATACGTTGTCCAACATTGTGAACCCACACTTTAGCGATGATTGACTTCGTCATTACAATTTGCAATTGATCATAGATCCCATATGACTACTTAAACTTTCACACTTGGGGTTAGGAAGCACATTTCCATTCAATTTAATGTCTCGAATTGGCGCGGTTGGATCAAAGAATGGGCAGCACAGGTTCTCTGTCTTTTTTTGGACATACAGAGTTTTGGAGGGCAATGGCGATCATTGCCCTCCAAAACATTCACCCATATATGATATATCATGTGCTCGCTGCAGGGATGTGCGATCTTCACTTATGATGTATAGGCGCTTTGGGGTCCTCCTGGTCACTGTTGCTAAACACAAAAATTTGATTTCCTACGACTTTTCTAACCTGATCGAAAGTTCAGCTATGGGAGTGGCTTCAAGCCGATCTTACCCATTTCCTCACTTTGTCTGTACAAAATAAAAACCAAGCTGCGCTTCAAGTTTCATCTTTCTAGCTCGATTTTAAGGACCTTAAAACTTCACTTCGTCTTGATCATACCTCTAATACGTCTTCTAGCCAAACGAGCCAAGCTATGCCTTATAATTGATATGAAAATTATGAAATCCTGGGGTGGAATCGGCTATGGTGATCTTTGATTTTCACATTTTGTAACAGTGAATGTGATCAAAGAAATAATCCGTCTACGTAAGATGAACACAAAAATATTGTTCCGAATCGTTGCTTAATTGAGGCTTGTGATCTAAGAACATGTTTTTTTGATTATGCATGCGGATAGTCAGCGTTAGGGTAGAAAAAAAACCAGCTTACCATAAAGTTTGAAAACTTCGAACCAGCTGATTTTGATTGATCGACAGCTTTCACAAGAAAATTGTGATGATCACGAATTTTTGTGTTTTGTGACATCACTTTCTAGCCGATTCCACTCCAGATTTCCGGATCTATTGGAGTCTTTAGCAAATTTGGCAGAGCTACTCTACAAATTTAAACAATTCGTAGTCTAAAGCAAATTTTGCAGACTTACTCTATAAATTAAAAGAATTTGGTATCATTTCGAATGAAGCTAGAAGGACTCTGCTTTGGCAGAGTCTGGAGTCTGCTCTGTCTCATTTAAATACGTTCTAAATTAAAAGACTTTTAGAGATTTTTTACACCTTGAGCTTTCGGCGACCAAACCGCTTACACACATAGTATAGTAGAGATTTAAAATTAAGGCTAGGTTTTATAATTGGACCAAATTAAATCTTACAAACAGGAGGACCTAATAAGAAAGAAAACTACACAAGCCGTTTGGTTAGACTATTCTAGAAATTTTGCCAGGTTTAAAAAAAATGTTCTTATCCTATCTGGAACACTAAAAAATTCTAATGTGCTTTACCGCGCGCGGTTGGCATTGTAGGTACAAATCAAAATTATAATTAAGGACTATTAGCATGAGTCTAATTGTATTTGCTTAGGCGCACACACGAAAGTCTCGCAGTATTTTATTTGCCGTTGAGTGTTTATGTCATTATATGAACATAATCAGCAAATAAACCCACTCCTTTTTCCCCTAAAATTAATCCAAGAGTTGACAAAAAAGTTTTCAGATTTTGTCACACATTAGAGTGTACTTTCGTTGAATAATTAATAACCACTGCACACAACTCGACGACGACGATGGTAGAACTTGTCTTGTCATTTGCATGGAGTTGATAGTCTAAACTTCTTTCAACCCTGCACCCAAGAAAAGGGTTACAAAACTGTGTCACCCCAAAAAGTTATAAAAACAGGCCAAATCCACTTGTAGTTCAACAAAATATAAATGTAAGCATTACCACGTCCTGTGCGTTAACGAGTGCACACTCTCGATAACAAGGGATTAGTCATAACAGGATATTTTTCCAACCCTCGCGTTTGAATTGCGCCCCATACCACCTGGCTCTATTCAAAACTTTGTGTTTTAAAATGCTTCCACACCCACCGCATCCCATGGGCCACCCCCCTTCAGGGGTTGGTATGTCTGGTTTTCGTTGTTATTTTATTATTTTCGAACTTTGCAGGAGTGTTATGGTTTCTATTTTTGGGGAGAGAGGGCCAACCTCCCACTCACCGAAACCCAGCGGACACAAATATCAAACAAAACATACAATGGAGGGTTTTAGTTGTTAACAGTAGCACAACGATTGACGTAAGGGTGGATGTGGATAAGACAATGAAACTGTTCTCTCTCTCTCTCTCTTTGTTGATGCAAGTAATACGCATGCGGTTCGGTAAGCTTTATAGAAATTCTCAATTTTTTGAGATAAAAGTTGTCAATCGTACATTCTTTAAACTCCATTGAGGGGGGATTGTTTGAGTCGTTTACGAAAAGTTTGGATTTTTCTTTTTTTTTTGAGATTTTGTCAGATTTTTTCGTCTTGTAAAGTTTATTTACCCTGAGGTGCGGAAAGTACTTACGAGTCATCAAATAATTAACTTAAGTTTAATTTGGCGGAAGGAAAAATTTAAAACAATCTGTACTTGTGTGTATATAACTTCCTTGAGCTGGTTTTCTTTTTAATCCATACAGTCAGATGTTCGATATTAGGGTCAATCGACACGACATATACCAACCTCATGGCTAAGGGTAGTTTATGGTTTATTTTGAACTTTCATATTGAACCCTAGGGCGTACTTTTTCGTTCCTTTAATGCGTTTTATTGAGATGTGCGAATGATGTGATTGGAATTTGCACAAACAACAACAAAAAGGGCAATAGAAATGGGATTCAGTGGGATTAGGTAAGTTTTCGTGACAAAATTTTTAGGAGGAGTAGATATAAAGCGGTCCCAGAAAATGCTTTCAAATCTGAAAGGATCAGTAAGCATGCGAAAGTTTTTGTCTTCTGGTTGTTTTGCCTCGAATTTGTGTAGCTCCAAACCCTCTAGGTAAGTTTAGGGATAACAAATGTTTTGAAAGTTTGTACAATAAAGTTAAATATGTGCAAGTTCCTATAGACGGCAAGATGAAGGTACCTACAAAGATTTAACAAAAAAGGAGAAACCAAAAGTAGGTATGTTTTTCAAAGAAGTTGTAACGAGTAAATCTTGATTTTAAAACAGAATTGTTTGGGTTTCAGGAGAAACCAAGTAAAAGGGTTGTGCAGTGTAGCAACACAATATAGCTATGGCTCAAAGTGCCTTTTCTTCATTGATATTTGGGGTTTCACGAATACTTAGGTGTAGCTGGATGTTGGCGCGTAGACAGGTGGAAATTGAGATTGATTGATTTTTGGATGTGAAGGGAAATAGTATATTTTAATCTCAGACACTTAGACACCCCCCAAAAAGGTTCTTGCCGTTGACACGGAAACGTTGACTAGAAGTTCTCTGTTTGACTTCAAGAAGTGTAACGTCTGTAACGAACTCCTAAATACCCTATAAACCCTAAAACACCATATTTAAAAGTTTATCTACTTGATTCAATATGCTGTATGTCAATTATTTGTATTGGTCACGCCTCTAAATATGGGCGTGGGCTGAAAATTAAAATCAGTTGATTCTAATTGCGTTAGAATTAGGAGAAAATTCGTTAAAACCGAATATTAATGCTTAAAGATAAATGTTTTTTTTTTTTTTTTAAGAGCACCCCAAAAGTAGGCGGAGCTCAATTCTTTGTATGTAGGAAAAATAGGAAATGGTTAAACCTTTAAAATTTGTCATATGTATAATCTTTTTTCGATTTAGAATGAGTTTTTCGTAAAACAAGGTTTAAAAAGATTTAACATTTTAAAAGTGGACATGGTCGATGTGGGCGGTCCAATTCGGGCTTCGGGCCACTATTGCCTAGCGCCAAAATTTGATGTCCTATGCCTTGTCTAACTTGAGCAAAATGCAATTTTAAATAAAACGTAAATTTGAGGTTGTCTGACATACAATCGATACTATACAATCGATGATACTATACAATCGTGGGCGGAGCTGTGGGCGTATAGTATCAACTATCATACTTTGTCTTTGTCACTTTACACATACGGACAGACAGACGGACATGGGGTAATCGATTCACCTATTGGTCCCGATCATTTCTCTAAAAGATCTTAGGGGCCAACAGTGATGTGTTACAAAGTATGCATTAAAATTAATATACCCTAGGTCGTGTATAAAAAGTTGTTGTCAAACGCAAATACCCCACCGTTCGATCGGGTTTTGCTGCCGGAGCCCGGAGTCATCTTGTGGTCAAATTTGTCTTCACTCATTTATCGCCATAGGACTTAGATTCTGACGGCCGGCCCAAAAAAAAAGCTAGTAACCAATGAACACTAAAACGGATGAAGAACAAAATTGCAACTAAAACGCGCACATGTTTTCAAGCAAAGGAAAATATAAAGTAAAATTGAGGAGACTTCTTAAACGATGAGGAAATTATCCTTTCACCCAGGAAAAAAAGGACTACTAAAGGGTTTTTTTTAGGCACGGGTACTTTTTGACACTTCATGGCATCGAGGTTGTTACTTCACTGTTTTTATATTTTTCGAACACGAGTCAGCAAGGCACGCAGACAAAGTCGTCTGTTCGCTTAAGGCTCTGCTCTGCAGCAATGGAAGCCAACCTTAATTTCAGTTAATTTAAGCTCGACCTGAGAACAAATGTATTTTACCACATTGTCTATCTAAAGAGGGTTTGTGTCAAGGAAAAGAAACATAAACTGAATTTCATACATTAGCTACTGAAAAAGTTTTTCGAGAATTTAAGTTTCAGTTACATTAACAACGGGATTCTGCTTTCCGTTTTACGTTGCATGTAGAAATGCGGCTTAAGGTTTGTTCTTTCTTAAAGTCTAGATAAAGAATATATGAGAAGTCAATCTTGAGCAACAGTTTGAATAATTTGAAATGTGCCCGCTGACTTACTTAAGCATCTTTTGAGAGAAAAGATACTTCCTCAACACTCAAAGCGTTCAGTAAGGCATCAAGCTATTACGTCTACAATCTTTTAATTAGTTTATTCAGATAATAAGAAAAACGTAGAAACATAGGAGTTTTCATTTCAAGTTAATCATAAAAAATAAATTTGTCGACTTAACAGCTAAAAAAATTTGGGCCGACTTAATCGCAATGGCTGCTCCGAGGCCTTCAATTAGATTGGACTACATGGAAAAACTTGCCGTGCACTTGAGTTTACCCCGCCAGAATACATACAACGCACTGCCGGATGTAGAACGCCCTGTTGGTCTTCCAATAAACGCTCTTCCAGGATGGGAGTCGATACCTCTGCATTCAAAATTACCAATGCTCAAATGTCCCGACAATCAAGTGATATTTTCGAAAAATAAAATAGGCAGATCCGTAAGTTGAGGCTTGATTTTCGGGATTTTAAACGCTTAACTATAGATGAAAAATTCTAGTTTGAAACATCGCAGCGAGACTTCGATTCGGTTTGCTTAAACGAAAGAACAGACTACAATCCATTGCACGATCCGCACTTGAGAAAATTTTATTTGAACAAAAGGCTCTTAAAAGTAATATGGTGTTCCATTTGGAAATGTGCAGATTTTAGAATGTAAAACTTGATTTTTAGCGTCTTCGAGAGAATGGCGAGATTACCGAGAACAATGATGTCATATGCACGCTTAAGGAGTTTAATGAATATCGAATTCCTTTGCATGAGACGTATTTGTCCCTCATCCGCATGGAAAGGAACAGGTTAAGTGATGAAAAAAGTGACGAAAAGATGATTGCTCACGCCGAAGCAATAGCCGAACAAGAGAGAAAGCTTAAGGAGAAACGCTCGGGCATGAAGGGTGTCGGAGATTTACGGGAGCGCCAGGCAGAAATTGCATCGAAACGTGCACAGTGGATTCAAGCAATTCGCTTGCGCAGGCAAAGGAAGTTGCAACAAATTGAAACTTTAAAGGGGGTTCGGGCATTGGTTTTGCGTCACAAAAAAGAGTTGCACGATTATAGGATAAAACATCGTTTAGACGTCGGCCTTGATTTACAGAGAAAACGGTTGATAGCTTTAAAGAAACACTTGCACTTTAAAGCGGATAGGTTGCATACTAACATTCGTTTTATAAAGGCAAATGCGAATCGACAGGCTAAAGAGAAAGCCAGGCAGTCTTGGGAGATGCATCTCAAGGAACGAATAATTAAACAGTACCGAACAAAGCGAATAATCAAAGACAGTGAAAAACAGATGAAAGAATGGATTGAGGTAAGGTATTTGAATATAAAAAAAAAACACCCTTAAATCTTACAAACAAACAACAAGTGACGAGAGCATTTGGCTACCGTTTTAAAGTCTTTCCCTTGATTTTTAAAGAACCACAAATTAAAATATCGTCAAAAATGGGCGGACATCCAGGCCCAACTCGAGAATAAGTGTCATAATCGCACCACTAAGCATTCGATCCGCAAACGTATGGTTAAAAGGATACGCCGAAATCTGGATAAGGTGAGTATATTATCTAATCATGTCTCTTTGCAAGGCTTCTGAAAGAAACAATGGCTATGCTCTTTTAGTCCGACAATGATGGCTTAAAAAATCTAACATGTGAAGACATCCATGACGCCCTCGAAACTGCAGTTTATTTGGAAAATCCGAAGTTTGTCAATCGTTGCGATCAAGAAGACTATATTTACAAGGCTGCAAAGTACATCCTTGAAGATATTCTTACAAAGTTTAACAAGGACCTTAGCGGTAACAAACACACCGAGAACGTACTTGCAACTCGATTATCTAACCTGTTCGATGAAGTCAAGGAATACGTTAACGTGGTATGCTATAACTTGCGCTAAGTTATTCCAGCCGCTATAGTATACCTCTTTTTTTCTCAGAGAGCGTCTAAAATCATTGCGGCTGATCAAGAACGTTCGACGAACGAGCAGAAGAGTATTTGTAGCTGCTCGACAATTACTACAGCTTCTACAGCTTCTCGACCTAAAAAGCCATCGCTCTTAAAATTCGTTTCGTTTACTAAGTTTTCGTCTTTCATTGGAAAGGCAAGTTATGAATTGAATCGTAGCAAACTAATGTTAACGTCAGAGAGAGCGCCCACACCAGCGGTAAGTTAAATTATAAAGGCTTTTTCACACCCCATTTCAGAGTATATTCACCATCCTTCTGGAGGAAGACTGTGTGTGTCCATGTGTAATCGTCTATATATTTCGATGGCACCACTTGTAGGAGAAACAAGTGGTCGCATTTAGGCTTTCAAGTCACGTCTGCGTTTGTGACCGCACCACACATTCTGGTGTGACAGAGTTCGGTTTCCTTCTAATAGTGAATAAAAATTCAAGTCATTTGCATCAACTTTAGGGTTGTTAAGTTGAGTGCCTTTTTCTGGTCTTCCACTTCTTGACAACCCAAGGTCGAGTATGGGTGGTGTGATAAGGACGGAGTATAGGGGGTGAAGATTTGTGCAAGCACAAGAGTAATGGTCCGAGTTTCGTTCAGTGCGCGTTGCCAAAAAAAAAAAAATCTATAGAAAAGGCCATAAACTATTGTACCACAGGGACTTATTCTTTTATTTCTTAAAGTTTCATTCTTGAATATTATTTGGAGCTGTGACTGTTTTATCACAACCTCAACGTTCAAATAAATACACGTTGGCGCTATTCTTCTTCTTTACCGTTTAGGTGCGAAGTTACGATTTGAAGTGATGGATCATAACCCTCCCACTTTACTGCATTACTAATGGTCTGTTCCTAAATGTGTTGCTATAAGTAGGTAAACACTTGAGTCAAGAGTTTGCAACATAAATTTACTGTCAATGTTGTTTTATGACCAAAGAAGCGATGTCCACTAGAGCAGAACATAAATTGAAGTTAACCCGATTTCTAAAACCAAAAAAGTACAATTGAATGAAAAAGATTTACAATTATTGTTTAAAAAAAGGATAAGAAAATTTATTTTCTACTAAAGTTCCCATAAACTAACAGACCGGAAAAATATTTGGGCCTGAGACGTGTCGCAGACATAATCGTTCTGGATTATAACTTGGGAGCTAACCAATTTTGTAAAAGGCCTGCGATCAACAAGTTATGATTACTATTCAAATGCGTGAGCTTATTGCAGACTGAACCGGCACGAAAAATTAAAACCCTTCACATGACTGCAAGGCTGTGCCAACGTTCGCCAAAGTTACAACCATCCAAAACTGCAAAAAAAAAAAAAAACTATTTGCGTTGATGAATCTTAACTAAACTAAAACTAGTTGCAGTCGGCTCCTTATACCATGTCTCCACCGAGCACTTATCCTCGATTAATATTAATCTTTATTAAATCCTCTAAAAATCACGCGATTTACCATACAAATTTAAATTATCTCGACAAGCGATTCAAAATAAATCCTCTCAGAAATCCCATTCACTCTATTTACAAACCTATTTTCTGCACCTTTGTAACAGTTTGAGAATCAAAAAAGGGAACTGAAACTGTCCCTGTGCGACCGATCTGACACAAGTACGTTTTCCATTGTGACTTTTACTGAGGAAATCGATTTTCGCTCCTGGGAAATGACATCGCCACTCTCTTTTGAGAGCCAAAATGACAGCAACAGAGTTTTCGTGTCAAATTAATCCCATATTTGTCCGATGGAGCCACTTAAGGATTTATTTTTAATCGTCTCGCGCTAATCTTCTTATAATTGTCGGTGGAGACATAGTATTATAAGCTAATATCGAAATTAGCATAGGCTAACTAGAGACCCGCATTTTAAAGCACGCCCTAGAGTTGTTTTATATCCTAGCCGGGGTATAATAGGTTTAATGTAGAGTTTGTAGCGCAGAGAAATAATCACCGTACTCCCTAAAACAAGATATGATCGAGACCGACAGGAGAATTGATTAAGCCATTTCCGTCCGTATGTTACCAACTTTTAGGCCTTCAATTTTCAGCTAAATAACTGAAATTTGGTAGCTGAGCTGGAAGTTTAATTTGCCAGATCAAATTTAAAAATTTGAAACCCACATCTAAATATGTGATCACCTCCTTTTAAAAAGAAAACACTTAAATCAAGTTTTAGCTATATTGCTTTTGCGGCAGAGTATCAACTGGCATGAGGCACTCACTGCTTTGAAATTGTCTTTAAGACGTCAAGTATAAAGACATACGCGAAGTGGTCCATTGAATTTTGTTGAAGGTTAAGCTCATCTTTTTTATGCAGTTTTTGTAAGTTGTTATGCATTTTTTTGAGTTTCGTGGGTTACAAAAAACTTCTCCTTAACTTCTTGTTTTTTTTTGTGGGGTGCCGTGGCGTAGTGGTTAGTGTGTGTGCTTACTACGCCAGAGCTCTGGGTTCGAATCCTGCCATCGTCACCTGAAAAAAAAAGACTTGTTCTTTTTCACGGTCCCCACCTCCGCGAGGGTCTGACAAGCCCTCCAAGAGTATCATTTGTCCTGAAAAACTTCTCAAAATGCCGTTCGGATTCGGCAAAAATTTGTAGGTCCCCTTGTATGTGAAGAAATTAACACACACAGCATACATTGTTGAGAAGTTGGCCCTGGTTCACCTCGAGTTGTTGCGCCACTCTATTTATTTATTTATTTAACTTCTTGTTTATATTTTTTTTTTTAAATAAACTTCTATAAGTAAGTTTTTTATACTTTGTGTGTTGGCTTAACGTTCATGTACTTGCGCCAAATTTAGTGGATGTAAAATAAATGGCCTAGTAGGAACCGTACGTTTTTCTAGCAGCATCATTTTAATCAGTCAAATTAAGAGTTTTCATGGGCGCAGGGACATAACCTCCAGGGACATAAGCCCCAAATTTATTTTTTGGGGCTCATGTCCCACCGATGTGAGACATAAACCCCAAATATAATTTTGGGCATATGTCTCACACGTGTATTTGTCGAAAATGGGACTGAAGTCCCAAATTTTCGAAGAGTTCAAAACTGTAATATCCGGTTTAATTAGGAATCCAATTTTTCCCCACCATACCTTAGGGCAAAGCAATTTAACTGTTTTATTCATAAGGTTATTTTTTTCAAAACTGTGACATGAAGTTTGAAACTTTTGGATTAACAGTGTTTCTGTGATCCGCTTCCGGGGTTCAAAGAGTTTAAACTCCCTTTTTCGTAGGGTTTAGCCGCTCAAGCAACTTTGTCGCTCCGCTAAGGGTAGGTGCTAGTTGTCTGGCTGGCGCCTCAAAAAATTGAGTCCGATATTTTTCCGAAACATATTCGGAATCAGGACGCTCTATTTTGGCATTTGGCGGAACAGGACATAATCCAAATTGGCATACTATCGGCTGTCTTATCATTTGACATATTATATCTTACCATTTGCGAAGAAGGACAAGATCCGTTTTTGGCCAAATGGTCCCGCATGCTTTGGACATTTCTATAAAATTGTGTTAGATGCGACATAAGCCCCAAATTTTTTTTTGTTGGCGACTTATTTCACTGTGCTGTTGCCAGAATTTTTTAAAGCAGAATTTTAACGTAGGACTTTTGACCCCAACCTATTGTTTTTCAATATAACAACAATTGAAAAACAATGCTATTGTATTGGCTACTTTTCTTGAATTCTGCTGATATGGATTTTTGAGAAAACGGTTTATTTCGTTTGTTTGAATGGGCTTAAAAAAATTGATTGGAAATGGCAATTCTAAAATATTTTCAATGCAGTTAACGTTTTTTTCACCATGTTTAACATTTTTTAAATTTAATTTTTAAATCCACACAAAAACTGTGTTTTTTGATTTTTTTTTAAGTGCCGTTGGACTTTTTTTCTAATAGTACCCTCCTTAATTTTTGCGAAAACTGTTAAAAAAGCTATTTAAATTTTATAAAACTATTTATAAACTTAAAAATTTTAAAAATTTTATTTAACTATTTAAGTAAAAAGTTTTTGTACCTTAATATTTGCAGTTTGCTTAGTATAGCTTGAAACATGGAGCCATAATCTTCATAGATCCCCAAGACCTAAAGGGCATATTAGCGACACCTAATTGGGAGTCTAATGAGCCATATCCGTCCGTGTGTAGGTAGTTTTTAGGGCTCACAATTTGAGCTAGGTTATTCAAACTTCATATCTGTCCTTTCTAGGCCTCGAAGCAGTATAAGTGTAAAAAAAAGAAATAAAATTCAACCACAGCCACGCCAACTTTAATTGTAAGCATAAGAAATCAATATTGGCGCAGGTTGCTAAATATTTGGTGAGCTGCATCCTTGTGTAATATGATTGTCCTTAAAAGAAACGCGAAAAACACCCCCAATCACCAATGGGGGGGGGGGGTCGCATTTCATCTGCATTCTTGTAAAAGGTTATCAAGAAAAAGGTTAAAACTTTCATTTATATATATGCGTATACTATTAACTTATATAAACAAAATTTTACCACGCTAAAAATAAAACTCAAGTCCAATGTTAGCTATGTTGCAATAGCTTGAACAGAAAATAATGTTACCCCAGCATTTACAGCCACCCACTTTAAAACCAGTTTTTAATAAAAATTAAATTTTTTTTAAATATGTAATATGAAATTTGAAAAAAAAAAGTTATTTCAAAAAATTATGTGTCCTTACTTACTTACTTAAGGTGGCGCTACAGTCCGGGGTGGACCTGGGCCTCAGCCAACAAGCTTGCTTCGCCAGCCAGCTCTGTCTCTAGCTAGCCGTCTCCAGTTTCGCACGCGAAGTTGGCTGAGGTCCCCTTCCACTTGCGTGCGCCACCTGAGTCTCGGTGCTCCTCTACCGCGTCGTCCCTGCGGTGTGGATTCGAAGATTTTCCGGGCCGGGGCGTTGGTGTCCATCCGCTCTAGATGACCCAGCCATCGTAGACGTTGTGTTTTGACTCTTTTGGCTAGGTCGGTATCGCTGTACCGCCCGTACAGTTCGATGTTATATCTCCTCCTCTACTCTCCGTCTATGCAGACGCGACCGTAAATCGTCCGAAGAATTTTCCTCTCGAAGCAGCCTAAAGTGTTTTCATCCGCCTTTGACAGGGTCCATGCTTCTGCACCGTAAAGCAGGACTGCGATGATGAGGGTCTTATACATGGACACTTTAGTTGCTCGAGAGAGGGCTTTGCTACTCAATTGCCTTCTTAGCCCAAAGAAACAGCGATTGGCAAGAGTTATCCTTCGTTTGATTTCAGCGCTGGTGTCATTGTCTGAATTGATAGCGGAACCCAGGTAGACAAAGTCCCTAACTACCTCAAAGTTATAGCTCTCGATGGTGATGTTTTGTCCAAGACGTCGGTGTTGGGTGTCTTTTCTTGATGACAGCATACACCTGACTGCTAAACCCATATTCGCCGCTTCCGTCCCAATACTCACGAAGGCTTCACTGACATCACGCTTTGTTCTACCGATTATGTCAATGTCGTCTGCGTATGCGAGTAGTTGAACGGACTTTTGAAAGATTGTGCCTCTGGTGTTGGCGCGGGAGTTCTGCACAATTCTCTCAAGTATGATGTTAAAGAAGTCGCATGACAGCGCGTCGCCTTGTCTAAATCCTTTTTTGACATCAAAGGGGTCGGTGAGCTCTTTGCCGACCTTGACGGAACAGCGTGAGTTTTCCATCGTCATCCTGCACAGACTGACGAGTTTGGCAGGGATGCCAAAACTAGACATTGCGCTATATAGCTCGTCTCTATAGATGCTGTCATACGCGGCCTTGAAATCGATGAAGAGGTGGTGTGTATCGATTTGGAATTCCTGGGTTTTCTCCAAGATCTGCCGCAGTGTGAATATTTGATCGATGGTGGACTTTCCTGGCCTAAAGCCACACTGATATGTGCCTATCAGATTGTTGACAAACGGCTTCAGGCGTTCACACAGTACAGCAGAAAAGATCTTGTATGCGATGTTAAGAAGACTTATGCCTCTGTAGTTGGCACAACTCAGTGGGTCTCATTTCTTTAGGATCGGGCAAACAATGCTGAGATTCCATTCGTCGGGCATGCTTTCTTCCGACCATATCTTGCAGATGAGCTGGTGCATGCTCCTAACCAGCTCATCGCCAGCGGATTTAAAAAGTTCGGCAGCTAGGCCGTCTGCTCCGGCTTATTAAATTATGTGTACACACATTAAAATTTTTAAAGCTATTTTTTTTAGGCATTAGGTTATTTTACAATCCGTCACAGAACAGAACTGTTGTACTTTCCCCTTGTTTTCATTTGATTTCTCCAAATAACACATGTGATAAAGGGAGGGGGGCTGACACATGTTTTTTTTATGCACCTTTGCGGTTTTTTTCGAAAATGCGTCAATTGAAACTATTTCAGAAAAGTTTTACTTTATTAATTGGTAAACATTGAGTTTGTTTATACGTGTCTTCAATATCGCCTTTGTGCGCTAAGCGGTTCAAAAGTTATGGCCTCAAACACTTTCATACTCTGACTAATCATTGGCGTTACAGCTCGGGGTGAGCTTTAGCTGCATCAACCAGTTTTCTTCACTCCACTTTTTTCGTTGCCGTCTCCATCCAGTTCCTGATTCTCAGCTTCCTTACGTCGGCAATTACGTCGTCAAGCCAGCTTAGGCGTGGGCTCCCTTTAGCTCTAGTTATGCAAAGGTGAGTATAGCTTTTTGCGGCCTGCTTTCGGCCATGCGGATTTTATGGCCGCCCCATCTGACCACATCTTTGCCGTCGCATATTTAAGGGAAAAGTAGCTAGTCAGTGCGGCATCTGAGCTCTCTGTTACGCTGGTTCTTTTCTGTTGATGACAGAGTACATGTCTCAGCTCCATAACATACCACGGGTCTTTTTATCGCTTTGTATACGCCTATCTTCGCTCTTCGGGAAGATTTGTAAATCTTAGCATATCCGTAGAAACATCTGTTTGCAGCCATGATTCTTTCCTGAATGCAGTCGTTGGTTTCGTTGCTGCTGCTGATACTTATTACCAGGTATTTAAAGTGCTCCACTCCGCCGAATGTGCAACCAGATATTCGTATGGTTTCGTTTGCGTTATAATATCGTGACGAGCAGGTCTTTGTGACAGCAAAGCCGTTTTGTTGAACTTGGTCGGTTTGTTTGTGGCCTCGGTCAGACTGGCATGTAGGAAACTGAGATATCCAATGAACTTGCTAGGCAAAGTTGAAGAGGTTTTCTAGGAGTAAAACTGTTTGGACCTGCGTTTACTAATTAGGTTTCTCATGACTGCGCTGGGTGCAGACAGACCAATCAACTGCGATCTGCAATCTGCAAAAAGTCGGCGTCTTTCTATTTCTGGAGAATCGAATGTAGACTACTCATAGGGGGTGCTATCAGGCCACCAAGGTTACCTACCTACCTGAGGAGAAGACGACGCACGGACGGTGCAACACTAGGCGGCGGATTTTCGTGGCTGACGTTGTAAGTGCCCATCATCAAAACTGTTCACCTTTGTTTTTTGAAAGATGAGAAAAATAAGTATGTTCATACATACGCAAGAATAAATTAGCTGCATGCCATTACAATGGACCTGTAGTTGTGCCTGAGTGCAGTGATCTATCGGATAGTAGCTTTAACTACTCTCGACAAAAAAGTCAATGCAACTTGTTGTGCTGCTTACATCTTGGGCTTTTAAGTAATTAAACCAATTTTTTTTTTAAGGGATCTTTGAATTCAGTGCCAATCGATCTAGACGACGAATACGACAACGAGACCAATATTAAGAAGCGAAAGCTAACTCTGCATCAGTTGAAGCGAGACGAGCAAATCTTTATCGAACATTTATTCATCAAATTCAAACGGCAACTTATTGTAGGAATTGGACGTCAAGTTCTTGCTGCTATTGAATGTCACCGACAGAAAAAAATTCTAGACGTTCGCAAGGAGCTACAAGGTTCATTGAGAAACAGAATTACTATAAATGTCCAAGGTTTTAATTGGGAGTCTTCTCTATTTCAGAAATTGACAAGCAATTCCTGGTGAAAATAATGACTCGCTCCATTCTGAGTTTCGCCATCAATTGTTACAATTTTCACGCGAATTCTTTACTTTGTCAACACGCCATAGCTGGAGACATAATAAGAACTTTGCAAAGAGGTCCTTTGAGGCCCACGAGAGATCCTAGAGAGATTGTTCCACCACGTTCCAGGTGCAATTGCAATATTCCGCCACCGTTTTCAAAAACTTGCAAGTAAATGCTATTGGGTGGATCACAATTTAGATATGAAATTTCTGATACTTACTTTTATTTTGCTAAATTTGCTTTTAATCAGGCGTGAACACAACTCAACAACCACAAATTAAAAAAATTACAGAACAAAAACAACTGTATATTTTCCACTAAATAAACTACTTATTTTGACAGCTGTTTGCTTCTTCTTTTGACATATCTTCTGATGATTTTGTACTGCGCACGTGGTGCAAAGAGAAATGCGAAAAGAATTATATTAAAGGTGAATGCACAAGGAAATTCTTTGAGGCTTAGGAGAAAAAGGGTTTATTGATACTAAGTTTTATATTTCTATTTTTGCTACACTAAAACCGACTAAAGCCGCGTTGTCACAAGCAGCGTAAAACAGGAACAGAAGCAGAGTCCCATACAATAGCAACTGAAACCTAAATTCGCCGAAACTTCTTTGCGTTGCTAATGTAGAAATTCTGTTTCTGTTTCTGTTCCTGTTCCTTGCGACAGGAACAGAAACAGAATGTGTTTCTTTGAGCTAAGAAGGCAATTGAGTAGCAAAGCCCTCTTTCGAGATGTATAAGACCCTCATCATTCCAGTCCTGCTTTACGGTGCAGAAGCGGATGAAAACACTTAAGGCTGCTTCAAGAGGAAAATTCTTCGGACGATTTACGGTCCTGTCTGCATAGACGGAGAGTGGAGGAGGAGATATTAAATCGAACTGTACGGGCTGTACAGAGACACCGACCTACCCAATAGAGTCAAAACACAACGATGGCTGGCTGGGTCATCTAGATCTGATGGACACCAACCCACGGCCCGGAAAATCTTTGAATCCACCCCACAGGGACGGCGCAGGAGAGGAGCACCGAGACTCAGGTGGCGCACGTAAGTGGAAGGGGACCTTAGCCAACTTCGCGTGTGAAACTGGAGGCGGCTAGATAGAGATAGAGCTGGCTGGTAAAGCTTGTTGCCTGAGGTCCAGGTCCAGCCCGACTGTAGCGCCACCTTAAGTAAGTAAGTAAAAGTACGTGTGAGAATGAGAAGATGCAACAACAGCGATCAGCTGATTTAAATAAGCTAAAACGGAATTGCATGGAATTGGTGAATTGATGAATTTACTCACATTTGTAAACAAATGTCGAGTATGGGTAAATTCGTTGAATGCAGCTTGTGGGCAAGGCTTATACGTCTCGGTGGGTGCACTCACCGACTCCTGCATGTGTTTTTATGTCTTTGCCGCCACATCAAAGTATGATACCTACTCAAGTTTTGCTAAAATTACAGCAAGGATCTAAGACACTGCAACTGTTGTAGGCGATCTTGCCTCGTTTTCGTCTGACACAACCTGTGTGTAAGATTTCGGTCCAACCAGTGGCGGTTTCTTCGCTGCACATGTCGTCGCCTCCTTTTCAATCTCGCACTTTTGATTGGCTTTGGCGTCTTTGGAATCTTTGGCTTAGGAGTTTCAGCAATTTTTGTACATCCGAGGCTGACCTCGAATATTTTCCTTAAGACGTTCTCATCACTTTTGCAGCTCTATGGTATTTCGCATCCTTGATAATTTGCTGGGTGGTTTCCGTTGCAATTGGCGCAAACTGCTGGAACCTGCACATTTACTTTGCACTCTGTTGAGAGGTGTTTTCCGGCAAATTTCACGCAACGTGACTCCTTTTGGTAGTAGGCACTTGTGTGCCTGAAATCTTGGCATCGCTTACACTTTGGTATCAGTCTACTGCCCGAAGTCTACTATCCCGACGATGTTTATTGCGGGAGGCGGACGAATTTTCGCTTCTGGTTTAGCCTTGTTTGAGCCAGGCTTTGTTCAGCCTTTTCGTATTCCTTTGGTTGAGGAATTCCTTTTCTTTAAAGCTGAATCGGTCTCACGTGCAAACTCGTTCTCGTCCGTAGGTACAATATTCCCTTGCTGGTCGCTGGTCGGTTTGGTGTTACACTCTTTCGTTACCACACAGTCACCCCTATTACGCAAGTCGTATTCGAGAGTCACATACGAGCTTGCTCGTATTTCGTTATTATGAAACTGAGAGTCACTGCGAACATACTCGTACGCTAATGAGTTTCATTTCAAAAAGAAAAACGCATACCATCGCGTGCGGTATCCGGTTCACATCGGTAATTATGCAAGTCGTATTAAGTCGTTTTTTCAACGGATCTAGTCGTGTTTTCTTCACTTGACATTTTAAAAGTGACTTCAAGTGAACCTTATCAAAAACATGAAAAACAACAGATTTTTTTAAATGTTTTTATATCGATATGTTACTGGACATTTTCTTTAAAATATTTAAAAACATTGGTTGTGGTATTGCTAAAGTAAATTAGTTTTCAGCGCTTGTTTGATATGCTCCTTTAGCGAAGAAATAGAGCACAGCCAGCAACTTCAAAATTGGTGCCACTGACGTTGTGTGTACTCTTTTCACAATTGTCTTACTTCTTCCAAAAGTTTTGTTATTGTATTTTTGGGAAGTCGAAAAAAAAATAATAAAACTGCGATTAATTTCTTGAGTTGAAAATTGGTTTGAAATTTAAACTTTAAAAACACACCATGCATTCGGCAAATTTATTGTAATAAACTATCTCTGGTGGCTCTGTGAATATTTGCCAACCGTTGTGTTGGTTTCTCCACATAAATGCGGTCAGCAAAAAATAGATCGATTGAAGTGATTCTCCTTTTTCGTTGTTCAATTTAATATCTTACATAAATCACCGCACCTTTCAAGCTTTCTTTAATTTTTAACATCTGAAATTTTGACACTACTTGTGCATTTAAAGTGCGATGAAACGCGTTGCTGCCCGGTTGTATCTGTGATGGAGTCGTATTCAACCCATACGACTTACATAATCGATACGAGTACGAGTCGAGATGACTTTTTGTCTACGACTTGCGTAATCGGGGTGAGTCTTTCGTTACACTAGTATTTTTATACCCCATCCCATAGGATAGGAGGTATATTAAGTTTGATTCATAGAGAAATAATCACCGTAGACCCCCAAGACCTTAAAGGCATATGATCGAGACCGAATTGTAAGTCGAATGAGCCATGTCCGTCCGTCCGTCTGTCGGTAGTTTTTAGGCCTTAAATTTTGAGCTAGGAACTTGAAACTTGATATCTGTTCTTTCTAGGTCCCGAAGCAGTACAAGTGTAAAATTTTTAGAAATCCGCCCTCTGACACGCCTACTTTACTTATTAGCATGAAAAATCAAAGTTGTCGTAGGAAGCTGAAATTTGGTATGGAATCCTCGCTTAAGTGTATTGTGATTGGCATTTAAAAAAAAGCGAAAACCGCTCCCTGTAGGCGTGGTTAATATGTAGGCTAATAAACTGCTGTTATTTGATACATTTGCTTTAAAACCAAAAAACTTGCACCATAAAATGTTCAGATACATGCGTAAGCTATCAACTCAAATGAATAAATTTTCGCCACGCCCACATTTGATAAAAAAATTATGTTATTAAGAAGGGGTTGATGCCACGTCCCTTTTTTAAGAAAGAAGATTCTTAACTGACAAATTCGTAACACAATTAAAATTAATAGAAACTGAAATTTAGCAACCAAGATTTCTGACGCATTTTGGAGCTTGACAGTGGTCAATTGGGAGGGGTATCCAACGATTCGCCAAGGCGGATTGTAACCCTCCCACTAGTTTATATCCTCGTTTTCTTTTTGAAGATAGTCCACACCCATTTTCAGATCTTGGAAGAGATCTTCCTGTAAGCTGTAAGCTTCCTGTAAGAATTCCTGTAAGCTCAACTCTGAGTTCATTGTTCTCCTATTTTGAGCTTTTTAATTTTTACAAAGTCCCTGGTTAACCCTCAGACTGCTTTTCCCGGTCATTTTCGATCTAGGTGGTGTTGACTTTATTTAGTTAAAAAAAAAACTTTCCAGACCTTCTTGGATTAAACTGTTGCCACGACTCTTTATGCCGTTTGTAATTGAAATCACATTGAAATTGATTTCTTATTTCGCGAGAATACATAACCGTGCAATGCATAAAAAACATTTAACGCTCAAACAATGGACAACCAAATAAAACACATTTAATAGATTTACAAAAAAGATGAGTTTTTTTTTTCTTCTTTAGACTTCTGAGGCGTGAAACATAATTTTTGTTCTAAATTAATTTCTTTTTTTTCCTCCTCAATGCAACAGTTTTCACTTAATTTTAAATGCTCCACATAGAAGATTTTTTTAAATGAAAAAAAAGTGTACATGCAGACCAACTTTGCAGTATATAAATAGGTGTTTTTTTGTTTTTTTTGATTTTTTTTTTTTTTGACTACATAATTTGATTCTCTTTTTGCACACACAAAAGTACATACAATAGGACAAAACACATAAAGCATTTTGATTTTGATTCACATATAAATTTGAATGCTTTCTTAATTTTGTTTGTTTTAAATAACTATCTGAGGTGACACATAGATTACTTAATATTTCTTAATTTTTCTAATTTGTTCTACCAAAGAGACTAAAGTTTCGTTAAAAAAAAATCTGCGGTGTTCGTATAATTTAAACTAGGTTTTTATTTATTTATTTTTATCAAATAATCTTAACTAAATAAATTAATAAGCGTGCTCTTAGCGAGTGATATCGTATTAGTATTATAATCGTTCCGGTTTTTGAATTTTTATTGCACAACTGCTCGGAGTAAAAATAATGTTCACAAAACGCTGGTGCATTGCTCTTTTTTAGTTTTATTTTTAAAAAAATAAAGACAAAACAGATTGTACCATTTGTTATAAGCTCGATTGAGGATTATATAAATAAATAAGAAAAACTAACAAACTTTTCCGGACGTTGTACAAAATCAAATACTAGGTTGTTTTTGCTTTGTTTATTTCTATAATGATTGTTTTTAAACTTTATACAGTAAAAAAAGGTTGGATGTTATTGTTGAAAAAAAAAAAAAAACAATGAAGGGAAGTTATTTATGAATGGTAACATCTTTACTTTGCGTACGTTGCTCAGGAGACGGAGGAAGCTCAAGAAGGACGATATTTTACCATAATTTTCTTATATAATACATTAAGCCTAATTTGGACAATCTTTAAAATATTTAGGTCTTATTGGTGAAAGCAACATGAAGAACGCACACAAATTGGAATTTAAAAATGGGAACGGTATGCAGAGGTTAAGAATTGAGTTGTTCAATTTTGGTGCAGATAAAATATCAGAATAAATAGTATAACTATTGTTTGTTGATTGCATTCAAAATTTAATAAGAAGAAACTTGATTGCAATTATTATGGTCCTGACAACCAAATCACAATGGCACCCAGATCAAAAGTTGCAAGGAATAAAGTTTTTTTTTTGAATATGAGCGCTATCCTGCAAAAAATCTGACACTGACTTTCTCTTATATAGGCACGATCTTGCAAATTCACATCTATGCTTTCCTAACCAAAATTTCTGTATAAATTTTGCTTGCTTGTATAGCTTAAATTATACTTTTTTTAAGCAATAAATAACTGTTCGCAATAGACTGTCTCTGTGACTTGTGTTCAAACACTTGGAAAAATTCCTCCACAGGTACCGAAATGTTATCACACTTTACCATTTCTGCAACCCTGATTTATAAGCCTTCCCTTAGTAACTCAATTTTAAATGCGAAAAAAATCAACCTCGTGCTTTAATGTTAACAACTAGTCTGTTTCCTTAAATATTATATTATACATAATACATTAAATACTTCGAAATAAATTGAGGAAAAAAAAATAAAGATAACAAAATAAAAGCAAAACTTGTTATATACAAAAGAAAAAGATAAATTTAAACAAAAATACAAATGCAGTAGAAATATGAGATGCGAGTTGCTCATAATCTGCATAGTCAATACTTAGTGAATATAATATATCTGACAAGAGCCATAACTATCTTTTTTTTTTATTCCTAATTGATATAAATACAATAAATGACTAAGAATATAGAAAATAAATTACAATATGCACCTAAAAAACTTCCTGAATGACGACGAAACGATGGAGTTTGCACAATGCTGGAGTCTCCATATTGGTAAATCAGTTCAGAGCAGTTTTTTTTTGTTCTTGTTGTTTGTTTGGTTAGCTTACACATCATGACTTAGTAGTGGAGCATCATATTTTCTAGTATTAAAGTTTGTACACGGCATTAACCAGCAGGCTGGATGACCGCGCCCAAAAACATCTGCTAGAAGATTCAGCTTACGGCGATTCGGCCGGTAGGTACCCTTTTGCTGAACAGCCTCCACTGCAGTCTCATCGTAGAGTATCGCGTGCATTTGATCAACCATAATGGCGAGAACAAATAGGCCAAATAGGGCTGATTCTAAGAGTAATATTACACTGTGTAGCCTGTGGAATAGATAGAAAATATACGTTATTGCATATTGCATTTTAAAAAAGGTTTTTCATTCTTCCTTAAATAACATTTTTGCCATTTTATTTAAACTTTTTTTTTTGTTAACCTTAAACAGCCTTGCCGCCTTATTGCCAGGCGGCACAATAGTTGATTATATTTATTGAACCAATTGTTGATTTCTCTATCCTTGTTAATTAACTAATACTACGTTTTCATTAGGGGCTAAAATTAGCTCATAATAAAATTCGAGAAAAAGGGTTTTCATTTATAATAATTTTCGTATTAGCTTTGGCAGCTGTTCCAGGGACGGAGCTGGAAACTCACTGCAAAAGAACTCAATGGGGCGCCAATTTTGACTTTATAATAATAACTTATTTTCTAATGAAAGTGCAATGCAGGAATTTTGGATGCTTGCCTGGTAAATAAATTGCAGAACAAAAAATAATTTCTCCCAAATCGGGAGAAAAATGTCCTTTTATACAAAACTTCTAAATGTCCAGCCAAAATTCAAAATTTAGCTGAAATTCAACATTTGTAAACCGGAAAAATATATCGCGAAAAGCTGAACATTTAGCGTGAAATGTTGAATTCAGTTCAAATGTTGAATTTAGATGCGGTGTAAATATATTATAATTTCACCATTATAACCTGTACGGTGAGAGGAAATAAGGTCGTCTTTCGAAATATTTTGCGAAATTATCTCATTAGCTCAAGTGAAAACATAGAATTAGTGTACAATAGAAGTAAACGTTCGACCTCGAAAGCTTAATATTTTCGCATGAATTTTTTTAATTATTTCAGTGAAATTTTTGGAAGATGTTTTGTGCATAGGGTGCTGTCAATCTAGTGTATCATAATTCATAAGGTAGGGAAGGAAGCGGGGGCATCTTTGCTCGTTTTCAGAAATAAAACTAAGAAAACTGATTTTTAGGTACTACAATAACATGCATTGTATTTAAAGTTTGTTTTTACTTATTTTGCGTGAATTTCAAGTTTCGTACTAATAAGCGGTGCATATGGAAAAAAGGCCTCTCATGGTGTGACTACGTTGACCGTCCAATCATGTTGTAACTTGTGAACGGTAAGAGTCTAATCATAGCTATCATCGGATAGCATCATTGAAACAAATCAGTGGAACAATGTCTTCGGTTTTCTTACAGGTCATTCATAGCAATCATTGAAAATTTCTATGAGTGCCAACAAACAGCTACAAGCATTTGAGGTTGGAGTTGATCAGAGAAAGGAAAACTGACAGTTGAGAAAAGAAAGAGAATGAAATGCTTTCAGTGGAACGATTTTGTCGCAAAAACACAAATCAAAATCAGCTGTTCCTTGAAATCGGATTCTGTCTGTAAAAGCGAGTTTACATAAAAGTTTTAATGCAATTTATGTATTTTTGTTACGGAAAAAATTCTGCAACTCATAGCTTCATTTTGATACCAAAAACAGCCAACCTTGTTTGCTCAAACGTCATGAAAACATGAGAACAAAATTTTCAATGATGCAATCCGATGATAGCTATGATTGGACCCTAGAGCTTAGTTTCCACTTTTCGATTTGTAATTGACAAAAGGCGTATTTTTAGGTTATATTGAGAAATTGGCAAGTAGAAATGGAGTGTCTTTGAATTGACATATGAATTGGCTTACGCTTTGCCAATTGTGTCTTTGATTGCCAAAGGGGAGAACTGTCAAAGTTTGTCAATAAATCGACAAGTGGAAACTTAGCATAAGTCATAGAAAGACACAGAGAACGCATACTAGCACAACTTTTTTTATGGATGCATAACGGTTAAATTCTAGTTTAGATAAAGTTTCATGGGAGAAAGGATGAAATGCTCTTCAGTACTTTTTTTGAGAAGTTTTGCAGGCATGAACTAGAAAAACGAAACTTGTAGTAAATAATTACTTGGTGTAGTAAATGATAAAAAAAATTGAAATATTGAAAAGTTTTTGAGAAATGAAGAGTTGAAAATAGACGCCGTTTTTTCAAAGAGTTTGAAGCCATAACATCTGAACCACTTAAAAACACAGCCAATTTTGAACAAACTTAAATAAAGCTACTCAAAGTGAACTAAGAGTTCAGGTTATATTTTTCTGAAAGAGTGCTAATTCTGCCTTTAAGACGTACTTTTGAAAGAAATCAGAATGACCTGTAGAAGTTGGTATTTTTCATTTCTCCAAACGTTTTTTTTATTGTATTTAGGGGCTCCCTTTTGGTTGCGATCCTTCTCAGCCTTTCTACGTTGGGTACTCTGTCTGTCCACGGTATTTTTGGGGTTCTTCCTCTCTGTGGCTCTTCGCAGTGTCCAAGTTTCCACTCCGTACAGTAGTGTGGGCCAAACGTAGCATTTTTAAATTCTAATTTTTTAGAGCAATTGGGTGTCACGACTACATAACACCTTCTTTGATTTACTAAAAACTAATCTTGCGTGTTCTATTCTACTTTTTTATTTCTGTTGTCTGATCCGAATTATCGTTAAATTGTGTTGTAAGATATTTTATGTTGTGGACTTGCTCTATCCTAGCATTGCCGATAACGAGTGCAAACGTTCTTGTAGGGTTACGAGATGACCATTGCCTTGGTTTTCGAGGTAATTATTCTCAGGCCATATTTTAAGCTTATGTCGTTAACTTTATTCATCATTGCATTAAGTTTCTTTTCGTTAGTTGCAATGATTATCGAATCGTTGGTATATCTGAAATGATCCTAACTCCATTTACTTGGGTGTCCCCTACATCATCTCCAAGGAATTAAAGTTAAATAAAACTGGTGATAGAATGCAACCTTGACGTACGCCACCTCTTAGAATGTCTATTTCTTCATGTTTGGTACACCTGTTTGGTGTACTTGACCCATGCTGTTATTTTGTTTTTGTGTCTAATAATATGTTTCCAGTGCCGCATTCCAGACTCCCATATTGTTTCTTGCGTCCAAGTCCAGTACTTGTTTTTGAAAGGCTTTTGAAAGGTTCTCCAAGGGATTCTTTAAACATTCTTTTGACCAAAAATTAATTTTCGCTTCTCTTATTATGTCTCTTATTTGTGGGGTGCCGTGGCGTAGTGGTAGTGGTTAGTGTGTGTGCTTACTACGCCGGAGGTCTGGGTTCGAATCCTGCCATCGTCACCTGAAAAAAAAAGACTTGTTCTTTTTCACGGTCCCCACCTCCGCGAGGGTTTGACAAGCCCTCCGAGAGTATCAATTGTCTTGAAAAACTTCTCAAAGTGCCGTTCGGATTCGGCAAAAAATTGTAGGTCCCTTTGTATGTCAAGAAATCAACACACACAGCATACATTGTTGAGAAGTTGGCCCTGGTTCACCTCGAGCTGTTGCGCCACTCTATTTATTTATTTTTATTTGTCTTTTAAGCATGCTGTTTATTTCTTTGGATGTTTTCGTAAGGGCGTTCTTCATGTTGTTTCATTTGGTTTCTACATGTACCTCGTTATTTCTATTTGAATTTAATTTATTCAACTCTTTACAAGTCCCTGTGAGTTTAGTCCTTCATAGTTCTTTTTCTTTTGTATACTTTTAAGTTTTATTTTGACTCCTGCAACAACTGGGTTTTGATCAGAGTTAATGTCTGCCCCTGGAAAAGTTTCAATAGATTTAACACCGTTTTAGATTTAACACCGTTTCATTCTGTTATTAACTATGAAGAAGTGGATTAGATTTCTCACTATTCTGTTGTTCTTTTGGCTTAGTGAGATCCAGATCTTCTCTTTGGCAGCTCAAATCAGGGGTGGAATCCGCTAAGGTGATTTATGTTAAGTGATGTCACAAGTCACAAAAATTCGTCTGCGTAAACTGTGATCATCACAATTTTCTTATGACAGCTCCCGATCAATCACCGTCAAAATCAGCTGGTCACCAGTTTTCAAACTTTCTGGGAAGTTAGTTTTTTTTGCCTACTCTTAGGCTGACTTTCTGCATGTACGAATAAAAATCAGTGTTCTTACTTCACGAGCCTAAATAAAGCAACAGTTCGAAACAATATTTTTGTGATCACCCTACGCAGACGGATTATTTTGCTTGATCACATTGACTGTCACAAAATGTGAAAACAACAGATCACCATAGCCGATTCCATCCCAGGTGTTCATTATAGTGAGATTTTTCAGTTGGCAGTATTCTATAAGTTTTTGACCGCTCCAATTGCGCTGGCGTAGTCCCTTTGCACCTACTGTTTCCCTAACTTTTACTTTTCCTACTTTTGTGGTGAAGTCTTCTAGCAGTATTGATATTTCTTGTTTCTTTGTGAGTGATAGCGCTTGTTCAATCATTAATAACGTCATGTTTGCAATCAAATGTTGGTGCGTAAAATTGTATAATATTATTTTTTTTGGAGTGTCTCGGAGTTAGAAAACTATTACGCGATCCTTTATTATTAATCGAATCTTTTATTATTATACCAACACCGTGGCTATGATAATCGTTATCTGAGCTCGAATTGTACATGGCGTAATTTCTCTTCGCGTTTCTCTGTTACCCTTCCAATGAACATCGCTCACTCCTAGTATATCTAAGTTCATTTTGGTAGACTCTTTTATAAGGTTTTCACATTTATCTGATACCTACAGGCTTTTCACATTCCACGTTCCAATTCTAAAAAGCTTACCGGTGATTCTTCGCAACCCCTAACCATTTAAGGTCTGTCGAGGGTTGAGCACCGTTTGCTGTGTTTGTGTGCTCATAAGGAGGTGGTTTCCCGTTGCCTTTCTTAATTTTATTTTTGTAAAAGCAGTAAAATTCACTTGGTCGCTATTCGGATTTCGCTAGCAGTGAATGGTTTCAACCCTTATAGCATTTTTCAAAGTTTTTTTTAAGACGTTACAAGCGCAGTTCCAAATTTTTTACACCCAAATTTGATTTAAGCCTTTGTTTAAATCCAAGTTGCCCCATATGCAAACTTTCTGTTGACTTTGCTTCAATTTGGGAGTTTGAATGGTCGTGCATTGTACGTTCTGGTAAAAAGATCCAATTCCGTATTCGAAAGGTTTGTACTGAGACCACAGCTTTTCCAGTGCTGACTGTCTTCAGTGAAAGGTCCATCTTCGTCTTCTTCTTTTCTGGGGTTGAAAACTATCGATGCTTTTATGTGTTTAATTGTGTCGTATAGCAATACTACTGCTGCTGAAAGATTGAGCCATTCTCTATGATTTGACTTTAATATCGATCTCTCTCTTACAACAATTTTACTTCTTCGGTCAAAAGATTAGTTGATATTTTTGATAGACGACAGTTACGCTAAAATCAAACAAAGCATAACTCTTAGCAAACTCTGTAGCAAAGCCCCTCGAGCAACTAAAGTGTCCATTTATAAAACCGTCATGATCCCAGTCCTGCTTTACGGTGTAGAAGCGCGGACCCTGTCAAAGGCGGATGAAAGCGCATTAGTCTGCATCGGGAGAAAAATTCTTCGGACGATCTATGGTACCGTCTGCATAGACGGATAGTCGAACTGTACCGGCCTAGCCAGCAAAATCAAAACACAACGGCTGCGATGTTCTCATCTAGAGCGGATGGACACCAACGCTTTAAAATCCTCCCCGTAGGCTCGTAGGCACGGCGCAGTAGAGCTGCACCGAGACTAAGATGCCGCACGCAATTCGATGGGAACCTCAGTGAACTTCGTATGCCAAACTAGAGACGGTTAGGGGGATTGTTGCGCCTTTTATTTTTAACCATGCCGTGATTTGTGCAGATTGTTCTCTTTTATCTAATTTGTCATTAAGTTTATCTTGCTCTTTTTTGCATTTACTTTTTTTTCTAGTTTTCTCTACATGGGTTCGGATCTGATAAACCAACCTCTGCGATTACCAAAGGAATATGTAAATTTTTGGTTTCTAAATTGTGGTTTTCACCGGATAAAATCGCTGTCAACAAAGTAATAATCTATTTTTAGATAAGAAATTACAACCTAGCCAAGTGGTTGGGGATCGGATGTTTAAACATTTGCTAAACAAATTAACGTTATTTGATTAGAAAGTTAAATAACAACTTTTTCATCGCAAAAATTTACATTGGTATCACAGAGCATGTCTATTCAAAAACAATAAAGGTAATTAAGTGTTTTAGACCGGATACTTACATCCTTGTTTGTGACTCCACAACATTGGTGTTGCATTCTTCGCATGGATATATCCATGAACCGAGCACCAAAGCAACCGAGTACAACGACAAAATGCCCACATAGACTAGAAATTGTAAAAAGAACTTTTGATTGCGCTCGCCGACACAATTGTTGATCCATGGGCAGTGGTGGTCCATTCGGCGAATGCACCGCTTGCATATGCGACAGTGGTGAGCTCGCGGAGGACGATAGGTTTCACATCTTGTGCAAACGGTCCACTCGCCGTGATCGTGGCCGGTGCCGTTCTTTTGATTGGCATGTAAATCGGAGAAATCCAATCGATTTAGTGGGAGTGGTACCGTACCCGGATCCGAGAGAACCGCCTTCAAGTGCGACATTCCCAGCAGGAAGACCACTGTGTTAAAGAGCACAACATGCAGAGGAGCCCACATGCTGGAAGATAAACAATGAATTTGGTTTTGTGTTGACTTGTTTGCAGCCAAAGGACACTTTTTAATACCTTGTTTGCATTGTTTGAAGGATAATCCATCGCATAACAACATAATCGGCGTAAAAAACAGCCAAGTACGTTACCAACAAGCAAACTATACCGCACGGATCACGCACGAATGTCATTGTGTTGCGTTACCGAGTGAATTTTGATTTTTATTCAATTAATTTCGAAAGGAAAATTATTAGAAATTCATGAAAACATTGATTGGCTAGTCGACATTTTCATGAAAAATTTGTATTCTTGTTTTTCATGTCAAATGACGTTTGAAATGTCATTTTGGCTAATTACTTTTTTTATTTGGAACGAAGAAAGTTCGCAGATGTGAAGCTGTGCATGCTAATGGATCGATAGCATTTGGAACAGAATGGAACGACAAAGAATAGAACGTATGGAATTCCTTGGGTAAAAATGTTCTGTGTTCTAGTGATTAAACTTAATTAATTGAGGTTAGAGGTGAACAATAAATCCCAAAGTGTTTCCACCAGACAAATATGAGATTAATTTGACATCATTTCTGTTCTGTTCTTGTTCTGTTCTAAACATCCCAATAGAAATCGTAGTTCTGACAGTCCTGTCATACGGGGACAGTTTCAGTGTCTTTTTCGATCCTCAAACTATTAAAAAGGTGTTCGAAATGAGATTTATGAGGAGTTTAATATTTAATCGCTTGCCGAGAGGATTTGAATTTGTATGGCTAATCGCGTTATTTGTAGAGGACTTAATGAGGATTTATTTTAATCACGGATTAGGTGATTACCCGGTGGAAACATGGTATAACAAAATCGATAGATAATAATGTATCTGAAAACTACAGATTCAGGTGCATTAAAAATTTAAGTTGCCAAAAAAGCGAAAATTTTCGGGGTGAAAAGCGCAGATTACATTACTTCATTAGGTAGAAAAGTTCTACTTCACATAGAAAAACACAGAAAAAGAAATCGCGTTATTTTTAGATGTCATTTTCACAGAAACACGCAAAGCATTGCTATTTCACATAGAAAAATATTCAAAGAAGCTCATACTACTCACCAGAATTATTCCGGGATGAACTCATACAATTTGGCGAGTTAAACCGAGTTTATCCCGGATCAATATTCACTGAAAAATGCACCTGTGGAGTTAATCTCAGTTGAACTCGGAAACTCAGATGATCTCGCACTAAAAAAAACTGGCCCTGCAATCGGTGCATTGTCGCATAAAGCGGTTACTGTGTACTATGGTACTTAGAAATGCAATCAAACCCTCGAGTAACATTTTGCAAAAAATTTCAAGACTTCGTCGCAATTCAGTGATTTCTATAATATTTTGGTGATTTCAAAATCTCGCAATTCTAGTAAATTTCAATTAAATCGCTTCAAAATCACCATGCAGCGAACCAAAACCGTTGAAATGAACAAAGGTAGTGCATCCAACAGTTTTTAAATGCATTTTAAAAAGGGTACCAAAAACGAAAGAAAGGAAAAGATCAAAGCTTTAAACTGTCGAGTGCATGGGATCCCGTCATAAGCACATTAAAAAGAAATAATAAAAACAAAGCACCAGCTGATGAGGTAAGCTATGCTTGTACACACGCAAACTCAAGCCAGCATCAAGAACCAGTGATGCACCAGCAACCAGCGTCATCCTAACTGCAATTGCCAGCAACGCACCGGTACAATCTCAGCAAGAGAGACATGTACATACAAAACACAGTTTACCATACAGAACTAATCAAATCAGTTTTCCCGTGACCACGAAAGGTGCAACCCATTAGAAACGTCGGGTAACTGTTTATAATTAATATCGCGGTAAGTTCCGAAAAGTCCTTGTCATTTATTAGAAGCCGCGTTGCCACAAGAAACAGAAACACAAACAGAGTTTCATACATTAGTAACGCTAAAAGCATTCAGCGTTTTTAGGTTTCGGTTGCTAATTTAGCTATGGGATTCTGTTTCTGTGTCTGTTTTTCGTTGCTTGTGACAACGTCGCTTTATACCATGTTTCCACCGGGTACTAATCTGCGATTAATATAAATCTATGTTGAATCCTCTACTAATTACGCGATCAGCCATACAAATTTAAGTTCTTTTGCTAAGCGATTGAAAATAGATCCCTCATAAAATATCATTCAACCTTTTCACAACCGACTTTCAACCCTTTTCGAATACCTTTTTAAAAGTTTGAGTATCGCAAAAGGACACTAAAACTGTCCACGTATGACAAACTAAAATTTAATTTAATTAAAAATGTCAAAATTACGACTTATATTGGGATGTTCAGAACAGAGATCTTTTTCCGCACCTGGAAAATGACATGGCATTTTTTTTTCAGACCCAAAATGACAATTAATCCTATATTTGTGTATAGTTAATCAAACTTATTCTTTCGTGTGTATTTAACTGAATTGTCAGTTGTGTACTTTAACGTGACGGACGCAACGGATTCGTTGGACTGATGGCTTAAGTTTTTCTTCCGCAACAGCCAAGGCTTCATTTGTTTCAATTTTCTGGTTCGTGCTTACTTTTCGGATAAACTATGCTTGCCTATAACAATGTATGGGCGTTATTTGAATAATTTCGGAAACAGAAATCCCGTTATATATGACTTTTTGTTGTCAGTCATTAATGCAGACCACCCCTTATACACAAAAGAAAGTGTTTCATTCCACGCAACCCTCATGAAACTGCGCTTTCACATTTTGTCCCTGCGACATTTCTCTCAAGAAAACCGATGACAGCTCAAATTCGTTCCGTTTTCATTAGTCACTTTTTTATTGTAATTTATCTTTTAACAAAGTTTTTGTCGTCGATTTTTTAATAAATATAAAACGGAGTTTGCACAACAATTTGTGTATTCCTGTCAAGAAAAATCACAAATTAATAAAACCCACAAAGCTAATCTAGCCAACGATCGAAATAATTACATAAAAATCGATTGAAAATTCGAAAAACATTGAGAAAATGGGGCTCTTCGGACAGTCGACACCGTTTGATGCTGACATTGGTGAGTTTCACAAAGAAAAAAAAAAAAAAATGATGAAAACTTTATCGCCTTTGGGCAAAGAAAAATATTAATTTCCATTCAGACGACAAAAGAATTGCAACCAGCTGCTTTTGTAAGGGAAAATGATTAGGGTGGTTCACCTCCACCAATTACTCGGTCATCCCAGTGGCTTGCCACTTGCCTTCCAATTAGCAATGGGAACAGAAAATATGTTTATCGATTTTCAATTCGTTTTAAATCTTTGTTGTTAAAATAATAGTTTTTCTGCTCGCTCTTTGACAGTGTCGGGGGTATAATTTAATTTGGGAGCATGTAACTTACCAGACCTCAGCTGTTTGGGTGAGCTTAAATTCGTTTCGGGGGAGGCGATCAACGATCCCGTGACTCATTCAAGGCTGTCCGTGGGGAGGGGTGTGAGGGAAAATCATAATATTATCAGAGTATCAGGCCAACTAATCTTACTTCGCAAAATCCAGTATCACTAACAATCAGTAGCACCAAATGAGTCTTTTAGTGCCATTCGTCTTCGCCTTTGTTTTGCTACTCAGGGTGTATCAGATTTTTTTTTTAATTTTTCGGAATCTTCAAAGAGAGGAATGTACAGGCCACTCATTATGTAAAGAGCTCCTGATTGTTTATTTAGAGACAACGACTAAAAAATACAATGAACATAGTAATTTGTTTTAAAGCTTAAGTCTAAAAAGTGCAAGTTGGAAGAAAGTTTTCTGACCCATCAAGCAGAAATTACAGCTGTTCGAAATGCCGCGGCCTGGCTTTCAGATATGTAACTTAAATAGACTGCAGCGCCATTGTTCTCTATATAGTTCAACAATACGATCCAAGTAGGTAATGCAATGCCTCGTATTTCAATGCAACTGCTGTCAAATGCGACACATCCCTGTGCTGGGTTCCTGGACACAGGAATGACCCAGGCAACTGCAGACCTGACGAGCCACGAGCTTGCTTAAGAAGGTGCTAAAACGAATCAGACTAAAGTAACGGAAGTGGCAGAACCCATAAATTCGATAAAGTTTCACCTAGACACCCAAGCCATCGCAATGGTCAACAACAGGGTGAATAACCTCAGCACATGTCGCTCAAAAAAACCTTGCCAGTGCAAAATGGTAGTAAAATAAACAGACTTATCTCCTTTAAAGGCCTCCTAAAAAGATAGTTAAGGCCCGCACATGCCATTGTCTGGTAGGGGGACATTCCAGAAGACTTGGTGCTGTCTTCAACAATTTCTATAGAATTTGTAGAGAAGGAAGAAACGAGCCCTATCGAAGATCCTTTTTCAAGAAAGTCCCTCATTGTCCCTCTAATATTGCTGACAGTGGTTCGCACCGAAACGGTTATCCCAGCCCTCATTAGCCTTTAGGATAAGTCGCTAGCCTATTGGTGATTTTCGGAACAGGCTTTTATCGATTCTGGTCGCCTCGACCTTCTCACTCAAATGTGACACTTCACATACTTGTTGGTGGTATGTGTAGTGATGGATGTTTCGCGTTTTTTAGTTATTTCTTTTGAGAAATGGCCGAATCTTTCAAAACGTCACGTTCAAAGGGTAACGTTGAAAATGACGTTGTTCCGGTGCAGCGAAAAAAACAGTCACACGTTGTTGAACCGAAATTTACACACAGAGGTCGCCTCAGAAGAAAATTAGCCAGGAAGAAATTAAGAGTAATGAACTTACATTTGTTAAATTAAAAAATGCTGAGTTTTAATATGCAAAGACTTAAGAAAAGGGTTTTAGATAAAAAAAAAGTTATAATGCTTGTCACGCGCATCATCCTTTCAAAATTCGAAAGGAGGATCTTTGCTTCACATCAAAAACTGCACAAATTGAACAAAACTTCATGCAGATAACATCAGTTTGCTTTGAAAATAAAAATAAACCTTTTTGTCGTAGAGTTTAAACAAGAGCGAACGAAATGACCAAATGAAACGATCCTGCTACCTTCACCTATCGGGGGCATTGCTCTAGCCAATTGAGCTATTGGTGACCGATTTCAAGTTTCGAATTTAAACGTAAACTATTTACTTTTCACATAATAACTACACCCGCTGGTACTTGCAGCTCAGAAAAACCATCGACTGAGCTCTTACAACCACGCAGGCTGTATGCGTTTCAGGGGACCTACAATCTATTTTCGATTTTAAGTGGGTAATTGACAAGCGCGGGTTTCTTATAACAAATGATATCAAAATGGGTCGCAATAGACCTGCGTGCGATGAGGCGCGTATCATTCCCCCATCATGTTTCACCAAAGGATCTACATAAATTTTACACACATATCTCGATTACTTTTCAGAAAAAGCAACAAGTGAGAAAAACACAAACGAGGACTGGACCCTGATATTAGATGTTTGTGACAAGGTCACATCGAATCCAAGAAATGCCAAAGAATGTCTAAAGGCAATCATGAAGCGCATGGGCCATGCAGATCCGCATGTTGTAATTCAAGCTGTCACACTCCTGGATGCTTGCTCTAATAATTGCGGCAAGCCTTTTCACCTGGAGGTGGCTTCAAGAGAATTCGAGAATGAATTCCGACGTCTGTTGTCCAAGGCACAGCCACAAGTTTCATTGGTAAGTAGATTGTGTTGCCTCACATGAAAGTATTATTTTTTTTTTAATTATGTATAATCTTAGAAAATGCGGCAACTCATAAAAAGCTGGTCAGAGAATGACTACAAATCAGATCCTCAGTTAAATCTGATTCCGTCACTCTATCAAAAGTTAAAAAGTGAAGGCTTCGATTTTGCTGATGTGGCACAGAAGGCACCCAAGTCTGCAACCACTATCGCGGCACTTAAGGACCCAAATGTTGTCAGCAGTCAGCAGGAGGAGGAGGATATTGCCAAGGCAATTGAACTTTCGCTTAAAGAGTCTAAGGGTAGTCCTAAGAAGCAAACAACCGCTACGACGGCATATGTAGGTGCTTCAGTAGGTTTTTCTTCATTTACATTCGTTTAACTTGTTTCTTCTCACTTTATTGCAGCCAACTTTGTATCCGTCATTTTCCGGCTCCTCTGGTTCATTGGGCAGCATCACTTCAGTTACATCGACATCATCCCAACCGGAGCCACGAAAAGTTCGTGCACTGTATGACTTTGAGGCCGCCGAGGAAAACGAGCTGACGTTTGTGGCCGGCGAAATAATACACGTGCTCGATGATAGCGATCCCAACTGGTGGAAGGGCTACAATCAACGTGGCGAAGGTCTGTTTCCCTCGAACTTTGTTACCGCTGATCTTAGCGTCGAGCCCGAACGACTCGATATTAACCAAAAGTCCAAGAAGACCGTGCAGTTCGAAGACGAAGCAGCCGAAAACAATGAAAATCAAAAGACTGAGGACAGCAACTATGTTGTGGAGATCGACGAGCAGAAAGTTGATCGTTTGTTGCACTTATTGCATGAAGCAAATCCCGAGGACTCATCTCAAGATACTGAGGAAATGCTACGGCTTGAGCAAGAAGTGCACCAGATGGGTCCTCTAATAGATGCTGAACTAGAACGCGTCGATCGCAAGCACGCACAGCTAACACAGCTGTCGAGTGATTTGGTGGATGCCATCAACTTGTACCATACCCTTATGCGCGATGATAGAGCTGCATTCCCAACGGCTGGCTACATGCCACCCATGCCTGGATACAATCCGCAGCAAATGTATGGCCCTGCACCTGGAACATACCCTCCTTTCATGCCTCCACAGCAACAGGGCTATCATCTTCCGCAGCAGTATCCCCCGATGAATATGCCGCAAATGCAGCAGCCTAGTACGCAGCCGCCTGCAAGCATTCCAGGTCATCTGCCAGCTGTCAGTAGTAACGCTTCGGGCGGCCCAGTCAATCAAATGATTTACAGTCCTCACATGCAGCATCCGACTCAGTCCCCACAGCAGCCACAAATGGTACCGGTACAGTTTCAAAACGGACGATTGAACTCGCCTCAGCAACAAAATGGTCAACCAGCGCCCCCACAGGTGTCGGTCAACAATAACCCCCAGTCCAATCCACAGCAACCGTACAACCCATCACAGCATCAGCAACAACCACAACAGACAACCCAGAACTTTCCTCAACAATCACTTCCCACTCAACCCCAACAAACAATGGCACCGCACCAAATGATGCAGCAACAACATCTTCAACACACACTGCCCAACAGTGGGCCGCAACACCACAGCCCAGTGCCAGCACAAATTCCCGGTCAATACCTCCAGCAGCAAGCTTTTCTAATGCGCCAATATCCCCTTCCGAACGGTGGTGGTGGTGGTGGTGGTACCGGCGGCATCTATGCCCCACCGTCCACCTCTACAGCTGCATCGGTCGGTGCACCTCCACTCGACATGATGTGCAATCAGCAAGTACCGGGTGGACTTATGACATCGGCGATGGCCCAGCAAATGGCAATCAATCAACCTGTGACACAGAACTTCCTCGTACAAAACGAGGCCAAGACCAACATTCCTGTATTCCAGCAGCAGCGGTAAAACTGCCTGGCGAGCTGGTAAAATTTATTTTTATTATCTTCCCCCTCCCTTTGTCTAACGGTATAACACATACGTACGCAAAAATATATTATACGCAGATACGCAGTCATTTGCATACATCAACCACACCTATACACGTTCTTTATGTTTCCTGCTACAATAAGATTAAATTAAAAAAATATATATAAAAAAACAGAGATATATACATTATAAACCATATCCTGGCTGAAACGAAGAAGATAAATCCACTGTTATGTTGTTGTCCTCTCCCAGCTAGTCTGAGATTGATTTTTCTTCTGCTGTTTTTTAGTTGTTTCCTCTGTTTGTGTCCGTGTCCTTTGTGTTTTTGTTTAGATTATGGCTTATGAATGTATATTTCTGTTTACGCCAATAAAAATACGGTTCGAAATTCATTGGTAACATAGATATGATTGTGTTGCGAACTGTAGGGAGCGTAGGTGGAGGGAGGATGCGGCGATAGCTTTTGGCTACGCCGCAAGACAGCACGGGAATGAGAATTGTATTTGTGGAGCTGCGGGCAAACATCAGATGTCCTTTAACTAATGCGGAATTGAGTTTGGTTTGGGATATTTTTAAATAGAATTTTGACAAGTCCTACGATGGCTTGAGTTATTTATGTGGTTTTGGGGAAAAATAAGGTCGAAGGGCGAGTTGGTTGATAGAGCGAAAATGTGGTAGGAAGCTCTTTGATGACCACAAAATATGATCGCGTTTTTAAGTTACCTAAGACTAAATATTGCGGGCCTGCAAACTTAAGGGTACATTCGTTTTCTTTGTTGCCAAAATTCTTTGCTATTTTGTGTGCGGCTACCGAAGTCTTTTTCTCACGTTAGGAGGCGTGCTTTCAACCAAACATTTTCACTTTTGATTTGTTTGATTGCTTAAACACAACTTTTACTTTTAACTTTTTAACCTTCTTCTTTTGCCTTTGACTTTTTGAAAATTTTATTATCACATCTTTCAGAGATTTCAGAGCAATTTTGAGGCATAGGCCATCAGAACTGCGACAAAAATGTTTTCTTTAGGTAGCAATGTTCTTGTTACAATTTAACAGCTGTAGATATTTCTGGTTTTGAGTCAAGTGTAATTATTTCGGGTTCACGTAACGCTTCTCTCTTTGTGCAAGGAAAGATGACAACTTGACTGAGCTTGAGCTCTTTTATTTAAGTAATTCGTTTTGATTCTCTTAGTTTTTTTACCGAGCTTAGTCCCTGCCTGACACACTAATTTAATTTAACCCTCTCCTCTACGATTTTGGTTGACTATTTTGTTTTCAAGACACACATCTGACACATTTGTCGTTTGATGCTCGAAATCATAATTGAATTCGGTTAGGATTTATTTTAATACTTTTCTATCCTAATAATTTATCCTACATCCCACATAGTAACCAGAAGAAAAATTCAAAAAGAGACCATCAAGACAACATGAGTAAAATTATTAAAACCTTAATAATTCTGATACATCTTATGCTTTGTATTTTCCTTTGTACAGTTGTAATAAAATAAATTAAGAAGCTTTACGAACTTTCTATTTAAAAACTTAAGAACGCATATTTCCATAGGTAAAGTACTAATTTGCCAACGTTAACTATTTGCTACTAAATATATTCCGGATCATACTAATAAGCACACATCATGTGTTGTGTCGTTTTGTTGAAGTGTTAAATTTGTTAAGTGCTATTGGTAACACATGGGAAGTAAAAAATAAAAAAACATTTTATTAATGGGGAAAAAGAAATATTAAATAAAATTAAGAAATAATGATTACATAATATTAATTTAACTTAGAGTAAACAAAACATATATAATAAAAAAAGATTATATTCATATAAATTATGTATGCTTACGATTATTTGTATACACTCATAAACAATATATTAAATAAAAAAAAAAAAACATGAACATAAAAATGAATTGCTCTGGTCTTTCCTTACTTAACTTCTTAACGCTGGTATGACACTACATTTTTGCACACATTAAAAATGACAAAATGTCATCGGTAGGTTAGGAACATCGGTAAGAAGCACAACTACAAAACACATGGAAACAAGCATAAAAAAAGCCACCAAAATTGTAAAGATCGTATGGAAATGTACCTTTTTCACATGTGTGTGTGCGATGCATGTGCGAAAAATTGAAAAAATTAGGAACTGTCAAAGAAAATCGGAACTGGCACTCATTTTTCCTTCATTGTTTATTACGTAACGTTATGTTGCTCATTTTTGCTTACGTATCTACTAAATTTTTCCAATTTTTGTGACTGTACACACTCAATCTTATTGGAAATTTTTATGTTGAACTTGTGTTGCTCCTTAAAATTCATTAGCAATGAGAAACAAATTAAGAAAAAATGTAGTGCCATACTACCATAAGTCACGTTAGATTTAAGAGAAAGTCGGATACGTTTTGCAGGCATTACTTAAGACTTATCACTTAAGCATACTTTTTTCTCAGAAAACCTTAAAAACTTGAATATTTTTTGCTTTGTGGTAACAAATGAATACATTATAAAGAAGGTTGATATCTAGTGTTGGTCCTCGGAGGCAACAAATCCTATCTACTATTTGTATTGCTAAGGATTACAGCAAAACTAACTTAACATCGCCTAAAACTTAACAGAGACACGCAATGACGTTTAGCATTTAATTTAAGGGGATTATTTAAGTCTGAGAATTTGTGTGAAGCCCAATTCGACCACTTTAAAGGAAAATCCGGTAAAAAAGTACTGTACAGGTACACGCTGATATCCAAGCAATCGAATACCTACTCAACATCTCTGAATAAATGAAACGACAGCGATTTTCGACTCAAAAGGCACTTTCAGCAATATTACAAAAAAGGGGCATATGGAAGGACTCTTACAATTTTAGACGTGAACTATATCATTAATAGCTTAATTTCGAACACGATTAACAACAGAATTGTTAGCAACAGAATCAGCAATGGCTGTGTCGGGGAAGCACCTTAACACCCTCAAAGAACTCCTACAGAATGCTCTATACAAGCTAACAAGATGGGCTGACAGTTGTGGTTTGGGGGTCAACCCTCACAAAACTGAACTAGTCCTATTCACCAGGAAATACAAAATCCCACATATCGACCCCCCCTCAATCAAGGGCACTAGCTTAATCTGAGGAAGCTAAATATCTGGGTCTCATCTTAGACAGAAAGCTTAGCTGGAAGTCTAATATACAGGAAAGAGTCCGGAAAGCTACGGAAGCACACTTTTCCTGCAAAAAAGCCATCGGCAACAAGTGGGGACTTCAACCCCGTATCACCCACTGGCTATATATCTCGGTCGTCAGGCCGATACTGACGTATGGAACAGCTGTCTGGTAAATCGTGATAAGCTAAGCAAGGTCCAAAGGTCAGCTTGCTTATCTTTGAGTGGAGCACTCCGCACCACTGCCTCAGCAGCACTAGACATCCTGCTCCATCTAATTCCTCTTGACATCTTCAGCAGACATACTGCTGCCATCACGGCTACTCGCCTCAAAGCAAACTCTCAGTGGACCAATAGTGAGATAGGCCACTCTGCTATTCTAAACACATTCAGATTCCCTTCTTGAAACATGGACCTCACCTTACCCCAATTACAGTTTGACAAGAACTTCCAGGCAACGATCCCCCCCAGGTCTTCCTGGGAGGACTGTGCGCCTCTGGAATGTGAATCGATCCACTTCTACACTGATGGATCGAAGACAAATGATGGGGTAGGCGGGGGTGTATTCTCAGACCGACTAAATCTAAGTCTCTCTTTCCGTCACCCGGATCAGTGCAGTGTTTTTCAAGCTGAAATTATGGCGATAAAGGAAGTCTTGTCCTGGCTTAAGAAAAATGTTATATCCGCCAAGGGCATACGCATTTTTTCTGACAGCCAAGCGGCCATAAAGTGCCTGGAATCGGTCTCTATAAACTCTAATGTAGCTTTAGACTGCCATTCATCTCTAAAGGAGATGTCGGAGCATTTCAACATTCTCCTGTGCTGGGTGCCAGGACATAGTGACATTTCAGGTAACTGCAAGGCTGACGAACTCGCCAAACTTGGAACTACCCTCCCAATTTTGCCTGATAAAGGCTCCGTAGGCATTCCAATTTCGACATGTAAACTCATGATTAAACTGGATGCGATAGAAAGAACAAATCTCAGATGGACTAGTGGTAGTACCTGTCTAGCGACGAAACCTATCTGGCCAAAGCTTGATCTTAAACGCTCTAGGAGTTTGATCGTTCTTAATAGATCGCACATTAGTGCTACAATCGGTGTCATTACAGGACACTGTCTAATAGGCAAACACGCGACAAGGCTTGGTGTCTATTCCAACGACTTCTGCAGGAGCTGCATGGATGAGGAGGAAGAAGAGACCACTCTTCACCTTCTCTGTACATGCCCCGCTCTTTCTAAGAACTGAAATCTTCACATTGGAGCTTTCTTCTATAATGATCTCAGTGATCTCAGCACGACTGTCCCGTAACGTCTCTTACGCTTCATTAATAGCTTGAAATGGTTCAACGAGTAGGCAATAGAGTCAGATCCGCGTGGTATCACAATGGACCTACTAAGTGTGTTGGTTTCTTTGGATCCGCCAGCCACTTCAACCTAACCTAACCTTAACAACAGAATAATAAATCTTGAGCTTAAACTAGATTCTAGCATCTCTCTCTCTCTCTTGTGCCGATAATCTAAAATTCATCTCATCTCTAGTGGATGAGCGACTTTCACAATCTAAAAGGCGTATTAAGTAACCAAGCACAAACGAATCTTTTATGCAAGAATTCGCAAATCACTTAAAGGTGCTTAAAATGCGAGTATTCTGAAGTTCATAGTTTGTTATCGGAAAATTCTTATATGTAGTTGTTTGCTTGGACCAGTGGGTATAAGAATTTTATAGAGTTTCAAATGGGCTTTCAGGTAGTTGTTTTTTTAAATGCAATAAAAAGAAAGAACTTTTATTCAATTTTTTCCCGACGTTTCATAGATTATTTGTTGACTTCTTTAGGGGTGTTGTTTATTAATTCAACTAAAATGACAGTTTTAATTATTTTCTAATATTTTAACTCTTTTCTAATATATTAAATACTTCAGTTTCGTTTGAGGTCAGCGGTAATTTAAATGCAGCAAGTACAAGCTTACTTAGACAAAAGCCAAAAAAGGAAGTCCAAAATGATGAAAACGAAATGCCCTCAAACATCACTCTATACTGACAAAACTCCATTGCACCAGAATAGGTTGCGGTATCCCTGCCTGCCGTCAGGATTGGCAAAACTTTGATAGCATATACTAAGAATATCTTACTTGTTCCAATGCCAAGAGACAGCTGGCGACTGCGTCGGTCGTTCTACTCCAAAATTATGTAAACGGATGAACTTCCTTAGAAATTTAAACAGACCAAAATCATCGCTCTTCTTAAGCCCTTCTGAAAGTTATCGAAAGCAGCTTCTTGTGCTTAGTACCTGCTACAATCTACTAAAACGCGTGAAATTCAATAGAATAAGTCCAACAGAGAACGAACACATTTCCATCGACCAAGCCGGGTTTAGGGCTGGTCGCATAATAGTACGTGCCTCGTATTAACGACTGTGCTCAAGGATGTCGGTGAGGTGTACTGTTTCCATTTGATTTCTAAGCTGGCGTCCTACAAACTGACAGCGAAGTTCAATGGCACACTATTAAACCACAACCCGCACCCAAGTACCTCGAAGTAATGCAAGATAGATCGCTGAGCTTCCGATCACACCAGCTCAGCAGGCCAAATGAGAACAAGAGACAACAACATTCAAAAACTTTCGCGGGTGTGCGTCGCTCGCGTAGTGAGGAGCATTTTCACTTCGTTCTGCTGCCAATGGACTAGTATGTATACAGCCACTGGATACTGCGCTCTAGTGTGGAGAAATAATGCCCACTTGTCAAAATTAGATGAACAACTAAATAATAGCATGCGACTTTAAACTGCGACCCTGACCCCTACACCAACTTATTGGCTTTCAGTGCTGAGTCACACAGAACCGCTGAAGATTCGACGCTAACATGAACTAATTCAAGAGTAAGTGGGAATGAACAGTAGCCCCCTCCTGCCCGTACCACCCGACATCACTTTTCTTAATCGACATGCGAGACTTTAAGCTCGAGGACCAATATTGAAGACAGCACCCTTATTAACGTCCAACGAATTCTAAAAGAAGACGAATGACAAACTCAGTGGATATACGCTGCCACTTCTGGTTTTGTCCCAATTGAAAATTCTACAGAGTCTCTAGGTAAATTCGATTTGGCTTATAAATTTTGGCTGCGACTCGGTCATCGCGCTTTTGCTCTGACATTTTTTGAGCAATTTAAGTCTATAGCTCCAAAATAAATTGTGACCGACCAGTTTAATTACCGTATTTGGCTCAGGATTTGGCTTCAAAACCTTTTACTTATTAACTTATGCATATTGGATCTTAATGGAGCTACATAAGGGCCTTGAGAAGGATAATGAGTCTCTTTGCACTGATAAACTCAATATTCAGCATCTTTATCATCCCCGTAGCCCCTCGGATCAAAATATGACGGAATCATTTCATAACCCTCAAACATGGATTCCTGCGGCATCGTCCATGATGTAGCGTAGTTGAATGGTCCCCAATTTTATGGATTAGCCATCTGCAGCACACCAGGAATATTGTTCCTTGCTGCAACTGAGTTATGAAGAACTGACTCCTGCCTGACTCCTGTCAGATGACTTCTATTCTAGTTGTTTCTAAATTTCACTGTACTCTCAAACTCAGACCAGTATGACACTGGATGAATGTCCCAATTTGACTTCAAAACCCTTAATTCACTGCCACAAAATATCCTACCTAAGACAATGAACAAAAAAACTGACGGGTGCTTCTTTTAAATATCTCAATGTCAAAATCCTAAAAACGTTATTATTGTGTTATGTTGTTACTTTTATTACTGTTGTTATTTTTCTATTTGCATACGCTATTTCATAGGATAGGAGTTTTGATTCATAGTATATTAATCACCACAAACCTAAGACCTTAAGGGCATATGAACAAGACAGGATATGATCAAGTCCGCCCGTCCGTCTGTCGGTGGTTTTGTGGGCCTTAAATTTTGAGCTAGGAACTTGACACGTCATATCTGTTCTTTCTTTACCGAAGCAGTTCAAGTTTAAAAATGTTTGGAATCCGCCCACTGACACAACCACTATAATTACTAGCAGGAATAATCAAAAAATGTCGTAGGACGCTGAAATTTGATGTGCTGTATCCTTGCTTAAATGTATTGTGATCGGCGTTTAAAAACAAAATGCGGAAAACGTCTTCATGTGGGCGTGGTCAGATTTCATTTGCATTCTTCTTGGCGGCAATTATTGAATATATTTCCTTGAGATCGAGAAAAACTTGTGTTTACGTATGAACCAAACTCGAAACTCGTAAACTCCCATCAATCCTCAGTGACCGACTCAGCTACGCACTCCGCATTGTTGGAAAATGGGTTGAGGGTCGAGGACTGGGAATAAACCCCTCTAAAAGACGGAAGTTGTGTTGTTTACAAGGAAAAGGGCAGTTCCATCCTTCAACAACCCAAGAATGGGGGGAGTGGAGTTACCGTTATCCAAATCGGTAAGATACCTGGGTGTCATATTAGACTCCAAACTCAGCTGGAGGGATAATATAGAAGATCGTGTCAAGCGGGCATACGTGGCATTATACGCCTGCCGCAGAACGTTCGGAAGCATGTGGGGACTGCAACCAAACATGGTACACTGGATGTATATAGCTTGGGTTGTAAGACCCATCTTAACTTTCGGTGCAGTTGTATGGTGGAAGGCTACGGAAAGAAAGTGTCATCTCTCTAGCCTCACTAAAGTTCAAAGGGCAGCCTGCATGGGTATAACAGGGTCCCTAAGGACCACACCCACCGCGGCACTGGAGGTACCACTCAAGGGATAATAAGCCTAAGGGAATCCGGACTGTAATCCTCAAGATCTTATGGACACGCCTCTGTGGAAACTCAATAGACTGCCTCCACAGACACCCCAGTCACGGATTACCTCCCTATGACATTCGCCTTCAACAGGAGATTCGCTACCAGAATACCTGAAAGAGGTAAATGGGAAGATAAGACCATTACAGTAGATTACGAGATCGCCGTATATACCGACGGTTCTAAGACGGGCGTCGGACCGGTGCGGGCATCTTCTGTGGAGATCTGGGACTAGGTAAATCTTTTCGAATTAATGACGACTGCAGTATTTTTCAGGCGGAGCTGGCAGCCATAATCCAAGCTGCCTCCGAGCTGAAGAAACACGGCCCCGCAAACAAGACCATCACTACTCTGATTGCCAAGCGGCAATTAAAGCCTTGGAATCAGACGTGGTGAAGTCAAGGGCTGTGAAACTATGCAGGGAAATTCTGGACGAGTTATCACTTGGCAACACTGTAACTGTGTGTTGGGTGCCAGGTCACACCGATATATCGGGAAACGAAGAAGCGGACAAGCTTGCGAGATTTGGGTCTGGAATGAATGCATCTCTAGCCCTCAAATCTATAAGAGTCCCGCTGAGTTCGATAGCACGTAGGATAGAAACTGAATCCTTGAGTAGAACCAACTTACGTTGGACAGAACTTGATACGTGCAGACACACAAGGGAGCTATGGCCAGCGCTAAGCAAAGAGAGATCACTATATTTGATCGGACTAGCCCGCAGGAATATCCGAGAACTCACGGGAATCCTCACGGGGCACTGCGCTGTGGGTCTACACGCTGAGCGGCTAGGCATACCGCATAAGGATTACTGCAGAACCTGCGGGGACGTTGAAGAAATTGAATCTGTTCGTCACCTGCTCTGCGAATGCCCAGCCCTAAACAACATCAGGCGTAGTATCCTCGGCTGCTACTTCTTCAACGAGCTCGAAGATCTAAATAATGTAGATCTTAAGGACCTCCTAAGATTTGTATACAAATCCGGATGGGTCCAAGAGGGCGGAACTCTGAGCTTCTTACAGCGGTCTATTTCTGTTTTCGTTCCAGGTTTTAAGAAGGTTCCCAATGGACACAATGGACCCAACTGCGGTCTATTTCTGTTTTCGTTCGAGGTATTAAGAAGGTTCCCAATGGACACAATGGACCCAACTGCTGGTCTAAGTGAAGCCGTGACTATTGTCAAACGGGCATACATCAACCTAACCTAACCTAACGTATGAACCAAATTTTATATAACAAAATTATATATAACAAAAAAAAAAAAATACAATGTTATCGAAAAGGGGATGATGCCAAGCCTTTTTTATTAGTCAAGACTAAACTGATAAATACTTAGTGCAATTTGAGTTAATGTAAATAAAAATTTAACAACCATGATTTATATCGCAATTCGGAGCTTAAAGGGGTCAACTTGGATGGGGTATATCCAGCATTTCGTATATGCGGTTTGTAATCCACCCACTAGTTTAACCTAAGTGCTAAACTGAAAAATTGGTAGTTATTCATCGTCCCAGTACGAACTTAAGTTTTTCAACAGTAAAGTGAAAACTCAAACTCGGTGCAACATATAATGGAGGCTCAAATGAACACCTCTTTTCAATGTTTCGTCAAACGTAAACGAATGTGTGTCTGCTATAATAATATTCGAAATGCCCCTAGACATAAAAGTTTACAAAAGAAAAGCTTGCTTAAGTAAAGAATGCAGCCTATAACCCTTTTTACACAATCCAAAATAATTTGAAACTTTCCCGATTTTTAAGGATTAAAAAAGGAATTACAGACCATTTTCCAGCAAGCTTTTCAATGTACCTATAAATATTTCCCTTGCAGATGTCTACCTCTACCGCACGTAGCATCAGCTGAAAATTAAGCGCTTAATGGGCGCCAGGGGATCCATCCATACAGATATGTCCAGCAGTTTTGTAAGCTTTCAGGTAAAATTCCTTCATCGAATGACGTACAAATCCGGATCCATCTTTCCATTCTCACTTAAAGAATCAATAAATCCATATCAACAAAATAGTAAAGTTCACCTGGATAAAGGATTAAATAACCTCCCAAAGGACGTAAACCCATGTCATTGCGTTTCAAATTATATCTAACTCCTGTAGCACACCACTTAACTTTTTTGCGGTTGACTGCAGTAACCTTTTGGTCTGTAACAGCTTTGTAACCAGACAACATGATTCCTGCACAATAAGAAGAGTTCATGAGGAATCACCTCCATCACATGGCATTGTACGGTGCATTGTCTACCGATTCCCTTTAAGCGAATCACAATGTTCAAAAGGAATCGATTGATGGTGATGCTCTTAAGAAGTCTTACAGCAAGTCCATTCGCAATAGGTAAGTCTATGGCTGCATATGCAAATAGACGAGAACCTTCCTCGGGTCTATTGATACATTGTACAGCATTTCAATGCTCTTATATAAATATAAAATAAATTTCCTGGTCCCATTTGTCCTGTCACACTAATCCAAGTCAAGTACTGGGTTGCGATATCGAATGTCATCATCCGCACTCGGCGGCTATTGTTGTCAAGATGGTCAAATGTCAAAGGGAAAACCTTAAGTGGAACATGAGGTCTTTCCTCTCAGGGGTTTTACGGCTTAAATTAAGTGCAAATAAAATAGCCACAACCATGGGCCGATGGCCGAGAAGCGCGTGTTTGGCTTCCATCTTTCGACTCCTTGGATTGAATGACCACTTAGCCGAGAGCTGAATGATTGAATGCATTCGATTTTACACTAAATTGAATTGTGTCAACAGCCAAAATGTCCAAGAACCTTTTTGCCATGCCACCAGCTATTGTATTACATGAATGAATGAATTATTTGTGCTCGTTCTTATATGTGTGTGTTTGTGTTCCCGAAATTGACTTAAGAAAGCGATTGGTGCTACTGGACCTGGTTAGGTGGAGAATATATAGCCACTGGGACCAAGGAACCTATAAAGAAACCACACACATGGTTATTTACACTTGATTGATGAATCCTTGTAATTTGAGTTTGGTGCATTTGAAAGCACTTTTAGCTGTGGTGGCATTTTATTTTTACAAGCTTCATACATCCTCGGGTAGTGTAGCATAATGTATAACACTGTTTCGCATGGGTTACGGGTTTGGATGTTACAATGTATCCCCGGTAGATGTAGAAGTCTTCTGAGAGATGAAAGGACATCCGCTCTGTGGTCTTGTGTATATGCACTATACTCGTACGCTGCGGAAAGTTTTCATTTTCAGGAAATTTTAATTGAATAAAACGGAATTTATGTCATCACTCTTCTCGAATTATAGCCAAAGGGAGCGCGGGATGTAGCTGCAGTGAAAACACGCTTGCTGACAGATTTTTCACTAGTTCGCAGGTTTTTACCACAAGCAGAAATTTTGTTGTGGTTGGGATTTTTTAATTTCTGTATCAGTTGCTTAAGGTCCTTAATTTCGTTGTTAGTTTAGTTGAAATATTAAATTAAAAGTAGATTGTGGTCTATTTTACAAGGGTGTCTGATGACTGGATTACAAATGCATGCAACAGGCTGATTTGGCACAATTTTGTGCAAAAATTCCAGGTTACATGCAACATTACGCAATTAAACGCCTTTGAATAATTTTTTTGAATAGCATCCACAGGTGTTCGTGACGTTTTAATGTTACAAAAAACACCAGAGTGGACATGTAACATATAAAAAACAATTTAATTTTACAATTTTTAATTTTAAGAAAAGCATCGTTCTTTATAAATAAATAAAAGAAATAAACGTGAACAATCTTAATAGATTAAAGTGTCTGAAAAAAATGTTCCACATACGCCACAGTGTCCTTTAAAACACTAAAGAAAGTCACTGTTTGCGCTGCTGTTTTCTGGTAAAATTATGATTTCTCTCATTTCCAATTTACTATATACATAGTTTAAACCAGCTTAAGCCCGACCTGGAGGAGGTGAAAGTAGCTGTGTCTAAGCTCAAGTGCAACAAAGCAGCCGGAGCAGACGGCCTAGCTGCCGAACTTTTTAAATCCGCTGGCGATGAGCTGGTCAGGAGCATGCACCAGCTCATCTGCAAGATATGGTCAGAAGAAAGCATGCCCGACGAATGGAACCTCAGCATTGTTTGCCCGATCCTGAAGAAAGGAGACCCTCTGAGTTGTGCCAACTACAGAGGCATAAGTCTTCTAAACATCGCATACAAGATCTTTTCTGCTGTACTGTGTGAACGCCTGAAGCCGTTTGTCAACAATCTGATAGGCACATATCAGTGTGGCTTTAGGCCAGGAAAGTCCACCATCGATCAAATATTCACACTGCGGCAGATCTTGGAGAAAACCCAGGAATTCCAAATCGATACACACCACCTCTTCATCGATTTCAAGGCCGCGTATGACAGCATCTATAGAGACGAGCTATATAGCGCAATGTCTAGTTTTGGCATCCCTGCCAAACTCGTCAGTCTGTGCAGGATGACGATGGAAAACTCACGCTGTTCCGTCAAGGTCGGCAAAGACCTCACCGACCCCTTTGATGTCAAAAAAGGATTTAGACAAGGCGACGCGCTGTCATGCGACTTCTTTAACATCATACTTGAGAGAATTGTGCAGAACTCTCACGCCAACACCAGAGGTACAATCTTTCAAAAGTCCGTCCAACAACTTGCATACGCAGACGACATTGACATAATCGGTAGAACAAAGCGTGATGTCAGTGAAGCCTTCGTGAGTATTGGGACGGAAGCGGCGAATATGGGTTTAGCAGTCAATGAGGGCAAAACCAAGTATATGCTGTCATCAAGAAAAGACACCCAACACCGACGTCTTGGACAAAACATCACCATCGACAGCTATAACTTTGAGGTAGTTAGGGACTTTGTCTACCTGGGTTCCGCTATCAATTCAGACAATGACACCAGCGCTGAAATCAAACGAAGGATAACTCTTGCCAATCGCCGTTTCTTTGGGCTAAGAAGGCAATTGAGTAGCAAAGCCCTCTCTCGAGCAACTAAAGTGTCCATGTATAAGACCCTCATCATCCCAGTCCTGCTTTACGGTGCAGAAGCATGGACCCTGTCAAAGGCGGATGAAAACACTTTAGGCTGCTTCGAGAGGAAAATTCTTCGGACGATTTACGGTCCCGTCTGCATAGACGGAGAGTGGAGGAGGAGATATAACATCGAACTGTACGGGCTGTACAGCGATACCGACCTAGCCAAGAGTCAAAACACAACGTCTACGATGGCTGGGTCATCTAAAGCGGATGGACACCAACGCCCCGGCCCGGAAAATCTTCGAATCCACACCGCAGGGACGACGCGGTAGAGGAGCACCGAGACTCAGGTGGCGCACGCAAGTGGAAGGGGACCTCAGCCAACTTCGCGTGCGAAACTGGAGACGGCTAGCTAGAGACAGAGCGAGCTGGCGAAGCTTGTTGGCTGAGGCCCTGGTCCACCCCGGACTGTAGCGCCACCTTAAGTAAGTAAGTTTAAACCAGCGGTTCCCAATCTTTTTAGGTCGCGGAACACTTTTAAAAGGAGATCTCAACGGTGGAGCATCAAAACGGCTTTTTTTTAAGACACAAAAATATGTATTGTTTCTCATAAAAAAAACAACATGAAAAAAAAATATTACAATGCATTGTAAAAAGTAAAAATATAAAATAAATAGAGTGGCGCAACAGCTCGAGGTGAACCAGGGCCAACTTCTTAACAATGTAAGCTGTGTGTGTTGATTTTTTCACATACAAGGGCACCTACAATTTTTTGCCGAATCCGAACGGCACTTTGAGAAGTTTTTCAAGACAAATGATACTCTCGGAGGGCTTGTCAGACCCTCGCGGAGGTGGGGACTGTGAAAAAAAACGAGTTTTTTTTTCAGGTGACGATGGTAGGATAAGTAAGGCAACTTATTTCAGAAGGTATGCAACTTTGGCTCTGGATCGCCTCGAGCTGTTGCGCCACTCTATTTTATTGGCGAGGCGATGCAACTGTTTTAATCGGTACAATGCGGTTTGCTGGTATTGAATTTTAGATTTAGACATCTGCTACCCAAAATGTGTGCTTCTTTTCCTGCATCGGATAGTGACGAATTTTTGTGCGAAAGCAGATCACAGAGCCTGGATGCACAAGTTTCAAAGATGAGTCAACAGATGGTGTGGCTGTTTAGTGAAATCAGATTTTAATATTTGTTTCAAATGTCTAGTAACACTTTTTTTTAAATTTTATTCGCGGAGTTTTTAACTGTTAATTATATTTCTACACATGCCATTAAACTGTAATTCGCGGGAGACGATTAAAGAAAAGTCCCATAGTGTCTTCACTGGACAAACATAAGATCAACTTAACACGAGTTGTCGTTTTGGCTCTCCAAAGACAGTGACAATGACATTTCCCAGGGGCAAAATAGTTATTTCGTTGTTAACCCTCCGCGCGGAGCACACATTGGGTACCGCGGGCTTAAACTACAGATTTTATCGTTTATATATGCACACTTTATTAGTATAATAATTTATCGCGTCAATCATTATGGCTGAATTGGACATACAACATTCTATGAATTCAGTATTTATTCTATGAAAGCCATTGTCAGTTAAGGTGTTAATTGTTATATGAGCTGTCACAAGATATTTCTATGAGCAAATAATTTTAATTAAAATAAATTACAGTACAGGAGGTTTTACTGTAATTTAGTTTGGAATTGGAATTTTCCGTAATCGGGACACCTTCCAATTGGGACAACCCATCTGCCATACCCAAGAATTTTCATACAATATACCCTCTACAATAAGGACACTTTTTAATTGGGACACTTAATTTAACTTTCCTAGAACCTACACAATAGGGCCAAACCCCGTATTTTGAGCATTTTACTACAAAAAGACAGTAAATAGAATTGAGGGTAATTGTAGTTGAACTCCTTAAGAGGAGAGAACTTCTTTAAGGAGTTCAACTTCAGAACTTAGAGAAGTAAAGTTCCATGAATGTTCGCAGCTGAATCTTTTTCTAGGAATTCTAAGATCGCGGATTTCGCTCTCGCCACCTCAACTTAGTGAATCTTCATTGCAGGCATACATCATAGTTACTAAACGTCGAGTTTAAGACAACATAAAAACATTTGATGTACAGTAACAGGCACGCGCGCCGGGCCCAGTTACTCTGGGCCACTGATTAGACTACCGCCTGAAATTCACTCGTCGAGTGAATTTAAATGAATGAAGAACCCCCATATTGTTACTCTATAGGTGGCATTGACAATTGTCAAAATCTACCTGCAGTCCCTTTGTCAACGGCCGAGGCTTGGATTCTAGGGGTCAAAATATTCATTTATGAAAAAAGAAACAAGCTTTTTTAATAATTCACGCGCGATCAAGGGGTTTTATGACTACCCTTAAGATGCGTAGCACATCGCGAGCAGAAATAATTTGAGGATAGAAAAAAACAAGTGGGAAAGTGCAATAAAGCGTATGCAAAAGCTTCAGTCCATCTACGACGGATTGAAAAATACCCGACCATACCAAAAAAAAAAAACTGCCACGCCTTCAAACAGTGGGCGGGATGTAAAAATATAACTGTTGACTGCTTTATAATAGTTGGTTGCATACATTTCGGCCTTAAAACTCCGCCTTTTTTACTAAGCACATCACTTTTTTTAACGCCACGCCCACAAAATTGTAGTGGGTAAAGGCACATACAACGTATAGATGAAAGTTGGAAAAAGCGAATATCTACAACTTTTGTCATAGAATTTTTAGTCAAATTTCATATATATTTATTGAAAAACAGTAATTTAAAGCTAAAATCCCTTAAAAATGAGGGCGTGGTCAACAAAAAGTCTAAACTTTTTTGGCTGCTTCAAAGACAATTATAAGGCAAGACTAAGTACCAAAAATGAATGCGCTAGCGCCATTGTAACATAGCTAAAATTTGGGAAAGGTATTTTTTTAAATTTAAGGTGGTCGCATATACAGGCCCGTAGTGGGAATGTCTGTGGGCGGATTCAGCTAATTTTCAAACTCGATCTGAAAAACTGGACTTCCAGCCAACCAACCAAGTTTCAGCTCTCTACCTTTAAATTTAAGGCCTAAAAGTTGTTTACATACGGACGGACGGACGAACATGGCTTAAACGATTCTCCTGTCGGTCTCATTCATTTCTCTAAAAGGTCTTAGGCGTCTATGATGATTATTTCACTGCGTTGCAAATAAACTTTACATACCCTGGGTCGGGTATAAAGAAGAGAATAAAGTAATTCTACATCCAACACGCTAATGCTGGCTCATCAGCGGAACATGAGAGCTCTGCACAGAAACACCAAAGATTACCCCCGCAAGTGTTATGCCTTTACGGAGAAAAGCAACAATATAACTGGCAGAGTATTCCATGAATGCATCTGGCATGCATCAAATTGTTGTCCATTCTATTTTCGTATTGGAAGAGAAAGAAGTGTTTAATGTTCGGCCGACCCTAACCTGGATAGCAGACACCGACCAAGAAGCCGCTCATTTTGAGACAGACGCTACTAGATTTTTTGTTTGTTGCTGGTTTCGGTACGCTCCGGATATTTTCTATACCGGCACCTACCATATCTTGTGAGCATTCCCCTATCCGCCACCTGGGGAGGCGCTCGATTTGGGGCCAGCAACCGCTTCTTGGGTTGCTGGCCCCACAACCCCTTCCAGGGTTGTGTCCGACAAGCTCGGAAAAATTAGTGTTAGGCTGCTATACCCAATGCAGTACGACTCGGGAAACTTCTTTAGTTGAAAAGGCTCTAATAGAGGTACTTTATGTATTGCATTTGAATAAGGGTCAGAGGAAGAGGAAAATCTGAAAAGCTTAATTAAGTGACAGCGCGAGCACTTTGGTCGAGTTTTCGGCGATGTCTGTGAAATGGGACAGGTTGGCGGAACTGAAACATACCAGTTTCTCAAATCATACAACGCCTTCTCAACCGAAAAACAAAAACTCGCATTTCTGGGGCTGACATTTTGAGTGCCAAACATACTCTTATAAGCTCTTCATCACTACAGGTATACAAAAATTAATGTAATAGGCAGTCTAAGAGCTGGTGAACATATTTTTTTCCTCATTTCAATTATTCCTCATTTCATAAATTTTTTGTCCTGTTCAAAAAGGTCACAAAAGTAGAATTCTAGTGCCTCGTATCTGGGGCATTTGGAATATGCATCACTTTAAAGTTGCCCAAAAGAGTAATAAGTAATTAAGTTTTTATGGCAATTTTTTTAGTGGCAACATCAAGACATGTGTTGTGATTAGCAGACCCATAGGCTAGGGCTAATGGCGTGGCTAAACGCCCCAATGTTGCATAAAGTTAATAGATATTCTTAAAGCATTTTGATAAGGGCTCAAATTTTTATACAATGTACTTTAAATCCTAGGTTACAAGAATTACCTTAACAACTACACTCTAAAAAATTTAAGTGCAAAGTTTCTGTTTTCGAAAGTTGTGTAGTCTATCAGCAGAGTTTGCACATTTAATAAGAGTTAATCCTTTGAAATATGTGCCTTATTTGTTTTCTGAGTGAACGGTGATCGACTTTGAAATTAAAAGGAACTAAAAAAACTTGTATACTTATGCTTACATCTCACACTTTTCCGTTTTTTTTTTTTGATTTTTTAACTTCAAGCACGTAATTGACCTTAACCATTCCAAAAGACCCGTCAATCAAGCATTTTAATTCCTCATCCCTTTGAGGACACTCGACACACCAATTGGCTCGCTGACATAAAAACGGACCGAATTGGGGACTCTAAAAAAATAATACCTAAAGAGAAAAAACGAACGCGTAATTTATTAAGACGAATTGACAAATGATTCTGTTTACATATGGGCTGTTGCGTATATGGGTTTGAAGGCAATATTCCGACAATCAATCGAAACGAACAAACAATTTGTATCCTTCTCCAGAGGGAGACTTTAAACACATTGTGTGTGCGAGTGTTTGTGTGAAATGCGCAGTCACCACCTATACCTACAATTCGAAAGGTTTTATTTTTTTTTATTTTGCAAAAATAAATGGAAATCGAAGCCTGTTTAAGTATAAGCCCGAGAGTGTGTATGGTCAATGACGAGACTAGTCTAACAGCATCCTTTAATTAATGGGGTTATGTGCGTATATGTGCAAATATCCTGTCCCTCACAACCGTCGGCAACGTTAAAAACAAAATTGTTTAAACACACAAGATCGTTGTCGGGCTATCGAGTCCTTTTTTCAATTACTTCAACACCACTAGCTTGTATTGGTGCGTCTGCTCCCACTGTCTCAGTGTCCTTCCGAATTTATTGTTGAAGTGAATCTACAAGCATAGCTGCGCAACTATTTCAAGAGTATGTTGAGGGTTTTCGAAATAACATTCTGAGGTAAGGGTTTTATTTGCCTTTGAAAACGGAGATGGAGACAACATCTGTCCACAAAGTGGTTTGGGACGAGCATTTTTTGCCTTGGCTAACCGTGGTATGGGATCGTTTTGGGCTGACGAAAAGTTTTCATTAATTTTCTTGACTGTTTTTGCGGACAACAATTTAATTAAAGGAAATAATTAGAACGGCTTTTGTTGTTGTTCTTTCCGACTGTTATGTATATTTCCGGTTGTAATGAGCATTTGAAAGACGGGGATGTGGAGGCGTGCGATATTATTTGCTGTGGATTTGTTTTTCTGACCAAGTGTCTGATAATTTATTTATTATTATTGTGCAAAAGGAAGTCCATGTTCCTGTGAAAGCTGTGATTGGCATTAATTGGAAAGCTAATTGTGTAATTATATAACTGTTGAGTATGGTAGTTCACTCCAATTAATTTATTGATGTATAAGTGTGAAGGACGCTTGAATTACAAGTAAATTTTTTTTTGTTGTAGAAAACTTGAAGAAATTCCCTATTGTTTGCAACTTGTTAAGGCCTTTATTCAAAGGTAAACATGTTAGGTTATTAAACATGTTTACCTTTGAAGAGATAAATAGGGAAAATTAGCTGTCAATCTGATTGGCACTGGTGATTGTTTGTTTTCAATGATTCAATGATTCATGTTATGTAAATAGTTTATAAATTATGTAATGAATATTGGAGCAATATCCTGGATATGTCGCGAAGTTATAACGGGTGACTTTTTAGCTGGTTTGGTTTTGGCAACACTGGTTTTGACAGCTGACGTGTGTTTAGTACCTTGTGTCACTGTCAAACAGCTTCAGTTTGGTTTGCAATTTAACCATGGATCGTCTTACAAATGAACAACGCTTGCAAATTATTGAATTCTACTATCAAAATTCGTGCTCGGTTCGAAATGTTCATCGCGCGCTGCTTCCATTTTATGGTCGGCATTCTCGACCTTCTGAGCAGTCTATTCGGAAGATTGTGACCAATTGGTCAATTGGCCGCCTAGATCGTGCTGTTTGACACCATTAGATTATTTTTTGTGCGGGTATGCCAAGGCTAATGTCTATAGGGACAAGCCCGCTTCGATTGACGCACTGGAAGCCAACATCCATGCATTCATTCGTGAGATACCGGCCGATATGTGTGAAAGAGTATGCTAAAATTGCACTCAGCGGATGGGCTACCTGAGACGCAGCCGCGGTCAACATTTGCATGAAATTATCTTTAAACATTAAATTGCAAGGCTCAAACTATCGATTCAAATAAATATTTCATTAATTTTTTCGAATTTTTTGTGTTTTTTTTTTAAAAAAAGTTCTCAAACTCTTAAAAAATCACCCGTTATAATGTTATTGGCTTGCCAATTTCTTTACAATACAATAAATGTAAAATCATTGTCTTGTACTTTCGTCTTGTACATTTCTTGTACTTTAGATATGTCAAGCGGTCAATCATAGTTTAGTGCTATACATAAGCTAAGAATCCTTTTCAGGAACCCCACCAGTAGTAGTTTGTCTTTGCTGTGTAAAACCCTAGTTTGCCTTGAAAATTTCTAAAGCACTTTGATTGCAATGCCTATTTGGCTTAAAATTTATGATCTTGGAACGTAAGTCCAGATGGATACCTAGATACTGTTACACTTTTTCCCGAGTTAGAACAAATCACGAAGGTGCGCCGACGATGCGCTCGCGGATATAAACAATTTGCGAAACTAAAAGGCTAGCGGCGAAAAAGTGCAACAACACATCAAGTTTGCTGCTGTGTTTCCCGACTGTTCAGCAAGGGGGTGGGTTCCGATAACAGACGAACGATTGATATTATGATACGCGGAATGCTTTTACGATTTGATTAATTAGAGGATTTTTGGCACGTAGTTAAAAACGGGCGCCAGCTGTTTTATAAGTAAAACAACAAAACTGTGGGTTGCTGAAAATTAATAAGAGGTCCGAACTAAAGAAGTAAACACTTTTGTTTGGGTCGTTCAGAGTTAAGCTAAAAGATTTGGCCGATGAAGAATAAGAACTACTCGAAGAGGTTAATATAAACAAAAGAATTAAGGCAAACAAAAGAAAGTGGCCGAACGAATGCAAAGTTATAAACAATTTCAAGTATCGCCGTAGAGATAGAATGGCTCACTATATAGGTGAGAACATTCAAACCAGGTAAAACTAAAATGGTCGCGTGTCCCGCCTTTTCCTAGGGATTTTTCCGAAACGAAAGTCTACCACTCAACTATTTCTTCCTCACAAAACACAAACGCAAATCTCGATAAACCCTCTACTTATCTTTTCTTTTTCTCCTTTCCGTTCCTTTTTCCTTCTCCTTTCTATTCCTCTTATTAAGTCCCTTATCCTGGATCTTTTTGATTCCAAAACTTGTTCCTCTAAATCTTTTCCTCAACAATAATCTTTTTCTCTACTTCCAGCTCTCTTTTCCTTCCGCCAAACTCGCTAGGTGAACCAAAAGTGATTCACCCAAGCTTGGCTTGGCCATTTCCCAAACATACCATGACTCATTCACACACACATTCAACCAATCCTCTCTCACCGGTATAGTGATTATCGGGCACGGCGTTTCAAGCCACGCTCAGCTCTTTGCTGGGCATGCTTGCCGTTATTGAACCCCAGCTGCATTCCTCTCACACAAGAATTCGTACCAATTCGCCCCACTGCGAATTATAGGGTAAAATTCGAAGCCGAACCGAAAAGAGAGCATTCAGTGATCCATCATTTAACCCTATTCTCAGAAGGAGAATAGTGTTATACATTTTAACAAGGAGAACGAAGAAGGAACTACCATACGCAAGACGCGATATAGTACATTACCCTAGTGGACTTTCGCGCAGATTTGGGGGAGAGGACTCTACCTATAGTAAGCCATTCTTTACATTTACAAACACGGTTAGGATGGGCCCTCGGCCATTGGTGTTATTTCCTCTAGGTGGATATACGAATAGGGGTCAAGCGATGATACAAGGGTTTGTTCCTGTCACATTTCTCAGCACTGTTTTGTTGGTGGTTGTGGTGTTTACTCGTTAAAGTTGCGCTCTTTGATATTTGAGCTCTGTACATGGTGGTTTATCCGGTAATTGGATCCATAATTTGGGATGGTGAATCGCAAGTTGGGAGCGTCCTGACCGTCCGTCCTGCCCCAGGAAACCTGTATGGAAGAAAAGAGGGAACACAAGTATGAAAGAAAGACGGGGAAGCCCAAAAGTGAAGTGGAAGGATCGTACCAAAAGGACGGACAAAGAGCTTCTTTGTTCCGCGATTTTTGACCGCAACAATACTATTCTGACTTGTCCCATATTATGACTTTAGAAATTAACTGCTTGGAAGAAAGCAAGCTTTCCTGCTTTATGTGAAAAATATAGTATGAGGTTTTCCAATGTTCATCTTAATCTTTCATCTATTATAATAATATTGATCTTATTTTTAAGATTAGACTCAATGTTAAGACTGAACTCATGCGATTAAAGAATTATAGGATCATCAGCTGACTCACTTGTACTCTGGTAAGACTGGGTATACAAAAGGCAGCGGTATACAAAATTGCCCCAAGGGCAGAGAAGTAGAGGACACAAAAATCAAATACGAATTAAACTTAATACGCAAAATTTACACAAGCGAAAGCAAAAATTTGTAGATCATTCTATCATGTCACACGTCAAACGCCTTTTTATACCCGACCCAGGGTATATTAAGTTTGATGTATAGTTTGTAACGCAGTGAAATAATCACCGTAGACCCCTAAGACCTTTTAGAGATATGAATGGGACCGACAGGAGAAACGATTAAGCCATGTCCATCCGTCCGTCCGTCCGTATGTAAACAACTTTTAGGCCTTAAATTTTAAGGCAGAGAGCAGAGAGAAAAAATACATTTTGCAAATTTTAGCTAAGTAAGCTACCCTGGGTCGGGTATAATTATATGACAAAAGCTGTAGATATTAGCATTTTCTAACTTTTATGTATATATTGTATGTGCCTCCGCCCACTTTTTGGGGCGTGGCGTTAAAAAAAGTGATTTTTTTAGTTAAAAAGGCGGAGTTTTAGGCCGAAATGTATGCAACCACCTAGAATAAAGCATTCAACAGTTATATTTTTATATCCCGCCCACTTTTTGGAGGCGTGCCAGTTTTCTTTTTGGTATGGTCGGGTATTTTACAATCCGTCGTAGATGGATTGAAGCTTTTGCATACCCACTGTTGCACTTTCCATCTTGTTAATATCTAATAAAATCACTCTTCTTGATTAGCCAAGAGACTGGTTACTTTTAATCATGTTGAATTCTTTTAGCTCGATGAGTTTTTTCTATTTTAATTTTAAGACTTTCTCTAAAACCAATCTTATCTACGCTGCTCAAGGGGCTTATTGACATACAAGATTTTTAATGTCCTTGTATTTTACCAGGAAGCTACAGATCGTATAAGCATATTAGTCATTAATTTCGTCAGTCGCATTGTGAGCTTGTGAAATAGTCGTACGCTTTTTCCTAGGTGTTAGAAGCTCTTTGATTTTTGAAAAACACGTTTAAGGCAGTTAAATTAAGTTCAATAGAGCCCCTAGCGGGAAAGTTTTGGGATTTGTTTCATTGCTTATGGATTTTGGGCTGTTAAATTCGAATCTGATATTTCCAACAAGATTTCGTGGCTCAACGCAATGTTTGCATTTTTGTCGTGAAAAAATATGCAAAAATAGTGCATCTCTTTGCAGTTTTTTTTGCATATAACTCTTAAACTATCAAAAAAATTTTTGTGGGAAACATAAAATTAAAAATAATAACCCATAAGATCCGCAACAAATTTTGCGTTTGAAGTTTTCGTTTCCAACCATTATTTTGCGCTAAATGGGTGGATTAATATTGAAATTAGTATCGAAATTATCTTAATCTTTGGTGAAAATCTTTTAATTTTCTATACACCCCTCATTAAGATTGTATGTCTGAAAATGCAAACACTCTTTTCAAAAATTGCATAGCTCGGAAATATTTTAACTTAGTTCCCAGTGTTAAGAAATCAGTTTAAGAAAATAAATTGCATTTCAGAAAAAAACTTGATCTATTTCAGTGTTACGCCAAGAACTTTTTGTTGGGAGAAATGTCAGGTCAGGATTCGGCAGCCCAAAATCCATAAATATTGAAACAAATCAGAACTACCCCAAAACTTTCCAGGTGAATTCTTAGTTTGACTGGATTCGTTGCTTAGTCCTTTTGCTTTTTCATTTTCAGTATTGAATATTATGTTTTTGTGGAAGTTTTTACTAATGGCATTGTGGAAGGAATCATTGGTTTTACAATATTGTAATATTCCTCGTTAATTTGAAAAATTCCAAAATGGTTTGGCCTTTTTTTCTAAGGCACATTATTCAAAAGTTTATGGCTGAAGTCAGAGAATTTGAGGAGATAATTTAATTAAAATACAAAACCATTTTTATAATATGAAACTAAAAAATACTTTTTTCACAAGACATTTTAACAGAGCCGATATGCCAGAACCATAGTAAATAAACCAAACGTTAAAAAATCCAAATACCTGAATTCGCCATGGGGGGAAATACTTTAACTTAAGAGGAATTAAAGGATATAAAAATTTATTACTTTAATTCAAATTTCTTTAAATAACAATTGCTGGCATCCCGATCATAAACATCAGAGCGCTCTCACAGATAAAGGTGAACTGCCAAATCAGCGTTTTTTGTTGATAAGCGATGTTACTCCCTATGCGTCAATAGATCCCAGGGCCGCACTCAACAATGAGCTAGGGCGCGTTCAGACGGGACAATTCCCAGCCGGGAATGATAGGGAAGAGCGCTGTAACTGCTCCTTTGAAAAAAACCTTAGGTAGAATTTTCGGTTTACCTAGGACTTTTGGTCTGACATTACACATAAATTAATGTGAGGTTTCAAAATTAGTTCTGTGACATATGTAATAGGTAGATGAAGAATTTTTTACACATGATTTAGCAGGATTGTGGTAAGAGGAGGCAAAATACCACTTATTGCTCAGGTTAAATTTAGGCTGTATTGCGTGGTTAGCAAAAGGGTTTTAATATAATCTCTTTAATGGACTTGATCTTAATGTAATGAGCATAACTGACGAATTCTTCATATTCCAAGAATTCAAGAGTTTATCTTTCAATGACTTTTAACCCACTCAAGTTTTCCGCACTTTCTTCGTTCGCTGTAATTTTGGATAGATTCATTCTTACCAGTGCTTCCGCAAACAAGAAAGTTGCGAGATTTATCCACTCTAGATTTTGGAGTTTTAGAAAACAGGATGGTTCCAAAAGCAACTAGCTTTCTAAGAACTAGACGATTACAATTTTACTAACAAAAAAATAACATGCTTTCTTTGCATGCAAGCATAGTCTTAAAACAATTTCATATCACATAAGTAAATAGGTTATTAAGGATCTTTGTGATAAATTGTCTAAGTTAATCCTACAAATTCCGGCACTCATTTTAGGCTCTTTCATTTGCTTATAAAAGTCCAAAAACGTAATTTTTTGAAGACATGTGCTTTAAAGCACATATAGAGTAGCAAAATTGACGTATAGAATAAGTGCAGCAACGTAGCGAATTAGACTTTTTTGGAAACCGGGAAACAGTTTTGTTAGCACCGCCATGGCTTATTTCTGAATTTGATTAGAGTAGAAAAAAAAATTGCTTAAAAAGTGCTGCTCTTAGCAGTACATCATTTAACCCAAGGTACACAAGCTTTGGGGCAGTTGAATTCATTCCAGTGCAACCTTCAACCACTTCAACTTGGACAACAGATCTACTTGTAATTAGGAGGAAAACTAGGTCACTTTTCAATTGCAAAGGCCAGCAATAGGCCAGAGGACTGAGAGTTGTACAAATCAAGCCAACGGAATTTTAAAAGTGCCGTCAACAGTGCTAATCGCAGGTCCTGGCGCACTTTCTGTGCAAGCATTGAAAGTACAACAGAATTAGCCCGTCTAAGGAAAATCCTATCTAAAGAACCAGCGATTCCAAGCTATCTACAAACCTCTAACGGCTTGTGGACGCAATCCTGTACGGAAACGCTTGAGCTTCTAATGGAAACACATTTTCCAGGCTGCCAACTCGTCGAGACTCACAACCAGGAAACAACTAATCCTGTAACTGAAACTACAATTCCAGAAGACATAGTAACGGAAACTAAGCTAAACTGGGCAATTGACTCTTTTCATCCATACAAGTCACCCGGCTGTGATGGACTGTATCTGTACTTAAAAAACTATTTAGCTGCTGTCTACAACTTGGACTTATTCCCAAAGTATGGAGAGAGGTTAAAGTCATCTTCATTCCAAAAGCAGGGAAATCGAGCCACACGACTGCCAAGGACTTTAGGCCCATCAGCCTATCATCCTTTATGTTAAAAACTTTAGAAAAACTAATGGATAGACACATTCGCACTCAAATTGACCCTAAATTGCTATCAGCAGCCCAACACGCTTACATTAAAGGTAAGGGCGTTGAAACAGCGCTGCACAAAGCAGTCAGCGTGATTGAGAAGTCACTTCAGGACAAGGAATATACCCTTGCTGCCTTCCTTGACATTGAGGGTGCCTTTAATAATGTTAAGACCTGTGCAATTAAACGAAATCTAGAAAATCTAAACGTTGTTTAAGCCCTTATTAATCTGATCATAAATCTGCTTAAAAATAGGGTGATCAATGCATCCATAGGCGATAGTGTTGTTAAGGTGACTGCCTTCAGAGGCACCCCACAAGGAGGAGTCATCTCACCACTTCTATGGGTACAGGTAGTCAATGAGATACTTATAAGACTGGGCGTGGGAGGGATTCACGGGGTGGCTTACGCCGATGACCTTGTTTTAATGGTCAAAGGAAAATTCCTACCCACCATCAGCGAGCTATTAGAGAAGGCTCTAGAGAAACTTTGCTCGTGGGCAAAGCAGTGCGGTTTGGGTGTTAACCCACAAAAAACCGTACTCGTGCTGTTCACAAACAAAAGAAATATACCGCAATTCCCTCTACCGACGATTGAGGGAACCTGTCTTCAACTCTCCGATAGAGCATGCTACTTAGGGGTGATTCTTGACAGGAAACTAAGCTAGAAACTCAATGTTGAGGAAAGAGTAAGGAAAGCCTCAACCGCATTCTATACTTGCAATCGCATTTTCGGGAAAAATTGGGGTCCCAGACCCAAAATTGTCCTTTGGATGTACACTGCAATTGTTAGACTTATTTTGACGTATGGGTGTTTAGTCTGGTGGCAAGCAGCTGGAAAAAACACGAACCTACGCTACATGCCAATAATACAGAGAGCTGCATGTATTGGTACGACATCAGCTATGAGAACGACACCAACCTCAGGCTGGAGGCAATTCTCAATATGCTACGAAACAATGATGCTATGAAACTAAATCTCGACAATGACGAAATCTGCAGAGGATGTGGCGATACGGATTGCTACGAGGACACACCTCACTTTCTGTGCCAGTGTCCCAGTCTAAGTCAGTTGAGGAAAAGAACTTTAGGAAGCTACTTCTTCCACGACATCTCAGAACTTTCAAACGCACCACTAACATCTCTTTCCAGGTATGTTAAATCAACAAGGTGACTCCAGGACCTCAACACGGCGTAAGAAGGAAGAGGAATATCCACACAACTAGGATTACCCCCCATTGGGTATCACAATGGGTCTAAATAGACCTAAGTGCGATGAGGCGCGGGTCACCTCGCTCCATCAGCCCAACAACCTAACCTAACCTAACCTTCAACTTGGACTTCTTCCGTAAATCCTTTCAAAATCAGATATTTTACGATTCCTTAAAATTTGACAAACATTTATGTAGGGGCTTATACTGTATCTCAAGAACTTGACCTGAATTTCATCTACTTTTACTACACAGCAGCAGAGGTAGGAGACTAAAAGCCAACCCTCTATCTAGATTAGAATAATTACTTAAGCATTGTTAGACCTTGGCGAACTTTGTTCACAAACAAAAGCTAAAGTAGAAAACTTTCTTGGAACACAAAAATATTAGAAAAAATGCATCACATATCAACAAATATGAGACTCTTCGTTCCACAAATCTAATCTGATCCATGCATAAATCTGATTCAATCCTTCATGAGCCCAACTTTTCTCTATAACCTCTATATATTTCTGATTGATGACCTAACTTTGGATACAAAAAACCACTGGAAATTGTAAGTCGTTAACCGTAATACATTCCATGAGCCTTATATCCAACTGCCATTACAGTAATTAATTACGCCAGATATTTAACTTTCTTGAATCCTTATTTCATATAGCCCCAAAATCAGATCACATTCACAAAACCACATTTAGTCATCGTTATCCAAAACATAAGTTTTGTCGGCTTCTAAGATACCTTCGGCAAACGTGCCTATGTATGCTGTGGTGGCGTATCTTTACACAAATCACCAAAGTCTTTCACTCAACTCAAATAACGGCTTCGTCAGTTATATTCAACCCAACAAGAAGCTGCAAACTTACCTTGTGGCAAGCATATTTGCTTTGTACAAACTTTGACCTATCAGCTTAGTTATATCTTCAAGACCTGTGTGCACGTATTGGAACAGAAGTTTTGTGTTTATTCGTATTTAATATACAACACCGTATAGGAGTTCTGGAAGGATAACTAACTGTATATGCGTGCACTGATGAATATCAATTTCCTATCGAGCTCCCCCAACGTGTGGGTTAAGTACTAACTGTTCGAAAGTTAAAAGTTGAATATTCAATGAAGTTAACAGATTCGCTGACTTGAAGATCCTTAAAAAATCATGAAAAAATGAATTCTGGCAAACACTTTCTCCCCAAATAAGGTGATGCCAAAGGGCAAGGTCAAAAAATAGGTCAACGTGAGTTTAAATGCAGCCAAGAAGCTAACATTTTTACAAACAAAATTCAGTTGAAACACATTTTGAAATAAGTTAATAAAGTCCGTTTTTGGGCATCTTTGTGCAAAACAAAGCCAGCATTTTTTTTCTACAGTAATTACTTGGCAGTAGTCTGAAAGCGTAAAGGGCAAACTTTTCCTTTAATCAATTTCAATATTCAAATGGACTTTCCACTTCACCAAGTGCGCGTATGTCTGAGCCTTTGACTTTGAATTGTGCGATTTACATGAAATTGTTTTCGCGAAGTATTTTTTTTGCTAATAGATTTCGTTAATTACAAAGGACTTAACGTGTAAGGAGACCTGTATCAGATTTATAATTTGAGCCGCTTAACGATAAATTATATTAATTATTACACCTGGCTGAACAAAGGGTTCTTTAATTGTGGTTGTATTGGGTCATTTTAAGACCAACTTTATAGAAGCGAAACAAATTACATTTCGAATCTGGTATCGATAATCGTTATTTACCCGAGAGTTGATAAACAGTTTTCATTCAAAACCAGGAGTGAAACAGCCCATTATCTCAAAAAGGGGAAAACCTTTAATTTTATTAATTGCCATGAATAACAGGCAGTGTTTGTCCTGAGGTGTAACATTTACGCTTGATTCGTTATGAAATTGAAAACAAAAACACCGCAAGCAAGAACCGCTCTCGTCGAAAAATTATAATTAGCTTGATTAAATTCCAGTTTATTAACGTGCTATCGTTGGAATGAATATGCTGCACAATATTCTGTTTGCACCATATTTAAGAAATTAATTTATTTAATGGAAAATATGTTAAGAGAAAGGCAGACTTTGCAGGGCTGATGATCGATGCCCAAATAAATTTAAAGAATGCATTTGTCAGCAAAAAAAGACTTATTAAGTTCAGGAGAAATTTATATGACAAAGTTTAAATTTTTAAAATTTCGCAAATGTTTTGGGCAGCACAAATGTTGACGTTAAAGTCTTCGAGCGTTAGCCATGGAAAAATTGCATAATTTTTATGGGTCATAAAAAACTTTTTTTTTCCCCCCGTGGGTAGGTAAAAACCTTCATAGGCACTATGAGAATCGAACGCGCGTGCTCATAGGAGTGTGAGATTCCTACTCACTAAAAAAACCTCCCAATCTTTGTAAGACTACGACAAAGTTTCCTTAACAAGTGGTTCAAGCTTCTGTATAGTAATCGCGTTTGGCAGGCTACGTTCCAACGAAAGCACCTGCAATACCGTCATTATGTGCGGTTTCCTCTTACCACGCTAGATCCAACGGTCTTGTTCGTTGTAGTCGGCGTGCAAAATTTGCCTGATCCAGAGTTCGGATTATTTCGGGGTTGCAATGGTCGTGAAGGCGAGTGTGAAGTTTGCGAGCAAAGTTTCTTACCTCGTCGGTCACGGTTGCGATGCCTAGATCTCGATGTAAATCGCTATTTCTTATATACCATGGAGCATTTACGATTGTTCTAAGTGTCTTATTCTGAAAAGTTTCTAAAATAGATAGTTGCTTGGTTTGGTATAACCCCAAAGTTGTATACCGTACGTCCAAAATGGTTTTAGCACTTGCTTATACAATAGCAGTTTGTTATATGTATACGCTTAGTTTCGAATAACGTCCGATAAGCCAATTCAGTTCTCGTAGCTTGATTTCAAGTTCGTTGCGTTTCTTTTCAACGTGTGGCTTCCACTTAAATTTTGCCTCAAAAAAAAAAAAACTTAGCAAAGCGTAGGGAGAAGATGGAAAGAGGAGCCTTAGCTTATTTATTCGATACCTGGACTCAACAATCAAGCCCTACAAAAATTCTCATAGCGAATCTCATAAGAATCTCTCTTCCATAAAGTTCTCGTGGTGATCGAAGAAGAGTTAAAAGTTTGAGAAGTCCTTAACTAACTCAAACTAAATAACTTTGAGCTTGGCAAGCCAAGAATTCCATGAGGTGTTTGCATGCAGCCTACACAGTGTTCTGATCTGATTTATTTTAATAAAGCTTGAAATGTTCATTATGCCCTATTCCACAGGAATAATAGCGTCAGACCCCCAAGAGCTTAAGGACATAGCATCGATACCAAATTCTAAGTCGAAGGAGCGATGTCCATCCATCCATCCGTCCCTCTGACCGTATGTAACAAATTTTTAGGCCTTAAATTTTGAGATAGAAAGCTGAAATGTGCGTTAGCTCTCTGTCATCCGAAGCAATATAAATGTTAAAATCTTTCAAATCCACCCACAGACACGCCCACAATCAGTCTAAATATCCAACTACCTCCAGTGATTTCAAAACTTTAAACGTCATGAAAAGCTGAAATTTAACATATATCATCTCCTGAAGATTATAAGCCATAAAAAATAAAAATAAAAATAAAGTCAGCAGTCCACCCCTTGTGGGCGTGACATCGATGGAAAGAGTAATCTTTCAAATGCAATTTATTCAATATTTTTGAATTTGTTCCAAATTGAAAATTTTTTACTTAATATTATGTACAGAAAATACTAAGTTCTATATTAAGCTGGTACAAAATTTTGGGCCACGCCCAAATTTAGAGGCGGAATTTAAGAAAAGCCTATATTTTACCAGAAAAACATAGATTTCGACTGCGTTTTAGCCTTACTAAGGGAAGTATAAGAAATAAAATTTAGCACACCGGAAACTATTCTAGGTTTTTAGGCTGGGATAAAATAAGAAAGAGGATGAAAGCTTAGATGTTCCGTGATGAAAGCTTAGGTGTTCGGCACTCAACTCATATTCACCAAAGATCCGCCACCTGATGCGAGCAAAGGTGGGGTAAGTAGAGCAGGTGTTCCGCTGTATTATCTTCATCCCCACTGGCTTCACTCAAGCCTGGAACATCAAGTGTTAAGCTTAAGGTGGTGGTCCGTAAGAGCGCCTACAAGAAGTACGTCGTCGATTGTCCCAGTCGAAATTTCACAGTGCATTGGCCACATTCCTTAATTGTTTGTTCAAAGTGTTTAAACACAAGCAACAGACTACAGAGATAGTCTATTGCCGACAGGTCTATGGTTTAATAAGTATAAGTAGGAAGATACAAGCAAACACAAAAAACCGACTTCAGGCAGATGGCCATGCGTAGTAGAAGTTTAGTCTGTCGGCCTGCAACCATTGCAGTCATACCAACGAGCCGTGCTCAAGAAAACCCTAGTTTCAATGACAGACTTCACCACAGATAAAGGCCAACTTAGCGTTGGTTCGTGTCCTGAGAAAACCTTTACTGAGTCTTGTCTATAGCAAGCTCATGAAAAATCTCATTTTCCTGGATATCAGTTTGACCAGGGACCCCAACAAAATCCAATGTATTTAGTTTTTCGACTTAAATCAGCGAGTACTCTCTGTGATGAGTTACGAGGGTTGAACAGCGCTTATAAGTATACAGCTTGGTTGTCACTGCGTTCGCTGCCTCCAGCTCTCTTGTCCTCCAGCTGTTATCTACAATACAGCTCATGTTGCCATTTGGATAGTAAAACTCTCCGCTTGGATGACAGATGCATGCTTAACTAAAAGGGTAGTGGAGACTTATGCTCGCGCTTTTAACAAATTTTAACAATGGACAATTCTCGCACAAGCTCTTCATAATTCCAATGCTCTTGTTACCAAAAGCCACCTGCTAGAGAAGGCCTCAGTACAGCCAAGACAAACCACTCGTTGGTGCTTGCAAAAGATGCAGTTACATGTCTCTGCGAAGGCCTTTTCTACTTCTACCAAACATCCGATGCGTATGAGAAAAGTGGTCCTATATTGGTCGCAAGGATCCAGAGGACCTTTTGGTGCCCATGTCATGCCAAAAGTGACTCATTTTTGGTCAGCAAAGTGGACAGCATTTTTGGTTTTGGCTTTAACAACTTGTGCCCCTAAGAAAGTTTGTTATTTTACTTTTGGATATGATTAACGTGAAAAAGGACAAGTCTGTTTTTTAAATGACCGAGGTCGAAAAATTATCCAAACATCCTTGAGGCTGTTTTGTAATGAAAATAACAATAATTGCATGACCGTACCCTGCTGGTGAACCGCACATGGTTTTTTCTTTCGACATCTCCGTCCGCTAACATTTCAACTCCATTCTTCTACTAAACGTTAGAATATAGGGTCCTGTATGGCTTAGTTGGCATCATAATTGTTATAGTTTACTTAACAAGACGTGTTGGCAAAAAATAAAAAATAACAAGATGGTTGGTTGGGTCTGCATTCGAACCAAGGACTTTCCAACCGTCGGTCATTGGTGCTACCATCAGCCCACTTCAATCTCGGGTGTCTTCATAGCCTACATGTTCTCTCTGCACTTAAAACCAACAACAACAATTATTTCAGCCCTGCATATTCTTATCTGACCTATTTTCATATTTTACTCAAAATTCCAGATAGCTCTTAAAGGAATTTTCGCGGTAAAATTTAGGCAAACAAAAGTAAGGAGTACCACAATTCGGATCATGTTGATGTACAGATTCATTTCGTCCAGGGTTCGACAGAAACATCCCATACAAATCTACTACTGTAGCTACTTTTTCTTTAATTTCAAATTATTCACATATTTCCTGGTAAGTCCGAAGCGTTTTCTCATGATCAGGATGCAATTCTGTAGGTAGACCATATATTCTGATGTACATTTGCAATTAGAAATTTTTCCTAAAAAATTGTTGTTGTTAAAAAAGCTTGAACTTTGGTCAATATCTCCTGCTACTATAGAGCAATAGGAATTGCACACAGAAATCCAATTTTTGATGCAAATTAAATTTTATGTAAAATTGACCCCTAAGAGTAGGCATGACCCAGAACTTTGTATGGACGAAATGTAGATTGGAGCCTGCTTACGTGGAAAATTTTATTTCTTAACGTTTCTAAAAAAAAGCCTAAATTAATAGTTTTTCTAAAAAATTTAAGTTTTTTTTTTTAAATTCTGCCTCCAAATATGGGCATGGCCTTAAACCTTGTATAAGAAACTGAAGGGCTAGGTATTTTCTACATAATATATTAAGAATAATTTTTCCAATTTTGAACAAAAATATTAAATAATATGCATTTAAAAAATGATTTTTCAAAGCTATGTCACGCCCACTGCGAGAGGTATACCAATTTGAGTTTTTTTATATGCCTAGCAATCGCATTGAGATGCTAAATACGAAATCTCAGCTTCGTATGACATCTTACTATGGGTTAACTAGCTTAGGTACAAAAAAGTTTTGGAGGAACCTTAAGAGTATTGGAGTTGGTAAAGTACCCTCCGTGACTTGTGTTGAAGAATGTGATGTCTTAAACTCAAAATTTTTATCACTTCCCGCAACCAGCAAAACCCTAGGACCGTGGTTGAGCTTAGTGATCCGACTCATGGCAGCGAAACTTACTTTGAATTTGGCCGAGTCGACCAAACAGAGGTTGCTGAAGCGATATTATCCATAAGATCGAAAGGAACCGCGTTGGATGAAATACACCCATCTCTTGTGCTTCTGATTTTACCCATAATATTGTCATTTCTGACTCACATTTTCAACAGCATTCTCATGACCAGTGTTTTTCCTACTATCTGAAAGCGAGCTAAGGTCATTCCAGCTCCTAAAGCAAACACTGGTTCTATCCCAGAATATCGACCGATTGCTATCTGTCCAAAGCATTTCGAAGGATTATGCAAAGACAAATGCAGGCCTTCGTCGACAGATACAAGCTAGTAAGTACTAAGCAATCAGGTTTTCAACCAAAACATAGTTGCACCTCAGTTCTGGTTGATCTGGTTGAGGATATTAGGCAATCTATTGATAAGGACTGGGTTACTCTCCTCACACTGTTAGACTTCTCAAAAGCATTCGACACTATTGACCACGAAATTCTCTGCGTTAAAATTTAAAAACCTTTTTAAATTCTCCCAATCCGCGGTCAACTTGGTAAGGAGCTACCTTTGAGGGCTCCTTCAAGCAGTTGTCGCCAACCATAATATTTCTAATTTTTTACCAATAACAAACAGAGTTTCTCAAGGTTCAATTGTAGGCCCAATGTTCTTCTGCATGTATGTCAAAGATTTACCCGATGCTATCGAAAACCCGTCGTTGCGCTTATACGCCGATGACGGGCAACTAAACATGAGCTGTCCTATTTGACTGATTGAAAACTGCGTAGCACTTATGAATGAAGATCTACAAAAAATCACTCTGTGGTGTTCGGATAACGCGTTGCATATGAATCCAAGTAAAACTAAATGCTTTGTTATCTCACGAAGAGTAACAAACGTTTCATGTATTCCATCCCTATACTTAAATGTCACAACTATAAAGTTTGTTGAATCAGCGAAGAACCTAGGGCTTATTTTCAACAGCACAACACCACGTAAATGTGGCTGTCGGAAAAGTATATGCTGGTCTAAGAAGCTTGCCGGCTTCCCAGTACTACACACCTTTGAAAACTCGTAAAATGATAGCCAAGACTCTTCTCTTACCTATTCTCACTTATAGCTGTGAAGTATTTGCAGACGTCGACAGAGTAAAAGAAAGCTAAACGTTGCGTTCAAAAGTATAATTCGCTATATATACGGCCTCAGAAGATACGACCATGTTTCAGATTTCACCAGAAGGTTTCTCGGCTTCACATTTGAGTCATATATTAAGTTCCGTGTTCTAGTGTTTTTCTTTAGTGTTTTACGCTCTGGTCTTCCGAGTTACCTGCGAGATAGAATTCAAGAATCTCTTTCAAGGCGTACCTTAGCCGTCACTGTGCCCCATTTCCTATTTCTCACTTCTGAGCGTCAGTTTTTTGTCAATGCCAGTCGTTTATGGAACTCGCTACCAGCAGATCTGAAGAGAGCTCAAAACATTTTTGCACAGATATCTAGGAGGCGATCAGATTTTAACAGAACTTTAGCGATCCTTTTTCAATTTCGTATTTCTTTCATTTCTTATTTTTATACCCGACCCAGGGTATATTAAGTTTGATGTATAGTTTGTAACGCAGTGAAATAATCACCGTAGACCCCTAAGACCTTTAAGAGATATGAATGGGACCGACAGGAGAATCGATTAAGCCATGTCCGTCCGTCCGTCCGTTCGTCCGTCCGTATGTAAACAACTTTGAGGCCTTAAATTTTAAGGCAGAAAGCTGAAATTTTGTGGGTTGGTTGGAAGTCCAGTCCTTCAGATCAAGTTTCAAAATAAGCTGAATCCACCCACAGACACGCCCACTACAGGCCTGTATGTGCGACCATCTCTAATTTAAAAAAATACATATTGCAAATTTTAGTTATGTTACAATGGCGCTAGCGCATTCATTTTTGGTACGTAACATTGCCTTATAATTGTCTTTAAGGTAGCTAAAATTTTTTAGCTTTTTCATTGACCACGCCCACTTTTTAAGGGAATTTAGCTTAAAATGACTGTTTTTCAAGCTTCCATTTGACAAAAAATTATATGACAAAAGCTGTAGATATTAGCATTTCTTAACTTTTATGTATATATTGTATGTGCCTCCGCCCACTTTTGTGGGCGTGGCGTTAAAAAAAGTGATTTTTTAGTTAAAAAGGCGAAGTTTTAGGCCGAAGTGTATGCAACCACCTAGTATAAAGCGTTCAACAGTTATATTTTTATATCCCGCCCACTTTTTGGAGGCGTGGCAGTTTTCTTTTTGATATGGTCGGGTATTTTGCAGTCCATCGTAGATGGATTGAAGCTTTTGCATACCAACTGTTGCCCTTTCCTACTTGTTTTTCTTTATTTACTTCTTTTTATACCTTATCCCATAGGAAAGGAGGTATATTAAGTTTGTCACATAGTTTGTAACACGGTGAAATTATAATGGTAGACCCCCAGAACTTAACAGCATATGATCGAGACCAAATTCTGAATCGAATGAGCCATGTCCGTCCGTCCGTCCGTCCGTCTGTATGTCACATGTTTTTAGGCCTTAAATTTGAGCTAGGTGCTGAAACTTCGTACGTTGAAATACGCCCAAAGGCACGCCCACAATCGGTCTAAATGTGCAACTACCTCCAGAATTTTCAAAACTGTAAGACGTTCTAAAAGGCTGAACATTTAGCATCTTCCAATGAATATAAGACACAAAAAAGACATATATTAAGGGTAAATTTTTAAATGCATTTGACTCAATATTTTTGCTCGAAATTTAAAAAAATTTGCTTTATATTTGATAGAGAAAACGCTTAGTTCCACATTTTGTCTATACAAGTCTTTGGACCACGCCCACATTTGGGGACAAAATTGAAGAAAAGCCTAAATTTTTCCAGAAAAACTTAATTTCGACTGGCATTGAGCCTAATTTAGGAAAGCATCAAACAAAAAAAGTAGCAGGTTAGGTAAACGAGACTTCAGTCCAGATTTTTAGGGGTTGATTTTTCAAAAATATTTGAACCAAAAAATTGCATTTTTACGTACATTTAAGTGTAACTTGGAAATATCTGTGGAAAGATCTTATAATCAATAGTTCGCAATAAGGGGCGGTTGGAACACGCCCCTTTACGAAGTTTGCCTTACTTACAAAATGTCAAAAAATAACTATGCCATCAGCATTTTACAATGCGGGATAGGATTATGTATTCAACGGTCCGTTTTACAGACTGTAACTTCTGCGTACTGTAGCACTTATTCACTTGTTTTTTTTTTCTTTTTTGCACGGAAAGAGTAATGCGCCCTACTTATTTTTACAGCAAAAAAGATGTTCATCAGGTCTTAGACTATTTAGGTCAATGTCCGTGTTCTCCGAGCCTCCACACTCCGTCTTTGCAGACGAGACCTTCTATTATTATTTTACATATTTCAAGAGTCAGATTAGGGTTTCTAAAAGTAATTTTGAAGAAATTTAAAATAACTACCTCCTTAAAATAAATCGTCGTTTATCCAAGGAAATTAATTCATCCCAGACACCCATCAGACACGGTAACGATATCTATTTCCTCTCAAATGAACGCAACACACACTATGTCCTTCCTGGAGAGTATACATAGTATTACCACTAACTGGCAAAGCTTATAAAGCTACTCGTCCGTAGCTAAAGGTGACCAATTCCCCAGAAAACGTAGTGTAAATGTGTGAATACTCAAAGAACCGCAATTTAACCCCAAGCAAATTTTGAAATTACCCTTCTACCTTGGCTGCTTTTCAAAGTATCACAAACGAGTCACAGTCACAGTATTCCATTTCAATCGCCCTCAGTCAAAGTTAATTTTAATTTAACGCTTTTCAGTTTTTCCTCTGAAAGTGAAAAGCTGGGCAGGTGGGCAGGTAACCTTTTCTTAATTCCCAGATTTTGTTTAGATCCAACAAAGGCCTTCTTTGTGGGAACTCTTATGCACCAATTGCCATATGTTCACCAAACCAGAAAGAAAAAACATTTTAAAGTTTTGCAGCCCGGGCGATGTGATTTAGCAGCACTTGACCCAGTTTTTGGAGAGCTCAAAACTCATTTTTCGCTTAGAAAGGACAGACTCTATAGTTTTGTTAAATATTTTCCAAACAAAACTAATAGTAGAATTTGCCAACACTCCCAGCCCTTATCCTTGCATATATTATTTGATTACACAAAACTCTCCCATGGAAAAAATTCTTCAAAGCACATCCATGGAATAAAATATATAAGGCCCCACTCAATCAACTTGTGCTGCACTCGAAAAAGTTAACAAGTTAGTCGCTTTCAATAAAACACCTTTGTACTCGGTGGATATGAATAATATTTGCAGGACCTCTGCGTCATCAGGACCGAAAAAAAATATTTTTTGAATCAAAAATTCTGGAATGCATTAAGGTCTTTGTATGGGCTTTTGTTTTATACATAATCTCAATTGTAAAAGTTGGCAGTCCTTTACAGTTTGGCAATTTAATCCGTGTGCTATTCATTCACTCAATAAAAAAACGTGAAAACGTATAATAATTTTTTAACACTCGGCCTTGCATTGTTTGGGTTGAAAGTAATGCTTCACCTCTGTATTTTGCGTATTATACATACGCTGCCGTATTTAGTGATGGTAGTGCTAAGGTGTATGGTTGCTAAATAATTCTATTTGAGTTATGCCTTGCACAAGCTGGCATTTAATAAATTGGTCTAGACTCCTAATGAATTCAGTTTCTGATCCCACGAACTTAAAAGTAATCAGGTATCTATATTCCGTCTTGTTTGATTAATCGTTTCTGCTTAAGGTACCTAATGATGCGGCACTTTGCTAAACAAACAACAAGTCCGAAAGTTGGAAAGTTTAGCTTATGGGCCCTTTAGGTAAAAGCAACAAGAAAGTAAACACTACCCACTCCTGGTGATATTTGAAGGAGTTCTCGTTAGGTGCATTCAAGCCTTACAGTTAGTTGGCTATGTACCCTCTTATCGATTATTCTATATAAAAACCAAAACTCTTTTTGTCTACCCCATCGTAAGCTACGTAGGTGTGCATTTGAATATTATTAGCAGGAATAATGCCACAGGAAATTTAAGCTGGATTAAAGCTAATCTTCCTGCAGATAGTTCGGGGAGCAGTTTTTCATTATAATAGTAGTTTTGATTCCGTGAGCTGTGATTAAATTAAATTAAGTATTTAAAAAACATTTAAAGTCTATTGAATCTGCCGTAATTGAGGTTCTTTTTGTTGTTTTTTCAAGCGCAAATAAATGGGGTGTATTTTAAATTTGCTTTTAAATATGAAGTTTGTAGTGTGTATATTGCATTAACGACGGCTTACTCGCAGGACTTAAGAGGCACTCGACGACACAGACTGATTGCTGAGTACCATAAGTCAAGTACTCAACAATCAGAGTACTAAAGTTTATACGTAAAAGTGTAAACCATGGTCATGGTTGCCACTTAAGGTGGGGTGTCGTTATGGTCCGGGGTAGAATTGATATTCAGCCAACACGCTTTGACAGACAGCTCTGTCTCCAGCTAGCCGTCTCCAGTTTTGCACGTGATATTTGCTGAGGTGCCTACCCACTTACATGGGCCACCAAAGTTTCGTTGCTTCTGTACTGCGGCGTCCTTAAGGGGTTGACTTCGAAGACATCTAGGGCCGGGGGCGTTGGTGTTTATCCGCTCTTGATGACCCAACGATTACAGGCGCTGTATTTAGACTTTTCTGTCTACGTCTATGTCGTTGTATAGCCCATGCAAGTTAAATCTCCTTCCGTTCTCCACCTGTAGACGGGGCCAAAATTCACCTGAATGATTTTTATCTCGATACGATCTAACGCGTTTTCATCCGCCTTTGACAGCTACTTTGAAAGCTACTTGCTTCTGCACTATAAAGCAATTCTGGGATGATTAGGGTCTTATAGACTTAGGGACACTTTGGTTGCTTGATAGAGGGCTTAGCTACTTAGCTTACTTCTCAGTCTCAGCTCGATGAAGCAACGATTGACAGAATTAATCTTCGTTTGATCTAAGAGCTTTTGTCGTTGCCTGAATTTATAGTGCGATCCAGGTAGAGAAAGCTATTAGACAAGGCCGTTTTATCCTCGTTGACTGCTAAGCCCACATTCGCCGCAACTGTTCCAAGTGCTCAAGAAGGCTTCACTGACATCGAGCTATACTTTTCCGATTATGTCAATGTGGTCTGCGTAATGACTCCGACTTTTAAAAGATTGTCGCCTTGTCTTATTCCTTTTCGGACATCAAACGGGTCAGTGAGGTCTTTACTGGTATTAACGGAATTTTTGAATTTGCCATCGTATTCCTACACAAACTGAAGAGTTTGGCAGGGACACGAAAGCTAAAAATATGCGACTTTGAAATCGATGAGAAGGTGGTGGGTATCGATTTGTAATTCCTGAGTTTTTCGCCAGCTTCCACCGCAGTGTGAATATTTGATCGATTTTCCTGTTCTAAAGTCACACTGATATGGACCTATCATATTATTAAAAAATCGGCTGCAGGTATTTATACAGCAGCCTTGTGTGCGATGCTAAGAAGGCTGATGCTTCTTTAGTTGGTGCGATTCAAAGGGTCTCTTTTCTTTCTGGACGGGGCAAACAATGCTGAGGCTCATCAAGCATGCTTTCCTTTCCTGGATTTGAAAATTTCGGCAGATAGGTCGCTATCTCTAGCTACTTTTCGCATACAAGCTAAGGCTCAGCTACTTTTACTTTACACAGGTCGGGTGGTCGGTATCGTTCATATGCTTCGTCGTTAACTTCTTCGTCCGGATTGAATAGTTCGTTCTGCCTGACAGTGGAACACGGTTCGTCTTCGCCATTATACAGTTTGCAGAAATGGTTTTGCAAATCCTCAGCTCTGACTTTGATTCCCATTACGTCCTGACAGGCTTTGGTTCAAACTTTATACCCTTGGCAAAACCTTTTGATCCTTTGGTAGATTTTTTAAACCTCTTTCCTGCTTAGTATTTCTCTACATTTTCAACCGATCGCTTCTTGTGCTTTCTCCTTTTCCGTCTGACAAATCGATATTCCTCTCTCCTCCTATAGCTCGCGAGTGACTCTAGTCCTTCTGTTCAGGCCTAGCCTCCTGTTTAGCTGCATGTGCTGCCGGCATTCATCATCAAACCAGGGATTTCGTTGTGGTGGCCGTTTGAAAGTCAGAAGCGACACCTCCGATGACCTTTTGCCAATGTTGCCAATATTGCCACTGGCAACTGGCTATCAACACCTAATACAAAGAATTATGTATAAAGTTTTAAGAGACTCAATGGGAGAATTACGTTTCAATCTCTTACAATTGTAGCCTTCTGACGTCAAACAGTATTTCCATTTCTTGGCTTTGGTCGGATCACCCGCAGCTGAACCTAAATCTTGGCTATAACGAAGTATTGATCCGAGTCTTCTTACGACTTTAATTTCCTTCTGGCAAAGTTTTATACTTATTAAGCCGTTTGACTGTTTTAGAGATAAGTTGAGCCTTTAACTAAATTCTGAACCTTTTTCAAAAGTTTTATTTTCAAAATTTTATAAAAAAGAATTTTATAAAAAGAGTTTTGTACCAAGCTGGAACTTTAATCCCAATCCTTTTAAAAGTCCTCTAATCTAGTCGGCAGTATACCAATTATTTTTACACAGCTTGTCACGCCTGCATACCTACTTCCGCTTAAAATTACCGAATATTAGTTTGTTTTCTAAAGCCAGAAGTGTAATATAACACACATTACCACATATACCACCAGTTCCGATCTAACTTTTAATGCAGTTCGCATACTAGACCCTGTTTTAGAAATATAAGTTCCTCCAATGAAAAATCGCTGCAGTGTTGTTTGCATCCTCTGTGATCGTCTACACGGCTCTGCGACTTTGTGTTCCGCCATCCCGTATAGCTTTGTTCTAGAAATGTGTGCTTGGTTCTTTTGATAACTCACTACCGCGTTATTGTAATCAAAAGAACTTTTTAACAGGATCAGCATTTTCGTGGGATGATCAGTTGAAGCAGCCAGCTCAAAATTTTATTTAATTATTTATAAGGCATTACATAATTCGATAGCTTTCTTATGTATAGATTTTTGAGAAAAAAATATCAAAGTTCCTTGTCGTAAAAAGTTCTGCAGATCTTGAATGGTCGGCTATGGTCAATTTTTCCCGGGGTACTCCCAGTTAGGAATGGGAATCCCCGGGGGAAAAAGGGGGCATAAATAGAAGCGGAAATAAATGACTGTACCAGATTATCTGACCTAATTTTACCTTATACGGCCTATATTACAATGAGCCCAGTATGCACTTTAGAAGCAGTTCTTGAGATAAATAAGACAATAAGAGTATTGAAAGTAGTTCTGATTTAATTTTCTTACACAGCCTTTTGTAAAAAGGTAATTGAGATTTATTATTTAAATTGAAGTAGTTTTCTGAATTTCAAGGACATAATTTCGGTTGTTATACACGAGTACATAAACGAGCAGCATGAAAGAAACAATTTTACAGATTTAATTTTTTCAGAGTTAAGTTGTCCCCCTTTAAATATAAATCAGCATCTGAATAGTGCTTAAAGTTTTTTCCTCCTTTAAGTAAACGCTGTATAACTTTTTTTTAATGTAAATAAATTGCAAACCATTTGCTTTAAACAAAATAAAAGCAGCCAACAAAAATATATATACGAAAAAAAGCCAAAACAAAATCCTTTGGCAATTTAGGTTTTGCGGTCATAAAATTTAAGCACAAATTTCCATGGGTTATGAGCGAAGAAGGCAAGAACGCTTATCGCAGCCAATTCAAGTGCGATTTAATTTTGTAAAAGAAATTGCCGCCCATTGTGGACCACCGAAAAAGGGAAAAATGTCATATTATTCAAGCCAATTTCAAACGCTGCCACCAGCACTAACCGCAAAACACAAACGTTAACTGGCAAGGGTATGCTTGAGGAACACCCGTCACTTTTGTTACTCCGTCTTTTGCTCAGCTGTTAAAATATCCTATTTTATGGTTTAGCACATCGTTTGCTCTTTATTGGTTCTATTTATGCGCGGATATTTTATACTCCGTCGAAATAGACCGTCAAAATTTTAAGCGGTCAAAAGAAAAGGGTTAAGGACAAACATTGCCGAAGATTTATTCCAAGCTTCAAGCTAAGATGTTTTGAAATGGGTTCGACAGACAATGATTTATTTGAAAAATGTTGGGATGAACAACCGATTTGGGAATCTATGGGCTATCAATTGATGAAAAGAGTCGCGCTGATTACTTTAACGCATATTTCGATAATGACTCAATTTGCCGAGTTCGCAATGAAAGCATAAAGTCTTAATGAAACAGTTAAACGAAAAGGAATATATATTTTTTTAAATTTTCGTAGCTGGCGGTATTTGTTCCTTAAAAGATAAATGTTCTACAGCAACACCACTGCCAGGACATGGTTGAGAAGATAAATCGTCAGCTTAGGTCGTATATACCCGGAAAGCTCTTGTAATGGCCAGAGTGACATATAGCAACGAATAGAAGAGATTTATTTCACTTTGATGAACGGTCGCTTTGTTGGACTCATTGTCATCGCACGTTCTCGATGTTCTTGTGCGTCACTAAAACGAGTCACCTAAAAAATATACAGACTTGCAATGTAAAAAGACCATTAAGCATGAAGTCATACACGAAGTGGTCCATCGGATTTTGTTGAGATTAAGCTCATTTTCGTTATGCTGTTTGATTATTTAAACAATTGCATGTTATAATGTTTTTTTCTGAATTTGAAGTCTTTTGTTATTAATACTGGGCGAATCTTAAGTTCTGTTAGTTATAAAATAGTTTCAATACAGTTAAAAAAAAAGCCCAAAAACCTTAAGTAAATTTCTACTTCTACTTCCTTAAGTAAATTATACTTCTGGCTCAATTGAAACAAACAGCAAAAGGCTGGCTGACGAGGATGATAAAGTAGCGATAGGAGTAGCAAAGAAGCCTTACTAGCTGAAGGCTCAAGCGCTTCGGTATGGGCTCCTCGGTGTTGTAAGGTGCAATCCTCAACCACTAAAACAGACCAATGCCCGATATACGGCACCAACTCCTCTTTTGGTCAGTTCGTTTAAAGAATTACCATGATTGTGTCTGCCAACGTCTGCGTCCCCAATTAACGCCAGTACTTTTTCATTTCTATGACGGCAACTGAAACTCATGCAGGGGCGGAATAAGGTAAAGTGCTGCCATAGGCCAAACTTTTTTCGGCGCCCCTATATAAATTTAGCATTTATTTATTTAGCATTTGCCAAATCAGAAATAAGAAGGCAGTGATACCTGGTTATTTAACTATTAACTATCCTGCAGCGTGCTTTAATGGAAGTAAAATCAGATATTATGCCATGAAAACTTATGTCCCGCACAAGGCTAGCTTCAATAGAAAAAAAATAGCGAAATCGTTCAGTTTGACGCTCGTCATTGTTCCTCTGAAAAATTTGTAGCAAAAAGGCAAAGGCAAATGCTGAAAGCGTTCTCTACGTTTGGAAAAATGGTTTGCCTGTAAAATGTTTAACATTATGTAGGTACCTACCTGCCACCGTATCCTGCCATCGTCACCTGAAAAAAGAAAAGACTTGCTCATTTTCACGGCCCCCACCTCCGCGAGGGTCTGACAAGTCCTCCGAGAGTATCATTTGTCTTGAAAAACTTCTCAAAGTGCCGTTCGGATTCGGCAAAAAATTGTAGGTCCCCTTGTATGTAAAGAAATTAACACACCAGCATACATTGGTGAGAAGTTGGCCCTGGTTTACCTCGAGCTGTTGCGCCATTCTATAATAGGTACCTACCTACCAAGCGGGAAAAAAATTTGCGGGGATGATAAGAAGGTTTCTGATTGATAAGCGAGTTAGTATAGGTACTAACATTTTGATATGTAAGCAACAAACAATAGGATTATTTTTTTTCGTCCTATAAATTTGCCGCCCGCCAAATTCGACGCTATGGGCCCGGGCCCCACGGGTCCCTAGAGCTAATCTGTCCCTGAACTCATGACCTATCCCACAGGTAGAAGGCCAGAAAAAACAGACTTAACGTCAGTAATTTTTAATCTGCCTTTGCATCTATAGAAAGTTCTAAACTTCAAATTTAAGCTGATTTTTAAATATTTTCAAAACACTAGTAAAATCCGATGGCAGGCGTCAGAATAAGACATTTGCTTTTCGCAGATGATGTAGCTATCCTGGCATCGTCCGAGGAGGAACTTCAGCGAGCACTGGATGGGTTTGCGGCAATGTGTGGTGAAGCTGGGATTAAGGTAAGCGTGAGCGAATCCGAAATGATGGTTGTTTCCCACAGGGAGAGAAGTTTAAGTATCTCGGGGTCTTTTTCACGAAAGATGGAAAAAGTGATACTGAGTTATCCTGAAGGCTTAGCCAAGCTGGAACAAAACAGTTAAAAAACTGCGCAATTAGCCGGTCATCAGGAAAGCTGAGCTTGGACTGAAAGCAAAGATCTCAGTATTTAATTCAGTGTTCGTTCCAACCCTTATCTATTGTCTTCAGTTGGTGGCGGAGGATCGGGAACGATGGAGGGACCATTTAGGCGCCCTCGCCCCACGACCCTTTTATAAGCGGTCACGGAAAATGATGATGGTGATGATATCTGGGGTCACGAGATCCCCATTGCCTTCGTTTGCATTATGATTCGGTGCTTATTTTATATTAATTAATTAAGTAATATAAGAGAATAAAAACAACTTTGCTCCGTCCGTTTTTGTGCAGTTTTGTTTTTGTTTTATATCAGTTGAAAAATATTTGTTTTTCAACTGATTTATAAGGAATGTTTTTACTTGGCCAAAAAGCTGAATAAATCAAAGATGAATTTTCGATTAGAAACAATGCAGCCCCCATCTGTATAAACCCTTTTGTAAAGGCCGTTGAAGGAGTCAATAATTTCAAGAGTCTAAGATTTTGACAACCTTATTGATGGAGCTAGTCAGCATTGAAGAACTGTTCGCTGGGTTAACTCCATACAACTTACTTTGAATGAGGGTGGAAACCTGAAAACTTAAAATGAGCAACATAAACCGGATCTTAAAATTGAAAACGAAATGATCTGCGTCGCAATCTTACTCGATGTGGGTTGCATGCGAGCCGCAGGTACGAGTTTGACATGCTTGATTTAGATGCTTTACGCAATGCGATAACATACATTTTGCACCGAAAACTCTATCTTTTATCAAATTTTTTTTTTTAGTTTGAGCTTTTATTTAAAACAGGTTTAACAAAGGACGTGGTCAATGTTGGAGTGAAACTTTTTTCTATCGCCTTAAAGACACATTCAAAACAGTGAATCATACCAAAAATTCAGCTAATTTTTAAACTTGATCTGGTCCAAGAGACATCCAGCTCAGCTAACGAATTGCAGCTCGCTTAAAAAAGCTTAAGACCAATTGCCTTAAAATTATTTACTTACGGACGGATGGACATGGCTTAATCAATTCTCCTGTCCTGTAAAAGGTCTTAGGGATCTACGGTGATTTTTTCTTTGTGGTACAAACTATGCATTAAACTATACATAAAAAGCATCTGTGTTCTCGGTAGGTTGACTGCATTATTCAATTTTGGGCGGCCTGCCCAAAGGACATCTTATGCCAGTTACCATGCAAAGAGGAACTTTTGTCGTTGTTACTCCTATTTCACCAAAAAAAGGCCGAGTACCTGTGTTGCCCATTCTCTGACCCATCCGAGCCAATTCCAGACATTAAATGGAATGTAATTGTACTTCCCAAGTGTGAAAAGTTTAAGTACCTGTGATCTGTGATCAATAGCAAAGCGAACTGTGATAATGAAATCAATCATCGCGTAAGTGTAGGGTGGATGAAGTGGCGAAAAAACTCCGCCGTCTTCTGTGACCGAATAATGCCCCCTAAGCTGAAAGGAAGGCTCTACACCGCGGTTGTGCATCCGGCGCTCACAATTGGTTAGCAATGTTGAATGGCTAATAAGAAATATGAGACCAACTTAACGACAGCTGAGATCAAGATGCTTCGCATGACAGCAGGAGCAACAAAGCGAGATAGAATTAGAGTACGAAGATCCGAGGAAGCCTCCATGTAAAAGAACCTATCTCCAGAAAAGTGGAGCATTATTGGCTCAGTTGGCGTTAAACTGTTAAAAGGAGAGATCCTCCTACAAACACCGTCAAAAAGGCAATGTTAATCATCATTCCAGCGCAATCGCAAAAGAAAGGAAGGCCTAAACATTCCTGGATCACCCAAATGCAAAGACAACAGCATTCATTTGGCCTCAGCCACGAACAGATCCCAAACTGGGTGGCCTGCCGGTATATTCTGAGGTCAAATCGGTGTACCTCACAAACGGACCATTAGGAATGCAGTAGAGTGGGAGGGTTATGATCCATCACTTCAGATCATTATCTCGCGCCTAAATGAAAAAGAAGAAAGAAGAAGAAGACTTCTTTTCTACCAAAAGTAGTTTCCTGAGCTGTAGAATATTGTAAAACTATAACAAGTTGGGTCTTTCATTGTTTCGATGTGAATACTCAGAACATTATTTGCGACAGCAGCAAATATAACACAAGAGGATTTCATATTCTGAACTTCATCTCATCGTCTGATATCACATCGCCAATGTAGGTCATCGGCCACATTTGTAAAAGTTGGGAGAGGGTGAGTATTTGGTCTTACCCTGTCCAACAAACAGGTTTTCGAAGTCCTTCGTGAATTGGAAGGTATTTCGAGAGCACCGCGTTAGATCACAGATTACTACATCGTATCTTTAATTGACTGTTTAGTTCTACCTTCGCACGAAAATAGAAATCCCTGAAAAGCAAACTAGGTACTCTTCACTTTGTTGAGGCTCTACTCAAACTGAGATCAAGACAATGGGCAGAGGTGCCTCCTCAAAATCTATACGCATTTGATGCATGAAACCAGCGCCAGCGTACACGCGTACTTAAAACTCTCACAGAAAACCAACTTGGTACCTAGGTGGCAATTCCGAACAGTGCATTCCCCAAGAGTCTATACACAATCCTAGACATTCGGTTTAAATCTAGGGTCTATTTGCTCTCAGTCACAGTGATCCCTAGGCTTGATTGATGATTGGTGAACGAACAAGCTTTGGTTAATTTCTTCACAAGAAGGAAAAAGCTATGACTCAATTCGTATATAAAGGTGTCACTATCCCGGTCTGTCTGACCTCAGTAACAAAGCTTCTTTTCTTAATTTCTTTTCTCAGGAAAGGCGAACCCATAACACTGAAACAATCCCCGAGTTGTTAGGAGAGATTAATTTGCTTTGTGTGTTAGGAAAGGTAGATTTAGGTAGTGTTCGATGGAAGTAAACATTTTTAAACAGTGTAGTGCGAGATGTTTCGAGGTGAACATGGAACTGATGAGCGCTTAATGTTTGCCTTGTTGATCGAACAAAAGAAGAGTTTTCAGGAATTATAGGAAATTTCTTAATCCTTCAGAGCATTTGCTATTATAAAAGTCTACATCTACGTTATCCCAAGGCTTGATCGATGATTGGTGCCCTTGATTGCTTCCGTCCAATTCTTTTACAGCTTTAGTTGCTTTCCTCACGAGATGGAGGAAGATATGCCTCAATTTGTTCTGAAAGGTGACTCTATCCCGGTTTCCGATGGATTACAGTTTTTGGATTTATTTTTTATAGAAAACTTTTTTGGCCCAAGCATATCGAGCCCAAAACCAAGGACAACTGACAACTTTCTTGAAGTGTAGAGTCGGTTTCGGCAAGATGCGGGACATAACTCCATAAAAATCTATACAAGTGTCAATTAGTCCTTCTAAGAAACACTGAATCAATCGTTTGACATTCCATTGCTAACAAGAATGCATACTATAGATAGTCAAACTGAATTCACTCACCCTTGAACTTAGGGTTATAGACAAAAATTATCATAATTTTTAATAATTTTTTTTTGTTGGAATCACTCACTTCACCTATTTTAATTTAAATTGTCCCCTAATTTACAATGTCCTTACAAAACGTGAGCACACCCCTGGGTCATAATTAAGAAAGTAAATCCGAAAAGCAGCATCAATTTGACAATATGCCAATGGTGCTCCAACAAGAATTTGAAAGCAATGCCACGATGACAGGCATCCTTCGCATGAAATTTCTTCCCAAATCCCTTTTCTTTTCGCTTGATTGATGTGCGCGTAGCGCTCATTTTCCAACCCGTCCTTCTCTATAGTATTCCTTGAATACTTATTATGCAGGCACACAGGGCAAACTTCCGCAGCAAGTTCCCTTCCCCACATGCCACGTAAAACAATAGAATTTATTCGAAGTTCCTCGGAGCAAATATTAGCGTTGTAAGGAGCGTGTAATTGCTGGCCCCCGGACAATTGGAGGCGATGATGTACGAGCATATCCTTGGACGAGCTGTTAACGTGCTCTGTTTCAGTATTCTCTAGCACACAAGTGATTTATTACAAAACTTTGATTGGAGCATTAAACTTTGATGGGCTTAAGGGTAATAACTTAAATTGGGTATGAGGACAGGACGACACATGCCATTAAATCCTGTAAAAATAAAAAAATATATACAAAACTAGCTTAAAGGTAACTTGTGGTCTTCCGGCTTTGTGTGTGTGTGTGTGCACTTATATTTTACGATGTGTCAGCATTTAATAAGGTATAAATACCTGACAATGGTGCACATGGGAGATGGCACACATGCCAGCAAATCCTACACATAATCGGGTTGTGCTAATTTTAGTAACCCAACCGCACAGAATCTCCAGTCTCAACTTCTTAAATAATCTTTTGTTCAAACGTGGTATGCCATGTACTATAGCATCTATCTATGCAGGACAGCGCTTAAAGTAATTCCTAATGGCGGCGAACTTTCCTTTGGCTTTTGTTCCAACCTCCTTCAAACGATTCCTCTGTTGCATAAATGGTTTTGTGTAATCTAGAGCCTTTGAGGCTGTGATCGAAAACCAATTAATCTCTCTTGTGTTCGGTATAAGGGAACGAGCAAAACTTTCCTTGTATGCCCTCAGGATACAAAATCATGTAAGGGCAGAGAGTGTTGAAAAGAAAAGAGATTACCCACACGAAAAAAGGGATGACGGCTATATGGCGTATGCGAAGGGTGGTTATTTAGAAAAAAGATTTGATTGAGGAATGTAATTGAATCCTTTAATGTTGTGCACTGAAGTGAATTAGGAAGTAATAAAATTCTCACGTCATATCATTAAAATCGTGCGTCCTTTTGATGATGTCTTCCGAATTGAGTCTTTATCAAAGTGATTTCTTTGTTGTGAAAGGACAACGGCGTTAGAAAAAGGTATTTAGGTCGATTGAATATGGGCCTTGAATTGAACCTGAGTAACAATAAAATATATGACCTTTACAAAGTTTTGTAGCCCTTCTCTGTTGTGTGAAGTTTCTATGAGGCACTACACACACCTTCGATTGGAAACTTGCCACAATCACTCTTTTTTTCAGAAGGCCCAGAAAACATGAATTTCATTGGAATCCCTGTGCATAATTCTGGACTTTATACAAATAAAAAAATACCTACACAATGCGAAGGGCATTACATTTTTTCTCCAACCACAGGCAAAGTGAATAAAATTGGAAATTACTGTGTAGTGCCTGTGGTTCAACATTCCACTTTCTGGAACCGGCTTTATCTTGCTGCCCAGTCAACGTAGCGTTTTTTTTTCTTCCCAAGAAACAACATGACGAATGAGGGTTTGACTCTGCCAAACCAAATGGCACCCGATGATTCTGCATGATTTTGAAATTAATGTTTTGCCATTCGTTGAGATGACCAGGCAGCCAGACTCCATGGGAGATCAGCAAAAATGACAAACTATGCTGGAATTGGGAAAGGCCAAGAGTGCCTATGACACATAAATGTGCAACTCATTTCCGGCTGCTCATGTGAATAGTGTTTGTCACTTCCAGGTATTCTTGGCAATTTTCCTCCGCCTGGGGATAACAATCTATTTTTTTCTTATTTTACATTTGCCGAAAAGCAATTCAAGGACTCAGATATACATACACCCATTGAATGGACAATGATAACAGCAAACAACTCTACAATTTAGGTGCTATGTAATCAAAAGCAAAGGATATGCACGTGTACAAAGGATTCAAAAGAAATTTAGAAAGACCAAATGGGAAAGAGTAGTGAAATGAAAAGAGGGAACACACAAAAAAGAAATAGAATTTCCACAACACTTTCGCTGCAACCTCTAGAACGAGGGTAGTGTCTCAGTCGGCCTTTTTCAGGCTCACAAAAAAGTGGATATATGAATCAAAATTGGAATAACAGAAGAAACTATCTTAAATGTTTGGTTTCACTAGTCGGGTGACCTAGATTTTATCCAAAATCAGGGTATGCAACCCGTCTCTGGCAGGATGTAGGTGGCTCCTTCAGAATCGATTTGTTCGTTGTCTAGTTTCACTTAAATAAAATGCGGCGGACAGGGTTTGTGTTCATTGTGTTGTGCTTCAAGATGTGATATGGTAACTTGGTTCTAGGAGTATAAATGCCAGTAATGGAATTTGCCATCTTTCCCTTAGACTGCATGGAGAATATATCTACAAGAATGCACACGTTCTGTGGTATAATTGATTATGAAAGGATATTTTACAAAGGAAAATTTATTGATGTATTGCTTATAGGATTCGGAAAAATGTTTGCTCGAATAAATCTAGATTACGAGTATATTGGTATACGTATGGATACGGATCATGACTTTGTGATATGTATTTTGTTAAAATTTAAGTGGGTTGAAAATTTTTTTTGCGTCTGTTAAATAGACTGTTAAATAAGATTTAAATAATAAAAGTTGGTGCTTACTTTCTCTGCTCAAGGCGATGTCTTAAATTAAAACATTATTATTGAAGGAGCAAAAATAAAGTAAGAATCGCCGATGACACATTTTATTTTGTTAAAAGCTGGTTTTGTCTTTTATTATCAGAAATATCAAAAGAATCGAATTATTTGTGTGTTCCCGTTATGTGTTAGGTATTTCTGATAGTACTTGTCAAAATTGGGACATCCATAAGCAAAAAAGATCATTCCAGACTTAAACTCAATGTTTACAGACTTAAACTCACCCGAACCATCTTCCCAATCCGTAGGGGACAAACGAAAGATCGGCAGTGAAATCTCTAAAATGAACCAATAACTCAAGTCGAAGCGAACTGCTCTTTGCTGAATTGAGATCGTAAATAAACGTTAGACTTATGAATGGGAGACTTTGAAAGGAATTTTCACTCTCCCTAGTACATTCTTAGTGAATCCGTTTCGGAAGCCAGAACACCATGTATAGAATACGACCACCTTTCCGGTGATATCGAGCAGTGTATCAAATTCAGGACTTTGGCAGAAAAACGTATACTGAAACAGGCTTTAAAAAAGGAAATACCTACTCTTGGTCAGGCCCAGATTTAGATGAAAGGAGTATAAGGAAATTATGGTTCTGAAGTAAGGCGTTTGCATCCCACCTCGGAAGGCTCCTCGGATGGCGAAGCAAGCACGTGCTGTGAAAGAACTGTCGATATAGTTCGATGTAGAAACAACAAAGAATTGGAGTTGCACCGGCCAATCTTTATTACAGTCCTCTATTACTAATGACAAAACGGGATCGATAAAAGCAAATATTCTGGGCATTGCGATTGATTTTCGTGATGGGGTTATAAAGGCAGCACTTTCCGATGCTAATTTCAAACCCGGTTGGCTAATGTAAGTCTTGGACGTAGCAGACAACATAATTCTGAATTCAGTTTCAAATGGGTACAACTCACTATCCGCAGACATACCATACCTACATAACTGTTTTCTTGATCGAAGTCCTGTTCCAGTGAACTAACTTGTAACAAGTTCGATGAACTGTCTCACTCCAACCGGGTATTGTTTCCCGTTACCCTTGTATACTGAAATCGTTGTTGGAAGTAATTTCAATACACAGAATTGTCAGTAGCTTCGGCATTCTAGACAAACAACACCCGAAGACAGGTATGCTGAGACTTTCCTAGCTGGAAATAACCCCTTGTAACAAGAAAACGACAAAACGCGGATTCTTGACGTTGACAGTCATGCTGCCGACATATGGACTCATTCCTCACCTCTCATACTGAAAAATACACAGTCAATATGCTATCGTCTCGTCTGATAACGTCGGACGTCGTATTGGCTACTATCCCGGTTATCAGTCAAACAGTTAAGGAGACCCAGTCCCAAAAAGAACAGTTTGGCACATGAAAAAGCAAACTGGGACGCGGTCTTAACAACTTCTTTAAGACCTTTAACTGCGGTCACTTGGCTTTCTCGTTCGTGACGTTGATGCTGCCGCCGGTATGGTCACTACTTTAATCCTTCTTGGTATGAAATCTTTTATTCCTAACACGATAAAAAGCATCAGACCAAGTCTATGGTACGAGCCGAGCTGTAAAGGGGCCATTAAGTTGAGAGAGGTGCGTTTTCGGTCTTATAAGGCCAATCCAACTGTGGAAAACCGAGAAAAGTTTTACCAAAACAGAAATAAAAATGACTGCGATTCTATAATCCCTCCCGTTAAATTTGCAAATGACCAAAGATTGAAGCGCAAAATTCTACAGCTTTAAAAAAAATCTCAACATTAACAAATCCGCATGGCGCAGGTCACACACCACCCATAGTTTTTAAGTGTTCTTTTACGCTGGACAAACCACTGCGTAAGAGAAGATACTGCACGGGTTATCTAAAGAATTATCTATGGAAGGGTCGGAATCTGCCATATTGTTTTCGGAAAAACTAGTTAAATTGAACGCTTTCCTCATATCTCATATTTGCCCTGAACAACCTTCTTCACTCTTTGTTCTCTTTTTCGTAAAAAATGTTTTCCTATTAAACGACAAACGAGTCCAGAAAGTGACCACCTGATTTCTGGTGAAAAACAGTTTATCCCTCAGCTAATTATTTTTTTCAGGCAGATATTGCGTTATACAAACAAGGCATCTAATAAGCTTGATTTTGTCTTTTAAAAGGAGATTATTGAGCTGAAAGAAAACGCTTTGTACAAATAATTGCCGATTACTGTCAAAGAAAAGTAGCACACTTACTCACACAGGCTTTGCCAGTAATACCCATGTTACAGCAGGATGTAATCCTCTGTATTTTAATTCCTGTACAGGTTAATTCCTTTATTGCACAACAATGAAAACAAACTACACGATAAGTGCATGAGCAAAGGATAACCACCACCTCCAACTAGAGACGATTTATAAAATAAAAAACTTCCCTTTTACTGCGGATTAGGTTGCAGGAAGCAAAAACTATTATTCTGTGTCATCTCCTCGATTTTGTTTATGTACCCGTTCATGCTCCCTTAAATTGATAAAAGCCTCTGCTCTAGCTCCCCTCATCTAAGCTGATGGTAGCAACTTGGGTGGAAAAATAACCGCGCTTCATGGAGGAGAATATTTTGCAATCTAGCAGCGTTAATATGCTTCCAACTGAGACTTTAGCTACTCCATCAACGACTCTATACAATGCCTACACCCATCAAGCCGGATGACTTATTCTGTCTGCCAAAAGAATGAGATCCACTCATAAGAGTTGAGCACAAAGGGAAAATTGGTAGAAAATCCTTCCTGCTTCTCGGTAGTTACGTGTACCAAATTTTTGTGGGTTTTAATGCTCCTCGAGTGAACGATGGAATTTCTCATCGCCAGCATCATAGACTCATCGTCGTTGTCGTCGTCGTCGTCGTCATCAACGTCCTGATAACCTGACTTGAGTGAACATTTTTAGTCGGAAGCATTAACCAAGGAGCCCTCCTCATCGCCTTAATGGCAGAGTATCTGCCTTATGATAAGTTCGCATAATTAATTTCAACGAAAGGATCCCTGCGTATCGCTTTATCACAGTAATGGGCTGAGACCAGGACGCAATGAGAAGAGGTAAGCTCGCGCGTGACACCGGTAGGATGAGTATAATTTTCTTTGCTTCGCACTTAATAATTGCTTAACAATTCGTGTCTTTGGTTTTGATTATGGATATACTGGTACTGTCAGCAAGGACCTTCCCCATGGCATGGACACGAAACGAAACGAATCGCGTTAACGAATGGCTGCACATAGCGAGAAAAAGGATTAATGTGGGACTTTGTTGCTTGGATAAAGTCAGAGGATTCCTTTTTTCGGTATAGGATTTGTGCGATAATCCGTTAGAGCGCATTGTTAGCAGTAGTGATTTGTTGTAATATTTCGTACCTGACGACGGTAATACTATGGAAGCTATTCAAGGCATTTAATTAAAGATGATGATCATGCGATGGTTTTGAGGTGGAGTGGGTAAGGATAAAGGACTTATACCGTCGTTTTTCGTGTTGCTTGAATAATAAAGTGCTCAGGAATTTGATGAATGATAGAGCGAACATTGTGTTGAACAACAGAGATGGAATCCGCTGGGTCCATTAAATTCCGGTGTTCGGTTGTGGGAGGTGGGGATATTTGCGTTCCGGATTGAACGGTTTTGTGGCGGTTAAAAAGGAATTCGCTCGTTGCTTGTCGACGTTGCATGCTTCCCAATTCTCCAGCGAGGAGATAGATTATCTGACGTAGAGAAAAATGCCAGAGCGAAGGTGTATGAGCTGCCTGAAGTGAATGAGTAAATGAGTTTAGCTTATTCAAAGACGTTTTACCAGTACCCTTAGTAGGAAGAAAGGGGAAAATCTGATCTACAGAATGCATTAAGGAAACTCGAGCCATTGGCAAGGCAATGAAGACTATACTGAAGGACACTTGCTGTGGGAGGTAGGTACTCTACACATTCACTTTGAGTTGAATTTCTGCTTTACTCAGAAGCCTGCTTATGCCTGATATCCGACCTGTTGTTATTGAATGGAGTGAATGGAGTTAGAAAAGCAAAGCAACTATGCAGTGATATGAAATTTTAAGGTAGTAGCAGCAGCCGCGTTTCATATTTATTAAGCACTTCGAACTTCTTTTTCTTAATGCCCGCCTGAACGTCTTTTGACCAATGCAGTAGGCATTATGAAATTTTTTTAAGTTCAAAGTATCGACCATAGCTGATTCATTTGCAAGGCTCCAACAAATGCTACTTTGAGGTCAAAACAGGACAAAAAACGAAGTTAACTTAGATTCAAATTAACCTTTAAATTAAAGTAAAAAACTTACCTAATCAAGTGCCTTGCCTTAATTGCAATCTTGCTGTGCGCAGATTAATTTATGAAAAATTATTCCAGCGGACAAGCAGGAAATTAAACATCCAGGAGCGTTCGTCTCAAAATGAGCGGCTTCCTTGTCAGCGTCTTTTGTTATCCAAGTGAGGGTCGGTTGAATATTCAACACCTTTTTCCCTTCCAGCTCCCCCATGCAAATTGAATAAGATCTATGCCAAATGTTTGAATTAAATACTCTGCTGTTTATATAATTACTTTTCTCCGTAGAGGCATAACACTTGCGGACTTAAGCTGGTGTTTCAGTGCAGGGTTTTAATGCTCCGTAATGGCTCATCAGTGTTGGATAGAGATAAACATTTCTCTTCTATCTCTTCTATCCTCAAATTCTTTCCGCCTTTGACGTTCTACTCATTTTATGGGTAGTCTAACCTCTAAATTTTTATAAGTAAGAAATAAAAAAATTTGAGTTGCAGCTCGAGGACTGTAGCTTCACCTAAAGTTAGTTAAGTAAAGAAACGGCGGCTGATTTCAAGTTCCGGCCAAGCGAAACTGAACTTATTGCTACGAGTGAAGTTTGAAAACACGCTGGTCATTATTGAAGTTCAGGACTTGCTCCTTAAATATTGATATTTCCTTATATCCTTAATATATCCTTAATATCCCATTGTTAAAAACTGTTGCAAATTAAGATCCCTCATATGCTAAGCTTTCTGACAATGAGATGCGTCGCATTTTTAAATCGTGTTCTGGATCGACCAGTTCTAAGACAGTGGAGCAGTAATAAGGTGACATATTTGATTTCAATATCATTGAGACTAGAAGGGGAAAATATTGTGAAATTGCTCACAGCTTATTGTTAGATGACAACAATTCAGCAAAGAAAAAAAATAATGTTTACAAAAAACTGAAAGTGTTACTTGAAATTCAGTCGACCGTTAATTTGAATGGTAACTGCGGATGCGTTAATGATTGTTCACTCGCTAATTACGCATTCATTGTCCATTTTGGAGACCATTTCGTCGCAAGAAATAGTCATTTTCAAGGCAAATTTTTCACAACAGTCCTAAAATTCACTTAAATGAATAAATTGTTTTCCAAGCCTCATTCCAGTTGAGTACTTAAAATCTAAAGTACACAATAAACAAAACAATTTAAATAAATCACTACCGAGGCGCGGTGGACAGTTGATCTATTGTCGGTTGACTGCGAAACACTGGTCCTTGTGCATATAATGAGAAATGATTCCTGAAGGAGAATAATACATTCTGTGGAATCGTTATGAAAAATTACACATAATTTATAAATAGCGCCTCTGTTTCATGCCATTGGCCTGGCCTTAGCAATGCGAAATTTTTTGCTGTGAAAACACAAACGAGCGACAGGAGAGGTTATGGCAAAACCAGAGATATCCTTGAAACACAACAATAGTTTGGTTTACGTGCGAGTGGGCCTGAGATTTTCTTCATCATTTCATATTTTTATCCATAATGGGTCTGCGTATTAAGGACATTTTGCAGGCTTCCGGGTGCTTAAGTGTTTAATTTTGTGTTATGAAAAATGTTTCTTTGTTGTGTAAGGATGAATAAATTAAAATTTTGTATTTTGTGTGTGTGTTTTTTTTACGGTCTAGGGTTTATTTAGAAATTAATTATTTTGCATCTTAATGAGGGTCGGACAACTTAAGACTATGATTATCCATAGCTGCGAAGTAATGAGCGTTTTTAATCTCAAACATCTACATGGTGAGTGTAATAAATAAATTGGTTATTTAAAATTATATCCATCCTCATTAGGCGGAAAGAAACGAGAATATTAGTCCCCATTTTGAGTCTTAAGTACGCTAATGAAATTTCTATGTTGACAGCAAAGCTTAGGAACGGGTAATTGTGAGCCCAGGACATTATCACCTACGCAATATCAGCTTTTTGTTAAAAGTTAAGGCACTAATGTACAGACAGCAAAGGTCATTTGAAAAATTTACAGTGAAAAGGCACTATTTTTTCTTTTTTATGTTGTTTAAGGGGCTGCGATATGATAAGGTTTGTGGATGTGGAACAATAAGCGATGTATTGTTCCACACCTTATTCAAAAGCATTTTAATAACTCTCAATGTCAAAAAAATATTATTGGAACTAAGAAAGAATCTTAGCTGTTGAAAGCTAAGCCCGCCAAATTTCTTTCTTCGTCGTATTCTCAATATGACTGTTTGATTATAAGATAAACAGAAACCAGTTCTTATGATCTTCTATCTTATGATCTTATGATCTTATGATCTTATGATCTTATGATCTTATGATCTTATGATCTTATGATCTTATGATCTTATGATCTTATGATCTTATGATCTTATGATCTTATGATCTTATGATCTTATGATCTTATGATCTTATGATCTTATGATCTTATGATCTTATGATCTTATGATCTTATGATCTTATGATCTTATGATCTTATGATCTTATGATCTTATGATCTTATGATCTTATGATCTTATGATCTTATGATCTTATGATCTTATGATCTTATGATCTTATGATCTTATGATCTTATGATCTTATGATCTTATGATCTTATGATCTTATGATCTTATGATCTTATGATCTTATGATCTTATGATCTTATGATCTTATGATCTTATGATCTTATGATCTTATGATCTTATGATCTTATGATCTTATGATCTTATGATCTTATGATCTTATGATCTTATGATCTTATGATCTTATGATCTTATGATCTTATGATCTTATGATCTTATGATCTTATGATCTTATGATCTTATGATCTTATGATCTTATGATCTTATGATCTTATGATCCTGCGAAAGAATGAAGTTTATAGGCCTTGATTTGGACCTGATAAAAGCAAATCTCATTCCTTGTTTTCCTTAAGACAAGACCGATAATGTAATTATGCTTGATACTATACCGTCTTGCACTATTTGCTCCTTGTTGATTTAAGAAAAAAAAAAATCATTAGCTTAAGTTATACAATTTCTTTCACTGAATGGAGGAAGTGAATATTGGTAAAATTTAAATAAGCTCCTTTTATAAAATTTGACTATCTAAGGACGCTCACTAATCTTCATTAAATTCTACAGATACAACTTGCTTATTGTCCAAAGTTGACACAAGGTAGCAAGTATGTAGTTATGTATATAATGTTCTTCAATGAAATCACTTTAGTCAAGGGACTACCATAAAAGACCCTATTCATCCAGATTGTATATAAAAGACAGCGCCTGCATTAAGCAATTACAATGATTAGGACAATACCTTTACTTCTGTGCTTATATTGGGCTAAGAACTAAGTAACCTTATTCCTACGTTATTTGTGCTTCTTCTCTAATTATTGAAATTCATTAGATGCTTCCGCATGAATTCCTGACATACACAAATTTAACGCATAGCTAGCAGGGTAAAGAGAAATTCAGACTTGGTATTTTGGCAATGTAAATCCAGGTTAATTGCAATGTGAACAGGATGTGGTCACTACGGAAACTAAATTGGTTTTCATGTGGATTAATTCAGGCTGCTTTATCATAAAGTTGAGTATGAATACTTTGGCATCACATTTTGCATATACACTGATTTGCTAATTTTCAATATGAACTCTTGCAGTCGCATTAAATTCTGGGGATATGGGTAACGAGAATAATAGATATATTATTAATTTTGGATTTAATACTAAAGCGAAATTTAACTTGAGGAAATCAAATGGGACACACTTATATGGTTAGAGTAAAAGATCAAAGTAGAACATTCACGAAAAACCCAGGTGCACAGATAAGCATACCAAAAACGAGAAATCAACCCATAAAATAAACGCTTAAGGTAAACAGAGTCTTTTGTTGTCAGGACTTACGTCACTCTCTCCGAAAGCATTTTAATCCCACACGGACTCCTAGTTCCTTCCTGCCTACGGTCCCTAGTTTTTAATAGATCCAAAAACCTTTGTTCTTTAATATTAAACCAAAGCCAAAATATTTAATAAAAGATATTTTAAGTTTTTCAATAGACATCCTATGTCCTACCTATAACATCAAAATTCACGGTTAATAGACCAAGGTTCGGTCATAGGAAAAGGGAACAAATTTCGGTCTCAATTATGTCAGGGCACAACACAAAAAAAAATCACCAACCACATTATTTTCTTAACTTAAAAAGTTTCACTATAAACCCTCGATTAACCTCACACCAAAATTTACTGGCATTCATCCGAAAACTCCTCTATATTTAGGGCCCCGTACCCGTAGGCACGGGAGAGAAAAGCATACAAAAGAATCCCAGTAAAAGTAATAATCGGCTCCCCGTACCACATGTTCAATCACTTTCGTATCAAAAGCACAGAAAATATTTGCCCCCCATTATGACACACAGGAAGCATTATTCCTTCAACAAAATGTGCCCTTTAAACCATGTCGACTGCCAGAATAAAAATGAAGGAGAAACCTTAGGAACAAAAAAAATCGGTGCGCCCCTAAAATGGCTAACCGGAGGACCATATCAAAATTTGTATTTAAGGCTTTTTTTGTTGCGAACAGTTTAAAAATTGTTTCTTCTGTTCTTTTTGTCATTTTTGCAGGCTGGCCTTGTGTTTTCATTCATCCTGGGCAGTTTTCAGATGAACCATTCCCGGGAAGCAAAAGGGGGGCTTAGTGTAATCATAATAATAACAATAGTGCTTGTAGTGGCAGTGGTTGTAGTAAAGGATTGATGAAGCGAGCATAATGGCTAGCAAAAGAATAAATAATTTGAGCGTAAAAGAGGAAAAAATAAAAAGTATGATGATGGAAATTTGTTAGGTTGGAAAAGGACCTTTTTTTGAGGGGGCAAATTGTAGATGGGATGCTCCTTTTTGTGTCTGTGCGAATTCTAAACAAGTTTTTGCCTTCGTCATTTAGTAATTTGTGTTTTTAGCATTGTTCATTGTATCGTTTTATCCTTTGATTTTATTTTATGCAGGCTTATACTGAGTGTCCTTTTTCTGTGTCGGCTATGGATGAACTGATTGTTAAATCGATTTTGTCATGACGAAAGAAGGGACAGAAACGGAAGTCTGGTCTGAGAGGAAATATCTTTGTATCTGTGAAGAAAATAGAACAAGCAAAAAAAGTTTTACGATCCCAATAAAAGCGTGTCTCTACAAGAGTCTCAGGTATTCAAATAGGTTCACGTATGTGGGTTCAAAGAATACATTAACATGTCACATATGACCGCCTTGTTTGTTGACCTTTGAGAATGGCACGTCTTGTAGAAGGACACGTTTTTAGGCTCTTGCCATAAGCTCTCCAGTTTAACAGTTTTACCTTAAGGAGTAGTTTGAAAGGAACATATGTTCAGGGTTACATAAATACACGTTCTTAATAAGCATATGTATGATGTTCACGTGGCATACTCTTTTTTTGTGCTTTAACTACTTACTTGAAAAAGAGTTCATGTTCTGCTCCCTGTCAATACTCGACTAAGTATTTTGCAAAATGCCTGTACACTCTTAATTGGGTACCCTACCATAGCTGATTGAAGTGTTAAGCTTGAGGAAGGAAACTGACTGAAACTGAAAGAATGTCATAGGTGTTTGCAAACGATCTACAGCATAGACCATAAGCAACACAATCATCGTCTTTTTCATTCAAGACTCTAAAGACTAAGTTGTTTTACAATGACAAGGAAATAAGGCAATTATACCCAAATTCAGCAAAATTTTAGGACGCTGAAGCTCCCCCAAAACAAAAATGAAAAACTGACAAATTTAGAGGTAGATTTATTGATAATTTGTAATTAAAACAATCCTGACTAATTCACAGTAAAATATGTGCATATCGAGGTACTGTATTATTATGTCTGCAATTTTTCAGATTTTTCGTTCTAATAAGTTAAAAAAATATAAATCAAAAAACCACAAAAAAAGGGAGCGAAAGGGAGCAAAACTGCCACGCTTTTAAATCCCCACCTATTGAAAATTGTTTATATATGGTTGATTTCTTTTGAAATTTCCTTTCTGATGGTGAACATATTCAATATCCAAAACTATCCAGAATTACTTCACTCTATTTTTGCAACATCGGTTTTTGTATTCCTTAATTTCAAGCGTCCATATCTTTAAAACCATGATTTTAAGAATGCTCTAAGCTTTCATGACTTCGCACGTTCCTTTCCCCTCCCGGTAAGAAAGCATTAATTCGATTCCTACGTAAATCAGCTTATGTCATCATATTATGCCCCTACAACTGCTTATACTTGTGAAATTTTACTCTCTCGTGCTCTCATTCGCAATCTTTAAATATATAACATGCTATTCGAAGTTAGCCAAATAAGTAAACTGTCTGTTATATGTTGTTAAGCTCCCTGAACTTTCTCTCGCTCATACTGGATTCGGTTTTGAAGAATTTCAAGTAAATGCATGGCATAAGCTTTTTGTCGCAATCACAAAAGTGTTCAGAAGTGCCGATGCAGTGTTGAATAATAGTGTCAAATAATATAAACACATAAACAAAAATAAGTGTTAAATAATAGAAAAAAGTTAAACAACTCGGCGATAAGGAAAACGAACTTTTTTAACAGAGTTTGTAGAACCACCTCAAATTTATGAATATCCGGAGCAGACTGAGGGTTCACAAAAACAAAAGTTTCAAGCAAAATGGCTAAAGGAATACGCTTAGCAAATACAAAAAAGCTATAGAGAGCTTTTTTTAGAGTTTTTGTGATATTTTCCAATGAATATCACAAAATGTCAGTGGTCACTTATTATTATTATTATTGAGTTTCTTATGAACTTCTCAACCTCTGTGGAGTTGGAAATTACCTACCCCGGGCTACGCCAAGGAATAGGCTCTGTTGTGGCCAAGACCATGTTCTGGGCCTTTAGATTGAGTTAATCTGCTGCATGAGCCGCCGCACTATGTTGCATGTGTTAAGGATAACAGATTTTTGCATATTCTCTAATGCGCTTTCGAGATTATGTTCCTTGAGATGGAGAATCAGGGATTTCGGAATTAATCCTGTCGCCGAGATGATTAATGGTGTGATCGTCACTCGGTCTACCTGGTACGTGCTCCTGAACTCCCCAGCTAGTTCTATGTACTTTTCAATTTTTTTGCTGTAAGTTGTTAAGATGTTGTTGTTAAGAGGTATGGCTACATCAAAAAGATTAATAAGTTTGGCCGATTTGTCAAAAAGGACGATATCAGGTTTGTTGGCTCTTATAGTGCGATCAGTTACGATCGCCCTGTCCCAATATAGTTTCGCGCCCCTATTTTCCAGTACTGGCGGTGGTTCGTACTTATAGTATGGAATTTTTTTCGAAGCTAGTTTATATTTGTGGGCTAAGATTTGGTGAATGATCTTTGCAACTTGATTATGTCTCACCGTATAGTCAACTCCTGCCAAGACTGAACATCCCCCTATAATATGGTCAATTGTTTCGGTTTGGTTGTTACATCGCCGACATGAGTCGCATCGTATGCTTTCTTTAAGGATATATTTTCGATAGTTCCGTGTCGCTATCACCTTGTCCTTGATGGCCAATATAAATCCTTCTGTTCCTGCGAAGAGAACATCGCGTTTTAACCATAGATTGGAATTGGTGAGATCAATATGGGGTTGATTCAATTGACTTGGATGTACCCCATGTAATGTCTTGGCTTTCCAGGTTTCTAGCAGCTGGTTTTCTGAGAGCACATTCTCTGGTACTTGAAAATCTTCAGCCCCCATATTTAAGGGGGTGTAATTTTTATCTGCCAGGCAGACAGTCCGGAACAAATCTCGGAGGTATCAATATGTGCTCTAAAATAATTCCTCAGTTTCATGATTTGCGAGTTCTGTAGATTTGGTATATCGAGAAGTCCTCGTCCTCCAACTTCATTTGGTAGCGAGCAGCGTTCAATTGCACTTTTTGGGTGGAGACATAGATGTTTTGTCAGACTTGTTCTTATTGATGCTGCAATCTGATCAAGGTCCGTGTTGGACCACTTTACTATTCCAAACGAATATGTTAATACCGGAATGGCCCAGGTGTTAATGGCTTTGCGCTTATTTCCGGCATTTAAGTGCGATTTGAGAATCTGTCGCATCCTTTGGTCGAATTGATGTCGTATATTCTTCTTAATTTCGTTATTTGCTATTCCCTTCAGTTGCAAGAAACCCAGATACTTATAGTTGTCGCCCGATGTTAGGTTGGCAATTCATTTTGCTTCATCTAAAGAGTATCCATCGGTATCTTCTTGTACGCGTCCTCTTTGGATATGGATGGTCTTGCACTTATCAATACCAAACTCCATTCCAATATCATCACTGAAATTTTTTATGTGTTCTATCATCCTATGAAGCTTCTCTTTGCTGCTCGCGTAAAGCTTTAGATCATCGACGTACAATAGATGGTTGATAAGGAGGTTTTCAGTATCTGCTTTTAAATTGAACCCAATGTTAAGTCTTCCAAGGATTTTACTTAGCGGATTCATGCAAAGGCAGAACCAAAGTGCGCTGAATGCATCTCCCTAGAAAATCCCGCATCTTATAGGTATAGGTGAGCTAACATTTGGTCACAAATTCAGCTTTACGTTCCATTTGTTCATGGCCACCTCCTTAAAACGAATTACTCTTGTGTCAATTTTGTGGGTGTTGAGAGTTTCTAGTAAGTAGGAATGCGGAAGACTATCAAAAGCTTTTTTGTAGTCAATATAGCCCATTGAGATATTGCGTTTATTTTTAAGTGCTTGCTGAACGAGCACAGAATCAATCACTAGTTGGCTGTTTGCATCCCATAGAGTTTTTCGCGCATCCTTTTTGTTCACGTGTTATGATGTTGTTGACTGTACAGAGTTGATATATGCGGTTGGTGAACATTTTTGTTAGTAATTTGTAGGTGGTTAAAAAACACGGAGTCGAAAATTAGCTGGATCTGGTGCATTGGTTCGTTTCGATATAAGAAATGTATTTCCGGTCATCATATATGAAGGTATTGTTTCGGGTTCCATCAGAAGCTCAGAGAAACATTTTGCTATAATTATATGAGAAGCAGTACATTTTTTAACTTAGTTGCAAATAGTTGCAACTATTTTCTCGTTTCAACTATTTTCTCTTCAGAAATCCACGCGGTATTCAGGTTAGTTGTTTTTGGTTTGCTCGAAATATCTTTCCAGAACGCCTCGACTTGTTCCATAGGGGGAAGCTCGCACGTGGCGTTTGTTTGCGCGTTTCCAAGTTTTCTGTAGAACTGCTTTTGATTTCTTCCAAATAGCTCATTTTCTAACTTTCTGGCTCTACATTTTTTATGTCTTTCAAGTCTCTTTGAGTAGGCTGCCAGTTGCTGGGCTTTTTCGTCCTTATATTCTGCCAAATTATAGCTTTTATTTGCCTCTGGATATGCTTTGATCTTACTCCACTTGTGTAAGCGGTAAGTCTTCCTAAGTCTTGTATTATTTTATAATTTTATTGTTTTGACCTTCTGTTTTGACCTTCCCTGAGTCAGCAATTTTTTCATCATGGTTCTTACTATAGAGACTGCGGTCACATGAAGCAGTGAACCTGTTCGATATCGGACGCAGTTTCTAGATAGTCGGGTAAAATCTGGGTGTTAACAATTTCGGCAAGCTCGTTGACCTTCTTGTTGCTATAAAGTCTTGGGATTCCATCTCTTATGAGGGGGTCACTGTTTTCATAGATTGCAAAAGCTGCTCTAAAATGCTCCCGGAGCGTATTTTCAATTTCAGATGTCGTAACCAATTCTGTTTCTATGGTCACGTTTTCAGCCCCTGCAGATAAGGTTCTAGAGTCTTGTTCAAAGCTACTGATTTGCTGAGCGATAGGGCTTTGAGTTTGAGTGTGAGCTGGTAGATACTCGCTGTCAGGCGCATCTATGGTTTCTGTTACTAAATTTTCATTCTGCTCGGTAAGCGTTTGAGCTTCTATTCGGATTCTGTCCATTCTGATATGCTCCCTCGCTTGGTGTATCGTATCTTGAATTTCCTGTACGGTGAGTAATTTTTTTTGTCATGATAGCTCTCCTTCTGTCTGCTATATTTTGTTCTGTGAGTGTTGAGTAGTTGGGGAACTGTTGCAAAAAAAGTTTTCTCATGTCAGTTCTATACACATGCATATCGGTTTCTAATCTGGTAGATATGAAGTAGGAACGTAAAATAGACTTATTCATTTCAGGTGTCCATTTAATTATTATTATTATTAATATTATTATTGTTAACTAAATACTAACTATTACTCATTAAACTAATTACTAATTATAACTTACTATTTAGTACTAATCTTTTTGTTGTTGTTATTACTATTATTAATATTACTATAATAAATAAATAAATATAGTGGCACAACAGCTCGAGGTGAACCAGGGCCAACAAGGGTGTGTTAATTTCTTTTACATACAAAGGGACCTACAATTTTTGCCGAATCCGGCACTTTGAGAAGTTTTTCAAGACAAATGATACTCTCGGAGGGCTTGTCAGACCCCGCGGAGGTGGGGACCGAGAAAAAGAACAAGTCTTTTTTTTTTGGTGACAATGGCAGGATTCGAACCCAGACCTTCGGCGTAGTAAGCACACACACTAACCACTACGCCACGGCACCCCACTATTAATATTACTATAATTATTAATACTAACACTTCTCATCTTTATTTCATTTACCTTTTTCTTTTCTAATTTTGTATTGAAAAACGTCGTTTGAAACTCCTCGGGTGGAAAGGTGATGACAAACTGGGCCTACAAAAGTCAACTCGTTTGTAATAACCCTACTATCATCACAATCTAGTATTACGAGCTAACATAGGTGTTCTATTTTAATTTTCGGTGGACCTCCAAAGTCTAGTTAGATTAAGAGTAGAACAAAAGCTGGAGTTATACAGATTTAAGAAAGTAGCTCGACGAAACCGACATTTAGCACCCCCCCCCCCCCGTAAAAATACATCCTGGATTCCCCACTGGTATTACCGAAGCTTAATCGGTCCTTCTGTGACAGACCGCAGTATGCTCTATTCCTATTCCTATTCTTCTTTCCCTTAATATCCTCCTTTTCATTCCTATATTGTTTCTAATACCCAACCCAGGGTATATTAAGTTTGATGTATAGTCTGTAACGTAGTGAAATAATCACGGTAGACCCCAAAAACCTTTTAGAGATATGAATGAGATCGACAGGAGAATCGATTAAGCCGTGTCCATCCGTCCATATGTAAACAACTTTTAGGCCTAAAATTTTAAGCTAGATGGACTGGAAGTCCACTGGACCAGATCAAGTTTGAAAATTAGTTGAATCCGCCCATTTTTCTCACTTGAGCTATGTTAAAATGTTGCTAGCACGCTGATTTTTACTATGTAAAATTTAACTTAAAACAAGTGAGTAAGTGCAAGAGTTCATCGGTGACAAACTTCTATATACCCGGCCCTATATACCATGTAACACCAAACCTTAAAGTTTTTTGTCCCGAATTCATATACCATTTGTGTAGGTCACGTCCCCAAAAGTGGGCATGGGCTTAAAATTAAAATCAATTAATTGTAATTTCGTTAGAATCATGACAAAATGCGTTAAAATGGAAATTATATTGTAAAAAACAGTTTTTTCCTAAAAACGCCTCCTAAAAGATTCTGGAGCTCAAAAGTTTGTACGGAACAGGCTTAGCAAATAGTAACACCTTTAATATTTTTCATAACATTTTTTTTCGATTTAGGGTGAAACTTTCTGAGAAATCGGGTTTTTAAACCAACATCTTGAAAGTGGTCGATATTGTGGGCAGTCCAATTTTTGGTTTTTAGAGTTTTTAGTGCATTATTGCTCTATAGCGAAATTTGAGTTCCTACGCCTTGTCCAACTTGACCAAAGGCTTGCCTTACATTGAAGCCAAAATATATTTTAAAGTGGGCGTGGCCTTTGGCTGATTTAAACAATTTTCACACTTTATCTGTACAAAATAAGAACCACGCTCCAAGTTTGAGCATCCTAGCTCAATTTTTAAGACCTAAATTCTCACACATACGGACGGACGGACATAGCTTAACCGATACAACGGTCGTACATATCTCTAAAAGGTCTTGGGGGTCTACGGTGATTATTTCGCTGTGTTACAATATTCCACGCATATTTTATAATTAAAGGTGAACTTACATTAAAGTTCCACAAATGATGAAAGTTGATAAAACAAAGTGCCATAGAGCTTTTTATTTACATACACAACATATTAACACAAAATGATAATGCGTCTTCTTGTTGCAATTTCTTTTCGTAACTTATTTTAAATCACCATTTTTCATTTAACAAATAAAAAAACACTTTTAAACATATCACCGAAAAAAGCATTTAACGTTTTTCTAAAATAAACAGTCAAATTGTGGGGTGTGGCCAATGGACCTTTCTCAAAAGGCCCTTTCACTTAGAACTTCAGGTTTGCCGTCGAAATAAACAATTAACCTCTGATATTTCTGTGGTTTCGAAACCTACTATGCTTGCCACCCCCGTCAAAAATTATACACCAAGGGGCTTTTATATTCAGTAAGTGTGTTCCGTACTTATGTTGGAACATATCAAACAATGCATAACCTTACGTGTAATTGTAATGCAATCGCAATTATGTGATCCGTTTTAATTTCGCGCCCGAAGCTAAACAAATGTTCAACCTGTCCTTCTGACCTCATTTTCCAGCAAACAAATAATTGAAAATGAAAAATTAACCGCAAAAATTTTCCGTGAATATTTGCCAACTCATTAACATCATTTTTTTTTAACAAATTGACATTAAAACTACTGCAGCGGCAATAATGTGAAAAACCTAAAAACCGCATCCCGGAAATTAAAATCCAACCACGTGCCAGCAAAAAAATTACCCATTCAACCAAATCGGGTCCTCACATGGAGGATTCACTTCACTCTGCAATCAAAAAACCAAAAATTATTTGTATACTCTATTAGTAAAAAAAAGGACATAGGAAAAAAAGAAAACACAAAATGGAAATCGTATCATGGTAGTTGGGGAATTGTGTCCTTAAATCTCTTGGAAGCGGAACGAGCTGTTTGAGTCCTGCTAAAACTTTTAACGGAATAAATACACAAATAAATCATTTGGGCATATTCGTCATTCGATTTGAAATTTAGTTCCTCCTTCGTCTATGTCCTTGGTGACCAAGGACCGATGTGATGTAAACCGCACTGAAAGCATACATATATTAATTTTATTTCCGATTGTGCTGCTGCTTCTAGCTCCTCGTGTATACGAGCATAATCAAATCAGATTTGGAAATGTTTTACCATAGTGCTGCTTTTTATCCTGCGATGCTGGGAACTGGGATCGATCGGTTCGCTTTTTTTTTTGAATAAAGCTTTTACATAGTCTGTTTATCTTTTTTTTTACTCCAACATTGTACTCCAACAGTGTGTAGCTTTTGTAGATATGTCCTGCTTTTATGTTGCCAATTATAAGCGATATTGATAGATGCTATATTTTTTTTTGCCATGGTGATGATGTACTCCCGGGAATAAGGGCGGTATGATTAGGGGTAGGTTATTTAAATTGCCTGCTCATCCGTAGCGGGAACTGTTGAAATGCCATTTCGACTGCGAACCGGATTTAGATTGGCGTGGTGAGTTGTTTTTTATGGTGTTTTATATTTTTATAGGAGGATGGGGAATGGATCCAGGGACCCGGACCACCAGTAGTAAATTGAATACGGAAATCTATGACAACGGGAAGATTGATTTATTGTGAATAGTGCTTTGACATGGGAGTTTTGTGTTGTTTTTGTGGGCGATTTGGGGTGTAACTGTTAAGGGATTAGCTCTTAAGTTATGGCCATGGAAAAAAGGGAATTTAATTTAAAATGCTATTTAGTTGGATGCCATTAAAGACGGAGGTTCTGGGCTATTTTTTTTTATTTAGGGACCATGATTTCTGTGAGCTTCTTTCATTTTATTTGTACTCACGCAAGGGCCTCGGAATATAGTAGAGAAAGGATGTTCAATGATTAACTTCGTAAAATATGATCCTTTAACCTTTGTGAATATTTTATTTGCAATAGCTTATAATGTATAGTCTCCTAACAGACCAAATGCAGCCGAGCAATTAGTGAAGGCCCTTAACAACTGCAAGGTTGACATCACTTCCTGCCATCAAGGAAACGCGGTGGGATAGAGCGGGCAAAGGGAGTATGAAAAACTGAGGCTTTTACTACGGCTATACCGACTTCAAAACTACTATGCTAGGTTTCACATGGCCACCACAACGACACCATTTGTTTTTTACGATTACGATTAATGCCGGCAAGCACTTGCAGTGAAGGACTAGAGCTATTTCCTACACGCAGAGGAGGAGAGAAAGAGCAGTGGCTTTTCCGAACGAAAAAGAGAGATCACGAAAAGCATGCGGTTGAAATGATAGAGAGATGCTACAACAGGATTGAGGTTCGAAAGTTTTACCAAGGGACCAAAGAGACCTTCCTAGGGTAAAAAGTTCGAACGGAAGCCTGTTGTGTTGAAGATTTGGAAAAACCATTTCGGCAGACTGTCTTACCGCGTCGACGAAGCGTGTCCCGCTGTCAAGCGAAATAAACCGTTCAACCCGGGGAAAGAAGTCACTGACGTATATGAGCGGTAGTGCCCAACCGACCTGGATAAAGTAAAAATAGCTGTGTCTAAGCTTAAGTGCAACAAGGAAGCTTGTCCGACGAACGGAACCCGATTCTGAAGAGAGGAGACCATCTGTATTGTGTCAAGTGTCAACTACAGAGCTATCAGTTTTCTTAAAACCGCGTATAGAAATTTTTTGCTGCACTGTGTTAACCTCTTAAGCCGCTCATGCCTTTAATGTCCACCATCGATCAAGCATTCACACTGCGGCAGATCTAGGAGAAAAAAATTCATACCCACCACCTTTTTATCGATTTTAGGGCTGCATCTATAACAACGACAGCATCTATAGATATGATATCTATCTCATCTATAGATATGAGCACAATGGCTAATCGTGATTTTGTGCAGGATGACGAAGGACGATGAAAATCTTGCGCTGTTCCGTCAAGGTCGGAAAAGATCTCATCGACGCTTTTGGCGAATATGGGCTTATCAGTCAACGAATGCAACACTGACGTCTCTGACAAAACATCACCATATAGCTAGAAGACTATAGGGACTTTGTGTACCTGATGGGCTCCGCTATAAATTCAGAAAACTAAACTCGCGCTGAGTTCAAAACAAAGGTTAACTCTTGCCAATCGCTGTTTCTTTAGCCTAAGAGAGCAATGATTGATTAGAAAATCACACTGTCTTGCAACTGAATTATTTATAAATAAGACCGTCATCGCCCCTGTCCTGCTTTACAATGTCAGCATGGCTCCTGTCAAAGGCCGATGAAAACGTGTAAGACTGGAAACGGCTAGCTGGAGATAGAGCGGACTGGCGTAGCTTCTTGGCTGAGAGGCAGGGCCAGGCCAAACTGTGGCGCCACTTTAAGTTAAGGCTTAGGTGTGTCAATACTCCAGCTTAGGACGAAAAGCAGAGAAAGTTGTGCAGAGAGGAAACACAAAAAAACGATGGCGTTAGGGAAGGTTCTATTAAAAAAAAAGATTACTTAAAATATAGAATTTTGCCTTGATAATATGTATAAAAACGCTGGGAGTACCAACAACTTTACTCCCACAAAAATGCGTGCAAAAAAAAAAAAATAAAAATAAATTACGAGTAAATAAACTCCCAAATAAGTTACGATTTCTACAGAAGTTGCAGTAACGAGGAGGAGGAAGAGACCATGGTTCACCTTCTGTGTAATTGTGAGAAGGAAACTCTAGGTGAATGCTTCTTCGAAGATCTAAACGATGTAACACGACTCGACATAAAGAGAATAGTAAGATTTATCTCCGTATATAATTGACTTAATTGCCTCATTGGTGAAACATGAGACAACCCATCCCTCTACCATCTGGGAACTCAATCGTAGAACACGTACGGTTAACACCAAACCCTCCCATTGCTACCTCTGAATCAGGTTCACTTGCACTCTCCCATCCTTGGGTATTATTCTCACTTGAGGGGCAACAGATAGAAGATCTTTAGAGATCTTGCTAGACTCGACTTAAAGAGGATAATGGCCTTTATTGGGTTTAACGCCTATGTGGTGAACCACACAATCTGTCCCCCATACCACCCGGGAACTCATTAATAAAATTCCTACAGTAAACGCCATATAAACCCATCATCAACGATTATCGCCAGCCCCCTTTAGCCTTTTTCAGGTAAGTCGCTAACTAAGCCATCATTGAGTGATATGCTTCAGAAAAGAGTTACACCGTTACTGGTTGCCTCGATCTTTTTTATTAAAAGCGGGTAGTTATCATTTAGGTCCTCGAGCTGGTAACTGCGGTCCGACAAAGTGGTAATAAAGGACCAATGGACCTCCTTTGGTCTAAGAGTGTCCCTATCTTGCGGGGACAGCCACCTAACCTTACCTACGCATAATCAGGCCAACAGCAATAAAGGCACCGGACAGCCCTTCTGAACTTTTACCCGGACGGGCTAAGGAATCTTGTAAGCCTAAATCTGGCAGAGTAAGAGGCATATCTTCCTCCGTTGCATTTATTGTACAGTTTTCTCGCTGCGGGCAACAAGATCTTTTTCTTTATTGATTTCTTCCTGCTACTAAAAAATAGTAACAGAGTAACATGGCAAAGACAGCTGTAAACATTTGTCGAGCACCCCTTCCCAAACTAAGCTCTATATTGATTCAGTTGAAAGATAAAAGTTAATCTCAGAATTTTATTACGTTATTGGAAGGGATTCGAAAACAGATAGGAGCTGTGCTGGGACACTTTGGTTTCAAACTGCTTAGGACTGAAATAATTAGTGTGAAAAGATCGCCTGTGGAAGCCTGTTCCTCATTTTGGAAACTGTTTCTGCGAAAAAAAAGACTCCAATGCATACAAATCAGCAATTAATCTTGTTCTGTCTCCCCTTTTATGGTGCATGGTGGGAGACTCTCTCCTATCGGCTCTCAACCTTCCTGGAACCTACACACAAGCTTACGCGGATGATGTCGCCGTTCTTTCTTTCGGCTCAAACCTAGGAACTGTGTGCTCTCAGGCGCAGAGATCCCTAGACTTGATGGACGATTGGTGCACTAGGAATGGCCTTTCAGTGAATCCTCTTAAAACTACGGTTGTTCTTTTTACGAAAAGGAGAAATGTCACTGGTTTGACTCAACTCGTGCTTAAAGGTGTCACTATCCCGATATCCGATAAAGTCAAATATTTGGGAGTAATCCTCGATAGAAAACTTCTCTGGTCCATGCATGTTATATCCAAAACCGAAAAAGCACTGTCTACTTTCTGGCAGTGTAGAGGTTTTTTTGGCAAGACATGGGGCCTATCTCCGAAAAGGGTCCTCTGGATCTATACGGCCATGGTAAGACCACTCCTCTCATATACATCGGTTGTTTGGTGGAACAGGCTTTCGCGGAAACGTGATACGCAGTATCAGTACGCGGAACGGCTTGTCTTGGCTGCACAGGGGCCTTCCCTAGTGCGCCGGGCTCTGCTCTAGATGGTCGGATGAACCTCCCCTCTTGATATATCTATCATGGGGTGTACGCTAAAAATCATCTTTCGCTTAAAGAGAGGTGGTTTTTGGTACCACACGCATTGCAATTTTGAAGAACTTGTTTGAGAATTGTCCTTCGACCCCTGTCTTATGGACATGCCCTCTGACGCAATACGCCAAAAATCTTTTTGCGACAAAACTACCAAGTCGACTTTCCTCAGGTAATGGAATGGCTTCGGCCAGACTCTGACCCAGGGAAAGAATGCCATCGCATTTTCACGGATGGCTCCAAAACCGGACAGGGCTCTGGTGCTGGAGTCTTTGTGGAAAGCGAGAACATTAGACTCCACTACCCATTAGGGAAATATGCGTCTGTCTTCCAAGCGGAGAATACCGCTATCCTAAGGGCTATGCGCTATATTGTGACCAACAGGTGAAGGGCGAGAAGCATATGCGTTTGCAGTGACAGCCAAGCCGCTCTAAATGCGTTGCTCAAACCTCTTACCTCGTCCAAGATAGTGCTTGAACTCAAGTATTCGTGGAACTTAGTCGAAAGGCTAAATACAGTGAATCTTGTTTGGGTTCGAGGGGATATCTGGTATCCAGGGAAATGAGATCTCTAATAAGCTTGCCAGACTAGGCTCAGAAGAGGTTTTCTCAGGAACCGAACCTGCTTTAGGCCTGCCTGTGTCTGTTGTCACGTTTGCCATTGATACTTGGGTTTCTCATGAGCACAGGGCTCGTTGGCGTGACTGCGATGGGCGCAGACAGTAGCAACCTCTGACAAATGAAAAGCTTCCCCTTGTTAAGAGTCACTAAGGTGACTTTTTAACTTATGTCAAAAAGTGAAATCAGAACAAAGGTTTAAAGTTCCATTGTAAAATAAGAAGAAACTGCTTCAGAACAAAAAATTCTCAGAACCGGTGAAAAACCACTCATAGAAATCATTCCACAATAAGTTACTCCCAGATGCCATATCAAGGAGCAAATCTAATTTTGCCTCGACAAAGTTGAAAGAAGAAAGAACATTTAACATGAATTCATTCTTCCGCGTTAATACCTTTTTACTTAACCTTTTTCACTATCACAAAAAATATCTGAAAAATAATGAAAATGTCCCTTAAGTGCCTCATTCAGGTCTTGCCCCATTGGGCAAATTGAAAACTCAATCTATTCATGAGAAAAAAGCCATCTAAAGGACACTCGCTATTAGATTGCGGCACAAAGCCCGCCTTTTCCCAATCGTTTTTATAGGGAAATCCACAAATTCCGAAAAATTCTGAACAATGTCGTCCAAATACAAAAATGAATCTACTCGGTGTTCCCATTCCCAGCCCCCATTGACCTACATCAACCGCATGGTGTGGTTCGCCACCAGCCAGTGCTATCATCATCGTTAAGCTGCAACAGTTTGCCTTTGGGACATCGGAGAGGCGCTACGGCATAAATCCACTTCCGATAGAGTCGAGCACGAGTTGTCACTGTCATTCGCGGTGCGAAATGTGTGCGGTAAGAGGGCATATTATTGCCGAGGTGGACTCTTGAAATCCCTCCAGCTAGGCTCAAGTGGAAGTCTGCTCCAAGTGGAGTAATAAAAATACGCCTAAGAATAAGAACAAGAATAATGATAACGAAAAAAGATGCAAAAGAAAATATCGAATGGCACTTTCGGTCCCACTTGAGCAGGAAAGGATTATTTATCGCCTCTCCCTGGCCAGTTATTCGCTTCCACACACATTAAGCTGATGTCCTGCTGGCAGCTATCTTTACCATCTATCGTATTCCATGCTTGCTTAATGATTAACTTCCCTTCGTCCTTGGAAGGGTATAAATCTTTGTCCAGCCAGTAGACCACTGTACATCAGTTATAGTGTTGATCATGGTGGCTCTTCATCATGGTCCACCCAGCCACCCAAATGTTATCATTATCATTGTGCTGTGCCTCCGTGTCGAGTGGGTTATTTTATTTGTTCTCTCATTTGCTTGTGCAGCTTTTCTTGTCCTTTGGTCAACTGAGCGATTTCATTTCATCACTTTTCCTGGGACTGGGATTGGGATTCTCTGTGCGCCTTGTAAAGGATTGCCATGCCATTGCCATTGCTGTTGTAGTGAACCGGAGAAGCAATTAGATGAAGAGAGAGGGAGAGAATTTAATTAAATTAACAACGCTTCTTTTGGATAAGGTTTCTGAATGAATATCCCAGGCTCCAGTATTCATTCGCCTACATAGTTGGTCGTCTGTTTCGAGATGTCGTCCACGACAGACAGCAATTAATTGAAGGACAACAAATAGAGGGAGTCGAGCACTTTAATTTAATAAAAACATTTCAATAAAACAATAATTTAATTGGATACCGCGGAGAAGCGGCTCCCTTTCTTGGGGCGATAAAAGTTTTATGTCTTCACTTGTTTAAGGGTGGCGAGTCCTACAGGGAGTAAAGTGAAATTCTCAGGCAATTATTATAAATACTTTAAATGCTTGTAAGGAAAGGAAACGTGCGTAAAAGAAAAGAATCTACGGCGTGGGCTCAACAGACCTACTTTTCTAAGAATATTGTGATGTAAGATTTATATCGATAATAGAAGTTTGAAAATTTATTGAAGTGACAGCGTGCTTTCAACTTTCTACGACAAAATTCACTTTGAGCATGAAATTATTTAGGTTATAAGAAAACGCTTTGTTTTGGTTGCTATACCACTGAATTCTTTAAATGCTTCTATCTACCAAGGGGTAATATAATAATTGCCAAAGGATTCATCATTTTTCCACAGTATTTTTGTTCTCTGATAATTTTTCCCTTCAAGAAGCTGTGACCCTGAAAAATAATATTGGAAGTAGTATCATTCCATAGTGGCACATGGAACGAGTATACAGATTGCAAAAAGCAGTTTAAGTACTTAGTTAGGAAGTCAAAAAGAGCTTCATGGCAAAGATACTGTGAATCTATCGCAGCAACAGACGAGGGCTCGAGGCTACGCAAAATGCTTTCAAAAGAAACTTGCGCTCCCAGCTACCTTAGGAAAAATGATGGAACCTGGGCTGTGAGTAGCCAAGAAGTTCTAGAAACTCTGGTGGAAACGCACTTTCCCGGGTCCACTTTAGCAGACGGTATGTTTCGGCAATCTGAGAGAACAGGCATCTCACTCTCCGAAGAACTACGGTACGAACTACGGTGGGCAATTCAGTCCTTCAAGCCGTACAAATCTCCGGGACCGGACGGTATTCTCCCGATCATGCTGCAAAGAGCACCGGAGTTGGCTATTCAAAACATGATGGAAATTCTCAGACACAGTCTAAGAACAGGGTACATTCCTTCAGTTTGGAGGGAAGTAAAAGTGATTTTTATACCTTAAGCTGGCAAACGGGGATAAACAGCGGAAAAGAACTTCAGACCGATAAGTCTCTCATCCTTTATGCTTAAAACCCTGGAACGACTACTTGAACTTCATATTAGGGCTAGATGCAGCAATGGCTTTCTTATGGCTTCGCAGCATGCATATATGAAGGGAAAATCCACAGAAACGGCCTTGCATGAGGTGGTAGGGAAAATAGAGAGAAGTCTACACTCTAATGAGTTTACGATGGCTGCCTTCCTCGATATTGAAGGGGCCTTCAATAGCCTGGAGAGTAGTGCCATTGAAAGCGCTCTAGTACTCTAGCATTGAACAGGGCATTTTAAACTGGGTTTGCAACATGCTTGCAAATAGGAATATTAACTGTGCGATCGGGCAAGGCTCGATTAGAATGTCTTTAACCAGAGGCACACCTCAGGGTGGGGTTTTATCTCCACTTCTTTGGGTTCTGGTTATAAGCAACATTCTAAAGAAGTTTAGTGCTATGGGTATCAGCGTCACGGCATACGCAGATGACGTGGTGGTAATGGTGCATGGAAAGTACTTAAATATCTTAAGTGAAATTATAGAGGGTGCTCTAAGGACGATCAGCTCACTGGACCAAAAGCTGTGGTCTCAGTGTTAACCCTTCTTAAACGGAACTGGTTCTTTTTACCGGGACCAGGAAGTACAAGATACCACAATTCAAACTTCCCAAGTTAAGTGGAGTGGAATTATCATTGTCGGATAGCGCGAAGTATCTGGTTGTAATCCTGGACAAAAAACTGAATTGGAATCTTAACGTAGGGGAAAGAATCAAGAAGGCATATAATGCGCTTTTTATTTGAAGGAGAACGGTAGGGAAAACTTGGGGCTTAAAGCCTGCCATGACCCACTGGTTGTATACTGTGGTGGTAAGACCCATACTTACTTACGGTGCCTTGGTCTGGTTGAAAGCAACAAACAGAAAAACAGTTTATGGAAATTTATCAGCGGTTTAAAGAACAGGTGCGCTCCCTACTACACCTACGGAAGCTTTGAACACTCTGCTACACCTAACACCGCTTGATCTACAGATAAAAAAACTTGCTGGCAATAGTGCGATACGGATCACAAACTTAAACTATTTCAAGAGCAGCAGCTGCGGACACTGCTCGATCCTGTCGGAGCTAATGCAAGGCAATCCAACTCTAACGGATGAAATTCCCTTCCTGGTCGACTTCGACACACCGTATGAAGTCATTTATCCAGGATGGGAGAAATGGGAAAATAGTGCAATTATAAGACCTAATGAAATTGCAATTTTACAGATGGTTCGAAAACAGGGGAAGGAACAGGTTCCGGTATCTTCTCAAAAGACCCGGAACTAAAAGTATCCTCAAAACTACCGGATACATGTAGTGTCTTCCAATCAGAGGTTCTGGCTGTACTTAGGGCGGCCGAGCTTATGCAGATGAGGTCGATATCCGGCAGAGATATCGCCATTTACATCGATAGCCAGGCTACGCTCAAGGCAATGGAATCGATCAACATCAAATCTGATATAGTCAGGGACTGTCGCATAATGCTCAAACATTGTGCAGTCAGAACCGGGTGAGATTGTGCTGGGTGCCAGGACACTGCAAGAAGAGGAGGGATCCTCGGAAATAGTGAGGTTTCTAACATCAAACCACCCCTTTGCGGGTAAGTAAGAGGCACTAATGAGGAGAAAATTAAAAGAATGGCCAACCAAAGGTGGTCTCATCTGACTGGACACATCTAGGGCTCTCTGGCCACGACTAGACGAAAAAGGATCGAAGAGACTATTAAAACTGAGCAGGGACAAGCTAAGGGCTTTAGTAGGAATTCTGACAGGACACTGCCTCCTGCGTAAACACGCAAAGAGGCTCGGGCTTTCTGACACGGATATTTGTCGCTTCTATGCAGTGATCTACAGGCGGTTGAGGATATAGCTAAGGGCTTTAGTAGGAGTTCTGACAGGACACTGCCTCCTGCGTAAGCACGCAAAGAGGCTCGGGCTTTCTGACACGGATATTTATCGCTTCTATGCAGTGATCTACAGGCGGTTGAGGATATAGCACACATTCTGTGCGAATGTGAGGCGATTTCGCGTATGCGCAGGAAATTTTTAGGGGAATATTTCTTTGAAAGCTTAAGAAGTAGACGGTACAAACTTCGCTGTGTCACGAGGGATAATGTTTAGGTTGTTTTTGCATTTTGAATGTTAAGTTCAACTGGTTGCCCAGGGATCGCGATGGGCCCGTTTTGGTGCCTAGTGCTTGTGTGGTCCTTTTCACCACACCCCTGTTTAACCTAACCTAACCTTTCATTCCATAGTGTTTGCAGTTAGGAGAACAAAAGTTAGCCAATTTTTATTGCCTACAAAATATGCCACCAATATCCTTTCATCCAACCGTTTCTTTAATTTCAAAAGCACTAATACCTGAATTTATTTAATTGATTAGCAATCACCCACATCCTTGCAGCATATAGCGTTGGTATTGTCTTGAACTAAGCTTTAAAGTAGGTTAGAATAAGGGCTCCTAAGCAACTCCTACTGTAAAAAGTGGGTTAGAAAAATAGCCTCAATTTGCCTCGTTAATGCATTATATGGTTCTGCTTTCAGCGGCTTATGTTAGCATCAAGTGATCCATGCTTGTTCTTTTTTTTCTATCGGCTTCCACATTTTTACATTTTCAGCATATGTCAGAGAAAAATATTGTCTTCGAATTTGGAAATAAAGTTTGGAAATCAGGCCCGGCAGAGTTGAAGAAACGCCAGAAACGAAACTAGAACAGCGTATAAAGTTGCTCTTATGAAACGACTCATAATTTTAAGCGGTCCGTCCGAAAAAAGAAAATGGATCTCTTATGCCATCACTTCGTTGTCCGTCCGTCTGTCCACCTGTCCGCACTCGTTGCATTTTTTGAACAGGCAGTATCAGAAAGATGAAATTTGGTACGCTTCTAAAATTCGCAGAAAAAATGAGAGCCCAAAAGAGAAATTTTTTGTGTTCACATTTACTGTTCAATTTTACTGTGTTCAATTACAATTTAAAATTTGATGAAATTTGAATTTTTGGTACTTAACTCAAAAAGTTTTGCAGCTGAAAATTTCAAAAAATAAATTTAAGCCAAGTAAATAATGTACTAAGATTGTAAGCAAGAATTAGTTTTTTTTTGTTTATTTTTTAAAGTTTTCAAAAAATAGTGAGTTGATAATATATGCTCTTAAGGTTAAGTTTAAGACAACAACTTTTTAATCATTCTTCGTTCAAAACGGGTGAGCACACTGAGAAAACAATTTAAATCAAAATAAAGCTTCAAATTCTTTTTTTGGAAAAGAGTTCCAAAACTTCGATTTTAAAGTATTGTCGAAAAAAAATCGCAAAAGTGTCTGAGAAGACTTATGTTCGTCTTAATCACCAATACTTTTAAAGTATTTTTTAAAATCACTAATAGGTATACTAAAACTTAAAAATAAAGCAAAGTTTAAAGTTTTTTTTTAAGAGGTTGTGAATTTGGCTTGAAAGTTCCCGAAAAATCTTTAGAACTAGCTTTTGAAGCTGTTAGACATGTTAATGACAACAATAATCCTTTTAAAATTTTGCTTAAAACGTATATGAAACAAGGTAACTGTTTTAAAAGTTTTAAAAAATGTAGTTTTAGCCTCATTTTTTAAAGGCCATTCTAGAAATATTGTGAAAACATATTTTTTACCGTTATCTCTAAATTCTGTAAGCAAAATATGTTTGAAAAATTTTCATTAGTAGCGCAAAGAATTGCAAAATCATCAGAATACTTTCACTTTTAATTTAATAAATAAATAAATAGAATGGTGCAACAGTTCGAGCTGGTGTGTTAATTTCTTTTACATGCAAAGGGACCTACAATTTTTTGCCGAATCTGAACGGCACGGGGGGGGGGGGGGTTAGGTCTTAAAAATTAAGTTTGTAATATAAAAAACATTGAGCTCGGCCACATTTAGAGGCCGTTTTAGGGTAAAAATTGTTTTTTTCAGTACTCGATTGCATCATATTAATTTGTAGCCCACGCCTATTTCTGGGGGCGTGGTCAATACAAATAATCGACATTCAGTCTGGAATCAGGCCGAAAAACTTTCAGATTTGGTGTTGCGTAAAGACGATTGGATATTTAGAAGTTTATAACATACGAACTCTGGCATTTACTTAATCGGGTTGTATACAATTAGTTTTTATTTAAAGAACCGCGTCAAAATCTGAAATTAATCATTTAACCAAAATATATCCAAACAAAAAATTAAACATTCTTTCATGTCTTAATTTTTTCTGCATATTCCACAAAGTTCACTCCACACGACCATCTACATATCACACCGTCTTTATACGCAAAAAAGTCTAATGGAAAATATAAATTTTCCTTACTTTTTCGTGGCACAACATGATCTATAAGTCAACTAAATGCAAACAGCTAAAAAACAATTCAATATCATCTGTAATGTCCACAGTCAGGCTACCCACATCGTGTACACATCTAACTCCCAAGTGTTGCCTTTCTTTTTGGCTTAAAGCGATAAACTTGTTCAGAATTTCTCTCCATTACGTGTGTACATATGACAATAAAACAAATCTTTTCGATTCGATCGTTTTTTAAAGACCCCTGCAGTGCCACCCACCAAACGATATATGGAGGATAAAGAATCTAAATCGAAGGAAGTTCTCTTGCAATCTGTTGCCAGAATTTCTATCGTTTGTTGCTATTTTTTGTTTGCTTTCCGGAATGCCTTCTCTTATTTTGGTATTTTTTTTTTTCTTATCTGCAGCAACTTTTCCAACTCTAGGCTGCATCCTTTGCGGAGAATTGTATTTTGATTGCTACGTATACAGTGCGGCACCGTCCGCCCTAAAAGCGCACCATCAGCATTCGAGTGCTTATACGGAGTAAAATTTCAACAAATCAAGGTTTTATCCCACATCAAGGATGCCGCTTTTGCTACAGCTATTACTGCCCGAAAGTATAAAACAAATTCTCCGTTGAAGCGAATGATTTTTTTGAAATTGTGTTTTTTGTTTTGTTTTGTTTTGAAGGGGAGAAAACAAACTCTATACAAGTGACTGGCATATGGCGGGCGGATGGAGAACGCAGCGGAAACGGATGCGAAACAAATCCAGGCGAGTGGGTTTGGTAATGTAGTGAAACTTATTAATTAGTATAGTTTTCCTTGTTTTCATTGTATATTGACAGAAATTGCTGATTATGATGGTGTGTGGATCGTAAATCAAAGTGTATTTTTGTTTTGGATTAAAATTTTAATTAGTCGAAGCTGACATCTAATTAATTTATCAAACTTGTTTAAATGTTGACTGCGTTCTATTAACTATGTTTTATTGAAAGGGTAAGAGGTGTTAATTTAAATAAAACGAGATTCAAAATTGATGCTTTTAATTAAAATAGGTTTTCATTTTTAAGGGACATTTTATTATTTGATAATTAATAGCCATAACTAGTGTAATTTTATTTTATTGTTCATCTTATGCGACAAAGCTAAAGGTCATCAAAAAATTGAATTTAATAATGGTGGGATATACAAAATGCAATAAATTCAATAAATTTTTCACGGCTCCATTGGGTAGATTTTAACCAAAGGCGTATTTTTATACCCCATCCCATAGGATAGGAGGTGTATTGAGTTTGATTCATAGTTTGTAACATAGAGAAATAATCACCGTAGACCCCCAAGACCTTAAGGGCATATGATCGAGACCGAATTGTTAGTCGAATGAGGCATAGCCGTCCGTCCGTCCGTTCGTCCGTGTGTCGGTAGTTTTTAGGCCTTAAATTTTAAGCTAGGAACTTAAAACTTAATATCTGTTCCTTCTAGGTCCCGAAGCAGTACAAGTGTAAAACTTTTTAAAATCCGCCCACTGACACACCCACTTTACATAATAGCATTAAAGTTCAAAGTTGTCGTAGAAAGCTGAAATTTTGTACGCGTTATTGTCGCTTAAGTGTATTGTGATTGGCATTTCAAAAAAAGGCAAAAACCGTCCTCTTTTGGGCGTGGTCATATTGCATTTGCATTTTAATAAACAGTTTTTATTCGACATATTTACTTTGAATCCAAAAAACTTGCGCTATAAAATGTCCAGACATGTGTGAAAGCTATCAACTGAAATGAATAAATTTTTGCCACGCCCACTTTTGGGGGCGTTTTTAAGTATAAACCAAATTTTTAATGCGAAAAAGCAATCATATCTGATTATCATATCTGATAAAAAATATAAACAAAAAAACGATGTAATTGAAAAGGGGAGGATGCCACGCCCCTTTTTTGAGAGAGAAGATTCTTTAACTGAGAAATTCTAAGTAAGTTGAAGTTTATAGAAACTGAAATTTAACAACCAAGGTATATGACACAATTCGGAGCTTGAAAGTGATCAATTGGGATGGGGTATCCAACGACCCGCCTAAACGGATTGTAACCCTCCCACTAGTTTTACCTACATTCCTATTTTGTCAGAAATTGAAGTTTTGGTACGAAACATTTTTTTGTAATTGGCTCCAAGGCAGTACCACGATCCACGAACCACGACCATTTTTATTAAATTTTAACGTAAACATACGACTTTTAAATAAATGTTCATGACAATCGGAATAAATATGTAGTCATGAATGTAATACTTCTTAGCATTTGTAAAATTATGTGTACGTGTATATGACTTTACGTCTCCGCCCCCTTTTTTAGTGTGATTGTAGAAAAATAGTTTTTTTTTTTAATTTAAAAAGCGGAAGTTTTAGTCCATAATTTTTGTAACATGCGAACGAAATAGATTGCACGGCAAATTAATGGTTCTTTGTGGTTACTTGTCATACGATTTTTATTCTCGTGTGTCCCTGGTCTAAGTGATCCAGGAAAAAACCATGACTTCTATCTATAACTGACTATCTAGATTGCAAAGTTTATTGAAGACCGTCATGCCCTAAAGCCCATGAAGCCTTTGAAGATGTTGCCTCGTCTAGAGCCTATAAAATCTAATATAAATAAAACTTAAAAATAACATAAAACTTCCAGATCCGTAAGGTCCTTAAAGTAACCCGCATTAAACCCAAAACAATAGTAGAATACTTAATGTCCTCATTCTACACTTTGCAGCAGTTTAAACGAAACTTCGGTATGAATTAATTAAAATGTTGTAAACCAACTTTGAATTGAGAATTAACCTAAAGTACCCTCACTTTATGGTCCCGCATTTCTATTCACAAATTAGTCGAAAGCTATTCAACTCTTCAGCTGCATACTCTGAGCTCTGGAATCTACATAAAAATTAAATAAAAGTAACATTCATACATTCGTAAATGCCAACGAATGTTACGTTTATGATTGTCCTCTTTGAACTGTGCACACACTACTTGTGCAGAGCATAAGTTATCCTAAATGGTATTTGTTTTCTGGATAGCATTTATTTTGCAATTTCGACTTTTGTGACGTGATTTTTGATATGAAATTAGATCGTAATGGAAGTACTTTCAAACAATCGAATATTTCTTTTGGATTTAAACCATCCATGAATGAAATGGATGTATTGTGTCATGTTAGTATCCATTACGTACCATAAAACAAATGGAATTGACATGTGTGTAGCTACCGTTTCGTTTTTATTTCATAAATAATTCAGTAGATTCTATTTTGTTGAGCACGGAGTCTTTATCGGAGAGAAATCCTATTCTTGACCTTGAATAATCGAAAACATTTCTTTTATTTAAACTTTCGATGTTTTAATAGTTTGAGATAGAGACTAAATAAATAAAGAGATTCAAGTGAATGTTTTGATTAAATAGGTAATTTTTACAAAGAGAAAATAAGAATTTAAAATATAGGTACCATCATCATCATCATCATTTTCGAATGCCGCCTATCCTTTAAAAGGGTTCGCGGAGCGAGGATGGCTAAATGGTCCTTCCATCTTTCTCGATCCTCCGCCACCAACTCAAGAGACTCCGGCGCAATCCCCAGGCGGGACTCAGAGAGGTTCTTTACCTGATCCCACCACCTGTTTCTTGGCCTACCAGGGGGGCGACGCGCTCGCATCTCGGCTAGCATGACCTGTCTAGGAAGTCTGTCAGGGGGCATGCGAACAACGTGTCCATACCATCAAAGAATCGATCGCTCCACTCCATAAAATATAGGTACTGAGTGCTAATTAATAGAACGGCACAACAGATTGAGGTGAACTGTTGTATTCTCCACATGTGAACCTACAATTTTTGGCCGAAACCAAACAGCACTTGTCGAAGTTTTTGGAGACAAAAATTTAACTCTCGAAGAGTTTGCCAGACCAGCGTGGAGGTGCAGACCGTTTTTTTTTCAGATGACAGAGTTAGGATTTGAAATCAGTCTTACCGAGTAGTAAGCACACATACTGACCACTACGCCGTGCCCTCCACTTATAACAACAATATAAAACTTAATTTTGCGTTCCTAGAGAGTTATAAGATTTATGGAAGGATTCATATATTAAAACCTTATTTATAAAATTGTTTCCAAAATAAATTTAATAAAACTAACAAATAAGATCCGCCCACAATGGTGAGTTGAACTCCGACAGACAATAAGCTTACTTTAAATAGTAAGGTCCCGGGCTTACACTTGATCACAGGCAAAATATTGAAAGAACTACCGAAAAAGGCATTAGTCAAGCTACTTTATATGATAAACGCTTCTCTTAGACTTCCATACGTTCCAATGCAATGAAAAGTTGCTGAAGTCACTATGGTTCCAAAACTGGGGAAATGTGCAAATAATAAAAAAACTCACAGGCCCATATCACTTCTGCGGATAATATCGAAAGCATTCGAGAAATTTCTGCTGAAGCGATTACAACCAATAATTGCAGAAAAACGCTTGATCCCGGATCATCAATTCGATTTTAGACCTAACCATTCCACAATAGATCAAGTCTACAAAATAACGCATGAAATTAAAAAAGCCTTAATAGGGAAAAAAATATGTTCAAGTGCTTTCCTCGACGTATCGCAAGCCTTCGACAAGGTATGGCACGAAGGCTTGAAATATAAGCTACGGCAAGACTTGCCGAAAGACATGTTTAGAATATTGAAAAACTATCTTGAAAGCAGACTCTTTCGTGTTAGGTGTAGTACTGAATAGTGGGGTTTCAAGCAAATTCGAGCTGGAGTACCCCAGGGAAGTGTCCTCGGTCCGACCCTGATCCTGCTCTACACAAGTGACATACCTCTAGATGACGAGACAGTTGTGGCCAAAATTGCGGACGATACGGCCATCCTGGCAACAGGTGGATCAGTCGCGTCATAAACTAGAAACCTCCAACGAGCATTGGACAGAATTTTTGTCTGGACGAAGACTTGGCGAATCGCTCTTAACGAGAACAAGTCAACGCATGTGAATTTTACTTACAGAAGGGTAAAGAATTTACCTTTGTTCATAAATTCTGCAGATACCTTATGCAGATGAATTGAAATATCTAGTGATGACACTAGACGCTTAACTAAGGTGGAAACCACACGTAAATTTGATTTAGCTCAGGTAAATGTATTGGCTTATCGGAAGATTTTCGAAACTAAACATATATAACAAACTGCTCTTGTACAGGCAGGTGTTAAAGCCGTCCTGGACATACGGTATACAACTTTGGGGTTGTACCAAGCCGAGCAACATGTCCATGTTGCAGACTTTCCAAAACAAGACACTAAGAGCGATTGTGAATGCTCCATGGTATATTTGGAATAGTGATATTCACAGAGATTTAGGAATAGCTACCGTGAGCGAGTAACAAACTTTGCTCGAAACCTAAATGCTTGCCTTCATGTTCATTGCAACAATGAAAAGATCCGAACTCTCAACGAGACTCTTAACGATGTTAACAACGAGCGACGACTACAAAGAACGAGACTCTTCGATCTAGCGACGTAGGGTGAAGCCGCACGAAAGAACGGCTTTAGTAGGTGCATTGACTGGATAGCAACCTACCCAATGCGATAAACACTACGGAAGCGTAAGTTACTTGTTAAGTTAACTTAGTTGTAGGCAAGAAGTATTATGAGAGAGCGGAAATTTACTACTATGAAGTGCGTTCTGGCAGCTTTCATAGTGTCTCTCATAAACGGGTGGTTTTTTAGCACGTGGAAATCGGGCATAACCAAAATCAGCCACTTCGGTATTATATACCTGCTATAGTGGGCATTTTGGTATCTTTGAAAGATTTTTGGAGTTTAAGCGTCCATCCACCCTAGTATTCAACAAAAAAAAAATTAACTTGGATGTCAGATAACCTCAAATTTACATTTTATTTTAAAATGTTTTTGGTCAAGTTGGACTAGGCGTAAGAACTCGAATTATGATTCAGAGTAATAGTCTTAGGCCCATTTCAAACATACCCGGCACCGGCTAACCGGGCACCGGCTACCCGGTTGTTTGTATGGGCAACCAGGTTTGCAGGTGTGAACGCGCCCATAAGAACGTATTCCCAAAGACCGGGTGGCCAGTGCCGGTCAGCCGGTTGCCGGGTATGTGTGAAATTGGCCTTAAGAAGCCTTTAAAGATAAAAAAATTGAACGCCCACACTAATGACCATGCCCACTTTTAATATGTTAGACCTTTACAAACTGGATTCCTCGGATAATTCATATTTAATCCAATTTTTTTTAACAAATATCAAAGATAATGCCATTTACTGAGCTTGTTACATACAAAACATTGAGCTCCGCCCACTAAGGGGGCATTAAAAAAAATTGTTTTTTAAGCATTAATATTCACTTTTTACGTATTTTCTTATGATTTTAACGAAATTAGATCCATTTTTGGGGGCGTGGCAACTACAAATAATTGACAAAAGACAAATCTTTCAAATTTGGTGTTACAGGGTAAAGAGCGTCGGGTCAATCAGAAGTTCGTTACAGACGACTCTTGCACTCTTAATTACTTGTTTGATAAGATATTATGCAAATCGTCCCAGGTAGCTTTAGGCGGCAGTTCACACATGAACCCAAGTAGCAGTATGATGTGCTCTTTTCTTGTAATCTGGCTCATGACGGTTGTTGTTATGACGGTTGAATGTTATATAGTCGGAACCTGTGCATTTGAGGAAACGAATAAGTTCTTGTCATCTTTTGCCCGAGATGTCAATAGGGTCGTAGAGGACTGGTTGGCACACGTGCTGTGTGGTCTGCTTTTAACACAGACATTCTACAGATTTGTGTTTATATTTTTTAGAGTAAAGATGGCAATACTTACGCCTGTGCATGGTTTCGTGCTCTAGTTGCAGGCCTTTTCCATTCTATTTGCAGGTTATTCCATCTGATAAGACCAGGTAACTGAAAAACGCTTTCATATTAAATTCTTTAGAGTTTCAAAGTACATCTACCCTGACATTTCGTCGCGTGCACACCAACACCACAGCTCATTATACATCCGTCGCTGTATATAACTAGCAGTAGTAAGTGAGTATCACATCCATAACCGCTGTGTGCGACTCAAGGACACCTGTCGTTGAAGTCCTCAATTCTTTCCAAAGGTTCTGCTTTTGACGTTTAAGACATCCCGAGATCTCCTCTCTCTGTGTTCGGTGTCATATTTCCAATAAAGTCGAGAATTAAGCCTATAGGTAATTAAAACTGGAGGCTGCGATCTGGAAAGCTATATTTCTTTTAAAAAATTTTGCATGTGTATTTCTAGAAGACGCTTTAGGGCCTTAAGAACGAGGCAGCTTAAATCCCTTTTCAAGTTTTTCGTTCTTTGTAGGTCAGTAGATTCAAATCGATTTAAGGTTTTAACAGCCGAGGAAATGTGTTTCTCAAAATTATATTGAAACCATCCGCAGACTGACCAAAGCTTTTAAAGAGACGCTCTGTTAAAATCTTCCTGGAAAAGGGTACATATTAGAGTCTCACTTGGTTCACTTTTAGGGGCAAGGTAAGAAGCCTTTCAGAACAAAATTGCTTATTTTAAAACAAAAACACCATTCAATATCCTTATGGGGATAACGCATTTGAGTCTTTTTATCTATACTTATATAATCTCTGTTCTCTGTGGGGTAAAGTACTTATCTTACTGAAAGTCTTTTTAATTAAGTATGTCACACATTAAAGCGTATTCAGCTCATTGCCCTAAGCCAAACACTGCATATTTGGCACTTATCAAATCATATTAAACATATTGCCCTGAAGGCTAAACCAAACACCAGACATTATAGCAATTTAAAAAATAAACACCTCTTCAACCTCACGCAATGTCCTTGACGTAAACATGCATTAAACATTTAAACCACATTTTTCGATTAAGTATTTAAAGCTCTAGGTATTAAAGAATGTGAATACACTGAACCGCAATTTCCGATTACTTAAATTTTAATATTCAAATTAAATAGCTCACTCCTACCTCCATTGCCGTAGGCGGTATTAATTCAAAATTTATGGGTACGTGTTGAAATGCTTGTAATCTAGGAAGAAGAGTGTCGAGACCGCATCATCAACATTCATGTATAGAACAAAGTCAAACATCGACCTAGAGAGTATAGATTTATGTACTCCTCTTGAGGGAGGGACTCAATCGAGCTTGTTTAACATGCAAAATTAAAGTAGCCTATGACTTTTGAGGGAGGAGAACAAGACAACGGGTCCTTGCTCATGATGCTTAAAGGCATTAAGTCGAAGACAAACGTTTGGCATTTGAATTCTGATCCCAAGACTCTACTGTTCTTTGCCAATAGGTACTGTAATTTTGTGAGTGCTCTAAAATGTTTACGATATTATATTATTAGTCCAATAATGATTGTGTAGATTAAGCGAATAGAACATGCAAGATGCAATGGATTTAATTTTCCAAAAGTGTTCGAAGTTTAGCAAAGTAGTTAGAAATTTGTTGTACTTAGGTAAGAGGCATGGGCTCCAGGTTGCATTTGTACTTAAAATCTTGGGATTTGATTGAAAATTATATGAAATAATATTCTCTTTAGTGAGCTTATTCAAAATGTATTTAATTTATTGAAAGACATTGCAACATAGTGTGTTTGCAGATTTCAAATGCTGTTTCACTTTTCAGTTCAAAGCTGTTGAAACTAAATTCCTTTAAACTGGGAATTTGAGCCTTTTATCTAGCTCATGCCTGTATTTTAGTTCTGACCAAAGGCCAGATAAACCATAAACAAATGTAAGCTTAGCAATAATTACATACACTCACTTGCCCAAACAAAAGGTTAGCACACAACTCGTTGATAGTCAAATTGAATCGCCAATTATTCCGATTTTACGAGTAAACCTTACAAAGGAAAAGCCATAGCCGAGACACAGGATTTGCAGTGCACCATTGAAAATCAAAATTTCGCACTCATTAAAAGTTGCCAACACCGCATTTGCTGCGCTAGGACTTGGTCTATTTGCAGACTGGTGCCGATGTGCGCTCCTTGCGCTTCTATCTACCTGTTTCATTAAATATGCAAATACCTAATCGGCAGGATAATTACGCTTAGAGAAGCAGAATAAATACATTCAATTGAGGATTCCTGGGCGCCGTCGACGTCGTATGTAAATGTTTGCCATCAATTCACAGAAAAACGTTCGGGATATTTTCAGGTATAGGTAGGTACAACTGATGAGAGAGTGGATGGTGTGAGGTATGGAAACCATAAAATGACTTTTTTTTTTTTCGATGAGCACCGGGGGAGAAGGAACAATAACCTAGAGGATATAGATGGAAGCTTCATTATTTCTGGTTGTTGAGGCATGTGTGTGTTCGGAATATACATCGCGCGCCGTATCATCAGCTCCTAGGTAATTTCACAGGGAATTGACGGAACTCAGGATAGAAGACGTTTGTGTATGTCAACCAATTGAAGCGTGTACAAACTGATAAGGATATGACGGCACGTCTTATGTGGAATGTAGCCCATTGTCAGACGTATGGTTGGTAATTGCTCGTGGTAAGACGGTGATATTTTATTTAATTAAAATGAAATCTCCAATTTGTTGTGTAAGTGCAGAGAGATTGTGGCGAATACTTATGAGTGTAATGAATGGTATGGTAGTTTGTAGGCGGTTATCGGTGGCAAATAGTGATTTGGGACCATGCAATTTATCAAGTGAAAGTATATGCATGGACGTGATAAGGAGGGAGCCCTTATTTTATAACATAATCTTGACTTTTAGAGCCTTGAGGTGTCCTGAGAGGACTTGTTGTGTTTGAATCATATTGCAAGAATGTTTCAGGCATTCTAGAAGATTTTTCCGTTGACTTAAGAAATAATGGGGACAAAGGGTCTACAGTTGAAACCCAGCTCAGATAATCACCGTAGATTCCAAGACCTTTGAGGATCGAGACCAGGTTTTAAGTCGGCCGTACGTCCGTCTGTTTGTATTTTTAAGGTCTTACATTTTAAATGAGGCACTTAAAGCTGCACATCTGCGGTTCTTGAATCCTGGAGCCGGACAAGGGAATTTTTTTTTTTTTTAAATCAGCTTCCTAATACGTCCACTTTGGAATTTAAGAAAAGAGAAACAGGTCCCCAGGGGGAGGGGGAGCCTGGCAGTATTTTTTCAAAATATTTAAATTTCTCCCTTCTACCTTTTATTAAGTTATTCGAACAATATCCGCGACACCCATTTTTGGAGGCTTGTTTGTAGATGAACTGCTTTTGACGTCTAAAATGCGTTGACACAGTAAACCATGCCTCATTAAATATTCAGACTGAAATGTAATTTTATAAATATTAAATATTATTAATAAAATTAAATATTATTAAATATTAAATTCAATAGACCATTTGTTCCGATCTGGACTTAAGTGGAAATGTGCAGTTTTCACATTACACGGGTTGTTCGTAGTTTAATAGAATATTTCTAGTTGCATGGTGAACTCTAGTTTTCAATTATTAGAAATCGTAGAACAGTTTAACTGTTTGTAAATGCGTAGGTTTATTGCGCATTATTGTATTTAAGTATTGTCTCTTCTACTCAAAGAGAGCTACGTTTAGTGCGCATGTGTACATGTAAAGTGAAAGGGGTAGTTCTTCTCCTTGCTTCTCTTTGTGTATTTCACTTTGGGTACCTCGTACCTTGTGTGCTTGTGCAGAGCGCAGTGCGGATTTGTGTGGAATCTATCCGCAGTGTGTGGCACTTTTTATACTGCGCATGTGCTAGATTTGGTGGTTGGTTTGCCAGGCCAAGTCAGTGTTGTGGACTGTGGAGCTATTTTAAAGAGCAAGAGGCTCATTTTGTTGTGCTGATATCGATATTATCAGGTTCGTGTGTGTGTGGCGTGGTGGAGGCGGATAGGTCTCTCACCCATGATGTCGGGTAAGCTTGGAACTTTTGTTCTACGTGTGTTTAGCACATTGTTGCTTCGCAGTTGAGTCCCATGGCTTATGTAGTCTTGTGCGTTTCCCTTGAGGTGTGACAAGTTATCTCCAATATCTCGGGAATGTATGGGATGAGATTTGTCCGTGTTGGCTCCCTAATTGAATTGGGCGTAGAGCTTTGCTCTTGCTTAGTATTGGTGAACTCAGGCCTTGCGATGGTAGTCCCGCTTGGTAGAGTGGATTCATCATAAGCCCGGGCATTGCGATGTACATCCCGCGTGTGCTAGTTGGAGTGGAGTTGAGCATGGAGTTAATGGATTTTGGCTCACTCAATCTGCTTATGATCCAGGTTCGGCGATAGTTTTACCCCTTGGCCTGATGGGAGACGGGTGTGGAGAATGTTCTCGCACTCTATAAAGTGGTATGGCGATGATAGTCCCGCCTACCATGATTCGATTGGACCCTGAAGAGTGGAGTCTCAATGGGTAGTGTTCCCTATTCCAGAATAATGACAGGTCGAGGGATGTTTTCTGGGCGGTCACAATGCACAGAGCTGTGATGATGGCTTGTATTGAATATTTGTAGGTGGTCATACTCTGACACGCTGAGGTAAATTAAAAGGTGTAAGCTGTCAGAGTATGACACGCTGAGGTATAAGTTGTTAAAGGCTGGCAGGCCTATATAAATTAATTCCACTGACTTGACTTGGTAGATAAGACCTGTCGTCTTATTGTTGTGGCTAAACGTTGTATTGTGTAGTGGCTTGCTGCCAATATAATTTGTGCTCTGCACTTTCCTTATGGTTGTCTTCTATAGGTATTCATCTTTTGCTGACAACAGCAATTCATGTGTTGTTTTCTTTTGTTTTAATTTCAGAGCATCCAGCCTCCAGGTTGCATCGCCAGCCTCTGCAGAAATATTGTTTTTGTAATTTAACGGTTTTTGTTTGTTTAAATAAAATAAAATTTTAAACCTTCCCTACACAAAGAGGTTCTTTTTATTGAAGTAAATTTTCAAATTCAAGCTTAATTGTAAGCGCAGAGTTATAAGTCCACTTGGGTGGGTTATAAGTTCACAATTATTTTTACACTGATAACTCACTCAAAGGGGCCAAAGGTCTACAAAAAATATCTGTGGACTATACTGATCCGTCGATTGTAGTCTTATGTCTCTCCTTACTACACAGTAAATTATTTATGCAACCCCCCTGCCTGGTTCTTTTTTTTACCTTTGCTTAGCTGCAAAAAAATTGAGTTCCCTTTAAAAATGATTCTGGACTTATGGCGTATTTCCTTTAAAAAATTGTGGATTCATGACTAAAGATCTTGTGGATCTTTTTCCCACATGGGTGGGTTATAAGTTCACAATTCTTTTCTGAACTCACAACCCACGTAAGTAGGTCACAAGTCCATTATGGACTTTTGGCCCCTGGACTTATGACCCTGCGCCATTTTAGGCGCCTAAAATATTTATCATTAGGATTATACAGCACAATTTTAAGCTTGACAGTGGTCAATTGTGATGGGGTATAAAACGCTTTGTATAACCAACTTGAAACCCGCCTACTAGTTTTGTTTAGAGTAAAGTTAGGAGACATAAACTAACCTTTGTTTGCTTTTTAAATATTCACAAAAATTCTAAATCAAAAACAAAGGTTTACCTACTATTATCCTTCCAGAACCAACAGGGCTCAAACAACATAAGTCTATCCACAATTATAGGTACATATATGGATCATGTCAATGCAAAGAAAATAATCCAAACCCGCATCGATGATGTGGAATTTTTTTCGGTTATGTCATTGGGGAGTCCTAAAGAAGAGTCCTCTCGCCTCTCTAGTGGTCCCTTATTGTTGACAATCAATTTCAATCTTTAAAAGGCCCAGAAATTCATTTTAGAAATTCACCTTCAGATATGCCGACGATGTTGCAACTACCTTGTAAAGAACCTTGGAAAAGTCCTTTATAGGAAATTATCATGTAGCCCACAGGGGCACTAGATCCTTGTGGATCAACGGTAACAATTTGGGTCACAAGAGACACGATCTGCCATGCAGGTCTTGGTGATGTTCTTTATCTAGTCTCACCACCTGTTTCATCGCCTTACAGGAAGGCAACAACCAGTCTAGGAAGTTTGTCGGGGGTAAAAACCACAAAGTGTTCAAATCATCATAGAATTGAGTGAACCATAATTTGGAGAAGTAGCTGCCTAACATTAAGATTCCTTCGAATACGGACGCATCTAACTCTATCGCTAAGAGTTACACCAGCAACGCACCTCAGAAATTTCATTTCGGCAGCTTGTACCAGCGACCTTACTTTTTCGGTCATTACCCAAATTTTATGACCAAAGATGAGAGTTGGAACGAACACTAAATTCAAAAGTAAAATCTTTGATTTCACTCCAAGCACAGCTTTTTTTCCATAATATCTGGGAGCATTCCCCTAATCTCTGTCCGCCACTTGAGGAGGCGCCCGATTAAGAAGCAGTAACACCAGAAGGGAATATCAATATTTTAGCTTTCCTGATAAGCGGCCGGCGCAGTTCATTTATAATTGCTTGATCGTGGCCAATCCCACAGGATAACTCATCTTATCCTCTAACTTTTTCAATGGGACTTCATTTATGTGTAAGGTAGATTGTATGGATGAATGGTACAACGGCTTTATGCGTAATTATATGTAATTATTGTGAATGAAGTTTCAGCTTTGTAGGTCGGAAGAAATCCATGTAATTCAGGTTTAAGTCTTTGCATATGCGCATAAATATGTGGTCAGCTCTATCACTGTTCTCCGGCCGGCGGGTTTGGGGTTTGTTAAAATAGTGAAAAAATCATCTACTCAAAACTTCGTTTCATTTGATATATATTTAATTTTTGTTGGTATTTCGCCCAGATTCCATACAAATTTGCTCATGCTCCTTTGATAAAAGTTTGAATCTATCATAGAAGTTTCCATTTCTATGAATGGAAATCTCTATTTATAATTCAACAGTTCAAAGCTCTGTAATAGTCCGGTTCTATTGTAATGTACTCGTAGTTGGACTACCGGGAATATTTGCTGGACTTCGTCTTGATTACCTTCGTTGGTTAGGCATAAGCTGGTTAAAACAGAAGTAAGATAAAATGCACTTCCCTAGGCCCTAAATCCAAGCACGGTGTCTTGAACTATTTATACCCCATCCCATAGGATAGGAGGTATATTAAGTTTGTCACATGGTTTGTAACACGGTGAAATAATAATGGTAGACCCCCAAGACCTTAAGGGCATATGATCGAGACCGAATTCTGAATCGAATGAGCCATGTTCGTCCGTCCGTCCGTCTGTCTGTACGTCACATGATTTTAGGCCTTAAATTCTGAGCTAGGATGCTAAAACTTCGTACGTAAGGTCCACGTCACGCGAAGCAGTACAAGTATAAACATTTTTTAAATCCGCCCAAAGACACGCCCACAATCGGTCTAAATGCGCAACTACCTCCAGAGTTTTCAAAACTCTAAGACGTTCTAAAAAGCTGAAATGTGACATTTAGCATCTCCCAATAAATGTAAGACACAAAAAAGACAAATTTAATTGGTAAACCTCCTCTAGTGGGCGTGACATCTATTTTAAGGGAACATTTTCAAATGCAGTTTACTCAATATTTTTGCTCGAAATTGAAAAAAATTTGCTTAATATTTTATGTAGAAAACGCTTAGTGTCACATTTTGGTCATACAAGGCTTTGGGCCACGCCCACATTTGGAGGCAAAATTAAATAAAAACCTAAAATTTTCCAGAAAAACTTAATTTCGACTGGCCTTGAGCCTAATTTAGGAAAGCATGAAACAAAAAAAGTAGCAGGTTAGGTAACCAATACTTCAGTCCAAATTTCGTTCGTATAAAGTTTTTAGCCAAGCCCCCTTTTAAGGGGCGATTTTTCAAAGATATTGAATTTGAACCAAAAAATTGCATTTTTACGTACATTTAAGTGTAACTTGGATATATCTGTGGTTTCTAATTAGGGGCGGTTGGACCACGCCCCCTTTTCGAAGTTTGCATTACTTATAAAATGTCAAAAAATAACTATGTCATCAGCATTTTACAATGTGGGATAGGATGGGGTATTCAACGGTCCGTTTTACGGACTGTAAATTCTGCGTACACACTGTAGCACTTACTCACTGGTTTTAATATTTTATTGTCTCACAAACTCACCACGTTTGCACAGCGCACCTATAAATAAAATAAATAAATAGAGTGGCGCAACAGCTCGAGGTGAACCAGGGCCAACTTCTCAACAATGTATGCTGGTGTGTTAATTTCTTTACATACAAGGGGACCTACAATTTTTTGCCGAATCCGAAAGGCACTTTGAGAAGTTTTTCAAGACAAGTGATACTCTCGGAGGGCTTGTCAGACCCTCGCGGAGGTGGGGACCTTGAAAAAGAACAAGTCTTTTTTTTCAGGTGACGATGGCAGGATTCGAACCCAGACCTCCGGCGTAGTAAGCACACACACTAACCCCACAGCGCACCTACCCGGCGAAAATGGCGGACTTCGTAAAAGTTCACTCTACTGCATTTTGCAAGTTATTTTTTTTCACCTTTCAGTCGGCAAGTCGCTTTATTTGACATTTGGAAAACGTTCAGAAGGGTCAATTTCTGGCCTAGATCGGCTGAAATCAGGTCACTCGTAAAAACCTCCACAATAATATAACTATGTTAGAGATTCTGATCGAAACCGACGGATAAGTGATTGTAAAACAGCATAAGCGAAGCAGAAATTGTCAAAAACAATCCGAAAACACAGTTGTTGCTTGTGTGGTCTTTGACTCTTTGCTAGGCCTTAAAATAATGATGGATTCAAAGCAACATAAGCTCATAGCTCATTTGAGGCGATTTTGATTCCATTCAAATGAATTTATGCCAAAATTTACCTTTCATTACATTCATAGCAGAAGTCAACAACTTTTTGAATGAATTTACAAAGTGAATGATATTCACAATTTTACAAATCCTCCCTTTCCCTCGGGAGTCCTTTTACTTAGCCAACTATTTGATTTGGTGAATTGACTAAATAACTGAGTGAAAAGTATCTCCTTGAGTCCTTGCATGGGCATGGACACCAAAGCCCATGAATAAGATCGATATTCAAATAAGGCAACCCCTCCGCAGTCTCCTAAAATTCAGTTCCTTGGCACATATAGGTATAGTTGTGAGACATTTCGAATGCTTCCATGTTAAGCATGAATAATGACCCTATTCTAACCGAAATCCTCCGTTCTAAGCCATTTTGCAGTTTTAAGTGGTCTTCAACATTTAATTAATTCAATGGAGTTTTTGTTGTCCCTGATTGTAAATTCCCCCACCCCGGTAAGCCCACACATTATAACCGTCGCACACATCCTGAATATCCATGAACCAATGTTAACATTTTCGGCTGGCATCGCATTTCGAGTGCCCAAAAGATTCGTTTTTAGTTGCACAGCTGAAACCGACTGCCATTCATTTGGCCATAAGCTTCGCCACAAATGGGTCACCGGGAATGTGATGTGGCCATGTTTCCTGTTCCTGATATCGTTTCATCATGCACTCACCCATTTATGCATTTTTGAAGCCATAATCATCATTGATATGGCAGTTTTGGCAGTCGGGAAATTATATTCTGGAATGCAAACGAAATCGTCCTTTAATAAGAGCGTTTTTGCTTCACTCCCTTCCAAGTGAGTAAATTTCTAAGGGTAAATTGAAATTTTCCGTCTGTTAAGTCACCTTTGATGATGTAGTAATGTCCTCGGCTGAAAAAGTATATAAGAAGTGCACGTTTGACTACTTGTATGTGCCATGCCCTAGGATGAATGAATACCAAAAGATGTCTTCGTTTCATGTGTTCGACTTTCAGGTTATTTCCTCAACCAACGTATGGAGTGAATCCTTTGAGATTGTCTTGGAGATGGCGGCGCTTCGTAAAGCATACCTACCTTTGAAAGACTTATGAAAAATGATTTTACTTTTTTGCCATACCCCCTCTTCTAGGTTTTGTTGGGATGCCGATGCTTACCACAGTTGTGTCATTACTCCGTCGCAACGCACCTGTGATTTTTTTGAACGCTTTGAGACATTAACTACAGATCCTTTGAGATGCGAAATATTTTAGAATACCAATCGTATTCAAATTCCTTTGCCATCGTCAAGTATGTCCACAAGGGGTTTATTGCTAGGGCAGAGGGTGGGGCAAAACGGAAACCCACAGCGGACTTTTAAGGATAAATTGATTAAGTTGCATAGACCTTGGGGGAAAACCCTCATTTCAGCTATGAATATTCAATGCATGCAAATCGATGTCCATGAAGGCAAGAAGTCCTTGCTAATGAATGTCGCTCTCAAAAATCCTCTCAAAGGAGGCGCAAAGAAACTGAAAGATATTTTAATTGCGTGCATTGTTTAAGTCGTAAGCTAAAGTACCTACCTACACAGGAAGTGTACGAAGGATGGACTTAATACCCAGGGATAGTTGGGAAAGTTTCATTAAACGAAGTGTTGTGTTTATTTTTCTACTGCCGCCGGTGAGTGGCGACAGCAGAAGGACAACGATGTCCTGCTTTGTATTCAGTGGCTGGACTTCTGACGTCGTTTGCTGGTCGCATTGTTAAACAGCTCAGCAATGGAATGTCATGCGGATAGAGAAGCGCATTTTTTCAAAAGTTCCTAGCTAGCTTCGCAGCGAGGGAATTATCAATCAGGCAGTAACGAAATAAGATTGGTTTTAATTAGGCTGTGGGGGGATGTGTATTTGAAGAGGATCAGGAATTTTTTGTTATTCTTATTTTTTTTTCTTAAGTTTCTAAGTGCTAAATTAATTGAATACACAAAATCGACTTTTTTATGCAGCCATTGTTCTACTTCGACATTTTTTTCATTTTCCCTTCCCCAAACATCCCTAAAGACTTACGCCAGAGCTTTGCTTTGATGAGGGTAGGAAAATGTGTAAAATGCTGGTGATCCCAAAGTATTTTGCATGCATGTTAGATTTTTTAGGGGTTGTGGCTGGAAAACACCTTACAGTCTGAGATATAAATTTGAATTTAAGGGTGTGCTTAGAGGCACACAACACCATGAAATAATTTAACATATAAAAGCTAACATTTTCCTGAATAAGGTTTCCTTTAAGACATGGAAGGAGTGGTGATTTTGCTCCCTAACGGGCTGGTTTATTTTCTTCCTATTCGAAAACCATAACGTTTTAAGCTTGGTTATCGCGGGTGTAATCAGAAAGTGCATCAAGCAGTTGATTTAAATTTGACTCTAGGCCTTTCATGAGCCTGGTTTTCGTATAACGCCAGTCGAAGTCAGACGTAGCTTTTATGTTTTTTAATTTTTCGCCGCTATTAACATACTCAGATGTGCTGGATAGCACTAAAAGGTTCAAAATGTAGACATGTTGCTGTAAGTTTAGTTGTGTATAAGTATTTGGCTTTTATACCACCTTGCTTTGTTAATTTCGTAATTTTGGGTTAATCAGATGCCTGCTTCATGTAATGAAATTTTTTTTAGCCATTGTCCGTATTTAAACTGAAATATGATCGAAACCGATAGAAGAATCGATTAAGCCATATCTGTCTGTCCGCATATGTAAGGAAGTAAGGTAAGTTTTAGGGAAGAGAGCTTCAACTTAGTGCGTTATGGAAGTCCATTGGACCAGTTCAAGTTTGTAAATGGTTTGAATTGGTTCAGAGTAACACCCACTGCAAGACCGAAGAAGTGATCACCTCCATTTACAAAAGCACTTAAATCACATTTTTGAGTTAGGACGCTGAGTTTTTACACTAAGCGCTTTTTCAATAATAATTTTCAATACTTTTTTAAGAAGGTAAGCTTCAGGCAAGAAAAAACAAGAAAAACGAAGTTTAAGTTAAGGAGATACTAAACTTTATTAAAAAAAATCAATTTTTTGAAAGAGTTTTGAGAAATCAAAAGCAGAAAATGGGTGACGTTTTTCCAAGTTTTTGAGGCCATTACTTTTAAACCGCTCAGCGCACAAAACCAATATTGAATACACTTATAAGGGAAAACAAATTAAAATACAAATCCAATACTGCCGTTTCAACGCATTTTTGAAAAAAAAAATCGCAAAAAAGCATGAAAAAACGTGTGCCCCCTCCTTTCTCTTATCTCCGATGTTGTTTGGACAAATAATATGAAAAAAAACTACACGTATCAGAAATTATCCAAAATGTTCTTGTAATCCAAAAACCTTCTGCGATTTAACTGAAAAAACAGGAAAGCATTTTCAAAAACTATTTTTATACCCCTCCCAGGTTACATTAAGTTTGATGTATAGTTTGTAACGCAGTGAAATAATCACCGTAGACCCCTAAGACCTTTTTGCTCCACTCCGGATATGGCTATTGACGTTATCCTGGGTGTATCACCTGTTCAAAACTTATCCGAATGGAAGCAAGAGTAAGCATTCATCGTCTGTTCCATTCGAATAACATAGATTTTCATTCTTAATCGGTCACTTTGCTTTGTTTAACGACTTAGAATCTAAAAGCATGTCTCTCGACGATATATTTGCAGAATATACCTTCCAGAAAAAGTTTTTCGTAGTAATCCCTTCAAGGGATGAAGGGGGAAAATTCAAACCATCTGCTTCTCGGTGTGCCCTTGTCTGGTATGCAGGCAACTCTAAAATGGAGACATAGACCAGGTCTGGTATTCATCGAGGCTTGCCCCAAGCGGACAGTTCAGTTAGTCCTGGCAAAAACTTATCCATTTTAGGGGCGGAAGTCCTTGCCATCAACTACTGTGTTAGAATAAATCCAAGTTTTTCAACACAAGAAGAAGAACAATATTCATCTTCTCGGTCAGTCAAGCAGGTGTCAAGTTATCAAATCAAAGCTTGTTTTAGAAACAGTCATGGCCATCCGAAAACTAACCAAAAACAAATTAATTATCCATCACTGGATTCCAGCCCACAGTGGCTTAGAGGGTAACGAATAAGCAGACTCGCTGGCTGAAGTCGGGGCAACTTCACCACTCATAAAGCCTGAACCATTCTGTGGAGGTAGTAAAAGAGACTTAAAAAAATCTATAAGAAAATCTAGCTAGAACCGAATCAAACGAGGTCTGGTTGTCACACCTAGACAGCATTGTTCCCAAAAATTCTTTCCTAAGTTCTCCTGCAGAACGTCTAATCCCCTGACCCATCTGGACAGGGCTAATTTAAAAATCGTCACTGGAATTTTCAGAAGCCATTGCAAAAAAACCTCTTCATCGTATCGGCCTTTTACGGACCTTCAAACCAGCTTTGATCTCATGTGTATACGCATACATATCCAGATACGTAAAAAAGCACAGAACCGAAGAATAACATGTCAAATTCCTATTTGAGGTGGCATGGAGTGCATTCTAGAAGAAAGTTTTGGACCCGAAACAACAATCGAAGGTTTTTCAGCCCAGATGAGCGCGAAGTAAATCCTGCAGGCTTTCAAAAATAAAATATGCTACAAAAAAGGGCATACTCAGTTGATTAAAAAGAATAGATCAAAGGATTTTCCAACCCCCAAGGTTGAAAAAAATGCCAAAAGTCAGTGTGTATCCAGTCTTACCAAAACATTGTGCCTAGCTAGCAACTTTTTTTTTTTATACCCCATCCCATAGGATAGGAGGTATATTAAGTTTGATTCATAGTTTGTAACATAGAGAAATAATCACCGTAGACCCCCGAGACCTTAAGGGCACAGGGGCACATCGAGACCGAATTGTTAGTCGAATGAGCCATGTCCGTCCGTCCGTCCCTGTGTCGGTAGTTTTTAGGCCTTAAATTTTGAGCTAGGAACTTGAAACTTAATATCTGTTCTTTTTAGATCCCGAAGCTGCACAAGTGTAAAAATTTTCAAAATCCGCCCACTGACACGCCCACTTTACTTGTTAGCATGAAAATTCAAAGTTGTCGTGGGAAGCTGAAATTTGGTACGCGTTATCCTCGCTTAAGTGTATTGTGAATGGCACTTAAGAAAAAAGCGAAAGCCGCCCCATTGTAGGCGTGGTTATATTTAATACGCATTCTAATAAACGGTTTTTATTTGATATATTTGCTTTAAATTCTCAAACTTGGACCATAAAATCTTCAGATATGTGCGTAAGCTAACAACTCAAATGAATAAATTTTTGCCATTTTTGTGAAAATGCAATCAATACGTGTATAACACTTCTGTTAAAAAATATAAACAAAAAAAACAATGTAATTGAAAAGGGGTGGATGCCACGCCCCTTTAAAGGGAGAAGATTCTTTAACAGAGAAATTCTAAATACAGTTGAAGTTAATAGAAACTGAAATTTAGCAGCCAAGATTTATGACACAATTCGGAGCTTGAAACTGGTCAATTGGGATGCGGTATCCAACGATTCGCCTATGCGGATTGTAACCCTCCCACTAGTTTAAAAATAATACATCGTATCTGATACATTACTGGTGTTCTTTCATTGAAATGCTGATGGTTATTTACACGCTGTTACTTCAGGCTAGATTTTAGTCTAGGAGTATCAATATTTCATCTATTTTCCCCTTATTTAAGCGCTGCATTTGTAGAAATTTCCAAAAATTTGTATGAAAAAAAAAAAATTATCTGTAGATGTTGTTCACATGTGCAAAAAAAGAACGTCGAAATGTGTAAAAAGGTGGGAAAATGCGGTATTTTTTTAAATCTTTTGTTTTTTACCAAGATCAAAAAATTTGAGGAGATAAACAAGTACAGAAATACCAAGGCATACCCCCGCAAGTGTTATGCCTTTACAGAGAAAAGTAATGATGCGTTCGAAGGCATCAGGCACCCACTAGTTGTTTATTCGAAATTTGGTTCAACTGGAACTGCAAGTAGTTGTCAGTCTTCTTATTCTCGACTTTATATTGATTTTCTTTTCTTTAACATTCGTAGCCTCTCTTTCCTGCGTGTATGTGCACCTAACATGAAACCGACTACTGAATATATAATTGAAAACGCCTTACTAAGCTGACACATTTCTATGCAAAACTTTGCCTCAAAGTTTTCCAACTGAAGAGAAATGGATAGGTACATTTATTGAGAACTCAATAAAAAGAGATTAAAAACAAACGCATTCCTCCAAACCCCATCCAAGCAGCAATATTTATCCTTCCTTTGCATACTTCAACGAAGGGCAAAAGAAACAGCACCATTCCATAACGACAAACCTCTGTTCGCTTAATAACATTAAACTTTTACTATTTACCCTCTCGACTGCGGGTAGAAAGAAATTTGTTTCCCGAAGCAATTGCTTTATTTTTATTTTGCCTCTGTGAGTCCTTTTTCGTCAGAGTCCGTCCAACACGAGCTTACGACACGTCCAAAAAGGATACTTCAAACGGATGAAAAGAGAAATGTTTTAATCTTTACGAAACTATACTTTCAACGCACCTCTTACAACTTTATACATAATGCTGTTACTTTGTTCTGCCAATATTTTGTCCTTCCGAGCATCCTGTGCGATAAATAACATGCAATAGCGATGAAAGAATAAAAAAAAATAAAAAAATAAAAAAAGGTTGGACAAGAAAAAGTTTTTGAAAGCACCGGTAATGCTTCTCAGTTTGAAGACAGACAAGAAAGGTACGTGCAAAGAACAAGATGTAAACACCCTAAAGAGATCCTTTACGTCGGCGTTGTTATAAAAAGGATTGTTTTGCTTTTTCGGCCCAACACTACCTGCACGAAGCTATTATCCCTGTCGAAAGGTACGAGATTACGATTAAAATTATTCACCCACCTCACCATGACGACTATACGGCCCAAAAAGAAATACCTATTCTCTTTTCTGTGCACTCAGGGTATGTATGTGTACATCCTTTAAGCAAGAGCCCCTGGGATGCTGTAAGTAGACAGCCATCTTTGCCTTGTTATAAATAATTCATTTCAACGGCAAATGTGGGATGCCGGTAGCCATATTGTGACACTAAACTATTTCACCTCCCAATGGGGTTGTTGGTAAACGCACTGACTGAAGCCAATTCCTTGTTCCAGTAACACATAGGTATAGGAGTACATGTCCATATGCAAATGTTCTTAATTAATGAAGGGTTCAGTGCCTTAAATGAAAAGACCAGCTTGTTCGTATTTTCGGTACTACGGTTAATTCAGTTCATAGCTGACGATGTACCAGGGTAGCAGTTTGACATCGACAATTATGAGGACTCGAAGCGATCTAAGGACAAAACGAAAATTCCAAAACTCACTTGCCAATGAGCCACGACAGTAATTTTAAGTAGATGTCTCATCGTAAAGGACGGTCCAAAAATTTTCACGGCGTAAAGAGGGGTGTTTTGGTGTTTGATGTAAAAGCCGTAAAATATGCTTTTTACATTTTTCTAGGAAAATTATGACAACACGTTCAACGATACCAGTTGAATTTCCTTTTCCCGAATTATTCGTATCCTGTAATTTTTTTTTACTTTTACCCTCTTTAAAAATTTCTACATGGCTGGTAGGATAATTAGGGCGAACATTATTCTGAAAGCTATGGTATAAGCTCGCGCGGTTGGCCTGCTTGATGGTTTTGCGTAGAGCTTCAATTCGGAATCCGGGAATAGCCTTTCTTTTATACTTTGGCAAAAAAAAGGCATCAAGTCAATAAACTATTTTCTTCATTACTCTTCAAATGATTACAAGAAGTACCAATTCTGAAGCACTCAAAAAAGCTTTCTTAATTTAACATGCGTGGAAAACTCTTAATTATTGTACAAAGCATAAGCCAGGGTCGCTGAGAATTGGTTCACATGTCCTTTAAAGATCTTCACTCACAAAATGGAAGAAGCTACTTTTCAGTTAAATTAACTATAAAAAAAACACTTACAATTCGTCTTTATTTTTTCTTTGAAACAGTCTTTTAATTTCACAGGCACAGGCAAACAAGGAACTCCCAACAAAATCTCAGAATATTTACGCACAACAATAACATTCAGGACAAAAGTCTACGCAGTCAAAACCAATCAACTTCTTAACACTCTATTAAGTTCATCCTTTCAGATGCTTTTGCTGACGAAAGACTTAATTCGCATCAGTTCAATGTCCTTCTCTACACCGAAATAATTACATAAAATTAAATCTCCTTTGAAAGTGTAACACGTCGAAAGAGGATTTCATTCCAACGACAACACTTATTAGGAAATTTACATCGATTCTTACCTTTAGTGCGGGGTGCCGCACACCACTCAACGGAAGTATCTCTAAGTATCGTCTCAGATATCGTGCCGCGTAGTGAAATTTAATTCCGCTTTTAGTTAACGTTCCCGCAACGTGAACTTGGTCTAAGGAGGCGGCATTTTTCAGTCTTAATTAGTAGGACGAAAGACAATTTTGGGCAATTTTTTGCTGCCGTTTGCCGGTTGCGCTCTCCCGCGACTTAACCTACACAGCCCTTAAAGATTCATTTACTGCGCCGCCATTCGGATGCTTTTTATGTGACATTAAAAATTCAGCATCGCAACACAGCGGGGAATTAAACACCAAATAGCTTTTTGCTTCGCGAAATAATTGCTGTTGGCGAACCAAAGGACGAAGGACATTTTTGTGTGAATATTAATTTTTTTTTCTTCTTTTACTTGCGCTTCTTCGTTTTGGTCTCTCCTGCGCCGCGATGTTATTATTTTTTTAGTCCTGCTCAATGTATGTCATTGTGTCCTACGTTCATTACTGCAACAAACATACAAAAAAAAAAAACACAAAACAAGTAAGAAAATCCTTATTAAATGCTGTTCCATGGAATGTAGTCATAATGGTTAATTCCAGGACCAAATGATGAGGCCCACTTGGCATCGTCTGCTTGATGAGTGTAGCCTTCAGTCATTTGCACATTGTGTTCTGGCTTATTCGAGTTACACATTTTTTCTTTCCTCTTCCAGCTTTATTTTTTGTGACATCCTGGGAGTTAAGTTTGTTTGCAGGCAGGGGAGCTCGCATTCACAACTTAATCAGATAATGAATATATTTTTCATTCCAGTTGAGGATTCTCAGTTCGCAGTTGAACAGGGAAACAAAAACCATGTGGTAAGCCAGCTGGTTTGTTAGATTTAATAAAAGCATTAAGGTTGAGGTGAGATTCGGATTTTGATGAGTGAATATAAGGATTAATTAGCGTCATACTGAAGAGATGAATTCTTTTATAGCACGGAAGATTTTATGTATGCCGCTTATTGATGATGCCGTTAATTAGCTTAAGTCGACCTCACATTTCATGCAAGCTTTCCGTTAATTTGGGTATACCTATGCAGTGCATACCGGCTTATCTTTCATATGGATATGTTGTCTTTTGCCAAAAGAGTGTCTATGTCTTATTTTATATTTCTGAAGAAAGAAAAGTTCCTATGAGATTTTAAAATCAACCTTAGGATATGTATGCTACTAACGCTTATTGTTGTAACGTTCCATGATGCTATTAATTTTTATTCTAAAAATATTTAAAGGTTAAAAATTAACTGAAAGCTTGTGTAATTTTGTTTGCGCAAATGACACCTCTTTGATATGACAGCAGCTGTCAAAATCAGTGCAATAAAATAAAAAGTAAAATAAAATAAATAAAATAAAAAGTAAAATAAAAATAAAAAAAGTCACATATTTTTTAGCGAGCTGCAACGCTATAAAATATGTGACTTCTTACAATTACTTGTGGGAGGCTTGAAATTCCCTTCGGCGAATCGTTGGATACCCTATTTCAATTGACCTCTGTCAAGCTCCGAATTGCGTCATAAATCTTGGTTGCTAAATTTTACTTTCTAAATTATTATTTTTTTTTTAAATTAAAATTTTACTTTCTAAATACTAACTTTAAATTGTATTAAGAATTTGTCAGTTAATCTAATTTTTCCTTAAAAAAGGGGCGTGGCATCAACCCCTTTTCAATAACATAATTTTTTTATTTCATTTCATTTCATTTCATTTATTGAATATAACAACATACACCTAAGAACAAAAATCTTTAAAACTGGTGCAGTTAAAGACAAGGTTATTCAAATTAGTAGCAATAAGTAACATTAAGGTGATACAAAAATAAACATAAAGAGCAAGTTAAAATTAAATAAAAAATTATTTTAAATTAATATTCGTAAGAAAAATAAACACTTGTGAACTAAATATTTGCAATAAGATCTTCTTCGCAGTGAAGTTTGCAAAGAATTCCAATGCTTAACAGGGGACCAAAAGAACTGCTCGGGCAGATTGAGTTAATTGCAATTTGATGTAAAGATAGTTTGGTTCTCTTAGCTTGATAACTCTGTGCAGCAAAAGAATCGACCTGTACTTAAGGAAGGTCTCAAGCCAACTATGTTTTGTCTGTAATTAGATATGTGGTCATACTTTCTTAGGTTATAAACATATCTTACTTAAGGTGGCGCTACAGTCCGGGGTGGACCTGGGCCTCAGCCAACAAGCTTCGCCAGCCAGCTCTGTCTCTAGCTAGCCGTCTCCAGTTTCGCACGCGAAGTTGGCTGAGGTCCCCTTCCACTTGCGTGCGCCACCTGAGTCTCGGTGCTCCTCTACCGCGTCGTCCCTGCGGTGTGGATTCGAAGATTTTCCGGGCCGGGGCGTTGGTGTCCATCCGCTCTAGATGACCCAGTCATCGTAGACGTTGTGTTTTGACTCTTTTGGCTAGGTCGGTATCGCTGTACAGCCCGTACAGTTCGATGTTATATCTCCTCCTCCACTCTCCGTCTGTGCAGACGGGACCGCAAATCGTCCGAAGAATTTTCCTCTCGAAGCAGCCTAAAGTGTTTTCATCCGCCTTTGACAGGGTCCATGCTTCTGCACCGTAAAGCAGGACTGGGATGATGAGGGTCTTATACATGGACACTTTAGTTGCTCGAGAGAGGGCTTTGCTACTCAATTGCCTTCTTAGCCCAAAGAAACAGCGATTGGCAAGAGTTATCCTTCGTTTGATTTTAGCGCTGGTGTCATTGTCTGAATTGATAGCGGAACCCAGGTAGACAAAGTCCCTAACTACCTCAAAGTTCTAGCTGTCACTATAGCTGAGCTTAAACTCACGAAGGCTTCACTGACATCACGCTTTGTTCTACCGATTATGTCAATGTCGTCTGCGTATGCAAGTAGTTGAACGGACTTTTGAAAGATTGTACCTCTGGTGTTGACGCGAGAGTTCTGCACAATTCTCTCAAGTATGATGTTAAAGCGTCGCCTTGTCTAAATCCTTTTTTGACATCAAAGGGGTCGATGAGGTCTTTGCCGACCTTGACGGAACAGCGTGAGTTTTCCATCGTCATCCTGCACAGACTGACGAGTTTGGCAGGGATGCCAAAACTAGACATTGCGCTATATAGCTCGTCTCTATAGATGCTGTCATACGAGGCCTTGAAATCGATGAAGACGTGGTGTGTATCGATATGGAATTCCTGAATTGTCTCCAAGATCTGCCGCAGTGTGAATATTTGATCGATGGTGGACTTTCCTGGCCTAAAGCCACACTGATATGTGCCTATCAGATTGTTGACAAACGGCTTCAGGCGTTCACACAGTACAGCAGAAAAGATCTTGTATGCGATGTTAAGAAGACTTATGCCTCTGTAGTTGGCACAACTCAGAGGGTCTCCTTTCTTCAGGATCGGGCAAACAATGCATGCTTTCTTCCGACCATATCTTGCAGATGAGCTGGTGCATGCTCCTAACCAGCTCATCGCCAGCGGATTTAAAAAGTTCGGCAGCTAGGCCGTCTGCTCCGGCTGTTTTGTTGCACTTGAGCTTAGACACAGCTACTTTCACCTCCTCCAGGTCGGGTGGGCGGTATCGTTCGTATGCTTCGTCGGTAACGTCTTCGCCCGGGTTGAATGGTTCGTTCTGCCTGACAGCGGTATTTGGTTCGTCCTCGCCGTTATACAGTCTGCAGAAGTGGTCTTTCCAAATCCTCAGCACCGACTGCGATTCTACAACGATGTTCCCTTGATGGTCCTTACAGGCTTCAGTTCGAAGTTTATACCCTTGGCAGGACCTTTTGATCCTTTGGTAAAACTTTCTAACCTCATTCCTGTTGTAACATCTCTCTATCTCTTCAACCGCGCGCTTCTCGTGCTCTCTCTTTTTCCTTCGGAGAAGCCGGTGCTCCTCTCTCCTCCTCTGCTCGTAGAGCTCGCGACATCTCTAGTCCTTCTGTGCTGCGCCGCTTTGTATGCTTCCTGTTTAGCTGCATGTGCTTGCCGGCATTCATCGTCAAACCAGGGGTTTCGTTGTGGTCGCCGTGTGAAACCCAGCACTTCAGAGGCGGCGTCTCTGATGGCATTTTGGCAATGTTGCCACTGGCTATCAATACTTGATGCTGGTTGCATAGGACTTCGTAGAAGGTTTTGAGAAACTCGAAAATTACTTTTTCGAAACTTTAATTCTGCAATCGATATAAACATATCTGATTGCAGAATTAAAGGCAACATTAAGCTTGCGATTGCTGCTGAAATCACGTTGCGAAAACAGTTCACAACCGTAAGTAATGATAGGCAGAATTAGTGCTTTATTTAATATAAGCCTAATTAGTATAGTTAGATCCTTGAGACAAAAGTAGATCTTTGAGCAAATATAGTTTATGTGAAGATCCCACTTTAGGGTGCAGTCAAACACAATACCTAGATTTTTAACCTTCTCTACATAATTAATTCGGTACGACCAATTTTAACTTTGGGTAACATTGATGTGTCCACCTTTCGGTGGCAAATAGCGATACACTGGCATTTACTAGTATTGAGAGAGAGAGAGTTCATTAAGCTCAGCCCAATTAGAGATTTCTGGAAGGTAGCAGTTTAAATCGTCAATGGCAGAGTTGATTTGACCTATATGGCCTCCCACGTAAACTTGCACGTCATCTGCAAACATGTGTACTTGACTGTGTTGAAGTACATTTGGCAGGTCATTGATGTACATCATAAACAAAATAGGCCCAAGAATAGACTCTTGCGGAACACATCTTGTAAGAGAAATTGGAGCCGATGTTCTGTCTTTGGTGCAGACTACTTGGTCTCTGCCCGATAAATAGGATTGTCATTGATGTACATCATAAACGAAACAGGCCCAAGAATAGACCCTTGTCGAACACCTCTTGTAAGAGACATTTGAGCCGATGTTCTGTCTTTGGCGCAGACTACTTGGTCTCTGCCCGATAAATAGGATTTTATCAGTTGAGCTGCAGAGTGCGAGAAAGAAAATAGTTCTAACAGCTTCCTTGTAAGATGATCATGGTTGACCATGTCAAATGCTTTATAAAAATCTAATAGCGTAAGCAGCGTTACCTTCTTAGAGTCCATAAGAAGCCTTCTATCGTCTGTAACCTTCAAAAGAGCCGTTGTGCAACTATGTTTTTTCCTAAAGCCTGACTGGAATGGAGGTAAGCATTGATGTTTATCCAGAAATGCGGATATTTGCCAAAACACTAACCTTTCAAAAACTTTCGATAGAAATGGAAGAATTGCAACAGGTCTGTATTCCAAGGGTGCTGTAGAGGATGTCCGTTTTTTCGCTATCGGAATTACTTTAGCATGTTTCCACTGAGATGGGAACTGAGAAGTAAGTAGAACTGTATCAAACATGTGCATTAAAAAAGGAAGGATATTGGAAAGAATCATTTTAACAAAGATAGGATGTATAGAATCCGAGCCTATAGCATTAGATTTAATGCTCAGAATAGCTTTGACGACATCCATTTCATCGATGTCGCCTATTAAAGGAGAGAGAATTTTCTTAAAGATTTTGGTTTGACTGCGATGTTGTTCGGGGCGGAGCAGGAATCCTTATGGATGGGGTAGGCGATATTTGCATTCTCAATGTCGCTACTAGGGCTTTGACCTATGCACGAATCTCTCAAATATTTCCAAAGCTTTTTAGGCGGTAGATTTTGGTTGAGTTTCTGAGAAAAATGCCTACGCTTCTCTCGCTTGATGGCATTTGTTGTAACATTTCTTAAAAATTTAAATTCTTCGTAGAGAGAAGGAATTTTGAAGCGCTTCCATCTTTTAAAAGCAATATCCCTTGCATCAATTAGTTTAATTATGTCTTCAGTCAGCCAAGGAATACCTGAGCTCTTGAGGGTCCTAGATTTGTAAGGTACAAGCTGATTGAAGAGCAACATAATATAGTGCTGCAAAAAATTTACTTGTTCGTCTGGTGTTCTTATTTGGTAGACTTCTTCCCAAAAAATGTGATTTATTTCGTATTCGAGACTGACGCGATCTATATGCTTAAAGTCCCGATAAAAATGTTTATTCTGACGGACGTCAGAATTTATCATATTTTTTGTCAGATGCAGTATAAACGTGTTGATCGCAGTTTATATTAAAAATTTGATTTTTTACTTAAAAACGCCCCCAAAGCTGGGCGTGGCAAAAATTTATTCATTTGAGTTGATAGCTTACGCACACATCTGAAGTGGAAGTTTCTTGGATTTCAAGCAAATATATCAAATAAAAACAGTTTATTAGAGTGCATATAAAATATGACCACGCCTACATTGGGGTGGTTTTCGCTATTTTTTAAATGCCAATCACAGACACTTTAGCGAGGATATTGCATACTAAATTTCAGCTTTCAACGACAACTTTGATTTTTCTTGCTTGTAAGCAAAGTGGGCGTGTCAGTGGGGGGGGGGGTTTCAAAAAATTTTACGCTTGTACTGCTTCGGAACCTAGAAAGAACAGATATCAAGTCTCAAGTTCCTTGCTTAAAATTTAAGGCCTTAAAACAACCGACAGACGGACGGACGGACGTGGCTCATTCGACTTACAAATCGGTCTCGCTCATATGCCCTTAAGGTCTTGGGGGTCTACGGTGATTATTTCTTAATCTTACAAACTATGAATCAAACTTAAAATACCTCCTTTCCTATGGGATGGGGTATAAAAACAAAAATAAGCTGCTAGCACCATGCACTATAAAAGGGTAGAGATAGTGCCACTTTTTGGACAGTTCACAGCCCAGCTTCGATGTACTCGCCTGCTATTTACCCCAGATGCGACGTTCTTACCTTGTTCCATAATACTGAGGTTTTATCCGAATTATGTGGTCTAGCTGAGTTGAATATGTTATTAAAGGTCTCGTTTTCAAAAACACCTTTAGTAAGATGAAAGACGTATTTCGTGCTAGGTACTTTCATCTACCCAGCACGAAATACGTTCAAAGCATTCAAAGCATTCAACCCCGACAAGAATTTGTAGATGTGTATGATTTTCCCACCTGAAAGTTGATGCGATCGGCGACCGGAAAGCAGCCTTGCGCTCTACCAGTCTCTTCAAATATTTCAGCACGAACGAAAACTTACTTACAGGTTTGAAACTGTTGCTTTAAATTACGACTGAGACCATATGCCAGGGGAAGCTTTTATGCAACTACATATTTTATGGCATCATAAGTGAGGTGAAGTGACAAGTAGTGACGCAGATACAATGTGCCATAGTGTTCGGTACGTATAACTGAAGCAGTAACCTGAGCTAGTTGTAGGTCTCTGGAAGTAGATTAAAAGGCTCTACTTTATCTCAGGGTATTTATCTCACTTTATCTCAGGGTACGTAGCATAAGATTTAATAAATAAATAAAGTTTTCTTTGTCTGTTCCAATGAATGTATTGACCAATCTTTGGGGATTCAATATCCTCAAAACTTTTGTTTAAAAGCCATTTTTCGACTTGTGCTAAGATAAAAGATTTCTTATAACATTTTTTTTGATCGATTCGAGAGATTTCAGTCAACAGCTGCATTGGATTTTCAGGACCGATTCAATAACTTCTTGAACTGAAAATACAATGCAGCTAAAAATTCCTCCAAGGTACTGGTTTTCTGAAAGTTTTTTGTAGTAACCCGGTGTGCTAGTTAATCTTTATCCCTTGTGCTGATCTAAGTTATAGCGAAGCTTGGCTTGGTAAATGCTTTTTCCAAGCTCCTCTACAAGCTACGCCCAATAAGATTTTCTCAAATTTGTTCTTTCTTGCGAAATTCGATGTACCTGAGGTTCTTCGGGCTACTATGGGGGAATATCTGATCATTAATATTAATAGGCCAAAAAGATCTGTTGAGCAGGACAACGTATAAAACCCATCCAGGCAGCCATCGCTACTAGAATTATGTTATTCGGTTTAACAGCCAAAGTCTTTTATTAAAGAGAGTAGCAATAGCCTCTGAAGAGAAAACTAGATTTCGCTCACAACTCTTACATGTCACTCTGAATGCTTACATTTATTTAAGGTATATGAACTACTAAAAATTGCTATCTTTAAACACATAAATGTTTTTTTTTTCGCAGATGAGCTATCCGATGAAGCAAACGTTGAATTGTGAAATCATGTTTCTCAAAACGTAAACGTCAGATCAAGGCGGAGCCTAAGCTTGTTTGTGATTTCCGCGTTAAATTCACAAATAATGTCATAAAATTCATTACAACATTAACTTGAATATGCTCCCGAGATATGACACAGCATTATTTAGAGCTAGATCTGCTCTAACGCGGGGTGTTATTAGATAAAGACAGTTTCTTTCCCATAATACCCCTTTTATATTTGTTAAATTATTTGTTCTAAAAGCGATGTTTTAGAAATTAAATTTCATTAAATGGTTCCCAAAGTGGTATCTACCGCTCCGGTATCTTTTCCAATATAGTATTTACGTACTATGCACCTTTTCGAAAAAGAAAAACGGAGAAGTTAATTGAATTATTTTTATTACTCCGACTACCTACTTAATTACGAATTAAATATTTCGCATACCATGGAATATGAAAGGAAAGGATATTTAACATTTTATAATCATTCCTGCTCTTCCATTAAGCAATTATACTCACATCATACTCAAAGTATTCAGAATCCCTTCCATAAAACTATAATTTCGTATAATCCGACTTTGGGAGTTCCATTAAAAGACTAAACCCTGTTTCCATTGTTTCGGTCTCAATACCAGAAAGGATACCATGCTTTGTTTTGAATTACGAAATATTTACGATGTATTTCTCCTTTATGTCTTAAGACAAACAATTATTCCGCTTTGCATGAATAGAACAAAAAAAATATGAAAATGTTATATGGAATTACAAAAGGATATGATGCAATAGTTTTCAAAGGATTTTAATTTACTTAATTGAAATACTTATAGTATTCTTACAGGATGACACGCTTCACGAAATACTATTACAACGAACTAATTTAATTAAAAGTTGAAAAATAAAACTTCAGTTAGATTTAAGGAAGTTATTTTGGAATAACATATACAGTACATCCTTTTTCTGAGATTAGTGGTAAAAAGTTATTTTTACATGTTGTAAATTTTCTACAAAAGCTCCTAAGCTCCAGCTCAATAGCTGAGATAGATGTATAGCTGCCTTAAAAGGCCGAACAGTCTTACTGCGATGGATTAATCGAGGTAAACTGCTTCAAGCTTTAAGCGACTTTCCAAATCAGTTAACAATCAATTCGTGCCTTCAGGAGAAAAGTGCTGCCAAGAGTGATATCTTTATTTGCCGACCTTGAACGAAGAGGAAAACTTTCCCTCATGGTCGTTTGACACAGATGGTCGGAATATTAATACCAGACACACAATCCCTTATATCTCGTCCACTTGAGTCATGTCACATGCCACTCGAAAGAACGTAACAAAACTTCTGAAGTTGCCCATCAATTCGGAATTAAATAAGTTGCAAAACTTTTATTCAACTTAAATTTCCAATTCTATCTGCAAGGTCGTTTGCCATCGAAGAAAGATGACACGTCCTCAACAGCTTCCACTTCATCCTCGATTATTAGCTCGTGGCCACTGTTCAAACACCTCCACTTAAACACTTTCCGAACGTTTCCTGTGTTTTACTTCTCAAGGTGTCTCTCTCTTGAATTCTTTGGATTAAGTTCACTTTCCACCTATCGGCACTTCAAGTCTAATTTCATCCTTTTTCTCTCTATGGAGTGCATATCATCATCAGGAATCATCCTCCTACACAAGGATTCAACTAGCATGGAGCTGCTAGGAGGAGAAAAGAAAAATTTCAATTCTCTCTGTCCACGTTAAGGAAGACAAACGACTCTATTGAACGTAACCGCAGGTAAAGAGACGTACGAATTCCAAGGAATCAAATGTACACATACCTAGGGACGACCAGCAGTAGAGAAGCACATTCACGTTCCAGTCCGACACGAGGAGGTACTTTATGGGTGTCATCATTTAAGGTATTAAGGTAAACGGAAAGGACGTCTCATAGAAAGTTTTCCCTCGGCTCCCTGAAGCAAGATGAGTTTCGGTCGAAAAGTTTGCCGTTGAAACTTGGCTCGTTTCGCCCAGTAGAATGTCCTACATAGAGTCGAATGGTCTCTTCCTAAGCACTCTTCTCGAAAGTTCTTTGCAAAAGTATGACTTGAGTTTGAAATGACTTTTTCCATCGAGCATTTCAAAGCGAACATGTGAGGATTTGCTGTCATATGGTCGAATGTTTGACCCCAAAATGCACAATGTGACACAAAAAAAAAGTTTGCATTCAAGGGACGCCACAATGAAGGCGACTGACTTAAAAACTCGTAATCTAGCTTAAAATCGTCACCATCACCGAGGATGCAATGCTGCTGTAACTTTATTGAAAGAAAACTTACAATCAGCTTCAACGGCAGCTGCATCTTTGGAAAAGTTTAGCTATCCTCAAGGAGGATAATTAAACGCGATTGCTATTTGCTACTCTCGAAAATAAAGTGAAAATGCTTTTCTGAATCGTTGCCAATTCTTTGTCTGTTGGTGCAGATTGCGGTGATATTAGGACTTCGCTCTCATTTTGTTACAAAATGCAAAACTTTAATGAGTCTCTTATGCAAATGTCAACAAATTAAAAAATACTTGAATATACATGGGGCAGTGGATCGCTGATTATAAGCACGCCGACCCGGTTTATAACTGCTTAATTCAGTGAAAATATTCCAACTGCAAAAGTATTTCGTTATAAGCTGACTTCCGATGGCTACTGAGTGGTGGGTGATTTTTTTCCCTTCTATTTGTTATGCAAAATGAATTTCGACGAAGAATCCCTTTTCAGCAAACGGCAAAGTCCTTTCTCCCTCTGTAGATTTGTTGAACTGAACAAGAAACCACTAAACACATACTAACTGTGTGCGAATGGTTCGTGTAACGCATTGCTGTGCGGGGGGAAATGCTCATGAAATTTGCATGGCAAACGAAGAGTTCTTTTTAGTCCTCTCGGAAACAAAGTAGTATTTCCGCCATAAAGAGTAGTATTTCCGCCATAGTTATTTGGTTTTCAGTTAACTGAAGGAAGCACTTTTTAGGGGAACCTGTGAATAGTATGTTTTGTAGGTATGTAGCTTTGCAAACCTCTAACCTAATTCCAATCATTTATTGACCTATTTCATCCAAAGCTAATATACAAACAAAAGATCAAGTTGAACTTAAGTTATGGATCGTGTCAGGCAAGTGTTTCTGAGCTTTATCCTTCTCGTTCATTCTGACATAAAATTTTTGTCAAAAGATCTAAAAAAGACGGTGCTTGTTTGCTCATCAACTAAAATTCTTTATGGAATGAAGGAACGAATTTAGTCATTCGTCTTAAATTTGTTGTCTTGTCCCGATTAAACGATGATACTGATCTACGATGATACGATCTGCGTACTCGAAGAGTTGACCCTCATGAGATTGATAGATTTTGAACCCTCTAGTAAAGTTGGAAAAACTAGCGCCTTCCGTGTTTGCACTTCTAGTCGGCCTCAATTGTTTCTCGTATTTTAAAAATGTTGAAAATGAATGCAGTGTTGCAAGGTTTGGTTTTTATCCCCAGCTTTGAACGTAGTGTGCACATAAGGTCTATTGATTGTCCCCTTTTTCGACTGGATGCCACACTGGTTTATATGATCGCTTTTGCTGAATAAAGATAGAGAATCATGGCCGAATCACTCTGATTCTATGTTTTCGGCCTAATTCGAAATACAATTAATCTTTGACATTGCAGCCAAATTTGAGGAGCTAAGACGAAAGACCGACTGTTGTTTGTGTTGAACCCTTTTTAAAGCCCGACGACATTTAAGCGAAACTTGGAGATGCTGATATTGATTGTGTGTTTTTGTTTAAATCTTACGATTTTTGTTTGCTTGTATAGTTTTAGCCGTTTAATTGTCTGCAATAGACTTTCCTCTAATAAGTATAAAGTAAAAACTATACAAGCAACAAAAATCGTAAGATTAAAACTTGATTGTTTGCATAATACGAGCAGTTAGACCACGCCCCTTTTCAAAGTTTTCTATAATTATAATTTACAATGTGGGATAGGATGGGGTATTCAACTGTACATTTAACGGACTGTAACTTCTACGTACACATTGTAGCTCGTACTCACTTTTTGTTCTTGCATTTGTTACTAACAAAAAGCTCACCTTCTTAGTTGGACAATGGGAAGGATGAAGGCTCTTGGCGTTTGTTTTCTCTAATCAATTCCCTCAAAGGAAAACTAGAGCTGTAAGCAGGCGATTAAGCTGAAGGAGTCTTGGATTATATAAAGGTCTTATACAGCCAACCATATAGGTAACCATAAAAGATTCATGCAGGACATAAGCGACTGTAGTGCTCACATCCGTTGCGTAAAATGTTTGTACTACCAAAAGTTAAGGCAGAACATTTTGCTTTGTCCTTGAGGTATGTGCATGAAGTTTTCGTGTTTGGTAGAAAACGTGAAAAATGTTACCTAATTTACAAGTAATTTCCCGAAAAACTAAACAAAGTTTACTAGAACATTTGAACTAATTTATTTTTTACTTTTGACAACAGATGTGATTGAAAAAGAGTTTGGAAACTAATCTTATCGCATATTTATCATAGGCAGAAACCTCCATATAATAGCTGCCGACTGCAATGGCATTCCGGCTAGAATGAGCTAATCTCCTGGCGGCTGCCTGCACACAGCTGCCAAATTTATTTACGGCTCCACGCCTCCAGAATGCGAAATGCTCGCGCCTGGTTCTGAGCGCGTAAAATAAACTATGAGGCAAACTAAAATCCGCAAGTTCGATGCTGTATCCCCAATTGTTCTGAAAAGGTGGGTTTTCCACGCTGGAAAAACCACTGTGCGAGCTTTTTCACCGGTCGAACTTCCAAGGACTTTTTTTTCGTAGATAGAAAACAGCATTTGTCTAGCCAGTTTTTAAAAGAAGGCCTTAAAAGAAGTTTTTTTTCCCAGGGCTCTGTTTTATATCCGATTTTTTTTCCCGTTTTCATAAACGATTTCTTGGGTGCCGATGACATCATTCTCAGCTTTTATGTCCGTTCTAGAGAACTCGGCAGTGGAAGTGGAACTGAAACGGCAGCGTGCGTCAAACTAATTAAATTTCGAGCGTAACAGCTTTGTACTATGGGGCTTTCTTAGTAGAGTGGAGCTAAATGCTTCTTCGTTATTAATAAATGATACTAAAAACTTATGTTGGAACGACCACATATTGGAGAGCACCAAGAACGCTGCGAAATTCTAGGCTTCCTCAGAACATGTAAGAAATATATTACCGCATTTCTGCTCTCATTATTTTTTGCGAGAGGGGTTTGCAAGCTGGGATAAAATGCCCATGTCTGGGTAGGTGCTTCAAAAACTCAACGGTATGATTCAATTCGGTATGATCCAAATGAGGGTGTTAAAAAAACTTATTTAACTAAAAAACTAACTGGCACTTGCAGTTTGGAAGAGCCATCGGCTAATCTCTCTTATAATCATACATGCTGTGTGCGTTATACATGTGTTTTTTTGTACACATAAGAGCACCTACAGTTTTTTGCCGATACTTTCGGAGGGTTTATCAGACCCTCGCCGAGGTCGGACACCGTGAAAAACTTTTATTACCCCGGTCGGAGTTCGAACCCGAAACCTCGTGCACAGTGGTCCTATACACTTACAATTGCACCACGGCACCCACTTAAACTTTTTGCTGACGGAAATATGGAAAAGTCAGTCAACTTACTAGAACATCGACGCAATATCAGTCTTTCCTACTCATAACAACTTACAACTGTTCAAAACAAGGGTGCACCGGTATCTTTAAGGTCATATGAATTGAACTAAACTTCATTTTTCTTTAAGAACTAAACCCCGAAAAGAATCGAAAACTCCCAAAATGAAAAAGTACTAAGTCCTAAAAGTTAGCACTAGTTCATTTGAACTAACTCCCAATGAAATAAACTCCATACCATGGACATGTAAAAGTTGGGTAATTTTTATATTTCCGGTAGACTTTTGCCTAAGCATGCCTTTTTGGAATACAGATAAGATAACCAAAATCAAGCAGGAGGAATGCATATGGAGGACACGTCTTTAATACATATTTCACCGGATCGTTTTGTAAAAGTGATAAAAAGCCAAATCGGCATAACGACACTTTTGGTTGCTATATAAGTTCAAGTTCTTATATTTGCCATTTTGAAACTTAAAAAAAGCACTATTAAGCCAATTTGTAAGATCCAAACAAATAAGGGAATACCATTTTGATATCCTAAAAATCGTTTGGTAAAGTTAAAAGCCCCAAGGGCGTAATGTTAATCTACAAAGATGTGTGTTAAAAATTTTAATGACAAGGTTGACCTTAAGTTTTCAGCAATTAAATGCAACGCTTAAAAAGTGCACCATTAAGGTTAGGAAGTACTTGTCAGTTGAACTAAATATCATCAAGATAACATGCAGCAATTTTTTGAAGGTCTTCTTCGGTCAACTGAATGCCAAGCGTTGTATTATTTCCAATGTCCTGAAACAATTTTCTGAATTGGTTTTTTTTTTAAAAAGTCGGCAAATGAAGGTTTTTTTTATAAAAAGTAAACTGACATTAAAATACATCATTTATCTAAGGGATCTTATTTCCAGCGTTGGATGGTGTTGCCGCAATTGTACCCATGTGATGCTTTTCAAACCTGCATTGCACTATTTCATAGACATGTGTGTAGCTTAAATTTGAGCCACGTACTTGTCTGTCGATGTAAGTGAATCCAGTTCAAAGGTAATTTTCCTGTGCTAAATTTTAACAACCTTTCTAAAACGTCAATAAGTAAATATGAAAAGTACATTAATAACCCAACTTTAAATCTTTTCATCCACAAGCTAACCGAACGTATCGTTGCTTATATTGGGGAGCGGCCCCTCTACGGCAAAGTCATACAAAAATAAATTTAATATTGAAAAGTGAAAAACTACAACAATTTACAATTCTACAAATATTATAATAACAAATTTAAATCTTTTCCTTAATTTCATTCTTTCAATTTTAAATCCCTTGTAATGCTTCAACTCAGTGCTTTCGCCAATCCTTTCAATGCAAATGAATTTTAAATGCGCATCTCTGAATGCGGCAATAAAAAAAATCTCAATTTATTAATGGAAGAAAAATAATTAAAATCTCTCAAAATATTTGTACACACTCATGATGGCGAATCCTTTTAAGTTGGGGCAGCTTAAATAAAAACAAATCGATTCGGTATGAAAACACATATGTTGGAGTATTTTTAGCTCGATTGGATTACACAGTGAAGCTGCCTTCAAGCAATCAAAAGAGTATCTCGACTAAAGGATCTGTGAAATATCCTCGAAGCTATGGGTGGTGAAATTAATTTACTTATTTTCAATTGAAGTAAGGCAGCAACAGATCACGTACGAATAAGGGCGCCACAGCAGCCTGTGTTTTATTGAGAGCAAGAAAATATTTTTGCCTTTTTTCATACCATGCTACGTGGGTATACCTATGCAGGTACTTGATTCGCGTGCGATAATATTCGCAGTTTCGTCCATTATACCAAGTGACTTCGACTACAGTCTTTCTGTGCCAAACTGTGCTGCAACAAGAGCCATGGTACACCATGGTAGATTCGTTCATGAACAGTTTCTGCCACCTACCTCAAAATCGAAAAGTGAAACGGTGGCTCTCGAAGGCGGATAACTATACGAAAGCAATAGCAGACAAGAAAAATAACGAAAAAAATGCAATTTATCTACCCGGCAGGTATCTTTTGACTCCCATTGAAGCACGAGCGTTGTACAACTGAAATGAATATAAATTTCATCCCTTGCTGATAGTTTAAAGCATAACCACTAGAGCCACTATAACCACCAGCACCGCTATGCGGCTTACCACCCAGGTGGGTAAAAAAATATGCAGGAATACGAAGGACCAAAAAAATGATTCAAGGTGAGGATAGTGGAAATACCCTTGTTTGGGGATTAAATTTTAGAAACTGGGTCACTTATAATTGTGGGCGAAATTAAATCAAAGCAAGTTCTTTTTAAAATTTAGAAATTTGACTGTTGAATAGAAGGAGAAAAAGCCTTAAAGCTTCATGGATGAAAGATCATAGATGTCAGCGTTAATCGACTTAAAAAGGCATTTTTCAGTAAGGGGTGTAAGCATCATTCTATCAAAAGTGTGGGCAATTAACCAACAAGCTGAAGGCGCTGAAGATATCAAAGGGAGATTCAAGGATAGCCACAAATGAAATGTTTTAAACTATTCACTAAAGAAGTGTGATAAGGATATTTTAGCCAGTAGGAAGGATTGCCGTTTGCCACATACCTTTGCTGCAGAGAGACTTACCTCAGTGTGAAAACTCTGAAATGTTTTCACATCTAATTTAGTTTGAAAACGATAGCTGGGATATCGGTTGCATTGGCTTCGAAAGTGATAGTTAAAGATTTTTGTGTGTTTCATGCATTTGTGTAGGTAAAGAATTCGATTGCAAGGACACATTGCCAACAGGTTGATGCTTTTGTGCCGTATTTGAATGGAATGTGGCATTGATATAGGAGAGCCAATACTTTGTCTAAAGGAGTAAAAGTGAAGCCTTAAAAGCACCTGCCTAAATTCAATTTCAATTTATCACTTAACATAGCGGGTGAACATTAAACAAAGTCTTGTACACATAGGCAAGTAGGTGAGAGCGGAAAAGCATTTCCTGGACTCAACAAGCTTTAATGCTATTGGCTAATTAAATGTCGGGAAGCGCGTGGAGTTCGAAGGACCGATTGGATATCGGCAATACATTGATTACCTTTAAGAACTTATTTATTCTTGACGCTAGCTGAATATTGTCTTTAAAACCTACTGTCTTAATTTGTTTGTATGCCCCGCAAAGAGCACTTAAGCCCAGGCCGCTGTTATACGAAGCTCATCACTCCACTTTATACGAGGCGAACGAGCCTATTACGTTTTCCTGTAGAGTTTTTAATATAGTCTATGATCAACTTGACTTAACATTACCTAGAACTAGATTTAAGGAACTATCATTGTTAGCATTAAGATAATTTATATATGTACTGTTATTTCCTTTTTTCATTATGATCGATCTGTTGAGAAAATTTGTAGATCTAAATAAATAAGTAAATAAAAAAAAGGAAGGGATACGCGTAATTGAGCATCGTCTGCTATAAAAATGGATAAACAAAATAAAATGGGTCCTTTAATAGATCCCTTAAGCGCACCGTGTTTCAGCGGCATAAGCTCGGAAAAAATCTCTCTACATAGCTCTTTGCAATCTGTTAGATAGAAGTTCACGTAGTAGTTTTATACCACTGTTACTAAAACCGAACAGATGCTTAATTTCCAGAGGAGGATTGCGTGGTGCACTTTGTCAAAGGATTTTCAGAAGTCGAGCAACAAAGAAGAGTTGAACAGAGGAGCTTAGCTTAGAACCTCAACTGGAGATTCGGTTCAAACCTCTTTGAAAGATTTTTGCGGTAGCAGACGAGCGAGGACGGGCGGAGTGTTTTCACTTTGCCTTTTTGCATCTCGATGACAGCGGGAGAATTATCCGGATGGAATTAGAACGACCGAACGAAGCAAGGCTCCTAAAACCAAAATCAAAAAAGTTTATTTTAAGTAAGAAAACATAATAACAACATTTTTATTTTAATTTTTTAATTTAGTTTTATTGGACACATCGGGCCAAATTCTGTGCTTTTGCTAAACCGCAATACTTTTTACTTTTAATTTTTACTTTTTACTTTTTACTTTTACTTTTTACTTTTTACTTTTTACTTTTTACTTTTTACTTTTTACTTTTTACTTTTTACTTTTTACTTTTTACTTTTTACTTTTTACTTTTTACTTTTTACTTTTTACTTTTTACTTTTTACTTTTTACTTTTTACTTTTTACTTTTTACTTTTTACTTTTTACTTTTTACTTTTTACTTTTTACTTTTTACTTTTTACTTTTTACTTTTTACTTTTTACTTTTTACTTTTTACTTTTTACTTTTTACTTTTTACTTTTTACTTTTTACTTTTTACTTTTTACTTTTTACTTTTTACTTTTTACTTTTTACTTTTTACTTTTTACTTTTTACTTTTTACTTTTTACTTTTTACTTTTTACTTTTTACTTTTTACTTTTTACTTTTTACTTTTTACTTTTACTTTTTACTTTTTACTTTTTACTTTTTACTTTTTACTTTTTACTTTTTACTTTTTACTTTTTACTTTTTACTTTTTAGTTTTTACTTTTTACTTTTTACTTTTTACTTTTTACTTTTTACTTTTTACTTTTTACTTTTTACTTTTTACTTTTTACTTTTTACTTTTTACTTTTTACTTTTTACTTTTTACTTTTTACTTTTTACTTTTTACTTTTTACTTTTTACTTTTTACTTTTTACTTTTTACTTTTTACTTTTTACTTTTTACTTTTTACTTTTTACTTTTTACTTTTTACTTTTTACTTTTTACTTTTTACTTTTTACTTTTTACTTTTTACTTTTTACTTTTTACTTTTTACTTTTTACTTTTTACTTTTTACTTTTTACTTTTTACTTTTTACTTTTTACTTTTTACTTTTTACTTTTTACTTTTTACTTTTTACTTTTTACTTTTTACTTTTTACTTTTTACTTTTTACTTTTTACTTTTTACTTTTTACTTTTTACTTTTTACTTTTTACTTTTTACTTTTTACTTTTTACTTTTTACTTTTTACTTTTTAGTTTTTACTTTTTACTTTTTACTTTTTACTTTTTACTTTTTACTTTTTACTTTTTACTTTTTACTTTTTACTTTTTACTTTTTACTTTTTACTTTTTACTTTTTACTTTTTACTTTTTACTTTTTACTTTTTACTTTTTACTTTTTACTTTTTACTTTTTACTTTTTACTTTTTACTTTTTACTTTTTACTTTTTACTTTTTACTTTTTACTTTTTACTTTTTACTTTTTACTTTTTACTTTTTACTTTTTACTTTTTACTTTTTACTTTTTACTTTTTACTTTTTACTTTTTACTTTTTACTTTTTACTTTTTACTTTTTACTTTTTACTTTTTACTTTTTACTTTTTACTTTTTACTTATTATGCCCGACCGAGTGTATATTAATTTTGATGCATAGTTTGTAACACAGTGACCTTTCGATTAAGCTATGTCCGTTCCGTCCGTCCGTCTGTATGCGTGAAGGTGCTAGGTGCTCAAAATCCAGCTAGAGAGTTGAAACTTGCTACACGGCTTGATTCTTTTGTTGCACAGACAAAGTGTGAAAATTGGCTCAATCCATAAACGGCCACGCCCACTAGTGGCTTCAATGTGAGACAACCTCTATTTCACATTTTTTTCAAAATGCCTTTTGGTCAAGTTACCCAAGGCATAGAAACTTAAATTTTGGTACTAAGCAATATTGGCCCAAGGCCTGTAACAAGGCATTGGACCGCCCACAATATCGACCATGCCCACTTTTAACATGTTACATCTTTAGAAACCGGATTTTTCGGAAAATTGACTCCAAATCGAAAAAAAAATTCTATAACGAAAATTCTATAACAAATATTGAAGATACTAGTAATTTGCTTAGTCTGCTCCATACAAAGTTTTGAGCTCCGCCGTTTTTAGGGAATTGCTGTTTTAAGGGGCGTTTTTAGGAAAAAACTGTTTTTTTTTTTCTGAAATAATTTCGCTTTTACCGTATTTTCTCATGATTCTAACGAAATTACAATTAATTGATTTGAATGTCAAGCCCAATTTCAATTAAATTAACTGAATTAATTTAAAAGTGGGCATCACTTTTGGGGGCGTGGCCTTTACAAATAATATATGAATTCGGGCCAAGAAACTTTAAGATTTGGTGTTACATGGTATATAGACAAACTCTTGAACTTACTCACTTGTTATTGGCAAATTTTGTTTTGGGTTGTAGTGTGGTCACTTTTCAATAAACTTGATCCATCATAATCAAAGCATCCAGCTTTTAAAATAATTATAAAATACCTGCTAAGTGTTAGCAAATCTTTTAGCTCGTTATCGTTAATATTGCATTGTAGAAGTTATCAAAGTAAGTAATGCGACGCAAGTGTGCTTACTCTGATGCATATGGAATAGAAATAATTATTTGCTGACGCCGGAGTAAGAAATGGATAAAGTTTTCATTTCCCGTACTTACTGTGTTTTTAAGTATTTTTCCATGTGTCTTATTTTATGAGTATAGCTGCAGTTTCGTATTTTTCAAGCTTACCAAAAGTTAACCGTCTGGTATTCCCACTTAATTTTCAGCACTTGATTTTGAGTTTTATGACAAAGCTCTAGCCCCTTACGACTTTTCAGCACCATAGCACCACATGCGATTCAGTGCAGACTGCCAGGATCATCGTTTGATTTTTTATTTACTTTAACATTTGAAAGTGCACCCAAGTGTGTCTGGTGTCTGGTCTGCTTATATGCGTTCAAGTTGCATCGACATAGTATGAAAGCTTTCCGGTATTAGGGGAAGAGATCCTTTTTAATTGCTTACACATCTGGAGAAGAAAAATGGATCCACTGACATTCTATATAGATCTAAGTTCTCTGTCAAACCAAGGCAAAGTGTGTTGTTTAAAACAAGCAAATATGTATATAGCCGAAGGGACTATTCCTTGCGGCATGATACACATTGCTTCATTTCGTAAACAACACTCAAAGCAAAGGCAACTTTCAAAAGGATAACACATTTAAATTGGAATTCCATAAAGAACACATGGTGACCAGTATGGCTGACCTCCCAAAAAGGACAACACATAACACAAGGACACGATGACAAAGGAAAACTTTTCCACTCAGTTTCGGACAAAAAGAAAAAACTCGTAGGTAAACGTATAAGTTGGAATAGGTCCTGCTACTTCGTTATTATTGTTGCTGAAACTTATTACCAAGTCCGAGCGTAGGTTACACAAATGAAAGGTAAGTTTACTGGCCTACTTCCGCAGCTGAAAAACACGACCCTCTTTATGCGGTAATTGTCCATTATTTCAAGTCTATATATCATCGGAGACAACAAGACCTGAAAACTGTTTCGAAACAGGTCATATGTGTCGTTTGTATGTTTTTTTCCCTTCCTTTGCGATAAGCAAATGCCAGGTTTAATAGTAGAAGGAGTTCAAAAGACATCTTAATGAGAGTCCTTTGCACACTTGCAAGCATACAAATAACTCGAAAAACAAATGGAGAAGTTTATAACTTATCGCCATTGTGAGCCACGTTAAAGGATTCAGCAAGGATAGTAGATAGCTGTGCAGTCTCGTGGTGAGGGTTGAACATATAATCGGTAAAAAGTTTATATTGTCTTTAGTGGGTGATGATCCCATTTTTGCCTGGATTGGGTTTTTGTTTTGAGGTAACGCCAATGCGGAGGCTGGAAATTTATCACTGGGCAAGTGTGGGTGCATGCATATTGTCGGGCAATGGAAAGTTTTGCTATGCTTTTGCTGTTTATCAGGGGGTCTGTTTAGTTTGTCTAAATTTTAGAAGGAAAACTTTATTTGGCAGGTCATCAAGGTAGTTTCATGGGAATATGGGTAATCAAATGAAAGTTTTCGCAACCACTGAATCTTGTGAGAGATTTATTTTGAGTTTGGTCTAAATATCTTTTGGCATGTTGTTAGTTAACTGTGTCATCCTCAGATTTACCATGGATCATAAGGGTAATCAAGTATGCCTAGACTACACACATAGTTGTACAAATTTTTTTTAAGGTATGTGGCGTTAGCTGATCTAACAGATAAATTTGGTTGTGAATAGGATAAGTTGAAGTCAAACAAACTGGAACTGTAACGCAATCAAGCCACAACAGCTTTTAGGTATAATAATTCCCAAAATATATATATCTACCTAACTTCATTTTTTGTTGTCCAGTCCAGAGAACCCTTCTCGCAATAATTAAGCCGTATGACGTGTCTGTTGCTCGTGCTAAAATCTCACCCAATTTATGATTGTGATTAAATTTATAAGCCTACAAGAAATCGCAGTTTAAAACTGGGTCCAAGGTAAATATCAATAGAATCGCTCGAGGCCAAGTTTTCGCATAAAATCAAGATACATCACAAAAAAAGGGCAGCGAGGATATTTCAAACCTTTTTATCAGATTTACAGTGCTTTTTTTTCCGCTTTTCGTTGGACGCTTACACAGGCCTGTCAGGAACCTGGGATATCTTTTCCAATGAATAAACAGAATTAAAATTACTTGTCGGTTTTGAATTTTTATTAAGTGTCATTCTTTAGTTAAATTCGCCATCAAAAAAGGGTCATAGACCGTACGACAACGAGCACCCAAAAAATAAGACGAGTGGGCTAAAATAACTCATACCGAAATGGGAGAGTGGACCGCACTTAATAAAATCGTCCCAAGAGGATTTTGCCGGTTAGAAACCGAAAGAATACTCAAATAAATGACACTTCCCCCTCCTTGTTTTATATTCCATGATTTACATTCATGTTTGCTTATTAAGCCGACGACAAATACATATGTAATGACTGGCAGGATACATATGTTTTGATCCATTTTGATATGGGGCGTCATGGAAGGACATATAGATACTTGGCTGTAGAATTAAAGAAAAAAATGTTTTATGGCGGCTTTTAATTTATGCTGTCGCTTGTATAGGTATTGAAGTTGGTTCTTTCAGGTGAAATTTTGCGTTCAACAAGTTGAGAAATGGTGCAAGATAGTAACCCTTTTATGGTAACGATATACAAAAAATGTTTATATTAAAAGCTCAAAAGGCACTCGTAAAAAATTTAGACCTTTCCAAAAATAAATAGATGTGGAATAATGATTGCATATCATAACATTATACTATTTCGAGCAGCTGAAGGAAAAAGTCCTGAAGTATTGCCTTACGAAAAAAAATGACAGTCAAGTTCTAAACAGTAAAAAACATGCAGAACTGAAACTATTTTTATACCCCATCCCATAGGCTAGGAGGTATAAAAATAAAACAGTGAAATAATTGTAATTGTTACACAGTGAAATAATCATCGTAGACCTTTTAGACCTTTTAGAGATATGATCGGGACCGACAGGTGAATCGATTAATCCATGTCCGTCTGTATGTGTGAGGGTATCAGGTCTTCAAAATCAAGCTTTAGAGCTGAAACTTGTTACATGGCCTGGCCCTTTTGTTGCACAGACAAAGTGTGAAAATTGGTTAAATCCCTCAACGGCCACGCCCACTCCCACTACTGGCTTCCATGTGAGACAACCTCTATTTCACATTTTCTTTCAAAATGCCTTTTGGTCAAGTTAGACAAGGCACAGAAACTAAAATTTTGGTACTGAGAAATATTGGCCCAAGACCTTTGACGAGACAAAAATTAGACCACCCACAATATCGACCATGCCCACTTTTAACATGTTTGATCTTTAAAAACCCGATTTCTCGAAAAGTTGACTCCAAATTGAAACCAAAAATAATATGACAAAGATTAAAGATTTTTATAAGTTGACTCCATATTAAGTTTTGAGCTCCGCCCACTTTTAAGGGGCGTTTTTAGGAAAAACTGTGTTTTTCTGAAATAATTTTCGCTTTTACCGTAGTTTCTCATGACTCTAACGAAATAATAATTAATTGACGTTAAGCCCATGCCCACTTTTGGGGGCATGAGGGGAAGTTTCTTACAGCCAAACTCTTGCACTTACTCACTTGTTTTTAAGAACGAACTTTTTTGGCCAACTTCGTGAAAAGTTTTAGCAAAATTTATACGCCATCCCATACGATAAGATATATAATAAGTTGGTCACCTAGTTTGCAATACGGTGATAAAAATGATCCCCCATAACATCAATACCTCAAGATCGAGACCGAATTTTAAATCCAATAAGCTGTTTCCATTCGTCCGTCTGTGTATAACATATTTTTAAGCCCCAGATTTAAGGGAACTGAAAGTTTGTACCTACATAAGTTCCCTGGCACGGGAAGCAGTTCAAGAAATAACGTATTCTGGACACGCCCACAATCGGTATAAATGTCAAACTAGCTCCAATGCTTTTAAAATTGTAAGAGATGTCGTATAAGACTAAAATTAAACATTAAGCGAATCCTGACGAACAATTCATAGAGTAATTATACCCGACCCAGGGTATATTAAGTTTGCTGTATAGTTTGTAACGAAGTGAAATAATCACCGTAGACCCCTAAGACCTTTTAGAGATATGAATGGGACCGACAGGAGAATCGATTAAGCCATGTCCGCCCGTCCGTCCGTATGTAAATAACTTTTAGGCCTTAAATTTTAAAGTAGAGAGTTGAAATTTGGTGGGTTGGCTGGAAGTCCAGTCCTTCAGATCAAGTTTGAAAATTAGCTGAGTCCGCCCACAGACACGTCCAATACAGGCCTATATGTGGGACCAACTCTAATTAAAAAAAATACTTTTTCCAAATTTTAGGTATGATACAATGGCGCTAGTGCACTCATTTTTGGTATGTAACATGGCCTTGTAGTTGTATTTGAAGTCTGTCCGTCCGTCCGTATGTAAACAACTTTTAGGCCTTAAATTTTAAGGTACAGAGCTGAAATTTTGCGGGTTGTGTGGATATCCATAGGACCAGATCAAGTTTGAAAATTAGCCGAATCCGCCCACAAACACGCCCACTACAGGCCTGTATGTGCGACCATCTCTAATTTAAAAAAATATTTTTTCTAAATTTTAGCTATGTTAGAATAGTGCTAGCGCATTCATTTTTGGTATGTAACATTGCCTTGTAAATGTCTTTATAGTGGCTAAAAAATGTTAGCCTTTTCATTGACCACGCCCACTTTTTAAGGGATTTTAGTTTAAAATGGCTGTTTTTTAAGAGGTTGAGAACTTTTTTAAAAAAAAAAACACAAAAAATTCGAAAAAATTAATGAAATATTTATTTGAATCGATAGTTTGAACCTTGCAATTTAATGTTTAAAGATAATTTCATGCAAATGTTGACCGCGGCTGCGTCTCAGGTAGCCCATCCGCTGAGTCCAATTTTGGGATACTCTTTCACACATATCGGCCGGTATCTCAGGAATGAATGCATGGATGTTGGCTTCCAGTGCGTCAATCGAAGCGAGCTTGTCCCTATAGACATTAGCCTTGACATACCCCCACAAAAAATAATCTAATGATGTCAAATCTAGGCGGCCAATTGACATTTGGTCGAGACTATTTTAGAAGGTCGAGAATGCCGACCATAAAATGGAAGCAGCGCGCGATGAACATTTCGAACCGAGCACGAATTTTGATAGTAAAATTCAATAATTTGCAAGCGTTGTGCATTTTTAAGACGATCCATGGTTAAATTGCAAACCAAACTCAAGCTGTTTGACAGTGACACAAGGTACTAAACACACGTCAGCTGTCAAAACCAGTGTTGCCAAAACCAAACCAGGTAAAAAATCACCCTTTATATATGAAATTTGACTAAAAATTTTATGACAAAAGTTGTAGATATTAGCACTTTTTAACTTTCAAAACTATGTCCCTTCGCCCACTTTTGGGGGCGTGGCGTTAAAAAAGTGATTTTTTTAAGTTAAAATGGCGCATTTTTAGACCTAAATGTATGCAACCAACTAGTATAAAGCATTCAACAGTTATATTTTTATATCCCGCCTACTTTTTAAAGGCGTGGCAGTTTTTTTTTTTTTTTGGTATGGTTGGGTATTCTGCAATCCGCCGTAGATGGACTGACGCTTTGGCATACACACAGCTGCACTTTTCCACTTGTTTTATTTAAAATTTAAAATTAACAAGATGGCGCACAAATCACGCCTGTTTAAGTAATACGCTTTTTTGTTGTTTAGCAGATAACTTTTTGGATATATTAAAATGCTTGCTAGGGATACATGAAAGAGTTCTTAGATAGTACAGCAGTACCATGGTTTGAAGTCGTTCATTTTCATTCAAAAGGAATCTCTTCTCTGATTAGATGAACTATTAGACGAGGCTGCTAAACATGTTTCTCAAATTCAGAGGCATCGCGTGAAGACCATCCGTATGTTCGGGTTCAAGTCACAGAACGGGTTAAGCATCGTCAATTCAGCTAAATACAAGCGTTTCGACTCGAATTGGTCTTGACAAGGGATAATTCTTAATGACTTAAACTTGTTTCCATACAATGTCCAAATTATTATGGAGATGGAGCTATAACAAAAACTCCCAAGCAAATATCCAGGAATTAGTACACTTTAGGCTGGCCCCAAGGTCAACTGACCGGACTGTGGTACCGGTTTTTTAAAGAGGGTATGTCCATCAAGAGGTGTCAAATACTAATTCAAAGAATTAGACGGAATTGAAGCAGTCCATTAAAATAAACTGACTCGATCCCGAGTTCAGCCCTTCTGGTCGCAATGAATAATTTTCGTGTAACATGTGCGTGATTATAGGTCGGGGTTAGAATTTCCCCTGCAAGGTCGGGGTTAGAACAGCATTGAGCTATGGTATGCCTGTCGGAAGAGCCGACTGAAATCCGGCTGAAGAAGCAGTCTTTAATGTGGATGTCGATGACCAGAATGTGGATGCTGTCGATGCTGCTCCATTCCGGGTAACATTTGTTAGCAAAGTTTATACTTATAGATGAATCTGAATGTTTAATAAAAATCCAGAAGCTTTGAGCGGCTCACTGGTCTGCCTTTAAAGGGGCAGCTGAATTTAAAAATTAAAATAGAAGTGACTTACCTATTTCTCATAACAACGACAAGTTAAAAAAAAAATAGCAATGAACAAAACGAAGGATTTAATTACCCCAGGTGGCAGCCCAGCTATGCTGGAAAATTCGCCCTCTTCGGAGGCAGGCTCTACGGATTCTGGCGAGAGCCTATTATTGCTATAAATTCTTTTCCACGATCTCAAAATGTAGTTGATTCTCTGCGAAAAGAAAACGAGGATATGAAAAATACTTGTGTAACGAAAGGCTGTGAGGTAACATAAAGTTTATAACACCGAGCCGACCAGCAAGCGAATACATTACGGACGTCTGTATAATAAAAGTATACTTTTATTATATACTTGAGTAAAATATACTTACAGTATACTTTACATACTCAAACACAGATGAAGAAAAATCCTTCAATTATATTTAAACGTAACGAAACAAGGCTTTTATCATTAATCTCTTATGAATTCAATGAAGCTTGGGGTATTTTCCCAGGAATATTGTGCAAACCTAGAGGTGCTTGTATAAGTACAATAAATTTTCCTCGTTAGTATGTGAGCTTTTCCACTGAACTTCACCATAGATAGCTGAGATACTGTTAACGAAAACCTAATAATAAAAGCAGAACTTGTTGCAATTTAACTAATGGTGTGTAGCATTTGTAAACCATCGTTTTTGTTACACTTTCAATACTTCGGGCTCACGTGATGAATATGCAAAATGTTCAAAAATTAATTACATATTTTTGGCACTATCTACATATTACCTTGAGCTCTCTGTGAATTCACATTGTTTATTTATAATGCACTCATAAAACCCACACAAACATTGCACGTACTTTCCATATAACTGGTACCATGAATCCTGCCTAAGGACATTTGAATAGCATGAACGCGCTTATAAGCGTGGAAATTCGGTCTAAATTAAAAATCGTAACGGTTTCACTTACACATCGAACATTATACCCGAGGGCAAATAATAATTCTGTGCTCAAAAGCCCTATACGTATGCATGTATACACCTTTACTATGAAGCACAACATCAGTTGCGGGTACAGTGCTAAAATATTACGATTTAAATGCAATTTAATAAATCGAAGCCTGACTATCATGGGCAGGTAATAGCGCTTCTGGCTCAAGTATGTCCAAATAAGAGCTTGTGGCGAGTTTCATTTTCATATGAGGCTTAAAATCAATTTTATTGCGAGAGAACCAGCAAACAATTGTGAGGGTTTCAGTTGCATTTGTTTTGGTTTTAACTTCCAGAGAAACATTTGCATTCTTATGAGGCAGAGGCATCATTTCTATTCGGGAGATAAAAAATTTTAGCTGAAGGTAAATGGAATTTTATGCCATGAGTTTCCAGCCTTACATTCGATTCAATGCAAGTCTAAGGAAAACCTGGAACAAAACAAACTTGTACGGCTTAAGTTTAAAGGATGAAAAACTCCGGCTTAAATTATTTTGGAAAAATTATCATTGCTCCTCTCATGTTACGTCTGTTTGACGTCTAAATGTACAAGCAAGATAAGCAATTTCTCTTGCAGAGAATATACAAACTATGCATTTTTTCACTATTAATAAATAATGTTTGTGTATTGAAATCTTGTAATTCATTATCCTTTTGCTGCTGAGAATCATTCATCATTTTGAAGTTAATGACTGGATGGTATCCGCCAAATGCTCCAAATTTAGAATAGATAAAGAATTACCTTTTAGAAACCCTGCTAAACCCTCGACTGGAGCAAACTCTCCAAACTCGTCACAAGACGATTAGCACCTAATCAAACAGGCAACATCTCGGGCGTGACACGGTTACAGGAATCCATCAAGCTTATCCCTGAGACACTCTAAGCCTCGTTCAAAAAATCCTGTCCTATAACTCGGCCCCCCAAAAGAACCCATGCAACATGGTGGAACGCGGAACTTGGACTTTTCAGGACAAAAACAAGGAAACTTTTCAACAAGGCTAACCAACAAGGCTAACCAATAAGTCTGACCAAGAATGATGCTGATTGGGACACTTATCGCAACAGCTTCAACGAATACAAAGGGAAAACTAGAGCTGCCAAAAGAGTATCATGGACCAACTACTGTACCCACATGGAGACCTCAATGGAAGCGGCAAGATTACGCAAAATCCTTGCCAAAAATCCAAGCATACCCGGGAACATATGCAAAGAGGACAACTCTTGGACAGTAAACAACCAAGAAACCTTGGAGTTTCTGCTTAATACACACTTTCCCGGGTGCAAAGACATAACAAGCAAACAAACACTCGATAAAACAGACTGCCACTCTTCATTATCCAACGAAGAACAGGCAGTAATCGCTGATTGCATTCGCAAGGATAAACTAACCTGGGCGATAAAATTCTTCCAACCCCTCAATCAGCGGGACCGGATGGTATAATACCTGCCATGGTTCAGAAAACGAGTGATGCACTCATTATTTGGCTCAAGCACATCTTCATAGGGTGTATAACTCTGAGGTATATCCCAAAGAACTGGCAAGATGTGCGTGTGGTCCTTATTCCTAAAGCGGGAAAACGCGGCCACGATTACAGACCTATAAGTCTTTCATCTTTCTTACGAGGTTATTCCTTAGCCGCAGATCTTTAGAAAGGCTGATAGATCTGCGGCTTAGGAATAACCTCGAAATCAATAAGCACCTCAGCAATGCACAACACGCCTATACTAAGGGCAAATCCGTGAAAACGGCGCCGCATGAGGTGACGAGTACAATCGAGAGGTCCTTATATAACAAAGAAATCACATTGGCAACCCTTATAGACCTAGAAGAAGCTTTCAATATATGGCGAAGAATATGGCATCGATTCCCACTTGACGAATTGGGTTAAGACAATGCCTAAAAGCAGAGTCATCAACCCTAATCTGGGAGACTATTCTATTAAGAAAACGATTGAAAGGGGAACCCCACAAGGAGGGGTGCTTTCACCTCTAGTATGGAACATCTCACTCAACAAAATTCTTAATACTCTCGTTAAAAGAGGAATAAAAGTAGTCGCTTACGCAGATGACATAGTTATACTGATCACAGGAAAATTTCGTCCAACAATCAGTGAACTAATGGAGTCTGTGTTAACAGACTTATCAAGATGGGCAGAGAACAGTGGACTTAAAGTCAACCCGTACAAGACAGATATGGTCTTGTTTACAAGGAAGCGCAAATTGAAGGGGTGAATAACTCCTAAATTAAATGGGACCGATCTTAAAGTCTCCCTGGAAGCCAAATAACTTGGCGTTTTGTTCGACTCCAAGCTAAATTGGAAAAGGAACACGGAGGAGAGAATGAAGAAAGGTCTCATTGCTCTGTACACATGTAAACAAGCCATTGGGAAAAAGTGGGGTCTTCAACCCAAAATAACATACTGGCTTTATACAGCGGTTGTTAGACCTATTCTTACCTATGGATCATTGATATGGTGGGAGGCGTGTAAAACGAAATCTTACCTCAATAATCTGAAGAAGGTACAAAGATTAGCTTGCTTAGATATCACAGGTGCATTAAGATCCCCGCCTCAAGCAACCTCTGGAGCTTTTTACAAGAAATGTGGCGGCAAAGGCAGCTCTCAGGCTAAGAGAGAACAACCTTTGGAAATCAAAATGTCTAGGACACCCGTACGGGTTATAAGAAACCTCAATTTGACTTCGATAAAAGATTCAAAGTCATTATAACTAGTAGGCAAGACTGGGTAGAGACTAATGTTGACATCGAAGATCTATACCGATGGTTCGAAAACAGAACATGGAACAGGTTCTGGAGTCTTCTCGGAAACACTGCAAATCCACCAGTCATATCGACTGGTTTTCAAGCTGAGATTTATGCGGTGAAGAGAGCTGCACAGACAATTCAATCTATGAATCTTCCAGCAACGGAAATCACCACATGTGTTGATAGTCAAGCAGCACTTAAAGCCCCGGACTCCAACCTCGTATACTCTAAGTGTGTCAAGGAATGTCTCATGGCATTAAAGGAAATAAGCCTCCACACGGCTCTACTCTGCTGGGTTCCTGGGCACGTTGGCGTGGCCGGAAATCAAATGGCGGACGAACTGGCTAGGAAAGGTTCTGATATGGACATAACGATGGCTGACCGACGGGTTTATCTTCCTTTCAATACAGCCAAAAGTCTTATAGATCAATACACGATCAAACTAGCCTGTGAACGTTGGCAACAGTCTAAAGATTGTATCATAACTCACTGCTTATGGCCAGTTCTTCCTTCTATCTCTCAGTAGAAATTTCATAAGAACACTCGTTGGTGTAGTCACGGGACATTGCACCATTGGAGTCATGGGTACACGAATGGGAATCTTTGCCAACGACTTCTGCAGAAGCTATGGGAATGAAGAAGAAATAGAGTCTATAGAACACTTTCTCTGCCACTGCTCTGCTCTCCAAGAACGACGACTAACCTTTTTAGGAGTCAGGTTCTTTGATAGCCTGGACGACATGTCAGGAATATCACTACTAGACCTAAAAAGATTTATTAAAAGATCAGGCTGGTTCAGTAAGCAAGACATATGTCCAACCATGTTTGTCTATACCCTACAAGGGTTATCACAATGGGCCAATCTGCCACCGAGTGAACTTGCAATTATTGCAAACAACCCTTTCCAACCTAACCTAACTTAACCATCATTCAAAAATGCAGTTTTTGTTTTATCCAGTAAGCAATACGATTTTCCAAGAATTTACGCAATCCGCTTCCATAATAAGCTCCTGCATTCCGTAGGACTCATTTGCAAATGAATATTTTTTTCTTATTTACCCCAAGTTACATTTAAGACCGTAACAATATTATCGAAAAGAGTATTAAAATATTCTTTTTGCACAAATTCAACTGGAAGTAAGGATGCTGTCAGACATTCCAACAAGACCAGTGTTTGGAGCTACTGGCAGCGCTACACTATCGCCATAGTGACACACAGATTATTTTCTGTTGTGCAAAAAAAATTCTATTCTCGAACCAGACTATCCAGTCGGGATGTAGATGCACTCTTGTCGCAGAGACCGAGTACAACGTTGTCAGGCAAATTATAAGTCTGACAAGAGACATGTTTCCAGAAGATGTACTTTTCTCCTTAGGTTTATTTTTTTTTTCTCTCGCTGCTATTGACAGTGACAGTGACTAGTTTGATAGGTGTCCTAGTGCAGACATCTTTCAAAGGGATTTGCTATGAAAGTTTCCTGCATGGTCCTGGTCTTTTGTCATATCTCTTCGCTTTGTAATGAAAAATTTAATTTAAGTTGGTTTTTTGTTTGACTTCTGATTTCTTGGGAACAACCCGTGGGTCGGTAAAAATACATATAATTGGCGCGATGTCATGGCACTCGGTCTCCGTGCTCCAGTTGGTACGTGAATCACCTTAAAAAACATAAATACAAAGTAAAAGAAAGGACCTGATTTCCGTTGGATTTTTCGTGCGAATAAAGCACTTTCGAGAAACTAACTAGAGTTGCAGGAATCAATGCAGAGGACGAACGATAAGACCCACCGAGTAAACGCACAGAAAGATGAATTGCAAAATGTTGGCGATGTCAACGCGGACAGCGATGACGATCCGATTCCGGCAGGACTACGAATGCGTCGGAAGCCCGGGACATTGAAGCGCAACAAACACCGTTGGCAGCAATCCGATTTGACTGTCACGTAGTTTTAATGGATTATTATTTCGAGTTTTCTTTTTTCTTGCTTTTGTAGTGCACGGACGATGGTACGTGATGTTTATTTTATCGGCGCTCAGTCGTGTGAATGGAAAGCGCTTTTGTAAGCGTTGATGCTCACTATAAGCGCTTGCGATTGCAGGGCAGGTAAGCGTCATGAATTACAGATTCGCTTGAAGGAATTGAAGGAAAATAACTGAATTGGTTTGATTGCGTTTTCTTCAATTCGGCTGCGCTTTTCGTTTTGCAAAGAGGACATGAAGTATTGCAGATGAGTTTTTCTAGCCAATATTGGAAAACGAGTCAAGATCAATGGAGAAAGGGCTACTTTATGCAATATTAATTTAGTTTGTTGAACGTTTTACCGTTCATCCTGGCAGGAAAGAATGGCACAACAAAGAACAGAAAAATTAAACTTATAATGATGTGTTTAGATTTACATTTAGGTGAAGTTGGTGAAGGCCTTTTTAAACAGCTCTGGGCATAAGTATTTATATTGACTGGGGCACAGTAGCCTTCCGTGCGGTCCCCTGTCGAATTGGGCGCACTGGGTTTAGTTGTCGTGATCAAGCGCTCTGTCCACGGAGAAACCGTGACCAAAAATCGCGCCCGACGGAAGGGACTGGTATGTTTAAGCTGGGGTCGAGCCATTGTAAGTTTTTCTGCGTCGCAAATTGGCCAGCTGCTCCCTTTTTTCTTTCGCTTGCTTTTAGTTAGGCACAACGCAGGAACTGAGGAGGGCCCTTCCTTCATCAGCAGCGGCGTTGATTCCAACCTCAATCATGCTTAGTTTACCGAACGAGTTGGACAAAACCCACAAGAGAAGTCCAAGCTTTGAGGCAGATAGTCGTATGACTGGAGGTGAATTTCGCCAACGCCTGGAGTAGAACCGTTTTAAGTTGTGCATTCATTTATGATTTTGGGTGGCTACAAGAGAACAAAAGGAATGAAGTTGATAGCTGGAAGGGGTTGATTTCGATTTTGGAGCTGCGCTTTGAAAAGAAGCTAAGATTTCAGCACTTCAGTCAGCTTTTCTTAGAAAAACCCCCAAACGAGCTCTCTAACGGCAAGGTTGGAGCAGGCAATGATGTGGATATAGTCTGCGTGCTCTTGTCTGCAGGCCTATCACGGTATACCATCGTCTATGTTACTGATTCTCTTGCACTAATATATCCAGAGCAAAAAATTAAGAATATACAAGGATAGCGTATTTTATTGCCAAAACTGGGTGTGAATTTGGAGCTGCCTCGTCCCTCTGCAACAAATGTATTTAATTTTACATTTGGGTACCTACTACTACAAAAATTTTGATGTACTAAACTCTAGTAAGGCGCATTTTAGGACACGGTTTCAGTACTTGGCTTACGACATCTCTCGTAGCACGGGAGCTAGAGACTTTTGAGAGAAAAGTCTAGAGATTTTGCAGTGGAAAGTTGCACATACCTAAAATTGTTTCGTGGCCTACCAGGGGAGGAAGACGCGCTCGCATCGCTAAGTCTAACACCAGCGATGCACCTCAGAGGTCTAATTTTGGTAATTTTGTATGATCAACCTTATTTTTTTGGTCATTACCTAAATTTCATGACCAAAGATGAGGGTTGGAACGAAAACTGAATTGAAAACTGAGATTTCGGCTTTTACTCCCAGTTTAGTCTTGGGGAGGAAGCAATTCCTTTACTATTGCTCCAGCTGATGGCTTATATCCTGACGCGAGTCATTTCGAAACGTTCCTCGACATGGCTGCGCTTGACCATGCAGCCCATACAGGCGATAGACTTAATGGCTCTTAGATGTGGAGACGCATAGCTCTGCAAAACTCTCTAGAGTTTATTCTGAGGAACATGGTCATAAGCATTTTCCAAATCTAAAACACGCGACGACTGATTTGACATACCCAAGCTTTCTCAAGAATAATCTTACGAGCTAAAACGGGTTGGATGTGCCTCTATCAAGCCGAAAGCCGCACTGCTCTTTCCGGAACAATTCCTCGATTACAGTTCTGGAATACGCTTCCAAAACCTCAGCGAAACTGAAGAGCGATATATCCTCAGATTTAAGGCAAATTCTTTTGCCGCTTTTTTTTTTCGAAAATTGGCACTGTCTGTAACTCCTTTTTGCCAAAACCTAGGTGCTTTCCCGCTTTTCCAGGCCACCTGAATGACACGTGTTAGCCACTTAAGACTGTCCTCACCTTAAGAATTTCTGGCCGGATTTCATCAACTTTAACAGACTTGCCATCTTTAAGTGACTTAATCGCGACACTGACTTATTCTACTGTGAGACTATTCTCGGCGTTAACAACTTTAACAGTCTGATTGCCATCTTCAATGCCCTGTTGGTGGCTGCGAAGTTCGATTAAGTGCTCCATCTGCGTAGTAAATCATCGTAGTCTACCCTACCTCCTGCTGACTTAATCCCTTTTATACGATATTCAACTTCTTTTCTCATAAACGGCAAAAAGTCTGCCAAAATATCTTGTTTGGAAATCTTTAATCATGCTCCAACCTTTCGACAAGCTTGTATATGTCTGCTCCTTGGCTATTCTTGTGCCGAACGGATTCGGAGAGTTGAGTTCCTACATTGATTCCACACAATAAAGGCTCTCTTCTCCTTTATGATGGCTTCATGGACTCCAGGCATTTTTAACCACACATTTCTATCCTTACCATTAACCGGCACAACAAGCCGCTTCGATTCACAAACATTTCGTACAAAGGCAATGACTGCCGACGAAAAGAGCTTTAATTCATCCCCTACCCACTTAAAAAAAGGTCAGTTGGTCCAGATCACCGCGATACCCTGTAATATCGGGGTAAGAATAGTGTTATGAGTGATGCTGTCAGGGGTGTACACTCCTGACAGCATCCTAACTAACAGAGATGAACCTTAAGGCCTTTATAACGCACAACTGATATACAAGTTGTGCGGCGGCTCATTGGTCGCAGATTCTATTCCCAGAGGGGCGGATTTTTTTAACATCCGTTAAAACTACTTGAGTAATTCTTCTTTGAGGAATAGAACGTCTAGATTAAAAGAACGATTATAATTCATTAGAAATAGGTGATGAACGACAAAAAGGGGCCGTAGATAGGACAAGAATTTATAAAATACAAACAAGCCAGAGAGACAAGAGGACAAGAGAACATCAGGATAGCTTATGCTTTTTCAACTATACAAAAGTCGTTTTCTATGGCATAAAATATTCTGTGACTTTTTTGCATTTCTTGACAGTAGCAATGACCTTATACTCATACACTTATTGCAGTTTGCTTCCTCCTATTCCGAGAACATCACTAACTTACCATAAAATTTGTTTCTCTTTCATTTTTTATTACCACGACATTATGCTTAATTGCTGCTAGGAAGCAGAAAGTGCTCCTTAATTCGTCTGCCTCATTAAACGTTTATGGCAGCACTCAGCATATTGTTCTGTTGTTTTTTTTTTATGATAGCCAAAGGATTCTTAATGACATTATTATGGGTCTACATAGCTATGGGTATACGTCAGAGCTTATTTTTTGGCTAAGCCATCATTTTATGATGGGATATCATAGACAACCCTTAAGTCATGAACTTGTAAATATCCTTCTTATTATGTCCGGCTTTGTACCTTGAGAGCTTTCCAAAACAAACAGGTTTTGCCTCATTTCCTATTGGGATCAAAGAACTCTTGGAATCGGGGAAAAAAAACTCAAACCTGACCAACGGCGATAATTTCCGCGCAATTAACTCTAAAGTAAAAGGTTAATCCAAAAGTTTAAGTCAATTTAAACTTCGTAAACGGGGATATTTGTCGATGTCAGAGTACCCATAAAATATACGGAAAGCAGTTTTTCTTTAAGCAATATCATTCATTGGAAGGAAGGACTTTTACGATCCGCCAAATAATTTCGTAAATCGTTCGCTCCGCATAAGAGTATAATGTTAATTAACTCGATTAAGAGAAAAGCGTTTGTTTTATGACGTTTACTTTTCACAAAGCCCGTTAGATCCTTCTTTGTTTATTAGCTCCTGTTGCGAAAAGAAAACAATACCAAAGGTAAACATGGTGTTGTCTATTTAAAGACAATGTTTGCTGACAGCCGGATGATTAAAAAGACCAAGACCCTAAAACAGTTAGTAATAAAGTTCAGACATAAAAAAAACCGAAAGGATGCGTGATGGGTCTATAAAAAAGTGTAAACACAGCTCATAGTGTGATTCCTGCTGTCATAAGGATTTTTGTCGCTTTTACCCCCACTGGGAATACACACACTTTGACTGTGTCCCGCGTTCAACGCAGAGTTTTTATTTTCGTTTTATCATCGTTGCCATTGCCTGTATCGCCAGCCAAAGGATGCATGTTGGACTTAATTACCCGAATGGTTGGTTATTGCAATTTCGCCCTCTATAAACGCAATAATGGTTGGGGCGAAATTGCGGCGGGAATGTATCTGTTAAGAGTGGTTGCCTTTTTTGCTCTCGCAAGTAATTAGCACTTTTTCGATTTGTGTTCTGTTGTTTGCAGATGAGCGTGAAAGTAATTTTGAATCTGGCAGGATACGAAATCATTGCTTTTCACTACTCGAAAGGCGACTCCTTTTATATTCATAACATCGATGAGCAAAAAGTTTAATGGCAAATTGATAAAGTTGTAAGAGGATTACCAATTGAAATTGATGAGACTCGGATCGGAATGGTTTTGATGAAGCAAGCCTCAAGAGAAGGCGTAACGGAGGAAGTTATTATTTAAGTTGTTCAAGTTTATTCCCTTTTTTTGTACCTACCTACATAGTTGAAGGCAGAAGTGAAAGTATTCTAGATATATGCGAACAAATTTATTAGTGGGTTCTCTTTAAAGTTTTTAAAAAAGTTTTCTTGGTGATGCTTGAGGAAACTGTCTATCAATCGTCATTACATCAAGCAGACAAAATAGTAATTGGCATGAGACTCTGCATCAAATTATACACTTTTGTATGCATAGGCTGGTTCCTCTAACTAACTTATTTCTTGTCTTATTGTCCACTTTTTGGCAGTGCAGAGGCGACCCGAAAAGGGTCCTTTGGATCCATACGGCCATGGTAAGACCACTCCTCTCATACGCATCGGTTGTTTGGTGGAACAGGCTTTTGCGGAAACGTGTTTCTGCCTCTTTTGCCAAACTCCAAAGAACGGCTTGTCTTGGCTGCACGGGGGCCTTCCCTAGCACGCCGGGCTCTGCTATAGATGCTTTGATGAACCATATGCGTTTGCAGTGACAGCCAACCCGCTCTAAATGCTTTGCTCAACCCTTTTACCTCGTCCAAGATAGTGCTCGAACTCAAGCATTCGCTGAACTGAGTCGGAAGGCTCAATGCAAAGAATCTTGTTTGGGTCCCAGGTCACACTGGTATCCAGAGAAATGAGATCTCTGATGAGCTGGCCAAACTAGGCTCAGAAGAAGTTTTCTCAGAACCCGAGCCTTCTTTAGGCCTGCCTGTATCTATTATCACGTCTGCCATTGATACTTGGGTTAGGTAAGGTTAGGTGAGGTTGGGTGGCTGTCCCCACTGGGCAGGGTCACACTTAGACCAAAGGAGGTCCATTGTGATACCATACCACTTGTAGGACCGGAGTTACCAGCCCGGGGACCTAAATGATGATTACCCGTTTGGGTGGGAGGGGTCTAGGCAAGTGAAGGTATAGACGTGTACCGAAGGTCACCGATCAAGGTTTGATTGGTTGAGACACACCCGAGGGCAATGAAGGGTGGGGGGGTAACCGTTTCGGTGTGAACCGCTGTCAGCAGAGTTAAAGGGGGCCAGTGAGAGACTTCCTGAAGGAAGGGTGGTCTCGTAACTGTTGGACTCCAGATGGGATTTCGCCTTGTTGATAAGGATTGGGGCAAGGGGGGGGGCTTGTTGCTTGAGGTCGAGGAGGAGGTGGAGGGGGGGGGTAAGTGAGGGATAGTTCCTATATGAGAGAAAGTCCGGCAGGGACAACCGATTTTGGTATAGGTCCGAACCTGTTGCTTCTCTGCTAAGGATTATCCTCGGGGATGGGCAGGTGCAGGGGTAACCGATTCGCAGTATATTAGAGGTAGGGGTAACAGAAGCGGTATGAACCTGTACCAGGGGGAATATGTACCAGTGTTCCCACAAGAGCGGAGAGGTGAGGACAACCGAATCGGTATGAGCCCTTACCAGGCCGGTCCTGTTGGGGAAAACTTGGGGGATGTGTTAGTGGGGTATATTTGGCGCTCCACTGTAAGGTGTTTGCTCGCCTATTGAGTTTTCATATGGAGGAGGGATGGGCTTTGTGATACACCCTTTTGCGTTTAGCCAGTTTGACTCGGAGATAAAGTTCATTATCCTCTTTAGATCGAGTCGCGCTAGATCATTTAGGTCATCAAAGAACTATTCACGTAAAGTTTTCCTTCTCAGTGCTGATAGGGCGGGACAGTTGGACAGAAGATGAACCATGGTCTCTTCTTCCTCTTCATCCCTGCAACTTCTGCAGAAATCGTTGAAGGGAGCACCAAGTCTTCTGGCATGTCGCCCTACCAGACAGTGGCCTGTGTTAAGTCCCCGATTATCTTTCTAATATTCAGCCTATTGAAGGAGATGAGTCTCTTTGTTTTCATACGATCGAGCTCTGGCCAGATTTGTTTGGAGGAGAGACATCTGCTGATGTTATTCCACCTATTGTTTGCCATTGTGATGGCTTGGACGTCCAGGTGGAACTTTATCGAGTTTATGGGTGCTGCCGGTTCCGTTGTATGAGTCGGGTTGGCATTAGCACCTTCTCTCGCTAGTTCGTCGGCTCTTCAGTTGCCTGGAATATCCCTGTGGCCAGGAACCCAGCACAGGGATACGTCGCACCTGACAGTAATCTCGTTCAGAGATTCGCGACATTGCTTTACCAACTTGGATCGTATTGTTGGCGATTCCACGGCTTTTATTGCAGCTTGGCTGTCTATACAGAAAACAATAGCGCTGCAGTCTACTAAGTTAATTGAAAACCAGGCCGCGGCTTCACGAACGGCTGTGATTTCTGCTTGAAACACACTGCAGTGATCTGGCAGGCGCTTGAAGATACATAAGTCTAGAGTACTGGAAAAGACTCCTGATCCTACTCCAAGTGCTTTTTTCGATCCGTCAGTGTAGATTTCTATTGCAGATGCATTAAAGACCTCAACAGACTCCCAGGCGGTTCTGCTTGGAAATTTGGTCTTGAATTTGACATTGAAGTCGAGGTATGGGACAACGTAGTCCGAGTTGCGAGGCATGGTGTCGTGGCCATTCAGGATGCTAGCATGTCCCACGTTGTCACGAGTCACTTTCGAGTATTCCCTAAGCCTAAGTGCTGCTTTCGCTGCCATCCCTTTACCGAAGATGTCAACGGGAAGAAAATGGAGCATTGTGTCGAGCGCAGCTGAGGGACTTGTTCTTGAGCACCTGTGATGTAAATACAGGATAGTTTTTGAACAGGATAAAGCAATGTTGCTTCTATTGTCTAGTGCCTTCCACCAAACTAGTACTCCGTACATAAGTATGGGCCTAGCGACTGCGATACTTGGGTTTCTCGTGAGCACAGGGCTCGTTGGCATGACTGCAATGGGTGCAGACACACTAAACGACTTCGCCCGGACATCTGCGAAGGGTCAGCGTCTTTCCTTTTATATCTCAGGAGAATCGATTGCAGACTTCTTGTGGGCGTCCTTACCGGCTACCATGCTTTTGCAAGACACTTGAATGTAATAGGCTTGAGCCAAACAACTACCTGTCCTGCCTATGGAGAGGTCAACGATACAGCGGAACACTTCCTAGTTGTCCTGCCTTTGCTCGCATCAGGTGGCCAATCTTATACATTATACATTGTATATATACTTATAGTTGTATATATACTTATACAACTAAATACATTAATGTAAGGTGTCTGCATGGTAGTACTGTATGTGTGTCTGAGTGCTCCATCGGATAATAGCAGCCTCCAACAAAAACATAGCGATACCATAAAAGTCCTTTTCATTTTTTGATGGACCGCTAAAAACGGAGCGAGCATAAGGTAACTTCTGGAGTTTTCTTTTTTTTGTCTCCGTCTTTTTTCTTTCAAAAAAACAAGTGTGTCCAAGAAGTTTAAAATTCTGATTATGAAGATGAAAATTTGTCTATTTGCCCTAAAATTTGTCTATTAGCAAAAACAAGACAAATCCAACGAGTCGGTAGCTCGCAGTATTGGTAGTCATACTTGTGTGTTTTGATATTGTTGGTTTGCTTTAATTTGTGTTTCAGGTGGTTGATCTCTTATGGAAGAGTAAGAAGAGTTGTCACTTAATGTTAGTATCCTCATAATATTAAGGTTCCGGACGATATTCGCCTGGCAGATATCAAGTTTATATCAAGATACCAAGCGCTAATGGTATCTGCGATGACTTTGGCACTTAAAGTAGAGGTTCGGTGTTCAACCGTCGGGAACTTGAAGATATGGATTCACAGATTTCCTTGACTGAAGTATAGTTGAAAATCTGTTCTTTATGACCAAGCTAATTTATGTAGTTATCGCGCTTTGAATTTTTTAATCATTACCGCATCAAGATGTATGCAAATAAAATAAATAGAGAGGCGCAACTTTCCAACAATGTTTGCTGTGGGCTCGAGCCAACTTTCCAACAATGTTTGCTGTGTGTGTTGTATTCTTCACCCCTTTTATAGGGGCCCTTCAATTTTTGAGAAATTTTTTAAGAAAAATGTTGCTCTCGGGAGGTTTGTCGACCCTCGAGATGGGGACCGTTAAAAGGAACGATCCTTTTTTCAGACGATTAAGTTGCATGTAAAATATGCTGTTGGGCATTCAGCTGCATTCGCTCGCCTTCCTCGCACCGGATCATAGGTTAGCTATATAGTCATTCCCTCGGAAGAGCAGAGTGTAATTAATTGCTCCAACTCTGTTTATGGTTCAACAACCAGCACGGGGCGAAAAAGTAGAGCTGGAAGAATAACATTTTTTTAGAGCTTAGACCTAAGACCTTAGAGCTTAGGTTAAGTTGTTGGGTTGATGAGGCGAGTTAACCTGGGCCTTACGCAGTTAGGATGCGTCTGTGAGTATAAGGTCTGTGAGACCTCTAGAGATGCCCAGTGTGGAAAGACCCCTGTTGTTGTTTGGATGATCAATTTCCTTATGCGGTGAAGAGTTCCTTGCGACCTTAATGATTTTTCATGTCCAGAAAGAGAGGTTATTGGTGCAAGTTGAAAGGTCTGAGATGTCCTAGTAGAAGTAGCTCCTGTAGTAGTAACTGGGACAGTGACACAGATACTAAGGTCTGAACTCGCAGCGATTTGTATCACCACATTCTTTGCAGATGCCGTCGTTGTCGAGATTTAATTTATGTAAATTTATGTAAAGTATGTAGATAGGACAGAATCTTCCTGTCACTCTTGGTGAGTATGTATGTTTGGGACTTATTAGATTTAGGTCACATTTGTCTTAAAATTTCACAAGTGGACAAGCAGTTTCACCTTCTTCATCCGGATCTAATTTTCCACACGCCTTCTCAGCTCACACAGGTTTGTGTTTTTTTTTTGTCCAGCTGCTTGCCACCAGATTTAACACCCACGCGTTAGTATAGATCTAATAATTGCAGTTTATATCCAAAGGATACTTTTGTCTGGGACTTTGACCCTAATTTCTATCGAAGAAGCGACTGCAAGTATAAAACGCAATCGAGGCTTTCCATAGTCTCATTTCACACATATCCAACAGCCGGCTATAACCGGTACCGGCTATTCTTTAGCAGATTTACAATTTGTTTAATAAGAGCTCGGTCTACGATAAGATTCTCTTAATTTCGCCAAATTGCAAGGAAGTGGAGACCTTTGAGCTTCCATTTCGACATTCAATTGTGGAGCTGATGAATCCCAACTAAGTTACTGCTACCAGTAGGCATGTTGGTCTGAAGTGTGTGACAGATGCGTTTCATATTTTGCTAACATGTACTTATTGCTATAGTTATTTAAACTCAACAATTAACTTCGCCAGTTCTTAAGTTCTTCAACGCACTGTCAAAGCATATAGCTGTCAGCTATATGCTATATAACGCTTTGGAGAAATGCCTGGCTTGGAATAAGAAGAGGTGCTACATTGTGTTGGTGCTACGTTATTAGCGTATTCAGCGTATCAGAGAAAGGAAGTTAAATATCGTACATGAGCTTAAATCTAAGAACAGGACATTTTCATCAGACGAAGGGCGTACTTTTCGGAAGTTTCCAATTCACGTGCTTTTGACTGTGGTTGGCCACTGTAGATGCATACCTAAAGGCTAGGTTAGGTAAGGTTAAATTGGGCTCTGGTGAAAAGACCACAAAAACACTAGATTCAACAACGCCCAAATCGCGATGCTTGGGAGAAACAGTTAAATTTGTATTTAGAAGGCGAAACGCCTTAGCAATCGCTTCTGGGGTTGCTGGTCCTGGTTCCTAATTGGGCACCTCCTCAGGTAGCGGATTGGGCTGGAATACTCCGCAAATATGTGGGTACTGGTAAGGAAAATATCTGTATGGACCAAAACCGGCAAGTAATGAAAAACTCAGTAGTGTCTGTCCCAAAACGAGTGGCTTCCTGTTCGGCGGTTGTTATAGAGGTCACAGACGGCCAAATACTAAAAATTATATTTCTCTTCCAACATACAAACAGGATGAACAAAAATTTTGTGTATGCGAGTTGGTTAAATATTTTCTCCATTAAGGCATAACATTTGCGGGGGTAAGCGTTGGTGTTTCTGTGCATGGTTTCATGTTCTGTAGTGGCTAATCAGCGTTTGTGTTGGATCGATAAACTATTTTACATCCTTTCTTTTCTATCCTCAAATTTATTCCGCTCGAGGTGTGCTTTATATTTATTATTTTATGGATAGCCATAGCCCCTTTGATTACGAGCTTATTAAAAAACCCAATCTCCCTGGTAAAACAACCAATTTCACTGCCATTTGACGTTTGAAATGAAAGCCGTCTATTCCCGCTAGGCTTTCCAAAACAAATTCCCGAAAAAATTTCCTGCAACTGCACGAGCACTGCTCGATTTTGGAGTTATTTTTTCTCTTTTCTCTTTAAAAACCTTGTCTCTATTCCACCACTTTGGTAGGTCCATTTTAGGAGTTTAATCGACCGGACTCGCATGAATGTACCTACCTTTACAGTTTAAAGGTAAAATCTGAAAGCTTGAATATGGGTTCTAGCCCCAAATAATAAGAAAGCAATAGACAGTGCTAAGTTCAAACAAGTGAGTAAGTGCAAGAGTTCGTCTGTGACAAACTTCTATATACCCGACCCTATATACCGTGTAACACCAAATCTTAAAGTTTTTTGGCCCGAATTCATATATTTTTTCTATAAGCCACGCCCACAAAAGTGAGCTTGGGCTAAAAATTAAAATCAATTAATTGTTATTTCGCTAGAATCATGAGAAAACACGGTAAAAGCGAATATATTTCAGAAAAAAGCGTTATTTCCTAAAAACGCCCCTTGAGAGTGGGCGGAGCTCAAAACTTTGTATATAGTAAACTTAACAAATATGAAGTAATATCTATAATAATCGTCATTATACATTTTTTTTCGATTTAGAGTAAACTTTCGGAGAAATCGGGATTTTAAAGATCAAACATGTTAAAAGTCGGCGTGGTTGATATTACAAACGGTCCAATTTTTGCCTTGTTAAAGGTATTGGGCCAATATTGCTCAATACCAAAATTTGATCTCCTATCTGACATTGAAGCCAGCAGTGGGCGTGGCCGTTGACGGATTGAGTCAATTTTTTCGACTCGACTCAGCCTTTTTGATAAGACCAAAAAATATAAGACCATTATTTGACCAAATATTTAACAAAGTCTTCTTCATAAGACTAACCACTTTAAAGCTAAAATATCTCTCGAAGACTTAATACAATTAAAGCAAAACTACGCCGCTTGGCCGTAAACTCTTATAAGAATGAACAAAGTAAATTTTCCGGTTTACTTGCTATGGAATTTGTACGATCAAGATATGAAACTATGCCAACCAAAATAAACCAAAGTAGAAACACTGGAACAATTTTTTTTTTCTTATAATTTACTCGCGAATTAAGGGATTGGCTACCCTTTTAATGTTACACATCTCACGAGCGGAAAGGATTAGAAACAGAGGAAAAGGAGGAGAGGTACCGATGCACCCTTGTTCTTAACAGTTGCGGGTTGTAACGTGACGGAAAGACATTCGCGTTGAGCGGCTTATGAAGGAACTTCTAAACTTGACTGTACGTCCGAAAGTGGGCTCGAGGGTTAACTGATGTGCATTCGAACTTTGGCGAGTATCACGGTTGAAAGTCTTAAGGGGCGGAATGCAATTGGCTATTTCGATGGAACACTGTTTGTGGAAAAAGCGATAGAACAGTGAAAGGCAAGAGACATTACGTCGATGTTCTAATGAGTCAGTTGACTGCACAATATTTCTGTCTCCAATCAGTTTTATCGCCCGTTTTTGTATCCTATCTAGCAGGTGCAATGCTGTTTTTGGAGCCCCAGCCCAGACGTGGGAATTATATTCCAGCTTCGGGCGCATGTAGGCCTTATATAAAGTAGCCAAATCAGAAGGGTGAAATATTTCTTACATCTTTTGAGGGAACCTAGGCATTTCGCAGCGTTCTTGGCGACGTCGAATATGTGGTCATTCCAACTAAGGTTTTTATTAACACACATACCGAGAATGGAAAGCGTTTCGGTTTCGTGGATGCAAGTGCCATTCATGGATAATGGCTGAATGTTTCGGTTTTGCTTCAATGACAGAAGACAGCATTGAGTTTTAAAAGCATTAAACTCTACTCCATTTCGAGATCCCCATGATACAATGCTGTTAGGGTAAGAGTTTAATGAGTTTGACATACGCTGCCGTTCCAGTTCTACGTCCGAAGAGCAGGGGCGAGGAACCGCGAACGAATATGAAAAACTGAGTGTACTGTCATCGGCAAAGGATTGAAGTGGATTAGTTGTAGCAAACAAGAGATCGTTTATGAAAACGAAGGAGGGGTTTTGGAGACAAAACAGAGCCCTGGGGAACCCCAGCGTTTATTTTGTGAACTGCAGAATGAAGTCATCCAAAACAACTTGAATTGAACGGTTCGATAGGTAATTACTAATCCACTGAATAAAAGATTCGTCAATTCCAAATGCACGCATTTTCGACAAAAGAGCTTGGTGCCAAACTCTGTCAAATGCTTTTGAAATATCAAGCGCAACAATCTTGCTTTCACCAAGAAGATGCAAGGAATGGTTCCACTTTTCGGTGAGATAGGCCATCAGATACCAGTGGACATTTTGCTACGAAAACCATATTGCCGGTAATTAAGTAGTTTTCGTGATTCGAGATATTTCATGAGCTGGAAGTTAATCAGCGTTTCCATGACCTTAGAAAGAAGGGAAGTTAGTGCAATTGGACGATAGCTAAAGGGAGAAGAAGAATCGCCTTTTTTAGGGACGGGCTGGACAAATGCTGTTTTCCATCTACTCGGAAAGAGGCCTGAGGAGTAGTAATAATAATAACATTAATAAAGTGCGGAATATTTTCTTATTAACAAGGCGGCCACAGTCTGAGTAATGGGCTTTCTTTTATTCACCAAATTTCCTGGAACTTTTAAACGAAAACACCCTTAAACCTACGAGTACTCAAAAAAAGTCCTTCCTCAAATAAAACATATCTCAATAATTGTTGAAACAAAATTATTACTTTTCCCTTGAAACTTTCAAACACACGCCACATCCCTCCTTCTTTGTTCTTTTCATAAATTATTAAGTAAAATTCATGTAATGAATCCCACTGTTCTTCATTACTGAATGCTTCAACTTCGTAGTAAACTTGACGATTATCATAAAAAATAGAACAACCAACGAAGCAGTTCCTGTGAAGCTTAAAAAAAGGATCTTTTTCCAGGAAAATAAAAGCAAAATAAATCTCAAATATTTGCTTGGGCCATACAAAGCGCCCACCCGGCATCCATCCCTTACAATTTAAAATATTACACGCTATGTAGGTACCTTCAAGACGATTTGATCGTCACTAGCCACCCACGGAAAAAAGATTCAACCCCCCATTTTATGAAGAATTTCGACAAAAAAAAGGAAACGGACCTAGGACAAATAACCTACGAGCATTGTGCCACTGCCACTCCTTGAAGCCGAAAAAATCGACATGAAATTAAACTGCCAACAATGAATTGGCGTCGGGCAAACAAGAACCATAGAAAGTACGCCCCTTGTTTCTGCCCCGCACACAGGCAGGATATTTATACCAAGCATGGCAAATAATTTCCCTAGAGATCGACCGACGACGACGCACGCAGGCACAAACACATACGTTCCATCTTCAATGGTTCAATGATTTTCTCCGATTTAATTAAGAAAAATTACCAATGAGCCAGAGGTGCCATTCCGCCATCACCAGGACGAAAACAAGATGAAATCCAGATAAGAGTTCATATCCATCTAATTTTGGAGGTCGACCCTCAAGGGAGTGGCGATGATGACAATGACGGCCGCACCATTATATGACTAAAGGGACACCAGCGTCCTTGATAAACGACGGATAATTATTCAATCTTCGTGTCAAACAGAAATTATTATGATTGAGGGTACAGGGTTCCGGTTGTGTTTGGCTGTGAAATTTGATGCTCGGCGTTGGACCCCTTGTAAAATCTCGGGCCATCAGAATGCAAATCGCATACCCTGCACGACCATAAATTAAACACAAATATTTACCTTCATCGCATACGGAGCACAGGGACGTGCAAACAAACAAACACAGACGCCGAATTGCTAGCCGCAACCATACATCATCCGAGCCTTGGCGCGTGGTGTGCTGGTTATTACTTTGTGCATAGTCTGAGCGAGTGCACTTTGTTGCAATTGTACGACCAACTGCGTGCATGTGGAAAGGATAATCGGAACATAATAAAACCGGGCCAGCTCTACGATTGCTAGCAACTAGCTACCCCCCGAGCATATGGGATATCCGCAAATAGGATTAAGTGATTTATAGCAGCGTGAATTCCCCGAAGTATACGGCAACTAGCTAGGTGGAACTTTGTTGAGAGATTTTGAAATCTGAATAACAAGACGGATGATCAACGCATTATTTGTTGGTGAAAAACATTTTTGCACGTGGGTCTCAAAAGGGACATTGAAAAATTCGTGAATCTTGGAAGATGAATAGTAGAGATGTATCATTATTATGAGTCGGTCACCATGGCATTAAACGTTTGACATTTAAACCTTTTTTATAACTCAGTCATGTTCATTATGGATGCATTACGGGTTCTGCCTGCGATCAGACAAAACCAAAGATAAGAAAAAATATAATTGGGAACTATAGTAGAGTTGAAATGTAAGCGGACGGAAATATCGAAAGAAAAAAGCGTGTGTGACTCACCGGCAGGGTACGATCCTGCAACCCTTACTTGTCGCGAGTAATGCTCTACTATTTAAGCTACAGTGAACATGTTTGATTCTTTGTCCAAGTCTTTCGACATTTCCTTATTCTAACATTTCAACTCTTCTATACGACTAAACGTAAAAATAGAAGGGCCTGTACGGCTTAGTTGTCATCATAATTGTTATAATTGACTTAACAAGACATGTTGGCAATAAATAAAAAATAAAAAGATGATTGGTTGGACCTGGATCCGAACCCAGGACCTCCCAATTGTCAATAGGTGCTACCATCTGCACCTCAGCCCACGGGTGTCCAAATAGTCTACATAATCTCTCTGCATATATAATGCACATAAACAAACAACATATTTGGGAACATTTAAAAATATTTCAACTCTTCGATGAGAATTTAGAAAATGGCTCACGACATATGGGAAATACCCAAAAAACATGCATGACAAGTTTGGTGGAGAGGAGAAGCTGGCGAAAAACATTTTATTTAAAATTGCTTTAGGAAATACTGTAAAGAAAATGTATCTCTACATGTACCACTTACAACCCCTTTAGAAATAGAAGACGAAGTCGATAAACTCGTTAGAACTATCCAAGACGCTGCTTGGAACAATACTTCTTTCCGGAAGACTGAAGTAAGGAAAAGCGGATCAATTTACCCGCGCGAAATTGAAGAGCTCATACGCGAAAAGAGAAAGGCTCGAAAGAGGTGGCATTTGTCTCGAGCTCCTCCTGATAAAACCATTCTGAATGGGCTATCTAACAAATTAAAGCACTTACTTCAAGATTTTAAAAGTCGCGAGACTACCAACTACCTCGAAAACTTGACTGCCGATAGAGGGTCAAACTATTCACTTTGGAAAGCCGTGAAGTCCATTAAAAAGCCCATAGTACACTCGGCACCAATAAGAAAAGATAACGGTGAATGGGTAAAAGGCGACAAAGAGAAAGCAGATGTATTTGCAGAACATCTAGAAGAAACATTCAAACCGTTTGACGGGGAGCCGTTGGTTGACGATCTGTATCGCAATGCGGAATTAATTGTCTATCGAATGAAAACCGTGACACTGTCTGAACTTCGTCAAACAATCCGAAATTTGAAGAATAACAAAGCTCCAGGCTATGACCTAATTACTGGGGAAATTTTGAAGCAGCTACCGAAAAGAGCGTTAGTCAAGCTTCTCTACATCATAAACGCATCAATGAGAATTTCATACGTTCCACGGCAATGGAAAATCGCAGAGGTAATAATGGTTCCGAAACCAGGGAAATGCCCGAACGACAAAAAATCATATAGACCGATTTCGCTTCTGCCGATTATATCTAAAGTCTTCGAGAAACTTGTGCTCAAACGACTGCAACCAATAATTGAAGAAAGACGATTGATTCCGGATCACCAATTCGGCTTTAGGGTCAAACATTCAACACTTGACCAGGTCTTCGAATAACTAATGAAATTAAGAAAGCCTTAGAAGCGAAAATGATATGTTCTACCGCTTTTCTTGACGTATCCCAAGCCTTTGATAAAGTTTGGCACGAAGGCCTAAAATATCAGCTACGGAAAGTTTTGCCGGAAAAAATGTATGAACTCTTAGAGTCTTATCTTGACAACAGACTATTTCGAGTGAGATACGGGAGCGAATACTCAGAATTCAAAGAAATACAAGCCGGCGTTCCACAAGGTAGCGTCCTCGGTCCAACACTGTTTTTACTTTTTACAAGAGATGTACCTCAAGTAGAGACAACGACTATAACCACGTTCGCTGACGACACGGCTATCCTCGCTACGGATAAGACAGTCGAACTATCAACGGGAAAACTCCAACGCGCTTTGAATAAAATATGCGAATGGACAAAGGCCTGGCGAATCCTCCTAAATGAGACAAAATCAACGCATGTAAATTTTACTTACAAGAGGGTAATCAACTTACCTCTATTTATAAACTCGGTACAAATTCCGTACGCAAACGAGGCGAAATATTTAGGCATGACCCCAGACGCAAAACTTACGTGGAAGCCACATGTTAAAAAGAACCGCGATGAACTTGAAATCAAGCTACGAGAACTGAATTGGCTTATCGGACGTTATTCGAAACTAAGCGTATATAACAAATTGCTATTGTATAAGCAAGTGCTAAAACCATCTTGGACGTACGGTATACAACTTTGGGGTTGTACCAAACCAAGCAACATATCTATTTTAGTAACTTTTCAGAATAAGACACTAAGAGCAATCTTTAATGCTCCATGGTATTTATAAGAAATAGCGATTTATATCGATATCTAGGCATCGCAACCGTGATCGACGAAGTAAAAAACTTTGCTCGCGAACTCTGGATCAGACAAGTCTTGCACGCCGACTACAACGAACAAGACCGTTGGATCTAGCGTCGTAAGAGGAAACCGCACATAATGACGATATTGCAGGTGCTTTCGTTGGAAGGTAGCCTGCCAAACGCGATTACTATACAGAAGCATGAACTACTTGTTAAGGAAACTTAGTCGTAGTCTTACAAAGATTGGGAGGTTTTTTAGTGAGTAAGAATCTCACACTACTATGAGCACGCGCGTTCGACTCTCATAGTGCCTATGAAGGTTTTTACCTACCCACGGAAAAAAAAATTAAAATTGCTTGTGTGGTTTTATTTTAAATAGTGACTATTTTGGGAACTGTGTTTCCCCTAAGGCACTTCTTCTTGCATTTGATCGGCAGCCGAGGAATTCCCAAAATGCTATCAACAGCATTTTCCGTGTTTCCGAGTTAAACTGAGATTAACCCCTGAAATGAGTTTTCCAGTGAACTTAATCTGGGGTTAATCTCTACTAAACTTGCCAAATATGGTGAGTAAATCTCGGACCAACTCTGGAGAAAAGTATGAACTTCTTTGAATGTTTTTTCTGTGTGAAATAGCAGTTGATTGGCGTGTTTCTGTGAATTTCTTTTTCTGTGTTTTTTTTATGTGAAGTTAGAGTTGGGAGAATCAATAATTTCGAGAGTCAAATGTTATGTCAACTTTGTTGACAGACCTAAGTCTGCACTGAAAAACTGTTCGCTGCGCTAATTCTAGATTCTTTTTGTTCTGGGGTTAACATATCTTTGTTTTGCTCCGGGAATAACTGATCTTGGTTAATCAGCACCGAAAAACCGGCCTTTAGTGAATACTTTATATGGGCTACTACTTCGTATTAGGATCTCAGGCCTATGAAGATAGGGGAATCTGGTCACACAGGTTAGGGGTCGTGCCGTGCGTTGCGTCAGGGTGACTCACTAGCTACTTTAATAAACACGAGTTACGAACAAACAACAATCTTCGGATTCGGACAGATTTACTGTTGCAATGCAAATGAAACAATGACAAAGAGCTCCGGATTTGCACATAGATTGTTAGATCCCTGAATAGAGCATGTTCAGCCGAGCAATGAGCGCAGGCCCCAAACGAATACAATGCAGATATCACTGCCATCTAAGAAAAGCGTTAAGATGAGCCAGGCAAAAAAGTATGAAAAACTGGAATTCAAACTATGGCGGCGACTGCTGCCCACAAAAAAGGTGCACTTATTTGTATGTGATGTTGTCGTTGGAGGCAGACTCAGGCAAAAAGTCTGGAGTTATAACTTTTTGAGCCTGTGTCTGATGAGAATCTGCATGAAAGGCTTGATTCGCTAATAATAGCACATAGGAGAAAGTTGATGACGCCAAAGATATGTTCAACAAACTCCTGGATATGGTATGAACAATGCCCTAGCAACGACATTAAGATCGTCCTGTAGGCGATTTTAATGCCAATCTAGGAAAGGAGAGCTGCTTTGGTTGAACGATCAGGAAACACAGCAAACCACGACCTCCGATATCGCATTTAGGCTGATCGATGTTGCAGGGCGATACGTTGTGATACAGAGGGACATGGAGATCTCACGATCACTCAATCAGAGTCGTCAACCAGATTGACGACATTGCGATCGACGAACGGCACTTTTCCAGTATCATGAACATGAATGTCCTAACACTCCGAGGGACCCACATTGACTCGGATCGCTACCGTGTTGTCGCCAAAGTACAGCTGCGGGTATCCCAACCAATGTCAAAAAAAAAGTTTGACGTCGACAGGCCATAATCGCAAGAGATCGCCAGGTCCTTGTCTAATGGAGTCTCTCAAAACCTTTTACGAAATCCTATGTAGCCAGTGTCAAACAGTGCGGCCAGTTGTGGTGGCCGGTTTTGGTGGTTTTCGCACAGCCACCATAACGAAACACCTGGTTTGACGTAAGTATATACAAGTCATGCACAGAACGAGTAGAGGTAGAGCTGAATTTCCTATTTTTTTTATAGGTTCCTTGCAGTACGAAAAGTGTAATTCATCCTCATCATCTTCTGTGCCGCTTTTTCTTTAAGAAGGTTATGGACCAATCCATCTTCCATCTTTTTCGAACTAGCTCGAGCTCCCCAGTTGGTATCTTAACGCGGGTCAAGAAAGAGAGGTCACCGCAGTTTGGTCACCAGGCTTACCCCTGGGTTGCCAAAACTCCGGGGGCTTCGTTTTCTTGTGTCTCTTTCAAGTGTCTAACGAGGTGTTTGTGATTAGTTTGCTTAATTTAATTTTGATTTTCACGTATCACGAAGAAAAATTTAGTGGGGGAAAAAAGGCGCTGCGAAATTACGCCGCAGGAAATTGCGCCCAAAAGTAAAAATGAAATTAGGCCCCAAAATTATACCCGTCTTTCAACAACAAAGAAAAAGTCAGATATTTTGGGTATAATTTCATTTTTTTGGGGTGAACTTCATTTTCAAAATTTGGGTGCAATTTCATAATGAAATAAGTCCGGAATTTCCGTAAATGTGGTTGGGTCTAATTTAATTCTTCTTATTTTTGGAGAGCAAAAATAAGAAGAATGTGTTTAGTGTAACACTGTTTGGGTGGCCCGCTTCGCGGGTTCAAAGGATTTAAGCTCCCTTTATCGCAGGGTTAAGCCGCTCACGCGACTTCGTCGCTCCGCAAAGGGTAGGTGCTAGTTGTCTGGCAGGCGCCTGTGGCCAAATATGCGCGATTTTTTTTAACTAATAGAACTCCTGTTTCGCCAATTGCGAAATATATTTGAGCGTCCTGGTTCCGAATATATTTCGGAAAAATATCGGACTCAATTATTTATAAATTTAAAGGCAAAAAAGTTAAGGAGACTGCCACTTAAACATACCTACCCGTACTTGGCCATAGGCGCTTGCCAGACAGCTAGCACTGGGTCTAAGTGCTGCAAAAAAAGGAGTTTAAATCCTTTGAAGCCGCGAAGCGGGCCACCCAAACAGTGTTACACCCAAAAGCAAATAATATGAAGTCCTTTTTGGCTTAATTTCATTTTATTTTTGGGGTTATTTTCATTGTTTTGGGCTTAATTTCCACAGCCATACTCGGGTCTTATTTCATTATGAAAATTCAATCAATTTCTTGAGGCCCAATTTCATTTTTTCTTTTGGACCTAATTTCCTGCGGCGTAATTTTGCAGCGCCGGGAAAAAACTGCTCGACAGCCGAACAGTTGGAGAAATAGATAGATGCTACAACAGGAATGATGTTCGAAAATTTTACCAAAGGATCAAAAGCTTCTGCCAAGGGTATAAAGTAAAAAAAGGGTATAAAGTGGAAAAACCATTTCTGCAGAATGTATAACGTCGAAAAAGAACAGAGTCTTGCTATCAGACAGCTACTTTCACATCCCGGGCTGGATGAAGTGAAAGTAGCTATGTCATAACAGATGGAGCTGACGGCCTTGTTGCCGATCTATGTGATAAAATTTAAATTCGCTAGCGGTTAGCTGGTAAGAAGCGCATGCACTAGTTTATCAGCAAGATATGGTTGGTAGAAAGCACACAGGAAGAATGGAAACTCAGCATTGCTTGTCTGATCTTCAGATAAGGAGACCCTCTGAATTGTGGCAACTACAGACGCATCAGTATTCAGTATTCTAAGCAGCGCATAGAAGACTTTTCTACTGTACTGTGTGAACGCCTAAAACCGTTTGCCAACAGTCTGATAAGTCCATATCAGTATTGCTTTAGGCCAGGAATCAGTCCACCGTGTCGATCAAATAGTCGCACTGCGGCAGAATTAGGAGAAAAACCAGGAATTTCATATTAATAACCACCACACCTTATAGATTTCAAGGCTGAGTATGACATCAGCATCCACCTATATAGACAAGCTATATAGCGCAGTGTTTAGTTTGGGCATCTTTGCCAAACTCGTCAGTTTTTGCAGGATGATGATAGGAAACTCACGCTATTCCCTCAAGGTTGGTAAGGACCTCTCGTCTACCACTTTGATGTCAAAAAAGGATTTTGACAAGGTGACCGGCTGTCATGTGACTTCATTATTTGAGAGAATTGAGCAGTAGTCCGTACTATTACTTGCTCAGGTAGACGACATTGAAATAATTGGAAGAAGACAGCGTGATCATAGCGGCCTCCTTCGTGAGTATCAGGAGAATAGTGGTGGGTATGGGCTTAGCAGTCAACGATGAACGCGGGCAAGACCTGCGTTACGATGTTGATGCATGGACTTTGTGAAAGGCGGATGAAAACGCTTTGGACGGTTTCTAGAGGAACATTTTTAGGGGGATTTATAGTCCCATCTGCATAGACGGAGAGTGGAGGGGGAAATGTAAGAATGAACTGTACGAACTGTACAGCAACACCAACCTGGGCAAAACAGTAAAAATATAACAACAGCGATGTCTAGTTCATCTTAGAGTGCATGAACACCAACGTCAAAATTTTCGAATCCATCCCGCGGGGCGAGGCAGAGCAGCACCTAGACTTAGGTAGAACACGCAAGTGGAAGGAGACCTCCGCCAACTTCGTGTGCAAAACTGGAGATGGCTTGGCTAGCTGGAGACAGAGCTGGCTGGCGAAGCGGTTTTTTTTTAGCCATTTTACTTTTGCAAGGCCAAAACGAACGAAATCCAGTGAAATTCAACGAAATTCAACAACAAAATCAAGGCAAGCTAAGCCTTGGGCAGACTTTGTGTGGACTGTCTGCGAAAGAACATTGAAGACAACAGCATATGCCTTTAACTATGGGTTGATTTCGTTGTCTCACTTAAAACTGGTTCCAACCTAACGGGTTATATTTAAAAAAAGTTCAAGGTTCTACTTAATAAAACAACATCTTTGGTCGTCTACCCTACATCTAGGTTTCTTCCCTGAAGAAAAACAATACATTGAATGTCAACATGATCTCTGAAGTAAGAACCAAAGTATTCTCTGAAATAACCACTCGTAGTCTGGAACTAATATTGTCATTAACATATTACAGACAGTCAATAATATGAACCAAATGTTTTACCTTTATTGACAAAACCCAAGCAATCAGGGTCCTTGTGAACTGCTCAGTGCAGAAATGAAGAGGAATTACTTTATTCCTCCTCTCCTCCAGCATTGGATTCTTCGCATTATTTAAATACAGAATTTAAGGTCTTTTACATCGTATGGTTCCACCCCGTTTCGAAGAATTATTAAAGAACTAATGTGATGTGCTCAAGGTTGGTTTTCTTGTCTCAAGGACAATATTTTCCAATGGCGGCTTTTTTCGATTCTTGGAAGTCTTATTGGAGAAAGCTGCGTCTTGAGTCAATGAAAGGTTCTGTTTACTTATGATTAGTCTTCCTGTATAGCTCGGTATACTTCAAAGACTAAAATACATATTCGTATTCCAAGAACACGTAAATGTTATACATGAGATTTAAGATTTGATGATAGCATTACGATTGGGAATCAGTTGAATGAGTTTTTGGTTATTACAAGTTCAGATAAATATTTTGTCGATAAAAATTTAGGACCAGCCATTATTGTAATGTTTGTAGAATGGTAAATTGTTGTTATTTTTCACTTTTCAATAGTAAATTTAATTTGTGCTCCCCAATATAAGGGACTATACGTGCGGTTAGCTATTTAATTAAATATTTTGTGAAAAGTGAAAAATTACAACAATTCAAAATCCTACAAGCTGCAACTGGCGGCTAGGAAAGTTGACACTGTAGTGTTTGTTCATCTAATCTGAGCTTTCGCTTAGTTCCTATCTCATCTTCAACCTCGATCACGAACCACGACTATTGCGCTCATTATTTGGCATGCATAAGGCATGTTGCTAAGGACTCATTTTAATTTTTTCAATGTTCGGAATGCTTATTATGAGCTTGTGATAATGAGAAGAAGGACAAGTGCATAAGTGCAAGAGTTCGTCTGTAACGAACTTCAAAATTTCCGACCTTATTTACCATGTAATATCAAAATTAAAAGTTTTTTTGGCTGCTGTGTGTCAATTATTTGTGTCAGCCACGCCCCAAAAAGGGGTTTGGGTTAAAATTTTAAATCAATTAATTCTAATCTCGTTACAATAATGGAAAATACGTTCCCTAAATATGGGCGGAGCTCAATAAAATTATATTTAACAATTGGTAATATCTTTAATATATGTTATATATTTTTTTTTCTGATTTAGAATAAATTTTCCGAGAAATTAGGCTTTTAAGAGATCGAAAATGTTAAAACTGGGCATGGCCGATGCTGTCGGCGGCCAAATTTTTGTCTTTTTTAAATTTTTTTTGTCACTTTTGTTCTGCAACAAAATTTGAATTCCTACGACTTGTCTAACTTGGCCAAAAGGCATTTTGAAATAAAATGTGAATGAGAGGTAGTCTCACATTGATACCAATTGTGGGCGTGGCTGTGGTCCGATTTTATCAATTTTCTTACTTTGTCTGTACAAAATACGAGTAAAAATACACTCCAAGTTCCAGTTTTCTAGCTCAATTTTAAAGACCTTAAAACTTCACACCTACGGACAGAGGGACATGGTTCATTCATGGCAAATTCACCTGCTGGTCTCGATCATATCTCTAAAAGGTTACGGGTCTACGGTGAATATTTCAATGTGTTGCAAAATATGCGTTCAAATTAATATACCCTGGGTTGAGTATAAAACGCAGTGGGATTTTTAATGCTAGAATGTGCTAAGCCCGAGGAGTAAAGGCTTACTGCTTAACGATTCACTGCTTAACGTCCTTGATGATAATGTCGACTGACAACCACCTGACTTTTAGTCTGTTCCAATCCAAAATACGGCGACAGATGCCAAAGGCAAAACGAATCGCAATATCATATCGTTAGGGCTATTTCCAATAACTCATGTTGAAATGTTCAGTTCTTTCAAGGACTGTTTGGATTATTGAGGTTATGACCGCATAGCAAGTTTTTTTTACCAAAAAACATTCCCCCTTCGTTTAAGGCTCAGTTAAGGACTAGTGCTAGGTTTGGGCTCCAATATTTTCATCACTTGAAGCATTCATCCTTCCCGATCGGTAACGATATGGAAGGACAATTCCGCCGGCCTCGCTCCTCGACTCTTCTAAGGATAAGCGGTCACAAAAAATGATGATGATGACGAAGCATTTGTCATCTGCTTTACTAGTTATTTAAAACCGAAAAGGTTTCTTTAACAGTTTTTGCATACCAGTTTGGCAAAAACAAACGATGCCTTTAAAAATTCACCAGAATATAAAGGGTGATTTTTTAGCTGGTTTGGTTTTGGCAACACTGGTTTTGACAGCTGACGTGTGTTTAGTACCTTGTGTCACTGTCAAACAGCTTCAGTTTGGTTTGCAATTTAACCATGGATCGTCTTTCAAATGAACAACGCTTTCAAATTATTGAATTTTACTATCAAAATTCGTGCTTGGTTCGAAATGTTTTTTCGCGCACTGCTTCCATTTTATGGTCTCGGCATTCTCGTTTCTCAGCATTTAACGTTTCGGGCCGGTCAATTGGCCGCCTAGATCGTGCGATTTGACACCATTAGATTATTTTTTGTGGGGGTATGTCAAGGCTAATGTCTATAGGGACAAGCCCGCTTTGATTGACGCACTGGAAGCCAACATCCATGCATTCATTCGTGAGATACCGGCCGATATGTGTGAAAGAGTATGCCAAAATTGGACTCAGCGAATGGGCTACCTGAGACGGAGCCGCGGCCAACATTTGCATGAAATTATCTTTAAACATTAAATTGCAAGGTTCAAACTATCGATTCAAATAAATATTTCATTAATTTTTTCGAATTTTTTGTGTTTTTTTTTTTTAAAAAGTTCTCAACCTCTTAAAAAATCACCCGTTATTTTGTAAGCAAAGGTGCATGTCAGGGGGCATATGAACAACGTGTTCGAATCGGAAAAGTAGCTGCTTAGCATTAAGATTCCCACGAATACTGACGTTTCTCACTCTATCCCTAAGAGTTACACCAGCAACGCACCTCAGGAATCTCATTTGAGCAAAATAATTCTTTCGGTCATTATTCAAATTGCTTTGTTCGTTTGCCCCTGACAGACTTCCTTGACAGGTCATGCTAGCCGAGATACGAGCGCGTCGCCCACCTGGTAGGCCAAGAAACAGATGATGGGATCAGGTTAAGAACATATCTGAGTCTCGCATTGCATTTGATTCTCTTGAGTTGGTGGCGTAGTATCGAGAACGATGGAAAGACCATTTAGCCAAACAGTGTTTTGCCTTTATTCCACTTTGATTAAAAAAAGCTTTAAAATCAAAATGTGGCATAATACCTATTTTAATTTGGCCTGCTAATGTTCCTGTTTTTCATTCCGAAAGTTTGGTTACTAAAGAATATTAAACAAGAGTAGACAGAGACCCTTCGTTTTACCTTTTTGAATATAACATTATGTTTGATTCAAAGAAATGTTGACAGCCCATCGTGATCATCGTGATAAAATCCAACTTATTTTTTATTTTGACTGATTTGGAATATCTTATTCCTTTCAGCCTACGAAAAGCCGTCAAAGTTTATTTTGAAACTTCATTCTTCAATATCTTGTTATTATATTTATTTTTTTAACAAAATTTTTATAAATCTAGTTCCGGTCGTCTGTCTTAAAATTAATATTAAAGAAAAGTCTCGTCGGGATTTTACGATTAGGGAAATTGCCTAAGTAAATTTAAACTTTTTCAATATCCTTCACACTTATCTTCTTAAGCACAACTTTTCACATCGGACTCATGCTACTATTTCCACTCATTATAGCTATACACTTTCGCCTTGAAGGTTATTTGATTATCTTCCCAGTGATGCGTCTCAGTGGCTGCGGTGGTGTAGATACAGTTAGCATCTCTATATTGCAAATTGTCATGTAAGCGAATTTGCAAAACATTCTTCGCACCGTAATTTTCTCGCACCGTCATGATTGGAACAACCGCCAGCTATTTTTAGGAATGTTTGCGGAATTTGCTACTATTTTGCACTTCACTTTCACACACCCAAAGTCTAGTTCTAAGTAGCCGAAATCCATTTGTTTAATTTTCAAAATAATGCGCATAACAAAGTCGTAAGTAACCACTTATCTTTATATCGAAAGATATATTATATCGATATCTTTTTCATCTCATAAGTAATAAGTAACACTTTATGTTTGTGTTTATTTCATGCTTGTTACAAAAAGAAGTCATCGACACATATGGAATATTTGTAATATAATAATACTTGTGAGTGTAACAAATTTACTATTAGGTTTCCTTCGATTTACAAATTTACATTACTAGGTTTCCTTCACACAAAGCATTGAGCTCCACCTACTTTTAAGGGGTGTTTTAAGGAAAACCCTGTTATTTTAAGCATTCATATTCATTTTCAACGTATTTTCTCATAATTCTAACGCAATTAGAATCAATCGATTTAAATTTTCAGCCCACGCCCATATTTGGAGGCGTAACCAATACAAATAATTGGTGAACAAAATATTGAATCAAATAAATTTAATATTTTTAAATTTGGTATTACAGGGAATAGAGCGCCGGGCGTTTAGTACTTCGTTTCAGACGAGCTCTTGCACCTAATAACTTGTTAATTCAGTGTTCGTCCCAACCCTCATCTATGGTCATGAAATATAGGTACAAGCTGCCGAAATGAGGTTCCTGAGGTGCGTTGCTCGTGCTACTCTAAGGGATAGAGTGAGAAACGTCAGTATTTGCCGGAATAATTTTGACATACGGGTTAAGGGTTTTACCCTTGGCTTGAACCACAAATATCTAGAGTGAATAATGTATTAAAAATTGATTTCGTTTTTATTGGAGATTCTTAATAAAGGGTGGTTAAATTTTAAGGCCCGATGATGATTTTGAATAAAACATAAATTATTTAGGAAATTATTTTCATCCACATTAGGGGGGTTCATACGGTACAACATGTTGAACAACATTGCTTAGTGAAAAATTTACAGTTAAAGGAGCCTTGTGTTCACATTCATCAAGCATGTTGTACAACTTCAGTTTTTTCTTAATGTTTTTCCCTCAAAAAATTCCCCCCGAAACGCTTTATTTGTTATTGCCGCCATTTTCACCACACGAAAAGGTTTTCCGAATTGCAAACACAAAGGAAGTTGGACCAACATCTGTTCACACGGGTTGTATAGCTTGACAAGCCAGTAGAAAAATAAATTTTTTTTAAAAACCATCAAGCGGCTTGTCAAACGGTTGTTTCTTTCTTTCCAACATGTTGTACAGCATGTTGTATCGCGTGAACCCCCCTATTCTATTTTCCGATTCGAGCCATAAAAAGTTCGTTATAATAGCGATAGCGAACACCATTCACAGTAACTGCCTGAGCGGTCTCATTTTGGCAAAAATACGGCCCGATGATGCCGCCAGGCCATAAACCGCACCAAACAGTCACTCTTTGTGGATGCATTGGCTTTTGCATTGGCTTCATTCGCTCAAATGCGGCAATTCTTCTTATTGACGAATCCACTGAGGTGGAAATGTGCCTCATCACTGAAGATGGTTTCCATGCATTTGACTATATGCATTTTGATTTGAACGCCCATTTTCATAATAAGCCTGAATAACTTAAACGCGTTGCTCGATTGTGTATCTTTCCATTTAAATTTAAATTGAGTAAGTCTGAAATTGAGAAATGTCAAATGAAATGCAGAAAGAACCTTGACGTTTGAGTATGGTTCACATTCAACTTCGGCCCTTAAAATTTAACCACCCTTTATTAATAAATTATGGGTGTTGTCTAAATTCCATTGGGTATTTTACAACATAAGCAATTTGCTAGTTTAATGCTAATAGTTATACGGAAAACAAGACGCAGAAAAGTGCAATCGGAGGGCACCGTGCAGTGGATCAAGATGGGTATGAAGAGCCCTTAAGGCTTGACAACTTCATTCGATAGAAAAATAAAATAAGTCAAAAATGAGGCATGACTGTGTTCAAAGAGTAATTTATGACATTTGGATTTGGGGGACTGAGAAGATAACTGATCACTGAGGCTGAGGAAGGAAGTTTAATATCGTAGCTACAAGGCATTTAATCCAAGAATAAAAAAAATAAGTAAATAAATGGAATATAAAAATAAATAAAAAAGAAAATTACGTACACTTTTGAAAATTTCTAAAACCCTAAGTGTACCGATGCATTTATTTCTACCAGTGGAACAACCCAGACTTCGATGGTTTGTGACACATTGTTTGTATGACTGATGCCGAAAAACTTTCTTGTTGTCATACATAATATGCCTCGCTAGAAGGACTACGCATGCCGTATTTGCTTAAAGGCTTGAAGGTGAATTGCTTAAAATTTGTCAAGGTTCATTCTACAAAATAAATCCTGCCTAAAATACTTCATCGGTCGAATGAGTCTTAAGCAAGGATTTTTAATAATAATATAATTCGTTTTCTTAAAATCACTTTACATAAGGGCCATCGAGAACAAGAACCCATTTAAAGCTAGACTTCGAAGTCACCAACCTAATGAAAGTATAGCAAGATAGTATTATAAAAAAGATACTTGTGAAAAAATGTCATCTTGGTACTGTTTTCATCATTCTCCAAAATACTTAAGGTAGTCATCCCATCTTTTCCTATCCTCCGCCACCAATGTGCGAACTTCAGGCTCTAAGGTGTGTCTATCAGAAATGATTCTAACGCACCGTCTGGAACCTGCGTCATCAGATCATTCAACCAACTGCTAGTCATCTGCCAACGGAGCGAATTAAACTCCTGCCCGTTAGCAAACACAATTCACTCAAGTATGCTTAGGTTCTTCTCCTTTACTTAATTTTATTTTCACCTTGTAGGCAAATAAACCATATAAGCATGACATTGCAATGTCACATCCGTTTACGCAAAAGTACTTCCCTCCGATGACGTTTTCCGAGAACAATCATGGAAAAGTTTCCAGCTTTCAAGCTGGAATATAATCTGTTGTGTACTTAGGTACCCAAAACATTCAATTCGGCATAATTTGAAAACACGAAAATCCTCCTTCCTGAATAAGTGTTAAGCAGAGATTTTATTCCACCTTATTCCGTGTTTTCAAGTAACCTAAAAACCGCACACACGTGAGTATGTGTGAGAAACCTCTGCTTAATTCACTGGTTGGTTGCGTAAAAGCACTGCTGCAAGGATTTGCAATTTAAATATAAGGATGTACGAAATTAGCAAGGCAATTTAATTAAATTATGAAACCACAAGGCGATTGCTGCGTACTACATGTGTGAAGATACTCGCGCTCAGATACCAGCGCAGTCGACCTCATTTTTTTTTTCTCTCCAGAAATGGATTTATTTCGAAGAAAACCTTCTTTTCAAAGTACCCTACCCTTACCCGCAGGAAATATGTTTTATAATTGAAAGAGAAATAATATCCCTAAATGTAAATTTGTTAATAATCTTTGTATGGGAAGCAAGGTCGTGCTTTAAGATGAAAAGGAATATTTTGTAGCTTCTCTTCAAAAGATAATAACCATTATTTGCCGGCATTGGTAAAAGGAGCCGGCCGACTCTCATACAAGACGTCTACCTTTTTTTGTAGTTAGATCCCATTGTACAGCGCCCCCATTTTAAAGTCTGAAAAATACAAAAATTCAACGAGGCGCCCATGCCAAGGCATAAAATTATAAAAAAAGGAAACAAATAAAATAAACACGTGTAACTAATACGGCGAAACATGTTTCCAAAAGTTGGCCGTTTGCTCACCTGTCTCGAGAGAAGGGAACTGGGGAAGGATCGATGTTTTAAACTTTATTCGGAGCGTTGGGAGTAGGTATGGCTAACATTCTACGTACGAACAAGCATAATGTTCCGCTAACTTGTGTTTAAATGTGGTTGTGGCAAAAGAAAGATCGGGAAATTTTGCAAAATTTTTGCCAAGGTTTTATGGCTTTTTAATTGATGTAATTTTTGTGGTGTGAAGGATGGCTATGTTCCGGCAAAATTGAAAAGAAACCAACCAGGGTAGAAGGAAATAAATTTGAGGAGCATTTGAGGAAGAGAGTTTCATAGAATTGGTAATCAGATTGAATTACGCTCGAGTTAAAAATAGGTTCTTCAAACTGAATTTAAATGCCATTCTAAAGAAAGGAAACCGCAATGCATTATGAATTTTAGGGAAAATCGAAAATGTAGTTAGACTTCCAGATTTCTGCAAGCGAGAGTGGTTTGGAAACCCTTAAAGCATTCAATGGATATACGATAACGGAAATGCGGTGAGCTTACAGCTTAGGTACATGTATTTGTATAGGCTATTTACATGTGATATGAAAACATTCCCTCAGGATGATTTAATTCGCATATTTAGGAGATTTGATTTATTTTTAAACCAAAGAGGATCTAAAAGCAACTATAATTTCAGCAAAAGTATTGACTTGGAATCTGATGTCTAATTTATTGATGATTGAATTTATTTTGAATTTTAATAGGACACCTCAGCAAAAACAATTTAATTACCATCCAAGATTTATTCTGAAAAATTGAGGGTTTTCATTTCGTGAATCTAACGTTTTGAGAGATACAGGAAGGAACTGTTACCAAGGAAGAATCATAACAACAACAACGTATATATCCAAAATTATCCGAATTTTGCGTATCCAAAGGTTATAGGTATAGCTGGTTCTGGTTGTAGGATGATAATAAAGAGTTAACATTTCATGGGCATGGCATTGGCAGCAACCCCTTTTCGATAACATTGTAAAACACTTTACGACATAACTTTAGAATAGAGGGGCCTGAACTGATTTACTGCCATCAAAATTTCTATAACACGACATGTTGGCAAAAAAAAATCAAAATAAACTAGTGGGAGGGTTACAATCCGCTTAGGCGAATCGATGGATACCCCATCCCAAATGACCAGTTTCAAGCTCCGAATTGTGTCAAAAATCTTGGTTGTTAAATTTCAGTTTCATTTAACTTCAATTGTATTTAAAACTTTCAGTTAAGAATCTTCTCGCTAAGAAAGGGGCGTGGCATCCACCCCTTCTCAATAACACGTATTTTTGTTTATATTTTTAGCGGTTCGTCTAAAAATGGAAAAAGGACTTCTTATGGTATCGCTACGTTCTCCGTCCGTCCGTCCGTCCAATCGCTTTATAACTTCTGAACGGTAAGTCGTAGACAGACAAAATTTGGTGTGCGTATAAACTTCGGAAATAGTCAGAGAATTCAAAGAGGGCAATTTTTTGTAAGCACAAATAACGGTTTATAATAACAGTTTGAAATTTCGTGTGAAAATGGACTTAATGTTTCTTAGTGTTTTTTTTTCAAGAAGTTAAGTAGGCAAGAACTAGAAAAACGAAACTTAGGTTTAAGCAATACTAAACTTTAATTTAAAAATAAAACTTTTTGAAAATATCAAATCGTTTTTGAGAAATGAAGAGTCGAAAATGCATGACATTTTTTAAAGTTTTGGAGGCAATAACTTTTGAACGGCTTATCGCTTAAAATCAATATTGAACACACGTATAAAACAACTCAAAGTAAACCAAGTGCTAAGATCATATTTTTCAAAAACAGTTTAAGTCCTGCAGTTTTGACGAATTTTCGAAAGAAAAATCGCAAAAATGCATGGAAAAACGTGTGCCCCCCCCTATCCCCGGTGCTGTTTGGTGGAATTCTATGAAAAAAATCACACGTTTCAGAATTAATTCAAAATTTTAAGGAAAATTATAGCGGATTTTGAAATTTCAAAATTTCTGAGATTTAACTGGAAAACATAAAAGCATTTTCAAAAACAATTTTTTCAAGTCTTCTAGTTGCTTAACGGTAAAAGCCATCTTTTTCAGATTCGGTCAAACTTCAAAGCTTACAAAAAGAAGAAAGGCTGCTTTAAAATTTTCTTAAATTGACGTTTTTACACTAAGTTTTTTGAAGCCTATTTGAAAAACGAAATAAAAAAGGAGGTTGTTTTACCGTTTGCGCATAAACCGGTGGCCATAGAATTAAAAAAAAAACATCCAAGGCTAGTACTGCTGGTTGTGCTATTAGAAAAAAGTCTGACAGGAACTGGAAAAAACTTCAAAATATTTGTTTTATGGATTTGATATTTAAAAAATTATAAACAAGGTCAAAAGAACGCTTGTCTCCCCCTCTATCCCCCAAACGGTATAGAGCATCATTTTTAAATTAACACCGGGCATATAGTCCATCTTCTTAAATTTTATACAAAACTATAGCAGACCTCGAATATTCAAAAACTTCGAAGATTTAACTGAAAAACGTGAAAACTTTTTTTTAAAGATTTCTAGTTCCTTAACGGTTATGACCTCGTTTAAATTTGACTGAAGTATAAAATGTTTAAAAGGCATGAAACTGCATTAAAAACGTTTCAAAATTGCTGTTTTCGACCCTAAGTTTTTTTTTCGCCCATTCAAACAAGCGAAATGAAAAAGAGCATATTTTTACCGTTTTCTCAGAAATCCATGTCCGCAGAATTTGAAAAAGTGGCAAATGCTAGCACAGGTGGTTGTAAAATTGATCACAAAGTCTAACGGTAATTGAAAATAATCGAAATTGATGTTTTATGGGTTTTAAATTATAAAAATCCTTAAAAAGGCCAAGAAAGAGTATGTCCTTCCCTCTATTTTCGAAACGGTATAGCTTTTTGTCAGCCTATTTTTAGAGTTACGAAACCCAATATAAAATCACCCAATATAAGAACAGTAGGAAAAAGTACAGAACCCAACAGGAACACTACGAAAAAAGTATATTACAGACTGTAAAATATATCCAGAAATAATTTTAATAAATAAATAGAATGTTATACAAACTGCGCATAATAGATGACTATAACCTTCAACAAAAGCCGACGGACCGCTCCGTGTATGTCTTCATACTTGACGGTATTTTTTTATTTTTTGATTAATTTCATATTTCAATGATATTTTTTCCATCGCATTGAGAATTGTCTTCATCCTATCCCAACGGCAGTTGTCAATATAAGAAATTATTTCAATATTCTATCAGACCACTTTAACCGATAGTGTGACAACGGCAATAACCACATGGTTGATTCTGGTTTTCAATTTGAAAATCAGAATTTTCAATTTGAAAACTGCGTTCTGCATGTAAGCTATTTCAATTTTCAATATAAAAAATTAAATTTTCAATATGAGAAAAGTATTCATTAAATTGATAGTTGCGGTCTTTACATCAACAATTGAGGTTGTGAATTTGAATTTGCCAATTAACAGTTTAAAAGCTGAAATTGTCACGATGAGAACTGAAATTGTCATGTTAAATTGTATATGTCATTGGCAACTGGTGAAATTGGAAGAACGCAATTTCTTCGAGAAGTTTGCAATCGCAGTGGTGAGCTCAAAAATTGCAACTATTTCAAACAAAATATTTTACTAATATGACGCATTTTTTTGGTTCGGTGTAAGGAACAGCATTTAGTCGGAATAATACAATAATTATAATATAAATTTGTTGCTTACCTAGTTTTAGATGAAAAAAAATCACGTAATATAAGCCTCATAACATAAGATCCCATCTACTTCCATTAAATTAAAAGTGCACAACAAAGCAGTAGCAACAGCAATTGAGGAGATAGAAGTAATTAGCTCCACAACGCTCACCACGCTCGGGCTTACAACTTTTCTAAATGTCTAAGTCCTTATTGTTGCTATATACGTGGAATTCCCTTTTCCACATTAGCAAATAAAAATCAATCTATTGCTCATTGTCGTTAAGTCAATTGGCAAAAGCTATTTTCAATTACTTTTGCACATTTTATCTGCATCATCTCGCTATATAGCTCTTCAACACTCTGGGTTGTTTCGAAACAGCTGTTCAAATGAGCTGAACCAATTTAGGTAACTTCAATAATTGCTTTTCTGATTGCTTCTTAGCAGCGCCAGCGGACTTGGAGGATTCCAAAGTGCTGCGAAACTGTTACGCTTCTAGCAACCATTTCTACCTCAGTTTAGGTGATCACTCTTTACTTTAGTGCTAGTCGCTGGTGTAAAAAACCACTTCGAATACCGCAAAGTTTTCGTTCGGTTCGTCAGAACTTTCCAACAGGAATAATTACTATTTCGAACTTTAAATAGTTTTGAAATTAATTTTTTTTGCAGCCATTTGGCTCTTCGGCATTTTATTGCTTTCCAAAAGGTACTCGTCGTCCGTCGTCGTCGTTGCACGGTCATGCTTTTTAAATGAGTTTCCCCTTTTTTCTGGGAATTTTTGAGTGACAGCACAGGTGATTTCTGTTGTAAAGAAATTGCGGTGAGTTATTTAAACTACAAAGGTTTCACTGGCAGAGGTAGTAGGTTAGTTTAAAGGAGTACTTGAAGGTTCAAATAAAAGTAGTTAAATTGATTTTATTTTATTCCAACGTTAAATAAGTTTCAATTAGTGTCAAAATTTCTTTTGCATTTTTAATTTTTCATTTATAATTAAAAAATCAATATATGTGCAACTTGACTTATTGACTAATTTTTTTCGATTTTTTTTTACATCAGTATATTCAGCCTTTAAATTAATTCACAATGAAATGTTAAACGCCTACAAATTTCGGCTGTTCTCAGAATTTTAGCATAAACACGAACTGATGATTGAGATTTGAAAGGATTTTAAAAATCCCCATGTCTTATTTGAGGGGCTTAATATGTACTATTTGATATAAAATAAAGTTATTTTGAATACTTATTACTTATATAAAATTACTTAAGTTTGCGTAAATAAATGAAAATGATCAAAAATGAAGAAGAACAAGTTGTACAAGAGTTGCTCCTGTACAACTTTTATGAATAATGACCGATAAATTCTATCAAAATAATGTGATTCCAAGAAACAAATTTTAGTTAAAAAAAACTTAATATGTTCATTTATAACACATAAACACGGCTATTAATTTTTTAATTTCATTAAGGAAACAGTTGCATTACAGTAACGTTTAAAATGGTCAGAATTAAAATTTGAGCCATTTTGTTGTTGTTTGTTAATTTGAAATATCTCCTCATGCTGTAATTGTATCCCATTATGCCACTGAAAGGATAGGGAATTAAGTGCAGGCTAACCTTAAGCTAAACCTTTGTTTTAATAGGTACAGCTTTCCTTCCGACAGTGTATCGGAAACTTTCGCATTTCAATAAGACCAAAACTAAGTTACATCAACATGAGATTAGTATGAAAATTTCCATCAATAAAATAGAACTTTTCACCTACGAATATTCTTGTTTGAACTAAGTTTCATGGATAACGACAAGTTTTACAATTAAACCTATGTGTGACGTTTAAATCATTCATAAGCTCTTCATCCACTCACTTATAGGTACGAGAAAACTTTAGTCATTTCTCTTGATTTTCAATTCAGCTAACTCATCGTTTCGTAAGTTTTGGCACAGATTTTTTTTCCTACTCGTATTGAATGACATAATATCATTTGGGGCGAAGCCATAAAGTAACTTTCATAACTAATTCCAGACTAATTTACTTTCTTAGCATTCTAAGCGAAAAACCGATTCGTACTTATAAATAATTAAATTTGTTAGGTACCACACTTCATACAGAGAACTGGCTGCCTAAAAAAAAAAACAAAGGAAGAAACAAAAACAAGACTCTCGTCAAAATTCCCTCAAGGCCGAATTCATATTTAATCTCTGCACCATGATTAATACCAGCTCCTTATCTGTATTCCGGGGTCACGGCAATATACCATCAGCCCTGAGGAAAATAATTACCAACTCATCCAACACACCACAGCAGCGTCGAGCCGTGGGAGCAAAGTCGTCAGCACCGGGACTAAATGCTAAATGGTAATGAAATGAGGAAAAAAAAAATCGTCCTTCCTCCGACTAAGAGGGAAAAATATTCCATCTATCGCTAAGGCGAACGCATTTATTCTGGTATTTGCTTTGCCAGTAATTAGTGTTGACTTTTGCAAGAATCAGATTCTTGAGGCGCTCCATGGTTGTTCCGAGGAACGATGAAACCAGCACAAACAGCAGTAACATCCTTCCGTTGAAGGAAAAGTATCTTCTACATTCTCTGGCTGCCTCAGTGCTCATTAAGAATAATAAATCGAAGGGAATAATTGAATTAGCATTTGCAGCACTAACTGATTGTACGTGTGTATTTGTTCTCTCCGGATAGACTACGAGGAGTTGATATCCGAAACGTATCTATGGTAATGGCAATGCCAGCACAGTGTTGGCATTGGCATTTATTTTCATTTGAAAAATTTAATTCGACTCAGTTCAGTGTGCACAATTGATTTACTGATTCGGTGGGGATTATACTCCTTTTTGGAGGTCGATAAAAGCATAAGAGGATGCATTGAAGGAGCTTATGTGCGATTCTTACGCTTCGTGGATTATGGATTGATGAGATAATTTTTAATTATTATTCATTGATTGTATAATGGGCGCCACCAAGAATCTTGTTTTCTTACTTCAACAAAAAATAAGTTATACTAAGATTGATTTGACCGAGAATGGATAACAAATAGGGTTAATAGAACTGGATTACTTTGTAAAGGACCAAGAGTATGCCATTTGATTAGTACGTTCAGCCAGGGAACTTGGTCCTTCGCTTTGGTCTAGAAGCTGATTTCGCTTTCTATTTTATTCTCCACCCGTTTTTCCTTTTCACAAGTTAAGGCAACAATATTTCTAAGTAAGCGGACACTGTAGGACACATCAATGAAACTATAAAACTTGAATAGTTGTTCCATCTAAACACGAGGACTTTGGCTCAGGGATTTCATACTTATGAAAATTATGTAATGTAATAATTATCTTACCAATGCGGGGAAGAGGCAGGCACAAAGTTTTGAATGATTAGAAATTAATAACTGATGTTGGAACTATACGAAACATCGCCAACCCAAGCAAAACTTCATAAAGTGTTGGTAAAAATTAGAACTCCTTTGCCATTTTTAGCAATAATCCCTTGAACGGACTTGATAAAAAGCTTGATTGGGTTTATTATAAGACAAGTGGGAAAGTGCAACAGTGCGTATGCAAAAGCTTCAGTCCATCTACGACGGATTTCAAAATACCCGACCATACCAAAAAAAAAAAACTTCCAACCCTCCTAAAAGTGGGCGGGATATAAATGTAGCTGTTAAATGCTTTATACTAGGTGGTTGCATACATTTCGGCCTAACACTCCGCCTTAAAAAAAATCTCTTTTTTTAGCACCACGCCCCCGAAAGTGGGCGGAGGCACATAGAAAATGCTAATATCTACAACTTTTGTCACATAATTATACCCAACCCAGGGTATATTTAGTTTGCTGTATAGTTTGTAACGCAGTGAAATAATCACTGTAGACCCCGAAGACCTTTTAAAAATATGGATGGGACCGACAGGAGAATCGATTATGCCATGTTCGTCAGTCCGTCCGTATGTAATCAACTTTTAGGCTTATTGAAAAACAGTCATTTTAAGCTAAAATCCCTTAAAAAATGGGCGTGGTCAATGAAAAGGCCCAAATTTCTTAGCTACTTCAAAGACAATTACAAGGTAATAAAATTTCGAAAAAGTATTTTTTTAAATTAGAGATGGTCGCACATACAGGCCTGAAGTGGGCGTGTGTGTGGGCGGATTCAGCTAATTTTCAAACTTGTCCACGTCATGCGAAGCAGTACAAGTGTAAGAAATTTTGAAATCCGCCCAAAGACACGCCCACAATCGGTGTAAATGGGCAACTACCTCCAGAGTTTTCAAAACTGTAAGACGTTTTAAAAGGCTGAAATTTGACACTTAGCATCTCCTAGTAAGTGTAAGACACAAAAAAGACAAATTTTATTGGTAAGCCTCCTCTAGTGGCATCCATTTTAAGGGTAAATTTTCAAATGCGTTTTACTTAATATTTTTGCTCGAAATTGAAAAAAATTTGCTTAATATTTTATATAGAAAACGCTTAGTTCCACATTTTGTCTATACAAATCTTTGGGCCACGCCCACATTTGGAGGAAAAATTCAAGAAAAACCTAAAATTTTCCAGAAAAACTTAATTTCCACTGGCCTTGAGCCTTAAACAAGTAGCAGGTTACTACTAGTACCAGATTTCGTTCATATAAAGTTTTTAGTCACGCCCCTTTTAGGGATCGATTTTTCAAAAATATTGAATTTGAACCAAAAAATTGCATTTTTACGAACATTTAAGTGTAACTTGGATATATACGTGGTTTCTCATTAGGGGCGGTTGGACCACGCCCCTTTTCGAAGTTTGCATTACTTATAAGATGTCAAAAAATAACCATGTCATCAGCATTTGACAATGTGGGATAGGATGGGGTATTCAACTTCTGCGTACACACTGTAGCACTTACTCACTGGTTAAATATATTTTTCTTATAAAAAAATGATTATAACTTCATTGTTATTTTTTTCAAAGCTGTTGTGGTGGTTACCGTTTATGTGGTTGAGCTTGCGTCGGACTTGGTTGATTAAAACAAGTTGTCCACAAAATACGATATAAATATTTGCTAAATTCAACTTAGGTGTTTTAAAGTACATCTAGGACACCATTAACTATTCAAAACTGCCATAGCTTTTTTTTAATTTTAAAAGATAGACTGCGTCCGTTATTTTTATGAAATTTTTGCCTATTAATGTTTCGAAAAAAGAGGGAAGGGCATTCATTTTCTTGCGTTTTTCAACATTTCTAAGACTCAAAAACCATAAAAACGGCAATTTCTTTTTTTTTCAATTACCGTTAGACTGTTTTTTTTTCACTTTTACAACCATGTACGCTATTTTTGGCCAATTTTCTTAAATTCTGTACACATTTATTTGTGAGAAGATTAAATCCGTGGGCTAAAAAACTTAAGGTTGGAAACGGCAATTTTGAAACGTTTTTAATGCAATTAGCTTGTCTTGTTGTCTTGTTGCATGCTTGTCTTGTTGCATGCTTTAACCAAATTTAAACAAGATCTTTGTTAAGGAACTAAGAGCCGTTAAGGAACTAAGTAAATTAGGTTGGGCTAAAATGGCAGCCGGGCCAAAGAAACCGACACACTTAGACCTATGTACGTCCATTGTGATGCCACGTGGATCTAGAAGTCGCTCCTACTCGTTGAACCAATACCAATTAGAGCTATTGGTCGTGTTTAGATCGCTAAAATCATTATAAAAGAGAGCTCCCAGGTGAAGATTTCGGTACTTAGGGAGAGCGGGGCATGTACACAGGGAGCGGAGAGTAGCATCTTCTTCCTTCTTATCCTTGCAGCTCCTGCAGAAGTCATTCGAATAGACGACACCAAGCCTTGTTGCATGCCTACCTATCAGACAGTGTCCTGTAATGACAACGATTGCAACACTCATGTCCAATCTTCTTAGCGCCCTAAGTAGATTGCACATGAGTGTTTATGTAATCTAGCTTTTGGAGCGTTTAAGATCCAGCTTTGGCCATATCTGTTTCGTCACTAGACAGCTACTACTACCCGCCAATCTGAGCTTTGTTCTTCTATTGCATCCAGCTTAAGCACGAATTCGTATGTGAAAATTGGAATGCCTAAGAAGTCAGCACCGGTGAATGTTGACTGCTCCGATATCTCCTTTAGAGATGATCGGCAGTCTTGGGCTACTTAAGAGTTTATAAAGACTGATTCCAGGCACTTGATGGCCGCCTGAATGTCAGAAAAGATTTGAATATCCTTGGAAGATATAACGTTGTTCTTAAGGCAAAACAAGACTTCTTTATCACCACAATTTCAGAAGAAGTCCAGGAGCCATCAGGTTTTTTAAAGCAGCTGGGCATCTCTGGACTGGTAGAGAGGAGTTTTCCAGGCCTTGAGGCTTCGGAGCTTTCTTGTTTTCACTCGACCGAGGGTATATAAATTTTAATGCATAGCTTGTAACACAGTGAAATAATCATCGTCAAATCATCAATCAGACCCTTAAGACCGATATGATCGAGACCGACAGGTGAATCGATTAAGCCATGTCCGTCCTCCCGTCTGTTTGCGTGAAGGTTTTAGGTCTTCAAAATCAAGATAGACAGTTGAAATGTGGTACACGGCTTGGTTCTTCTGTTGCACAGACAAAGTGTGAAAAACGGCCACGCACACTACTGGCTTCAATGTGAGACTACCTCTATTTCACATTTTCTTTTAAAATACCTTTTGGTCAAGTAAGGCAAAGCGGAGGAACTTAAATTTTGATACTGAGCAATATTGGCCCTAGACCAAAACAAGGACTCCAGGACTGGCAACAAGGACTCCAAATTGAAACAAAAAACAAGTAAGTAAGTGCAAGAGTTCGTCTGTGATAAACTTCTATTTATACCCAACTTTATATAGCGTGTTACACCAAATCTTGTCCCGAATTAATATATAATTTGTAGGCAACGCCCCAAAAAGTGGGTCTGGGTTAAAAATTTAAAATAATAAATTGTTATTTCGTTGGATTCATTCCAAAATGCGTTTAAACCGAAAATTATATCGAAAAAAAAACAGTTTTTGTCCTAAAAACGCCCCCTAAAAGGGCGGAGCTCAAAACTTTGTATGGAGCAAACTTAGTAAATATCTTTAATATTTGTAATATAATTTTTTTTTCAATTTGGGGTCAACTTTCCGAGAAATCGGATTTTTAAAGATATAACATGTTAAAAGTAGGCATGGGGGATATTCTGGGCGGTCCAATTTCTTGCCTTGTTAAAGGTCTTGGGCCAGTATTGCTCAGTACCAAAATTTAAGTTGCTATGACTTGTCTAACTTGACCAAAAGGCATTTTGAAATAAAATGTGAAATAGAGGTTGTCTCACATTGAAGCCATGAGTGGGCGTGGGCGTGTCTGTAGACGGATTTAGCCAAGCAGATAGATCCAAGAAGACCTAAAACCTTCACACATACAGACGGACGGATATGGCTTAATCGATTCAAATGTCGGTCTCGATCATATCTCTAAAAGGTCTCAAGGGTCTACGGTGAAAGCTTAGAAACGGCAATGACGAATCGTTTAGAAGTTATATAACGCTATTGGAACTAAGAAACTACAACAACTAAGAAAGAACTACAGAAACTAAGAGAAGACCGATAAGCTTATCCTCGTTCATGATTAAGATGGGGCGGCCTCCATGGCTTTCAAATTTGCAGCACGTGTACCTATGGAAGGAAGATTTGTAGCACTAGTCATGGAAAATTCTTGGAACATAAGGAAGAAAATGTGGGTGCACTTTTAGACATAAGGGAACGGTCATCAACATTAAAGCAGACGCCATTATGCGCTCCTTTGAAGTGCTCATTTGCACAGCAGTCTATATGAGAATGGATTAAATTCATGCTGGGCACACGAAGATCCTCCCTTAAAAAGTTACCTAGTTGAATCGTGTACAAGACCAAAAGTTAGTAGAAGTAGTAGTGAGAGAACACTCAAAAGGCGGTGTCTCTCCGCTTATATAGAACCAGGTAATTGATGAACTTTTAAGGGCCCTACGGAAGGAAGTCTTCATGTTGAGCGAATATACAACCGATGTGGCATTGCTCATCCTAAAAAGAGATGCTCAACCTATGCTCAACAGTTTGCTCAGCAAGGCGCTAGATTTATCCCTTTATTGGATCGAGCGAGGGTCGTGGATTGGGAGTAATGAATCCAAAATGGATCCCTATTACGGACGATTACACTCTCAGGACGCTAAGGATGGGAGGAATTTAGCCGGGGGTATCCAATTCAGTTAGCGTTAACTTTCAACAAGGATTGAAAAATCTTTAAAGTACAAACTATTTGCGGTGGGCTGCTTTCTTGGCCTAGAACGAACTCTGGACAATACTGTCATAAGTTACAGATATATTTACAAATACACCCAGAAATATGTAGTACTTGATGATGTAACAGTATTCAATGCATTGAGAGGCATGCAAAATACCTCCCTTGACTGGAATAAGCTTACAGTCTCTGCTGCGGAACATTGTCTCGAGTTATAGGCTAGTTACCCACGTGCAAGGTTCTGGCTTTGTCATACCATTTTCTACCATATAGAAACATCTGCTTTATCTCGGCTAGGGAGGCAGACTTATGTGTTTAGGTTGAAAATACCCGGTGTGTAGAATGTAAATATTTTACTTCTTGCATTGAATTCGCCTCAATTGTATTTGGAAAAACAAACATTCGAGTGAACCCAACAGAGAAACAAGCTCAGAGAAGCCATGTAAGTCCTATTTCAATTTTCACCCCATTCATGACAGTTGTTTACGTATATATTTCGTCCTCAAATATTTAAGGGTGAACCTTTTTAGGTAAACAAAAATAAACATTTAGTACTTTTGTCACCGTATAATAAAAAAAAGAAAACTATTTAAAACTTTCCACACTAAACTGTCTGCAATGCGATTACCATCAACAGTTTAAAGACTTTTCATCCAGATCCTTCTAGGGGCGCACAAGTTTACAAACTTGTTTGACCTACATTAAGTTTTAATTAACGCTAAGTTTACCTCAATGTACAACAGTAACCTAAAAATGCCTTTTCATTTGCCGAAAAATAGCAAAGTTCTGGTGGAAATAATTTCAAGTCACCATCACCCTCCTGGCAACGACGTCGCTCAACTTCTACTCAAAGTAACATGATGCCCTTCCTAAATTAAGGATCCCCATGGATGGTAGCAGCCATTTCCCCATTCATCACCATTGGACACAAAATTGCCTTTCAACACTGACGACAGCGATGAAGAAGCTTTTGTCCTCATCTACCCGTACCCACATTGTGCAGAGTGCAATTATTTGGGCTAATAAATGGATAGTGCCTCGAAATTCTGACTCTTGACCAAAGAACTTGTTGCGGGTAATTCAAGCCGAAGCAAGGAAAATAATTGCCTTTCCTTTGAAGGCACAAAAGAAAGCTGTCTGCCTACATACAAAATCAATTATACAAAATTGTATTGTTCAGGTGCACTAGCAAATTGACTATGATTTGTTCATAGGGGGGCTGGACATATGTCGTAATATCATCAAGAAAACATTGCTCCAGGGATGTTCAATGGGTGTCTTCTCCTTCAATGTTGTTCATATAATACATGCTGAAGGTATGCACGCTGCATGCAATTTAATCAAATTTCGAACAAACGTTGCCTTAGATGCAGACTTCTAACCAGAGTTAGTCCTGATGCCAGGATAACAAATCGTAACGACAACAGCAGAGTCAAAAACTCGATGGTCTTCTGCAAGGGCGCATCGAAAGTAACTTCCCTATTCCAGCTCTCTATGGCTGAATTGAAAATTGCCTGCTATTGCAACACAACTCGTCAAAATGTCGGCGCCCACCCTTATCGGGTCCTTCGTCATTTTAATGGTATTCGACGTAATGTAAACAAGGGTAAGTATTGGTATCGGACGGCGGGGGCGAGAGTTTTTTTTTTCAGTTTTCAAATCGAAGAACACAGCGCGCACAATTGAATTTACTTAAGTCCCCATACCTCCACTGACTTCGATTAAGGGGGACAGGCAGCCAATTGAATACGTTTTCCCTCCGCAGTCAGTCCTTCGCCAATTGAAAATCGTGCAGGAACAAAATCTCATTTCCGGATTTTCGATGTAGCTACACATGACAAATGCTACAATGGGTGTAGCCATGTGTTGGCAGCTGGGGAGATGAGTTTCCATTGGAATTGCATTTTCGTATATTTTAAGATATTTTCGGCTTCATAATTCAATGATGAATTGAACACAATCTGAAGGGCAGGTTTTCACTTAGGGCTGTATCTTACTTAGATAGGGTGTTGTAAAATGTGCCCTGCTTATTTCTTTGTACTCGTATAGGTATATGCTCTAAGCTGAAGCAGAATAGCTCCAAAAGCTGATGATTTATTTGAAGGGAGCTCGAGTCTCCTACTAAATAAGAGGCAAAATCATCAGGCAGAGGCATGTTACGAACGAATTTCCCAATTAGGATAAAAGTCAAACAAACGATACGATGTGCAATTATTTTGGTAATTGAACTTGAGAAATGTATATACGCAAATTGGCAAAAGTCAAAATAGGTATACCATCATTTGGGGCAACGGTATTTGATGCTGACTAGGTTGGTAGTCAAAGATCACAATTTTTTAAATAAAATGGGGATTCCACTTGCAATGGTGGGGTTTCCGGCAGACATTCGGGTGACTTTAACACATCGCGAAAATTATCGTGGACTTTTGAAGACCTTGCAATTATCCCAATGTTTGGTGGTGTCAAAGAAACCACAACATTCCCTTCATATTTTACATTATTAAAAAAGAACTCAATGCAAAAAAAAAACGCCTCTCACAAAATACAATCTGACAGTTAAGGAATTGGGAGCGAAATCGCAAAACACTCAAGAGAAACTACAAAAATTTTTTTGTTCAAAGTTCAAAAGAGAGTTTTTTTAATTGGTTTACAAACTCGGCAGCTGTGTACGGATAAATGGCGTCAAATCCCGTCCTTTTGATGTGCGCGTTGGACTTCGCCAGGGCTGTGTTCTGTCGCCGCTCCTTTTCATAGCATATATGGACTGGATGTTGAAGCGCAGTCTTGGCGAGCAATGTTTCGAATTGGCTGGCATCAGGATGAGCCATCTGCTTTTCGCAGATGATTTGGCCATCCTTGCATCATCCAAAGAGCAACTTCAACGAGCACTGGATAGGTTTGAAGCCGTCTGTGGTGATGCTGGGATGAAAGTAAACGTGAACAAATCGGAAGTAATGGTTGTTTCCCGAACTCCAGTGCAGTGTACCCTGCACATAAATGGAGTTCCATTAAAACAGGTGGAGAAGTTTAAGTATCTCGGGGTCTTTTTCACGAAAGATGGGAGGAGTGATACTGAGTTGTCCTGTAGAATTGGCCAAGCTGGAGTAATAGTAAAGGAACTAGGCCGGCCGGTCATCAGGAAAGCTGAGCTTGGAGTGAAAGCAAAGATCTCAGTTTTTAATTCAGTGATCGTTCCGACCCTCATCTGTGGTCATGAAATTTGGGTAATGACCGAAAGAATTAGATCGCGGGTACAAGCTGCCGAAATAAGATTCCTAAGGTGCGTTGCTGGTGTTACTTTAACGGACAGAAAGAGAAACGTCAGTATTCGTAGGAATCTTAATGTTGAGCAGCTATTTCTCCGAGTGGAGCGATCGATTCTTCGATGGTTTGGACACGTTGTTCGCATGCCCCCTGACAGACTTCCTAGACAGGTCATGCTAGCCGAGATGCGAGCGCGTCGCCCTCCTGGTAGGCCAAGAAACAGGTGGTGGGATCAGGTAAAGAACCTCCCTGAGTCCTGCCTGGGGATTGCGCCTGGGTCTCTTGAGTTGGTGGCGGAGGATCGAGAAAGATGAAAGGACCATTTAGCCACCCTCGCTCCGCGATCCTTTTAAAGGATAAGCGGCATTCGAAAATGATGATGATGATGATGAAACTCGGCAGCAGATTTTCAAACCTCATGCAACTGTATTGACTTCATCTACGCAGATGACTTCCTTGGTGCCGTTTAAGATATTGCGAATTTCTCATCTTGGGATTGAGCAGTTTGATTGAGGGTTTTTGAAAATTTCTTCTGCTTCAGTGGACTGAGCTAAATTCAAGATTTTGAGTCCACAAAGTTTACCTATACATTGTTTTTTACATTTCTTCTATATTCCTACATTTGATGAGACGGTTTAAATTTTTTCGAGTTTTTCCCTAATCGTAAGAGCTGACTTAGGGAAAAGTCAAAAAAATTCAAACCATTATTTGAAGCAGTATCGGCACTCTTTAAACTTTTGCCCTTCATAAACGACAAAAGTATTAGTTTGCATCCTGTACTACCCGCGAAATTTATAAACTTTGGCAAAAACAAGATCTTAGTTACTCATAAAAAAATTAAAAAAATTAGAAAACAAAGTTAAATATTATCTTGTAATGACATGACTTTGAAAACACTTTAGGTTGCTTCGAGAAGAAAATTCTTGGGACGATTTGTGGCCGACCTAGCCAGAGGAGTCAAAATACAAAGGCTACGATCGTCATCCAGAGCAGATGGACGCACCAACGCCCCGGCCCGGAAAATCTTCAAATCCACACCGCAAGGACGTCGCAGTAAAGGAGCACCGAGAATCGGATGGCGCGCACAAGTAGAAGGAGACCTCAGCCAACTTCGCTTGCAAAACTGGAGACAGCTAGCTGGAAACAGAGCTGGATGATGAAGTTTGTTGGCTGAGGACCAGGTCCACCCGGACTGTAGCGCCACCTTTAGTAAGTAAGTACGTATGTACGCAAAAAGTATGTGAAATTAAATCGGCTTACAGCTATAACTTATAGCTATGCTACGTCAAGTATTTATGAGACTGAAAGCTTGGCCTTAGCCTTTAAGGCCCGGTTTTTCAGTGCGAGTTCATCCGACTTTCCGAGTTAAACTGAGATTAACCCCAGAAATGAGTTTTTCAGTGAACTAAGATCTGGGGGTAATCTCGTCTTAACTCACCAAATTTAATCTCGGATCATCTCTGAAGAACAGTATGAACTTCTTTGAATGGCTTTTCTGCGTGGAATGTCAGTTGATTTGCGCGTTGCTGTGAAAAATAACATTTGAGAATAACTCGAACTTCTTTTCCTGTGTTTTTCTATGTGAAGTGAGAGCTGGGAAAGTCAATAATTTCGAGAGTCGAAAATTTTGACAACTTAGTTTATGGAGCTAACTCTGCACTGAAAAGCAGCTCGCTGAGTTAACTCCAGATTCGTTTCGTTACGAGATTAGATAGATTCGTTACAAGATAGATCTTGGTTTAAGCTGAACCTAACTCAGCACTGAAAAACTGGCCCTAAGTGAAGACAAAGTTCTTAAAAGCTCAGAACGAAATAAAATCTCTTTGGGAGAGACCAAGTTGAATCGACCAATCGATTTATCGATCATTAATCAATCAATCAATCGCAAGCACAATTAGTTAAACTTGAAATTGGGCGATCTTCAGCACGATAAGCTAACAGTAAGGGGGGTTTTATCCATCGAAGGGCTTGTTTGGGATGTTACGCTGATCCTTGACGAGATCATTTATCATTTGTCAACACATGGGGCGATCTTCAGCACTCAATCTTTCATCGTTGAATTATCAAGGCAGCCTTCAAGTTCAGGATGGTAGTATGATAAAAGAACCATTAGCTCACAATGAGGGGGGTTTTATTCATCGAAGGGCTTGTTTGGGATGTTAAGCTGATTCTTGACGAGATCATTTATCATTTGTCAACACATGGGGCGATCTTCAGCACTCAAGTGATCTTTCATCGTTGAATTATCAAGGCAGCCTTCAACCCCTTGATAGAAGCATGATGAAGCACGGTTAGCTAACCAGGATGTTACGCTGATCCTTGAGGTCATTTGTCAACACATGGGGCGATCTTCAGCAATCAAGTGATCGTTCATCGTTGAATTCTCGATACAGTCTTCAACCCCATGATAGTAGCATAATAGAAGCAGCATTAGCTAATTAGCTAACAGTAAGGGGGGCTTGTTTGGGATGATACGCTGATCTTCCACGAGATCATTTGTCATCATTTGTCATTGCTTCAAAGGTTCCTAAGGCCAGGAACCCAGCAAATACATTGCGCCATAAGCCAAAAACCACAAGTTTCCTGAAACAACACTCAACAAGTTCAGATTTTATGTTGATGGCAGATATCGCCTTAACGGCAGTTTGGCTGTCTATCGATATGGCACTTTCATCCCGATTGAAAGACACTGCAAAATCGGGCAGTCTCATTGATTTTATTTTCTTCAAAGACCCACACTAGTGTCCACCCGTTGGCATTAATAATATGGGTTGATTTTAGTTCTTTTGTGATGTGGATTCCACTAAACAAGTTGTTGGCTCTGAAAATTTCCTTTACTGCGAGGAGTTGAGAAATGTCAATTTATTACAAGTTGATACATCTTAAACTCCTCACCATTGTGAACAATGAAATGTTGCACATGTGCCTTTTTTAAGCAGATACCGTTGACAAGCGCCAGAGTTTTAACTTGTTTTAAGGCTATTTTCCGCATTGTCACATTAGTACCTACTGGGTTGTTTTCTGCTTGTATCGATTCACTTCCCTTTTTCGGGTAAAATGGTTCGATCCTGGATTTTTTTTGTCCTTTCCATCTCGGTGTTCACAATAACTGCCAAACACACTCCATCTGTCACCTGGGGACACGATTCAAATCTAGAGCAACCCCAGAGATCGAATCCTCATCTTTTTTTAATTCATTTAATTAAGAGCGTTCTGCACCCACAATGAACATGAACATTTCTTTGAGGATACAGCATTATAATTCTATAAAGGTGCCGCACAATCGTTGCTGAAGAAAAGATCTCATATTTTACACAAACATTCACAAAATCTCAGATTATAGATGTTCACTTCAATAAATAAATCCTAAAATAAAACATTTTCAAACAACAGTCGTCATCATGCAAGAAAGTCTATAAGCAAACGCTGGCTGTAGTCTACGAGTATGATCAAATTAAGGCCTTCAAAGGAATTAAAACTCCACAGCACCTTATTGCCAACCAGAGAGAAACCGATTAAAATTAAATTAAATCAAAGAAACCTGCTGTTGGGGACACTTTTTTGTCTCCGAGACCGTACACATTACCAGATCCAAACTTTAGCTGACTAAGGAATTTTAATCAAAGACCTGTCCTACCCCACAGCTCAATCGACTTTCATTGTAAACTGTATTCCAATTTAAACAGACAATTCCCGCTTGAGATTCGATGACAATGAAAACCCAATATGGTTGTCCTTTCTTATAAAAGAAAATTAATTTCTTCCTTTTTCAGTTTCCTCGTTCAATTAATTTTTTTTTTTGTCTTTTTTTTTGTTATCTGTACCGTTGAGACTTAATATTAATAAAGCAAATTTACATTACAACAATATTTATCCAAAAGGAAGAGTAGGATCTCAAAATTAAATTTCCTTCCAGGATATGCCGATGTTTACTATACTAAAACAAAGGATACTTACCTAGAAAGTGTTTTAAGAGTATATATTGTTGTTTTGCTATCGCCAAAGTTTGCATGAAATACAATTTTGTATTTTTACTGAATATAGCACCTACACATAAAAAAAACGTTCACACAGCTTCTGTTGTTGTAGGATATACAAAAATATTTTCGACAAAATTCTAGGAAGAACGATGTACAACAACGAAGCTCGTGCAAGAACCCATAAAAACCAGGCCACCCGCATAAACTATTGTGCATACATCAGGACTTAGTCGGGTTATGTTCCCTGTTTGCTTGAGGTTCACCCCTTGATGTGTTCTACGGTTGCCTATAGCGTTATACCTTTCTGGGACGCAAAAAAGAGCCCTTTAAGGATTTATTCCCGCAATGCTAGCAGATTTAAGGCACATATACGTCACGTTTTATCACATCTCGATGGTGGACGGAGGTGGCGTGTAAGGACCATTCTACGCTCCAATACGGTTGCGAGTGACGTTAATTAAAAAGAAGGGAACAAAAAGCCATTGCAGTTGCGGGACTTAAGTGCATCAGCTAAGGATACAGCTGCAACTGTTAAAAGTAATACTGAAAGTGTGCTTGAATCATTTTAACGCATACAGTTTAAGGGTTTGTAGCAAAGTATGCGTACGCAATTAAGTTTTGGGTCGAGAGAAGGGAGGGTACGCGAGAAACACTTCAGCATACCTTTCAGCATATGGAATGACAATGGTACCTACACGATGTGACAGAAATAACATGGGCTATAAACAGAATAAATTATGAAGATTTGTATGAGTTGAAGGCGAGGTGGAAATGGAAACATGTCAATAAGTTCAACGTATTATTGAGCATTAAAAACCATTTGATAGAAGAACGACAACTAAGAACATAATAAATTGCAGGTCAACAAAGCCCGTCGAAAGTGACTTACAACGTGGGAGCTCTTCAAAACCAGACATATTGGTAAGGAAAAAGCTATAATACATTATTCGGCAGAAAGGATAATTTTGTCTTTATTTTTTCTACCCTATTTCAGTCAGAGTAAGATAAAAGAACCACCTGCCCGGAAATAACATTTTTAAAAGAGCTCAAAGCCTTAGCCTTTGTGTCGGAGAAATCTTAAATCGTTTTCCCCACTTTTCGGCCCCCGAAATTTGGCCACTCTGTTTTGTCATACACTGTCCCCGCTCTGCAGACACACACTTCAGACCATATAACTAACACACCCTTACTCTATTTGTAAAGTAGCAGAGGAAGCTTTGGTTTTAAAGTTCTGTGTAGCCCTACCACATCTTTACCCTCCAGTTTGGCCCGTCCCGGCAGAGATCTGTAAGCCCGACCCGTCTGTAAGCCTGCTTGTAGTTGCGCAAATTTAACGGGACGGTGATACGGTTATTACAGGCTAGAAACACACAAAAAAATTATGGAAATTATGGATAGGTGTAAGACGACAGAAAGAAAAAACAAATAAACAAAATGGTTATAACTGAAATGTCCTGGTAGGTGCACTGCTCCTAGTTCACGTCAAACAAAAGTCGAGAAAATCACAATAAATCTCGGTTGACTTTGAACACAACAAAATCCGGTGTGGTCCGGTGTAGCAAAAAAATGTGAATGAACCAATTTTCCTTTATATATTCCATGGGCCTATGACTTTTCTTGAACCAATACGAATCCATCTTCTCATCACTTAATCATGCATCTGTGAATGATTTATTTATATTTATACCTTTTCATTTATTTAATGGATAAATGAAAAGGGTCTGCAAACACAAACTAAAAAACATTTAAATGTTTTCAAATTACTGGAGCCAGCTATAAGGAGGAAACCCTGATTCACACATTACCAAAATCTGATTTCCAAAGGCAAAATTTACTATAAATAAAAATTCATGAAAATCAAACGAATCAAAATCTAAAAAAAAAAAAATAAATAATAAATAAAATTTTATTTTCCCAGAAGCAAGTGAATAATATAACCAGCTGCATTGAAAATATATCTGAATTTTTCTATAAGGCTTTTGTCCTTCCTTGGGGTAATACGATTCTATCAAGCCCACAATCACAAAAATCAAAGGATCCGTTCTTGAGCTATGTGGTACGAGGACCATACACGGACGGTAGTCCCTTTTATAGATTTAATGAAATAAGATCAAATATAAATATGTTTGAAACTGTTTAATTTAATCTACATTGAATATATTATATGCAAAAAAATAAACTTGTGAAACGGCAAAAAAAAATTTTAGAGATGGAAAATATGAAAGCTCTTAAGAAATGAACAAACCGAAAACTAGGTTGGTTAAAAAAAAACCTTCTTCGGTGTTCTTTCTCTTTGCAATAATAATTCGCGTTTAAACAATTTTTTTTTTTGGATATCAAAAACATATAAAGAAAGAAAAGGAATCAAAAAAATCTTCATAGTTTAAGTATAATTGCCTTTCTTGGTTTTGAATGACGAAGCTTCAATTGAAGTCCGATACATTTATAAAAACCACAAAAAAAAAATATATTTTAAGCCCGAAGAAAATATGGCAAACGTTTAAATATTGCATAATAATTATTTGTTTTAATGTAAGGAATAATTTTTAAATTATTCAATAGTAAAATAACTCACAACAATTTAGATCCTAGGCGAATGTTGTGCACAGTATCCTGATGAATATTTATGAATCCTGAATGAAAAGTTATTGTTGCCAAAATTTGTTAATTTGAACCCGGGTCTAAAAAAAATGTCTATGCGATTTTTTCGAAGCGAACAAGTTGTATCTTATAATTCTATTTAATTTTTTTTTAAATCTAACTTTCCTCAAAATTTCACTTATTATAACCCTTTGTCCCCTGCAAGGAGGCGATTGGAATAGTCTTTCTTTCGTAAGAGCCGACTAAAATCGGAAGAAGAAGTCTTGATTTTACAACCGATGCTATCGGCTGCGTGAGCTCCGACCCTCATGTACAAATAAGACGTTGTAAGGGATATATAAGCCAAAAGCCTTAAAATGATTGATGCCGTTAATATCATTAAAAAGGAAAAGCAACGCACGGAAGGAGAGCGACTGTGATCAGATGCGGCCTTCCAATTTTATGATTTCCCTTGAAAGAACTCAAAGCATAAATGAAATTTATAAAATTAAAATGATACCTAATATCAGGGTTAAAATAGAACCGAGTAAGGGCAATAGACCTTTCCCACAGTATAAGCGGTGCCTAGACTTCAGGCACGCAAGTACCTATTGCCAAAACGAACCACGTTGCGTAAAATGCACCGGTAGACACCTCTCAAAAGAGTGCAAAGAAGACATGCAGGTGCCAGCCGTCCCGCGAATTAAAAGAGGCCAGTGAGAGACTTTCTTAAAACCAGTGAGTAAGTGCTACAGTGTGTACGCAGAATTCACAGTCCATGAACCGTTGAATACCCCATCCTTTCCCACATTTTAAAATGCTGACGGCATTTTTTTTTTGACATTTTATAAGTAGTCCAATCGCCCCTTATTACAAACTCTCAATATTAGCAGACATTTCCAAGTTACGCTAAAATGATTAAGAAGTGCATTTTTTTGGTTCAAATACAATATTTAAAAAAAATGGACCCCTAAAATAGGGCGTGGCTAAAAACTTTATATAAACGAAATCTGGACTAAAGTCTCGTTTAGCTAACTTGCTACTTTTTTGTTTCGTGCTTTCCTAAATTAGGCTCATAGACCAGTTGAAATAACGTTTTTCTGGAAAATTTAAGGTTTTTCTTCAATTCTGCCTCAAATTATGGGCGTGGCCAAAGTCTTGTATGAAAAATCTTGTAGAACTAAGCGTTTTTTACATAAAATATCAAGGAAAATTTTTTCAATTTTAAGCAAAAATATTGACTAAACTGCATTTGAAAATTTACCCTTAAAATAGATGCCACGTCCACTGGAGGAAATTTACCAGTTAAATTTTTCTTTTTTGTGTCTTAAATTCATTAAGGGATGCTAAATGTCAGATTTCAACCTTTTAGAACGTCTTACAGTTTTGAAATCTCTGGAGGTAGTTGCACATTTAGACTGATTGTGAGCGCATTTCAAAAATTTTTACACTTGAACTGCTTCGCATGACGTGGACCTTACCTACAAAATTTCAGCATCCTAGCTCAAAACTTAAGGCCTAAAAACATGTGACATAAAGACGGATGGACGGACGGACGGACGAACATGGCTCATTCGATTCAGAATTTGCGCTCGATCATATCAGCCCTCAAGGTCTTGGGGGTCTACCATTATTATTTCACCGTGTTGCAAACTATGTGACAAACTTAATAAACCTAACCTAATAAACCTAAACCTTGGGGCCCAACTTTATACCACTTCCCTATCTTATGGGATGTGGTATAAAGAGGGGCCCAAGTAGGGCAGCCGTGTTAGTTCGTGATTAGTGAACTTACTTACTTACTTAAGGTGGCGCTACAGTCCGGGGTGGACCTGGGCCTCAGCCAACAAGCTTCGCCAGCCAGCTCTGTCTCTAGCTAGCCGTCTCCAGTTTCGCACGCGAAGTTGGCTGAGGTCCCCTTCCACTTGCGTGCGCCACCTGAGTCTCGGTGCTCCTCTACCGCGTCGTCCCTGCGGTGTGGATTCGAAGATTTTCCGGGCCGGGGCGTTGGTGTCCATCCGCTCTAGATGACCCAGCCATCGTAGACGTTGTGTTTTGACTCTTTTGGCTAGGTCGGTATCGCTGTACAGCCCGTACAGTTCGATGTTATATCTCCTCCTCCACTCTCCGTCTATGCAGACGGGACCGTGATTAGTGAAACCCATGTAAATATTTGCCTCGAGGATGAGGTAAGTATGAATAAGTATATATACCTGAGGAAACAAATTAAGGGCAGGTCAAACAGTTTTCGCTGGAAACCCACGTCAAGAAGATAATGGAAGCCAGAGAAGAGCAATCTTTAATAAGAGCTCAAAGCAATCGGTTTCAGTGTTAGCCCTTAACTTTAAACCTTCTAACCGGAGAGAAGTAACCGGTTGCTGTGTAAGCCCATGAGTCCCGATATTTTGAGTGCGGGGCATTACCGTTCTCAACCTACTTTTTCATTGACAGGTTTATCTTTTAGGTGGGTAAATGTTTTTTTGAACATCTTTAAGAGAGTTGTTAAGTATTTTTATCAGATATTGCGTATGGGACTCTTGTCTCGAATAATATTCAAACTATTTAAAACTATTCTGTGGTAACACAGATGTGTCAAAAACTTCTACGCGAAGTCAATACTCCCTAAAAACTAGCGTTGAGATACCCGCGATGAGAACGTTATTGAGCTCTTACAACACAAAGCTGAGATATTTTAGATATGCTTACAGCAGCAATGAACTTTGTTCTTCGTAAATCCAGCTCAATCAGCAAAAATAGAAGTGTGGTAAGCATTAGTTGTAGAAACATATTTAGACGAGACATTTCGAAGCTTTTATTAAACAAAACGCGCTAGGGTTCCTCTTGACTGCTGGCACAATATATTAGGAAAGAAAATTACATTAAGTCTCTAAAAACCGTGGCGCTGTGGCGGTACAAGTACAAGTTTGGCGGCTTCCTCCCGTACAAGTTTCGATGTTGTTTAAGTTTGACTCTTCACTATTCTTGGAGATAATATACCTATATACCGAAGAGCAGTAAGACTACCAACGCATTTCTTTAATCCTTTTGTTGTTTAGAGCGTTTCGGCTTTTTTTCGTCTAAGGCCCTGGAGAGGCTGATCGCCAACGCAACGCTTATGCGTGAGAAGTAACATGTAGCTGTCTCCTACTGGTATACCAACACGCATACCGCAAGGAGAAACATGTTCAGACTGCTCTACGCTAATTGGCGGGTAGTACAGATTTTACCCTTTTGTCCTTTTTGATATTTTTGGAATGTAAGCTAGAACGGACAAAGCTGAAGGATGCGAAACAATTTCTTATGCGAACCGGTTTAATTTTTAAGCTTTAATAACATACGTCACGGCAAATCGCTTTATTAGCAAAAATAAATACGATTTTCAAACATAAAAATGCATTCGCTTTCTAATTTAGGTAGAAAATCTCCTTCGTTATAGTATAAAAGTTTACTAAAGATAAAAAAAAGTCATTTCAATGAAACCGGCCTCGTAAAAAACTGCCATCGATTCGAAGTTCTTTTGTATTTTTGCAAAATTCTAACGCATAAGTCCTGAGTGCAGCTGTTTTATAAATTGGATTTCTTTCCTATAAGCAGGTATTTTATGTACCTATGCAGTGTAGCCCTTGTGAGAAGTTATCGCCAAATGTTTATTTGAAATTCTCGCAAAAATATCACCACACAAGGATTTTGTCACCCAGTAAAATTTATATTAGACTTGAACCACTTTGCACCGGCGGAATATAATAGATTTTGTTATTAACAATTTTAAAAAAAGCACCGTAAAGGCTTGGCTTCAAAGATTATTGAATTTAAGACTAAATATCCATTGAGTTAAAGTCTTCGCTTCAAACGAAGAGGTTTGAAAGAATAGTTTGTCGGGAAGGATTGTTGAGTTCATTTGGCAGAAAGAACAAAAAAATATCGCTTTGTATGCATTGCAGTCTTTGACACTTTTTCACTTACCACCAGTCCAATTACAATGAACCGTTGCATAATGTCCATAAACATAATTAATCTCCTTTCAACCGAAACTAAATATGCTAAGCATCCTTTGAGCAGATTTGAAATGGACATTGGTTACATAATACATTTGGAAAGAGGTCAATCGTTTGGAGTTCAAACCAGGCCAACGAAGCTGTGTTGCTCCAGCCCCACCTTCTCGGTCAAATGGTGTAATTGATGCTATCAACAAGATTAAGGATTTTAGTAACGACAGTGGAAACTCAATACTACTTGAGTTCTGCGTTCAAGTGTGCGATTGGCGTGTCGATGGGATGCTATTGCTATGGCCAGTAGCATGTTTATAATTACAAGGTTCCTCATAATTGATGGACTGTTATACCATCGACCTCATCCTTCATTATGTAGAACTGTAACGGACACCCAAGTTGTACTGTCAATGTCAATCAGTTAAGCGTACCTTCTGTGGAAATTCGAATAGCTACATACAACAATCATGGACACTGATTGTTTCATGCCATCTAGACACAAAGCACCTGACTCTCATTACTGCAAATGGAATCGCATTTACAATGAAATAAGCCCGAATTGGCTCGAATGCTATTCAGAAATATCTGTAGAATCAAATTGGCAAATACCGTTCCCACAAAATATTGTGTTCACAACAATTTACTAGCGTTGATCAAATTTTTTATGTTATTTTCCAAATCTCTCATTTGAATGCTGCAAAGCGGATAAATCAAATAAAGTACTCATGTTGGTGCAAAAATGGGATAGATTCGACGCTTGGATGCACTGTGAAACGGTTGTCATCGCACACGATTTAACGACTTTCCCATTTCATTTGGCTAATTGGCGTTTAATTAATTCAATGGGTCGGTATATAACAAGCTGTCCTTTGAGGGGGCTCTACTATTCATTGTCGCCCATATCACGGAGTTACATCTTTAATTAATGACCAGGCCCATGGTCCGAGTGTGGGGCTGGTTTGCGTTAAACGCATTTGGATGTACAAATATAATTCGTTTTGCAAAACGCCCGCCGAACAGCTGGTTTTCATTTCGACGTGCCACAAAACCGATATTTAGTGTAGGGCTGATGGTAATGTTTTGTCGGTTTGCAGATACAATGAAATTTATCCCTGATTTGGTGTGTGCGTGGCCTATGGGAGCGTATTTTGTCCAATTAGCATACGTAGAGGGTAGAGGCCCTTGTCAATGGGCAGTTTATCGCGAAGAGGCTAATTTATGGTCGAAGGCTTCCGCCTGAGTGAAATAGTGGTTACCGCTATTGACCTAGTCTAGTGCGGTAATTGAGTACTTATAGGGAATCAATGTTGTAAAGTCAAAAGAACAGTGCTGGTGTGTTAGTAAATAAATTTTAAGGGTATTTTTAATAGGCTGAATGATAAAGTAAAGGACATATATGAGCGAGTAACCGACATAAGCCAGGATGAATTTGATCTATGACGAAGGTGTTCTTAGGACGTATGAGTTCGCTGTTTATACCCGACCCAGGGTATATTAAGTTTGATGTATAGTTTGTAACGCAGTGAAATAATCACCGTAGACCCCAAGACCTTTAAGTGGTATGAATGGGACCGACAGGAGAATCGATTAAGCCTTGTCCGTCCGTCCGTCTGTATGTAAACAACTTTTATGCCTTAAATTTTAAGGTACAGAGCTGAAATTTGTAGGTTGGTTGGAAGTCCAGTTCTTCAGATTGAGTTTGAAAATTAACTGAATCCGCCTACAGAGACGCCCACTACAGGCCTGTACGTGCGACCATCTTTAATTTTAAAAAATACTTTTAAAAAAAGTTTTTTTAGCAAATTTTACCTACGTTACAATGGCGCTAGTGCATTCATTTTTGATATGTAACCAAAAGTTTGGCCTTTTCACTGACCGCGCCCACTTTTTTAAGGGATTTCAGCTTAAAATGACTGTTTGTCAATAAATATATATGAAATTCGACTAAAATTGTATGACAAAAGTTGTAGGTATTAGCATTCTCTTACTTGTGTGTATGTAGTATATGCCTCCGCCCAATTTTATGTGCGTGGTGCAAAAAAAGTGATTTTTTTATTTAAAAAGGTGGAGTTTGGGCCGATATGTGTGCAACCATTCCTACCATTCAACTGTTTTTTTCTTATATCCCGCCCACTTGTTGGAGGCGTGGCAGTTTTGTTTTTGGTAGGGTAAGGTATTTTGCAATCCCTCGTAGATGGACTAAAGCTTTTGCATTCGCACTGTTACACTTTCCCACTTGTTTTTTGGTGTTTTCAAAAAAATATTTTCAATGCAAAGTTACTCAAAAGTTACCTCATTACTCTAGATGGGGAGGAGGTCATAATAATTCTGCGTTTGAATTAAGAATGTTCACTTAATGAGAGTATCCTCAAGGAGGCGTTCTCTTGCCACTCTTATGGTCCCTTGTTTCTGACGTTCTATACTTCAATCCTTAATGCCTTCAGGATATGCTGACGATATTGCAATCATCACCTGTGGCAAATTCAAAATCAACGTTCCAGAATTAATACAATTTGCACCTTCTGTAATTCAGAGATGGTGCAATAAAGAAGGCCTCTATGTAAATCCTAAGAAGACGACTATTGTCAGTTTTACAAAACGAAGAAAATTAGATTTCGTCTGAAGACTTACACTCTGTGGTGAAATCATAGATTTCTCAACGTAAGCAAAGAACCTTGTAACGGGTGATTTTTTAAGAGGTTGAGAAATTTTAAAAAAAAAAAACACAAAAAATTCGAAAAATTAATGAAATATTTATTTGAATCGATAGTTTGAACCTTGCAATTTAATGTTTAAAGATAATTTCATGCAAATGTTGACTGCGGCTGCGTCTCAGGTAGCCCATCTGCTGAGTCCAATTTTGACATACTCTTTCACACATATCGGCCGGTATCTCACGAATGAATGCATGGATGTTGGCTTCCAGTGCGTCAATCGAAGCGGGCTTGTCCCTATAGACATTAGCCTTGACATACCCCCACAAAAAATAATCTAATGGTGTCAAATCGCACGATCTAGGCGGCCAATTGACCAATCTTCCGAATAGACTGCTCAGAAGGTCGAGAATGCCGACCATAAAATGGAAGCAGCGCGCGATGAACATTTCGTACCGAGCACGAATTTTGATAGTAAAATTCAATAATTTGCAAGCGTTGTTCATTTGTAAGACGATCCATGGTTAAATTGCAAACCAAACTGAAGCTGTTTGACAGTGACACAAGGTACTAAACACACGTCAGCTGTCAAAACCAGTGTTGCCAAAACCAAACCAGCTAAAAAAACACCCTTTATAAGTTCTTGATGGCAAACTATCATGGAACCCACAGAAAAACTAATGGGGGGGTTACAATCCGCTTAGGCGAATCGTTGGATACCCCATCCCAATTGACCATTGTCAAGCTCCAAATTGTGTCATAAATCTTGGTTGCTAAATTTCAGTTAAGAATCTTCTCCCTAAGACAGGGGCGTGGCATCCACCCCTTCTCAACAACATCGTATTTTTTCTTATATTTTTCATCAGAAGTGGTATTTTCATAATAAAAATTTGGTTTATACTTAAAAACGCCCCCAAAAGTGGGCATGGCGAAAATTTATTCACTTGAGTTGATAGCTTACGCACATATCTGAACATTTTATAGTGCGAGTTTTTGGGATTTATAGCAAATACAAATAAAAACCGTTTATTAGAATGCATATTAAGTATGACCACGCCTACAAGGGGCGGCATTCGTTTTTTTTCTAATGCAAAAAAATATTTTTACACAATACACTTAAGCGAGGATATCGCATACCAAGTTTCAGCTGCCTGTGATAACCTTGATTTTTCATGCTATTAAGTAAAGTGGGCGTGTCAGTGAGCGTATTTCAAAAATTTTTGCACTTGTACTGTTTCGGGACCTAGAAAGAACAGATATCAAGTTTCAAGTTCCTAGCTCATAATTTAAGGCCTAAAAACTACCGACAGACGGACGGGCGGACGGACATGGCTCATTCGACTAACAATTCGGTCTAGATCATATGCCCTTAAGGTCTTGGGGGTCTACGGTGATTATTTCTCTATGTTACAAGCTATGAATCAAACTTAATATACCTCCTATCCTATGGGATAGGGTATAAGCACAACGTTAACAGAGTTTCCAGATCCTTGTGGATCTTCCGTCGAATCCACGGTCACAATTGGGGTCTAAGGCCCCGGATGATATACTTGCTATACACGCTCGTCATTAGGCTAGGGCGATGCCGCGCTGGTCTGGTGGATCAAGATCAACGAAGTCACTGCCGTGAAAAAGTAAGAACGAATACAACGTCTAGTTGGTATCTGCATGACGGGATGTCTTCGCTCCACCCCGACCACCTATTCAAACGCATATCCCAATGGAAGCAAGGCTTAGCATTCATTGTCTGCTCGAATAACATCATTCCCTTCTGGGGTTGGTGGTCCACAATTGGGCGCCTTCTCAGGTGGTGGATAGGGGAATGCTCACCAGATATGGTGGACACCGACATGGAAAATATCCGGGGCGGAGGAACAAAACCAGCAACAAACAAAAAATCCAGAAGCGTCGGTCTCAAAATGAGCGGCTTCCTGGTCGGCGCCTGTTACCCAGGTCAGGGTCGGCCGAATACAGAACACCTTTTTCTCATTCAATATGCAAATAGAATGGACAACAATTAGATGCATGCCATGTGTTTTTATGAAATATTTTGCTGGTTATAGCTACTATTGTTGTTCTCCGTAAAGGCATAACACTTGCTGGGTAAGTTTTGGTGTTTCTGTACAGAGTTTTCATGTTTGGCTTATCAGCGTTTGTGTTGTATCAAGAGCTACTTTCTTCTTCTATCTTTTCCATCTCCAAATTCTTTCCGATCGCGATGTGCTACACATTTTAAGGGTAGTCATAACTTCTTGATAACGAGCATATTATTAAAAAAAAAATCGAACAACATAGATTTTCACTCTTATAAAAGGCGGCCACTGAGCTTTGCCTAACGAATTAGAATATAAAGGCACATTCAGCATACTTCTCGACGATAGACTTGCAGTCTGTAGCTTCTAGAAATATTTTTCATAGTAGTCCCTCCAAGGAATGAATGGGGCAAATTAAAACCAACAAACAGACTCCTTCACGGTGTGACCCTCTCAGCGTGACGCGGCTCTAAAATGGAGACATGGACTTGGTCTGGTATTCATGGAGAACTGCCCCAGGCGTACTATTCAGTTGGCCTTGGCAAAAGCTTATCCATTTTCCAGGCGGAAGTCCTTGCAATCAACTACTGTGTAAAAATAAATCTAAGTTCAATAAATCTAAATCAATATTCATCTTCTCAGAAAGCCAAGCAACGTTATCAAATCAGAGCTTCTTTAGGAAACAGTTATGGCCGTCAAAAAACTAGCCAAAAACAACTTAAACATCATTTACTGGATTCCAGGCCAAAATGGTTTTGATGGCAAGGAATTAACAGACTCGCGTGCTTAAGTGGGGGCAACTTCACCACTTATATGGCCTGAACCAGCCTGTGGCGTCAGTAAAAGACTCTTCAAGAACTCTATATTAAAAACGTAGTTAACCGAATCCAACGTGGTTTAGCTTCACACACATGGATAACACTGTTCAAAAAAAAAAAAAATCTTTTCCAGACTCTCCCGCAGGAAGTCGAATATCCTGAAGAACCTGGACAGAGATAATTTAAAAATCTTGACTGGAATTTTCAAGCAACCATTGCAAACTGAAAAAACATCTCCATCGCATCGGACATTCACCAAACGCCGTGCAAATTTTGTCTAGAGAGCGATGAGGCCTCTCTACACATAATTATGGAATGCCCGTGGCTTTTGCTTCTGAGGAAGCAAATCCTCGGCGCAGAAATTATTCCTACAGCAAACCTAGCCGATATCCATCCAGAGAAGATCCTTGTGTTCCTGACTGCATCCGGACTGAAAAAAAAATATCTTTAGGATTTCATCAGGCAAGGCACAAAAGACTTTTTTTAGAGTCTGCAGTGCCAATCTACCCAGCAACACCAAATCTTAAAGTTTTTTGGCCTCAATTTATTCACTGCAAGTCAAATATATACATAGGCACCACCCTGAAAAGTAGGCGTGGACTAAGAAGAAAATCTGTTAATTATATTAGGACCATGGAAAAATATGTTAAAAACGATAATTTGAGCCAAAATCAAGAGGGAAAGCGCAACAGTGGGTATGCAAAAGCTTCAGTCCATCTACGACGGGTTGCAAAATACCCAACGACATCAAAAAGAAAACTGCCACGCCTTCAAAAAGTGGGCGGGATGTAAAAATATAGGTGGTTTCATACATTTCGGTCTAAAACTCCGCCTTTTTATCTAAAAAAATCATTTTTTAACGTCATGCCCACAAAAGTGGGTGGGGGCACATACAATAACTAGATAAAAGTTAGGAAATTCTAATATCTACAACCTTTGTCAAATAATTTTTTGTCAAATTTCATATATATTTATTGAAAAACAGGAGCTAAAATCCCTTAAAACATACCAAAAATGAATGCGCCAGCGCCATTGTAACATAGCTAAAATTTGGAATAAGTATTTTTATACCCCATTCTAGAGGATAGGAGGTATATTAAGTTTGTCACATAGTTTGTAACACGGTGAAATAATAATGGTAGACCCCAAGACTTTAAGGGCATATGATCGAGACCGGATTCTGAATCGAATGAGCAATGTCCGTCTGTCTATATGTCACATGTTCTTAGGCCTTAAATTTTGAGATAGGGCGCAAATTTTGAAACTTCAAATTTTGAAACTTCGTGCGTGAGGTCCACATCATGCGAAGCAGTGCAAGTGTAAACATTTTTTAAATCCGCCCAAAGATACGCCCATAATCGGTCTAAATGTGCAACTACCTCCAGAATTTTCAAAACTGTAAGACGTTCTAAAAGGCTGAAATTTGACACTTAGCATCTCCTAGTGAATGTAAGACACAAAAAAGACAAATTTAATTGGTAAACCTCCTCCGGTGCGCGTGGCATTTATTTTAACGGTAAAGTTTCAAATGTAGTTTACTCAACATTTTTTCTCGAAATTGAAAAAAAATTGCTGAATATTTTATGTAGAAAACGTTTAGTTCCACATTTTGTTTATACAAGACTGTGGACCACGCCCACATTTGGAGGCACCATTGAAGAAAAACCTAAAATTTTCCAGAAAAACTTTATTTCGAATGGCCTTGAGCCTAATTAAGGAAAGCATGAAACAAAAAAGTAGCAGGTTAGGTAAACGAGACTTCAGTCTAGATTTCATTCATATAAAGTTTTTAGCCACGCCCCCTTTTAGGTGTCGATTTTTCAAAAATATTGAATTTGAACCAAAAAATTTCATTTTTACGTACATTTAAGTGTAACTTGGAAATATCTCAAAGAGTATCTTATAATTGATAGTTTGTAATTAGGGGCGGTTGGACCACACCCCTTTTCGAAGTTTGCATTACTTATAAAATGTCAAAAAATAAATATGCCATCATCATTATACAATGTGTGAATGGGGTATTCAATGGTCCGTTTTACGGACTGTAACTTCTGCGTACACTCTGTAGCACTTACTCACTGGTTTTATACTAAAGAGGGTTTGTAGTTTTAACTTATTATAAATTAAAAAGGTTTTTAGTGGGCGTGTCTATTGGCGGATTCAGCTAATTTTTAAATTTGATCTGAAGGACTGGACTTCCAGCCAACCCACCAAATTTCAGCCTTCTACCTTAAAATTTTAGGCCTAAGTTGCTTATATACGGACGAACGGACGGAAGGGCATGGACTTAATCGATTTTTCTGTCGGTCCCATTTAAATCTCTAAAATTTCTTAGGGGTCTACGGTGATTATTTCACTGTGTTACAAACTATACTTTAGGTCGGGTATAAATACAATTTTTTCCTCCTAAGAGTAAACAAAACACAGAACAAAACTTAGAAAAAGGAAATATCTGTAACATAATGTCATATAATATTTTTTCGAATATTTTTTTCAATTTAGAGTGCATTTTCAGAAAAATCAAGTTTTTAAAGGATTGACATGGTCGATGGTGTGAGCGGTTCAATTTTTGTCGTGTTAAAAGTTTTTACGACAATTCAAAATTTGAATTCATTTGCCTTGTTTAACTTGGTCCAAAGGTCTTTTAGACGATTAGATTTAACCAATTTTAACACTTGTCTGTGAAACATAAGAACCCCGCCGTGCTCCAAGTTTTATGTCTCCAATTTGATTTTAAGGCCTAAACCCTTCACACACACATGTGAACGGACGGATATGGCATAATCAATTGACCTGTGTTTGTCTCGATCATATCTCTAAAAGGTCTTTGGGGTCTACGATGATTATTTCGCTATGTTACAAACTATGCATTAAAAACAACATACCGTGGGTCGGGTATAAAAACAAGAATGGATGCTATAGGCCCCAGTTTAACTTCGCCTTCTTTAAAACTCTATGTCTTCTATCTATTTCTTCTATTACTTCTATCTATTTTTAAGGCAGATGTGCAAGCCATATAAATACCCTATTCTCAAGCTCTTCTTAAGTCCTTGTAAGTCTAACTGAGATATTGAGATCCATTATCTGAGTGTAATTTTGCATCGAAGCATACCCACGAAAATAAAAATAGAAAAAAAAAACTGAATAAATTAATCTGGCACAAAAATAAAATCTGAATTTCAATGACTTTACCTGCAGAAAATTCATCCTTCTTAAAAGATGTTAAAGACTGACCTACATTGCAAATAGTTCCTTCAAGACCGTCTTTTAACCGAAAACAAACAAGTTTCCTGTCTTTGGAATCCGATATCAATAAGTCATCAAAAATGAATTATAGTTTTAGAAATGTTCATCATGCAACCGATTTTGCCCCCAGGTGCTAGTTCGTTTTTTCTTCACAGAAACACAGTGTTTCTTTGAAATTTTTTTTTTTTTGTTTTTCGATCCTTATTCCTAATGGAATGCCAAAGCGTAGTACCTAACCTACCTACCTACAAACAGTATCTTTCATTCATGTCCAAAGTAACGTCGTCGCACAAAATATAAATTCTACAGGGATTCTACTTTGCTCTTTGTTTCAAGGGTAAGAGGCTTACTGTGCAACGATCCACGAAAACAGAGACTCCAGATATTTTCCAAGGAAAAAATTAATGACTCCTTTAGTGTATAGAGGTTAAAGCTGTTTCCAAAATATTGCAGTTGTTTCATCCAATTTCTTAGAAGAGATTTATTTTTCTTCAAGTCACTGGAAACTCACGAAACTGCAATTAAAATCGAATTGTCACGGCATTCAGCATTTTTAAAAAAATGTTTTGTCTCGTTTACAAAAACCGAACTTAGCTTTCTGTATTCAGGGAAAGCTGCAAAGTTTTCTCGTTTCACAATGTTAGCTGCTCATTAAATCATAAAGCTAACGACTACCTTCCACCTATCACATCCGCGGAGTATCTGTTTGAACAGGCAACACTTCGTTGCAATAGTTTTCTGCAGGACTTTTCCACTTTTTATCTAGCCATTCGTCCACCGTTGTGCATCGCTCGCAGGAGTCTCAAAAATTCTAAGTGAAATTCTGCTGAAGCTTGTGTTCGCAAAACTTTTTGATTCCACTAAGTGGCTTGTATCCTTGTGTGCATGCACAAGCTACCAGGAGTACGACTTGGTAAACTGCAGTTTTTCTCGCCCTAAGAAATAGGGAATTTCGGGTACATTTTGCTACTACCGTGCCGGGGTAAGTTGTGTGTTGTTCATGCTTAAGGTTTATGTTTCTGTCACACAAATGTATGGATGGCTTTTTCATACCAAATGCTTCGTGATGATGATGAATAGTGTATTTTCTGGAATTGCAGTCGTATATCTCTTTCAATTTAAAGTTCCTTTTCTCCATGCGACGAATACTTAATTTGAAAAAATGCAAATATTTATGCTGTTTGCTAGGAAGGATTCTCCTACATTGTTGTTTTTCTTTCCTTCTTTCCTTTGGAACGGAAATGGTATTTTTATTTGAAGTTCCTTCGAGTATTTTGTATTTGCTTTCCTGTGAACTGGAGTGAATTTTGGTGGTTGTTAATTTGTATTACTAGGTTTTGGTAACTGTTTGTTGGCAAATTCTTTTTGTGTTCCGCTGTGTAAAGTCAATTAACTCCCAACTCAAAATTGTTGCTTCTTGGGTCTTTTCGCATTCTATTGACATAATATCAAATAAGTTTGTAAGAATCATGAGAAAAGACGTTAAAAGCGAAAATTATTTATGAAAAAAGCAGTTTATACCAAATAACGCCCCCTAAAAGTAGGCGAAGCTCAAAGCTTTGTATTTAACTATTTTTTATACAATTTTTTTTCAATTTGAAGTGAATTTTCCGAGATATCGGATTGTGAAAGATCTAACGTGTTAAAAGTGGCAACGGCCAATGGTGCGGTCCAATTTTTGCCTTAATCAAGGTTTCTTACCAATATTTCTTTGCACCAAAATTTGAGTTCCTATGCCTACCCTTATTAATTTTAGCACAGACATTTCCAAGTAAGGCTTGAATGCAAGCAAAAATGTAATTTTATGGTTCAAATTCAGTTTTTCGTTAAGAGTCTAGTCTTTCGTTACAGAGTTTGTTTGGACGTCATCTAGAAAGTATGGTTTACTTTACATGCTAATTTATTTTATTGTAGGTACTTTATGTATTAATTTATTTCGTTTTCTTTCCTAAATTAGCTCCTAAAACCTTGTATAAAGGAATACTGAACAAAGTATTTACTACATAATATTTTAAGTAATTATTTTTTTGTTTGGAACAAAAATATTTAACAAAATATATTTGAAAATTACCCTCTGAATCGATGCAACGCTTCATTCTAGGTAGCAGATATGGGGACGCTCACCAGACATGGTAAACTTTATTCTCTTCCAAGATGCAATGGACAACAATAAGATATATGCCAAATGTTTTCATTTAATACTCTGCTGGTTATATCATAGCTTTTCTCCATAAAGGCATTACACTTACGGGCTAGGCTTTTGGTAGGCTTTTGGTATTTTTGTGCAGAGTTTTCATGTTTTTAGCTCGCGAAGTGCTATGCGTTTTGAGGGTAAACATAGCCCCTTGAATGCGAGCTAAATATAAAATTAAAAAATTTTCGCTTTTATCCTTGTTTCTTTAGATCAAAAGATCACTAGGCGATGCTTAATGACAATTTTCAGCCTTTAACGGCGTCATGCAGTTTGAAAGCACTGGGGATAGTTGCACATGTACACCGATTGTGGACGTGTCTGTGGGCGGATTAAAAAGAATTCTACAATTGAACTGCTTCGGAAAAAAAACACAAAATTTCAGCTTCCAAGTTCAAAACTTAAATCTTAAACATAGGACAGACAGACGAACGGACCGGCACTTTGCGATTCAGAATTCAGTCAAGTTATATGATCATAATAGGCCCTTAAACTTGGTAGTCTACCATTATTATTTAACAGAATTACACACAACAGTATTGTGACAAACTTAATGTACTACCTATGTACTATTAACGGGGTACACAAATTAATATCTCTACATCTGATTGATCGCCTATCAACATACCAGTATGACGGCTTACACTTTCGAGGTCATTATTAAGTGGACTCGCTTCAACTGATACGGCAATTCCCCACATCTTGTTTTTGATTTTTGATATACTTTTCGTTTGAGTTAAGCGATATCTTGACTTAACTGTAAGGTAGAGTGTCCATTTAGGACCATTCTGCTTAGTGTACCTTGGGCATGAGTAAGCCTAATAGTAAGTCTTGAACGTCATAGTAAGTGTCAGGATATACTTCTTCAGTGATATAGGAATTCAACAGAATACTTGTTATCCTTGAATAACTCCTTATGAACCGTCACCAGTTTCAAAGAGTATTAAATATTCTTACAAACGTTTTCTTTTTCTTTAAGCTCTTTATTCAATGGATTTTGGATTTTTTTTGATTCTCTAAGCAAAATTTATTCAATATTTTTTTGCTTAGATAATCAAAAAAAAATCCAAAATCCAGCAGCTTTATGCGAGTCAGGACAAATCTTACATAAACATGTATGTTGCTGTACTTTTTGCCGAAGCCTGAACGACACTTTAAGAAGATTTTCAAAGCAGGCATAGGATGTGTTTATACCCCATCCCATAGGATAAGAGGTATATTAAGTTTGTCACATAGTTTATAACACGGTGAAATAGTAATGGTAGACCCCCAAGACCTTAAGGGCATATAATCGAGACCGAATTCTGAATCGAATGAGCCATGTTCGCCCGTTCGACCGTCCGCCTGTCCGTCCGTCTGTATGTCACATGTTTTTAGGCCTTAAATTTTGAGCTAGGGTGCTGAAACTTCGTACGTAAGGTGCACGTTATGAAAAACAGTACAAGTGTAAAAATTTTTGAAATCCGCCCAAAGACACGCCCACAATCGGTCTAAATGTGCAACTACCTCCAGAGTTTTCAAAGCTGTAAGACGTTCTAAAAGGCTGAAATTTGACATTTAGCATCTCTTAGTGAATATAAGACACAAAAAAGACAAACTTAATTGGTAAACCTCCTCCTCTAAACTTTGGGCAACGCCTACATGTGGAGGCAGAATTGAAGAAAAACCTAAAATTTTCCAGAAAAACTTAGTTTCGACTGGCCTTGAGCCTAATTTAGGAAAGCATGAAACAAAAAAAGTACCAGGTTAGGTAACCAATACTTCAGTCCAGATTTCGTTTATATAAAGTTTTTAGCCACGCCCCCCTTTAGGGGTCAAATTTTCAAAAATATTGAATTTGAACCAAAAAATTGCATTTTTACGTACATTTAAGTGCAACTTGAAAATATCTGTGGAAATATCTTATTATTAATGGTGTGTAATTCGGGGCGGTTGGACCACGCCCCTTTTCGAAGTTTGCATTACTTATAGAATGTCAAAAAATAACTATGCCATCAGCGTTTTACAATGTGGGATAGGATAGGGGTATTCAACGGTGCGTTTTGCGGACTGTAACTTCTGCGTACACACTGTAGCACTTACTCACTGGTGTTATGTCTATTATGTCTATTATGCCAATGACTCGACTCCTGGTTTGACCCAAAGCACACTTCCGCGTTAGCCTTGCAGCCGAGAAAATTTTGTTCGTCTTCTAGCTGTATTAGACCAGTTTAGTCATTCTAATGTATTTTGTATTGTATTGTGCTCTGATGTCTTGAGGAAGCTTGTTTAACAGACGGTATGAAAAAACTGAATAAGAATTACGGTAGACAGTAGTGCGGAAGTGGGGTACCATAACTTGATTAAGGAAGTTTCCACGAAGTCAGTAGTTTAAAAGTAATCGGCCACTGCGGTTACCTGATCTCAAGAAAAATGTTTTTAATACTTTAAAGCAGTACAAATGCCTGACAGGAAGAATTTTTTTGTTCACAAAGTTAAAAGCTGTGATGATGTCTATGTTTCCTGCATATTTTTTAAGTAAATTCTAAGTATTCTTAGTAATTCTAAGTAGCATAAGCAACGGTTGAAGTTTATTGTGATGAGCACCTAGATTGAAAGATTCCATAATAGAATAGAGAAGTTTCATAGAACAGGTAAACAGGTTCTTTTTGTAAATAGAAAAATTTTCTAAGCAAGCAGTTGAAATATTTACCTTAGCACTCCGTCTGACATGAAAAGTTCATTTTTTTGTCAATACAATGCCCTAAGTTCTTGAAACTATTTACAAAAGGGCGTAGACTGAAAATTAAGATCCATTAACTCTAATTTCGTTGGAATCACGAGAAAATGCGTTAAAAGCGAATATTTATACATACTTAAAAAACAGTTTTTCCCAAAAACGCCCCCTACAAGTGGGCGGAGCTCAATGCTTTGTATGCAACAAACTTAGCAAATGGTAATATCTTTAATATTTGTCATACAATTTTTTCTCAATTTAGCCTGAATTTTTCGAGAAATCAGGTTTTCAAAGATTTCAGATGTTAAAAGTGGGCCTGGTCAATAGAGTGGGCGGTCCAATTTTTGCCTAATTAAAGGATTCTGGTCGACATTGCTCTCCACCAAAATTTGAGTTCATATGCTTTGTCTATCTTGACCAAAAGGCATTTTGAAATATAATGTAAATTTGAGGTTGTCTGACATTAAAGCCAATTGTGGGCGAGGCTGTAGGCGGATCTTCTCAATTTTCATACTTTGTCTGTACAAAATGAGAAACAAGCAACGCTTCAAGTTAAAGTTTCCTAGCTTAATTTTAAAGACCTCAAAACTGCATACATACGGCCAGACTGACGGACGGTCATGCCATAATCGATTTACCTGTCGGTCTCGATCATATCTCTAAAAGGTCTTAGGGGTCTACGGTGATTATTTCACTGTGTTACAAATTAAGCATTAAAATTAATATAAACTCGGTCGGGTATAAAAAGGGAATTAATTAGTGTCTGTTATTTTTTTCGTTGCTTTCTGTAACCCCAGCTCCTAAATTGGCGGTCGTGAAAAAACATTTCTTGCCCCGGTCGGAATTCAAACCTCGTGGGCAGTACATTGACATATAAGCCACTGACCAGGGACAATCAAATTGTGAAAGACAGACTTTTTGTGTTACTCCTTGTTCTCAAAATACTTCGCTGTGATTTATACTGATTTCCCCTTGCTATATTTGTATTGTGATAAATGGAAATGCGGCAACCTAGTGTATACATAGATAACTCCTCAAAAACTCGTCAACACCCAGTACTTAAGGAAACTTAAGCTGTTTCATGGCATGATACCACCGAAAGCATGGGATTTGCATGAGGATTGTGTTTGCAGACTAAATCCTTTTTATTGAGAGTAACTACGTTCTCTGGATCAATTATACTATAGTTTAAGAACATCCTCTAGCACTCTGCGATGTTTTGTTATTAAAAAAATGCTTTGTGCCAGTTTTGCTAGCACGAAAAACAAAACGTCCAAGAGAAGTTCGAGGGTTCCTCATGTGTACATAGTGAGCTTCCAAAACAGTCTTATAATTGAGCTTATAATCTCACCATCGAATTAAAATTCTGTAATTACGACGAAAAAATTTGACGAAGAAATAATTACATACCTCCATTCGGTAATCGGTATAGCCAGATTGTAGCTTTTTTTCGTTCACTCGAAAGGATTCCACAACATTAAGAGTCCACAAAGTCATGTGTTGGTAGTGCTAAAAGTAGTGTACAACAAATATCAATATACCCAGAGATGTAATGGATCCTTCATCAGGACCATCAGATTTTTCTAGAGAGAAACTCATTGCATTACAAAGTTTTTTGTTTTCAAGTGTCGAAGTATTGCTGCGCTCAAGGCGATCGGCTATAAATGAAGAAAAAAGAGTGGCACAACAGCTCGAATCGTCAGACAGCTCGAAGCCACAGACTCAACCATATATGAACTGTATATACACTGTATATGAATGTATGAATGTATGAACTGTATATACATATATGTGCTGTGTACATGTGTGTTGCACTCCTCACATACAACGGCACCTACAATTTTAAGCCGAATCCTAATGGCACTTTAAGAAGTTTCACTACGAGTTTTTGCAGACTTTTGCGGGGTAGAGACTGTGAAGAAGGACGAGTCCTTGTTTTCAGATGATTGAGAGAGGATTTGAAGCCTAGACCTCAATCAATGTGAATAAGCAGACACCCTATAAATGAAGCCACTACGCCACACCCACACTATAAATGAAGACAGAACGAAATCGTCGCCCAGGTAAAAGTAGCAGCAAAGTAAGTAGCTTCATGGCCGTTTAACATTAGGCGCGAGAGCGTCAACCAGTGCGGAGCGACAACGCGAGACCAGATAAATCGTTTGTTACTGCGCAATGAAAGCGAGAAACCGCGACGACTGTTTTGACTGCGTTTTGACAGTGACAAAACATAACATATTTCTTAAATTTATCGATCATTGCACATGAATGGTTTATAATTTCACAAAAAGTATTAGCGTCGAGAAATAAAACGTCTATTTAAAAGGGTGTCATAACTCAAATCAGCGAATGCGAGAATAATCGTCGACCTCGGCGAGAGTTTTTCGATTTTTTCGAAAAGGTCGACGTCCGACACAGCTATAATGCCGCCGGTATTGTGAATCATCCCATACATTGATTGAAATTTCTTTGACAGCTCCCCCGAGACTCTCGCTTGCTCTTTCGGTCTTGATGTGAAACAGGCATTAAGCTTTTGCCAACGGATAAAATTTGGATAAAAAAGCGGATAAAATTTGGATTGCGGTTGAAGTTGAGGCTCGATTTTTTCTCCGTTTATGAATTGAACAATAATATTTTAAATGCATTTGGCAAAATCCACGGATTCTTTCGCCTCAGGTTCTAGGCATAAAGAGGTTTTAGTACGAAGAACGCATATAAACGCTGCAGCAGTATCTGCCTCGTTTTACAAATTTTTGACAAACGGATGCCTTGGGTACTTAGAGTTTAAATGGAAACACGTGTTTTAAAACATTTATATATTAAACACCTTCATCAAAGCTATACCCCCGCTCGCCACTTGAAAAAATTAAATTTCAGATTTAATTTAAAAGCAAGCAAATCAATTGTCACACAATAAAAGTCCAACAAAACACTGCTGTCCTAAACTTAACAGTGTGTCCTTTAAAAATTCATCATTTATTCCCATTATCCTGTTTATTTTTTCTCAATGATCATACTCTTATTGTGTTAACCTCTGAAGATGTCCTTAAACTTCCCTTTGTCGTGCCATCGGGTAAAAGGAAAAGAGAGAAAAAAAAAACGACGAAACATACAATGTGTTTCTGGTGTGAGGACTCAAGTACTTTTACTCGACTTTAAATGCCGACTTGGTTGTAAAGTTTTAGGCATGCCTGACTTTTATTTCCTCGGTTTTGTCAAAAAAAACAAAAAGAAAAATATTTAGGATGAACACAAGAGTGTGCTCTTCCCTTCGATTGGCTCGACCAGGTTGGGATGACAGTTTGCCCGAGTTTCGTTTTCGTTGCCGCGCGCTATAGGTAAGGCAACAGAAGATTGATTTCGTGTTATGGTTGTTTTATTGCGAAGCGATTTTTTCGGCCTTTGTTTTTCATGTCCTTTATTGCCAGTTGTTGCTCTTTTTGTTGTTGCCGCTGGCGAGGGACTTGAAATTGGTCGGTTAATTCCATCAGTGCTCGACGTTGCGTGTAGCCGTTACACACGAATTGCAGGCAACGAGTATTTCTGAATTTGAAGATTAAATATTTGCAGGAGTTTCCTATATTTGCACCCAATTACACAGGAAAAAGTTTAACTCTGCTAAAAAGGGGAATCGCAGGATGAGCGTTAGTGAGAGAGAATGTACACGTAGCATGGAGCGAGTAATTTATGAGCCTATTCATGCGAAGAATTGCTTCATGGACAGTGGAATGTGAACGTAGACAAGTCAGGTGAAAGGCTGTTACTCGATTAATTTTTGTGCTAGAGTCCTGTTTTGCTGTGTACAATTTGAAGTGATCGAAAAACGATGCCTGAATTGTGAGTATTGGGGCTGTTTTGAAGAGAGATTAAAGGGCATACATTTGATGTGAAACTGAATTCAGTTTGAACATTTCGAATCATTAGATATTTTCACATTCTCAGATGAGAAAACCAAGACCACGTTTTGCCTCTGTGTTTTAAGCATAAGGGTGCATTTTGAGGGTTTAATTTACTGTGATTATTACGGATATTTTTCCTGGAATTGATATTAGAGATCCTTGAGAAAAATATTTGCGTTCTACTCCTAACCTCGCCACCTGCTTGCTTACTCAGATGTCGGAGAGGTTAAATTTGCTTTGCATCTAATAATTTCCACAAAGTGCTTTTCAGAGTATCTTTCAAGGTGGAACTTGTCTCATTTAATTTAAGGTTTCTTGGAAGTAAGTATTTAAGGTAGGTACCTGCTAGTATAATAGAAAATAAGTATTATGGATCCAATAAAAAACCCGGGTAAGTTTTAAACTTAGAGTACCTGTGAATTCCTTGAAAAAATGTCGTTTATTGGTTGGAGTTGAAGGAGAAAGAGCTTCTTTACCGATATTTGTTTTATTTAAGTATATTACTAAACATACATTGATCCGTCTCAAATGGTTCTGTGAATTTGCAAAAGGAATAAAACATCTAAGATAGACTTTTGCACAGTAGACCGACATCAGCCTAGTCAAGAAACGATGCATTTAGTGACTGAGATTGCAAGGACATGCCAGAGTGAACAGAATAAAATAGATAGATACCTCTGCTATATGTAAGAGTCCTATATAAGCCTTCAATCTAATTTTGCATAATTCAACCCAGCATAGCTAATTATTCCGATCGCTTATTGCTTCAATATACTAGTTTGTAAATGAATGTCATCAGTGAAGAGACAGCTCCAACAATAAATAGGAATACAAGTTAGCGTTCTCACTTTCCTTAACATCCTATCCTCAAGGGGGTAGCGGAGTGAGGGTGGCTAAATTGTCTTTCCATCGTTCCCGACCATCGGCCACCAGCTCAAGAGACACAGGCGCGATCCTCAGGCGAGTGTTGGGATGTTCTTTACCTGATGCCACCTCCTGTATCCAGCATGACCTGTCTGGGTAATCTGTCGGGGAGCATGTGAACCACGTGCTTAAACCATCGCCGAATAAAACTTCCACTAGGTGAAGTAGCTGCTCAACAATGAGAATCTACGAATACTGACGTTTCTCACTCCATCCCTAAGAATAATTCCAGCAATGTACCTCAGAAATCTTACTATCACTCCTTCCATTTTTCATGAAACAGACCCTGAGGTAATGAAATATCTCCTCCTTTTTCATTGGGACTTCATTTATGTGCAGGATACACTGCACCAGGAGCTCAGCAAACAACCATTGTTTCCGATTTCCTTACATAAACCTTCATCAGCACAGACGCGGCCGCGGCCACAAACCTTTCCAGTGCTCGCTGAAGTTCCTCCTCGGACGATGCAAGGACAGCTAAATCATCAGCGAAAAGCAGATGGCTTATCCTGATGCCAGTCATTTCCAAATAGTTCTCGCCTTCAACATCCAGTCCATAAATTCTATGAAAAGGAGAGGAATACAGCTCTGACGAAGTCTAACGCTCTCATCAAAAGGTCAGGTTCTGACGTCATTTATCCCCTTACAGCTTCTGCAGCTCTCATAAAAAGGCTGAATGACATATTCCGGGGAATTATCAAAAGTAACTTAAAGAGTAAAAAGTTGGTCGGGTACCTCTGCGAGGCCTACAGTCAAACCGCTCTTTCCAAAACAAAGGCTCACTTACAGCCTAGAACACGTTTCCAATACAGTGGCAGTGAATTCATCGACTGTAGGCCTATTCCCTGCCCTAATATTGTCAGTAGTGGGTTTGTCACCATCAGTGCCCAGTTGGGGGTTTTTGAGCAGCCCCGAAGGTGCCAAAGCAAAAAATGCTTTGGCACCTTTCTTTAAACGTTTTGCAGCCAGTCATCAACGCCTTTTCTATAATATTGCAGTCAATTTTATTATCCAACTAGTGGACGGGTTAAAATCGGCTTGGTGAATGGAAATTTTCTGAAGGACGTTTTGAAATTTTTCGAAGTTCCGATAGTACATTGAAGAAAGTACATTAAAGCAAAGTGCATTGAAATTGGCATTTCGAAAACCGCCCCCATGTAGGCGTGGTCATATTTTCTTTGAATTAAAAAACACGGGTTTAATCAATATACATATTTGCTTTAAATCCAAAAAACTTGCACTATAAAATGTTCGGATATATGTATGCGTGTGCTATCTACCAAAATGAGTAAATTTTGCTACGCCCACTTTTGTGGGCTTCCCTAAGCATAAACCAAATTTTAAATATAAAACTCCAATCAACACCAATCTAATGTGGTATACATCTGATAAAAAAATATGAACAAAAAATACGATGTTATTGAAAAGGAGTTGATGCCACGCCTCTTTTTTAAGGAAGGAAATTCTTAACTGATAAATTCTGAATACTATTAAAGTTTATTAAATCTAAAATTTTACGACCAAGATCTATTACGCTATTCGGAGCTTGAAAGTATTATTCGGAGGAGTGGGCAATTGGGATGGGGTATCCACTTAGGCGAATAATTAGATTGTAAGCCACCCACTAGTTAAATATTAGATTTAAGCAACCATTTGGAGCAAATCATTAATTTTAATATGATCAAAATTGAAGAGCCAATTTTAAATCTTCTTATCAACTAAAAAGGAAGTTCAGCAACTGATGAGTACTTTCAGTTGGAATGGGCGCAATCCTCCTCCCAGCACTACGCAGCTCATAAGCATCAGTGCTTTGGCTTAACAAGCTCTCACTTCTCAGGAAAAAATTCTCAGGACCTTATAAAAGTAAAGATGTTTCAAGGGAAGTATTTAAAAGATTAAAAAGAGCGGAATACTTTACTCTCAACGCCTTTTTTCCATATTGCCTTAAAAATATATACATTGTAAAATATATTTTTAAGTGCCACCCCAACACTCTAACCCATTTTAGAGCTTCTACGAGTTTTAGGGAGCCAGGAAACTTCAGCTTACACCATTATACACGAAGCTTTTAAGAGATTTGTTTCTAATAGTAAGGCATGTGGGTGCCAATTAATTTTAGAGTCAATGAGAAGGCCAAGGTAGCAACATTGAAACATTTTCAATTAAAAAGCATTATTGTGGGCAAGGTGTGCTTGGATAAAAAGTTGCGGAATTTATTGATGCAGCTTTACAGGTTGCAGTATTAAAGAGCATACCAGTCACCGCTGTTAACAAAAATTGAAGGATTACTGACAATTGCATAGGGAGATTGAAAAAGATGATTTTGGTTTTGTCTCTGACTACAAGTTTGTTCACTATAAACCAATGTCTTAAGAACTCTAAGTCATGATTGATATTAGAAAATAGGTTTAAGACAAAATTAGTAGAAGATATTATCTGTGAAACCATTCTTTTTCCCTTTCGGGGGTAGGCTAAAAACTTAATAATAAGAAGATAAAAATAAAATTGGTCTAAGCACAGAACCTTGGGGTACTTCAGTTCCAATTTTTCGGCACACACCAAAAGAAGTTCATATTTTTACACCTTGCTTTCTGTTTGTAAGATACGAGAAAAACTAGTTTAAACCAAAACCACTAGACTACGATCCACTGTATCGAACGCTTTCTTAATCTTAATGGTAAAAAAGACTAAAGTGTTTTGGCTTTATCTAAAAAGTCTTACACTCAGAAACAAGAAAATGCAAGAAAATATTGGATTTTCATGATAAAATCGAACCTATGTAAAATATTAATAAGTTTTTGAGAAACAAGGAATGGAATATAGATACCCATTTTCCACGTGTTAAAGGTTATAACTTTTTCATAACTATTTTTTAAAAAGACCATATTGGACTAACATATAAAGCAGCAGTACGCTAAGCAAAGGCTAAAATCAAATTTTGGCTTAACGGTTTTAGAACATGGCATTGGCATATTTTCGAAAAAAAAATTGTGAAAAAAATTTTTGTCCCGACCACTATCTCCGATATAGTATTGGCCAAATGATTTGAAAATAAATATTGCACATCGAGAATTATTTGTAGTTTTCGGGAAAAATAGAGAAATTTGCAAATATTTAGCAGATTAAGCTCGAAAGCTTCAAAAAGATTTCAAAAATTATTTTTCAAAATACATATTCTGGAATCTTAACCGTGGTACCGGTTATAATGAAATTTGGTTTGTAAACAAAATTAATGAAGTAAATTCTAAAACTTTTGAAGTCTTTCAAAAATGGAGTTTCTAACTTAAAATTTTCTGCAACGGGCTTAAAAACGAATTAAAAACCTCACTATTTTATCCGATAACTTAAAAACGTATGCTCTGAGTATTAGAAAAAGGAAACCGTTGCTAGCGCGAAAGTATATGAAAAAAAGGGTCAACAAAAGGTTCCGAACAGACGTTTTATGGATTTTAAATAAAACAAATGCAGAAAAAAACATAAAAACCGTGTGTCCCCCCACACTATCTCGATAACGGTAACATAATACCGTTTTGAAAAAGTACCAGACATAGACAATTCTTTGAGGTTTGAAAGAAAAATATAGAGGGGCTGAAATATTGCGTGGTTTTTAAGATATGCTTAAAATCATTTAAATTGATTAAATGGTAGTGCTAAAAAATCACTATAACTTCTTAGTTGTTTCTATTTTATCAACTAAATTTTACAAAAGCACAAACCACTGGTGTAGAAAGCAAATTATAAAAAAATTGAACCGGTAAAAAAAAAACAAAAAAAAGGTTTGCTTTTTTTTTATTTTTTTTGCCAAAAAATTAAAAAAAAAAAAAATAATTTGTCACCTTGCGTTTCAATAGAAAAAAACTTGAGAAGCTTAACTTAAGATTCGGGTTAAATAAGACTTGTAAAAAATATAAACAGTACCAAGATGAAAATTAACGAAAAAATATCTATTTTTAGAATTTTAAACAAGTATATCCGGCAAACAGTCTTACTTACTTACTTACTTAAGGTGGCGCTACAGTACGGGGTGGACCTGGGCCTCAGCCAACAAGCTTCGCCAGCTAGCCTTCTCCAGTCTCGCACGCGAAGTTGGCTGAGGTCCCCTTCCACTTGCGTGCGCCACCTGACTCTCGGTGCTCCTCCACCGCGCCGTCCCTGCGGTGTGGATTCGAAGATTTTCCGGGCTGGGGCGTTGGTGTCCATCCGCTCTAGATGACCCAGCCATCGTAGACGTTGTGTTTTGACTCTTTTGGCTAGGTCAGTATCGCTGTACAGCCCGTACAGTTCGATGTTATATCTCCTCCTCCACTCTCCGTCTATGCAGACGGGACCGTAAATCGTCCGAAGAATTTTCCTCTCGAAGCAGCCTAAAGTGTTTTCATCCGTCTTTGACAGGGTCCATGCTTCTGCACCGTAAAGCAGGACTGGGATGATGAGGGTCTTATACATGGACACTTTAGTTGCTCGAGAGAGGGCTTTGCTACTCAATTGCCTCCTTAGCCCAAAGAAACAGCGATTGGCGAGAGTTATCCTTCGTTTGATTTCAGCGCTGGTGTCATTGTCTGAATTGATAGCGGAACCCAGGTAGACAAAGTCCCTAACTACCTCAAAACTATAGCTGTCGATGGTGATGTTTTGTCCAAGACGTCGGTGTTGGGTGTCTTTTCTTGATGACAGCATATACTTGGTTTTGCCCCCGTTGACTGCTAAACATCACGCTTTGTTTTACCGATTATGTCAATGTCGTCTGCGTATGCGAGTAGTTAAACGGACTTTTGAAAGATTGTACCTCTGGTGTTGGCGCGAGAGTTCTGCACATTTCTCTCAAGTATGATGTTAAAGAAGTCGCACTACAGCGCGTCGCCTTGGTCGCCTTGGGGTCGGTGAGGTCTTTGCCGACCTTGACGGAACAGCGTGAGTTTTCCATCGTCATCCTGCACAGACTGACGAGTTTGGCAGGGATGCCAAAACTAGACATTGCGCTTTATAGCTCGTCTCTATAGATGCTGTCATACGCGGTGTGTATCGGTTTGGAATTCCTGGGTTTTCTCCAAGATCTGCCGCAGTGTGAATATTTGATCGATGGTGGACTTTCCTGGCCTAAAGCCACTCTGATATGTGCCTATCAGATTGTTGACAAACGGCTTCAGGCGTTCACACAGTACAGCAGAAAAGATCTCGTATGCTATGTTAAGAAGACTTATGCCTCTGTAGTTGGCACAACTCAGAGGGTCTCTTTTCTTCAGGATCGGGCAAACAATGCTAAGGTTCCATTCGTCGGGCATGGTTTCTTCCGACCATATCTTGCAGATGAGCTGGTGCATGCTCCTAGCGAGCTCATCGCCAGCGGATTTAAAAAGTTCGGCAGCTAGGCCGTCTGCTCCGGCTGCTTTGTTGCACTTGAGCTTAGACACAGCTACTTTCACCTCCTCCAGGTCGGGTGGGCGGTATCGTTCGTATTCTTCGTCGGTGACGTCTTCGTCCGGGTTGAAAGGTTCGTTCTGGCTGACAGCGGTATTTGGTTCGTCCTCGCCGTTATACAGTCTGCAGAAGTGGTCCTTCCAAATCCTCAGCACCGACTGCGATTCTACAACGATGTTCTCTTGATGGTCCTTACAGGCTTCAGTTCGAAGTTTATACCCTTGGCAGGACCTTTTGATCCTTTGGTAAAACTTTCTAACCTCATTCCTGTTGTAACATCTCTCTATCTCTTCAACCGCGCGCTTCTCGTGCTCTCTCTTTTTCCTTCGGAGAAGCCAGTGTTCCTCTCTCCTCCTTTGCTCGTAGAGCTCGCGAGCAGCTCTTGTCCGTCTGTGCAGCGCCGCTTTGTATGCTTCCTGTTTAGCTGCATGTGCTTGCCGGCATTCATCGTCAAACCAGGGGTTTCGTTGTGGTGGTCGTGTGAAACCCAGCACTTCAGAGGCGGCGTCTCTAATGGCAATGTTGCCAATGGCCATCAATACTTGATGCTGGTTGCATAGGACTTCGTAGAAGGTTTTGAGAGACTCGGTTGGAGAAGGATCTGGCGATCTCTTGCGATTGTATTCGGCCGACGTCAAACTTCCTCACAGTATTTCCATTACTTGGCGCTGGTCAGGATATCCGCAGCCGTACCTTGGCTACAACAAGGTAGTGATCCGAGTCAATGTTGGCCCCTCGGAAAGTTCGGACATCCATGATACTGGAGGAGTGCCTTGCGTCGATCGCAATATGGTCAATCTGGTTGACGGTTGATTGATCGGGAGATCTCCATGTCCCTTTGTGGATATTGAGATGCGGGAACTGTGTACTAGCTACCACAACGTGTCGCCCCGCAGCAAAGTCGATCAGCCTGAATCCGTTATCGGAGGTCGTGTCGTGCAGGCTATGCTTTCCGACAGTACGACCAAAGATACCCTCCCTTCCTAGCTTGGCATTAAAATCGCCTAGGACAATCTTAATGTCGTAACTAGGGCATTGCTCATAAGTTTCGTCCAGGAGCTCGTAGAACATATCTTTGGTCTCGTCATCTTTCTCCTCTGTGGGGGCATGTGCGCATATCAGGCTAATGTTGGCAAATTAAGCCTTGATGCGGATCGTCGCGAGGCGCTCGCTTACAGGGTTGAAGCTCAAGACTTTTTGCCTAAGTCTGCCTCCAACAACGAAACCACATCCAAATAGGCGCTGTCTTTGATGCCGATAGCAGTCGCCGTAGTAGATGTCGCAGTTTTTCATCCTTCTTTTGCCCGGCCCGTCCCACCACATTTCTTGGATGGCAGTAATGTCTGCCTTGCAGTCGTTAAGGGGCTCCCCTAGTTGCTCGGCTGCACGTGGTCTGTTAAGGGACCTAACATTCCACGTGCAGATCCGAAGCTCGTTGTCCTTTTCTCGTTTGCATTGGTCGTCAACAGTAGATCCGTCCGAATCCGAGGCTTGTTTCTGCTTCGTGACTGGTGTTTCTTTACGTGGCCGGGAAGTCACCCCGGCACGACCCCCAACCTGGAGGGCCAGATCCTTTGCTTTGCTCTAAGGACGGAGAGCCGGATAGCCCTCTCCTTATAGGCCTGAGCTCCGAATACTTCGTAGTAGCCCATATACGGTGTTCACTAAGTAGTTCGGCCTGACTGGAACTATGGACGCCACCGTTGATTCCATCTGGGGAGTTCCTCCGTTGCCGTCCGGATGCAAGGAGAAGTGCCTTAGTGGGAACACTCCTCCCCCCCTCTCTCGTCTGCTACCTCCAACAACCTTCCAAAGGGGTTGGAACCCAATCTCCAGTTGAGCGGTACTAGGCACCCGGTGTTCACCACGGGGAGGTGAGAGTAGGAGTTGATAGACAGAGGTGGGTTTAGAAAACCTGTGGATGCTTGTATCCTCTTGAGTGCACATGTCTATCCTTTGACCACCCGGCAAACAGTCTAATCAATAAAAACTAAGCCTTCAAAAAAAGCCAACGGACCGTTCCGTGTATGACTTCATACTTGAGGTCAACTCTTTGCAGTTTATTTTGATACACGCTGGTGGTCCAGATGAATCGTTCTTGGTATATAATTCATTGATATATAATTTTTTAATATAATAAATTTCTTTGTGCTGAAAAATGTAGGTTATGAGCAGCCCAATTCGAGAGCTGCAAAATTCAATTGCAATAGTTTCAAAACTCAAACCTTTAAATTCTTGGAGGCTTAGTTGCTTCCACCAGTCGTACTTACTCCGCTTCAAAGGACATTAAGTTTAGCTGATAAAGTTGCACAGGTAACAAACATAGCAACGAAAACAACATCTGCCATCAAGATTCTTATGAAATTTAAAAATCACTTTATTCTTATTACGTTCGTTAATATAAACTCTAATTAGATCTAAATAACAATTAAATATAGTACATATGTTACAAACGAGCAACCCCTCGACTATCATGACGGCAGTAGAAGTTCTATTGTTCTGATAAAACACATGATATGAGCAAATAAAATGACGGACGTTTTCACGCTCCCATGCCATCCGCCGCCACTGGCGTTGCTCTTCTGCATGGCGGCAGGGTTTTCATCTAGAAATAAAAAAATCAAAACAAAAAGGATCAAAAGTCCATTCATCTGTTGCAAAACAAGCCGGGCATCAGTGCGCAGCGGAAAACTCACCATTGATTACGTGAACCATAACGCTGGCTCCTTCCGCTGTAGTTGGCAAACAAGTGTAGTTGCCAGAGTCGGCTGTCTGGGCGTTTGCGATGCGCAGCCTGTGGGGAAAATGGGATTTCATTAGGATGTAGCTTCACGGAAGTGTGCGTTGTGTGCTCCACTTACCTCGATTTGAGGATATCACCCAATTGTGATTCCATGGAGATGCGTCGCGATAGATCGATTGCTGCATCGTTTGGATGCACTACGAATGGTGTGATTATGTACGGTCCCCTGTACCAGTGTATTGGCCCGATGTCCTGTGACGAGGGTTGCTTTACGTGGCACGTCAGCGTTATGGCGCTGCCAACTTTCACATACAGGTCTGCTGGTCCGGATATAATTGCCTTAGAGTCAGCTGGCGTAACTGTAAATTCATTGAAATTGTTAGGGATTTTATAAATTGCGAGGTCTTAATACAAAATTGATTGAAAGCAGAGGCGGTGTACGGAAACATAATGGATTTTCCATGTTAAACTGCTACACTGGAAGCGCTGAAAGAGAAACCCTCATAAGCTTTAATAATTGCTTTCCGGGAAAAATAAATAAAACAAGATGGTGCTGCCAACAAAATCCGTATTTTATTTGAATACCAATATTTCTACCTTCCACCCAAACCTCAGTCAACAATGAGTCCCCTTCCACTCACGGATGGGAATATGGGCCTTGCCTACTTATATCTGCTGTGCAAAGAGCAGATGCCGCACGAAAAGGAGGCAAATGAGAGGAGAGGATTCTTGAATTCATTGTTATATCGCCGCGAATAAATGGAAATGTGACTGAATTTTCATTCAGTAAACCTGAAACAGGTTAATAAAATGCCAATGTACACATCAGCTCCCCTCGGGAGCAAGGCAACTTCACAAGGGTTTCCCTTTTACTGTCATCAACCCATTGAAATCAACCAAGCACAGCCATTGAAAGCCGACAAAATGAGATTGCAAAGGAATCCCACCAGAATGGTGCGATGTCAACGGATGGGAGTGCGGGTGCCTATGTTGTTGTCAGCTGTGTGACAGACAGGCACCTCGTCGCACCTGACACGAACACACACACACACACACAGCACTTTTGCTGGGTACAGGGCCAAAAAAGGATTTCTATTATGCGATTTTGTGTCGTGCTTACCTTTGCGATACGAAAGTGGATTTATTGGGAAAAGCTGGTCTTAGTGCACGTTTTTTCTATTAGGCGACTCAGTGACTCCTGTACAAAAATATCATTTCGCTCTGCTAATGTTCTCGAATTAAGAGGATTCAACTGAAACACAATTTTTGTTTTGCTTTTTTGGTCTGTTCATGTTGGGGAGCAACAGCCCGAGTTGTATATAGCCCTGAGCAAATAGTCTCCATGATAAAATGTCGGCTCTCAATAGCAGGCGATCATAAAGCTGCGGTATTGCGACCAATGCTGTATATTAAGCGATGACATTTTCACGTTTATGATCCTGAAACCATCAACAACATGAAGCCTTACATGGTCCCCGGGCCAACAAAAAGCAAAACAGGCAATGTACGATATACTCGTATAACGTATATGTATGTATTTTGGAACCCTGCCGATAACTATTCTCGAGTTTGTATAGCGATGGTTTTGGCCCTTTGATATAGGGAAACGATTTTCGGCCTGCAAGTGATGAAATGAAATCATTACGAAAGGATTTCGTCGATTGTGAATGGCCGAGCGGACATGCGATAGTAATTCTTGAAATATTTCTCCGCACTATTTGTGTCATTTAAGTGGCAGTCATAAATTCCAATCTTAAGGGGGCCACCTATGTTGCGAAACTAATGCGCTCGTGCGGACGGAAATTATGGCAATAAGGACAATTTGTTTTAATTTTTTTGTTGGCGTAGGTGGTGCGTAGTGTGTGGAGGCAAATTCACATGTGCTAATTGGATTCACTGGTAAAGGCATTTAGTGCGAGAAATTCAATTATTGCGCCATGAAATAGGGCGATTAATTTATTTATTTCCTTGCGTGTTTAATCCCAATGGCTCCGGGAAATAACGCCCCAACAAAATAAGTCCCCAAATAAAAAATGAAATAAGCCCCTGAGATTGGGGAATATTTTCACTACATACACTGGGTCGCTTGAATACTGAAAAAAAATGTTGATAACTTCTTTTATCGCAGAATTTGGGGAACTTTCTCATAATGAAGTATGAAAAAAGCCCCAAAAACCTAATGAAATAAGTTCCGACGTCAATAAAAATTTTCGGTAGTTATTTCATTTTCATTTTGTGGGGCTATTTCGTTGGGGGGTTATTTTTAGGAACCAATGCCAATATCTGGATCCTGGTTACTAATAATGAGCTGTACGAAGTAGCTTAGCTTAGCTTCGCCTGCTCTTTTAAGGGTTCCAGAAGGATTCTTTGCAGCGTTCACAGAGAGTCTCTATGGCATGCACAACATAGCAAGAGTAACCCCTCGATAAACTTACATCTATCATTAAAGCTACTTATGATACTTATTTGCATGTATCGCGGTTTGCATGGATAAAAGTTGTGGAGATATTTAAAGCGGTATATGGTAACTTTCTTGGTTTCTCCAATACTTTTCCAACGTCGATTCGTTTTAAAATATTGGCAAAAAAGTTTGCTTAAAGAAGGAGAATTTAATTACTTAAGTCAAAATTTTGAAAAAGCAGATTTTCGAAGAAATAGTATTGAAAGCAGAATTTTTTTTAAAAAGCTGAATAATAACCCGCTCCCATCGGGGTCAAAAGTTTAGTTGGGTCAAACTTATTTTTCCCAAATTTTGCTTTTAATATTCTGCTTATTAAATTTTTTTTTTAGAAAATTGCGCAAATACCACAATTGAAATTGTAAGGGAATTGTGTACTGCTCTTTGTTCACCTTTGCTATACTTAAAAAAAGCTGAGAGCCCCTGTCGCTATAGTGCTCTAAGCTTAGTTTTGACATTACATTTATATTCTTCTGTTAATAAAAAATAATAACATTATTATTTTTTATTATGCAGGGGGGAGCGGTTCAACAGCCCCCCCCCCTGCGTTCGCCCCTGCCACGCGGTACTAAAGTTTTAAGTATTACTTCGCGAGGCTGGTAAACATTATACGCTGTACTTCCTGTTTCTCCTAATTTATCCTAATTTTATTTATACCGTTGCCACAAATCTAGTTGATGCTGTCCAGCCTTTGTCTGAGTTCAGCATTTCTTCTACCCTGCAATAAGGATTTGAGAGGCTAATTCTCCATTATGTAAAGCGAGTGCAATGGAATATGACGTGCTCTGTGTCCTGCTCCTGATTAGGGCATTCTGGACTAAAAGGGGAGCTATCGTGTCCGAAACGGTAGAGATGATTTCGATAGCCACCATGGCCGGATAGAAACTGCGTAAGGTGGTAGTTGCAGTCCCCATGCTTTCGTTGTAGCCAAAGATCGATTCTCGGTATGAAATTAAATGTCCATCTTCATTTCGTTGTGTTGGTCCCACAGGTTACATAGCTAGTGGCGATGCCCTTTCTTCCGTAGTGAGAGTGTACGGTTGCGTCGCTTAAATTATGCGCTCTACTGTGCATTTCATCCTGAGCATTTCATCGGCGATGATATCGATAGGAACCATTCCCGCTATAACGAAGGCGGTCTCATCAGAAATGGTTCGATAACCGCTGATTGTTCGAAACGCGCAAAGTCTATACGTTGACGATAACTTCCTTTTCGTTCCTTTCGTTCGTGCAGTGCTTTCGACCAGACTGCGGCGGCGTATAGCAGGACCGAAGTAATTAGTCTCGATAGTAAAATCCTACTAGAGGTTAGGTCCACCGATGTAAGGCATTATGCGCGACAGAGCTCCCTGCGTTTGAGATGCTTTCTTAGTCACATACTCTATATGGGCCTTAAACTGTAGCCTATTATCCACCATAACTCCGGGATATTTTAATACCTCCTTGGGCCTGATGGTAAAATTTTAGACCTGAAATGTTGCGAATTCAACGGTCTCGCGGCTGGTAATCAGCACAGCTTCTCCAGCGGTTGCTAGCAAATCTTTTACTTGGATAATAGCTTGTCTTTCTGATAGCTCCACTGCGTACTACGACGAGAGCAATATCATCATCGATTTCACCAAATCCATAACTCGCCAAATCAGGGGAAAATATAATATGTAATTATAAAATATTTTACAGGGTCTCTTCGATGGTTTCTGGTTACAAATTAGACACCCCTGGCGACAGGTGGTGGATATGGAAAACGTGCGTTAAGTACTTTAAACAACAAGGATCAAGTTGTCCTCTACTCAGCTTTTTATAATCAGCACGCCAATAATTCGCAATTATTACATCTACAATTATTATTAACCAGTGTAAATTTTGGAGTAGCCTTACGTTTGTGGGCAGTCCAATTTTCGCTTAGAGGTTTTGAGCCATTATTGCTCTACAGGTAAAGAAGCCTGTCGTACCACAGGAACAATGCGCCACACATTGATTAAAGTAAAAACTAAAAAATTAGCCTAGGCCCACCGCCGGTACTAACAGGATGTAAGACAAGCGGTCCATTTTTCGGCACTAACAGGCTAGGAGCATCAATGAACCCGGAATACTGCAATGAACCCAAGGAATACTCCAATTAACCCATGGAATTCGGGAGGAAGTGGGCAGTGGCTGGAGGGATCCTTTATAAAGTGGAAGCATATCATTTTTCGGTATTACCAGGCCAGGAACTTGAATAAACCCAAGTAATACTGTAATGATCCCAAAGAATTCTGGAGGAAGTGGCCAGGAGCTTCCTCTATAAAGGCAAGGGACACAATTTTTCGGTACTTACATTAAAGAAACTCCAAGGAACCCAAGGAAATAAAAACATTGTAGAATTTATTAAAAACAAGTGAGTAAGTGCAAGAGTTTGTCTGTGACAAATTTCTACATACCCGACTCTATAAGCCACGTAACACCAAATCTCAAAGTTTCTTGGCCCGAATTCATTTATTATTAATACAGGCCACGCCCCCAAAAGTGGGCATGGGCTTAAAACTAAAATCAATTAATTGTAATTTCGTTTGAACCATGAGAAAATACGGTAAAAGCGAAATTTTTTTCAGAAAAAACAGTTTTTTTCTAAAACCGCCACTTAAAAGTGGGCTGAGCTCAATTTGTATTTTGAATTTTGCAAACTCAGCAAAAAGTAATATCTTCAATATTTGTCACATAATTTTTTTTTCGATTTGGAGTCAACTATTCGAGAAATCGGGTTTTTAAAGATCTAACAATGTGGGCGGTCCAATTTTTGCATTGCTAAAGGTCTTAGCCCAAAATTGCTCAGTACCGAAATTTAAGTTCCTGTGCTGTTGTCTGTAATGTTGTTTAACTTGACCAAAGGGCATTTTGAAAAAAAAAAAATGAAATAAAGGTTGTCTCACGTTGAAGCCAGTAGTGAGCGTGGCCGTTGACGGCCAATTTCACACTTTGTCTGTGCAACAAAAGATCCAAGCCGTGTATTAAGTTTCAGCTCTCTAGCTTGATTTTGAAGACCTAAAACCTTCACACAAACGAACGGACGGACGGACATGGCTTAACCACTTCACCTGTCGGCCTCGATCATATCGCTTAAAGGCCTTAGGTGATTATTTCACAGTGTTACAAACTATGCAGCAAAATAAATATACCCTGGGTCGGGTATAAAAAGAAGAATGCAGAACCCCAACGCGAAATTACTGTTGCATTTATATCATTTGTTTGGTGGATTTGTAAATAGATACTGGAGTTATTGTTGCACTATCGACCAACATCTAACTGCATCAATGACTAACATATAATGCCTGTACCTTGTTAGTTCCATGCATTTCACTACACATAATAAAAGGATAAATTTCTTTGGGGCAAAAGAGAGCTATTCGCAGAGCAATATGGATAAAGCAATCGCGTATGATATTGTTTCAAATTCATTCCCAGAATCATAAATATTCAAATCATTTTTGGGTGTTTACTCTATTCTGTTTGCTCCTTTTTCGCTTTACAGTTGCAGCAATGCATCATATCAAAACTGATTCATTTTGCCGGGTGCGGAAGATAACTTTCCAAATAAATTTCAAAATACCTTTTATTTTGAAATATAACTTCATAGTGTAACTGCCTTTACCTCTCTGTGATATATCTTCGAGGAGCACTCCCATAGATGTCGGAGCTCAATCACATAAATTCATTACTACTGTAAGCACTACTCAGTTCAGAAATAACTAAAATAGTGAAATGCTCTTCTCAGCACTTTACTGCAGCTTTTATTATACCGGTACAGTGGTTACACCTGTCTGAGAGTACGACCATCAGTATCTAAATAGTTCAAGTTACATACCTACTATATATAGTGTCATACAAGGAAGTCATGCAAAGTGCACTAAAGACTCCTTGGCGCTCTCTAGCGCAACTATAACTTGAAATTGTTTTGCGGTTATGGAACCAATTTGATGCTTGAGAACGTTACTATACACGCTGAACTAAGTGTTTGTCAAATTGCTTGGAGGATGGTTATGCTCTACAATGGGAACAAGGAACTTGAGCTTTCATTCCTTCTCAGGATGCCAGAAAGTCACAGAGACGTTACATGACCTAAGACGAACAAAGTAGTTGATGCATCAATGTTGGTGAGGAAAATTCACATAAATTCCGATTTCTTTGCTTGATAATATCCAACAGTGATACCAAACAATAAACATAATAAACTTATATTCTAAGTTGTCAGTGAGGAACAACGCATCATCAGTCTCACTTATCGCAGAGTGCAATTTTTTTTAGAGCCAAAACATAAAACACACTCCCCTGCAACTACTGTGCAAGTGATTTATTTGATCCTAAACCGCCACAATCCCTCGATAAGGACGAACAATCACTTGCACACAGAAACATCCCAACACACCATATTCTTGACTGCCATCATTAATCCGGCTTCAGTTTAATACTTGCGACTCACGACAACATCCCCAGCGGAGGGCAGCCACTTGCTAGTCTCCATAAAATATTTTCACAAGCCACATGAACGTTAACATCTCGTTGCAACGTGTTAGCTACTCTACCGTGTGCAGGAGAGTCTCCTTTTTGCCGACACCACCAAAGACAATGACTAATGGACTCGGGTGGGGCAAAAACTTCCGTGTCGTTGCAAATTGCTCTCGGTTGCAACAGCAACGCCAGTTTGCCACTTCACAACCTTCACGTTACCTTGAAGTCGTTCATCGACCAAAAAATAAAAATAATGCCTTGTGAAAAAATGTTTTTGCACACGAGTCCTGAGGCTCCACCGATGTGGCCACCATCACCTCCAGGCGTGACCTAACATAAATTCCTGTCCCAGAATATTTTCAGATCATTACCGCGAGAACTCCGACCTAGATGTGCATGCGACGATGACCGGTTGTAGCCACATCAGCGGCTAATGATCGCAAGTCAACATCCTTGGAACATCTCTCACTCACCTATGACGTTCAGCCGGAATGCCATCGAGATTTTTGGCTCCGTGTTCACTTGGCACTCGTAGATTCCGCTGTCTCGAGGCTGGGCGTATTTCACCTGCAAAGACCAGTCCTTTAGGTCTTCCGTTCGTATGACCTGTAACGAAACGAATTATACAAAAGGATGTGAGAATTTTTTTTGTACAGCAGTCCTCGCTCATAGTTTAACACTCTTCTGCCACATGAATATTTATGTGTGCAGGAGGCGTCGTTTTTTTTTTTTTTTAATTAAAGGAAGACTTGAATGAGACACAAACAAACTCTACCTTAAAGCGCTCATCTGAAGTGTACGTGAGGATGCCTGCTGTCAATATATGGAGATCCCGCTTTCGTATCCAGGATACCTATAAAGAATAAAATGTGAAACAGCACCGAAATCCGAAGTGGTTACGGTAAGGCAAAAGCACTGCAATCACATGTGCTACATTCTGCCTCCTTTTTCACTTGTTTTATATGTGTCATCTTCATCATATTGTATATCCCCCGAAGGGCAAGTGGGTTATAAACTTCAGTGTAAAAACGAAAAAAGAAAAAGCTTCCAAGGAACTTCTGTGTCCTTCGAGGGAACGGGCAAAAAAAAATTAAAAAAATTCGAAACAATAAAAACATCTAAGTGTGACAAGAAAAAACGAAATAATGACACGGAATAAAAGAAAAGCAATTGCAGTGTCTTTGCTTGACGGAAGTTTGTCATACAAAAGGATATGACACTTGTGTAGTACTTACCGACTTGTCACCCAAGTGTTCGACACGACAGTTTATTGCGGCCATTTGTCCAGCCCGTGCTGTGATGTTCCTCGGCATTCCAAAGTCAAATACTGGTTGCGTAGCCAATGTATTGAGTTGCTCTAATGTGTTGTAATCGTCCGAGGATAAGGCAGTGGGATTATCGTCTCCTAGTGCTGGAAGGGAAATTGAAAATTGCGAAAGGATAACTTAGAAAGTGAGTGAGTATTTAAATGAAATATTGTAGTTAATAATATTCTCCATAAGGGTGGTTGTATATTTTAAGGATAAGTTAACGTGTTTCATCTTCATGGTGGCTGTTGGGTTTTTAAATTTACCTATTCACGTTAGGGTTGTTAACTTATGATCCCCACAGAGCGCTGAGGTATTTTTCCTTTCCTTTCCTACGGTAAGCATGACTTGGTTTTATACTCTACTGTCACTAAATAAAAAGGTGATATGGCTAAGGGCTGAGTTTGTACGAAAGCCATTCCAAAGAACCTCAGAAGGAAGGTGTTTTAAAAATAGATAGTCGAAAGTAGTAAAAAAAAAGGAGCCATTAAATGCAGCTCCCCATAGGAGTTTGAATATTGGATTAGATGACATTATTTATTGGCATGTTGTGGTTTATCCATAAAGGATGCACCGAGGTCAAAGAAGAAATTGAGTTCACCCACTGAGATGGAAGTGGATTTTTTTTTATAGTCACCGGGAGGACATGGTATCACGGAAACTGCTTTAGTAAACAATCCTCCCAAGATTACGGTGATATAAATTGGCGATGGTTAACAGGCAAATCAAGCACGCACAGGTAATAATTTTACCTTGGCGTCCTAGCTGGCCACCAATCTTTTGCTAAGCACTTGAATGTGAAATCACCACCTGTCCTCTCTGTGGAGAGGGCGACAATGCAGCGGAACACTTGCTCTGCAGTTATCCTGCCTTTACTCGCATAAGGTGGCGGATCTTTAGGGCTGATGCGGTGAGTGCGAAACACCAAAGTTCTTCATAAACTGAATACATTAAAGTAAGGTGTCCGCATGGACTCGTACAATGGACAAGTAGGACTGTCTGAGTACTCCATCGAATAATGGCAACCTCCGGCAAAAAAAAAAAATCAATTACATATGGTCTAGACACAAAATGTCTAGGACCTTTATAAGCAAGTGAGTAAGAGCGGATCTTTTCAATCTTTATACTTTTTCCGTACCTGTTGTCAAATGAGGGCCAAGCAGCACTGCAAGTTTCAGTTTCCTAGGTTGAGCTAGTATGCTCAAACTTCGAGTTTATCTTGGTTCTTATTTTGTACAGACAAACTGTGAAAATTGGTCACGGCCACGCCCACTACTGGCTTCAATCAAGAATCCTCTATTTCAAATTTTCTTTCAAAATGCTTTTTGGTCAGATTAGCCAAGGCATATGAACTCAAATTTTGGTATAGGGTAAGAATTGTTTAAAACTTTTTTCCTACGGGGAAAAAATTTGGACCGCCCACAATATCGACCATGCCCAAAACCCGCTTTCTGGGAAAGTTCACTCCAAATAGAAAACAAATTCTATGACAAATATTAAAGATGTTACTTTATCCTAAGTTTGTTCCAAGTAAAGTTTTGAACTCCGCCCACTTTTAAGGGGCGTTTTTAGAAAAAAACTGTTTTTTTCGAAATAATTTTCTCATGTTTTTAACAAAATTACAATTAATTGATCTTAATTTTTAGCCGAGGCCCACTTTTGGGGGAGTGAACTATAAAAATAATATACAAATTCGGGGCAAAAATTTAAAGTTTTGGTGTTACACGCCAGGTATATAGAAGTTTGTCACAGACGAACTCTTGCACTTACTCACTTTTATAAACAAGCTTACGGTCAAAGGGCTATAAAAATTTTTAAAATGCAAAGCACATCGCGAGTGGGAGAAATAAGAAGAAAAAGGAGAAAAGCGGGAAAATGCAAAGCACATCGCGTGCTAGAGATATTAGAAGAAAAAAGAGAAAAGGAGTTTTCTATCTAGCACAAACGCTGATAAGGCAATCCAGAAAATGAAAACCCTGCATAGGTTAGGGTAGGTTGGGTGGCTGCCTCCGCTGGCAGGGGCACACTTAGACTAAGGGAGGTCCATTGTGATACCACTTATAGGACCCGAGTAACCAGCCCGAGGACCTAAATGACAACTAACTACCCTTTTGGTGGGTGGGTCTAGGCAACCAGTGACGGTAGAAACCTGTACCAAACGTCACCAATCAATTATTGATTGGTTCAAAACTTACCCGAGGGTAACTCTAGATGGGAATTTGTCTTGAGGATTGGAGGGGCGAACTTGATGCGGTAAATGAGGAATGGTTCCCATGTGAGAAAAGCCCGGCAGGGGCAACCGAAGTCCGTGCCAACTGCTTCTGCTAGAAATTATCCTCGAAGATGGGAGGATGCAGCGGTAACCGAATTCGGTGTAAACCCTTGCAGGGGAGTACTAACACAAGAAGCTGGTGTAGAGAGAGTCTTCGGCATAAACCTGTACTATAGGCGACTCCCGTTAGAATTGGGGGGAAGGGGACGTGGAGCAGGAAAATAAGGGTAACCGAAAAACAGTTACCCTTACGGAAAACCCTGCATAGAAATGGCAAAGCTTGCCTTCCCAAGTGTTATGCCTTAACGGAGAAAAGCAATTAACCAGCAGAGTGAAATAAATAAATAAATAAATAAATAGAGTGGCGCAACAGCTCGAGGTGAACCAGGGCCTACTTCTCAACAATGTATGCTGTGTGTGTTGATTTCTTCACATACAAGGGGACCTACAATTTTTTGCCGAATCCGAACGGCACTTTGAGAATTTTTTCAAGACATTTAATACTCTCGGAGGGCTTGTCAAACCCTCGCGGAGGTGGGAACCGTGAAAAAGAACAAGTCTTTTTTTTCAGGTGACAAAGGCAGGATTCGAACCCAGACCTCCGGCGTAGTAAGCACACACACTAACGACTACGCACGGAACCAGCAGAGTATTCAGTGAAAACATCTTGCAAATTGTAGTCCATTCTGTTTGCATGTTGGAAGAAAAAAGGGCGTTCAATATTCGGCCTGGATCATAGACGCCACCCAGGAAGCCGCTCATAAATGGCCGTCCAAGAACCAACCAAAAACAACTTATCCTGCACTCTGGCCCGCAGTAGCTTTGAAGGCAACGAATGAGTAGGCTCGCAGTCTGCTTATCCTAGACATCAACAGTCGGGGCAACTGCACCTCCCATAGGACCTGAACCCTATTATGTGGAGTCATTACAGGACTGACTCTTCAAGGACTTTACTAAAATCTAGCTAGAAGTGAACTCAGCGAAGACAGGCTTAGCACACTTGGACAGCATTGCTCTAAATAATGCTTTCCCACATTCTTTAGCAGTCCTCGGAGAAAAAATTGTTCCTTTCGGAAACCCAACCAATATCCCTCCAGAGAAGATTCTTGTCTTTCTATCTGCCTTTGGGGTTAAAAGATGGCTTTAGGATTTCATAAGGGAAGGCACAACATGCTTCTTTTTAAGAGACCGCAGCGCCAGAGTCCCAAAAAGGCTTTCTGGGCTAACAATCTATAATCTGCTTGTTTACTTCTTGTAACCTGTTGCAATATTCCGGTTGCAAGCCTAATCGAAACTGTTGAAGGCTTTACCGAGGCTATTACTCGTATAAAGGCTGCCTGTTGCAGGCTTTCTTGATAGTATTACTTAAATAAGTCGTTTTGATGAAGGCTTTTGCGGAGATGACTTCCGTAAAAAAAATTAGTGGGAGGGTTACAATCCGCCTAGGCGAATCGTTGGATACCCCCAACGATTTTTTACTCAAAAACGTTCCCAAAAGTGGGCGTGGCAAACATTTATCCATTTGAGTTGATAGCTTACGCACATATCTGAACATTTTAGGGTGCAAGTTTTTTGGATTTAAAGCAAATATATCAAATAATAGCCGTTTATTAGAATGCATGTTATATATGACCACGCCTACAAGGGGGCGGTTTTCGCTTTTTTTTTAAGCCAATCACAATACACTTAAGCGAGGATATTGCATACCAAATTTCAGCTTCCTATGTCAACTTTGATGTTTCATGCTATTAAGTAAAGTGGGCGTGTCAGTGGGCGGATTTCAAAAATTTTTACGCTTGTACAGCTTCGGGACCTAGAAAGAAAAGATATCAAGTCTCAAGTTCCTAGCTCAAAATTTAAGGCAAAAAAACTACCGACAGATGGACGGACGGATATGACTCATTCGACTTACAATTCGGTCTCGATCATATGCCTTTAAGGTCTTGGGGGTCAACGGTGATTATTTCTCTATGTTACAAACTATGAATCAAACTTAATATACTATGGCATGGGGTATAAAGAGTCCAGACGACAGAAGACAGATTAGAATCCAGACGCTAGACCTCCCAGACTTTCTTAAGCTTATAAGCTTTACAAGTTATTGAACCTCCTTTGGTCCGCCAGATTGGGGGTGTGCGTGAGCCCAGCAACCCTAGACTAGTACCTACGTTAAAAAGTAAAAGCTTTACATACCGACAACTTACCTTGAAGACTTTATAAAAAAAATAGAAGTCTTAGCAATTTCAACCCCGATAAAGATTTTGTTTTTTGAATGCGAAGAAACACAAATGTATGTTGTGTGTTGTGTCCGCACAACACACAACATACATTTTTAAGACGCTGGCGCTGGTGCACCTTGAGCTGTTGTGTATTTTTTTATGTTAATTTTTTGGAAATGCGTACGCTCGTGGCTTTGAAGATCATTATAAATTGAGACGTCACATATTCCAACTCGAAGAAGAATTTATGGGATACGGGATCGATTTTATGTGAAACAACGAGGGCTGGCGAATATTTCACTCTAACAATCCACACTCACGTATAAGCACTGATTCACAATCAGTGCTGATGTTTTATAAGTGGTATTTGTCCTGACAAACGCGTACTACATTTGATTCGTGGGTAACGAAATTGATGGATCTTCACTTGCTGCTCGCAAACGCTCATAACATCTGCGATCAAATCGCTGAAAAAAAAATTCAATCAGGTTCTATGTATGTCCTATGTCATTAACGAATCTTCTGTATTTTGTAATTGGCCTAGGTTAGGATGCCAGAGAGTTTTTCTGATGAATATAAAATGGGGGACGTTGGCTTCATTACAATCACGTGAATGTAAATGAAGCCAACGTGAATGTAAATTAGTGAGGCATCAGCAAGCTGAGGTTATGCCTTTAATCATATTCGAAGGTCTTCGAGACAATCTTGAAGTTGCACTCAATATGCAACAAGCTGAATTATGTTGCTTATTTTCTTGTGCTGAACCACAAAATTACGCAGCCATTGGGGCAAACATAAGTTAAGCTGCCTAAGCTGTGTACAAATTTTTTCCGCAATCTTTGCCTATACTAGTGCCGATAATGTGAATTTCCTATTGCAAACTTTACTCAACCTGCTACATGTAAAGGATTTCCTGTTGCGAAAAAAAACTTGCAACACCAAGCCCTCAAGTTCCAGAATATTATGCAGCAGTTTTTGTACGCCTTGCAACAGGGAGCCTTATAAAAACTTTGGTAAAAAAAAGCTCTATGCAAGCAACAGTTTTAAAAACATTTTTTTAGTCCTTAAGTTTTTTTTATTCTTGTGTATATTATATCCTACTATTGCTCCAAATTAGCCATTACTCTAGTTTGATGCATCAAATTGACCTTTTTGCGTCAAAGGGAGTCGCTATTCCTCTCATTTCGGATCGAAGCCATATTGCGGTTATAAAAATCACAAAATGCTTTATGGTCCCATAAACCGCTTTATTGACCTCGATAAACATTAATCACTATGCGCACTTTAGTTCGTGCCATGAAAGACTTAAAATTCTCGTTTGTGAATGTGTCAAAGGAATCTAAGTTCTCCAAAACTTTAATTTTAAACTTCACCGAATGCAGTCATTAAAGTTTAAAGTCATTAAAGTTAAAAAAACTAGCGTTAAAGCTCTCATTATGATAGCCTCGATTAAAAATATTTTCGCAACTGAGATTGCTTACCATTAAGCGGGTAGGTGCATTTGTATCAAGGATTTTTTTCGGAAGACGGCCTTGACGAAAACTCATATTCCGGACCCAGATTTTCTTTGACTTTTACCTTCTGCTATTTTGATGATTCGTTCATATGAAATCATTGTTGCGTAACAATTTTGCTCACGTTATACCATATTTGACCTTGTCCCTTCAGATATATCCGCATTGGCTTTGGGTGTGTACATTGAACTGACAAAGTGAACTTAATCTTCCTAACTTCAGCAGATAAATATAAATTATTTATACAGACGTATACACACACTCCTTAGATTGAGTCTCTACGCATAGGTCCGAATTCGGCATGTTCTCCGAAGTGGAATGGCCCACTTAGCTTGCGCCTTACGGAATAGCCGCAAGTCTAAGTATTCCATCCGATTGCGAGTATTGAAACAACATTTGCCACTTCTGCTCTAATTCCCAACCACCCACACAAACAAACTGTCATTCGAATCAACTAATCAATTCTTCTTCTTCTTCTCTATACTGATTACTGAGACACGACTGAGACTCATCCCAAGGAGTGTATGTCCCAATTAACGACTACGCATTCTTCTTTTGCTCCCATCCAAGCCTGAAATAACTATAAATTACTTTCCAGTCCATTTGATTCCATCAATAGTTAACACAGAGCAAATTGTGTCTTTGTATGCTCCATCACTGGATATTCAGCTGTTCTGCCCATGTGCGAATGCCTTCATCTTCAAGCTACAGCATGCGTTAGGAATTATACCTTCTTAATTGACGGATATGTGTGTATACGGAAGATGGTAACTGTTGTCATCAGCATCACTGTAATCATTAGTGGAGGGATGGCATGTGTGCGGCAGCGCATGCATAATTGATACAATTGTCTCTAGGATCTGTGCCATAAATGATGTCCTTGTGCAGCGTCAACTTTATTTGATTTACTCAACAGCCAAACAAGGAAACGTCTTTCTATTTGACCCTTAATCGTTGAATGGATACACGGCTACGGTGATTGTTTCAAGGAAACTGTGTGCTGGGTAAATACTCGCCAGAGGGATCAGTGTTGTGAAGGAGAATTATTGTACTTCCGCCTGCTCTAGGATAAATATGAAATCAGAGAAGTGTCACGTTGTTCTTGATTTGATATTTTCTATTCCTGGCACACCCACGTTTCAACGCCTGCCATTCAAGGTGTAAAACTTGCGAGTGTGCCAAGATAGATACGTACTGTGTGGATTTGGAATTGGATTTTTTCAAAGGATCCCAAAGACAAACAGTTCAAGCATTGTTGTGGACAATGTCTTCATTCTCCCTAATCTATCTGCCTCAGTTGTTAGCTCGATTTCATTTCATTCGTAGTGCCACTCTTCACGCAAGAGAGCTGTCTTGCAGGAACTTTATTGTCTACCCTTGTACGAGCACTTTGTTGTTTGTCTTGCAAATCCTTTTTTCCCGCCTCTCACTCCTTTTTTCCATATTTATGTGTGGAAAATTTGTATTCCTCAGATGGGCAGTAAAAAACCGAAATTTGAATTTTTCTGCATCAACATTTTTATTTAATTTTGTTGCCCTTTTGTCTGTATGGAAGGGGCTCTTGTTAGGGGTTGTGTTTCATTGGCACACTGCAATGCAGTGGTATACCTACTTTGTGTTCTCCATTTTTCTGCGGGGGGAGGGGAGTCGGATTTCGCCCAAAATGGTTTGAGGGAAGTTCAAGTGATTTAAATGAAATGAATTTCGTATTCATAAAAGGGAAGAATATGAAGTCGAGAAGGAATCTAGATGGTAGAACAAATAAAAAAAAAATGAATTTTTCCCCATCTCTATGTCGACGGAATGCAAAAGCAGTTGATTTAGGCCTGGAATTTCAGTGCACACACAGCTTTTTGCTTAATGGCTTAGTCGTAACGTTAGCTCCTGTTTTTTTCTTTCTTTTCTAAGCAGATGCTATGCTGTTCTGTTGCTTGCTTTATTTTTTTAAATTTAACTTAATTGACTGCCTCTGGCACTCTGGCATTTACTTTGTAGAGGATAGAAAATTGCTCGGAACCGAGCAGATAATGCTATATACAGTCCGCAAAGATTGAATTATTTAGTACAACAAGCAACTAAAATGTGAGGAATAATTTATTCGTTTTAGGAAAATGGATTTATTACAGGCGATAATTGCAAGTAGCTCTTGCAGGATTTTTAAGGTGTATGGAGAATTTAAAGTGCTTAAAGTCACAAGGCTAATCTACATTCCACGCCATGTTAACGATGAGGTGCAAATTAATTTTTTAGAAACCATTCTGAATAGATGAAAAGACGTGCTAAGGTTTCTGTATAGAATTGAAAAAAATTATAAAACTTTGTTTTCGCCTTCTTTTATGAACACTTCAGTTGAAATTAGCCATAGCAGAACTACTTATGGGTGAAGGACATGTACTCAAACCAAAACAAAAAATACTATTGAATTAACAATGGCAAAAGGGAGTTGAAATGAAATACGAGCCGACGAAATATCAAAAAGGAAAACAGTTTTTGGCTTACGGCATGATCCTGCTACATTCACCTATCGTGGGTACTGCTGGCCGATTTATCTATCCAAAACCGACCATCTCACTAGTTTTTACCTTACGTAAACTGAATTTGTTTCCATTTTTGTAGCTTATTAGGAGACGTATAGAAATTAGTCTTTTAATAAAAAAATTAGTGAATTTTAGAGAAAAGTAGGTTAAAATGTCGAAAGAAATAACAGTTTCTAATTAATAATTTTGTTTCGTAATTGATATGATCGTACAAAGAAGGTCAATGACAAATGAGAGTAGATAGTTGACTTGGAGATAGATAAACAAAGTTTCAACATGACATCAATATTGTTAAACATCAACCGAGTATAGCCGCGACCGCGACCTATATCGGCCGGCTAATTATAACAGTTCAAGTCCAAGAACCTCTAAGAAGCCAAAAATTGGACCGCCCACAACATCGACTATGTCCACTTTTAAAATATTCGATCTTTAAAAACCCGATTTCTCGGAAAGTTCACCCCAAATCGAAAAAAAAATTTACGACTAATATGAAAGATGTTACTATTTGCTAAGTTTGTTCCATACAAAGTTCTGAGCTCCACCCACTTTTAAGAGGCGTCTGTTTCTTTTATTTCGGGAAGAAACAGTTTTTTCGTAAAAAAGTTTTTTAGGAAAAAAAAATTATTTCTTCCCGGAATAGTTTTCGCTTTTAACGCATTTTCTCATGATTCTAACGAAATTACAATTAGGTTGATTTGAATTTTATTTAAAACATAAGTTACACATACAAAAAAAAATTAATGAAAATAAAAAATTAATAAATAAACAGAATACCAATAAAGAAAAATCACAGTCTGAATGAAATCATGAACGAGGTCATATACGGAGTCATCTCTCGGCTTCTATTGAAGCTTAAGTCTGGCATTAGGACTTTTGAACCCGATAAAAACCCACGCAAAAAAATACCACAACGCCCAAAACAGTGACATACGGCCTAAATCTTATGGGATAGAGCGCACCGAAGCCCAGAAAAAAGTCATATCGATTTCAAGTAAATAAATGAGACCTTATACTTTCGGTCTTATTGCTCAAGACTATACAACAAGTTATTGTTATGACAAGACTATACAACAAATTATTGTTAGAAATGTCATAGCGCCCAAAATTTCCTAACAACTCATCAGTTTGTTCAATGAGTCAAAAGTTGGAGTATTTATGTGAGGCATGCTGCCGCCATGAAATCCCTTTGCTTGACTTTTTTTACCATCCCCTACCTATCCCTAAACCTATGCCTATACCATAGGTTTTGGGATAGGTAGCGCACACAAAAACAAAACGCCCAAAAAATTCTAACCAATATAAGATCAAATCAGTAATGCAAGAAATAAAATTTTTACATTTTGACGCTGAAATTTGGAGCGATGATGAGACGAAAAAAAAACATTTTTAATAAGAGGACTAAAAACAAATTGTAGCTAAGGTACTATAGCTTTAGAGCATACTTTCTTAATGTAAGGCATAGCCTTGGAATTGGCTTTAAGACACGAAAACAAGGTTATCCAGCATTGACCACGCCTACTTTTTAACCAGTTTTTAATAAAACTTCTCCTGTTTATAGGAGAAACTATGGAACTTCTTCCATAGTTTCTCCTATAAACTTCCTATGGAACTTCTCCATAGGAGGTATATTAAGTTTGATTCATAGTTTGTAACATAGAGAAATAATCACCGTAGACCCCTAAGACCTTAAGGGCATATGAACGAGACCGATTTGTAAGTCGAATTTGCCATGTCCGTCCGTGCGTCCGTCTGTCAGTAGTCTTTAGGCCTTAAATTTTAGGCTAGGAGCTTGAAACTTGATATCTGTTCTTTCTAGGTCCCAAAGCAGTACAGGTGTAAAAATTTTTTAAATCCACCCACTGACACGCCCACTTTAATTAATAGAATGAAAGTCAAGGTAGTCGCAGGAAGCTGAAATTTGGTATGCGATATCCTCGCTTAAATGTATTGTGACTGGCATTTTAAAAAAAAAGCGAATACCGCCCCCTTGTAGGCGTGGTCATACTTAATATGCATTCTAATAAACGGTTTTTATTTGATATATTTGCTTTAAATCCAAAAAACTTGCACTATAAAATGTTCAGATATGTGCATAAGCTATCAACTCAGGTGAATAAATTTTCGCCACGTCCACTTTTGGGTGCGTTTTTAAGTATAAACAAATTTTTAAAATGAAAATGCAGTCAACACGTGTATACCACTTCTGATTAAAAATATAAACAAAAATACGATGTTGTTGAGAAGTGGTGGATGCCACGCCCCTTTCTTAGGGAGAAGATTCTTAACTGAAATTTAACAACCGAGATTTATGACACAATTCGGAGCTTGACAGTGGTCAATTGGGATGGGGTATCCAACGATTCGCCTAAGCGGATTGTAATCCTCCAACTAGTTTTTTTTTAAATATCTGAAGTTTGGGAATAAATTATGTTCCAAAAATTAGGTATAAAAATTTGCTGCTTTTTTTACCGCTACTATATATACCCCTCCACTCACTTTTGTGGGCGTGATTAAAACGGGGGTGTTCTTTAGTCAATTCGTAGGGTTTTTAGTCCAAAATTTATGTAACCGCATTGCATAAAGCGCCTGAAGGCTGTTTTTATATCATATTTTTTATCCTACCCCATTTCTTTTTTATCCATCTTTCTAACGTAGACAGACTGAAGCTTTTACACATGCACTGTTTCACTTTCCCACTTGTTTTTTTTAAACGTTTTCTTTACTATAAAAAACTCACCTTTGACTCTCAGTATGTATTACAGTCGTCCATTTAGTGTCCTTCTAAGACCGTTATTTCGTTATGCTCCACGTATCACCCTTTTTTGCCTACAGGAAGAAAAAAAACTTTCAACTTGTCGATAAGGACCCTGATCAGGTACCTATCCCTGCAAATGTTTAAATTTCATCTGCCATGTTTAGTCGTCTTCACTGTGAGCTAAGTAATATGATCTTCGTATCGACCATCAAGACTTTTTCCAATTTCTATGACGGAGGTATCTATAAACGAAAATTAGTCCTTTAATTCTTTTTGCTTAGGTACGGATCTTACGGAAATATATCTCTCTAAAGTCTTAAGGGAAAAGTATTCGGGAAGGTGTTGGAAGTGTGTTCCTAAGCTGTAATCGAGCCTTTTTCACGGGAAGAGCAATGCGGCTTTCGCCCTGGCAGAACCGACCAGCTTTTTACTCTGAAGGTTATTCTTGAGAAGGCCTGGGAATATGCCAAACCTGTCTACACGTATTTTGAAGACTTGGAAAAGGCTATGACCGGGTTCCTCGGGCTAAACTCTGGAAAGTTTTGCAGAACTATGCATTAAGTGGGCCTCTTCTGAGAGCCATTCAGTCTTTTTATGGGAACTGCAGAAGCTGTGTTCGGATAATTGACATCAAATCCCAACCTATTGATGTATGCTTTGGACTTCGCCAGGGCTCTGTTCTATCGCCTCTCCTTTTCATAGAATATATGGACTAGATGGTGAACCGTCTTGGTGAGGAATCTTTCGAAATGGCTCAGGATAAGCATCTGCTGGCATCGTTCGAGGAGGAACTTCAGCGAGCACTGAATGGGGTTGCAGCCATATGTGGTGAAGCTGGGATGAAGAACGTGAGCAAATCCAAAGTTATGGTTGTTTCCCGAACTTCTGTGCAGTGTACCCTGCACATTAATGGAGTCCCATTGAAGCAGGTAGAGGTGTTTAAGTATCTCGGGGTCTTTTTCATTGAAGATGGAAGGAGTCATACTGAGTTATCCTGGATTGGCCAAGCTGGAGCAAAAGAACTGCTCCAGCTGGTTATCAGGAAAGCTGAGCTTGGATTGAAAGCAGAGATCTCAGTTTTAATTCAGTGTTTTTTCCATCACTGCGAAAGAATTCGGTCGCGGGGACAAGCTGCCGAAATGAGATTTCTGAGGTGCGTTGCTGGTGTTATTCTTAGGGATAGAGTGAGAAATGTCAGTATTCGTAGGAATAATGGTGTTAAGCAGCTGCTTTTCCGAGTGGGACGATCAAATCTTCGTTGGTGTGGACACATTGTTCGCAAGCCCCAGGCAGACATCCTAGACAGGTCATGCTAGCCGAAATGCAAGCGCGTCGCCTGCCTGGCACGCCAGGAAACAGATGGTGGGATCAGGTAAAGAACATATCTCCGAGACCCGTCTGGGGATCGCGCTTGTGGCTCTTGAGTTGGTGGCGGAGGATCGGAAACGATGAGAGGACCATTTAGCCGCCCTCGCTCCGCAGCCCTTCTAAGGATAAGTGGTTACGGAAATGATCAATGATGATGACGGATCTTATGGGACTTCGAGAAGAAAGAACTGCTTCTCGCGATCTATTTTCTGGGGGTTCGGTTTGCTATTCCTACGCTCTTAAGTTCACGTTTAACTTTTTCTGAAGAAGGAAGCAGATTCTTTTTGCTTATTCGCACAAGATATTTGTTAAAATCGAGGTGATTAACTTTTTGTTTCATTTCTACCTTAAAACTATGATGCTCAGCAATAAATAGGTGCTTTCTTTAAAAACATTTCAACATTTCAGACTCCAGTGTTTTGTAGTCTCGTCATTTTTGTCTACAGTTATTAGAGACAGCAATAATAATTTTTTGTTTCTATTATTTTTTCCAGGCAGGCAAGCCTTGCTTGCTCTTTTGTCGTTTAGCCAAAACCAAAAGAATTTTAACCGAAAGTCCATGCATTATTTTGAATTTCTGTTATATAGAAATCACATATTGAGCGTTATGCGTACTATCCTTCAATACCAACTTCTTTAATTACGGACTATAATTTTCACCAAAAATTGTGCTTCTTTTCATTGGCATCTCTCCAATCACTGAAAAAAATTTTATCACCTACTCATGGACCTTCTCGACCAAAGAGGTTATTTTTATGATCACAAAGTTTATATGACCATCAGCCGTCTGCGTCATAATAATAAAATTCCCATCAATAAATCTATAAATCTATCGATTTTCTGGTCTGAAAATTTATTTTAATGTCTAGGTGGTATTTTGTTCTTTGGACTTAAAGGTGATTCCACGTATGATTCTAGCAACGAATAAATTTAATACGACAGTAAAAAATGTTTAAGTTCGACTCACAATCCTGCCAGATCATTAATTTTTACACACACACAGACATCCACCCATTAAATGAGCTCTAATTTATTACTTGTGATAAATAACGCATAATCAATGACAGTCTTTTATTGACTTTTTTTTCAGATTTATGTGGAAAATGCAGTTTAATTATAATTATGTAGGTACAAGTCGCTTTTAATCACCCATGGCGTATGCGTAACATTTTCGTCCACATACTGTTCGTAATTAGCCCAGATTTGCCAAGTCACGCACATTATCCTACCCTCTTGCGCCTGAGCTTATTGATTTAGAAACAACGCGCACCCATCACACTCAATTTTCTTTGCCTAAATCTAGAGTGACATTATTGCAATTAAAAGTAATCCTTTAATGGTGTACAAACGTAACAAGACAGCAGGATAATATAACTTAAAAAGGAAACAGTCAAGGCTCCCGAGAAAACATTTAAATAGCGCAATAACTGTCAGCCAGTAATACTCTTTCACAATATATACACGCACAAAACGATTCAAAACGGCACACAAGTGCAGACGTGAAAGGCTGAGGGCAATTTGTTTAAATTGAGGACATAAAACAATTATGCTCATACTTTTATCTGTCCCAAGTCTTGAATAGGAAATAGGCAGGAAATGATGTATATTTTTAAACGGTTTATACGAACGCTATTGTTGCGACTACGATATGTCGCTGTGTGTGTTTGTCTGCGGGTACACGCTTCTGTTTTGGTGTTAAACTCGTTGGTCGTCGTCGGTCTGTGTTTTACAAACGGATATGTGGAAGGTTGTATGCTTTTCAGAAAGAATAGGGAGGGCATTTTTGTTTTAAAACAAAAGGAATCCTTGTTTTGTAAGTGGAAATTTTAGGAAAAACTTATAGCTTTTGCTGGAGTTTTTGAGGATTATGCCTTTCGAGGGCAATTAGTTCGAAAGATAAATTTTAATATGCACATCCTTGTGAAATTGAGTTCGGAAATACGATAATGATTCTGTGAAATAGGAGCGAGCTGAAATAGTTTTTTAAAAAATCTGGAATGGTAAGCTTTTATCTTATTTTCTTAACATCAATAACTTCAGTGCAATTCTCATTATACCCTATTAGACAGTAGGTATATTAAGTTTGATACAGGCGAAAATGTAACATAGATATATAATAACGAAAGGCCCTCAAGACCGAAGGTGCATAATATGTGTACACAGAATAAGAATATAAGGCCGAGAAAAAGGGCAAAAACCTATAACTTCGAAACTGTTATAAATAATCATGCAAAGTATTTCTCAGTGGTCCGCCCAAAAATGGAAAAAGGACCTCTTATGGTATCGCTACGTTGTCCGTCCGTCCGTCCTTCCGTCCAATCGCTTTACAACTTCTGAACGGTAAGTCGTAGAAAGACAAAATTTGGTGTGCGTATAAACTGCGGAAATAGTCAGAGAATTTAAGGAGGGAAAATTTTTTAAGCACAAATAACAATTTAATTACAGTTTGAAATTTCATGTGAAAATGGAATTAATGTTTTTCAGTACTTTAGTTTAGTAGGCAAGAACTAGAAAAAACACAAATCAGGTTTAAGAACTACTAAGCTTTAGTTAAAAAATAAAGCTTTTTGAAAATATCAAAACGTTTTTGAGATATGAAGAGTGGAAAATGCATGACGTTTTTAAAAGTGTTGGAGGCCATAAAATTGAGAACGACTTACCGCTCAAAATTAATATTGAACGCACGTATAAAGCAACTCAAACAAAACCAAGTGCTTTGGTGATATTTTTGAAAACCAGTTTGAGTACTGTTTTTTGGATTTTCGAAAAAAAAACGCAAACATGCATGAAAAAACCTATGCCCCCCCCCCTTTATCTCCGGCGCCGGAATTCTATGAAAAAAATCACACGTGTCAGAAATAATTCAAAATTTTCAGCAAAATTATAGCGGATTTTGAAATTTCATAATCTTCTGAGATTTTTTAGCTCAAAAACATAAAAGCAATTTCAAAAATGATTTTTTTAAGTCTTCTAGTAGCTTAACGGTATAAGCGATCTTCTTCAGATTCGGTTAAAGTACAAAGCTAACAAAAAGATTTTAACCAATCCAACCAAACAACGGTTGGTAACTGAAACGTCTTTTTTTTCCGTGGGTAGGTAAAAACCTTCATAGGCACTATGAGAATCGAACGCGCGTGCTCATAGTAGTGTGAGATTCTTACTCACTAAAAAACCTCCCAATCTTTGTAAGACTAAGTTTCCTTAACAAGTAGTTCATGCTTCTGTATAGTAATCGCGTTTGGCAGGCTACTTTCCAACGAAAACACCTGTTATACCCTCATTATGTGCGGTTTCCTCTTACGACGCTAGATCCAACGGTCTTGTTCGTTGTAGTCGGCGTGCAAGATTTGTCTGATCCAGAGTTCGGATTATTTCGTGGTTGCAATGGCCGTGAAGGCGAGTGTGAAGTTTGCGAGCAAAGTTTCTTACTTCGTCGGTCACGGTTGCGATGCCTAGATCTCGATGTAAATCGCTATTTCTTATATACCATGGAGCATTTACGATTGCTCTTAGTGTCTTATTCTGAAAAGTTTCTAAAATAGATATGTTGCTTGGTTTGGTACAACCCCAAAGTTGTATACCGTACGTCGAAGATGGTTTTAGCACTTGCTTATACAATAGCAATTTGTTATATACGCTTAGTTTCGAATAACGTCCGATAAGCCAATTCAGTTCTCGTAGCTTGATTTCAAGTTCATCGCGTTTCTTTTTAACGTGTGGCTTCCACTTAAGTTTTGCGTCTGGGGTCATGCCTACATATTTCGCCTCGTTTGCGTACGGAATTTGTACCGAGTTTATAAATAGAGGTAAGTTGATTACCCTCTTGTAAGTAAAATTTACATGCGTTGATTTTGTCTCATTTAGGAGGATTCGCCAGGCCTTTATCCATTCGCATATTTTATTCAAAGCGCGTTGGAGTTTTCCCGTTGATAGTTCGACTGTCTTATCCGTAGCGAGGATAGCCGTGTCGTCAGCGAACGTGGCTACAGTCGTTGTCTCTACTTGAGGTACATCTCTTGTAAAAAGTAAAAACAGTGTTGGACCGAGGACGCTACCTTGTGGAACGCCGGCTTGTATTTCTTTGAATTCTGAGTATTCGCTCCCGTATCTCACTCGAAATAGTCTGTTGTCAAGATAAGACTCTAAGAGTTCATACATTTTTTCCGGCAAAACTTTCCGTAGCTTATATTTTAGGCCTTCGTGCCAAACTTTATCAAAGGCTTGGGATACGTCAAGAAAAGCGGTAGAGCATATCATTTTCGCTTCTAAGGCTTTCTCAATTTCATTAGTTAGTCGATAGACCTGGTCAATTGTTGAATGTTTGACCCTAAAGCCGAATTGGTGATCCGGAATCAATCGTCTTTCTTCAATCATTGGTTGCGGTCGTTTGAGCACAAGTTTCTCGAAGACTTTAGATATAATCGGCAGAAGCGAAATCGGTCTATATGGTTTTTTGTCGTTCGGGCATTTCCCAACGTCGTTCGGGTAACTGAAACGTGAAAACATTTTCGAAAACTATTTTTTAAAGATTTCGAGATCCTTAACGGTTATGACGACCTTGTTAAAATTTGGCTGAAGCATGTAATGTTTAAAAGGCAAGCGAACTGCATCAAAAACGTTTCAAAATTTCCGTTTTCGACCCTAAGTTCTTAAGCCCATTCAAACAAGCGAAACAAAAAACAGCATATTTTTACCGTTTTCTCAGAAATCCATGTCCACAGAATTTGAGAAAAGTGGCAAATGCTAGAGCACAGGTGGTTGTAAAATTGATCAAAAAGTCTAACGGTTATCAAAAAAAATCGAAATTCGAAATAAGTAACCGAAAGGATTGTGTTTTCAGGCCTCTTTGTTCCTGAAAAATAAAAACAGGACTTTGTGAATCTAAGTACAGTACCGTTTTGATGCTAAAGTAGAGTACCGTTTTGATTCTGAAATTAATTTTTACATTTTTATCTTATTCTAATAAAAAAGTTCCACCACGTCTGAAGGGTATTCATGTCGCATAATGTTGCTATACTTGGTTAGCGACGCACGTGAGGCAAAACAAAAAAATCCTCTTTTGGCGAACTAATAGTATTTTCTCAAGGATTCGTTTGAATTCTGTAGTTAAGTTCTAAGTTAGTTCTAAGTTCTAAGATGAAATCTACTGCCTCCCACTTCAGTTATTTTAGTTATTATGACAAAGTGTTGTGTTGGTTAATTGGAAACGGTAAGCCCGATTAATTGTGACTTTAAAAGAAAAAATATCTATCTTGGACCGCACCAATGTACAATACAATTACTCAAAACAAACTGTGATTTTATTTCTCCAATAAGAATAGGGATGGAAAGGAGAAAAAGAATAGGGTATTTTAATTGTGTTAAAGAATGGCAGACGCTTTTCGGAAAAACTCAGCTCAGAAAGTCTCCCAGTTCTGTTATTTTGCAGTCGTAGCCACTTAACTGCAAGCTTTTTAATAAAAACTTTATTTTTGTTACGCTATAAATGCTTCTTAAATTTAACCTTGCAATATTTGAAAATTATTGCTCCTATTTAGAGCAGAGTTTCTAATACATACTTCCTACTATTTTCTTGGTAGTTTAGATAAAAAGATTGAGCGGAGCTTCACTTCTTGATCATATATTTTGGAATTGCTCCAGGATGTAGCTTAGAGTCTTTCTCTATTTATCCAGGATGAATTTTTGAATTTATCCTTTGCAATGTAATTTTGCTTTTGATTGGGGAGCCGTTTATGCCAGTTAGGCTTATCAGTTCCCTCCTGATGGTAGTGGCGGCTTATTTAAACCAATGATTAAGTTTTTGATAAACGTACCTAAACAAAGTATGCCAAAGCAGATATGTATATGTATGCAGGCTGGAAGACAAAGTGTTCTGTGTGTGGTCAGAGGAGGTCTCCCTTTTAGTAGATCTGGAAATAAGAGATTTTCGTTTTCCTTCTTAAGCAACGCCAGTATTTTCGTGAATACCTTATGCTGGTTTTAGCTATGTAGGTACCTTATTTTGCAATAAAAAAAAAGCCACACCTCGAAAAGTGCACAAGACACATGTGTCAAGAAGAAAATCTATGAAAAGTCGACATCCCTTGATGTTATCTTTAACTGAGTAAGCCACATGAATCCTTTTCAATTTTATTCCTTTCTCCTTGATTTCTCATTCCATTTCCTAGAAAAATATGAGAAATGCCTCAAGCTTTCAAGTGACTCTCATAACATATATAACACTCTCAACATAAGCTAAAGTCAATAATCAACAAATAAACCTTTCCCAAATACACATCACAGCTTAGCGATCCTTAAAATCCCATTTCTGCACCTATTATCCCACCACTTGTACATCTTAGCGACGACAAATTGCCTTGTAAATTATTAAGCTTTCATGTGGGAAATCTTCCAATTGATTGCCTACATCTGTCAACCTTCAGTAGACATAAAACCGATCCCTAATTCAACATCGCATATCTCTTCTCCTGCGCACCCCCCTCAACGTGAAGATAAAGGATACAAATTGACGACTGAAGAAGACTGAATAAATACATATATACCCACCTCGCTGTGTTGACATTATCTTCTTTTGCGAGGGATTGCCAAAAAAATTAATGTCTTTCAATCAGCCCCCGTTTCCGTCTACTGAACGATTTTACTCCGCATCAGTTAACCCGCATATGGCGGCACTAACACCATGCATCTGTCACCGCCACAATTATGCTTAGAAAAAAAAAAATAATCATGAAGGCTTTCGCTCCCCTTCAGTGTGACAAATGACAAGACAGCCCACTGTACCCGACCCCAGAAATATGTTATTCTAACCCCAAGTCTGTACACTGGGCGAACCACTCTTCTTAACCAATTAAACAAATTTCCACGGGCATGATTTTCCCATCACACTCAAATGTCGTCTATCTCCTTGAAGTACCCTCCAGGATGAAGGAAAAAGAGGAAGATAAACGTCTTCGCGCGGAAGTTGCCCCCAATATGACAAAAGGGGGGTTGGTGTCGACTCAAGAACCCTCATCACGTCTCTTGATATATTTTCTTTCCCCATCAACTTTCTTATATTTTTTTCGCCTTTCGTCCTTAAATCACTCTCCAGCTCGTCGTATACTTGAAATTCATTCAAAAATTGATTATCGCCAACATCGTGTCGCACCGCAATCATCCCTTTTGAACCGAATACACTTTTGGGGTTCCTAGTTGTGGTTGATGTTAATAGCAGTCACACTGGCTTCGGAAGCTTCCAACGCCAGGACTGGCCTTCGAAAGAATCTGGTTTAGTATTCCACGTATGGAATCGTGTATATCTTTCTAAATATTTATGGGGTTCCACTGATGTCCACATGTACGCGTCTCTGGGGAAAGGGGTATACTGGCACATCTGCGTGTGGATTCACCTAAACTGACACATCTACCATCAACGCACCAAACAAACGGTCCGACACAAGTCAAGAGTGCGGCATTTGATTCCAAATAATCGGTTTTTCCATTTCGGGAAATGGAAATTTTGATTTCATGTTAATCGCAGAATATTCGTATTCGGGATATGCGATGGACCTCTAATCTGCTCCATACCGCCCACCAGGAAGAGGTCGCGACATTTTGGCCACTAATGCGACTTTAAATGGAATGCGTGCAGAGGCCTTTTAGAGAGCTTTCTATTCAATGGTGCGCATCACAGAATTTTGCGGACTAGACAGAATTTCGAATCAATGCCGCAACCAGAGACTGTTTATTTGCTAATGGGCGGTCCTTTCGACAAAAGTTTTCGGGGGAACCAGAAAGGAAATGTGTGTTGATAGTTGGTTTTGGGATTTGAAAGCCCTTAAGTGTTTGCGACATGGATGTGATTCGTTTCGCACTTCAAGTACTTGATGGCTTCGATTTGTTTTGGGTGATACTTATCTGGGATATGGCGGCACTTACCGCCTGAGGGATGAGGTTTTATGAGCAATTGCACTGAGAGGGTGTGTCGTCAAAACAACAGCTCAAAACTGAAGAAGTTGGTGCTTTAAGGTAGAATGTTTGCTCATGCTACTATCTTTATGAGGGGAGTTTCGTTGCAAACATAAATGCGAGTAAGTTATATTATATGGGACATGCAGTTTATGGAAGCAAATTTCAACCTGTCCTTGGGCTATCAAAAGCTTTATCTTTCCCTGACATACTGAGGGTGTTTTACTCAACGATCAGCAACATGAAGGCCTTTAAAGGGATGCGGTGTATATTCGTATACGCTATAGGTACTATAAATCTAGTAAGAAAATTTACAAGGTAGGAAAAAACCAATATTTCAACTCTAGGTGATACAAAATTTTCATAAAAAATGCACATTTATCAAAAGTCTGAGCGATTAATCCAACTAAATTGTTTTTCAAAGAAAATTGTTTCTTTAAAAATAAAAAGTAAAAGATTCCAGGTTCCACTGTTCATGAAAATATATGTCACTGTAATTCTTAGAGTTCGATAAAGATGCAATTTTGTTTTAAATATAAATGTTGGGTTCCTCGAGGTGAGAAAAAAGCAAAGCTACAAGCTGGTTATGAGCAAATTTCTTTTGCAAAAGAACAACTTTTCTATGATGTTGTGATTTATTTGTTTATTAAAATTAGATGAACCAGCAGTAAGTATGTATGTAATCATTAAGTTAAACAGGATCGATTATTGTTCAAATAGAATTGAATAAAGCACGACTCTTGTTGCGACCGACCATCGAAAACTCACAATTAAATAGATTTGAAAAACTCATAACACTATGATTTCAATTTCTAGCTGAGTGTATAAAATGGTACAGGGCCATCTTTATGGTATCACATCGTTTTTATTGCAAAAACTTGTTCTTTTTCACGGTCTCCACCTCTGCGAGGGTCTGACGAGCCCTCCAAGAGTATCACTTGTCTTGAAAAACTTCTCAAAGTGCTATTCGGATTCAGCAAAATATTGTAGGTCCCCTTGTATGTGAAGAAATTAACACACACAGCACACATTGTTGAGAAGTTGGCCCTGGTTCACCTCGAGAAATTTTGAGTTCTAGATATAATGCTCTTTTTTGAAAGTGTTAAAGGCTATGACTTTTTAACCACTATCACTATCACTAAGTCAACATTGGGCAAACGTGCTAAAAAAAACCTCAAACTAAAATATGTGAGTGCAGGAGTTTCTCTGCGACAAATTTCTACATACCAGACCCTTTATACCGCGTAACACGAAATCTTAAAGTTTTTTTTTGACCCGATTCATATATTATTCATAAGGGCAACGCCCCCAAAAGTGGGCGTGGGCTAAAAATTAAAATCAATTAATTGTAATTTCGTTATAATCATGAGCAAATACGGTAAAAGCAAAATTGTATTTCAGAAAAAACTGCTTTTTCCTAAAATCTCCCCCTAAAAGTAGGCGGACCTCAAAATTTTGTATAGAGCAAATTTAGCGAATAGTTTTTTTTTTTTTTTTGAATACTAGGGTGGACGAGGCTAAAACTCCAAAATCTTTCAAAGATGACAATACGCCCACTAAAGCAGGTATATAATACCGAAGTAGCCGATATTGGTTATGCCCGATTTCCACGTGCTAAAAAACCACCCATTTATGAGAGATACTATGAAACTGTCAAAACGCACTTCATAGTAGTGAATTTTCGCTCTCTCATAATACTTCTTGAATAAAACTAATTTAACTTAACAAGTAGCTTACGCTTCCGTAGTGTTTATCGCATTGGGTAGGTTGCTATCCAGTGAATGCACCTATTCTGGATATTTCGTGCGGCTACACCCTACGTCGCTAGATCGAAAGGTCTTGTTCTTTTTACTCGTCGCTCGTTGTTTACATCGTTAAGAGTCTCGTTGAGAGTAAGGATCATTTCATTGTTGCAATGAACATGAAAGTTTGTTACTTCTTCGTAGAAGAAGCTATTCCTAAATCTCTGTGAATATCACTATTCCTAATATACCATGGAGCATTCACAATTGCTCTTAGTGTCTTGTTTTGGAAAGTCTGCAACATGGACATGTTGCTCGGCTTGGTACAACCCCAAAGTTGTATTCTGTATGTCCAGGACGGCTTCAACACCTGCCTGTACAAGAGCAGTTTGTTATGTATGCTCAATTTCGAAAATCTTCCGATAAGCCAATACATTTCCCTGAGCCTAATCTCGAGCTCGTCAGGCTTCTTCTTTACGTGTGGTTTCCATCTTAGTTTAGCGTCCAGTGTCATTCCTAGACATTTCGCTTAATTTGCATAATTTGTGCAGAATTTATGAACAGAGGTAAATTGTTAACCCTTCTGTAAGTAAAATTCACATGCGTAGGCTTGTTCTCGTTAAGAGCGCCTTCGCCAAGTCTTCGTCCAGACACAAATTCTGTCCAATGCTCGTTGGAGGTTTCTTGTTGATGACTCGACTGATTCTCCTGTTGCCAGGATGGCCATATCGTCTGCAAACGTGGCCATGACTGTATCGTCATCTAGAGGTATGTCTCTTGTGTAGAACAGGAACAGGGTCGGTTCCTGCTATAACTTAGCGAATAATAATATTTTTAATATTTGTCATGTATTTTTTTTTTCGATCTGGAGTGAACTTTCAGAGAAATCGGATTTTTAAAGATCTGATAAGTTAAAAGAGGGCGTAGTCCATTTTGTGGGCAGTCTAATTTTTGCTTTTTTAAAGGTCTTCGGCCAATATTTCAATAGTTCAGTCCCAAAATTTGAGTTTGTTTAACTTGACCAAAAGGCATTGTGAAAGAAAAAGGTTGCTTCTCATTGAAGTCAGTATTGGGCGTGGCTGTTGACGGATGGAGCCAATTTTCACAGTTTGTCTGTGACACGAACCAAGCCGTCTACCAAGTTCAGCTCTCTAGCTTGGTTCTGAAGACCTAAAACCTTCATACATACAGACGAACGGAGGGAGTGATATGGCTTGATCGATTCACCTTTCGGTCTCGAGCATATGTTTAAAAGGTCTTAGGGTTCTGCGATGATTATTTCACTGTGTTACAAACTATGCATTCAAATTAACATCAAATCAAATTAACGCAAATTAATTTGATTAATTAACAGCAAATCAAATTAACGCTGGGTCGAGTATAACAAAGGCTTAGGTAAATTTTTGGTGTACAAAGCAGTACAACAATGAGCAGCTTAACATGGTGATAATAGATAAGAGTCAACCAGTTGGAAAACTTACCAACAACAAGTGGCTAAAGGTCCAGGCCGAAAACCTTGAAATCGTGGTAGCAGAAGGCAAAAACAGTAGTACGCATAATAACTGCAAATTCGCAGAAGCTGGATGGCGGAAAGAAGTAAAGATCTTGAGCTGCAACAATAGCTAGTCATATAACTTCCGTACTCGCTGCATAAGCAACCATGGAGATTTCTGGGAGGCCTGGGAGGAAACAGCCATACTGAAGCCTGTCAAAAGGCAAAACGAGGATCTCAGCACAAAGGGCTTAGGTGGCGTTTAGGAGTTTACAAGAAGAAAGCGGTGGAAACCACCTCTGCCAGCTTTCAAAAAAACAGTAGCAGGGGTTGGGACAGTTAAAGTTTAACTTCCTCCAGAATAGTCTGCATCATTAGTCATGCAGATTAGTCTGCATCACTCTGAAGCTGCTACCGACGACCTGCTGCTTTTCACTGTCGAGGAGAATATTGATGTGGCCCTTATCTAGGAACTCTGGGCTTGCAAAGAACAAAACCCAGGGATTAGGGTCATTTCTCCACACCAAAACGAAAGCTTAACTGAGAAAACCAACCTCCAACTTTCTTGTCATTTCAACAACAACGACATAACAGTGGCCTTATGCGACAGCGCATAGGACTTGGAACTCCACGAAAGGAACACTGAGTCAAACCTTGTTATAGCGGTGGATATATATTAGTGTCTATCACACATATTGAGGCAGCAAGGATATTAACAAGAGAGGTGAGTCTGCTCTATAATTTATTTTGATTTCCAATCTAGAAAGTTACAAACGTAGTCAACCTACTTTCCACAATAAAATTAGGAAGGAGGTAATTCATCTAACACTAGTTCACTCTGCTGATAATTTTGAAGTGAATGACTGGAAGGCAACCTTTTAAAAAAACCTGATAAGACCCTGCAAACTTGTCAAGAGACGACAAGACCTTAACCAAACACGCACGTAAACTCTCGAGCTTTATCACTAAAACACTTTTAGCCGCGTTAAAAAAATCCTGTCAGATAAATCAGTCCCCCAAAAGGAACCCATGCAATATGGTAGACCGCGGAACATCGACTTCACAGGACAAAAACGCGGAAACTTTTCAAAAAGCCTAAGTTGACCGAAAACACTGCACCAACATGGAGCTCGCAGAGGAAGCGGCCAGATTGCGCAAAGTCCTTGCTCAAAATCCAAGCATATCTGGAAACTTATGCAAAGAGGACAACTTCTGAACGGTTAACAGTCATGAAACCTTAGAACTTTTGCTCAATAGAAATTTCTCCGGATGCTAAGGCATAACAAACGAACAAAACACTCGAGCAGCAAAGAAAATAATTACAGATTTATAATACCATGTCTCTACAAATCACGCGATTTACCATACAAATTTAAATCCTCTCGGCAAGCGATTAAAAATAAATCCACTCATAAATCCCATTTACCCTATTCTCAAACCTATTTTCTGCACCTTTGTAACAGTTTGAGAATCAAAAAAGGAAACTGAAACTGTCCCTGTACGACAGATCTGTCACAAGTACGTTTTCTATTGTGACTTTTACTGAGGAAATCGTTTTTCGCTCCTGGGAAATGACATCGCCACTCTCTTTTGAAAACAAGAGATTTCAATTTCGTGTCTATTTCGTGTATATTTGTCCGATGGAGCCACTTGAGGATTTATTTTTAATCGTCTCCCGCTAATCTTCTTTTAATTGTCCGTGGAGACATAGTATAAGTCTCTCATATTTTTTGCTTAAAATACTAGAAAGACTAGAGATACTGATAGATCTATAGATAAGGAATCACCTCGAAGTCAGTAAACACCTCAACAAAGCGCAACACGCTTATACTAAAGGGAAATTCGTAGAAACGGCGCTGCATGAGCTGGCGAGTACAATAGAGAGGTCCTTAAATAATAAAGAATTCACAACATTTCTAGATCTTAAAGGAGAGTTCAATTATCTTAAAACAAAAACCATTATCTCCTCTCTTCTGAAATATGGCATCGATAACAGGTAAATTTTTTCAAATTAAATCGAACCGATCTTAGGCCTTGACTCCATAAACGGAAATGGAAAACTTAAGACAGAATGAAAAAAGGTCTTACTGCTTTTTTTACCCCATCCCATAGGATAGGAGGTATATTAAGTTTGATTCATAGTTTGTAACATAGAGAAATAATCACCGTAGACCCCCAAGACCTTAAGGGCATTATGATCGAGACCGAATTGTAAGTCGAATGAGCCATGTCCGTCCGTCCGTCCGTCCGTCTATCGGTAGTTTTTAGGCCTTAAATTTTGAGCTGGGAACTTGAAACTCGATATCTGTTCTTTCTAGGTCCCGAAACAGTACAAGTGTAAAATTTTTTGAAATCTGCCCACTGACACGCCCACTTTACTTATTAGCATGAAAAATCAAAATTGTCGCAGGAAGCTGAAATTTGGTATGCGATTTGGTATTGTGATTGGCATTTAAAAAAAAGCGAATACCGCCCGCTTTTGGGCGTGGTCATATTTCATTTGCATTTTATTAAGCATTTTTTATTCCGTATATTTTCTGAAATATATAACAGAAAATATTTCCATGTCTGAAAGCTATCAACTGAAATGAACGCCCACTCTGGGGGCGTTTTTAGGTATAAACCAAATTTTAAATGTGAAAATGGAATCAACACGTGTATATCAATTCTGATAAAAAATATAAACAAAAAAACGATGTAATTGAAAATGGGTGGATGCCACGCCCCTTTCTATCAGAGAAGATTTTTTAACTGAGGTGTTCTTAAAACAGTTGAAGTTAATAGAAACTGAAATTTAACAACCAAGATTTATGACGCAATTCGGAGCTTGAAAGTGGTCAATTGGGATGGGGTATTCAACGATTCGCCTAAGCGGATTGTAACCCTCCAACTAGTTATTATTAGGTTGGGTTTCGAACTGTGACCTGTTGGTCTGTGTGGCCCCTACTAAGCTTTGGAAAGGTTTATTCCCTAAGATCCACACCTGAAACAGGTCTGGAAACAATGTTGCACCTCCAACCTCTGGAGCTTTACACAAGAAATTAGGCGGCAAAGACAAAACTCAGACTAAGAGAGAACATCCTCAGGAAGTCTAAACTATTCGAGGACACTCAAAACAAAATAAAAAATATCGAGGACACTCACAAAAAGTAATTGTAGGGGCCTATAGTCTGGCAAAAATGTTCCTTTGGACATTGGACATTTGGAAACACCTAGAAAGCACAGACATGAGACTTCGAACTATCTCAAGCGCAATTTTTTTGGCCATAAACGATCTGTAGGTATCGATCCTATGCCAACGAGGTCTAGAGGGTCTACGTTAATTATTTCGCTATTTTAGAAACTGCGAATCAATCTGAATATACTCATTACTTATCCTTTTTTGATGGGATCAAAAGAGGATTATAGATACGCATCCGCAAAGATGCTTAACCCAGTGCAAATTTGTGAGCGACCGTTTAGGCATACTTTGTAACAGACTTCTACTTGTGTTAAAACACTTTGAACCACAATCAAGGAATATAGCTCTGTGGTCTGACATGTGTCCATGCAGTGTGAAATGATGGACCGCCCGAGATAAGGCATTGAAGGCAAACATTAGACAACACTTTAGTATGTACAAGAAACATACTAAAGATTCAAGATTCAAGGACCTTATTCAACTCGATGTAAAAAACTAAAGGTAGCTAGCTGTTGTGAGCGGACTTTCTGCATTAGTCGAGACGGGCAATTGAAAAACTTAATATTGATTCTTTGTCGGAGTCAAATTAGGTATCCTTAATGCCTCAAGTGATGTAACATTTCAATTCAGTTTGTTCGTTGATTCTACCATTAATAATAACAATATAAAATGTTGCCATTAAAATCATACCATCTACAACAGTTGGGTGTCTTGAACCATAAAGCTCCGAATCGATTTCGAAATTAACCACTTAACGACTGAATAGAGTCATAAAATCGTACTAAAATTCTCCATTTCGCCTCGAAATAACGACCAACAATCACATTGACTGCGGATACATTTTGTGGCTCAAACACAAGCAATTAGATGCCGGTGGCATGGGACAGTGTTGAACGTCACGTATCGGATGCAGGAAAGGATAATCTAAATTAACATGGAACGTGATAAAACGCGAGTATTGTGATAGTTATTTCAGTTCCCTATAATGCACGTAATGTATGACGGTATACAATTCATGTTTAAATTAATCCATTGAACATAAAAATACCTACGCCTAAAGATGTACACAAGCAATAATTTCGAAAAACATAGACATTTTCAAGGACTCTTGGGGAGAGTTTCAATTTCCGCCAACCATGCGTAGACGTTAACGTGAGCTTTCAGATATTACCCAGGATAGTACATACATAAATGAAATGCGTTCACCCGAGTATAAGACTTCCGCAGGACTCTGCTTTAAGCAGTCCCCAAAGTGATGGTCTTAATAATTCTTTATGCACATCTGTCGAAAGCAAGCTGTCCTCCACCAGATATACCAACCTACACCTATAGATATACGGTTTTTTACGAGCTAAGCCTTTCGTCCCTGTAGAATGTAGAAGAAGAAATCCAAGTCTTGCATCCAATTTTTATTCTGCATTTCCGCAGGGACTCCAAGGACACGCCACACTTTTTACCCCACCTTCACCCAAGTGGATTAAAGAAAAATTTGATAAAACTTTGCTGAAAATCTTATGCAAATAGTTTGAGTATACTTTGCAAGATTTATTTCACTGGAAAACTATTCGAAATTAAATAGAAAAAAAGGAACTCTCCCTAAGAAACAGGAAACCAGACATGGCAATTTTCAAAAGTGCACACACAGTAGTTGTTTAACAAAAACAAACTATACAAGTTTTATAGTGTGCCGACGACGCTACAAGCGTTCTGGTTGCATTATAATCCCTACGCTTGTTTTGGGAATTGTCATGCAAATCAAATCGACTTAAAAAGTATTGTAATAGACGATAAAATCCATTCGAAAATCATAATTCATCCCAACAATGGTCGGAGCGCTGTAATTTATTTCTTGTCCGTGCAATGAGACGTACACAGATGGCGGGCGTAGAAAAACCAAAAACGAAAACCGAAATTTTCCAAACAAAACTCGCTCGTTATTCGTGAAACAAATGGCGCAATAAATCGTTTTGTGAAATCAGATTTGAAAGCCAGACACGAAGGGAAAATGAGAAAAGGACGAATCGAAGAATAGTACAACAAGAGCCGAATAAATGCGTTAATAAAATAAAAACAATTTGTTTGCAATTTCCTTAAAGCGGTGCTTTATCTGATATATGACCAAAAAGTCGATACACAGACGGTTCTATGATATAAAATTGAAGTCTTCAATCGACGAGTTACGACACGACCGCAACCCTCGCATAACCGGGTAGATGGGTCGATAAAAAAGCAAAAAGAAAAATGAAAACTTACAGAACAGCTGAGTTCGTGTTTGAGGGTGGAACTTTAGCACCCGCGTTTAAGCCGTTTCACTTATGCAATAGCTATTTGTATTTAAAGCGGGTTATTGCTCTGTTTTTGGTTGAAGGCTCAATTGAAATCCATAAAACGAGAAGATGTATCGTTAAAAGTTTCCGGTTCATGCCCTTCAAGTGGCCATGAAAAATCAAACATCTTTAAGAGGATTCGTTTCTAAACTGGATAATAAAAAAGGCCTTTTGTTATTCATGAAATATTATGTACCTTATAAGGACTGAAGACATTTATTTGTGCTGCAATAATCGACTTGGGTGATTTTTTTAACAGCTTATTCCCCCTCAAACATTCAATGCACTGACTCCAGTTAAATTTAAGGGACTCTTAAAAACAAGGTAACAATTTTGAGAAAAATTTTTTTTTTTTTTTTAACATTAAGATAAGATGAAGATAAGATGAAGTATTCAAGATATTATTTTATTGCAACAAGCGCAGTTAAAATTGGTAAAGAAAATTGATACGAAACTAGTGGAATGGTAACAATCCGCTTAGGCGAATCATTGGATAGCCCATCCCAATTGACCACTGTCAAGCTCCGAATTGCGTCATAAATCTTGGTTGTTAAATTTCTTTAATTGTATTTAGAGTTTCTCAGTTAAGAGTCTTCACACTAAAAAAGGGGCATCAACTCCTTTTCAATAACATCGTTCTCGTTTATATTTGCGCACATCGTTTTTCTTTATATTTTTTGTTAGAAGTGTTATATATCGTGTCGATTGCACTTTCATATTAAAAATTTGGTTTATACTTAAAAAAGCCCCCAAAAGTGGGCGTGGCATAGATTTATTTATTTCAGTAAATAGCTTTCACATATAACTAAACATGTTATAGTGCCAGTTTTTTGGATTAAAAGAAAATATATCGAATAAAAACCGAATTAAATATGACCACGCCCACATGGGGGCGGTTTTGCCATTTTTGAAATGCCAATCGCAATACACTTAAGCGAGGATAACGCATTCCGAACATCAGCTCCCTACGATAATTTTGATTTTTCATGCTAATTGAAAATTGGGCGTGTCAGTTGGCGGATTTCAAATTTCTTACACTTGTACTGCTTTGGGACCCAGAAAGAACAGATATTAAGTTTCAAGTTCCTAGGTCAAAATTTAAGGCCTAAAAACTACCACACACACAGACGGAAGGACGGACTGACGAACGGACAGACATGGCTTATTCGACTTACCATTCGGGCTCGATCATATGCCCTTAAGGTCTTGTGGGTCTACAGTGCTTATTTCTCTATGTTACAAACTATGAATCAAACTTAATATACCTCTTAATTTATGGGATGGGGTATAACAAGTGGGAAAGTTCACCAGTGCGTATGTAAAAACTTCAGTCCGTCTGTGACGGATTTCAAAATACACTACCGAAAAAAGAAACTGCCACGCCTCCAAAAGGTGGACATGATATAAAAATATAACTGTTGAATGCATTCGGGCCTAAGACTCCGCCTTTTAACTCAAAAATTCACATTTTTCAACGCCACGCCCACAAAAGTGGGTGGATGCATATCCAATATTGTGTATGCTTCCACTATTGAGGCATATTACAACATACAACTTTGTCATATAATTTTTAGTCAAATTTCATATATATTTATTCAAAAACCTAGTGTAAATTTTAAGCTAAAATCGCTTAAAAAAGTGGGCATGGTCAATGAAAAGGCCAAACTTTTGCAATGTTACATACCAAATATGATGATCTCTAAAAGTATTTTTATACCCCATCCCATAGGATAGGGGGTATATAAAGTTTGTCACATAGTTTGTAACACGATGAAATAATAATGGTAGACCCCTAAGGACTTAAGGGCATATGATCGAGACCGAATTCTGAATCGAATGAGCCATGTCCGTCCGTCCGTCCGTCTGTATGTCACATGTTTTTGGGCCTTAAATTTTGAGCTAGGGTGCTGAAACCTATTTAAAATAGAGTGGCGCAACAGCTCGAGGTGAACCAGGGCCAACTTCTCAACAATGTATGCTGGTGTGTTAATTTCTTTACATACAAGGGGACCTACAATTTTTTGCCCAATCCGAACGGCACTTTGAGAAGTTTTTCAAGACAATTAATACTCTCGGAGGGCTTGTCAAACCCTCGCGGAGGTGGGGACCGTGAAAAAGAACAAGTCTTTTTTTTTTCAGGTGACGATGGCAGGATGAAACCTATTTAAGGCCTAAAAGTTGTTTACATACGGACGGACGGAATTCTCCTGTCGGTCCCACTCATATATCTAAAAGGTCTTAGGGATCTACGGTGATCATTTCACTGCGTTACAAACTATACAACAAACTCAATATAGCCTGGGTAGGCTATATTGAGTAATAACTTATTACCTCCCTATTGAATAATAACTTACATAGAATTAAGGAAGTTTTAAAATTAAGGGTCGAATGATTTAGCTCATGTTACTCCCCTCAACCAATCTAGACCAAAATTTAGATGAAATGCTAGAACAGCTGTTCTGTTCAGCTCTGTTTTAAAGCACTCTCTCCACACCTGTTTCTTTTAAGAATCGAAGGCCAAGAGATGGCTCTATTGATGGTATTTTCTCAACTGGCTATTGGCGCCTAAATATTTATGTGTTTTGCGGGCTAGTGCCCCACAGGAACCCAGCGGATATTGTGGGGTTTCTCCAGTCTCGTCGCAGAATCTGCAGAGACCTTCCTCAGTTATGACGATTTTCCTTAGATGCTCCTTGAGTTTACAGTGCCCCGTTAGGAAGCCTGTAAGGATACGGAGGTTATTCTTGCTCATTCATTTTTTGGTTGTGTTTCCCAAGCAGCTTTTCATTGTTTTGCCTCTCTAGTTTCCTGAATTCGTCCTTGAAAGTATAATTCCCTATTCCAGACAACGGTTCACAAATTATACAATTTTTTTTTACCGAATCTACTCTTCCACTGAGTATTGAAAAACCCCTTGTCCCAAAATTCAAAGTCATAACTTAATAAAAAAAAAAACCGCCAAGTATGTAATCATACGCCGAGCGGTCCGTCTGCTTTTTTGAAGGCTTATCGCAGAACGATTGCTTATATTTGCGACTTTGTTTTTCTTTTTTTTTACCGACGAGTTTCGACTTTATGCCATTTTTTCAAGCGCATCTCAATAGCTCATTTGATGCGCTTAATAATATTTATCGAACATTTCAAGTGCAATTTTGAGAAAATATATGCATCAGATCTGTGTATACAAGTCATTAAATGCTGACATTGCAGTGTAGTAAATAAAGCGGAGATTTTTGACTGTTTGCCCCGTATTTGAGTTAAAAATTTATAAAATATATATTTTCCATTAATTTTGCTGTACTTATTCTAGCCAAATCTAAAGTTTAAGTAATTAAATTTTTATTGAAACGCAGGATGACAAATAAATTTTTTTAATTTTTTTTACGATAAAAAAACTGAAAAAAAATGATAAACGGTTTTTTTTTGTGTTCAAAATTTCTTATATATTTTGCTTTCTACTCTAGTTGTTTATACTTGTGTAAAATTTAGTTGATAAAATAGAAATAACTTAGTTATAGGCATTTTTTAGCACTACCATTTTAGTAAATCAACTTAAATGATTACACGCGGTTTCTTACCTCTTTTCTTCAATTTGAATTAAAATCCATAAAACCGTTATTCGGAACCTTTTGTTGAATACCTTATTATTTTTTTTTATTCTCATAATACGCCGAGAACAATTTTTTTAGTTATCGATTATAAAAGGCGTGTTTAAATTTGTTTTTTAAACCTTTTCAGAAAATTTTGAGTTTATAACACTTTTTTTGAAAGATCTTAAAAGTTTTAGAATTCACTTCATACGTTTTATATACAAACCAAATTCCATTATAATCGGTACCCCTGTTAAGATTCCAGAATATTTTGAAAAATAGTTTTGAAACGTTTTTGAAATTTTCGGGCTAAATCTCAGAATCAGCAAGTATTCGAAAATTTCTATAGTTTTTCCGAAAACAACAAATAATTCTTGATATGTGTGATTTTTTACAAAACATTTGGCCGATGCTATTTGGGAGATTGTGGTGGGGACAAAATTTTTGTCACGATTTTTTTTCGAAAATTATGCCAAACTATAGTTCTAAAACTGTTTAACCAAAATTTGATTTTAGCTTTGATTTTAGATTTTGATTTTACATTTAGTTATGACGTTAAACATGTTGAAAATGGGTATCTATTTTTTATTCCTTATTTCTCAAAAACTTTTCAATATTTTGCAAAGGTTCGATTTTATTATGAAAAAACAATATTTTTTTAGCTTATGTTTTAATTTTCTTCTTTCTGGCTAAAAAACTTTTTGAGATAAGCACTTAGCCAAAACAGTTTTTGTCTTTTTCACGATTAACACTCAAACTGTAACTAAACCGCTATGTGTATATATATAAAAATTCGCCCTTGTATGTGTTCTAATTTTTTTTCACGAACTTTTTAAGTGTACCAAATTTCATCTTTCATCAAAATTTACAGTTGCGGGTGGACGGACAACGGAGAGATATCAAAAGAGGTCATTTTTAAATTTTTGGACGGACAGTTTAAAAAGAAAAAAAGGAGTTAACCAGGAAAATTCTTCTCCCTTCATCTTTTTAACACGCCAATAGTTCTAAGCTAATTCAACCCACCGATGCGCAATATTTGGTTGAAGTGTTTTCAACTAAATTTGATGGTTATACCTGATTTAGTGCATGCAGTTTGATTAGGTATACGTACGATTCCTGAGCAGTCGAATTAATTTTATTTGCATTCAGTTAGAGACACTAGTGCCTACACGAACTGTTTTCCCCGGCTAACCTTATGAAAGACCGACTCCAAATGCGCTGATTCGCAGTTCACTGCTTTAACCGCTACGATACGTAAAACGCTGATTGGACCCAATGTATGTACCAGGACTCGACTTACAAACAACATAATTTCTGGTTCTTTTGGACTTAGAGTAACTTATTCATTGGAACAAGCCAATAGTGTATAATTCTATGGACTGGTTATTATGTTCAAAAGAAACTTAAGGTTCGTATAATTGAATTTTTATCCTACATCGATAATCATAAGGACTCATATCCCGACTGTCTTCAAACACCACTGAGCACATAAACAAAATATTTACCTAAATTATTCTTTGTTGCTTCGGAAGCTATAGTGTATTTACACAAAAAAAAATCAGCAAGTCAGCCAAGCAGTGCTACATTACAAATGCATGTATTCTGTCAGTTTTGACATACAAATTTATGTCAACGTTATGCAAGACGGACGAAAGTGGGAGCCAACCCCTTCCAAATCAAACTAGTGTGTCACGTATTCTAGAGCTTTATTTGATAACCTTGCACAATTCCTCTTTATTTACTTCGATTCAGTAAGCGGAATCGCTGTTTTGCCACATCTGTTCTTTGCAGTACACTTTTGAATTTTAAATATTTTTTTTGTGATTTTATAAAGAAATTTACACGTCAAACTGCATCCGCTATGCGCATGAAATAAAAAAGACTCGATTGAGCAAAAGTTCTAAAATTTGCAACATAAAGTTATGAGTTGGTGGCGAAAACGTGAGACAATATGGTAATAACATGCATGAAAAGACAGTGAACCAACAGTTTTCATTCGAAATTTTTACTTACATTTAATAAATAAAATAAAAGGAAAATTTAATAACAAAATTTCCCACTATATGACAAATATTATGGGCATTTTCTAGTTTTGTTTCAAACAAATTTTTGGGGTCCGCCCCCTATTAAGGGCGTTTTTAGAAAATAATTGTTTTTTTTTTTGCTTAAATTTTTTAGCACATTTCCTCACGGTTCTAATGAAATAAGTTTAAAAAATGTTCTTCTTGGTCCACCCCCATTCTTGAGGGCATGGTCCATACACATAATTGACTTGTAATGAATGAATTCAGGCCAAAATACTTATATATTTGGTGTTGCTTCGTAAATAGGGTCGGGTATTTAGAAGTTCGTTACAGAAGAATTCTTGCACTTACTCACTTGTTTTCATTAGACTTGTATGATAAGAAAAAGTTGAAAAAATAATTAAGGACTAAGAATAGTTATATAAAACAATTTGCCTATTTTATCCTTTTATCTAACAAATGGCAGGCAATTTAAAATATAAATATCACTTTGCAGACACCACCCGGAACCGTTAAGCCAACCATCAAAGGCTCACTCGACTTAACAACTCATGTGGTTTGTTGTTCAATTTCTTTCGACTTATGCCAAATGAGATGTATTTTAACAGATGATTGGTTACCTTACTGCTAGCTAGATCATCCGCTATCATTGCGTCGTGTTTTCCATGCAGCAGCTGCTGCACTGTCACCAGGATACATTATGGCGACAACATCGGATGCAGAGCAACTAAATCCCCATTTGCATATCCAAATTGAAACTTTGCTGCCTCCTCTTGTCGTTCAATACGCAAATCTGCTCGTTTGCATTCGAATGTCTCCGTAAGGTACATGTGTTGGTTTTATTAAATTCTTGAAAGAATCTTCTTGAGTTTTTGGCGAGGATATAACATTCTTATTCAGGAATTATCTATTGATATGTTCTTAAGTTAAGGGGTAAGGCTCGGCCTCTTTCTTTGGAAATAACAAAATAAGCTATTTATAGTCTTCAAGCATTCATGGTTACAGTAATTTCTTTATTAAAAAATAAATTGGGGAATTCCTTATGAAGGAATCTGGTAAGGAATAACCGGCAATATTCTACTCGTTAGTATCACAAATTATATAAAGCTTACAATTTAATAAAAATTGTTAGAAGTTTTTCTTTTAATATGACACCCTCATTCGTGATATTATTTTGAACATAATTTTTTAACGTTATATCGGTGACATGAAAGTTTAACGAGCCAAAGCATGAAACCCCGTGTTCAGCCTTAGAGTGAACACCATTGGCAGACTGCAATCCTTGTTGCATGATGGTTTTTGCGCTCGTATGCATCATTTTAGCACTGCTGCGAGAGCACATCCAACCGATGGGAGTTCAAAAATAACAGCATTCGTGTTCGTGACCCCATTTCATGTTATTGATACATTGGCTACACAGTTTTGAAGACAGCATGATGTTGCGAACTGTGGTGCACAAAATGGTTATCCCAGTTTTCTATTGGTTTGGGCCTACCATGCCTGTTTTTTGATTTCCGGTTTTTCAAGACAAGAGTATTTAAGTGGCTTTGCTCCAAGTTGTTTGTGTTTTGGCATTGCTCGTTTGGGGGAGCAGGTGTTATGCAAAGCAGCCCAATTCATAATTAGGGTAAAAACTACAAAAATTTGAAATTGCATGAGCTTTATATAAGCCTAGGCCAGTTTTAGCCTTTCACAACTATGCATATTGCGTGTTAATGAAAAGTGTTCTTTCACAAATGGAGGGAATCTTCCCTCCTCTTTCCAATTTTTAATTTTTCAGGTTGTTTTCAATCTTTCACTTAAGGAAAATTTGCTTTGCTAAGTGGAACAATGGAACTTTTAGGAAATTATGCAAGAATTATCCTTGAAGTCCTTATGCAGCGACACAATAAATCCTTTGCGACGAAACTGCTTCGTCACCTTTTCCCTGGCAATGGATTTCTTTTTTTACACTCTGAACCAGCCAAAGATTGCCTTAGTTTTTATTACGAATGGCTTCAAAACCATATAAGGTTGAAATTGACATTCCTTTCAGAATTATTTTACGGGCTAGATATGTATTTTTGCTTTGCCACGGTGGGAGAAATTTGCCTTCGAGCAGTCTTTCTTAACCAGATTTTTAAAAGAATATTAAGCGGGATTCATAAAGAAGTGGGTGCCGTGGCGCAGTGGTTAGTGTGTGTGCCTCTGACGCCGGAGGTCTGGGTTCGAATCCTGCCTCTGCCACCTGAAAAAAAAGACTTGTTCTTTTTCACGGCTCCCACCTACGCGAGGGTCTGACAAACCCTCCGAGAGTAACATTTGTCTTGAAAAACTTCTCAAAGTGCCGTTCGGATTCGGCAAAAAATTGTAGGTCCCCTTGTATGTAAAGAAATTAACACACCAGCATACATTGTTGAGAAGTTGGCCCTGGTTCACCTCGAGCTGTTGCGCCACTCTATTTATTTATTTATTTATATAAAGAAGCCTTAGATCCGCCCCCGCCTAACGTTTACGAGTTTAGCCTTTATTCTTTTTCGGCATCTAAGTTTCGTTTGTAAATTTCAACTATAAAGAGAAAACGACTCCAGACTAAAGCTCTAGTTCTGACAGCTCAATACCTGAGCCAAAAATAAGAATCAAAAATTTTAATGTATTTTTTCCCCAAAAAATATATTTTTCTAGGAAATGTAATTTCAAAGCCGATTCAAAGCCGTCATATCGTTACGGGCGAGAACAAAGCCTGGTTGTGAAGCTGCCCTAAGGATAAGAGCTAAGGATGAGCCCTTTACTGAAAGTGTATTCTCAAGTGATAAATAAAGTATTAGTTCGGGGCTCAGTGGGTTAGTCCTCCATTAGACCAAGTAGAGGCTAAGGACTCAGGAGTTCAACGTTTTTCCTCAGTAATGACCACAGCCTGACCATGGACTTAATAGCAGCAATTTTACCAACGTCAATAACAAAGTCAATAGATTCAGTTTGAAAAAAGTATCAAACGCCCACCCCGACCCTTATTTTTATGGGTGCCAATTGAGTTTACCAGCAGAAAACTTGTTAATAACTACTAACAAGTTTTAAGGCTAGTCTTAGGCCACAAGTTTTTAAGCTAGTGAATAACTATTTATTAATAAGTATGTACATATGAATGCATATGTATGCACATATATGTTTTTAGCGCAAGTACGTGTATTTTGGGAAGTTGGTACAGTATCTACGCCTATGGTTGACGCGCGAGATGTCAAACATCAGCTGACGCAATCGACCTGTCAATCGACGAATGTGTTCGCAAAAGATTTGTTTTCATCTAAAACAGGAGACAGGATAACTGGATTTGCGTTTACTGACGAAAAAAATGTTTACTTTCACGAGCTCGATGTCGACTAAAAATCAAAAAAGCTTAAACATTGACTCCAAGGTGTTAGCATAAGGAGGTTAATTGTACTGACGCTGTTTGTGCATTTAATTTTTTACGGTTGTGCTACCCTAGAAGTAGCAAAGCTTATTTCATACCTTAAGATTCATCCTCGGATAGGATAAGGTCATAATAAAGATCACCTCCCAATTTTGCTTGGGTTCCAGGTCACACTGGCATCCAGTGAAACGTTTTAGAATTTCCTTTCCGGCTAGAGAAGGCTTCAAATAAGGGAAAAAATAAAATATAAAAAAGAAACGAGAATAATATAAAACCCAGGACCTTAACCTATGTTTTATATGTGTTTATAGTGCGTTGTTGTAAGAACATGATAGGTACTGATCGGCGTAAACCTTGGGAGCATCGGTTTTTATCTTGGACTACGCATAAAGTGCTCATTTTGGTCTAGTCCATTTCTAGGACTATGCTAGACAAACTCATATCCGATGGTCGAATAAAAACAACCGGCTCCCGAAATTGGTGCCTAAGTATTCTTTAAAATGTTTCAGCTATAACTTCCTCCCTACCCCCGAAACAAGCCGTGAATGCGAGGCTTTTAATAAAGAAAAGTTGTCAGAAGAACCTTACAACTTTCGCTCTTGCAAAAGCTTGGAGTTCGTTAAGACAAGGCTGTGTTCTTTCACCAATATTTTTTTAGTGATGAGTGACACACAAAACAATGGTAGCCTTAAATAAGACTTGTACTTAGGAGTAATTTAAGTGAAACGTAAATTATTTCTTAGCACTTACAACATTTTCTTTCATTTAAGTGAAACGTAAATTATTTCTTAGTTCCATACAACATTCCCTATTTTATACCTTATTTTATATCACAAGTCATGTCCTTAGTTATCAAACCTTATTTATAGCATAGCCTAAGCATTACTTAAAACCATTTGAAGGCTTAAAATTTTGATCGAAACCAAATAAGGATTTGGTTTCGATCAACTGATTTTCTGCATCTGAAGGAGTCATTATAATAAGGCTTACCTTAAGGACTTACTCCAAGAACTTTCCTAGAATCTCCTAGCTCCGTAAACGAAATTACTATCACATAAAAAAAATAGATCACTATCAATAGGTTGCAAACTTATAGAGTGTCAAATCTAGTTTTGAGCTAGAAATGAGTACAATGAAAATTAAAATTAAAATGATGAGTGTGATAATAACAAACCGATCGAATCGGTTTTAAGAAAAGCTGGAAAACCAGTAAAGATAGTCGAAAGCTTCCCATGGTAGCATAGCCTCAGTTCAAGTGAATTTTAACCAAGCTGCCCGTTTAATTGATGATCATTTCAAACGTAATCAGAGCAGAAAAACTTTAGCAATGTTATGTGGGTAGATTTTTTATGAGTTATTTTCCAAAGTATGCCAGTTGAGGCTTACTTCTTTTTAAAATAACAAGCGACATCTCAATACTTCAATGGCCAAATATTGAAAGCGCTGCTCTTGAGAGCTCAGCACAAAGTTTTCTCTTATGTACTCTTGATAAAACCTCATGAAAATACAATTTTCACTCACAATGCGATCTGCAAAAATTCATACGAAATTAAAATGCTTTAACGGCTTTAAATTTATGCAAAAAAGATATGAATTGAGACTCATTAACTTTGTTTTTCGAGGCATAACTTCTGTAAAATGGTAATATTTATTTATCGCTTTGTTTTGTCCTGTTTTGTGTCGCACACCGAAATTATCTGGGAATCAACGCGAACGGTTTTTTTTTATTTATTTTAACCATTTGAAGAAAATTCATCCGGAAAAGCGAAAGCGTTCAAGTTCTCATCTCGCCCCTTCGCACGTTCACAGAGCATAACGACAACGTATAACAAACGGCATGGCGCCTCATAATAGTCCTACCCATTATTTCAATTGTCTTCCCTAGGCTCCACTCGCTTCGTCCCTCATTCCGCCGATTATTGATTTACCCTCTTCCCAGTTGACCTCTTTCCATTCGTTTTTTTGAAATTTCCTCAGGGTGTGCCATAATTTTTATCCGATTATAATTTACAATCACGATAATACCAATATTTCTCCGGAGCAAGTGTCGTTAAGATTTTCGGTGATGTCGAAAGGACGATGACGCTAAGGATAACGATGACGATGACATAGTGCTTATTGAAATGAGCCAGCAGAATGAGAAACATCTCAACAATCAAGTTGAATTGCTCATACAATTATTATTTTTTTTTTGTCCTTGCTGTTGTATGTGATTCTTGTTAAAAATCACAAAGAGACTGCCGTGCAGAAAACAAGGAATTTTACGCGAGTGAAAAGAAGGAAAATAAATTGGATTGGACACAATGGAGATTAGAGTCGAAATTTAAGGCTTTTCTTGCTTTATATTCGCTATTCGTTTGCAGATTGTGCTTGTGTGTAAGTATGTGTTATATTTGCGCATGTTTGTATTATGATATTGGGCTTGGGACTCGGTAGTTTTAAGGACGAATTTTCAAAACGTTGTTTTCTCAAATTAGAGGATGTTTTTAATGTTGCATCTAACGCAAATGGGAATGTCGATTTTAGGGAAGAAAATAGTAGTTCTTCTTTTAAAGTTTTAGGGGTATAAAATACAGAACATTATTATGAAGAATTGGACCCAAAAGCTTTTTTAAAATCTAAGTCGTTTAAATATGTTTAACTAAACATTATTGTCCCGTATAAAATCTACAGTGTACCTTGTATAAAAATAAGTATTCACAATGGTTTTTAGAATGCATAGCTGAATTATTGTTATTCGAGCAATGGAAATCCTCAACCAGCTTTTCAGATAATTATCACTTGACTTTAAACAACCTTCGAAAGTTTGATTAAACTGGGATTTATACGTTTATAGTAGTCCACGTAAGAATAATAAAAAAAAAATCCTAGACTATAATTCATTTCAAGTCTATACAGGCTCTGACTGCAGCACTACCGAGTTAGTTAATGCCTATCATATTTCTTTGCCATTTTGTTAAATGTTACCACTCCTGGTAGTAACCTGTTTGGGCTCTGAGTTGTCACAAGTTAAGAATTAATGACCTACGTTACATGCTATCAAGCAGTCTTAAAGGTGGCTTAATTTTTAGAGGCACACCGGGACCGACAGAACAAAAATGGAATAAATAGAAGGCTTTTTTAGCCTCTAAAAGAGACTTGCGCACAGCCTAGAGGTGTACCATGCTGATATGATGGGTACTGGGACGGAAATCGCTCGGGCGGACCAAAATCAGCATTATAAAAATCTAAAAATCCAGGGCCGCTGTCTTAAGTCGAGCGGCTTCCAGGCTGATGTACACAACAGAGATTAGATTCGGCTATAAGTGCCTATTCGTTAAAGGAGTATCAATGATACGTCAGCTGGTTGCTGGTTGTACCATTTCATTTTCTTGTAAGGGCACAATGCTTCCGACAGGAAGTGTTGGCGTCTCTAATCTGAGCTTTAATGTATCCGATAATGTCTTGTAGCCTCTGGTAACATATTTTTATATCCTATTTCACAGGAATGAATAAGATGAAGAGGTTTGATACAAGCGAAAATGTTACATAGAGAAATAATTGCCCTAGACCCTCAAAAGCTTACAGGCATATAATCAAGGAGACCGGATTCTGAGCTGAATGAGCCATGCCCATCTGTCTGTCTTTTTTCCGTATGTCAGTAGTTCTTAGGCCTTAAACGGAAGCAATAAAAACAAAATCGATCTACATGTCATGTTCTCCTTTGAATTTAATCGCTCGTTTATGGATCCTGTCAAGTGAATGCTGCGATGTTTTTGATGCACCTGCCCAAACATGAGGGTCGTACTCAAGCTTAGGACGAATTAACCCTTTGTAGATGTTTGCCAGATCCAATGACGTAATACGTAAAGTACATCTAACATCGCATTAAGAATCCTGAGCATTTCGCCGCATTCTTTGCAACATCAAATATGTGGTCATTTTAACGCAGGTTGAACCGAGGATAGAAATCTTTTCGGATAGAAATCTTTTCGGACTCAGTGATGTAAGTTCCATTCATAGATAAAGGCTAAATGCTTATGTTAAGCTTGATGGTTGTAGGCAGCACTATGTTCAAAAAGCCCACTTCAATATGATGGTTGTATCGGAATTTAGAGCTTTTAACATAGGCAGCCTTGATATTTCAACATCCAGGGGGCTCGGATATATTAATTACTGGCAATGAGTGTGATGTGCTAGAACTCCTGTTGTCATTAAGTGAGTGTATTGTATTAGATCACGTAGACAAAAGATCGTTTTTAAGGATCAGAAAGAGTGTTGAAAACTGATCTATGAGAGTGAACTGAACTATGAGAGTTTTGTCAATCCCCTAAGCGCACAAATTTGATAAAAGGGCTTGATGCCATACCCTTCAGCTTTAGAAATATGCAGTGTAACAGCTTTATTTTACCATGAAAATACAAAAAACCACTGTTCGGTGAAATAAGCCATCAGATCACCAGTGGATCTTTTGCTGCTGAAGCCGTGATTGAAGATATTTCATTAGTTGTCGATTAATCAATGTTTTCATGACCTTAAAAAGCAAGGATGCTTTTAACCTCCCACTAATTAAAACTAGTGTCAGGGTTACAATCCGCCTAGGCGAATCGTTGAATACCACATACCAATTGACCACTGTCAGGCTTCAAAATGCGTCAAAAATCTTGGTTGTTAAATTTCAGTTTATACATGCTTTCATTGTGTTAAGAATTTTTGAGTTAAGAATCTTCTTTCTTAAAAAAGGGGCGTGGCATCAACCTCTTTTCAATAACATAGTTTTTTTTATCATATTTTTTACCAGATGTGGTATAGGGTAGGACGGGGTGCATTTGCCAGGATTTAGAAAATTAGACCTCACACTTGACTTTTTCGTGACTTAAACTTTCTTGTTATCTAATGTAATGCTTTGATTTATTATCTTCACTTTGAAGTATATTTCAACTTGATGCTTTTATTATTTCTATTTTGAAAAATTTATTAAAAAAATTAGAAAAATTATGTGGCAAACCTTCCCTGGTGGGGTTGGTTGGCCAGATGGTGGGGGAGGTATTGCCAGGTACCTAAAATTCAAGTTCAATAGAAATAAAAACATTAAGCATTGACAAAAAGGAAAAAAACAAATTTATTCATATAATTTAATAAAAAACAAACAAAAAAGAAATTAAAGAAATCACCTCTGACAAAAGCACACAGTTGTTTTGCCACTGGCAAATGTACCCCACGAAGTGGCTTTGCCACTGGTAAAAAAAAATAGAACGTACGTCCAACTCGGTTGGTGTCTGGCTGAGAACTTTCAAAATTTGTGGGAAGTTTGCAATTAGAGATGTGCAACCAAAATCGATTTTTCGGTATTTTACAATCGGCTCGTTTGACTTAAAATATCGATTGGCAAATGCACCCCACTGGCAAATGGTCCCCCTCCTACCCTACACGTCTTTGATAGCAGTTTTATATTAAAAACATGTTTTTTACTTTAAAACGCCCCCAAAAATGGGCGTGGCAAAAATTTATTCATTTCAAATGATAGCTTTTGAGAAACAGTTTGAGTACTGCAGTTTTGACGCATTTTCAAAAAAATTGGTGCCCCCCTTATCTTTGGTGCTGTTTGGTGGAGTTATATGAAAAAAATCACACGTATTAGAAATAATTCAAAATTTGAAGGAAAATTATAGCGGATTTTTAAATTTCAAAATGTTCTGAGATTTCACTGAAAAACATAAAAGCATTTTCAAAACCAATTTTTTTAAGTCATCAAGATCATAAGGTCTTAAGCCCCAGATTTTTGACCAGTGTGTTTCGCAAAAATAATATTGGCTAATGATTGCTCATTTTTGCGAAACACACTGGTCAAAAATCTGGGGCTTAAGACCTTATGATCTTGATGATTAATTATCATACACCCCACGACCACGCATATGCTAATCATTTTAATTTTTTTAAGTCTTCTAGTAGCTTAACAGTGTAAGCGATCTTTTTTAGATTCGGTTAAAGTAAAAAAGCTTACAAAAAGAAGGACGGTTGCGTTAAAATTTTTTTAAATTTCCGTTTTTAACCTAAGCTTTTAGAAGCCTATTTGAAAAACGAAATAAAAAAGGAGCTTGTCTTACCGTTTGCGCATAAACTGCTGGTTGTGCTATTGGAAAAAAGTTCAACGGGAACTGAAAAAAACTTCAAAATATTTGTTTTATGGTGTTGAAAATTAAAATATTATAAAAGGGTCAAAATAACGCATGTCTCCTTCTCTATCTCCCAAACGGTGTAAAGTAAAATTTTTAAATTAACAGCAGGCATAGTACATCTTCTTAAATTTTATACAAAACCAAAGCAGACTTCGAAAATTCAAAAACTTCGAAGATTTAACTGAAAAACGTAAAAAGATTTTCGAAAACTATTTTTTAAAGATTTCTAGTTCCCTAACGGTTATGACAACCTTGTTTAAATTTGGCGGAAGTAGGTAATGTTTAAAAGACAAGCGAACTGCATAAAAAACGTTTCAAAATTGCCGTTTTCGACCCTAATTTTTTAAGCCATTCAAACAAGCGAAATAAAAAACAGCATATTTTCAACAGAATTTGAGAAAAGTGACAAATGCAAGCACAGGTGGTTGTAAAATTGATCAAAAGTCTAACGGTAATTAAAAATAATCGAAATTGCTGTTTTATGGGTTTTAAATTTTTAAAATCCTAAAAGAGGCCAAGAAAGAGTATGTCCTTCCCTCTATTTTCGAAATGGTAAAGCTTTTTGTCAGCCTGTTTTTAGAGTAACGAAACCCAATATAAAATCACCCAATATAAGAACAGTAGGAAAAAGTACAGAACCCAACAGGAACACTACGAAGAAAGTATATAACAAACTGTAAAATATATCCAGAAATAATTTTAATAAATAAAAAGAATGTTAAACAAACTGCGCAATATAGATGACTATAACCTTCAACAAAAGCTGACGGACCGATCCGCGTATGTCTTCATACTTGACGGTATTTTTTTGTACTATCGACTCCTAATAAATGGACGCGAACAGGAATTTTTTAAGCCTGAAATTAAGAATCTTGTCAATGATATGTTCTAGTTTTCTTTCTTCTTCTCTCCGTAATCAGACTTTAGGCTAGACAGAACCCAAATTTTTCTGGAAAATTCAAAATTTCTCTTGAATTCCGGCTCCGAATGCAGTATTTGATCAAATTTTGTATGAACAAAATGAACAAAATGTTTTCTTTGCAATTGAAAATATTTAGTATATTTTTTCAATTCGGGGCAAAAATATTGAATAATATGCATTTTTTATGCCCACTACTTTTTTCTTTTTTGTGTCTAATTATTGCTAAAAAAAATTCTACATACCAAATTTCAGCTGCGTACGACGTCTGTCAAGTTTGATACTAGAGGAAGTTTCACATTTAAACCGATTGTGGCTGTGTCTGCTGTCGGATAAAAAAGTTTTAACATTAATATTGCTAAGGCCACCAGGGGCCTACGTAAAAAATATTAGCTCTCTAGCATAAGCCGAAAGGCCTAAAAATTGTAGATACACGGACGTACAGACGCACATGCTTCGTTCGACTCAGAATTTTTGTGGATTCATTGTCTGAGATATTACTACAATAAATTCACATTATTATCAGGAATTTTAAGACAATAATAACTCGATCGTCAGTTAGAGTTTAACGTCACCTCAGCTTCAAGAAACACACATAGCCCTTGCCCGATTCTCTCATCGATTAGAGTTCAAATACACATTAAAATTTCTCATCAAAAATTGTGGTCGTCTATACCACATCGAAACGGAAGATTTTCAATCAAGTCTCGCAGACTTTAATGGTACTTTCCCATGGTAGCTGTCGCGTCAGTTAAATTTGATCCAAATAAAAATGTAAATCACTTCAAAGAATTTGAAAAATAAATAAAAAATGGAGGCGTTCACAATTTCGTTGCGAGCTGTCAATGAACGTTACAAGGACGTTTAACTTATTCACCGCAACATTAACTTCTGGCGTTAATAAAAGAGGTTCGCGCCCAGACTTTGTTTTATCTTTCCATATAGAAAATTTATTCATTTTAAATTATCATTTCATATTACCAAATTATTCATTTCGTTGATTCGAAATGATTTACTAGGAAAAAGCCCGCGATTTTCCAGAGTGTCTCCACTTTAATACTAGTATATGAATATACGCACTAGTAAATAGTATATTAACACTAACATAGTTTCAAAAATATTCTATTATTATAAATATAAAAAATATTAACAGTTTCGTCAGCAAATCCCGTGGGTGTCAGTCTAAATTTGAAACTTTTGATCGTTGCTTTAAGTGGCTCTTAACTGAAACACTTACGCAATGAGTACTACAAAACTTAATAAAGAAGTAATTTTGTTTTTCTTTAGTGGGTTTTTCTTCAATCTTAAATGGGTCGCTAAAAGACGGCTCAAGTTTATGACATTTATTTATAGAAACAAAGTCAGTTTGCTACTATATAAAACTTTACAACATGAACTATTCATTGAAAAGAAACTTGCTGAAATCAAATAGATTGATGTCCTTAAATACAAACTTGAACTTCCCTAAGTGCCGGTTGTCCAGGGCAAACTTTCAATAGTCTTGGGTATATCCTCACAGGGGTCAAATGTTTTGCTCCCCACCATTGAAAGAAATCACATATATAGCATTTAAATACAGTTCATTAGGCACACCTTATTTGCTTTTATAAGTAGCACTTGATATATTACACAATGGCCTTCTTACGCACAACTTGGTTTAACATATCACTTCCAAAGCTATACAAGGGAGAAAAGAAATCCCTCCACATTATCACATTTTATTACATTTCCTCCCGACCAACCAAATAAGAACCGAAAATTGCTTTGAGCTCTGGAGAATATTTACAAGAGCCTCTACAGCAGGCTATACCACAATTATTCGAAAAGAGAGAAAGACAAGAATCTCAATTCTTTTTTTTTTTTTTTTCGTTGTCGACCAATGATGTCAACTTGTCGCAAAGTTAATAAAAAAGTACTTAAAGAAATCCCAAAGAAAAATAAATGAACAAAATTCCAGGAAGTTTCCCTATCCCCATGAAAGTTATATTATTGGCAATTTGGCAGGAGAGAAATTGTTATGTGAATAATTCTTATCTCTCCTCGAGTACCATCGTCGTCGCCGTGTCCTTACAGCGCAGTGACCCTTTTTACGTTCAAGTCTTAATTCCTTAAAGTGTCTGGGCTGCGTTCTTCTGGGAGAGTATTGTTATAAAAGGGAATAAAAAATTGTTTTTCGCTTTTGGCCCGCCTAAATACTTACGGGATTTAGCATCACATTATCGCCCAGGTACGACTGGGTACAAAAATAATTTATAATAAAAAAGAAACACACAAAGTTTGTCGAACAATTTCAATTATTTAAATTCAACACGGTTGCCATTAATTTGCCCAACAAACTTGAGACTTAAGAGTCTTTTGTCAGCTTGCCGAGATGGCAGCGCCGCTCATTTTACACTTAGGGCACCTACATATATCCCTCGATCTCCTTGCGAATGTTTCTTAATTTCGATTGGGAAGGTATATGAATCTATTTCTGTTCACGAAATTTATCTGTTGTAGGGGGCACTTTGTTTAAATTGCTCCAGAGAATTGGCGTCGGTGCTGGCGTGGGCGATGAAATCCTATGGAACACGCAACATTATCGATAACATCGAGGAAAGTGTGGCACAGGATAACAGCAAGAGATATAGAAGCCCACCTAAAGCAGGGTATTGATTCTGCGATTTTCATCTTCCTACACGTCCAACTACCGATTGGACCTTGAACGGGAAACGCGCTTAGTTTCACCATCCTGAGGCCAGTTAATAAAGTTTGTTTTTTTTTTTAAGAATTTCTCAGCCCATTAGGGGGTTGGAAAAACTTTTGTTCAAATGGTTTTCAATAAAATGTGTTAAAGTGTGCACAGGGACTCTTCGAAAGAGAGAGTTCTACGATTGTATACTTATGTAGATTTGTTGCTCAATTTTGGTGTGTCTTTCCTCCCGTTTTCATAGTCTTGTTTCAAAAGAAATTTACATTTCACTTATTTTTTTGGGGGGGAGCATGAGGCGGAAGCCTTTTGGGACGGCAACAAGGGCAGAATTGAAAAAGCATTGAGCGTGTTCTAATTTAGTATAACATTCATATGCTTCTCCAGGCTCGTCGAATAAAATTGCCAACGATAAAATTTTATGAAATTAAAATGAAGCAATTGAAGGGAGCTTATCGCAGGGCTGTCGGAAGGAAAAAGTTTCCCCTCGACGTTGAATGATGTTTTGATGAAACTTTTGGGACAGCGAACAAATCTAAAACTCTGGATAACTCGGGGTAATGTATGGTAAGATTGATTAAAATTCTTCAAGTTAAGCCTGTGTTCAGGCACACGCTGTCATGGTTTTCGCACAGCGAAAATGTATGTAAGAAAACTGCAGATAGGGTTATGTGTGTTTTTGGCGGTTTATATAAGAATGAAACGTTGGAAAGTTTGCACAAAGTTTGTAGGTAAAGAGGTCGTGTGTTTCGGTTTTCAGTTCTTATTGTTGTCAACTGCCACTAGATAAATGTGTAGTTTGTTAAAAGTTAAAAAGGTAGTAGCTTAGACAAGTAGCTAATTATTCGCCTGTATAGTATTTTTATGTTAAATAAACTGTAAAATTCTAGTATGTACTTAAAATAATTTTGACTTGAAAAAGTTTTCAATTAAAAAAGGACGCAAGTGGGTCCTTCCTCTAGAGACAAGTGGTTGGACTAGGTGAAGAACCTCTATGGCACCCGCCTGGGGATCACGGATGTGGTTCTTAAGTTGTGGCGGAGGACCGGACAGGTCTTCAGGGCTCATCGGTAACAGAAAATGATGATACATGATGATTTAAAACAAAAATTATTACAATTGCTACCAAGCAAGTTAAAGGGGAAGCGTGAGCTTTATTCTGATTTAGCTTTTTTTAGCTTGAATTTTGAAATATCTTATATTTATTTTATTTCATTATTAATTATTATTATAAATAATAATAAAATCTATTATTATCTACAAGAATAAATTAGAGTTATTTTAAAAATTTTCTCACACAAAATCATGAGCTGGGCGTGGCTTGAAACGTCGTGCGCAATAGCCCCTGTCAGGAGAAAATACTTTACGGAAAGAATAAGACGAGAAAATAAGGAGAAGGAACGTAGGGACAGAAGACTTAAAAACCTAAGTAGAGTGTTGAACGTGATTGGCGTTTGTATTTTGTGAGAAATAAAGTAGATCTACATACATAGTTGAATTTATTTTCCCAGGAATCTTTGATGCCTGGGAAAAGATAGAACGCGCTATATTTAAGTTTTACCTGATTTTAAGTTTTGGGGATTACCGTAGATTCCTAAGGCCTTAAAGAGATATTTTTGAGACAGGCAGGTGAATTCTGAGTCTTATCTCTGAGTTTTAAGATAGAAAGCAAAAAATTTGTTGGTTGGCTGGAAATCCAGTCTTTCAGATGAAGTTGGAAAAAGATCCAAATCCACCCACAGATGCGCCCACCACAGGCTTGTATGTATAAACCATATCTAGTTTTAAAAAATACTTTATGCACAGTTCAGTTACGTTACTGTGGTGCTAGCGCAAAGATTTTTGGTATGTATCACAATTTGGTGATTGCTTTGAAAAGAAAAAGTTTGGATCTTATTTTTTTTGACCTTTTATTTTTGGTGTGACCTTAAAAAATTGATTTTTTTTAGTTAAAAAGACGGGACAAGTATATGCTGTCATCAAGAAAAGACACCCAACACCGACGTCTTAGACAAAACATCACCATCGACAGCTATAACTTTGAGGTAGTTAGGGACTTTGTCTACCTGGGTTCCGCTATCAATTCAGACAATGACACCAGCGCTGAAATCAAACGAAGGATAACTCTTGCCAATCGCTGTTTCTTTGGGCTAAGAAGGCAATTGAGTAGCAAAGCCCTCTCTCGAGCAACTAAAGTGTCCATGTATAAGACCCTCATCATCCCAGTCCTGCTTTACGGTGCAGAAGCATGGACCCTGTCAAAGGCGGATGAAAACACTTTAGGCTGCTTCGAGAGGAAAATTCTTCGGACGATTTACGGTCCCGTCTGCATAGACGGAGAGTGGAGGAGGAGATATAACATCGAACTGTACGGGCTGTACAGCGATACCGACCTAGCCAAAAGAGTCAAAACACAACGTCTACGATGGCTGGGTCATCTAGAGCGGATGGACACCAACGCCCCGGCCCGGAAAATCTTCGAATCCACACCGCAGGGACGACGCGGTAGAGGAGCACCGAGACTCAGGTGGCGCACGCAAGTGGAAGGGGACCTCAGCCAACTTCGCGTGCGAAACTGGAGACGGCTAGCTAGAGACAGAGCTGGCTGGCGAAGCTTGTTGGCTGAGGCCCTGGTCCACCCCGGACTGTAGCGCCACCTTAAGTAAGTAAGTAAGTAAAAAGACGGGCTTTTAGTCCAAGATATATGCAAGTACCTTGAAGAAGGCGTTTAAAAATTTAAATTCTTACATCCCGCCCACTTTCTGGAGGCGTGACGTCTTTTTTATTTATGTAACGTAGGGTATTTTGCATTCCGTCGCAAGCGTACTGAATTTTATTATAATCGTTACTAGCGTAAGGATAGCGGAATTTAAACAAAAAAATAATTTAATTTTAAAGGTTTTGGGATATATCGCGTTAAAAATAAAGTATGAGTGCAAACCGTACTCACCCCGAACGCTAATGAGTTTTTTGATCCATTGCGTTTTTGATGTGTACCCATCGAAAACATAATTGGAAGTGTGGAAGAGTGCATAGCCCGAAACAAATTCACATGCCGCTTTTGGAATTTTGCCTATCATTGGGTTTTTTCTCTTTCGATCAGAAGTTTTATCTGCAGAAAGATGGTGTAGCTATGGGATTACCTCTAGCTCCCTTAGTTGCTGACATGTGGATGGAGCATATTGAGAAGAAGGCTCTGAATAGCTGCGAAGAGAAACCAAAGGTGTGGTTGAGGTACGTTGATGACACTTTCTGCATCATTAAACTTTCCGCGTTAATGAGTTTTTTGAACCATCTCAACTCACAACATCCGAAAACAAAGTTCACGATGGAACAAGAACAGAATGGATCCATTGCATTTTTGGATGTTAAAGTAACGCGGAAATCGGATGGTACATTAGGACACACAGTTTACAGAAAATGCACACACACAAACAGGTACCTCCATGCTTCCTCTCACCATCATCCGGCAAATTTGAGATCTGTTGTCTCCACACTTATTCAGCGAGCTCACAATGTATGTGATACAGAGCATCTCGCCGCTGAACTTACCTTTGTGGACAACGTCCTTCAATCGAACGGCTTCTCGAAAAGACAACGTTCATGGAAGCCGACAAGAAGACTGTAATGAGTTGGACAAGAGAGCCTTTCTACCGTACGTGAAGGGTGTCACGGACAAAGTCGGTCGAATTCTAAAACGATACGGTGTGAAAACGATCTTCTTACCGCCAAAAAAGATGATAAATTATCTACAATCACCCAAAGATCGCTTTCCTCTCCAAACTCCCGGTGTTTACGCAGTCCCTTGTAGCTGTGGGTCATCATACATTGGACAAACGCGACGAAGTATTTCGACCCGTTTAAAAGAGCATATAATTGCTGTGAGCAATCAGCAGCGAGAAAAATCCGCTCTAGCCGAGCAAGTCTTAGACCATCCCAACGAACACCATTGGATCAGATTTGACCAGGCTAAGATACTGGGTCGGGAGTCGCATTACACCCCACGGCTTGTTCGTGAAGCGATTGAGATAAAACGCCACAAAAATTTCAATCGCGACGACAGTTTCAAATTGTCGCGAACATGGGATCCAATAATCGGCTCATCACTGTCGATTGCGAATTGGATAACCAGCCCCAGCGGCACAGTGAGCACTGTTTGCTCTCAGCCACCTGATGCACAACAACGAGAGAACGAGACCGTATTACCGCCTACGCACCGCTACAACTTGCGTAGTGCTAATCGCCATATGCATTTGACGCCAAAGCCGGTGACCACGCTTAATGTAACTTAAGCGAAACGTTCGGGGTGAGAACGGTTTGCACTCATACTTTATTTTTAACGCGGTATATCCCAAAACCTTTAAAATTATGTCTAACAACCGTCAAAGCCTTAAAAGTTATAAAAAAATAATTTGTCAAATGTTTTTAAGTTTACGTGCTGAATCTCAGATTTGATTTATCAGATCTCTGATTTATTTCTATAGCGAAACTCTGATAATAAATCAAAGTTCACTATAGTTTTCCCGAAAATTTCATAGGTATATGCGCAAATTTTTTACGCACACATGTGTTTCCGTACCGCAGTGGTCAGTGTGTGTATGTTCGAATCCTATACCACTACCACCTGAAAAAAGACTTTTTTATGGTCCCCACTTTCGCGAGTTCAAATTACTAATGGAAAATTAAAAAAAAAAAATTGATTAAGCCAACAATCTTAAATTTTTTGTTATAGCGTTCAAAGCTGGCAAACAAACTCAAAGCTTGTTACCGTTATTGAATAAGTGTGTAAAAGACCCCAATATCCGCACTCCAAAACTTAGTGTTTTTTTACTATTTTCAGCACCTATAAGTCTCGTCAAGCATATCCATTAATCATTTAATTATGGTAATACCACACAGGATTATTATTTAACATAATAGATCCCATTGGCAATTTAATGCTCTCATTTTGAGTCTGAAGTATTTTGTCCCCAATTTTATAGCATGACATAATTATCGTCTGTGGAGAGACTGAAATTTCTGGGCTTCGTCATAGTGTAACGTACATTTTTAATTATTCCACTCTCTCTATCAAAGAATAGTTGACTGCTTTTTATGCGATACCGCAGAAAGAAAGGGACCATGGTATTCGCATGCCTACAGAATATCATAAATTTCAATTTTAATTACTTTTCGCCAAGCTGCAAGAGCTTCCATTGTATTAATTTAAAAAAAAAAAAAGTTCAAAGAGAGGTCAATAAAGTATCTTAAAGTATTTTTTATGGTTTGAGAAAAACAACACCCCCAGCTATCTGATGTGTATACAAATTTTCGTATGTTTGTGAATTTAGTTAAAAAGAGTGTTATGAAAGCAAAAGGCAAAATATCCGTCTAATTAGGACGCTTTTTTAAGGGAGTCAATTTTCGATTAGCTTCGATAATTACAAAAAATATCTTCAAAACTTTGAACATCTTACCATGGTTTGTGAATAGCAAATTAAAGCAAGTAGTATTTTAGGTAGAAGACAATAGTATCATAACAATTTAAATGACGATAATCTTAAACACAGGCAGGCTGGCTGATTCGATTGATATAAAAATGGTGGGCCTTAGAGTACAAAACTGCAGTTTTCAGTGTCGCGTAAAAGCGCAAAAATTTAAAAACAAATCTCCATGCAGTGTAGTCCATATAGTGTTGTCCCAGTTGCTGTTTTTTTACCCCTTGTGTATGTGCATAAGTATTTCAGTTTATTTCATCGTATATACACGTGTACATGAATTTTGGGTCGGTTCAACAAATTCCAATGAGTTAGTTAAAAGCCTCAAACTGCTTTAATCTTGACACCCTGTGAGATTTTTGAAAAAAGTTAGCTAATGCAACCTTGTAAGCTTTGATGCATTAAAGTAAGAAGGTCTTTGGTAACGTTTTTACCACATTAAAAAAGAACCATCAAGTATGAGTTTATACACGGAACGGACTGCTTCGGACCACTCGCCGACTTTTTTAAGCATTTCTCAAGTTTGGGAGTCACATCTCTTGCGTAATTCGATAACATCTTCGATCGGGAGTGGTGCTTCACAAGTTTGCATCTCAAGTTTTTCTTCTCTTGAGCGAATATTGTTTAATGAGTGCTGATAGTTTTTGAGTTGATTTGACAGGTCCTTTTCTATTCTGGATATATCTTGTAAAAGATGGTCACGGAGGTCATTCATTTCGGATGAGAAACGACTTATGACGGCGTCTGTTTTTTTAACCGCTTTTCGAACATGTCAAGGGTTAGTGTTCTTGATCCAGAAACATTCATTTTTGTACCACGTAAGGGATTAGGGGTACAAGTTTGTTTAGGTGTTGACATGAGTCCACTCTCAGAGTCGTTCTCTTGTTTTTTTGAGAGCGAGTTGTCACGAGTCCAACACTGTTTATACCCCATCCCATAGGATAGGAGGTATATTAAGTTTGATTCATAGTTTGTAACTTAGAAAAATAATCACCGTAGAGCCTCAAGACTTAAGGGCATATGATCGCGACCGAATTGAAAGTCGAATGAGCCATGTCCGTCCGTCCGTCCGTCTGTCGGTAGTTTTTAGGCCTTAAATTTTGAGCTAGGAACTTAAAACTTGATCTGTTCTTTCAAGTACAAGTTCTTTGCAGTACAACTGTATAATTTTTTGAAATCTGCCCACTGACACGCCCACTTTGCTTGATAGCATGAAAAATCAAAGTTATCACAGGAAGCTGAAATTCGGTATGCGATATCCTCGCTTTAGTGTATTGTGATTGGCATTTAAAAAAAAGCGAAGACCACCTCCTTGTAGGCGTGATCATACTTAATATGCATTCTAGTAAACGGTTTTTATTTCATATATTTGCTTTAATTCCAAAAAATTTGCACTATTAAATGTTCAGACATGTGTGTAAGCTATCAACTTAAGTGAATAAATTTTCGCTTCCCCCACTTTTTGGGCGTTTTTAAGGATAATTTTTTTTTTGAAAATGCAATCAACACGTATACCACTTCTTATAAAAAATATAAACAAAAATACAATGTTATTGAGAAGAGGTAGATGCCACGCCCCTTTCTTAGGGAGAAGATTCTTAACTGAAATTTAACAACTAAGATTTATGACACAATTCGGAGCTTGACAGTGGTCAATTGGGATGGGGTATCCAACGATTGGCCTAAGCGGATTGTAACCTTCCCACTAGTAGCATTTATTTTTGCTATAGAAGCTTGGTGCTGGCCACCGTAATTTTGCTTCACACCTGAAAATTTTTTATACTATTGCTAAGAACCAAATAAAAAAATCAGCTATAGATTCAGACGCCACCTTTTTATGAAAGTTTTTCCAGTGCTAAAGTATGGCATGAGTATAGAGCTTTGAACCCGTTCTTCAGTATTTATCTCCAACTAAGCTTGAAGCTAGATGACTGCTTAGTAGCTCGAAAGTACGAGTGATTTTTTGTCAAGTGTGAAGAGCAGTTTGCTCATTTTCACGTTTCCGATTTTGCATAAATTAAAACTTGCACTACAGGTTGTACGCCAGGCGCTTTATAACGCGGGTGGAGTACGAAAACCAGGAGAAAGTGGACAGTGAGATTGTTGAAAGATATTTCTGTATGAATGTTATAGAAACACAGGAAGGTGCTCTATTAATTCCTAACAGGGCATGGATGCGGAGCAATTATTCCGCAACAATAGGGATGAAAAAGATAGCGCAGCCTCTCAACACGCGTTTTCGAGAAAGCAAATGCCTAATCGCCTTTTTTTGGCTGCAGCAGGTGGACCGTCGAGAATCATTAGACTTGAGTCGGCAAAAGGCAGCATCTTCAGAAAAATGGTCCAAATGATGATATCCAGCGACTTCTATTGGGACATCAACTGATATTTTTTCAAAGAATTTCTACAATACAGAAAGGAAGGAAAAATGCACATATGACTCCCCGAAATTTAGACTGACATTAAGCCTAACCAGCAAGAAAAATAAACCCGCACACCGAGGAACATAGAAAAGCTGGTGCCTCCTGGGGCATTAAAATATACCACTCTCATGCAATGCAAAAACGGTTCCAGAAAGGATCGTCAAAGAGTTTGTGGGTTTAGTAGATGCAAGTCCCAGAGTGTGGATTCACTTCTCAAAAAAAAAAGAGTTCGTCTGTGACAAACTTCTATCCCTATATACCGTGTAATACCAAACCTTAAAGTTTTTTGCCCCGAATATATATATTATTTTTATGGGCCGCGCCCCCAAAAGTAGGCCTGGGCTAAAAATTAAAATCAATTAATTGTAATTTTGCTAGAATCATGACGAAATGCGTTAAAACCGAAAATTATTTCGGGAAAAAACATTTTTTTCCTAAAAACGCCCCCTAAAAATAGGCGGAGGTCAAAACTTTGTATGGGACAAACTTAGCAAATAGTAATATCTTTAGTATTTGACATAATTTTTTTTTCGATTTGGAATGAACTTTCCGAGAAATCGGGTTTTTAAAGATCTAACATGTTAAAAGTGGGCATGGTCAATATTGTCCAATTTTCGCCTTCTAAGAGGTTTTAAGCCATTGCTGCTCTATACTAAAATTTGAGTAGTGGACGTGGCCGTTGACGGCTTTAATTTTCACAATTTTTCTGTACGAAATAAGAACCAGATACACTCCAAGTTTGAGCATCCTAACTCAATTATGAAGACCTGAAAACTTCACATATACGGACGGACGGAGTGACATAGTTTAATCGATTCACCTGTCGGTCTCGGTTATGTCTCTTAAAGGTCTAAGGGGTTTATGGTAATATTTCACTGTGTTAAAATTATGCATTTAAATTAATATACCCTGGGTCGGGTATAAAAAAAATCAGCGGCTTACCATATTTAATGCATATTGCATTATTTATTCATCATGGGAGGAACCAAAATTATACATTAGCACCTCCTTTTCGTCTGTAAAGGCGCGTACGCAAACCGTGTTATCCAAATTTTTCCCATCGAGGTTTTCAAGAACATATGAGTCATTCCCAAATATTAGCAGTTTATCTAAACAAGTCCCGTTGAATTTGAGAGCACTTTGTGAAACAGCAGAGATGTTATATAAACTGTAAAGTAGAGTTTAGCTGTGTTTTGTATAACGGCTAAACACAAAGTCCCAAATTGAACTTTATTAACTTTTTGCGGAGCACTGCAAAAAGTATTTTTCAATGTAAAGTTCTCATTGTCCAATTAAGTGTGGAAAAATATTATTCCTAGGGCAACATTTTGAAATGTTTTAAGGTTCTTAAAGCCAAAAAGTATTATTGACTTCAAAGAAAATTTTCCCAAAACCACCTCTCCATATGCTCTCATTTGAGGATTCTTTTATCAAACGGGTAGACGATCCTGTGACTTTTGACTATTAAACAAGCTCTTAGGTTTTTGAACATTGGAAATTTAATCTTGTGACTTTGCCAATGTTTTCCCCATTAATGAACATATTTGGTCTCCTGTAGCAGCAAATCCATCGGAGATGGCTAATAGATAAAATTGCAAACCAAAAATTGTCGTTTTCCCACGAGTATGAAAAAATCTTCTTAGTTTTTTAATAGGTCCCCGCCTCACCAATAATTCCCACTTAAAACTTTAACACAAAAGAGGACCGTGCCACAATTCAGCCCAGCGCTCCCCCATTTTGGAAAAATAGACACTGGAATCCTTAAATCCAACACAAATCATTGAAATTGAAAAAGAGCGAGAAGAAAACGAGAAAAATAAACAGATTAGGGACGACAACATAATCACCAATGAAATTAATGACGCTGCCGTCAGTCCTCGTTTTGGGCACAATTCAATAAGCTGGTAAATTTAATGTGTGCACGTGCATTAAGTTCCCCGCTATACATTTTTATTAAGCAATCGTCCTTTTTAAATTACGACCACGCACCCGAATGTCATTGAAATAAATCAGTGAATGATTCGCCATTGATTCGACAATTAAATTCCGAATCACAAGGACCCCACCGACTTATTATCGCGTTCAAGTGAAACCCTCTGCGGAACACAATCATTTTATTGTCTCATAAAAATGAATCACCAATATATCAGTTCATTAGGCGAATTGCATAGAATTGGTACTAGATTTTGGTTTTCGATTTATGGTCGTCATAAATCCAAACGGAACACGAAGGATCAGTTCCATGGCAGTAGCTAACAATCTTAGACTTGCTCATATGATTCATGCGAAATGAATAAGTAGATACTATGACTGCCTTACGAGGGTCGTAACTTCATGTTGGTGTCGTAAAGTATCGATGTGCTTCTCCGTGATTTCTCCATGCTTCTTGTCTCCTGCTTAATTCATGTGTAAACAAACTGGAGAACATGATCTGTCCACACATGTTCACGGGATATACACTCACCACCCTAAGAAGGACTACTCAACGAAAGGCACCCCCCAGAACCACCATGCTTACGAGCGTGTGGATGATGCTTTTGTTTGCGGTTCAATCTAACGAATGTCAATATTTATGGATTTCGCTGAAGGACTCTTAACCGGATAATTGCACGCAATATATAAACAGGGCTCTGTTTCTAAGGCGCTGTAGTAAAGTGCCAGCTAAATGGGTGGCAGGAGGGTGAAGATATGGTGCTACCCTCTCGAGTGGGTGTTGGAATTGATGTTAGTGGTGTTCAGTTAATTGCTCTTGAGCGAAGGGATTCAAGAGTTTGAATAACTATTTGCTTTTGCTTTTCTGCTGGGTTCTCGTTTTATATGTATGCCATCACTTGGCGGGTTTTCGAGTATAGTGTTTGCGGCGAGGACAATAATGAATTGAATGCGGGACGATTATTTGATATTTAATTGAACTGCGATTGATGGAGCATTCGTTAAATTTATGACAACTTGCCTGTGATTAGTGTGGATGAATAACTTGACTTAATTAACTCTATGGTTTCAAGTTTTAATGAAGGGTTGTTGACGTCACTTTTTTCTTTAAAGACAATTTGCTATCGTATGGAATTCTGATTATATTTGTGTTCTTGTCGGATACAGTGTGTTTAGTTTGTTCTAAAACACACTGAAATTAATTCAGTCGACACAAAAAACTAAAAGAAGAAGTTTTGCAGTCTGTGCCCGATAGTAATTTATTTTATAGTTTTGTTCTGCTTTCAACCAGACAAAATAAAAAAGCATTTTGGATGAAAAATAAAAATAATAGTAAAAATATAAAAAGATCAACGTCTTTTTTTATGTCAAGCAAATGGTTTGGCTTTGCGTGTTTAAACAATAGGCTCATGACAGTTTAAGAGAACGTCAAGAATTACGAGAAAATAAGTTTATATAATATAATTGGTAATTGAGGTAAGTTGATTCTTTTCTGATAATATTTAATAAATCAACAACTGTCGACTAAGCTTTTCTCTCCTCGATACTGAAAAGAACGGGTAACACCAAGAATTTTAATGTACTTGGTGTTAGCGACACAGAAGCGTCTAAGGCCTATGGACTACTAAGCTTCACATGGGCTTATACCTTTTATCCGCGTGCCTACAAGCCTAAAAAGGAGAATTCGATTTTTGACTACTTTTTATAAACATTAATTTATAACTAATTTATTCCCTAAGATGAATATTTTTGGCCAAAACTCAAATTGATCCTATCCACAAAGTCGTGTGAAGTAGCCGATCCAGATGCTAGAAGCTAAAATCTATTTCTTCTGTTGTAAAAAACATAAAAGTTTTTATAAAAATGAGTTAACGTGTACCAAGAATATGATTTAATTTATGTGAGAAAACTACGCTACTGGTCGTTATTTTTTAAATGCGAATTAAAAAATCTAAGTACACTTTTTTCCGACGTTTTTTGCATTGGTTTTCCACTTTTTCAAGGGAGTGTTTTTTGCTTTCAACTACAATTTTTTAATTATTTAAAATTTATAATAAATGTTTTTTTTTTATTGGGAACTTATGGTTTTTAAACTTCCATGCTAAATTAATTTCAAAAATAAATTATAAAAATAAATTGACAGAATGACAATAAAAAATATGTGAGTAAGTGCAAGAGTGGTCCCACCTAAGTGATGCGTCACTCGACGGGAGCGACGACCCCGCGGACCCTATTTGGATTTCGGGGCGCAACTCCAAACTCCGAAATCAACTCCTTTCACCCATCTCTCTCATTCCTTTAGTCCCCCCACCATACCCATCCAAATGGGAGTAAACCCAATTTATAAAAATTCCACTTTTAAGCCAAGGTGTTGAGGTACCCGTGCCGTGGGCTGCATGGTCAGTAGGTGGTAAAACTAATTAGTCGCAAACGGTCCCCTCCGATGCCCAGGCCAGGTCGGTTGTATCAGTGCCTTATCCTGGTATGACGGCTCTGCCAAGATGGACTCTTCATCTCACTCTTTCGGTCTCATTCGCGGGAACAAAATATAAAAATAAAACAAAAATGAACAAAAAAGAAAAAAGAGAAGAGAAAACCACTGGAAAAGACCAGCCGAGGTTGCCAGAGGTTGGTACCTCATCAGAGGATGACCACATCCTTTGATGAGGTATCAACATGTCCATGTTTTGAGGATAGCCTTGGGTAAGAGACTCGTTCATAATGGGGCTCCAAGACAAACATTACGACCAATTCTGCAAAGACCAGGCCACAGGTAAGCGTAGAACTTGCATACTCGCCAAGAAATATTTAAAAGGTTTTCTATATCCCGATCATAGCTCAGCAGATTTAACAGTCATTAAATTGGAGTGTGCGTGCCAAAACACGCACATCACATCATCAAATATGGCTCATGGGAGACCAGCACAACCAGAGCAGGTGGAGAGACTCGAGAGGCATACCGTCACTTTTTGATTTTCTACCAACTACTAACCTGTCCGTCTGTAACAGGGGCACGACCCCAACTTTTGTCTTTCCCAGCACGGAAATAAATATCGGGTGGAAAAAAGTCCTGGATCTTACATTAATAACAAACAATGATAGCTTTCGGGTCAAAAATTGGAGAGTTTCCAGTCTGGAGTCACTTTAAGACCAGAGATGGATCCTCTACGACTTGAGTCTAGAAGCCGAGACCAATAAACCATTTAAAGACCCCAAGAGAGTTAATTGCACCAAATTTGGCCAAGTACTTTGGACAAAACTCAAAAACAAACCCAAAACAAAGACAGAGCCAATAGAAGAACTGGAGGCAAAGGTAAAGACTTTCGAAAAGACAATGGATGTTCACTCCCCCCATGGTAGAACTAAGATCTCTGCAACCTCAGGAAGATGACCAGAGCTATTTTCAATATCTGGTCTCGGTCTTTATAAGAAAGCTATAAAGACATCCAAGAAGGAGGCCTGGATGGTTTACTGCCATTCAATAGAAACCCTTAAGGACTCCGTTAGGCTTAGCAAGATTCTGTCCAAGGAACACTCCACACCCCTCCTTTCTAAGAAGATCAGATTGAGGATGGAAATTATCGTCAGCGGAGACCCTGGAAGGACCCTAAAACGCTCATTTTTCCCGTTGTAGTGATAATAATACAACCTGCACAACACAACACAACTTTGGTTTTTCTAAAATTTCCGAGGAAAAGATTTCTGGGGCCATTAACAGCTTATCACCGTTTAAGTCTCCAGGCCTTGATGGTATACTGCCAGTAATGCTACAAAGGACGCAAGACTTAACAATATCTTGTCTGGTGTCAATCTTTCGAAGCTGTCTAATACTAAACCACGTCCCCCACTCTTCGAGACGTACTAGAGTGGTGTTTATACCAAAGGTAGGCAAATGCGGGTATGAATTCCTAGATATCCATATGCGAAGTTTTCTAGAAGAATCATCGCTATCCAAATCACAACATGCCTACGTTAAGGACAGATCCACGGAAACGACTCTGCACGAGGTAGTGCATATAATTCACAGGTCAATACACTGTAAAGAATACACCTAAGCCTTCTTCTTAGATACTAAAGGAGCTTTCAGCAACGTTCATACCGATGCTATTCTTGAATCTATGATCGAGCTGGGTAATGAGAAATTTATTAGGGTGGATAACCTCTTTGCTTGGAACAAGAATTAAAAACTAGGTAAGAGTCACTCAAACAAACTTGCACATAGAGGAACGCCACAGGGTGGTGTCATCTCTCCCCTATTGTGGCTAATGGTTATGAATAAAATTCTCATTAAACTTGACAGGGAACGGGTCAAGGTTGTCACGTAGATATGCGGATGATCTGGTGATACTAGTCTCAGGGAAGTTTCCCTCTGTTATTAGTGAAATTATAGACGCTGCTCTAGACAAAGTAAGCACACGGGCTGTAGGATGTTGAAAGGTTGTCTTACATTAAAGTCAACATTTTATTTTCAATACCTTTTGGCCAATTTAGACAAGGCGTAAAAATTTTGCCTTGTAACAGTCGTTTAAAAATTTGTCCATTAGATGATAATTTGACAAGCTACAACATTGACCCTACGTAAGTTTGCCATGTCAGACCATTTAAAAAGGTGAGCCCTGAGCATTCGCTCAAGAAAAGAAAATAAAACAAATGTGTAAAATATTTATTAAACATATATATATAATCTTAGCCCGCGTTTCATTTCTCGGCATTATAGAAACAGTATTGAAATGGCATTCAATACTGTTTCTATAATAAACAAAATAATATATTCCTGTAGATTTATTTTTTTATTTAAGCTCAATCCAGTTTATTAATTTCAAGTCAAACATAATGTCAATCCATCAATCAATCAATTATTTGCCATTGGCCCAGTTCCACAGAAGTATGATAGCTCGCGTTGTAATACAATAAATAATAAATAATTAAAAATTGTGGAAGTGCGTTGGATGTATAATTGGAGGATATTGATGCTCATTCCATTATCTTCATTATTGTAATAATTTGTTCAACAGCACATATTTATGCAAAAAAATAAAAAATAATTGGTAACGGCATGAATTGAATGCACGACTTTCGAAGTGTCAGTTTCCCAAACAAAAATATGCTCACCAACTTTAGTTTAAGATTAAATCGGTTCAACGGATTTCTCAAAGTATTAAAAGTACGCAAATATAGTAGATTCAGCATAGACTACAGAGCACAATAATTTATGAACTCGTAAGCATCGAAGGCAATGAAAAGGAAGGAAAGAACGAACTCCGAAATTTCTAAACTTAAAGAACTACGAATAACTTACAAAAAAGGCATGATCTAATGGCAAATAGAACAGAGGAAAAAATATACTGAATATGAAGAGACGAACAACGAACAAATTCAAAAAGCCCATCCATCCTCATTTATTGCATCCTTCATATACCCCATCCATTGGAGGTATATTAAGTTTGATTCATAGTTTGATAATAATCACCGTAGACCCCCAAGACCTTAATGGCATATGATCGAGACCGAATTGTAGTCGAATGAGCCATGTCCGTCCGTCCGTCCGTCTTTCGGTAGTTTTTAGGCCTTAAATTTTGAGCTAGGAACTTAAAACATGATATCTGTTCTTTCTAGGTCCCGAAGCAGTACAAGTGTAAAAATGTTTGAAATCCGCCTACTGACACGCCCACTTTACTTAAAAGCATGAAAAATCAGAGTTGTCGTAGGAAGCTTAAATTTGGTATGCGATATCCTCGCTTAAGTGTATTGTGATTGGCATTTAAAAAAATGCGAAAACCGCCTCCTTGTAGGCGTGGTCATATGCACTCTAATAAACGATTTTCATTTCATGTATTTGCTTGAAATCCAAAATCTTGCACAATTAAATGTTCAGATAAGTGCGTAAGCTATCAACTCAAGTGAAACTTTTAAGTAAAAAATCTAATTTTTAATATAAAACTGCGATCAACACGTGTATACTGCATCTGATAAAAATGCGATAAAAAAATTATGTTTAATGAAAATGGGTTGATGCCACGCCCCTTTTTCAAGAAAAAATATTCTTAACCGACAAATTCTTAACACAATTAAAGTTAATAGGAACTGAAATTTAGCAACCAAAATGTTTGACGTATTTTGGAGCTTGACAGTGGTCAATTGGGGGTATCCAACGATTCGCCTAGGCGGAATGTAACCCTCGAACTAGTTTTACTTTTACTTTAATCTTCAACTTTGTGCCATAAAGTTTTAAATAATGTTTTAAAAGCAATGAACAAAAACAAAATAGCCATAAAATGTGCGACAAATATTTCTAAATATCCATGTCCAGCTTCACGTTAGAAAATCAACCAAAGAATATACCATCGGCCTAATAACCATTAATCTTCCAACAAATCTCAATCTATGGCTAAGAATAATTTACTGCATTTACTTGGGTCCATCCTATTGCATTAATTATTATTGCTACACGCTGAATTGGGTTTGCCCTTATGCTATACGTTACCGTAACTCAAGACTACATTACGATACTGATTATTCTTGTAATTGAATGTTTGCCCGTTTGAGTTGTTTAAGTGCGACTATTGTGACACAACCCAATAATTGTATGTTTCTTGTGTTGTCGTCTCTGTCTGTTTGCTGTACGCTTGGTCAATGACTAATTATCTGTCGTCATGTGATGACTCGAAGGAAATTGAAGGTATTGCTGATGTCCACTCGACCAAGTAGTCATTAATAATAAAATCTATCCAGTTATAGGACGAAATGGATACATGGTTAAATGTTGTTCCTGTTGAGCCAATTATAATTTACGTGAAGGCACTCATTTGTCCTGGTTAGATTTATTAATGCAAGATGTTTGGAAGTCTTGTTAGGTGGAAATTGAGTTGAACCAAACTTCTATAGACTGGGAAAGATGAAGTACCGGACCATCAGCATAAACGATTAATTATTCGTATTATAATGGAGACGAGACATCAGTTTCCAGAAACTCACTTACTGTGATATCAAAGGACAATTTAAGATCAAGTGTGCAGGAAGCGCCACAGACAGCCCTCAGGAGTAATTTGTTTGATGTAGGCGCTCTACTCAAGGGAATGGTAATTGGTAATGCATTTGATAGGCGAACGCCAGCCTATCAGAAACTGTGCAGAGAGGTTATATTAACTTTCTAGACTCTGCAATTTTTCAATAGAAAATTCCCATTGTTCAAAAGGGGGTTAAAAATATAGACAAGGTTCACTTTTATAATGAAGGCCTAGCTTATAGGAAGGGCTATTTACGCTAAAGAATGCATAAATTTGTTTTTGAAATTTGGAATTATTTTGAAATTTGGCTCTATTTAAATCTGTTTACCTATTCTGATTGCTTTTCAACACCATTTAAATTTTTCTGGCAGTAATTTATTATTGAAATTAAGAATTTTGTGTCACTTATCCAAACGCATAGGCCTAATAGAAAGTATTTAACCTAAATCTAATGATAGTAAGCACTGCATTCATCATTTTCAATCAAAAAGAAATCCCCTATTTTAAATGTTCGCTTTAAAGGAGTATGGGCCGATTTGGTCCTTAACACTAATAACAATGAGTGATGTTTTATTGGAAAGGTATTTTTGTGTATTTTAAAACTAATTATAAAAGTTTGTATGACTTACTTTGAAAAGCTGGGAAAAGTTACACGAAAAGGTGTTGGATTTGGTCAAAGGTCACCGCCAAATGGTTTTAATGGAGTATCTTGGTAACAGTAAAACAAACAGAAAAACTTTCAAGGACAAATTAGAGCTCTAGGAATTTACTGCAAATAATATTTAAAAAAAAATTTAGTAGCAGTATAAATAAATAGATGACGAAGGATTCGAACCCAGACCTCCGGCGTCTGGGTTCGAATCAGAAGAACATCAGATTGAGGATGGAGATTATCGTCAGCGGAGACTCTGGAACCTTAAGGGTAGATCCACGGAAACGGCTCTTCGCGAGGAAGTGTGGACAATTGACAGGTCCATACACTATAAAAAAAAATACACCTTAGCCTCCTTTTTAGACATTGGGGGAGCTTTCAACAACTTTCATACTGATGCTATTCTTGAATCTATGATCGAGCTGGGTACTGAGAAATCTATTAGGCGATTGACAATGGACCTCTTTGCTTGGAACAAGAATTATCCAGGCAACACTAGGTAAGAGTCGCTTAAGAGGAACGCCACAGGGGGGTGTCATCTCTGCCCTACTGTGGCTAGTAGCTATGAACAAATTTCAATATGTCAATATGTTTTGGCCGATTTAGACAAATTTCGAAACATTTTTGCTTATAACAATCGTGTGACAATATGACTCTATTATTGGTTCCAGGACCAACTTCCAGATATTTTTGGCCGCACAAGCTTTTTGAACGTCTTTCTGCAACCATATTTCGATTATTCTTTCGACATATCCGTCCGCTAATATTTCAACTACACTCTACGACTAAACGTAAAAACAGAGGGACCTGTACGGCTTAGTTGTCATCATACTTTTTATAATTTACTTAGCAATAAAAAATGCTGGCAATAAATGAAAAATAAAAAGATAATTGGTCGGACCTGGATTCGAACCCAGGACCTCCCAATTGTCGGTCATAGGTGTTACCATCTGCACCACAGCCCACTTCCATCTTGGGTGTCCAAATAGCCTACATGATCTCTCTGCATAGATAATGCACATAAACCAACAACAAGTAATCATATTTCGATTTGATACTTGTCTTGAAAAAATGTAAATATAAATGCCTCTCAACACAACCAAAACGATTCCCACATCAAAAGAAAAAATTTTTTTTTTGTCAGCAAATCATTGGGTAATTGCGAAAAATATTACCCATACGCCAGAGTGCCCAGTTTTCAAAAATTTTCTATACCACTCTAATTTGGTAATGTTCAGATAAACAAAATTACTCAGATAAATTGCGTCTTTGTCGGTTTTCAAGATTAGCGTTTTTTCAAAGATTTTCTCATCAAGGCTATTATAAGGCTCGTCCAAAGAGATCCAAGGATAAGTATTGTCTTATATTTCCAAACAAACGACAAAAACGAATTTCCAAGCCTCCTTGAAATTAATTTAGCGTACTCCAAGCCCATCCCGCCTTAAGTCTTATTTTAACATCATAACCTAGCATTTATTTTGACAGAGCACTTACCTGCCTCCCACAGTCATTACAAATTTAATGATGAAAAATATTACAGAAAAAAAAAACATAAAACCTTGGTGCTATGCTGAGTCCTATACGCAGATAAAGTGATTCCTATCAGACCATTTTCATTTATCATCTTAATACATCCTCATTAGCGGGCTGAGGAGAATCTTTCATTTACAGTCCCGCTGTTAGGATGCAGGAGTACGAGTACACTAACTTTATCCCCCATTCACAAGGATTCCATTCACTATGGCGTGCCATTCACTGCCTGTACACCTCATTTAACACTTTTATTTGACACCAGCTCTCGACTGAATTACGAGGAACAGGAAATTATGGTAATCCTCGAAAGCGAAAATCCCTAAGCCTTTATATTGTACACCGGCGCCATGTTGCTATGTTTTTTTTGTATTTGGTCTTGTGAAACCATTAGAGTACAGTTTTCTGTGAACGCTCCCAGGCATCCCGTGTCGATTTTAATTTACTTGGAAACCGTTGCGATAGTGTACATAAACCTGCCTCGTTTAAAGTATGCGTAAGAAGTTTAGGCACTTGGCGATAGGAAGAAAAAAATGAGTTCTCAGAACTTTCATAGACATCGTTTCATGTCAATCATGTGCTCCAAGAAATCCAAGAATAGTAACCAGGACCACACAAAAGCCTCCCGCTTCATCATGCATCACATGCTGACGTCCTTCAGAAGCACTCGCACACATGCTATCCCGCATAAAACTTGTGCGAAAGAATCACAAGGATTTTGAGTGGCATATTTATAGATGTCGCAATCTCATGTATTTAAATATCATTGCAGGACGTCGTTGGCACAATCCTTTTTTGCCTATTCCAACGCGTATCCAACTCACCAACCACCAGGGCTCACACCGCCCGGGCACAGCATATTTCTGTGACTCCCAAGAACGTGATAAAAATATGAAAATCTAGCAAACAACAAAAGGAAGGTGCGCTTCACACATTTGAATCCATATCCAAGGCATCATCTCAAGCTGTATGTAACAGCAAAGCAACCATCATAAAGACGACAACTCACGTAACACGAATTCATATGTGAATGAAAGCGAAAAAGGTTGGGTGGGGCGTTTGAGTATCCTGACACCATTCAGCTGAATAATAGCAGAGTCTGACAGTCATTAAAGCCACATTTCCATTTAAACACGTTCCCATTAAATCGTAACCATATAATGCTGAACAGGACAACGACTATGACGACGACGATGACGACGACGTTCAACATGTCGGCACAGGGAACAATAGGAGTCAGATTTTGGAATGTGTTTTCCTGCCAAAAGAAGAAAATGAAAAGGATGCTGTTTTATTTTCTGTTTGTAAGATTTCCATGAAGTGTTTTTGAGATCCTGTGCGTTGGCCTCATCAAAATGGCAAACAGGAATCAAACACAGGCCTAGGTAATGGGAAGTTGTTTTGGAACAGACTCCGTCGGCCTACTTGGATCCAAGCCCCGATAATCACAAATGGATACGACCTCACAGCAAGACGAAGCAATGAAAACAAAGGAAAGGCAAATAATAATAAACGCTCGTAAGTATGCCACACCAGGCAAGTGTCATAACACATATGATTCGGTCTGGGATTTGGTGCGGACCAAAGGATGCCCTGCACATGAAGGAATCTTTTGTTGAGACGTTTTTTCTCTTTTGCGGTTGAAATGGCTGCCACATGCAATTTGACCATTATTCTGTATTATCCTGGAATGGATCATTACCAGCACGGAGTGGTGGACCTGCAGGTTGATTTTAATTAAGCGATTTAAAATGTTGGTATACACAGGCAAATTTCTAATCCTTGTAGTTGACGAAGTGGAATTGGGTTAGTTTTGCGGTAAGTTAAGCTAGTCCGAATGTAGTTTCAACTGATGGAAATGTCCTCAACAACAAGAACCTTGCAAAACTCAAGGACTGTTAAGTGCAGTGGAGGTCTAAGTTAATGCACAGAGAGAGGGGGGCAAAAGCAACGAGTTATGTTTAAAACTGCACCAGCTTTTTTCTGATTATGCTCTGGACCAAAAAACAGATTTGTTCACAACATGGCAGCTAGGACGTAGGTGAACACTATAGTTTGCATGGTTCGCCCTATAAGAGGGCGAAACCTAGCGTAAGTAAGCATGAGAATAGCACATGACATTATGGGAAAATTAATTGCCATGCTGAGTTTGAAAATGTTGCTCAAGAGCCTCAAGTAGAGGGTACATGAGGGCGGCAATGTTGTGCCGGTGAGAAAAAATTGTTTTGAAATTTTAATAATCCGTTTGTTTTTTCTTTAAGCTTCAAGGTGCTTTAGTTGAAAAAGGGTTTTCCAGTTGTTTTACACGCCACCAAAATTAAAGAAAAGTTTATACGCTGCATGATTTCCGTGTAACAGGCACAAACGATACAGTCAAAGGACCTTGCAGAACTTCGGAATGATACGCTTGGAAAGTTGTTGCAATTCTTCTCCGGAAAACCTTTTTTTGTGCTTAAGACAAATTAAGTGCTGATTTAAAAAAACTATCACAGTTCAGACACGTGTTTAGTTCGACGTTAACTCTGGTATGAACTTAGATTAAATGTTTTTTTAAAGTGGCGTAGACAACTGACAGATCCTTTTCTAAACTCATAAATTTTAGTCAATAGATTGGCTTGGGCTTAAAATTGAAATCAACTAATTCTAATTTCCTTATAATAAAGAGAAAATGCGTTAAAAGCGAAAATTAATGCTTTAAAAACAGTTTTTTCCTAAAAACACTTCCTAAAAGTAGGCAAAGCTCAAAGCTTCGTATGAAACAAACATAGGAAATGGTAATAGCTTTAATATTTGTCATAATTTTTTTCCGGTTTACAATGAATTTTCGAAAAAATAAGGTTCGCTAAAAGTGGGATATGGATACTTTCTGGAAAAATGAAAAAGAGATGTCCCCCTTTGGACCGAGCATTTTTTGTCTCAGGGATTTTATAATAGCCCTCATCCCTGAAAAAATAATAGCATAGACAGATCGAAATGACTCACCCTGTATGTCTAAACTTTTTATATAATATTATTATTTGATCTAGTGACTTATATATTTTTTTATCTGACTTATATTATTATAAGTACGTAATAACAGCTTTTAATTTACATCCATTTATTTATCTATTTATTAATAAATTTATTTATTTTTTTTTTTTATTAATTAAAATTTTTTTTTCGTTCTTCCTTTCAAAGCTTATGCTAAAAAAAATACAATAATTTATACATATTTCCAGTTCCAAGCAGATAATGTTTCAGTAGAAAGATTTATGAAAGAATTAAATCTTTGTGGTGCAAGTTGTGCGACAGCTTTATATAAACATATTTTAGACGAAAACTTAAAAATCTATCTATCAAACATCTCGGGGCACTATTTCAGTGTTATATGTTCGCCTCTCCTAAAAGACTAAATTAAAAGAAGGTCCAGTTCTCCAGATAATCAGGCAGAAGTTTTCATTTTGGTCAAGTCATTTTTAACTTGCCCACACGTTTTGTGTAGCTCGACGTTATTTGATTCTGTTATAACTGAAGGAATGGAAGCGAATGAGTAGCTGCTTGATAATCATATAATTATGATTTAGCTGCTTGATCATATAATGTTTGAGGAATACTTGAGTTTTTCGCCCTATCCCAATCATTGTTTTTAATGAAAGGAGCAAATTTTGAGGGCAGGTCCTTGATATAAAAAAAAATCAAGCATTTAGTTCAACTAAATCAAGTTGACTTTGATTTTATACGAGCTGGTGAAAGCTAATTACGTTTTTTTGATTCTTAAATTGAGAGCTACAATTTAAAAATAAATAAATAAATAGAGTGGCGCAACAGCTCGAGGTGAACCAGGGCCAACTTCTCAACAATGTATGCTGTGTGTGTTAATTTCTTCAAATACAAGGGGACCTACAATTTTTCGCCGAATCCGAACGGCACTTTGAGAAGTTTTTCAAGACAAATGATACTCTCGGAGGGCTTGTCAGACCCTCGCGGAGGAGCTACAATTTACTTAGTTAATTTAGGTGTCACAACAGTCCTGGATAGACTTGAGTTCTAAGCAACAAACATTGCCATAAGGCTCTATATTTAGGTGTACTTGCTCCTCCTCTCTTTGAGGATGGGGCGTACTCATTCTTACTACTTATGGTGACGCTACAGTCAATGGTGGACATGGGCCTCAGCCATTAAGCTTCGCCTTAAGCTCTGTGTAGCCGTCTCCAGTTTCTTACGCGATGTTGGCTGAGGTCCTCATTCGCCTTAGACAATTCCCATGCCTCTGTAATGTAAACCAGGACTACTGGGGAGGATCATCCTCATTGTCCAATTCTTATTAGACGACACTTAAGCTACGAAATTATTACTGTTGTGCTCGATGGGCAGCACCTATAAGGTGAAGTTTCAAGAAAAAGTCTGCTAGAGGGTTTTACTTAGCTGATATGATAGAAGTGCGACAGACCCTCGGCCGTCGGAATGCAACCCCAAACCCAGAAATTAACCCCCTCCACTCATTCTCCATCCCTTTAAAAATCATAAATGAAAGAAAAAGGAACCTCAATTGTTCGATACTTTTTCAATGGCATTAGAAATTGCTTCAACCCACGCGCAATTTAACTCTTTAACTATGCCCATGGCTTCTGGGGGAACCAACATTAATTTTTGTGAGAGAAAAAAAAGAATCAGACTACTTTTATAAATCCTTGTTCAACTCTGTAAGTAACTTGAGCATGAGTGAGGTTGCAACTTAACGCACTGCTGCGGACGCTATAACTCGGGATAAGCCTTTATGATTGAACCTGTAGCTGAAAAAGTGCACGCCATTGCGCCTTAATAGAAGAAGACTAGAAAGACGAGGAAAAAAAGCAGCTGATCGATTGAGGGCGCAAAGAAGCTTGGCAAAAGGGGCAATCACTTCGGTCGACTCTTCGGAGGAATTTAAATGGGACCGGTCACCAGGCACAGCCTCCATTTCTGCTCAGCAAAAACGCAAGAAGAAGCGAGTTTCTTGGGCTGAAATGTTTAGTGCCGAATACTTAAGTTCTTTGTACTTTCATTTCTATTCATCCAACGGCGAAAATGGCAGTAGATCTCTTCGGAATTTGCGACATTAGCCCCAAATGGCAAAATACCAAGCTGCAATCAACGAAGGTGGTCAAAGCAGTGAAGTTTTTAACTTTGGTGGCTCGCGGCAGAAAAATCTTTAAAAAATTCAAGTTTAAGTCCATAAAAGTAAAAAAGGAAACCTCCAGCGCAAAACTCTACAGGTAGTCAACGTGGGGACCTACATGTAGTTATTCAATACGTAAATAACCTGGAGACTGGCTAGAAGCTTATAAAAGACAACCACTATTCTATTGGGAATCAAGGTCTAGAAAAATTTCGATGAGTAGTTAGCGACGTTACTCTGTCTCAAATGAACGAAGCTTACCTTATACTATTGAAAGTAGGAATAAAGAGAAACAATACTTCCTTCGAATAAAAATCATTTCGTAGGCTTACAAGAGAGTGAAAGTCTCACCATAGAAATTGGATTTTTAAAACAAAAGTTTTTATCTTTTGGTACAAAACGCAAACGTCATATAAATGGGGTCGATAAAAACTGAAGAGACGCAAAGCCTTTGTATAAACGAAAAGCATTGCCCCATATTTAAAGGATATATTGAAGAACTAACCAGTCGGCTTTAGTACGGCGATTTATGCAAAAACTTACTTTGTTCCTGACCAAGTTTAAATAGTAAAAATAAATAGGAGGGAACCATCTGAGCACTTTGTTTCTGTACAACATACATGAACTAAAGTATTGTTCGTCTCGTCAAAAATTTCATAAATTCTGTCTCAGATATGCAGCAAACAAAAACTCTTAAGCAAATACTTTAAAACCTTTAAGGCAACTTTTGTGAGATAATACTATCTATTTCCATACTTTTTTTCGCACCATAACCTCCAAATTAATGCCTTCCTTTGTCTGGCTATCATATTCGGAAACCTAGTATATCCTTGTTCACACAATCGTTCGTTTTCCCTGATGAGAGATGAAATTTTACCCTTCGCAAATAGTGCTTTATTTCTCTGTTTCTCGTTTAATTGTAGTTTATTTTTCCCTTACACCATCAAAAGGACGACAATATCAATTTCGCACCAGCATTGATAAATCAAAGATAACAATGTACCACAAAAGGTAGCCGAGAAGAGTGTAGAAGAGCGACACGACACCACTGACAAACTAAAGATTTTTCATTAAAGCTATTTTTTTTTGTGCTTTCTTTGTAAGTGAGTGCACACAAAAGGCATGGCACCTTTACCCCAAGTTTGTAGAGCCTCGAACTGTGGATGAGGGTCCGACAAAGGCCTCGAAAACAACAACAAAAATGACCTCACACACGAATGGTAGTGGCTTTGTCACACGTACCACATGTGGTTTTTAGAGTTCATGTGGGTTTTTCAAAAGGGGATATTAAATTTGGTGCCCTTGGATGAACTTTAAGTGTTTCCTTTTTTTAATATTCACAGCAAGGATTTTCCACATTCACCACACACTTTGGTGAGCACAATGTGTCTGTGGTTGAGGGTTGCAAGTCATGTGCGAGAAAAACTTCCCAACAAAGCCTTAAGGATAAAAGTAAAGTTAACATTTTTTTTTCTCAGATTTGGGAATTGATTGAGTAGAAGAAAAGCAGATTATGTGAACTTAAACAAAAGAAGTATTTGGTAAGTTTCAGGGCTGAGACAATCTTTAACTTTTCATTTAGCAGTGTATTTCATAAATCAACGTAGCATTAAGCCTTTTTTCGAGAAAAGCCTTTTTCGTTTGTTAAGCCTATAGAAATAGATCAGTCTGATAAAGATTAAAGGAAAAGTGTATCATCTGTGTAGAAATAGACAGGGTTGCTAAAAGTGTGCCCTAGAAGTTTTAAATGCGGTAAGTTCTGCAAGTATTCGAATATTCGAGAAGGGAGAGTTAAAAAGCATTTTTTGCTTACTGTAGGTATTTATCAAAGAAGCCTAAATCAGTGAAGAACGATAAGATTGCAAGTCCAAAATACTGTACACTATGCAAAAGTTCTAGATGCACCCAAAGTGGATGGCTATATGCATTAATTTGAAAAACCGAAGCCCAGAAAAGAGTTTCGTGGTGACAAATATTGCAACTCAAAAACTTTTGATGGATTCAAACATTACAAACTCTGCCGATATTCAAACTTTTGCAATATTAATATACGCACTTTCTTCTCAAATCAGCCAAAATAACAGGATTAAATTATGTTATACGCGTTTTATTTTACTTTATTCGGAAAATCATTCGAAAAACCGGAAAAACATTTTGTTTTATTCGGAAAACCCAAACGACAAAAATTATTGAAATTTAGTTCTTTCCTACTGCGGCATGACATGCGTTCAATCCTGTATCCTTGCTTAATTTTAACTTGTATTTCTCACCAATATTCTTATTGAAAACTTGCTTAACTGATCTATTTGCTCATCTTCCCAACCTTAGAAAAACTAGTTTTTCTTAATTTGCAATTTGTTACGCTAAACACACATTCTCAAAAAGCCATCGTTTCCCCCAACATCCCTTTAATTCCTCACTCTATAGCTTCTTAATATAAGTGATAAGTCGTTTGGAAAATTAATTAAAAAATTGAACAGCTGCACCTTGCAAAGAAAGGTACATGAAATAAGATCAAGAGCTGTTTTCAATTTAAAACCACCAACAATATCCTCATAAAAAATAAAACTCTTAACAAGTCGCTACAAAAATTCAATTCAAACAAAACCAAAAGAAAAAAGTTTTAGTCAAAAAAAAAAAAATGTATATCCCAACCCCTTTTTTTGCAGCTCTCCTCGATATCATCCTTTTGAGGAAAGAGATTGGCGCTGCTGTTCGCTACGTAATCCTAATTCCAACTTTTTGAAGTCACTTTTGTCTGGGATAGAAATTTTTTCCACTGAAATATATTTTTATCACGTATAACTAGAATAGCCTTTGCAGTTTATGTTATTCGAGCATGTACAGGGTCAAGAAGAAACCGAAAATAAATTCACAGTATCCCTGCAGTGTAAAACTGCAGTTGAATAACTGATGCGCTTGTCAAGATTGCAAAAATTGCAACGTCTGCCATCAACCATTAAAATACGCGGTATGCTGCAGCAGCGCTACGAGCGTCATTCTATAATAACTCTTAGCTTTTCAAGTAACTTGTGAGTATCCTTGCTCTTCAGTAGCATAAAAGCGTCAGGAGCACATTTTGCATTTAATCATTTTATTAATACACCAGCCCCATCATTGCATGAGGGTGGCTGTTCCTTTTTTTTAAGAGAGGTGCGGGGGAGTGTAGGATAATGATTTGACAGTATCAAACAAAACTCAGCAACCAGTCTTATCATATCCGTTGGGTTAACCGAAAAACAAATTTTCTAAAACAAAGATAAGTTAAGCACACAAACTCACATAAATACGCGGTGCTTAGAGCACTCATGCGTGACGTACGATATGTGTGTATAAAGCGTGATGTGTTCAGTGTAATTAGCGTACACAGCCCCAACAACACTCTTACACATTCGCAGAGGAATGCAAATAAAAGGAGTTAATGTTTGCCTTTCAACGATGATGAGGATACAGAGAGACATAGGCACAAGTGATTATCTGGCGAGGGCTTTGCTCCAGATGCGCCTCAACTCAAGTAGTAGGGTTTGTGGCCATAGCCACCCTCGCGCCAGGACATTTTTACGCAATTTAAGAAAACAACGATGTATACTTTTTGCGGCTGTAAGATTAATACAAAGTGAAAGTAAACATCAAATTACCCGGTGAAGTAGGCCAGAGAACACGTTTCGGCGTTCTCATTCAATTATATAAATGAATTACGCACTTTGCTCAGAGCTCATTGCTCATACTTTAAGGATTCACATTCACACAACAAACGCCCGCGACGGAGAATTTGCGAGAAAAAATAAATTCATGTAAGAAACTTTGAGCTCGTTAATTGGGTGTATTTCGAGAAGGATGCCAGTTAATGTCGAAGAGTTCAGCATAAGATGCAATTAAATTAAAACAAACGTTGGATGGATATACGTAATTGCGTTTGTCATATACACATGACAGTTTTCTTACGGTAACTCCTTGTCAAAAGGGACAGAAAAAAAAGTGTGGGTACTTCAATTGGATGAGCAAATTTATGTTGGAAAAATAAAGAGCGCGTGTATGGTATCAGCTCGAATGATCTGCTGTACTTAAGATGTTTTCTAGGGATTAATGGTAATTGACAGCCGAGGTGCTAGCGAAATTGGTTTGGGTTTGCTGAGTTGACAGAGCAAAATGCTTGCTCTAGTGGTTGTTCACCGACACACAGCTCGGGGAATTGGATGCTCGGCAATATATCTTTTATTCTTATTGCATGCTGAAGGACTTATCTCATTTTGTGTTTCTTTCGCAAGAAATGTTGCGTTTCTGTTGGAAAATTTTCGAATTGTATGCTAATGAGCGATAAGACATTTTTTTCAGAATAGGCTTGATCAACATATATTAGTACAAAGTCTCTTCCAGGGAAAAGGCTTAACTTATTGGGTTTTAATTTTAGAGACTTTTGAAAGATTGGCACACGAGTTCCGCAGGTTAAATGAGGTAAGTTACATATATAATTTCGATCCATGGTTCATTTCGGATCAGCTCACAATATTTGGTGAGTTTGTGTTATAATAATTCCCAACTTGATACGTTTTTGAACATAGTTTTCTGTTTTTTTTTTTTTTTTTAGCGCGTGTTAATAATGGAAAAAGGACCTTTTGTGGTATCACTACGTTGTCCGTCCATCCGTCCAATCGCGTTATAATTTCTGATCGGTACGTCGTAGAAATACAAAATTTGGTGTGCTTATGAGTCATTTTTTCAGGTGGCGATGGTAAGATGGGAGGATACTGAAATATAATACAAAAATATAATTTTTTGAAAATATTGAAAGGTTTTTGAGAAACGAAGTTTTTTTTAATCTTTTTGATGCCATAACTTTTGAACTGCTTAGTGCACAAGGCCAATACTGAGCACATGTCCAAAACAGCCCAAAAAAACGAAGGGTTGAAGTCATATTTTCCATAAAAAGTTTTGATTCTTAATTACTTACTTAAGGTGGCGCTACAGTCCGGGGTGGACCTGGGCCTAAGTCAACAAGCTTCGCCAGCCAGCTCCAGTTTCGCACGCGAAGTTGGCTGAGGTCCCCTTCCACTTGCGTGCGCCACCTGAGTCTCGGTGTCCTCTACTGCGCCATCCCTGCGGTGTGGATTCGAAGAAGGGCGTTGGTGTCCATCCGCTCTAGATGACCCAGCCATCGTAGACGTTGTGTTTTGACTCTTTTGGCTAGGTCGGTATCGCTGTACAGCCCGTACAGTTCGATGTTATATCTCCTCTTCCACTCTCCGTCTATGCAGACGGGACCGTAAATCGTCCGAAGAATTTTCGTCTCGAAACACCCTAAAGTGTTTTCATCCGCCTTTGACAGGGTCCATGCTTCTGCGCCGTAAAACAGGACTGGGATGATGAAGGTTTTATACATGGACACTTAAGTTGCTCGAGAGAGGGCTTTGCTACTCAATTGCCTCCTTAGCCCAAAGAAACAGCGATTGGCAAGAGTTATCCTTCGTTTGATTTCAGCGCTGGTGTCATTGTCTGAATTGATAGCGGAACCCAGGTAGACAAAGTCCCTAACTACCTCAAAGTTATAGCTGTCGATTGTGATGTTTTGTCCAAGACGTCGGTGTTGGGTGTCTTTTCTTGATGACAGCATATACTTGGTTTTGCCCTCGTTGACTGCTAGAACCATATTCGCCGCCTCCCTCCCCATACTCACGAAGGCTTCACTGACATCACGTTTTGTTCTACCGATTATGTCAATGTCGTCTGCGTATGCGAGTAGTAAAACGGACTTTTGAAAGATTGTACCTCTGGTGTTGGCGCGAGAGTTCTGCACAATTCTCTCAAGTATGATGTTAAAGAAGTCGTATGACAGCGCGTCGCCTTGTCTAAATCCTTTTTTGACATCAAAGGGGTCGGTGAGCTCTTTGCCGACCTTGACGGAACAGCGTGAGTTTTCCATCGTCATCCTGCACGGACTGACGAGTTTGGCAGGGATGCCAAAACTAGACATTGCGCTAGTGTCTGGCAGGGATGCCAAAACTAGACAGCTCGTCTCTATAGATGCTGTCATACGCGGCCTTGAAATCGATGAAGAGGTGGTGTGTATCGATTTGGAATTCCTGGGTTTTCTCCAAGATCTGCCGCAGTGTGAATATTTGATCGATGGTGGACTTTCCTGGCCTAAAGCCACACTGATATGTGCCTATCAGATTGTTGACAAACGGCTTCAGGCGTTCACACAGTACAGCAGAAAAGATCTTGTATGCGATGTTAAGAAGACTTAAGCCCCTGTAGTTGGCACAACTCAGAGGGTCTACTTTCTTCAGGATCGGGCAAACAATGCTGAGGTTCCATTCGTCGGGCCATATCTTGCAGATCTTCCGACCATATCTTGCAGATGAGCTGGTGCATGCTCCTAACCAGCTCATCGCCAGCGGATTTAAAAAGTTCGGCAGCTAGGCCGTCTGCTCCGGCTGCTTTGTTGCACTTGAGCTAAGACACAGCTACTTTCACCTCCTCCAGGTCGGGTGGGCGGTATCGTTCGTGTGCTTCGTCGGTAACGTCTTCGCCCGGGTTGAATGGTTCGTTCTGCCTGACAGCGGTATTTGGTTCGTCCTCCCCGTTATACAGTCTGCAGAAGTGGTCTTTCCAAATCCTCAGCACCGACTACGATTCTACAACGATGTTCCCTTGATGGTCCTTACAGGCTTCAGTTCGTAGTTTATACCCTTGGCAGGACCTTTTGATCCTTTGGTAAAACTTTCTCACCTCATTCCTGTTGTAACATCTCTCTATCTCTTCAATCGCGCGCTTCTCGTGCTCTCTCTTTTTCCTTCGGAGAAGCCGGTGCTCCTCTCTCCTCCTCTGCTCGTAGAGCTCGCGAGCAGCTCTAGTCCTTCTGTGCAGCGCCGCTTTGTATGCTTCCTATTTAGCTGCATGTGCTTGCCGGCATTCATCGTCAAACCAGGGGTTTCGTTGTGGTCGCCGTGTGAAACCCAGCACTTCAGAGGCGGCGTCTCTGATGGCATTTTGACAGTGTTGCCACTGGCTATCAATACTTGATGCTGGTTGCATAGGACTTCGTAGAAGGTTTTGAGAGACTCGGTTGGAGAAGGACCTGGCGATCTCTTGCGATTGTAGTCGGCCGACGTCAAACTTCCTCACAGTATTTCCATTACTTGGCGCTGGTCGGGATATCCGCAGCCGTACCTTGGCTACAACAAGTTAGTGATCCGAGTCAATGTTGGCCCCTCGGAAAGTTCGGACATCCATGAAACTGGAGGAGTGCCTTGCGTCGATCGCAATATGGTCAATCTGGTTGACGGTTGATTGATCGGGAGATCTCCATGTCCCTTTGTGGATATTGAGATGCGGGAACTGTGTACTTAATGTCGTAGCTAGGGCACTGCTCATAAGTTTTGTCCAGGAGCTCGAAGAACATATCTTTGGTCTCGTCATCTTTCTCCTCTGTGGGGGCATGTGCGCATATCAGGCTAATGTTGGCGAATTTAGCCTTTATGCGGATCTTCGCGAGGCGCTCGCTTACAGGGTTGAAGCTCAAGACTTTTTGCCTAAGTCTGCCTCCAACAACGAAACCACATCCAAATAGGCGCTGTCTTTGATGCCGATATACGCAAAAACCGGTGGCCAATTTAAATATAGAATAGAAAATAGAAATGAAAAATATCCAATGCAAGTTGATGTAATTATGCTATTGCGAAAAAGCCTGACGGGAAGTCAAAAAAAAAAATACCAAAACTATTGTTTTAGGGTTTTGAAATTTAAAAAATTATAAGAAAGGTCAACAGAGCGTATGTCTCCCTCTCCATCTCCCAGAGGGTATAAAAAGTATAATTTAGAATAAAAACCGACAGAGAAAAAAACGAGACAATAAATGCAACAGTGTGTACGCAAAGTTGAAAACCCCATCTTATTCCACATTGCAAAAAGCTGATGTTATTGTTATTTTTTGACATTTTATATGTAGTGCAAACTTCGAAAAGGGGTGTGGTCCAACCGGCCCTTATTACAAACTCTCAATATTAACAGGCATTTCCAAGTTACGCTAAAATGATGTAGAAGTGCATTTTTTTGGTTCAAATTGAATATTTTTGAAAAATCGACTTTTAAAAGAGGACGTAGCTAAAAAATTCGAGTAAACAATAAATGAAAAGAAACTTCGATTACCTTACCTGCTAATAATTTAGTTTCATGCTTTCCTTAATTACGCTTAAGGCCAGTCGAAATAACGTTTTTCTGAAAAATTTTAGGTTTTTCTTCAATTCTGCCTCCAAATGTGGGTCTGGCCTAAAGTCTTGTATGAACAAAATAAAGAACAAAGTGTTTTCTACATAAAATATTAAGCAACATTTTTTCAAATTGGAGCAAAAATGTTGAGTAAGATCCATTTGAAAATGTACCCCTAAAAAAGATGCCACGCCTACTGGAGAAGGTTTACCAATAAAGTTTTTCTTTTTTGTGTCTTACATTCATTAGGAGGTGCTAAATTTCAAATTTAAACCTTTTAAGGCGTCTTACAGTTTTGAAAACTCTAGAGGTAGTTGCACATTTCGACCGATTGGGGGCGTATATTTGGGTGGATTTAAAAAATTTTACGCTTTTAGTGCTTGGCATAACATAGAGACTACCTACGCATAGAATTTCAGCACCCTAGCTGAAAATTTAAGACCTAAAAACATGTGGAATACAGACGAATGAATGGACGGACATGGCTTCTTGGATTCAGAATCCGGTCTCGATCTATGCCCTTAAGGTCTTGGAGGTCTACAATTTATATTTTACCGTGGTACAAACTATGTGACAAACCTAATATACCTCCTATCCTTTGGGATGTGGCATAAAAAACCTAACGGAAACTAAAAAAAATCAAAACAATTATTGTTTTATGGATTTGAAGTTTAGAAAATTATAAGAAAGATTAAAAGAACGTATGTCTCCCTCTCTATCTTCCAGACGGTATAAAAATTATAATTTTTAAATAAACTAAGATTTCATATTTTAAAATTAGAAAAAAGAAACTATAGCAGTTTTGAAATAGTAAATGGTTTCTGTGGCGACCGGTCAGCGACGACGAGCTTTGATCTTGCGCTCTGATTGATAGCTCTCTCTGCTTATCACGCTTGCAGCTTGGCGCTCTCGACACCCACGATGCGCATTCTCTCTCGCTGATCTTTCGACACACGATCGCGACTGTCGAGACAGTCTATTACAGATCGTAGAGGCGCGTATACGTTATCTTAAGTATTATCAGCAAATAAAGTGAATATTTATATATATATGTGAGTTTGCTATTTGATCTATCGGCACCGGTCATTACATTGGCGACGAGGTAAAGCACGTAGAAATAGTTCAATTATTAATAAATCATTTTTTGATATGAACATGATCGGTACCTATGTTGTCACGAATGCTAAAATATAGAAACTCTTTGCTTGCAGTGTGAAGTGCAAGAAAAAGTAAACGGAAAAGCGCGAACGAGAAAGTTTATACATAAAAAAAAAAGTGAGTAAAGCCCATTATATTGGCCTGACTTGTTGTAATCGCATTAAATTGCAGGAAAGAGAATTACATTAAATTGTAAATCAATAGCATTCAATTGCTAGGCTGACATTAAATTGTTATGCCCTGAGGAAAAGGGGAGAGGTGGAGGAGCAAGAGTGAAATAAAAGCTTCACTCCGAGCAAAGGTAAAGGAAAAAAAAAGAAAGAAAGAAAGGAAGAAAAGACAAGAAATAAGAGCTTTAATTGTATCACAGGTATTTCGGGGAAGGAGGATGAGTGATCCGGGGATAAAACCATTCCTTTGTAATACGATCGACAAATCTTTGATTCGATCAGAATGGGAAAAATGGTATCGATCATTTTCCCTTTATTTGGATTCGGAAGAGATCACTGATGGAGTAAAAAAGAAAAACAAGCTGCTCCACCTGGGAGGACCGCAGCTACAGGAGGTAATATTTATTATTCCTGGCGCCTTGGTGGCCACTGGTGGTGAAAATGTTTACACGGTTTTGGTAACGAAACTTAATGACTACTTTTCAACGTCGAGGAACTCGACGTTTGAGAGACATTTATTTCGGGCAATAAAACCAGAGGATGGGGAATGTTTTAACAAGTTTGTTTTGCGTCTGCGGAATCAGGCAGCGAAGTGCTCGTTTGTGAAGTCTGAGCAGGAAGTCATTGACATAAATATAAAAGACAAGGCCATAGATGCGTGGGCTTCACGGGATCTAAAGAAACGGCTACTGGAAAAGGAACATTCCCTGGACGAGGTAATAGACATGTGCCAAGTAAATGAGCAAATATCGAGCCAGATGTAGACTATGATCCCGACACCATCGTCTAGTGGGATCAATAAAATCTTCTCTATGCCAAAGGACAGATATTCAAATTACGACAGGGAATGCCAAAGATGTGGGCGAGTAGGTCATCTCGGAGAGAGTAGTAGCTGCCCGGCGAAAAATGTTAGGTGCAATAAGTGTGGGTTTATGGGTCATTTCGCCAGAAGATGTAAGACTAAGACAGATAAACGGAAGAACAATTTGGAGGATACGTTCCGTTCAAAAAGAAAGAGGTATGGCCAGTCGGATATAAGGTTTATAGACGAAGAAGAGAAAAGGCAAAATGTGACAAAAGGGGAAAGGGTTCGTGAACACGACTGTTTTGAAATCACCGAAGGATTAGGTGAACCATCTAATGGGAATATTATGTGCTATGTTGATGGATGTATGTTGTCGATGCTAATAGACTCGGGGTCGCGATTCAATCTTATAGGAGAAAAAGACTGGGAACATTTATACAAGAACTCGAAAGCATTGTTTAACACTCGAAAGGAATCACCAAATCGTTTTAGAGCGTACGCAGGTAGGGACCTGCTGGAAACGATATCGGTTTTTGAAGCTCCCATAAGCGTAAATCATCAAGCTGAATTAATAGAATCGTTCTACGTTATTAAAAATGGGAAACAATCCTTACTAGGACATGAAACAGCTATTAAATTAAAAGTTCTTGAACTTGGAATTGATATTAATCAAGTGGGAGAACATCGACCGTTTCCAAAAATAAAAGATATACAGGTTCAACTATCGATAGATGAGTCAATCAAGCCAGTACAACAACATCTACGTCATATTCCATCTGCGTTAGAGGAAAAGGTTGAACGCAAGCTGGAGGAAGCAGTTGAAGATGACATTATCGAACCTGTTTACGGGCCGACTTCGTGGATTTCCCCCATTGTAATCGTTTTAAGGAAAAGAGAGACTGCGGTCCAAAGTATGGTGGCCGCTTATAGACAGGGAGGTAGAGTCATTCGTGAAGCGCTGTCGCGAGTGTCTGCTGGTTTCAAAACCTTCACCACCGGTTCCCATGCAACGACATCCGTTTCCAGATGGACCTTGGCAATGTGTCGCGTTGGACTTATTGGGTCCATTACCCAACCACGATTTCGTTTTTGTGATCATTGATTACTATTCGCGCTACCAGGAGGCAAAGTTTATGAAGAAAATCACATCAGCGGATATCATTACTTGCTTGGAGGAAATTTTCTGTAGGTTAGGCTACCCTAAGTCGATAAGGGCGGACAATGGTCGGCAGTTCGTTAGTAACGAATTCAAAGCTTACTGTAAAACCAACAATATTAGGTTAATCACCTCACCCCTCTATTGGCCACAAGCGAATGGCGAAGTGGAAAATATGAACAAATCTGTTCTCAAGCGACTCATAATTGCCCACGAAAAAGGGGAAGATTATAAGAGGGAGGTACAAAAGTTCACCTTAATGTACAATGTTACACCTCATGGTACAACCGGTGAGGCACCGTCGAAGCTTCTTTTCAACAGAGCAATAAGGGACAAGATTCCCTCTGTACAAAATATAAGCGAAGATATTTTGGACTCAGAGGCGCGAGACTTGGACACAATAAGAAAACAAATGGGAAAAGAAAAAGGAGACAAAGACCGGGGAGCAAAAGAGAGACGTATTGATATCGGCGATAAGGTTTCGCTCCGAGTTCTGGTTCCTGCAAGCAAATTAACATCGACTTTTGACTCAACCGAGTTCGAAGTAGTTGAACGGGGCACGAGCGAGGTAGTGGTTCGGGGAAAAGACGGAAAGACCTTCAGACGAAATGTAACACATGTAAAGAAAATTCCAACTCCACCTGAGACACCCTTGGAACAGTCGACAACTGAGAACTCTAGCGGTAAGCCAACGGACGAAGCTAAAGGAAATGTTGCAGACACTGATCAGATGGGAGATTCCTCAATAAAGTTAAATCTAAAAAAAATCGGAGGGATGTGGCGACCGGTCAGCGACGACGAGCTTTGATCTTGCGCTCTGATTGATAGCTCTCTCTGCTTATCACGCTTGCAGCTTGGCGCTCTCGACACCCACGATGCGCATTCTCTCTCGCTGATCTTTCGACACACTATCGCGACTGTCGAGGCAGTCTATTACAGATCGTAGAGGCGCGTATACGTTATCTTAAGTATTATCAGCAAATAAAGTGAATATTTATATATATATGTGCGTTTGCTATTTGATCTATCGGCACCGGTCATTACAGTTTCCTTAATGGGCTTGAAAACACTTTAGCTGACTAACTTAAATGATGCTGCTTGCAAATATTTTCATCGTAATTTCTGGACCATTTACTAAACATCTACCAAACTTCATGAAAGCCTAACTACATCAACGTTAATCTAGCAAATAAAGATTTGAAAAAAACTAAAACTTATTCAGAATGTATATAGAAATAATTTTGATAGATTATAGATTTTTTCACAATATAATCTTTAATCTATCAAAATTATTTCTATATACATTCTGTAGATTTTTTCACAATAAAAATCGTAGTTGTCACGCAGACTAATTGGTCGTGTCTTCGCTGCTTTTGACAGTTACTATAAATACCTATCGCCATATGAACACTTTGCAGTTGAAATACAGTGCCCAAGATTCAGCACCCAACCGTCATCACAAATCAATTGTGTTTCACCTACTTTAGACACAGAAATAAATTCAGACCATAAACAGATCTGAGTGAGCTGAGTCGGCGTAGTGGTTAGTGTGTGCTTACTACGCCGGAGTCTGGGTTCGAATCCTGCCATCGTCACCTGAGAAAAACAAGCCTTCTTTTTCACGGTCCCCACCTCCGCGAGAGTCTGACAAGCCCTCCGAGAGCATCATTTGTCTTGAAAAACTTTTCAAAGTACAGTTCGGATTTAGCAAAAAAAAATTAGGTCCCCTTGTATGTGAAGAAATTAACACACACAGCATATATTGTTGAAAAGTTGACCTTGGCTCACCTTGAGCTGTTACGTCACTCTATTTATTTATGAACCTTTTTTAAGCAATGATTCAAACTGAGTGCATAAATTTAAAGAAGCCTCGCATTCGGCCTCAAAAAAAACAAAACACGAACATTTTACATCCTTCGACCTCTTTGGCTTGTTTTCGTACGCATTCTTCCGATACACATACCAACATCAATCAATCATTGTGCACACTGTTTACAGTTCAATATTCGCCACGTAAACGTCTTACTGAATTTGTCAAACTGTCAATTCAACAAATTTTTCGTAAGCCCCACGGCCATCAATCTGCATATTAAAGCAAGTTTTGCCCTACATCAAAGTGTTTTTTTTTATAAGGCAAATACGACTCCTCGATGATTAAATGGGTTTCAGCATTTATTGCGTAATCGTTTGCCTGTAACATTTTTGAAAAACTTTACACAAAACTTTGATTTGTTTGAGAACACATTATGTGGAGATGGATTCAGCTTATAAATAAATCTACTTGTCTGTCCTTTACGCCAATGGTAAGGCATTGGCATTTGAGTTTTCATGGAGTAAATAATTTTCGGTAAGTGCTTGTTAGGTCGAATATATCTATTGGAAAGCCATCTCACCATTAGACAAACGTAAAATTCAAATGTGAGCAGCCTTTTTTAAGTTGTCAGTTTTTTACCCTTTATACACTCATACACTCGCATTTCCAAATAAATATTACCTACAAGGAGAACTTAATGTTCGTATCTAATCGCATCGTATCAAATTATCTAGGAAATTGTATTTGAGGGAAATTCAAAATGTATTTATTTCTGAGTTCCGAGAAAGCTAACAAAAATATAATAATGTAGGCAGGTATTCATATTTCATAAAACTTTTTCAACAGAAACCAAACTTGTGATTCAATTTTCTTTCAATAACGGCATAGGGATTTCCAAAAACTTAAGAAAAGTTTACTCTATTGGAAAAAATCCTAGAAATTGTCAGTCTTACTACATCAATACAGCATTATAAAATATTCCATTAAAATAATTAGGTTTGTAGAGGAAGCTTAATTTCTGTAGACAAAGCTACTTACAGGAAGAGGAACAATCCAATTACATTAAAAAACCCTCAGAAAGATACAATTTTGGAGCAACTGCTTACCCTACCTTTCGAAGTGCCTGTTGAAGAGGTATTTCGTGGAAAATTTTTTGTGCATCGACCAACTTTGCCAACTTACATTGTGTCAAGGGGGTTTCACAAAAGAACCCACAACAAAAAGTAAAACAATCTTGTCATAATGCAACTCCGCAGTAGGCAAACATCCCATGCGCAAACGAAAATCGTACTTTTCGACGGCAAGTGTGTGTTTTTCAACGTAAAGGCTTTCAACGCTGCAGGTGTGAATAAAACAAAAGTATTTTCTGTGCCTACGTGAAAATGCATACGTTTAAGGACCTTTTTAGCCTGCAGGGTAAGACAACAACGTTCTAAGGTAACACTATGCGGAACAATAGACGGACTATGTCTGGAAAGTTTTAGACCAACCTCGGCATCCACGCTGCATGTAGTTGATGGATAAGTTGATTTGAAATGGAAGGAGAAAGGACATAGGCATTTACTACAGCTGCCGCAAAAGACTACACATGTGGATTGCGAATTCGCCGTGGAGAATCGGCTGAAGTCGAAAGTCATTGACTGCAAGCCGGTTATCACTTGGGTGTGATCCGCATCAAAGGCACTTTCCAAAAAATCAGCCTAATATGTGCTTTACCGAATACGCTAAGTATTCCAATTCCTTAAGACCATGTGAAAGTTGTACTCGGGGACTTTATTTGAAAGGTCAGAAAGGTGAATATCTTCGGCGGATAAGCCTCCACGACTATGATCATACATCAGGTAGCGGCTACCGACTCATAGATTTTGTAGCACTGTGCTTGTAGCACTGTGGGGTGCCGTGGCATGCATGCAGTGTGTGTGATTACTACGCCGGAGATCTGGGTTCGAAGCCTGCCATCGTCACCTGGAAAACAAGACTTGTTCTCTTTCACGGCCCCCACCTCCGCGAGGGTCTGACAAGCCCTCCGAGAGTATTAATTGTCTTGAAAAACTTCTCAAAGTGCCGTTCGGATTCGGCAAAAAATTGTAGGTCCCCTTGTATGTAAAGAAATTAACACACCAGCATGCATTGTTGAGAAGTTGACCCTGGTTCACCTCGAGCTGTTGCGCCACTCTATTTATTTATTTATTTATTTGTAGCACTGTTATAAGCAGCACCAGGTTTCCATGCGTAGGGTCGAACCTAACATTTCAAATGTGTACAATTTTGGAGGGGCAAAAGTCGACCTTTGCCCTTTTTTATAATGGCTAAATTCAAAACTCGAGAAAAAGAAACTCAATGTTAGGACGCCTCAGCACACCTGGAGTGCGTTCACTCTCCCCAGACATCAACAACTAGTGGAGCCAGAACTGCGACACGATCAAAAGCGTGGCTGAATCAACTTTAGGTTTTTAGCCACCTTTAAAAATAGTTCTTGGTATGATGATGATTTCGTGAAAAGGAAAAAAGTGAGAGGAGATGCTTATGCGAAAATGTCGCAGCAAAAAACTAGATATGAAGAGTATCGAGCCAAGAGAAAGGAGGAGAAAATGATGCAGCGTAGGAAAAGAGGGCCTACGCAATCTCCTAACTCAAGGACGTCGAAGAGCCGAACAATCGAAACAAGACCAGAAAGTTCTATTAAATGGCCAAGCCACTGGCTGCTGTCTTAAGAACCGATTTGCAGTCTCTTCATCGAAGAAAACCTATAGTCACGAAAGCAGAGTAATTTCAAGCAGCTCCTTAATGGGCAACATGTAGACAAAATAGAGGAGGTACTAGGGAGAGAAGAAGCTGTACTAGAAAAGAACAAAAGGCCTGGCAACCAAGAGAAAGTCCCACCACCTGGTATTGAATTGGTTAGCTTAGCTATAAAAAGGATTACAACAACAAGGCCGCGTTTACTTATGGTTTACCTTCGGAGCTATTCAAATATGGAGGTGATCTTTTGGTGGGGTACATGCACCAAATCATTAGCTAAGTGTAGGTGACAGAAAGCATGCCCGGTGGCAGGGTAATGAGTTGCATATACCTTATCTTCAAGAAAGGCGATCCTATGTCTTGCAAGAACTATCGAGGTATATCCCGGTTGAATGTCGTATTTAAGATCCTTTAAAATCCTTTAAAATTTACTGTGTGAAAGCTTTAAGCCATTCTGTGACACACTAAGCGGCAACAACCATTGTGGCTTCCGACCAGGCAGATCGCCCATTGACCAGGTCATAACACTAAGTCGAGACACGCCACTTTTTCATCGACTTTAAAGCTGCATATGACTGCACGCATCGTCCAGAGCCCTACCTGGCGATTTAATTCAAAATCCCCAAAAAACTGAATCAAACTGTGAGGCATAACCTTTGGCAGCAGCTGCTCAGAGCTGCTCCTATATGTACCAGATGATAGTGCCTGGCGTTAGAAACGATATTGACATCATTGCTCGCTCCAACCATACCGTAATAGAAGCTTTAACGGCAATTGAAGAGCAGGCGAAGTTATTTGGTTATGAAATAAGATTAGACCAAGTAAAGGGTGATTTTTTAGCTGGTTTGGTTTTGGCAACACTGGTTTTGACAGCTGACGTGTGTTTAGTACCTTGTGTCACTGTCAAACAGCTTCAGTTTGGTTTGCAATTTAACCATGGATCGTCTAACAAATGAACAACGCTTGCAAATTATTGATTTTTACTATCAAAATTCGTGCTCGGTTCGAAATGTTCATCGCGCGCTGCTTCTTTATGGTCAATGCAAGTGCGAGGCGAGTTTGGTGAACAGTTAATTTCACATTTCGGGCCGGTCAATTGGCCGCCTAGATCGTGCGATTTGACACCATTAGATTATTTTTTGTGGGGGTATTAAAGTCTAATGTCTATAGGGACAAGCCCGCTTCGATTGACGCACTGGAAGCCAACATCCATGCATTCATTCGTGAGATACCGGCCGATATGTGTGAAAGAGTTTGCCAAAATTGGACTCAGCGGATGGGCTACCTGAGACGCAGCCGCGGTCAACATTTGCATGAAATTATCTTTAAACATTAAATTGCAAGGTTCAAACTATCGATTCAAATAAATATTTCATTATTTTTTTCGAATTTTTTGTGTTTTTTTTTTTTTAAAAGTTCTCAATCAGTTCTCAAACTTTTAGCGATTAAATCGCTAAAAGTTGGCAAGTCTGCTGGAGTTGATGAAATCCGGCCAGAAATGCTCAAGGCAATGGGTGAAGAGGGTGTTAAATGGCTAACACGTGTCATTAAGGTGGCCTGGGATAGCGGGAAGGCACCTAGCGATTGGCAAACGCGAGTTATAGTGCCCATTTTCAAAAAAGGGAACAGGAGAGATTGCGCCAACTATAGGGGCATATCTCTCTTGAGTCTTCCGGGAAAAGTATTCACGAAGGTGTTGGAAACGCGTTTCAGAGCTGTAATCGAGCCTTTGTTACGGGAAGATCAGTGCGGCTTTCGGCCTGCCAACCGACCAGCTTTTTACTCTGAAGGTTATCCTTGAAAAGGCCTGGGAATATGCCAAACCGGTCTATGCGTGTTTTGTAGATATGGAAAATGCGTATGACCGAGTCCCTCGGGATACACTGGGGAGAGTTTTGCAGGACTATGCGTTAAGTGGGCCTCTTCTGAGAGCCATCCAGTCTTTGTACGGAAACTGCAGGAGCTGTGTTCGGATAAATGGCGCCAAATCCCGTCCTTTTGATGTGCGCGTTGGACTTCGCCAGGGCTGTGTTCTGTCGCCGCTCCTTTTCATAGCATATATGGACTGGATGGTGAAGCGCAGTCTTGGCGAGCAATGTTTCGAATTGGCTGGCATCAGGAAGAGCCATCTGCTTTTCGCAGATGATTTGGCCATCCTTGCATCATCCAAAGAGGAACTTCAACGAGCACTGGATAGGTTTGCAGTCGTCTGTGGTGATGCTGGGATGAAAGTACACTTAAACAAATCGGAAGTGATGGTTGTTTCCCGGACTTCTGTGCAAAGTACCCTGCACATAAATGGATTTACATTAAAACAGGTGGAGAAGTTTAAGTATCTCGGGGTCTTTTTCACGAAAGATGGGAGGAGTGATACTGAGTTGTCCTGTAGGATTGGCCAAGCTGGAGCAATAGTAAAGGAACTGCGCCGGCCGGTCATCAGGAAAGCTGAGCTTGGAGTGAAAGCAAAGATCTCAGTTTTAAATTCAGTGTTCGTTCCGACCCTCATCTATGGTCATAAAATTTGGGTAATAACCGAAAGAATTAGTTCGCGGGTACAAGCTGCCGAAATGAGATTCCTGAGGTGCGCTGCTGGTGTTACTCTAAGGGACAGAGTGAGAAACGTCAGTATTCGTAGGAATCTTAATGTTGAGTAGCTTCTTCTCCGAGTGGAGCGATCGATTCTTCGATGGTTTGGACACGTTGTTCGCATGCCCTCTGACAGTCTTCCTAGATAGGTCATGCTAGCCGATATGCGAGCGCGTCGCCTCCCTGGTAGGCCAAGAAACAGGTGGGATCAGGTAAAGAACCTCTCTGAATCCCGCCTGGGGATTGCGCCGGAGTCTCTTGAGTTGGTGGCGGAGGATCGAGAAAGATGGAAGGACCATTTAGCCACCCTCGCTCCGCGACTCTTTTAAAGGATAAGCGGCATTCGAAAATGATGATGATGATGATGAAATGTGAGCAAAACTCTTCTGAAGAAGAACAAAGTGTAAGATCTACAAGACACTTATTTTTGCTTTCTGCTTTATGGCGGAGAGTGCTGGACGATAAGCAAAGAAAAAGAAATTATGTCTTTCGAGAGAAAAATTCTGCCGCGAATGTAGGAGCAGATATAAGCAAAAAGACAAAACACTACATTCGCTTGGACCCATCGAGTCGATGGACAACAACGCCGGTTCAAAGAGTGGATGGACAACAACTCTCTTTCTTTAGGACCGAGAAAGAAATTGAAAGAAGCGTGCTCAGGACCGCAGACGATGAAAGGCTTTTGTGAACCAAGTAAAGACCCTTCATGAATCGAGAACCCTTAAAGTAAGTAAGTATTATTTTTTTTACAATTTATATTGTGTTCAAAGTATTTTGTGAACAATTTTATCGTTTCAGCTTCTTAAAATCATTTCTTTACATAGAATAGCTTTTGTAACTTTTTCCTTTAAAATCCGCCTCAAGGTTGAGTCGTCCCTAAATTAAATATTATATAGTGCATATTGAAGGCCCGCTGACCTCCTGTAACCAACCTGCTTGGAAATATAGCTTGTACCCCAATTTCACTGTTATCATTAAACCATTTTTAGGGTTTTGAATTTTTCGAACCAAATTTTGAATGGCAGAATTTTTTTATAAACAGCCCAATTATTTTTATAATATTAACGAAATAAAAAATAAGGCAAAGGCTGTAGGTAAATAAATAAATGAATAGACTACTCACCTAAAGCTTTTTTACTTATAAATGCAGCATCTTTTGATATTTTGAAAAAAAAAAAAATTTTAACTTAAACTAAAGCTTAAATTTGAATTTAACTTGAATTATACTTATATTTAATTGATATATGCTTGAAATCAATTAAACACAGGTTCGTGGAGAGACTTTTAAGTTGACTATATTACAATAAATAACATCTTTCCAACATTACCCAAACACCAAAAAAACGTCACCACTTTAACAAAATCGATCCAGTTGACACCAGTAAAAGACCGCTTATGAGGGAATTTTCGCTTTCCACCGCGTTAAAAAAGTGTCAGCTCCATACATCACTGGGACTTTTGCGCTTCACAAGAACGTCATTCAACTTCCATGCAAGAGGGACACACTATTGCTAGACTTGTCCTTGTGCTCCCATAACCAGAAAAAAAATGGAACCAGCTCTGTTTATAGCCATACACCGTGTTCCGCCATAGACAATTCAATCAATCAAATTAAAAATATGTGACGCTTTCGTGAATTTTAGTCCTTGCTCTGTAATAGAGACATTTCCGGTACGAAAGGACGAACAGTTTCATTCCATCTACACGAGAACATGATGTATGAAGTGCATGTTTTGTCCGACCCAGTAGGTGGAACAATTGAAAAAAAAAATAATGACCCCATCGGTGGCGAATTGAATTCGGCTGATATATTGGGATAGATTGGGAAGCGAAATCGGTCAATCAATTTTAATGGCGCACCCCAGCAGCATCGCAGTGCGTAATCCTTCATCATCTTTCTAGGGATTTTTCGGCCATAAGACACATATATAAGGTAGGTAGATGCGGAAACGGTTTTTCGTTGGTAATTTATTTTGCCATCACAAAACCTCCATTACCATATCGCTTTTGAAATACCCCATTTCAGCATCCCTCGCGAGCAGTAAAAAAAAGGATAACACGTGTTCTTGAGACCGCATCGCTGGAAATTTATTATGCCATCATGAGGCGTGTCGAAAATTGCTACATTAGCCCGAGAATGAGGAGATCCTTCGTTATTCAAAATTATACACCACAACAAAGCCGTAAGCCTTCATTATTTCACCTCATCCTTGCGGTGTCCTTAATTCGTTTAAAATGATGAGTTCAACTCAGTGCAAACATTCAGGCTTACACTTTCCTTGCGGTCTCAGGACGATGATCACCCGCAATCAGTGGTCTAATGTCGTGCAAAATGATACCCACCCAGCTCCAACTGAATAGCTGGTAATTTATGCCTCAATTAAGGTGCTCTCTGGCAAAAAGCAAAACTAGCATTAAAGAAGACCTCAAGGATCTAACTCATTTGACCGTGCCATCCATCAGAAGAAAGTTTTGCTTTAGTTGTGGTGGACCCAAGGAGCCAGAAACGAAACCATCATGGTAATTTGAGCCGTAAATTGTATCTATTACTTTGTCTCGGAGTCAGCGCGCGGTGGAGGAAGTGTGTGTACCATTTGCGAAGGGATAAACGTGTACAATTAGAGTGGTATTTACATCCGCTGGACAAAAGGATTTCATCATATACCAAATGTAATTAGGACGATGCGTGTGCCATCATTCCATGTGCATTATACTCATATTTTTGGTAAAATGTTATTTTATTTTCCTTTGTGTATGAGGTACAATGGGGATATACAATGCTATAGTGTTGGTACATACGAGTGTGATAAGACACACAGACTCAGCATGAGGAAAGGATGCCTAATGCTGACGAGTCCGAAGTTCTACTTATCTTATGCGATGTAATGATTGAAGCATAATTGAGCACATTTAGTAAATTAACTTGGGGTTGCAGGTGTGTAAATCCCCTAACGTGTTTCCTAATTGGGCAATACAATAGCAGAAGGTATATGTGTGGAGTTTGTGGAGTTTGTAGACCTATGGTAAATGGGCACAAGCAAGAGCATTTCGAATATGGATCATACACAGTTTAAATAAACAAATAAGCTTAAGACCTAAGAAGTTCTAATTTAATCAATGTCTATAAGGGAAAAATTCCCATGCTGTTATTGAATTGGAAGGCAGTCTCTCAAATAGACTGAATGATTAGATTCGGACAGGAGCTCACAACAACGTTGCAACAAATTAGAAATTAATGGTTCATTCAAAAGTGGATAGGAAATAGGTTGCCTGCCTGAATTCTGTAGCGATTCTGGACCAATTCGTGAAACGCAGGAACGGACGTTTAGTAGCAAACATAGAAAGCTTTTTAAAATACCTCAGTTAAAGAAAGAAAGGAGCTCAAATTCAATAAGTTCATGTAGTGATGAATTGATCAACTGCACTGAGTTGGCTCACCTCACAGAATTATAGCAGCCGGTAAAATTGTAATCAATTTTTAAGAGCAGAATCGTAAGCTCAAACGACGTATGCTATTAAACTCCTTACTACTCACGTTTGTTAAACCATTTTTAACGGACCGGACGGTCAATGAAATAAGTTCGTTTCTTCGAGATCCTCAAGCTAAGGGTACTCGATTTGAGCTTCAAGAAATTCAAAGCCTTAGCTTAGCCGACTTATTATTCTATTATGAGAACTTTGAACTCAAAATGATAAATTTTTTTGCTGTACAGATATCTTCAAAAGTCTTCAACTCCGGCAAGGTTGAAGTTTTTTTTTTAAAAAAGAATAACTTTCCAATAAATAAGAAATACTTCAATCATCGAAATACCTTATGAGCGAAGTCTTGCTTAAAGGAATGCTGCATAAAAAAATTTAAATTAAATAAAATTTGCGGTTTAACGTATCCACATTTTTAAAGATTTGAAGAAGCCTGTTATGCTTCCTACCTTATTAAGTCCACATTTCTATAACTTCTTAATAGCCAATGACGTCAGCATGGTGGAGCAAAGTCCGTCAGTAGGATCAGTCTTACACATTCTTATTCTTTTCCATTCGATTCAAAAACCAAGCATATCCTAGAGGTAGGAAAACAAACCCATATCCTGGGTCCTACTCTTTTTGGAAGACCAAAAGAAATAGCCGTCCAGCTCATAAACTGAAATCGATTTATTTAAAGGTTAAAGATTTTTTCGTTTGATTATTTCGTATTCATAAATAGCACAAAAAGGCCTCATATCACAACTAGGCTATTTTAAAATTAAACACAAGTCATGTAAGTCAGCTACTTGACAAAAGATCTAATCGATTTCCGCACCTGTTTCTAAAATTGCGCACAGCCTACACACAGCCTATTTTCATAACATTGAAGAATAAATCAGCTTCCGGTCACGTCCGTTGATCATAAATATGACTCCCATGCCTTCTGGCTAGCTTACAATATGACTTTCCACTTCAGCATACGGTATCTTAATCTAGGCAGGTCTTAAAATTAATCGACTTGTCTGCCTATATATCCTCGATACAAATATTTTCATGTCACCACCTTATCAGATATATAACCCACATCAAACAAGCGACACAAGCTACTTTTCTCCTCTTGCATTTACATGGCGTGTGTTTATACACTCCTCGATGTAACCCGTTTAAAATTCCAGGCACGAAAAGGATAATGCTTTGACACCTTCTATATACTGTGCAGAAAAAAAAAAAAAGCAGCAACATATGTCTCATTGATTAGGATCGAACACTGGGAGCACGAGTACTGTTGTGAGGCCTTTTAAAAGGCAATTAAGCTCTGACACAGCAATAAATAAACTGGCATAAGCTTTGTCCTTGAACCTTAAACATCAGGCACATCACTTTTATCGAATCAACAATTAATATCAGAAATGTCAAGGATTCATCGAGGATACATTAATATGTTCACAGTGGATGATTGCATCAATCTGAACAGACTTAATTCACATTTTTTGCAAGCACAGCAACTGACTTTGTAGGGTGTCTTTAGAGTGCTTGAGCCTGAAAGTTATCCATCAGTGTCACTTGGATGTCACATCAGATTTAAGTATCAAGGACTATAGTTGTTTGATATTACGGTCGCAAAATTTGATTTGCCATAAAAAACAGACGAAGAGTGTACGATTACTCTCTGCGGATTCTTGCTTGCCTTCGAGCATTTACTCATTGCCAAATTCAATTGGAAGAGTCTCACAAGAAAACTACTCGGAAGTCGAAATCGAATTATTATCCTTGTACGGGAGCGTTAGCCAAAATAATATCATACAGGAGGCCTACATATGCGCCGCATGTGAAACAAATCAACTTAAGTTTGACAAAGTGAAATTATCATATAAATTGAAATATGCAGCAAACTTTTTATGGATAGGCAAATAGTAGGAATAGTCACTCATTCTCGTCATTCATTCAGAATTTGGAAAAAGCATACATTTCGTAAGACAGTAGACATGTGCAAGTATGGCTACACTCGCAATTAAAAAATAAAGCTTTGAATTTTTTTTAAGCAAAAATATGGTAAATCTACTTTAATCCAGAAATTTTTTTTTTCCCCGAAGCCTATGGTAAAATGCCTAAGTGATCGCCACTAATTGAAGGTTTAAAGAAACATGGTACTTTGCTCATATAGAACTGCTAAGGGTTGGAGTCAAAATTTTGCCAGGTTCAAAATTCTTTTACAAAATTTTGCTTCCAAAATTCTGCTTTTACAAAATTCTGCATTAAAAATTATACTTTCTAAAATAATTCTGCTTTTCAAAATTATGACTTATTCTGGAAAAGTAACTTTGACTTTGACAAAAAAGATGTATAATCGCATGCGTGCGACCCCCCGCAACACCCCTGCCTCTTTCTTTTTTGTCTGTACTGAGAATCAAAATTTTGCGATAAGGCTCCAGAATAAGCAAAATTTTATTGCTTAAGTATTTTTGAATTTTCGAATTCAGAATTTTGAAAGAGCTGAACTTTGAAAGCGGATTTTTCCAAATTTTTTTTCTAACCGCCAAAAACACAGTTCTCGAGCGGTATAATTTTACGATTTTTGTTTGCTTGTATTATATTAACATACTTTATTTAGCCATTTATCTGTCTTGAACTAGACTTATCTTTCACTTTGTGTACACACTTCATACCACAATTAAGAAGCGTGGCCAACCAGTACAGTGTGAGATTTTGTACCGCCCGTAGGTGGTAAAATACATGGTATAATAAGTCAGCCATTTGATGGTTTAAGAAGTCAGCCATTTCTGCCTTCTCATTCCATGTATTAGAATGGTCCATGTCCAGCATGGCCATCAATTTTAGATTTGATTTTTTGACCAGCTTTTCGGAGAAGAATTGTGTTTGGTATTTGAAAGCTAGAAAGAAGGAATAAATAGAGTTATCCATCTGATGCGGAGAACTGTATCTACCTATAACTCTGGTAACTTTTGAGCGTCTCATGAAAATTATCGTAGGTAGGTTAACGGACTGATATGAAAAAAATTTATATTTGGTAAAAAAGGTGCTGGCCCTTTCTATTTTTAGAATTTATTTGCTAAACTCATAAGTGCGAGTGCATCGGGTAAATCTCTAATAGGGACCAGCAATGTTATCGACAGTCAGGACGATGAAAACCTTGTATTTGCCACCCTTTAATTGAAGAAAAAGTCATAAAGTATTTCCAGTGTTTGTGAAGGCACTGGACTAGAGGTAATGCCGCATGAGCCTCAAAGTGCGTAGACGGCCGTCCTTATCCAAGTAGCACACTCTTAAGCCATAACAATTGGTTTCAGAAACTAATACGACACTCAAAATAGGCTTCATTAACACTTATGGTTTTATAAGATTTCGGTATCTTTTCATTGGCGAGCAGATATTTACTCACGAGAGTAGTCGTAGAAACGTTTAGCGCAAAATAATAAAAAAAAAAACTTAAAGTATTAGCATTATTGGTCCTTTAATTTTAGTGCTATAAACATTCTCCTTCGACCACAGTTATAGGGGTATAAGAACTGAAACCCTAGGTGCTATACTACAGGCTCTAGAGACCTTTTCAGTGCTATTTTACAACGACTCTAGTGCTATACAACAGGCTCTAGAGACTTTTCCAGTACTATTTTACAACGATATGGGTTTCGCTAACCGAAGTAATACTTAGCACTCTTAGAACTTTAATGACAGTTTGGAGGCTAACAAGATTTGGTAGCCTCCAATGATAACCATCATTTTTACCACAATAGGTAAAAATGATGGTTGCCAGACGTTTCACAATAGCAAATAAGGAGATTAAAATTGTTTTGAGAATTAGTTAAATATAAAAATTCAAGTAAAGCATTTTATAAAAGAAATTTTAATTTATTATAGATATGAAATTGAACTTGCAAATATTTTTTAGGCAATAATTAAGGAATACCCTATAAAAAAAATGTATCTTAACCTTTTCATCTTAAAAATAAATAAATAGAGTGGCGCAACAGCTCGAGGTGAGCCAGGGCCAACTTCTCAACAATGTATGCTGGTGTGTTAATTTCTTTTACATACAAAGGGACCTACAATTTTTTGCCGAATCCGAACGGCACTTTTTTGAGAACTTTTTTCAAGACAAATGATACTCTCGGAGGGCTTGTCAGACCCTTGCGGAGGTGGGGACCGTGAAAAAGAACAAGTCTTTTTTTTTGTAGGTGACGATGGCAGGATTCGAAACTAAGCCTCCGGCGAAGTTAGCACACACACTAAACACTACGCCACGGCACTCCACAACCTTTTCATCTTACAAAAATACAAAAACCGTGCCCGTCTGTGTGTACCTACGGATTCTTGAATCTGGACCAAATTAAGTGCTATAAGGAACCAAATCGCCCCTAAATTTAAAAAAGTGACTCGGTCACTTGTATAAAATTAACCTCTAGAGCTTGAGGTTTAATGAAATGGTGTTTAAAAGGCAACTGATTATGGGATACTCAACGCTAGGCGTAATAAGATCGATACATAGACCTGACCGCTGGCCCTTCAATTTCAAGGGGTTGTGCAATCGCTTGAATCTGCTGCTGTGGCATGAATTGAATAGAATAGGATAAGGTATTAGTAGAGAACTTCTCGAAATTTATACAGCTTTAATCGAAAATCAGCTAAAATCAAGAGTTTCTAACCTTTTTATACCATATGCCACAGGAATGGAGAAATATTAAGTGTATACAGGCGAATATGTAACAAAGAGAAATAGTAGCGATAGATCCCCAAGACCTTAAGGGCATATGACCAAACTGTGAGTCGTATGAGTGATGTCCCTCTATCCATCCATGCGTATGTCACCAATTTTTAAGCCTTTAATATCGAGCATTTTGGAGGCAGAGTTTAAGAAAAACGTATAATTTTCCAGCAAAACATAGATTTCGACTGGGTTTTAGCCTCACTAAGGGAACAATAAGAAATAAAGTTTAGCACAAAACGTACACAAGACACTATTCTTGATTTCATTTACACAAAGTTTTTGGCCACGCCCATTGTTAGGGGTCGATTTTAAATAATTAATGAATTTGAACCAAAAAAATTAAATTTTTGCGTACATATTGGCCGCAAACTTGGATATTGCTATGCTAATATTGATTTTTGGTTAAAGGAATTGGACTTGCCACGCCGCTTCAAAAACATAAATTAAAAAGTCTTATAACTAAGGCTTATACGATGTTAAATTTGAACTCGGCAGCTTGAATGCTTTAATTCCAGAGGGTTTATTTAATGCAGATTAGTTTCTATATATAGCCTTAGCAAAACAGAAAATGCCTAGGCTTAAAATCCTCAAGTAATCTGAAGTACCATACAAGATACCAATATCGCGACACAATTATAAGTTAGAGTTTACCAACTTCAAATAAAGATGAAAAATTAAGAATCCTTGATGATGATGGCGAGCAAGAAAAAAAGTACGTAAAATACTCGCCCAAAACCAAAACGCACAAATTTAAAAATTAAATAGCCCCGAAAATAATTTTTCCGTTTTGTAAAACGTTTGTAGATTTGGGCGGACAGTCCATATTTCCTTTATGGACTTTCTGAAGCTTTTAACTCAATGGATTTGGGCGACCTTAAAACGTCTTTCCACCCAAAATACAACTGGTGGATTGGTAAATCGCCCAAATTATCGACGCATCACCAAATCTCAAGGTGTAAAATCGTCGCAAAACCTATTTCAGGGAGCGACAGACAGCCAGACAACGACAGTTTTTGCTCGTGTCATGGCTTTTATAAGGCTCAATGTACCTTCAAACTATTTGTTTTCCTCGTGTAAGGCTAGGCTTCAAGGTTGCCAAGGATTTGCCAAAATGCTTTTGTCTGGATATAGGCCAACCAGCTTTCAATTATTTTTCTAATTTATGGTAACATTAAAGGTTAGGTCTTTAGAAATATAATGTGTCAGTTTCTGTTGTTGATACTGTCCCAAATGGGAAGATGAGCTATTTCGTAATCCAACTACTTCCGGCGAACTTGCATGCATGTAGACTTTCGCGCCCAAGTACAACATCAAATATAGCTTCATACATTTTCACACTCGAAAAAATTCCCATTACACGACACTGAGGATGCAAACAAAGTCGGAGCTCCTGCGTTAACCATATTTCTATTATTTTACCAGGGTGTCACTCTAGAGGAGAATATGATAAGGAACAGACAAAAAACGTATAAATTTAAGTCCTCGAACCTCGAAGGAAGTTTGCCTGGTAAGAGGGATAAAAAGACAATGGCATTTGGCATCGTGGGTAATCCTCTACAATTTGCTGATGATGATGATGAGAAGTAATATCGGATTAGTGTGCAAAAAGGAAAATAATAAAAGAATATCCTGACTTTTCTTTATTAAATTCGATTCGAAAGAGAAGAGAATAATTTCGACTCTTTTTTTTTTGTGTGTGTTTGTGTTTGACTGTCTCCAGCTTTTCTTCGTCTTCGGGCTTTGTAAAGCGAAAAATTGAAAAAAAAAGAAAGAAATCCCTAAGATTTATCAACTTTCTTATTTTAGAATCGGATCGCAGGGGGTCGATGAGAAAAATCAATTGAGTGTATCCTTATGACTAAGGTGGACCCTACGATTATACAATTTAAATATTTTTGCGCAAAGTTGCAAATCTAATTTAATAATTTTCTATTTTGCTTTCTTTTTTCTGGATATTTTTATTTAGCCAGATTGTTTAAGCGAATCTGTTTTCATTTATTTTGATTGAAAAAATTTCAAATCCACCAGGCTTATCTGAGAAGATTACACAGATGGTCTGCTTGAATTTTTATTATATTTTCTTATCATATAGTAGGGATGATATTTGGAAAGAAGATCTCCATCTTGTAAGGGGAATTTTCTTAAATTAGGTAGGTAGCTAGTATAGGTGCACAGAAATTAGATTACCACAGGACTACTTATTAAATATTTACGAAAGGATGTGCAAATTTGTTTTTCATCTAGTACGTGCCGGTTTTCAATTATTGTTATTATATCTCACTGCATAATTTAAATTAGTGCTGGTAGTGCTGCACGTGCTTGCTTTTGAATAGTTAATTACCATTAACGTCAGCATGGTAGTTTTGAAAAAAAATCTAGGTTTTGAAATGAGTTCTGTCATTTCTTTTTTGGTTATGCTGGCTTGTTATTATTTTTAGCAGGCGACATGAGATTTGGATATGAAGTTTTATTTTGGCAATTAACAAGCACAGCTGGGGACAAATTTTCATAACTGGACACATTTTTTAATTGCAATACTTTTTATTAAACTATATATTTCTCATGCTTTTATTATTGAGTAGAAAGACATGTTGAGAATATATTTAATATACTGTCGGTACTTTTAATATTTTATCTCTGGTTTGAAAAAAAAAAAATAATATTGTTCCGACTTTTTCCCCGAAAGAGGACGATTTTGCAAAATTTGTTTTCCCTCACAGGGTCACATGCCGATGAATAATGTTGCCAGCAAGTTTTTTTGCAAAGTTGAGCCTAGAATTAGAGCTAACCTAAAGTTAGGTTCTTGCGTTAGATCTATAGTATAGCGGTTACTTGCAACCGTAGAAAAATCGAGCGATTATCTCACCGAATTTCACCGAAATTTCGGGGCTCTGCAAGTCTCTATATGAAAAATACTGTTAGATCTTATAACTTACTTACTTAAACTTAAATTTATTTCATTTATGGATGTAAAAAAAACATTTGTTGCTTGAATGAAGAAATATAAGCACTTCCAGAAAGCTACCTCCAAGCACGATCAAACTAGTGCTACGTACCCACAGAAGCTTCTACTGAGGTGCTGTTGAAATACCCTTGCCAAACGGAGATGTCATCATGCTGGTAAGGGACTTCAGCGATTAGATATTTGCCCACACGGCAAAAAGGAACAGCAAAGAACTAAGCTCTCACTACCCACGAACCAAATGCAGAGAGGTTATCCTCTGGGATAAAAGTGCACAAAGTGTGCCTGGTTTCTTGAATCATCATTATTTCATCATCATTTTCTAAAGGACACTTAGCCTCCGTCACCACCTCAAGAGACTCAGGCTTAATCAAGGTGGTGATCGCACCACCTTTTTTTGGCGGCTAGCATGACTTGTGTAGGAAAAACTGATGTCTTTGCTTAGTTTTTCTGATGACGGACCGGCGCACTTCCTTTACTATTGCTCCAGCTTGGCCAATTCCACAGGACAACTCAGTTAAACTCCACCTATATTTCGCAAAAACGACCCGGATATACTTAAACTTAAACTGCACAGGAGTCCTGGAAACAGCCATTACTTCCAAATTGTTCACGTTTACCTTTATCCCAGCATCACCACGGCTGTAAACCTATCCAGCTCTCGATGAAGTTCCTCCTTGGATGATGCAAGGATGGCAAATTCATCTGCGAAAAGCAGGTGGCTCAGCCTGATGCCAGCTTCAGGAGCGGCCACAGATCATAGACCTGACTAAGTCCAACGTACGCATTAAAAGGGCGGAATTTAACGCCAATTATCCGTATACAGCTTCTGCAATTTCCATACAAGGACTGAATGGCCCACTTAGCGCATAGTCATGCAAAGCACTCAATAGTGTATACCGAGGGACCCAGTTATAAGCCTTATCTAGATATACAAGACCTGCGAAGAACAGTTCCCAGGCCTTCTCAAGAATAACCTTGAGACTAAAAAGCTGGTCTGTTGCACCTCTGACAGGCCGAGAGCCGCACAGTTCTTCCAGTTCTTCCCGCAACAAAGGCTCGATTACAACTCTGGATTGTGTTTCCAACACCTTCGCGAATCATTTTCCCAGAAGATTTTAGTCGCTTCAGTGACTTCGTCTGCGCTATGGGACTAGCAGACGCCCTTTATCTCGTCAGAAGTGGGAATGCCATCCTGAGTGCCCTATTGGGGGTTGAGAAAACACACAATGTAGGCTATCTTCTTCTCTTTGTTGGCTTCTTGAACTCAAGGCCAACTCAATTAGTTTTAAACTTATTCTTTTCTCGCCAACAGTCGCTACCCCAAGCCGCTTCACTCCATAAACATTTCCTACAGAGGCAATGACTGTGGATAGAAACAACTGCCATTCTTTCTCTACATTCAGAAGAATTTGTTCAAACTTCTCCGAGACGTGCTGTGCAAAGTGCTCTATGAAGTCAGAGTCAGTATCCTGTAACCTTTCCCACATGCGGATCACCCATCTTGGTTTTCGCATGGGGTACAAAGGAATGCTGTCGCAGAAATATAATTAACACAGCACTAAGTAATGAGCAGTTGACAGCTCAGCTCCTTTCAGAGACAGGAGCCTTAGGTAAAATTGCAACATAGGGTGGCGTTTATTTATTAAGCTTCAAAACTTCGAGAGCTTAGTTTACTCTATGGGGATAACAAGGATATATAACAATTTGGCATCGAGGTAAAAAATAATCATTTTCAAACTGAGCTCAGGTAACATAACTTCAAAAAACAAAAAAATTCTGATCAAGCTCAATATTCAAGTGCTCCAATAAGTTCCTTCTATTCACATAGTTTCAAATGTGCCCTGGAGAATGAATCCCTTAAAACTCCCGATTTCTATTACAACTGCATTGTACGAACATGGTCCGTATAAAGATATTACTTTATACACTATAACTCGAACTCCTATAATCCATAATGCATAAGAGCAGCTTTTCTACTTTCCACTCGAAAAATTTATATTCCTACTGACGGTAATAAAATTTTAGCTCATGTATGGTTTATTTGAAAACATCCTCTTTGAGCACAAAGTAGATAAGTTGCGGCCGTCGTTCTGAAAGTATACCGATGGCTTCCTTCCTATTCAATAAAAAAATTTTATGTTTATCCTTTTCACAGTAATAGTTTAAAAAGCAACGAAGAAGTCCTCCCTGGAAAACGCAACTACAGCGAAAGTCATTGTGGTAATCAGGGTCTGGTTTTCTTTTATTGAATCTCTCTTTCTGCGAACAATAGCACAGTAAGGTACTCTTCACCACAGCAATCAATCGAATGAACGCATACAAGTCCTTTTTTTTATTTTTGTTCGACAGTCAATTGTATCTCTTTTTCACATGGCGTATTGCCATGGCATTATACCATTCATGTCCTGATAACTCATGGCAATATCTGACTTATCATTGAAAGTGCTTCAAGCGATTGTCCCACTTCTGCAGGATACCTGATACCTTCGTCAGTATGTTGGCATCCCTTCACTTGCTGCAGTCCAATAGGGCGAAGCAAACTTGATAATGAAGAATAAAGTTTATTCCGCCTGTCGACCAAACGCTCTACTCCTCCTTTAGAGAGATTAATGTCCTTTCGGAGGAAACATAAATTTCCTAGGATATCTTTTGATTTCTACCAACAACAAGTTAGCGGGAAAGAGGAAATTTATATTCCCTGTCATAATAATCAAACAAGAGTTCTATTTTTTTTTTGCTTCCTTTTTTGAATTCCAACTTCCCACCCCAACAAAGCGAGCAATCAAAACAAGGGAAGTGGGTGGATGGATGCGGATGATGGTAATGGTAGGAGGCGAAAACCATTGAAACAGACAGAACACAACCGAATGTGATGTGGATGCGATACAACAATGAAATACGAAATGGAAATTATGTAGTCAATATTTCTCTTTGTGTTTCGTGTGCTCTATAAATATGTTTGTATATATGCGATATTTTTTTTATCATTTGTAGAGTGATTTAAAAGGGTCTCAAGGACACGCCAAAAGCACGAGAGATATTTATTTTATATTGTTTAAGTTCTTATCGGAATTTTATTGATGGATGCTAAAAGGGGTTAAGGTTTGAAGAAACATAAATAAAAGACACAAAGGACACACCATAGTGGATGGAATTGCTTATGTACGTTGGTATATATATTTATTTGTACCCACTTTAATGCAACACGTTTCGTACTTGCTCACCTCGCTTTAAGGAACTGCCAGAGATATTTCTTTAATCTTTTTTATATTTGTTTGTACGGACGGATTTTTGCGTTTACATAAGCAAACCAGGCAATGTGAACTTAATCTTGTTTGTCAGGTGAATCTACACCAAAGGGTATTTCCCAATAAATATTCTGAAAAGGAAAGCGCCCCTTACAAAATCCGTCTGAGAAGTCTTCTAAGAATTGGGGCATTCAAATCATCTCAATTTTTTGGGAATGATTGTTGAAATGGATTTATTGAAACGTGTCGAATTTCGATAAGGCGACACGTCGGCAATTGATAGATTTGAGTTTTTCTGGTCTTATCGATAGACAGTTTCGTATGACAGCTGTAGTTATGGCTTTGCCTTAAAAACTCAAAAAAAAATCTGAATTGTAAGTATTTGATATTGAAATTTGAATTTGGTTGTGTGACATTAATTATGCTCACAAAAATTCAAGTCTACGTTAGGGCTTTTGCACGTATTTTAAGTATTAAAGCACATTGAGTTGAGATCGATTTAATCCAATGAGCCACACGAGATGTAGATAACCGACACACCTGGAAAGCTTCTTATTATAGAGAGAGAACTCTGAAACCTTTAACAATGAGTTTCTAGTACATAGAAAAGATCGTCATAAGGACGATTTGAAAGCATTGGGTGGAGGAGTTCTCACCGCTGTTCGGAAACACATTACTTCGTCGAAAGTTCCCTTCCCCTTTTCTGTCAATATGGAAATTGTATGTGTAAAACTTGATTTCAAGCCTTATTTTGTATATGTTGTAAACACATATATCCCTCCCGATAGCTCTGTTGAAATATACTCGGAGCTAGCAAAAGCCCTTGATTATATTTTCAGCCTTTCATGTTGCAATAGTACTGTTCTCCTAATTGGTGACTTTAACCTTAGTCCTCTAAAATGGGTACCTTCAGACGATAGTACGTATTTTATTCCATGTGTTTCCTCTGCTCAAACGGCACTTAATAAACTAGACAATATTCTTTCCTCTGACTTACAGCAAATAAGCTGTATCAAAAATATTAATAATCGAATTCTCGATTTAATCTTTTCATCAGACGCTGTTAGTACTGTTGCCTGTAAGTCCACATGCAACATTACTAAAATAGATACTCACCATCCACCACTGGATGTATTTCTTGACTTGAACGGTCTCATTCATGAGAATAATAATTCATATGATCGTTCATACATTTTTGATTTCAAAAAGGCTAACTTTCACGCTCTCTCAGAAGAGTTAACCAGGTTAGGTATTTCTAACGTTGCGAACTCTTCTGATGTAGACTACTAAGTGGATAATTTTTATTCTATTTTGAATACCTCCATAGGTAATATTATTCCTAGAAAATTTAAGAAAAACGAAATTTGTGACCGTCCCTGGTATACTAGTGAACTTAGATCCTTGCGTAACAAACGAAACAAGGCTTGGAAATTATATATAAAAAGTTTAAATCATACAGACCTCGAAAGATTTATAGTAATTTTTGAGGAATTCAAAGCTCTTTCGGACTATCTATATAACAATTATATCTCTCAAATGGGAGCATCATTTAAATCTAATCCATATAAATTTTGGAAATTCGTCAATTCGAAGAGAAAGACGGACGGATATCCAGCGAATTTAACGTATAACAGTAACTCATCTAATAACCCTGCCGTGATTTGTAATTTCTTCGCTCACAACTTTTCTAAATCGTTCAGAGATGGTCCGTTTCCTGTCGACACGGAATACTTTGAATATCTTAAGCATTCAGCACAAGTCAGCTTTAATGGAATACCAGTTGCTTTTGAGTCTATTAAAGAGTTTATGTCTAATCTTAAAGAGGATTGTTCTGCAGGACCAGACGGGATTCCACCTATTTTGTTAAAAGAATGTAAGGATATACTTGCCTTTCCCCTCCAACACCTATTTAAGCTGTCGCTTTCTTCTGGAATTTTTCCAAACGCTTGGAAGCTATCCTATATAACCCCTGTTTTAAAAAAGGGAGATAAGTGTGATGTGTCAAATTACAGACCAATTGCAAAGCTATCATCCATACCTAAACTTTTCGAGCAAGTTGTTTGTGATAGTCTTGTCTTTTTCTGTCGCAATATCATTTGTAGAGAACAACATGGCTTTGTGAGAAACAGATCCACTGTCACTAACCTCGTGTCCTTTCACAGCAAGTGTACCAACGCTCTGGAGAGTCAATTTGAAGTTGACTGTATTTACACAGACTTTTCAAAAGCTTTTGATCTAATTTCACATGAAATTATTGTTTTTAAACTTACATCGCTAGGTTTCCCACCTAATTTCATATCTTGGATTATATCTTGTCTTCACTTGAGAACTTATCAAGTAAATTTCAGAGGGACTAAATCAAATATCTTTTCCGCGGTATCAGGTGTTCCCCAAGGGAGTCATCTTGGTCCTCTTCTCTTTATACTCTCAATTAGAGATTTCCCGATAGGTGTGAAACATAGTGATATTCTTGCATATGCCGATGATATGAAAATATCAAAAACAATAAAGTCAGTGTCGGACCATAGTTTTTTGCAGTCAGACATCGACAGTTTCACCATCTGGTGTGATAAAAATGGACTCACACTTAACCCAAATAAGTGTCAGGTTATGACGTTCTCAAAAAAACGTACGCCGACGGAGTTCTCATATACAATAAACAACCACATCCTTGGTCGTGTCTTTCGATTTAGTGATCTTGGTGTTTTCTTTAGCTCCGATCTTACTTTTTCCGAACACATTAATCATGTCGTTAACAAGTCTAACTGTATGCTGGGGTTTATTAAAAGATGGGCTAAGGAATTTAATAATCCTTATGCAACTCTTTCGCTGTACAATAGTTTCGTTAGGCCACAACTCGAATATGCTTCACAGGTTTGGACACCATCCCAAATTTGTTATGCTGACAGGATTGTGGCTATTCAGAGGAGATTTATCCGCTTTGCTCTTAGAGGCCTTCCTTGGGAAGATCCATTTCACCTTCCACATTATTCCCAGAGGCTAAAATTACTTAATCTGCAGAGCCTGTCTCAAAGACGTATTAACACCGATCTCGTTTTTATTCTGCAAATATTGTTAGGTCACATTGACGCACCTGACCTCTTGTCCTCTTTCAAATTTAAATTTCGTGGTGGCTCTTATAACTTACGTAATATCAATCTGTTAAACGTTCCGAATCATAGATCGAATTACGGCATGCATGAGCCTATTACATGCATGAGTACTCTGTACAATTTATATAGTAGTGTTCTAGATTTCAATATTGACAAAGCGACACTGAAAAAGCTGCTTAAGCAATTGTAATTTTCTTTCTTTATGTGTATCTATTTTATTAATTTTTTCCTATTTTCTTAATTGTTGTGTATGTGTTAAGTGATCGTTACATAAACCACTAACACCTGCACTAGTTGATGAGCCTGTGTAAGCAATATTTTGCTTGGCAATTTTCTGCTTGTAGTTGCTGCTTGCTTTAAGCACCCTACATCACAGATCTGATAGTGCAAATTAAACCTTTCTTACCGGATAAGCAAGTGTTGTGATATTGGAAGGCACAGACCCCACTCCATCCTCAGTTGGATAGAATGATGGAGTGCTTTGCAAAATACCCGACCATACCAAAAAAAAAAAACTGCCACTCCTCCAAAAAAGTGGGCGCGATATAAAAGTAAAACTGTTGAACGCTTTATACTAGGTGGTTGCATACATTTCGGCCTAAAACTCTGCCTTTTTAATTAAAAAATCCCTTTTTTTTAAGGCCACGCTCACAAAAGTGGGCGGAGACACATACTACACATACATGAAGGTTAGAAAATGCTAATATATACAACTTTCGTCATATGATTTTTAGTCAAATTTCATATGTATTTATTGAAAAACAGTCTTTTTAAGCTAAAATCCCTTAAAAAAGTGGGCGTGGTCAATGAAAATGCCAACATTTTTTAGCTACTTCAAAGACAATCACAAGGCAATGTTACATACTAAAAATTAATGCGCTAGCTCCATTGTTACATTCCTAAAATTTGGAAAAAGGACTTTTTTAAATTTGAGATGGCCTGTAGTAGGCGTGTCTGTGGGCAAATTCAGCTTATTTTCAAACTTGATCTGAAGGACTGGACTTTCAGCCAACCCACCAAATTTCAGCTCTCTTTCTTAAAATTTAAGGCCTAAAAGTTGTTGACATACGGACGGACGCACGGACATGGCTTAATCGATTCTCCTGTCGGTCCCATTCATATCTTTAAAAGGTCTTAGGGGTCTACGGTGATTATTTCACTGCGTTAAAAACTATACATCAAACTCAATATACCCTGACTCGGTTATAAGAACCTTGAAGAACATTTAGCCCAACTCGTTTACATTTAACGAGATGGCTTTCGAAGGTCGATTGGATCATGACTTTCGACCATCACATTATCCTTTTAAAATGGCCAAAAAATTTCAATAATAAATATTAGCTCAATTAGGGTAATTTTGTAAAACAAAGTTCGTATCTCGTGTCAGAGAATACAAGTCATTTAAAATGTCTGGTGTGAGATGGTATTGTGTCTGCTCTTTTGTAGACAGTCTCAAATGCAAGTGATTATTTAAATTTAAATTCATGGCTTCCGAAATCAATTGCCATCCTTTGAAAGACATACCATCAATCGTCTGGTAAGTGGCACAATTAAGTTGACTCTCGATTCTACGTGCCTTCGACTAAGATCCACCAGGCAAAGCTTCATTCTATGAATTTCTTTTCTTTTCAATTTTGCCCTTCAATCAATTTCAATTGCTCCTTGTTTACACCCCCTACAGTGTTGATTGCTGGCAAGCGTTCCTCCTTTTTTCTTTTAATTTAAAGGCATGCCCCTGCCTTCGTCTATCCCGCCAGCACCATAATATAATACCAGTTCCAAAGCAAAACCCCTTTGCTACACATTACTGAAAGCATGATTTTGATACTACACCTCAGAGGCATCCATGCTGCGACTCGGTGTTTTTCTTAGAATTTATCAAGGATGCACCGAAAGAGGTGCAGCTAAGGAGCGATGAAGACTTTAAAACTTTACCACCACTCTGGCAAACTTATTATATGCAATGATGATGTTCAGTTACGGGAAAAATGCCTTCCTCCCCCTAAGCGAGCGTTTTCATTCACAAACAGCAAACGACGGTGTTTATGCAGGATGAAAACATCCTCGTCAGGTGATATGCAGCAACCTGCTTCCGCGAATTATTCGAAAGGTTTTTGTTTTTTGTTTTTGTGTTTGTTATACATGAATTCGTATACATCTGGGGCTTCCTATCACGCTGGCTATTGTTGTTCTGGGCTCATAGTATTCTTTACCCACGGGGCGAGGACGTTTTTGCTATTTGTGTAATTATTTTTTGCACAAACCAAAGGGGGATTAAAAAAAGCATTATATAGCCTCGGAAGGTCACAAGTTAATTGCGATTCTGGGCTATACACATTGCATATAAGGTATGTTCTGCGTTAATGTATCACAGAGTCCCGCTGTTCGTGTGCACCACAGCACCAGGTTGAAGGAAGAGCAACGTAAGGAGCAGGGTAAATTAAGACCAAGGCATACCTTGCATCTGTGGTTATTTTCTTTCTCCGGCAATAATTAGTTAATTAGCAAGCTTAAATCGGGACGTGCAGAAGGTTGCATGCACACGGCACCCTCATCGATATCCATTTGAACGCCTTCGACATGCACTTTGTTCTTTCAAGTGTATACGGTGTTTGAGGTTCTATTCCATTAAAGTGAGTTTTGCCGAAGAGGTCCTTGTGATTGATGTTCTTCAGTCTCAGGTGTTGTTGTGAGCAAGGTGAATTAGTTCCGAGCGGATGGGTTCTTAATAATATAAATTGATTTTTGATGTTGACTAAAGGGATTTCTCTTTGAACTTTCATACTTGTAAAATGTCCTTTGACAAATTTTACTCGGAATTTTCTATTAATAGCTCCTGGTGGAAAATTGTCCTAAATAAGTTTTGTGTTTTGAAAATATAGTTTCGGAGAAACTTAGACCAGTATGGATGGCAGTTTCATGATGACGCATTAATGTAAGATAGATGTGAGATGGTTGAATGATTTTTTTCTTACTTAGATATTTAAAGAAGTTCTAAAGAAGCTATGGATTAAAGTTACATATACTCCGGCCGTTCAAACTTACTCCTCTTCAAGGGATAGTTAATTTGGCAATTTTTCTATTGTTACCAACACAACAGACAGTGGGTATTAGGCACGTTGCAATATATTTAAAGCATTAATTTTTTTTAAAAAATTTAATTATTATAAGCAGCTAATATTCTATTGGATTTTTATTATTTTTTAGCGCCTATTAATCCAAAGATCAAAGATTTGGTTCCCAAAATTAGCTTATGACATGAATTGAAAAAGGTGAAGGGTTTACTGTAATGTGAGAAAAAAAAACACTTCTTAAAAAAACAAGTGAGTAAGTACAAGATTTCGTATGTAACGAGTTTCTACATACCCTACTCCATTTAACGAGTAGCACCAAATATAAAATTTTTTAACCTGAACTCATATACTGTACGTCAATTATTTGTATTGGCCACGCCCCCAAAAATGAGTGTGGGCTTAAAATTAAAATCAATTAATTGCTTTTTCGTTTGAGTCATGACAAAATACGTTAAAAACTAAAACTCATTTTTGTAAAAAGCAGTTTTACAGTAAGTGCCTCAGAGAAGTAGGCCGTGCTCAAAAATTTGTCGTATAATTTTTTTCGATTTGGAGTGAATTTTCCGAGAAATCAGGTTTTTGTAGATTTAACATTTTAAAAGTGGGTAATTGTGGTTAAATTTTAGCCTTATTAACGGCTTCTGTCCATTATTACTCTGTACCAAAATTTGAGCTCCTACGCCTTGTAGAACTTTGACAAAAGGCATTTTAAAAGAAAAGGTCAAATAGAGGTTGTCTCGCATTGAAGCCAGAAGTGGGCGTGGCCGTTGGCGTATTTAACCAATTTTCATACTTTATCTGTGCAACATAAGAACAAAGTCGTGCACCAATTTTCAGCTCTCTAGCTTGATTTGGACGGACGGACTTGTCTTAATCGATTCACCTGTTGGTCTCGATCATTATCTCAAAAAGGTATTAGGGGTCTACAGTGTTTGTTACACTGTATTGCAAACTATGCATTAAAATTGATATAACCTGGGTCGGTTTATTAACTAAATACTGATGGTTTACTGTTGACCTCTAGAATTCAAGGTCACAATTTTAAGCTTGACTATAACCCAAAAAACTAGAAGCCACTTCGTTTTTGCTTACTCGCAGCCTGTAGGAGCTTAAACTGGGATCACATAATGCCAAGTTAAATTTGTAAAAAAAATTGCAGGCAAAGTATTAGCTGCAATTTGGTTTGACACCTTTGTCGAACTCCTCTTAGCAGAAGAAATAGAGAGAGAATAGAAGCACATGGCAAGACACATGAGATAATGAGTGTCGTTTGTCGCCATTTCGATAATAATAATACAAAAAAAACAGCCTTGATAATTTTAAAACGTCACTTAATGTTTTGAATAACATTTAAATCACTAAATACGTCATATAGACGGACAAGAGCATTATGCAGGTTTGACGTTGGTTTTTACCGCTATTGCTCCTTTTGTATAAATTTCTTTAAATTTAAGACTTCTTAAGCTTTTTACACTTTTCAAGCTACATGAACCCTACAAACTGAGGGCAATGGGGTTTAACTTTGTCGATACCTAATGTGAATCACCTGAACTAGACCAGCATCCATTTTCCGCACCAACACAATGGAGTACCTATTTAGCAAAAACAAAAGTACAATAAGTGACTTAAATTATATAGGAATACGGGTTGTATTCCCTATATCCCGGATAAATTGTCTTATATTAGATCCTTACCTGGCCAGAATCCTTAAGCAAGCCAGCAGGAAAAGTAGGTAATTCCAAATTCCAAACAGACTTTCAGAGTGTGCACCACACAAAATTAATCAATGTTTTCCTTGAATGCATTTGCTGCATCTTTCTCCGTACCAACATCTGAAACGTATAGAACACAGGAGAGCGTATCCTTACTTGTTGCAGTATTGCATTCAGCTCGAAGAGCTTACCTCAGTTTTCAGTCGCCCGTATGGTGTACCAAAGTAAAACGTTGCCGCATCATCCCTCAAGAAAGGGCCTACGCTATGTCAACTCAAGTAAATTACCCAAATCACGTACGTTAAGGATGAGCTCCACGAGTTATTCATTCGACTCGCATACAAGAGTTGCACGTCTTGTGCTCAAATCGAACAAGCTCACCTGGTGCCACTATAGATATACACGATATACACACACAAGTTCAAAGGATGAGACCTAAAATTCGCATAGAAAACAACTTCCGGGAAAGTAAGAAACTAGTACAACGAGAAGCACATAGTGCAAGTTTTCTCATGTGTACAGATATCGAGGAGCAAAGTTTGTCAACAATGCTTGCGAAAGACGATGGTGGCTAAAAAAGACGAAAATCTACTGCATGGACTGAAGGAGAAGAGCAAATGGAGCAAATGGAAAAGTTTTCGAAGATTTTCTTTTCCTTCGCTCTTTTGGTGGGAAATGTCATGCTCCCCCGATCACGGGAGGTTCACAAAGTTATACTTTGTTGATTTCCTTAAAGTACATTTGGGCGATTGTTTTTTTTTTCTACGCTATGTCCTGCTTGTGTGAAGGGACCATCGGAAACACGAATAGTGGCTGTTTACCGTAATTACTCGGGTATGAGGGAAACATTTTCACGAGCGAAGGGACCATATATTCGGATAACATGCGAATGTGTTTGTGGGTCGATCAGGGAAGTGTTGTTATTTCATTTGAACTTCCAGAAGATACCTAACTTAATGCGAAGGAGAAAAGTTTCACTTTTGGCACAACAAATCACTTTGATGGGAGAGATTGTAAGCCTTATTAAAGCAATTAAGAGGTATTAGAAAGAAAACAAGCAAATACTTATAAATACGTACTCTGCAACACACAAGTTTTTTTTTATACATCATGTAAGTGTAAGCACTTTCTGAGAATTCATGTGAAAAGTTAGAAGAGCCTTCTTGTTAAAGTCTTACGAGTCGGCGACTTTAACATGTTTATTTCCCTTAAGGATAGGTAACTTCTTTTACATGCATAGGGATTTATTTGTTTTTCGTTTGCTAGTTTTATACAGGCTTAATTTGAGCATTATTTTTCTTAAATATAAGTTTTGCATTTGCTTGCTTCGAAGTTTTGTTTTAAATGCCTTCTGAAGCGATTACGGTTTGGAATTTCTATAGTAAACTCTACAGCGCCTATATTATCTTTTTCCATGTTTCCTCTGTACCTATCCCTCTTTCTCTGTTTGGAAGTGTTTTGCTGCATTCCTTCATAACGATGATGCTCGAATATTTATGAGCGCAAACCTCAATAAATGACTTGAACAAAAGCGGAAAAATTTTAGCACCATTCAAATGAACTTTGGAAGGTTTTTGAGATTGAATTGCAACTTTTGCAAATCGGTCGAAGTACTTTTTCACACAATCCCATCTTACATTTTGACGTTAAAGTGTCAGCTTTCCTTCTGAATTTATTTGGAATATCTTTCTGACTAGGTCTGTTTTCTGGAACCGTTTGGGAACTGATAATAATTTTTATATGTATTGGATATTTAAGAAGTTAAAAATTCTATTTATCGAATTTTCATTGTGAACATAAATGTCTTAAATGCTATTCTCAATACTGCTATTAATTTTTGTATCAAATAGTAAATTTGAACAAGTCTATTAAGCTCTTTCAGGTCAGTTTTCCCCTGTTTTCTTACGTAAACAGAAATTTTGAAGAAATTATTTAAAATTCGTGTTCACAAACTGAGACACCGAAAAGGGGAACAAGAATTCATGGAATAATTTCTGCAGTCTCAAAACATTTAATAAAATGAACATTTTTTAACGCTGTGGTCGTAATGTTGTGCCATTAAAAAAAAAATTGTAAATGTAAAATCTTTTAAAAAGCAGAAAATTATGTATGCGTTACTTTTCCCACCCGTATTCTGCTCCAAAACATGGGGAGGTAAAATAATGCTATTTATTACTTCAGATCTGTTGAAAGTAGGAAGAAAATGGCCTCTCGTCGGCAATGAAAAACTATAGTCTATAGTTTTGTCAATCATGCCTAGACAGCATTTGTCTGCGCTTTTAAAAAGCTTTGTGTAGTGAATGTTATGGATTAGTACAGGCGCGGATCCAGGGTACCTGAGCTAAGAACTATTACATAAAAATATTACATGTTGCTATTGAATCAAAAACAATCAAAGAAAAATCGTTTATAATGTACGTTTTAATAAATAAACTTTTAAATAAACACGCAAACAACAGTGTTGTATACAACATTGTCTGAGTGGACCGCTTCGCGGGTTTAATGGATCTAATCTCTACTTTCTGCAGGCCTTAATCGCACTGGAAAAATTATTCGTTGTCATATTGACAATCGCCGGTTGTTAACCGGAAATTGCCGCACTGACGAACAAAATTGTCAATATGACACAAGACTTTCGATGGCATTGGACACGTTTAACAACCAATTTTTCAGATTGACAACTGTCGGGTTGTCAATTTTCGGTTTTCAATATGACAACTAAAGCTCATCATATTGACAACCAAATTTTCAAGTCGTGAGACGAATTGCAGCTCAAGAACGTAATCGGAATAGTCAATGTGACTACTAAGATTGTCAATTGGAATATCTCGATTATCAATATGAATACTCGCATGAATGAGTCATGAAAAAAGCCGGTATACTGCAAAGTATAAAATAACTGTTGTATTTCGAATTGTTACATTGATGCACCTGGTTGTAATATTGACAATTGCAGTTCTCAATGTAAAGATTTTGCTTTAAGTATTCATCACATTGAAAATGGCAATGTGATGAATACTTAATGGCTCACGTGAATAAATCGCTCAAAATTTCAATATAAAAATTATTGTGGTTTAGGCCTGATTGAGTTCATCATTACTGAGCATGATTTCATTTCAGTTCTGCTACGTTCGTGAAAATACTCGCAACAGGCTTGGTAAATAGTAGTTTTGTAAAAGCTGCTTTGATTATAAAAACGCAACTTTATGTAAGTATCCATTTGCAAATATTTATTTATATTCATACCCAATATACATAATGCTATTTGTGATTTAACTTTTCCGTATTTCTTTTATTTTCAGTTTTTTATGTTCAGTTTCTGTATTTTTTTCCATAGATTTTTATTTGGATGTTAATATTAAATAACATTAATTAAAAAATACGTTTAGTACTAATCTCATTTTTTTCTTTTCAGTTTTTTTTAAATTTTCCTTTGGTTTTTCCTTTCAGATTTCTTAAATTTTGTTTTTGCTTTAAACGTAGTTTTTTTTTAACTATATTTATTGTAGATTTCAAAACGAAAAAAATAAAGATAAAAATATATAAATTTGGTTTTGCTTGTTTTTTTAATTTTTATTCGCTTTCAGTGATTATTTGGCTTCAAATGGAATCGCAAGCGGAAGAATGCAAAAGAATTTTGGAGTTGAATCCAATTTTTGCAAACCCAAAATTTTCAACCTGAAAGTTTTTTCATTGCATTTAAAATCGCCTTTATCCCATTAAGACACTAAGTTGACAACTGTGATAATTGCATTGACAACTTCGTTTTTCAATATGAAAACCGAAATCTTCAATGTGAGGAAAGCATTCATCACATTGACGATTGCGGTTTCACATCAACAATTAAGATTGTCATATTGAAAATCGTGTTCGTCATATTGACAACCGACTAAATTTGATGAAAAGAATTTCTTTATATTGACAATCGCGATCATTGGCTCTTCAATATGACGAACTTTGTTGTCAATATGACGCACCTTTTTGGTTCAGTGCGCTCAAGTGACTTAATCGCTCTTCTAAGGGCAGGCGCCTGTGTCCTAGTAGGGGCATATAAAAGGTGTTCTTAACTTAAAAACCTTCACAAAACCATGAATGCATATGTAATATATGATAGCTATATTTTGTGAGCGTATAGTTCAAGTTTTCTTTGGAATAATTTGGAAAAATTCTTCTCGAGGTGAATATGAAACACATTCCCCGTCATGGTGAATATGTCATTGTCAGCAATGACTGGAAATCGCATCTGTTGTTATGTCCTAATGCGCATCCACCACAAGATCTCTATCGTCGTTGAAGAATTTATCACAAGACTTTCAAAACCGGCGACAAGAAGAGATTGAAATTTAATATTTCAAATTATTTAATTTATTTAAAGTATCAAATTTTAACCATGTACCTAGCTAGTAATTAACCTTTCGTTCTCTCCTTAAGTAAATAAATAAATTTCTTTCGACAGACAACCGGAGAATTCTTGCCCTGACTCGCATTTCGCCTTATTCTATTTCGCAAAACTCTGCTTCGCCAAATGATAAGCAGCCCATAATCAGCTAAATTTGATTTTAATCCGTATTGCCAAATGTATTTGAGCGTCCTGATTCTTAATATGTTTCGAAGCTATGGGAAACAAGTAAGTAAGTGCAAGAGCTCGTCCGTAACAAACTTCTAAATACCCGACCCTATTTACCCAGCAACACCAAATCCTGAAGGTTTTTGGCCCGAATTTATTCATTGAAATTCAAACATGTCTATGGGCCACGCTCTTAAAAATGGGCGTGGACTTAGAAGAAAGTCTCTTAGACTTATTTCGTTAAAATCTTCGAGATCCTCTATTTCTATAGAATCTCACTTCGTTGAACAAAGATTTTGCCAAAAAAGAACAGTTTTCTAAAAACGCTCCTTAAAGTGGGCGGTGCTCAAAACATTGTATAAAGCAAACCTAGAAAATTCCAATATCTTCAATATTTGTTCTACAATAATTTTTCGATTTAGAGTGAATTTTCAGAAAAATCCTGTTTTTAAACACAGTAAAGGTGAGTACGGTCGATCGTGGGAGCGGTTCAGTTTTCGTCGTGTTAAAGGCCTTTAGACGCATTTTCTATACACCAAAATTTGAGTTCCTATGCGTTATTTAACTGGGCCAAGAGGTCTTTCGAAAGGTCTTTGTAAGAGATTGTCTTACATTGAAGCCAATAGTGGGCGTGGTCGTCGGCGGATTTAACTAATTTTTGCACTTTGTCTGCAACTTAAGCTTAATTTTAAGCTCTCCAGCTTAATTTTGAAGACCTTAGACCTTCACACATACAGGCGGACGGACATGCCAAAATCCTTTCACCTGTCAGTCTTGAACATATCTCTAAAAGGTCTTGGGGGTCTATGATGTGATTATTTTACATCATTTATTATTTCGTGTTAAAAACTATGCATTCAAATTAATATAGGTACCCTGGGTCGTATGAAAAAGCTCAAAAAGACTGCAACCTCATTTCACTTTGGCTTTAAACACATCGTTTTTCATTCTATTTGGCGAAGAGGGCCTTTGCGAAATGGAATTTGGCAAAATAGGGTAAAACCAAATGGAGATTTGGTAACAAACTAAAATATTTGAGATTTTTTGCGACACTTTAACAAGATTGACCCCCCCCCCCTCCCTTACCCTGTAAGAATTCTTGGATCCGCGCCTGGATTAGTACCTATTCACTTCCCACTTTCACTAAACTTGTCTTTATTATGACATTTTTACTACCTTTTCAACACAAAACTCTTCTCTTTTAGTCCTTTCCGCGTTTTAGATGTTATAATAATTTATGAATGGAAAAAAAGTAGCTGTTAAGTAAGTTTAAGTACTATATAAATCTTTTCGGATCTTTAATAATACATAAAAGTCTCGATCAATGTTCATATACAGGGTGTTTCCAAATTCGATGCAAATATTTTGACACAAGATTCTTGGGTATATTTGAAGAAAAAAATTGTTCTACAGTATGGGCCTATCTCAAATTTTGATACCACTTATTGGGAATTTAAGAAAACACCTACTTTGAGGTACCTTGACCCATACTAACACAAATATCTCCGCTAACACTTACAACAGGTACTTCATTTAGGATTTATATTTTAGAAGAAATAGTACTCCTTTTAACTGCATTAAAATAAAATTAATGACTTTTTTAACTTTCGAGATATTTGCTTTTAAGTCGGATCCTTTTTCCCTGCCCATGACATTTTTTTGACTTTCAAGACACATTTCTGCGAAAAATGCGTAATAAACATATCGGTAATTTTTTTTTCTAGTGCACCTAACAATACTTAATAAAAATTGCTAAGACAAGTTATCCGAAAAACCCACAGATTTTATGATACTTGGGAAATTCCATAGCAGGTAAAATTATGAAAAACTCTTTTCACGAAGCCGCGACAGGTATAAGGTGGAAATATGATTTGTTACCTACTTTTTTAACCGCAATTGACAACAAGAACGATTTTTTGACTATGTATTAATAATTTGCGTAGGTTTTAGAGCATGCATTTTTATTAGACTACCTGATAAAAAGGTAATTTCCCTATCATTTTTCTGTTAAATCCCAAAAAGGATTAAGTTTGAGGTTGGTCGCCTAGTTGGAAAATTTACCTAATGTAAATTGTATAAAAGGTTAGAAAACAAAATTTAATCCATCAAAGTCATTTTTGAAGCCGAGGTGACACAACAGTTGTTAAGAAACCCTACTTGAAATGGCATCTTTTACAAACGAAGAATACGCCGATATTATCTACGTTTATGGGATGTGCAACGGAAGTTCTATTAGAGCACAACAAAGATACCATCAGCTTTATCCTAACCGAAGAGTACCTAATCCCCGCGTATTTACAAATTCGTTTCGAAGACTTCGGGAAACGGGATCTGTTTCAACAAGACGACCTAACGCAGGAGCTTCACCAGGAAGAATTGCAGTTGATGAAAGAATACTGGAAGCGGTTGCAAATGATCCATCAATCAGCATCAGGCGCTTATCCTTGCGATTTAATGTTTCAACACATAAAATTGTTCGTCTCCTGCATACGGAAAACTTGTATCCATACCACCATACACCTGTGCAGGAACTGCTTCCGAGTGATTTGGAGCCGAGACTTGAGTTTTGCAACTGGTTGTTAGAGCGGAACTTGGATGACAACGGTTTTATAAGCAGAATCCTATGGACGGACGAATCTCAATTTACTAGAGATGGGATTACAAATTTTCACAATCTACACACATGGGCTGCGGAAAACCCACACACAAGGAGAGAGTCATCATTTCAACACAGGTGAAATGTGGGCAGGTGTTATTGGAAACAACTTAATCGGTCCCTTCAAACTGCCTCCCACACTGAATTCTGCAAACTATCTGGAATTTTTGCGCATTGATTTAACAGATCTACTGGAGGATGTTCCGGTAACTCAAAGAGCTTCGTCATATTTTCAACAGGATGGAGCCCCAGCCCACTTTGGTCGCGAGGTTAAGAATTGGCTGGATGAAAAGTACGCTGGTTGTTGGATAGGAAGAAATGGACCAGTTCACTGGCCTGCAAGATCTCCAGACCTTACAATTATGGATTTTTTTGTATGGGGGAGAATGAAAGAACTTGTTTATTCTACAGAAATATCAACTCTAAATGATTTAGAAGATCGCATTCTCCAAGCCTCGTCACAAGTGAGGCAGGAGTTATCCTCAATAAACGTTGACAGCGCAATCCAAAAACGGACTCTAGCATGCATACAAAATGGAGGAGGACACTTTGAACACCTTATTTGATTGTAAAGTTAACTTAATGAAATAAAAAAAAACATAAACCAAACACAAGCATTTTTATTCAGAATAATAGGAATTGAATACTATGAATCGAGTTTTTCATAATTTTACCTGCTATGGAATTTTCCAAGTATCATAAAATCTGTCCGTTTTTCGGGTAACTTGTCTTAGCAATTTTTATTAAGTATTGTTAGGTGCACTAGAAAAAAAAAATTACCGATATGTTTATTACGCATTTTTCGCAGAAATGTGTCTTGAAAGTCAAAAAAATGTCATGGGCAGGGAAAAAGGATCCGACTTAAAAGCAAATATCTCGAAAGTTAAAAAAGTTATCAATTTTATTTTAATGCAGTTAAAAGGAATACTATTTCTTCTAAAATTTAAGTCCTAAATGAAGTACCTGTTGTAAGTGTTAGCGGAGATATTTGTGTTAGTATGGGTCAAGGTACCTCAAAGTAGGTGTTTTCTTAAATTCCCAATAAGTGGTATCAAAATTTGAGATAGGCCCATACTGTAGAACAATTTTTTTCTTCAAATATACCCAAAAATCTTGTGTCAAAATATTTGCATCGAATTTGGAAACACCCTGTATAAGTAGGCACCTATTCATAAACTTGTAAATAAAAGAATAAAAGAGAAGAACGCTTAACCCGTTTCTGAGAATAAAAATATGTAGATAGGTACGCATATAAGTTATCTGAATCCCTTTAACTAAAATAAAATTAAACCACTCTATTTACACACTTAGGAAATAAAATTAATATTCAATGCTTTATTAACCGGATTACCCGTATAGCCCACTTATTTTTTTTTTTTTGTGTCACTTTAAAAATGTAAAAATGTTTTAGTACTGTTTAAAGTACCCTTACTTCAAAAGCACCTATATTTAATTTATTTCATTTTATTTGCATTTAAAAAAAAGTACTTTACCAAGGAAAAGCCTTTTCATATAAATTCGAGTACAATATCACTCACTGAACAAATTTCAATTAGATTTCCCCGGTCATTCTCTTACTCGCTTATAAATTGAATTAATTTTTTCGTTTTGACGGCTTTTAGACAGTAAATTTATTTCCCGTTTACTCGTACACTCCATGGGTCTGCTGCATCCAGATCCAATAAAAATATATAAAGTGATGAGCGTTTTAAATAAATTTTAAATGCAACGATCTGAAAATTAATTAAACCCATTATTTGTAGGTACATTCTCTGTTAAAATTCTAATTGAAAGGCAATTACGTGACCGTATTCCTTCATGCAAAGTTAATTTGATTGACTTGATTTTCTTCCTTCCTTTTGGATTTGGCACAAATTCAAACAAATAGGGAATCACATTATACCGACCTACGTGTGTTTTTGAATCCTGTCTTTAATTTTTTGTGAAAAAATACGACGTGTTGTATGTGTACATGTACCTACATGTCTGGATGAATACAATCAATCAATGACGTATCGAATTTTCTTCTTCGAACGTGACTAGCTTGAATAAAAAACAAGCAATATTTTCTTCAGAAAAATGCACTTTGATATTCGATTCTCGTCTGATGGGTGTATTGAAATCTATTACAGGTGCCAATCCTATTTTAGCACCTCGTGTCATTCTGGTTTGAAATTTGATATTATCTGCCAAACACCAATGGTTTTTTTTTTGAAAAAAGAACACTGAAATTCGCAGTCAAAAAACGAATAATGTAAATCAGCTAGAGTGAAGAGGTGTTGGCAGAATATAAGCTGAAATTCGAATAAAAGTCAAATAAAATATCGCAATAGAATTGAGTTTTATTGGTTTTATTTACTTTTCTCTATTAATTTTTTACATAAAGCATACATTTTTGCCATGCCATATTGGGTAATTATTGCATGGTTATATGACCTTGCAACAAAGGCACCTTTCGGAGCAGAGAACGTCAATTCAACAAAATTGATTGTTTTTCAGTTATTTTACATAATTTTTATTTACACATTTCAATGCTAAACTAATTAGAATTTTTAATGTTAGCATTTATTAATTTTATAAATGTAATGACATTTTTGTGCATAGAGTATAGAGCTTAGGAATTTAATGCGCCATTTAGAGTTGGCGTATGAAATTGAAAGTCATGCAACTATATGCGAAGATTAAAACTGGCTACCCCGGGTGGCGAACAGACTTCTGCAGTGCTTTTCAAGCTGAGATTTATGCGGTGAAGAGAGCGCCACAGATAGTTGAATCTATAGATCTTCTCACAACGGAAATCATTATGTGTTGAAAGTCAAGCAGCACTTAAAGCCCTGAACTCCACCTCGTGTACTCCAAGTGCGTCAAGGACTACCTCATGGCATGAAGAGAAATAAGCCTTCACACAGTTACTCAGCTGGGTTCCTGGTTACGTTGTCGTGACCGCGAATGAAATGGACATAACCTTGGCTGATCCTCCTCTCAACACAGCCAAAAGTTTCATAGATCAAGACACTGTCAAAGCCCATGAACGATGACAACAGTGAGTCAGGTTCTAATATAGCCTGAACGACCTGGCAGGAATATCACTACTAGAACCAAAACGATTTATTAAAAGATCTGGCTGTTTCAGTAAGTTAATAATATTCCCAACTATGTTTGTCTATGATACAAGTCAATGGCTCAATCTGACCACCGATTCAACTTGCTCCAAATGCAAACAACCATTACAACCTAACCTAACCCAAAGGCATAAGTCAGTTACAAGTCGACGGTGAGTTAAAGATTGGAGATTTATAGTTGATTCAGGGACATCAATTCAACAAACAGCTCTCTTTCGGATAGAAACGAAAAGGCGGAGTAAATGCTTAGGAGCCGAGTTTCAAAATTTTGAACAATTTTTTAGCATTGGTCTTATTTGTGCTTTGTAAAGAAGAAGTAAATGAGCAGGCGGAAAATATCTATCAGCTGAAGCCGCCGAAAATTTATAATGGTCGTTAAGTTGATAGAAAACCAGTGAGTAAGTGCTACAGTGTGTACGCAGAAGTTACAGTCCGTAAAACGGACCGTTGAATATATTTTTTTTAGATTTGAATATAAAAAGGGAAGTGGCCCAACCCAATAATTAAAAACTATCAATTAAAATTAAAAACTATTCAAGTTTTAATTAATTAGTTAAAACTTGATTAAAAACCCTAATTAAAAACTATCAATTATAAAACAGATATTTTCAAGTTACGCTTAAATGTACGTAAAAATGCATTTTTTTTTGTTCAAGTTCAATATTTTGGAAAAATGGAAGGGGGCGTGGCTAAAAACTTTGTAACCTCTTATTTTTTTTTCTTATTCTTTCCTAAATGTAAGTAAGTAAGTAAGTAAGTAAGTAATTTATTTAGTTCAAATATACAAATATACATACTTTAAATATTAATAAATTAAATGTGGCCTTGGTTTATAACCGTCTGCCAGATGCCAACTTTCTAATGTTCTTTTATTATAATATATTCAATAGTGATTGATATTTTAATGTTTACAAAACTTAAAGTATACAATGGAAATATACTTCGGTGAGTAGAGATTGTAGTTAAAAAAAAAAAAAAAAACATTTTAACAATAGGACAATTATTTTTAATTATTCTTACAATGATTAAAGATTTATTTGCTTCGACAAATGTGGAGTTTTATTCGGTGAAACGTAGTGTAGCTATAAGCTTTTTGGGTATAATCCGCTAATATTCAATGTAATCCTTTCTATATTTTTGAGCTTCAATGCAGTATTTGGCAAGAAGCTTCCAATTTCTTCCATTTAAAACATTTACAGAGTCTTCTTCGCTTAATTTTGTCTTTTGGAAGTACACGTATCTTAATTCCTGTAGAATCGGACACACAGAAAGGAAGTGATAAGAGGTTTCCTGTTCTTGCATGTTGCATAATGAGCATATAGTATTTCGGTCCCTTAAATATGGCCTATAGTTCAGCTCGAGGAGCTCACCCCTTATTCTAAAAATTTGCGAGATTTCATACCAGCTCCGGTCATCAGAAAAATAGATCAGGTCACACAGATTATGTTCCAGTTTCGGGTACATAGATCTACGTGACGAGCCTCTAGCTTCCTCTATTAGGTCTGATCTTATTTTCTCGTCCAGCAATCTAAGAACGGTTGACAGACTTTCACTTAGAAACTCAATTCGCCAGTCTAAAATTTGAACCTTGCAACCAATTAACGTAAATATGTCTTCCCATTTCTTAAACCAGCTTACATTTTTTTCTATACGGAAGGCGATTTTCGCCGTATGAAAGTGTTCTGATGACGTACTCGAAGTGCATTTTCAGAGTGAATAAGTATATAGGCGGAAGACCCGTCTTTCCTAAATGTTTTCTACATAATAAAATAAGTAAAATTTATTCGATTTAAAACAAAACTATTGAATGAAATGCATTTGAGAAATTACCATTTAAATAGATGTCACGCCCACAAGGGGAGGTAAAGCGGATAAATTTTTATTTTGTGTATCTTACAATAAAAAGTTATCTCATGTAAATACATAATTTAAGGCTTTTAAGACGTCTTACAGCTTTGAAAGATCTGGAGGTAGTTGCACAATTGCACCGATTGTGGGCGTGTCTGTAGGCGCATTTGAAAATATTTTACACTTGTACTGCTTCGGCTAACTATGAACTTATGTACCAAGTTTCAGTTTCCTACCTTAAAATTTAAGGCCTATAAACGTGTGGCATACAGACGGACGGACGGACGGACGGACATGGCTTATTCGATTCATAATTCGGTCTCGATTATATGCCCTTAAGGTCTTAGGGGTCTACCATTATTATTTCACCGTGTTACAAACTATGTGACAAACTTAATATACCTCCTATCCTATGAGATGGGGTTCAAAAATATTGCTTCAGCATTGATTATGCTCACTTTTTTATTCGGTTAAACTTAAAACAATGTTTTTTGAAAAAAAGTTTTATCAAACTTGAAAATATGTAGGGGGAAAGCGGAAGACTTGAGCCAATTTTTGTTAAATCGTGGATAAAATCTTTTCTGTTCGTCTCACCTGCATGACATGTGGTCTTTCACATTGACCTTTCATATTTTAAAAAAATTTAAGGGTTTTCTGCCCCAGAGCAAATTTTATGAAAATAGATATTTGGCTCAAGTCTCCCGTTCTACTGGGAACACAATCTTGGGGAGACTTGAACATATACGAATTCAAATATCAAAACAATGAAATAAGTAACTGAAACAGTTTGGTTTTCCGTAGAATGATATTTGTCTATATTACCTTTGATATTATAACATTATGTTGGCACTTTTTCAAAATTGAGGTTGTTCTGTTCAGAACAAAGATGGTTCTGTCAATAACAAATTTATCAGCTCTTACCCTGATAGATCAAGTCTCTCGGACTCTTTTAAGGGCATTTTCTGACAAAACTTTGTCTTTTGGAATATATTCTTATTTGTGCTACAATAAAGTTTTACTTTAAAGTAAATAAAAAAAATAATGTGGGCAGAGGTAGGCTTGCACCTCTGTTCAACTCTCCCTTCAGGCAGTGACTCAAGTCTCCCGTTAACACTTTTCAGCACAAAACAACCAAAGACTTTATTATTGTTTATGCAATTAGAATTTTATACTGGTATTTATTAAATAGAATATTGCATGAAGAAAATAAACCTATTCACGTTATTATTTATCGGGCGAAACAAAAGTTTTACGAAAAAAAACAAAATTTTTTTTTACTTTTGCACCACAAAATCACTTTTTCTCTGTCCTGCACAGAAACTTATGTGTCGATTTCCAATTTTTAGAGATGTTTGTGATTTTGCAATTTTTAGAGATCTCCCAGGTTAGAGATGTTTGTGCTCATAGCTCGCCCTTTTACTTGCAGGATTTGTGCAAAAAATGAGTCAAATATTGCGAGTGGTTCAAGTCTCCCGCTTTCCCCCTATGTTAGAAGTAATCTAGGCATTATTATTTTCGAAATTTTGTCATTAGGTAATTATGTTTGTATTATTATGTGGTTACATGTCTTTTCTTAAGGCAAGAAAAGACATGTCACCACATTCCGCCCTATTCCGCCCATTCCGCATTACCGGCGTTTTTTTGGAGGCGTGTCAATTTTTTTTTTTAAGTAAGGGAGGGTAGGGTATTTTGTAGGACTGAAACCTTTACATATACACTGTTGCACTTTTCCACTCGTTGTGTCTAGGTATAATAAGATAGACGAAGTGCAGGTAACACATTTTAAAACAAATCACAATGAGATGTGATGGTAAAATTCTGGCAGACTTCCAAACACTGCTATCTCCTAACCATATTCAATTTAAGCCTTTTTACTTTAGTGCTTGTCATCTCTATTGGAATTCTTCATTTATTCGAATTTCCAATAAATGATACTACGCTTGTACTCCTCCGCCCGAGTTCTTGCATGTGTCCCGCTCGCCTAATCCCATTGCATAGCTTATAATATGTAATTAAGTTATTTCCTTTTGTAAAGAGTTAACGGCGAAATATAAAGTATGGCTATATTGTCAATATTGGCTTGACTGCAAAAAATAGTCAAATTCCTTCTTCGGCCTTGCGAGTGTTTTAACGTTTTTCTAAACCGTCCAGACCTTGTGACAGAGTGCGAAATAGCATCTAAGAATACTACATTGAGAAATGAAGGTCTTACTTAAGGCATTACTTTTTAGCGGTCCATCCAAAAATGGAAAAAAGGATACCTCTTATGGTATCGCTACGTTGTCCGTCCACAGTCTGTCATCCGTCTGTTTGTCCGCCCGTCAAAAGTCCTTTGTATAACTTCAAAACAGTAACTCGTAGAAAGATAAAATTTGGTGTGTTTTTATACTGTGGTAATTGAAAGAGAACGAATTTCATGTAAAAATAGTTTTAATGTTTTTTGCCACTTATTTCCAAAAGTTTTGTTGACAATAACTCCTCAAATGAAACTTACAATGAATTTTTGAAGTAAAATTTAGTTTTTTGAAAATATTGAAAGGTTTTTAGAAATAAAGAGTTGAAAACGTTTTAATAACTTTTGAACCACTTGCTCTACAAAGCTCATATTCAAAGCTAAAGCAACTCAAAACCCTTTTGGGGTTGGTGGGCGCCTCCCCAGGTGGCAGATACGGGAATGATCACCAGATATGGTGGGTACTGGTATAGAAAATATCCGGACGGACCAAAACCAGCAACAAGCGAAAAATCCAGAAGTGTCTGCCTCAAAATGAGCTGCTTCTTGGTCGGCGTCTGTTACCCAGGTTAAGTTCGGCCTAATCAAAACACCTTTTTCTGTTCCAATATGCAAATAGAATGGACATGGTTTTATGAAACATTCTGCTGGTTATACTATTGCTTTTCTCCGTAAAGGCATAACACTTGCGGGGGTAAGCTTTGGTGTTTCAGTGCAGAGGTTTCGTGTTTGACTCATCAGCATTTATGTTGGATCGAGAACTTCTTTCTTCTTCTTTCTTTTCTATCCCGAATTCTTTCCGCTCTCGATGTACCAGCATTTCAAGGGTTATCATATCCCCTTGATCACGAGCATATTATAAAAAAAAATAAATAAAAAAATTTTGACAAGAGCTTAAGATACCTACTAAAAACGAACAATTTTTTAAAAATGCTCTTGAGTCAAATCCGAGAACTTTCTGAATATTTTAAAATCGCTATAGATTTTCTTAAAATTTTGGATAATTTCTGATTCGTGTGATTTTTATTAAATGATTTGTCCAAATAGCACCAGAGATAAGGGGGCACAAGTTTTATCATGCATTTTTGTAATTTTTTTTTTCGAAAACTGTGTCGTTTTTTCCGAATAAGTCTTAATTTAAATAGTGTAATAAGAAAAATAACTGTAGGTAGAAAAATAATGTTTCTCTATTTGAGACCGTACAAGTTTTTCTAAGCCTATTCAAAATACTTAGCAAAAGTAAAAACAGATTCTTTTAAAAAATTGGAAAAACAAGCCAAAAAACGTATTTCACACCCCCTTTCTATCTCCCAAACCGTAACAGATATAATTTTGAAAGTAGCGGTTCTAAAACGTTTTTATAACTTTTTTAATTTTTTAAGCTTCAAATCCATAAAGCGATTATTTAAACTTTTTTTAATGCCGGTAGACCATTTTTCAATATAAACTGAGATGTATTGTGATAGCATTGGCTGTTTTTCTTAAATTCTGTGTGAACAGTATTTTCGAAGCATATGCGAATATTTTCTAGATTCGGCTTTAAAATAGGCCCTGAAAATGACAATTTTCATAAATGGCTGTAAAAGCTTTAAGATAATGGCAAATCATGCTTTTTCATAACAAATATTATTATACCATTTTTTATCAAAGTTTTACCAGCACCTGATTCCTAATAGCTTACACAAGAAATTTCATGAAATATTTTTTTTTCTTTGGTTTTTAAACAGAAATAAAAAAATTGCTTACTCATGTCCTTGAATAATTTTTTTTTACAATAACCACCATATAACTATTTACTGTAAATTTCATTGGTGAGCTTGAACCATTAAAAGTTCGTTATACAATTTTCTATCTACTCAAAGTCCTGCCATCCTGTTTTGAACATTATCTAAGTTCATTAAGCACCCGTGCTCGTAAATCACTACAGTAACCTAATTTTTTTTAACATCATAAAAAAACAATTCTTGGCACAGGTTCAGTTTGTACACAGCTTGCTTATCGCAGTCCTGGTAACATGGGAAACCTTTTTAACCACTTTTGCTGATGTCGCCCATAAAATAGACATCAACTCAGCCGCCCAATTATTATTAAAATTTTCTTGATCATCCATTTTCCCATAACTCTCTAAAGTTTACCACTCTCAGGATATGCTACTCAATAAATCATTTACAAGACAAGAGAAAACGAGAAAAAAAAACTGAATATCCGACCTCGGTGTCGTTACTCCGGCCTGGGAGCAACCTATCCTTTGTTATGCTTGTGTGTACATAAACCCTCCCGCACAACACTGTGACATCTCACCTCGCTCGAAGGCTAATATTTTTGTGTGCATGATTTATTATGCCACCATAAAGCTGAGATGACACTCGAAGATAATCTTTAGTAAAACGCTTCCCAATAGTTGGGCATTTCGATGCGATAATCACAGCGAAAATAGGAAAACAATAAACCAACAGAATAAATGCAAACTAAGGACTAAAGGACATACCAAAACTTTTCACATTAATAATGAAAATCAGCAAAGTAAATCCATTTGTCAAACACATCCTGTGTGTTCTGCGTTGCTAAATTTATATTGCATTCACTTGGTGCTGCTGCTCCTGCTGCAGATATTCCACTTTCTTGTCCTTGTTGTTTGTTTGTTCCTGCACTTGGCTGTGCTTGGTGTTGGGGCTGGTGCTGTTGGTATGCTGATGTTTACTTTGTTGTTTATAATCCCTACCCGTCAACATATTTTCTCAAAGACCCAACAAACTTGCAGAATTTCTGCTATTATTTCACTTGGGTTGGGTTTTATCCCTGATTCTATGGTTATCCTTATTTGTCAGCATATCTTCTTATTACACATTTGAAGGACATTGACACATAAGCTCAATATCTCACTCAACTTGTCAGGGGCTATTATTTGTACTCCGACCTAATTGTATTTGAACAACGTAAGCCGTACGCACGTACCGCGACCTTACAAGCACGGTGTTGCATCAACACACTCGCTGCCGCACCTTCATCTAATTACTAAAGCACAAAGCCCGACTGCTAGCATTCACAGCATGAAATTAGTGTCCGGTGTTTACACTATAGAGCCGTTTTCCGTTTCCGGGCGAAAATGCACACAGCCTACAACCTCTGATCCCTTAAACTCACACGCACTGATAAACTAATTACACGAAAACACAGGAAATCGGGCTTGCACAACCAGCTGCCATCCTTCTACGCAGATGGGTATGGCCGTTACACCGACGACTTTATTTGTTTTTGCATTAATCAGGTGCAAATTGGGACAATGAAAATACGCACACCATCGGCCACCACTCATTCGTCGACAGGCCGTGATGGGCTATCTACTCCCGCTAGGTGTTCAAAAACCGAATAACTGATTGTTGATATTGCTGTTTAAATCCCTAATCTGTTTTTTTTTACAAGGGATAATCGGGCGTGTAACTATTTCTTTTATTCACAAGCACTAGAGACCACTCTCCACGCGAGATGCGATAGGTATGGGTGCGATTTCACGTGACTTTCGATAATTGTTACAAACCGGCGAGGACTCAGGACGAACTCTATTCGTGCGGTGTTAAGACCGTATTGAGTTGTTAGACGTTTAATGGACCACAACCCTCATGGAAATTCGGTTAAGCTTTTCGCCGCAAGTTTAACTTGAATGAATACTCCGAAAATTTATCCGGCAATAAGTTCCACACGACAAGTGTTTTCATGTAAAGTAAGCTTTTTTAACGTGCTTTAAGGAGAAGTGGTAATAGTTTTGTTTCACCACTAACTTTCCCTCATTTGAACAACAGGACAGAGATGCGTTATGGAACCCGTAACATTTTAAGCTTTCGTAAGGATATGCTGGAGAAATGCTTTCAAGGGTTAAATATTCTGTTAAATAGAATTTCACTCGCATAGGTATAAGGTGGGTAAGGTGGGATTCATGACATGAAAATCATGTTTTTTTAGCGTATGGGAAACAATTTTATCGAGCTTTGAAAGCCTTTCTTGCATTCGTCGTTTTTCGCAATTTGTTTCCGCTGCGCTCTAAGGAGCTTCAAGCTCACATCTTCTACTAATTGTTGTGCTTTCTACCAAAAAATCATTTTCAGAAAGTATCATAAATAGTAGCTGTAAGCCACTAAAAATGCAATTCCTGGAAATCAGTGTATTTGAACCTTTTTTTGGTGTTTGGGGTTGCACCGTATTTCTCAAATTTAACCCAGTTGAAAGCAATTTTCTTTGGACGTAAGTTTAAGAAGAAAACTCTTTGGCAAGACGGATGCGTTCAATTTGCTTCTTGATTAAACTATTTATGGAAATGACGTTAAATTATTTGTGCAACATTTGTTTGCTGCTGAGATTTGTCTGCTGAGATTGTCTGACTATTCCAATTTGCACCATGTAAGTTCAGGGTTGTTTTTGGGATTGTGGCCACAGAAGCAAAAGTCTTCTGTATCCTAACTGACTTAGATTTTCCTTTAATAGCAACTACCAAGTTCAGCAAAAGAGTTATAACGTAACGTCACATAATTAATTTATGTCCTAAATGTTCTAAATTAAATTAAAATTAAAAACACTCAGATCTTGATATCTGTTCTGTAGTCAAGGTTTTGAGAGAACTACCTGGAAGCTCAAAAGCCTTTGGTAAATTATAAGTCAGCTAGTTTCTAGAGTTAAGTCGGGTTTACCCAACGTTTGCTAAATTTTATTTCTTGTTCTTCTTGAAAACTGAAAGTTTTTTGTTATTCTGCCTCTAAATGTGGGTGTGGCTTAAAACCTTAATTGTCCAAAATTTAGAACGTGGTGATTTTTATATTTAAGTACCTTAATTTTTTGAGTTTCGAACAAAAATATTAAATAAAATATATTTGAAAAATTTCTTTTTCATCGATTTTACGCCCGCCACCAAATACCATATTAAAGTCGCTAACACGTCACGTAAAGACACGTCTTTATATTTTGGACAAAACCAGAGGTAATTGCACTCTTAGACCAATTGTGGGCATGTCTGTGCGCTTGAAAATTTTTAGCTCTGTACTTTTTTTCGTTTTTTTTCGTTTTTGTTGGAGGTTGCTACTATCCGATGGAGCACTCAGACACAACTACTGGTCCATTGTACTACCATGCAGACACCTTACATTAATGTATTTAGTTTACCCGTCTTTCGAAGAAAGATGAGAAGGAGCTTCAGTGATGAAGAGCTTAGGTGTTCGGCACTCACCACGTCACCGCTCACGAGAAACCCAATTATCAATGGCAGACGTGACAACAGATACAGGCAGGCCTAAAGCAGGTTCGGGTCCTGAGAAAACCTCTTCTGAGCCAAGTCTGGCAAGCTCATCAGAGATCTCATTTCCCTGGATACCAGTATGACCTGGAACCCAAACAAGATTCACTGCATTTAGCCTTAGCTCTTTGGACGACAAAGAAGTTTACGTACATTTTCAGCCCCCAGTTCAAAATGGTCGTCAAGACTGTTACATACGGGTGGCCGGATGTGGACGGACATGACTGACTCATATTTAGGTCTCGGTACGTCAATTTATTAGGCCTTAGACCAACGTGTCACGAACTATATGAGCGTGTGTAAACTATGCTTTCTATTCGAATTTAACTCCTGATTTGTTGACATTTTCAGCGGTTACCTATATTTTTTTACAAGGCTCCCGACCCATGGAGGAGCCGTCACTACCTGTTACACAGTAGCCTTCCATCCATGTATTTTCAATAAAAAATTTGTTCTCTTATAAAAACCCGTAGCCGTAGGGAGAGTTGTCACTTAATGTTAGCATCATTACTCACCATATTATTAGGTAAAATATTGTAATATTTTCGGCCTGGGGTTCGTCAAATAAAACTCAATTTCACTTTTATAATCACACAATGAAACACTTTATTTATCAAACAAACTTATTTAAACTCAGATCACACTGTTATTCAACTTTACTATTTAGAATTCAACACTTTATTTCAACTCAATCACTTTTTACTTTATTACCGATTTTTACAAGTCCACGTTTAAAATATAACTGTCTCGTACGAGCCTGCCACACGTGTATTTATACAAAATTAAGCACCTTCTAGTACGTTCCATACCCCCTTTGGTAATTTTCCACTGGTACTCCTCCGCTGAATTCCAAGGAGGGGAAATCGAAATTCGAACTTCGAATATGACAGCTGCTGTCAGATGACTGGAATGACAGTTGGGTATGTTCGTTTAGTGAATCGAGCGGGTGCGTCTGTAGAGCGAATCGATGGGTGCATTCAGGGACTCCTGCGAGTTGTTTTATTTCTTGTCGCCACATAACATTGCCCCCCTCTTAGTTTTGTTCGTCCCGAACAAGTACGTCATCATTGCTTCCGTGGTAGCGATGTAGGCGATCAACATGGACAACTTTCATTTTCGCTCTTGGTCCTCTTTGGATTCGGAATACGACATCATTAATTCGCGTTACAACTTGGTAGGGACCTTCCCAATCCTTCTGAAGCTTTGGCGATCTTCCCTTTTTACGATGTGGGTTGTAGAGCCATACCAGATCTCCCTCGTTGAACTCGGGTGCCGTTGCTCGCGCATCGTATCTCGTCTTCATGCGGTCGCTTGCAACTTTTATATTGCTTCTGGTTCTCTGGTGGATGTCATTAATCCTTTCTCTAAGGTCAACCACGTAGTCCTCCTCGGATGTGGGTTCTTCAGTGGGAAATCCGAATTTAAGCTCACTGGGTAGCCTGGCAGTTCGACCAAATAAAACTTCAGATGGAGTATATCCAGTTGTACTGTGAATAGCATTCCGGTAGGCCATAAGGAATAAAGGTATTCGCCGATCCCAATCCCGTTGATTCTCGTCCACGACTTTAGAGAGATGTTCCTTCAGCGTCTTGTTGAAGCGTTCCACCATTCCATCTGATTGTGGGTGAAGAGGTGTGGTCCGTGTCTTCCGTAGTCCGATTGCTGCGCATACCTCCTGGAATATCTTCGACTCGAAGTTTCTTCCCTGGTCGGAATGTAATTCCATTGGCACTCCGAACCTGCACACCCAGTGGTCCACTATCTGATCGACAACGGTTTTCGCTTCTTGATTTGGGATCGCAAATGCCTCGGACCACTTGCTGAAGTAATCGGCAATAACCAGGATGTAACGATTACCGCTTTCAGTTTCCGGAAACGGTCCTGCGATGTCGACGGCGATCCTTTCAAAGGGAGCACCCACATTGTACTGGTTCATTTTACCCCTGGTTTTGACTTTGGGTCCCTTACTAGCAGCACAAGTAGAACACTTCCGACACCAACTCTCAACGTCCCTTCTTGCACTCAGCCAATAAAAACGTTCCCGTACTTTTTCCAGGGTTTTGTTGATGCCCAAGTGCCCACCAGACACTCCATCGTGCATTTCCCGTAGAATCTCCTGGACTTTCGACCGTGGAACCACAAGCTGCATCTTAAAGGATTTTCCATCCGGCATTTCCCATTTTCTTCGCAGAACGCCATCTTGTACATGGAGAGAGTCCCACTGCGCCCAATATGCCTTCAATGTGCGACTTCTGTCGGATATATCCCTTGCGCTCGGTTTCTCCATAGATTCCTTCCATGCAAGGATTGGCTCAATGTCAGGGTCTTCTTGTTGTGCGTTGCGAAGTTCCTCAGTACTCCAGCCTTCTGCAGGTTCGGCTCTTACTCGCTGGACAGTACATTCGTCCTTTTCCTCCTGTCGCATGCAATGCTTACAATTGGGCTCACATGGTCTCCGGGATAATGCGTCCGCGTTGCAGTGCAGTCTTCCTTTGCGATGTTGTATCTCGAAGTCATAAGCCTGCAATCGCTCGATCCATCTTGCGACTTGGCCCTCAGGATTTTTAAACTGCAGTAACCATTTGAGCGCGGCGTGGTCGGTACGCAAGATGAACTTCTGGCCGCTCAGGTACTTCTGGAAATGTTTCGTCGCCAGTATTAAAGCAAGGAGTTCTCGTCTGGTAACACAATAATTTCTCTCTGGTCGGGTAAGCACTTTGCTGAAGTATGCTACGACTTTCTCCTGCCCATCGTGTAACTGCGACAATACTGCGCCAACACCCACATTGCTAGCGTCTGCGTCCACAATAAATGTCAAATGTTGTACAAAGTGTGTTCGACCATAGTCTCCATCCTGTGAGGCAAATATATCAGCAAACTCGCCAATTAGATTTTCCGCTATGGTTTGCTGCTCCTGATTTAGCTCACAGTCTTCGAGTATAGTCTTACATACCTCGGACAATTTTGATGGAGAGACAGGACTTGCAGGCTCACTCTCAGCTATTGTCGAAATGGCTGCAACGGGCACACATCTTCCGATCACCTCTCCTTTCCTGAGCTTAACGGTGCGCTTATTTGGGTTCATCAGTCTTACCGGCACCATGTTATCCCTGGGCTCTGCAAGAATTTTTCCCACGACGTAACTTTTAAATTCACTTTTGTTATCTGGCTCGATGAGATAGAATCGGTGGTTCCCAGGATCACCCTCCAAACGTGTCCAAAGAACTGTCTCTGAAGAGGGCCGCAGAACTTCATCGCCTCCCAGTATTGCTCGAAGATTCACAGCGTTGTCGTTTCCGTATACCATAGGGATCTCGACGGTTCGATACCTTAGCACCTGCATTCGAAGGTCAAGAATTACCTCGTGTGCCTTCATGAAGTCCACTCCAATGATGCATTCGTCGCATATGTCGGCTACCAAGAATGCATGTGAGAAGGTCAATCCCTCTAGTTGTATCTGTAGCTGCACCTCCCCGTATACTTTCGCCGCTTCTCCTGTAGCTGTCTTCAGACTGTAGCAGCTGGTGTTATGTAGCAATGACGTCTGAACAAGGTTTCTTCGGATGATGGAGGCCGTGGCACCTGTGTCGATAGTGGCCACACATTTTCTGTTGCCAATAATTGCCTTCACAGTAAGACTCCTGTTGCAGCGTTTTGTTTGCGAGACTTGGATGATGGTCCTGGGGGCGTCGATTCCATCAACCAACTTCTGCCCCGCGAAGTTGGTTCTTAGGCGTTTCCCGACTGCTGTTGCTCCGAAACTTGTCCAGCAGGTTGAACGTTGTCCCTGCCAGATGCTTCATCATTTTGCCTTCTTCTAGCGCAATGTGGGCAGCTTGTTTGTCTAGGTGGAGCTCTGCACTGTCGCTGTAGGTGTCCCAACTTGTTGCAATTCCAGCACCTTATTTGTCCTCGACCGCTATTCGTGTTTTGTCTCCCCATTTCCACGCGCTGACATGAGCATTCTAGCGTAGCCATTTCCCTTATGCGATGGCCACCTTGCGAAGCTTGGTCTGCAGCTTCCATTGTCAGGGCGAATGCTAGTGCTTCAGCGAGAGTCTTCTTACCTGCCATTCTTACAGCCATTTGTAGCTTTCCATCCGCAATGGCATTGGTAAACGCATCGGTTGCCAACTCGTTTATTATCTCCCTGCTGGTGTTGGGATAAGACAAATTCGCTAATCGCTCGATGTCGGCTTGCAACTGTTGAAGCGTCTCACCCCTTGTCTGAACTCTTCGGCGCAACTGGACCCGGTAAACTTGTTGCATGTGGTCGTCGCCAAACCTCATCTCGATGGCCTTCACCATGGCATCATAATCTTTTTGTTTTTCTTCAGGGATGGTCTGCAGCAGTTCGGCAGCTGTTCCTCTGAGCGCAAGCGTGAGAGCAATTGATTTATCTTCGTTGTCCCAGTTGTTTGTCAACGCTGCAGCTTCGAATTGTCTCCTATAAATCGGCCACGATGTTTGGCCATCGAAGACAGGCGGCTGCATTTCTTTGCGTCGTGGACCGTCGGGCAAATATTCTCGCACTTTCTGTTTCTTAACTAGCTCCAGCTCCTTAGCCAGTTGTTCAACTTCCGATTTGACTTCAGTGAATTTTTCCTCCACGCTTTCAATTCTTTGATCTACTGCCTGGAACTTTTCCTCAAAAAACGCATTCTGGGAATCAAGTTTGCTTTCTAGAGCTTTCTTCTGCTCATCGAACTTAGTATCTAGCTTTCCATCGAGAGCGTTCTTTTGTTCTTCGAGAGCGTTCTTTTGTTCTTCGAAAGCATTCTTTTGTTCTTTTTGGCCGCTCTCCAGCTTTTCGAATTTCTCCAGAAGCAACTTCATGAAAGCGGGCATTTCATCGGCAGTACTTACTGTGCTTTGTTGCTGTTCTTCTTGAACTTCGAACAGCATCGTGTCTGGATGTCCACCTTCCTCGGTAATAGCGTCCTGGAGTCGGAGCAACAATTCCCTTTTGAGCCCCGAAGTCTGGAGGTTTCTTTTACCCAATTCCGCTTTTAACTCAGCTGTTGTCAATTGTTCAATTTTTCGACCCATTTTGAATTGTCTTCACACAATTTTCACAACACAATCAGTTTATGTCTTATATCTGTTCGAGAAAATTCACTCGCGAATAAACAAATCACTGAAACCGTTTTTATAACTTAGTTAATTATAGCTTTATCGCACAATCAGCTTCGATGTATCCGGAATATTCCACAATCAAATTCGTATGAGTCACCTACACTGTTTACACACACGATATCTCTGGGAAATTCCAACTGTTCCGGAAAATTCCACTGTAGAATTAACCCGCACAATTATGAGTTTTATCCCACTTCTGACACCAATGTAATATTTTCGGCCTGGGGTTCGTCAAATAAAACTCAATTTCACTTTTATAATCACACAATGAAACACTTTATTTATCAAACAAACTTATTTAAACTCAGATCACACTGTTATTCAACTTTACTATTTAGAATTCAACACTTTATTTCAACTCAATCACTTTTTACTTTATTACCGATTTTTACAAGTCCACGTTTAAAATATAACTGTCTCGTACGAGCCTGCCACACGTGTATTTATACAAAATTAAGCACCTTCTAGTACGTTCCATACCCCCTTTGGTAATTTTCCACTGGTACTCCTCCGCTGAATTCCAAGGAGGGGAAATCGAAATTCGAACTTCGAATATGACAGCTGCTGTCAGATGACTGGAATGACAGTTGGGTATGTTCGTTTAGTGAATCGAGCGGGTGCGTCTGTAGAGCGAATCGATGGGTGCATTCAGGGACTCCTGCGAGTTGTTTTATTTCTTGTCGCCACATAACAATATAAAGGTTCGTGACTTGATGCACGTGGTAGCGTTTGAAATGATTATGACACTTGCCATTATTATAATGTTTGTAGAATTGTAAATTGTTGTAATTTTTTACCTTTCAATATTAAATTTAAATTTTTATAGCTTATCAAATAAAAGCAACGATAGGTTCGTTAAGATTTTTAATTACTGTACTTGGAATACCATAATATGGGCTATTTGACCTACTTAAATATCTTCCCTCTTCTCACTGATTGCAAAATTTGCATAATGGCAAATTACCAAAAGACATAACCTTCAAATCTCTCACCTAGCTCGGTCTAACCCAAAAAATAAATTAGGGGCTTACGTCCCTGGCGCCGATAGTGATAAGATGTATGCACCCCATCAAAAGATCACCTACATTCTAAGAGCTCCACAATTAGTAAGCCCTAAAGCAGGCATGTAACTTCTTCAATACTAGGTACTAGGTGGGACTTCCTCTTGGTCGACTGAGCTTTCGCTTTCTTCTGGTACAGTCTCTTTTATGTCTTGCACCTTTTTCTCTACATACTGCACTTTAAGCAACTGAGGGATATCCTGCTCACATACTTTAACTATCGTCATTGGTTCGGTAACTAGGTTGCCTAATCTCAGGCTGTCCTGAGATAAAGTACTCTTAATTGTGTGCATTTAGACAGAGCAATGTGCTCAGAGAAGCTTCGGTTAATACAACTCCAAAGCATAAATCATAAAATTTAAGTGGGAAAGTGCAACAGTGCGTATGCAAAAGTTTCAGTCCGTCTACGACGGATTGCAAAATACCAGACCATATCAAAGAAAACTGCCACGCCTCCAAAAAGTGGGCGGGATACAAAAATATAACTGTTGAATGCTTTATACTAGTTGGTTGCATACATTTCGGTCTAAAACTCCGCCTTTTTAATTTAAAAAAATAACTTTTTTTAACGCCACGCCCACATAAGTGGGCGGAGGCACATAGTACTTTTATATGAAAGTTAGAAAATGCTAACATCTACAACTTTTGTCATATAATTTTTAGTCAAGTATTTATTCAAAAACAGCCATTTTTAACTAAAATCCCTTAAAAAAGTGGGCGTGGTCAATGAAAAGGCTAAAATTTTTTAGCCACTTCAAAGACAATTACTAGGCAATGTTACATACCAATAATGAATGCGCTAGCACTATTCTAACAAAGCTAAAATTAAGAAAAAGTATTTTTTTAAATTAGCGATGGTCGCAGATACTGGCCTGTAGTGGGCGTGACTGTGGGCGGATTCGGCTAATTTTCAAACTTGATCTGGTCCAATGGACTTCCAGCCAACCCACAAAATTTGGCTCTGGACCTTAAAATTTGAGGCCTAAAAGTTGTTTACTTACAGACGGACGGACGGACATGGCTTAAGCGATTCTCCTGTCGGTCCCATTCATATCTCTAAAAGGTCTTAGGGGTCTACGGTGATTTCACTGCGTTACAAACTATACATCAAACTTAATATACCCTGGGCCGGGTATAAAAACACATTAATTTTTATTACCTATACAAGCCCAACCATAATAATGTAAGCAAAAATATCTACGTAGTTGGAACGCAAAATGGAGGTTTCAAGCAACTAAATGAAAACACTTTGCTCATTTCCGGCGCTTATTTGAAGTAGTTTCGTCCATCAGTTATACGTATGAACGCTGTAGCTATGTAGCCGGGCACCCTGTGGACTTCAAGCATACCTACTTAAACTTTAGGGGCGACGGGAGCCATAGGTATGTACGGGAACCATATGATATTTGCACAATATGTATTGTCAAATCAGATTTATTGAAACTTTGATCTGTAATACTTAATTCTCTGGTTTTCAAAGTAAGGTAAGGCGGTGATTGCTTTTCACGGTCATTTGATTTTCTACATCTAAGCCCTCCACTGCAATAGAATTATCGGTCACTTAACCACAAAATTTGCACCGCCACAAGTTAACAAAGTGTGGCTGTTGATTTGGCTGTGTCCTTTCACATGTCCAGACCAGTGACCAGAATGTGTTAGAGCACTTGCATCATTCCACATTCAGAGAGCCATCAGTGCTTAGCACTTTGTTCTTGGTAATTCCACCGACATAACTCGGTGAGTTCTAATTTCCCAATTGCCAGCGGCATTAATTAAGTGCAAGGCTCTCGATTTCAACGTTAGACGGCACCGCCATCGTCAGAGCCAGATGCTGCAGAAAGCAAACATAATTCTCTGGAAAAGGCCGCTTTTCTCTGCCACTTGCATGTTCGCACACCATCGTCACCAATATTTTATTCAAGTGAAATTACATTTCGCCGTAAACATAAATCCAGCCCAAAGTGTTTGTTTTACTGAATATCTGAATAGTGAATGGTCCTTGTAAGCGTCTCATATATGGGCGGCGCGGCGTTGGTGTATGCACAAATGACCAGGGTGTATAGTGTGTCACTTGCACGCTAATTCAAAAGACACTCTGCCGCGACCGACCTTTAGGAGAGCTACAACGATGGCCCGGGCGGCGTTGGACCTGTTACGTTTGCCTGGACGAGATCAACCGAAAAATATTATAACTGAGGGTTCAGCCGGGATTATGTGTCGAAATTTCATTAATTCCTGTCGCTGGCTGCTTGCTTAATGTCACTTGCTGTGGACTCCAGTCTGTTGATGCTGTACTACTATGGTAATTGCCCAGATAAATTAATAAGCAGCAAGAGCCGAGGCAATGCATGACTGAGCCCATCAGCATGAACAAGGACGAATGTGCTTTGCTAGGAGAGAAAATTGTTAAAAATGCACACATTTTCATACAATGTGTGTCGTTTTTTGCTCCGAACGTAAGGGCAGGTATATTTTTCGATAAATTTTAATGAAACACGCATATTGCGGGACTTGTGAAGAGTGACCATTGTTCGATGGCAGTCCCGCAAATGGGTCAGGCGGTATGTGCACTGCACACACAACTATGGATTATGCACATGCATGCATCCGTTAATATATGGCAAGGATAATATTAATATTGAACTTTACTTTAATATCCGGTTTACATTTTCGGTGTAGGTACTATTTTAAGGAGACTGAGACTCTTTAACACTTAACCCACAACGCATAATGCATTGAAAGGCTCTTATTAATGGTCCATTAAAGTGCATAGGACTTATACCCACGAGTAGGTATATTATTTGTGTATTGAACGAGAAATTTATTTCTTATTTAATTGAGGTTAAGGGATAAAATTAACTTGAATTATTCAACTGAAGCCGCAGAGGTCAGAAGAGGCGGTATCATTAAAATGTGCAAAGCTTGCGAAGTAATTCCACTGAATCTATAAATAAAGAATAATACATTGAAAGCAATTTAGTTGTTAAACAAAGACGACTTTTTATTCAATTGGTACTTATTTTTTCTTACTTCCGGAAAATGGTGTAGTACCTACATTAGCAAAACGTTGGTACATTTCGCTTTTAAAAAAATATGCAAAATCTGTTCAAGACTGTTTCCTTAGGATCAGACGTTTACTTAAAAATGCATAATCAAAAAATACTTATATAAGCCAGCACAGCCAAAAAAGGGATTAAGCAGGCCTTATTAACTTTTTTTTAAACATGCTTGGTGCTTGGAGGAACTCCCAATTCGCTTAACCCTTGGCTTGGAAAATTTATCAGCCCCTAATAGAGAAGTCGACAGAGGATCAATCGTCATGAGATACCTCTTAATTAGCCGTTCAGAATCGAAATTGTAGTCGAAAAAATATAAGATAAATAATATTTTGTATATTCAAGACTTTACGAAGATGGATAAAAATCAATTTTATAACAATTGAATTGTTGGTCTTTTTTTTTTAATATTTTTTTATCCAAGCTGTAGCAGAAGGAGGGCTGTTGTATATTCTCAATGCCAACCTTCCTTTTAAACTATAAAACACTTTCAGATTGAACATCTGGCTGTGCTTAAAATTATTAACTATTCGATAAGTAGTGTCTACTTATTTAAAAAAAAGTTTTTTTTACCTAAAATATATGCGAATTATTTACCTACACATTTTTATATCTCAGCGATGGAGGTTGCTCGTTTGTTTCCTAAACTACCTACGTTTAGTTGCTTTAATTTAGGTTTTTCATTTATTTGCAGTATGTGGTTTTATTTTGCTTTTTAATATATAAAATCCACGTCACAATGCACCAAGGTGCTCTATTTCACACATAAATTTTGTCCAAGCCGCAGGCACCCTTCTATTCATTGGAACTAAAACTTAATGAAAAGTCAACATAAAAAACCTTCAACTTATTTTTCTGAACGTTTGATAGACCCATGCTTGCGGGGATTTATGGAATATGGTACCGCACAAGTTTTGAATAAAAAAATTGTATTTTTTTCACAGAAAAAATTGGCAAAAGATATCTTTAAGCATTGACGCTTAAAAAACCTTTTTGCTTTAAATGACACCATATTCGTTTGTAAAGGATCATTATAAGTCGTTCTACCGAATAAGAACAATAGAAATCCTGGCGATGATTTTCAGGACAAGAGTGTGCTGTGCGCGTAATAATTTCAAATTTCCATCGACACATGGGAATTTTAAAGGTATCTTAATTTAAATGGTGCTATAGGTTAATTTTCCATTGATAGCGGGAATAGTAGTTTTTTTACTTTGGTAGAATATAACTTTTGAATAATATTGACATTCAGATGAAGGGCTAAACTCATTGGCTTGAACTACAAAAATCTAGAGTGGATAAGGTATAGAAAATTGATATCGTTTTTATTGAAGATTCTTAATTTAAATAAATTATGGGAGGAGGAAAAGAAAAAAAACAATTTTCAGTTTCATATTTTTTGGACCGTCCCGATTGCCACTCATTCGACGGTGACACCCGTTTTTACCACCTGTACCAATTTAATTTTTAACCCGTTTTTACACCCGTTTTTACCACCTGTACCAATTTAATTTTTAAATTGGTACAGGTGGTCTGGGAGTATTACAGAAAATGCCCACTGGGAGTATAAAAAAAAAAACAGCAGCCCACCTTACTATATCAGTTTTGATTTGCAGTAAAGCATATCGGCTTTACCTTTTGTTATACTCCATCCCATAGGATAAGAGGTATATTAAGTTTAATTCATAGTTTGTAACATAGAGGAATAATCACCGTAGACCCCCAAGACCTTAAGGGCTTATGATCGAGACCAAATTGTTAGTTGAATGAGCCATGTGTCCGTCCGTCCGTGTGTCGGTAGTTTTAAGGCCTTCAATTTTGAGCTAGGAGCTTGAAACTTAATATCTTTTCTTTCTAGGTCCCGAATCAGTACAAGTGTAAAAAATTTTAAAATCCGCCCACTGACACGCCCACTTTACTTATTAACACGAAAATTCAAAGTTGTCGTAGGAAGCTGAAATTTGGTACGCCTTATCCTCGCTTAAGTGTATTGCGATTGACATTTCAAAAAAAAGGCAAAACCCGCTCCTTTTGGGCGTGGTCATATTTCATTTGCATTTTAATAAACGGTTTTTATTCGATATATTTCCTTTGAATCCAAAAAACTTGCGCTATAAAATGTTCAGATATGTGTGACAGCTATCAACTGTATACCACTTGTGATAAAAAATATAAACAAAAAAACAATTTAATTGAAAAGGGGTGGATGCAACGCCCCTTTTTAAGGGAGAAGATTCTTTAACTGAGAAATTCTAAATACAGTTGACGTTAATAGAAACTGAAATTTAGCAACCAAGATTTATGACAATATTCGGAGCTTGAAACTGGTCAATTGGGGTCAATTGAATCGTTGGTCAATTGGGGTATCCAACGATTCGCCTAAGCGGATTGTAAGCCTCCCACTAGTTTTTTTTTAATGATGACTGCCGCTACTTCACTCGGAGGACCCGGGGAAAAAACGGAGAAAAGTTGTCGGACATTTGTTGCGCTTGGCTTTGCACTTCTCTTTGTATTTCAGTGTCCTGATTATAAATATGTTGACTTCAAATGTCGGTCATTTAGTTAAAAATTAAAAATTATAGCTACCCAAAATTTAAATTGTCCCATCTAAAATGCCTCATGTTCTCTTATGGGAAACCGCGTTAGAACCATGTTATAATTAAAAGGTTCCTGACGATGTTCGCCTGGCAGCTCTTGAAATGATCGTTGAGCCAGCCATTAATCGCTGTTTTAAAGGCTTTAAACTCTCTTTTTTACATGGTTTAGCGAGTTGCTCAAGTCACGCGAGTTCGTCGCTCCGCCAAGATTAGATGCTAGTTGTCTGTCAGGCGCCTGAGGCCAAGTAAATATAAAAAAATAGAGTGGCGCAACAGCTCGAGGTGAGCCAGGGCCAATTTCTCAACAATGTATGCTGTGTGTGTTAATTTCTTCACATACAAGGTGATCTACAATTTTTTGCCAAATCCGAACGGCACTCTTTGAAGTTTTTTAAGACAAACTATACAAATTACAGCTCCGGCGGGCTTGTCAGACCCTCCAGGAGGTGGGGGGAGGGGACCCTGAAAAAGAACGAGTCTTTTTTTCAGTTGACGATGGTAGGATTCGAACCCAGACTTCAGGCGTGGTTAGCACACATACTAGCCCCTACACCACGGCACCCCACACTGTGGCCATGTAAGGGCATGTTAAAGTTGCACTTTTGATTAAATATATTTGCCTATCCGAAAATTTTGAATAATCAGCGCCCCCAAATCCATATACTAGGATAAAACGAATTCAGCTCCAGCCTAGGGTAAACTTATGCCATTTTTAAAATACCAATCACAGCACAATTATGCAAGAATTAAAGATTAAGAAAATTTCAGCGTCCTGCTACAATTTTTTTTATTTTAATAAGTTATGCGGCGGATTTGAATTTTTTCTATTGTCTAGATAAGACTCCAAAAGTTCATACATTTTTACCGGCAAGACTTTAAGTAGCTTATATTTCAGACCTTCGTGACGTACTTTATCAAAAGCTTAGGATACATCAACTAAAGCGGTAGAACATTATCATGTTCGCTTCTAAGACTTTCTAAGTGGGGTGCCGTGGGGTAGTGGTTAGTATGTGTGCTTACTACGCCAGAGGTCTGGGTTCGAATCCTGCCATCGTCACCTGAGAAAAAAAAGACTTGTTCTTTTTCACGGTCCCCACCTCCGCGAGGGTTTGACAAGCCCTCCGAGAGTATTAATTGTCTTGAAAAACTTCTCAAAGTGCCGTTCGGATTCGGCGAAAAATTGTAGGTCCCCTTGTATGTAAAGAAATCAACACACCAGCATACATAGTTGAGAATTTGGCCCTGGTTCACCTCTAGCTGTTGCGCCACTCTATATATATATATTTTAAGACTTTCTCAATTTTATTAACTATTCGATAGACCTGGTCAATTTTTGAATGTTTGACCCTAAAACCGAATCGGTGATCCGAAATCAATCGTCTTTCCTTCATTCATTTTTGGTTGCGGTCATTTGGGCACGCGTTTTTCGAAGACCTTAGATATAATCGGCAGAAGCGAAATTGGTCTATATGAGTTTATATCGCGCCCACTTTTTGGAGGCATGGCAGTTTCCTTTTTTGGTAGGGTTGGGTATTTTGCAATCCGTCACAGGCGGATTGAAGTTTTTGCATACGTTCTCTTGCACTTTCCCGCTTGTTTTGTTGTTCGGCCATTTTCCCGGCTTCGGGACCCTTTGTGCCTTTGCAAATTTCCATTGCTTTGGAACGTCTGAAATGCTTATTGAAGCTTCTTCGGTAGCTTCTTTAAAATTCCCCCAGTAATTAAGTCATAGCCCGGAGCTTTGTTATTCTTCTGATTTCGGATTGTTTGACAAAGTTTATACAGCGACACGGTTTTCATTCGATATTTGTCTAGTTCCGCATTGGGATACAGATCGTCGAACAAGGGCACCCCATCAAACGGTTTGGTCATTTCTCTTTTAGATTCTCTGCAAATACATAACCTTTCTCTTTGTCGCCTTTTACCTATTCGCCGTTAGCTTTTATTTTTCGTCCAAAGCGAATAGTTCGACCCTCTATCGGCAGTCAAGCTCTCGAGATACCTAATCGGTAATATCGCGACTTTTAAAATCCTAAAGTAAGTACTGTAATTCGCGTATGAGGAATTTCGCGCGGTACCGCTTTTCCATAATCCAGTCTTCCGGAAAGATGTATTGTTCTAAGCGGCGTTCTGAATAGTTCTTATGAGTTTTTCAACATCGTCTTCTATTTCTTACGGGGTTGTAGTTGGAAGTGTACATTCAGAGGCACATTTTCTTTGCAGTATTTCCCAAAGCCATCCCAGTCGGTGTTGTTAGTTACCCAAGGTGCTCTGTTCTTCTTATTTTTTTTTTTTATAATGCACTCGCGAATTTAAGGGATTGGATACCCTTTTTAATGTTACACATCTCACGAGCAGAAAGAATTAGAAGAAGAGGAAAAGGAGGAGAGATACCGGTGCACTCTTGTTTTGCACAGTTGCAGGTTGTATTGCGCAGGAAAGACTGACAATGGGAGAACATTCCACATTAGAGGAATTCACATGGTACAACATGTTGTACAACATTGCTTGATGAAAAATTTACTGTTAAAGAAGCCTTGCGTTCATATTCATAAAGCATGTTGTACAACTTCAGTTTTTTCTTAGTGTTTTTTCCGTCAAAAAATTCCCTCCGAAACGCTTTATTTGATATTGTCGCCATCTTCACTACACAAAAAATTTACTCAAGGGCAAACACAAAGGAAGTTTGACCAACATCTGTTCACACGGGTCAACAGAAAAATCAAAATTTTTTGAAAACCATCAAGCGGCTTGTCAAGCGGTTGTTCCTTTCGTTCACACTATACAACATCGGATGCTTTCCAATATGTTGTACAGAATGTTGTATCGTGTGAACCCCCCTATTCGCGTTGTACGGCTTATGAAAGAACCTCTAGGCTTTACTGTACGTCCGAAAGTGGGCTCGAGGGTAAAGTGATGTGCATTCGATCTTTGGCGAGTATTACAGTTGAACATCTTGAGGGGCGGAATGCAATTGGCTATTTCGATGGAACATTGTTTGTGAAAAAAGCGATAAAACAGTGAAAGACAAGATACATTACGTCGATGTTCTAATGAGTCAAAAGACTTCGCAATGTTTTTGTCTCCAACAAGTTTTAACGCGCGTTTTTGTATCCTATATAGCAAGTGTAGTGCTGTCTTTGGAGCACCAGCCCAGACATGGGAATTGTATTCCAACTTGGGGCGAATATATGCCTTATATAAAATAGCCAAATCAGAGGGGGCGAAATACTTCTTACATCTTTTAAGGAAACCTAGGCATTTCGCAGCGTTCTTGGCTATTGACACACATACCGAGAATGGAAAGCGTTTCGGTTTCGTCGATGCAAGTGCAAGGGGTGAATCGGTTTTGCTTCAATGACAGAAGACAGCATTGAGTTTTAGAAGCATTAAACTCTATCTACTCTATTTTGAGATCCCCATGATACAATGCTGTTAGGGTCAGAGTTTAATGAGTTTGACATACGCTGCCGTTCCAATTCAACGTCCGAAGAGCAGGGGTGCGCGAAACCTTTTTGCTAGACCTCCGCTGATTTTTAGAACGACTGCCGAGTGATCCCAACAGGGATCATAGAATTCTTTTATACGTTCTTGAGGTGACGAGGGACTCCTTTTGCGAAAGAAAAAAGTCGACAGGGTCCGGTATTTTGTGTTTCTGTCGGTTGGCCAATGCGTCGGAATCATTGGGCATTGACCAATTGGAGACCATGCAGCCAAACTGGGTATCGCATACAACCTCCACTGCCGAAGTTGCGGAAATATGAATGAGAAAGAAACTCTCTTCCACTTCCTCTAGAAATGTCCGGCACTAGCAAAAGTCAGACTGCGACCATTGAAGAAACCCTTCTTGGTTGACCTTAGTGATATTTCGAGTAAAGGGATACAAGCGCTTACCAGTTCCAGTTTCTCAACTCTACTGGTTGGACAAAGACTCAGAGCTCATAACATTCTCAACAACCATTACAAACCAGGTTACACGAGTCGTGGTATCAAAAAGGCACATCAAGTGTTACTTGGGTTCATTCTTGAACCGTCACTTCTACCTACCTATCTACCGGGCCGATTCGTTGGCTTTCCACGAATATTTCCTCTCCAGAAAACCACGCCACGTTTCATACTAGCTTTGAAGAGCATTCGATCTCTTGTTGAATTGCGCCGTGATCCACGAAAAATGTTTTTCGCATTAAACTCCCCGCCGATGATAAAATTCAACCGACCCAAGTGAGTCAAAGAGGAAGTAAGGGAGTCGTCCGGTAGCCTTTACTATGGAGGAAAATAACTCGACGCTATGTTATAATCTAGCTGAAGCTGACTTAGTTTTTTTGAGACTGAAATTATTTGCATAAATAGATAAGAGTGGCGCAACAGCTTGAGGTGAACTAGGACCAACTTCTGTGTGTGTTATTCTTTAAAATATTTAGCCGAATCCAAACGGCACTTTAAGAAGTTTTTCAAGACAAATGATACTCTCGGAGGGCTTGTCAGACCCTCGCGGAGGTGGGTATCGTGGAAAAGAACGAGTATTTTTTTTCATGTGACGATGGTAGGATTCAAACCCAGACCCCCGGCGTAGTAAGCGCAGTTTTTTTGCATAGACTCAAGTTGTATTTCCTCGTTTTTGTAGTGCTTAATGAAGTCTTCGATGCAGAGATAGGATCCGCCTCCCGAATTTTCTGATGGGTGATGCGCGTGATAGTCGATGTAGCCTTTAATTTTTGGTCCCGATCCCTTATTAAAGTGGTCCAAAATCAGGCATGTTATGTATGTTATTAAGCTTCTTATTCATGACTTGTTATTCGTTTTGCAAGGTTTTAACTCTAGCTCGCTCTAGTAATATTGTAATGGATATGCGTCGGCACGGGCGATTTAAAGCATCCCTGCTTTAAACACTACATCGGTGTAGTGTTTAGAACCAAGCCGAGCTTTTATTTTTCTTAAGGCATTTCTTCTTATTAAAAATCTGAAAACAATCGATGTATCTATTTTAAAAAATCTCTTTTATTACAATATTAAAAACAAATTTATATTTATGATTACAAACGAACAAAAATAAATACAAAAACAAATAATTGTTTGTCGTATTATATTTATAATATTTGTAATAAAAAATTGAAACACTTGATTTTTAACAAAATTCTCATTTAATGCACACAAATTAAACTTTACTTATGCTAAAGAAGAATATAAATGATACCTTAAGCCTTGCTCTTGTTCTTGAAAATGTTTTTTTTTTTGTGTGTAATTTTAAATAGGTGCGATGAGTTTGGAATATTTTGCTTTCGGTGATTACTGGGGAACATTGGTTGTTAAATTTTCGGATATAATGAAGAATATAAGAGAGAAATTCAGGTAAACAGAAAAGAGCCTAAAAGTTTTAGTCATAATTAGGTAATGGTCGTAGCGAAAGCAAATAAAGATTTTTGTGTTTTTTAAAACTCCAGTTTTTTCAGGTTAGTTCAATTTTTAATAGTGTTTTCGAAGAATCATGTATATTATTTTAGATACATACACCTCACCTTTCTTTACACTATTTCGCACCTTCAGATCATTGAGCGTATGTTACGTTCTTTACTCTTGTCAACTGCAAATGTTCTTAATAAATAACTAGTTTCAATGGACACAACGATTTTTAATGGCATTCAGTTTAATTAATGCACAATCAAATAAGAACTTGAAAAAAAGCAACAAATGTACAGCCAACATAAGCAAATTTTTCATTTTACGTGTTTCCTTTTTACTTCTTGTAAATTAAGTAAAGCAAAACAATAACTTAAACAATATACAGAGTAAGGAATCAGCTTAAAACAATAATGAAATGCATCTTAGTATTCCCATTGTAATCATTCACACAATTTATTTAAACTTGTTTCAATCTGTTTATTTTTTACTTTCTTCTTAAAAAATAGACCTAAAATTCTTTTAGTTTTTTTTTTTCATTTGTTTTTTTGATGTGTTATGGTTTTGACTTTTATTTCAAATTCAATTTAGTTTCACTCGCTTGAGCGGATAATTCTCTATCCGAATCATTTCCGTTTCGCCCATGCGTCCATTTGTTGGCTGAACTCGTTAGCGTATTTGATGACGGCTACTTGTGTTTGATTGAGAGCTTTGCTTAGGTTCTCAGGCGATAGCGATCCTCTAGAAAAGATGCAACAATTAGAGACTGTGTAAACTTATCGTGTTGTATAACTTACACAAAAACTTTAACTTTGAAGAATTCAGTGATTTTTCCGACACTGTCGGAAATGAATACACGTGTCGAGACGGTGGCATTTTCTAGCTTCTTCGGCAGACCAGGAATGTATTGCTCCAACTGTAATAAATGAACGATTAAATAAATATGGACGACATTCAATTCAATAAAGGCACAAAGTTATGTAATCTTGAATAGATATCATACGTCCTAGTTTCAAAGAATACTGGAAAATCGAGGATTTGTTTAAGGAAATTACCACTTTTAAGAAAAAGCTAATAACGTCAGAACGACACGAAACTTGACAGCACACATGAACTTCGACCGACATTTTTATTAAGCTACGATGTGATTGCTTAGGAACTTTGTTCAATACTGATTGTCGTGATTGAAGGATTGAATTTCAATAATTTTTTTTCTGTTTAGCAAGCAGAAGGAAGGTAGACCGCCAATAAATTTGCTTCGCAAAAGCGTTTTTTTCGCCCGTTTTTTTTTTCAAAACGAATGATTACGACAGAAAGGTTCATCGCCCATCTCACTTCGAAATAAAAAGTCTGGGTATGCAGATCGTACACAAAAATAAGCGTGAGGCGATGTGAAAACGTTTGCTCAAATTACAAGAGCTAAAGTAAACCTGGTTGAGATTCGTGCGGTCTGACGATACTTACTCTGGAATATTATAGTAAGCCACAAATATTTTGCGGCTAAAATCTCTAAACTTGATACTGCCGGAAAATACATCACCATGTTTGTGACACTTTGTGCAAGAAATTGACTTTTGATTTAAGTTATGGATACCCGTAGTACATACGTTTATCGAATGAGCTAGTAAAGTTGTTAGGTTAGTAAGTTTTATAGTCTCAACTAGACTCAACTAATACTTGAGCAATATAATTTTTGCTTAAATCGAGGAGGCAACGACTAAAGTAGATTTAAATTTCAGAGGCATTTGTAAGAGCGACGAATCTTTCTCCACGAGCTGCGGAACATGTTACCTACGCAATCATATTCTTTTACATGAACTGCAGTCAGGGACAATTTTTTTTTACTTATACAGGGAGATGTAGAAGATCCTTAAAAGCAATAAATTCAAGTAAACTCTTGGGGATTTGTACTTTCTTTCCAAAGTAAGAAAAAAAGCAATCCGCAAAAAATATTTGTGGTAGTTTGTATGCGCTAACACTAGGATTCTTTGAGTTGTTTGTTAATGTTTCTTACCCTGGTGGAGTTAAGGAAGTGAAATAGAACGAATATTTATTTTACAGGTGACGGAGTGGGAATCGAACCTCAGACCTGACAAATACACGACGGCAGGTTTTAATTTTTGTCGGTTGTCTATTTAAGACAGCATTGTGACCACCAAAAATTGTGTCAATTTTACTTTTTGAAGATCAGTTTTACACATGCATTTAACGTGATTAAAATTTTCTCGAAATTCCGAAAAGACTTCTTCCCAAACACGGACTTTTTGTAGGTCAAGCAAAGGATTAAATGAGCAAATCAGCGACTAGTGGGACACTTAACCCATTTTTTCGCTGCTGATTTAATTTTGTTGTCAACTATATTGAAAAAAGACGATCGTTTAAAATGTTGCTGAAGAGATCAGTCTATTCTTCTGCAAAGTGAAGCTTTGTTAAATCTGCGAGTACAGAATATGAACACTGTTTACCTTAAGTAAGTTCCAAAAACAAACCAATTGTTATAACACCCGTCTAACAAGTATTTAAGTTACACGGGTTATGCGAAAGCATGTTGAAAGTTAAAACTGATACGGTACACGGCGAAAAACCGAAGGATCTAAAACAAATTAAATATTTTCTTTAATTAAACTGATGAGACCCACAACTTAAATCGTTTTTAAATTGATTGCAATGGTGACATTTATTTTGCAAATGTATTTAAATTCTATCGGTTTCAAAGTTGAGTTTTATATAAACACAAATGCATGCAGGACTTAAGAAAAAACTGAAATTAACTAGCCTTAGACCTAAATTCATTGCGAACTCAAGGATTTTTGTCTTTTACCAAAAAATATATACTTACAGCTGCTGATACCACAGGCCATTTAGCCACAGCATAGTCCTTTGCTAATCCACATGCGTTGCATGCCGCATTCTTAACCAATTTGTATAGGTCACAGCTTAACTGTCCCACAGGTTTCACATAGCCCGGCACCCGTTGTTCGGCCCACTTATAGCCTCGAGCCGTATTCGTCATGACAACGACGTAGCCCTTCTCCACGTGAGGCAGCAAGCCGACATTCTTCAACATCTTGCCTGTGGCTGAGTTGGCAAAGACACCTTTGCCATTTGTGTTTGTATCGTAGTGCAGAACGCCAGCGATAACTGCCAGTAACACAATACTTCCGAGGAACCATTTGCAACCGCACGACGAACAGGATTTCCCCGCTGCAGTTTTCTTCTTTTGCTGTGTGGATTTGTCTTGGACATTCTACAAAATGAGAAAAAAAGAGTTTTCAGATAAGAGGTTTTTAAGGTTTTACAAAAAGTCGATTTAATACCTTTTTTGTTTGCTGTTTGGTTTGCTTGGCTTTTTGATTCTTTGTGTTTTGTGCCATTTTGTTTGTTAAAGCAAAATTTGTTTTCTTTATTAGAAGCGAGAAACTGTGGAAATTATCAAATAAACATTACAGGCTTCTTAAATGCGTCAGGTGAGCGATTGCGAGTTTCAAGTGTCTGGGGTTTGCTACGAGTATGAATCTAAGAAAATTGCTTTAAGAATAAGCCTTACAAAAGGCGAAACTTACTTTTACTTTCTAACAACAAAAGAAAAAAAGATTTTTTGTTGTAACAGTTCCCTATATTCTCTCCCAAGAGCTTATTAAAACATTTGGCAATTCAGGCAGTGTTAAATTGCAAATAATTATCATTTAGGATGAGATCGATTGGACTTTAAATCTTTGCTTCGAAAAACCAAAAACAGTCACCTAGAGTCAAGTTGATGTGGTTTTAAAACTTTAATTCTTGTTTAACAGATCACAGGTCAAGCACACAAATAAGTATCATTAGATAATGCACACACAGACTCTGAGAAGATAAGAGCATTCTAACGGTGGAACTGAAATTTCCAATGCGCCTATTAAAGCATCTGGTTTTGAGCTTGAGCCCTAACTCATTTGAGACACACAAACTTTATGTAAAATCTATCTCAAACTCGCTTGCAAGCGCACAAATCGTTGGTAATTTTTTCAGAACGTAAACAAAAAGTGCGTTTGCATTTTTAAGTTCTTCTTATCCTCTTCAACCTATATCTAGCTTTACGACTTGATACGTGCAAGTACACAAAATTATGTAATTGCCCCCAAAATCAAATTGAATACTAAACAAATAAATAGAATGCTGACATGTACACAGGAAAAGCCATTTGGCTTGTCGAGCAATGACATCGGAAAATTGATATGCGTCAAGCGTTTATGTTTGGCAAACAAAAAGCTATTAATATGCTGATACTGTCAATATTTGAATGCCCTTCGTATGATTTGCTACGTCACTCGCTGAGTTTTGTTTAGTTGAAAAAGATTCATCGCAAATAGCATTGAAGTTCTTGACTTCGACTTGGAAATATATTTCAAGTTGGGCTAATGTTAGTTGGGCTGTGCTGTTTGTTGTAAAGAAAATCAAACCGATTGGGAAATGACACCAGAATATATAACAATGCATTGAATAAAATGCGGCCCAAATTCTTTGAAAAACTGAGGGCCGAAAAGCCTCAAGCACTTTACCAACTTAAGACACGAAACAAAACAACTGCTGAGGTCTTCGGCAAAATTGTTTGCGTAAAACAAGGGAAAAGCTTTTCGGATAAACTGAAGTTTCGTGGAAGCCCTTACCGTTAAAATGACTGCCAACCAGAATGTGGGTTAAGATCGATCAGGCAAAGGAGTCGAATGCTAAAACGATCGTTGGACTGATGTCTGCATCCGCACGCTTGGTAAAAGAGTTTTCATGACTACTGCCTTATAACGGGAAAGTTGAATACCCGGCAGAAACAAAACAGACAAAGAATGTTTAAGTTTCTACGAGCCTAATGTTATGACACAGGTTCCGTTTAAAAGTAGGTTTATTTACTTGAAGTATTGGTAGAAAAAATCTGCACAACATAATGTTTGAAAATGGAGCTACGGGGCGGCAAGTTGTCACATCCCACACAGACTCTCTAGTTCTCTTAATCTCGGTACAGATCTACAAAGAAACTTGAGAATGACCGATTAAATACGCATCAAAATGATCGCATTGATCATGCTTGTTCAGAAAAGATTTTTGAACTTTTACTGAAATGCAAAGTTGTCTCCGCATAAACCAAGAAAGAGGGGTAAAAACTTCGAGTGTTTTGTAGAATTAAACTTAATGAAAGCCAACTCATATTCACATGTCGGAGGATCGCTTATTATGTAAACAAAAATTTCGGCTTACTTTTATAAAAAGAGAGCTTGGTAATAAATAGTTGCACACAAAACGCCACCGAAGACTAATACCATGTCTCCACCGAGCACTAATCGTCGATTAATATAAATCTTTATTAAATCCTCTTTAAATCCATACAAATTTACCATACAAATTTAAATCCTCTCGGCAAGCGTTTAAAAATAAATCCTCTCATAAATCCCATTCACCCTACTCACAAACATATTTTCTGCACCTTTGTAACAGTTTGAGAATCAAAAAAGGAAACGGAAACTGTCCCTGTACGAAAAATCTGTCACAAGTACGTTTTCTATTGTGACTTTTACGGAGGAAATTCACTCCTTGGAAATGACATCGCCAAGAGAGTGGCGAAAAAGACAGCCACTCTCTTGGCGATGACAGCCACTCTCTTGGCGCTGTTTCTGTCTTTTTGAGAGCCAAAAAGACAGAAACAGCGTTTTCGAGTCAAATTAATCCTATATTTTTCCAATGGAGACATGGTCTCTCGCTCATCTTCTTTTAATTATCGGTGAAGACATAGTAACGGGTGATTTTTTAGCTGGTTTGGCTATGGCAACACTGGTTTTGACAGCTGACGTGTGTTTACTACCTTGTGTCACTGTCAAACAGCTTCAGTTTGGTTTGCAATTTAACCATGGATCGTCTTACAAATGAACAACGCTTGCAAATTATTGAATTTTACTATCAAAATTCGTGCTCGGTTCGAAATGTTCATCGCGCGCTGTTTCCATTTTATGGTCGGCATTCTCGACCTTCTGAGCAGTCTATTCGGAAGATTGTTTCGGGCCGGTCAATTGGCCGCCTAGATCGTGCGATTTGACACCATTAGATTATTTTTTGTGGGGGTATGTCAAGGCTAATGTCTATAGGGACAAGCCCGCTTCGATTGACGCACTGGAAGCCAACATCCATGCATTCATTCGTGAGATACCGGCCGATATGTGTGAAAAAGTATGCCAAAATTGGACTCAGCGGATGGGCTACCTGAGACGCAGCCGCGGTCAACATTTGCATGAAATTATCTTTAAACATTAAATTGCAAGGTTCAAACTATCGATTCAAATAAATATTTCATTAATTTTTTCGAATTTTTTGTTTTTTTTTTTAAAAAAAGGTTCTCAACCTCTTAAAAAATCACCCTTTATAAGCGTATAGCAGAATCTTCGAATGACATAAGGTTTTCATAGGGCAACCTAGCTTGCAGTAAAAATAATTTAATTCCGTTCTTAAGTTTTATAATATCAAGAAAGCAAGAAATATCGATAGGTACTCTAGAACGAACCGTTCAATCTAAACAAAGATGGCCAACAAGATTGTTCACCTGACTTAGATAAAGTAAAAAAAAAGCCTGCTAAGCTGAAGGCCTATAATTCAAGCTACCTTCTTTTTCTTAGGGTACCTCTTCGTTACGGAGATTAGTAACATAATGGCAAGTCTTTCTGCGGCTCTTACTCGTCTATAGAGTAAGAAACGCAGAAAGAAACGTTTGAAATCCAAAATAGTTTTTGTCTCCCAACGCCTTTTCTTCTTCCTCTCCTGTCCTGTAAGATTTCTTGTAATAAGTTGTACTTTTTTTATTTCTTCATTTATTTATTATGAGATTTCCCAGCCCAGGTATTACAGCTTTCTTCTTTTAACGGTAGCCACAAGCTGTTTCTTCAAGTTTAGGCCCCCAAGCACTTACCTACTCGTTTGTTATTCTATCAATCCAGGAATTGCTCTTTAAAGGCCTTTTATATGATTAGTAAAATATTTGTCTGTGGCAACCATGTATGAAAGAATATGAAATTCGTCAGAAGCTTAATCAATTATTAAAAAAAAATCAGTCAAAGCCGATGGGCCCCATATGACATCATAGGTACAATTGGAACATTTCCTGCAACTGCTTTTAGTTCGTTGGCAAGCGAACAAGCTATGCTGGCTGCTACGGCCTTAAAAGTTAACTTAAGCAAAACCAAAGCCGGAAGTACTCATATCATTAAAGGACACTGAACATTGACGTCCTGCAATACAGGCAGGCCAAACCTGCAATACAGGCAGATCAAGTTTAAGCAAATAATGGACTTTGTCTGCCTTGGAGCCGCTATTTACTTTATATTTTCAAAGATAGAGCAAGAAATGACACTTGTAAAACGCTGATATTTTGGACTCAGAAGGCTTTTTTCTTTCATTTCTGCTATGCCTACCAAAGATTATTATCATGGCCGATTTGCGAAAGGTTTTTGTACGAGTTAAGTGTACCTAATCACTTTAAACCTAAAGATTTCATGTAACGACTTAAGCGTTCAAACAAATAAAAAGGTTTATACAAAAGATGCCTCCATGTTTTGCGAAAAATCGAATGTTTTCGTTGAAGGCGCGAGCAAATGCATTTGTCAACATGTTATCTAAATCAAACAATGGAAATGTCACATTTAAAAATCAACCAGTATCTGGTGTCTGGTCATTAAACTAATCAAACCAAATAAACCACGGCACGAAGGCCGTTTTTTTTTTTTCAAAAACACTGACGCCACCTTTAAAAATATGGATATATATAATTTTATAGCTGCCTATGAAGAAAGAACTTCAAGCAGGGCATAGGTGATCGACATTTTACTTTATAACTTTCCGAAATCTACCTGTACCTACCTACCGGCGTTTCTTTGCAACAACGTTACCCCAGACGGTACGTGTTTTTTCAACAAGTTTTATTAAAGAGCAATTAACTAATGTAGAGGTTAGAGATAAGGTCCGATGCCGAAACCAGATAAGTCCAACTCATTTATAAATTAAGGGCTCTCGCAGCGTAAAATAATTCCCCCTCATCTTGTTAGGCCAAGCACCTATACTTGACCTAGTTCCAGGGCAAACTACCCAATTGCATTCAAAAGGGCGGTTAATCACTCGCCTTGTTTGGCTATTGTTCAAGAATGTGTTTACATCGTTCCGTTTGAGATTTCTCAAACATTGCGGAACACCTAGCAAGAGAATAAGATTGTGTGTAGCTGGCCCTGGCGCAGGCGAACACGCGCAAGATTATTCTAAGCATAGAGAGTAGAGTAGACGGACGGCTAGCTCTTCTTTTCACTCTCTGCCGCTTGGTTAAAAAAAGTTGGCCACGTGGTGAAACTGGATTGGGCCCAATGCAACTGTGTTCCCCAGACTGCTCGCAAGTGATCTTGCTCGACGACTACCAGACTATCAAAAAACACCTCCAAGCTAAAAATTCACATCTTGAGTGAGCAAACTCGCATCAGGCGATGATTACGAATAGAAATAACCAATGGCAGCCAGCAACCCGGCATTTGCTCTGATAATGTTTTCTTGTCGAATGGACAAAGTCTATGACAAGTGCCAGTACCAAAATCGCTCTTATCGCTTCTGATTAGAAAGGGGGTGGCGCACGATTGGATGTTATTCTCCTCTTATCGACCGGCCAAGTGCAACACTTAATCTCGGCGACGGACCGATTGAGAAAATCATATCCATTTTTGGTGGTTGCGCCTCCACGTAAGCACAATTATAAAGCGTGACACACCGGGAACCGGACCGGGCAGACTCTTCTTCGTGTCATTAATCCCAAGAAAAAAAAATGCTGGCGATGCCCTCGGGCGCAAGTGATGTGAAAGGCGAAACAAGTTTTCTATCGGCTTTTGCTATGAAATCAGTTTTCTTTCTATTCTATTCACGCCGAACAATAGAAATGGGCTCAAAGGGGACTGCGATTGACAGCCATCGCAGGCGACGGATATGTATTTTTCATTGGGTTCATCTCTGACGCTGTTCAATGTTCATCCCAGAAACACTTTCTCATCTCTATTCGCACACGGAAACTTTTTTTCTTCATTTTCTTACGCACTTTTGTCGAAACTGTAAATTATTTCGTAGACAATTTTCCACTGAGTTGTACAGAGAAACCACGAAATCGGTATTGGAATAAATTAATATTTAATTTACTAGAAATGCAATTGAAATTTTGTTGTGCAAAATTTCTTCGGTGGATTTAAAATTAAAAAAAAAAACTTTACACCACAGCTCACGTCAACGAATACGAACGACTGTTTTTCGGTTGAATGGGGCGGTGGTGGTGGAGCTGGTGTGAAGATGGCCGTAGTTTGTTCATTCAGCTATGTGATGATGAGGCTGAATTCAAATGGAATAAATCGATAAAAAATATGGCGGCCGACCGATGAACTGCTGAGTGAACGATGGAGTTCATCTCGAATGGTTGTTGCATTGGGCAGAAAATTTTAAAACTACCAGAGATGGCGCTATGAAAAGGTGAATCCAGTAAACGGTTATTTCAAATTTTTAAAAGTATGGTGAAAAAGTTCCATGCTATGTCATAATTCGTGTTCTATATTTATGCGATACCCATTATAGACGAACCTGGGCACTACACAACCTTTTAATTTAAAAAACACATTTCGGGTTGCACTATTTTAAGCTCAAAACAGATGTGCACTTCCTCTGCACCCTTTTTTGACATTAACTATGCCAAGTTCTATGCAAGTTTGTCATCCCGTTTTGATATACTTGTCAACTGGATGAAAAAGTAAACAAAAGCCGACCAATAAAACTAAGGCGGGAAAACGCACTTGCTCTGTATTGAATTTTTTGTCAGTCAACAAACAGTCAAAACTTTCAAATTTAACGGTATCAGCGATGCCAGATATTTTATATTTAAATTTCATTGTGGCTGCAATGAAACTTGGCACCAAATTTATAAATAGAGACATCGTGCAGTCACTGCAAAAAAAAAAAACGCACTTGCTCTGTATTGAATTTCTTGTCAGTTAACAAAACTTTCAGATTTGACGGTATCAGTGATGCCAGATATCTTATATTTAAAATGTTTTTTTGTGTTCATTATGGCTGCAATGAAACTAGGCACCAAATTTAGAAATAGAGACATCATGCAGTAACTGCAACCCCTGCAGTAGTTGAGTTCGCCTGTCCCATAAGAGCCTGTGTAATTTATTTTTGCTGCACGCAAATTTCTGCACATCTGTTTTGAGCATAAGACTACATTAATTGCCACCAAAAATGGGCTTTGTAAGTAATCCCCAAAAATGAGAGGTCATATATTTTACTGCTAAACTAAAGTTTGAAGGCACAAAACATTCCAAAGAAGTTTTGTACCATTTGGTGGGAAACCATTGGAATAATGTAACAGACCAATGAATAACAGCCTGTAATACATTTTGGCTGTCAACCAGTTTGCGACCAATCCCAACCCGTAAAACAGACGCACATCAGGAGCAGCTCGTTTCAAAGCATTCCTGGATCTTATTGTTGGGATTTTCGCACATCAGCTGTTCCAATATTGTTTTAGGTGACGTTCCCCTATCTACCACCTAAGGCGTTGCCTTAGGAAGGAGAACCTTAAAAGAAGCTTTAACAAGGAAAGCCTATAAATATTTTCAGTTTAAAATAGAATTAAGACTGCAATCACTTAAACTGTTGTATTTTATATTGTAAAGCTATTTTATTATTAGAATCAATAATAATAAATCCAACTGCTCTCCCATTGTGTCAGATGCTGCAAAAATCCTCAAACGGAATAAGATCCCAAGGATCCCTTCAACCTTACATAAAGCGCTGGCTTTTGCTAATGAACTGCATATCGTAATGGATGTAAAATGTGTTCCTGTCCCAGAGAACCCCCCTTGGTTATTACCTAAAGAAGCAATAAACATTAGCTTAGCCAAACATAGTAAAGATTCGACACTTAAAGAAATGTTCATCCAACTCTTCCAGGAGATGTTAAATACCTTTCCTAACAATGCTTGGAATGTTTTATATACCGATGGTTCTAAATGCGACCAAAGTACTGGTATGGCTATCGTCAACAATCATGATGTAGCATTATCGGCAGAAAAGCTCCCACCACTTTTCTGTCTTCTCGGTGGAAGCTTTAGCGATCCTCAAAGCAACTTGTCAACTTGCTGTGAAACACAAAAAAAAGATTGTCATATTTACAGATAGCCTTTCTGTTATCCGCGCCATAAGCAACATGCAATATCACGCACCTATCATCGTTCAAATTCGAGATAAAATAATAACGTCAGACAAAAGACCAAACTCGTATGGCTTCCAGCACACGTTGGTATAAAAGGTAACGAGTCAGCAGACCTCGCCGCTAAATCAGTCTCAGGGAAACCCAACGTCGAAACATCCGTATACCGCCCCAGCAAAAAAGATTTGGATAAATTATTGCAAGCACATTGGGATCAAAAAAGATTCGAAGAATGGAATAACTACCAACATCATTATTCTACAATCAACCCATACGGGATCCCACAACTTTATCCAACAAACACAACCACAATTGTAAACAGATGCTTCCTTCGTCTTCGTCTTGGCCATATACGGCTGACACACAAACATCTTTTCAACAAGGATTCTCCTCCAACCTGTCACTTTTGTCCTGGAAATACCATTTTAACTACTCATCATCTTACAACAGTATGCAGCACAATTAAAAACATTTGTATGCAAAATTTTAAACATGACCTTCTAAGTATGCTTAAAGTTCCCTCAGAACCTAATGTCAAAAATGTATTTAAACTGTGTCAACAGCTGGAAATAGATAGTAAAATCTAGACATTATCTAGATTTGGTGCGGTAAGGGATGTTTAGAACAAATGTGTCTAGATTTGTCTAGACACATTTGTTCTAAATATCCCTTACCACCTCAGCAGCTTTAGTATAACGAAATAAAAAATAAAAAAAAAGTATTATAATCCAGCTAAAGGCCTTTGTATAGCTCTTGCTGTGACTCTTAAGTTATTATTCTTAGCATTTTATGTTAGTTTAATAAAATAATAATAATAAATAATAATATTATTAGAAGTTGTTACTTGTTTTTCCATAAAATTTGATTTTTATAAAAGTTGAACTCCTTTTTTACTTAAAAGATTGGTTTAGCAGTATCAAATAGAGTGAAGATCACTGATCAGATATAATGAGATAGGCGACTTGCAATCCCCTTGCCTGAAACACCCGCAAAAAAAAGTAACGGGATCTCTCTCTTGACCCTGTCTGTGAATGCATGTGAAATGAGCAATGGAGATGTTCAGTGAATCCATTTAAAAATGGCGGAAGCTGAGATAATTTGCCGTCTCAGTCATTCAAAAAATATAAACAAAGTAAACAGCCTCCATTCTTTTTTGGTTTATTTTCTTAAATCTGCCACCCAAGCGAGTGACCATTAGGAATAAATTTTTGCCATGCACATCGGGTCAACTGAAAATCGAATTTGTTTTGATTACACTACACAAATGTCAAAAGACATCTGATTCTGGTTTGCTGAGTTCAGTCCATAGGTAGAGTTCAGCACAATTGAGCTGGAAATAGGAGTTGGAAATCTTTGCTATTGGGAGTGTTTTTCCTTTTTGCTATTTTTTTCTTTAAAATAAACAATCAAGCTTTTCATTTTGTGCATAAATTTTATTAATTAATGCGTTTTCTTATAAAAAAAATTACGTGGGACTTTCTGGTCTAAACTTCTTATAAAAATTAGTTGCAAAAAGAATTTGATAAATTTTCCAGTAGTCCGAAACACATTTTGAAAACAGTTTTTTTTTTCATAAATGAATAGGCACATTTAAACAATACTCTGTTAACTTTTAGATCAATGTTTAGAATAAGGAGTTTTTTCCCTCAATTTTTTATTTGTTTTCGAATGATTTCATGAATAGTTTCAATAGTTCGTTTTAATTATTACTAGTTCACTTATCCAATTATAAATAGTAATCCAAATGAATAAATTGACGTCTCAAGTCGACAAGAAATAAAAGGAACAAACGTAGGGTCTAGACACGGATAACGTGTTTTTATTCACATGAAACAAATTACAGATCCCATTACCAAAAAAGAAATTTTTCGCGATGGCACACAAAATTGAGAAAAATGTATTTCAGTTTGATTTTTAAAAAAAATTTCAATCACACATGAATAATTTTTATTTGAATAGCAGGAATTGTTTGTTAATAAAATGTTATTCAAATAAAAATTTTGTTTAGCTATTTGCGAATTATTGCAAATAAAATTGATGGCATGATTAAAAACAAGTCAAATGATTTATTTGAAAATGTATTTTTATTTCATTATGGAAATTCAAATAACTTCGGAAGGTACAAATTTAAAAAAGTTCTTAAACTTTACAAAAGAAAATTTTAAGGCAAGAGATTTTGTATATTATAAGCTCTTCCAATAGTTTGAAATTTTGACGTATAATCCATTAAATTTGATTTCTTTGACATCATCTGAAAATCTGTTTTTTTTTTTCGTTCTGTTCCTTGTGACAACACGGATTTACGAAGCGTTAAATTTTATCTCATTGGTTCAAAGTGTATTCAAGCTTATCAACAGATGAGCTATCCGTTCTTCCGTATTTCTCTCAGATGGTCCTAGGTCTTTATTTAAATATATCTTTTACACGAATTAAAAAGACTGTGCATTTTTTACCAGTATATTTAAGGCGTCACTGACAAAGTCACTAGAATTTTAGAGCAATACAGAGTGAAAAGGATCTTACCACCAGAAAAGGTGATCTTTTAAACAAGAGTAATATTCACCCAAAGACCAGTTCCCATTCTAGACAGCAGTTTTTTATATGCTACTAAAGGTGTCACCGGCATTCATTGGACAAACCCGGCGAAGTATTTCATTTCGTTTGAAAGAATGTACAAATGCTCTTAGCATTTACAGTTAGTTGTAGGTTTAATAAAGGCCAATTTATCTTGTGCAAACTATTTATCAATTTACCAATTTTTCTTAGGCAAATAATAAACGTAGCATTTCTGTTTTAAATGCTGAACGAGCGTGATTTGTGTATCATTCTAATATTTAATATTGCTTGCACAAACAAAGATTTCATCGTTTTTCGAAATCAATTTATTCGTTTCTTTCTTTTCCTGAAAGCGAACAATGCAGCATTAAAAAGATAATAAATTAATTCTTATTTGAAATGAAAAGTCAAACTTTTTTGCACGGGTCTCGGAAAAGTCAACTTGTCTGCAAGGAAAATTGAATCAAAACTCCGAACGATTGCCACGAATTCACCTCATGCGATCCTCGGCATGATGACCTGAAACGCAGTCGATATCTAAAATGTGTAGCCTGAAACGCACTCAAAACCCAAAATGAGCTGCACCAAGCGCACTCATTTTGGCCTTGGACGCACAAATCTTGCTCCCAGCTTGGTTGACTAAGTTAGTGAATATTTTTTTTGCACCCCATAAAGTAGCATTGCAACCCACTGACACAATCATGATAGCTGGCAGCATTTTCCCTAGACAGCCGAAAATCGAGCTTGGGGGCAAAAAGAGGCACCCCAGCGAAGATGACTATCTCATTATACCTGATCAATGGTGAAGATGGTGAAGGAAATCTTATGATAAATAATAGGTTTGTTTTAATAAGGCTTCGATGCAAAAGTAGAGTGGAGCGCCAACATTTTTTTTATTTGAATAGCACTAAAAGGCTGCGTAATGAAATAAAATATGCGTAAATATACAAAGAGAAGTATTTTTCCCTTTTTTAGCAATTTATAGATGGTCCAAAGTTTTGAAAATTCCTCAAAAAAATCCTGTTGGCATAACACTATAACGCGACGTTATAAAGTTAAATACGGGGGAAAAAATATATAAATACAATGACTCTCCTTGTGCCCTCTAACAAGGCTCATTAGTATTAGAGAGGCCCCGCTAAAATTCATTTATGACCATGACGAAATTAGGGGTTGACGAGAAAGAGTATTATTTCATCAATTTGTGTTTTCTTAAGTTAAAACTATATAACACATAACTGTTCTGAAAATTCAATACTTTAAGCTCAGGTAAAGGGTTAAAAATTAAAGTTCAAAATTTAAAATTTAAATACCAATTTATTTTACCCAACGAAGTGCAACAAATTGAAGTATTCGCAGTCAAGATAAAACATTTTTTTTAGTACATTCACTCTTCACCCTAATGCACAGTCTCTTAAATTCATAATAAAAAAGAAACAATACAAAACATAAAAAAATAATGTAACAGATGACGCCTCAAAACTTCAGCCAAAACGAAAGATGGTTTATGACACCTTCGTTTTTGAACATATTTTGATAAAAATTCGTAACCTGTAGAATAAACACAATCAATCAATCATGAAATGAAGTAAGAAGTGCGACAAGAGTTTTTGAATAAACCGCAAGGAACAACACTTAATGAATAAAGCATCCAGATTCACAATTTCACATCGTGAGAAACATTCCTGAGAGCAAGAACCTGCATGATTTTGTGATTTGAAAACCTTTTATCTAAAATGAGCGAGTTTTTAAAGTTCAAGAACTTCAAAAAGCCCAACGTGAAACATTCGGGAAAGTTCTGTATTATAGAACAATAAAGCCTACCAAAGACTACCATACTCGAAAAATGTCCACCGTACATAGACGAATACAGAGAACAAAATAAAAATCAACGGACGGAGTACTTATGGTATGGCATCACCACATTTTAAGCCCAAGAATTAAAGAATATCATAAGTTCCATAATTTCTAATGTCTGCCACGAAACAGCTGTAATCAAACTCGACCGAATTGTGGATTCGAAATCTACGAACACAACAAAAACGACCGCCAAGTAACGGGTGATTTTTTAGCTGGTTTGGTTTTGGCAACACTGGTTTTGATAGCTGACGTGTGTTTAGTACCTTGTGTCACTGTGAAACAGCTTCAGTTTGGTTTGCAATTTAACCATGGATCGTCTTACAAATGAACAACGCTTGCAAATTATTGAATTTTACTATCAAAATTCGTGCTCGGTTCGAAATGCTCGGCATTCTCGACCTTCTGAGCAGTCTATTCGGAAGATTGTGACCAAATTTCGCACCAAATTTACTTTGTTGGACATTAAACCACCAACACGTTTACGTACTGTGCGTATGTCAAGGCTAATGTCTATAGGGACAAGCCCGCTTCGACTGACGCACTGGAAGCCAACATCCATGCATTCATTCGTGAGATACCGGCCGATATGTGTAAAAGAGTATGCCAAAATTGGACTCAGCGGATGGGCTACCTGAGACGCAGCCGCGGTCAATATTTGCATGAAATTATCTTTAAACATTAAATTGCAAGGTTCAAACAATCGATTCAAATAAATATTTCATTAATTTTTTCAAATTTTTTGTGTTTTTTTTTTTAAAAAAAGTTCTCAACCTCTTAAAAAATCACCCGTTATAAAGTCATTCGCGGAGCGGTCCGTAGACTTTTTAAAGGCTTAGTGTACAATTAAGGCTTCTTAAACATAAAATGTTGTTTAGTACACTTGCGACTTTATGTTTTTCTTTTAATGGCAATTTCCGACTTTTTACCATTTTTTCGCTTATATGTATTCAATTTTTATAATACTTCGAGGGCAATTTACAGAAGATATAGCATTTTTAAATGCATTGCAGTGTAGCAAATAAAAGGGACATCTTTGACTATTTGCCCGACTTTCGGGTTTAAAATTCTTAAAATTATTCTTTCATTAATTTTAAGTTAGGTACTGTTATAATTTTTTTAATTGTAAGTTTTCTTTAGACGAATTTTAAGCTAAGGTGGTCAAATTTTTATCGAAACGCAGGGTGACAATTAAATTGTTTTTGATTTTTTTTTTTTTTTTTTTTTAAAAAACTTTTTTTTGTTTAACTTTTATACACACGACCCTATTTACCGTGTAAAATCTTAAATTTGTTTGGCCCTAATTTATATACTGTATGTCAATTATTTGTACTGGCCACCCCCCAAAAATGGGCCAGTTCCCTCAAAAATTTGTATGAAACAAACTTAGAAAATCGTGATGTCTTTAATACTTGACATATAATTTTTTTTTCGATTTGGAGTGACTTTTTCTCGGAAAAGTGTGTATAAAAGTTCGTAACACACGAACTCTTGCACTTACTCACTTGTTTTTTCATTTAAAAAAAAAAAAAAAAAATCAAAAACAATTTAATTGTCACCCTGCGTTTCGATAAAAATTTGACCACCTTAACTTAAAATTCGTCTAAAGTAAGAATAGAAAACTTACAATTAAAAAAATTGTTACAGTACCTAACTTAAAATCAATGAAAGAAAAATTTTTTTCGATTTGGAGTGACTTTTCCCAGAAATCCGGTTTTTGGAGATCTAACATGGTCAAAGTGGGCATGGTCAATGGCGTGGGCTGTTCAGTTTTTGCCTTAATAAAGGTTTCTTGCCAATGTTTTTCTGCACCAAAATTTGAGTTCCTAGGCCTTGTCTATCTGGACTAAAAGGCATTTTGAAAGAAAATGTGAAAAACCGGTAGTGGGCACGCCGTTGGCGTATTTAACCAACAGAAGAAGTATATTGTGAGTGGCATTTGGTGGTCAAAGGATAGACATGTGCACTCAAGAGGATACAAGCATCCACAGGTTTTCTAAACCAACCTCTGTCTATCAACTCCTACTCTCACCTCCCCGTGGTGAACACCGGGTGCCTAGTACCTCAACTGGAGATTGGGTTCCAACCCCTTTGGAAGGTTGTTGGGGGCAGCAGACGAGAGAGGGGGGGGGGGAGTGTTCCCACTAAGGCACTTCTCCTTGCATCCGGACGGCAGCGGAGGAATTCCCCAGATGGAATCAACGGTGGCGTCCATAGTTCCAGTCAGGCCGAACTACTTAGTGAACACCTTATATGTGCTACTACGACGTATTCGGAGCTCAGGCCTATTAGGAGCGGGCTATCCGGCTCTCCGTCCTTAGAGCTAAACAAAGTATCTGGTCCTCCAGGTTGAGGGTCGTGCCGTCGGTGGTGACGATGCAGAAACAAACCTCGGATTCGGACGGCTTTACTGTTGACGACCAATGCAAACGACAAAAGGACAACGAGCTCCGGATCTGCACGTGGAATGTTAGGTCCCTTAACAGACCACGTGCAGCCGAGCAACTAGCGGAGGCCCTTAACGACTGCAAGGCAGAAATTACTGCCATCCAAGAAATGCGGTGGGACGGGCCGGGCAAAAGAAGGATGAAAAACTGCGACTTCTACTACGGCGACTGCTATCTGCATCAAAGCCAGCGCCTATTTGGATGTGGTTTCGTTGTTGGAGGCAGACTTAGGCAAAAAGTCTTGAGATTCAACCCGGTAAGCGAGCGCCTCGCGACGATCCGCATCAAGGCTAAATTCGCCAACATTAGCCTCATATACGCGCATGCCCCCACAGAGGAGAAAGATGACGAGACCAAAGATATTTTCTACGAGCTCCTGGACAAAACTTATGAGCAATGCCCTAATTACGACATTAAGATTGTCCTAGGCGATTTTAATGCCAAGCTAGGAAGGGAGGGCATCTTTGGTCGTGCATAGCCTGCACGAAACGACCTCCGAAAACGGATTCAGGCTGATCGACTTTGCTGCGGGGCGACACGTTGTGGTAGCTAGCACACAGTTCCCGCATCTCAATATCCATAAAGGGACATGGAGATCTCCCGATCAATTAACCGTCAACCAGATTAACCATATTGCGATCGACGCAAGGCACTCCTCCAGTATCATGGATGTCCGAACTTTCCGAGGGGCCAACATTGACTCGGATCACTACCTTGTTGTAGCCAAGGTACGGCTGCGCATATCCCGACCAGCGCCAAGTAATGGAAATACTGTGAGGAAGTTTGACGTCGGCCGACTACAATCGCAAGAGATCGCCAGGTCCTTCTCCAACCGAGTCTCTCAAAACCTTCTACGAAGTCCTATGCAGCCAGCATCAAGTATTGATAGCCAGTGTCAACATTGCCATCAGAGACGCCGCCTCTGAAGTGCTGGGTTTCACACGACCACCACAACGAAACCCCTGGTTTGACGATGAATGCCGGCAAGCACATGCAGCTAAACAGGAAGCATACAAAGCGGCGCTGCACAGACGGACTAGAGCTGCTCGCGAGCTCTACGAGCAGAGGAGGAGAGCGGAACACCGGCTTCTCCGAAGGAAAAAGAGAGAGCACGAGAAGCGCGCGGTTGAAGAGATAGAGAGATGTTACAGCAAGAATGAGGTTAGAAAGTTTTACCAAAGGATCAAAAGGTCCTGCCCAGGGTATAAACTTCCAAAAAAACCAAATACCGCTGTCAGGCAGAACGAACCATTCAACCCGGGCGAAGACGTTACTGACGAAGCATACGAACGATACCGACCTGGAGGAGGTGAAAGTAGCTGTGTCTAAGCTCAAGTGCAACAAAGCAGCCGGAGCAGACGGCCTAGCTGCCGAACTTTTTAAATCCGCTGGCGATGAGCTGGTTCGGAGCATGCAACAGCTCATCTGCAAGATATGGTCGGAAGAAAGCATGCCCGACGAATGGAACCTCAGCATTGTTTGCCCGATCATGAAGAAAGGAGACCCTCTGAGTTGTGCCAACTACAGGGGCATAAGTCTTCTTAACATCGCATACAAGATCTTTTCTGCTGTACTGTGTGAACGCCTGAAGCCGTTTGTCAACAATCTGATAGGCACATATCAGTGTGGCTTTAGGCCAGGAAAGTTCACCATCGATCAAATATTCACACTGCGGCAGATCTTGGAGAAAACCCAGGAATTCCAAATCGATACACACCACCTCTTCATCGATTTTAAGGCCGCGTATGACAGCATCTTTAGAGACGAGCTATATAGCGCAATGTCTAGTTTTGGCATCCCTGCCCAACTCGTCAGTCTGTGCAGGATGACGATGGAAAACTCACGCTGTTCCGTCAAGGTCGGCAAAGACCTCACCGACCCCCTTGATGTCAAAAAAGGATTTAGACAAAGCGACGCGCTGTCATGCGACTTCTTTAACATCATACTTGAGAGAATTGTGCAGAACTCTCGCACCAACACCAGAGGTACAATCTTTCAAAAGTCCGTTGAACTACGCGCATACGCAGACGACGTTGACATAATCGGTAGAACAAAGCGTGATGTCAGTGAAGCCTTCGTGAGTATTGGGACGGAAGCGGCGAATATGGGTTTAGCAGTCAACGAGGGCAAAACCAAGTATATGCTGTCATCAAGAAAAGACACCCAACACCGACGTCTTGGACAAAACATCACCATCGACAGCTATAATTTTGAGGTAGTTAGGGACTTTGTCTACCTGGGTTCCGCTATAAATTCAGACAATGACACCAGCGCTGAAATCAAACGAAAGATAACTCTTGCCAATCGCTGTTTCTTTGGGGTAAGGAGGCAATTGAGTAGCAAAGCCCTCTCTCGAGCAACTAAAGTGCCCATGTATAAGACCCTCATCATCCCAGTCCTGCTTTACGGTGCAGAAGCATGGACCCTGTCAAAGACGGATGAAAACACTTTAGGCTGCTTCGAGAGGAAAATTCTTCGGACGATTTACGGTCCCGTCTGCATAGACGGAGAGTGGAGGAGGAGATATAACATCGAACTGTACGGGCTGTACAGCGACACTGACCTAGCCAAAAGAGTCAAAACACAACGTCTACGATGGCTGGGTCATCTAGAGCGGATGGACACCAACGCCCCGGCCCGGAAAATCTTCGAATCCACACCGCAGGGACGGCGCGGTAGAGGAGCACCGAGACTCAGGTGGCGCAAGTGGAAGGGGACCTCAGCCAACTTCGCGTGCGAAACTGGAGACGGCTAGCTCGAGACAGAGCTGGCTGGCGAAGCTTGTTGGCTGAGGCCCAGGTCCACCCCGGACTGTAGCGCCACCTTAAGTAAGTAAGTAAGATTTAGAAGTTCGTAACAGACGAACTCTTGCACTTACTCACTTGTTTCGATTTAGTTTTCCGAAAAAAAAAAAATCTTATAAGTAGCGAGGCGGCTCTATATCTACTTTTTAAATGATTTTCAAAAAATACTATTTTTTACATCTTTTTTCATAGCCACACTTTTCGATAGAAACTTTTAATTCTAGCTTACCTGCCTTCAAAAACAAGAACAAATTTTTAACCAAACCTGGTTTTCCTTATTGTTTGTTTTTTTATTTTCGCTCTTATTTAAACTATGCAAGTGCTGAACTGCGAGGCACACACAGCAACAGACACAGATACTAATTGTGACCCAACTATAAGGAGCAACATGATCCAAGTACCACAGTTTGTTGAGGAACTATCAGACTATATCGAGTCATTTTTTTTTTGCAAATTTTCTTCATCAAACCAAACAGCATATTCGAATGGAAATATTATATTGAACAGAGTTTTAATAAACAAACTTACCCCAAACAGTGACAGTAAATCATCTAAATGCGGATCCCTCTTTTTCGATGCTTCTAACTCCATGTTAAGTTGCGCTGCAACGACAAGGAATTCATCAAACGCTTTCGAATCCCGCAATTTAACTGCAGATCCGTCCCATTGTTGATCTGTGATTGAAAATGAATATAATGGTACAACATTAGTGAAACTAACATGCATTCCTACTATGAAGAGTTTTGTCATAAGTAAAGTAGCAGAAAATTTAAGCACGATCCAAGTCAAAAAAGGAGAATAGGACTTAGTTACTGCTGGAGATTTTAGATACAATGGTAGGTGTTTAGCTGGGAAAATTATGGGACAGAAGTGTATTAAGAATGATTTTTTAAATAAGGCAAAAGTGGATCATAAGAAAAAAATAAAGATAGGGATATACGGCTTTCGTTCGTCAACTTACAACCAAAACTTAGATAGTCGTGCGATAGAGAAAAAGGTGGAAAAGAAACAAAACTTGATTGTGGTTTACGTACATATTTGTTGCAACAGCAGATACGATGGAAGCACGTTTTTCTTGTAGTTCATCTTCCAAACCTTAAAGCACTCATCTCCGGTAGTTAAACAATCAATGCACCCGTCGATTTCAATTTGGCTTGTAGTGGAATTTTCGATATCACGAAATAGATTGAGGAAGATGTTGGCATGCTTGGATGAGCTCTCGATGTATTTTTTCTGTAAGCAATAAAAATGTTTCTGGTGTCGTTTATTTGACGGGTGCTTTTCGTCTTCTTACCAGAAATAGCTGAGAACTTGTTGTCAACGCCTGCTGACACTCCCTTGGAATGCTGTACTTTGCCTTTAAGGCGTTATACGTAATATAGAAGTCCGATTGGCTCATCATCAACCTGTCGAGAGACATTAGCTAGTGAAACAGTTTTGATAAGTAGTGACAAGTTCATACTTTTGATTGCCATCGGTGGATGAGAGAACCTTTTCGATGTACTCGGCAACAAACCGAGAGTAGCTCTTCATTTCAATCACAGGCAGCATTATGTTTTGCCAAACTAAGGTAGAAATATTACATAACATGGACATTTAAAGCTATAGCAAGCCCTTACCTTTAACACCAATATTAATATCACGATAACCACCCTGGCCTACGCCCCACAAGATACTGAGTCCAATGTTACTTCGATTTTGATATGAGTTCCTCAGGATTGCAGTCTTCGCCAGGCTGTTTGAGCACACTACCGGCCAGTTGTGACCGACAATTTGCAGCAGGAGCTATAAATTTAGGCGGATGTGAACCGTCAGGCTGGAAAAGTGAGTTACTCTTATTTTACCTTGTAGCCAACGACTGGTTTATTCTTGGACAATTCCTCGGTCAGTCTCGTCAGCAGAGTATCATAGAAATAGGAAAGATTAACATCTCCCATGGACTTGAAAATATCAATAATTGCAGTCTTAAGATTCTTTGGGACAACATTGGTTGGATACTGCCCACCTTTGCCCGCGAACACTGGGTCAGAATCGAACGGCAGGTGTGAATTGAAGAATGAAGCGATCTATGCAAAAACAGTTATAGATGCTCAACGTTGAGGTGCTTCAACTAGTTTCTTACCTCCCTCAGCCAGTACAGCTCATTGCCAGGGTAAGAGGATCGCAGTTGTTCCATTAGTCCATTCAACTCGTCCGGCGTTATCTTCAGCAATGCGGTTTCCAGGTTTCTTGGCTTTGGCGGAGCAACTGGGGCCGCTGGTTTTTTGGTACCCTCATTAGCGACGTTTTTAGGCTTCTTTGCGGGAGAGGACTTGTTGCTGGCGGTCGTTTTCTTTGGAGATTTATTCTCCTTGTCCTTGGAGCTCTTACTAAAGATGCTCTTCAGCTGATGCTGGGGAACTGGTTTAAAAATTCAAATTAATTCGATTTGTGGAGCGACAAACATGAGAAACCCTACGAATTTCTTCTAAACGTGGACCGGCTGCCGCCAAACGTTTCTTCTCTGTATGCGCTTCGACTTTCTTCTCAAGATTGCGCTGCTTCTTTGATTTGGTTACCACTTCCCACTGATTGGAGGACATTTTGAGAGACACAAAAAATAAAAGCTAACACCAAAACTAGTAAAACCGAACAAAAATTAGGCTCAAATTGTTAAAATTAAACGTAAGGACACTTTGAAATCTTTTCAAAAAGCGAAACTTGTGACGTTGACGCCTTTCTATCAATGACAGCTGAGTGACAAATCACCGGCAGTTCATTTTAGCCGATGAATTCAGCGTGCAGTTGGGATGCGTTCAATAAAGGCTTGACGTTTTTACTTTGGTATAAATTACAACAGCAACAACTACACTTTATTGCACGATATGTATTACAAAATATAGAATTTGCGCTAGAAAATAGGAATATCCTCGTAAGTGAAACCATCTCTCTTGAATAGAATGCAGATTAGGATGTAGCCGTAATATCCGCCTGGTATGAACATCAGTATTCCCAGCATTAGGAGGGGCCAAACACGGTCTTGGTACTTCGCGTCATAGTAACCGGCTGATATGAGCATACTGAATGCAATGCAGGTCTAGAAAAAATAAAGTGAGTTCATTGCACTCAATCTTGTCTCCATTCTCCATATCTATTCGCAAAAAAGGTGTTTAAACACGCTAAATAGATACGGAGTAACAATGTAGGTACTTACAGCTCCAGCAATCATGAAGCCCACGATGAAAACCACTGGTTTCAGGGGAAATTTTCGCTGTGGTTCCGTAAACTGTTCGGGATCGATACCATCGGCTGTGTCATATTCGCTTGCTGGCGTTCTGTGCCTAGTATATTCCGAATTGAGTATATTCCTTCGACGGGACATGATTCGAGTATGAACAGAAGTGGTGGCAAGTAGACAGACAAATTATCAACGAACGACGTGAGTTCAGTGTCACACAGTCACTAACTATAACTATTGAGCCAAGTGAACATCACTTGGTTGATAATAATAACCTTTATCAGTCCATGCAAGGAAATGACTCAAGAATTGCAACAAATTACTTTGCTTTTGTTGTCCTCGCAAAGTGGAAATGTATAAAAATGGACTGTTTTTGTTTAGGTCACGTCAAACCGAGATTGTCATTTACGAGTCACTTGTAAGAATGCAGTGATGCCAGATTTCGGTTTATGTGATTTGATTTTCTTCATGCGTATTGCAATTCCATACAAAGCGTGTGGCACAGCTAGAATCAGCGTGACCAGGGCATAAATTACTCAGTAGACAGATATTTAACTTTTTGCATATGATGTAAGAGCTTTGTTCGCCCACAAGCTAAAAAATGATTATACCCATTTGTGGCCAGCTTTTGAAAAACAATATCTGCTTCTGATTTGTATTAGCTTTTCACCTTTTTCTTTGTTTGCTAATTAGTGTATTGCTGAGGATGGACCGCATTAGGTCCGAAATGCATTTTATTTAAATAAAACGAATTTCGCAACTTATTTGTTTATTGTGTTAAAACGAAAGTTTTACCTTCGTTGACGGTCAATAAGGTGTTTTCATGTTTTCGTTCTGAATTTAACGCGACCGCAAACTATTGTTCGATTTTTCCGACCGTTTGTTTTTCGTCTTTTCGTGCTTACTTACGTTTCGTGAATGACTTTATGAATTTCTGCTGTATCTAAAAATCCACAGTATGTTCTAGGAATATAAAGTCGAAAAATAAAAACGGTTAACTGTCTTCGTTCACTTGCAGGCAGAGATGGTAGAGTAGAATACGCCAGGTAATCTATTCGATTAACTACGCGTAGTTAATTTGGTAAACTACCTACATTTGCATTCAAGCTAAAGTTAAATTTCCAAAAGAATTAAAGAATAATAACCGGGTGAAAACATTGAAGGTTGTGAAAAGAGTCGAATGTGTAGCGGATGAGCAAAATCAATCAGTTCAAAACATGGCGATGCGTCTACAGCCTCGCAATTTGAAAAAGCAATTTGAATTGACGATTCGGTGGATGCGTTGACATTGCAAACGTCATTTTTACGTCTAATTACGACGTCTGCTACGTTTAACTACTTTAACTACATTTAACTACATTAACTACTTCATTTGTGTAGCAAACGTAAGAAACGTCGAAATCAAAAAAAGTCACATTTCTGCCATCTCTGCTTGAAGGACGCCAAGCTACCTACCGGCCGCTATTTTCGGGGTTGGCTATATGGGAACAGGTGGGTGCTGTATGGAAACAAGTCTTTCTTATTTTTTCAAAATCACACCCGAACAAAATGTTTGCTGTTTGAAAATTATTTTCTTGAAGAACCAAAAATTTAAAGTTCTGTAATTCGTATGTCAACCAAATGATTCTAGTTTGATTTTTTGCTACGTCAATAAAAATATTTACTTTCTTAATCACGCCAAATGGTGAAAACAAAGATACTGGAGTGGAATCGGCTATGGTGATCTGTGATTTTCACATTCTGTGACAGTCAACGTGATCAAACAAAATCTGCGTAAGGTGATCACAAAAATATTGTTCCGAATCGTTGCTTTATTTCGGCTTGTGGTGTAAGAACACTGATTTTTATTCGTACATACAGAAAGTCAGCCTAAGTGTAGGCAAAAAAACCAACTTACCAGAAAGTTTGAAAGCTGGTGACTAGCTGATTTTGACAGTGATTGATCAGGAGCTGTCACAAGAAAATTGTAATGATAACAGTTTACGCAGACGAATTTTCGTGATTTGCGACATCACTTCTCACAGATCACGTTAGCCGATTTACCCCTGATGATTGGCTAGAATATCAATTATGTTCGGCGGCGGCTGGTAAGCTTTGGCAGCATCCACATGTTGCTAAATCTTGTTATGGGCGAGTTTGGAATACGGCCAACGAGCTCTCAGGTTTGGTGGGAAATACGGCAGCGCCTTCTCCATCTAAGCGCACATTCAGTGTAGTGACTTCAGTCTGCTATAAAGAAAAGTAAGTACTTTAAAGCGGCATATACACACATCAAAATCTCATCAAGCATGCGAGAGTGTATAAGTGAAAACGAAACACCTATACGTTGTGTGCATGCTTGAAGCGAAATCAAAATGTTTTGATTTTTCTTCAATCAAGTGTCTATGCTTGATAAGTGTATGTTCGTGATTGACTGCTGTATCAAGCATTCATTCAGTTTGGGGGATATTTTATGAACGGAGCGGGGTTTATTTGTGAAAAATTGAGGAAAAATTTGAAATTATGTGAATGCTTGAAGACTCAAGCTTGATGTGTGTATAGGATGCGTAAAAACAAATTAACAAACACACTCTCGTATGCTTGAAGACATTTTGATGTGTGTATATGCCGCTTAAGGCACGATTTGTATTTTTTGGCTTAAGGTTAGTTGCTTAGCGTTGATAAGAATCCACTATCCACCCCATTCGGAGAGCTGAGTCGTGCATCGCAAGCAAGCTGCGTCCCAGCAAGTGACACTCTATCCCCTCGCTTTACCTTTTCTTATCCTTACTCTTGCAGTACTTCCTGGCCCCTGGTCCCTTCCCATGTATCCTACTCACCTTTACTTACCTATAACACATTTGTTTAGAAATGTGAGTGAATTCCTTAATTCGTCAGTTCCATGCAATTCCGTTTTGGTGCTTTTACATCAGCTGATCGCGTAAGGTAAATTTTTGTTGCATCTTCTCACATGTATTCACAGCCACGGGATGTTAAACCCTTACAAAAGCTCTCAAGGCCTTACGAAAAACGTAGACAAATGTGTGCTGTCGATCACCGACACGTGAATCGATTAAGCCATGTCCGTCGTCCGTCTCTATGTGTGAAGGTCTTAGGTCTTCAAAATCAAGCTAGAGAGCTGAAACTTGGTGCACGACTTGTTTCTTTTGTTGCACAGACAAAATGTGAAAATTGACTTAATCCGTCAACAGTCACGCCCATTGCTGGCTTCAATGTGAGACAACCTCTATTTCACATTTTCTTCCAAAATGCCTTTTGGTCAAGTTAAACAAGGCACAGGAACTTAAATTTTGGTACTGAGCAATACAGGTACAAGACCTTTAACAAGGCGAAAATTGGACCGCCCACAATATCGAGCATGCCCACTTTTAAAATGTTAGATCTTTAAAAACCCGATTTCCCGAAAAGTTGACTCCAAATCGAAAAAAAATTTATGACAAATATTAAAGATATCGCTACATGCTAAGTTTGTTCCATACAAAGTTCTGAGGTCCGCCCACTTTTAGGGGGCGTTTTTAGGAAAAAACAATTTTTTTCAGAAATAATGTTCGCTTTTACCGTATTCGCTCATGATTCTAACGAAATTACAGTTAATTGATTTGTTGTATCTTCTCACACGTATTCACAGCCACGGGATGTTTAAGCTTTACAAAAGCTCTCAAGGCTTTACGAAAAACGTAAACAAATGTGTGCTGGAGGGCAAGAGGGACGCAAGTTGAATAAGTAGATATTTAACTTCGGAAAAGTAAAAGCTTTTGAATTTACCTACATTTGTTTACAAATGTGGGTAAATTCTTCAATTAGTCAGTCCCATGCAACTCCGTTTTGGCGCTTCTACATCAGCCTAGGTAAATTACCGCCTTAAAATTAGAAAATCAATATAAGTAAATTGTTGTTGTGTCTTCGAACACAACTACGCCGACACGGAAATGTAAAACTTTAAAAAAGTTTTGAAGGCTTTATAAAAAACGTAAATAAATTGGTTTTGGAGGGCAAGAGGGTTGCATGGTAAATGTCTAGTTATTCAGTAATTTATGCCCAGGGTAGCAGAGGATTATAGGCTACCTACTATAAACCAGGCAGAGCATATTCCATTATAATTTAGTAATTTATGCCCTTAGGCTAAATAGATTTTATTGCTCGTTCGCTATTTGTCAAAGATATCTGGCATCAGTAGTCGGATTAGGAACGTGCCCAATAAAGTGACAGTTCTTAGATGAATTTTTGAATTAATCCCGTCATTCATCTTGATGGTTGGTATATGGGGAGGAGTATACTGAAATACCTCCTAGAGGTGGCGTTACCTTCGTGGTGAACAAAAATTATGACTAATTTTGAAATTTTAAAAAGCTGGTAAAAACGTGTCAGTGCTGCCAATCCACTTAAAACCTTGGTGTGCATTCTAATTATTATCATCTGTGATTTTGCCAGAAACATTTTGCTGAAACATTGACACCTCTTCATACCAGTGGAACCAGGAACCAGGAAACCTTGCCCGGTAAATGCGCCGGCTGAGTATAAATGAGCCTAAAAACCGAGTCAAATAACCTGCACTAAGCATGTATTTCCCATTCTGGTTATTGATAGTTTGGCTGATGGTAACTACACGAACTTTACCACACTAACAATTTTTACTAATGGTTCTTGCATTATTGCCAAACCGGTCTATGCGTGTTTTGTAGATCTGGAAAAGGCGTATGACCGAGTCCCTCGGGATACACTGTGGAGAGTTTTGCAGGACTATGCGCTGAGTGGGCCTCTTCTGAGAGCCATCCAGTCTTTGTATGGAAATAGCAGAAGCTGTGTACGGATAAATGGCGTCAAATCCCGTCCTTTTGATGTACGCGTTGGACTTCGCCAGGGCTGTGTTCTGTCGCCGCTCCTTTTCATAGCATATATGGACTGAATGGTGAAGCGCAGTCTTGGTGAGCAATGTTTCGAATTGGCTGGCATCAGGATGAGCCATCTGCTTTTCGCAGATGATTTGGCCATCCTTGCATCATCCAAAGAGGAACTTCAACGAGCCCTGGATAGGTTTGCAGCCGTCTGGGGTGATGCTGGGACGAAAGTAAACGTGAACAAATCGGAAATGAAGTTCCATTAAAACAGGTGGAGAAGTTTAAGTATCTCGGGGTCTTTTTCACGAAAGATGGGTGGAGTGATACTGAGTTGCTCTGTAGAATTGGCCAAGCTGGAGCAATAGTAAAGGAACTGCGCTTGTCATATCAGGAAAGCTGAGCTTGGAGTGAAAGCAAAGATCTCAGTTTTAAATTCATTGTTCGTTCCGACCCTCATCTATGGTCATGAAATTTGAGTAATGACCGAAAGAATTAGATCGCGGGTACAAGCTGCCGAAATGAGATTCCTGAGGTGCACTGCTGGTGTTACTCTAAGGGACAGAGTGAGAAACGTCAGTATTCGTAGGAATCTTAATGTTGAGTAGCTTCTTCTCCGAGTGGAGCGATCGATTCTTCTATGGTTTGGACACGTTGTTCGCATGCCCCCTGACAGACTTCCTGGATAGGTCATGCTAGCCGAGATGCGAGCGTGTCGCCCCCATGTAAGCCAAGAAACAGGTGGTGGGATCAGGTAAAGAACCTCTCTGAGTCCCGCCTGGGGATTGCGCCAGAGTCTCTTGAGTTGGTGGCGGAGGATCGAGAAAGGTGGAAGGACCTTTAGCCACCTTCGCTCCGCGACCCTTTTAAAGGATAAGCGGCATTCGAAAATGATGATGATGATGATGGTTCTTGCATTGTCTTGGCATAATGATAATTTATCAAATTATTTACCTTTAACAAAAGTATGTCGAAATGCTATCTTTAAATTAAGTTAAATATTTATTTAATTTTTTAACTTTTTTTTACTGAAATTATGACAGAAAAACAACATAAATAAAAGAAAAAAAAACATACGGACGGAAAAATATGCACAGTCGTCGACTTGAAAGGACTCATATTTGCTGTCTACATGCTCCAAAGCTTACCCGCCACCATCGCTGCTTGTTTTGCGCGAAATAGCTTAGCTATGCAAAATTTATTTTTATGATATAAAAACATAAAAAGCTCAAAAGTATTAAGACCAAAGAGAAAAAAAAAACAAAAAAGTAAACTTATCTGAGAAAAATGTAAAAACTTTGAAACTATCGAAAAAAACGTTTTTATTAATTTAGGTGTTACAAGTTTACACTAAATTACATTGAATGTACAATAATATAATTAATAGGCATTAGACTAAATTTCGGAAGAACGACAGTGGTAAAGCTAGAACTGCAAGACTTAAAACGAAGTAGCTATCCCATTTTATGTATCGTTAATCTTTTCACTATTGCTCTTCAAATGTCGAAAGCAACTTCGTTTGACATACAAAAATGCGCAGAATGCTGTAACCAGAAAAATTACTCCTACCACACTACCAATGACGACAGCTCTCATCTTTCGATGTGATGGCACTACGAGTTCGACCTCATTGCTTGCCTCCTGGTCACCGTTGATTGACTGGCTGTTTACCTGGACCTTGTAAACGGCGTCCTCTTTCAAGTGGCGTAGTTGATAGTATGTGTCTGTTGTCTCGGCCGTTCCAATGAGATAGTGCTCCGGTTCGCGCCACCATCGAATCACATATAGTCGAAGGCTGTCCAGCCCATGTACAGGTGGATCCCAGTGCAGAAGATATCCATGAGAATTCTCTATGGCTGTGAGATTCCGCGGTGGTCCTATTCGTGTGAACGATGGTATGGGAGCGTGAAACTGCTCCGGCTCAGTAAGGTCAGATGCTGAAAGTAGAATAGAAGAACAATGACTTTCATAGATGCCTTGGGTGCAAAGTGGGACATCCTTACCTTTGGTAGAGAAGCGGAACAATTTGCTAAACATCCCATCGCCATATCGATCCTGGCTAAGTATCATAAATTCATACTCCCGTCCGGGAATGAGGTTTTTAATGGTCGCCTCCATTACATTCTTTGTGAGTATACGCATTGTGCGCCATTCTGCAACATCGGATAGTCGATACCATACGATATATTCCAAATTGGGTCGCAGGTAGCCTATGTGAAGGGAATAGAAATCAGATTGTGAATCGCATAGTATTTGATGCAGGAAACATAGTCAACTAGGATGATGTGGTTGACTCCACTCCCAATATAGGTACATATAGCCCATCAATTGCACCATCGAGCAGAGCGACGCTTTCACCATAACGCAATGTGCATGCAAGCACAAACTCTGTGACTGTTTTGTGGTAGCAATTAGCTAAAAACGATTTCCGCTGATAGGACTCAAAACAATGGATTTTATTTTGCATCCAGGACTACTGTGCTGTTGAAAGCAACAATACGATTATAGTACCTATCTATATGTGAAAATGTATTCTGGATTTTAAAATTAACAGATAAACAGGCCAAGTAAACAGACATTTATTCTAATAAGAGAATAATTCTCGGTTCATATATTTATTGAAGTTACCTACTTATTGGAAATTGAATTTGAAAGAGAATTAAAGATGCATTCACAAACAAGCTTAGGCTCTGATTTAGCCTGACGCTTACAAGATCAGCATACGATTTTAAATTTCTATGTTTCCTAACACAATGTATAGCTTTGACTTCCTCGTTTTGTTTAGCAGTCGTAAGAAAAAAACGTAGGCAATTTTATTATGGTTTTTAAGGAAATGTCATTAAAAGCCGATATGTCTTAATTAAAAATCCCATAATACAAGGTATGCTCTATGTTTTGACAGCTCCAAATTTATGCAAATTTATTTATCTTTCAAGTTTTTATTTTATTTATAAATTTGTATTTTATAAATATAATATTTTTGGATAATACTTTGGATTTATAAGGTTTCCGCTACTTGCCCATAGTTTTTGAAACGATAATGCAACTCTGCATTGCACATGGCCCTTCAGATTTACTGTCAAATCTAGCACCAATTTGGAAATCTGGAAAAGATCGAGCATACCTTGTCTTCCGTGTACCGCACAGTGGAGCCACTTCGCTCTTTATTTTCAATCGTCTCCCGTAAATCGCAGTTTGATGGCCGTTGGAGACATATCATAAAGGAAAGAAAACGCAGCCAAAACTTGTATGCGAAGCTGCCTTAAGCTACCTGCTAGGACCTTCATGCTTCAATTAAGTGTAGGTAGTAGTATATCCGATTGTAAAGATTCCAGATGTTGTATGGAGTATAATAGTAGCAAAACAATGACAAAAGTAAGTCAAGTTAGATCTGTCAGACTGTAGACTTGTTGCTTATTTATATTTTTACTTTTAATATAATAATGGTGAATAAATGCTCTGAATATTTTAATTTGCTGAAAACTTTTCTTTTTCTTATTCTCGACTTACAAGGCGAGGAATAAGCGACTTGTTAGTTCCCCAATTACATGTTCACCTCATAACACCTCGCACAAAACTGTTTTGAAATTCTACTTCTATGTTCTATATAGAACAAAGTATAGTTTGGAATTCCCTAACTGAAAACATGTTTCCTAATTCATTAGCTGAATACTTTTAAACAGCGTAAATACATAATATGTTCTGCTGTACTGTGTGAACGCCTGACCCCGTTTGTCAACAATCTGATAGACACATATCAGTGTGGCTTTAGGCTGGAAAGTCCACCATCGATCAAATATTCACACTGCGGCAGATCTTGGAGAAAACTCAGGAATTCCAAATTGATTCACACCACCTTTTCATCGATTTGAAGGCCGCGTATGACAGCATCTATAGAGGCGAGCTATATAGCGCAATGTCTTGTTTTGGCATCCCTGCCGAACTCGTCAAGCTGTGCAGGATAACGATGGAAACTTCACGCTATTCCGTCAAGGTCGGCAAAGACCTCACCGACCCCTTTGATGTCAAAAAATGATAAAGACAAGGCGACGCGCTGTCCTGCGATTTCTTTAACATCATACTTGAGAGAATTTTGCAGAATTCTCGCGCTAACACAAAAGGTACAATCTTTCAAAAGTCCGTTCAACTAATCGCATACGCAGACGACATTGACATTATCGGTAGAGCAAAGCGTGATGTCAGTGAAGCCTTCGTGAGTATTGGGGCGGAAGCGGCGAATATGGGTTTGGCAGTCAATGAGGGCAAATCAAGTATATGTTGTCATCAAGAAAAAACACCCAACACCGACATTTATAACTTTGAGGTAGCTAGGAACTTTGTCTACCTGGGTTCCGCTATCAATTCAGACAATGACATCAGCGCTGAAATCAAGCGGAGGATAACTATTGCTAATCGCTGTTTCTTCCAGTCCTACTTTACAGTGCAGAAGCATGAACCCTGTCAAAGGCGGATAAAAACACTTTAGGCTGCTTCGAGAGGAAAATTCGTCGGAAGATTTACGGTCCCGTCTGCATAGACGGAGAGTGAAGAAGGAGATATAACATCGAACTGTACGGGCTGTACCGCGACATCGACCTAGCCAGAAGAGTCAAAACACAACGTCTGCGATGGCTGGATCATCTAGAGCGGACCAACGCCCCGGCCTGGAAAATCTTCGAATCTACCCCGCAGGGACGGCGCAATAGAAGAGCACCGAGACTCAGGTGGCGCACGCAAGTGGAAGGAGACCTCAGCCAACTTGGCTTGCGAAACTGGAAATGGCTAGCGAAGCTTGTTGGCTGAGGCCCCAGTAGCTCCACCTTAAGTAAGTAAGTAAGTAAATAAATACGTTCTAACATCTCGCCCGGGGAACTGTTTCAATGTTAAAGCTCCGCCTTTCCTGAAAACTAAAAAAACTTTTAAAAGCTGAACCTAAAAAAAATGGATTTCGTAATTTGTCGAGCAGAAGTTTTATGGTTGCATGCGCTGCGTGACACGTAATGCTGCCTTTCTAGAATTATCTGCTATTAAAATCAACAACTTCAAATTCCATTATGAGATCGCAGGTGAAATTAGTTGCAGTTAAATTAAATAAGAAAAGCACAGTCCAAGCTAAAAAAACTAAAAAAAAGTTTAGGTACATGGCAGAGGTATCCGGTATTATGCGAAGTAAACGTAACGCATAATAGAGAAGTAGGAGTCAGGAGAGTAGCCCCGAAATTTTAAGGCCATGTTTGTGACAGAAATCTGAGACGAAAGAACCATGCTTATCCGTACGTATAGAACCAAGCATTTTAAATAAATATAGTGGCGCAACAGCTTAAGGAGAACCAGGGCCTTCTAGTATGGCATGCATAGAAGTAGATATGTTATATGCTGTGTTTGCCGAATTTTTTGCCGAATCCGAACGGCACTTTGAGCAGTTTATTTGTCTGCTAGACAAATATTACCCTTGGAGCTCTTGTCAGACCCTCGCGGAGGTGGGGACCTTGAAAAAGAACAAGTTCTTTTTTCAGGTGGCAGTGCTAGGACTCAAACCCAGACCTCCGGCGACGTAGTAAATACACTCACTAAACACTACGCTTCGCCCGGCACTCCATAGCACCAAGTCTTAGGCTTTAAAATTTTGTATAAAAATATTTTTGCTATTTTGGGCTAATTTTCGTGGTTTTGGGTTTCACCTTAAAAATAATCCGGCCGGCGTTAGCTCATCTAAGTGAAGCGCTCATGCGGGAATTTGAGTTGTGATTCTGAACTAAAAACCATACATGAATGAGGGTTACGGGTACAAAACCGTCATTTTTTTAGTTAATAATTTAAAAATTATTTTTGGAAATAATTTGTAAATCCCTTCTCACTTGCCTGTTAACTCACAGATAAAAACTCGGAAGTAGCTAGTGCTTAAGCAACTGAAGACAATTTCATTATCTCAAGTATACTTTAAGTTCCTCTGACACACGCTGCACTCTTTTCTACACTCACCTGGTTGCCATCGGATGGTAATCGCTGTTTCCGTACTATTTGCAGTCAAATTATGCGGAGGTCGTGGAGCAACGTTTTCAATCATCAATTCCGTATCCGCAGTTATAGTAGCAGCACCATTCGTTGCTGAGCACTCGTAGATTCCACGGTCCGATTCGATTATACCCTCAATGGTTAGGTTCCCACCTTCGATTTTGTATCTTCCCTCAGGCAGTGCATTACCATCTTTCTATTTGGGAGCAGATGATGGTTTCCAATCAAATTGGAGTGCCTGTTCACCAGCATGTCTGACAGTAACTACTTACCCTGGTCCAAGCCATCGTTGGCAGATGGTTACCATCCCGTTCACTAGCCTCGCATGATAGCTGAGCATTTTCGCCAAGTTTGTGAATGTAAATGGGCTTCGGGGTGATTGTAAATATCGGCGGCCGTTGAACAATCACACTAATGATGGGCGATGGACCATCGGTTCCCAGCTCATTGTATGGAGTGCAAGTGTAGCTACCAGCGTGATTCTCATCCACCTTGCTAAAGAAAAGGCTGCCATTCATTTTGTAGAAGACACCCTGACCAGAAAATGTGCCCATTAGGTATAAACATGCGCCAAATGCACAATGTGCGACTTACGGGGACATTGTATGAATCAAAGAGAAGTCCGTCCTTTTCCCAACGCAGATTCTTCAGCGGCGGATTGGACCGAAAGTGACAATCGAGAACCGCTGGTTGACCATACGGTAAGTACACTTCCGGCGGGGAGTAAATTACTTTCGCTTTGTCTGTGAAATGAAATTTTCGCTGTAAGATTTGTGGACATTTAGGGAAAGAGTTTTTCTGTGTACTTACACTGAATGTTGAGGTATGCCTTGGCTGTTTGTACTTCACCGTCGTTGTTCTTTACATTGCACTCGTATTCACCCAGGTCGCTCATCATAGTTGGGTCAATACTGAGGCTGCCATCAGGCCCCATGAACGAACGTCGCTGAAGGTCCGGCTGTTCTTGCATGGTAATGGCATCCTTGTACCATGTTACTATAGATGAGTCAGGATATTTCATGACGCAGTGGAAAAACGCCGTTTGACCCTCCATAATGGTCTGGTTAATGGGTGGAATTTTTATTAACGAACCACCCTCAACTGTAAGCTGATAGTAGGTGCCATTATTGCGTATGCTGGGTGTTCGATTCGGGAATATAATTTGGCAGTGATAGAGGCCTTGATCGGACTCTCGTATCGCGGTTAGGTTCGCAGATGCTTTGCCATAGTCCGCGTGGTTGTCGACGAGGCTAAGGCGGCCCGAGAAGAGCTCACTAGTGGAAACGTCACCGTCGTACCATGTGAAGATTTTCTTTCCCTGAAAAAAGTTTTAAATAATAAAGCTGCTTTTAGGAGTAGGTTTTCAAATACTTAAGGCAAGGAAAAATACATAGGCAATCAAAGTGCTGTATCACATAATATTTTTAAAGAAAAAAGAGAAGAAGAATTTGACGAATAAGTTTTTGCAGTACAAATAATGACGGTTTCCAGTCAAATAGCCAAGTCCATTCGTCCGCCCGACTGTCTGTCTATCGCATGTTATTAGGCCTTAAGCCTTAAGTTACGGGCTTGAAACATCATTATTGGTGATTTCGGGGTCCCGGAGCTACACAAATTAATGCACAAACTCATTTAGACCATTTAGTTAATAGGGTGGTTTTCTGAAACGGATTTAGAAGGATGTATGAATGAATGAAGTCCCAGAAAATTGGCATTAAACAGGTTTCATAATACCCCTCGGTGGGAGATTAAAAGTGATGCAATGTCAAATCATTGGAGCGAAAGTTTTTTTTTTCTGTCGCACTCAATGGAGATATTCGAGTCAAGAGGCTTGTAACAAGAGACAGTACTTCGTATGACGAGCCTGGAGCAAGTACCTACTTGAACATCCAGGTTATTCTTCCATACCGCCTTTGAAAATTCCCAATTTTAGGAACTTTCAAGGACTCTTAGCTATAGTTCTAGAAAATTTAAAATGTTTGACTCCATCCAATCTTAAACCTACCCGAAAAACTAACAGTGAGCCTAAGCGGAGGTTGTACAGCTATAACAACTCGGCCCCATACAAAATTTTAGTTTGGGGGCAGCTTTTGATTACAAGGGCGGGGCTATAACGAATGTGGTTATAGAAAAGAGGTCTTTTAGAAAGCTATGTTGATAACGGACTTTAAAGAACCAAACCAGTGAACTAGTATTATCGAGGAATATCGTATTCAACCCAAAAGAAAACAGATGTGCCGTTCATTCTCTGACATACCGCGAGCCATTACCAAACATGAGTCGGGTGGGCAGTTTGAAAATTTAAATTCCGATTGAGCTAAAAATGACGACGACTTTCCCCATGTGGCAAGAGATATAACGGGTGATTTTTTAAGAGGTTGAGAACTTTTTTAAAAAAAAAAACACAAAAAATTCGAAAAAATTAATGAAATATTTATTTGAATCGATAGTTTGAACCTTGCAATTTAATGTTTAAAGATAATTTCATGCAAATGTTGACCGCGGCTGCGTCTCAGGTAGCCCATCCGCTGAGTCCAATTTTAACATACTCTTTCACACATATCGGCCGGTATCTCGAATGAATGCATGGATGTTGGCTTCCAGTGCGTTAATCGAAGCGGGCTTGTCCCTATAGACATTAGCCTTGACATACTCCCACAAAAAATAATCTAATGGTGTCAAATCGCACGATCTAGGCGGCCAATTGACCGGCCCGAAACGTGAAATTAACTGTTCACCAAACTCGCCTCGCAATGGCGCCATTGTTTCGCGTGCTGTGTGGCATGTGGCACCGTCTTGTTGAAACCACATATCATGCAAGTCAAGAACTTCCATTTCGGGCAAAAAAAAGTTTGTTATCATCGCTCGGTAGCGTTCACCATTGACAGTAACGCTGCGATTCGCATCACCTTTGAAGAAATATGGCCCAATAATGCCGCCGGCCCATAAACCGCACCAAACAGTGGCTTTTTCGGGATGCATTGGTACCTGTTGCAATGCTTCTGGCTGACCTTCACTCCAAATGCGGCAATTTTGCTTATTTACGTACCCATTCAACCAAAAATGAGCCTCATCGCTGAACACAATTTTTCGATAAAAAAGCGGATCCTCGGCCAGCTTTCCAAGGTAGTAGGTCGGCTGGCTTTAGTTCTTGCACCAGCTGTATCATAAAAGGCTTTACGCTCAAATCCTTCCGCAAAATTTTCCACGAAGTGCTGTAAGAAAGGCCTAACTGCTGGGAACGGCGCCGAATCGACATTTCGCGGTCTTCTGTCACACTAGCTGATACGGCCGCAATATTTTCTTCACTACGCACAGTACGTAAACGTGTTGGTGGTTTAATGTCCAACAAAGTAAATTTGGTGCGAAATTTGGTCACAATCTTCCGAATAGACTACTCAGAAGGTCGAGAATGCCGACCATAAAATGGAAGTAGCGCGCGATGAACATTTCGAACCGAGCACGAATTTTGATAGTAAAATTCAATAATTTGCAAGCGTTGTTCATTTGTAAGACGATCCATGGTTAAATTGCAAACCAAACTGAAGCTGTTTGACAGTGACACAAGGTACTAAACACACGTCAGCTGTCAAAACCAGTGTTGCCAAAACCAAACCAGCTAAAAAATCACCCTTTATATTGCACATGCTCTGCGTAATGATCCTGTGTTCTACGACCTGGTGACAGTGGCATACATTCACAGTGGTATACATTCTGGTTTTGATCAGTTCAAATCATAACCCTTCCCCTTAAATAAAAAGAAAAACATTTTAGATACTAGTTAACTATCGAGTTTTAGTTCTGAAGAATGAGAAGCGTCCATGGCTTTTAAGGTTTTTGTTGGTATGAGCAACTGGAAAACGGGGAAACAATATGTAAGGACTATCTCAATGCGGTAGTATAATTCATTGAAAGATTATTAATATAATCTAGTATTAAATTGAGGGAGGAAAATATGATTTATATGTTTTATTTATTCATTTATATCTATTTAATGATTTTCAATTAATATTAAAAAACTTAAATTAGAGGAAAGTTATTTGAAGTTTTTTTTGTCAAAGATCCTGAAGATAATTAACAGGTCTTTATAGCGAACAATTCTAAAAAAATGAATGTAGGTATACCTCAAAGTTCATCGGAAAAATCTTAGCTTCACTTGCACAACCGAAGCACAATTATTCTAAAAATATCAACGCAGTATCTCTGATAAGTATCTGAGCAAAAAAGTTGCATTTCCACTATCTACCACCATAGTCCGTCGGTCAGCCCACAAGATTTATTTGTCTTGACGGACCGCATGCGTTCATTATTTGTCTCCCAAGATGCATTTGAGTGATTTCCTTTGCTCTTGTAAAATATTCCCATGGCATTCAGTGTAACCACACCAAACGACCCGCAGGGTGGCTCGGCCATCCCCGTCAGCTGCCATATCTGCTTCAATGAAAATTAATTTATGGAAATATTCCCCGTTAGTAATTTGCTAATCAAATCGCAATTATCATAAACGAGACCAGAAGAAATAAAACACAGTCCACACAAAAAGCCCGCGCAGCTTCGCAGTCATTTATACAACCAGCTTGTGTTGTGTTGACCCTGGTAGTCGTTTTGCCACATCCAGCCGGAGAGGTCAGAGCCAACATTTGTGTACGTTCAGCGTAATTGGAACCGCCCGCTGATTACCTGAACGAGCTCAGTAATTTGCCTTGGCGCAGTGTGATCGCTGCTGATGTCAAACTTTCTCCCAAGTTCAGTGTTGCGCAATACCTTTGGACAAGCACCATCAGGAGGACACTGTAAATTAAATTGAATTCTATACACCCCATGCTTAGACCCCTGTAGAGTCTATTTTCATGCTCCCGGGCATATCGCATATCGTGTGGCATCGATTGAACCTAGACATTGGTTTTGCGATTGCCTGGTAAGTAGAATACGTACTCTGGTCATTCATTACATCTAGTGGAAGCATGTAAATGCTATTGCCACCGAGCATAGTTTACCCTTGTGTCCACCGTATCTACACAAACCACCGATCCAGTTATAAATCAATCACAAGTGGCCCATTGCGAATTATTCAAATCGAGATGAGCCGAGCGGAAGACCCGCCCGAGACAAGCATGCATTTGACACATTAGTGCCTACGGTGTAGCATGCCGGAAGGCGAGGCAGGTGATGTATGAGTAGGAAATCATGTGGCATGCATTCTGGGGCTATTGGCGACCACGAAATTAGTCACAATCATCGCGCATTATTATGGACACTGTTTGAGTACTTAATGTGTTTGTTATCAATTCGCTTGCTACACCGTTGTTGATGGCGCAGAGGCCATTTTGATTTATAGCTGCATCGCGTAGCAGGAGACATTCTGGATTTGTGAGTGCGTGGCCCGGGCGACTGGCCCTGCGCCATCAGAGCCCGAGGTAATGTGAAACATTGCCAGGAAATACTGCAGGGTGCTCGTGCTACCTATATGTATGTATATATAGTTGACGTTTGTCTGTGATAAGAGCTATCGCGCTTTGGCCAGGTGTGGGTTGATTGGATATGAAAAAGTTTATGTATGTTTTTAAAAATTCATCTATTGCAAAAATTGTGTGCAAGTCCACACCACACAAAGAAGCTGTTTAAAAGTACCTTTTCGGACTGCAACTAGTCACGGATTTTTTAACATCTTTCGGTTCAATTGAACCATAAACATGACGCCTTTAACCAAAGGCTCGTTGACAAATATAATTCGCAAAGGTACATTTCCTTTCGATTTTTCATTGAATCGCGAGTGGAATAGAGCTTTTAACAGTTTGACGTCTACTGGTATTATCGAATGCGGGATGCCAAACAAATTACTTTTTTATATGGAAAACGAACAAAAATTACACATAAACGTAAATAACTATTTTAAAAATGCAACCATGTGTTTCGATGATTGAGAAAGTTGTAGACTTGATCAGCCTTTTTAGGTAAGGCTAAAAATATTTTAATTATAAAACACGGAAAGGATGAAAAAAGTGTTGTTTGTGTTGTAAAAACAGTGCATATCTACGACCACAAAAGGGTACACGGATTCAAGGAGATCACATCTTCGGAACACTTTTTCGATACTTTCCACTTATTTTATTAAAACAATTTTTGGGCCAATTTAAAGAACGGAATAAGCGCTATAATTTCCTTCCTTATCGGCACACTCTAGGTTGAGTAGTTCATTAATAATTCGCGCCTCTACAGAAATTATTGAATTTTTTCATATAAAAACGCGATTTGCTTGGCATCCCGCGGTCGAAAAATGTGAAAGACGTCAAATTTTGACAGTCGTGGTAAAAGGTCTATTGGCTGAATTTAGTGTTTTGGGCAAGATGCGTGACAGATGCTCAACCCTGACCTGTGAATCGTATTATATAAAGTATACTCTGTCTAATGTGAAGTACATACATACTTTACGGAAGTGCTTTAAGCACATAAAATCTGAAATACCCTCATATTTATATTTTTTACCCTTCCCCAGTGTATAGGTATATATTATTCCAGGTACAGTTTGTATTGTTTTTTTTTATAACCGACCCAACAGTTTGTAACCCAGTGAAATAATCACAGTAGACCTTTTAGAAATATGATCGAGACCGACAGGTGAATTGATTAAACCATGTCTGTCCGTCCGTCCCTCTGTCCGTATGTGTGAAGTTTTTGGTCTTTAAAATTGAGCTAGAAGGCTGAAACTTGGAGAGTATTTTGGTTCTCATTTTGTATAGACATAATATGAAAATTGATAAAATCGGTCCACAGCCACGCCCACAATTGACACAAAGTTTTAAGCTCCGCCCACTTATAGGGGGCTTTTTTAGGAAAAAAACTGTTTCTTTAACCAATCATTTTCGCTTTTAACGCATTCTATCATGATTTTAACGAGATTAGAAATAATTGATTTGAATTTTTAGCCCAACCCCATTTTTGGGGGCGTGACGAATACAAGTAATTGACATAGAACATATGAATTCAGGCCAAAAAACTTTTAGAAGTTTGTTACAGACGAACTCTTGCACTTGCCAACTTGTTTAATATATGTATGATAGTGACCTTTTATAGATATTATTGAGACCGCCAAAAAAAAAATAATTGATTAAGCCACTTTTAGGCCTTAAATTTTAGTCTTGAGAGCTTAAAGCTAGGTGTCCAGTTCTTCAATTCAATTTTGAAAATTAGCAAGCCCGTCAAATCTGTTGTGCATGTTGTCCAATCCATAAGTGTAGTTTTCAAATAAAACTTTGGAAAACAGGTTTAGCTTCTTGGCTGTTCCACAACAAGCGCATCAGCCAGAGCAGAACAAACCAGGGCAGCAGCGCCAATGCGAGACTACAAATATCGTTTGTTAATACCGTTAATAAACAAAAAAAAAAAACAGAAACCGCGACGACTGTGAACTGCGAACTGAATGGGAACTGACAAAACAGGGGTGGAATCAGCTAAGGTGATCTATGATAAGTGATGTCACAAATCACAAAATTTCGTCTGCGTAAGCTGTGATCATCACAATTTTCTTGTGATAGTTCCCGATCAATCACCGTCAAAATCAGCTGGTCACCAGTTTTCGAACTTTCTGGTAAAATTGCGTTTTTGCCTTCCCCTTAGGCGGACTCTCTGCATGTACGAATAAAAATCTGTGTTCTTACATCAGAAGCCTAAATAAAGCAACGATTCGGAACAATATTTTTGTGATCACCTTACGCAGACGGATTATTTGGTTTGATTACATTGACTGTCACAAAATGTGAAAATCACAGATCACCATAGCCGATTCCACCCCAGAACATATTTGTTAAATGCGTAGACTTTGTTGCACACGTATGGTTTATTCTTCACAACAATTATTAGATTAGATTTCGAAACGACAGTACCTATGTATACCTAATTGTCGATTTAGGTGAGGGTTTTCCAATTTTCCGAAAAGTCCAGCGTGCGAGACAGTTACATATAACGTCGGAATTGTGAACCACCCCATACATTGTCATTGATTGAAATTCATTTTTGAAAACTCGCCCGAGGCTCTAGCTTGCTCTCTCGAAACAGTGAACAGACTTGGTTTTTTTTACTTATTATTTTTTTACTTATCACAATATCGAGCGTCTAAAGATGGAAAACTGTTTTTGTTTCGAGCTGTTATGCTGTTGGTATGTTGTTTAATAAAAAAATGCTACTTTGATTATCTTTCATTCTTTTAATGACTTTCTGTCATAATGGATGGAAATCGTCAAAGAAGAAAATTTCGTTCCAGGAAGACGAGGCGTTCCTCGTAGAGCTATGTAACAACTGTTGCCAAAGTCACCGAAAAGTCCGTCAACGTAATCTAGTACGATTGGCGGTGTGAGAGCCTAAATTAGATTTTGAAATCGTAAAGCTCAGGATCTAGATTATGACTCGGTGTGAAAAGCTATAACATTGACCATGCTTCTGTATACGTCCACTTATTTGGGCATTGATTAATAAAGTGTTTTTTGAGTTATTACGACGGCCAGGGATTCCAGTAGAGCATTCAAAAGTTATATTTTTACGTCCCATATATTTTTTTGTACTGCACATATTTATTAGACAAAGTGTAGTAAAGCTTAGAGGAAGCGGATTAGAATATCTAGCTTCTATGTGGGCCGTGTTATTTCGCAGAGTTCTTGGTGATGTCAAATATGTGGCGATTCCGACTTAGGTTTTTTAATTGAAAACGCTTTGGGCTGCTTCGTGCGAGAAAAATCCCTCGGGTGATTTTCGGTCCCGTCATAGACGGATATCAAAATCTACAGGGACGGGACACCGACCATTTAATTTAGAAAGTAAAAACATCGAGACACTTATGCTATTAAAAATTAAACTATCGATGTCATTCAGGTTAAGTAAGCTTTTAGACAAGAAGTATTCCGCGACCCAATGTGTCATCATTGTGAGATTTTGATGTCAATATAACCTAAAAGTGTGTCTAAAATGAAGCATTAAAAACACATGCTTGGGAGTTAATACAATATAGGAATTTTCCGACGAGGACACTGAGAAGTACACAAACCCATAATTGTGGTACCCATGTGACATACGAGACACATAATGTCCACAGAGTGCCAACTGTGCTGGCAACGAAAAACGTTTTCGCGAAGAAGATGCAAAGGAACGGTTTAACTTACTTAGTTGCTTCTCAAACTATTGTGTTTTGAGGATGTGTTTCCTCTCTAGCTGTCGAAACGTCAGGAAAAAGAATGAAACATGTTTTTCTTAAGTTAATTTTACTTTGACCTGAGAAGCCGAAGAGGAAATTCATCCTCAAAACACAACCGTTAAACTTGCCCTAAGATTTGGCTTCTTTCAACGAAAGCCTTATACTACCGGTTACGAATGACGAAACAGTCGCTGTCACAGTTGGACACTGGAAGCACACTAGCAATTTTTTAAAGCAACAATAGTTTACTCACAACGCTTAATTCAACAACTTCTTTATTTCTCAAAGGTACCTACACATAAACCCTGATCATAATATTAGACTGGTTTCCCTCTAAAATATCGCCAAAGTGAAAGAAATCAACGAGTTTCATGGCCGCATTCAAAAACAAAGCTGCATGTGTTGAAAAAGTCATGTATGACAACAAGCAACTAAAAAATTTCGGGCAAAATACAGTTTTAAAAGTTACCACAAGCTAGTGTCGTGTCGGTTGCGTATGTGTACGCAGTCCCATACAAGCTCATAGGATACAAAACGGCAATCAAATCGTTGCGTGATCAAAAGTGTCATGTGTGCGATATGCCTTATTGTTGCTCGTATAAAGCCTTTTAATAAGACCTAATGCTAATGCATACACAAAAAGTGTTACTCCGCTCGTGTGAGGCCATGCTAATGCTTCTGACACACAGACGGGCAAATATGGCGTATCGGCTAAAAATTCGTCACTGAATAAGTGCTTTTTGGTTGTATTTGCCCAGTCTTCCCCCCTTTACTACAAACTGTCAATCAAACTTAAAAAGCTGCCTATTAATGTTGCAGTTTAAGAACATTCTTAAAAAATTAATAATTTAAAACGATGGGCTTAAGAATTTGCAAATCAAAAACTTGATGAGAGTTAAATTCAAAATTATTTAGCCTAATTGATAATAAAGATCTCGTTGAACTTAACAGTCATATCCGTTGGGCTTTTGTGCTTGTCCATGATGGTCTTGTTTTTCAATTAGATTGACCAGTGACCTTTGAATTGAACGTAACTCCTACAATTAATTAATAAGCCCATTTCAGTTTTACAACCCCACCGCAATTAGTCGCTTTCTCTCACACCTATCATGGCGTTACTCATCCACTTCCACACCCCAGATTGAAGGATACAAACTCTGATTAGCGAACGTTACTCACGCTTTGATGTGTCCTACCGTCACTTCCGCGGGCTTTTTGTTTTCACCGCCCAGACGATTGGCATATGGTTAATTAAATTGAACGCCTGGGCAGATGAACCCAATGACATGACATCACGCCGCGCCGGCATTCAATTCAATCCACCAAGTCGGCAGAAGGCAAACGCACTGACCGATATTATCAAATTGCGTTACTCCATGTCGATTGAATTGAATTTAATTCATGAGCACACACAACAATGCATGCAACAAATAAATAAATTAAAGAATCGCCAACACGAACAATGCGGCGGGTGCTAGCGTTCGCGTTCAGTTTCTGTGATTGACAATGGCCAACAATGAACTGGGGATGGATATAGAAGAGAAGCCCACTGCTTTACAATCCCATCCAATGGTCCATGTAGTTTTCACAGTTCATAGCACTTACCATGACATCACCCTGTGAACTACTCCCTTTTTAACCAGAGGGGTTTAACTCTGCTTTTTGTCGCTTTCGAAAATATTTAGCTAGGTGTGCATAAAATCAGAAGACTGAACAAACTTTAAAATAATGGAATTTATGCAACCTAGACGTGCATGAGATTTCAAAACTTCGGTGTGTTCGAAGCCTCTTATTGCAACTGAGTAGTGCAAAATTTATCCGTGGCGTTCAATAATAAAGTTTCTTAGCCTGAATTTTTTTGCATTGTTGGAATGTCTTTTATTTCTATTCCCTACAAATAATGTAAATCAGATGACTGTTATAATTGTATCCTGGGACGGAATCGGCTAAGGTGATCTTTGACTTTCAAATTTTGTGACATTCAGTGTGATCAAACAAAATAATTCGTCTGCGTAAGGTGATCACTAAATATTGTTCCGAATCATTGCTTTATTTAGGCTTGTAATCCAGGAACTCCGTTTTTATCCGTGCATGCAGAGTGTCATCCTAAGTGCAGGTAAAAAACCAACTAACCAGAAAGTTTGAAAACTGGAGACCAGCTGATATTGACGGTGATTGATCTTGAGTTGTCACAAGAAAATTGTGATGATCACAGTTTACGCAGGCGAATTTTTGTGATTTGTGACATCACTTATCACAGATCCCCTTAGCCGATTCCACACCTGCATTTCTTAGATGGAAAGTCATAAAAAATTTTGTCTACTCCCTCAAAAATTGAGAGAATAAAATCTTTTCAATCCAGCTTCGAAAGCGAAAAGCTTAGTAAATGGCCAAAGCTTAATTTTTTAAAAAACTTGGATATGAAAAAAAAAAAAAAATTATCATATGAAATTTTGTCGATGACGTTCGCGGTCTAATTTTAGTCCAATCTAAGTCGTTAACCTACTTTGTGTATGCTGAGGCTTGAGTTAATAGGATTCGCCAAATTTTCGAAAGTAAGTAAGACCTAAAAATTTGGGCTTGTCTTTAGCTTAAGCGGGCCATACACATGACACAAGTGTCTTACACATTGTGTCTGTGTACCCTCATGAGTACAGTGTGTGGCCTGTGTATGCATAGATTCCGCGGTGTCAGGGGTCAGACACGGTGCCAGTTAAATCAAAATATTTTGATTTTTGGCAATGTGCAGCACACACATGCCTATAATTTTTCAGTCGCATTCCAAGCTTGTGTAGCGAAGAAAATTTTTGTGTAAGTACACGGTTATGGGCACTTGGGTCATGTGCATGGGCCGCCTAGCATTCAAGCCAGCCCTGAGGTCCTAAACTTGAGCATTGTTTTCGCTAAATAAGAAAAAGTCGAAATTTAAGTGTTAATGACCTTAATGACTCACACCATACATTAAAATGCAAGGAAGGATGAAGTGAGATGGCTTTGCGAATTTACCTATGTATACGTTTTGATTCAAAAGGGTTTAAGGGGTGACTATTTCACTTTGTTACAAGCTCTGCCTAAAGATGTTATTATATCATGGGCAGAGTCTTAAAACCAATTATAATGAGAACGAAGCTTTACTCCAAATACATGCTTTGACGTACTATACATATTTTGAAATGGTTATATCTTCAATGTAAATACATATACATATTAGGTTTAGGTACTTTTTTTCGATTTAGAACGAATTTTCAAAAAAATCTGGCATAAGAAATGGGCATGGTCGATGGTGTGGGCGGCCAATTTAGTTCCAGTCAAAGGCTTTTGGTTAATTTTCTATGCACCAAAATTTGATTTCCGACACCTTGTCTAACTTGACCAAAAGGGATTTTAAAATAAAATGTCAGATATATGCTGTCGCACATACACATTGAAGCCAATAGTAGGCGTGGCTGTTGGCGGATTTAACCAATTTCACAATGTCTATGCAACAAAAGAACCAAGCAGTGCTCCAACTTTCAGCTCTTTAGCTTAATTTTGAAGACCTAAAACCTTCACAGTCTCAGAAAAAAAGTTGTACGGGAATATGGCTTAATCAATTCACTTGTCGGTTTCAATCATATACAGGGTCTGAGGTGTCTAAGGTGATTATTTCACTGTGTAACAAACTATGCGTAATTTGACTACGTTATACTTTTTCTTAATGGAATTTTCTTATGTTGCAGACCTTTTCAGAGCCAAAAGCCAAAATGATCCAGCAGGCGATCGCTAAATTCTGTTGAATTTAATTGGAATTCGTGCTGCCCTGCGTACACGGCAAACATAAGACGATTTGATATTATAACCAGTGAGTAAGTGCTACAGTGTGTAAGCAGAAGTTACAGTCCGTAAAACGGACCGTTGAATACCCCATCCTAACCCACATTGTAAAATGCTGATGGCATGGTTATTTTTTGGCATTTTATAAGTAATGAAAACTTCGAAAAGGGGCGTGGTCCAATCGCCCCTAATTACAAACTATCAAAAATAAGATATTTCCACAGATATTTCCAAGTTTTAGGTTTTTCTTCAATTCTGCCTGCAAATGTTGGCGGGGCCCAAAGTCTTGTATGAACAAAATGTGAAATTAAGCTTTTTCTACATAAAATATTAAGCAAATTTTTTTTAATTTCGAGCAAAATGGGTAAAATAATGGGTAAACTGCATTTGAAAATTTACCCTTAAAATAGATGCCACGCCCACTAGAGAACGTTTATCAATTAAATTTCTCTTTTTTGTGTCTTACATTCACTAGGAGATGCTAAATGTCAAATTTCAGCCTTTTAGAACGTCTTACAGTTTTAAAATCTCTGGAGGTAGTTGCACATTTAGACCGATTGTGGGCGTGTCTTTGGGCGGATTTCAAAATTTTTTACATTTGTACTGCTTCGCATGACGTGGACCTTACGTACGAAGTTTCAGCATCCTAGCTCAAAATTGAAGGCCTAAAAACATGTGACATACAGACGGACGGACGGACGGACATGGCTCATTCGATTCAGAATTCGGTCTGGATCATATGCTTAAAGTTTTGGGGGTCTACCATTATTATTTCACCGTGTTACAAACTATGTTTTTTTTTTTTTGCGTGGGTAGGAAAAACCTTCTATGCACTACGAGGACCGGCCGCGCGTGCTCATAGTAGTGTGGGATTCTTACTCACTAAAAAACCTCCCATTTTCCGTTAGACTACAACTAAGTTTCCTTAACAAGTAGTTCAAGCTTCTGTAGTAATCGCGTGTGGCAGGCTGCCTTCCAACGAAAGCACCTACAATGCCGTCAAGCTATGCGGTTTCATCTTATGCTGCTAGATCCAACGGTCTACAAAATGTGTGACAAACTTAATATACCTCATATCCTACGGGATGGGGTGGTAAAAAAGAACGTAGGAAAATGACCTCAATTATGCCCGAAAAATCATCTTTGGCGTCGAAGTGAATTTTCGTATGAAAAATTTTGTTAACAGGCAAATCGGCTTGCAGTGGCCTTTAACAAAATCGTCAATATTTTACACACAAATTTTGTTATGAAACCATCCGCCTTTATTTAAAAGCCCTGTGCAACAAGCTTCAAAATGAAAAAATGGAGGGTTGTCTATATCACTGGCTATTTTTTTTTTGCAGACAACCTTTATATTCGTAAACGGTAAGCTCTAACCTTCAATTTGGTTCATCTTATTGTTTTATGGCTATGTTCAATCGAAAAAAACCTGTTTAAAATGAAGGTTGGCAGGGGTTAGTGGGCGGTTGGTGCCTGCCAACCCAATATCTTTCAATAGTATTCAATGACCTCTTTAGATAAGTTATTAGTCTAATCTATTGCTTTATGCCTTTGAAAATTACTTGAATACCGTACCGGAAGTGTCCCGTTATTTCCACCCCTGGGCAAAAATACTCGACAACCCTTGGTTTTTTCTCTCTCTGCTAGTAGACAGCAGCCTTCCGGATTTTACTCAAGTAAATGTGAAATGAAAAATGTGTGTCTGCGTCGATGATCTTGGCTACACCCACTGATGAGCATCAGAGGCCATGGTCGTTGAACGAAACACTCTTTGGTCAATAAACTGGAGTTAAGACCATACCAAAATGATCTGTTTGAAAGCCGGGTTTATTCAATCGCTGTTTGTTGTCATTACGCGTCCAAGGAATAAACGATGCAACTCGGGCTTCAGCTGCCGAACTTGTGGTTCATGGTCCACATCTTGGTGTTTCAGCAACGTCTGGCTCTACTTAACTTCAGTCTTAGATTAATCCGTTAATAGAATCCATATCATCGAGTACTCTCATGCAATGCTGCTGCCATCTTCCAGAGAAATGTGACCGACCTGACTAGTACTATCTTCATTTTTGTATAATTATACCTAGAGACTCCTGATCCTGACACGATTGCAAGAACAAAAGTTGGTGGTAAAGAAGCTAATGCCCGGAAAATTCCGGAATGCCCGGATATAAATATAAGTTCCACATATGGACAAATTCTTAACAGATTTCTTACTAATATTTGATGCTAGGTATGCAACTTCCACACAACATAAGTATTTATATCTATCTTCCAACGAAGGCACCTACAATACCGTCAATTTATGCGGTTTCATCTTATGCTGCTAGATCTAACGGTCTCATTCGTTGTAGTCGGCGCGTAAGATTTGTCTGACCCAAAGTTCGGAAAATTTCATTGTTGCAATGTCCGTGAAGACGAGCACTAAGTTTGCAAGCAAAGTTTGTTAGCTCGTCAGTCACGGTTGCGATTCCTAGATCTCGGTGTAGATCGCTATTTCTTATGTACCATGAAGCATTAACGATTGCTCCGAGTGTCTTATTTTGAAAAGTTTCTAAAATAGATATATCGCTTGGTTAAGTACAACCCCATAGTTGTATACCGTACGTCCAAGATGGTTTTAGCACTTGCTTATACAAAAGCAGTTTCTTATATATGCTTAGTTTCGAAAATCTTCCGATAAGCCAATTCATTTCTCTTAACTTGATTTCGAGCTCGTCGCGTTTCTTTTTAACGTGCGGCCTCCATTTAAATTTTGCGTCTAGAGTCATTCCTAAATATTTCGCTTCATTCGAGTATGGGATTTGTACCGAGTTAATAAATAAAGGTTTGTTGTTTATCTTTTAATAAGTAAAGTTAACATGCGCTGACTAAGTCTCGTTAAGGGCGACTCGCCAGCTTTTTGTCCAGTCGCATATTTTGTCTAAAGCGCGCTGAAGTTTCCCTGTTGATAATTTTTCAACTGTCGTATCAACAGCGAGAATAGCAGTGTCGTCAGCGAACGTAGCTAAAATTGTTCCCTCATCGTGGGGTATGTCTCTTGTATAAAGCAAAAATAATATTGGACCGAGAACGCTTCCTTGCGGGACACCGGCATTAATCTCTTTGAATTCCGAGTACTCATTTTCGTAGATATGAGTAGATCGAGTACTCACATCGGTAGATATTGGAAGCTTTCTATTGTGTTTTTTTTTGTGGTTATCTAGCCTTCTGTAATAATTCAGTTTATGTTGCATGCAGCTATTTTTAATAAAATCTCGCCCAATTCTTCTATATACCAAGAGCAGATAAGCTGGTGAACTAAACTATGGAGGTGGAGCCATAATAACACGTGCCATACAGACATAGTGCCATAATAACATGTTTGGTGTTTCGGGTTGTTTTTATTTTCATGATATAAATCCCTCTTTTTAAAATATATCCTCAATATTTTTGTAGGTTCATACTTCGTATCACAGTCCATTAAAGAAAAAACATTTTCTGGGCTAAAAACTACCACTGTAAATCATTCGTTCAAAAATAAATACTCAACTTATTTGAAAAATGTTTTAGTATTAACGTAGTTATTCATCAATTGTGGTTATTTTTTTTTTTTGAAAAATCTGTTTCCATGGTACATAATCAATAGTGTTGAAATTAGGTACCAATCATTAGTAGCGCAAATCCAAGTTTTGTATTGGCGTAGAAGAACCGAAAATCTTTAATTATATTTGTGTTAAAATTCAAAATTCCACAACACTGATTTATTTATGTTTGGGAACGTAATTAACCCACCATCAAAACAAATAATCCCTATTTATTGTATTGTATGCCAATAAACCGCACCATGTATTATTTGCGGTTGTGTCACAATTTTCTACAAACCTAAACAAAAGGAAGCAGCTTCTGCTATATAAATTTCGAAAACAGCTGAAATATCACATAAATTCAATATTATTCAACGTGTGGTGCGCGTTCATCATTATTAGCCTTGGAATGGTGGGAGGCTTGTTTTCCGAAATTATTATATCACTTGAATAGTGCTGCGCATTCAAACTTACTATAAGCCAATTGGCAGTTCTACTATCTATTCAGCTTATGAATGACTAGTTATAATGTTTATTGCTGTCAACTAGTATTCAATTGACACTTGATCTACTAGCTAACGCGTGTGCCACTGCCACATAGTCAGAGCTCTTGATACATTATCACTTTTGGGGGATCTGACATGCGGTCATCATAGAAATTCGATATCCAACGTAAAGTGACACAATTTCGAATTTAATTTAGCACGAGCAATGAGCCACGAGTAGAATCTCTCGTATTGCACCCATATGTAGGTGCACGGATATATATAATAATTGGCAAATGAAATTTAAAACATGACTAGGTTTACATAGATGAATGTCAAACTTACTTACATCTTTGCTCCAGTGGACCACATATGGGATGTGATACTCATATGGAAAGTCAACCCGACAGTTGAACACGACATACGATCCGACCTTGCCTTCCAGATTCATCGGGTTCGAGTGTTCTCTGCTGGCTTCGACACAGGATATATTAATTAGCAGAACTAATAGTAGAGCGACGACGACAGCGTATAGGGGTCGAAAAGACGCTGGCATTGTTGGTGGCGTTGACGATGATGATGATAGGTTTGAGGAGTCTAACGTCACCTCTGATTGAAGATGACATGCTCTGTTTGAATTGTTTTTAGATGACGACGTTTTAGCTGGACTTGGATACATTTTTCGACAATTTCGAGAGATATTATCACTTAAGTTCGAAGTATTGTAGGATGTTTTAGTTAGAATATTCGCACTTGCGTTAGAACACATATTCGAATTATTTATTTTTACCACTTAACTATTATAAGGAAATAGGTTTGAAACTTTTTTTCGAAATTGTATTGTTTGTCTTAATTGCACATTAGATTAACGCATTTTTGATGTTGAATTCATCCTAGGAGAAAAGTTGGCATAGTTTTATTCCTCACGTGGCTTTTAACAGTACAGATGTCGCTGGAAAACTCAAGGAGCTTGTTTTTCAAAAAGTGGAATAAAGAAAAGACCTCTAGTTCCTAAATTTACACTAATTGCACTCAACCTTCTGGCGTTTGCGAATCATTGTTACAATTGCATTGTTGCCACAACCATTCAGCATTTTATTTTCAGAAACTTACACCTGTATGTCACCTTTTTCGAAAGACTTTTCATAATATCGCCATAGTCAGAAAACTATAATGAGGCAATTTGTAGTTTTAAGGAAGGAAGAACAAGTAAGACCAGAATAAAGAAATAAAATTTACGGCTGGATTCAGAAGAATTTTTTTGCAGTTATTTTGTTTGAGATTCGCGCAACAGCTCGAGGTGAGCCAAGGCAAACTTCCCAACAATGTATGCTGGTGTTAATTTCTCTTACATACAAATGGACCTACTATTTTTTGCCGATCCCGAACGGCATTTTGAGAAGTTTTTCAAGACTACTCTCGGAGGGCTTGTCAGACCCTCGCGGAGGTGGGGACCGTGAAAAAGAACAAGTCTTTTTTTTAGGTAACGATGGCAGGATTCGAACCCAGGCCTCCGGCGTAGTAAGCGCACACACTAACCACTACGCCACGGCACCCCACCCACTTAACTCTTTTAGAATTCATTAAATTTCACCAGCAAAAACTTTTCTAGCTGAATAAAGAAAAAATGGGGCAAAGAGTACCTAAGCTGTCCAAAATGAACAACTAACTTTAGTACTGCTCTTACTTTGGTCAGGCATTAACTAAGCAAGCGTTTGCTGGGCAGGCAATTTTAAGAAAAGGATGATATAAGTGCAGCTTAAACATGAAGGCCGGTGAAAGATGCACAAATTTTGGCTAAATAGATATAATTTCGCAAACAGATAAAAACAATAAGTTAGAGTTCTAAAGGCTTGAATAGGAGTCAGAGAGGAAAACCTTAGGCCCATTATTATACTGAGTAAATTTTGGAAATTTTTTTCTACTTTTTGAATCGTTTCGAGCCCAATCATCATCAGCTATTAATCACCTTGGGTCAAGGAAAAGTGATAAACGCCCACTTATGAGTGTCAGCCAAAACTGTCAGCGAAACACACTCATCTATAAAACTAGGATAATGACCAACTTCGACCTTAATTTAATTTTGAGCTACTTATGTAGCAGGAGACAAATTTAAGCTGGGCCCTGTTTTGCTCCTGTGAAAGGCATTTGAATAAATGCCAAGCCTTGTTGCATGCTTGCATATCATATAATGTCCTAAAATGATACCGATTTTAGCAAAAAAGTGTAATTTTTTGAGGGCAATCAAACTCTTGCATCTAGCTTTGAGATCTTTAAGTGTCAATAAAATAAAATGAATAAAATTGTTCTTACTCGCCATTAATCCTCTGTGATAAGTTTAAACTTTTTTCTTCCAAGGCTTCAAAATAGGAGCCATGAAAGAAACAAACGCGACAAAATTGACTGTAAACCTAAGTATATTACAATATTTTGTTCTACTACTACTACTGTCTTTCTGTTCTTCTTCCTTTTCATAAAGGCACGAGGTTATGATCTAAAATGATGGTTCATTATTCATAACCCTCCCACTCTACTGAAATCCTTATGGTCCGCTTGTGGGGTACGCCGATTTGATATCAGAATGTACCGGCAGGCCACCTGGTTTTGGATTTCTTCGTCACTGAGGCGAAAAAATGCTGTCGTCGTTGCATTTGTGTGATCCAGGAATTTTTAGGCCTTTCTTTCTTTTGCGATTGCGCTTGAATGTTGATGGACATTGCCTTTTTGACAGGGTTCTAAAAAGGCTATGTTAACTTTATTTTACTGTCTAACTTTATTGAGCAGATATACATATTGAGCGTCCCAATAAACATCAAATAATACAAAAAATAAAACCACTACTGTATTTTCTAGTTAAACGCACACCAAAGTTCATCAGGATTGCGACATGTTGCAGATCTTTCGTTACGTAAAACTAAAAGTTAGTAGCAATATAAAACCTGTAGTATTGCGGTGCATTGCCTTTCACTGAATTTGTTTGGTCTATATGCTTCAAGCTGTAGTTTCAAAGCAAAGGACGGTACAGTGGCTTACGGCGCTAAAATAAGCTCAACGCCAACAAGAAAATGATTTTAACAAATATACCAAGTAGAAGGTAGAATTCTAATCAAAAGTCGTGGATTATTAGTTCAGACAAGAATTGACAGCTTAAATAAGATTCTCTTGAGACGTTTACATTATCATATCCATTTTCAAAATATGAAAAAGTCTAATTTTTACTAGACTGTCATAAAATAAAACAAAAAATCATGACATTAGGACGCAATTTAAGTTTGGTAATCTGGCAAACGTTGCATTTTTTAACTCTCAATTAAATTGATAATTTTGACGGTAACCGAATGTACTGGGTTTTTAATATACTACAAGTGTATTGGAATGAATCAATTAGTGACAGTGTACACCATCCGAGCAGTTTCTTGTATAATTAATTCAAATTAGTTGTTTGTTAAGTTGAAGAGAATTTTTAATTATTATTTTCGTCCAATGACGTAATTAATTCGCTTAAAAGAGTTTTGACAACGAATTATCATCAAGCTGCATGATTTTGTTATTAAAAACTTGTTTTGTTTCTTAATTTTTGTAAAAAAAACATACTGATATCTAGAATCCGTGGCTATTTGTTATTTTGAATAATTGAAAACACTATTATCCTGGATCCATAAAGTAAATCACCGATCCGATAAATCTCGTTATTCGCACAAAAATACTGCAGCAGTTTGCACTAGATATCCGCAGGGAGAGCGTAAACAGCTGAGCGATTTGTCGTATGGTTTATTTTATCTCGTTAAAAAATAGACCGTTAATTCATTCTTCGGAAAAAAAAGAAACAAACAACAGCTTACAAGTTAATTGCAAGCAACCGACTCAGACGAGTATAAAACCGAAACTGGTACTAGTTGAGAGAATAATCTAACTGATTACCGGCTATTCGCACTTAGTACGAACTGGCGTATATGTATGGCCTCAGAAACGTCATGATGATCATGATGATCATTGGATTGCACTTCAAATGTGTAGATTGTAGCAAGATAGAGAGATATTTTCATATTGTGGGGATAGACTTTTGTGGTGTAAAAAGCTCAACGAGTTAAATTAGGATCGAGCAGAGCAGTAATGTGCATTAATTTGTATGTATGAATCGGGCTTTGATTTGTGACGTCGCCGTCGCTTTTATTCAATGCATACAATCTGAACTAATATAATAAGATTAAACTTTTTTAAAAAATTTAAATTATATTTCCAGTCATTTCACAGTTTACTGTAAAACGCCCACAAAATTTAAGCAGGAAAGCTGTAAAAAATCACACGGAGCTCAGGAAAAGTTTCTACACACAGCTAACCCGCAAAAATGTGGAAATCTTTGCGATAACGTCAGGGGGGTCCTCAAAGTCCACTACACCAATACTTGAATCTTGAAAATGCCTTAAGACTTAGTGTGGTGAATTCGAAAGTACGGTTTCAGAAATAATCCAATTCGCACTTTCTGTAGTTCAGAGATGCGACAAAGGAGAACTCTCTGCAAACCCTACAAAAATGACTAGATTAGGTTAGATTAAGATTGAATAGACTTATTTATTTACCATAATTCAATTTTATAAACTAATTCGCAGTCAAGCCTAAATATGCCATGGTAAGTAAAAACCTTCTGTCAGATAACTATTGTCGTTTTTATAACAACGTAGTAAATTGGATATCCTCCGACAACCTATGGTAAATCCAAGTCGCTACGGTTAAAGAGCTAAAACGGATACGGATACAGATCCTGAAATCTGCATGACGGAATGAGCAAAACAAATCATTCATCGTTTCCTCCGTTTAAAAATACCAGTGAGTAAGTGCTACAGTGTGTCCGCAGAAGTTACGGTCCGTAAAATACCCCATCCAATTTCAAATTGTAAAATGCTGATGTTATTGTTACTTTTTGACTTTTTATAAATAGTGCAAACTTCGAAAAGGGGCGTGTTCCAACCGCCTCTTATTAGAGACTATAAATTATCACACAGATATTTCCAATTTACGCTTAAATGTAGTTAAAAATGCAACTTTTTGGTTCAAATTCAATATTTTTGAAAAATCGACCCCTAAAAGGCTAAGAACTTTGTATAAACGAAATCTCGTTTATCTAACTAATTTTTTTGTTTCATGCTTTCCTAAATTAGGCTTAAGGCCAGTCGAAATTACTTTTTTCTGGAAAATTTTAGGTTTTTTCACAATTCTGCCTCCAAAAGTGAGTGTGGCCTTGTGTGGTCTTTTAAGGGGTCCACCATTTAACGTTTTTTTTTTCAACTAAGTGCTTATTTCGTGAATGGTAACACTTAGCTTGCTTATGTCTGATTTGACATATAATAAGTTTTATCCTTCCGTTGAACGAATATGATTGTGTATACGCTTAAACAACGCCGGGCACTGACTCTAACGGCAATGACTGTAACAGTCAATGGCGATCGTTATTGCGCCATGTTGAACGAATTTTTGTTCACAAAAATTGAAGAGGAGATATTGGCAACATTTGGTTTCAACAGGACGGCGCTACGTGCCACACAGCCGAAGCTACTCAATGTTTTGCGCCCTGTTTTTGAAGATCGCGTTATCAGCCGCAGAGCTGATGTAATTTGGCCACCTTGGAGCTGCGATTTGACACCGTTAAACTTTTATTTGTGGGGTGCCGTAAAATACAAGTGTTACGTCGACAAGCCAGAGACAATTGACGCCTTAAAGGACAATATTCGTGAAGCCATTGGTGAAATACAGCTGCACACAATGGATAATGTGCTTAAAAAATGGACCGATCGTGTAGGCTACTGCATGGCCAGCCGAGGGAGCCATTTGAATTAAATTATTTTTCATTATTACCCGAAAGGATTGTACTTTCAAATAAAAAAAGAAATTTGAGAGAATATTCAGTAGTTTTTTTTATAGCATTTAAAAAAAAAGTTATTTGGCGGACTCTTTGTCCAAATTATGTTAATTTATTTATATAATTATATTATATAATTATGTTAATTATATTAATTTTTTTTCCAAATTATGTCCATAGATGCTTAACAACAAAGAGCATAAAAACAACTTTGCGCTTCTCAATTTTTTGTGTGTAAATTACCTACCTTTTATGTAGTAAACTAAATTATAGAAGCTTTTGACCTCCTTCTACATCTGTTCACTTAAGGAAGGTACGATCAAAATTTACATCACCCAGTAATTTGTATCATTTCACCCCTTTCACTTTTCCTGCATTCATAATTGCCAGATAAGAGTATCTATCTTCAAACACATGAAGGCGTGCATATTTTATCTAAGACGAGGAGATTTCAGTAATTGAATTAAGTACAAGACAAGCGATCTATCTAAATTGAAACAGCAACCCGGAAGTGTGACGATGTCTTGGGATAAAGCATAAACTGCAAGATCAGTGGGCAGAAGGTCTGATAAAAATGATAAATCTGCACAAGAACGAGTTCACGCCTATGGCTTAGATTGGACATTGAATAATTTCAAAATGTCTGCACCACTAGAGCGCAATAATTTTCTGACTTAAAACTCGTACTAACTAATACTAACGTCTAACGATGATTGTTAGTTGCACAGTTTATAAAATAATAAGATGGCTGTCGGTTGCAATTAAATGAAGTTCTTGTGTTTTAAAGAAATCGTCACCACAGCTAGCTATAAACTTTTAGTTTAATAGCTTCAGTTGATAATATGGTTATTATACTTCACTTTTGAAATTTTCAGCAAAATCAAAGTGAATTGAAAATTCCCAGACTATCACTGGACCTAGAAGTGATAGACTCTCGCAGGATCTAGGCTCGGGAGCTTTAGCTTTTCCTAAAGTGATACAACCTGTGTATTATGATACTTACTTAGCTGCTGTATCCTGAGTTTCAAAGAGAAACTTGGCCCAGCCGGAGTTTCTGGTGAACTTCACAATATACCCCATCTTGTGAAGGTATGCTTGTTAGCTCAGTCAAAAAAAAAATTGCCGCACGAGTTGAAGCCGTTGTCTTCTGCCATTTGAACACTAGCGCTGGAGATTCACATATCTTCTTCTGCTTCGTGATCATGAGTATTTGCCCGAGAGGTTGTGACCTGTTATCTCTCTAGTGATGACCTGTTGAGTGCTATTAGACTTTTTGATCTGCTAGTTCTATACAGGGTGCTTCCAAATTCGATGCAAATATTTTGACACAAGATTCTTGGGTATATTTGAAGAAAAAAATTGTTCTACAGTATGGGCCTATCTCAAATTTTGATATCACTTATTGGGAATTTAAGAAAACACCTACTTTGAGGTACCTTGACCCATACTAACACAAATATCTCCGCTAACACTTACAACAGGTACTTCATTTAGGACTTAAATTTTAGAAGAAATAGTACTCCTTTTAACTGCATTAAAATAAAATTAATGACTTTTTTAACTTTCGAGATATTTGCTTTTAAGTCGGATCCTTTTTCCCTGCCCATGACATTTTTTTGACTTTCAAGACACATTTCTGCGAAAAATGCGTAATAAACATATCTGTAATTTTTTTTTCTAGTGCACCTAACAATACTTAATAAAAATTGCTAAGACAAGTTACCCGAAAAACCCACAGATTTTATGATACTTGGGAAATTCCATAGCAGGTAAAATTATGAAAAACTCTTTTCACGAAGCCGCGACAGGTATAAGGTGGAAATATGATTTGTTACCTACTTTTATAACCGCGATTGACAACAAGAACGATTTTTTGACTATGTATTAATAATTTGCGTAGGTTTTAGAGCATGCATTTTTATTAGACTACCTGATAAAAAGGTGATTTCCCTATCATTTTTCTGTTAAATCCCAAAAAGGACTAAGTTTGAGGTTGGTCGCCTAGTTGGAAAATTTACCTAATGTAAATTGTATAAAAGGTTAGAAAACAAAATTTAATCCATAAAAGTCATTTTTGAAGCCGAGGTGACACAACAGTTGTTAAGAAACCCTACTTGAAATGGCATCTTTTACAAACGAAGAATACGCCGATATTATCTACGTTTATGGGATGTGCAACGGAAGTTCTATTAGAGCACAACAAAGATACCATCAGCTTTATCCTAACCGAAGAGTACCTAATCCCCGCGTATTTACAAATTCGTTTCGAAGACTTCGGGAAACGGGATCTGTTTCAACAAGACGACCTAACGCAGGAGCTTTACCAGGAAGAATCGCAGTTGATGAAAGAATACTGGAAGCGGTTGCAAATGATCCATCAATCAGCATCGGGCGCTTATCCTTGCGATTTAATGTTTCAACACATAAAATTGTTCGTCTCCTGCATACGGAAAACTTGTATCCATACCACCATACACCTGTGCAGGAACTGCTTCCGAGTGATTTGGAGCCGAGACTTGAGTTTTGCAACTGGTTGTTAGAGCGGAACTTGGATGACAACGGTTTTATAAGCAGAATCCTATGGACGGACGAATCTCAATTTACTAGAGATGGGATTACAAATTTTCACAATCTACACACATGGGCTGCGGAAAACCCACACACAAGGAGAGAGTCATCATTTCAACACAGATTTAGCGTCAATTTGTGGGCAGGTGTTATTGGAAACAACTTAATCGGTCCCTTCAAACTGCCTCCCACACTGAATTCTGCAAACTATCTGGAATTTTTGCGCAATGATTTAACAGATCTACTGGAGGATGTTCCGGTAACTCAACGAGCTTCGTCATATTTTCAACAGGATGGAGCCTCAGCCCACTTTGGTCGCGAGGTTAAGAATTGGCTGGATGAAAAGTACGCTGGTTGTTGGATAGGAAGAAATGGACCAGTTCACTGGCCTGCAAGATCTCCAGACCTTACAATTATGGATTTTTTTGTATGGGGGAGAATGAAAGAACTTGTTTATTCTACAGAAATATCAACTCTAAATGATTTAGAAGATCGCATTCTCCAAGCCTCGTCACAAGTGAGGCAGGAGTTATCCTCAATAAACGTTGACAGCGCAATCCAAAAACGGACTCTAGCATGCATACAAAATGGAGGAGGACACTTTGAACACCTTATTTGATTGTAAAGTTAACTTAATGAAATAAAAAAAAACATAAACCAAACACAAGCATTTTTATTCAGAATAATAGGAATTGAATACTATGAATCGAGTTTTTCATAATTTTACCTGCTATGGAATTTTCCAAGTATCATAAAATCTGTCCGTTTTTCGGGTAACTTGTCTTAGCAATTTTTATTAAGTATTGTTAGGTGCACTAGAAAAAAAAAATTACCGATATGTTTATTACGCATTTTTCGCAGAAATGTGTCTTGAAAGTCAAAAAAATGTCATGGGCAGGGAAAAAGGATCCGACTTAAAAGCAAATATCTCAAAAGTTAAAAATGTCATCAATTTTATTTTAATGCAGTTAAAAGGAGTACTATTTTTTCTAAAATTTAAGTCCTAAATGAAGTACCTGTTGTAAGTGTTAGCGGAGATATTTGTGTTAGTATGGGTCAAGGTACCTCAAAGTCGGTGTTTTCTTAAATTCCCAATAAGTGGTATCAAAATTTGAGATAGGCCCATACTGTAGAACAATTTTATTCTTCAAATATACCCAAGAATCTTGTGTCAAAATATTTGCATCGAATTTGGAAACACCCTGTATAGATTTTTCCATCTGTTTGATTTATTTCCTGAGTGTAGAATATGCTCCTGGACCCCTTACGTTTCGCGGTTGGTAATGCTCTAACCATTCAGTTACGGTGCACATGATCTATGCATTGTCCAAAAGTAGAAGCACCTCGGCCATCTTTGTAGTTCTGAGGTGTCCATTGTCCCTTTTCCATCTCGGGTGCTTAAACAGCCTACATGTTCTCTCATGCACATAGGAACGAACCAACAACATGTGATTATATTTCCTGGTTTTAGCACCTTTTCCTGTTCCAAAACACAAGTTTTTTTGTCCACAATAGTAATACACAGATACATGTTCGATGTTTGGCTAGTTCGTCAGCCTTTTAGGCCTGGTACCCAAACAAGGAGGACATTAAGCGGCAACTACAAAGTAGCCTGGGCTTGGCCTCGGCCTGGCGTATACAATTCAGCCATACGATTTCAGTGTTCGCAATCCTAACACAATAAAGCTCGGCTTCAAAATTTTAATTGCAACGAGAAAGAGTGGGTAAAGAGAGAACGTAGCACTACGTAATGAGGCTCCGCGTCCGCAGCCCAGCCCGAATTCAGATGTGCTTAACTTTTGCTTCGTGCAAAGCAAATGAGGGTTGATTTCGATCGCACACACGTTGTCAATCAGTCTGCCTTTGGGCTCTATTTCTATAGTGTGTTGGTCATGCACAGTCATACACAGCGTTTCAGCTGTGTGTACGTATTTTTTAATTTCTCATGGCTATGACTAGAGAGCGTAGCGATTGTAAAAATGAAAGCTTTTTCTCCATGAGCGCAATGTCATTGCAAAGCCGACGTATCGCAACGGGGCGAAGCCGGAACTTGATGCTGCTTTGTAATTCCCGTTTTATTTTGTCTGCTTTAAGGCCCAAGTTTTTAGCGAAGGAGTCCTTCTACAGGAAATTTTACTATTGATGTTCCCACAGCCTTAATTACTGCTTGACTGCCTACGTAAATGGTAATATCCTCTTATGATAATTCCCATAGCCTTACATTTTCGGCAACTATGGAAATTGCTGAATCGCTTCGAAGATATCTACTGCTTTTTTAGTTTAACAGTTTAGTTAACAACAGTTTAACAGTTTTCTGCTAGTAGAATAACTAGTTTCTCAAAGGATATCTACACCTGGTCCAGTACGTTCCCTAGATTAAAATCCATTTTTATAGATTCCTACCTCGGAATTGGTTTCACGCTCCTCTGCCTCCCACTGCCTCCAGTCTTTTCTTCTCAGAATGTCAATGGAAAAGTCCCGACTGTAGTCAAGATATAGGTGTTGTATGGGCTCTGAGCACCGACACTCAGGTGGCGCACGCAAGTGGAAGGGGACCTCAACCAACTTCGCGTGCAAAACTGGAGACGGCTAGCTAGAGACAGAGCTGGCTGGCGAAGCTTGTTGGCTGAGGCCCAGGTCCACCCCGGACTGTAGGGCCACCTTAAGTAATTAAGTAAGTATATGGGCTGTTATTCCTTAACAGCATTTAAGTGTCTGTATCCTGTAGATCGTGGACTCTACTTGCCTGAATTGCAGCATTTTGCAGCGCATTGTTGTATGAAAATATCTATACGCGTAACGTTTCGGATTGACTCTAGCACCATGGTAGCTGTGGCTCTGAGAGCACTTTAAGTAATTTTTCAACCCATTCTATGCAACTAATTTAAGGTCAATGCTGGTGCCTAGAAAGAATATCCATGCATTAGTATTGTTCCTACTCTGCGTAACAATACTGCGTTCCTACTCTGCGTAACCACTTCAGGAAGGAACCGTTTTTTCTACTCCGGAATTGCTTCGAAGATGTTGGCTTTTGGCCAGTCTTATTTATTTCTTAAAATTTCTTGAACTAGCCCTATAAGCTTCAAAATCATTCTCTGAATTGGAGCCTTAGGGCCGATTTCACAGTGGCAACTTAAGTAAAACTGAAGTTAAGAACGCTTCAATACTCAGCCTCCGTTAAGATTCCGCTGACGGTTTTGCATATTAGCCGTAAGCTCCTCGAAAATGCTGTCAAAAGGATTTTGTTTTGTAATTTTTGTGTGGGTTTTCAGCTGTTTCCATTCCTTATTGTTACATTCATGTGCTTTTCATCAAAATTGAACTAATTTGCATTGTTTTTTGTGAAAAACTTAAGTCGCCATTGTTTGTGACTTAAGTGTGTGATTGAAAAAAAGTCCATGTGAAAACGGAATTTCATCCTGAGTGAGTGAAGTGTCAGAGCCTAAACTTAAGTTTTGACAGTGAAATCGGCCCCTAATCTCTGCCGTATTTGGCAAACGAATAGAGAAAAATATTATCAGTCTTGAGGCGGGATTATTGGAACAATCGCATAGGTTATATCCTTTTCTAAAACAAACACGAAGGGTTAGTCAATTTGTAGAGGACTAAAACTTGTCTTTCCTTGTTCATTATTTCTTATATGCTACTATTTTCCGCCTCAGGAAACTGTCCTGGCAAGTACGGATTTATTGTGAAAATGTTGAATGGCAGTTTTCTTTGACACCCTGATTTAGAAATCATCCAATCCCACATTTTCTAATAGTTCTTCTGATATAACTAACAACGTTATCTAAGTGATTTATTTTTTCTATGTTTCAGTATCTTAAGAAGTTCAAATGCAGAAAGAACCCTGTCGCGCAAGCTCACCCTGTACTTACTATTTGTTGACCACACGGGAAAAACAAGTAAAATTATATTAAATCACATTATTTTGCTTTTAATTATTTTTTTTTATTTTCTTTTGTTTTTTCTTCATTAAATTTCACTAACATATACTTCGAACGTAATTTATATAAAACATCATTTTTACCTTATTCCATTGTTTTCTTGTTCATGTTGTTATTTATATCATTGTTTTATTTTCATTCTTTATACAGATTTTATTCTTTTTTTAAATTAATTTTTTTTAACTTTAGCTTTAATAAAAAATAAATATAACTAATTGTACCAAACAAAGCCTTAAAGTTAACTTAACGACAAACCTAGAACAAATACAAAATTAAAAACTTTCTTTTTTTTTCTGAATGCTTTTTTTTTTTTGTTTAGCAAAGAACGTATTTACAAATGTAATACATAACTACAAACGCCCATTAACTATAAATTTATTTTAGAATATATTTTCATGTTCTTTTTTTCCCAAACTTTTAAAAAACAAAACAAAAAACCTAAAACAATTTTTTTTTTATTTTAAATCAAGTTCTATTAAGAAAGCATTAGGGAACAATTAAAGATAAACTTTTATTTTCATGACATTTGATTCGATTTATTGTTAAATTTTTTATATTGTGAACTTTAATATGCTGTTAGGTTTTAATTTTATTTTTATTTGCCTTAATTTAAAATGTTACCTAAAGTTTGTTCTTTTACTTTGCTATTATTATGTACTTTTTGTTTTTATGAATTAAATATCTTTTTTTATATTTAATTTTGATTGTTTAACTATGTACGAAATCTGTTTTTTATATATATTTTTATTCTTTCAATAAAAAAAAAATAATAAAACAAATTCGTTTCGACAACTAAGAAGAACCAAGTGCTTCTTAATTAGTTCGTTATTCTTATGCATATTTATGATTTATTTTCTATAAATATGTAAATATTTAATTAAAAGAAAATAAGAAAATAATTTGTACTATAAAAAATAAAAAAAGGTTTGTAATATTTTTGTTTCGGTTTTTTTCGACCAGTTTTATTAAATAAGTAAAACGAGATATTTTACTTAGGTACATGGTTAATGAAAAAAAAACTTAGCAAAATTAAAGCTTTGAATTAAGGAATAACTTAAGCGAAATCATAATAAAAGGGAATGAAGTCTTTTGAAAACTATTTATCTTAAAATGGTCGATAAAGCGTTAGATTTCTTAAGTCTGATGTTTTAATTATTAATTTTTTTCTTTTAGTTCTTAAGATCTAGTAATTCACCATTTCGTTTGTTCAAAGATTCATAAAATTGTTCTATGTCCGATCATTGAATTTGATATTTTGTTTTTTTTTTTTACCTAACAATTAAAACAAAAATATTTTAGACCTTTTTTTTAAATAAAATAAAAGTGAAACTCCATGTGAAAACATTGGCAAATTTAATTTAGTTTTTCAAGCAAGAATTCTGTTTTGGAGAAAACGAGAAATAGGGTCGGTCTTAAGAAATGTTGACGCATTTGTGGGAAGTTTCTTAAGTATTATTTTTTATAATTTTATGTAATTTTTTTTTGAAACATGTATCTAGATGAACTAAGTAGGTACACCTAAGCCAGAAGGCAAAACGCCTAGAGGTGTTCAAATGTGAAAAAACTCACTTTTGACAATATCCTTACAACTACCAAGAAAAAGGAAGTGAAAGGGCGTTGAGGTTATTACGCTATAGGATGAAGCTAGTGCGTGTGTTGAAATGAACTCTAGCAGTTTTTTTTTAATAGACCCTTACAAATACGTTTGACTACTCACTATGAGAGTAGCGATCAGCTTCTCAATAAGAGGATCGATCATTTCGAGAACTGAAAGCAAAACAACTGCGACAGGGCCTAAACTGAATTTCGTTTCCATAATTTTCCCAAGAGATTTGTATTTTACGTTCCAACACATAAGAATGCCTCATGTTGATAATATCTTTGGAAAAGCTAATTGGTGAACTAAAAAAATACTATGGGCACAGCCCAGTAAATAGACTTTTATTCATGGCTTTACCACAATGGAGCTCATTAGAAGTTTCCGTATGGCGTAATATTATTTAATTTATTAACGCGACCTTAAACATATGTATTTGAAAAATTTAAAAAAACAAAACAACAAAACGAAGCAAGGAGAATCACAAATACGGTCTGCATTTTAAAACGCATCTGCTTGAGCTTGGCATAATTTCATTCTAACAAAAAACATATTTAATTAGTTTAAAAAAATAAAAGAATATTTAAAAATAGCACATTAAAAAAATAGTTTTATATTCTTCAATAATTTAAAAACTTTTCCCTTACATTATTTTCACTAGGAAAAAAAAAAGAAATTCTTCATTTAGTTGTACAATAATTTGATCTTGTTAATTTTTTTCTTATTGAAACTAATTTCAATTCGGCTTTTATATATGTATAATAATTATGTTTTTTTTTTCAATTAATTTTATCAATAAATGTGCACCTATATTGTTTTTATATTTAAACTTTATTCTTGTTTATATTTATTTTTTGGTTATTGTATTTAACCGAAGAAAATATATATATATATAGAGATAATTCTTTGCTTTATATTTATTTATATATGTTTTCTTTTTTTAAATTATGAAACGTTTTTTATTTCTTCTCTATATATACGTATGCATTTTACTTGCTAAAAGAATTGTGTTCTTTAAATGTTCTCTCTAATGTTGTTTTCTTTTTTATATTATTTATGAAAGAAAAATTAAAATAAAAACGATTTAATTTTTCGTTGAAACATTTTGAAAGAAAAAAATTGTTAATTATTTTTCTGTGTCGTAATTCGGAAATATTAAGATTTTCTTACTTTTATTTTAAAAAAGAAATCATAGTAATTTGTATTTACAGAGTTTTAAAAATTATTTTTATGCTGTTTATAATTTGTTTTATCCTAGTGTTTTTTGTGTTGTGTAATTTTTTTTTTAATATATAACCATAGCCATTTACTATTTATTTATAATTTACTTGCTTAATAATTGCGATCTTATCGAATTTTGTTTTCTATATTATATTACAGTTAAATTTATAATATAATCTGTATGTATTTTTACATTAAAATTAAATTCTAAGTTTTTTTTTGTGTTTATTATAAATAATCTTAATTTTTTTGTGTACGTTTTAAATATTTTTTAGTTATGTTACTAGTTTTTAGAAATGTTTTTGTTAAATATAATTTACCTATTTCTATGTGGAAATGATTCGAGTGCTCTTTAAAAAGTTCGACGAATGTAGGATGGCGTGTTATTTATGTCTTTTTAGTTCATAGCCATTGCGAGATTGGTTGCTCTACGTCGTTCAGGGGTATTGTGTTATATTCTACGTAGGTGTAGGTGCTTTAAATTTGACTTTACATAAGTTATGCCCATTTGTCTAGCACATGCTCTCCAACTCCACGACTCCTGCCCTTTTCATTGCCTGACGCTTTCGGTAAGCGTAGAACTCTTCCTTCATGGCTTGAACTCGCGCCTCAATATTGTCATAGCGTGTACCGGCGCCATATCGCTGCTTTCGTATGCCGGTAATGGGGCCTAGAGTCATGGCTGCAGTTGGGGGCATCCCTGAAGTCGCGGTATGAAATATGCCACCGGATGTGCTTCCCGAGTCGATGTTAAGCAAATTGAGATCATCGCGTGGACCACCTGTTGGTGTGGATGCACTTGGCGTCGGAGTAGACGGATCGAATTCATAGTGACCATCGACACTGCCTACATCGACAGCTTTGTGCAGGTTTGCAGTATCAGTGGCGGCATTCAGACGCGAGATCATGTCCAACCAATGACCCATTGTGTAGGGTGGGGTCGTTGGCCGTTGCAAGCTACCCGTGTAGTTGTAATAAGGCAGCGTTGATTGTGTACCCACTGTCGCCGATGCGGCCGACAAAGGATGATGATGATGGTGATGATGCAGGCTGTGGTGATGATAGTGCTGGCCTGGATCCTGATAGTAATACGATGTGGATGGAGGCGGTGGTGGAGGACGATAAGGAGGCAGTAATCGCCATTCACTTGTACTGCCCGAATGATGAGATCCATGCTGTTGATTCGATGTGTTCTTGCTGCCAAAGCCGCTCGAGCTAGAGCGGCTCTCTGGTGAAGCTTCTAGCCCCATGCCACCGGATGTACGATAATGTGCCGCAAAATTAAGATGTGGCAGCGGGGATAGAAGCTCAGAGTGGGAACGCGTCACACGTGAATGGCGCGGATACCATCTCGTTCTCGGCCGATAACTGTGATATGGAGTTTGCGAGTGATAGTATCCCCGCCATGACGGCGACGGTGGTATGTGCAGTGGCACGAAGCCTTGATTCATGCGTCGTGTCTCCTCTTGAATTGTCCTCAGTGAGGGCAACTCATGAGAATAGTATCGGTGGTATCGATTGCCAGCGATACCACCATTCGTCGCGGTGGCAGTTGCACCCAATCCTCCGCTGGACGGAGTGGGGAACGAACGCTCAGCCGAACTTGGGTACACAGTACTCAGATCGGAGAATTGATTCGCCGCCGGTGTCCATGGCGAATGTATGCCGATTGTGCTGGCCGGGGAGCTCGAGAAAATACGCGACACCCTCGATGGTGTATAGAGGTTGGGTGCCATTGGCGTCTGTGGCCCGGTCAGCGTGTTTATGTGGAGGTTCTGATGCAGAGGTCGCGATGCAGGTTGTGGTAGATTTCGGTAGATGTTGCTGTACTGCTGATTACGTGAAACATTTTGATAACGTCCTGCTCCAACGCGCAGCAGTCCCCCTAGCCCCTGTAGGAAGCCCCTCGTCGAGCTGTTGGACTGAAGACTCAGCTGACTAGGCGAAGCGACTAGAGGGCGTCGCCAAGACGCACGTGAGTTGATAATGTTGCGCCGTGCAAGGAAACCTCCATCATCGCTGCTAGAATTCTGAGATCCGGTACTGTTACGTCGTTCTGCACTGTTACTGGTAGCAACACCGTTAACCGCATGGACGTCAGGCGATTCGGATAGCACAAAACGTCCATCCACAGAACGATGAATTTGGCCAACATTTCGAGTTCCATCTATCTCGTCGGCATGCGGTGTACTATAGATGGAGTGGCAATTGGTACAACGATCTGGTGGCCAGATCCAATGAAGTATGGTGATGAGGACAGTGGTTACACTTGATATTCCGGCTTGTTTATATCTGTTTGGAAATAGAAAAAATAAAACGTTAAATATTTGTCTTCTAACAAAATTTCAAACATCAACAACAAAAAGTCACTAAAGGAACGCAGATTCACGGTACCTAGTTCATGCAAGGATGGACACATATATTATTTACTTGTACATGTCGAATGCTTCGCTGGACACAGAGTTAGCTGAGACACAAAATATGCATGTATGGTAGGTATAGAATACATGAAAAAATTGATTGTGGATAAGGTCATGTGGACAAGTCGGCGGGTTTTATTGTTTAAACAAATTTGTTTTGAGATTAATTTTTTTTTGATTATTGGGTTGAAGGTATGAACCTATTCGTAAAATGAATATTGGCATATTTTGGTATATTGGAAAAATAATGGAAACGTTTTTTTTATAGAAGCTATAAGCAGGATAGCGGGAGTCATAAGGCTTTTCTATTGTTCTACATACTCCGCCAGAAAGCACTTTTATGCTTGTACATAGTAGACTAGGGCTTGCAGACTATCACTTGTCAGTTTATCATTTGTTAATACTTTCAGAAAGCCAACAGCCCCTTTTTGCTGCCTCAATGAATCGATAGAGTTTTATCAAATTTTTATGCATGATGTGAAATCTAAAGTCTTTGATCATGCTACAGATATTACTCGAAGTCTAAGAGATGTAAGACCTTTTTAAAGTGAAACAGTTACTTTTATTTATTTAGAGAGCTGTTTTTTTTTTAAACAGTTTTTTTTAGTACAATCACTATTGAGGCTAGTAAAGTATTAACGACAATACCAATATTTGCCAAACTATCAGCTCTGAATGGCTTAACTTCGTTTTACAAGGGCCCGTTCCGATTAAAGAAGAGAAGAAAAAACGGTTTAATTAAAACCTGGACCGTTTGGTATTTTTTATCGATTTAAAAAAAATTGTCGCATCTGTTCATTAAAAAAAAAATAAAAAACACACATAAAAAAGTAGCCACCAACCTTTAAGTCTGTTTATTTTAACGTCCAATGTACACATACAATAATATAGATATTTTCCAAAATGGGAGCATAAATATTGCACATTCCCATTAAGCAACAAAACAGGATTATTGTACGGGAAATTGCATAGCAATAAAAGCGTTAAACATCCATTTAGTGTAGGTATAGGTATCCGTTCGATCCGTTCGGCATCGAAAGCATTTACAAAACAAAACGAGAAAAGGTAGAAAAACAGAATCCAACAAACATTAAGTTATTTGCAATAATCCAATAATGTAGCACAAAAAAAAAGAATATATACATATATACAAAGGTATAAATCCAAGAAAAATGTTTCAACACAAAAAGAGGGAAATGAGACAACAAAAATACAGCTGCCGAAAAAGTGCACATAAACCGGAAGATTATGTTCGTGAATTATTCGGCACCTCTAGTGCCTTCACATAAACACCCAACACCATTCTATGGAAAATTGGAAAACCAACCCAAAACCGAAACAAAGAAAAAAAAAAAAAAAAAAAAACGAAACGAAAATCATTAAACGACTCGAAAGTCTTTGAATGGCGAACAGTTGGTGTTACCGGCTTAACCGTAAATACAGACGAGAGGTTTTATGACTTTTCGCGCTGAAATTGCGAATTTTATTCCAAAGCGCCATTGTTGCCATCCCCGTTGCATCGATTTCTATGGAGGAAATAGGAAAATCGGAAAAACTCAGCCGCGGACAGGCGTTGGGCGCCAGCCCGAGTATCGTGTAAGCATCCAAATAAACCACCACCCGAAACTCTGTTAGGGAGCTATACGTACATGCATGGACTGGGTAAAGCCATTAGAGGCGCAAATATCGAAACGTACTTAAAAACTGATTCCGATATGGTATTTATGGGCGGGAGATCCTTTTTTTATTGCCACTTTATGTTACGCTTCCGCATTGGAAATAATACTGTAGCAATTGCTTTGGGGTTGCGGCTGTTTTTTTTTTTTTTCTTAGAGGGATGCTTTCTTTGTTAGTCCACACGTCTCTCGGCAGCCCGCCGCCGGCTCCTTGTAGTCGTAAATCATTGAGTAAATTCTTGGGCAAAATATTTAAAAGAACAAACAAAGGAGTACCGCAACCAAATGTTAAAATTCAAGCGACAAACAAAACAACAAGCGCTGGAATAAGTTTAAATCGATGTTTTGAGTCGTTTGCTTTCAAAAAGCTCGAGCATAAGGACACCCTCAATGCTGGGTATAAAGGACTTGTATATTTGTAACACAAATCGTTTGCATTCAAAAATGGCTTGCTACAGAGTTGGCCCATTGAATATGAGAATCGATGTGAGTGTGGGGAAATTATGAGTGTACTGAAGATGAATACTGCTGCGAGGTCATACATGAATTGGCAGTAAGGACGTGTTTTTGATTCTACTTGTTTGCTCAACGAAAGCAGACAGTGCTTAAAATAATGGATGTGAAAAGTGTTTCTTTCTATTTTTTTGAGTTTTGTTTGCTCATGAGGTATAAGGGAGAGCAAAATGGCGAGGATAGGATGCAGTTGTCGAGCACACGAATAACTCTTAAAGGATGGCTTCTCACAAGGATTTACTTTTGAGATTGGACTAGGGAAACTCTGTACCTAGTTGACTTAAGATAAATGAGTTGTGGGTATAAGACTTTCGATTGTTGTAATAAAAGCGGTATGGATTAAGCGAGTGGAAGCAAAGTACTACTTTTCAAAACTGGATGGAACTAAAGATTTATTCCATACCATGTTTGCTTTAATAAGTTTTTAGAAAGACCTTTGGCGGAACATAATGACCTTAAAATTTTGCTCTGCCATTGAGGTCGCGCATTTTTGATTATTGTCGGGTTTATTGAAAACCATAGACAATAAAAGACAGGATTTTTTAGATTGGTGATGAAACCGCTGAGGATTTTGAAAGACCACTTCTGCAGACTGTATAACGGCGAGGACGAACCAAATACCGCTGTCAGGCAGAACGAACCATTCAGCCCGGGCGAAGACGTTACCGACGAAGCATACGAACGATACCGCCCACCCGACCTGGAGGAGGTGAAAGTAGCTATGTCTAAGCTCAAGTGCAACAAAGCAGCCGGAGCAGACGGCCTAGCTGCCGAACTTTTTAAATCCGCTGGCGATGAGCTGGTTAGAAGCATGCACCAGCTCATCTGCAAGATATGGTCGGAAGATAGCATGCCCGACGAATGGAACCTCAGCATGAGTTGTGCCAACTAGAGAGGCATAAGTCTTCTTAACATCGCATACAAGATCTTTTCTGCTGTACTGTGTGAACGCCTGAAGCCGTTTGTCAAAAATCTGATAGGCACATATCAGTGTGGCTTTAGGCCAGGAAAGTCCACCATCGATCAAATATTCACACTGCGGCAGATCTTGGAGAAAACCCAGGAATTCCAAATCGATACACACCACCTCTTCATCTACTTCAAGGCCGCGTATGACAGCATCTATAGAGACGAGCTATATAGCGCAATGTCTAGTTTTGGCATTCCTGCCAAACTCGTCAGTCTGTGCAAGATGACGATGGAAAACTCACGCTGTTCCGTCAAGGTCGGCAAAGACCTCACCGACCCCTTTGATGTCAAAAAAGGATTTAGACAAGGCGACGCGCTTTCATGCGACTTCTTTAACATCATACTTGAGATAATTGTGCAGAAATCTCGCGCCAACACCAGAGGCACAATCTTTCAAAAGTCCGTTCAACTACTTGCATACGCAGACGACATTGACATAATCGGTAGAACAAAGCGTGATGTCAGTGAAGCCTTCGTGAGTATTGGGACGGAAGCGGCGAATATGGGTTTAGCAGTCAATGAGGGCAAAATCAAGTATATGCTGTCATCAAGAAAAGACACCCAACACCGACGTCTTGGACAAAACATCACCATCGATAGCTATAACTTTGAGGTTGTTTGAGGGGACTTTGTCTACCTGGGTTCCGCTATCAATTCAGAGAATGACACCAGCGCTGAAATCAAACGAAGGATAACTCTTGCCAATCGCTGTTTCTTTGGGCTAAGGAGGCAATTGATTAGCAAAGCCCTCTCTCGAGCAACTAAAGTGTCCATGTATAAGACCCTCATCATCCCAGTCCTGCTTTACGGTGCAGAAGCATGGACCCTGTCAAAGGCGGATGAAAACACTTTAGGCTGCTTCGAGAGGAAAATTCTTCGGACGATTTACGGTCCCGTCTGCATAGACGGAGAGTGGAGGAGGAGATATAACATCGAACTGTACGGGCTGTACAGCGATACCGACCTAGCCAAAAGAGTCAAAACACAACGTCTACAATGGCTGGGTCATCTAGAGCGGATGGAGACCAACGCCCCGGCCCGGAAAATCTTCGAATCCACACCGCAGGGACGGCGCGGTAGAGGAGCACCAAGACTCAGGTGGCGCACGCAAGTGGAAGGGGACCTCAGCCAACTTCGCGTGCGAAACTGGAGACGGCTAGCTAGAGACAGAGCTGGCTGGCGAAGCTTGTTGGCTGAGGCCCAGGTCCACCCCGGACTGTAGCGCCATCTTATGTAAGTAAGTAAGATGAAACCTCTAAACAGTGTGTTTTAAGGAATTGTCCAGTGCTACCGCTCGTGGAAAGCGTCTGAAAAGGCTCAACGCAGCCCAAAACTGTTTCAAAGCCAGGCTTTCAGAAGACTTGTCTCTAAATGAACTGGTTTATTTATATGTGTTTTAGTTGCTAACAGAAAGCTCTTGATATCTAAACGCATACAAAAAAGTGAAGGTGACAGGTTTTTAACTTAACAAACTTTCCTAAAAGACATATGCAAAATCTTAAATTTTTGTCCGTATAAAAATCTGAATGTATTGGCCGTTAAAGGCTACCATAACTAAGGATTTAGCTCTTGCGGTTCTTTAAGCCTAAGGATAATTAAGTTTTTTTTTAATAGAAACTGATGCACAAATATTTACAAATAAGACCATTACATTTCTTATAAGCGTCCATAAAAATAAATTAATAAGTAACAAGTGGGAAAGTGCAACAGTGGGTATGCAAAAGCTTCAATCCATCTACGACGGATTGCAAAATACCCGACCATACCAAAAAGAAAACTGCCGCGCCTCCAAAAAGTGGGTGGGATGTAAAAATATAACTGTTGAATGCTTTATACTAGGTGGTTGCATACATTTCGGCCTAAAACTCCGCCCTTTTAACTAAAAAAATTAACGTCTTTTTTTAACGCCACGCCCACAAAAGTGGGTGGAGGCACATACGATATATATATTAAAGTTAGAAAATGCTAATATCTACAACTTCTGTCATATAATTTTTTGTCAAATTTCATATATATTTATTAAAAAACAGTCATTTTAGGTTAAAATCCCTTAAAAAGTGGGCGTGGCTAATAAAAAGCTTAAATTTTTTGGCTACCTTAAAGACAATTATAAGGCAATGTTACCTACCAAAAATGAATGCGCTAGCGCCATTGTAACATAGCTAAAATTTAAAAAATGTATTTTTTTAAATTAGAGATGGTCGCACATACAGGCCTGTAGTGGGCGTGTCTGTGGGCTTATTTCAGCTTATTTTCAAACTTGATCTGAAGGACTGGACTTCCAACCAACCCACAAAATTTCAGCTCTCTGCCTTAAAATTTAAGGCCTAAAAGTTGTTTACATACGGACGGACGGACGGACGGACGGACATGACTTAATCGATTCTCCTGTCGGTCCCATTCATATCTCTAAAAGGTCTTAGGGGTCTACGGTGATTATTTCACTGCGTTACAAACTATACGTCAAACTTAATATACCCTGGGTCGGGTATAAACATCATTATCCTTCTTCTTTGGTAAACCATAAAAAGAAACGAGTTTAAGCTGAAAAAACAAATAAGCAAACTTAACCTTAAAAATTATACCTATAACAATTTGCGAATGCATACATTATTAACCACCACCAGCGGAGCAGCGCGAGCCCCATTGGTAAGAATGGAAATGTGAAATGGCCTTGTCAAAAAGGAAAAATAAAACTTGGTAGCTATATCCTTTGGCTTTAAGGATTAACATCGCTGTGCATACCGGTTTGTGTATAGGTGTGTTCAGAATGAAATTTTCATTATGAAACAGAGTGTTGAATAATTAACAGCGGCAAGAGTGCAATTTTATTGTGCAATGTGTGGCTTATTCAAATTAAGCTCATTCCGTTCCACATAGGTACATAGGTCTTTTTGTCTTGTTGGCATGTTTATGTTTAAGACCGAACCTAAATTGGGTGCTGTATGCATGTGAGTTGAAAACAAGGCGACGTATGCTAAGTATGGAGGCATTTTTGAAGTGCGCCATGGGCAATGGTATAAGTAAATTGTGGCTAAAGGAAAATAATTCGGTTTTTAAAGGAAGTAGACCTTTACATAAAATGACGCTATCCAAACTTTTCAATGTTTAATTTCTGAGTGGCACCTTTGCGTCACTGCGATGGTCGTATCGCTAAGGATTTGAAAGGTTTCGTCATGGTGTTGGATTACGTAACAATCAATTTTAATGCGCTGTTCTCTCGCATTGCACTGAAGATTTCTGCAATGCTTACTTTAAATGGCTAAGATGACGTCCTGCTAAATAAAATTATTTTATAAGCACTTTGAGGATTGTTAACATCTGGGCCAAGAAGCTCGGTGTTGGTATATAATTGACCAAAACATATTCATATTCCTAGACAGGTCATGCTAGCCGAGATGCGAGCGCGTCGCCCCCCTGGTAGGCCAAGAAACAGGTGGTGGGATCAGGTAAAGAACCTCTCTGAGTCCCGCCTGGGGATTGCGACGGAGTCTCTTGATGATGATGATGATATTCATATTCATAATCTAGTTTCTAGATTCAAGGCCTCTGAATATGTTTTTATTCGTGAAACAAGGCGGCTTCCAAGGTTCTGCTTCCTTGTGCTGTATTTGTAAGGTGCGAAAATAATCAATTTAAAAATGCTAGTCTCCGACTGACTGGGTGCCTCCCCTGGTGGAGGATAGGGGGAAAACAAATTGCAGGCGGCAGAAATTGCAAAATAACTTCAGGGTCTAAAAATTATTTGCATACAGAGGGGAAAAAAATGTGACACCTCTCGTCTGAGGTATATACATTTTTACTTGCTAAAGGCGCAAGTATACTCCGGTCGGCTCTTTAGCTTTGTCTATTTAGTCTTCCCTTACATGGGGCACAGCCTCCTTTTCTGATCAACCGAAAAGCGAGTAGAACGAAGCCTGTAGGGCTGTTCTCCTTACTGAAGCTCTAAGGAAAAATAAGTAAGATATTTGTATAGTAGCGCAAGCATTACTATGCAATGCACCAGTATCTTCGTCCTTGGAGGTACTCTTACGGACAGTAGCAAAGCAATCAACGAGAAAATAAATTTGGAGACGTCCGGCTCTGTCCGTATGATATAATTCTAACCGATTGATTTAACTCAACACTTTGGTTTGGACACTACTTAGTATTAACACTTAAATGCTGTCATAAATGGTACAGCTCTTCCTTTTGTTTTCAATAAGAGGTTAAAATAAAAACGAAAGACCAAGACTGTCACGAGAATTTTTTATCTGTTGCAGGACTTGTGATACAAATATAAACGCGCAACATTATTTAGGAGTTTAACACCGTTACTCAATACAGTCACTAATAACCCACAGTTAGAATCAAGCATGCTAATAAATGTTTCAAAATCAAAAGAAAGATCATTTTTTAGGAGCAAAACAAATGAAAATAAAACATTTATATTGAATGACACGGGACATTATTGACATCACACACAAATGACACAGAGAAATGAAATGACAAGGATAATGAATTGCTTACGATTTTGGTTATGACATGATGGGCCTGGAACTATAAAAACGGTTTCGTAATCCCGATAATATTCGGAATCATTCCTGGGAATGGTTGTTTGTTTTTAAATGCGAGAATGAAGAAAACAAATAACAATAAACAAAAAGGAAATTATGTCAAAATCTATATTCGCGAAGATTTTTGAATTTGTTGGCTGTACTCACTTTTTTAAAGGCACTTGACCACTGGAATTAGAGCCCGTACGATTGGCAGCAATGTTACGGGCATCGGTCATCCTGCAAGCTACCATGTTGAACTCTGTAATCGAATTATTTCTAAAATTAATGGGGTTATAGCATTGGCCATCCTTAAAATATATATATTTGTTATTCTTTGTTACGCTAATGGAACATTGAACATATATACTCCACCACCATTACACTCACTATATATGTATAACTATTGTTTTATATTATTCAACACATTTTAGTTTGTTTTAGCAAATTAATATTAGTTTACCTTAATTTTAATGCGATTTCAATATTTTTTTTTTCAAACAAACATTAGATTACATTTATTTACATTTACAAAGAAGGATGCATATTTACCACCACCATTATCATTAATCATTATCATCAGCGGTTAGATTCTAGCAAGGATAAGCTTTACGGCCATTACTGTCTTTTTTTTGGCATTTAAATCTAATTTAAATTTCAATATTTTCGCTATCTAAGTACACACATGATTGTTTATTCATTCTCACTAAAAAAATCAAATTAATTAGTTATTTAGTTTATCTATTGTATTAATTTACTTTTATATAGCATATTATGGAGGGGAGCACACACAAAAATATATATATTAGGACACGGCTCTGCTTGAAAGTTATGGAAATTTGATGGTCCAGGATGCTGATGATACCTTCCTTGAAAGTTAAGTAGAACTTTCGAGGTCGGTTGTTACCGGGTGAAAGTTTTTTTTTTTTTTTGTAAGTTAATTGTTATGAGGTGTGTTTATGTGTGTGCATGTTTGTGTTCAGACAATACCTGTATGTCAGGGAATATTACATTGTTATACTACTTATGAGAGTTTTATATAAAGCTGAGTGAACAAAACGAAAAAATAAGTGGTAAACGAACAATCATTTTAAATGCATTTTTTGTGTTTAAGTTAAACGGTTTAAATGAGGATCGATTTTAGTGACTCCTCGGTTTAGCCGTGTGCTGGGTAGGGTTGTTGCATGTTGATTTAATGTTTTGATTCTATAAAAACTGGTGATTAGTTGATGCACTAGAGAGTGCATTGAAAACATTTTTATGATCAAACCTCTAGAGTATTAAAAAACAGGCAATGTAAGGACAAACTAACGAAAATCTATCTAAAAATGCATTTCCAGGAAAGATTAGATAATGGAGTGTGCAACCGTTTCCAAATCTTAAATTTGAAATTGAGCAAATAGATACAGCTTTCGGGCCCACTTCGACAAGGCAGGGAAGAGAAATACTCCAGTTTAAGAACCAGTGATTACGAAGAACCATTTGGTCTCGCAAATTGGAAGCAACCTGCCAGGGACGGCAATAGATGGAAGGCGCCATTCGCTTAGGCTGAGACCTTCTAAGCATCGCCTGTCTGATAGGTATGTTGAATCTACGTCTACCCCATATATTCTTCCATTAGCCTAACCTGAGGAAAAACCTCGACTAAAGAGCAAGTAAACCACTCGAGCGAAAAACTCTCGAACGACAAGACTTTTATGGCTCAAAGTTATGTCACAAAATATTATTAGCTAATATTGGCGAATTTTGTTTGAAATACAAAATTTGCTGAATTTAGTTTTTTTTCCGCGAGAACACCCAATTTTTTTCAGGCTTAGGTCAAACTTTAAAGTTATGCGACAACAATGTTTGGCAACAATGTTTACCAAGCTCTAAGATTTAGATAACACTTTAAACTGATAGAATCATTTCTTTTTAAAATTACACTCAAATTGATAGAATGTTTCATTAAAATTGATAGAATGTTTCAATGAATGAAAGAACTGAATGTTTCAAATATGAAAGAACTATTTTTTTCAAACTTACTTGCGTTTTAAGAGTCGCTATTGCGATGGATTTTGCGAGATAACTTTTGCTGCTAGTCGGACGGTAATATGCCACGCCGTCTACGTGGGTGGCCCTAGGCTACCACTCAAGGAGTATATAAAACTGCAATGTAAGTTTACTACGGCGACATGCTTATTTGGATGTGGATTCCATGTTGGAGGTAACGCTAGGAAAAAAATTCTGAAGTTAAAAAATGTAAACGAGCCCCTTCCTCAAGCGTGTTACATTGGGACCTTGTCAGAGGTGAATATTGACGCTGTTGGTGTATGCTTCTGCAAGATTTTTGCTCACATTTGTATAAAACGGAGAGGCATGAGTCACAAAACAAGGGCTGGTGATGGCTTTGTCATCTTAAGATGAAACACACAAATGTTCGAGTTCCGAAACTCTTGGGATCTAATCGGCAGGGAGGCGTTTTAGAGTAGCCTCAAGACTCAGGTGGCGCACACAAGTGGATCTCAGCCAACTTCGCGTGCTTAACTGAAGAAGGCAAGCTAGGAACAAATCTGACTGGCGAGCCTTGTTGGTTAAGGCCTGGGGCCCCTTCAACGAATAGCGTCACCTTAAGTAGGTAAAGTAAAACATGTTGTGGTAGCTAGAACAGAGTTCCCGTATTTCAAGAAGAAGTAAACAGAAGTAAAGCATAATCGTCCAGTATTATAGATGTCAGAAAATTTCGAGGGGCCAACATTGGCAACCAAGTTTTACTGAACGTTGACTGACAATATATCACCCAGAGTCCCAGAGTAATAATGAGTGGCATGCCGTGATGTTTTCAGCAGGGTGTTCTTCACCTTTTTTTGCTACATAAAATGTATAGCATAATGTGCATGACGACTCAGGAAGGAGGACGACATTGAAATAAACACCGTAGACCACTAAAGCCTTTTAGAGATAATATGATCGAGACAGACAGGTGAATTGATTAAGCCATGTCCGTCCGCCCGTATATACTTATGTGTAAAGGTTTTAGGTCTTCAAAATCAAGCTAGAGAGCTGAAACTTAGGGCACGTCTTGTTCATGGCGGAAGTCCACACCCAGTATTGGCTTCAATGTAAGACAACCTTTTATTCACATTCTATTTAAAAAGACCTTTTCATCACCTTCAACAAGGCGTAAGAACTCAAATTTTGGTGTATAGAAGAAAGACGAAAAGAACGCTTCACACCATCGACCATGCCACCCTTTATCGTGTTATATCTTTCAAAACTTGATTTCTCTGAACACTTTAAATCGGAAAAAAAATATTATTTGAAACATATAAAATATATTGGCATTCTCTAAGTTTGCTTCATAGCAAGTTTATAGCTCCGCCTTCTTTTTGGTGGCGTTTTTAGAAACTTTTTTTTTTGGCTTACTTTTTCGTTTTTAACTATTTCCTCGCGGTTCCAATGAATCGCCTTCCAATGAATTAATTCGGGCAGACAGCCCGTCATGTAGTTCCCAGCTTTACTTTAGACCATAGCTCCAGCTTTTGGACCATTGTGACTTAACTGGTCTCTGTCCACAGTCCGCCAGACCAAAACCGCATTGAGCATCGCTGATCTTAGGTCGAGCCTTATAAGGTTGAGCCGATTTCAAGCTACTTGACTTTTTTCAGAATCTTATCGATTCACAATACTTTTTTCTTATAAAGGCGTTTTATAATGGCAAGAAAGTAGAATTTTCCGAGTTTACAGATTCGGCTTTCTTATTAGTGGACCCAAAGGGTGTGCAATTGAAGGCTCCTTCAATATCCACGAAAGCGAGATAGATTTCTTTCAGTGAATGGGGAATTTTTTTTGGTTTAGTCTAGTCTAGTTTTTAGTCTAGTCTATTTTCTTTAGACTTGTCTTACTAAGTCGGTTGCTGACCGGTAGCAACCGACTTTACATTGTTGATATCCATTTTAAGACTTGGCAAGCAGTTCTTTAATGCCATGTCACTTATGTTTATGTGTCAAACAGTTTTTGTATGCTTTTGAGAATCTCAGCCAACTTCGCGTGCTTAACTGAAGAAGGCAAGCTAGGAACAAATCTGACTGGCGAGCCTTGTTGGTTAAGGCCTGGGGCCCCTTCAACGAATAGCGTCACCTTAAGTAGGTAAAGTAAAACATGTTGTGGTAGCTAGAACAGAGTTCCCGTATTTCAAGAAGAAGTAAACAGAAGTAAAGCATAATCGTCCAGTATTATAGATGTCAGAAAATTTCGAGGGGCCAACATTGGCAACCAAGTTTTACTGAACGTTGACTGACAATATATCACCCAGAGTCCCAGAGTAATAATGAGTGGCATGCCGTGATGTTTTCAGCAGGGTGTTCTTCACCTTTTTTTGCTACATAAAATGTATAGCATAATGTGCATGACGACTCAGGAAGGAGGACGACATTGAAATAAACACCATAGACCACTAAAGCCTTTTAGAGATAATATGATCGAGACAGACAGGTAAATTGATTAAGCCATGTCCGTCCGCCCGTATATACTTATGTGTAAAGGTTTTAGGTCTTCAAAATCAAGCTAGAGAGCTGAAACTTAGGGCATGTCTTGATCGCGGCGGAAGTCCACACCCAGTATTGGCTTCAATGTAAGACAACCTTTTATTCACATTCTATTTAAAAAGACCTTTTCATCACCTTCAACAAGGCGTAGGTAAGAATTCAAATTTTGGTGTATAGAAGAAAGACGAACATTGAACCCTCCACACCATCGACCATGCCCCCCTTTATCGTGTTATATCTTTCAAAATGTGATTTCTCTAAACACTTTAAATCGAAAAAAAAAAATATTGTTTGGAAAATATAAAATATATTGGCATTCTCTAAGTTTGTTTCATAGAAAGTTAATAGCTCCGCCTCCTTTTTGGTGGCGTTCTTAGAAACTTTTTTTTGGCTGACTTTTTCGTTTTTAACTATTTCCTCGCGGTTCTAACGAAATACGTTAAAAAGGTTCCCTCATCGCCTTCCAATGAATTAATTCGGGCAGACAGCCCGTCATGTAGTTCCCAGCTTTACTTTGGACCATAGCTCCAGCTTTTGGACCATTGTGACTTAACTGGTCTCTGTCCACAGTCCGCCAGACCAAAACCGCATTGAGCACCGCTGATCTTAGGTTGAGCCTTATAAGGTTGAGCCGATTTCAAGCTACTTGACTTCTTTCAGAATCTTATCGATTCACAATACTTTTTTTTTTATAAAGGCGTTTTATAATGGCCGAGAATTTTCCGAGTTTACAGAGTCGGCTTTCTTATTAGTGGACCCAAAGGGTGTGCAATTGAAGGCTCCTTCAATATCCACGAAAGCGAGATAGATTTCTTTCAGTGAATGGGGAATTTTTTTTAGTCTAGTCTAGTTTTTAGTCTAGTCTATTTTTTTTAGACTAGTCTTACTAAGTCGGTTGCTGACCGGTAGCAACCGACTTAACATTGTTGATATCCATTTTAAGACTTGGCAAGCAGTTCTTTAATGCCATGTCACTTATGTTTATGTGTCAAACAGTTTTTTTATGCTTTTGAGATCAAAAGACATGAGGCTGACTGGACGATTTGAATCCTATTTTAGTCCATTCTAGCATGGTCATACAGGTAGACACTTTTTTGGAAATGTTTTTTTTTCTGCTATAGATAACTCAGCTGCTTTAGGAAAGTGGCGCCTGACAAGACCGACAACCCTGTAGCGCGCCGTCTACCGTGTGTACGTATTTGACCAATTGCACCGATTAAAGTTTGCAATAGCTGCTAATAAGTTTTTCTGTTTCCTTTTTCGCGGATTAGTTAAGTTGCTTCTTTTTGACTTAGTCTCGTTAGCGCCAATTTACCTTTGGCATGCGAAAAGTCCCAAATTACTTGATTATATGAATGGGTTTGATTTACAAATGAAATGTTTTTCTTTTCCTTATCAAAACAGTAAGTAAACTAGAAAGTTCCAATATGTGCACATCAATCTACAACATTGAATTTAACTAAACACACATGCAACACAAAGCCATTATAAACATTATAATACAAATAAGTGTATATTTAATCCAAATATTATCACTTGTTGTAGCCTAAACGCATGAGTTTGATCATAAAAATGTTACACCGTTTTAAATCTAAAAAAAAATCTGGTTTCAACTGTTATTTGAAGACTTGATAGGTATGACAAATTGTTGTCAAAGTTAGATGAAACACTCAGGTACGTTATAGGACTTTTCTTCAGTCTCTAAAAATTCCTTTTGAAATAAAAATTAATTCTTTTTGATCCAGATAAGTTTACAAGTGTCCCATCTATCTTGTTTTCAAATCCGACAACAAAAAAACTAAGGATTAACAAAACTTACCCGAATTACCCACCGACTTCTGTTTTTACTTTTTTTTTTATAACCAAACAAACATTTTATAGGAACACGGTTGATCTTAATTGATAGATAAATTTTTAAAATTCAGTTATTCTTTCATTAAAATTATGTTGCTTGTTGCCTGTGTAACAATTAAGTTACACAAACACTTTCTATTATCGAACTAAGTTGCGTCTGTCGTTTTGGGGTATTTTACCAATTTTGTGCGTGAATTGTTTACAAAAAACGTCTGCCCATAGAGATTTATTTTCACACGCAGGATCTTAGTTCTGGGCAGTTGAAACGATGAAACTAAGACCGTGAAATTTCCATAAATATTTCTAGTTTTCTCTTTTATATTATCATAAGTTAGCATGAGCAAAAGATTAAATAAAAAACAAGATCCCTTCCATATTCTTTCTAAAAAAAAAATTATAAGAGAGTATATAACGAGAAGATAGAACTGAACTCATAACAACAAATCAATACAAATTAATATTTTTATAATGTCATGCACATAATATTTTCACAATCAAAAAATTTCGACGTCATCAGCATCATGTTGAAAAAATCTCGTATGTATATATTTTTTCAATTAATTTGTATATCAGTGTCTTTCTGTGTGCATATGCAATCCAAGGATAATCGAGATGATTGTTCTGTTTGTTGCTTTATTTTTTCATTATATGAATATCACAAGTCTATGCAAACCTGATGATGGCTCACAAATATTAATTATAATATAAAAATCTGAGTACAGACATACGAAATCAATAGCTTGTGTCCTCAGAACAGAATATTGAAAAGCAGAACAGAATATTAAAGGACTTTTACGTATCGAGGATTGAGTTTCGACTTCGAACTCTGGTTGCTTTGTGGATCTGGATGTTATGTACGTTCCGAGTATTCAAATATAAATGCGCAACAAATTAATTTTTTTAGAGCATATTAATACTATAATGTGTCGCGGATTCCTATTTTTGAAACAGATTTATTTCTTGCTTTCTTAGACTCATTATTATGCCAATAAAATACAACAAAGAAGATCATTTCATATTAAAAATCTAGGTTTTGAATCATCTGCCGCTTATCCCAGTTTTACCAAGTTTATTGCCCATGGAGACATAGTATTATGCGCATTTTACTCAACCCTTCAATAAATCTCCCGGAAATCTCCATATTTACCCTATAAACTTAAATCTCCTCTGCAACAGAATTGAAATCATCCTCCCCATCCTACCATGCTTCCACTGGACACTGATCCGCGATCAACAAACATATTCAATAAATCCCTTGTTGCGGTCAAAAATCATGCAACAAAGAAGCTCTTTGTCTGTCCTTTTGGTCCCATCCCTCCACTTCACTTTTTCGGCTTCCCCGTCTTTCTTTCCCACTTGTGTTCCCTCTTTTCTTCCATACAGGTTCCCTGGAGCAAGACGGAAGGTCAGGACGCTCCCAACTCCCAGCGATTCACGATTCCCAATAATGGACCCGATGACCCGGTAAACCACCATCAAACCATGCACACAGCTCAAATGTCAAAAAGCCCAACTCTAACAAGTGCTGAGAGACACCACCGAGAAAGTGCTGTAAAGTAAAATCACACGGTCGCTTCTTAACCCGAGACCTATATCCACCCAGAGCGAAGATCATCAATGGCCGAGGGCCCATCTTGATAAATTCTGATTATGTAAAGAATGGCTTACTATAGGTAGAGTCCTCTCCCCCAAATCTGCGCGAAAGTCCACTAGCGTAATGTAGTATGTATAACGCGTGTTAAGTACGGTAGTTCCTTCTTCGTTTTCCTTATGAAAATGTATAACACTATTCTCCTTCTGAGACTAGGGTTAAATGATGGATCACTGAATGCTCTCTTTTCGGTTCGGCTTCGAATTCTACCCTATAATTCGCAGTGGGGCGAATTGGTACGAATTCTTGTGTGAGAGAAATGCAGCTGGGGTTCAATAACGGCAAGCATGCCCAGCAAAGAGCTGAGCGTGGCTTGAAACGCCGTGCCCGATAACCACTGTACCGGAATGAGAGGATTGGTTAAATGTGTGTGTGAATAAGTCATGGTTTGATTGGGAAAAAGCCAAGCCAAGCTTGGGTGAATCACTTCTGGTTTACCTAGCAAGTTTGGTGGAGGTTTTGTAAAAAAAAGAGAGCTCGAGGTTTTGATAAAAACATTGAAGAAATTTTAGAAAAAAGATCCAGAGGAAATATCTTCTAAGGAAGCAGAAAAGAGCCAGGAGAAAGGACGCAGTAATTGGAAGGAAAAGGAAAAAGGAACGAGAAAAAGAAAGAGGAAAAGCTAAGTAGTGTTTTATGATTGCGTTTGTGTTTTGTAAGGAAAAAATTGTTGGCTGGTAGACTTTCGTTTCGAGAAAATCCCTTAGAAAAGACGGGACGCGCGACCCCTTTAGTCTTCACATTTTTGCATTCGGGACGTGTTAATATAGTGAGCCATTCTCTTCGTGCGGCGATATTGATAAAATTGTTTACCTTTTCATTTTATTTCATTCGGCCATTTCCTTGTTTGCGTTGCTTCTCTTTGTTTGTGTTACCAATCTGTTTGAGTAATTATTGCTGTGATTCATTGGCCAACTCTTTAACCTTAACTTCTTTTAATAAATCGCCTTCGTTCGTCTTAGAACGTTTATAACGACCTAAATCATTGTGTTATTCTTTTGATCGGACCTAATCGTTTTCAGCTACCTACAGTTTTGCTATTTTACTTATAAAACAGCTGGCGCCCATGTTAATCCACGTACAAAAATCATTAAGCATTCTCGGAACCCACCCCCTTGCTGAGCACTCGGGAAGCATAGCAACAACTTGCTGTGTTGTTGCACTTTTTCGCCGCTAGCTTTTAGTTTTCGATAAATTGTTTACATCCGCGAGCGCATCGTCGGCGCATATTCGATATTTAGTTTAACTCGGGAAAAAGTGTAACACCCTTACAAATCTTAAATAGCCATACAAATCTTTATCCTCTCGGAAAGGGAATAAAAATAAATCTACTGATAAATCTCATTTTCACACACCTCTTTCGTGCCATCTTTAATAGAAGTTTGTTAGAGGAAATTAAAAACAGAGCGAATATGACAGATCTGTCACAAAAATATATGTTCTATTGGGATTTTTGAACGGAAACTTGCATTTCTCCCCTAAAAAATAAACATTATTAATAACACTTTCTTTTGAGAGCCAGGGAGTGCTTTCTTAAAGTTAGTCTTATGTTTGACCGGTGTAAACACTTACAGATTTATTTTTAATATTTTTTTTTAGTAATCTCAAGCTTAGATCAGTGGATCTCAACTTTAGATCGAAGCACATGTCACAAATATTTTTACTGTTTTTTTTTTACACACCTTAATAGTAGCCGTTTGAGGTTGAAAAAATAAAGCGAAACATCTTGCGTATGCCGTATTTGTCGTATACACGAGTTATATTCGGCCTTTTAAAAGGGATCTTTTTTAATAAAGGAAATGTAATTTTTACTCTCTCACTCATATAGCATCGGTATTGCAACATATTTTTTCAAGCGATGTGACCAAAAGAAAAAATCACAATCGTTTTTTGAATACGGATCAAAGCACCGAGTAAGGAGGAGATAATATCTGCAATTGAAAAAGTATAAGGGGTGTGTTCTAGATCCTGTTTCTAGGCCAGAGTTCCTACGAAAATAATCCAAACACCTCCACAGAGCTATCATCGAACTAGCAAGGATAACAGAACTTTTCCTCGAGAAAAGTGAAAAAGCGATGATCAAGTTCTCGAAAAAAGGAAATTTTACTGAGTGTGAAAACTGGAGAGGCATCCACGTGGTACTTGTGTTAGTTAAGATATTGTGTTGAAGATACACTGGATGCAGCACAAGCAAAATCAGCTGGTAATCAGCTTTCAAACTCTCATTGTTTTTCTTTGCATACACTTAGGAAGAATTTCTGTACGCAAAGATAAGTAAATTGCTCTAAAATCACACGCCTAAATCAAGCAACCACTCGAAACAATATTTTTGTTACCACATTGATTTTTACAAAATATGAAAATCACAGATCACCTTAACCGATTGGTGGAATCGATAGTGAATTGAGATCACTATTTCATCTGCAGCTGCAGTCTACCCTTAACAGATTTCGGGAAGGCTTTTGACAGCGTGAAAAGAGAATTTATTTGGCATACTCTACGGCGTAGAAGGGGTATTTCACAAAGCTTATGCTCATCATAGAGGCTACCTTTAATGAGTCGAAGCGAAGCGTATATGGGAATTTTCGGGTGATTTTGAAATTCAATGAGGTGTAAGACAAGGCTGCATTCTTTCAGCAGTACTTTTCTCTGACACAGCGAGCATAAGTCTAGGTTTCGTAAGCATGTCTTTAGAAGTTCAGGTATTTGCATGTTATCTTGAACATAGGTTGGGTTAGGTTAGGTTGGGTGGTTGTCCCCGCTGGGCAAGGACACACTTAGACCAAAGGAGGTCCATTGTGATACCACTTGTAGGACCGGAGTTACCAGCCCGAGGACCTAAATGATGACTACCGGTTTGGGTGGGAGGGCTCTAGGCAACCAGTGACTGTATAAACCTGTACCGAAGGTCACTAATCAAAGTTTGATTGGTTGAGACATACCCTAAAGTATTGATGGCTGGGGGTAACCGTTTCGGTTTGAACCGCTGTCAGCAGAGCTGAGGGGGACCAGAACATAAGAAACAAACATTTTTCTCGAACTTTGCTAGGACTTTATTCCTCTTTTGTCCGATTCTGTTGCCTGATTCATTTTCAATCTGTCAGTTGTTTTATTTTTTTTTTTTTGATAAATAATTTCGAATTTAAGACCTGAACGAAACTAAAAAAAAAAACGACAACAACAAGCAGACAACTGCTTTTTGATGGATTCCTGCCTTGTCGTTCGGCTACAGTTGTCAGTGAACATAACAACGTTACATCCTTGTTTTGTATACGTATGTCCACTCGTGTCAAAAGAGGATTTCGACATTTTGCAATTCAAATTAAATTCGAGGTTTATTCGTGGGCGGCCGTAGACAATCTGGATATACAGAGATTTTTCATCAGTGATTTCACCTAGCAGCTGGGACATTTAATTAACATAGGAATGGTTGCGGGAATAAATTTAAAAAAATCTCGGCACATAGGGGGCGAGTGTTAATCAATTGTAAAACATTAATCGCCTTTTGTGTCGAACATAGGGACGAAAAATTACATGAACCATGGATTGATTTTTATTTTTGTACAGTCATTGCACTCAACCATACTATGATGCGAATGTTAATGAAGGTTTAATTTGGGAGAAGCGATATATTCTTTGATAAAGCCATCTGCGTGGCCGATGAATATAAATCTTTACTGGAATCAGTTGGGAGATAGCACAGTTGTTATATTGTTTGTATGCTAATTATATTGGTGGGATTAATGGCAGAGTTAAAGGCGCTCAAAAGGATCAGCTTGAGGCCGATAGGATTTGTTTTTACGAATTTTAAGTTATTAAATTATTGGAATTACAGGCAATAGCATTAAAAAATCCTGCTAGGACAGCTTTCACAATGAGATTTACATGAAAATCTTGCAAACTAACACCAAAGCTATGCCCCGTGTGTGTTATGCCTTTACGGAGAAAGCAATGATATAATTAAGATGTTTCTAGTGTGAAGCACCTTAGTGTGGCGGCTAGTAGTAAGAAATAAATTGCATGGTTTAAAACGATTACAATTCTAGAATCCTTCAAAGGTGAGATAAGAGACTTAAAAGTAAAAATTTTGCTAAAGATAAGACGATAAATAAGATGTTTTTCCGGCGATACACTGTCTCAGGGTCTCGCCCCTGTTCTTCGGACGTAGAACTGGAACATTAAACTTCGACCTTAACAGCATTGTATCATGGGGATTTCTTAACAGAGTGGAGTTTAACGCTTCTAAAACTCAATGCTGTCTTCTGTCATTGAAGCAAAATCTTATAACCCAGCCATTATCCACGAATGGCACTTGCATCGCTGAAACCGAAAGGCTTTCCATTTTCGGTATGAGTGTTAGTAAAACTTAAGTTGGAATATTAAGACCCTTCTGATCTGGCTATTTTGTATAGGCATACATTCGCCCCTTAGCTGGAATATAACTGCCATGGACAGGTGCTCCAAAAACTGTACTGTATCTGCTGGATAGGATTCAATAGCGAGCACTAAAACTTATTGGTGACAGAAATATTGCGAAGTCAATTATTGTCTCGCTTGAACACCGACGCAATTTCTCTTGTCTGTAAATGTTTTATCTTTTTCTACGAACAGTGTTCCAGTGAAATAGCCAATTGCGTTCCTCCCATCAAAGTATTCAACCGCAATACTCGACAAAGAACGAATGCGCATAAGTTCACCCTCGAGCCCGATTTCGGGCGTACAGGGAAGTTCAGAGGTTCTTTCGTAAGCCGTTCAACAGGAATGTGGAATGTCCTACCTCAATCAGTCTTACCTTCTCATTACAACATGCATCTATTCAAAACAAGGATCCACCGGTACCTCTCCTCTTTTTCTTCTTAAAAGGTTAGCTTAATCCCTCTATCACGAGTTTATTATAAAAAAAGAGGAAGATTAAACGTTAAAGCCACTTCTTTCGAATAAGAATAATATTTTACGGATGGAGTGAATACTTTATGGAGTTTATAGCTGAGGTTTTGGCGGTGATTAATCAATATTGTTAAAGTTTAAGGATATAACCGCGTTTAATTTAAAGTGAGATCTTAAACGTACTCCCCGCGCACGCTTCGCTCAAGCTTCATTGAGCGTGGCCAACGGAAAACTACCTGAAGTTCCTTATGGGCGTAGGTGGTGAAAAGCTTTCTTGTTGATGTTGATGTAGTTGGGAGCAAGCAATGTTCACAATATCGCTTGGTGACGAAAGCCTATTTGATATCGATCGTGTTATATTTATTATGGGATCCCAAGTTCGAGAAAGTTTAAAGCTGTCACCTCTATTGAAATGTTGGTGGTGTTTCATTTCAATAGCTTGTCGAGCTAGGCGAGGGATATAATTAGCTCTCTCATTGATCTTGATGTAGTTGGGAGCAAGCCATGTTCACAATATCGCTTGGTGGTGAAAGCCTATTATGGGATCCCAAGTTCGAGAAAGTTGAAATCTCTATTGAAATTTTGGTGGCGTTTCATTTCAATATAGCCTCTCGAGTTAGGCGAGGGATATAATGAGGCTCACGGGCAAAAATTTTAATTTCATCGAAGCGTATCCAATGATGTTCGTTTGGATTATCTAAGATGTGCTCGCATATAGACGATTTTAGCTCTGACGTTTGCTAACAGCAGTAATGTGCTCCTTCAAGCGGGTGGCGATGCTACGTCTTGCCCAACATAAGATGACCCACAGCTACAAGGGACCGAATAGACGTCAGGTGTTTAGACTGGGAAGCGATCTTTGGGTGACTGGAGGTAATTGATCACCTTTTTTGGAAGTAAAAAGATTGATTTTCCGTATGGCTTTAAGATTTTACCCACTCTTTCGTTGACTCCTTTCAAATATCGCAAATATGCTCTTTTGTCCATATCTTTGCCGTTCATTACCCGGGGCAAATTTGGCTTCTATGATCTTTATTTTTCGAATATCCTGAAGCTTAATTTAGCGGCAAGATGTTTGCTGTCACATATTCTGTGGGCACGTGCGCTGTATTAATGTTGGGACAACGGATCGCAAATTTGCCGGATGGTGATGGGAAGTAGCATCTGTTCATGTATTAGCTGAGCTCCTTGGGTATACGATGTGTACTAATGTACCGTCCTGTTTCCGCATAACACTCACGTCAAAGAAAGCAATGAATCTATCCCGCCCTGTTCCACTGTAAACTCAGTTTTAGAGTGCTGCGAGTTAAGGAGTTAAAAAAATCTCGTTTCAGCGGAAGGCTTAAGTATGCAAAACGTGTCGTACTGCAACTGCTAAGAGCTTTTTCTTCAAAGTTTTCCATCTACAAACCAGGAGCTAAGGGAGGTAAGGGTAATCCCATCTCTACACCATCTTTTTGTAGGTAAAACTTGTTATTACCTTGTTAGAGTGATCTCACTTTAAATTAAATGCCGTTATATGCTAAAACTTTTACTTTTTGGAGTTGCCTTGTGCCCAACAGTGCTTTAAAGATGGAAATTCCCCTCAACGTTGGACAGACTTTTAAATCTTTCAAGACAGCATGTCAGCAAGAAGTGAGTTTAATCCAGACCAGAAATACTCGAAGTGATGGGTTTGTTACGACAACCAAGCACGCGTAAAAAATGTAGCCTAGCATCGCGGGAAAGCAGGTAGGACTTATAAAATAAGGGTTATCATACCCTTAAATAGATGGAAAAGAAGACAAAAGCAAATGCTCTAACAAAAGGGCTAAATCTTTTTTAGGTCTTCTGGAAGAAGTATGTAGAATAAAAAGTAATACTTAAGTGTTGAAAATTCTCTCTGGAGTTGTAATTGCGCAAATATGACTGCCAGCTTTTCGTTGCAAGGGTTGCTCTTGAAAAACCTTGCGGGGTATGCCAAACCTATCAACATGCTTTTTTCAGGCTTGGAAAAGTCTTACGAGCGGGTAACAAGGGATATATTTACGGAAGAATAGCAGGACTAAATGACTTTTTTTATCCATTTAGTCTTCACCTTGGAACCACTCTTAATGGCTTAACGGCATAAAATCTTTTCACTATGTAGGTATGTCAAGGTTTTGTTCTTCTTTCCCTTTGACTGTTATATGGATTGGGAGTTTCATCGTCTCAAAGCTCTCTTGAGAGAGTCTTGGCAAAGAGTGTCTTGCGGGATTGGTTCCTTAAAATATCGCTTATATAGATTACATAAGCAAATATCTTATGTCTTAACGAAAATTTTGTATGTACCTTAAAGTCGCTAATAGATTCAGTTTACTCTTTTTTCTTACTTATTAAGCGTCTTAGATAATATTAGTTTTGGAATAGAAAACGACTTAATTGTTAATATTAAAATCATCAATTACAACAAAATAAAACTTTTTATAAAATTATTGTTTTTAATTAGATTGTAATTTAGTTTATTCATTATCGAATGGTTAAAACGGAGCGGGTAAGAAAGGGTCTAACAAGGCGAAGTAATCTAAAAGTACTGAAATTTACGACAGTCACACAAATATATGATTTAAACGTGTACCCGAGTAAAAATTATTTATTTAAAAACAGTTTATTATGTTCATTAATTATTATGTTAATTATTACTATTAATTAATTAATGATGTTAATGTCTTAGCAAAAACATTAGGCTGTGGTGAAATTTGGGACGTTAAGCTCTTATATTTTGTTTGTAATGTGCACATTATGCTGTGCTTAGGAAAATATATACACATTTGAAGAGTGATTATCCTTTGGATTGCATTACGTGTTGGTGATTTGCATAGTGTGGGTCGTAAGCCTATAGTAATTTATGTTTTATGTTTGGTGTCGTTAAGATTTTTCGTTAGCATTGAAGCGTTATACAAGCTAAGGCTGTCTACAAACTGTTAAAAAAAAGTTCGTAGGTTATCGAAGGCAAAGCAAATACCCATTCTACATCAAGCACACCAAAAATATATAACACACACAGAAATAAAGCAAATTAAAATTTTAAAAAAGCGTAGGAAGCAAGTTATTAAAAAAAAACACATTAAATAGAAAAATTACTGCAAGCCCAAATTTGTTCAAAATTTTTAAACCCATCACCCTGAAATTCCTTATTTTTGTTGTGTTTTAAAGTGTTTGAAACTATTTTCTTTAAGCTCAATCAAATTATTAAACAAAATATTACTTGTAAAATACACATTTTAAATTAGTCTACTTTTTGAATATTATTTTTTTTTTTTTGATTCGCAACAGCATCCCAGATAAATAAGCCATCAAATTGTTAGTTTTACTTTATTAGCCTAGAGTAACAGTTGGTTTTACCTTTTTCCTGTTTTCGTCGTTTACGTTTATTGCAAATTTTTACGGCACAAACCGATAAAATGATCGCAACAATAAAAAACAGGATCCCCCCAACGACACCGGCTGTAATTGCTTTATGCTTGACGCGAGCCGGCACCGGGAATTTAACCTCATCGCTGGACTCGTAACTTTTTTCCGAATTTGCTAGAACACGAAAATAATATGTACGACCACCGACTAAATTCTTAACTAAGTATTGCGTTTCTTCTGGTCGTATTTGGCCACGATTAAGTGTTTTCCATTGGGCATCGGTACGATACTTAATTGTGTAGAATTTAACGATATGGGCACGTTCTAGTGGTGATTGCCATGATATTAAAAAGCCATTTGATACTTCGGTAACGGTTAGATTACGTGGTGGGCCTGGCTTGGGACCTGGGAAAAAAGTAAAATAATTTTATAAATCGCAATCAAATTAATATTTTTAATAATTTATTTGAAAATGAAAAGCCAATAATAACAGCTAACATGCAAAACTACGAAACTAATTACAGTGTTGAAGTGTGTTATTCATGAAAGTGTAATTTAGAAATTTATTAAATTTTGTTATGGATAAAAGAAGATGAAAATAAATATGAAAATAAATATTTAAGCTTAAATTATTTACCGAATTGATTCAAGTTATCGACCTCTAAGTCATTTCAGTTTTGATGTTTGATATTTTTTACAAGCAAAAAAACATTGAACATGAAACCAAATCAAAGTGTCCTTTATAAAACTCTTTGGACGCAAAGAACAGCTGTATAAATATCCTTCAGGTTTAGGGAGGACTGAGATTCGAACTCCTAATTGACCAAAGTGCACCACATTTGGCATTGGACCTTAAAAATTCTGTCACAAGCTGCAATAGTTAGTTGTACTTAGGCCCAGTATATTCATGCAATTGAATGATATCATAGATAAGAAGTTAAGTTCACCGCAAAATAAACTTATTCTCCGGGCAAGTCCTCTTTGTGAGTCCAACTAGTGTCTGCTAAGTCATCTTCCCTCGTAAGATTTTGCTAGATCCAAAAAAAAATTTTATAAAAAAACACTCGCAAAATATATCGCTGCTTTAGTTAACACAAATTAACAAAAAATTTGAGCTCAAAATTTCAATTCCAAACCATGACAAATGGAACAATGAAAGGCTGGTATCCTTAAAGCCTCTTCAGCACTAAGACATGTTTGTATCGTTTAGGCCAGGATCGGGAAGAATTAAAGAACTAAAAACATACACATCTGACGGCATATCCAGACGAACTTGACGTCTAAGAGAAAAATAGGTACATCTTAGGTCATCAAATTCACAAATAAGAGCAAAACCTACGCCATTAAAAATTCCTTGACGACAAAGATATCCCTATTTTGTGTGCTATGATAAAATGTCTCACCATCAAGCCGATATAAATTTATATACGTATGTACCTGCCTCGCTTACAGTTAAGCCAGCGCTTTTAACATGTTTTTCTCTTAGGAACTTCATTGAGCGTGACTCTTCTTTCATATGTCTAACTTGGTGTCTCCATTCGTCAGATTAAAGCCTTGCAAGTTTCCATGATTGCAAAATAACTACTTAGGTTCTATGCTTTCCTTCAAGTAATTTTTACCAATATTGTTGCTATCAGGAAAAATTTTTTTTTTATAATATACCCGCGAACAAGGGATTAGGCTACCCTTTTAATGTTTTGCATCTCGAGACCGGAAAGAAGTAGAAGAAGGGGAAAAGGATGAGAGGTACCGGTGCACTCTTGTTTTGAATAGTTGCATGTTGTAGTCAGAAGGAAAGACTGATTGCGGACATTCCACATACGCGTTGTACGGCTTATGAAAGAACCTCTGAACTTAACGTGGCGTCTGAAAGTGGGTTCAAGGGTGAACTGATGTGCATTCGATCTTCGGCAAGTATTACGGTTGAATATCTTAAGGGCTGGAATGCAATTAGCTATTTCGCTGGAACACTGTTGGTAGAAAAAGCGATAAAACCGTGACAGGCATGAGACATTTCGTTGGTGTTCCAGGGAGTCAATTGACTTTTCTATGTCTCTGTCACTAATAAGTTTTATCGCCCGTTTTTGAATCCTGTCTAGCAGGTGCAGTGCAGTTTTCGGGGCAACTGCCCAGATATGGGAGTTATATTCCAGCTTAGGGCGAACGTATGCCTTGACCAGATCCGAAGGGGTAAAATACTTCTTGCACCGTTTAAGGAAACAAAGGCATTTCGAGGCGTTCTTGGCAGTCTAAAATATGTGGTCATTCCAACTTAAGTTTTCATTGACACACACACCGAGGATGGAAAGCCTTTCAGTTTCAGCGATGTAAGAACCATTCATTGTTAATGGCTGTGTGATATCGTTTTGCTTCGATGACAGAAGACAGCATTGAGTTTTCGAAGCATTAAACTCCACTCTGTTAAGAGATCCCCATGATACAATGCTGTCAAGGTCGGAGTTAAGTGAGTTTGACATACGCTGCCGTTCCAGTTCTACGCCCGAAGAGCAGGGGCGAGGAACCGCAAACGAATATGAAAAACTAAGTGTACTGTCATCGGCAAAGGAGTGAAGTGGATTAGTTGTAGCAGACAAGAGATCGTTTATGAAAACGAAGAAGAGGGTTGGAGACAAAACAGAGCCCTGGGGAACCCCAGCGTTTATTTTGTGAACTGCAGACTTGAAGTCATTCAAAACAACTTGAATTGAACGGTTCGAAAGGTAATTACTAATCCATAATGAACGCATTTTCGACAAGAGAGCTTGGTGCCAAACTCTGTCAAATGCTTTTGAAATATCAAGCGAAACAATCTTGCTTTCGCCTAGAAGATGCAAGGAGTGGTTCCACTTTTCGGTGAGATATGCATCAGATCATCAGTGGACCTTTTGCTACGAAAACCATATTGCCGGTCATTAAGGAGTTTTCGTGATTCGAGATATTTCATGAGCTGGAAATTAATCTGCGTTTTTATGATCTTAGGAAGAAGGGATGTAAGTGCAATTGGACGATAGCTAGAGGGGGAAGAAGAATCACCTTTTTAGGGACGGGCTGGACAAATGCTGTTTTCCATCTCCTCGGAAAGAGACCTGAAGAGTTGGAGTAGGATGAAAAAGCTTACACAATGGTTTTACACAATGGATATACCATCTGGACCAGCGGTTTTGTGAATGGGAAGATCCTAAAGTACTTTATTAATTGTACGAGTGCGAAAATGAATTTGTCCCATAGTGCATTCAACGCGCTGGAGACATTACGCAATCTGGTAGCGTGGAGCTGGCGGCTGTGCTGCGAAGAAATTGGTTTTGTCTAGGGAACTGACAGCTGGAATGCCATTGCAGACAAGTGTCGGGATGGAGGATGAGGCACAATTTCTTACGTTTTTGACGAAAGACCAAAAGTTTTTACTACCTTTGGGACAATGTAGTTTTTTCTGCCTCAACTACGACGCTCGTATCCGTCGTTGCATTGCAGTAATTTCTGGCTTGTTCAAACTTATTTTGGTTTACTAGAGAGGGGTTTTCCTTGTAAGACCGAAAGTAAGAGTCCTTCAAATTTATTGCCTCTTTACAGCTCAAGTCAAACCAAGAGTTCTCCTTCGGTTTAATACTCTTGACCCTATAAGGGATAAAAGATCTCATACCTAGGAGAATTACATTTGTGATCATATCGGCAACGGCGTTAACGTTGTTGTCGAAAAAGGAAAGCGACCAGACCAAACTTTTGAAAAAGCTGTAAAGGCCGTCCCAATTTGCTTCCTCGTATTGCCAAACACTTCTCTTGGGAGTAGTGGTTCTCCCAAGAGAATATACTCTCCACGCAGTGTGTCCTCCAGTTTGTTGAACTCGAAGAAATATACCCAAAAATCTATGCTACTCAGATGAGCAACCCTAATTGTTCCGAAAACAACCCAGCAAAGTTGAGTTCAAAACCAGACCCTCGAAAGCTAAACTGACCTATACAACAACAAATTCTCCTGCTCGAGTTCATGAGAGGCTAAAAAAACAGCATAGTCATTTTGAAGCTTACTATACCTCGCGACTAAAACAAATCAATATATTTCTTTTGTTCCACGACCCTACGGGTCAGTTTCTCCCGGGTCTCATTTCCACTTCCCCCCATTTTCGGAGAATAGTAGAGTTGAGCACTTTTTTTCTCTCTTTAACCCTCAAAAAGTAGACCTTAAGTCTCATCCAATCAAATTTTCCGTCGCAAAGTAAGCCCACAAACATATTTTAAAAACAAGGTCACTACAAATTCGTCTTAAGGACAAACCTCCCCTGTAATTAAATATTTCAATCATCATTTTTATTACAACATCCCAATGTATTTCCTTACAAATTGATTCTTGACCCAATTCGATGCTCTTACCTTGTCCTGCAATCCCATGTTGAATTCGTTCAACCAACCCTCACAGTGATTCAGTTGTCGTTTTTCGTTTCAAGGATACAAAAAAATACCCTACAATGCAATAAATAAAAATTTTCACCACGCGATTATAAAACATACAATAATGATGGCTGCTTCGCAAAATAAAAATGCTTGACTCCCCGAAATGTCCTTTTTCGCGTTATGCCGCGCACATTTTACCCCCCTATCCGCACCGCATACAACAATTCACGTTCCGCTCATGCGATGATAATTTAATAAGCGACGCGCAAAGTTCTCATAATTGCTTAATTAAACTTTTCTCATAAATAACTGACTTTTTTTCGGATTTAGATTGCAAAGCGGAACGTACCTACCTACCTACACACAAGGATTTGCCTAATTTTACCAATTTGTTATCCCTTCTCGTTTTTTCCCACCGAACCAACCAACCAACAAGCCACTCGGGGGAGGTTTTTTTTGCGGTAAAAAAAAAGTTTTAAATAAAACTCAGAAACGAATAATAACGCTGCCACTTTGCTTATCTACGGCAACCATTCGTAATTGATTTTCTTTTCTACCCTGTTCCCCGAAAAAAAAAAAATTTTTGTATGCGCAAGGATTAGAGAGTTTTAATCTCTTTTACCTCATTCACTCGTAAATTATGCCAAACAACATGCTATAAAGGTAAAGTTACATGCAAATGACATAGAATTCGTGTTAAAAAATAATAACTTCTGGGAAAAGCGCTTAATCATAAATCTAAATTTAGTCCTTTAGGTCAGAGTATGTAAAGCACTACTTAAACAGTACTGTAAGGTGTAAATTCGAGGGGACACTTGTAGCGAAAAGCGAAAAACAATCCGCGTCGCCATTCGTCTTCCGAAAGAACCACTTAAGGTTCTGACCCAAGCAAACCCCCAAACACACGCACACTAACACTATATCATGCAAGGTGAACAGCTAGATAGATGAAGAACAACAGAATCCTTTTCCTTAAAATTTAATTTAATCCAGAGCGGGAAATCGTATGACTTTTTTCTAAAAATGCAAATTGTATCCACAGTTCCTTCGGAAAGAACACAAACACTTGTCATAGCAATCCTTTTTTCCATCGTGCTTATTCGTAGTGTCTGTGTATAAATTGCCCTGTATTATCCTTGTCCGCTTGTGCCTTATGTATTTTCTTTTCTCTTCGTAATTTGTTCTCTTGCTCGACATACAAAATGTTTTGAAATTAAAATTGCTTCCCACAATGAATGAGGTGAGTTCCTTTTGTGTCTCGATCCCCCTTTGCTCTTTGTATAATATGCTTTTGTCAGTACCATAATAAATTATTATGAACTTTTGTAAAAAAATCCTTAAATTAAATGTGTGTGTCTATTGGGAAATTCAAACTAACTACAAACCAGAAAAAAAGAAAAAACAAACAAACCAAATTCTACAGGAAAACAAACAGAAATTCAACTCGAAAAAAGGATAATTAGTGTTTACATTGTATATTTTTTTTTTTTGTAAATATGTGTAGGTTTATATACCTCTTAGCTTTAGTCTTGGGGGATAATAAATAGCCGAGCCATTTGAGTCAGTTCGAAAGTACATTTCATAAAATTCTAATACTGTGTCTGGAAAAACAATAAAATATGGAACGAAAAAAATTAAAATTTAAATGAAGAAAAAAAAAAAATAAATAAAACGAAGGAAAGGAATTTAGAACAAAGTAGAGTAAATATACCCAGTGCCTATTTCTTTACAATGCACAAGGTTGCGTGACTTTGCATACGCAAAGTGTGGCGTCCTTAAAAAGGGAGGGAAATAATTTTTAACCTTGGCACTTTTACATTGTTTTCATATATCCTTAACGTAACTGTTTTTATCATTTCCTTTACGCTGACATGCTAGATGGAAATTATTATAGCAATCCTTTAATTAGCGTTTGTGCACTTTATATGGGTCCTGAAAAAAGGCATTTATAGTCATAGCTTGAAAAAATAGAAAACTGTTTTTAGACTTCTAGAATTTTTTCCATCCTTTTGATGCCATGGACGGCCGACGGGTTGCTGGAGGAAAGTAGCATGACATTTGAAGGATATTTTCTAGGGTTACAAACGGTAATTAGGTGGCTTATGCAACTTATTTGGCATATGTGGGTCAATGGGTCGGATTTATATTTGTGTAGTTCTCCTGGAAAGTGTTAAACAGTAATAGATCTAGGAAGTTTTTTTTACTATACTTATTTATCATTTTGGTTTTCTTCCGACTGTATTAAAATACTGAGGCAGTTAATTTTCTTGAAAAAAAAAATCTTAAGACAGACAAATTTATTAGTATTAAGGGGCTAAACCTATGCCTTTTCAAATTCCTCCAACTACCAAGGTTATCACTCTTAACTGAACGTGTTGTCACATGCGGCAATTAAATGACATCCTTTTAAGGTGATGCATTCTGTTTGAGTCTCTAGAACAGGAAATAAGTTCGATATCGATAATCGATAGCCAAACGCAACAACCGATCTTTAGGTGGCAATTCGAAGGGGCTGTGTTGCCCAACGACTTGGACAAAGAAGAGAAGTCGAGTGCTTTCACTCTTGCGCCTGGAGGGACATCTGCCAAAAATTTTAAGAGCCATCTCTAAAGAAAAACAACGAGATTTTGAAAGCATAGGCATGGTCAGGCAATGATCGCATGCAACAAGAATGCGATCATTGTATTGAAGATTCAAAAAGCAAAGGGTGAAACACGCAAGTAGATAACGTTATGTTGGCTGATTTGTCCTATTTCAGTGGAAGAATCATAAGTGAGCAACCAAAAAATTACAGACGGCTTTAAAAATGACGTGTAGGAAACCAGGAGGCTTTTAAAAATGGAAAGACCAGATCAACCTTCGGAAATGACCCATTCTGTCAGGCCAAGGAGCATGGTCATATCACTCCATCGCCATTGCATCGAAACAAGAGCTGGAACTATATAGTTAACTGGGATACCCTCGCTTTATTCATTACAATTGAAATATCCTGGGAACAAAAGAGAATATTGGACTGTAATTCCGCCCATACAAAAAACCGAGTGAAGTGGAGGAGTCAAAAAAGGAGTCCACGAAGAGCAAACTTAATGCTGTTACTAGACCGGGACACTTGCAGCGACAATAAGGAAAACTAATGATGAAAAGTTTGATCGAGAGTCAGATACTCGAAAAACCGTCGCGTCGTTCAAGTTTAAACTAAAAGCTACAACAGAAGTTTGACTGTAAAGTGAAGACAGGCATCGGCAGTAAAAAGTGTGTCGACACAGGCACCATGGTATCCGTTATAAGAAAGGATTTCGTCCAGATGTCCAGCCTGGCTACAAAACACCGAATGCTGCAACACAAGAACAGCCACTGGTAAACCAGTGAAACAGCTTACGAATGGCGGAAATAACAAGTTCTATTTTGTTGGCTCATCGCACAATGGCAATTTTTCAAAGCAACATGAGCAACTTTTTTAGTTCGCTCTTTAATTTAAAAAATTAATGAGTTTCATTCAAAAACAGTATTCAAAAACAAAGCTGCATGTGTTGAAGATGTCATTTATGGCAACAAGCAACTAAAAGATCCGCAAGAGTTGCCGCAAACTGGTTTCGTGTCGGTTGCGTTCAAAGGACAGAAAAAGGCAATCAAATCGTTGCGTGACTCAAAGTGTCAGGTGTGCGATAATTACGGTCGTACAGATTATGAAAAGTATGTTAATGTTGACTGATCAAAAAAAGCTTATTGGGAGACAATGACCAGTGGTGGCGAAAGCAGATTTCACCACCCTTCAGTGGGTGGAAAAACGATATATAGAAGCTATCTCTATGAGGGCGTCAAAAATAAAAGAATGAAAGACAGAAGAATAAAATAAACCTTTTCGAAACCTACAGGGACCCAAAAAAAAAAAATTAAAGACCAAGAAAATTATCCTTGACAGAAAAAATCTTATGATAAATACGATTGTTCGATGAACAAATTTAAGAGGGGGACAATGTGACCTGGCGAATTAAATGGTTTTTTTTTTTTAGGATGAATGTATTCGGGCATCGAGATCCAAAATACATAGGTGCCAACTTAGCCTATCCAAAGTACCTTACCCATAGCAAACTTAATGAAAGCAGACTGTCATACGAATGTTCTAATAAGTTTTAAAACCATTTTTAAAAGGAGGAAATAGGTGGCATTATGCGGCATTTTTAATTTTTGAATTTATTTATGTGTTCTTTTGAAGCAGATAATAGAAAATGGAAACACAATTGTTATAAAGTAAGAAAGGTCTTACAATAAAAAGAGCTGAAAGTTTTAGCTTTTTTGTCATTTTAAGAGCTAAAGAGAAACTTTCTCTGATAAAATAAAGTATTGCGTCTTGCGTTGTATAACTTTAAGCCTTTAAACTTAATATTTTCAAACAAAGAAGGATCTACGGTATTCCCGAAAGAAGAAGACAACTTAATGGAATTTGGCTATTTAAGTTCGGGTAAGTAGAACTTGATTTCCGATACAACAATACCTTACGCATTTAAAAATTAAATGTGCTAAAAATAATTTAAGAAATTATTATAAGGATTATTTGTAGCTAAAAAAGCATTCCAATTGCGTTAGCATGCTAGTCTAAAAAGTTAAATTCCAAACCGATGAACAACAGCCAATGAGGGATGATGTGTGTTACCGAAATTAAGATAATGGCTGTACATGAATTTTGCAAATGAATGGGTGTCAGTATGTGAAGCATGCCAAAGTGTATCAATGTGTCATGTGAAGATGAATTGTAAATGAAATAGTATAATGGTGTCGAGAGGCCGACAGAGGCGTATATCCCTGGCCCCCTCCGGCACAAATCACACGAACGACACAAACGACACAAAGATTTTGAATTCAACTAAAATTTTCGGTTCCAGTGATTAATTGCGTTTCGCAATCATTTGTCACTCGAACACTTGTCTTACCAGCCTCATCTGGCATAAGTTGAAACACATGATCTGGAGGTTGGGTTGCAGCCTTGACATTACGAGGCGCTGCTGGGGCATCTTTAATCACACAAAAACCAGACAGAGATAAAGTGAGTATAATTTAAAGTGAATAGGTACCCTCATACCGAATATTTAGAGGGTTAGCAAGGAAACATTATGTTTTGAAAAGAAAAAAAGAAAATGTCAACTTACCAAGTGTCCTTACTGTCATCACTTTACTCATCATACCATCGCCGAGAGCATTACGTCCGACTACCTGGAACTCGTATGTCATACCCGGTGCCAGCCCGTTAATTGTCACCTGAGTACTACCGGAAGGTGTCACAGATATCGTCTGCCAATCGGAAACTCCCGCCTCGCGATACCATATCGTGTAGTCTTGCTTGTACTCCTGGCCGCCACTGTATCCAGGCATCCATTGCAGCGTTATCGAAGACTCGGTCGCCTTACCCGTGATGTTGTACGGCGCATGCGGCTGAGTTCCTTCGATGACCAGCTGGGTTGCCGACATTAGGGTAGCCACCTCGTTCGATACCACGCACTGATAGTAGCCAAAATCTTCGCGTTTTAGATTCTCAATGGTTATGTTGCCGCCATTGATTTTCACCCGACTCTTTTGCGATTCGGTTAGCTGAAGACCGTCCTGTCGTTGCCATTTGATTGTGGGTCGTTGTGTGCCTTCGGCTTCGATGGCATCGCAATGCATCTCGACGCTGTCGCCCACCTTTCGCTGATACAGCGACTCGGGCTCGACGGTGAATGTGGGTGGCTTACGGACCAGTACCTCCATGGGACCCGATGAGCCCTGGGTACCTTGAGCATTGTACGGGGTGCACGTGTAACGACCCTGATGATTCTCATTGACGCGGGTGAATAACAGCGAACCGTTGTTCATGATTACGATGTCCTTGGTCTGATATGGCTCGAGGAGGCGCTTATCCTTGGTCCACGTCACATACTGTAGGGGTGGATTCGATTTTATATAACATTGAACGACACCGGCTAGACGAAAGGGTAGATATTGTACAGTTGGTGTGAAGGTCACTTTGGCAGGATCTAAAAAAAAAAGATTGAAAATCAAAACGAATGTTTATGTTTTTTTTTTTTGTTTTTTCGGTATTCAATCTTACATTCAACATTCAAATAAGCCGAAGCACTTTGCGGATCTCCAATACCATTTGATACTTCGCACAGATACTGTCCGGAATCATCAGCACTAACTGGATTTATTATAAGGGAGCCATCCTTACGAATGGTGACACGCGTCTCAAGCGAGGCCACCTCACGTACGGGTGAGCCCTCACGAAACCATCGAACGGTGACATTACCAGGCATGGCTTTCGCCTCGCATGAGAACATCACCTTCTCGCCCTCGAGTTTGGTTTGGTTTGTGGGCGGCACCTATTGTAAATGTAACACAGAGGAAGAAAGAGAACAAAAAAAACGGCACGAATGGAAGAGCGAACGTTTTAAGGATTTTAATGAAAAATTTAAATAATTTTTATCAAGTGATTAAAAAAACTTTGTGCACATGAAATGATTGGCAATTAAAATATTTAACAAAACGTCATAATTAATAAATTTGATAATGGAATATGGAGGCTATATGTGGTTAATGATAAAGCAAACCGGAATAAGGGTTGGTTAGTATAGGATGCTATGTGGTTTCCCGTATAGCTTTAATCTTTGTCAACGATAAATGGCGTTCTGGTTGAGATATTTTGCTTCGTAAAAGTTTATTATTTTTCATCGATACTTTCGTAAGTGAATAAAAAATAAAGAGATCATTATGAAAAAAAAAAAACTTAATGATTCATATTTTTCATACTTTTTCATAGCTTCTTTTAAACCTTTCAATCTTTTGAAAACTTGTATTTCCCACAACTTTCAAATGCTTTGAAGATTTACTTTTTTAGTATCCAAAACTTAATCTTTATACGTATATTAATACAACTAGAGTTTAACCCAATATGGCCTTATAAAAAATCTTCCGCTAAAGTTTCTAGCCAAGTGTTACTTACAGAATAAAGTTGCTGGCAGACATTCGAGATCTGAAGCTTGCCTCGACATATTTAAGAATTTACAATGCTTCTTTTATGTACTTATTCTATCACCTGTTTGTGGTTACTGAGAGTTTGCATATGAGTGGGCTAATGCAACTCTCGGCTCTTAACTAAAAAAAAAGCTTGACCATCCCTATTTGAAGTACTTCTTTTGTCAAACAGCAACAAATTTTTCATACATCCCAATTAAAGTCGGTATAGTCGGAAAGACAGAATAACCTGTGCTGCAGATTCTCTGACTCACCCGAGTCAATTCCAGACATTAAATTAAATGAAAATCTGCTTCCCAAGTTTAAGTACCTGGGACCTATGATCAATAGGAAAGCATCTGCGATGACGACATCAATCTTCGCTTGAGCGTAGAGTGGATGAAGTGGCGAGAAAACTTCTCCATCTTCTGTGACCGAAAAATGTCCCTAAGGAAGACTCTTCCCCGCAGTTGTGCGTCCAGTGCTCACATATGGTTCACAGTGCTGGACAGCGTATAAGAAATATGAGAGCAAATTAGAAGCACCAGAGATGAAGATGCTTGAAATGTCAATCAACATTTCAGTGTAATCGCGAAAGAAAGAAAGGCCTTAACATTCATGAATCACACAAATGCAACGGCAACAGCATTTATTTGGCCTCAGTGACGAAGAGATCCAAAGCCGGGTGGCCTGCCAGTATATTCTGAGGTCAAATTGGCGAACCCCACAAACGGACCATTAGGAATGCAGAAGAGTGGGAGGGCTATAAGATCCAGCACTTCGGATCATAACCTCGCGCTTAATAGAAAAAGAAGAATAAGAAGATGCTTGTAGCTGCAAAATACACCCACGCTTAGCAAAGGCTTTAAAATCAAAGGTTCTGGGTCAGCACCGTCAGATGCCCTAAGGTTACTTTTGAGCCTGTCTCTGGAATTGTGAGAACCTTGCATCATGGTGCGGTTGGAAATACAATAACTGGTTTCTGCAGTACAAGCAATATTTTGTAGACGCTCCAAAAAGATCTGATAGCGCCACCAGAAAATTACATCGCCCCAAAACGAACCATGAGAAAAATTTGAATGAACTTATCCTCCGACACAACGCAGGGTCCTAACCACTAGACTATCACGGCCTTTCCTTACCAGGAATACATACATTTCGGTCTAAAACTCCGGTTTTTAACTTAAAAAAATCACTTTTTTTAACGACACGCCCACAAAAGTGGGCGGAGACACATAGTACTTATACATGAAAGTTAGAGAATGCTAATATCTACAACTCATATAATTTTTCAGTCATATAATTTTTAGTCAAATTTAATATATTTATATTTATTGAAAAACAGCCATTTTAAACTAAAATCCCTTAAAAAAGTGGGCCTGGTCAATGAAAAGGCTTAAAATTTTTGCCCACTTTAAAGACAATTACAAGGCAATGTTACATACCAAAACTGAATGCGCTAGCACTATAAAATTTAGAAAAAGTTTTTTTTTTTTAAATTAGAGGTGGTCGTAGATTCGGGCCTGTAGTGGGCGTGTCTGTGGGCGGATGCGGCTAATTTTCAAACTTGATCTGGCCCAATGGAAACCCACAAAATTTCAGCTCTGTACCTTAAAATTTAAGGCCTAAAAGTTGTTTACATACGGACGGACGGACATGGCTTAATCGATTCTCCTGTCGGTTCCATTCAAATCTCTAAAAGGTCTACGGTGATTATTTTACTGCGTTACAAAGTATACCTCAAACTTAATATACCCTGGGTCGGGTATAAAAACTGAATTGGAATCTTAATGTAGGGGAAAGAATCAAGAGGCACATAATTTTTATCTTTTTATCTGCAAACCACCCCTCTGCGTAGTTAGAGGTACTTTTGAGGAGAAAACTGTAATGACGGCCAACCAAAGGTGGTCTCGTCTGGCTGGACTCAGGGTACATAGGTCCCTCTGGCCACGACTAGACAGACGAAAAAGGATCGAAGGCACTATTAAAACTGAGCAAGGATAAGCTAAGGGCTTTGGTGGGAGTTCTGACGGGACATTGTCTCCTGAGGAAACACGCAAGGAGGCTCGGGCTTTCTGACACAGAGATTTGTCGATTCTGCAGTGATCTGTAGGCGGTTGAGGATATAGCACTCATACTGTGCGAATGAGAGGCAATTTTACGATTTCGCAGAAAATATTTAGAGGAATATTTCGTTGGAAGTTTGGAAGAGGTACACGGCACAAACTTCAAAGGCCTTCTTGGCTTTTACAGGGAAATTGGCTGTTTCACGGTGAATGTTTTGGTTGTTTTTGCCTTTTGAATGTTATTTTCAACTGGTTCCCCAGGGATCGCGATGGGCCCGCTTAGTTGCCTAGTGTCTGTGGACCACTGTTAAACCTAACCTAAGCTATCCTCCGACAGAGAAATACTAGTAAATTGTAGTGAAGTGGTTGCTTTGTTTTTTTCGACCTAACAATCTGTACTGAAAGTTTAGATATTAGCCTAGTTTTCAGAATCTCTCCACTTCTTAAAGCTTTGCGAACTATTATAGTAAAATAGGTATGAAGTCAAATCGAAACGCTGCTTTGCACAACACAAAGTCAAGGCGTCGCCATTTCACTGATAGCCAAGCTACCATTTATGCCATTGATTTATATCGCATACTTGAAATTAGTTGGAGAATGTTTTAGGGATTAGGGTTAGAGGGCAGTTTCAAGGTTACTCGGACTTGCGCACAGAGGAAAAGGAAGCAATACATGTGCGGATGAACAAGGTGCGAATCGATAAGGTAGGTTCTAGGCAAGGCTCTTCTCTCCCGTGCTCACAAGCAACGTTTCCTTACAATTCCTTTGTAAGTCCCACCTCAGATGGTCTGTAAACACATGCGAGCCTTGCGTATACATCGAGCTGGCACCAGCTATTGTCAGACATACCTTATTATGGACAAAGCCCTTTTGTAATAGACTCGAAGAGGTCAAAATATATTTGTAAGAGACATAAAGCTTTTTGGTAACTCAACTTGTTGGACCTGGAAAACTGGATTCTTTAAATTACTAAATTTAGTAGATATTATTTAGTAGATACTAGATATTTTTCCATCTAGATTTTTTTTTAAGTGTTAATTCCTGTTGGTAAGTATTAAATTTAGATTGTGACTTCTATAATTTCATGAAGCCCACGCTTCGGCAGGTTTAACCCTCAAGTCAAACTCAAATATAGACAAAATCAAATTATGCGTACGCTTTGCAATTCAAGCTCAATTCTCTGAAATAATAAAAATAGTCCAACCGAAAAACGTCCCAGCCATATGCGCAACAAGCCACACATTAACCCATAATATATGTACACACATGGGCGAGCCATTTATAGAATCAAATTCGTTCCCACAGGAATATTGTATATTAAATTAACAACAAACCCCATGCTATCGCCTCATCCGCCTTTCATCAAAAATAACCGAATTTTAATTAGTCACCAATCAACGTTGGATCAATCAATGCCAGGATGGAAAGTAGAGCGGAGCGGAAGTTGAACCAATACTATGGGAGGGTATAGAATTTTATTGCACAACACTTATAGAATCCACCTCTTGGCCTATGGCTTTGTTTGTGAACTTTGCATTCAAATGAGTTAACCACTACTACATACACCCAGTTTGAGATCAGGCTCTAAATGTCCTTCGTCGTGTCAATCCATTAAAGTTCGGGTAAAACGGATGGAGAGGCGGAGGGGCGGTCGCCAAACATACACCTAGGGCATCTTGCGGTGAACACAGTGGCATTGCTTTGATCTCCCTCACACGATGACGATAATGATGATGATGACGATGACTGTTTGTGTTGACATTTCCTTGATAATTCTACAAACTAATTCTAAATTCGTATGATAAAAGGGATTGACTATGGAGAGCACATACACATCCTTCCTTCCGTTCATTCATCGTTCTTGGCTTTGCCTGGTGGGTTGGGGCTTTTTTGCCATTTTTAATTAGCCCCAGCTAACGAAGGACAATTAAATCGAATCAAAACCGGAGCAGCGTTGTGAATGAAATAGCAAATAATCAATTTCAAATGTGGGCTGTTGTTAGCATGGTTCGCATTTTAGGGTTGTGGGGGTCGGCAAGCAAAGTGGGCGGACTCTGGGGGGAGTTTTGCAAATTTACTGTTTGTGTTTGTTAGCTCTTGAAAATCGACTGCTTTCGTGTGTGTAGGGAAGAGATCCTTTTGGCCTTAAATTTGCCTTAACGTCGCATTCTGTATATATATTATACGTTTCCTTGCCTTGTGCCCATCCACCAGACAGTCACAGGGACGTGTATTTACAGCAAGGCAGATTGGAGGGATTGATTCATATGCAGGGATACACATCGGGAATTTCTAATTTCGTATTCCTCTCTCGTGGTATCCTAACTCTGCCTATCCTATTTAGGTTTTCGTTTAATTTTATTGTGAGTCAGGTTCCTGAGATGATTTGCTAATTTAGTTGAAGCCTATGCTGACGTTGGTGGATTTCGCCAAGAATTGTGTGCGAGTGTTTCATATTGACAGAATGTATGTACAGAACAGAGGGAACATAGCCCACGGGCTGTACGCTTTGATACTTTGCATGGCAAAAAGGGACTCTTTTTCTGAATAAAGACGTTAATATGAATTCACAAATTTTTTGCTTTCATAATATAAACATGAGGTTTTTTGTTTAATGGAAATGCCTTGATCTTTGAACCCTAACCAAGTTTTTAGGGTTGTAGCGAGATTTTCTTATGCTTCCCACCGTCGTCGGAACGTGATATATCAAAAGTTATATATTTTGGTTTTTCTTCTTTGGCCAGCAAGAGCGAAATAAAATTTTAGGCCTTAATGGCTAAAGTAGCCTCTTAGATTCCTTGTCAAATATAAAATAAAAAACAATAGTTTACATCAATAAGTAATTGAAATACTGCTGCTATAGGTAGATACATTTAAGCCTTGATCATGCAAACTTGAAACATTAAACATTCATAATGTTAAAGAAAAATTCAAACTAAAGATGTAAAAATCTTTGCTTTTTGTTAAAGAAATTGAATTCTGCGCTCAAGCATCATGTTAGCAGTTGGATGTGTTGGAACCGGATATGGGTTTTGAAATTATTAATTTTTTTTTAGAAAGAAAAACAATAATGAAGGAGATGTGTCAATAATATCACTGTATGCAGTAGTAAACAGTTTTTAAGAACAATTTTGAAAAAACAAGTTTAAAACATTAGACTTACAGTAATACCGAATTTTTCATCGGCTTTACCGGTATCCGGCTGGAAAAAAGAAGAGAAAAAGAAAAAGAAAACACGACTTGCCATACCGATTAATGGTATTTGAAAAAAGTTTCTTTTTTTTTTGTAATTAAGGATAGATGTAAAAGGATAAGAGAAATTTAGAGAAGAGTAGATGCATGAGAGACACTATAACATTGTCGAAAGAATTTTAGAAAATCTGTGTTCTGACACAAAAAAAAAATCATTTTCGGTGTTCTTGTTTTAGAGGTGTTTTTGAAATGTCTATTGTGAGTGGTAATCAATAGGAGATCGAGTAATAATGTATAAGAGAGTAGGTGTGAGTGAGTTTTGGTAATGTTTTATCTAAACGCTATTGATTGGTGTAAGAAGCTTTTATGATAGTATAATTATTAAAAAAAGGGTTAGCATAAATATCTATAATATAAAGACTTTGCTTGAGTGTTTAAAAAACATACTTGGTTCTTAAGATTGTACAATTTTTAAAAGATTTCAAAGTTTTTATGTCGTAGATTTTTTTTTTCTATTACTTAAAGTTCTTGGGCTTCAGTATTTTGATTCTGAAACTTTATTGAAACCAAAAACAAGTCTTGCATTAAAGAACTTCAGCAATGCTTTCAAATACTTTAACAGTATTCACAAATAACGAACGAATCGATCAACTAACCGATAGTTTAAGAAGGCACTTTGAGTATTGCATTATTTTATATATATATAAATATTTTATTGCATTTCTTTGTAAAAAGAAATTTCACGTTTCGGGCCGGTCAATTGGCCGCCTAGATCGTGCGATTTGACACCATTAGATTATTTTTTGTGGGGGTATGTCAAGGCTAATGTCTATAGGGACAAGCCCGCTTCGATTGACGCACTGGAAGCCAACATCCATGCATTCATTCGTGAGATACCGGCCGATATGTGTGAAAGAGTATGCCAAAATTGGACTCAGCGGATGGGCTACCTGAGACGCAGCCGCGGTCAACATTTGCATGAAATTATCTTTAAACATTAAATTGCAAGGTTCAAACTATCGATTCAAATAAATATTTCATTAATTTTTTCGAATTTTTTGTGTTTTTTTTTTAAAAAAAAGTTCTCAACCTCTTAAAAAATCACCCTTTAGTTACATGGAAGTACTGTTCAAGTATCTTAGTCCTTATTTATGTACTTAAGTATGTACTAAAATTTCAGTACTTGTGCTGAAAAGCATAAAAATAAAACAAAAACTGTCGTAGTTATTAAATTACTTATTAATTCAGAACGTATCAATAAAATTATTTAATAAGTTCATTTCAATTATTCATTCAAGTTCATTCAATTTTAATACCCTATCCCAAAGGATAGGATATATATTGAGTTTGTCCGATAGTTTGTAACACGGTTTTTACCTACGCCCTAAAACCTATGTTTACCAAGCACCTTCCAGCACGATAGTAAACAAAACCGTACCACAAAAAAGTTGTGCCGAACAAATCGACACCTGAAAATTTTTGGAAATTGGATTGATTTGGATTGATCAACACTGAAAAAAGGGGAAAAGAAGGCGGACTTGTTCCCAAGACTGGTTTAGTGTAATTTTCCATATAAAACAAGTAAAGAGTTCGTCTGTAACGAGCTTCTAAATATCCGACACCCTTTACCCTGTAACACAAAATTTAAAAGTTTTTTGACCTGATTCCATATACTGTATGTCAAACGCCCCAAAAAATGAGTGTGGGTTGAAAATAAAAATCAATCAATTCTAATTTCGTAAGCATCTTTTAGCATCTTAAGAAAATCCGTCCACAGCACATAATAATGCTTAAAAAAAATGTTTTTTTTTGTTCCTAAAAACGCCCCTTAAAAGTGGACGGAGCTAAATGTTTTGTATGTATTTTTTAGCACATGGTAGTATATTTAATATTTGCCATATAACTTTTTTCAATTTAGAATGAAACGAAGTCAGGTTTTTAAAATTTTAACATGTTAAAAGTTGGCTGTCCAATTTTTGCCTAATTAAAGGTTCTGCACCAAAATTTGAGTTCTTATGCCTTGTCTAAGTTGACGATAAGGTATTATGAAACAAAATGTAAATTTTAGATTGTCTGACATGCAACTCAATTTTGGGCGTGGCTTTGGGCGAATCTTATCAATTTTCATTTGACTGCTCAAAATGAGAATCAAGTTTCAGTTTTCTAGCTCAATTTTAAAGACCTGGAAAGTGCATACGGACAGACGGACGGACGTACGGACATGGCTAAATAAATTCATCTATCGGTCTCGACCATATCTCTAAAAGGTCTTTTGGGTCTACCGTGATTAATTCACTACGTTGCAAACTAGCTAGGGTAGAGCGGGGCTAGTTGGGTGCAGGGGTAAGCCGACGCGCTGGCGTTTATTTCAAAAGAAAGAATGACATGAAATGCATGTCCGTCCATTCCTGCGTTTACATTCTACAAGCCTTCCTTACGAGTCTTTAGTCCACATGCCCCATAGCATGAGTCGACTTACCCCAGAAACGGGGTTCATTGACCCACCACAGATGCTTTTACAAAAGTAACAAAAACTGTCTTTAAAAACTTTCTTGATAGTAAAACAATAGCTTTTATAAAAGTCAAAAGACACTTTTTCGATGTAAGCTTTAACTGTTGTCGTGCCTGTCATAGTATAAAAATTAAAAATAACCAGTGAGTAAGTGCTGCAGTGTGTACGCAGAAGTTACAGTCCGTAAAACGGACCGTTGAATACCCCATCCTATCCCACATTGTAAAATGCTGATGGCATAGTTATTTTTTGACATTTTATAAGTAATGCAAATTTCGAAAAGGGGCGTGGTCCAACCGCCCTAAACTATTAATTATAAGATATTTCCACCGATATTTCCAAGTTACACCTAATTGTACGTAAAAGGGGGCGTGGCTAAAAACTTTATATGAACGAAATCTGGACGAAAGTATTGTTTACCTAACCTGCTACTTTTTTTGTTTCATGCTTTCCTAAATTAGGCTCAAGGGCAGTCGAAATTAAGTTTTTCTGTAAAATTTTAGGTTTTTCTTCAATTCTGCCTCCAAATGTGGGCGGGGCCCAAAGTCTTGTAAAAACAAAATGTGAAACTAAGCGTTTTCTACATAAAATAATAAGCAAATTTTTTTCAATTCCGAGCAAAAATACTGAGTAAACTGCATTTAAAAATTAACCCTTAAAATAGATGCCACGCCCTCTAGAGGAGGTTTACCAATTAAATTTGTCTTTTTTGTGTCTTAGAGATGCTAAATGTCAAATTTCAGCTTTTTAGAACGTCTTACAGTTTTGAAAAATCTGGAGGTAGTTGCATATTTAGACCGATTGTGGGCGTGTCTTTGGGCGGATTTCAAAAATTTTTACACTTGTACTGCTTCGTACGAAGTTTCAGCACCCTAGCTCAAAATTTAAGGCCTAAAAACAGTGACATACAGACGGACGGACGGACATGGCTCATTCGATTCAGAATTCGGTCTCGATCATATGCCCTTAAGGTCTTGGGGTTCTACCATTATTATTTCGCCGTATTACAAACTATGTGACAAACTTAATATACCTTCTATCCTATGGGATGGGGTATAAAAATACAGAAGACGCTCGATATAGTGAATCTCGTTATAGTGAACTATCCAGTAGAGTAAACACCCATAACTTTATACACACTACTCTAAATAGTGAACAATAGCAATCCCGATATAGTGAACACACTATTTTTTTCAGAAAAAAAGGTTATATCGCAGCTGCAAATTGCCGACTGCATTTGTGTTACGGCAAAGAGTCTACTTAACTGCCTTTTGCAGTTTTATTTGCGTTGCATCTGTGTTTGTGTATTGCCGCGTCTGCTCAGTTGAGTTCTGATTTTGTCGCAAAAAGGTGTGTTCAATGTGTTTTTTAAATTTCTCGCAAGCATTTAACGTGACTAGAAAAAACTGATGTAAGTAGGTACTTTAATTAGCTTAGTTTTGTTTTCAGTTGAAATGCTTTATGATCAGAAATGTGTTTGTTTATAACTTTGTGTTTGAGGAAACTATCGTTATTCTGTTAGCATGGAGAGACAGTTCTGCCTATTTATGCTTAAGTTGCTGGTTAACGTTAAAATGAATGGAAAAGTCTGTGCAGTTTAAATAAAAATTAACTTCGGAAAACCTTTTTAGCATTTCTCTCGAAATAGTGAACAATCTCGAAAAAGTGAACACACCTGGTTTTGATTACTTCACTATATCGAGCGTTTACTGTAAATTAATTGAGTCTACAAACCTCGCTCTCCCCTTTATATTAAAATGAATATACCCTGTTTATATACCCTGTTTAACATAAGGACAACCATATAGAACCAACTGGCATTTGTCATAGGAAATTTAACGAGAAAAAAATATCAAATCATTTTTTTAAGTTTTAGTGCCTGTCTCTATGGCCAGTTTCTGGAGTGAACCCCAGATTTAATCTGGGGATAAACTGAATGTTTTATTATTCAATTATTACTTTTGAGGGTCTCAGGGGTCAGGATACGTTAAATCTATTATGTCAGGATACGTTAAATCTATTAAGTTAGATCTTGCATTTCTTTTGTAGATATAGTAAAAATAAAGCCAAACAAAAGTTTTTTCCTTGTTATTAAATTCACTATTTCAAAACGTTTCCTTTTTGTTAATAGATAAAATTGTTTTTTGTTGCTTAAGAATAACATTGCATAGACTCGTATCAAACGCTCATGTATCAGAAATTAAATCTGAAGAAACTTCATAGTTTATACGAATCGTTTTATATGTAAATAAGCTACTGGAATGGACGTGGGGAATTTATTTTCGTTCTCTGAATGGCAAAATGTTTTGCTCTAAAAAAAATGTAAATATTGGCGCAATTCATCACAAAAATTGTTCTTATCGGAGCGGAATCAAATAACTTCTTGTTAAATAGCATTCAATCAAAAACATGGTTCAGTTGTAACAGTGTTAGAATATACCATGTTATAATCCTATACATAAAGTGTATAATAATGTAAATTATTTTACCATACACAGGACTAAAAGTATCTTCTTCCGAGATTAGAGTTTTTTTTCTGCAATTGTGTTTGATTATTATACAAGTAAATATAAATTTCCTCGAAATAACAAAGAAAATATACAGAAATGCTGGAAAAGTCACTGTTAGTGTTGGTAAAATAGTTTAGGTGTGGTCTAGCTTCCGTCGATTTTTTCCGAAAACAACTGTTAAGTAATTTATATGCAGACGCCAAAATGAAATCTTACTTTATTAACCCCTCAGAAAATATCCTTGTGACAGAATCTTGACTGTAAAAAAGTGTGTTAGGTCGTACCACATTGTGCAAATCTATATTTCTTTTGAATTTATGGGAAATTTTTTGGGATAAAAAACTCTTTTTAAGAACGAAACAAAGTTTGGCGTCAATGAAAACCTAAACAGCAGTCAAAAAAAAAAAAAAAAACTGTCCATAATTTGTATTCTTTTATAGCTCATTAAGCAAATTGATGAAATAAAAAATTCTGGACTAAAAAAACGATTCATTAAAAAAGATTCAATTAAATAATTAATTAGTATTAAATAGATAATTTAATATAAATATTTTAAATATTTCAGAATAAATACAATAACTAATTTATTCTGCCTTGCATTAAGCATATCTTACGCTCGGATAACGATAAGTAAAGTATTGGGAAATTAAATTAAATTTAAAAGACAATTTCAAATTCCTCTCTAGGTGCGGAATATTTCAGAAGCTTTTATTTTCCTACCCCTCCTAATGGCAGCATTTCAACAGAGCGTGAACTGAACCGACTCGAAATGCAGTTTTAACTTTATGCCCCCAGAAGTTTACTCCCTCAAAATACTCAGTAAAATATAGTTTCCTTGTGCGTTCAACTTTGTTCTTTAATTGCAAAAAGGCACGACTGTTTTGGAAAAACGAGGAAATTCCTAAATTCATGAACAATACAGTCGCAAAAATTTACTACGAATTCAGCTGCAACTGTTAAACATTAAACAGTATTTTAAAACTGGAAGATTGTACGGGTTCTTTGCAAGGATTTAATTACAATAAAGCTAACTTTCTACTAACTAAAGCAGTATTGTTGGCGATATAAACAAGGCAAGTGGGCGGGTGCCTATGCAAGAATGGATGGATATATATACCTAAGCATTGCAAATATAGTGATTGTTCAAACGGTAGCAAACAAAGTCCAGATTTACACAGGGCATAGCAGCAGGCATATCCAATTAATTTTGCAGGATGCTAAGAGCGGATATGTTAGCTGCTTGAAGCAATATTTCTTTCAACACAAAACTTTTGTACCGTTACTCACGTCAAGGTGTTTCACGACACCTCTTGATATATGAGTGGCATATGCGTGCGAAATTTTTTGCGGATACTCGTGCCAAGTCTTAAACTTGTAGTTTTACTAGCCTAAAGCCAGTATTGTACAAAAAAGTTATGAGCGTTACACTATTGCAAGTTCTCCGAAACATACCCCATTTGGGTTGCGGGTGGGTGGATGACGCCTTGAGGGAATATTTCAGTGGAAATATGCACAAAGAAAGAAAACTTTTCATCATCCGAATCTGATAAATACTGAAGAATTTGAGCAGCCTGGGTGTGTAGGCAGCCGGAACATCCTTTTCCCTTATCACATGCCTCTTTATTACGATGGGGATAAAGACGACCCTTTTCTTCGGATGCAGCTGAAAGTATGCCAAGATAAAGGCAGCACAGTTCTCATCTTGAACCCGCTTGCGAGGCTGGTGAGTAAGCAACGGAAGACGTAAACTTTTTCTAACTCCTGTAATGAGTTCGCTTATTTTATGTCATCGTTGTTGTGTGCGAGACAAAGTTTCTAATTTAATATATTTATTCACGCATATGTGGGTCGGAAAAGAGCCCACGCTGCCTGCGCGTCACCTCCCAACGGATACATGCTGCGAATGTGTGTACGGTTGTATAGTTTGAAAATTAACATGAAAAACTTTTGTTGCAAACAGAATGAACACCAGCGGGAGGCAAAATAACTTGTGAGATACTTAAAAGCGAATGAATTTCGAACTTCCGCTTAATGCGGCAGCAACCCGCTGATATTGTTAAGGACACACTGAAAAGGAACTTAATTAGCGTAACGTTCAGCGCGCACCCAATGAAATTTAGTCTTTGTTTATAAATACATAGCTACTACAGGAAAATCGTTTTGCGTAAAATGTGTTACATTATTATTTACTGTGTTAGCATGTAGGAAGTTTGTAAAAGATTTTTTTTTATTCAGGCCTTGATCGAAATTAATTTTTATTTTTTTCCAGAATAACAAGAGTTTTAAAGGTTTTCCTTTTGCGGCCTCCGCTTCTTGCTTATCGTTTGCTACGAAACAATGATCAAAAAATGAATTTAAAGGATCTGGAGACGAATGTTGATGATTTTTAATTTTTTCTTCATTTTTGATTTTCATTTTTCTGAATTTTTTGCGAAATTTTTAGACGTATTTTTTTAGGAAATAATATTGTTTGCATAAAAATCCAGGAAATATTTTTATACCTTTGAAATTCATCTATGAATTAATGCAAGGGTTTTTTTTAACTATATTCTAAACACCTCTCCCTATTTACCCTGTCCCACGATATCATAAAGTTTGTTGGCCCGAATTCATAAGCCACGCCTCCAAATAAAGGGCGTGTAAATAAAGTTTGTTTCGTAATGATATAAGGGCTTGAACAATTTATTTCCCTAGAAGCGCACCCAAAAGTTGATGAGCTCAAAACTTTATACGCACACTGAGTACAACTTTTTTCGCTCAACAGAAAATTTTCAGACAATCAAAATTTCAGAAATCGAGGATGGTAAAAGTTTTATATATTTGAAGTTATCGTGGCATAAAAAAATACCCTGTGTGACAAAAGTAAAAGATTAGGCTGTACCAAGAATGATCTCTTATTTCTTTTTCAATTGAGGGAGTTTCTCTTTGCTGATTAGACTCACACATCCAACACGAATATAGATAATGAGTTTTTGAACGGGACTGTTGTGGTTTCATCATCTTGAGATACATATATCTTTTTGGCGAAGAAAACGAGCAGAATTGGGCAAAGAAAGTTTTCGTGTGGAACACTGTCTTAAAATTTATTTAATTCTGAGAATTTGGTCTAATTCAATGTTCGAGAGAATTTATTTTTGAGGAACGAGTCGAAAGCGTTTAAAAATGTTTAACCTTTGTGACGTACCTCGTTTTACGAGGCTCGAAATAAACGTCACAACATTACTTTTTCAGTTCAAGTCATTTCTTCATATCATTCGCTGTTCGAATCAGAGCTGAAAACCAGGGAGTAAGTGGTACAAGGTGTACGTAGATGTTACAGTCCGTAACACGGACCGTTGAATACCCCATCATATCCCACATTGTAAAATGCTGATGTTATTGTTATTTTTTGACATTTTATAAGAGGTACAAACTTCGAAAAGGGGTGTGGTCCAACCACATCTAATTATAAACTCTCAATTATAAGATATTTCCAAGTTACGCTTAAATGTACGTAAAAATGCAATTTTTTGGTTTAAATTCAATATTTTAGAAAAATCGCCTCCTTAAAGGGGGTGTGGCTTAAAACTTTGCATAAACGAAACTACGACTCAAGTCTCGTTTACCTAACCTGCTTATTTTTTTTTTGTTTCATGCTTTCTAAATTAGGCTTAAAGTCAGTCGAAATTACGTTTTTCTGGAACATTTTAAGTTTTTCTTCAATTTTGTCTCCAAATTTGGGCTTGTCCCAAAGTTTTATGTAAACAAAATGTAGAACTACGCCTTTTCTACATAAAATATTAAGCAACATTTTTTCAATTTGAAGCAAAAATAATGAGTAAACTGCATTTGAAAATTTACCCTTAAAGTAGATACCACGCCCACTGGAGGAGGTTAAAAAATTAAATTTTTCTTTCTGGTGTCTTGCATTCATTAGGAGATGCTAAATGTCAAATTTTAGTCTTTAGAACATCTTACAGTTTTGAAATCTCTGGAGGTAGTTGCACATTGAGACCGATTGTGGGGGTGGTTTTAGGCGGATTTCAAAATTTTTTACACGACTCGGAATTTGATAGATTTGAAGTTGGTTCTGCCCGTCCTTTTTTATTTAAAAAATTAAATCATCATCAGTTGAGCAGGAGCCAGAACAAATCTAGTTTAAAAAAAGGTCGGTACAGACAGGACCGACCTTTTTTTTAGAATTTTTTAGAATTTTAGAACAAAGAGGACCTAGAAGACAATAAGTTAACCATTGCTGGAAGGCCTGCTACCTCCAGTCTGTGAGCTTGGAAGGCAGGTTTAAAACAATGTCCGAATGAAGGCAAATACAAGGTTGACCTCCTTGTCCACCTATTCAATTTTAAGACAAATGTGGTCTACTTATAGAAAGGCCCGAACTAATACGGCTATCAAGAGCGACTCTGTGGTTATTAGTACGCATACTAACAGGTTACTTGCTCCTGAAACGTCATGCTTAAAATTAAATAGCGAGTGATGTTGCGATATTGATTGCTGGAAGGACACAACTCACTTTTTGTGTAATTGAAAAAGAAACCTTAGAAAGTCAATCTTCCAAGACATCTTAGAACTTTCATTGGCACCAATTAACTCTCTTTCTAGGTAGGTTTAATAATCAAGCTGGCTAAAAGCACTTTACAGTAAAAAGAAAATTGATCATCCAAACAAAAACAAGGATCTCCCTCACTGGGCTTCCCTATGGGTCTCCACAGATCTAGGTGTGATAAGCCGTGGGTTATCTCGCCCTCATCAAACCAACAACCTAACCTAGCCTAGCCTGGGCTGCGGCCTTTGCGGTGGAGAAAAACCCACGGTTAAAATGTCACTGCCAATGTAACATGTCAATGCCTCAGGGAAAAGTTCGAACAAAACATTACCCGTATACAAAGGAAGAGACAAGGTAAACATAAAAAAATTGATTCTGGAGGTTGTAAGAATGATTGACCAGCTCCAAGTTTGAAAAAACCAACGCAAGGACTTGCATGCATAGCAGTCTGTAAATATGCTTCGAGTCCGATCCAATTTTTTAACGGGCGACAATACAAGAGCAGAATAGGGCCAGAACCAGAGTCCAACATCTTTACAAACTCTCAGTGCTTAGCATGGGCTTAAACGTAATCTTTGGGTTAAGATGCTTTCAAAAAGACGTCTATTTAGCGGAGTGGTATGTATATCTAATTTCCCTTACCTCATAACATGTAGAAAGACGGCTCTGATACCGCCAAAAAGGGCTTTCTGTACCCTCTGAACAAAAAATTTAAATTAAAATTGTTTTAAGGGGAAGCTGGTCTTGGTGTAAAATTAATTTCACATATCTGCGTACAAGCACACTGGGGATCCAACGCTTTTTTGTAAATAGTCCGAGATATAATTTAGGCAGAAAAAATGTAAAAACATTTAAGAGCCAACTTCATACAAATAAGAGCTTAGAAGTAGTCGAAGGCAAGGCAATACTATATCGAATTGGGCTTAAACTAATGGACAAGCCCAATGACCCTACCCTTTTTTGCTTGCTACAATTTTTTTCGGTTATAATCGTTGAATGTTAAAAATATAGTTTTCCTTAACTTTATTTTTACCCATGTGTTTCCCACAACAGCCTTGGCTATTTATACCATTAAGTGCCTAAGCTAAGACTCTCCCCATCTCCCGTGTCAAATCATAGTAAGTTAAGCTGCTTTTCTTAAACGATGTAGATAGTCGTTGTTTACCTTCCCAAGGAACTCCATTTAGTTGACAAGATAAATGATTTTGGATTCATCAAAAGGTTACAAAATAAAATTACTATAAAATAATTGTTTTTAACAAAAATATGAATGCTGCGAATTCGTTAAAAATGAACTCTTTAAAAGCAAATGTATAAGAATGCGCATAGTAAAAGGTGGTTTTGAGAAAAGTCCAAAAAGATTCGTTAGCAAAATTTTATTCTAAATGATGAAATTACATTTCTCAAAAATTTGTCTTCAAAAAATTGATGAAATAAACTGAATGGGTTATGATTTTTTTTTTTTTTTTTTTTTCAAATCTGTACGCGCAATATGAATAGTGATTTTAGTTTTTTTTTTATGAAATTAAATGAAAGGGATCAATAACACGAATCATTCAATAGGGGGCGACAACAACACAAGAACTACCGAAAATATTTCATTTTATTATAGTTTTTGTTAAGTCTTTTGAAAAATCTTCTAATTTTCTTATTTCGTTTTTCTGTCATTCAAAATTTAGCCAATTCAACAATAATCATATTTTGTTAACTATAGTGTGAGAAACTATAGAAGAACTAAGGAGAAAACATGTTTGCCAATTATTAATATTAAATAAATCAATAATGTAAATTAAATGGATTAAAAATATAAAACAACAAAACAAAATTATATATATAATTATTTAACAACAAAAATTAGAAAAATAAATTACACATTTAAGGAAAAAAATTTACATTAATTTAGAAAACAAGAAAAAAATTGTTATTTTTTTAAAAATTTTAGTTTCTTTTTTTTTCTTGTATCTCTTTTTTTGAATTTGTTTTGTCATCTTTTTTCTTTTTACCATGATTACAGCGCCGCCCGCTATTATAACACGGGCCGTATGGGAGACTTGTCCCTCACCATTGCGTGCAATACAGGTGTACTCTCCGATGTCCTCGTGTCTGATGGTGGAGATCCGTAGCTCGGTACCATCATTAAAGATGCCAACAGTAGAGGATGGATCAACGGGATTAGCATCTTTGTACCATAAAATCTCTGGTGTTGGTGTGCCATCGGCTTGGCAATTTAGAATAATTGAATCACCTGAAAATAAAAATTTTTCGATTGCTTATAATTTCAATAGTAAATAAATATTCTTAACAAAGTAGAAAAAGCTGTTTTTTATTATTAAAAGATCGAAGTGGCACCTTATGCTCAGAACAGAGATTTTGGTAAACAATTCCCAAATACAGATGCAATATCTAAAATTCATATGATTTCAAAAATTTCACAATGTTTTGTAGAAAACTTAACTCCTTTTTTATACCCACATTAATTGGTAAAAGAGCGATGCAATAATACGAGAATTCTGTTCTTAAAATGCAAGTGAAATCCAGCACCGCCTACAATGCTCGGCTTCCTGACATAAATTATTCTTTTTGTATAGTGTCTTCGTTTCTTTGTCATTTTGTTAGTCCTCTGTACAAGGGAATATGCATTCTGCTGTTCGTTCCCTCTTGGATTGGTGAAAAGATGCGTCAACAAACTAACCCTATCGTATGCTGCGCTTTAACTCCTTTAACCTCCTGAAATAACATTATTATAGCCGGATTATCTAGCAGGAAAATGAAAAAACAAGATCCCGACACAGCAAACCGAAACAATAGAACCACTAAAGAAGTCTCTCTATGTGTGTATGTATATCACGGGGAGTGTTGAATTCTTTAAGGATAATGATTAAGCCACCATAGAAGATAAGCGCACAGCAGGAGCAGGTACGTACAAACTTCAAAAGGAAAATCTTGGACTAGTGGAGTGTGGAGGATAGCCTGTTTTCTTGGCTGGGTGCGGATGGCCAAGTCAGAGCATAATTATTAAGCTTCGTGCCTGAAGCAGCATGAAATGACACTTCCTTCCTGAGATTACATCCTGCTGTTATCTACTTGAAAGTAATTTCCCTACGATGTTTCTTTTCTTCTTCTGGGTTGTTTATCCTGGTGTTTCCTTGTCTATTTTTTTTCCTTTGCTTTAATGCCTCAACGTTGTCAGTTTATAAGAGAGTGATACGTAGATACAAACTTTTACATTTTGTAGTCTCCATCTTCTTGGACGGGTTAGTAGATTGCTTTGCCATCCGAAGAAGTCTTTTTTCATTCCTTTTTAGCTTTTATCGTATGAATAGTCGTATGAAGGATGTCAAGAGACAAAAATGTTGCACGCATTGAAATGTCCATCTAACTATGTAGCAGCAACATGCAGCACTAATGTCCTTAAGTATGCTTTGACTTGTTCATCGCTTTCTGTTTCCTTTTCTCCACCCACAGTTCTGGTGTGTTATCCTGTTTAGAATCCTCGAGCGTTGAGCAAAGCTTTGAATCTAAAGTGTTATATATTTCACTCATTCGGTGCCGAGGAAGAAACGATGATGTTTCTTTTGCCTTCAAGGGGTTTATTTACAAAAAGGATATGCTGACACTTAGCAATAGTGGTAGTTGTTCAAAGCTGACATTTGTCATTAAACTTATGATGGCGCTTGCCATGGGGATGCTTGCAATCCTTTAAGATGGGAAGTGGATTATGCTTTCCATGTTCCGGGCCATGTCATTATTTTTTCTCTGTTTTCGAGTTTCAGCACACATCCACTTGCAGTCCTTGGTCTTTGGTGCTGCTTTATGCTGGATGATGTACGCTTTCGTATGACAAGTTGCAATATTATTTGGCAGGCTCCTTTCGAATATCCAACCGTGTGTTGTGTATTTTATGAGCCTGCACCTGGAGTAATAATTCATGATGGAGCTTATGCGTTGTTAGTTGGGTTGTTCTTGTTACGGCTTCATCGTCCTTGGGTGCGCATGGAGGAGACATTGTCAAATTGTATGACTGACAAACTACTTGCAGAGTTGGCAATTTATGCTGGCTGTTAGGATAAATTGAGTTCAAGTAGATGGGGGGAGGCGGCAAGGATCCAAAATGCAAATGGATATGGATACACTCATAGTGTATAGCATACATAGCACTTGAAAAGTTGGCAAAAATGACTCAAGTCGGTGTTTCTCGAAATGCTCGTATACACTGTATTATATTGAAGGAAATGAAACTGACATTTTTATGTCACATTCAGAGGAAGTGGGTTTCTTTGGATTAGCATACAACGAGTGCCGAAAGCAAAGCAAACACAAATTAGGATCGTTTGGGACACTTTCAAATTCTTGGCCAAAATAAAAAAATAAACTTAAGGAAAATGAGGTTTTTTCTTTGTAAATGGCCTTGTTGAATCGGTTGTATTTGAGATGTTTCTTTATGGTTTGGCTTATAAATTTAAGAAAGTAAATATGTAAATGAGAACTTCAAGGTTACTAAGCAATTTCTCTGGTTCTCATAAAGCCTTCAGTGCATTTACAAAAGTTATTCTCTTTAAATCCGTTTCGTTAGACCCTGAATGTTGGGACGCTTTGAGATGCCTTTTAGAAGAAAATTTAAAACAGCTTCTGAAACATATATTCTTGAGGGCCTATTATTGGATTATTGAGTGCACATTCAAACCCACGTCTAAGCTTTACAAGGAGAGAAAGAATGGCGTTTGCTTAAATCGATTAAGTAGTTATAAGTCAATTTTTAATAATAAAATCCACCTTTGGAAAGCGATCCAAACATCGTTTGCAAGAGCGTCACAAATCCCTCTGCTAGGTTTCAGGTTACATAGATACATTTGCAAGTTCTAAAGCAGACGAGATAACCTAGAGGGGTGCAGACCCAAAGCCTTCTCTTCATTAATATTTCTTCCCTTTGATTACCACGTTGAAAAAGGTGTTCACCTCAAGTCTGTTTTTGGCTTACATATACGCACCGTTTGACGTATGGTTAGAACTGGTAGATATAGGCAAAAGTTTTACGCTTTCAATATTCCGTCCTCCTTCCAAGTGAAAAGCTTGGAAGGACCGGTTCAGCTGTACTTGTGCAAGCTTGCTCTTCGATTGCATCCTCTTTTCGAGATGCGACACGCCTTTCAACGCGAAACATTCTTTGTAACTGCGCTTTGAAACCTTGTTGGTAGGATTGAATATGCCACGACCAGATGAGGAGATACTCCGTACTCATCGTTTGCATCGATATTGATGTCACTTTTATAACGCGATATTTGGAAGAAGCATACTACACGGTGTAAACGAAACATTGGTTCAATGAATTAAGGCAATTTTAATGCATGGGACGATAGCCCTAGCAGGTTTTGACAAGTGCATCATAACTGGGGTAAATAAGGTTTGCCTGCAAGGTGGTGGTCTGTCTCCCTTTTCATATGTTGCTGGTTGATGTCGACTCTCTCTGCTTTCGGATCTCAGCCTTCCTGCAACCGGAGCACAAGCTTTCTCGGATGATGTCGCTATTCTTTTTGTTTTATGTCGGCTCAAAACTAAGAACTGTCTGCTCTCAAGCGTAGGGATCCCTCGACTTGATCGATGAATGGTGCACCCGTAATGGGCTTTCAGGAAATACTCCTGTTGTTCTTATTATGAGAATGAGGTCACTGGTCAAACTCAACTTGTGCTTTAAGGTGTCATTATGCCGAAATCCGGTAAAGTTAAATAATACTCAAGCACGTTAAAATCCAAAATCGAAAAAGCGCTGTTAACATTCTGGCAGTGTAGAATAGGCACTTTTGGTGAAAGCCAATCCAAATCGCGGCTAAAACACCTTGTGATTTAGTGGCCACGGTTTGCTCACAACAACACGCACCTCAACAACAACAAGAGGATGAGTCAGTACCGTCAACGCACCGCTACAATCTACGCAGCCGTTTCCCGTCGTGGTGAGTTTCATAATAATTGTGGTCATCAAAATTAATAAACTACGCGACTTATTCAAAAATTTAGTGAAATGATACTATATACGAGCAAATTAGCCAGTATATCTCCGAATCCTTACCCCAGTTAATTACTCGAGCTCGACAGCAGTCAGTTGTATAATTTGCTTATGAGCCTGCATACATTGTTTCATTTTTAAAAGCTGCAAGAAAGTTTGCTGCCAGTAATATTCTGGTACCTGGCTTCTCTCTATAGTCTATGTAGGTAGGCGAAAAAGACCCTGTTCGCTCCATTGAGACTTCTGAGATATCTCTAGTATTAAGCTTAAGCTATGTCCCCACCGGCAATAAAATTCGGATTAGCATGAGAAGATTAAAAATAAATCCCAAAGTGGCTCCACCGGGCAAATATTTAATTTGACACGAATACTATTTTTTTGTCATTTTGGCCGAGAGTGGCGATGTAATTTTTCAGAGGAAGAAGATTTTTGTTGTGATCCAAATTCCAAAAGATATCGTATTTGTAACAGAACTGTCATACGTTTCAAAGGTTGCGAAACGGGTTGCGAGTGGCACAAAAGAGGTTTGTGAAAAGGGTGAATGAGATTGATGAGGGGTTTCTGTTTTAATCGCCGAAAGGATTTGTATTTGTATGGTAAAAAGAGATTTTGAGATTTCAGGGAGAATAGTTGAGGATTTTTGTTAATCGCGGACTACTGGAGACAAGGTTTCGTGCGGACTGTATTAGACGTCCTGATAAATTGGCTTGTGGACTGCGTCTTTTACTTTTGATCGAATGAAATAAAACTATTTAGGCCCGTCATAACTATTGTCAGTTGTACAATATAATTATTTTTTTAAATGGAGGTTAAATAAAAATTAAAAATAGTATCAACTCACCTAAATTAACGTATATAATATCTTCTGGTGTAACACTAAAACGTGGCGGTGCATGTACATCTAAATGGAACCATGTACCGTTCTTATGCTGCTTGGGATCACGATTTAAGAAAACAACTTTACACTCGTACCATCCCTGATCCGATTCCTTGATATTGGTCAAGTTGAGCGATGCCGAACCGAATGGTGAGTCCTGTGACACACGAGACACGCGGCCCTTGTATCCTTCTTCGATGTGCTCCGGATAGCTCTCGTACCAAATGTATATGGGCAAATCAGATCCCTATTTGTGATTTTATTCAAAAGAAAACATTAATAGTTTCGAATCAATTTGAGTTTCTCATGATCATAATTATGTTGTTTTTTTTTTCTTAAAAGTACAATAAAATTAAAACAAAATTGTATAAATATATTTTTTTTATCACTATGAAAGCGCAATATGTATAATGTATAAAATAATTTTATTAACTGAATTTTCTATACAATATATGATACATTGAATGCGAATGCTGATTTAAGTTGTAATTTGTTTTGTTAAATATTAAATTAAGCAATAATAAAAACACATTTTCATGCATAAATACAAAACAAACAAGCGGCTGTCATAATAATGTCCTTTTATTGGTGTAGATAAACAACAAAATTGCTAAGATGTTAACGTTATGGCATATAAAATTATGAGCGGCCATTTATTTATCTTTTCCTCGTGCAATAAATGCCATAAATATTATATTAAAAAAAAACCCTAACCGCAAATGTCCTGTGTAATTAGTTTAACACAGATTTTGGTGCTGCGTCTATAATTTTTTATACAAAATAAATTACAGGCAACTTTGCAGCATTATACCTGTACATATTCTATATTATTGTCCTGTCGGGATATTGGCATGCATTTAACCTGCAAAATTAATAGGTAATCATGTTATTTTTATTTTATTTCTACCCCACGTGCCTTTTATTCGTGCCGAATACAAAATTCACTGCATGATGGCAATTTTTTTATGCTTATAATGGTTGACGGTGTTCGGTTTGAGGTTTTTGTGAGCTCGCGTATGTGGACGAATTTTCGCCCCTCTCCCCCTGTTTGGGGTTTGATGTATACAATTTCGGAATTGATTTTCTGTTTTTTTTTTTTTTTGTGATATTATTCCCTGCATAAATTACACGGATTCCTTGAAAATATTCATAAACCAAGCGGAAACGTGTTTTATGGGGAAAAGTAAGGCTTCCAATATAGCACGCAATCATTATACCATAGGCATACCATACTTTTTGGCAATTATTTTTGACGATCGAAATGTTTTTATTGAAATTATTTATGCATGTGGTCATACATTTTTTTGATACTAGTTTTTCATGTACAACTACAAAGACCTCAGTTGAGGATTTTTGGAAGCATGGCCTAGTTTAATTGAAGCTATTTCAGGCAAAATTTTTTACTAAATTAAAAAAAAACAATAAAAGTTTTTCTGCCGCATATGCAAGCGACGCAATTTTCTAAAAATGGAAGAAGTAGATTGAATTCAGTGAAAGAGATTTCACTTTTCTATGGTTACAAAAATTAACCCTCATAGAAGCTTTTGGAACTTTGCTTTTTGTGTATCAATGTTTCTTTCAAAATAAAAATATTTTTCTTATGTTTCTTTGTGCAAGTAGGCAGCTGTATAACACAAACTTTTTCTTTTTTACTTAAAATTAAGATTAAACCGACTTTGGGCTGATTTTTACGTCTTATCTACGCCTACAACGTCATAAGAACTGAAATCGACTCCAAGTTCTAACCCATATCGCATGTGAAAAAAATAAAGTCATAAATATTTAATATGTTAACTTTTTATGTATATTTTATATCACAAATTGATTTGTGTGCTTCGAAGAGTTTTTTTTTTCTTTTTACTGCTATGTCATCATAATCCCTGTAGGACAATCCTTTTTGGTAGCACAACGAAGCGCAAAATATAATAGCTTTTAGGCCGACAAAGATGGATATTTTATCGCTAAGATAGGGTCGTAAAAAATGTTTTTCATGTTGCGTTTTGGTCTAGAGGTAATTAAGTAGCGGGTTACTTTTGGATGCTTTATTTCTGATAAGAAAAGCTGTAAAATATTAATTTGAGTGGATGGGGAATGGATTTTGTACTGGTTTATCTAAAGTGCCAATAGAGATTTTTTAACTTTCATTTTTAATGTTTTGCGTTGACTTTGACTACTGGCCTTACAAATACAAGGCAGAAAATTATAAAGAAATAATTAAGGAGTGTAATGACTATCAGTTTCTTCAAGATTCTCTTTTTAATGTACAATCACAAAGTGTAAATTTAAAATTGAAATTGAGAAAGACACTGAAAAGTCTGGTTAAATACCCAGCCAACACCAGAGGTACAACCTTTCAAAGTTCTGTTTAACTGGTCTTACAACTCGTTTAAGTTGTGGCTGTTCGATCAATTTTTTTACCTATTTCAATGCACTTCTTGCAAAATATTGCACTTCTTACAAATTGCTTTGGCAAAGGGCTTATAAGATCCGTCAAGTAAAGGAAAGTTATTCACTTTCTTTTATTCCAATTTTGTTCACTTTAACCGTTGACGTACCTGTTAATAGCAAATCCTTGTGCATTGCAATGCTTAGTTGATTTGTGCTGAATGACTACATAAGAAGCTGTAGTCAAGGCAGGACATTACATTAAAAATAAATTAGCTTAATTTTAAAACTAAAATTTTAAGGTTTTTAGGCCAGTTTTAACACCATTCGGAATATGCTAATGGAGACCTCGCTTTTGAGAACCCGATTCTTAACAAACACTCATTCAGTAATCGAATAGATTGGGGAAAACACGAAGAAATGTGCCTGGATAATACCATCACAGAATTTGAGATTTGACTTAGTTTCAGTAAAAAAGATCAATACTATGAATTCAGTGAATGACAGCAATTGACAGTCAACATCCTTTTTCAACTTTTGGCTGGGTCATAATATTGTCGCTTCTTGTAAATTTTTTCAGGTTTGCAAGACGTCAGCCAGCTTACTGTATGGTGCAAGTCGGACTCGGAGGCTCAAAAATCTCTTTTTTCACAGCTCACCCCTGTTAAGGTCTGCCAAACCTTTGGAGAGTAAAATTTGTTACGAATCCTTTTGAAGCTCCTTTCGGAGTGACATTAGAAATTATAAGTGTTCTTGCAAATAACGTAAACAATATGTTTCTCAATTTGTTTGACTGCTCTATAAGACTTTGACTATTTTCCATCTACGTCGAATGTGTTTCATGCAATTTTCATAAATTTGTTTGCTCTTTTATTTTTCTCACATTTTCTACTAGCAGAAAAAATCGGTATTAAGAAAATGTTGTTTCTACACACCAACGCCAGCCGTCTCTCAGTGTTTTTGCACACCTTTGTCATCCCCTATGTAAATGAAACCGTATGCATATTTTGCTAATATGGGTATAGTGAATAGGTACATTTTTACTCCCTATTTCGCTTGGATCCTCCTTTCTGTCTACTCTATTTATATTTTTTCAACCGACTCCGCATGAGCCAACGAAAAATCTCCCAACAGAAAATGGGGAATACCACATAGTTCAACGCTCACCATTCTATCTGTACGACTCGACACTTGTATGCTCGCGCGAAAAAAAAATTTCCAGGTGTCCTGCTATGGCTTCGCAAGGCGAAAAATGCATTATACAATACATACATAAAAACCGACCAGCGGAAATTTGGTCTCGAGCCACGGATTCAAATTGCATGAATTTTTTTTTTTGATATTTTTATTTTGAGATAATTAAAAGTGGTTGCACTCGTATATTGTGTTAATTTATAGCCATAGTGTTACGTGTGCAGGTTCTTTGCAAGGATATTTTATTATTCATATTCAAACAAATTCAATTTATGGGTTCTACCAGTTTCCCAACAAGGATATATGTTTATACGTGTACGTTTTTCATGTATTCCGCAGCACAGGTTTATCATTAATTACTGCGGGTTATATAGCTGGTATATTTTTATTTTGTTCGTTTTTGTGGCAGTAGATACTTGATACAAAGTTAAATAGCCACGTAGAATGTGACTTCAATTAACGAGAATTTATGTGAAATGTTATAATATGTTGCATGAAAAAAAAACTAAATAAATTTTAAATTTATTTTAAATTTGCCAAAGAAAAATGCTTTTTGCCTGCAACCATTTTCGTTTCTATCTCTTTTACGGTATTGTCAAAGGACTAATGACTGCAAAATTAAGAACCAGAGCACAGAGGCTAAAACGCTTAAGGATACAAGCAGGAAAACGTCAGATGTTTGGAAGACTTGCCTGTATTGCTATTACAGGGGCTTTGTTCACCTGCCCCATGCGGCAACATATATAGAACCGTTATAAGACTAACAACCCTAACGTAAGAAAGATGACTGAAACTCAAGTTCAACTGTTCAGTGGAACTGGAAGGTTTAAGGGAATTACAGGAAATGCTTTTTTGGACGATCAACAACGGGCCTGCGTGGGTATAAAATGCACATCAGTTCCAGATACACCTCGAAACTCTTGTACTTCTACAAAACAAGTATTCTTTAAAATTCACTACCTGGTAATGTTTTTCTTGCTACCTTAAAACTCCAAGTATTTAAGAGGAGAATTATTTTTCAACAGTTTGGGGCACTTGGTCTGGTTCAATGTTATCGGTTGGCCTAACCTGAGAGTAATAAGCGCACAAAAATAAGAAGGTATGCAAATCATTGGGTCACCTGGAATTTTCGAACTCCGATCTAAGGAGAGACGTGTTTTTAACTCTTCCTAACTCCATAGCGTGAGCTACGTTTTAGCTGTTTCGGTGCCCTTTGTAAAGTGAATTTTTAATGTAATGTTCTTTCTGACCTTGAGCCCATTTCCCTTCTGGGGTTGCTGGTCCCTAATTTGGCGCCTCCCCAGGTGGCAAATAGGAGAGTGCTCACCAGATATGGTGGAAACCGGTATGGAAATATCCGGGGCGGACAAAAACCAGTAACAAACGAAAAATCCAGAAGCGTCTGTCTCAAAATGAGCGGCTTCCTAGTCGGCGTCGGTTACCCAGGTTAGGGTCGGCCAAATACAAAACACCTTTTGCTCTTCCAATATGCAAATAGAATTGACTACAATTAGATGCATGACAGATGTTTCTTATGAAAGCTTTTGCTGGTTATACCATTGCTTTTCTTGGTAAAGGCATAACACTTGCGGGGGTAAGCTTTGGTGTTTCTGTGCAGAGGTTTCATATTTGGCTCATCAGCATTTGTGTTGGATCGAGAATAACTTTCTTGTTCTATCTTTTCTATCCCCGAATTCTGTCCGCTCGCGATGTGCTATGCATTTTAAGGGAAGTTATAACCCTTGATTAAGAGAATATTATTAAAAAAAAGCTCACCAAAAGAAACACCACAATAATGTTTTGGTGAACTATTGGAATTAGATATATCTGACCATGTAAATAATCGCCTTGTCATAGGTGGTGCTGGGTTTGAGTACAAAACAAAGTGGTGTGGTGCGAATCAATTTATTGGTCGATTACAGCGAAGGCGTGGTACATGTCTGGAAGATACCTGGCAGCGGATCAATTATTGTAGGACGCACAAAGCTCGTATAGCAGCTTCTTCGGGAGCAAGCAGAAATGAGCTCAAGCCATTTCACACAAAAATAACATTCAAATAACTGTTCATACTGTTCACAAGAGTTGATCCGGGATTAAATTAAAGGTAGTACCTATTTATTTTAAGCTATTTTTGAATATAAAAACGTTTTCGCACGGAACCGTTCTTGCGTATCACTAAATTTTTTGCATCTTTTTGAAGGCTCTATTTTTTCTGTTGCCTGCCGTCTCCATTACGAAACTACGAGTTTCTAAAAATTTAACTAAAATACGGCAATAAATAACTAGTTATGCTTAGTTAAGTTTCTGAATTTTCCTTGGATATTTGACGCATTCTATTTTTTTATTTATTTTCACAACTAAAAATTTGGTTTTTTTCCCACAAAAAAAAGTAGCAGAAACGCCTGGCAAAACAATATGATCACACTGGAAATGAATCACTCAACCCCTTTTTCAACATCCCTCTTAAAAACAGTAACCTATGTATAAATCTTTTTATTGGAACTTTTCTACTTTTCTTTAAAACGATTCACGTTTTCCTTTTTATCCTGGTACAACCTCCACTTGTTCTAAGTAGATATTTTTTAGACTACTAAGTACTTTTTTTTTATTTCTACTACATCGGCTATTTCTTGTTGAAAGTCGCAAGCTCACTTGTTTGTGACGCTAGCTCATACCTACTCTACAATGTATTTATTAGCTCAATTTACGACCGCACTCTACGACAAGCTCAATCAGCATTTCTGTCCTGAAAAGCAATTACTTAACGTCACGTATGCTCAATCACATAACCAAAGGCCAGTTAATGACTATGATTGAAGTGTCTAATTCCCAATCTATCTCAAAACCACCAATTTCTGAGAAATTATTTTTCACCACCGCTAACACAAAACTAGGACACACCACACAAATAAAACTCATCGATATCCTTTCCCCCCAGCAATGTGCCAATGACAAAGCCGATTACTATCATTGCCATTCATCCAAATATGAGTATACTTTAGGGGGTGGTACACACACACACACACACAGAAAATATAAGAATAACAACATATCTATGTATGTCGTTAGTGTATAGGAAAATCCTAAAACAAAACTTTCACCATTAATATTGCATTTATCACGATTGTGAAATTTAAGGACGAAAATGTCGACCAACATTCCTAGACTCTGGCCATCCAATCACCTTTACCCAAAGCAGCCACAAATTCTATGACACTATTTACAGTTGCTGTGTCGCCGCCACACACAAACACACTTAGGTTTCAGGATGATTGGGTGGAAAACCACCGACCAGCCATCACAAGGATATAATAACGATAATAAATTTATCCTATTTTGATGGAGTGTCCTAATGCTTCTGACAAACATATACAAGTGCACACCACACAGCTAAATACATCCACACACACGGACGGCCTTGCTCATAAGTGCCACAAACATTTTCGATACTAAATTTTACTTTTACTAGCAAAAACTATTGCTCGGACTATCTGGGGACTCATAAAGCAATTCCCAGGCCACTAGAATAGGTATATATAATAAATACTATAGAGCCTTATATCCTTCATAATGCGCTACGTGTGTTTGTGTATCGTCTGTATCCATATGTAATCGAAACAATAATTTATTAATGCATTTGTATGATGTGGTAGAATTGACTATTATTTTGACTTATGAATAGAAGAGCTTAAGTGTAATGAAGGGATTCTTTTGAAGTTTGTATGCTTGTATGGGTGCGTCGCTCACAAATTCTGATTAATATTTATATTAGCAATTCCGAATGCCGAACGTAGCACTATAATCTACAGATGGGGCTACAAAATCTGTTTCGGCAGAGCATCTATTTGGAGTGATTTTGGTAAACAAATTGACAGGTCTGATTTATGCGGGCAACGAAGCAGCCTGGGAGGGTGTCAAAATTTTGATATATGACATTCAATGCGATAGTTGCATTAGGATTTTTGACAAATTTATCATTTGGTAAAGTTATCATGCTTAACGGGCATAGGCAGGCATATAGGTATGTTGGGATAAAGGTATGTATACTGCATAGGTGTGTTTAGGGCTAATGTAAACAACTATTGATTGATATTTTTTATATGAAAGTTTGGGGAAAACGAGGTGTGAACAAACAGATTCACATTTTTGCTACTGTTTCTTCAAAGCTTCGAACATTGTTTATCTTGTAAGAGAACTAAAAAGGGCTTACTTCAACTCCTTTCTAGTTATACCCTCCCAAGGGTATATAAGTTTTATAGGACAGCTTGGAATATAGAGAAACAATGACCATAGAACTCTTTGACCTTTTAGAGATATGATCGAGACCGAGAAGTAAGCGGATTGCTTTGATCCGCCCACAGCCACGCCCAAACTTGACTTTAATGTTAGACACTCTTAAATTAACATTAAGTTAGGGAAGGCGTGTAGGAACTTTCATCATTATGACCTTTTGCTTAAGTAAGAAAAAATATAGTAACTTGAAGCTTCAATTGGGAATTTTATTCATGAGAGCGGATCAAGGGGTCCTAAAAATAAATAAAAGGTCCAAGGACTAAGGTTCCTTGACGATATTTGGTACCATTTAGTCTGATGGGTGATAACAACAAACTTTGCGAGAGCTTCTGACATGTCATTGAAACTCTTCTGGAGGGAACCGCCACAGAGGACAACCTCGTCTAGAGATAGGAACTAGTGTACGTTCGTTTGCAACAAAAAGCAATGGGGTTGGGACCGGGACAACTAGAAACTAGCATTGATTGAAGCCAATTAGGTTCACCTGAACATTATCGCCTTGCAAGTGGAAGTAATACAGCTTTTTGGTCACAGTACCCGCTGTTACATGAATTTTATTGAGCTCAAAAATTTTTTGGTCTCAAGTTCGATTTTGGCTCCGGCTTTGGACTCGAGCATTTTAAAAGTGTAATTACCACACGCACACCCCGTTTACATTAAGCAACTCAAAACCTCTCTCTTGAAATTCTGTGCAAAAACTACATAAACGTGGTTGATATAGGCTTTAATTGAATCATCATTATTTAAGAACGAAAATCCAAGCCTAGGACGTCCGAAAACTGCTGAAACTCCTAAGCCAAAGACTCCAAAGACGCCAAGGCCGATCAATAGTGCGAGATGGGCAAAGGAGGCGTCGACAAAAGGCGTAAAAGCTCCACAAAAGAGCGGCGCCAGTTCAAGTGCAGCGGAGAAACCGCCACTGATCGGACCAAATTCATACGCACAGGTTGCGGCAAACGAAAACAAGGCAAGATCGCCCACAACAGACGCAGTGTCTCAGATCCTCGCTGTAATCTTGGAAAAACTTGGAAGGATCAGACTAAAATCAACAAACTTATATTTGACAAACTGAGCAAGCTCGAGTTTAAGCCTCAAAAAAATTACAAGAGCGCATGAATATGAAACAGTTATTTAAAAAACTAACAAACGGCCTTCAGAATAAAATAGACGAACTAGAAGATGATGATTACACTTAAGCTCTTCATGATTACGGAAACTCACCTTAAAAACGGGTCTAGACCCAACCTTAAAGGTTACAATGACTATCACGCACATCACTCTTCACGAGATTCGAGAGAAGGATCCTCCCTCTACATTATGAACTGCATAAAAGCACTTCAAGAGCACAAAAGTTGAGCTAGACTCTATGCAGATCAGTTCAGTTTCTGTTAAAATTGACTGCTTAGATTATAACATTGCATCTTGTTATTTCCTGCCAGTATATAGACTGGTGGAAGACGATCTTGATCGTATGTATGACTTCATTGGGTCCAATTTTATCATTGGGGGTGACTTTAACGCGAAGCATACTTTTTGGGGCTCACGATGCAATTCAACAAGAGGCAGATTACTGTACAAAAATAGTATGAAGCGTGGGGTGGACTTTTTCTCCACGGGTAAGCCAACATATTGGCCAACCGATAGGAATAAAAAGCCTGACCTTGTCGACCTTTCCATCGCTAAAGGGTACCCAAAATACCTTACGCGAATCGAAGAGTATTATGATCTTTGCTCAGACCACTCAGGTGTAATCTTGAAGATGGCTGGAAGACTGGCGAAAATAGAAAGAGCTAGCAAAAACATGAACTAGGACGCCTTCAGAAAGGACTGTAGGGCATTACGTACAACATATCCGATCGAGATCGAAGAATTGATTCGTGAAAAGAGAAGAGCGCGTAGAAGATGGCAAGGCACGAGGGCTCCCCCTCAAACAAAACCCTCTTGAACCACCATCTCTAACAAACTGAAAGGAATATTGCAAGATTTTAAAAGTCGTGAGACCACTGAATACCTTAAAGGCTTGTCGGCGGTTAGGAGCTCAAACTACTCGCTGTGGAAAGCAGTTAAGTCTATCAATACTCGGCACCAATAAAAAAAGCTAACGGCGAATGGGCAAGAGAAGACAAAGAGATAGCGAATTTTTTTGAAGAACGTTTAGAAGAAATATTCAAGCCTTTCGACGGTCCGCCGTTGGTTTTGACGTTGGTCTGACGTTTAAAACAAAAACGCGAAACCTAATAACTTTAGAATGAAAAAAGTTTCGTTAGTTGAACTCCGACAGACAATAAGCAAACTTAAAAATAATAAGGCCCCGGGTTACGACCTGATCACTGGCGAAATATTGAAAGAACTACCAAAAAAGGCACTAGTCAAGCTACTTTATATGATAAACGCTTCTCTTAGACTTCTATACGTTCCAAGGCAATGGGAAGCTGCTGAAGTCATTATGGTTCCAAAACCGGGGAAATGTACAAATGATAAAAAATCTTACAGGCCCATATCCGATAATATCGAAAGTATTCGAGAAACTTCTGCTGAAGCGATTACAACAGAAAGACGCTTGATCCCGGATTCCACAATAAATCAAGTCTACAGAATAACGCATGAAATTGAGCCTTAGAAGGGAAAAAATATGTTCAAGTGCTTTCCTCGACGTATCGCAAGCCTTCGACAAGGTATGGCACGAAGACTTGAAATATAAGCTGTGGCAAAACTTGCCGGAAGAATTGTTTAGAATATTGAAAAGCTATCTTGAAAGCAGACTCTTTCGTGTTAGGTGTATTACTGAATACTCGAGTTTCAAGCAAATTCGAGCTGGAGTACCCCAGGGAAGTGTCCTCGGTCCGACCCTGTTTCTGTTCTACACAAGAGGCATGCCACTAGATAACGAGACAGTCGTGGCCACGTTTGCGGACGATACGGCCATCCTGGCAACAGGTGAGTCATCAACAAGAAACCTCCAACGAGCATTGAACAGAATTTGTGTCTGGACGAAAACCTGGCGAGTCTCTCTTAACGAGAACATGTCTACGCATGTGAATTTTACTTACAGAAGGGTTAACAATTTACCCTTGTTGATGAAAAGAAACATTCACGTTAATAAAGCCTGACGCGTAATACTTCAGCCTAAGATAATGTAGGTACTTGGAGCCTGTAGACACAAAATTAACTTATGAGAGGATAGAAGAGGTATTGAGTCTAATCTTATGCGAAAGAGATCTGTTGGTGTTAGATAGGTGTGGGGTGCCGTGGCGTAGTGGTTAGTCTCGCCGGAGGTCTAGGTTTGAATTCTGCCATCGTCACCTGAAAAAAAAGACTTGTTCTTTTTTACGGTCCCCACCTCCGCGAGGGTCTGACAAGCCCTCCGAGAGTATCATTTGTCTTGAAAAACTTCTCAAAGTGCCGTTCGGATTCGGCAAAAAATTGTAGGTCCCCTTGTATGTAAAGAAATTAACACACCAGCATACACTGTTGAGAATTTGGCCCTGGTTCACCTCGAGCTGTTGCGCCACTCTATTTATTTATTTTAGATCGGTACTTTCAGGTAGCTATGAAAGTACTTTATTTACTTTGTTTGTAGAGAATCTTAGCTGTAGATTCTCTACAAATAAAGTAAATTTTTTTTTAAGCAATCCACACTCGAAATTCAAGGGACTTTTTCGGGAACATGAAACATCCTTACTTTAAAAAAAAAAAATGCCTCAATAAAGCCTTGCGAAATTTCTTAAGCCTCTTTCCTGTTGCTGATTAATCAATTACATATTACCAAACAGCAGAAGAGCATAAATTTGTTTGCATACCATGAATTCATAAAATAAATTGGGATGGGATACAAAATCATTATCCAATCTGCGCACATGTGCACAAATACATCAGCTCACCGAGTCGTTAAAAACATACCAGCAATTAAATAAACATCAAGACAAAACTTTTACCATAACGCTTATTCTTTCTGATATTCTAGTCATTCATAAAAAGAAAAAGCCTGACAGTAAAGGCGTTCGGCAAGAGGCGAAAAAGTAATAGTCCCACGTTTAAGTCGGTAGGCCAGGATAAACACACATACATACATACATACACCAGCCCAAAGCGCATAAAAACTTCTGACGATAATTTTATTACGCAACAAAGGAAAAAGGAAATTTAAACGTGGGCGTATACTATCCCACTATGATGGTACACTCATCATATACACCCTCTCGCACCATCCTTGGATTTTGGGGATTTTCCTTACGAAAACTCTGTCCATCTTTTGGTTAGAACAATAATTACGGATATAAAACCACAGGGCGTAATAAAAACTGAAAGCAAAACAGTGAATCCTTCCACCACACCGCTCCTATATGCCATGCCATGCGTTGTCCTGTGCAGTGTTGTGAAAAGTTTTCACTACAATATTCTCTCTCCCAGCAGGATGTGTGCGACTTAAGTCAGACTATGACGGTACAATATACACTCGACATGTTATGTCTGTCTGATAAAACAGTAAGTGGTAGTTGTAGTGTGGTGTAGTTAAGAGTCCTCCTCGAAAAAGTTTCTCAAGAAACGTACACGTATATCAAGGGATCAGCCTTCGAGGACGTCCAGGACAGAAGAAAAACAAAACAATAAATTTATTTTAATTTTGGTATTGTATATTTTCCTTGAGATATACTCTTGGTGTGGTATGACTGGAAAGGACATCGTGTATGTAGGTACGTATAATGTATAGGTATGCAAGGATATGAACAACCAAATAGGGTCTGTTCTGGTCCGCCTAACTCAGAATTGGAAGTTTTACTCTCCATCATGATTTCTATTCAAAGGGATTCAGGAGATGATGATTAATTAAAAAAGTTTGGCCGCACTTATTGTATGAGTTGTGTTTTGAGCTGGCTTTTTTCCTGCTTCTGAGATCCTTATTGGACGGACAAAACAAGCCGAGAAAAAGCAAAGGAAAAAGCCCTTAAAATATCCTTCTTGCATAAGAACTTTATTGCTTTTTTTCACTAGTGCTGTTGGGTGTTGCTTTGTTTTTGTGCGGAGTAAGAAGCGAGCAATTCGAATTGGGGTTTTGAGGGCTTTGCCTACCTCAGGATCCTAGTTGTTAAAAAAGTTTCCAGGAAGGAAATGCAAACAATTTGCTTTATTTACCTACCTGCAGGGTTTGAGCCTGTAAACTGACCATTAGGGATATCTATGATTTGAGTATCAAAATAGAGGTCACTTGAAACGGTTTTTAAGGTCCCTTTTAGTTTTTTTTTACAGCAGCCTTTTAGTTTTTTTTTACAATAGGTCTGCTGAATCTAGTGAAATTTACGTCGAAATGTGTTGCAGGTGTCGCATGGGCTGACGTCAAAGAATTTACCAGTCACTTGCGTCAAATCCTTTTGCAGAACTTTCAATCAACCTACATCCCAGGGGTGGGCACTGAAGCGTTTGTCTTTTGTCCCGAATGAAAATATCAACGTAGTCTTTATATTTATTCGGCACAGCCAGCACATACATCAACTGATTTTTAAGACAAATGATAGATGATAGAGGATCGCCTGCGTGGTTGCTTTTTTAAAGAAATTCATCACTGTATAAAATCTACCTACTTCAATGATTTTTTATCATACGAAAATTAAGCTTACGAATATTTTAATCATGTCCTTGATTCCATCTGTCACATAACAAAAGCGTAATTAAAACCAATATCTACCACAGAAAAAACAAATTTTGATTGCAACTTATTTTTAAGTCAATACCACTCAACTAAATGGACACATCCCTCTCCTCGTTCAGCCTCATATCGATTGTGCGAATTAAATTGAACTTCGCTGCTCATTATTGATCCTTCCTAAAATGAACACGCTTTTTCTACTTATCCCCGCACAGTCAAATAAAGTCAGGGCCTGGTCATTTCGATGCCCATTTGTTTATTCAGGCTGTTTTTCATTCGGCCGATATGTAAATTTAAATGCATTTGCCACATAAAACCACAATGGCCTTCAAAGTCTGGTAGAAGCAAGCTATATGGGGCTTAATTCCTTTTTCTCATTCCAGTGTTCGGTTTTTATATCAGTTCTCTACCAGTCCTCAATCCAAAGGCTCAAACACTCATGGTGCTTGATTCCGCGAAATGTGTCCTTCACTAAGAAGGAGGCAAGCCCATGCAAAATGGCTAGACTGTGTGCAATTTGACATAAAAATTCTGGGTTATTAATAATACACAAATCTGATACAAGTAGATTATAATCCTACAAATGTGTCATAAGCTTATTCAAATCGTTTCGAGCACGACTGAAGCAGAAGAATAAAACAATATACAAACCCCCAATAGAGAGAGGACTCAAGTGTTCAAGTTTCGGTCTGGCAGACAGTCTGACAGAATTGAAATAATCACTCAAAATGAGGATCCATTTCTGTTTGTCCTTTGTGTGCCAAAAAGAGGAGAAAAATTGAAAACATTTTAAATGCTGCATAGTGCCGCAGTTTCAGTCAAAGGATAACAGAAATTGGCTTCGCAAAACATCAGACATGTACTATTTTATACGGCATTTATTCAAGTCAACCTTAAGCAACTTTAGACTCTATACAGAGATTCTTTTGCCTTGCTATACTGATATATTTTTAGGTATATTAAAGTTTTATTATCAATGCATTATGTTTTGTGGTACATGTAGTGTGAGAGTATATTAATTTCAATGCATAGTTTGTAACACAGTGAAAAAATCACCGGGGGTCTACCCTTTGACCCTTTGATATAATCAAGACCGACAGGTGAATCAATTAAGCCATGTCCATCCGTCCGTGTGTTCGTCTGTCTGCCTGTCCATATGTGTGAAGTTTTACGTCTTTTGAACTGAGCTTGAGCTTGGAGTGTATCTTGGTTCTTATTTTGTGCAGACAAAGTGTGAAAATTGGTTAAATCCAGACACGCCCACTACTGGCTTCAAAGTGAGACTACCCTTATTTCACATTTTCTTTCAAAGTGCCTCTGGTCAAGTTAAACAAGGCATTTGAACTCAAATTTTGGGGGCAGAGCAATATTGGCTCAAAACCTTTAACAAGGTGAAAATTGAACCGCACACAATATCGACCATGCCTACTTTTAACATGTAGATCTTTAAAAATTCAATTTCTCGGAAAGTTAGCTTCAAATCGAAAAAAATATTATGGCAAATATTAAAGATACTAGTAAAGAAGCCTGTCGTACGACAGGAACAACGCAGCACACATCGATTCAAAAATCGACACAAAAATTTGCCTGGCCCGTCCAAACCCCACGCGAGCCGACCACTCTCGCGGTGAGCTACCCAGTCACATAATTTGGACCTGCAAATAGCGCTTTGAATACCTATGCACCCACCACTTTATTGTAGGGGAACTTTATGTTTTTTACTTTTAACTTTTAACTTTTCATTTTTACCTTTTTACTTTTAACATAAAATTATATGCTTCACCTTTATGAAAGAAGCTCTATTATCGGTATTATAAAGTAGAAGAATATAACTTTTCGGTATTACATACCAGAGTTCCTAACCTGGTAAACCCAAGGAATTCTGGAGGAAGTGGGCAGGATCTTCAAAAATCCTTTATAAAGGGGGAGCATATCATTTTTCGGTACTACCAGGCCAGGAACTCCAATGAGCCCAAGTTATACTGTAATGAGCCCAAAGAATCCTGGAGGAAGTCGGTAGGAGGTGGAGAGATCCTTAATAACCGGGAAGCATATAATTTTCGGTTCTACCAGGCCAGGAACTCCAATGAATCCAAGTTATACCTTAACGAACCCAAGGAATTCTGGAGGAAGTGAGCAGGATCTCCAGGGATCCTTTAAAAAGGAGAAGCATATCATTTTTCAGCTCTAGCAGGCCAGGAATTCCAATGAACGCGAGTAATACTGTAATGAGCCCAAAGAATGCTGGAAGAAGTGGGCAGGAGCTGGAGAGATCCTTTATAAACGGGAAGCATATCATTTTTCGGTTCTACCAGGCCAGGAACTCCAATGAATCCAAGTTATACTGCAATGAACCCAAAGAATTCTGGAGGAAGTGGACAAGAGCTGGAAGGATCATTTAAAAAGGGGAAGCATATGATTTTTCGGTACTAACAGGTAAGGAACACCAATGAGCCCAAGGAATACTGCAACGAACCCAAGAAATACTCCAATGAGTTTAAAGAATTCTGAGGGAAGTAGGCAGGAGCTGGAGGAATCCTTTAAAAAGGTGAAGCAGTCAATTTTCCGGTGCTTACAGTTTAGGAACACCAATGAACCCAAGGAATACTGCAATGAAGCAAAGGAATATTGCAATGAACCCAAGAAATACTCCAATGAGCCCATGGAATTCTGGGGGAGTTGGGCAGGAGCTTTTCTATCCGGCCAGGAACCAATCCTTTTCTATCCGGCCAGGAACCAATCCGGCAAATGAGCCCAAGATATTTAAAAGTGGGCGTGGTCTTTATCTTTATCTTTATCTTCAATATTCGCCATAAATTTTTTTTTGATTTGCAGTGAACTTTTCGAGAAATCGGGTTTTTAAATACCTAACTTGTTAAAAGTGGGGATGGTCGATATTGTGGGCGGTCTAAAATTTGCCTTCTTAAAAAAATTTTTTCCTACGGCTTGTCTTACTTGGCCAAAAGGCATTTTGAAAGAAAATTTGATATAGAGGTTGTCTTAAGTTTCAGCTCTCTAGATTGATTTTGAAGACCTAAAACCTTTACACATACAGACGGACGGACCTACAAAGCTTAATCGATTCACCTGTCTGTCCCGATCACATCTCTAAAAGGTATTAAGGGTCTACGATGACTATTTCACTGTGCTTAAAACTATGCATTAAAATTAATGTACCCTGGGCCGGGTATAAACATTCAACTTGAGCAAAAATCGGGGTTATACTTTTTGCAAGAGACTTAAAAAAACAATTTTCTGAATTAAACCTCAACTTCAAGTTTTAATTCAAATTGAAAACTTCACTTAAGCACAACGTGGAAGGCCCCTTTTAAATATTTCTTAGATCTATGCCAAGAAAAAGCCAGGAGTGTGTACATACGCATTGTTAACCAACCACTTAGACCTGTGATTTCATCCCATCCCCGTATTTCCTGAATCTTTTCACACAAAGACCACCCGACCAAAATTAAAGTCATAAACTAATTCCTTTCTTGAAGATGCAAGCGTTCGCAAATCTTATCGCCCAAACAAACGTACCCTTTCCACATTCTATGCAGATTTTCTCGGGAATTTCACTTAAATTTGTGATTGTGACCATAAATTTAATTCTTGATCTTTTGCAGGGATATTCTCTCCTACAAAATTATTATCTATCCGCAAAATGTCTCCTTCTTTCTACTGCACACAATACATAGTAGAGTTGTCTTACCAAAGCATATAATTGTATTTATTATAACATTGAATCAAAACACAAAAGGACGATATAATAGAGCAGCGTGTAAGGTTATCTCTAATTCAAGATTTGATTTACTTTCACCATGGGCACACCAACACATTGCATCGGCACCAAGGATAACGTTACGATGCAAAAGCCGAATGCTGGCGTTGCAACAATTCTATATTTTGCAAGAAATTGTCTAAACTGTCAGTGTAGCTCTCAGTTAACCAATAAATTGCATTCTCTTGTTCTGACAATGTCTGCATTTCAATTCCTCTACTCCGATTATCCTTATTAATTTGATCTCATGAACATACACACGTCGCACATTGCGTTTGCAATCTAATTACCTATAAATGAAATGGCATTATGCATCCGAGGAACAATGAATAGTACTTACATACATATGAAGATATATCCAACCTTACCCTACACACATGCATACAAAAGGACATTACTAAATCACCTTACATTTATTTATTTTCCTTTAAGAGAAAACTTTTGTGTGTTTATTATTATGTTTTATTAGCCGCATTAAAACTAAAAGCATATGAACAAGAACGAAAGGGAGAAAATGGTTTTATTTTTGCTATGCACGAGCAAGGATATAGGGAAAGCATATAAAAAACAAAACAAACACTCATGCAGAATGCAAAACTTTTGTGTCTCTAAAGGCAGCAAAAATATTTTCCGATCCTTTATGTCTTATTATTAACTCCTGCTCTCTATCTTTGCAGGATTTTATTTTAAGGATATGGAATAACACAAACTGAATGGAGAAGGAGTGTGGATTGGTGTGGGAAATAAGTTTTTTTTTTTTTGTATCCATGGTGAGGATAGGGATATGTGGGAAAGTAAGCATGTGTTTTATTGGTGCTTTGTGTGAATTGTGGCGAGGATAAGCTTTTGATAATTATGGTTTATTGCTTTTGTGGTGTGAATCGGCGCTAATGCTAAAAATAAATTGTCGATGCTAGAATTATCGACCTTGTGCTGTCGCTGGTTAAGTTTTAAGGAAATATCTTAAAACTTTATTTTTTTTTTTACAGAAAAGGACTCGACGTAATTGTTTTTAAGTAATTCAATTATTCTGAAACCCAAATTCATAAGTTAATTCGTGCATAAAATTCGACAGTGATTTAAAACATCTTTTTCAGATTTTTCTTAAATAAATTATATTGTGCTATTTGGAGGAAGGAAACAATTTAAATATTAGTTTGATAAATAAAGTAGATAATATTTAGTAGTAATTAGTGCTTTGGTATTGAAAAAAAGTAGCAGTTCCTACATCCTACAATATATACTGTTTAGACTTGTGATAGAAATTAAGTTAGTCCCGAATGCTGAATTTCACTAGAGTGAACAAAAAGGTTTGTCAAGAAGAGGATAAAAGCCTTGGAATTGAGGCATTTTCCAAATTGCAAATTTCCTAAAGCCGGTCTAGTCATAGCTGAAAATGATGAAATGAACTTTTGAAATCTCTTTTTTTTTCTTGATAAACGGTTGAACAATGTGTTCAAAGCTTTAATTTGCAATGACACACGGTGATGTTCTTCAAAAAGCAAAAGAGCCCGACCAAAATACACATCACTAAAATAAAGTTTTTACGTTTCTCGAAAAGTTTTGGTTCTTAAAACAAATCAATGATCTGTTAGGAATAAGAATAAGATAATAAGATAAATATGAAATTTTTTCTCTTTCTCTCGTTTGTGCCAAAAAATTAGTTTTTCGGTTGAGAGTTTATATTTCGGTATAGCTATTTTGTATTTTCGGTAAAAGGAACCAGTTCCGATACACACGTGTTGATCCTTTTTGAGTTTGAAGAGGGGATTAATTTTCAACTTTTCAGTTTAACCGACTTATTTATTGGTCTTGTCTATTTATGGACGCATAAAGACAGACTTGTTTTCTATAACAATTATAATGACAAAATTGTTTTCCAGACTTGGAAAAAACCACCTTGACTTCCCTCCCAGCTATTATACAATACATAGGAATAGGCGATTTCTTTTGTTAAATCCACATGGCAATTCCTGTACATTCAATTCAATTTTCCTGTTGTTTTCTATTTTTGGATTGTGACTAAAAACTAGCATAATTTTTTTAATAAACATCTTCGGTGTACGGCAATTGGTGGAATATGAGTTGCGCCACGAGATTCCATATGGTTTAAGGGACTTGCAATTCAGTTGTATACTTTTCTCTTACGTGTCAAGATCAATTAAAGGAGCACACAAACTGGTACAAAACTAGGCTCTTAAAACCGTTCGTCTCAAAAATTACCTGAAACTTTTTTTCAATACCATTTTAAGACCTTTTCCCATTAAGGATTAAAAAGAAGAAACTGTGCTTAATAACAAAGAACACAAGATATCGGATGGAGATTTTTGTATAAGAACAATCCTTATACACAATTACAAAAAATAAAGACTCACACAAAAAGAGTGACGAGAGTATAGTATAAAAAACAAAATATCACCACCTCAGCTTGATAAATGTGCCTTACATTTAGCACAAAGTTGAACAGATTTATTCAAAAACTTATATTTCAAAAAAATAGCTTAAGTTTACACGCACAATTGTTTTTAAATCTTGCGCTATTTAACTCTTCTCAAAGTAATAGCTTGCACGTGTAGACCCAGCATAAGGAAGGAGCAAAACAAACACTAGGTGTTGTAAGTGTCTTACTCTTAAAAAAACACTGTTATGCAAATTTTTGTTTCTTCTTGTTTGTGTTCGATGGATTACGAATGATGGATGGTTCGGTGAAAATATCACTTTTTTATTATATACAAAAATTAAAAAAAAAATTAATAAATAAATTTGAAATCCTTATTCTTCTCTCACTCTCTTTTCTGGAAAATTCTTAGCATAATAGTACTCTTTTTTGATTATACATTTTTTCTCGTGTTTTGTGTCACTTTTCTGTATAAAAATGTTTTCTTTTCACGTATTTGTTGGTTTTTGATATTATTTTTCAGCAAATACGAAATAATAAATAAAAATTTAAGCTGTTTTGCTTTAAAAATGATTTTTAATAAAAACAAAGCGTCTCTTTAAGAGTGTCACTATGAAGCAGTTAGTTTACGTTAAATGTATGTAAAATTATGTTCAACAAAATAAAACAATTCAGTTCAAACTTCTTTTTGTGAAAAGTATTGTTTAACTGATAAATATTTGTTTTATGGTATGAAAAAAAAAAATTAAATAAAAATCGTTAAGTTAACCAACAATTTATATAACAGCCAATTAAATTTTTGTCTTCAAAGCCAATTGAACCAACCACACAAAACAAAAGTACACCAGTCTTGCAATTTAATGATTTTACTCTTTCTTTTTTAAATCTAATTTAGGTTTTTGTTTTTTTTTTTTTAACGACAAACATTTAGAACGATTTTTTGGTTTATAAAAACTAAAAGATTCAAACGATTTAATTTACAACAACGCGATATTATGGATGAAAAAAACAAACTATTTTATAAGAATAAAAAACTTAAGAGTATTATTTAAGTTCAAGTTAAAATATATGATTTTTAAACTTTATTTTGGTTTGTCATGTTTCTTTCAAGCATAAAATACTCACGGACGTTTAAAAAAATTATAAAATATCTATTTTATTGTATTTTTGGTTTGTTTGTTTTTAAGTGGTATTTTTTTTTATACAAGTTCATGTTCGTTTTCATTATATGTATTACTTTTCTTTTTTTATAGTTATATTTTTGCTTGGGAGTATCGGTTTTTTGTTACGTTCATATTACACGCATTATACATAAAGAATATATGGAATAAAAAACAGACGATATTTTTATTAAGAGAGTATAGAGAAGATTTTTGATATCGTACCGTTTCGCTCACCTTCTTGTCCCACTGCAGGACATATGGCACCGGATGATCGTTGGGGAATTCAACGTGACAATTGAATATGACACCTTCGCCGAGGATCGCTGTAATGTGTACAGCATCTTCTGCTAGAAAGAAATGGGAAATAGAGAAAAAAAAGAAAGTGGTTAGCAATGAATTGCGGTTAAAGAATAAGATTAAAATTGTGCAAGATCTTGGCCGTCAAACGATTGACACAAAAAAATCAAACTATAACACAGGCTTTAACTTGTAAATAGAGAGGAAATGAATTGGCATTTCTGGTAGACAGCTATTGTTGCCATGTTCGTATTTTCAAACCACTAAATATTGAACTATATATATGAAATAAAGAAGAATCTATTTATCAATCTATCTAGAAAGATTTCAGCCTTAGCAAGTTTTTTATCCCGCAACCTACCAAGTACAGGTTTTCTAGTTTCCAGCAGGTCTTAAAAATACGGTCATTTGCCACCCCTTGAAAGCACTACTTTTTTTCAGTAACCTCATCTCATATCTTTTTTCAAGCCCCATCGCGAATTCCTGTAAGCTCTTTTAAAACTAGTGTTACAATCCGCTTAGGCGAATCGTTGGATAACCCATACCAATTGACCCCTTTCAAACTCCGCTTTATGTACTTAGGAACTTAAATTTCATTTGGAATTTTTTTTTTAGCAATAAAAAGGTGCGTGGCATCAACCCCTTTTCAATAACAAGGTATTTTTTGTTCAAAGTTTGTATCAGATGTGATATACACGTGTTGAATGCGTTTTTATAATAACAATTTTGTGGTCCCTATCCCTGCCTGTCACTTAAAAACGCCTGAAAAGTGGGTTTAGCGAAAAATTACTCATATTAGTTGATAGTATTATGTTGTATACATCTGAACATTTTATAGTGCGAGTTTTCTGGATTTAAAGCAAATGTTGAATAAAAACTGTTTACTAATTGCAGATGGGCCACGCCCAAATGAGGGCGGTTTTCGCTTTTTCTTTTTTCAAACGTCAATCACAATACACTTAAGTGAGGATATCGCATACCGAATTTCGAAAAATACGAGAACTTTGCTTTATCATGCTAATAAGTAAAGTGGGCGGATTTACAAAAATGTTTGTACTTGTAAATATTTTTTGTACTGCTTTAGGGCCTAGAAAGAACATATATGAAGCTTTAAATTCATTACTGAAAATTTAAGGCGTAAAAACTGTCGACGCGACTGATAGACGGACGGACGAACACGGCTCTAAAACATCGCAAAACTAAATAAACTTCCTATCCTATCGGATGGGTGGGGTATAAACTAGAGGGAGGGTTACAATCCGCTCAGGCGAATCGTTGGATACCCCATCCCAATTGACCACTGTCAAGCTCCGAATTGTGTCATAAATCTTAGTTGTTAAATTTCAGTTAAGAATCTTCTCCCTAAGAAAGGGGCGTGGCATCTACCCCTTCTCAACAACATGGTATTTTTGTTTATATTTTTTATCAGAAGTATACACGTGTTGACTGCATTTTCATATTAAAAATTTGGTTTATACTTAAAAACGCCCCCAAAAGTGGGCGTGGTGAAAATTTATTCACTTGAGTTGATAGTTTACGCACAAACCTGAACATTTTATAGTGCAAGTTATTTGGATTTAAAGCAAATATATCAAATAAAAACCGTTTATTAGAATGCATATTAAGTATGACCACGCGTACAAGGGGGCGGTATTCGCTTTTTTTTTAAATGCCAATGACAAAACACTTAAACGAGGATATCGCGTAACAAATTTCAGCTTCCTGCGACAACCTTGATTTTTCATAAAATAAAAAAATAAATAGAGTGGCGCAACAGCTCGAGGTGAACCAGGACCAACTTCTCAACAATGTATGCTGGTGTGTAAACTTCTTTTACATACAAAGGGACCTACAATTTTTTGCCGAGTCCGAACGGCACTTTGAGAAGTTTTTCAAGACAAATGATACTCTCGGGGGGCTTGTCAGACCCTCGCGGAATAGGGGACCGTGAAAAAGAACAAGTCTTTTTTTTCAGGTGACGATGGCAGGATTCGAACCCAGGCCTCCGGTGTAGTAAGCACACACACTACCCACTACGCCACGGCACCCCACTTGATTTTTCATGCTATTAGGTAAAGTAGGCGTGTCAGTGGGCGGATTTCAAAAAATTTTACACTTGTACTGCTTCGGGACCCAGAAAGAAGTTTCAAGTTCCAAGCTCAAAATTTAAGGCCTAAAAACTACCGACAGACGGACGGACGGACATGGCTTATTCGACTTACAATTCGGTCTCGATCATATGCCCTTGAGGCCTTGGGGGTCTACGGTGATTATTTCTCTATGTTAGAAACTATGAATCAAACTTAATATACCTCCTATCCTATGGGATGGGGTATAAAAATTACAAGTTAGTAGTGCAGGGTTCATGAGAGACGAAAAGGGCCTTAGAAGGAGTAGATACCGGACGGAAATTCAGTCAGCAGAGAAAATCACAAGTCGATTGTTGGTAGTCTGCCTCTCCCTGCTCACATAGATCCAGTCAAATTGATGTCTGACTTCTGAAGATCCTGGAGAAGAAAGCCTCGAGGCTAGACTTCGTTCGTCTAGGACAACGGACACAAAGAAGCCTTTAGGACACTCATCTGCAGGGTCTCAATAGGGTTCCAGGAGCTCCCGCGAAGTAAGACTCAGTGGCGTAAGGGTACCCAGATTCAAATGATCTTAGCACGACTGACCCAAAACGTCTCTTATGCTTCATAAGTAGCTCGGAATGGTTCAACGAGTAAGCAGTATTTTTAGATCCACGTGATATCACAATGGACCTACATAGGTCTAAGTGTGTTGGTTTCTTCGAACCCGGCAGTCACCTCAACCTAACCTAAGGATCCCCAGGGAACACTTACGAGACTTCACCTGAAATATAATCTGCGCATACAAATCTACATATATTTTACGTTAAAGAAGCTTCATAAGAAATAAAAGTATGCTCACAATAAGTAGGCGTGCCTTTGTTTTGACAGATTAAGTACAGATTATGATTTCTCAGTATTCAAACTTTTAGGGAGGTTTAACACATAAGAAACTAAAAAAACAGGAAAAAAGTTGTTTGCCAAAAAAGGAATTAATCGGAAAAGAGATACCTGCATAACTGGCTAATAAGTAAAGGCTACTACGTAGTATTAGCATAACTACTATAAACTTATGTCATATGTCACTGAAAAATAACAAATGTAATAATCCACAAAAAGGGTCAAGGGACCTGGCATTGTTCGAAATAAGGCCATTATTTCGAATGTTTAAGGACCTTCAGGTTTTAAAGGGATAAAATCTTTCGGATCTATTTTTTTTATAAGCAAAAGTTCAATAAATAATCTTATGTAGAAGGATTAAACAAATAAGTAAGGGGTCAGCACTACTTCACCTTTGAGATCACTAAGCTTGCTATGTTAAAACAAGTCGGAAAGTACAACAGTGCGTATGTAAAAACTTGAGTCCGTCTGTGACAGATTGAAAATTACCCTACCCTACCAAAAAAGAAAACTGCCACGCCTCCAAGAAGTGGGCGGGATATAAAAATATAGCTGATTAATGCTTTAGGCGAGGTGGTTGCATACGTTTCGGCCTAAAACTTCGCCTTTTCAACTCAAAAAATCCCTATTTTTATAGCCACGCCCATAAAAGTGGGCGGCGGCATATATTATATGCACAAAAAAGTTAGAAAATGCTAATATCTACAACTTTTGTCATATAATTTTTAGTCAATATATATTTATTGAAAAACAAACAGTGAAAATCCCTTAAAAAAGTGGGCGTGGTAAAAAAAAAGGCCAAACTTTTTCTATTTCATCAACGAAAATTACAGGCTAATGCTACATACCAAAAATGAGTGCGCTAGCGTCATTGTTAAATAGCTAAATTTTGAAAAAAGTATTTTTTTTTAAACTAGACATGGTCGAAAATACAGACCTGTAGTGAGCGTGTCTGTGGGTGGATTAATTCAAACTTGGTCTGAAGGACTGGACTTCCAGCCAACACACCAACTTTCAGCTCTCTAGCTTAAAATTTAAGGCCTACAAGTTGTTTACATACGGACGGACGGACGGACAGAGCTTAATCGATTCTCCTGTCGGTCCCATTCATTTCTCTAAAAGCTCCTAAGGGTCTACGGTAATTATTTCACTGCGTTACAAACAAACTTAATATACCCTGGGTAGGGTATAAAAAATAAATGCTCATTTCGGTCGACCTCATGGGTGTCATTGAAGAGGATACTCCCTGCCAGCTATTCTTGAGGTTTTTTCAGTTATTCACTTAAAAGCTTTTGAAAGGTGAATTAATGATGACACTTTTAACTCTATTCCATTATACAAGTTAGCGCAACACGTTGTGTCGTCGTCTCAGTCATTTCTATTCTTCTTCTTCTTCAAGTTGAATTTATTTTTATTATTTCCCTGAATTTCATCTTGGTATGGCATCCCCTATATGATGCCATCAACTCCTTCGTCAAGATGAAAGCAAATTAAAGATGAAACACATTTTCCTCATTCGTTCCGGTGCGCACCGAGTAATGGAACCCGAAAGGATTTTCGTCGCATATAAATCAAAAGCATTTTATTATTTAGCATGCGAATGAATCTGAAGCTTCTTTGCTCCCAGAAACACGTCGGAAGGGTCGAAATGACACATTTTATCCTTAAAAGGGCGATGCAAAGAAGATGCCACTATAGGTAGGTATACTAAATGTGGCATCCTGCCGATGTGTGTGCAAAAATTAAAAAAAAAAGACCCAGGGTTATCGTAAGCACTGTAGGGAATTCAAGGTACTGTCACACAATTCATGTGGAACCCCCCCCGCACATTCGCATGGCTTAAAGTACCCCCGAGGATTCGTGCAAATGTGTGTCTATCTGTATATTTGGCTGGGTTAAGGCGCTCTCATAGACAGGGATAACCTGCGACGACAAGTGGCTGTGCGGCTCTGTAGCGAACGAGGACACATTCTGTAAGGGAATAATTAGAGCAGAAAATTTATGATTCACTGGAAAAGTTTCACCGGCTTCGTCACCAATGCCGAGGAGCCACACCAAATGGGGTTAGTTTGAGCACACTTGCAGCAGACATTAAGGGTGGCTGTGGAGTTGCCACGAGAAAAAAAAACACCCGTATCTAGGGCTAATTTCAAAACGAGTTGTTCAAGTCAGTTAGGGGTTCACCTAAATTTACTTAATTAATGGCCGTTCATATGTAGAGGTATAGGATATAGATGCGACATGGGTGTGCTTGTGTGTATGCCAACAATGGACTTTCTGCGCGTCCTATCATCTATCGGACAAGGCCGCAGGGATCTATGAAACTGGGATATTGCCATGAACTCGTTTCGAATTAACTTTAACAAATTGATAGTGACGTGGGGGTAGCAGGTGCTGTCGGTCTTTTCGTCCTTGCTTTGAAATCCATGTGCATTATTTTGAAGTGGGTTACTTTTTTATGTTTGCTTACACTTGTGTGGGTGGGTGTATGTATTGGAGAATCCATTGTGTCGAAGATGGATATACACCCAATCACCGTAACGTGATGTAATTTACAACACTTCAGTGCTGTACAAATGATGACCCCCTGCACTTGAAGGTGGAAAGTATTGTGTGAAGGTACAAGTGTTCAGGAGATGTGTGTTTCCTGTACCTAGGTTTCGGAAATGCTTTAGAGTACAAGGAAATCGGAGCACCAGTCACTCAGAGGAACTATACCCTTGGTTGGTTTCAAGTTGATTTACCCACGTAGGTTTTCAATACCCTGTTGATTATTTTCCTGTCAGGTGTCAATGAATGAAAAGATGAATCTAGTTGTACAATTTGTTGTTTGCTGAGCGGTGGAGTTGTAGCTGGATGATTTACTCTGTTACATTCGGCACTTGAGTGCATGCATGCACATTCATTCGGAGATTTAATAGAGAAAGTGCAAGCAAGCATAGACCTTGGGGGTGCATTTCCATTTGTGTCTGACAAAATTGATGGTGTTACTATAAATACTTTCAATAAAGATTGAAGCAAACAAAACCAATAAAAGCATGTTTCGTTTTTTGTTAAAGATAAAAATGAGTTTATTAGAATGAGCGTTTGGAGAAGATCTATCTTACTGAGTTTTATCACTTAGTCTTAGGTGTGAATGAACTGCTTGTGAGCCCGAAAGGTGAGGGTTGTAGAGTAATCGCTTATGTGAATAACATTACTATTGCCGCCTCGGAAAAATACTCAAATACCCAAAAATGTACGGCTACAAGAAAGTCTGCGTGTCAACCTCACAAAACAGAGCTTGTCTTCTTCCTCTTTGAATGACAAAACCGACTCCTTCAATTACGCATCTCAAAGGTAGTCATAACCCCTTGATTGCGAGAAAACTAAAAAAAAATTAAAAAAATTTAAATTAGAGGCCTAAAACTTATGTTTTCTGATTTAAGCTAAATATTTGCTTAGTTGGAAATAAAGCATACAAGAAATAGTGAACGAAAAGGTTTTCTACTTTCTTTTCTGGCAAACAAAAAAACCATTGAAAATAAGGCAGACTTATAGCCCAAATCACTTACTGCCTATACCTCGGGGTAAGATAGATACTATGGGCGCAACGATTGTTTGGTGGATTAAGCGTTAAACCGTGTCTACACTAAGTGCCAGGTTATACAGTGGTGGAAATTCGATTATAAACAGCAGCATTTTTTTAATGCAGCTTTTAACTGTTTTTTCTAAATTTTGCTGAATTTTTGGCTGAAAAAATCTGAATAAAGACTTTGGCCGCCCCTATTTTCTAGTACATCTGCAAGGTGGTTCGGAATGCATATGGTAAGGCTTTAAGATTGTCAGCTTCTCTGATTGGCAACAAAGCCTCTCCAGCAGCTTTTTAGCTCAAATCGCCTAGTTGTCTATAAATTTTATCTCCTCTTTCTACATTGATGTGCTGGATCTAATTGTAGTGGGTATGTCGGAAGATTTCCTTCCCGAAAATTTCTAAATGGATACTGCGCCTGTGCGCAGCGCAAGGCACCTCAAATAATGTTTTTTTGGAGAGCAATTCAGAGATATTGACGGTGTTGGCGCGAAGCTTAGGCCTTCCCTCCATCGAGATTTGGTGATATATTCTTTCACGTGACGTTTACCCACATGGAAGACAATTATACAAGTCGATCAGCTGAAAGAGGCTTGGGCAGTAGTCAGCCTTTTAATATTTATGCCAAATGTTTTTGTAAGGGTACCAGAAAATAGAGGAGGGCCTATTCATTATTAAGATTGGCATTTAAGAAAGAAAAAACTTAGCGAAATCACGAGTAACCCTCAAGAGCTGCATGTGTTCATAATCGAACTTCCACCTATTTTCCATAATATTAAAATGTTCGGCTTTTGCATCCTGAAATTCTTTTTTTAATAGTCAAATTTTGTGTTAAGTTTTTTATGCTTATAACTATACTATAAAGTATATCCAATTTTTTTTTAATAAATTTTTCTCATTTTTTAGAAGCAAAAAAAAATGGTTCGGTTGCTTTTTGCCACGTTGCTTTACGCCACGAATTAATTTGAACTCATAACTGCATAATAAGCCATAAATTTCTCATAAATTTATTGCATACTCCTCAACGAATATTTCTTATTTCATTCATTTACCTTTTAAGGATTCACTGCCACCCAATTGCACAGATGGAAAAAATAAATTTAGCTTTGTGGCTTTTATCTCACACTCTATTGCATATATAGTTCTTATATCCCATTCACCCCATAGGACAGGAGATATATTTAGACCTCTCCTGTTTATTGTTACATACACAAAATTAAAATGTAATCGCTTTATATATTTAATATTTATATATAATATTTCAAATGCATTTTATTTAGTATTTTTGTTTCAAATCAAAAAACTGTCTCTTAATATATTATGTAGAAAACAAATAGTTCTACATTTTGTTAAAACAAGACTTTTGGCCACGCCCATATATGGAGGCAGAATTGAAAAAAAACTTAGAATTTTCCAGAAAAACGTAATTTCGACTGGTATTAAGCCTAATTTAGAAAAGCATGAAACAAAAAATACCAGGTTAGATAAACCAGACCTGATGTCAGATTTCGTACATACAAAGTTTTTAGTCACGCCTCTTTTAGGGGTCGATTTTTTCGACCATTTGTCGAAAAAATCCGTTAATGTCTTTGAACTTAAATGTTTCTTGAGTTCAAGGCAATCGTGGCGATAAGCAACGTGACGAAAAACAATGTGCAAAAAGCAACGTGACAAAAAGCAACGTGGCGAAAAGCAACGTTTTGCTTTGGTGGCGAAAAGCAACGTGGCGAAAAGCAACGCTCCCAAAAGAAAACCTTTTGTTCTTCATAATCGAATTTCCACCACTGTACTAATCTTTTTAAACAGTCAGGCGGCCATCAAGTGCCTGGAATCGGTCTCTATAAACTCTTGAGCACCCCTAAGCTACCGATCTAGGAGATGACAGAACATAGACAGGGCATATTGAGGACTTAGATTTAACTGCAAGGCGAAACTTGGATCTGAAGTAGGTATTCCAATACAAGTCATTATAAAGGTGGTTAAAACAGAATGAACAAATTTTAGATCAACAGGTGGACTTGTCTGGCGACGAAACAGATTTGACTAAAGCTGTATCTTAAACGTTTCAATATTTGATGATTTCTTAAGACCACCTTCTTATCCCTGCGCCTTGTCATATAAGACATAAAACGAGTCCCGTACGTTGTCAAAAATAAATTTTTCATCAGGGAGTTTTTTTTTTACACAATATTAACAATTGAAAAATGACAGATCCAATGGAACGATTAATCCTTCGATGGCTTGCACACGTTGTTCAAATGCCTCCCGGCAAGCTTCCTAGACGTGTAATGCTAGCCAACCTTAAAGTGGGTCGTCCCGCCAAAACAAATCAATTTAGGAAATGTTAGTTTCACCTCGGCCATTTCTTACATCCTGTAAGCTGTACCTACATCCGCTGTACATCTTCTTTGAAGTCTATGTTAAGACCAGTGAGTAAGTGCAACAGTAGTTATCTACACCGAGAAAAAAACACTTTAAATCTCTGAACAAAAGACTTTAAATTTAAAAGTTTTCATGTATGAAACACCATCGTGTTTATATACTCTTGATTTAAGAGTGCTGACTTTAATTTATACCATTTTAAAACGAAGCACTTTAAATTTTAAAGTGATAGCGTTTAATTTAAAAATGCTTTTTTTCAGCTGAATTTTTCTTAAGTTCAAAGGAAATACTTTTAATTCAAATAACTTTTAAAACGTTCACATTAAAATTTAAAACAAAATTTTTAAATGTAAAAAAAGGGTTTTGAAGCTATTTTAAAATGTTCAATGTAAAACTAAAAAAAAACAAGTGGGAAAGTGCAACAGTGGGTATGCAAAAGCTTCAATCCATCTACGACGGATTGCAAAATACCCGACCATACCAAAAAGAATGGGTATTTGGGTATTATACCCGACCTAGGGTATAATAAGTTTGATGTATAATTTGTAACGCAGTGAAATAATCACCGTAGACCCCTAAGATCTTTTAAAGATATGAATGGACCGACAGGAGAATCGATTAAGCCATGTCCGTCCGTCCGTCCGTATGTAAACAATTTTTAGGCCTTAAATTTTAAGGCAGAGAGCTGAAATTGGTTGGTGGGTTGGTTGGAAGTCCAGTCCTTCAGATCGGATTTGAAAATAAGCTGAATCCGCCCACAGACACGCCCACTACAGGCCTGTATGTGCGACCATCTCTAATTTAAAAAAATACATATTTGCAAATTTTAGCTATGTAACAATGGCGCTAGCGCAATCATTTTTGGTACGTAACATTGCCTTATAATTCTCTTTAAGGTAGCAAAAAAATTTTAGCTTTTTCATTGACCACGCCCACTTTTAAAGGGAATTTAGCTTAAAATGACTGTTTTTCAATAAATATATATGAAATTTGACAAAAAAATATATGACAGAAGCTGTAGATATTAGCATTTTCTAACTTTTATGAATGTATTGTATGTGCCTCCGCCCACTTTTGTGGGCGTGGCGTTAAAAAAATTGAGTTTTTTAGTTAAAAAGGCGTAGTTTTAGGCCGAAATGTATGCAACCACCTAGTATAAAGCGTTCAACAGTTATATTTTTATATCCCGCCCACTTTTTGGAGGCGTGGCAGTTTTCTTTATGGTATGGTCGGGTATTTTGTAATCCGTCGTAGATGGATTGAAGCTTTTGCATACTCACTGTTGCACTTTCCCACTTGTTTTGAGTTATATCATTGAAAACAAATAATTTAAAACCGAAAAACTATCGAACCGATCCGATCCACTACACCAGAAAAGTAAGCTCTATACTAACTACCTACTATTTAAAACGTACTTTGATATTTAGAGTTAAAGCGTTAAAATTCAGATTTGGGACTTTCAAATTTGTGTTCAAAAAAGTGATCACTTCTGATACAAAGTTATTCAATTTGAAATTCTTTCTCAGGGGAACAAATTTTTAAATCAAAAAGGAGAACTTTAAAATCGAGGGCCTGCTTTTTTAAAAGTAAATCGAAAATATTAAAAGTAAAAGTGTTTCTTCCTTATATGAGCAAAATATTTTTTTTCCCAACGAAACACTTTTGATTTGCAAACTTTTAAATTTAAAAATATTCTTTTATTTTTAAATTGCACTTTTTCCCTCAGTGTAAAGCTTCGGTCCTTCTGTATTCCTATTATCCTTTCCATTCCTATCTCCTTTCCATTCGTATATTTTCATGCTTTCCATTCCAGTCCCGTTACCATTCATGCATCATTTTAAATAAAAAAAAAAAGAATTCTATCCCTTTTAAGTTTTTGTTTAATTTATTTTTTTAAAAGGGGCGTGGCATGTCCAACTCCCTTAACCAAAATCAGCACTTATCAGCATAGAAATATCCAAGTTTGCTGCTAAAATGTAATTTTTTGGCTCCAATTCAATAGTTTTGTGAAATTGACCTCTAAATATGGGCGTGGCCAAAAAATTTTGTATGAACGAAATCTAAGGTAGTGCCGGTTTTTTTTACTTCTTATTCATTCCTTAGTAAAGCTAGAAAGCAGTGAAAATCAATGTTTTTCTGGAAAATTATAGGTTTTCCTTGAATTCTGCCTCTTAATGTAGGCGTGGCCCAAAGCTTTCTATAAACCAAATGCATAACCAAGTATTTTCTATATGCTATATTAAGTAAAAATTTTCCAATTTGGAACAAAAATATTAAATTTGGGAGTCTACACTTTAAATCGAAGCCACGCCCACTAGGGGCAGCGGCCGATTTCGTGTTTTCTATAACTCAGCTCTTCACGACGTCTTACAATTTTGTCTTACAGACCGATTGTGGACGTATCTGTGGTCGGATTTCAAAAATTTTAACACTTGTATTGCTTCGGATGACAGTGGGCCTACGGATAAAATTTCAGCTTTCCAGCTTAAAATTTAAGGCCTAAAAATTGTTGACACACGGACGGATGGAAGGACGCACATGGCTCTTAAGGTTTTGGCGGTCTATCGTTATTATTTCTCTATGTTACATTTTCGCCTGCATCAAACTTAATATACTCCATTCCTGTGGAATAGGGTATAATAAAACTTGGATTTTGTGTGAAACAAATTGCAGCTGACAATCCGCATTCAACTCGAGTGGCCGCCTTTCGAGAAGTATCCTCGATACTTTTCTTAATTCTCCCTGCTTATCTTTCTTGCAGTCCCGTCAAGTATTTACACCACCGAAGGCACTTCACAGACACTGTGTAACCCCTTTACCTTATTGCTAGAATCTAAACAACTTATAATCCCCCTTAACCTACATAATGACACCCTTCAACAGAGCTGCATTAAAATTAACGACGCTACTGCCAACAGAGTAATTATAATTATTATTTGTTAAAATGATAATCGTGTAGAGCAGTTAATTAGAGCAGTTAATTGCATACATGCTTGCATAAGAAGGCTGCACATCACATATTATGCGCTGCAAACTGCACAAATGCATAAATGTCAACTGGGTCTGTGATGGGTAGGTGATGGTATAGGTATATATGGTACGTAAGAAGGCGTCACATTGCAGAGTAACTGCTGATGCAGATGACAATGTCGCCGATGCTAATGGTTATCGTAATGATGACGACGATGACGAGCATGGTGATAGTGATGATGACAGCTTTTCACATTTTCCTAATGGGACACTCGGCTGCACAACAGAAAGCGAACTGCAAACACACGTGTATGTACTTAACCTACTCCAAGGGAGGACATCTTTTCCCTGGTTTCCTTTCGGAATGGAGTCAATGGGTATTTTTATCAGCCAACGGGGCTAGATGGGACTAGTTGAGAGCAGTGCTCAAGTAGAATAGGGTGGTGACAACGATAGCATATAAGGCACTGGTGTCCAGGTATATATGCATAATTTTTTCGTACTTTTTTTACTGGAAAATGTCACGTCATTTCCATAGCCAGTAAGTGGTCCTAGATGATAGGAGCTGCCACTTCAATTATAGGAAGGAGCTGGTAGGTACCTAATTTTAGATTTTAAATATTAAAGTGCTGCACAAACATTGCTGGGGCTAGATTACAGTGCACTTGTGTGGCGAAATATTAGTAATGGTTGAAATGAATGGTTACAGAAATAGCATCGTTTCAAGGATCGCTGGTGGGCTTGTGGTGCGGAAATGCCAAGTTCTCAAACCCTTGAGCTGTGGTCACGAGTCATTGAAGCAAATACGCCGACTCTTGCAACGATGAAGTATAACGCTCTTGAATACAACTCGACAGGATCTCGACAAGCTTTGGTGCGGCGTTATTTTTACCCACAAATATCTAGCTTAATCCCAATAATAACACCATCAGCTCTCCTTACACACAATAGCCGATGGGTAATTGCCTCGCAAATAAATTTTACAGATTCCTCCACTGCTGCATTATCCATTCAAATATTAACACATCACATCCAAATCATAACAGCATTCAAATTACGTATGTATGTCTTCGCTTATAGCCCAGGGTATGTTTGTGCAAGGCTCGGCGGCCATCATAAATTCATACTCCCTACACTGGTGCGCCTAAATACTTAATTGCTTAAATGTCCAAAACATGTATATCCGGAGCGTATTTCGAATTAATTTAGCAGATGAAAAAGAGTCGAACTCTCGCGCGGATAATAACAAATCCTGTTATTTATTGATCAATACACTGCCGAGGCCCGCGCGCACACTATGCTGTGGATTTTGAGTTTTTCGGGTAAATTTATCATCTGCTTATGACAAGAAAAATGGGAGCCAATAAAGTATTTGGTCCATTTAAAATGAATTAGATGCGGAGGCGAATGGGGAACAATATTATGTTTGATTGGTTGCTCGGTAATGGTCAGAAAATAATCACAGAATAGAAATTTTCCAATAAAGTTGGACAAAAGGAGTTCCGCAGCCCGATGTGACAGGAATGTGAGTGATGTTTGTTTAAAAGTTTGTTAGGACGAGATATTTCATATAGAGTTGGCATTGGTGTGTGGTTGACAATAAATATATAGTTGAATGCCTCTGTTGTGGTGGAATCAATAATTTCGCCGATGAGATGGTATTGTGTCTGTACTTACCATTTTATCATCAGAAATAGTCTTTAGGTCAGAAGGAAATTTAGTGTCGCTACAAACATGCTTTTGTGCGGTGAAAGCTTTAATTCAATACTGCTTTGCAATCAACGAATTTGAATGCTAAGGTTTATCCTATAAAACTTAATAAACGTTAAACCCAAGAGATTCTTCGTCTCTGTGCCTAATGTTGCCAGAAACGTGTATTAGCTCCTTTCCATCTCGTCCTGCTCGTACGTTTTTTTTTTTACATAAAAGGTAGTGGTGTCAGTTTTCACCTAAACATTGTGGTATGATCAGTCATTATGGAGGTGGTAAATTCCACGAACAGAGATTCGACATTGAAGACAAACTGTTCTTGCTGAATATTTTAGCTGATTGAACTGCTTCCGCAATATGGATTCAAAATACCATTCGTTCCATGCCAATCCAGTTGGCTGTATCTCGTTAGATTCCAATATTGGTAGATAAAATACCAACAAAATATGAGTGCACAAAAATACTCCACATTTAACAAGAGTGGTTGCAACGCAACACAGCATTTAATGAATTTGGGAACTCGATTCGACGAATTTGTTATGGCTGTGAGGATTTTAGGTTGTGAGGTTCTGTTTTTGAGTTGTGCCATCATATTTTTTATTTGTGACGATACAATGCGCGTAATCGGCGTCTAGTCCATCAAGGTGTTTTATAAGAGACCTTTTTACCTGGATAGATAAGGACGTCACTAATCAATAAGTACTTTGTCTAACTCCACTTTGAATTTGAAACTCATAAAACAACTTTTCACTTTGTAAAAACACTTTTTGAGGCACTGAATCAAAGTACATCCTTCTGGAATGTTTGTTCTGCGAAGGGCACACTCTTTTTAATGAAGTTAGACGGGCTGTTTTGGTCACAAATGCTGTTCAATGAAAATAACTATTCATGATTCCGTCCTCTTCTGGGCGTCTTTATTAAACATGTAGGAAACCTTTTGCATTCCAGAACAAAAAAAAGTATTACTTATAATATTGAGTAATGAAAGCCCTTTAAGTGTGTAAATATCCTACCCGCCCACAACACTGAGCAAATATATTGGGGATCGTATAGAGCTCTTGAAAGCCAGAGAATACTGGGTTTTGAGTTTTGATTTCCCCAGCAAGGCGTGGCTTGAGGTATATAGCGAATGGTGGAGAGCAAACGTGTAGAGCTTTGAGAATTCCCAAGGCCTGGCAAGAAGCCCACTATATGCGTTTTTGGTGGATTCTTGCAAACGGACAGGGGTGGGAGACGCTTGCTTTTCGGATGTTTTTGGGAGGACCGTTGTGTCCATCGCGCGAGATCATGGAAAAACCCCAAGAAACGTAACAAACAAGCTAAGCTAGGTCGAAATGCAGCTTGGTAGAGTCAGTTGGATGTAAGTCGTCTCAGCAGGAAGGTCTGCAGCGTGGAGTTCGGGTTATTTTTGGTTCGGCTTACCTTATACAAGCACTCTTAGTTTAGAATATTCGGTTTAAAAACCTATCAAGAAGACCTATCGACTCGATTTATAAAAGTGCCAACAAGAAAAAAAAAACCGAATAAAAAGTTTGACCCGCCTTTTTGCCCCAAGTAAAACATAATTTTGACCTTAGATTCCCAACGGTCAATGAGTGAAAAAGGTGTATCCACTAGAGAACGCCAATAAAATTTTACAAAAAAAAAACAACTCCCCCATCACCACATCATCGACCGCCAGAGAAATAGCGATCATCCCGCTAATCTAAGTCCCACATGGGAACGAAAGAGTCGCCGATCGCAACGAAGAACATCTGCATGATCAATTTGCATCCCTGCCGCGGAATTATAACTCCCGCCTTCCTAAGACACCTGCTAATCCCAGAGCCACCACACAAACCACCGACGAGTGAGTAGACTCCACCACATCGCCACGCCCTTCTTTCATCGGCCAACGAATTTTGGTACACTAGCGAACACACAGTTCTGAAAGCTCGGCCTAAGAGAGCTCCTCCGCTTCATTTCTCCGCTACGAAAGTCATCGGGATTCTTACACCGCAACGCCCACAACAGGTAGAAGATCCAGCAAGAGCATCGCTCAGCGGAACGAACCCTTTGTGCCAGAGGAAGTATTTCACCTCAACCGCAGCTCGGTGACATCGAATCTACCTCACTGTCTCATCAGCCTCAGCACGAGCCATTGCAGCTTACTCAGCCCCTGTCCTTGGGAAAGGGAAAGGCCCCCGTCCTTGGGAATTTAAAAGAAAAAGGAACTATATGAAACCTTCTGTGTATTTGAATCCATGGTTAGTTTTGCTAGTGTTTTCATTTGCTTATGCAATTTTTTTTAGCTGGTTACATTGTGTAAAGTGTGCGAATCTAAATTTGGTTTAACGGTCGTCTAATCTTAAATTTTCCTATCGTTTAAGGAATTTTATTTTTCTATAAAATAGTATCCCCTTCGCTAATGACATCGTGAAGATCCTGTGCACAGCATCGTTCCGAAGTCTGCGTAACAAGAACCTATGGTGAGTGATTTGTTTACATCCTTACGCATAGCAATTTCTATATATTGGACGATAATTTGAATTAAAAAAAAAACAAAGGCGTAAAGTAATAGTTTCTCTTCGCACATATTTAATTTTTTTTTAGATTTTGTTTTTTTTTGTATTGTGTTAAGTATCTTTCGCTGAAGGTAAGGATTTAAATTCGTTGCTTTCAAGTTTATAAATTTAACTTTAACAGCCAGTATCAGCACAGCTAAAGCGGTTAAGCTCATAATAAACCTAATTAAGCTTCTTTTTTTTTGATAAAGATTAACATAGTGTTGCTATCATTTGTTATCTCTTTATTTTTATATTTCGCGGCTTACTATTAGTTCGTGTATCAGGACCTTAATTTGCTTTTACTGTAGAGGTTATTTAATTTATATTTCAACGAATTTATAGGTAATTTAATTTTGCTTAATAAACAAAAAGATTGTTATGTCCTGGAAGGATTGAAAATGTTTTTGGCTTTCCTCTTGATTGAGGTGTAATGTGTAAAGATTTTCAGCAGGAGCGCCATTGACGTTGATATGGCTTTCTAAGGAAACTGTGTTTAAGGATGTGCATTGTGAAGAGAAGGATGGCTGACGGTGGCAATGGTAACTCCCCCAAATGCACTTTGGGGGTTGCTACCAATACGGAGACGTACGCAACCATGGTGTATACCCCTTGGTATACTGAGGGAGACTTCCTCCAGGGGCACGCACACCTATGTCCCCTTTTTTTTTTTTTGGACGTCAATGAGCTTCAGTTAATTTTAAACTTTTCAGGTTCCCATTCACTTTTATGTTTCGTCAGTTTTCACCTATCCGGCTTTAATTTTTTTTGCGTTTTTTTTTCTAAGTGTTAGAGTACATAGGCCTGAAAAAAGTAACACCGTCCCCTTGTGGCAGTAAGTCGCACCCCATCGACGAGCTAGTTCCAGGAATATGCCAGCAGGCCAATTGCTGCTATGGATTGGGACAGCTTTACCACATTTCTGCCCGGATGTACCGAAGGGTTCTGTGACTTCGGTTCTAAGGGTGGGTTAGGTGGGGTAGGGTTTGACAAGCTTTGATATCCCGTGAATCGGAGCAGAAGCACCGTGGTATCGAAGAGTAAAGAAACGTTACAAACATATAGAAGAAAAAACAGTCGAAAACATCTCACTTCATTAAACATCAAAATTGGTCAAGATTCTTGTCAAAATTCACACTCCTTTTTTTGAAGTTTTTAAAGGGCGACTGAAGTAAATATTCTTTAATTCTGCACACTTTTAGATCAAATCGGAAAAGCCCAGAACTTAATTGAGTTTTCTCTGCATCCGGGTGCGCCATCTCCCGTGTTGGTGTTTAGATGTTGAAAAGTTTCGAACAAAACCCCTGATTTCCCTAAATGAGATATACCTACTTCTTGCTAAAATTTGTTGTTTACAATTTATTTGAACTAGTTCTTGAATTAAGATCTCCAATAAATTGGAATTCAAAAATTCATCAGAGAAAAAAAGAGAGCCTATATTGTGTGAAATCAATGTAGGATCTCTTTTTATCGAGCCCGGTACATTGAGACGCGAAGAAGATCCAATATGGCGGTCAGAACAGCCAAAGTACAGGCTTGGAAAAAGTTCGGCGAGAGGTTAGAGCACGATAACAGATGTACAAACAAAAAATTTTGGCGAACTACTCTCCGTCTCAGAGGAAATAAGTTAAATATCGTACAAGGGGTTAAATCCCAAGACGGTACACTTCTTTCCAATGAAAGCGACGTCCTAGATAGAGCAAGCACTCTCCGGAGCTGCTCAATCCCCAACAGGGCAATGGTTGAAGAAGGTGTTAAATGGCTAACACATGTCATTAAGGTGGCCTGGGAAAGAGGGGAAGCACCTAGCGATTTGCAAACAGGAGTTTTAGTGCCAATCATCGAAAAAGGGGACAGGAATTATTGCTCTAACTATAGGGGTATATTTCTCTTAAGTCTTCCGGGGAAAAAATTCGCGAAGGTGTTAGAGGGGCGCTCCAAACCTGTAATAGAGCCTTTGTTGCGGAGAGGCTGGCAGAGGTACAACCGAACCAGCTTTTTACTCTGAAGGTTGTTCTTAAAAAGGCCTGGGAATATGCCAAACTGGTCTACGCATGTTTTGTAGATTTAGAAAAGGCCTATGACCGGGTTCCTCGGGATAAACTCTGGAGAGTTGTGCAGGACTGTGTAGACGGATCCCCTTGTAGCTCTGGTAGCCCTTGTGTAGCTCTTAGAAGACTCCCCCGGATTGAGTCTCTTCCGAGAGCCATTCAGTCTTTGTATAGGAACTGCAGAAGCTGTGTTCGAATAAATGGGTTCAAATACCGTTCTTTTGATCTGTGCGTTGGACTTCGCCAGGGCTGTGGCCTATCGCCTCTCCTGCGAGGAGGAACTTTAGCGAGCACTGGATGGGATTGCGGCCATCTGTGGTGAGGCTGGGATGAAGATAAACGTGAGCAAATCCGAAGTGATGGTTGTTTCCCGAAGTGCAGTGTACCCTGCTTATTAGTGGAGTCCCATTGAAACAGGGGGAGATGTTTAAGTATCTCGGGGTCTTTTTCACGAAGGATGGAGCACGAAGGATGGAAGGAGTGAGACTGAGTTATCGTGTAGGATTGACCAAGCTGGCGCCAAAGTAAAGGACCTACGCCGGCTGGTCATCAGGAAAGCTGTGCTTGGAGTGAAAGCAAAGATCTCAGTTTTTGATTCAGTGTTCGTGCTAACCCTCATTGATGGGCATGAAATTTGGGTAATGACCGAAAGAATTAGATCGCAGCTACAAGCTTCCGAAATGAGATTTCTAAGGTGCGTTGCTGGCGTTATTCTTGGGGATAGAGTGAGAAAGGTCAGTATTCTGACAGATTTCCTACGAAGGTCATGTTAGCCGTGATGCGAGCGCGTTGCCCCCCTAGTAGGCCAAGAAGCAGGTAGTGGGATCAGATTAAGAACATCTTTGAGACCTGTCCGGGGATCGCGCCTGTGTCTCTTAAGTTGGTGCTGGAGGAACGGAAACGATGGAAGGACCATTTAGCCGTAGCGAGCGCAGCTTAATGGGAATTCCATCGTTCTGATTAAACTACAGGTTTCTTGGCCTATCAGGGAGTCAACGTGCTCGCATCTCGGCTAGCATGACCTGTCTATTAAGTCTTTTAGGGACCATGTGCACCGGCATGTCCAAAACATCGAAGGATTGAGAAGATTCCCAAGAATTTCCTTTTCGGATGAAGTAGGGACTTCTAGACCATCTGCAAGAAGAAGCTTCGCATCCGCACACAGCTTCTGCAGTTTCCGTACAAAGACTTAATGGCTCTCAGAAGAGGCACACACTCAGTGCATATTCTGCCAAAATTCCCCCAGAATTTATCCCGAAGAGCCCGATCATAAGACCCGACCCTTTTTCAAATCTACAAAACACGGGTAAACTGGTTTAGCTATTCCCAAGCATATCTGCTCAAGAATAACCTTAAGAGTAGCAAGTGAGTAAGTGCAAGAGTTTGTCTGTGTCAAACTTCTATACACCCGACCCTATATACCATGTAACACCAAGTTTTGAAGTTTCTTGGCTCGAATACATATATAATTTGTGAAGGCCACGCGCATGGGATTAAAATTAAAATCAATCAATTGTAATTTCGTTAGAATCATGAGAAAATAGGGTAAAAGCGAAAATTATTAAAAAAACATTTTTTTCCTAAAAACCCCTCTCAAAAGTGGGCGGAGCTTAAAACTTTGTATGGAGCAAACATAGCATAGCAATAGTAATTTCTTTCATACTCGTCATATATTTTTTTTGCGATTTGGGGTCAACTTTCCGAGAAATCGGATTTTTAAAGATCTAACATATTAAAAGTGGGCACGGTCAATATTGTGGGCGGTGTAATTTTTGCCTTATTAAAGGTGTTAGGCCAATGTTGCTCAGTATCAAAATTTTAAGTTCCTGTGCCTTGTCTTACTTGCCCAGAAGGCATTTTGAAAAAAAAAGTGAAATAGGGGTTGCCACACATTGAAGCGAGTAGTGGGCGTGGCCGTTGACGGATTGAGCCAATTTTCACACTTTGCGCAACAGACACTTTGTCTTCACTTTGCCTTGGCAAAAAAGTTCTACCAGATCGAAAGCAGCATTGCTCTTCCCGTAGGAAAGGCTCGATTACGACTTAGCCCCTCGTACGATAATAACTTTACTCCTCGGAGACTTTAGGGCTGTCTTTCAAATCTTTTAGATAAATTGTTTCCCGATCGCGCTAGACTAAAAAAATGTAGTCTTTATCTTAAAAGTCCTAAATAGTGCAAAAACTACTTTCAAATTAGCTTTTAAAATACGTCTGCCATGCGACTCACACGAGATCTCTACAATAATTGTCCAACAAATTTGTTTTCCGAAGTTGATTTGTTGGGAGATTCAGGCAATGCGAAGAAAGCAGGTGTGAAATGGTTTCAGAATACTCAACTTCGCAGGTCCTTCGGATTAATTAGATGCGCTACGATCTGCCCACAAGTTATTCTGCCTATGGCGCAATGACTTTATTGGTACATCTGTAAGGATTGTAGCTTTTTTTTGCTCAAAACTGATGGTAAATAATTGGTTTCCTTTTTGTTCAAGCCTGGCCATAATAAGCATCGTAAATAATGCAATCGTATAGATTTTCAGTAGGTGACAATTTCGGTCTGACGTATATGACGGTGTATTTTCCTTTTTTTTCATGAGACTTTTAGGAATCAGTCATACCAAAAATACAAACAAAAACGTTTCATAACGTTTTAAGCTGAAAAACACAGGTATTCAAAAACACGCAAATTTTATGTCATTTAGAGTAAAGAGTAACAGAAGCTCAACTTAATTCTGAAATCTTTTATATTATCCTATCCCGATTATTTATACTGCCAAGCCAAGTCCTTGTTTCTATAACTTAGGAACTACAATATTTCAAAATGTCAGAAACTCTCGTAGAAAATTTCTTATAAAAAGACATGTTTTTCCTTAAAAATTTATGTGCACCACTCGCCACAACCTTTTCTAACGTAATTTTTCTTAATTGTTTTTGGCCAGCCTCCAGAAGAAATGAAATTAGTATCAAAGGACCTACCAAAATGGCGAGAAATAGGAAAAACCCATTAAATTACACAATTTTACTGTCTCAGATAATGCCTACACCCGCGACGCCGTACCCACCTCCTTTTCTTCCACTTCAATGCAGGAAATATTCTATTTATAGGTGAAATAAAATAAAGCACCTTCCGTTCTCTGTTTCTTCTCTCCAAAGCCCATTTGGCAAGCGACGATTTTGGTATTTCCTCATTCCTTCATTCCACTTCAGTAAATAAATCGTAAAATTTTAATTACCCTAGTCAACCATTTGGGTCGTCCTTAATACAAAGCCCACCTAACCTCTACTATCTACCGAATACAATACAAAGACGAGAGGAAATCCTTCACAAGGACACCTTCATTTCGTGCTTGGTTCATTTAAGGAAATACTCAAAAAAAAAAAAAAAAAAAATCCCAATTGCGTTCTCATTAAATACACAAACAATTCATACGACAAATGGCGTCCAGTGCTGGCGTTTATGGAAATGATTGCCTTTTCAACGAAAAGAAAATTTTAAGAATAGTTGCCAAGTGGCAAAAAGGATGATTCAGTGCGCCAGTCCTGGCAGCGAATTAAAACAGGCCAAGAGGATGTAGCCCCCCACTCATACCTAATGGATTGCCCTAAAGAAAGGAAATTTCTTTTCGGTATGCATACGCTGATGAGAAGGACAATGAAAAGGATATAAATTTTGTAAAAATGTTAAAAAAAAGATTCACGTGAAATAATTACCTTAATTATTTTTTTTACTTCTTAATTAATGCTTTGAATTTTAAGGATGCCAGAAGAGGCATCATCCTACGCTCCTTCGAGAGAAGGTTTGAATAATATTAAATTGAAACATCACTAGGAGACAACGAGGTTAGTTCGTTGTTCACTCTTTCTCGCATGTCAAATTTAAAGGTAACCTTGTTTGTATCGAGAAGGAGATCGTAAAAATGAGTGTCCTTAAAACCAATTTACGGGGCGACTACTACAACCATTATTATCCTTTATTGCAGCGCTCATATAGAAGCTCTCGCCTCAAATAGAAGAGCTCTTGTTGTTAACAAAACCGGTAGGAGTACAGAAAAGATGACGCCAGCATCACCGGGACCAAGAGAAATAAACGCAAGGACTAAGCCTTTTGGTAGATCCTCGGATTACTTGCATCCTTTGTGAAGTGCTGAGGGATAACCTGGCTATGCGAACTACTATAATATGGATGGCAGAGGCACTTTCCTGAAATTGGGAGAAAATTTATGAAGATAAAGTAAGTTTATATACTCTCGTTGAATGTTGATGTTGGTTTTGCGCACTTGTGTTGTATGCACGCTTACAGTGGTGGCGATAAAATTTCGATCGTGTAGTTTCGATTTTCCCTTTTTTTCGTGTATGGCAAGGGTGTTCTTGTGGAAATTGGTTGTAAACTAAATTACTTTGCCTGCCGTATATGCCAGCAGAGCTTTCGGGGATTTGGATTGATGGAAGGCGACGTGGTTTAAGTGAAAATTGGTCGCGGTTTTATGACTTAATTGAAAAGGCGAAGGTGTAAAAGATGTGAAAAGTTAAATGCGGTACAGGCAGGCGGTTTCATTCTTAGGTTTATGCCGATTTTTATGGTAAAAATGAAATTTGACTATGAGTTACGATCCCAACGAGAGCATATTTTGAGGGGGAGATATATTTTTTAAGTTGAATACGAAAACGATTTTATGTAGAGTGTGTTTTTTGAGGATCGTAAAAATGGCGATACAACCCGGGGGGAAGTAATTAATCGGATTCCAAGGTAAGTCTTAAAATTTGAGGGCGGAACCTATTAAACATTGCTTGCCTTAAGCAATTCGTGACAACCTTTACAGCAGAGTTCGTAAGCCAAATTAAAAAGTTGTAATATATTGGTTTCGAAAAATGCCTCTGATGCCACGATACACTGGGAAAAAAACTACCTAAAAGGATATAGATTCAAAACTCGGTGATCTTAAACGGCAACGTACTTTTGATGTGTATAAACTGGTTTAACTTCAATTTCAGTTTGGTTTTTGCTGAGCCAGACGTTTTGAAGGATTCTCGTGGAGTATGTTAGTTGCGAATTATTGAAATAGTTGAAAGGGTTATGGGTTGGCTTTTGATGTCGAGACGACCATATACTCTGATAGCCAAGCGGCAATTAAAGCCTTGGAATCAGACGTAGTAAAGTCAACGGCTGTGAAACTATGCAGGGAAATTCTGGACGAGTTATCACTTGGCAACACTGTAACTGTGTGTTGGGTTCCAGGTCACACCGATATATCGGGAAACGAAGAAGCAGACAAGCTTGCGAGATTTGGGTCTGGAATGAATGCATCTCTAGCCCTCAAATCTATAAGAGTCCCGCTGAGTTCGATTGCACGTAGGATAGAAACTGAGTCCTTGAGTAGAACCAATCTACGTTGGTCAGAACTTGATACGTGTAGACACACAAGGGAGCTATGGCCAGCGGTAAGTAAAAAGAGATCACTATTTTTGATCGGACTAGCCCGCAGGAACATCCGAGTACTCACGGGAATCCTCACGGGGCACTGCGCTGCGGGTCTACACGCTGAGCGGCTAGGCATACCGCATAACGATTACTTCAGAAGCTGCAGGGGCGTTGAAGAAATTGAATCTGTTCGTCACCTGCTCTGCGAATGCCCAGCCCTAAACAGCATCAGACGTAGTATCCTCGGCAGCTACTTCTTCAACGAGCTCGAAGATCTAAATAATGTAGATCTAAAGGACCTCCTAAGATTTGTATACAAATCCGGATGGGTCCAAGAGGGCGGAACTCTGAGCTTCTAATAGTGGTCTATTTCTGTTTTCGTTCCAGGTATTAAGAAGGTTCCCAATGGACACAATGGACCCAACTGCTGGTCTAAGTGAAGCCGTGACTGTTGTCAAAAGGGCATCACCCCTGGGTGATTTACAAAAGCATTATTATCTTCATCAGACATTTCTCCATTTAAATCGTCTTCGTTTGGTTAACTCAAATCCTTGCTCGTAACTATTCGTCCATCTTAAATTATTTCTTATGGTTTGCTTAAGCTTTTGTCGCGTTTAAGGTATCTCCGACAGCTTTTCGCACTGAGCTGATATTTTAAGCAAACCCTTCCCTTTAAGTAGAATCCGATATTAAAACAAAAAGAGTTTTCAACGCAAGCAATGGACGAGTAGATGTGAGCTACATAACATTGAATAAAAAATTATCTGCTAGGAGTTTCCTCTGAAACAATTCCATCGATCTCTATAGGTATTCTATTCGTTCATCTTCAGTCCTCAAGTACTTTGGCACACAGATACGTGCACCAACATAAGAAACTTGAGGCAGCCTCTCTTGGAACAATAAAACCAGTAGAGTCGCTGAAAAGCCAGAGAGAATTTCAAGTTGCCACAGCAATGTGCTTACTTTCATTCCATGCCCAACCCATTAGCACGTGGAACATTATTAAATACTCAAATGTGGGAATGAAATCGTGCAGCGACTTATCGAGCACAAGCTGCATAATTATCTGCTGATAGGCTTAAGGTGGGATACATCGCCATATATCGGCTGTGGCAACGACATCATATCTGAGCTCTCAGCAGGAACTTAATTAGTTTTCCGTTTCTGCAGCGGTAAGGTTCCTTTCCTCTACCCTCTGCGTTTCCATATTAAGGATAACCTTTGGATGCTGGAGTTAATGGCCTGCAACGAGTACCTAGTAGTGCAAATGAAATAGGCCGACAATATGACTTACAGTCATTCAAACCCTCATTTTAACACTCTATTCAGACGGTATCTGGTGTATCGAGAATAGCGACGTGCAAAGGGAAAATTTATCGATTACGTGCGACAAGGGCCATTCGAGCCATATTGGGCTACATTCGAGTGCCATCAACTTTTGACAATTGTCATCGACTTGAAGTGCCTCTAGACACACAAGGATGATGCTGACTACAGACGACAACTGTCTCACTGGCTCTGGTGACAACTGACTGACACAGTCCGGTGGAATTGAAATTTTCGCCAAGCACAATTGATTGCGATTCAAGCATCCTTGTATTGACAGCCTTAAAATTTAGCGAACATCATACCCGTCTCATTTATTTGCAGTAGAAATCTGAAATAAAATAGACAAAAACAAAACGAAACTTACCTGGGATATTGGCAAATGTAGTTTTTGCTAGGACTACAAAAACAAGAAACACCAGCTCCAAGGACTTGAAGAGTTGTTTTAGGTTTTGCGTTGTTCGAGATATGATTGAATATGTTTTGCTAGATGCTTTGGTTTTCACGGTTGTAATTGCTGCTGTTTGTGTTGTTGTGGCGAACGATGATCGCGACCGGCTTAATGCCTGACACCACCGGTAAGACCCAGGGTCCGCACACACGCCCATGCCTCTGGTCCCATAGTCAATGCCGCTAACGGATCGTCCTCATTGCAGCGGCGTCACCTGAAATTGAAAAAAGAAAACTGCTGTAAAAACTAGGACCTATTGATTTACTAAATAATATGAGAGGCGTTAGTTTTCGTAATATTAGTTTTCTTTCCACGCATCACAAGCCGAAAGAGAAATGAATGAAGGAAAAAAAAGATTATGATAAGTGCATAAAAGCCCTATAAAGAAATGCCGAAGCTTCTCCCGCAAGTGTAAGTTTCTTTTTACTCTCGCTTTATAGAGTACGAAAAAATAGCCCATAGAATTATCAATAAAAGACTTTTTGAAATCGTTCTGTTTTTGTTAACAGCAAATCTTTCTGGAACCTTAAACTTAAAAATATACGTGTGTTGAAAGTGTGTTAAATCACATTGTAAAATTAAGTGATTCAAAAGCCTTAAATACGTTGCAAACGGGCACATATGTATTTTTCATTCCTTATTATTCATAGATAAGTTTTAATATTTTGTAAGAATTTTGTTTCAATTTGTATGTTTCAATATTCTTCTGTCTGGCGTTAAAATTTTTATATATTTTACCATGTTTGAAACACATGGCTTCAAAATGAGTTTTTTTTTCGAAAACTTACATTTTTAGCCAGTGCAATACTACAGACTGACTCACTTTCGTCGCTCTGCAACCTTTATAAAAATAACAAGTGAGTAAGTGCAAGAGTTCGTCTGAGACAAACATCTATATACCCGACCCTATATACCATGTCACACCAAATCTTAAAGTTTTTTGGCCCGAATTCATATATAATTTGTATAGGCCACGCCCCCAAAAGTGAGCCCGGGGGTAAAAATTAAAAACAATTAATTGCAATTTCGTTAGAATCATGACAAATTGCGTTAAAACCAAAAATAATTTCGGAAGAATACAGTTTTTTCGTAAAAACGCCCCCTAAAATTGGGCGGAGCACAAAATCTTGTATAATAATTAAATAGCAATTATTCGTCATATAATATTTTTTCGATTTTGAGTGAAGTTTCCGAGAAATCGGGTTTTTAAAGATCTAATATGTTAAAAGTGGACATCGTCGATATTTTGGGCGGTCCAGTTTTTGTTTTCTTAATGCTTTTGGAAAATTAATTCTCTATACTAAGATTTGAGTTCCTACGCTTTGTCTAACTTGGCCAAAAGGCAATTTGAAAGAAAATTTGAAATAGAGGTTGTCTTGCATTGAAGCCAGTAGTTGGCGTGGCCGTTGACGGATTTAGCCAATTTTCACACTTTGTTTGTACAAGATAAAAACTAAGATACACTCCAAGTTTAAGCGTCCTAGCTCAATTTGAAGGACCTTAAAACATACGGACAGTTGGACAGACGGGCGGACGGACGGACGAACGGACATGGCTTAATCGATTTACCTGTCGGTCTCGATCATATCTCTTAAAGGTCTTAGGTGTCTACGGTGATTATTTCACTGTGTAACAAACTATGCATTAAGATTAATATACCCTGGGTCGGGTATAAACCTTCTTAAACGTGTTTGAACAACTGAGTATCAGATAATGTTATTCTATGTAAACAAAGAGCTTTGTCGGCATTGTCGAGTTTTGAGAATTTTCTGGGGCTATAACTCTTATAGTCTTTTGCCGATTTCTTATCACCAATGCAATCCTTGCTTTTCGTTTCGAAATATGGGTGAAATTGGATTTTACAGCGAAACTATCAATCTTAATAAAAAGGCGTCATTTTTCATATGAAAAGTGCGCTGCTTTATGAATTACTTCATTCATGGTCGTAGTCTTGTACCGACATCAACACTCAAGAACCACAGTCTCACAATAATTTTTAGAATGACAAAAAAGATAATCCACATAAATCCCCGCATTCAAATATTACAACCTGGTACAACCACAACCAGGAGCGGATCATAATACGGGTTTCAAAAATCTAAAAAATACTGCTTTTCCAAAATTCTGAGTAAAGCAATTAAGTTCTGCATGTTCTGCTTTAGCAAAATTTTCACTTTTTTAAAGTTTTGCTTTACTCCATAATATTGAAAAGTTTGACAATTAATGAGTAAGTATGTAGCATTGCGTATGTTATAGCTTTGGCCCGTGTCTGCAACGAATTGCGGTATACCCTTATCCAATTCTCCTTCCTTTCCTATTCTCGTTCCCGTTACCATTCATGAGTTATAAAATAACTTAAAGAAGAATTATTTTATTCCTTATAAGGAGTTCAAATTCCATTTTATTTTTAAGGGGCCTAGCATATGGAGCTTTTATCACTAAAAATCAACATTACCCAAAATGTACCTACGCAAAAATGTTATTTTTAAATTCTATTTAACATTACTTCTCAAATTTGTATATTTCTGCTCGAAAGCCCTGGCAGCTAGTACTAACTTTAAGGTTATTGATTTATGTAATTTAATAACAGATCAATAAAATAATAATAATAATAATAATATTTTTAAAATGGACATGGCCAAAAACTTTGTGCAAGCAATGTTTGGAATAAAGCCTGATGTAACTAATCAGCTAAATTTATTTCTTATTCTTCCATATGTAAGGCTAAACAGGAGTCGAAATCCGTGTTTTTCTGAAAAACTAGAGATTTATTTTGAATTCTGCCTCTAAATGTGGGCGTGGCCCAAAACTTTTTATAAGCAAAATACCAAGTTTTTTTCTACTTTGAAACAAAAATAATGAATAAAATCCATTTGAAAGATTACTATTTATTTTTTATTTATTTATTTATTATAATATCGAAATACAATTACGAATTATACTAAATATATAAAATATGTAAAAAGCAAAACTAGCAGCAGAGGCCTTCGGCTCTTAAAAGTAATACTTATAACTAATAATAATTAATTAAATAGGAAACTTAAGGGTGTTAATATTTTTTTTTTTCAACTTAATGATTACTCTTTAAATCGATGCCGTGCCTACTAATCTTAAGAAGAAGTCAAACTTCAAATTACACATTGCTTGTAAGTCGAAAAAACCATGTCCGTCTGTCGGTGGTTTTTAGCTGAAAATTTTTAGGTAAGGAACTTATAACTTGAGAAGTTTTTCAAGACAAATGTTACTCTCGGAGGGTTTGTCAGACCCTCGCGGTATGTGAAAAAAATATAGCACACACAGCATACATGGTTGAGAAGTTGGCTTTGGTTCACCTCGAGCTAACTTATAACTTGATATCTTTTCTTTCTCGGCCCCGAAGAAGTGTAAATTTGTTTGAAATCCGTTCAATGACACGCCCGTTTTACTTACTAGCTTAAAAATCAAAGATGCCCTAGGACTCTGAGATTTGGTGTGCTGTATCCTTGCTTAAGCATATTTTTACAAAAAAAAAAAAAAAAACAAGAAAATCACTGCCATGTGGGCGTGGTCATATTCTATTTGAATTCTTTTAAACGGCATTTATTAAATATAAAATAACATCTTGATATCAAGAAAGCTTGAAATTTAACAACCAAGATTAATAATGCAGTTCTGAGCTTGAAGGAGGTCAATTTGGATGGGGTTTTCAACGATTCGCCTAGGAGGATTATAACCCGCCCATTAGTGTTTTTTACTTTCAACATTCAGCGGTTTACGTTAATACAGCACGGATAACTCGCTGCTTTCCTGGAGTAGGCAAGAAGCTTTCATTATAACATAATAAGCATAAAGATTACTACAGACTACAGACAATAGTATATAACATTACTTTTACGACGGTAAGTAAGTATTAGGATTACCTACCTATTTCCATTCAACATAACCTATTGTTTTAGCGAACTCTATGGCTGCAGGAATTTAATTTGCATCGAACCTCAAATCGATTTCTCCGCAAGGGTTGCACGTCGTGTATACCATAGCGGTATGTAATAGCGAATAACAAAGCCATCAGCAGGTCCTTGCATACAAATGCAGGGACACTGCCTCTGGGAAATTAATCTCGGTTGGAGATTATTTGATTTCCATTTCCGTTCGCATCACTCTGACAGAATGTCCATCCAGGGGGATTGCATGCGGCATTAGACCACCACCATGTGCACACACGTAGAAGTAATGCAAAGCGAAAACCTAAGGATACCTGGCCACCTGGCGCAGGGTATCAAGTTAATAACAATTTGGAAAATCCTCAACAGGCTCCAAATGAATGTTATTGTGTTTCGCCTTTTGTTCTACTATACCTACACGAACTGAACAGTTGCTCTACACATAAGTGCATTATGCATAGTTTGCCAAGAATTTGAAGGCAAAATAACTTCGCTATAGTTTACTTAAACGAATCTACGAGCTTTTGTAAAGGCCTAAAAATTGCTGCCACATATAAGCATCGTATAGGAAGGAAATCAATGGAAATTGAATTGCGACATTGACGAGAGAAAGAGGAAGGAAATTGGTCGTAGTGTAATTGAGGTTTCCTGCACCAGTATTGGTGAGAAATAATATTTCCCCCCGGATGATGCAGTATGTATAAAGGAAATCTTATCAAAAACATCACATCGATTGAGTGCAAAGGCTTAGCGGTTGCATGGAGGTTATGACTTCTACACTATTTGTTTATATCCAGGATAATAAAACCACAAATTGAGATAGAAATTTGGTGGTAAGCATTGTGGGAGAGATCACAAACTAGTATTGTTTATTGTACGCGTCATAGGGGTAATTCCTTAAACTCTTAAAGAGCGTAACACAGTAATCAATATCGGTTAGTTTCAGGCCAGCTTACGAGGAGAGTTGTTTTGAGTAGAAATGCGTCATCATGTAATTATTAAATTTTTGGTTAAGTATTTGTCTTCAAAAAAAGACAACAAAATTTAACCTACTTGCTCCTTTGGCTAAGATTTTTTTTAACATCAATCCCAAGACACAACGCTGAGTAGGCAACTCACTTGTAATCATCCAACAATTCAATTGAACCGATTTGTATACGTTTATATGAACTTTTAGAAATATGATCGAGGTGAATTGATTAGGACACCGTCATCTGTCCGTTTATATCTCTTAAATTACAATGCCCTAAAAATTGGGCTAGAGAGCTCTTTCTTCTGGTACCATAACATAGAAGTCAGTATAATATGGGTCGATTCCTAAATCTGTCATTAAAAAATGACGCTTTTTTGTGCGTGTGTCAGATAAACCCTCTGATAGTCACAATCGTTTGCACTTTACAACAATTTGTTTTTAAACTTCTTAGCAATAACCATTGTCGATTCAAGGTGTATGAGTCACTCTCATCTCTCTTCTCATTACAGTCCGTTTCTAGAACACGTTTTATTCTATTGAAGATTACTTTGCTTCAGTGAAAATAAACAATGAGTCCACTAACGTCATTCTATTTTCAAAAAAAGTTAAATTTATTTTCTTAAAAATAGATAAGGGTCTCTACAGTCTTCTTCTTCCCTTTGATGTATACAAATAATTTGATATTCTTAACAACAAACACCTCAGGCATCAGTCTCAGTCACACTCTCAAAACAACAAAGAAAGTCCTTACCGGCAAACATGAAAATATATAAAAATTTGATTTTTTTTTTTAAATGACCAGGAGGACTCAATCCAGCCGTACTTCGAATCCCCCATTGAAGTCTTGAAGTGCACCAATACACCCGAGGGATTATAATATTTCAAGAAACAAGATCCTCATCGAAGTCGAGCAAAGGAAGGCGCACACATTTTCTCGTTTATGATTTTGTTGTCTATAGTAATTTTTATGTATGGTTTCCATTTTAAGGATCTGCAGCACAACCATGCCAACAAACTGAAAGAAAACTTTCTTCGGCTTGTCCGATGGCGGGTGGTGGAGAGGAAATTAATGGGAAATCTTGCAGAGCAGAAAATTGCCCCACGGAGAAGGCCAATTTTATTACCGTAATAAATTACTATGAACCAATACACTTATTACACGCTGATGGTGACCTTCTTTAAGGGATATGTGTATGAAATAGACACAAATACATACAGCGTCTTAAACGTGGCTATACCATGGGCAAAATATTATAATCCTGCCGCTAGTATTTTGCAATTTTCTTCTTGTCTAAGTACACAATGTAGTAAGTTGTTATTTTCGCCCTCTTCGTCCTGGCGAATATAGCAGCGCAGCATACAAACAAACCATTGAAGTTGGGTGGGTGTATAATACGATTGCAAACTCTGTTGAGAGGACGAGAATATCCATTTCTGCCGAAGCGAGACTTTACATGCCAATTTGAAGTTGTTTAATAGATGGTTTGTATACAAAGGAAAGGTGAACGAGCTAGCGGATAAAAAACACAGAAACTTTTCCTTCAAAAAAAAAAAAATCTCTAGTTATTACAGTACAACACACTTGAACTATAAAGTGTGTATGTATTTAGGTGGGTGTAACACTGGTGCTGCTGATTTATGGTTAATACTCCGATTTATAACATGTAATCGAAAAAGTTACATTTCGGAAAAACTTTCTTGTGTTTTTTTTTTAAGTTATGTTGGATGGTGGTTAAAAAACTTTTCCATGTTCGTACATGCCCCAAGCCAAGAGGATAACTATCCCCTGACTGAGTGGATAGTTGGTGCACAAAGATACAGCATCCTGGGGCGTATGGTTTGCATTCAAATTTCTTGGCATATCGTTTACTCTCGATGAAGTAAACACAAATGTCGTGCTTGTTGTATGTGCGTGCTCGGTATACAGACAGAGTGATAAGATATATTATGGAATCTTAAGGGTTTATTCCAGGCTCAAGTTTATGCCCAACTCTACAAATACTGTTGTATAGTATCAAGCGTGGTTTTCGGTTTGATAAATCATATAAACCAGGCTCCGGTGATAGGGATCGCGCAAATCATCCCATATAAATTATTATTATAGAGAAAATACATAGTTCTACATTTTGTTAATAAAAGACTTTGGGCCACGCCTACATTTGGAGGTAAAATTGAAGAGAAACCTCAAGATTTTCAGAAAAACGTAATTTCGACTGGCCTGAAGCCTAATTAAGGAAAGCAAAAATTTAATTCGATCATTTGCCAATCTGTTCTTTTATGATTTGGATCTAAATCGTATTAATACGAAACAAAAAAAAAAGTACTAGAATACACAATGAGCCGATAAACCTGAATGTGACGTGTCGTTGAGTGCTTACATTCCCGATGGAAGATGCGAAACAATTTGGAACATTCGATAATTTCCTAATTTTTTAAGAATCTCAAAAACTCTTTAACAAAGTGATTTATAAAAACACCATAATAGAGCTCACTGAATTTTAATGAACCGATTTTAACTCTCATTGAGCTACAATAAGAACATTCCATCAAAGGGCAAAATAATGTTTTTGATTCTAAGAACACGAAGCCAATAAAGTGTTTATCGTTTCTTTGCTGATTAATGGATGGAGATAATGGAGCTAACTTTTATTACGTACTTTGCCTAATTGTTTTCCATCAGGTTTCAAAACTCTAGATAATGCGTGTGATATGGTATGGTGCAGTGGGTGAAATGGCGCATTTAAAAATTAAAGGAAATTTCAATATTTTTCAATATCTAAGTGAGCAACATTCACACCACATTACAAAATTACCAAAGGCTATGGACCTCAAAGCTTTCATCGTTTAAACGCTTTATTACAACTGAATTGTCATAGTGCGTTATCTAACATACCAGGCATTGAATATAGCTAAGCTTACGGTGCTAACAAAAGACCACAACATATAGGTCTAGGTATATAGGAAATGACATTTCAGGTTAGCATTTACTAGAGCCTTAGAGGTTTAATGTACATATGAGCAGCATGTTAAAAGCTATATAAAATTCTTACGAAACAGACTATAGCCAAGTGGCTTGAATCACTTACAATATCTTTTCAACATCTTTCCAACACACACATTAATGGCCTTTTCGGTTGGCGATCCCGGATCGGGGCGTTCTTCTCCCGGATTGGGGCTTCTCTCCGAACAGCCAAACACTTTTTTTTTTTTTTAGCGTTTTTAGCGTTGTATATGTGAAGCAAAAGCTATTCTACAGGGCACAAACGACATTTATCCAACTTGACATTGACACATGTATCATTGTGTGCGTGTTTCTGGTTTTGATTCTGGATTCAAAAGCAGAAGCAAATTTCTCTTCTATCCAGGTCAAACGGGTCCAAAAAAATAGTTTCAGGAGAGTCCAGAAGTCTCCCGGACGCTCAACCAGGAGGATATTTGCTTTGGATCCGAAGGTTCAATGCCAGGAAATCAAAAGTAAAATTTCGTTTGTACTAAAAAAGAGCAAACAAATGGGTATTTTTCTACGGTTTTATTTTTATTTTTAGATGCTCCGTTCTTAGCGTCCGTGCAATAATGGAAAAAGGACCTTTATAGTAACACTCCGTTGTCTGTCCGCACCTGTAACTTCTAAGCTGGAAGTCGTAGAAAGATAAAATTCGGTAAGCTTATAAAGTTCCTGAAAAAAGAAATGAGGACGCATACAAGGGCAATTTTTTATACCCCATCCCATAGGATAGGAGGTGTATTAAGTTTGTCACATAGTTTATAACACGGTGAAAGAATAATGGTAGACCCCCAAGATCTTAGGTGCATATGATCGAGACCAAATTCTGAATCGAATAAGCTATGTCCGTCCGTGCGTCCGTCTGTGTGTCACAATGCTTTTAGGCCTTGATTTTAAGCTAGGGTACTAAAATTTCGTACGTAAGGTCCACGTCATGCGAAGCAGTACAAGTGTAAAAATTTTTGACAACCGCCTAAAGACACGCCCACAATCGGTCTAAATGTCCGACTACCTCCAGAGATTTCAAAACTGTAAGACGTTCTGAAAAGCTGAAATTTGTAAGACACGAAAAAGAAAAATTTAATTATAAGGGAAAATTTTCAAATGCAGCTTACTCAATATTTTTGCTTCAAATTGAAAAAAGGCGCTTAATATTTTATGTGGAAACCGCTTATTTCTACATTTAGTTTTTACAAGACTTTGGGCCACACCCACATTTGAAAACAAAATTGAAGAAACACCTTAAATTTTCTAGAAAAACGTAATTGTGACTGGCCTTGAGCCTAATTTAGGAAAGCATGAAACCAGGTTAATAAACGAGACTTCATTCCAGATTTCGTTCATATAAAGTTTTTAGCCACGCCCCCTTTTAGGGGTTTTGGCATTTTTTCATTGGCAAAATTGCATTTATACGTACATTTAAGCGTCAGTTGGAAATATCTGTCTTATAATTGATAGTTTGTAATTAGGGGCGGTAGGACCACGCCCCTTTTCGAAGTTTGCACTACTTATAAATTGTCAAAAAATAACAATGCCATCAGCATTTTACAATGTGGGATAGGATGAACTTTAACTTCTGCGTACACACTGTAGCACTTACTTACTGGTTTATACACACATAAACATAACGGTTCAATTATAGTTTAAATTTTGATGTTAAAAAAGAAAAAAGTGTTTTGACACTTATCTTGAGGTGCGAAAGAGGTTTTATAGCCATAAAAATTAAAATTGAAACACACATCAAACAATAATATTGAATTTTTATAATAAAATCGAATTTTTGCAACTTATTGAAAAATTTTTGAGAAAAAAGGAATGGAAAATATGTGCCCGTTTGCAACATGTTTCAAGTCATACATTTTAAGTACATATTTTATGCAAAAAGCCGATATTGTGCAAACACGTATAGCAACTGCAGCTTAAGCAAAGGCTTAAGTTTAATTTTGCTTGAACTGTTTTAAAATTGCGGCTTTGACGTATCTATTCTCAGAAAAAAAGATAGAAAAAAATTTGTCCCCACCACTATCTGCGACTCTTTAAGGCCAAATGATTTGAAAAAAATTACACACATCAAGAAATATTTGAATATTTAGCAAATTTTGAGATTTCAAAAACTTTTTTAAATTTTTTTAAAAAGTCATTTTTCAAAATATCCTGGTATCTAAATGGTTGTATCAAATATGTAGCGAAAAGAAGAACAAAGTCACAAATATACTAAACAACATATCGTATTATTCTACAATCCGGGTTACAATCCGCTTAGGCGAAACGTTGGATACCCCATCCCAAATGCCCCTGTCAGGCTCAAAATCGCATTTATCAGTTGAAAATCTCCCTTTGTTTAAAAGAGGGCGTGGTATCGACCCCATTTCCATAACATTGTAGCCCATGTTCAAATATATTATCCAAAACTGTGCTTTGCGTGTTTAAGGTGAATTTTTATGTAAAAAATTAGGCTTTTATTCAATCACGCTCCCAAAAGTAGGCGTGGTGAAAGTTTTCCCAATAAGCTGATATATTATATAGAAATATGATGAAATATATTGCAAGATTTTCTTGATTGCAAGCAAAAGAATTGCATTTAAATATCGTTTCTTAAACTGAAAATGAAATGCGGCCACGCCCACATGGTGATGTTTTTCGATTTTCTTACAATGTCAAAACTTAAGCAAGAATACTGCGCACTAAATTTCAGCGTCCTACGACAATTTTGTTTTTTTATCCTACTAAATAAAGTGGGCGTGTCAGTGGGTGGATTTTGAAAATCTTTACACTTGTTCTGCTGCGGGACATTGAAAGCGCAGATATGAAGTTTCAAAGTCCTAGCTCAAAATTTAAGGCTTAAAAACTACCGACGGACGGACGGACGGACGGACATGTCTCATTCGGCTTACAATTCGGTCTCGATGATAAGCCCTTAAGGCATTGGGGGCTACGGTGATTATTATGTTACTATGTTACAAACTATGAATCAAACTAAAAACCTCCTATCCTATGGGATTCAGTATAAAAATCACAATGCAATCCGTTCTGAGTAGCTACTTATGATTGCAAAAAAAGAAATTTAACAAAGCAGGTTTTGCCTCGTGTAATTGCTTCAGCACTTTTGAGAAAGAAACAATGCGTTCTTAAAACGTTCTTAAATTTTCTTTGAGCTTATTGTGCTTTAGCTTTATTATGACTTAATAATTAAGAAAAGCTTTTTAGCGAGTGCTCAAGTACGAATACTAAATATTAATCACAACCCAAAAACGCATTGTCGTTCTTCGATTTTCATCGAATCACTGCCAAGTTGAAAAAAATTAAGCCGATTGAAAAACCTCGAGAAGGCTTCATCACAACCGCAAAAAATCAACAGTTCATCTACACACACCGTAGTCGCACCAGCTAAGGTAAGGCTACAATTCTAGTTAGAGCCATACTTAATTTCTCCTTGTCATTTTTAATCAGTCAAGCAAAACCGCAACGAAAAAAAAAACATTAATAAAACACTCCACTTAATATCCCCACATCTATCTGCTAAAAAAAATACTCACACCACGAACGAAACCCAAGCAATGAGGACAGGGTAAAACCAATCCCCCTGCTATCGAAGAAGCAAAATTGATTTCGTATTCTTCGGGAGTTTCCCTGATAATATCTAGCTGTACCTAGCTATACCTGCAGAATTAACACTTCCCTTACACCAGGTTGAAATCATTGAAACACCTTCGCCATGCTCATTCCGAGACCTTCTCGGATACAAACTGACAGCAAACTGTTCCGAATATATTTTTTAATTGTTCAAAGTGCTTTCTTTCAACGAAATTGTGAAAAACAAAGCAACCGAACGAAGCGAGCAGATTCCCGAAGAAAGGATAATGCTGACAAGAACAATACACTCTTCACAAAATATACTATACCCCCATCTAGGTACGTATATAAACATTCTTCATGCAGGGAATGTGAAATCGATTGGTGGCAACAGAATATCGTACATACATACTCAACACGTAAAAAGAACCTCTCGAGTGTTGAAAATAGATGAAAACTTGAGGTCGTCATCAATTTTCCAACTGGCATTTGGAATTTGCTATTCTATTTTGTTTATTCTATGTGATAACCATATCACATACTCGTTTGAAGGATATATCAAAGGCAAGAAAAAAAATCTGCGCGACACCAGCAAAGGGTATTGCTCGAATTGCAATTAATCATCAATTGAATTCCCTTTGAAGGATACGTCTTCATTTCTTTTAAGAAAATGCAAAAACAATGAGCAATCTGCCGCTGATGTTTTTAAAAGAAACCACTATGCTTCAACACTTTTCAATTATAAAATTGAAATTTCAAACACTTCCAATTTTCATATGCTATTGCTATAGAAAAGAAAAAATATTAACACTTTTTTTACCTCCTAAAACATCATTTATCCAAAGGATATAATACCGCACGAATGCACTTGGAAAATCGACGGATTTAATTAAATAAATTGAACAGGACGACGACGTGGTTTTAAAAGAAAATTCGTGCACTATATCGGAAAGGAAAATAAAACTGCCAGTGGAACACGATTAAATAAAAAGGAAATTGCAATCTTCCAGAAAATTTCAGCAATGTTTTCTGTATCCTTTTACCCAACGTTCTCGTCTGCACTCTCCGCCATGGATGGGGTTGGAGAGGCGATGAACAATAAAGGATATTTCAATGCCTTGTCAAGTGTAAAAAGGCTTTGCTTGCTGTACGAAAAGCAAAGATTCGACGAAGAAAAAAAAAAACATTACAATTGAAAGGAAACAATTTTCAAGAAAGGATTCAATTGCAATATTCGCCACCGCCGCACTGAAGGACCGAAGCGAAGAAAATCACTTAGCGATGAGATAGAAACTTTCGACGCCCAGGTTACTCGATATAGTTCATGCAGCTCTGAATGGATGCTGCTATGTCGAATGTGTGCATGCAATTCAGTGATCAAAAGAATAACGTCATTGTCTAACATCTTGAAAGGCATCTCAAAATGCAACAAATGCTTGGTGGAATAGACAGACATCGGGCGAGCGGGCGTGCGTCGGCGAGCTATGGGAAATAGGACGAAATCGTGTTCACTGAAGTGAGATGGATTCAAATTGAATATTGGCAAGCGTCGATTACTTTTCACTGATGGTGAAGGAATTGTTTGGAACTGGCATCGGGAATCGAAAAGTGTGTCAATTCAATAGTTAGGGGCTCTATTTCTGATTAAGGGTGGAGGGGCTTAGTTTTTTCCCGAATTATTGGGAGTTGTTGATTGTTTTTTGATCTTTCTCTTTGAAATATGGATTTAAAAAAATACAGACGACTGGGAATGACCAGTATTTTGTAGCTATATCAAACCAAGCGATTTTTGCATTGGATTGTAGATATGCTGTAAGCCGGCTTACAAAAACTGTGGTTCCGATTCGAAACCGGCAAGATTCGAGTGAAACCCAAAGGTTGAAATTGAAAACTCTAGTGATTATATCACTCTTTTACTTAGTAAAGGCATAACACTTGCGAGGAAAGCGTTTGTGATTATGATTAAGGTTTCCAGTTTCTGGATGAAAGTTCCTTTTATTCCCTTTAAGATTTCTGTGATCTGTTGTAACCCTGCCAAACATCAGTTGCATAAACTCCACCCTCAAAATTTCTGGAATTGTTTAGAAAATGACTGGCTTTTATGCGATCTTGTGTTGAAAGTTAAATTCATACTTGCTTAAGGTGGCGCGTACAGTCCGGCGTGGACCAGGGCCACAGCCAACAAACTTCGCCAGCCAGCTCTGTCTCCAGCTAGTCGTCTCCAGATCTGCACTCAAAGTTAGCTGAGGCCCCTTTTCACTTGCGCGCGCCATCTGAATCTCGGTGCCACCCAACGGCGCCATCTCTGCGGGACGAAAAAGTCCCTTAAAGTTATCGCTGTCGATGGCGATGTTTTTTCCAAGACGTCAGTGTTGGGTGTCTTTTCTTCATGGAACTCGGTGTTGCCCTTGTTGACTGGGTTTAGCAGTCAACAAGAGCATATTCGCCGCTTCCGTCCCAATACTCACGAAGACTGCACAGACATCAAGATTTGTTCTACCAATTATGTCAATGTAGTCTGCGCTGCGAGTAGCTAAACGGACTTTTAAAATTTTTTTGGGAGTTCTGCACAATTCTCTGAAGTATAATGTTCAAAGTCACATGACAGCGCGTCGTCTTGTCTAAATCAATTTGACATCAAAGCGGTTGGTGAGGTCTCTACCGACCTTGACGGAACAGCGTGAGCTTTCCATCATCATCCTGAACAGACTGACGTGTTTCGCAGGGATGCCAAGACTAGACATTGCGCTATATAGCTCGTCTCCATAGATGCTTTCATACGCGGCCTCAAAATCGATAAGAAGGTCTACAGGACTTGCTTGTTCAACTTGAAAGTCGTGACGAAGAAGAATTATTTCCTTGACAGAGAACCATGTGGTATGGGGTGTTCAAATGTCACAAAGGCATTAATATACTTTCACTTTCTTATAATAAAACATAATAATCCGTCCCGTATGTACCAAAAGAGTGTCGTGACATAAGACCATAAGCCACACATTGTGAAAGTAAAGCAAAAATGCAATCCTTTGGCATTGTTGCATTTTTTGCTTAGTTGGGCGCCTATGTCGCTTTAAAAAGTAAGAATTAAAAGTTAGCTGATAAAATTTGGTATTGCGTAACTCTTAAAAAGTGACTTAAAGCCAAATTGGGATTTTTCGTCTTATGTCACATGCCACAGCACATTTCTATGTTGTCAGGCATGTATTGGTTAATTTCTTGGCAAATTCAACAAGTTCTTGGCGAAACTTCGTATGGGTAAAAATTTAAAAAATCAACAGGTCTAGGAAAAAAATAGGTTGGTAATTGCCTAACATTATTCATATAAGATTCAAGGATTGGATTAGACTTAGCTAGGTGAGCTCAGTTTTGATCGCGTTCTTGTTTTAAACTTTTTGTTCGCAACATATACAACCTTTTTTTAACACTTCATTTTTACGCAACCTTTTATGTTAGTTTTTTTTCAAGCTTTCTTATCTCTTTAATTAGATAAGCAATCGACAATTTGTTTCTTGGTGAAGAGCGGCAAAAAGTCCAACCAAACTAAATGCTGCCATATTTTCTTATGAAAAGTAGTCCTTGTGGTCCTTACCTAACTTTTTTCTAGAATGGCTCTTATGTACAATCATTCAAAAATTCATTTTGTGTTGAAAAAGTTCTGCAGTCTACAAAAGATGATCATAATTTACAATGGAATTATAATTAATTACACATTTCGATTGTGTCCACATGTTCATTTATTGATAACTCATATCACGGTTCCCCATAAAGGAGATAACATTTAAAAAACCAAATTAAAAATGCTTGTTAAATTGTAAATTGTTATGATTTTTGATTTTGTATGTTGTGTCACAAGTCCAAGTTAACCTTTTTGGAGTAAACAAAGCAAGAAAGCTCCACCATAAAATTGGGAAGTCTCTGCCAGCCTTGGCGGTTGGCACTACTGTTGGAACAACAACGTTCGTCTCGCCTCGCGCATATTTTATACCCGGCCTCTGAAGTAGACATTACGTTCCAGCAGCGCTGGAATAAGCGAATTAACTCAGTTTCAAGACCTGCCACACAGCAGCCCCATAAAAAGAACTCCTGTCCAACATTTTTTTTTTCTAAGCTACGAAAATCTCTTTGTTGGAAAAAAGGGGTTGAATTAAAAAAGCAAAAGTCTCTAATCGCCATTTCATTATGACCGCCCTTTTTGATGATAATGCCTAAATGAAACTGAAAATTAATCTTCAAAAATTGTATAAGGATTAAAATATTTTCAAAGTCAAACCCTTTGTCATAACTTCCTTTCTCTTCCTAAAAAAAAGTGTTCCCATCTCTGCTTGCAACTAAATTTAAAAGATTTTTTTTTTTACCGAATATCACCGAACTTCCTTCTCTAAGCGTCACTACAAAAGAAGATGATGAGCAATTGATAATCATAATTATCAGCTTCACTTTTACTTCCCCTGAAAAAGAAAGCAAATCACACAAAATCCATAAAATCCCATTATCCCTTTCATTCGAGCGGTGCTCGATGTCATAAAAAAAGGAAAAACACCATTAATTAAAACGGGAAAATCCTTTCATTCTCACAATTTAACTTTGTACTGGTATGACGACAGCCAATGGTCGACTACGTGGTATAATAATAAATTAATAAAAAGAAAAATCCCACAGAGGAAAAAGAAATTGTATAGCAAAACGGACGTGTTTTAAAGGACATTACGTGTGCAGTGTTATTCCTTTTTTTTACTATTGATCTCATTCTCTTCCTCGGTTTGCTTTATGATCATAAAATAATTTCAAAAGAAAAATCTTCGATGTTCGTACACGTATACGTTTGGGGGAACGAACAGGTAGAACGAAGCTGCCCTCTTTAATTCCAAACATTTCCGGTGTCCTTAATGGTAATAATTCATTATGCACTGTACATGAAAAAATACGGATCCACGGATGATAATATTATAACAAAAGACAAAGTAAAAGAAAACTTCCTTTCAAGGAAGTGTCCCCGTCTTCGCCAAGATAATGTTCTCTGTGTGCGTCATACCTATAAACACAATTATGAAGGAAAGAATTGTGAAAACAAAAGCTTAAAGCGTAATAACATAAGAAAGAAAAAAACGTGTCCACCCTACGGTAAGAAAAATAGAATAAAGACCTGAGAATGTTACCACATGTTCCGTAGTAAGTGGGTCCGTTTGCACTGCAATCAGACGTAGGGTAGTTTGATTATTGGTCTAATAGTGTCACATCAGAGAAAAAGAACGCGCCGTAGATGGTTTGTAAAAAAATTAATGATATGAAGGATTTTTCCATATCGCCTATTTTTCCTATGCAATCCCATGAGTGCATAGCGATCTCCGTCGGAACTCTTACACACAACCACGCATAGACTAGACGTGTTATAAACGGTGTTCTCCTTGGTATGAAAATTTTTATTCTTGAGAGGCCTAAGAGTATTAAATCAAAAGTGAATTTCCCGTACGATTCGAGAGCTGGCCAATTTTATTTTCTTATATTGGGGATACAATCTCAATCCAATGCGTTGGGCTTAGAATCCCGGAAATCGAAAATCCAGAATTCAAAAAACGAATACTCGGAAATTATTTAAAAGAATTCGCATGAAATTTTAAAATTAAATTTACCTAAGAAAATATTCTTCCTCGATTCGTTAAACATGTTTTGAGGACACAATCACTTCACTTCTGCTACAACAGGATTGCGCAAACCGTTGAATTTGGGGTAGGTGCCAAATAAGGCAGATGGTAGTGGAGAGTTTTACAATTTGAATTCCTAAAAATGAAAGCTAAGGAACTCCTTGAACTGGGGTAAAAAGAACTTTGTACCTCACGTTTATTTTTATCATGAAATGTTAAAAGCTACAGCACAAAATTAGTAATTTTTTGGAGAATGAAAAAATAGTCTGATATAGGTGGATTTTAGATGAAACATATTTTTACCAAAGCTTAAGCTATTGAAATGTTAATACGAAAAGTTCTAAGATAAACAGAGAGAATTTCAAAACTTAAGACTCACTTGATAACTTTTTACTAAAATTATTTCATCCAAAATGTTGGCGGTTTTCAACAAAATGGCATCCTATTTGCATTTATTCATTAAATTATGCTAAATTATCCTGTCGCAAAAAATCACAAATTTATTTTTTACTTACGTAAAGGCCAAAATTGCGAGAAAAAAGATTTTCTGTTTACCTGTAAAGAAAAATTAAAAAAATTTATTTAAAAATATTTTCTTTATCATGGAGTTTCTTTTAGTTTTTTTTTTTTTTTAAATAATATAAAAAGTTTTAATGCCAGCGATTCAACATGGACGTAATGAGAACGAAAAATTTTAATTTTTATTTTACTTGCACAGCTGTTGAGCTGTCAGACCAAGGAAATGTTGAGTAGGTACATTTGAATTAGAGTTTCGCTTTGTAGAAATATTATGGACATTTTAATTAATTTTACATTATGAATTTAAAAAAAAGACTTTTACATTTGTAATAAAATAAAAATATAAGCTTTACACTGCGTTTTTGCAGTAACATTTTTAAGTTTGGCTGGGCTTATGTAGAAAAAGCCTCTGCATCATAAGGCAATCTGGATGAGTATTAGCCAAGATTGTCGATCCAAACAGACGTGGTGGTTAAGACCAGTTTGATCTCTTTTAATTTAACATCAATAAACCATGCACATTTACTAGCAATAGTGTAATTTGCAATAAAATTCTGGAAAATACAAACTTTAAAAATGAAAAATTTTTACATGCGCATTAACTATAACTAACCAGTGTGCATGTGTGACCAGGAGGTTTATTTGTTTAAAACTAAAAAGATCAAACTTGGTCTTAACCTCTGTTTTTTAGCCGTGTGCTTCGCTGAGAAATCTTGGCCATGAGCATCTTCAGTGGGTATTCACCATGATTTCCATACCCACACACACTTTTTTCGACAGAGGTCGAGTAGGTAACTTATAACTTTCATTGTAAATTCATTGCTAGTTCATTTCATTTTGATCTCCAAAGACTCGCCCACAATTAGTCTAAATTCGCAACTACCTCCAGAGATTTCAAAACTGCAGGAAGTTCTAGAAGGCTAAAATTTTACATGAGGCATCTCCTAATGAATATAAGACACAACAAAGAAAAATTTAATTGGTAAACCTCCTCCAGTCGGGGATATAGATGTAGATAATAGATGCCATTTTAAGGGTACATTTTTAAATGCATTTTACACAATATTTTTGTTCCAAATTGAAAAACTTTAGCTTAATATTTTATGTAGAAAACACATAGTTCTTTATTTTGTACATACAAGACCCGCCCGCGGCCACGCACACATTTGGAGGTAGGATTCAAGAAAAACCTAAAATTTTACAGAAAAACGTAATTTTGACTGGTCCTTAGCCTTATTAAGGAAAGCATGAAACAAATAAATAGCAGGAAAGATTTTCCAAAAATATTGAATTTGAATCAAACGAATATATAATATTGATAGTTTGCTAATATTGATAAGGGGGCGGTTGGACCACGCCCCTTTTCGAAGTTTGCATTACTTATCAAATGTCAAACAGAAAAAACATCAGCATTTTACAATGTGGGATAGGATGGGGTATTCAACGGTTTTACGGACTGTAACTTCTGCGTACACACAGGTTTTTTTTTCGGTTAAGAATGAGTTTTTCGAAAAATCTGGCTTTTAAATATCTAGCAGAATATAAGTGGGGATGGTTCATGGTGTGGGCGGCCCAATTTTGCCTTATTGAAAGCTTCTGGCCACTATTGCACCAACATTTGAGTTCTAACTTAGCAAAAAACATTTTGAAATAAAATAGAGGTTGTCCCAAATTAAAGACAACAGTGGGCGTGGCCGTCAGCTGATTTAACCAGTTTTCAAACTTTGTCTGTGCAACAATAACACCGGGCTCCGAATTTCAGCTCTCTAGCTCAATTTTCTTTCAATCTTTGAGAAGTTTTTCAAGACAAATGATACTCTCGGAGGGCTTGTCAGACCCTCGCGGAGGTGGGGACCGTGAAAAGAACAAGTCTTTTTTTTCAGATGACGATGGCAGGATTCGAACCCAGACCTCCGGTGTAGTAAGCGCACACACTAACCACTACGCCACGGTACCCCCCATTTATTTAGCATGGGTCCCCAAAATTGCGGTGTCGAAAGACCTTCAAGGCATATGATCTGGTGAGTCAAAAAAGCTATAGCCCGTCCGTCCGACTGTTTTATGTCTCAGATTTCAAGCTACATAGGTTCACGTCTGTGCTTTCCTGAAGTATTGCATTCGCGGATTTTATTTATTAGGATGAAATTAAAGACTAGTCTTTCTTGCATGTTGAAACTAAGTCTACATACCGTAGTACAGCGTATTTGAATAAGAATAATACATCTGCAAAAACTAAACGTAAAAAAACCTGTAATGTAAAATAACCAATATTATAATGTTTTTAAAATAATAGAAAGTGATGGCGTCAATAAGCGATGGTAAATCAATAAGCCACATTGCACAAAGCACAAAACTTTATAAATAGTACGAAAAAGCTATACAGCCGAACGTAGAAACCAAAGTTTAGATTCAAGGGTGATTCTCAAGGGTTAATCAGAAAACCTGAGGTGTTATAATAGTGCTATAATAGATTTATATAAAGTTTTTAGTTCTGAATTATATTGTATTTTCAATATTAATAGAAGCGCGTAATTTTTATACCCGACCCAGGGTATATTAAGTTTGATGTGTAGTTTGTAATGCAGTGAAATAATCACAGTAGACCCCTAAGACATTTTAGAGATATGAATGGGACCGACAGGAGAATCGATTAAGCCAAGTCCGTCCGTCCGTCCGTATGTTAAGCCCTTTTAGCCCTTAAATTTTAAGGTACAGAGCTGAAATTGTGGGTTGGTTGAAAGTCCATTGGACCAGATCAAGTTTGAAAATTAGCCGAACCCGCCCACAGACACACCCACTACAGGCCCGTATGTGCGACCGTCTCTAATTTAAAATAATACTTTTCCTAAATTTTAGCTATGTTAATAGCGCATTATATGAATGAATGCTATGAATGCTATAGAATAGCGCTAGCGCATTCATTTTTGGTATTTAACATTGCATTGTTATTGTTTTTGAAGTGGCTAAAATTTTTTTTAGCCTTTTCGTTGACCACGCCCACTTTTCAAGGGATTTTATTTTAAAATGGCTGTTTTTCAATAAATATATATGAAATTTGACTCAAAATTTTATGACAAAAGTTGTAGATATTAGCATTTTCTAACTTTCATGTATAAGTAATATCTGCCTCCGCCCTTTTTTGTGGGCGTGGCGTTAAAAAAGGGATTTTTTTAAGCTAAAAAGGCGGAGTTTTAGACCGAAATGTGTGCAACCAACTAGTATAAAGCATACAACAGTTATATTTTTGTATCCCGCCCACTTTTTGGAGGTGTGACAGTTTTTTTTTGGTATGGTCGGGTATTTTGCAATCCGTCGTAGATGGACTGAAACTTTTGCATACGCACTGTTGCACTTTCCCACTTGTTTTGTTCTGTACCGATAAATTTTCAGGCGAAATGAAAATAGCCTGTTTAAAATAAAAGTTATTGGTTTCAAATAACTAATTTTATAATATAAAATATAATTTATAATAATCTTTAATAGTAATAATAAATCTTTATTTACAAAGCCCAAGATAATTGCATACCAACCACACCAATGAAAGGTATTGTTTTCCCGGTATGTGTGTACCTACTTTTAAAAAAGTATATTGAGAGTCAAAAATATTCTTCAAGAGCTCTAAGCAGAACCATGCTACGTTTTAAAAATTTCTACCAACTCTACACGATTCTCATATTAGGTTAAAAAATTATAGGCCGATTCGACTATAAGTGTCAAATTGTCTTTATAAGGAGTCTGCTATGGGTACCTTACTCCTATAATAAAAACTTTCAAAATCTTAGGTTAAGGAAATCGACCATAGCCATTGCAAGAGGCATTGTGTTACTAAGCCAGGAAAAGCTTTTACAGCGGAAAGTTAAAAAGGGTTATTCAAGTTTTTGTTAATGTTTTTTACGAAAGAAAATTTAAGGGATTGCAGGATTATGGCTAGGACGAATCAAGCTAAAATTTAAAACAAAAAAATTTCAGATTTACAAAATTAGTGTTAAATTTTTCCATTTGATGGATTTCCTTTTTGGAACAAAATCTCACCAAAATTATTTTGACGCTATTGAATTCTAGACCTACCTTTGCTTGATAGCAATTTGAAAATGATGTGCTGATTTGCGCCAGTAAATTTCCATCTCAGAACTACAAAACTCTAGCTTTGCCGTAAATTTAAAGTTGACAGAGGAGATTTTTTTTTGTTTTTAGATTATTAAAACAAACAAAATGAAAGCACTAGAAATTTAAACAAAAAAAGATCTAAAATGCCACCAGTAAAAGAAATCCCACGAAAGTTTCCAAATAAAAACAAGAAAAAAGTTAACTAGTTTCAAAGTTGGATGGAAATGAAAACTTATAACTTTCGTTATTTATTCTCGTTTTAGTTTCGGGTTTTCTTTGCTGCATTTTCCCTACAAGGACGATTACTTGTATCTAACCGATGGTGCCCCCTCCTGATATGTGCAGTTTAAAGTTTGGATAAAGTTCAAAAAGCAAATATATGTATATCCTTCACTGGTGGAGTTTTATTTTTCGTTGAGTTTCGAAGTCCTTTGTCCATAATGTAGCCTTGGTGTGTGCACTCTTATCTCCACGCCCCATGATTATTCGTTTTATTGTTTAAGAATAGTTTTGCCAAACTTCTTAAGCGAAACATAATCTGACGTCTTCGTTATGGTATGCATGCATGGCATGCTAAAAGGGCTATCACGTTCCTCTGGACTTTCCAACGTCTCGTATATTAAATTCACCTGCGGGGTAGTAAAACAGAAGATCTTGTGCTAGGGTTTATTTTTTTCAGTTTTTGAAAGTTTTCTTGTAAGTTGTCGATGGAGATGGTCTTCGGTGTGTAATTTAAGGATAAGATGTCTCATAGTAATCACTTCCGCCATTATTCTTACAACAAAAGGATAGAAAATATCCAATTCATGCACAGGTTCAGAAGTTTTCGTAACAACAATATTTAACACAGAAAAAATGTTATGCTTGAAACCAAGGGGAGCAAGAAAATACCCTCCATTCCGAAATGGGAACATAAAAATATGTCTTGTTCCTTATTTATTTGTTTTCAATCATTTGGAAATGCGCCAAATGGAAGGAAAAAAATCAGGCAACGAAAAAAATATTTTTTTTTTCTTGTTTTCCTTTCCAAACCGCGGATTGAATGAAGGGAAAAATGGGGAGGATTTCGAGCAAGTAGGTCCTTGCTCTCGATATACTATTGATATTTTTTCTCCTCTGTGCTAGATATGGTTTGGGGGAAGGGACTGTTGCTATTTCAGTACAAACAGGATGATGGAATGTAATTCATTTTCGTGGTTAAGGCAATTTTCAGAGAAAAAAATATTTTCGCCTTTATTCCTGGTGGTCCCTTTTTTGTCTGTAGACACTAGATACAGAGGGTTAAATGAGAACAAGGAAGAAGAAAAGAAAATGGAAAATGTAAGCCCCAGGATGAGAGTCATTTCAGGATATCGAATTTTTATTAAAGAATACGGAATCGAGTTAAAGTTCAGTAATGTGTATGGTTTTAATTTTTTTTTTCTTAAAGTAATTACTGATTCTCTGTGTAAATTCTAAAGTAAAAGAAGTTTAGCGAGGCAGATTGGAGCAGAATTAGATCTCTTAAGTGACAAAATTGAAGACAGCAATGAAAAAGGTAGTAGCAATATTGTGTACGACTAATTTTTATCGCGTTTTTTTTTAAATCGACAAAACTTTTGTAAAAGTAAGGCTCATCTTTTTAAAAGAAAAAGGGTTCAGCACGCAAAATAAAAGGTTACATTGACTATCACGCGCATCATCCTTCAGAAAATTCGAGAGGTGGATCCTCTCTCTTCATTAAAGACTGCATTAACCACTCCAAAAACGAAGAAATAGAACTTGATTCTATGCAAATAACCTCAGTCTCAGTAAAATTAAGTCACATAAATTACAACATCGCGACGAGCTATTTTTCTCCGCAGTATCGGCTGGCAGATGAAGATCTTGCTCTGCTCTTTGATTCACTTCAAACTTTATCATCGGCGGTGACTTTAACGCGAAAAATACTTTTTGGGGCTCACGGTGCAATTCAACAAGAGGCAGAGCCCTCTTTAAAGCAAGTACAAAACGCGGCGTGATCTTCTTATCGACGGGAAAGCCAACATATTGGCCAACCGACAGAAATAAAATACCTGATCTCGTCGACTTCTTTATTTGAATCTTTGATCTCTGTTCAGATCACTCGGCAGTTCTTTTGAAAATCGGCGGAAGCCTAGCGAAAAAGAATAGACCGCCTAGATTAACTAACAACAACACCGACTGGGACGGCTTTAGAAAATACTGCAAAGAAAACATAGCTTTAAATGTACCGCTCAAAACGCCACTTGAAATAGAAGACGAATTAGATAAACTCGTGAGAGTTATTCAGAGCGCTGCGTGGAATAACACTTCTTTTCGGAGGTCCGAATCATCGAACAGCGGAACAATATATCCGCGAGAAATAGAAGAGCTAATATGCGAAAAGAGGAGAGCGCGCAAGAGATGGCAACGTTCGCGAACACCCCCGGATAAGACCATCTTGAACCACCTTTCTAACAAACTGAAGCACGAACTTCAAGATTTTAAAAGTCGCGAGACTACTGCTTACCTCGAAAGTTTGACTGCCGATAAAGGTTCGAACTACTCTCTTTGGAAAGCAGTCAAGTCCGTTAAGAAGCCTATAGCACACTCTGTGCCATTAAGAAAAGCCAACGGCGAATGGGCAAGAGAAGACAAAGAAAAAGCGGATTTATTTGCAGATTACCTAGAAGAAACATTCAAACCGTTTGACGGGGAACCGTTGGTCGAGGAACTCAATCCTTATGCGGTACAAGACTATTATAGAATAAAAACCGTGTCATTGGCTGAACTTCGTGAAACGATAAATAATCTGAAAAACAACAAAGCCCCTGGCTACGACTTAATTACTAGCGAAATTCTAAAGGAGCTACCGAAAAAAGCTTTGGTCAAGCTAGTCTATATCATTAACTTCCCATGAGAATTTTATACGTTCCAAGGCATTGGAAAGTGGCCGAGGTCATAATGGTTCCGAAACCAGGAAAATGTCCAAACGACAAAAAGTCATACAGACCTATTTCGCTACTGCCGATAATATCTAAGGTATTCGAGAAACTGTTGCTTAAAAGGTTGCAGAGATAAATGCCGGTGTCCCGCAAGGAAGCGTTCTCGGCCCAATATTATTTTTGCTTTATACAAGAGACATTCCCCACGATGAGGGAACAATTTTAGCTACGTTCGCAGACGACACTGCTATTCTCGCTATTGATACGACAGTTGAATTATCAACAGGGAAACTCCAGCGCGCTTTAGATAAAATATGCGACTGGACGAAGAGCTGGCGAGTCGTCCTTAACGAGACTAAGTCAACGCATGTTAACTTTACTTATAAAAAGATAAACAACAAACCTTTATTCATTAACTCGGTACAAATCCCGTACTCAAATGAAGCGAAATATCTAGGAATACGCAAAACTTAAATGGAAGCCGCACGTTAAAAAAAACGCGACGAGCTTTTCAAGTTAAGAGAAATGAATTGGCTTATCGGAAGATTTTCAAAACTAAGCATATATAACAAACTGCTTTTGTATAAGCAAGTGCTGAAACCATCTTGGACGTACGGTATACAACTCTGGGGTTGTACTAAGCCAAGCAATATGTCTATTTTAGAAACTTTTCAAAATAAGACACTCAGAGCAATACGTTAATGCTCCATGGTACATAAGAAATAGCGATCTACACCGAGATCTAGGAATCGCGACCGTGTCTGACGAGGTAACAAACTTTGCTCGCAAACTTAGTACTCGTCTTCGCGGACACTGCAACAATGAAATTATCCGAACTTTGGATCAGACAAATCTTACGCGCCGACTACAACGAATGAGACCGTTAGATCTAGCAGCATAAGATGATACCGCATAAATTGACGGTATTGTAGGTGCCTTCGTTGGAAGGCAGCCTGCCACACGCGATTACTACAGAAGCTTGAACTACTTGTTAAGGAAACTTAGTCGTAGTCTGACGGAAAATGGGAGGTTTTTTAGTGAGTAAGAATCTCACACTACTATGAGCACGCGCGGCCGGTCCTCGTAGTGCCTATGAAGGTTTTTCCTACCCACGGAAAAAAAAAAAAAAATCTTTTTAAATCTTGTTTACAGCGTTTAAGCCTGTTTTCAAGCTATATATTTATTATACTCATCCCATGGGATAGGGTGTACATTATTTCAACTAAAAGAAAGCTTTTCCAAAATTTATCTTTCATTCTGAAAGCACAGTCTTTGATATAAACAGCCATTGCTAGAGCATTAAAAAATATGTATCTAGTCGCTAAGAGTATTTTTGAAGGTATCTTGTCGTTTTATGGATTTTCATTCTAAGAATTAAATCGCCCATCGATTATTAATATATGTCCTTAAATTTGAAAAACAATTGACTAAATTTGAAGAACAATACTTGACTAAAATGACATTTAAGAGTTCATTCAGAAGCAATACAAGGATTAAATTTTGATTCTTGTATTGTTTCAGATGACAAAGAGCCTACGTAAAAAATTGTATCTTTCTAGCTTAAAATTAAAAGGTTTTAAAAGTGGTCATATACGGAAGGACGAATATGGTATAATCTACTCAGAATTCGTTCTCGGTCAAAGGCCGACAATATTTTTGTGGAATGGATATAAAAATTTCTATTTTTTTTATTCTTCTCTTACATAGCGGGGATTGGTGCCAAAAAGCATCAAAAATTTTGAACATGGGACTTAAGGTCAATCAAAAATTATCCTGAGGGTTTAAAACGTCCCTAAAATGAATACAAATGCATTTTAGAAATATATAAAGGGGATATTAATTGTATTGCAGCGTTTCTCTGATTTTTTCTCAACATCAGCCAGAACTAATTACGTGGATGTAACTACTTTTGACAAAGGGATTGGGACTTTTGGAAGGGATTAGAATCTAAGGGATAAGAATCCACCTACTAGTTGCTTTCTTCTTTCTAAGTTCAAATATAACATTTAAATAGTCTTAAATGTTATCTTTAAAAGTTGGTATGAGTACGAGTGAATGAGTACGAATGAATGGGCGAGTTTTTGCCTAGTTGTAGACATTTTCGTAAAAAATTGTCTAATTTTTTCGCCAAAAAATACCCGAGCTCTTCCGAGCAGTCTAAATTATTCAATGCTCTTCATTTAAATTAAAAAGAAACTAATTAAAAGTTTCTATTAATTAGTTTTCTAAAAGTTAACTATTTTGAAATTCTATAATTTTTAAATAATTTTACAGATTTAAAATTGAATCACACAAATTGGGCAAGTTAAAGCAAAATTGGTATGAAGTGAATCTCCACTTAAGACATAAAATTGCCTATTATGACCTCTGGATTAGAGATTTTTTTCCTGTTTGGAAACATATTTTGGATATGGAAACATATTTTGGATATGTTTCCAAACAGGAAAACATTTTGCCTTTTAGGCAAAAAACTAATATTTTTTTTTTGCCTGAAAAAGTTAAAAATTTGAATAAAGAAATAAAAAAAACTCTGTCATAAGAAATATTCTGATTAACCTTGAACAGTTTTATCAATTTTTACACCCGGCCCAGGGTATATTAATTTTAATGCATAGTTTTCAACACTGTGAAATAATAGCTGCAGGCACCTAAGACCAAAGAGATATATTATTGACAGGTGAATTGACTAGGCCATGTCCGCCCGCCTGTATGTGTGAAGGTTTAAGGTTTCAAAATCGAGCAAAAATTTTGGGCACGGCTTGGTTCTTATGTTACACTATATAGTATAAAAATTGGTGTTAAGCCTGCCAAAGGCAACGCTCACTATTGACTTGAATGTGAGACAACTTATAATTAACTTTCAATTTATTTACACAAATTGTGACTAAAAACCTTTAACACGGCGAATACTGAACCACCCATACCATCGACCATGCCCACTTTAGCTGTATTATGTCCTTTAAAACTCGATTTCTCTGAAAAGTCACACTTAATCGAAAAAATATTTGATTAAAAATAACCAAGGAAACTAGCATTCTCTAAGTTTGTTCCGCACAAAATTTTGAGCTCCGCTTACTTTTAGGGGGTGTTTTTAGTAAAAATAAACTGTTTTTTTGTGTTAAATGTTCATTTTTTAGCAAATTTCTTCATGGTTGTAACGAAATAAGTTAAAAAAAAATTTCTTCTTAGTCCATGCCCATTTTTTAGGGAGTGGCACATACACAAAGTTCACCTTCAATGAATGCATTCAGGCCAAAAAACTTGAAGATTTGATGCTGATGGATAAATAGGGTCGGGTATTTAGAAGTTCTTAACAGACAGACTCTTCCACTTACTCACTTGTTTTAATTTATTTTGTGAAGCCTTCTAACATTTATCGACCTGAAGTTCTCTCTACGTTGTTAAGATTGCAATTGGCACCCAGATTAGATTAGATTGATAGTCGGGAGGACTTCCTGGGGCTCTCGTACTGCGCTCTCTTAAAAAGGAGCCTATTGTGCCTACCGCGATGAAATCCTAGAGCCATATTTTTTCCTCGGAGGCAGTCAGGAAGACAAGGATCTTCTCTGGAGGGATATCGGCTAGGTTTGTCGGTGAGGAGTTTGTTAGGTGAGGATATTCTTCCTCATACGCAAAAGTGCCGGGTATTCTATGATTATGTGAAGAGAGCACTCATCACTTTTTAAACAAAGTCCCCTAAATGTGGCGTCGCGATGAAAATAGTTATTCAGTTTGCAATGGCCTCTGAAAATGACTGTGAGGATTTTTTTTTTAACGATTCTGTCCAGATGTCTTAAGCCAGACTTGGTTGGATTCGGTTGTAGCTAGGTTTGTTATAGAGTTGTTTAAGAGTTTTTTACTGACTTCACAGAATGGTATAAGCCCTATGAAGTTGTCCCGACTTAAACAAGTGAGTGTGCTAATTATAAGCCGCTGTGCTGGAATCCAGGGAAGGATGATTAAGTTGCTTTGGCTAGTCTTGGATGGCCATGACTTTTGGAACCCAAAATCCGTATCTATGTACTGTTATTGACAATTGAAACAATCAAATTTTCACTCCATTCTATTTCATAAGTCAAATTTTTTTGTTATCTACTATACTTATAGCTTTATTCAATGGATTCACTTAATCCACGTTTAAGCTTTAATGCCCTATCCAGGGTAGATTGAGTTAAGTGCATTGTTTGTAACGAAGAAAAGTAAACACCGTGATAAGATCCCTACCGAGAGGAGAATTGATCAAGCTACTGTGTCCGTCCGTCCGTCCGTTCGTAAACAATCTTAAGGCCTTACATTTAATGCTAGAAAACTGAAATTTTGTAGCTGAACTGGAACAAAAAATATTGGAGTAAAAATTTGTTCAATTTTTTCTATACATACTATATGCCTCCACCCACTTTTTAGGCGTGGCTAAAAGCAGATAAATTTTTTAGTCAAGAGGCAAGGTTCTCGTTTCCCTTACCATTCTGTTAATTTATGTAACCGCATTGCTCATCTAAAGGTTATATTTTTTATCCTACCCTTCTCTTGGTGGCCGTAGGCAAATCTTTTTTAAAACTTTTTAAATCCGCCGACCAACACGCCCACAATTGGCCTAAATTTACAACGGCATACAGTGCTTTCATAACTTTAAGACGTCATGAAAAGCTTAAATGTGAAATTAAGCATTTCCTAATCATTGTCTGCAGTGCGTCAAATAAATCGATTTAAAAAGTTTCAATTGTCAAATTTCAACATCAAATCGAAAAAAATTTTTCTAGTACATTATGAAGAAAACGTTTGTTTCAACTTTTGTTCATACAAAGTTTCAGTTAGAGGCGGAATCAAAGAAAATTCTCTAATTTTCCAGAAAACATGGACTTCGACTGCGTTTAAGCCAAACTTAGGCAAGAATAAAAATAAAATCTAGCACACACCGGACTCTATTTTAGGTTTTGTTCATTCAAAGCTTTTGGCCACACCCACCTTTAAAGGCAGATTTTATAAAAATTTTTAATTTGAACCAAAAAATTAATTTTTGCGTGCATTTCAACCAAAACTTGGTATTTCTATGCTAATATTGGTTTTTTGTTACAGAAGCTGGAAATGCCACACCCCTTTTTAACCAGTAAGTAAGTGCTACAGTGCACGCCTCTGTGGATACTCAATGGGTTGCCTCTACAGATACCCCAGTCACGGATTACCTCCCTGTGATATTCGCTTTCAACAGGAAATTCGCTACCAGAATACCTGAAAGAGGTGAATGGGCAAAAAAGACCATTACAGGAGATGACGAGATCGCCGTGTATACTGACGTTTCTAAGATGGACGTCGGAACCGGCGCGGGCATCTTCTGTGGAGCTCTGGGACTAAGTAAATCTTTTCGGATCAATGACGATTGCAGCATTTTTCAGGCGGAGCTGGCAGCCGTAATCCAAGCTGCCTCCGAGCTAAAGAAACACAGCCCCGTAAACAAGACCATCACCATATACTCTGATAGCCAAGCGGCAATTAAAGCCTTGTCTAGTCTAGGGTTGTAAAACTATGCAGGCAAATTCTGGACGAGATTATCACTTGGCAACATTGTGACTGTTTGCTGGGTGCCAGGTCACACCGATATATCGGGAAACGAAGAAGCGGACAAGCTTGCGAGATATGGATCTGGGATGAGTGCATCTCTAGCCCTCAAATCTATAAGAATCCTGCTGAGTTCGATGGCACGTAGGATAGAAACTGAATCTTTGAGTAGAACCAACCTACGTTGGACAGAACTTGATAAGTGCAGACATACAAGGGAGCTATGGCCAGCTATGGCCAAGGGTAAGCAAAAAGAGATCACTATTTTTGATCAGACTAGCCCGCAGCAATATCCGAGTACTCACGGGAATGCTCACAGGGCACTGCGCTGTGGTTCTACAGGCCTTAGCGGCTAGGCATACCGCATAACTTGAATGAGAAATTGAATCTGTTCGTCACCTGCTTTTCGAATGCCCAGCCCAAAACAGCATCAGGCGTAGTATCCTCGGCAGTTACTTCTTCAACGAGCTCGAAGATCTAAATAATGTAGATCTAAAGGGCCTCCTAAGATTTGTATACAAATCAGGATGGGTCCAACAGGGCGGAACTCTGAGCTACTAATAGCGGTTTATTTCTGTTTTCGTTCCAGGTGTTAAGAAGGTTCCAAATGGACCAAACTTCTGGTCTACGTGAGCCGTGACAATTGTCAAAAGGGCATCCATCAACCTAGCCTAACCTTGCCTAAGTGCTACAGTGTGTACGCAGAAGTTGTAGTCCGTAAACGGACCATTGAATACCCTATCATATCCCACAATGTAAAATGCTAATGTTATTGTTATTTTTTGACACTTTATATGTAAGTTGCGCAAGCTTCGAAAAGGGGCGTGGTCCAACCGCCCCTAACTACAAACTATCAATTGTAACACAGATATTTCCAAGTTATGCTTTATTGTACGTAAAAATGCAATTTTTTGGTTGAAACTCAAAATCGACCCCTAGAAGGGGGCGTGGCTAGTTACTTTGATGAACGAAATCTGGAATGAAGTCTTGTTTACCTATACAAGTTTACCTGCTAATTTTTAAACCCAACCCAGGGTATATTAAGTTTAATTTTTTCATTTGTTACTATATTAGACTAAGGCCAGTCAAAATAACGTTTTTCTGGAAAATTTTAGGGATTTTCTCCAATTCTGCTTCATGTGGGCGTGGCCCAAAGTATGTTTAAAAAAATGTAGAACTTAGTGTTTTCTATATAATGTTTGGTAAAATTTTTTCGATTTGAAACAAAAATATCGAATAGAATGCATTTGAAAAATTGCCCTTTAAATCGACGCCACGCCCAAAAGGGAAGGTAGAGCGATTAAGTTTTTAATTTTTGCATCTGTCCTGTTTGCATAAACAGGAGATAATAAATACAAAAATGTCAGGCTTTTAAGACGTCTTACAGCTTTGAAAGTTCTGGAGGTAGTTGCACAATTGCACCGATTGTGGGCGTGTCTTTGAGCGGATTTCAAAAATGTTTACACTTGCACTGCTTCGGACGAAAATGATCTAATGCACCAAATTTCAGCATCCTAGCTTAAAATTTTAGGTCTAAAGCATGTGACATACAGACAGACAGGAGGACTGACGGACATGGCTTATTCAACCCTTGGGGGTCTACCATTATTATTTCTCCGCGTTACAAACTATGTGACAATCTTATAATACCTCCTATCCTATGGGATGGGGTATAAAAACAAATTATAAAATCTTAAAAGAGCTTAAACAATTTTTTAGTTAATTGATGATTCCATGAATGGTAACGGGAAGGGATGGAATACAAAAATAATAGGAAAAGAAGGGAGAGTGGTGTAAAAAAATAAGGTGGTGCAACAGCTCGAGGCGTACCAGGGTCAACTTTTGAACAATGTGTTAATTTCCTTACATACAAGGGGACCTACAATTTTTTGCCGAATCCGAACGGCACTTTGAGAAGTTTTTTAGGATGAAGGGAGAATAAGAATACGAATAAGGTATACACCGCGAAGCTATTACATAGGCATTGTTGCACTTACTCACTGGTTTTTTATGTGGCTGTGGTATAACAGATCCATGGTGCATTTATCAGTCTTATGCACTATATTATAGAGCCTCAATTTTGAAAAAGATTCGGTAGGCCTTAATGCCTCTTCGCTATAAGAGGATTCGAGCATTTGACTCTTTTACATTTTCATGACATTCTTTATAAACTCAAGAGGGTATTTCACTAGCTTATTGCCTTACATTTTCAACCGTTGGACATTCCAAACATCTTTAATGCAATTATTAAAAAGCTTTTATTGAAATGCGTTTTGTAATGTTAAAGTGGCTACATAAAAATTGTAACTACTTTACTACCTCTTCGGAGAACTCTTAAAAAAATTAGGTAGTTTCTTTAAAGTTGTTACACTACGTAACTACTCAGAAGTGCGCCTTACTTTTAAACAGAAACCACAAATCGCATGCAATATTCTTCTCTTTGCCTGCCATTGTGAACAAGATATACCTCATACCTACTCAAAAAGAAAATAAACCAAAGCAAAGATTTAAATTTAACATTGACCCACACAACGCACTTTTGATAGCCTGATGACTTTACAAAATCCATAGTCAAATTGGATACGCCGGCCGTAGACACACCTCACATTCTTTTCACAGACCGAACCTATACGTTTGCCTATGAGTGCCTCTTCACTCGGAGATACTTTACCTGTGCAACCATCTGTTTATATTTCTATATTTGAGAAAATTTGTATCGAAGGGCATCTACCTACCTGCATTGTGGTTTTTTGATACGGTCTTCTTCTCGGTTTCCTGTAACTTTGAGTGAAAAGATTGACCCGAACTTGAACTGTCCAGCGGCGCGATGCCTGCTCGCTAACAATGGTGATGCTGCACCATGTCGTAAATATTTTCAACTCATGCTGCGGTGGTTCTTTTTACACTCAGGGATAAACTTGTTTGGTACCACTTCAAATGGACTCTGATAGTCTTCACATCTTCTAATTTTAGTTAAATTAACACTGTGTCGACAAGTAAACTAAGTTTGTTTTTACCTATCATAGGCCAGGTAACTGTTAAAATTCTCTTCAAAACTTGGGCTATTTGGGTTTTTTTTCTAGTTACGAAGCACATTTCAAGTGTCAGATGGACGGTAAAAAAGTGTCAATCATCACACAAAATAGAAACATTCATCTAGTCCCTTAAGAGAGGTGTCATGAACACAAGCCCTCATTTCAAAAACACGTTGAATTCGGACGAGGATAAGGGTGGCGCTTGAAAATAACGCACAGATGAAAGAATAGACCAGACGAAAAAATCAGGTGTTTGGCCATTTTTTATATTTTGTCCAATTCAGTTTTTTTTTTATTGTTATCCTTTCGTCGCTCTTTTTCGCAATCAATCAACGGATGATTGTGATTTATTCTATGGAGTGAGAAGGTCCATTTTGCTGTTTGGAAATCCTTTTTTCTGGCAATTTTCCAACGGGTAAGGGTCCCACACACAGCCCCTATCTCTGACTATGGCAGTCGCTTTATTCACCTGACTGATTTATATGATTTTTTTCTTTATTGGAAGGTTTTAATAAAAAAAATTATACACTTGGCACAATTTATATTTCTTGTTTTTGTTATTACTTTGCTTTATGAAAATGTTGGCCTTCATATTTTATTGGTAAATCCTAAAAGAAGTGCAATTAATCTTAAAGTTTTGAAAATGGGTTGGTGAGTAAGTAGATTTTTCTTTCCTTCTTCTTTTGGGGTGTGTTTAATGGCTTTCTTGTGTATTTTAAATGCGAGTATAGAAGCTTTTAAGTGACTGCTTATTAAGAAAGGGTAGCAGACATTGTAATTTACACCTACTTTAATAATATTGACGACAGATACAGACTCGCTGGCATTTTCTGCCTGTATGTTGAAAACCATCTTGAAAGATAAAACTATATTAGGCAGAACTAGGTATGACCTTACGCGACATCCTATGATGATTCGTGATTTGTAAATCCTCCGTGTTCGTTTTGCTGAAAACTATAATTTTCATTATATAATGAAAGGTTTTGACATGTTGTCGGTATTGAAAAACCATTGCCATGGTATAATTTTCAAACTCGAAAAAAAAAGTTTTCCCTGCGGTTCCTGTAAAATTTTAGAAAAATAGTCCAGTTAAATCAAGATTTTGCCAGGAAAGTTTTGGTTTAGTTGTCATTTATTTCTATATAGCTATATGGATTGTGGCCTGCTTAATCTTAATCTGACATTTCACAAAATTTCGTGCCGCAACGTTGAAAAAAATGCATTTAACTCGTAAACTATAAGTTTATTGTGAAAAAATAGGTATATCAAAAATTATAGCAGATAAAATTACTAAATTTGCAACAAACTTTACCTCTAAAGTTTTTTCTCAAACCATTAATAAAAAATTTAAAAATCATACAGTCTTACTATATTAATGGAATGTGGGCTCACATTCCATGGAATGTAGAATGTGGGCTATATTTATTGAATGCGGTTATTGTAAGATACACCAAATATAAATTTAATCGCTTTACTTCCTCTTGGCATCGATTTAAATGGTATTTTTTCATATGCATTTTATTCAATATTTTTGTTCTAAATTGAAAAAATTTTGCTGAATATATTATGTATAAAACACTTATTTCTACATTTTGTTTATACAAAACTTTGGGCCACGCCTACATTTGGTTGCAGAATTGAGGAAAACCTAAATTTTTCCAGGAAAACCTTTTTTTTTCTATTGGGCTTATTAGGAAAGAATAAAAAAAAATTAACATGTTATATAACGAGACTTTATTCCAGATTTTTTCATGCAAAATTTTTTAAGAGTCGATTTTTCAAAAATATTGAATTTAAACCAAAAAATTGCATTTCTACGCATGTTTAAGAGTAACTTGGAAATATATGTGTTAAAATTGTAAGTTTGTAATTAGGGGCGGTTGGACCACGCCTCTTTTCGAAGTTTGAATTTCTTATAAAATTGTCAAAATATATAAATAATATCAACGGGGTATTCAACGGTCCGTTTAACGGACTCTAACTTTTGCGTACTCACTGTAGCACTTACTGACTATCTGATACCAATGTTTTTACAAATAAACTGCAAGAAGATGCACTTTTTTGCTTTTTTGTCAGTGTTGCGCCACGAAATTTTTCTGGGAAATGTCAGATTCAAATTTAACAGCCAAGAATTCATATATATTGAAATAAATCAGAACCACTCCAAAACTTTCCCGCTAGGCGCACTATTGAACACAATTTGACTGGACTAAAAGCCTTATTTTCCATCGATGAAAAAATAATTTTCATACATTCAGTCACATGGCTTGAAAGTGTCGCATTCTGAAAATTAAACGCAAATGAAATCGCGAGACAAATTGAATGTTTCGGGCAACAATTTGCTGCACGATTTTCAGTGTGCCCCTGGCGAGCCTAACCGGTTGAGTAAAGTTGTTCGCAATTTTATAAGACGTCGATAAAGCTTTACAAATTGACACTTACAATTTTTTTATGGTTTTAAGACATAAAAAACTAAAATTAAGTCGATACACATTTCTTAGTGGGAGAGGGATCGGCTTAAAAAGGAAAATTTCAAATCCATTTAGCTAAATAATCTTGATGCTATTTGGAAACAAATTATTTATTTTATTATGTAGAACATACTTCGCTATACATTTTGTTAATGCATGGCTTTTGGTAACGCCTACATTGGCAGGCAGAATTTAAGAAAAACTTCAAGTTAGCCAGAAAAACATGGATTTCGATTTTTTTTTACCAAAATGCTTTGACCCGAAAACCAAACCATAATTCGTAAATATTGAATTCATTCTCCATTGTGGTTTTTATGAGATTCATTCTGGCTGCTCATTCCACGCCTTCAAAATTGGGGAGAGACATATATACAAAACAAGTGGGAAAGTGCAACAGTGCGTATGCAAAAGCTTTAGTCCATCTACGACGGATTGCTTAATACCCGACCATACCAAAACAGAAACTGCAACGCCTCCAAAAAGTGGGATATAAAAATATAAGTTTTGAATGCTTTATACTAGGTGCTGGGATACATTTCGGCCTAAAACTCCGCCTTTTTAACTAAAAATATCACTTTTTTTAACACCACGCCCACAAAAGTTGGCGAAGACACATACATATAGTTAGAAAATGCTAATATCTCCTTTACGATCCTGCCATCGTCACCTAAAAAAAAGACTTGTTCTTTTTCACGGTCCCCACCTCCGCGAGGGTTTGACAAGCCCTCCGAGAATATTAATTGTCTTGAAAAACTTCTCAAAGTGCCGTTCGGATTCGGCAAAAAATTGTAGGTCCCCTTGTATGTAAAGAAATTAACACACCAGCATACATTGTTGAGAAGTTGGCCCTGGTTCACCTCAAGCTGTTGCGCCACTCTATTTATTTATTTATTTATTTTAATATCTCCTTTTGTCATATAATTTTTAGTAAAATTTAATATATATTTATTGGCAAACAGTCATTTTAAGCTAAAATCCCTTAAAAAGGGGGGCGTGGTCAATGAGAAGGCCCAACTTTTTTGGGTACTTTAAAGACAATTACAAGGCAGAAAAGTTTCGTTAGTTGAACTCCGACAGACAATTAGCAAACTTAAAAATAATAAGGCCCCGGGTTACGACCTGATCACTGGCGAAATATTAAAAGAGCTACCAAAAAAGGCATTAGTCAAGCTACTTTATATGATAAACGCTTCTCTTAGACTTCTATACGTTCCAAGACAATGGAAAGTTGCTGAAGTCATTATGGTTCCTAAACCGGGGAAATGCGCAAATGATAAAAAATCTTATAGGCCCATATCGCTTCTGCCGATAATATCGAAAGTATTTGAGAAACTTCTGCTGAAGCGATTACAACCAATAATTGCAGAAAGACGCTTGATCCCGGATCATCAATTCGGTTTCGGACCTAACCATTCCACAATAGATCAAGTCTACAGAATAACGCATGAAATTGAAAAAGCCTTAGAAGGGAAAAAAATATGTTCAAGTGCTTTCCTCGACGTATCGCAAGCCTTCGACAAGGTATGGCACGAGGGCTTGAAATATAAGCTACGGCAAAACTTGCCGGAAGACATGTTTAAAATATTGTAAAATTATCTTGAAAGCAGACTCTTTCGTGTTAGGTGTAGTAGTGAATACTCGAGTTTCAAGCAAATTCGGGCTGGCGTACCCCAGGGAAGCGTCCTCGGTCCGACCCTGTTCCTGCTCTACACAAGAGACATACCTCTAGATGACGAGACAGTCGTGGCCACGTTTGCGGACGATATGGCCATCCTGGCAACAGGTGAATCAGTCGAGTCATCAACGAGAAACCTCCAACGAGCATTGGACGAAATTTGTGTCTGGACGAAGACTTGGCGAATCGCTCTTAACGAGAACAAGTCTACGCATGTGAATTTCACTTACAGAAGGGTTAACAATTTGCCTCTGTTCATAAATTCTGCACAAATACCTTATGCAAATGAAGCGAAGTATCTAGGGATGACACTGGACGCTAAACTAAGGTGGAAACCACACGTAAAGAAGAAGCGTGACGAGCTCGAGATTAGGCTCAGGGAAATGTATTGGCTTATTGGGAGATTTTCGAAATTAAGCACATATAACAAACTGCTCTTGTACAGGCAGGTGTTAAAGCCGTCCTGGACATACGGTATACAACTTTGGGGTTGTACCAAGCCGAGCAACATGTCCATGTTGCAGACTTTCCAAAACAAGACACTAAGAGCAATTGTGAATGCTCCATGGTATATTAGGAATAGCGATATTCACAGAGATTTAGGAATAGCTACCGTGGGCGAAGAAGTAACAAACTTCGCTCGAAAGCTTAATGCTCGCCTTCATGTTCATTGCAACAATGAAATGATCCGTACTCTAAACGAGACTCTTAACGATGTTAACAACGAGCGACGACTACAAAGAACAAGACCCTTCGATCTAGCGACGTAGGGTGAAGCCGCATGAATGAACGGCTTAGTAGGTGCATTCACTGGAAAGCAACCTATCCAATGCGATCAACACTATGGAAGCGTAAACTACTTGTTAAGTTAACTTAGTTGTAGTCAAGAAGTATTATGAGAGAGCGAAAATTTACTACTATGAAGTGCGTTCTGGCAGTTTCATAGTGTCTCTCATAAATGGGTGGTTTTTTAGCACGTGGAAATCGGGCATAACCAATATCGGCTACTTCGGTATTATGTACCTGCTATAGTGGGCGTATTGGTATCTTTGAAAGATTTTGGAGTTTTAGTCTCCGTCCATCCTAGTATTCAAAAAAAAAAAAAAAAAATTTATCGAACTGAATCGAATTGAATTGTTGAATAACCGCCATTTTAAGTTAAGGCTCCGTAAAATGTGGGCGTGATCAATGTACGGGCCAAACTTTTACTATTGCATCAAAAACCAATTACAAAGCAATACGTACCCAAAATCAGTATGTAAGCACCATCATAGCTTTAGTGTAAAAAAAGCATTTTCTTAAATGAGAGATGGTCGAGAACCACCATATATGGAGTTTCATTAAAACAGGTGGAGAAGTTTAAGTATCTCGGGGTCTTTTTCACGAAAGATGGGAGGAGTGATACTGAGTCGTCCTGAGAATTGGCCAAGCTGGGGCAATAGTAAAGAAACTGCTCCGGCCGGTTATCAGGAAAGCTGAGCTTGGAGTTAAAGCAAAGATCTTAGTTTTTAATTTAGTGTTCGTTCCGACCCTCATCTATGGTCATGAAATTTGAACTAGATCGCGGGTAAAAGCCACCGAAGTGAGATTCCAGAGGTGCGTTGCTGGTGTTACTCTTAGGGAAAGAGTGAGAAACGTCAATATTCGTGGGAATCTTAATGTTGAGCAGCTACTTCTCCGAGTGGGGCGATCGATTCTTCGATGGTCTGGACACGTTGTTCGCATGCCCCTGACAGACTTCCTAGACAGGTCATGCTAGCCGAGATAAGAGTGCTTCACCTCCCTGGTAGGCCAAGAAAGAGGTGGTGGGATCAGGCAAAGAACCTTTCTGAGTCCCGCCTGGGGATTGCGCCGGAGTCTCTTGATTTGGTGGCGGAGGATCGATGATGATGATGATGCTGATGAGAGATGGTCGAACATACGGGCCTGTATTGGGCGTGTTTGTGGGCATATAAAAATATCACAGTGTACAGTCGCTCACAACTAAGGCCTTAAGTAGACAGAATAATTTGCTTAAAGCTCGTGTTGGACACGGCAATAAAATCCATTCACGGAATATTATGTTCGAGTTTGGTTCTTATAAACTTCCTTTTTGGCAGTTAGTTTTAGAAGTAAATGCTCGACATTAGTTCGCTCAAGGTCGTTGAGCGAAACAATAACTGGAGTTAAGACCATACTGATCTACTTCATGTCCTCATTGTTTGGATTTTTCAGAAATGAAAAAGCTACCGAGCTAGCGAAATTATTGCTCTCTTTTGAGTAGGCAAAATTCTTGCAACTATTTATTATATAGCCCAAAACAGATTGGAACTCCATACAAAGTCGCTATTACTATGGCTTAATCGATTCACCTGTCAGTCTCTAAGCTAAAGAAACCGAGACTGATAAGAAAACTTCTGCTTTTTTATACCCGACCCAGGGTATATTAAGTTTTATGTATAGTTTGTAACGCAGTGAAATAATCACCGTAGACCCCTTAGACCTTTTAAAGAATTAAAAAGTACCGACAGGAGAACGGTTAAGTCATGTTCGTCCGTCCGTCCGTATGCAACCGGAGAGCTGAAAGTTGACGAGTGGGCTGGAAGTTCTTTCAAGTTTCAAAAAATTGAATGCGCCCACAGACACGCCCACTAGAGGCCTATTTGTGTGACTATCTCTAATTTTCAAAAATACTTTTTTCTAATTGAAGCTAGGTTACAGTGGTGCTAGCGAACTAATTCTTCGTATGTTATATTGCCATGTCTTTGAGGTAGCAGAAAAAGTTTCGTCTTTTCATTGACCACGTCCACTTTTTTAAGGGATTTTAGCTTAAAATTACTGTTTTTCAATAAATTTACATGAAACTTGACAAAAAAAAATTCCATTAGAAAAGATAAATATTATTAGTAGTAGATGAATATTATATAGTATATGCCTCCACCCACTATTGTTGGTGTGACGTTAAAAAATGTGTTCTTTATTCAAGTTTTATTCAAAAATGTCTGCAACTACCTTGTATAAGGCATTCAACAGTTGTATTTTTATATCCCTCCGACTTTATAGAGGCGTGGCAGTTTCCTTTTTTGGTAAGGTAGGGTATTTTGCAATCCGTCGCAGACGGACTGAAGTTTTTGCATACGCGCTGTTACACTTTCCCACTTGTTTATATTAATTAATTCCTTCAAAAAAAGGTTATGCCACCGCAGTTCGCAATAATTCATTTTGTCTTCTTAATCCTTGAGTTCAAACAATTTTTTAGAGCTGTTTGAAATTTTCCGTGGTCCCTAGATGCTGATGTTGTGTGAACCTTAACTCTAAAGCTTGTAAATATTTTTACCAATCCATACTTCAAGCCAGGCTTATACATGCTACGCTGGGGTGTTGTTTCATCGAGAAGTTGGTGTGCAAATATATCTATACTGGAGGACTTTAGAAAAAGTACCATCTAAGCAGGTTCGGATAGTCGGTAGATAGAAGCGGTGTCGAGCTCAGACTTGGAACAAGAAGTTAATATTTACAAAAGGCATAAACTACTGTTTACAATTAAATCCTAAATGCTCAGTCCAGATTTCTGAGTCATATTCTTGATATGAAGCACGAAAGCCTAACGTAGTTCTGTTTCCATGTAGGAAGCAAGAATGCCCAGACTTAGATCTGCAGCCCCGGATTGTGCAGTGGTAGTTCACAGTCCTGGGGAAGAAACATTGTTATACTTGGAAAGTTCAAAACTAGTATTGCAATGCGAGCATAACGAGCGCACTTAGAACAACTCCCACTGTTGCCCTTGAAACCAGGTTTCACCTATTTCATTATTCGGTACTAAAAAATTTGTTCTTAATTAGAATTCTCTTAATTTATAACTAAAAAGTTACTCATAGCAATTACTAGTCCTTTCATTCCATCAAACAATACGTTCGCCATTATCGTCTCTCAGTTTTCCTATCCTCCGATTACATTTGCTTAAACTACTTTACAGTTAAGAGTAGGTAATTAGTACAGGTAGTTGCTTTTCTTTAGGTCATGCGTTGAAATCAATTGAAGTTTTTGCTTTGGGCAAGGCGTGACAGTCACTCAACTGACGATCAAACTGTCACGCCTGTTGTAAAACACCAATGGAACCTTTTCAAATTTTACCCACAAGCATTTAAATTAGCAATTTGCTAGTTTACTTGTAAAAATGATTTAACATTCTGCAAAGGCAGTTGCTTAGTTTAGATTTTATTTGTTTTGAGGCCGATTCTTCTTAGATAAAAAATCAGGTCTAATCAGTGACTTATCACACATTATTGGGGACGCTTGAATGCCTATTTGAAAATACTTTCCAGCGCAAATTAACATATACACTTATTTCTTTTATCTCAAATAAAAACAATTACTGGAGATTTTAATACGGGGACCACTGGAATGTTTTGTGTAAGACTGATAGGCAGCAATTGCAAATTTTGAATCAAAACCGTTGACACTTAAGCGCCCAGTGGCTTAAGCATGCTTCTAAACACATTCACGCTGGGTTGACAAGCTAAAACTCGTAAACTGATTATGCTCAACTTAGCCTTGCTGTGATCAGCAAATAGCATTCTTGGAATCTTGGTTAACAATTTTCAGTTCATAAAGCAGTAATTCTTCCATCATTGTGCAAAGGTCACCCACGGGAGTTCAAAAGGAAAAAGGAGTCCTTATTTATTTGGAATTGAAATTGGCTTAGCACTTCACCATTCTCGGTTTAAAACTTTGGAAGTTCTTAAAGTAAGACTAAAGCTAAATAAGCATGATCCCACGACACGTTGTACAATATTTATCAAAATTACTTGTAGTATTCATAATGCATGTTACAAAATTCATTTTTCCTCGTTTTACAATTCTATTTTGCATCATTTTGAAAATGAAACTTTAACATAGCCACACAGTGAAATCTGTCGTTGTTGTTTTAAGTACGAAAAGAGCAAAGTCCTAGATTACAAATTTCAAAATCAAAAAATTTTATGGATTTTTTAACTGAATTTAAATGAAATTTGTAAGTGTAAAAACAACTAATCAAAATTATCTGTAATCTTAGGTCGAGTTAATAAGAAATTCTACTGAAGAAGTCTTATTTAAAAAAAACAGCAGGGAAGCCCACTAAAAATAGTACTAAGCATTTAAATTGGTGACCGAAAATAACAATTGCAGTTTTTCAACCTTTTACTTTCGATCTCCTGCAAAAAGAAATTATTTCTTCTTGAGATTGGTATTTACATCCACGTAAAAATTTTAAGTGAAGATATTGGATAACAATACTTTAGTTTCTGGAGAAGGAATCTATATAGATTTTACTTTTGTCTAAATTCGAAAAGAAAACACATTTGAAGAAGACATTTTATGACGCAACCTGACTGTTGGAACTTTTTCTTGGCTCTTGTAATTTGTAAGGTTATTAAAAATGTTTAAGTTTTCAAATATGTAAATATATAGTGGTGGCATCAAGCTTTAAGTCTCTAGAAATTTTAAAACTTATCGTGCAGCTACAACATAACCTATATGTCTTCAATAAACTGGTTAAAATTTTATTTAAGGAAACTTTCAAAACCTCAGCATTTGCAAGTAGAGCAGTCTGTATCCTTGTTTCTTTAAAAGACAATTCAAAACCAGCTAAATGAGAGCCTGCGAACTGAAAGAATTAGCCAAAACTTGTCAAGGATCATAACAAGACATACATTGATCCTTGATACACCGTCTTTATTGGTGTCTTTCAAACAAGTAAGTAATTGCAAGGGTTCGTCTGTAACGAACTTCTAAATACCCGACCCTCTTTCCCCATTAACACCAAAATTAAAATTTTTTTGTTCTGTTTCATACACTGAATGTCAACTATTTGTATTAGTCACGCCCCTAAAAAAGGACGTAGGCTAAAAATTAAAATAAATTAACTCTAATTTCGTTGGAATCATGAGAAAATGCGTTAAAAGCGAATATTAATACTTAAAAAACAGTTTTTTTTTTCCAAAAACGCCCCTAAATCAATACTTTGCATGCAACAAGCTTAGCAAATGGTAATATCTTTAATATTTGTCATATAATTTTTTTTTCAATTTAGAATGAACTTCCCGAGAAATCAGGTTTTCAAAGATTTCAGATGTTAAAAGTGGGCATGGTCAATAGAGCATGGTCAATTAAAGGCGATATTGTAACTGGTCGATATTGCTTTATACCAAAATGTGAGTTCATATGTTTTGTCTATCTTGACCAAAAGGCATTTTGAAATGTAAAATGTAAATTTGAGGTTGTCTGACATTCAAGCCAACTGTGGGCGTGGCTGTTTTTTTGTTTTCTTCTCAATTTTCCTACTTTATCTGTACAAAATGAGAACCAAGCAAAGCCGTAAGTTTCCTAGCTCAATTTTAAAAACCTCAAAACTGCATACATCCGGACAGACGGACAGACGGGCAGACGGACGGACGGTAATGGCTTAATCGACTTACCTGTGGGTCTCGATCATACCTCTAAAAGGTCTAAGGGGTCTACGGTAATTATTTCACTGTGTTACAAACTATGCATTAAAATTAATATACCCTCGGTCGGGTATAAGAATGTGACAAGTTTTTGAGACATATTCCGTAGTCTTAGTAGGATCCCTCCAATATTTATGCGAATTGTAAATTATTTTCACAAAACATCTGAAAAAGTGTCAAATTCTAAGGTCGTCATTATTGTATTTACGGTTTTAAACTGCAAGTTTATAAGGTTTGCCTTACAAAAAAAACCTTTTTTTGTAAGGCATGATACTCGTAATCCCCTGGGAGAGTGACTGAACTGTTTCAGAAAACCAGAAAAGTCCTGAGGACAAATTGCGTGCAAAAGGACTGCAAATTTTAACAAACATATTTCTGGTCGTGTACGTTATTATATGCCTTTAAGTTCCCACGAATTTTTTTATAATTTGTAGAATACATTACAAATATGTGGGTCAGCTAAGACCAACACAAAAATAATGATATGAAATTGCAATGCATAACAATCGCATTTTTTTCTCATTGTCCTTTCATTATATTGTTCTCTATCTAACCAAAATGCACCATGATAATAGAAACAGTGAAACAAAATAAAATGAGTGTAATCCTACCTTTGTTTCATATTCATATCCACTCTTAGAGAAAATCAGCCTTGTTGGTGGTTATTGTTGGTTTTCCTTACTGTAATTTTTCACACACGAACAAAAGATGGTTGTTGTTTAGAGGGGGCGGCTGGTATGGTGAAAAGGCGTGGGATTTTCCGAACAATAAAAATCAAACAAAAACAGGAAACACACTTGAATCACTCGCTCCTTTCTTGCCAAATGGAGGAATTCCTTTTTTTTCGCTATTTTTTCTATTCAACTTTCACTCACGTGCCGTTTTGCTATTTGTATGTGGAATTGATTTTTTTTTTCGTACTTTTCAAATGGATACACTTAGGAAGCAGAAATCACATCACTTAGAGAGGAATAAAGGACTTTCCGTAGTCTATTCTTTTGGATTAATGTGTTGGTTTCTTAGTTGTTATATCACACTTGAGGTTTTAATTTTATTTTTTTTGTTTAATTCGTACAGCATACAATAAGCACTGAAAATATGAGGATTTTATTTTTATTGCAACACCATCACACAAAATGAACACACACAACACCGTGTAGATTTGACATTTGGGAAAAGGGACACGTTTTATTATGGAGGAAAGGACTTTTGCTTTGAAAATTTTCGATTTCTTTATGACACTTGCCCGTCGGAAGGACAACGATCACGACTTTTGTCTGAGAAAGTATCTTGTCCCAGACAATGTGGCGACAAATAGAAGGATGCAGAAAACTTATCCTTCGTTCGACAGGAGGAAAATATCAATAATTAAAAAAAAAAAAAAACGAAATAGGAACACCAATAATATACACACAAAAGTGTACAGAAGAATTTACAGGACAGGAGCAAGGAAAAATTCACCACACTAGCTGCCGTTGAAAAAATTATGTGTGTTGTGTTCCTTGGACAGTAGATTCTTGGTTATATCCCACAGATCACAAGCGAAAAAATATTATTCGCCAACCCGAAAATTGTATCTGGATAGAAATTTCCCATTTCCCGACCCGATTGGAAATTGACCGAAACACAGTCGAAGGGCCATCGGGAAGGAAATATCCTTTTTGGATGAATCCTGGCAGGGGAACGAAAATTCGAATGGAATCGCAGTGGTGAATAATTTTGCAATGTGCCACCTCACCCTAGTCGAATGTTGTACTCGACGTTGTTGGCGTCGTCGTACCCTATGTCAAACCAAAGTGGGGTGGACTTCTCTGCAGCAATACAAGAGCGGTGGTGGTTTTCGATGTCGTGTGTCGAATATTCTGCCAAAAATTTCGTTCAAATGTGGGAACTTTTGGGTGGGTGGTGATGGTGGTGGTGGCAGATGAGTGTGACGTTGGTGTGGTGCCTGCTCTGGGAAAATTTTCACATTTTCAACGTGTGCACGCGCGCGGGTGTGGTCCTTGTAAAGAAAAAAAAATCAAAAAAGAAAATTTTTCTTTTTAGACTCATTCTAATTGTAATTGAAATGTTAATTCATAGCAACTGTCGAATTAACGAAATTGGGCTCAATAGAATTTTTTTTGTTCAATAAAGAGGTTATTTTTTGGTTGAAATTTCGACGTGAATCCCTTTCTGTCAAATACTAACACTGCAAACACACACTCAGAATAATGAATGATGTTCTTTTAATTTTACTTTTCACACTGCAGGTGTCATAGTTCTACCATGAGTATAATCAAGAACACATTTTATTGTAAACTTTAAAAGACAAGAAAACAAATTTAAGGACCTTCTACTAAATCCTTTTACTCTGCAGAAGGAGATTTATGTATATTATTTTCTTTATTATTATGAGTAGAAAAAACTATGTATCCGCGGTGGAGATCCGTACGTACACACGTTTAATATAACGGCACAACACAACTGAGAGCTGAAACCGGAGAGCCCACACAAGAACCCGTATGCTTGGCTGACACTTTGATGGGAAATTTTGAGCCTGGCACGGGAATGGTCGATTGCTTCCAGAATCCACATGCAGAGTCAGAGTGTAACTTTTCGGCGGCAGTGTGTTTCGAGAGAGATGTGAGAATTTCTGGTTCCTCTGTTGGCAAATGAGAAAATATTGAATGCTTTGCTGCTGATGGTGACCCAAAGAAGGAGAGATAGTAAGAACAAGAATACAGAATACAAACAATACACGTGCGCACACCGAACTGAAGCTGGAGGCTCACTCGGTTTAAAAAAATACCAACTTAATTCAAAGCAAGGTAAAGGGACTTTGTCACAGGTTTCTTGAAGAGAAACCTGTTTTTTAAGATATTCCCATCACTATACTCTCACTTGTGGGTCTTGTTAATTGAAACGGTAACAAAAGGGGTTAATTGACAATTTTTTTTTTCGTACCATCTCGTTTGAGCTGGTGTGCCAGCAGAAGGTAAACACACAAATATCAGAGGGTGCTTTGTTCCCCCATTAGTCGCGTGTACCTCCTTTCCACGCATCCACCATCAAAAAAAGCAGCTTAGCATTCTCAATTCACCACACGACCTTTACGATGTGAGTCTTGAAGTGCCAACCAGCACAAGTGGCATAAGGGACTTTTGGATACAATTCCCACGGTTCATTCATGGGCGACGAAGGGTGTATGGGTCATTATCACTTGCGTTGCCCTAGCAAGTCATGAGAGTGGAACATCAATGAGTAATGGAGAGCAAGTGTTTGAGAAATTGTTTTCTCAATTATTCACCAATACAACGCCCAGAAAAAATTCCACGATATTCGTTTTCCAGAGCAGAAGGGATGTTCTCGTTGCGGAGAGAAATACTTTATACATCTACCTGCAATGTGAGAATTCCCAGGATAAATAGGGGAAATAGAAAAAGGACATTTCTCGCATGTTACAGAGAGCTGAGTGATATAGTTTTCACAGGGAATAATTGAGTGAAATAATGTGTTTTTGAAAACAGGTGTTGCGGCACTTACCTAATGCTCTCATGGTTATGGAGTCGATTAAGAAATGTAGAAGAAATGTAAATTTTTAGTTTGTTTATCTAGAATGCGTTTGAGTAGGCGTGCGTCAATGAGGGTCGATAGATATAGTTCTAAGATAAGCGAAATTGATCACGAAAAATGTTTAAAGTGATCTTATCAGTTTGGTGTCTTGATTTATGTACACTAACGTGCGTCGGTTTCATTTGAATTTATCTCGAAACGTCGAGTAGTGGATTAATGTGACAGCCCCAGAGCACACAAAAAACGATAAATCACTATTAAGCCAATTTACCAGCATCTATAAGGTTATACAGTGGGTGCATCTAGAATCGTATAGAACATAAAGGAAATCGATAATACAATTCGATAGTACAGTTTCGATAATATTGTGTCGGTAAATCGAATGCACAAAAACTGCTCGGTGTCTTTTCAAATACATATGTGGGCAGATTCTGCTGGATGTTTTCTTTTTGCTTTTCGCTGATTCAAAAACCTCAAACGAGATCGAAGGCAAGCGAAAATAAATGGTCCGTTTTACGGAGTGTAACTGCGTACACACTGTAGCACTTACTCACTGGTTTCATAAAGATTAAGGGGCAACTTACAGTCGTCCTTTTATATAAATAAGCAACAGGAAATGTGAACAGACTTGCAATGTGCAGATGACAATGAAAAGTACGATGAGTTCCATTCAATCGGGATCATTAATTTGGTTTATTCTCGACTGGGGGAAACTGGAAACTGGAAGTCAATATACCGAGCAACATCATTCCTCGAAAAATATAAAAAAATTTTAGCAATTAAAAAAACTTTTAAAAAATTCAGAATATTATATTCCAGGTAAATATCATCAACGAAGTGGTAAATATAAAAAACAACTACCGTTCTGACTTCAAAACATAGAGAAGTAAAAAATGAAGTCCTGAAAGCCAAAGCCAAGGCAAGAAAGTTTAAGGCAAGACCACATTATCATTGCGTAAGCGTAAACAAATTAAACTCTCAAAAATTGCCACCGTTTCGCTTTTCTCCGAGGACAAAAGTCTGAAAGTATCTCTCCACCACGAATCTAATGGTCCAGAGGATAATGATGCCGGTTGTAACAGGACTACAATCTTACTAGAAAGATACATGATTAGTTGCAGTGTGTTCTCTACCAAACGTGATCTCGGTATATGTGCCTGCAAATTTTTCAACAACTTCAAGTGCGTCAAATCACCCGCTAGGGTGTACCATATCACCCACTGCCTTTGAGGTATATGGTTTTTATTTGATATAGTTGGTCGTTTGACTTCCTGAGACCCTGAGTTGAAACTGTTAACGTTTTTTTTTTTATTAGTTTGGAAGAAGTGAAAATAAAAACAAAATAAGTTCGCCGTATCCCCCGACTTGCCCTGCCAAAATTTAGATTGCCATCAATTCAGGACTCTATTAATTCCGGAGAGAAAACAAAGTAAAACCGCAACATAAAAGAGAGAGAGAGAGATAAGATTGCCATGTGACTCTTCATGGCGATGACAAGATCGATAGGCTGGTCTCCGCTATCTTTTTCACTAGGTTTCACTAAATGTAAGGCCACATAGAAGCTCGTTACAGAGAGTACAAGAGTACGTTATTGCAGTTATTTATTTGTTTTTATTTCGGTTTTCCATTTTAATAAACTGAACTAAGTTTTGAATAGCAAAGATGCACATTTTATTTTCTCCACACTTATATGTACTGTCACAAGGTATACTCAGCGTTTTGTCACATTGAGAACGAAACTCCGTATAAACACATCCTCCAACACTCAGAAGACTCTTTAAAAGATTTTGTCGCGGTTAAGGCTTGCTTAACGTCGTTCATGCTTTTGCATGTTCAAAGATCCATCGGGTTTTCATATGATCCATGATTGTTTGCGAGATTTAAACAATCATGGTACTCCAGGACATCAAAACGGGTCCACATAAAAGATCCAAGAAACGGGTTTAACTCTTGCTCAGTCGACCCATTACCTTACCTCAACGTGGGATCCCATATTTACTATGAGATTAAGTAGCTGCATGCCCAAGTAAGATAAGACATAGCTGTAACACTACGCAAAATAGAGTGCTAGATCACATATTGCCATGCCACAACTTTAACTTCAAGTCCTTTTATAAGAAAATGAATTCATCAATTGAATTTGGCTTTGGAGAGAGCTGGTGTTTTAGGTGTGTGTAGGCAATTGAAACAAAGCCAAAAGACATAAGTTAATTAAAATAGAACTTAAGGTAGTTTTTCAAAGCCCATTATCATGTCATACAGTATGTAACACGCAACCACCAAATGACAAAGTCAAAAATATCTGGCTGGGTGGCTCACTGCGAGAGTACTAGGCTCGCACGTCGTTTTGAACATCGGGATCAGTACATCGGGAAAAGTATTTCTTTTTCTCACTTTGAATTTATTTGAACAACGTTGCTCCTTTAGTATAATAGGCTTCTTTACTATATTTATAAACGGCTTTTATAGTGATCCTATAAAAATATCTGGTAAGAATATGAAAAAAACTAAAATTTTCAATTGAGTCCTGTATGTTTCATAAATTGTTAAAAACTCACTCAGACAAAGATCCACTTTCTCTTCACTTATCCAACAAAAACTACTCATGAAATTTCCTTAGTGGAGTCAGCGCAGTAAAAATATCCTTTCCTTTAGCCCACCGCATTATTCTCTCATTCTCAAATCTCCATGCTTGTTCTCTTCTCTCATATACAATATTAAATGTGTGTTTCCATTTTCCAATCCTGAGGAAGGATTAGACGGAATATTCCTAACTTATCATGGCACAAGGTGTGTACCTATCTACCTACCTGCCGTATTACTATCATCCCTTAATTCGTTAGGGTTGAATTTCAAGCGCATAGAATCTTTGTTGTTGAAAAAATAAAATAAAACTAGGTATGAAGAAAAAACAAAAAAAAAAAGGCACAACTTGATGGTGGTAGCAGTTACACGTGAAGTGTCTACAGTTGAGGACTACCTGCCCTCAATATTATTGTCCTCTGTACTATTTGTATACATTATGCGTTGTCGTCTCCTATCAAGGACTGCATTAACTTAATTATTAAAACGGATACGATTTCTATCCGTTAGTAAGTTAAATGTAAATTGTTTACGAAACTATTCAGACTTAACGAGTAGTTGGTATCCGTATTTGGATTATACAAAACTATAAACTTGGTAGAATTATTGTGTTATTGAAAGTTTTTTTTTATTCACAACAGGATATGTGGGATTGGCACCTACATGTGGTACTTATTGGCCTAGTTTATACCGACGAAGTTTACTTTTCATAAACTTTAACAATGTCAACATTGACTTTATTTAGGTCAATCTGTATGATTGACATTTGATAAAAAGAGAGACTTAACGTCTTTAAGGTTGTCAAAGGAGAGATTAGTTTTTTCGCAAACCCTTTAAGCGCCTTAAGTTATTTAACGACTTTACGTAGTTCAGTGTTTTAAAATGTCACATTTTAAGCGGATTTAGCATTAAGTGTATTCATAGTGTTAAAAATTGCTTAAAATTATTTAAGGAGATTAAAGCCTTGTATCTTATAACCTTCCCACAAGAAGCCCATAAGTCTGTTAGTCGACAGAGATATGTATTTAGTCAACTAGCATTTGACTGCCATCAGCGATGAAGTAAAACAAAATCGGCAAATTGGCGAAGTTTCATTTCCAGAATTTCGTAAAACAGAATTTTGTAAAAATAAGCTAAGCGATTCTTGACAGATGTTCCTATGGATGGGTGCACACGACCAAGACTCCACAGAGGCGTGTTGGTGCTTTGATGGGCAGATTCCGGACATCTATTGGTCTGATGCCCGTTTAAGCCTACTTTTTGTGCTAATATAAAATCAATGGTAGGTTAGGTATGGATATTAAGTGGTTCCTTAAATGTTTTAGCAACGTGCACCTTAGGGAACAAGTTTTTCGATCGCAAGTCTATCTTCGGAGTAAAAATTTGTAATCTGTGTTTTTGTATAGTGTGTTAAAATAGATGGTTATGTGGACCCTGGAATATGAATGTGGACCCTGGAATATTCCGAAACACTGCCCGCTAGGTTTCTTGGAGTCCACTCTGCATGTTTGCCTTGAGTATAATTTTTAGGGCTCCGCCTAGAATCCTCAGAAAGTTATTTTGTGGCTGGGACTCTAATTGGCTTTCCTTTTTTTGTCACTCACTTCTCAACCGACCTTAGGCGGTTGAGTCTTTCCGACTCAAACCCTATCATCCGCGTCATTAGAAATGCTTCCGCCAAAACGCCTGTTTAACAGAGGAAACAGCAACCAATTATACTTCTGGTCGCACCTCTAACTTAAGGTTGTGGAAGGTAAAAGCTGTTTAAATGACTGCTTTATTTTCCTGCCACATTTCAGTGTACCGCGCACGCTATGTTTCTCGGAATCCAATATAAGAGCTATAGCGAATTCCTAACCCATGTAGACATGGGTTAGGAACCCATGTAGACATGGGTGGCGCATTAACTTGACTTTGGGTCTTCGCTTAGGTACCTTAGGAGTTCGGCTGAGGTTGGACTCCTATTGGCGGTACTTCGTTAGTAACTCACTCCTCAGCCGGCCATAGACGGTTGAGTCTTTGCGACTCAAACATTATCAAATTTATCACCGGAAGTCGTTAGAGATGACGCTTGTATTAAGTTACTTGTCCAACAGGGGAAACACCAACCAATTCACCTGGTTTCATTAACGCTGACTTTAACGCTCTCAATAAACAGTGAATAGCATCATCAGAATTTCATCAATGTCCAATTCTAAGCGGCAAAACCCTCAACGATCACAAAGGGCCCCCAATTCAAAAAGTAACCTTTTTTATATTTTAACTTCAAAAGTCCTTAGAATATTAATTGGTTAAATAACAAACACTAAATTTGCAGAACTGGAAGAATTAAAAAAAATAATTTATTTTTCTTGTGTTATTTTGAAAGTTTTTCTAAAGTGCTCAATTTTCTGAGTTTAGTCTGTCCGAAATGGTATTCCTATATAAAAGGTTGTTTCGTCTGAAAATTCCATCTGCTCTGGCTCTCACAATAGATGCTTCTTATAGAAACTGTTACACATCCATCACACTATCTTTGTCTAAGAAGTTTTAGGATCAATTGATTAAATGACACTCGGTCTAAGACTTTTTAGCCCATTTTTATGGTTTTTCATTTTCTTTTGAATTTATAAAGTGCTGCTTTCTTGCAAGGAAGTATACAAATTCTGTAGGTCGAATTGTGCAAAGAATTAAGACCTCCACAATATGATGTATACAAAATCAAATCGATTTTTAACTTAAGTAAATAAGATAACGTGTTATCTCGAATCGGATTATCCTGTAAAGCACTTGCGACACAAACAACCCCAAGAAAAAAGACCCTAAAGAAAACATTTTTACCAAACTACCCGCCCTTAGATCTATAACACACAACACTGTTTGTATTCTTCGATTTATAGCTCCAGCCAGCTAAAACACATGTTCACTATGCGTCTATTAAATTTCCCACATCAAGATGTTGCCACGGTTTTACAGTGTTGAAGCGCATAATCGACCCTCCCTCAATCTTTGTTGTTTTCATATTATGTTCCCCTATAAACTATAGACTCACAAGGATGTCAGGATATGTGTACTTTTAAGTGAGATCTTAAAGTCCAGAAGTAATATTTTTGGTATTTGTTATCATGGCAAACGCAACGTGACTGAAAAGCTTTGTATCAAGATATGCAAAAGTGGTGCAAAATGCTCCTTTAACTTTTTTTTTGACTCACAACAAATATTCCGAAATTGCTTCATTCGAAAATCCAATTATTTTTAAAAGGTTGAACGATGTTGCAACTTCAGCTGATACCTAGCGGCATATAGAAGCTATCAACAGATTTTAAGTTTCAACCCTCACACAATATTGATAAATTTTTTTGCTTACCTAAGTGGGATGTGTTTCTATAGAAAGATGCAAGTTCATATTCACTGTTGTTGAAATAGCTCGTATGGGTATTCAAACGAGGGCTGTATTGACTTCTATTTACTCTTAGTTTCGTTCTAGTACTTCTTGTATCTGAGTAATTGCGGGCCGTAGTGGAAAATAGGCGAGCAACCCCTTTTTGTAGCTTAAGTGGAATATTGCATTCTATTCGCCGACTTGTAAAGTGAATTTTATTTTCTGACATGCCTTTGGGTTATGAAGCGTATTCAAAAATAGTAACCTTGATCTGATATCGCGCTTGATAAAGGAAGGTAGGTATATACACTTTCATTTTAGATCAGTGATTGGTGGAGTCATATACCATGAAATTAATTTTTCAATACAATGGCCTTGTATGACAGATGAATTGCAAATTGCTGAATAACGGAGTCGTATATCGAAAGAGGTAGGTATATTGTATCAGGAAGCATGCAGCCCAAACTTTTTCCATCCAATTAAACAAACCCCTATTCAGATTTATTTGAGTTGAAGTGTGTGCATGAAATTGATGTATGTGTACCTTGGTGTAGCATAATCAGAAATTCTTTGTCTAGTATTCAATTCTCAACTTTGTAGTTTTGATTCATTGCAAGATTGAAAAAAAGAAAAACTGGCGGGAGACCATATCCGAGACGTACTTAACCTAAGTTGTCTGACCAAACTCTTTGTCAATTTAGCATCCGCAACTTTTTAAGAAGGCCCTCATCAAATTGGCAGAAACCGTCATGGGGATAAAAGGTAAAAACGTGTCGAAAAGGGACCGCTAGTCGATGGCAAACCGAACAAGGCCTTGAAATGTAGAGTAGTCTAGAATAAGTGTATACCTGTGAGGTCGCTCACCCATGGGGCGGATAGGGGCACGCTTACCAGATATGATGGGTACCGCTGTTGAAATTATCTCGGGAAAAAAAACCTACGAAAAATCCAGCAGCGTATATCTTAATTTAAGCAGCTTCCTGGTCGGCTTCTATTATTACTTTTAAGGTCAGCCGAATTTCAACACAGTGATCTTTTCTAGCATGCAAAAAGAATGGACAGCATTCAAAATCAAATGCTTGCAAGATGTTTTTATTGATTACGTGGCAGGATATAGCATTGCTTCTCTTCGTAAAAGCACAGCAAAAGCGGTGGCAAGCTTGGGTGTTTCTCTAAAGGGTTTTTATTTTAAATATATGACTCAACAGTCTTTATGTTATAAAAATAAATAAATAAATAAATAGAGTGGCGCAACAGCTCGAGGTGAACCAGGGCCAACTTCTCAACAATGTATGCTGGTGTGTTAATTTCTTTTACATACAAAGGGACCTACAATTTTTTGCCGAATCCGAACGGCACTTTGAGAAGTTTTTCAAGACAAATGATACTCTCGGAGGGCTTGTCAGACCCTCGCGGAGGTGGGGACCGTGAAAAAGAACAAGTCTTTTTTTTTTTTTTTTAGGTGACGATGGCAGGATTCGAACCCAGGCCTCCGGCGTAGTAAGCACACACACTAACCACTACGCCACGGCACCCTACATGTCTTTATGTTATATCGGGAATATATTTTGATCTCTTTCCTCTAATTAATTCTGATGGCGAAATGCTGCGCAGCTAAGTTAATGATAGTCATAATCAAAAGGTTCTACTCATTAAAAGAATGGGCTTATCCAGGATCATGGATTCTGTAACATTTGATGAAGGTGGAAACCTACTGGAGAGCAAACGAACCTCCTGGAGAGGTTCGGTCTTATCGCTATATTATTTGCCTACTGCACTTAGGTATCTGACATACTGGTAAAAAAAACCCTTTGATGGATAAAATGCATTCAACTTTTTTACGTACCTGATGAAGAGAGAGGAGTTGTGTCAGAAAGTCATGATTTCCAGTCCGCTTTAAGGGCTATACAAGACCGAGCCGCGGAAGCGAACAGTTGTTATAGGTAGCGACAGAGGACGGAAGACTTGGGCATTAAGAACGTCTTTAAGGTAAATTAAAACAGCCAAGTATGAAGCCATACACCGATCGTAGCCGTTAAGGGCTTAGCGTGCGATTATTGCTTAAATTGTTTAAAATGTCGTTTTGTACCTATATTTTTGCGACTTAATGTTTTTCTTTTCTTTTGGTGACACTTTTCGACATTCATGGCATATCTTCAATTCTGCCTCGCTGAATTTCATCAATATTTTCAGTGAAAATTTCAGAAAAATTTAATACTCACAAGAAAATAATAAGCATACGTTTTTTTAAATTGTTTACGCCATTGTTTCTTTACCCAATATTCAGATTGAAAATCATAAAAACTATTTTTTTGATTAATTTTAAGGTTGCCTTATACAATTTTTTCATATTTTAAGTGTTTTTTTTTTATTAGAGGTGGGTTTCAAAGTTTCGGTACTCAATTTTTCGAAATGGAAGGAGACAAAAAACTTCATCGTGATTTTTTTTCTGCTAAGAAAGCTTGAAACATTTTAAACGGGTGTTTTGTTTTTAAAATGTTTACATTTGAGCTTGGTGCTTAAAGGGTTTTTGGTTGCGTAAAATTAATTTGAGAAGATAACCAGAGAGGAAGTGCTATAGTATGTACGCAGAAGTTACAGTCTGTAAAACGGACCGTTTTACCGCAGCCTATCCCACATTATAAAAAGCTGAGATTATTGTTATTTTTTGACATTTTATAAGTAGTGCAAACTTCGAAAAGGGGCGTGGTTCAACCGCCACTAATTACAAACTATCAATTATAACACAGATATTTCCAAGTGACGCTTAAAAGTACGTAAAAATGCAATTTTTTGATTCAAACTCAATATTATTGAAAAATCGGCCCCTAAAAGGGGGCGTGGCTAAAAACTTTGTATGAATGAAATATGGAATGAGGTCAGGTTTACCTGCTGATTTTTTTTATTCGTTCCTATATTAGGCTTAAGGCCAGTTGAAATTAAGTTTTTCTGGAAAATTTTTGGGTTTTTCTTCAATTATGCCATTAAATGTGGGCGGGCCCAAAGTCTTCAAAAATAAAATGTAGAACTAAATGTATTCTACACAATATAAAAAGAAAAAAATTTTCGATTTACAACAAAAATATTGCATAAAATGCATTTGAAAAATTACATTTTAGATCGATGCCACGCCCGCTAGGGGAGGTTAAGCGATTAAATTTTAATTTAGTGTATGTTACAAAATAAACAGAAGATAATAAATAACAAATTTCAGGCTTTTAAGACGTCTTACAGCTTTGAAAAGAGCTCCTTTGAACTCTGGAGATAGTTGCACTGCACCGTTTGCGAGCGTGTCTGTGGGCGGATTTCTCCAAATGTTTACACTTTTACTGATTCGGATGACAGTAAATTTATGCACCAAATTTCAGCTTGCTAGCTTAAAACTTTAGGCATAAAAACGTGTGACATACAGACAGACGGACGGACGAATGGACGCATGGACATGGCTTATTCGATTAAAAATGTGTATGCCGTCTCGATCATATGACTTTAAGGTCTTGGGGTTCTACCATTATTATTTCACCATGTTACATACTATGTGACAAACTTTATATACCTCCTATAATAATTAGAGTATAGTAGGGTATATTCTAATATTATGGGAGGAAGTGAGAAGTAGGGTACCTATAATTAGAGTTGAGACACCAGCACAGAATTTTTTTTTTTTTGGGTATTGTTTTCAATATTTTTGAAATTTTCGAGCTGCTTATTCACAATCTGCCATAGTTTTTCAAGAATTCTAAATAATTCTTTATATGTTTTTAATTTTTTTCAAATCTTTTTTCGAAGATTGCCGTGGAATAATTTATTTTTAACATTTTTGGCGCTTTTTGAAAATCAGTTCAAAACCAAAGTTTTTTTAATACTATTAAAAACATTTTACATTTTACATTTTGTGCGTGTGCTTAACAGCTTTTTGAACAAAGCTGTTAAAAAGTTATGATATGACCTTTAACACGTTGTCAATGGACACATATACAACTCAAAACACTCAAAAACTTTTTAATATTTTTTCTTAAAAATTAAATTCGCTCATGAAAATTCAATATAATTTTTTTTTTAGTTTCTTCAACCTGGTTTTTTTTTTATACCCGACCGAGGATAAATTAATTTTAATGCATGGCTTATAACACAGTAAAATAATCATGGTGAATTAAGACCTTTTAGAGATATGATCGAGACCGACAGGTGAATCGATTAAGCCATGTCCGCCCGTCCGTCCGCCCGTCCGCTTGTATGTGTGAAGGTTTTAGGTGTCCAAAATTAATCTAAAAAACTGAAACTTGTCACACGGCTTGATCCTTTGGTTGCACAGGCAAAGTGTTAAAATTGGCTAAACCGTCAACAGCCACACCCACTACTGGTTTCAATGTGAGACAACCACTATTTCTCATTTTCTTTCAAAATGCATTTTGGTCAAGGTAGACACATGAACTTAAATTTTGGTACTGAGCAATATTGACCTAAGACCTTTAACAAGGCCAAAATTGGTCCGACCACAATATCGACCATGCCCGCTATTGTGGTCCAAGTTGATGTCCAAATCGAAAAAAAAAATTGTACGACAAATATTTAAGATATTACTATCTGCTAAGTTTGCTGCAAACAAAGTTTTGTGCTCCGCCCACTTTTAAGGGACGTGTTTAGGAAAAAACTGTCTCTTTCTGAAATAATTTTCCTTAATAATAATATTTCTAAAATAATTAAAATTAATTGATTTTAATTTTAAGCCCATGCCTACTTTTGGGGGGCGTGGCCTATATTAATTATATATGAATTCGGGCCAAGAAAATTTAAGATTGGGGTTAGATGGTATAACGGGTCGGGTATATAGAATTTTATCACAGACAAACTCTTGCCCTTACTCACTTATTTACTAATGAAATTCAAACTGTATTGAACCGTTATGATTATGGTACACATAGAAAAAATTGTCCTAATAAGCGTTTTAATTTTTTTTATCACGACTGTTATAATTTTACCAAATTCCATCTTTTTAAGACTAACCATTTAAAAGTCAAAACAGGTGCGGATGAAGGGAAAGACGGACGGACAACGAAGCGATACCGTAAGAGGTACTTTTTCCACTTGGACGAATCGCTTATTAACTGGCACTTGCAGCTCAGAAGAGTCATCGCCTGACCCTTCAAATAACCATGCATGCCGTATGTGTTACAAGTGTTTTTTATACAGACAAGGGCCTACGATCTTAGGGGTCGGTCTGAATACGATCTTAGGGGTCGGTCGGTTTAACAAATTATACTTTCCTCGTGATGGTGTGACCGCGCAAAACTTTTGTTGGCCCTTACATATAAAAAAAGTTCAAGTTTTATACAATTGATACACTATAATATCAGGCGAATTTTCAAGTTATTTCGGGATTCCGCAAGGATCAGTGCTAGGGTCACTTTTGTAGCTTACCATATGTGCGACGGCGTCCACCAAGTGAAGCTTCCAAAAGCTAAGGTCATAAAGGTTAACAAAATAAGAGTCGCCGGAAAGAGGAAAGGCCGACGGCACCACTCTTGTAGTAATGCAAATTCGAGAAACACAGAAACCCTGAAATTAAGCAATGATAGTGTTATGGCTATTCGTTGAAGCCATTTGTTATATTCACTGACGAGATGATTTAACTGTGCGGAAAGCAAATATTGGCACTGCTAAGATACGACGGCTTCTCTCTTTCCCAGAAAATATCAGCTAAGAAAGTCATCGAAATATATCCATTCCCCTCATATTGGGGTGAGCTTTTATGCACTTAGGAAAAGCTAAATACCGAGCATCTTCTACACTGGAAGAATCTTTGGCTAACTAACAAATGTGTCTGATGAACAAAAAGAATTTTACGTTGATTCAATTTCGCAATGTTTAGGAATGACTTATGTTGGTAGTGATAAGATACTATATCAGGCAGTTTGTGGCGCACAACTGGAAATATTATGAACACCCAACTATTTTCCCCAAACATCACTTTCGTGCAGAGTTACTTTATCTCCCGTCCAGCTACTCTATCTGCTCATCATAATTAGCCAACCCTATTTAGGATGAATTCAGTACAAACAGAGGAAACTGACAATTTTAAGAATTTATTAGGCTTACAGCCCATCAACCTGCCACGTTGTTGTATAAAAGCATTAAGCCAGGCTCAGTAATGTGAGCCATTCCCTTTCTGGCAGACAAGGTGCTTACACAAGTCAAATTCCATTTAGCAAACTCATATTGTGTTAATACCTTTGAAATTAATACCTTCTTGTGTCTGTTTAACGTAGGGGATTATGAAATACAGCTCTCCAGCACAGTATAATAGCCTCCACACGGGCTGCTATGCCGTTTGCACACACCATCCGGTCGCTGGTCTAACATGAATAATTATACGGTTGCTTTAATTTGTTGAGCAATCATTAAAGGACCAACCATTTGGATATCCTTTTTCGGAACAAAATGTCTTCATTGTACCGAACAAATGGAAGTTTGTTGTTTCATCCGCCTCCCCCTGGCCGGCACAGCCCAAACTAGCTTAGCTAATTTTTCATTTGCTATTTTTGCTGTTCTAATTATGAAGAGTCCTGTGCGCTGGGTGCCCTTTGGTTACGTGAAGGATTTCATGTTCATTATTCATTTTTTTTTTTTTTTCATATTGCTGAACCACAGGCATGGACAAGAACGCCTCCCCCCAATTAAGACATTTTAGGAGACATGGCCCAACAATACTGTTTTTCGGTGTTCACTCTGTCGCTCTCACTCTATCTGTGTACAGAGTGGGGTAAGAAGGGGCGAAGGATTTTAATTTTTTGGATATAATCAAGTTTTTATCCTTTGGCCTTGTTATTGTTGGTATATACTTGGATGTTGTTCTTGGCAGTTTAATTACTGTAAATTGGGGCACGGACATGAGTCATTTAAAGTAGAGATGGCCAACAAAGGACGACATTTTTAGTGTCTTGTTATGCTGTTTTATTATCCCTTTTCGGTGCTGAGGGACTACACAACTGGGATGGCGGTTTATTTACTTCTTAGTGTTGCTCGGTATATATGTTTTTCTTTCTCAAATTTTTTTGTTCTTTCATTTACGTAGAGACAAAAACGTGTAGACAAGAGTTTATAACTTAATAAATTTAAAATAACTTTATTTATAGCGTGCCTTATTGCGCAATAACTTCTTCGTGAATGGTTTTATGGGTGTGTTCGCTGGGGGCTATGGCTGATGGGTAGCTGGTTAAACAATTTAGCGAACTTAAAGCAGTATGTACAACTGTATGGTTGTTATGTGTATGCGGAAAAGGATAATCAAGCCGAGAATACAATGGCTGGGCGGTTTATGGAATTTAAAGTGCGTGGTTTTTATTTATCAAAAGCAGAGCTTTTACAAGGACAAATATCACCCAAGTGTGTTAGCCCGAAAGTCTTCTGGAGAAACTGGGTTTATAGTAAACGCTTCGGCAGGGTTTATGAGTTTGAAACGATTTCGCACAGTTGTGATTTTAAAGTGACAATTAAAAGCATTCGAGCACGTAAATCTTTGTTGTGTTTTTAAAGTGACGATTAAAATCATTCGAGCATGTAAGCGTTTGTTCGATAATCCTTGAGTTTTCCTTTACACTTTTGGTGAGTTTTGTTGAGAGCTATTAGAAAAGCTATAGTAATTTAAATTAGCTGGTAGTGGTTAAAAATCTTTTCGACACGAAAATGATAGAAATTGAAACGTTAGTTAACAATTCTTGAAAAAACAACGACTGCGATGCGGCTGGGTTATCTAGAGCGGATGAACACCAACGCTCCGCACCCACTCCAAAAGTCTTTGAATCGACCCCGCAGGCGGCGCAGTAGATGAGCACCGGGACTCAGGTGAGAGGACCTCAGCCAACTTCTCCAAAAAAAAAAAGTGGAGACCGATAGTTGGAGACAGAGCTTGTTGGCTGAGGCCCAGTGAATTTAACATTTGTTGAGATTGCATGCAGATGAATGAGACTCTAAGCCCTGGCTTACGTTATATAACTGTAAGACACAGAGATCAGAGTGGCATTCTTACTCAGATCCAAAAATACATGAACTCTTTTATTGCCTGTTGGAAAATAGAGGCTAATTCATAAGCCCAACACAGCAAAATATTGTTTGAAGTGTAGGTTCATTTATGTTAAGGACTAAAAGGAAAATCTTAATACAAAATTAGGCTACAGTCAAAAATAATAATTTTGGAAAAATATTAGCGAAGCTTTTTTTATTGGGGAAAGCCACCTTCAGTTATATAGGTTGACTCACTTTATTTTCAGTATTCGCGTTGGGTAGCATCGTGCCTAAATGACTAAAAAAAAAGAAAAGTAAAATGTATTTTTTTGCTGTCCTGAAAAAATCCAATATTTCTTTGTATAGATGAGTAAAAGTAGTCTAGTGATTTTTTTTGTTAATATTGTGATGCGAACAAGAATACGAAGATAGTTTTAAAGTGTTTAGAATGACATTTCCCCTATCGTGTAGTTGTTTTGAGCTGCAGTTTTTTTATTTTTTTATTGGCTGAGAGAGTTTTTGGACAGAGAGGAAACCACCTCCTGAAATCGAAGTTATAACTAAAAATGTTAAAGCAACTAGGAAATAGAAAAACTACAGGTTCATTCATTTTCAAAAGCGCCATGCCAATCTTTCATTAAGAACCCAATGAAAGTCTTAAATAACTTTCATGCCCAACGATTTTTTTTTGCTATTTCTCTTCGCAGATCGATCTGACCCTGTTTTAAATAAATAAAACAGGATCAACCAGGATAAATATAAAAGGAAGACAAGTAAAAGTTGTTTGTTTTGCCGGGGAAGTTCCGCCTCACTGTAGGTGAACTATAGCACTGAGACAAGTTCCTTTTTATGTAGGTTGCCCTATATACTTAAGTGTAACCAAATATGCGGAAAAAAATGGGGCCTAGACAGCTAGAGAAAGAACTATACTCACCTATGGATACTGCGTCTTGTGGCCAGCTATAATGAAACAGAAAAATATAAAAGCTTTATTAAAAGCTTAACTAAGGTACAAAGATTAGCTTTTTTTTCGTCACTACAGGTGCTCTGATGCTCTGAAATCTAGGCGGTAGGCATCGGTAGGCGTCTACCATGGGGTATGAGACAATCTTTAACATTTGGCCTAAAAGAAAGCGCCGCAAAAAGCGCTTTAAGACTTCAAGCCACAGGCAATTGGAGTATGCGACCCACAGAGCACAGCTCAATCCTACACACACTAGGATGCTATGTAGGAATAAAAGACCATATAACGCCTTGTCTTGACTTCAACCAGGACTACTCCATTCACATTCCCAGCAGAGAAGACTGGAGGCTCAATAATGTTATAACCAACTCCAAGATAGTAATCTATACAGATGGTTACAAATCACGTGAGGGCACTGGAGCAGGTGTATGCTCTGACAAACTCCGTTCAGCAGAAGACTGCCGAAATTCTAGCAACACTTATAGCCGACAAAAAGGCCAGAGTATTGGAGCTATCACATGAGGATTTTTCCATTTACGTAGACAGCCAACCAGCCATTAAGGCCTCGACAACACCAACAGTAAAATATCGTGTAGCAGAAAGGCGGAAAGGCGCTATGGCCATCTATAGTTGGCAGCAAATTAAAAAAGCTTATAGCATTAAAAGGCCATCACTGGCCATAGCCACAAGAGTGATAACGGCCCATAACCTGTTGGGAAAACAATCAGCAAAATTGGGAATCACTAACACCAAATACAGGATCTGCAGGATGTAGTTGGTGTTAGTGATCACTAACATGTCATGATCCAGAAGCGGAAGAAGATGTGAAGCCCCTACTCTGCCAGTGTCAAAGTGGCAGCAGACAACGTTTTCGACTTCTAGGCCAATACTTCTTCGAGGAGCTGAACGAGCTTGCAAGTACTGCGGTGGCGAATATTTTAAAGTTCCAGCAGGGTGTCCGGCTGGGACAAGTTTCTCTTCAAAGCTCAGGATACTTCAAGTGATTACGTATCATAGTTAAATTAAAATCTTTATTCCTTACAGGTTGTCTCCATGGGGTGACGCTATAAGGGTCCTCGTAGGCCTATGCGAGCTGGTGGCTTTTGCTGAATGCAAACCTGCCTAACCTAAGCTAACCTTTTCATGTAGGTACCTATGTAAAGAAAACGTTGTGCTTTTATTACCTATGTATGTGGATTATTTCCAAAACGTGGGTGAAAAGTGCTCTTCTCAGTCGCATTCAGCTGCGAACGTCTTGTGACTTTTTGTGGATTCACAATGACATATTTAGATAGGTATGCTTTCTCTAAGGTTTTTACACCCGACCCAGGGTATATTGAGTTTAATGTTTAGTTTGTAACGCAGTGAAATAATCAGCGTAGACCCCTTAGACCTTTTAGAGATATTAATGGGACCGACAGGAAAATCAATTGAGGCATGTCCGTCCATCCGTCCATATGTAAACAACTTTTGGGCCTCAAATTTTAAGGTAGAGATCTGAAATTGTGTGGGTTGGCTGGTCCATGAAGTCCAATCCTTCATACCAAGTTTGATAATTAGCTGAATCCGCCCACAGACACGCCCACTACAGGCCTGTATGTGTGACCATCTCTAGTTTAAAAAAATACTCTTTTCCAAATTTTAGCTATGTTACAATGGCGCTAGCGCATTCATTTTTGGTATGTAACATTGCCTTGTAATTGTCTTTGAAGTAGCTAAGAAAGTTTGGCCTTTTCATTGACCACGCCCACTTTTTTAAGGGTTTTTAGCTTTTTACACCATCAACACACTTACCTACTCGTGAGTGTACTTATTTCTTAAAGATCATAGCTTCCTACCTACCTACCCATAGTTATCTACTTGAAACTCTATCCCTTCTCACAAAACGATTTTTCCCTAATTTGTTCCAGAGAATAATTTAATTTTTTTGTGTGCCTGTAAGTGTGTAACTCAACCCCTAACTGTTTAAAAAACATTAAATAATAGGAAAATGTTTTCTGTTTTTATTCCAAAGGCGAAAAGAAAATTAACACTTCAGAATATTTCATATTAGAAAGTATACAGAGCATAAAAACTCAATTTATGCATTTCAAGGGAACCACATAACAAACGCCAGTCCCAAAGTAAACAATCAACGTAACGAAAGGATATGGTATGGTGTATGTTGACAGATTCCAGGCATCCGGGTGGTTGGTGTGAGTATTCCAACGGGGCGCTACACAATAACGACTGACGAGGACGACGACGTAACACATCAAACGCCGCACATTCCGGCAGGAGTGTGGATGATGATGGGTCACACAGGCTGCATATTGAAAATGCGCGCGTGAGACCCTCTCGAGTTGCATGACAAACACTTGCGTTGGCAAATAAAGACAAACATCAACATTGTTTCCAATAAGATTGCTTGGTGTAACAGGGTATATAGATGGGATGCAGAAGGCACAAATCCCCCGATCGTATTCCAATCAACACTTAAGTGGACCTTCACTTCAGTACCATCCGCTTACGGAATACAAACATACAATCACCATTGGCATAGTCATCGCAGCGCAGGGACTAAGAGTGGGTGGCAACGGGACAAGCAGAGACGTTGTGTTTTTATTTCTGCTGCGCTTGTCAAAACAAACAAAATGGTTTGGGCCGTAGGGAACATTTTCCTTTCAATGTCCACTCGTCCTTTTTTTTGTTTTGTTTTATGTTAGCTCGAGGATTTGTTGATTTATGAAGGTATCGACTGCGTGGCTAGTGAAGAACTCTGGGGCTGAACAGTGATGTAGATTACGGCCAAGGACAAGCGTTTTGTGAATTAATGGAAATGGGGAATGGCTATTTATGAATCTTCTTGATAAGCCGTTCGTTATGGTGGAGAATACAAGGCCAGCCATTAAACATGTAAAACTTTAACTAAACACGATGGTTTTTAGTCAAAATAGAAATACATATTAATCTTCAATGCTATTTGAAATAACGTATAGTTAAAGTACCCACTTAAACAACCCCATTTTCAAGAGATGGAATGAGCTTACACACACAACAGATAGCCACAAACTAGTGGTCCATATTTAGGTCAAATCTAACCGATATTCAAAACAACATAGTTTCATATTAATGAATTCGTATCCTAGTGTCTCGTGGTTATGTCCATTGTTGTGGTTTTTCGACTAATTGAGGTTAAGCAGTTGAAGTATTATGTTTTGTGTTTTCTTTTGAACACAGGGTGCTAATGAATTTATGTTTCACAAAATTTGTTAGTGACAAAACAGACCTTTGTTTAATTATAATATGGAAACAGACAGGAAACCGACATGCATTCATTAAGAGATTAAGACTTTTTAATGGAAAGTGGCAGAAGTTATAATGGTAGTCGAGAAGCTGTTTTGCAACCATTGAAGAAACACAATAGATTTAAGATCACCAATTCGGGTTTAAGAAAAGGTATTCAAGAATCGAATAACAAACGAAATTGAAAAAACTCTGCAAGTGAAAAAGATATTTGCTAGCGCTTTCCTCGGTGAATAGCAAGCCTTCCACAAGGTATGGCACGAAGGCCTGAAATATGAGTTGGAACTTAATTTACAACAAAATAATCAACAGGATAACTTCAATGCACTTGAGACAATATATCAACGCATGCTAAAAAATGCTCTTAAAACGCATTTTTATAACAAACTGCTGCGTATAACAAACTGCTTTTGAATCAGCAAGTGCTAAATTAATCTTGGACGTACCGTATATATAATTTTGGGGTTGAACTAAACCAAGCTCTCTTTTTTAAAAACTTTTCAAAATAAGACACTTATGGCAATTGTTAATACTTAATGATTAGAAGTAGCAATCTACACCGAAATCAAAGAATCGTAAACGTGACTGAAAAGGTAACTTTGCTCACAAACTTCGTATTTGACTTCGCGTAACCACGAAAGAAGCCGAATTTCGGGCAGACCAGTGTTAGTATTCTGGGTCTTCCTTTTAATGGTGCATTTTTTTATAATATGCTTGTGATCAAGGGTATATGATTACCCTTAAAACACGTAGCACATCGCGAGCAGAAAGAATTTAGGAATAGAAAAGATAGCAGAAGAAAGTAATTCTCGGTACAACACAAACGCTGATCAGCCAAACATGAAACCTCTGCACAGAAACACCAAAGCTTACCGCCGCAAGTGTTATGCCTTAACGGAGAAAAGCGATAGTATAACCAGCAGAATATTTTTTTATAAAAACATCTGGCATGCATCTAATTTTTGCCTATTCTATTTGCATATTGAAAGAGAAGAAGTTGTTTTGTATTCGGCCGACCCAACCTGGGTTACAGACTGCGACCAGGAAGCCGCTCATTTTCAGACAGACGCTATTGAATTTTTCGTTTGTTGCTGGTTTTGGTCCGCCCCGGATACCATACTCATACCGGTACCCACCATATCTGGTGAGCATTCCCCTATCCGCCGCCTGGGGAGGCGCCCGATTGAGGACCAGCAACCACAGAAGGGTAATGCTGGTAGATTCTCTACTATCGGCTCTTAGCTTTCGTGTAGCCTACACGCAAAATAAAATTAAAATAAATAGAGTGGCGCAACAGCTCGATGTGAACCAGGGCCAACTTCTCAACAATGTATGCTGTGTGTGTTAATATCTTCACATACAAGGGGACCTATAATTTTTTGCCGAACCCGAACGGCACTCTGAGAAGTTTTTCAAGACAAATGATACTCTCGGAGGGCTTGTCAGACCCTCGCGGAGGTGGGGACCGTGAAAAAGAACAAGTCTTTTTTTTCAGGTGACGATGGCAGGATTCGAACCCAGACCTCCGGCGTAGTAAGCACACACACTAACCACTACGCTACGGCACCCCACGCAAACCTACACGCAAACCTACGTGAATTATGTCGCTTTTCTTTCTATTGGCTCAAACCTAGGGACTCTTTTCTGTCAGACTCAGAGATTCCTAGACTTAATTGAAGACTGGTGCACTAGAAATGGGATTTCAATGAATAGGAGGAGGAGGAGAAGATCAATGTTCTGGCTTAACTCAGAAGTCAAATATTTGGGAGTAATCCTTGGTAAAAACTTCTTAGACTCGGATGCGTTGAATCCAAATCGGAAAAAGCACTGTCTTCTGTCTTTCTGGCTCTGAAGAGGCGCTTTTGTCAAAACATGCGGCTTGTCTGCACAAAGTGTCCTCTGGATCAATAGGGCTATGGTAAGGCTCTCATTCGCACCAGTTGTTTTTTGAAACAGGCTTTCGCGGATCCATGTTACTGCCTCTTTTGCCAAACTCCAAAGGTAGGCTTCTCTAAGCTGCACAGGGGTCGTCCCTAGCGCGCTGGGTTCCGCTCTCAATGCTCTGATTAACATCCTCCCCTTGATATATTTATCAGGAGGTGTACTCTGAAAACCGTCTTTCGCTTAAGGAGCATGATTGTAATTTTGAAGAACTTGTGCGAGAATTGTCCTGTCTTATGGTTACGATTAGACTATACCACGTCGACTTTTTGCAGGCAATCGAATGGCTACGGCAAAACTCTAATAGAATTCCGATAGAATACCACCGATATTTCACAGACCTCCTCCAAAACGGGACGGAGGTCTGGTGCTCAAGTACTTGTAGAAAGCGAGAACATTAGTCACCATTACCACTTAGGATAATATGCGTCTGTTTTCAAAGTGAAGATTTTCGCAATTCTTATATCTATAGGCTATAGTACGACTTACGAGCAGAGGACAAGAAGCATATGCGTTTGCAGAGGCAGCCAATCTTCGTTAAAAATGCTGCTCAACCTTCTTATCTCGTCCAAGGTAGTGCTCGATCTCAAACAATCGTTGAACTTAGTCTGAAGGCTCAATAAAAAGAAACTTCTTTTTGTCCCACGTAACGCTGGTATCAAAGAAAATGAGATCTCTGATGAGCTTCAAAATAGGCCTTATCATAATCCGAACTTGCGCTATTATATTGCGGTTTGCCTGTATTTAGTGTTGTGTCTTAAAAAGCTGCAGTCTGCGACTTAAGCATTTCACAGATATAACACAGCTCCAAGTAGAAATAGGTGGCCCTTGCTACCACAACTATAACCACAGTTTAGCCATTGATCCAAAATGATAAAAGTGTTTTTAGTGTAACCAATCGTAAACAGTTTCGTAAATATTACGAAACAGTTGCCAAGTGGGTAGTCTTCATAAAAAAGCAGAATAACTGTTTTGTGTAATACACATAAAACTGCTGTTTGAATGAGACTTTCAACCGAAATATCACCTCCTTATTGGGGAACATTTCGGTCACAAAAGTCAGGAAATTTAAACATCTTTTGTGTGTGTGTGTGCGAGTAGGCGTATGAGAGTAAGAGTATTTTAATTTCAATAAAACCCAAAGGTCATACTTCAAATACAAATAGAAACACGCAACGGTACATTATTATAAGGAACGCCAAGTCAAATGCAAATAATTAATGTCAAAGGAGGGTGGGCAAAATGTATGGGAGCTGGTCCTGGAACCAATAACAATGAGTCATATGTCATTGAATACGTATTTTTGTGTTCAACAATTGTTAATACAGCGGTATTTCCCAAATCGCTGTGCGGAAAAGGTTATTAGCTAAAAACCAAGTTTTTTTGGATACTTTTGTTCGTGTATAATTTTTAAGGTCAAATATATAGCTTGTAATATTTCCTGTAAAAAAGATGAAATAAGTTTTTTTCGTGAGAGTAACCGTTTTGGGGATATTTCGATGCAATGAAATTGAACTGTCGTTAACGTGTAGCTCCAAATTTCAATAATGTTATTATTATTTCGAAGTTAATTTCGAAAACGGCTAGTTTTACAAAAAAAGGTTGTTGTATATTATTTGCAGCAAATTGTTAGAGCTATATTTTCATCTTTGATGTTTTTTCTGTGCAAGTAAGCGTTACCAAGATACTCCTTCAAAATGGACCTTTGACGAAGTCCAACACCTTTTAGTGAATAACTTTTTCACACAGCACTTCCAACCCCCATACAAACTATTATTGTACATAAAATACCTATCCAATGACATATGACCCATTGTTATTGGTCCTGAGGATCAGATTGGCCCATCCTCCTTTATTTCAAGATTTGAAGAGCATTCGATTCTGCAATCATTATCTGCAAAGCCACATGCAGATAAATTTATATCAAATTTTATTTCAACATTTGAATCTGCAATTATAACTTGACATCTCAAATGAAGCCTATTCCTGCCAGAAACATTGATAAGTTGCTGTGGATACCAAGCAGAATATCTATACTCTTCACTCAAAAGAAAGACAATAGCTCGAGATTATGTTTTTTTTGTGACTTTAAACTATCGGATGAGGTAACATTGATAGTTCTAAGATGCGCTTAATTTAAAGTCACATACCTGGTAGTTGGTATTAAGTTTAAGTGATACTATAAAGTACTTTACTTATAAACTCAAAATGCAGTCAAAATGCTACCGAATTCGGAGATGCTTAAAGAAATTGCACTTATTTCTACATGGAACTTGAGAGCCAGGCTAAATTTGTGATGTTTAACCTTTTTATTTTCAGAAACTTTTGTTCTCTTACTCCTAGTTCTTTCTATGACAAGCGACGGGATGTTATGCACAGTTCTTTTTCGTATTTTTTTTTATAAAATGAAACGAATATATTTACTTGATCATAAAAGACCTATGATATCTGCACCCTGTTTGTGTCCAAATTAAACAAACGCAAAGTCCGATGGAAAGCACAAACAAAAAAGCTAAAATGCATCGCATTTCTCTGACCATATTCATATGTATGCAATGTATGTATCCCCATTTTGCCCAATTTTATTACCACTGCTTTTATACAGACACAATATATTTGTTTATATACGTTTCTTTATTGTACATAAGCATAGACCAGGAGCACCTGGAAAAACTTCCACCCCCTAGCCGTCACTCCATGGAGGATTAAATTACACTTCCGTCTACATTCTATATTTATACATCAATGGTAGTTTGTTTTTTTTGTGGTATTTTTTATGAAACATGTTGGCTAATACCGGACATGGGCCTTGTTTCATTTATTTATTATTATTTTTTTCGGGTAGGGACACTGTACGAACGAATGTATTTATAATACGCTCCTGCTATTTGCATCCGCACTCATACATTTGTTTTGACCCCTATGGAGTTCGTTATTTGCTTTTGGAATTTCCAATTTGTTATGATAGTGAAATGTATTCTGTATTCTGTTATTTGAGTATTAAATAAAACACAATAATTCTATGAGAATATTAAAATAAATTTTGTGGACTTCCACCAATGGCAGAAGAGGAGCAAAGAGGACCTTGAACTGTAGGAAGGATCTGGCACAATGAATATAAATGCATCGAATATTCAAATTGAAGCTGCAGGATTGAATATTGTTAGGATCCTGATAACGTTTCAGTGTACAAAAATCTACTTTTTTACTATTTTAAAACTGTTTAGAATGAAATAGAATGTAATGTCATTTTAGATTTTGCGGTCTTCAAATACCATGTAATTGAGTTTAAATTGTCCTTACATCTGCCAACAAAAAAAAGTAAAAAAAAGACTTAACCACATCCGAATCAGATATGATCTCTTAAAGGTCCTAAAAAGCCAGACACAAAAAAAGGACATCGCAACTAAGACCCAAATGAAAACAAAAGCTTTTACATCAACAGAGACAAAGTGATGAACAAACCCCGTTAGCAACATCGAAAATAGAAGAAGGTTTTGTAGAAAATCCTCCTCAAGTGCGGATTCGAAGAAAGGATGCCATCAATACGAATTCTTTTCTAAAGAATGAAAGTTTTCCTCATTTCCCCCGTGCACTATCAATTCACTTTAATTCGCTGGTTTTCTTCTCGATTTCTATAGTTTTTGCTTTTGCTCCCCTTTTTTGGTTTTGCTGAATGATACACAAGTTGATGGGATACCAACGCGCTTTTATCCACTTCTCCGGGAGCAAAGTTTAGATATTAAAAAAAAAAAAAATTATAGAAACCTCGAACCGAATGCAAAAGTACTTTCAAAGTGCATCACAGAGAGAGCACCCTTTCCCCCCCCCCCCCCCACCCTAACTCCGTGGTGAGTTATAAAGGACCTCTGTTACTCACACTGCGGATTGATGACTGAGGCTACCAATTCATTTTGAAACGATGTTTGAATTTTAAATTATTGCAAAAAAAGGAATAAATTCTCGTTCCCAATACGCATTCAATCCAAATGCTGGAAGCAGGACACCATGATAGATCCGATAGTATGAATTCATAATAATTGAACACGTCCTAGGGAAAAGCATTGCCAGTCGTTTCGGGGATGAACAAAAAGTTCAATATCCGAGTGAATTCTTTTTCTGTTTGGAAATTTTTATTAAAAAAATCAAAGTTTTGGGTGTTTGTTCGTTGGACGTTGACAAAGTTTTGCCCCAAGTCTGGGCTATCAATCATCAGCGCTTGTGAGCGAGCTGGGATTTATATTTTTTTATGTGGGGCTTAGTTTTTCTAAAAAAATGTTCTTTTTGTCTTTTAGTTTGTTTTCTTAAGATGAAGGAAGTTTTTTAGGTGTGGCAAAAGTTCGCAGGGTAGAGAGAAAGCAGTGCTGCCTTTGGCATCCATACAAATGTTCAATCAAGTAGATTTCTTTTAAAATTCGATTTGTAATTCAGCTGTAGTGGAAAAGGATGCTAAGAAGGAGAGCCAAAGCTTATGGAATGGAAGATGTTTTTTTTTTTGTGAGTTTTTTTTTTTAATCTGGTTATTGTGAATAATAAAGGGAAAGAGAATCGTCAAACACGTAGACCTCTGAAAGAATACTTTAATTGGGTGAAGCTTTGTGCCGTGCGCGTTGTGTTAACACATTTAAGATAAAAAGGATGCATTTTATCTTTCAAAGTCAGTGTCTAGTATTCCTTTGTTTTTTTTTGGCTACTACCTATGCGGATGGGTCAATAGAAATTCTTCTTCGGAGTAGACATCTCAACTTATTCCCTTTCAAAGCAAGTATTTCACGGAGTTTTATTCTTGATTTCAGTAAATGTCCTTAAATGATCTCTAGGAAAACGGAGTCCGTAAATATAAGCTAAAAAAATAAAAGCTATGCCGCCAACGACAGTTTGAAAGAGCTTCTCAGCTTAAGAAATTAATTGATCTAGGGCTGCATGCAAAGACTTACTAAGTTAAGTTTGCTATGGAGCGAGCTTTTAAAACATTGAGTAAACGGAGTTTTTGCATTCGAACAGCTGTGTAAGAAATGAGCAATCACATATTGCAATAAGCAGATCATATTGCAACAGATCATATTGCAATAAACAGAATGCATGTAACTAGTTTTTATAGTTTCGTCAGACCACATGTTACTGTGACTGATGGTTGGTGGATGGTTGATGTGGATGTCTTTGAGTTTGAACAGCCTCTAAAGTTGACCTGTTCTTAACTCCGAGATATCACCTGCTAATAAGCAGGCATCAACTAGTTTCTAAGACTAGGAAGAACTAAAATTTTATAGTTCTGCAATAAGACTTTACAAGAGCCTTTATAAGAATTATATCCAACTGCAAAGAATTTCATTCTTGTAGAGTGTTATAAGTATGTCTTATAAGAGCCCTATAAGCGTTAAATGGAGTTACCTTATAAGAGACATTTAACTCTTACAAGCAAACTTAAACTCTTGTTGTAAGAGCTGTATTCTCATAACCTCGGTCCAAAAGAGAGGTAGATATAATGCTGCAAGAGCAATTTTTCTATAGTTTTATTAAAAAAAAGAGAAAAAGATACTTTCAAAAAATGAAAATCGATTTGAACGAAGGTGTTTTTATATGTATCTCATTATGGCATCGCTACATTATAAAAAAAAAGTTTTTACGTTATTAAAACTTGGTGCAGTTTAAAATTATATCAGCTAAAGTAAGCATTTCATTTCTGAGAAAATGAGGGGAACAAAAATATTTGGTATTATTCAAAGACCCCACAAACATTGTTTGCCATGCCCCTAATAATTATTTGCAATTAATGTAATTTTTGAAAAAATATATATAGTGAGACAATTCTCATACTTCTATTTGGTATGCTTTATGGTAAAAGTTATTTGAGAAGAAAAAGGTGGACTTTTTATGAAATTAATATATCCGACACAGGGTATATTAATTTCAATGCATAGTTTGTAACACAGTGAAATAATCATCCTGTGTATAAGTGAAGGTTTTAGGTCTTCAAAATTAAGTTAGAGAGCTGAAACTTGGTACACGGCTTGGTTCATTTTTTTTCTTTTTTTTTTCTTGGCACAGATAAAGTATGAAAATTGGCTCAATCCGTCAACGTCCTCGCCCACTACTGCCTTCACCACTAATTCATATTTTCTTTCAAAATGCCTTTAGGTCAAGTAAGAAAAGGCGTAGGAAATCAAATTTTGGTTTCTGAGCAATATTGAAACAAGACTTTTGCTTCGGCAAAAATTGGACCACCCACAATATTGACCATGCCCACTTTTAACATGTTAGATCTTTAAAAACCCGATTTCTCGGAAAGTTCACTCCGAATCGAAAAAATTATATGACAAATATTAAAGATATAACGATTTGCTAGGTTTGCTTCACACAAAGTTTTGAGCTCCGCCCACTTTTAAGGTGCTTTTTTATAAAAAAAAATATTTTCCTTCTGAAATAATTTTCGCTTTTACCGTATTTTCTTATGATTCTAACGAAATTACAATTAATTGATTTTAATTTTTAGATTATGCCCACTTTTAAGGCGTGGCAAATAATATACGAATTCGGGCCAAAAAACTTTAAGAGTTAGTGTTACACGGTATATATGGGTCGGGTATATAGAAGTTTTTCAAAAACGAACTCTTGCACTAAACGCAATGGCCGACGAAATGAAATGAATGAACATGACTTAATATTTTAGTATCAGAACTAATCTCTTCTTACAAGAGTTGCACTCTTATTACAAGATTTAGGCTCTTTCAAGACTTTTCTTACAAAACTTATAATCTACAAGATTTGAAGTATTACAAGAAGAGTATTTTAAGGGCTAAATTTAAAATTATATTGATTTACTCTGGTAATAAGAGTTAAGCGCTACTGGAGTGATACACTTTTACGAAGGGAGTTACAGAATCTTTTTGGATCTTAGAACAGGACGTTATGCTCGAAGAGTATCAGGAGAATTCTACAGAGAGGAGAGTCCTACAAGAGCTATTTTGACTTTTTTAGACTTTAACTCCCTAAAGTGTACGTTAGTTGGGAGTGCCTGTCTGATGAATGAAAATTAATCAGACAGGCACTGATTAATTTAAAATTGTTTGCGCAAACGGAGACACCATCTTGCCTATATGAGCGGAGAAAAAAATGAGTCAAATTCTGGATTTGACAGCACTTTCGGGAGATGTTATATTCGAAATCTTGAGACCCCTGACAAATTTTATTTGTGGGTGCAAAACTACAATGCCCGATGTGCATAAGTTAAATTTCTTATTCGGCCGCAGTTACTGCTTCGGGTTATGCGTTGTGATGAAATCCTCGAGCAATCCTCTGAGCACCTGAGGCAAAACTTCTTTTTTACAACAGAAATTATAGAAACAGCTACTTTAGTGCTTTTGAGTTGTCATTAAGGAATACTATGCATGTGAACACTTTGACTTATAGTTTCGTTCTTGCCGCTGAAATCGCAGAGTCCCATGATGCGTCATTTAGTTGTTTTCTTAGAAAATTTTTACAGGTCTTTTTCTCAAAATCCCTGAGCCTGTCCTTCTACCTGTTTTCCTCATTTTCCCCTCCGAATATTGATCAATTAGGACAGGCGGTAATTTTCTCTGGCCATCTAATACCCGAGCTTTATATAACGCCTCTTTCCATATATTTCTAAAGTGCCAACTAACTTGCTTCATGAGATATTTAGCAAAAGACCCAAAAGCACATTTCAAAATATATACTTAAAGGACTATACTACTTGCCTACTAGTTGAATGACAAACAGTCCTTAACCAAAAACATCGCTCTATACACAATCACTTTCTTTCGTGGCGTCGTCGTAGCTTCAGTTTTATCGTCGTTGTGTCCTAGGCGTTCCAACCCCTGATTCATAATTAATTTACCACTGTCAACCCTTAAACGCCCACCATTAGCCTCGTGCTTGTCGCCGTCACCCCACCCCCCTCCGCCCCGCCAACCGAATGAGCAAACGAACGAAAAATAAAAATGAAAACATCCCCCTTCATTAACACCCACCCTCGCACACGGGCACTACGCTCCACATCGTCCTTATACCTTACTCACTCAGTTGAGTGCCTCATTTCGAATATTATGAGGTAAAATTATTACAAGCACTTACCTGGGCTTGCATAACAGTTTGGAACAACACGTTTCACCATGGGGCAGAGAAGATGTCCTCCCGCGGCAAGAGTGTACGAAAAAAGGACACACACAAACCTGCGCTACACATAAATTACAATCTTAAATATTTAACGATGACGCAAAAGTATGATAACGATGCAGGATTGCGTTCAAGTTTCCTACCTCCTCCGTGCTTTGTGTTCACACAGGTATATACGTATCGCACCTACATATCCCCTTCAAGTTGAAGTTGATGAAGCGGGTCAAAATGGAATTAGGTCTTTTGGCCAATGTTGGCGGAGCGAAGTCATCATCATCACAACAACGCCATGCCATGGTCGTTCTTGTCTTCGTGATCATCAGTGCCATCACCATTGACGGAGCTGTCATTGCAATTTGTAGTAAATTTTTATTCTCAACCAGGAGAAGAAACATAATAAAAACTGGAACCAAATCCTGCTGGCGTAAGGCAGTGAGTCCTTTGGAAATGTGTCATATGGCATATGCCTGCTAGGCAGTTAAATGCAACAGTAGCAGCGCTACATCAAAGGTTGAATGAGTACTGCGGTGTGGCATAAATGGATGTGTCGCCATGACGCTGCGGGGTGGTTGGTATATAGGCACTAAAACCAGGCGCTGACGTAAGAAACAAAAATCATTTTGAATGCGTGTGTGCGGCATTGCGCGGGCAATTTTCCCCATTTTTCTATTAACCATAGCAGCAGCAGTTCCTCCAGGAGGACACACACACAGCCAACATGCCACTAAATTGAGTATTAATTGTAATTATTCTTGACGACTGCAGTAGTAAAGTTGCCTTTGCGATATATGTACACAATTCTTGTCAAGGACATGCATACCTCCCCAGGAACAATATAAATTGCGTCATCATGTGCGCTGTAATTTTATAATGAATGTAAGCTATTGCCGTTCGTCAATTAGGCGTAAATCTGAAGAGCTGCTCTTTCCAAAGGCAGAGGACTTTGCTTTCAATTACTCTCTTAGCAGGATACCCGCCATGATCCTATAATGAATGAAAGGAAACGAGCCTGGGGGATGGAGAAACCATTATTTTTTCCCCATTTCACCACTGCGATTGGAGAAGAAAGAAAAAAAAACCTTCAACCGATGAGGAAGTCCGTCCATTCAAGCATCTAGAGAACCTCCTTAATGCATCCATCGAAAGTAAAGAAAGCGCTTTCCTCATTTATTCTGACACTAATTATGGCTTCCTTGAGAATTTAATCAGCTGCTCAATCAATCAATCGCACTTTCAGTGAGTGAGAGAGTCGGAATCGGGCGGCCCCCAAACGAGAAAATATACAAGAAAAAAAAAAAACAGGATTACACACTTCAGCCTCGCCGTTATGTAAATTTTCGCATCCTGCCTTTTTGCCCAATTATTGAAAAATGCCTGGATTCGGGGTTCTAAGGATCAAAATCAAAGTAGCATCTTATATCCTTTGTTGTAAGAAAGTGAATAAAAAATTAGGTGCGGGTATATTTTTTTTAAGGATACTTTTTTGTAGTCCTTTGGTGGACTGTAGAGAGTGTAGGGAAGTAAATAATATTTGATCGTGGAATGTTTCTCACACAATTTCTATCCGCAATAATTTAGCAGTGGGTGAAAACTTCCCCACGGTGTGAGTAAAGGGTCGTTCACTGTAATTGACGTCATCGTCAGTTCGGTGTCAGTATGTGTGCATAGTAGGTATACACCGGAGATCTGGGTTCGTATCCTATCGCTATCCTCGCGACAGCCTGTCAAGCCCTCCGAGAGTAACATTTGTCTCAAAAAGGTACTCAAAGTACCGTTCGGACTCGGCAAAAAATTTTCAGTCCTCATGTTTTTGAAGAATAGAACACACTCAGCATTCGTGATTGAAAATACGGCCTTGGTTCACCTCGAGCTGTTGCGTCACACTATTTATGATCGTCTTCTGATTTTATTTGATCTTATTTTATTTTTTAACGTTTATTTCTTGGGGATAGATTCAAAGTCTTAAGACATGCAGCAATAATGGTCTCAGGTGTGTCTCATTAGTTCCAAATCTCAGCCATATACTTAGAATTCGCTCCTGCATCTTCTGTCTTCTTACCTACAAACAAAATCTACACCACTTTGGAGTACAGTACGACTCACGGATTCTAAGTCTATTTTGGGTGTTCGAAAGGTCCTACGGCCACAGAAACTTCCTATGCCCAAATAAAATTTTACGGATGGTACCACTAGGCTTCCACGTCAGTAGAAATTCGAAAAGATTTTATCCACCGGCGGATATAAGATGACTTGGCTTTTAGTAGTAGTACCTGACTTCTAAGGGTGGGTTTTTAGTGCTGAGTTAAGCCCAGCTTAAACCAAGATCTGTTAATTCCGTAACAAAACAAATCTGGAGTTAACGCAGCGAGCAGTTTTTCAGTGCAGTGAGTTAACTCCGTCAACAAATTTGTCAAAATCTTCGACCCTCGAAAGTATTGACTCTCCCAGCTCTCATTTCACATAGAAAAACATAGGAAAAGAAGTTCGAGTTATTCCCAAATCCCATTTTTCATAGCAACGCGCAAATCAACTGACATTCAACGCAGAAAAAACATTAAAAGAAGTTCATACTGTTCTCAAGAGATGATCCGAGATTAACCCACCAAATTTGGTGAGTTAAGCTAACCCCAGATATCAGTTTAACTCGGAGTCGGATGATCTCGCACTGAAAAACTGGTCATAAGTGCTTACGCTGCAACAAAAGAGTGTTGGAGTAAACTAACACTCTGGGGGAAGCTTTCAAGCCCACACATCTCTGGGACCCACGCCCAGGGCACAAAAGCAAACGAGCGTACAGATGAGCTGATCGGGTTTTTGCTCGGCACCTTTCTAAAAACGGCAACTTCCAATAAAAAAGGTTGACCTATTGCGCCATGATATCTCCGGTTAAAGGACAAAAGCCTTCATTCGTTTCCCAACTCCACAAAAGTTTATAGGCAGAGACGACGCCACATCTTTAGCTAGTATCGCACGAGTCGCCACAGCAAACAGGCACATTGTGCTACTTGGGTTAATGCATGAACCGCTACCACATACCTGGCCTGCAAGCTGCAACGTAAAGTGATGCTCATAAAGTACCTTTGAAGGATTTATATAGGTTGTCATTACAATCCAGCCTTTTTGAGGCCTTTTTCGTTTCGGCGAGCAGTCAAGTTTCCATTTTTGCCCAACTATTCTTACTTCCGAGAAAAGAAACTTTTCATGTTGGAATTTATGGCGAAATCGCTGATCGCGATATATTTTGAACTGTGACTTTTGCAGGGCAACTTAAAATCTTATTCGGTCCTTACGTGTTGTTGACCTTTCTGGAACTCTGGCCCTGCGTTCTTTTAAAAAGGATCTTAGAGTCTTTCCACTCTAGTGAAGGAATAATTTCTTGGCCGAGGATATTTTCCCTCAGACGCAAGAGGGCCGGGCGTTCCATTATCATGTAAAGAGAGTATTCATCGCTCTGTAGACAAAGTCTACAAGTGGCATACAGTAAAAGGCCGATGCGATGGAGTTTGTAATGACAGTTTGCAATGGCCGCTGAAAATTCTTCTGGGGGTCTTAATATTAGCCCTGTCCAGGTGGGTCAAGGTATAAGTCCTCTTGCTGTTCAGGTCTTTTATGCTAGACTTCATTGGGTTCGCTTCCTGTTAGGTTTTTTGTAAAGTTCTTGAAAAGTTACTTTTGCTGGCTACACAGAATGGTTCAGGTTGTATGATTGGTGTAGTTGCTCGGACTATAGCTAGCAAGTCTGCATATTCGTTGCCTTCAAAGCCACTGTGGGCTGGAGCTAATTAAGTTTTTTTTTTGCCATGACAGTTTCCAAAACATGCTCCGATCTGATCACGTGCAAGTTGGCCGTTCGAGAATATCAATATTGTCCTTTCTCTCGTTATTTTCTAACACATTAGTTGATGACAAGGACTTCCGAACCTGTCAGTATATCAGACAAGGTCAAAACGGGAAGCATTTGGTTTACATTTTTCCATTAATCTATTGGAGGGATCATTACGAAGATTGTTTCTTCTCGAAGCTATATTCTGCAGACAAATCTTTGAAAGCCATGTTGAATAGGCTTTGAGATTCTAAGTCGTTAAACAAAGCCAACGACTTGCGTTGTAAGTATGAAGCAGACGATGTATATGATCACTTCCATTATTGCTTGGTTTCGGATATGTGTTTGAATAGTATGACGTTAAAAGCCATAGTCTGGATGGAGTGTAGCCACCCGGTCATGCAGATGCTGTACTGGTGCTAGTTTTTTGACCGTATTGACTTCGTTGATCTTTGTCCAGCAGACAAGCGCGAAATTGGCCACTGCAGGCATAACGTTAAGCGTGTATAGCAAGTATACCATCCGGGAGCTTAGACCTTATTGTTATCGCAGATTCGACTCCAGACCCACAAGGATCTGGTGCCTCTGTTTACGAAGAGTTCTATCTTTACTTTTCATTATAGTTTGCTACCAAGGACTATCCAAGGATACTTTTCTTTCCTTGAGAAATCTAAGCTTTCACCATACGCATGTCGCTGCAGAAAATCGTATTTTCTCCGTTGTGGAAAAGGGACAATAATCGTATTTTTAGGATTAACAGAAAGGCCTTCTCTTTCTGTCGTGAAAAACTTCTCAAAGTGCCGTTCGGATTCGGCAAAAAAATTGTAGGTCACCTTGTATGTGAAAAAAATACAGCACACACAGCATACATGGTTGAGAAGTTGGCCCTGGTTCACCTCGAGCTGTTCCGCCACTCTATTTATTTTTTTATTTAGAAAGGTCTTCTTTTCGTCGCTCAGCTATTTCCTGCATATCTTTTGAACAGATATTGTTCAACAAAACTATTAACATAATTCTTTCTTGAAGTTTAACAATAGTTTTTAATTACTTTTTATATGTTTTGTACAGCACTCAATATTTTTGTAAAAGCTCTTTAAGGAAGGCCAAGCGCGCTTGGATTTGAAGCTTTTAATCAATTTTCAGTCCACATTACGTCTCTCCACCTTCCATTTTCTTTAAAAATTTTCTTTAAAAATTCTTTAGTTTTCTCATAAATCTGAATGAGAAAACTAAACAGGGTTTGCCTTAAATTAATAAAATTCTAGTTGACAGAAACGAACCTCTACAGACAGAAACGTGTTCATATATAAATTTTTCCAATTACCAACAGCTCACTCCTCACTCTGACTACCCGAGGACTTTTTATAATATTTTCAAAGAAATACAATCCTTATGCAAAACTTTTGCTCAAAAGAATTTTCAAGCTACAAAAGTTTCGTTTTTTTTTTCAAATTTCTAGTTTTCAAAGATTAAATTTTAAATCTCCCTCTTCATGAAAAGGACGCTTTTCATCGTCCTCTTTGTTCCACTTTAATAACAAGTAGCAAAACTTGAGCTGGCTTTTATTCGTCACCTAATTGGACAGTTTTATTTGCCAAGTTAACCCCTGTGGGTCGAACTTTGTTAGATACATACACGAATAACTGCAAAACAGAAAACAGAGACCCATGGTAGTTTTTGGTCACTAGCCTACAGAAGTCACATCCTGCATCAACCTTCACCCGAAAACCCGTTACGCATAAGAGCAAAGCGACTACCATGAAACATGAATTTAAAGAACAATAACACACTTGAGTAAGTATGCTAACGAAAAAGGACGATACACAGTACAGGCACAAGAGTCCTGCCAGCGGAGGTTGAACGTTGCAACATTTTGGCGCGCGATAAAAATAAGACAGCACAAGAAAAATGGCCATGAGCACAATAATAATTTGCCACTTCTGTACGAGTGTTGTTGTGTGCGCGTGTGTGTGTGTGTGAGTGCAACGGAGGATCCCTTATGTGAGAATTTCTTCGCTAGACTGCACGAGACTACAATGCAAGGCGCATAGAGAAAAGCAAAACGATATTACACAAAAAGGGAAGTTAAATTAATATTCCAGGTCAAGTGAAAATGCATTTAGCAAAAATGCAAAGGTAAAATGCGAAACTGGGTTGGTCTGTACTGTGCCCAGCTGGTGTGTTCTGGTTTTTGTTCATCATCGCCAGCTTGCAGTGTTACACGTTTGAGAGCACGTCCTTCCTTAACACACATTCACGACTGGTGTCCTCTGCTTCACCTGAATGAAATGAGGTGAATCATTGTTACTTTTTAAAGAAAAACCGTGCAAGGATAACACAATGTGGCATTCTTTTGGCATAGAACTGGAGCGAGTCAGGAGGGGGTCATAAAAAATTGCAACAACTTTCCATCCCCATGCCGAACACTGCATGTACGATAAGCATTAACATCTCACATGCAGATTTCGAGTACGAAAAGGCAACCTCTTCACGACGAGACGTTGCAATAATAGCACTTTGGAACTCTCTTCCAGCTGCGCCGCCTCTTATAATATATCTCGGTGCAGAAGCTCAGCGTGCCTTTTGGTATCCTCTGCGAAGTTAAAAGTGTGAATACAAATGGTGTATACGCCCCCCAAACGTATATATTGTGTGTTCGTTGGCACTGCGTTCTCTTTTCATAAAGTTGTCGCTGAGTTTACATGGGGCTGCTGCACTATCTCACAGGCTTCTGCATTTTCGACGCCCTCGACTCGCCAAAGGTGGGAGGAATCGATTGTCTGTGGCAAGAAAGAAGAATTTATTTCGCAAAAAAAGCAACCGATGGGAGAAAAAATTGCAGAAAACTTCATCTATATTGGAATTTTGCATGAGCCATCGTCGCAATAACAAGGACTTGTTATCCTTGCCAAAGGACAGGCATGACAACTAAAACAAAAGTTGAATGCAATGCAAAAAGGAGCGTATTGATATCGAAACAGCTATTCGAGGAATATTCCTAGTTGCAGTTTCGATATAGCTGCAAACGGACAATTGGCGAGGGAGTTTCTTCTAGCACGAAGTTGTGTTAAGGACGACAGCTTATTTATGAATTGAGCTATCGCAGGGTGGAGATCAAGGCATTTGCTCTTTTTCGTTCGCGATTACATTGGTTTCTATTGGTATCGATTCCATTCCACTGGATTCAGCTGTAGAGTGAAGTTTATGATGGAACTTGAGGTGGGGAATTGTTTTGTGGTTTGTATACTGTCAAATTCTTTTAATATTTCTCATCTTTATGGACCAGGCTATAAAGTCAAATATTTATATTTATAGCTTGTTGAAAATTTTTTTTTCATCGATTTGGGTGTTGCCTGATGGGTGATTGTCACTGGGCGATTGTTTGCGCACAGGTTTAACCATGGCGCCGACCTAGGAAACATAAGTCCCAAAGTGCAAAACATCGAAAGATTAATCAAACAAAAAAAAAAAAGGATGCCAAAGTTGGGTAAGCTTTTGCAAATATTGAGAAATGTACAGAGACCAGGGGTGAGGACCAGGCCAAACCCCAGGCAACTGCAGGAAAAAAACTTCGACATGACGACGCAATTTACCCTGTAGTTGGTCGGGGACATGTATCCACATAACACAGAATCCATGAATGTCTGCATCTTGCTTGTGATAGTGGCGATCACTTTCCAGGTATCGCATTTATACAATTTGGAACAGACTTGGCATTAGATCTGAACAGCCACAGCCCAGCGCTTGAGGTGATACCTTTTTTTCGCTATGTACTTTTGACGACATATTAAATCCCGACTTGTCATTGGCAATCATGAACCTCTATGAAATCGATTTGAATTCATAGAGGTTCACTTATCTGTGGCTGTAGTGGTCTATTTTTGAGACTTTATCGATAAATAACTGCCTATCTTCTTGACGTTGTCTGCATATCCAAGGTGCTTTAAGGAAGCTCTTAAAGCTCTCCATCAAATTTCTTGGTTACAGAGGGACAATGCTGGGTGGAGTACATCACTAATTATTATCAGCAGGAAAAGTATTGGTCTAACGAATTTCACTACACATAATACCCTCTCTTAACTTCAATCAGGAGTACTCCGTTCACATTTTTAGAAGAGAAGACTAAAGGCTGGACAACGATATAACCTACTCCGGGGTAGCAATCTATACAGTTCTTAAACAAGTGTACTGAAGCAGGTGAATGCTCTAAAAAACTCGGTAGGTATCCTAACATGGAGAAAATTGCTGAACTCATGAAGTATCTTCCTTGTCTAAATTCTAGCAACATACTTATAGCTTCCGAAAAGGCCGGGGTATTTTATGTTATAACAGGAGGATATTTCCATTTACGTTTAAAACCATTAAGCCAAACATTAAAAAGCTGACGAGCTAGCGAAACATGGCTCAAATCTATGTTTCAATACATCAAAGGTCAAATGGGCTCATCCTCCGCATTCTTTTGAGAAAGGCAAAATGTCTACAACCATTCAGAATATTGCCCAAAATTAATAAGAAATCTTGGACACCTGCACCCATCTAAAAGCCATCGATAGACAGAAGCACGTCAAATTAGTAAGTAAGTGCACGAGTGCGTATGTTATAGCTTTTAAACCGCGGTATACCCAATTCCTATTCTTCTTTTCATTCCTATTTTCTTTCCCATTAATTAATTTTTTGGTTTTCCATCCCCTTTCTGTTACCAGTCATCCATCATTAATTAACTTAAAAAGAAATATTTTATTCCTTAAAAGGTTTTTTTGTTTGCTTTTTTAGAAGGGGCGTGTCATGTCCAACTCCTATAACCAAAAATCAATATTAGCATAGAAATATCCAAGTTTGCGGCTAAAATGTACGCAAAAATTAAATGTTTTGCTTAAAACTCAACACTTATGTAAAATCAACCTCTAAAAATGGGCGTGGCCAAAAACTGGTGTACTATATGTGCTAAACTTTATTTCTTATTCTTCCCTTAGTAAGGATAAAAACCAGTTAAAATCCATGTTTTTCTAGAAAATTAAAGGTTTTTCTTTAATTCTGCCTCTAAATGTGGGCGCGGCCCAAAGCTTTGTATAAACTAAATGTATAAGTTTGTATAATAATATATTCAGTAAAAAAATTACGATTTGGAACACAAATATTGAATAAATTGTGTTTGAATTGCATTACTCTTTTCATAGATGCCACGCCCACAAAGGGGCGCTCTGTCGACCTAATTTTTATTTCTTCTGTCTTACTTAGAATATGGTTAGTGGTAAACTTCAACATTACACGATTTCTTACAGTTTTGAGAGCAATGGAGATAGTTACTTATTTGGACCATTTGTGGGCGTGTCTTTAACCCGATTTGAAAAATTTCAACAAGTGTCATCGGACGACAGAGAGATTACGTCCAAAATTTCAGCTTTCTAGCTCAAAATTTAAGGCCTGTAGCAGCCATCCTAAATGTATTTTTACTTAAAGTATTTTGTTTATAATATTTCACTATTATTTTTTTAAGCCAATAACCTATGAAGCACCTTTTTATTATATAAACATTTATGTGCTACAAAAGTCGAGAACATATACAAAGCACTTTTATTTTTATATTAACATGTGCTACACAACGAGCCACGACGCCGTTATTATGTACACACAGAATTGTACGAAGAGCAAATAAAGAATTGAAGAGAATTGAAAAAGGATTGAACGTGCAATTCTGTGTATAAAAGGGCGGCGTGAGTTCGAACAGATCGCAGTCTTTTGAAAGGAGTGCGGGTAAGCATACAACGTTAGTTGGAGCCACCCAAACGAATCTCAAATTGACCGAATATTGGGGTGTTCAGTAGACCGGATGGAACGTTTTGGCCTCCAGGCTCTGAGTATATTCTTTTGTCTACACACATATATAACACACAATAAAAACAAGTTACGAGAGAACACGTTTTTTACTCGGTCCGAAGCGGCCTGTTTCAGGCCTTAGAATTGGTGACATAGGGACGGACGGACGGAGATGGCTCATTCGATCATCACCATCATCACATGTCTCGATCATATGCCCTTAGGTCTTAGGAGTCTATCGTTATCGATATTATTATTATTATTCGCTTATAAAAAGTAAAATCGAAATCGGCAGACCACCCCAAGTGGCGATGGCATCAGTTTAAAGAGTAAATGCAATTTATTCAATACTTTTGTTCCAAATCGGAAAATTTTGATTTAATATATTATGTAGAAAATACTTGGTTCTATATTAAGTTTATACAAAATGTTTGGCCACGCCCTCATTCAAGAAAAACCTTTAACTTTCCGTAAAAACATGGAGTAGAAGTACTTTTTTAGCTTCACTAGGGAAAGAATAAGAAATAAAATTTAGCATTTCATTCATACAAAGTGTGTGGCCACGCCCATCTTTAAAGGTAAATTTCACAAAATTATGGAAATTGAACCCAAAAACTATTTTTTTGCGTAGATTTTAGCCGCAAACTTGGATATTTCTATGCAAATATTTCTTTTCGGTTAAGTGTGTTGGACATGCCACGCCTCTTTTAAAAAATGAATAAAACAAAAACTTATAAGGAATAAAATTTTTTTCTATTTTTTTATTCTACTTTCTATTTTCTATTCTATGATACGTGAATGGTAACGGGACGGGGATGGAATACGAGAAAATATACTTATGGAGAGTGGACACACTTAAGCTGCATGCAGACTACATTGCAAGGATCGCGAGGATGGAAGAAGGAAGGCTGCCGAGGATTATTATCTCGACAAGAGGTACCTTGGTACAAAAGTGGGAAAAGCTGGCTGCGAGCTTTGGAGAAAACTTAAATTTTTCGGCGAACACAAATCTTGCATCGTAAGGCCTATTTTAAAAAGCCTCACATGATCGTTTTTTTAATGAAGCGCATCGAAACACCGATTGATTTACAGCAGGCTGAATTTCAACTCTATGCATTTTATCAGTACAATTTTCAAACTTAGAGGCGAGCTAATAACTCTCTACTTTAACTCGCACCGACCTGATCTACCTATTCTATGTGATCTGTGCAACCTTAAAGAAAGAGAGGACGTACACCAGTTTTAAGGAAGATGCCCCATTTTAAGAGAGTTCCGCGTGACATACTTCGGCGCAACTTCACTGGACTTAGACGAAGGTACTCAGCATTCTGAATGCCAGCCTATTGGATGGGAAGTCCTGTACAACTACGCTGTTACTGCAACCAGCTATAGAACCCGCATTTTGGAAGGCGATTTTTGAATACTTTTGGTGTTCTTCCTTTTATCTTTTGTATTTTTTTTTTATTTTATTAATTTCACAAAACTTGATTGTCATTCTGGTATACAAGCTTAAGCCAAAACATTGATGACTGAGCATGAATTTCAAGATTGTAAACAATACCAAATTGTATGAAGCATAAATAAAGTGAAAGAAAATATGTAATGTATCGCCTAACATTTTACAATATTCGACATAAAGATAGTTAGAATGGGAATAAAAAATGATTCGGTATAAGGCCTGCCCACAGTACTTTATATTCAAAATTACTCGCTAAACGCATAGGTATATCGCCATAAAACCTCTTGGCCGTCATCTTCTAAATTTCGATCCATTCCAATTTTAATTCCAATCGCAAACATGCAGTGTACTTCTCGTCGATACTCTCTCCATAACAAGTCCTTCCGTTGCAAAATACCACAGGGCTTCCTTTTTTCTTTTCCCTTATTCAAATTTCGCATCCCTATACCACGACATTGTTGTCGCTCCAATAGATGGAGTGATACCAATCCCCTAACAAACAAAAGATGTCGTCGATATAAAGTGGATTTGTATCGCCCCAATCTCTATTATGATCGCGCTGATGGAGAGACATTTCAATTTTATTTTTCAATCCTTTTCGCCGAGTACCCGCCAGAGCGTCAGTGTTTTTTTGTTATTCATCCAATTCTTTGGTTTTGAGATTTTCCAAGTTTTTCATTGTTATCCATTTTTTGTCGTTTCGTTTTTTTTCTTTCGCAGACAACTCTCCCGGCGTTTCGCTTATATTGGCTTCTCTTTACGTTGGACCTTATTATAATTATTATTGGAAAAATTGATTGACATTCCTTTTGAAAATTTTTCCACACACACAATAGACAGAAGAGAGAGACGTAAAAAAAAAGAACTCCAGTGACTGAATGAAAAAGTCAAAAAGTGAAAGAAACAAAAACCGAACTAAACTTTAATTAAATTTGCCTCTCCGTTAAATGTGGATGTCCTTGACGTTGTCGGGCGGCACGACGGGCGACATTTTCGATAAGGGAAAATTGGAAAATTCCTTATCAACGATGAGTTCGTTTGTTTAAGAGCATCATCATCTTTATTCAATCTGCTTGTTTTGGAGGCGGCTGCTTCTGTTTTCCTCCTGGGTTTGATGTAATTTTAAAATTTTGTTTACACAAAAAGTCAAAGTGCCTTATTCGACTGTTGTGTAAGTATCGAAAGGAGATGAGAGTTCAATGTAGTTGGGGCACTTATGTTGCCAATTTGTGTTTGAGAACTTCTTTGGGAATATTATGCATGTTGATTGCGTAATGAAGGAGCCTAATTGTAAAAGTTGAATTGGATTTGTTTTCGATTTTAACTGCGCGAAGGGTCTTTGAGGAATTAAAAAACTTTTGATTTATGTTGTAGGATGTTTTTTTTTTTCTTGAAAAAGGTTTTCACTCCTACCTACGCATAGATGTTATGTCTTCATTGTCCCAGAAGAAATCAATAGGTTTAAGCATGACAATCTGTATTAGCCGTGGACACTGGCTGTGAAAACATTTTCAAATACTTTTCCTTTAATAAGTCCTAAGGGTCCCTTTTTCATAAATTTCTGAGAACTACTATGAAATGCAAACGATTTACCTCATTGTTTCAGAATAGGCTGGTATGTGTATCCTTTAATTATTTACCCTCACAACCTGCACTCTATCGTTTGCAAATGTTCACACCATGCTGCCAAATAAGCACCACCACTCCTTAGGTGAGCATGAGAGTAGTAGTTTAAAATTCATAATGAAATTTTCACACTTGATACCTTGCAGTTACATAAACGTATGTATGTTGGGAAAAGCATGCTGTGGCCGACTTTACACCATAGACTGTAATGGATTCCAAAGAAAAAAGCGCATACTGAGTAATTTTCATTAAAACGGCACCCAACCAATTCGGCAAGCTGTGGGCCGAAATCGTCTGTGCAGGCCATAACATGTACCTACACCAAATATAGGTATTCCAACCATCCTCCCGAGGGCAACTGCAATGCCAATCTATAAAATATACACAGTTAAAGTCAGATGTTACACCACCACCACCTAGCTAGATCGTAGAGAGTTTTGCTTGCTTTTCATGTTGCCTGTGTCGGCGATTTTCACACCCTCTAAGGGTGTTTTCTAAATCGGGGCGTATGCTGTGGCCTAGGACAACACTTGTATACATTCGAGGCTTCATTGTAAATGCAAACATGAAATCCTATTACAAATTGAATAAATCGCTAGAGTTTTAGTCTGTTGGAACATACACTGATTTTTTGACAACATCAAATGGCTGAGGGAGTGAATGAATGATGTTTTTGGAATACGGAAAGTTTGGGAACTATGGGAGCTCTATCCAAAAGCTAGCGTTAATGCAGGTTTTTTAAAAATCATAATCCTTAATTTGCTTCTGCGACTTAAACCCGTACACTCAAAACAGAAAAACAAAAAACTTTGCTGTCCCAAGAATTTTTTGATTTTTAAAGGATTGTGAACTATGGCCCAACAATGTTGCCATGAAGCAAGAATTCGTTTTCAATTTTTTTAAAATTAGATATTCAACTTAACACCGAAATTCTTAAAATAAAAATTTTATCCTTCTCAGTCATTTTCAAAAAGGGAAAATTGTTTTATTTAGTTTCAATACCACTGCCAGTTTTGCCTATCGAAAATCAAATTATTGTTCCAACAATTAGTTCTTGAGGTAACGATCTTCGTATGAAACAACAATTAAAATGTCAATAATTTTTTTAAAAATCCTATTTTAGAAACTAATTGGTCATCAGAACAGTCAGAACAGCCAAGGACCAGGTATGGAAAAATTTCAGCGAGATGTTGGAGCACGATTACAGATCTGCAAACAAGACATTTTGGCAGACTATTTTGGCCCAGAGGAAGGAAGTTGAACATTGTTCAATGGGATAAATCCAAGGTCCGTAAACTTTTTTCAAATTAGAGCGATGTCTTGAGCAGAGAGCACTTTTCAGAGTTGCTCAACAGGGCACTGAAGATGGCATTTCCACTGCTGATGAGATTAGGGCGGAGAGTCACAGAAACGATTTAATCGCTTAAAGTTGGCAGTCCTGCTGAAGTTAAAGAAATCCGGTCAGAAACGCTCAACGAAGTGGGTGAAGACGGTGTTAAATGGCTAACACATGACACGTGTTGCCTGGGACAGCGCGAAGGCGTTATTGAGTTATTGTGCCTATTTTCAAAAAACGGAAAAGGAGATATTGCTCCAATTACAGGGGCATATCTCTCTTAAGTTTTCTGAGAAAGGTATTCGCGAAGGTGCTGAAAACGCGTTCCAGAACTGTAATCGAGCCTTGTTGTTGGAAAAACAGTGCGGCTTTTGGCCTGGCAAAGGCACAACCGACCAGCTTTTTACTCTTAAGGTTGTTCTTCAGAAGGCCAGGGAATATGCCGAACCGGTCTATACGTGTTTCGTAGATCTGGAAAAGGCCTACGACCGAGTCGCTCGGGGTACACTAGGGATAGTTTTGCAGGACTATGAAATGAACTTCTTCTGAGAGACGTTCGAATCCCGTCCTTTTGATGTGTGCGATGGACTTCACTAGGGCTGTGTTCCGTCGCCGCTCCTTTTCACAGCATATATGGACTGAATGGTGAAGCACAGTTGAAGCGCATGAAGCGCATGAAGCGCGAATTGGCTGGCATAAGGATGACTCATCTGCTTTTCGCAGATGATTTGGCCATCCTCGCATCATCCAAGGACGAACTTCAGCGAGCACTGGATTGGTTTACAGCCGTTTGTGGTGATGCTGGTGTGGAAGGTTCACGTGAATAAATCGGAAGTGATGATTGTTTCCCGAACTCCCGTGTAGTATATCCTGTACATAAATGGAGTTCCATTGAAGCAGGTGGAGAAGTTTTAGTATCTTGGGGTCTTTTCCACAAAAGATGGGAGGAGTGATACTGAGCTGTCCTGTAGAATTGGCCAAGCTGGAGCAATAGGAAAGGAACTGCACCGGCCGGTCATCAGAAAAGCTGGCCTTGGAGTGAAAGGAAAGATCGCAGTTTTTTATTCAGTGTTCGTTCCAACCCTCATCTATGGCCATGAAATTTGGGTAATGACCAAAAGAATTAGATCACGGGTACTAGCTGTCGAAATGAGATTCCTGAGGGGCGTTGCTGGTGTTACTTTTAAGGATAGAGTGAGAAACGTCAGTATTCGTGGAATCTTATTGTTGAGCAGCTACTTCTCCGAGTGGAACGATCGATTCTTCGATGGTTTGGATACGTTGTTCGCATGCCCCCTGATAGACTTCCTAGACAGGTCATGCTAGCCAAAATGCGAGCGCGTCGCCCCCCTGGTAGGCCAAGAAATAGGTGATGGGATCAGGTAAAGAGCCTCTCTGAGCCCCGCCTGGCTATTACGCCTGAGTCTCTTGAGTTGGTGGCGGAGGATCGAGAACGATGGAGGGACCATTTAGTCGCTCTCGCTCCGCGACCCTTGTAGAGGATAAGCGGCATAATAGAAAATGATGATGACAAATTGTTAAAACAAGAATCAAATAATAAAAATCTGAAAATAAAGTTAAACTTACATAATATGCAACTTCAGCAGGCGTAACCTATATCACACTATAGCCTAGTCCTTAGTGAATAGTTTAGCTGACTTTGATTCGCGAGTACGCGGGTTCAAGCCTCAAGCCAGCCAAGTAAGTTTTAATCTAATTTACCATAAAATATTCACTGATAATTGAAACGTATGCAATATAAATAAAAAATTTCTAGACGGCACAAATATATTTTAGCCTAGTGCGACTTATCTGGCAGTTGACCCAGGTTCGAATCTCAGCCGGGGAAGAGTTTTTTGATTACTTTTTTCGGAGATTTGTTCTGAAAGCAATAGCCATTGGCAACAGTTACGAGGCTTGCAACAGGAATAAATTTTAAAATCTTTGCAGCACCAACAACGCGTCTTTTAAGAGCAGGATTTAACATTTCTGTTTTGACATTTCTTATTTGTGAATCAAGAATGTGCTTGCTTAAAGTTAACACTTTCATTCTTAAGCCAACAATTAAAAGTTCTTGGGTTTATTTTAACCTACGAAAATTGTTGGGCCAAAGTATAAAAATTCTTATTATAACTATTTTTTTTTTTAGTGTAGGTCTAATTTATGCTTTTCACAAATTTTAAAACTAACACAACATTTTTTTTCGAGTTTTTGTGCTAACTAAATGTAAAGTTATTTGCAATTTTTGGAAAGAAGTACGGTAGAAAAAACCAGGGAGGAGAGAAAAGGTACTCGCAAAGTTAGTGTTAAACTCCTAGGCTAAAAATTCATATTGGCAAACCTTTAAGACCTATCAGGAGCGTTCAATAAACTGAAAACCCATTGGGTCCTCCATTGGGCGGCTCCCCAGGTGGTGGATAGGGGAATGCTCACCAGATATGGTGGCTACCGCTATGGAAAATACCTGAGGCCGACCAAAACTAGCAACAAACGAAAAATCCCGAAGCGTCTGTCTCAAAATGAGCGGATTCCTGGAGTTACCGGCGTCTGTTACCCAGGTTGAGGTCGGCCGAATACAAAACACCTTTTTCTCTTTCAATATGCAAAAAGAATGGACAACAATAAAATGCATGCCATATATTTTTATAAAATTTTCTGCTGGTTATACTACTGCTTTTCTCTGTAAGGGCATAACACTTGCGGTATTTTTGTGCAGAGGTTTCATGTTTGGCTCATCAGCGTTAATCGTAATAATCGTACTAGAATTATCGTTATTATCGTAAGGATAATCATATCCCCTTGATCACGAGCATATTATTTAAAAAAAAAAACATAATCTCATCTCTTCAGGAAGTTAGCATCGAAACCCATTTGACGAATTGGGTAAAGACAATTCTAAAAAGCAGAGTCATCAACTTTAACAGACTTTGCTTAATACTATGGGGATATAGCATAAAGAAAACAGCTGCAAGGAGGAGTGCTCTCACCCCTTTGGTACCTACATTTCACTCAACAAAATTCCTAAATCTGTCACCAATAGAGGAATAAAAGTGGTCGCATACGCAAATGGCATAGTTTTACTGATAAATATGTGAGTTTCTTCCATCAATAATTAGTGAACTCATAAAATCTCTGTTAACAGAACTATCTTGATGGGCGACCCGAATAAGACAGAGATGGTTTAGTTTACAAGGAAGTACATCAAACCAAGGCCAGACTGGGTAGGGACAAACAGTGTCATCAAAGGTATCGCTATTAAACTGATCGATCGGATCAGGAGCAGGGACGTCCGGTACTCGAGCAAACTGGGTAAAGTTTTTTTTGTGTCTTGCATTTTGATTAACAACTCCTGAATATACCCATAATTTTATTTTCCTGAAATAGGTATTTATTAGCGTTTTATTTTTATGAATGTATTTACCTACTACGCAACTTTGGAAAATACGCAACCATCCCTGTCAGCTCCGCATAAAAATTACAAAAACAACAAGAATTAAGAAAAGCTACGCACAGCGTTCGCAAGCATTGGAATAAATATCAAATAACTAATTCCAAGCAAAATAATTATATTCTTTCCTTTCCTATCTTCCCCTTCATTCTATTCCTCGTTCTTATCAGAATTTTATACACACGCACAACCACAGTCACCCAAAAAGTGTTCAACTTTGAAGCCAATTCAAAATAAACGAACGATTAGACATTTTCAATGCTGTCTACCTTTTCCATATACGAATCCAAAAAATGAGTGATGTCGCACTTCGATTTTCCTGCTGTATCTACCTACAGTTGAGCAAAAACGAAGAAAATGTCTTCGGAGATATTCGTTTTCCGATCGCGATCGCAAAGACGATGGTGACACAGCACACATACACTTTCTGCCTAGCGCTTGTGGCTTGTCGCTTTCGTGCGTGGCGAAAATGTATAAAGAATCAATTGGCTTAAATGTGTGTGTTTGAGTGTATATTTATTTCGTGTAACAAATTATCGGTACATTTGGTTTAATTCAATTTCAATTAATGGAAAGGATTTATGGAATGCATATTTAAGTATGTATTTTGAGCTTTGTTATTTAGCTCTGTTATTTAGTTAACATTTGATTTTGAGGTAGGTAATAAGAAATTAGTTCTTTTGTGTTTTGGCTTGGGTAGACACTGTCTCAAATATCTATATGACGCATCGTCACCGATCAGGAGTCTTCTCGAAAACATTGCACACCAAGCAGTCATATCGACTCAATGACTGCTACAGCGTCTTTCAAGTCGAGATTTATGCGGTGAAAAGAGCTGCACCAGACTGTTCACTCTTTGGTCCTTTCGGCATCGGAAATCACCATATTTGTTAACAGTCAAGCGGCACTTTAAACTCTGGATTCCATCCCAGTGTACTCCAAGTGTATCAAGGATTTCCTCATAGCACTAAGAGAAATAAACCTTCACAAAGTTCTACTCGCGAATGGTTTCCAAATGGATGGGAGCCATGTAGGGTTGGTTTTCCTGCAAAACGATGACGACCAACATCGGTGGTATCCTAAGATCTGACGGAGGAATCCTTCTAGATATTTTTCGTCTGCATATTTGATTTATAATATCCTAATCGAAAATATTTTGATAAATTACAATTTTTAGAAATAGCTGGATGAACTATATTTTTCGGAACTCATACATGAACGGCATCGATATAACTACCCATAACAGTTGACCTGTGTTAGCCCAATATATACTGCATCTTGTAGAGAAGAAGAAGAAGAAGAAAGGCTGAACCACAATTGATTAAATTTCTCTTTTGTAAGCCAGGCAGATAGAGTTTTTAAAGCTGAGACGACGAGAGAGTATATCGTTATTATTTGTATTTAAAAATTTTCAGAAATTAAACTATAATTTGATTCTATAGAACAGGCTTAGAAGGTAAAAGAATACCAAACGATTTTTTTTTTCGTTTAATCACTTAGCGCGCTAATGAACCATACAACAACAATCTTGTAATCTACCATTCGCCACATTGAATAAGGGCTGTCTTCTTAACACTGGCCGACACGGCTTCTGTACCTTATCGCTCCATCTCTATTCAGACTTCATTAATTTTATGATACCCCCTAAAAGTGTAAGCCCAAGCATAAACGACTCTGAATGAGGCTGAGGCTAGTGTAATCATAATTATAATGATAATAGCAAATGTCGGCCGGAAGGATGCGAACTTTCTGAATATCTAAGCGCACGACTACAGCTATTCAGCCAGCTAAATGGTGGTTAAACACATCCCTTCACCCAGTTGTTTCAGGTATTTCAAAAATTCCATGTTTTTTTTTTTTTTTTGTTCGGATTGCAGGTGGCGTTTTGCGCCCAAGCCGAAAAAGGTAGAAAAGTTTTTGGGGTTTTCCAAAGGGAGAAAGGAGGCGCTATCCGAAATGAATGAAATCCACCTTCGGATGTGGAATTGTATGGAATATTTGATGAGATTTTAATTAAGTTTCGTCAGAGGATATAATAGTGGCGGGAGAGAGAGTGAACATGATATTGTTCGGCAACGGATAAGTTGGTTTTGTGTTTAGCAGCGATAATTACATCGGCTGCTCCGCACCAAAGTGGATTTACAGTGGTATTTAGACATTTATTGCTTGACGCGGCTAACGAAGAGAACACCTTTCGCCTGTCACCCGCCACCGACGAAATGGTAAATATTAAACACATTTAAGTCCTAAATGTGTTATGTGCGATGATTTTTCCATCAAATACGATCAATTATGCGAAAGCCAAAATTAGAGGCGGTTTTTGTTTAATTCATGGATGCGACGCACTGTGATACTGAACGAGGGATTACGTAGATATTTGATACAATTTTGTGATTAATTGGTGAAATGCACTGCTTTGACTGAGTGCGCGGCTAAATTTGTGGTTGGCATATGGATTTTTGGTTTAACTTAATGTACCTACCGCGCAGTTGTCCAATGTTCATTAAAATATGCTGATTGGTGTTCAAATAGAGGCTTATATTTTTGGTATGTTTATGCTTTCTAAATGATGGCTAAAGTATGATTGCAGCGAAAGTTGATCTGTTAGTTCACCAAAATCTATTGGGTCTGTAAGGGGATACAAGCCATTGAAAAGTTGATTCATTTTTATGAAAAAGAAACTGCTCAGCATAATAACTCTTGAATGAATAAATACTGCGTTTCTTGGCAGCCGGATTACTGGAAATTATGTAGATACATAGATAAATAGAAAGAATAGTGATTTTTATTGAAAAAAATTAAGGTTCTTTTACATGTTTAAAAAATTTAAGTCTTTTTGTAGTGGCACTGAATATATAACAGCCATTAGGTCCATCCTCATGTGCGGAGTGTAAGTCTGGCGGATTTATACTACTGAAAAATTGAAAATTCTCAGCAATTTTATCTAAAAAACATCTTTCGGCATACGTGAATATCTTAAGAACTTGAGTGCCTATAGATCATAAAAAGCTTACAGGAGTAAAGTCGCGTTATCACAGGGAACAGAAACAGGAACAGAAACAGAATTTCATATATCAGCAACGCAAAAAGCATTCAGCGAATTTAGGTTTCAGTTGCTTATGTATGAGATTCTGTTTCTGTTCTTGTTTTACGTTGCTTGTGACAACGCGTCTTAAGGGGTGGTTCAGGTTTTGGGTTTAAACGAAATCAAATCCATTTGTTATATATCACGAACTTAAGACACACTAATTTGGAATTGAGTCAATGCACGCGCAATCCGCAAAAGACTACAGAGCTTCAATGTCCAGAAAGAGTCGCTAGAAAAGTTCCTCTACTAAAAGACGAAAACCGAAGGTCCTGAAAAGAATCTGCCTCAATCCACAGAAGTTGGAACGCAACAAATGGAATGAAAAAATGACGGAATATAAAAAAATTTTATCTGCTTGGATTGTGGGAGTGACGTAAGGCGACCAAAAGGAAAAGTATACCACCCTCGATATACACTGAAGACCGTTGAAAGTGGTTTCTAAAGTGTTGTTTTGTTGCTATGTTTATACACGATCGAGGGTATATTACTTTTAATGCATAGTTTGTAACACAGTGAAATAATCATTGTAGATTCTTACGACCTTTTGGATCGGGACCGACAGGTGAATCGATTAAGCCATGTCCGCCTGTCTGTATGTGCGAAGGTTTTAAGTCTTCAAGATCAAGCTAGAGAGCTGCAACTTGGTACACGGTTTGGTTTCTTTATTACACAGACAAAGTGTGAAAAATGGCTTAATCCGTCGACGGCCACGCCCACTACTGGCTTTAATGTGAGACAACCTGTATTTCACATTTTCTTTAAAAATACCTTTTGGTCAAGTTAGACAAGGCACAGGAACTTGAGTTTTCGTACTGAGCAATATTGGCCCAAGACCTTCATGAATTCGGGCCAAGAAACTTTAAGGTTTGGTGTTACAGAGTCGGGTATATAGGAGTTTGTCACAGACAAACACTTGCACTTACTCACTTTTTTTAATTATACGAAAAAAATTAAGATTACCTACAATTTTACATATTTCTTGAGTAATGTAAGGTTTATTTGAATAAGTGTTAAAAAAAATTTATGCATGATAAAAATTAGTAAAAAAAAAAAATACTCACACAAATATTTTTGACTGGCTGTGTACGTGTCGGTCTTTCCTTTCCCCTTGTAAGTCTAGTATCGCATTACCCAAATCAGCGTTTTTACAAGCCAGAATATTAATGTTTTTTATGTACTCGCTAGAGTGTAGCAGTATTGTTTCCATAATACAGAGCCAAGTAGCCAATCCAATAAAAGCCTTGGACAGCTTTGAAACTGTCTAATGACGAAACATAAATGGCCAAAGCTGGATCTTCAATGCTCCTTGATCGCTCTTAATAGATTTTAATGAGTGCCGTAATCGGTGTCATTACAGGTAACTGTCTGATAGGTAAGCATGCAACAAGGCTTGGTGTACAATTCAACGACTTCTGCAGAAACTGCATGGATGGAAAGGCAGCAAAGACCACTATCTACCTTCTTTGTACATGCCCCGCTCTCTCTAAAAACCGAAATTTTCACTTGGCAGCTTCTATAATGATCTTAGCGATCTAAGTACCACCGATCCAAAAAATCTGTCATGATTCATAAATAGCTCAAAATGGTTTAACGAGTAGGAGGTATCTCTACATACGTCTAAATGTGTCGGTGTTGTTTGAACTCAACTGCAACATAACCTACCCTAACCTCGTTTTGCCTTGGGCCTCTTAAATAGGTGCGACATATTCGAGTAAACTATGTTGGGCCATCCACCGGTATGGTCCGAAATAGTACACAATTTAACCAATAACGAAGGACAAACATCAGCAATCATAAAATCGATAAAAACAAGTGGGAAATTGCAAAAGCTTCAATCCATCTACGACGGATTGCAAAATACCCGACCATACCAAAAAGCAATCTGCCACGCCTCCAAAAAAAGGGCGGGGTATAAAAATATAACTGTTGAATGCTTTATACTAGGTGGTTGCATACATTTCGGCCAAAAACTCCTCCGTTTTAATTAAAAAAAAATCACTTTTTTAACGCCACGCCGAAAAAAGTGGGCGGAGGCATATACAATATACACACAAAAGTTAGAAAATGCTAATATCTACAGCTTTTGTCATATAATTTTTTGTCAAATTTCATATATATTCATTAAAAAACAGTCATTTTAAGCTAAAAAAACCCTTAAAAAGTGGGCGTGGTCAATGAAGAAGCTAAAATTTTTTAGCTTCTTTAAAGACAATTATAATGCAATGTGACGTACCAAAAATAAATGTGCTAACGCCATTGTAACATAGCTAAAATTTGCAAAATGTATTTTTTTAAATTAGAGATGGTGGGTTCTGTAGATGGATTCAGCTTATTTTCAAACTTGATCTGAAGGACTGGACTTCCAACCAACCCACAAAATTTCAGTTCTCTGCCTTAAAATTTAAGGCCTAAAAGTTTTTTACATACGGACGGACGGACGGACGGACGGACATGGCTTAATCGATTCTCCGGTCGGTCCCATTCATATCTCTAAAAGGTCTTAGGGGTCTACGGTGATTATTTCACTGCGTTACAAACTATACATCAAACTTAATATACCCTGGGTCGGCTATAATTAACAATGCTACGTTCCATTATTTCTGTTAAAAAAAAAACCTTGAGTACCTGTCAACTGAGAAGGCTAATTGAAGGTAAAAGCTTCTTCAGAATCTAAACGAAGTCTTTCAAAATTTTGCGGACTCTACCTAACGAGTCCCGCTAAATCTTTGAAATACTTTTCGAGTAAAGTCTTCGAAAATCTAGACGATCAAGCAAGACTCGAGTTAACCTTGGTTGCTTGTCCCCAATTGGGCGCCTTCCCAGGAAGCGGATAGGGGAATGCTCACCAGATATGGTGGGTACTGGTACGAAAAACATCCGGGGCGGACCAAAACCAGCAATAACGAAAAATCCAAGAGCGTCTGTCTCAAAATGAGCGGGTCCCTGGTCGGTGTCTGCTATCCAGGTAACGATTGGCCGAATATTAAACACATCTTTTTTATATGCAGTGGGGTGCCGTGGCGTAGTGGTTAGCGTGTGTGCTTACTACGCCGGAGGTCTGGGTTCGAATCCTGCCATCGTCACCTGAAAAATAAGACTTGTTCTTTTTCACGTTCCCCACCTCCGCAAGGTTTGACAAGCCCTCCGAGAGTATCATTTGTCTTGAAAAACTTCTCAAAAGTGCCGTTCGGATTCGGCAAAATATTGATGTATGTGTAGAAACTTACACACACAGCATACATTGTTTAGAGGTTGGCCCTGGTTCACCTCGAGCTGTTGCGCCACTCTATTTATTTATTATTTTTTAATATGCAAATAGAATGAACAACAATTTGATGCATACCAAATGCATTTATGAAATACTCTGCTAGTTACATTATTTCTTTTCTCCGTAGAGGCATAACACTGGCGGGGGTAAGCTTTGGTGTTTCTGTGCAGAGTTTTCATGTTCCGTACTGGCTCATCAGCATTTTCGTATTGGATAGAGAATTACTTTTCTCTTCTATCTTTCTATCTTTTCTATCCTCGAAATCTTTCCGCTCGCGATGTGCTACGCATCTTAAGGGTAGTCATAACCCCTCGAGCGTGAGTTAATTCTCCCTTGATTGAAGTGAGTAAGTGCAAGAGTTCGTCTGTGACAAACTTCTATATACCCGAACCTATGTACGGTGAAACACCAAATCTTAAATTTTTTTGTCCCAATTTCATATATTATTTGTATAGGCCACGCCCCCAAATGTGGGGTCAATTGATTGTAATTTCGTTAGAATCATGACAAAATGCGCAGAACCCAAAAACTTTTGCAAAAAAATCCGTTTTTTTCCACAACACGCCCCTTAAAAGTGGGCGGAGCTACCAAATAGTTTTTTTTCAATTTCGAGTTAACTTTCCGAGAAATCGGGTTTTCAAACATCTCACATGGTAAAAGTAGGCATGGTCGATTTTGTGGGCGGTCCAAATTTTCCCTCTTAGAGGTTTTGGGCCGTTATTGCTCTATACCAAAATTTGAGCTCACTATACCTTACAACACAGAAAATGATGTATGGGGAGGCGTTACATGCCTGTTTCTTTTTTTTACCTTTGCTTTGCTGCAAAAATATTAAATTCTGGACTTATGGCCCATTTCCTTTAAAAATTTGTGGACCTATGATCAAAGATCTTGTGGACCTTTGTCCCACAAAGATGTTAACTGGGACAAAGATAAGTTTACAATCGTTTTCTGAACTTATATACCAACCTGAGTCACAAGTCCATTATGGACTTATGGCCCTTGGACTTATGACCCTTCGCCGATGTTATCTACGTTTACCAGCTCCAAATCTGTCTCATTCAGTGACCAAAAAAAAACTCGATTTAAATTTGTTTTCTTTTTCCCTAAAAGTATATAAAATTAAGTGCGGTCTGCCTATGTCTATCATAAGGCCACAGTCACTCTCACTTTTTCCGAATTGGTCCTTACTTGACTGACATAGAGTGGCTAAATGCTCTTTCCATCGTTCTTGATCTTCCGCCACCAACTCAAGAGATTCAGACGCAATCCCCGGGCGGGACTCGGAGAGGTTCTTTACCTGATCCCATGGAGTTTCAATGTGCAGGGTACACTCCACAGGTTTCGGGAAACAATCAACACTTCCGATTTGTTCACGTTAAATTTCATACCAGCATCACAACAGAAAGCTGAAAACCTATCCAGTGCTCGCTGAAGTTCCTCCTTGGATGATAGCCTTAGCCTAGCTTACATACTTTATGAAGATGGGAGTTTCTAGCCTTAAATGCTTTTGGATACTGAACCAGGATATGTAATCAGCTAACTTAAGACAGGCAGTATTTTATGTGATCAAAGTCAAAAGAAAAACTTTTAAGCTTTGAATTAAGTTCCAATTTAATATAACTTAATGAAATATATTCAAGTAACTTTCAACTAGCCAATGCTAAGACCCCCTTTAGTTTGCAATAAATTTGTTTTTAGGCACTTCCATGATTATTTGCTTTCACGAAATGTGCGTGCATCAATGGATAAGCTTTTCGAACGAGACAAATTTAATTTTTGCATTAGTGAAATTAAGGTAAAAGGAGGCACCTCTCCACCTTTCCGTCCAATTTGACTTCCACCCTTTTGGCATGTTTCCATTAATTACTACCCTTTTCCAATCGAAGTAAAAGTAAACGAAGGGTGGGAAAAAAAAACAGGGAAAAATAAATAATGACCTTACAACGACAGCTAAAATACAATTCCCAATACCCATCAGTTCCAATCAACTGCCATCGTGTTCACATAACCAGAGCAACCGAGACTATGCCCTTTGTTCAGGCGCTTATCCTTGACCACAATCGTTCATCAAGCGCACGAGAAATCCAAACTCTAAGCAAACTGACAGGATTATTCGTTTCCTATCCATCGTTACCTCCACGGGGAATGACCAGCTATACCAGCTACACCAGCTACTGACTGGCAAAATGTCTATGTGTGTGCGAGAATGAGAGTTCATATACAATTAACCATCGGGATTCCAAAGGATTCAGCATTGCCCCAGTGCTCGACCCAATACAGTGGTAGCATAGCTCGGGTGGCGTTTCTATGCGCTGTCCATTGCAATTCCACTGATCTCTGTAGGGATTGCCGTCAATAATATGGCGGGAGTGGTTCTTTTTGTGGAACAGCAGCTCAGCTAGCAAAAATCATTATTTACTTACATGTCAGTCTCCCTGTTTAGGGGCCATATAGCTGCTTTCTGCACAGTTCGACTGGTGATGATGATGACGTTGATGAAACCCAACCGGATCGCTACCAGCAAAAAAAAAAAAAAAAAAACAAACAAATTCAGGAAATACACAGAGTTTTGGATTTAATCCATCCAAGTGGAGCAGAGGCAAAAAAGGAAAGGATTCTCTTATAGTGCCGTGATTCCATTATAATCAAGCGAAAAACCTCTGAAGCATCTGGGCTCGGTACTCATATGTGTGTGGGGCCTACATGAAAGGCTTTTCTGCTGATGTACACTTGAAAAGGCGAACACAGAAGGGCGGTCTCATTGTTCGAATTGATGACCGATATCTACCACTAAGTGGATTAGTGGACTGAGTCTATGATCTATGGTGGTTCCGAAGTGGAATATAATTCAGTTCATGGTAAAATGATTGTCCAGCTATTGGCATACTTTTGATTTGATGAAACAGGCAAAACATTTTTATTGCTTTGAAAGGATTTGAATTGATGATGCGAAAACCATTTTGCAGATTAATTTTTTTCTGCAGAGTATAAGAGGCATTTCTATTCACTGAATTTCGCATTTAAGAAAACCTTAAGTTAAGAGCAATTTTATTGCAATGTCGGCATGTTTTTGTTTTTACATCCTTCTTGAACAGAACAAATATTTTTTGTGCTAAATACAAAGTGGTTGGATGTGATTGTGCTTAAAAAAACTTTATAGAGACTAGGAGAATAACTAGGAGAATAACTGCTTATGGGCATGGCTGTATCCTTTTACTCCCCCCACCATCCAATCCTGAGAACTTAGAAGTTAGTTAGTCACATATTGGGATAGAAAACAAGTTTAATCTGGTAAGTTCTTACAGTAAAAGAATATGCCAATTTTTCTTCAAGCTTAGTTTAAAACGTCTGCGCCATATTTCTTGTCGGCACGCTAATATTGAATAACTCTAACATTTGTCTACCAAGTCACCTGAGTAGACGTATTTTTGAAATTTCAGTTTAATAAGTTCCTAAGCGTAGCTTTGAATTAGAAAAAAGCGCCTATAATTATGTAGAACGCCCACGATATGTAGCGACATGTCGTATGGTCAGCACTTTGCAGTCTGTGTGGTGCACTCTACGGGTGATTTGTACTTCTTTAAGTATCAAAGTGCTATTGACGCAAAGAGTATTACAGAGAGACCGGACTTACCAAACGAACTCTCGACCTCTCGAGTAATTGACTCACACTGAGATGAATACATGAAATACAATTGCTTGACGGAAAAGTGACAGCCGAAATCACTACTTAGCCCTTTTCCTTTAAACATGGGAATTGAAATCGGTGAATGTTTGCTTATTGTGTTTATCCAGAAAAAGATCATCGTAGATTTCTCACTTCAGAGCTGACAATATGACTTTTGCAACGAAGATTCCATGAAAGTATGTTGCATTAAAATAGCGACAAATGGCCCTAAAGATGTTAACGTTCCTGGACTTTATTGAGGGATCATGGGGGTATTAAAATTAAAGCTAAAATTCGTGTCAGAAATATCGCCAATAGAACTAAAGATATTTGAAGTTTCACAGAAATGTTGCTACTAAATGGCACATTTTCTTTGGTCATTAAAGGCAATTTCTTGATTTAGGCTTCGAAAAAAAATAATTCGGTTTAATTTGTAATTTAATAAACGAAAACAAGTTTTTTTCAAACATGAAAATTGGCTGTCCTTCTTCAAACTTATTCTATATTCGCATACAGATATAAAAGATGGCGCACACTGTACTTTGAATAAATATGGTCTCTTTTCTGGTAATTCTTTTTCAATAAATTTAATTTTTCATTTGGCTATATTTGTTTAGTATGCGCTTCAACGAAAGCTTAAGTCTAGCCTTAAAATATTTGGAGTTGTCGAGGACACTTTGGGAAAAGGGTAAAATTTCTCCTTTGGTTTGGCTTCTTACATGCTGCATTGTTAAATAAAAAAACCCTTTAAGATGTTTTCCAAACAGCAGCTGCTAATTTTATTGTCATACTTAGGACGAATTTTATAATTTTTCCCCATAATTTCGTCAATCACAATCTAGTGCATTTTTATTACATAACACCTTATGGTAACTCATTTGTCTTGTTCTCTTTTGTGAGCATCTTGTAAAATAAATAATTCCATGAACAAAAATGTACACACGCTTTTACCCAAACTTCCCATCCAGGCCTCCTATATACACGTTTATCGGAGTCGGACGCATAGGGCCAAGCTAGCAAGGAATATTGCCCCAAGGATCAACTTGTAAGCATTCCTTCGATTTTGTGTCACACTGCTTGTTGTGTCTTGCTGCCGCCCTCAAATTACTGTGTGAAAAAGTTACCGCCTAATAATAGGCACGTACACACTGACTCATCAGGGCCATCACCATCTACACACGTTTGCAACAATACTACATACAGACATCTCAAAGAAAATCCCCTTAAGGATACATATTCCTTCTTTTGTCACACGCTGTCTCAGGAAATTATGCATCGCTCTTAACATTTCACACAAAATGTCAACGTACTGGGTTTTCTTCTTCTTTTGCTTTTTTGTTGCTGTGGGTTGCCTTCCTCTTTGGGGGGATGTGGCGGCTCTGGAGGGCTGAAGGAACTTTTGACTCACCTTTTTACTTAGAGTAGAACAACACACTCCGCAGCGAGGTATTTTATTTTTGGAATTTAGTTATCCTTGTTCAATTGTCCTGCTCATAGCAGTTACTTCTCGTATTTTTCTTTTTTTTCTTGGCACTTCATCTCATTGTTTGAGAAAAGATAGCATAGTTCGGGGGGATGGAAATCCTTGTGGATCCACAGCCAGGCACAAACAAAAGAAGAAAAGAACTGTTGTTTGCTTTTCTGCTTGCTTGTGCGTTTAGGCTTGTTCGCAGAACTTCTTGGTAGTTCTACGTGTACGGCTGTTTTCCTCCCACTAATAGCAGAAGCACGTTACGGTCCGCGTGGATTGTGTAGACGCTCGTGGCGGTATAGTGCTGGCGCAATGTAAATCGTTTCCAAGGAAGTGAGCTACGCTATTACTTTTTGGTTTTGGTTCCTTTCGTGTATAGTGAACGGGAAATTGTGTGCCCGAAATATCAAAATTTAGGCCAAATGGAGGCGGAGGCAAGCAACCAAGAGAAGTCAGGTGCAGGCACATAAAGTGAGAGCACATCCTAGAGGCATGTTTCATGTGAAATTGTCACGCAATTCCGAATGTACACACACTTGAGCTTCGGGTGTCGCTGTAAAGTAGTTTGTGTTGTTGCTCAAATTTAAGGACACGTATGGATTTTACAGTTTGATACGCTCCATATTAGGTGTTTCTTAGCTGCGAGTTATTGATCAATTGAATTATATAATAAGGAGAGTGTTAGCGAGCTCTAGAGAAGCTCTACCGAGAAATGAGGTGGTATTAGGTTATGTACGTGAAATTCAGGAGTAGATTTTGAATAGAGAAATTTAAAGAGAAATGAGAGAATATTAATTGAAACGTGGCTAGGTATGTTGCGGCAAATATGGCGTCATATATGATTTAATAAGTTTGCAATTTAAGTCAAAGTTTATTATGATATTATTTGCGTTCTTACATTTCGATGACTTTTGGTGTATAATATGTACACAAACAACGTATTTTGAGATGCCAAATGTAGGTCCCTCTTGCAGGTTTCCTTCTGGGGTTGCTGATCCCCAATTGGGCGCCACCCCAGGTGGCGGATAGTGGATTGCCCACCGGATATGGTGGGTACTGGTATGGAAATATCCGGAGCGGGCCAAAACCAGCAACAAACGAAAAATCCAGAAGCATCTGTCTCAAAATGAGTGGCTTTCTGGTCGGTGTCTGTTACCCAGGTTAGGGTCGGCCGAATAAAAAACACCCTTTTCTTTTCCCATCTGCAAATAGAATGGACAACAATTAGATGCATGCCAGTTGTTTAATGAAATATTATGCTGGTTAAACTATTGATTTTCTCCGTGAAGGCATAACACTTGCGGGGGTAAGCATTGGTGCTTCTGTGCAGAGGTTTCATGTTTGGCTCATCAGCGTTTGTGTTGGATCGAAAATTACTTTCTTCTTCTATCTTTTCTGTCCCCAAATTCTTTCTGCTCGCTATGTGCTACGCATTTTAAGGGTATGCATTTCCCTTTCATCACGAGCATATTATAAAAAAAAAACTTTCTAGTCAGCCATAAATTGTTGCATAAAAATGTAGTGATATTTTTTTTTACATATCACTGCAAAAACAAAGGTTGCTTCTTATGTGTGGTACATTTGACATCATTGACTGCATTTAATATTTTACTTACATAAGAAAAATTTAGTTTACTCATATATTCTCCATATTGAATTTGCAAGGATGCGACACGTACCTGAAAAGAAGTTAAAAATATAATAAGTAATATGTTTTTTAGCAAAAGCAGTCAAATAGTTCAGTTTTTGTTTAATGTTTCTCAAAAAATTAAAAAAAAAAATTATTGAAATTAAGCGAGACCGCTGGGATCTAACCTCAAAACATCCATTGAGATGCTATACCGCTGTTCATTAATATTTGATTGTTTAATTGGTTACGGAAATTTTTCTTTGAATTAAAAGTGTAAAACTAAGAATTCAAGATATTTCTCATGCTATAGGCTGTGAAGACACTAAGTTTTCCATCTTATGTCTCAAACCCAGCTGAGGGAAAGCAGAATTTAAGTAAAAATTCGTTAATGTCTCAAAGGAACTAAATTTATTTTGACACTCTTAAAAAAACGAATCCTGACGCTGGTTTAAAATAAGATCCTTAGACAAAGACAATCTGCTTACAGATCACTTCGCCGCTAGCGATTTATGCTTCCGCTTTATGCAATGAGTCTCTTGGTTTACTTGGGGTGCAAAATGGCGTATCGTGCACTTTTAAATCACTGCGTCAGATTTTCTTTTCAAGTTTCTTTTCGAGTTTGTGGCATAAAATATTAGATTCTTTTGCATTTTAAAACAACTTGCTTTCCTGAGACCCAAAGTTTTCCTGTACCTAATCGGTTTTTACCATGAGGGTTTTTTTGGAAAAAAAAAAAATCAAAAAAGACAATTTTCTTCAACTCTGACCAGTTTCTTTTCTTGTTTGACTCTGAGCTCGGCGGTTTGACTCTTTTCAACGAAAGTCTTCTAGAAATTTTTCTAGAAAAAGAAAACAGAAACTTAATGTTGGAAGCCTCAGTACACCTGGAGTACCCAGATAGTCCTGAGCTTACAAGGTGCGTTTTTGTGAGATATTTCCCGCTTTGCGGCGAACATATAATAACTTCCAGTACTATTAACAAATATTAAACGATATCTTTTTAGTCCGTTTTCAATATTTTTGGGCCATATTCATTGGTCAATCGAAGTAATCAAAGAAACTTTCTAAACTCCACTGAATATCAGCTTATCCCTAAACTTATTAGTTATGTGACGTACGAAAACATGTGTAAGCGTTTCTTATTGCTTTTTTTATGGGTGCTAAAAAAAGGTCAGATTGTTTGACTGTAATGGAGGTTTTTTGGGTCATAATATGCAAATTTGTAAAAAATTTTTCATGGCAACACTGTATATGCGAAGAAGATGCTTAGGGGCTGCGCATGTTCGTAGTATGAAGAGTATCGAGCAAATGGAAAGGAGATGAAAGAAGACTACTGGCTAGAAAGTAGGATGCCTACTGATCTTCTAGAAAGCCTTCGAAAAAGCTTTAAATGTTCCACCTGCAAAAATGCGGTGCAAATCTATCGAAGTTAATCTCTTCTAAAGGTCACATACAAATTCCTATCAATTTTACTGTGTGAGCGTAATGAGCCGTTCTGTTACACACTAATCGTAGCCTACCACTTCCTGCTTCCTGCTGGAAAATCCTCCAGGAAAATCGGCCATTGATCAGATCTCTCATGAAGATTCTTCAATCTTCACTAAGAGAAAACCTGGACCAGTTAATCTCAAGTCGAGAGACACTATCATTTAATCGATTTTGAAGCCGAAGATGACAGCATTTATTATCAGAACCTTTACTTGGCTATGGCCGAATCCACGATCCCGGCAAAACTGATTTAACTATGTCGTATTGCATTCAAAATACTCATCGGATTACAACAAAGAGATGCATAGTCACTTTCGTTCTTCAATCTTGTTCTGAAGATGATAACGCGCAGGACAAGAGTTAGCTCGGAAAACACTTTTTTCGAGGTTTCCTTCCAAAAAACACGGGCTCCAGTCAAGAGTTTTTTCGAATCCAAGCCCCATATTTAAGATTATCAAGACCGAACTTTGATTTTAAGCTTGATATGGGCAACTTAGAGCAACGGCCCAGGCCTGCAAATGGAAAGCTGGACTAGGCTGCGGCCCTCCATTTGTCACAAAATCGTTAAATTTTTATTTCTATCTCGTAAGTGTTTTCCCCGATTAACCTGTCTAATAAAGAGGTTAATCGGGGAATTCCCACTAGGAATGGGCTTTCAGTGAATCCTCTTAAAACTACGGTTTTTTTCTTTATGAGAAGGAGAAATGTCACTGGTCTGACTCAACTCGTGCTTAAAGGTAAATCCCGATATCCGATAAAGTCAAATATTTGGGAGTAATCCTTGATAGAAAACTTCTTTGGTCCAAGCATGTTGAACCCAAAACCGAAAAAGCACTGTCTACTTTCTGGCAGTGTAGAGGGGCTTTTGGCAAGACATGGGGCCTATCTCCGAAAAGGGTCCTCTGGATCTATACGGCCATGGTAAGACCACTCCTCTCATATGCATCGGTTGTTTGGTATAACAGGCTTTCGTGGAAACGTGTTACTGCCTCTTTTGCCAAACTCCAAAGTACGCCGAACTCTGCTCTAGATGCTCTGATGAACATCCCCCCCTTGATATATTTATCATGGGGTGTACGCTGAAAACCATCTTTTGCTTAAAGAGAGGTGGTTTTTGGTACCACACTCATTGGAATTTTGAAGAACTTGTTCGAAAATTGTCCTTCGACAGCTGTCTTATGGACATGCCCTTTGACGCAATGACCCCGAAAATCCGTTTTGCGATAAAAGTACCAAGTCGACTTTCCTCAGGTAATGGAACGGCTTCGGCTGGACTCTGAGCCAGGGAAAGAATGCCTTCGTATTTTCACGGATGGCTCCGAAACCGGACAGGGGTCTGGTGCTGGAGTCTTCGTGGAAAGCGAGAACATTAGACTTCTCTGCCCCTTAGGTAAATATCCGTCTGTCTTCCAAGCGGAGATTTTCGCTATCCTAATGGCTATGGGCTATATTGTGACCAACAGGTGGAGGGCGAGAAGCATATGCGTTTGCAGTGACAGCCAAGCCGCTCGAAATGCGTTGCTCAACCCTCTTACCTCGTCCAAGATAGTGCTCGAACTCAAGTATTCGTTGAACTTAATCGGAAGGCTTAATGCAGTGAATCTTGTTTGGGTTCCAGGTCACACTGGTATCCAGGGAAATGAGCTTGCCAGACTAGGCTCAGAAGAGGTTTTCTCAGGACCCGAACCTGCTTTAGGCCTACCTGTATCTGCTGTGACGTCTGCCATTGATACTTGGGTTTCTCGTGAGCACAGGGCTTGTTGGCGTGACTGCGATGGGTGCAGACAGACTAAACGACTACGCCCGGATATCTGCGAGGGGTCAGCGTCTTTTCTTCTATCTCTCAGGAGAATCGATTGCAGACTTCTTGTAGGCGTCCTTACGGGCCACTAAGCTTTCGCCAAGCACTTGAGTGTGCTAGGCTTGAGCGAAACCACCACGTGTCCTGCCTGTGGGGAGGACGACGATACAACAGAACATTTCCTATGCAGTTTTCCTGCCTTTACTCGCATCAGGTGGCGGATCTTTTGGGCTGACGTGGTGAGTGCCGAACACCTAAGCTCTTCATCACTGAAGCTCATTCACGTTTTTCTTCGAAAGACGGGTAAACTAAATACATTAAAGTAAGGTGTCCGCGTGGTAGTACAATGGACAAGTAATTGTGTCTGAGTGCTCCATCGGATAGTAGCGACCTCCGACAAATGAAAAAAAAAACTGTCTAACTACAGTGACCTTATAAAACCGAATTAATAAAGTGACAGTCTCTCCCTTTAAGTGCCTTAAATCTGAATTTTGATTCGGGGTTATGGTGGCTTCCTGCAGTAATAGTTGGTGCTGGTAATTCTTAATTTTTCTTACTGTTCTACCAACAGGTTGTGAGTGACCTACTCTTGTCGCTGTAACAAGTGACAATTTGAATGCTGTGAGCTTTTTTTGCGTATGATTTGTCCTTTTGTTGCTTTTGTCCTCGTTCGCTATTTTTTTTGTATGTGAAGAAATTAACACACCAGCATACATTGTTGAGAAGTTGGCCTTGGTTCACCTCGAGCTGTTGCGCCACTCTATTTATTTTATTTTATTTATAGTTTTTTTTTTCTCCATAAATTCATTTTTGTCTGGAACCGAAATAATGAAGAGATTATTAAGGGACAGAGTCCTATTGTCTCTTATATAACTGCTATAAAAGAAAATATCCTCTTAAAGCAGTTCTAATAATCTTGACAGCGGCTATAAATATTGCTTGAATTTGGTCTATACAATTACAACAAATGACCTGACCAAACCTTAAAATATTGAATGTGTGTTTTATTGGATGACAGAACTGCAATTTTAGCGACACGTTTTAAGTGACGACAGAAACCGGAGTATGCTCCACTTTTTCTTAAGTAGATAGAATGAAACACAACATTAAAAAACATGTCTTTTAAAGTACGTTTACGTATCAATTATTTTCCTGCCAAATCCTTACTCGGCTTTCAATTAAAAATTCAAGAACTCTCCACACTAACCAAATTCCTCCCAAAATAGCATCCACAATAGTATCGACCTCTGGACCAACTGACGGTATTTTCTACCCGAGAATGACCACAATCTCGAAAGTGTATTAGTTTTCTGCCAATTTCAGTCTACATAACTCAATTTAGCATTTGAAATGTTGTCCCAACTGACATTTCAATTTTGAAAATTGGACGTTCAAATCGTAACCCATTTAACCCCGTTCTGGCACCCAGCATCCGTTGTCCAATTTTCCAACTTCAAAAGCAGAGCTGGAAATTTTAATAATAACAGCCAAAGGGACAAAACAAAATACATACCACACTGACACCCGTTACACTTAATGATGAACAAGGATTTTATCTCAATTTATTCACTCTCTGTTTCTTGCTTATTGACAAAAGGACTGTAGCTTGGGTTTGAATTTGTCGAAATCGGGGTGTTGGGAGTTCTCATCGTCATTGGACCGGCACATTCAAATGACCTAAAAGCTTTTAGAAATAAATTAAAAACACTTCAACTAGGAAGTAGGAAGGACAAATGCACATCAAGAGTGTATATATTTTGCAATCGACAATCCAATCGAATCCTAGGTCCTGCCGGACTGCGGTATTGGTGTGAAACTTTACAACCTAGCTTATGACTGACTGATTGCCACCATTTCAATGGAATCTGTATAATCCTTTGCAAAATTCCTAACCAGTATTTAAGAGGGTTGAGGGTTAACAAGTTATGTCCAAGTGGGATAAAGGAGCATTACTGGGCTCTTTTAATAATGGTGAAAACTTTTAAGAATCGTGGAAAGAGTTTTCTAAAAATATTGATATCCTCAAGCGCATTTGTTAAATGGTGTTTTGTTTCCAACTCCAACAATTAAAAAGCCCCTCAATTTTAAAAAGGGGAAATCCGCAGGCCCATTTAATTTTCTGAAAACTTTATATTGATTACGTGGCTATGTATCGGATAACTCGTATAAAGTGTGCGGTTTTGTTTACTGCACCTTACCAACTCATAAACTGGGCTCTTTTTCACAAGGAAGTGCTGAAAGACAGGAGAGCCTCCACCACCCGCCAATTGATTGATGTTTAACTTCCATGACCAAGGGGGCGCTTGGTGATGATGAGGATGATTTCTCAACTCTCCGTTTCGAAGCACTTTAATTACGATGGAAACGTTGTGTAGACTTCTTTATTAAAAGAAGTTAAATTGGATTTTTCACTTCCGCTGCGTCTGCATACACCCACCATGACAGGGAGTACATTTATCTGATGATTGCTGCCCGGTTTGGTTTGAAAAACGAGCTGCAAAAAAAATCCTTATTACGGAAACCACAATTCGAAAATCGTTGTAATTGCGCGCCCTCACGCCTTCTTTGAAATGTGCGCTGCTACCAGGAAACGAGCAAGCAAGGAAGCAAGGAAGCTTCATCAAGCACCGGCTTCAGAGGGGAGTATCATCATCGCATAGCCACCATCGACCACCACCACTCTGCGACTTGGTGCGGTTGGAACTTTAATGAAACACACATGCACATTATCCTGGAGCAAAGCGGAAACCATACCATCGCTGTTGTTCGCGCTCGTCGGCATCTCTTGCAACGTCCTCCAATTTGTACTCTGTTCACTTTAGGAATTTGAACGGTTCGTTCGTCCTGTCGCTTCCGCGGTTCCTGGGGTTGGGAAAATTTCCAAATATATTGCGTTAGTGGGTCGGCTATTGTGTGTGCACTGTGCATGTATGGACTCAGGCATCCATGGCGAAATTTATTAGCACACTGCTCTTGCTCGCAGAGGATAATTCGTAAATAAAAGGCAGAGTCGAGTCAAACTTAGCCGCGCAGTGCACCGCAATGAGGGCCATTGTGCATACAGCGTAAAACAATGCGATCTGCAGGAAGCCCACAAGGACTCAACCAAACAATATACCAAATTCTAATATCCTGTGCACTACAGGAGTGGTGGTGGAGTTATACCACCTCCATGTTGGCTACCCACCGTCAGCGGGGCGTACATAATACTATTCGTGTACACCTTTGGTTACTCAGGGATAGTTGGTAGATGTGGATTAGAATTTTGACCAAATCGTATGGTTTGGTTATTTTATACGCTGCACTGCCGGTGTTGGTGGCCGTGACTCTCGGGGCTGGTGTGGATTTAATTTTAATGTAAACGATGCAAATATGAGCGAACCTGGGTGGTCGTTGGATGTGGCCTTTATGAGATATCTTTGACGTAATAGATGCCGTATTAATTTCGAAATAAGGTTACATATAGCACACCTTATTTGCCACTTCTTGTCCCGTATCTCACTATGGTATAAGTATATTTTTTTATACTCCATTCCATAGGATAGGAAGTAAAGGGTGATTTTTTAGCTGGTTTGGTTTTGGCAACACTGGTTTTGACAGCTGACGTGTGTTTAGTACCTTGTGTCACTGTCAAACAGCTTCAATTTGGTTTGCAATTTAACCATGGATCGTCTTACAAATGAACAACGCTTGCAAATTATTGAATTTTACTATCAAAATTCGTGCTCGGTTCGAAATGTTCATCGCGCGCTGCTTCCATTTTATGGTCGGCGAATTTGGTGAATAGTTAATTTCACGTTTCGGGCCGGTCAATTGGCCGCCTATATCGTACGATTTGACACTATAAGATTATTTTTTGTGGGGGTATGTCAAGGCTAATATCTATAGGGACAAGCCCGCTTCGATTGACGCACTGGAAGCCAACATCCATGCATTCATTCGTGAGATACCGGCCGATTTGTGTAAAAGAGTATGCCAAAATTGGACTCAGCGGATGGGCTACCTGAGACGCAGCCGCGGTCAACATTTGCATGAAACTATCCTTAAACATTAAATTGCAAGGTTTAAACTATCGATTCAAATAAATATTTCATTAATTTTTTCGAATTTTTTGTGTTTTTTTTTAAAAAAAAGTTCTCAACCTCTTAAAAAATCACCCGTTATATTAAGTTTGTCACGTAGTTTCTAACACGGTGAGATAATAATGATAGACCCCGCGAGACCTTAAGGGCATATGATCGAGACCGAATTCTGAATCGTCCGTCCGTCCGTCCGCCCGTCCGTCCGTCTGTATGTCACATGTTTTTAGGCCTTAAATTTTGAGCTACATTGCTGAAATTTCGTACAGTAAGGTCCACGTCATCCAAAGATTTCAAAACTGTAAGATGTTCTAAAAGGCTGAAATTTGACATTAAGCATCTCCTAATAAATATAAGACTTAAAAAAGAAAAGTTGAATTCGTAAACCTCCTCCAGTGGGCGTGGCACTTATTTTAAGGGTAAATTTTCAAATGCAGTTTACTCAATACTTTTACTCCAAATTGAAAAAATTTCGATTAATATTTTATGTAGAAAACGCTTAGTTCTACACTTTGTTCATACCAGATTTTGGGCACGCCCACATTTGTTAAGCAAAATTGAAGAAAAACCTAAAATTTTCCAGAAAAACGTAATTTCGACTGGCTTTGAGCCTAATTTAGGAATGCATGAAATAAAAAAAGTGGCAGGTTAGGTAAAGGAGACTTCCTTAAGTGTCCTTTAAAGTTTTCTATAGTCTCCTAATAAAGTTATTAGCCACGCCCCTTTTTAGGGGTCGATATTTCAAAAATACTGAATTTGAACCAAAAAATTGCATTTTTACGTACATTTAAGCGTAACTTGGAAATATCTGTGGAAATATCCTACAATTGATAGTTTGTAATATAACGCGCCTTTTTGAGGTTTTCACCCCTTATAAAAAGCCAAAAACTAACAATGCCATCAGCATTTTACAATGTGGGATAGGATGGGGTATTCAACGGTCCGTTCTACGGACTGTAACTTCTGCGTACACAGCACTAACTCACTGCTTTTTTTTAAATTTATACGCGTTCAAGGGTTTATGACTACCCTAATAATGATTTAACACAACGCGGGTGAAAAGAATTAGTTGAGCGAAAGGAGGTACTGGTGCACTTTGGGTTTGAACTCTTGCGGTCTACAATTACGAGGAAAACTTCGAAGGGAAGCCTGTTCCACATCCGTGATGTTCTGCTAAAAAAAGAATAGCAGTACGTCCAAGTCCGATCTCAAGGGTGAATTCATGATCCTATCCTGGATCCTATCAAGTAAATGCAGCGATGTTTTTCATGCACCTGCCCAAACATGATAGTTTTACTCAAGTTTAGGACGAATAAACGCTTTGTAGATGTTGGCCAGATCCAACGACGTAAAGTACTTTTTACACCGCTTTAAGAATCCTAAGCATTTCGCAAATATGTGGTCATTCCAACGCAGGTTTTCAACCACTCACATACTGAGGATAAAAAGCTTTTCCGACTTAGCGATGTATGTTCGATTCATAGATAAAGGCTGAATGCTTCTGTTTAGTTTGCATGATAGTAAGCAGCACTGGGTTTTAGAAGCATTAGATTCCACTCTGTTTAAAAGGCCCCACTTTAATATGATGGTTATATCGGAAATAAGAGAGTTTAACATACGCAGCCTTGCGATTTCAACATCTTAGGGGCTTGAATATCTTTCTGGAAATGAGTAGGATAAGCTAAGCGTGCTGTCATCAGCAAATGAGTGTATTGTATTGGACGTGGCGGATAAAAGATTATTTATAAGGATAAGAAAGAGTGTAGATCCCTGAGGTAAACCGAGCAAACTGAGCATTGATATAAACTGAGCATTGATATAGTGTATATCAGATTTGAATTTGATCAATTTTGATTTTGTGCTTTAGCAATTGTGAAGAGCTTGATGCCATACCCTATTTAATGCTTTAGAAATATCCAGTGCAACAGCTTTGCTTTCACCATGGAAGTGCAAAGAGTGGTCTCACTTTTCGGTGAGATATGCCATCAGATCACCAGTGGACTTTTTTTACTGTCGGTCATTTAAGAGCTTCCGTGATTTGAGATATTTCAATAGTTGGCAATTAATCAATGTTTCCATGATCTAAAAAAACAAGGATGTAAGTGCAATGGGACGGTAACTAGAAGAAAAAGAAACATCTCCTTTTTTCGGAACAGGCTGAATAAACAGATTGTTTTCCATCGAGGAAAGAGACAAATGAAAAAGCTTACGCAGAGGTTTGGCTAGAGTGGAGGCCCACCTCTCAAGAACAACAGCGGATATGACATCTGGGCCTGCAGACTTATGTTCGTTAAGTATTATTACCACAAGTTAAACTGTGCAAATGATGATTCAAAGATGACTTTTGTTTTCAAGTCGAATAGTAGGTAATGGCAAGGTTTTACTTGCTTCACTTTTAAAATAAAAAATTTCGTTAATTTCTTAGTTAAAATTTTTGATAAATCCTTTAAATTGTTTCTCAAAAAAACTCTTTTTTTATGCAATCTGTGTACTACGTACTTAGCTCCTATTCATTACTATCAGCTCCCATCTTAAACGCCCGGAGCTACAATATGCTGATTAATGATGTATTCCGCGTTTGGTATAATTTGCGCGTATGTATAGCTTAAGCTTATGTGTTGGCCAAGTTTCATATTTTGTCTGTGCAACATAAGAGCGCACATAAGACGGACGGACATTTACCAAATCACATGACGGTCTCTATTATAGAACTAGAAGGTTTTAAAGGTCTACGAGCTCTACGAGCTTTATTTCAATACTAATTATAAACTCATCATCATCATCATTTTCGAATGCATCATTCTCGATCCTCCGCCACCAGCTCAAGAGACTCCGGCGCAATCCCCAGGCGGGACTCAGAGAGGTTCTTTACCTGATCCCACCACCTGTTTCTTGGCCTACCAGGGGGGCGACGCGCTCGCATCTCGGCTAGCATGACCTGTCTAGGAAGTCTGTCAGGGGGCATGCGAACAACGTGTCCAAACCATCGAAGAATCGATCGCTCCACTCGGAGAAGTAGCTGCTCAACATTAAGATTCCTACGAATACTGACGTTTCTCACTCTGTCCCTTAGAGTTACACCAGCAACGCACCTCAGGAATCTCATTTCGGCAGCTTGTACCCGCGGTCTAATCTTTTCGGTCATTACCCAAATATCATGACCATAGATGAGGGTCGGAACGAGCACTGAATTAAAAACTGAGATCTTTGCTTTTACTCCAAGCTCAGCTTTCCTGATGACCGGCCGGCGCAGTTCCTTTACTATTGCTCCAGCTTGGCCAATTCTACAGGACAACTCAGTATCACTCCTCCCATCTTTCGTGAAAAAGACCCCGAGATACTTAAACTTCTCCACCTGTTTTATTGGAACTCCATTTATGTGCAGGGTTCACTGCACAGGAGTTCGGGAAACAACCATCACTTCCGATTTGTTCACATTTACTTTTATCCCAGCATCACCACAGACGGCGGCAAACCTATACAGTGCTCGTTGAAGTTCCTCTTTGGATGATGCAAGGATGGCCAAATCATGTGCAAAAAGCATATGGCTCATCCTGATGCCAGCCAATTCGAAACATTGCTCGCCAAGACTGCGCTTCACCATCCAGTCCATATATGCTATGAAAAGGAGCGGCGACAGAACACAGCCCTAGCGAAGTCCAACGCGCACATAAAAAGGACGGGATTTGACGCCATGTATCCGTACACAGCTTCTGCAGTTTCCATACAAAGACTGAATGGCTCTCAGAATAGGCCCACTCAGCGCATAGTCCTGCAAAACTCTCCACAGTGTATCCCGAGGGACTCGGTCATACGCCTTTTCCAGATCTACAAAACATGCATAGATCGGTTAGGCATATTCCCAGGCCTTCTCAAGAATAACCTTCAGAGTAAAAAGCTGGTCGGTTGTGCCTCTGCCAGGCCGAAAGCCGCACTGTTCTTCCCGTAACAAAGGCTCGATTACAGCTCTATTATTAATTATAAACTGCCAAACAAATATTTTAGCTCGTATACGATTCTCAAAGAACCTTATAAAAGTTGTGTCCAGAGTTAAGCTCTGGAAATTTCAATCTTGTTAAGTGTTAAAAGAGTCTTATAGATCTTATAGGCCTACTTATAGAAGCAAGTTACGTCACACAAAAAATTTTCTACTCCTAAGAGCTATTTGAGTCTAATACGGCAACTAAGACTCTTGATATTAGAGTTGTACTCTCATGGACTTTAAATTTGCCGTAGAATTTTTCTCTCGAAAGAGTTAAGTATAATTGTTCCTCCTGTGCTTTCTTGAAATAAGTTTTGAGCCCATTTTTTTCGCCAAACCGAAATACCAGCGGTATCGATGGATTATTCTTCGACAAAGGACGTCCACTAAGGTAGGTGAATTCCTTGACTACCTCAAAGTTGCTGCTAACAATAGTGAGACCTTGTCCTTAGCCGCGAAATGATGTTTCTTTGTTTGTTTATAACATAAACTTGGTCTTATCCTCATTTACGAACTCACTTAGCTTTTTCTTCAATAGCCGTACAAGGCTCTATCACTGCACGACTTAAGCAGGCCCTTCGTCCAGGACGCGAACGTCGATATCGGTCGCGTCACCCAGTATTTGCATGGGCCTGTTGAAGAAAGTGCCTTTCGTGTTGACCTTTGGCCCAGCGCACTATCATCTCCAGAACATGATTGAAGTATGAACATGACAACGCATCTTCTTGCCGGAATCCGGTGCATTTTTGTAATTGTTCCGAGGAGCTGTTCCCAAACTGCACGATGCAGTGCATATTTTCTTTGATTATATTATTCATGGCACGGTTTGACCAGTTTTGCCAGGATCTTGCATCAGCCGTCACAATGTAGAGTCCTTAAGAATAAATGCTGTCTTATGAGGATTTAAAGATAAAAAATACTGTCTATGTCGGCTTAAAACTCATTGGCCTTTTTCAGGATTTGCCTTCGTGCGATGATCTTGTCTATGATCAATTTGACGGGCCGGAAGCCACACCGTGATAGGTGCCGTTTAGTGTGTCGGAGAACGGCTTAAGATGCACACACAGTTCGTTTCATAGGATCAGTTATTTAGTTTCGTGACTATTTTATTTCATAAAAAATATAACTTAAAATTTTTTTTTTGTTGCTTCTTAGTCTTTCGTAGGATCATATATGCGACACTTAACAAGATCGGCTCTCCTCGGGCATACTTTTTGTCACCCACAGCTGGTAAATGCTTGTGCAAGCACCAAAACAGCACCAATAGCTCCGCTGGTAAGTCAGTAGAGCCGGAAGACTTGCCCTTCTTTACCCTTTTGGCGGATATTATACGGTTGAAAATATTAAGGGCTGCATTGCAATTGGCTATTTTGCACTGTTCCGAGAAAAAACAGTGACGGGCAAGACACATTGCATCGGTGTTGCAGGGAGTCGATAGTCTTTTTAACTTCTCTTTCGCATGTTTTAATGGTCGATTTTTTAATCCTGTCTAGCACAAAATGTTTTAAAAATGAAAAATTTCATAAGTTTAGAAACAAAAATTACTTAAAGGTTAAACTTTCTGATCCATTTATTTAATGACAATTTAAATACAATTCTATTCGTTCTTCTTACAGGCTATAGCTATGAATTAAGGTATAGGCTTATATAAATGTTAATATTAAAAAAAAAATGGTGGCCTTCCGTTACGGGCAATGGCGCAAGAAAAGTTGTCTTATAAGACTTCAGATCTCATTATGAGAGTAAATATCTCTTAAGAAAGGTTGCACTCTTACAAAAAGATTAAAACTCTTAAAGACCATATACAAATATTGTGTACATAAAACACAGACTCATGAAATTTATGACGCCTTGTCTTTTGCATAGTCAAATTCTTTTAATACGAGTATCTTGTTATAATTTTATGCGAGTTTAGCATTCTAAAAGCTAAGGAGTGAATTATGCTCCAGGAGCTAGGAGTATCATGAACTTTAAAGGAGATTTACTGTAGTCGGAGGACACGTCACTTCGGCATATCTTTGGCACTGCCATACTAAATTATTACCAATTGATAAATATCACCATTCTCTATAAATAGTGTCAGATTTTTTATAAATTTGTACCAAAGCGATTTCTTATTTCAGTCTGCGCAGAAACGAGCTCGAATCACATAGCCATTGCAGCTAGAATTCCTCCTGCTCCTCTATTGTTTGCAGGAATCTGAATTGGTGCCTTTTTGTTTTACTTTACAGGGTGTGTGAGTTGTTATTAATATGGCATCTTACCAGAAAGGTACATTTGAGTACAGGTAGGTACTCGCGAAAACACTCGTTGCCACCCTTGCCATCCATCTCCGTGGCTAGCTTTATTTCCCCGTAACTGATATTTTCATTTGACAAAAATAAATCGAATTAATTTGACAAAGCCTCACGCGATTTACTTCGGCAACCACACTATACATACTCAACTCACCAAACCACAAGTATATGACTAGCTATACACACGTCGGTGCAGAACATAAGGCAATTTGTCTCAGACAAAAATTGAATGAATGTTAAAAGCAAAGTTAAAACGACAAAAACGAAACCAGAGCAACCAAAACTCCCTCGAATTTATTTTCAGATATAATCGTTCGATACACGTGCAACCAACAGCCCAAGACGAAAGTTCTATTCAAATCTGCCGACGGTTTGACATTCTTGCTCAGAGTTTTGACATAAACGCGGCCGTAAGCAGGAAAAATCGTTAAATTTCTGCCACAGTGCGTATACACGCCAGGCATACACATGTAGGTGTATCCATCAAAATACCTAGCAATTACTTACAAGTTCGATTTTACGTTAGATCCTTACAAAAGAAAAACGAGCCTCAAAGAAGCAACCTCACCTTCGTCTCGGCAACAGTCATTCAGGGAACAAAAAAAAAAAATGTCAAAATTGCCTTACGGGATATCGAGTATAGCGAAGTAATAAATTTTGGTGGAGGTAGGATGTCGCCTACCCCATCCAGCCAAGAGCGAAATGTACCAAAAAAGAAAAAAAAAAAAATACGAGAAGGTAAAAAAGCGCAAGAGGCGTAATCAGAATACGAAACTGACAGGTTGTCAAAGGTTCACAATGTGTCCTACCAACCACCCACTTCGTTCCAACCGATTCCGATTTACTCGGCAGAAAAAAAATGGAAGCAGAGGGGCTTCGCAAACGTGCCTATGTGAAGGATAAATTCCCCTTCGTTATACCGTACACGCCTCGAAGGAATTCAACGAGCGACAAGCGAGGGAGTGCAGCAGTAACCGAAGAAGGTAAAATTACGTAATTTATATCCTTGCGTGCTCTAGCGGTACGGCCTTGTCCTCATTCGTATTCGCGTATTGTCCTTGCGGACAGAGCGAGCTCTCCCTCGCAGACAAGTAGGCTGCTGATTCTTTGTCGAAAATTGGGTGATAATGATAATGTGAGATGTGAAACAATGACTGGCGTCCGCGTATACAACACTCCAGTCATAAGGGTGAAATGTGACCAACCAGGATTGTGCCTACTAGTCAGTCAATTTACTGGGAACGTGCTGGGCGAGACTGTAATGAAAAAAAAATGAAAAATTTGGGCTTTCCTATGATTTATTTCGTGAATAATTGATTGGTGTTTCCCTGGAGGAGAAAATTATCCTGAATCTGGTCACACTTCATTGTGTTATTGGGTTTCACAAAGGCAACCAGTAAAGATGTGTAAAGTAATTGAATGTATCCCTTCTGCAGTGAAGATACTTAACAGTTTTTGAAACGTTAAATACGGGTTATAATATTTAATTTTTAATGTCCTTAAGTTTGAAAATTTGTTTGGTTTTTTTTAAGAAAATTTATAGAAAAATACGAAATTGGTCCGATTTGAATTTTTCCCAACAACGAAGTGACAGTCTGCCTTATCTACCTTTCTTTCATGTTACTATTGTGTCTAAATCCTCTATCCACTAATTGTAATTTTTTGTGATCTCGACATGATAACAGATCTCAAGTGAAGTCAAAACTCTTAGAACGCCCAAAACTTACTAAAGGGTCCGCCATCTAACTTTTTTTTTTCAACTAGTGCTTATTTCGTGAATGGTAACACTTAGCTCATGTCTGATTTGACAGATAATAAGTTTTATCCTTCCGCTGAACGAATATGGCTGTGTACGCTTGAACAACGCTGGAAAATATTGCGACATCGCTTCGCTAAGTGGTCCTGCGATCGACTTAGAGAAGGTGCCGATTTTGCCAAAAAATCATCTTTTCAGATGAAGCTCATTTTGATTTTGGCGGGTATGTAAACAAGCAAAATTGTCGCATTGGCGGCATAGGAAACCCGCACGCATACATTGAAAAGCTGATACACCCAAAACGAGTCAAAGTTTGGTGCGGATTTTGGTCCAGGTGCATAATTGAGCCATTTTTATTTGAAAATGAGCAAGAAGTGGCCGTTACAGTCACTGGCGATCATTATCGGGCCTTGTGAAACGCATTCCCAAAATCGAAGAGGAGGATATTGGCAACATTTGGTTTCAACTGGAAGGCGCTACGTGACACACAGCCGAAGCTACACTCGATGGTTTGCGCTCTGTTTTTGAAGATCGCATTATCAGCCGCAGAGCTGTCGTTTGGCCACCTCCAAGCTACGATTTGACACCGTTGGGCTATTGTTTGACAAGTCAGAGACAATTGACGCTTTAAGGACAATACTCGTGAAGCCATTGGTGAAATACAGCTGCACACAATCGATTTTGTGCTTAAAAATTGGACCGATCGTTTAGGCTACTGCTGGCCAGCCGAGAAAGCCATTTGAATGAAATTATTTTCCATTATTAACCGGAAAGATTGTACTTTCAAATAAAAAAAGAAGTTTGAGAAAATATTTAGTAGTTTGTTTTTAACGCATTTAAAAAAAGTTATTTGACGGACATTTTATAAAATAGCATAAAAAAGAATTTAAGAATGTCTCTTCTCGTTGTGAAGGCCAGTAAAAGGAGAATCGAGCAAGCCCGACCTTTTTTAAACTATTGACGGAAGAACCTTAAACTATTCTTGTAAAAATCAGGAGGAAAGCATGCACGCACTCAAAGCAAAAATTGACTTTAAAAAATACTTGATATTCAGTACAGAGTTTTAAAGTCGCGTTAGAAGTTTCCTTATGGGTACTACTCTATCCTAGCATATGGAAATTTGCTTAAGGAGCTCTTAGGAAGCAGTTTTTGTTTTTTATCCTTTATGCGCCAGTCTTTCTGGACTGATCGTTTTTTAGGAGTAGTCTCGTCGAGAAGAGACTAGTCCTAACCGAGAAGAAGTACCAGACATCACTGTCGACGAGGTTGGGAAGGCGGTTAAGTAATCCAAAAAGCGAAAAGCGGTTGGGCCAGATCAGATACCCTCAGAGCTCTGGAAGAAAATAGGAGAGAGCGGGTCCAGATGGGTTACGCCTTTCATCTCCAAATTAATAAGAGAGGATCCAATGCCTCATCAATGGAGGGAAAGTTATCTCCTTCCCTTGTTTAAAGGAAAAGGTAATACACGAAGCTGTGACAATTACCGTTCTATCAAGCTGATGTGTCACACAATGAAGATCGTCGAGCGAGTACTAGATAGTCGACTACGAAAAATAATAAGGCTATCTGAGGGCCAGTGTGGGTTTGTCACGGGCAAATCTACCACTGATGCAATCCAAAGCATAAGGATCAAAATGGAAAAACATCGGGATGCCCTTAAAGATCTGTATATGGTGCTGGTTGATTTTGAAAAAGCTTTCGATATACTACCACTAGATCTGATATGGGTGGCGCTAAGTAAACGAGGAGTTCCAGAAGCCTACGTGCGGATGATCATGGACATGTATGGTGGAGCGAAGACGAGAGCAAGATATCCTTCCGGAGTCACTGATGAGTTCTCAATTAAAGTCGGTTTACACCAGGGAAGCGTCCTAAGTCCTTTGCTTTTCATTGTAGTCCTTGATTATCTGCTTGAAGGAAAACTGACGGACCCGAAAGTACACCAACTATTCTTCGCTGACGATGGGGCCATCATAAGTGAAGATCATATATGCCTGCAGCGAGCACTTGATATATGGGTGGATGTTTTAGAGGGGAATGGGTATCGTATTAGCCAAAAGAAGACAGAGTACCTGAGCTGCCCATTCTCTGACCCATCCGAACCAATTCCAGACATTAAATTGAATGGAAAGGTGCTTCCCAAGTGTGAAAAGTTGAAGTACTTTGGATCTATGATCAATAGCAAAGCAAACTGTGATGACGACATCGAGAAAGTGGCGAGAAAACTCCGCCATCTTTTGTGACCGAAAAATGCCCCCAAAGCTGAAAGGAATGCTCTACACAGCAGTTGTGCGTCCGGCGCTTACATATGGTTCACAATGTTGGACAGCGTATGAGAAATATGAGAGCAAATTAACGGCAGCTGAGAAAAAGATGCTTCGCATGACAGCAGGAGTAACAAAGCGAGATAGAATAAGAAGTACGAAAATCCGAGGAAGCCCCCGTGTAAAAGAATCTCCAGAAAAATGGAGCACGAAGGGCTCAGTTGGGGTATTGCCACGTTCAAAGGAGAGATCCTACGAACCCCGTCAAAAAAGCAATGTCAATCTATATTCCAGCGCGATGGCGAAGGAGAGGAAGGCCTAAGCATTCGTGGATCACACAAATGCAACGACAACAGCATTTATTTGGCCTCAGTGACGAAGAGATCCAAAACTGGGTGGCCTGATGCCGGTATATTCTGAGGTCAAATCGGCGTACCCCACAAGCGGACCATTAGGAATGTAGTAGAGTGGCATCTTATAATTTGGCAACTTCAAATCCTTCATTTTCAAAAGCTTTGTGAAGATATTTACAATTCGCTTAGTAATTGGCACAAGTCGCTGTGAATTCGTTTTGAAATCAGTGAACTGCGAATATCTTGACAAAACTTATGTATGTAAATTAAATTTGGAGAAGAGTCAAGTTATAGATTATTTGATCGTTTAAATATTTTCGCGCTGCGATTTCAATTCTGAAACAGTATTTTGGAGTAAAGTCATTTGTTCGCCAGTTCGCTGGTCGCAAGTTCGTTGGCTGTGATAGCCCCTTAACTTGTTACATTCGGTATGTTGTGATTCTGTCCTCAACCTGCAATTGCCTCACTAATTTACCTTTGTTAAAGTGTAAAATATAAGTAAAAATATTAAAACAAAAAACAAACATGGTGCACCACTTTCATACGCGTAAATATGGCTTTTTTCAAGTTTACATTTTCTCTATTTTCGAGTGCCTACTTCGAACCTTCAAAAACTTTATTTATAGCCGATTGTTGCATTTCCATTTTTCGAGCTGCATTGAGAACCACTTTAAAACAGTTTCCCTTTTTGCGACACTACCGATTGATGTTGATGCAACAAAGAAGTGCACTTTACAGATATCCTGAAAAAAAATATCGATAAACACACAATGAAATAAGTCGATAATTAAAGGAGTATTTGCACACCAAAAAGCACTTGACAACATTTCATAATTATTTATTATGGGAATTTTTAATAAATTCTTGTGATATGAAATTTCTGTATAGTGATTTATAATTAAATTTTTTCAATTCATAAACGCACTCAAAATTCTGCCAATAGATACAGCTGGACTTTCTATATCTATTGGAAAGGGTGAAATAAATGCAAAAAATGAAGCCGAAATAGTTTGAGAAATATTCATAAGAAAATTCTCTTTTCTGTAGAAATATGCCGCTTATCTTTAGATAGCAAAACCATCGCAGTGCAAGCAATAGAAATTTCTATTAAATTAAATTTTTAAATTCAAATTAAAAGCTATTAGTGTTTCGGCATCGAGACACAAGGATAACTGCCACACGACTGCCTCCTTTCGATCATAATTTTTCATTCCAGTTAATGCTGCTCACATGCAAAAATGTAGCAAAAATCTTACGCAAAAAAGGAAACCAGCCAAAGTAAAAAAACGAAAACGAAAGGATCCAATTTAATTTTCAAAAAAACGACAGACTGGAAAAGGAGAGAAAATAAAAAGTCTCCTATTCGTCGGAGTTGCTCAACTGCAGGCAAATAGATAAGATACCACACTGAGAAAAAAAAAACAAGCCCAGGTACTTCAACCAATATCCTGCCACAGGGTTTGTAGTAGATTTTTGTTCAACACTACCATATCACCAACCAAGAGCTACCACACTCGCATTCGTTCCGTACAATGGCACATACGTATTATGTTAATGCCAGGTAAATGCGCATAATAATTTCATAAATTTAATGCTGGCGGTTCCTTCCATCCAACCGTAACAAATCACATCTGCATATAAGTTTTATTGCGCGCCGCGCCGCTTCACGAACGTGAAACTTTCTGGCGGCTGTATACGCGCGCCGCGAGAGGGGTCCTTTTATGTCCGACTGACTGTCTGCCAGGTACATTATATCTAGGGGGTTCTCCGCTATGTATAGTTGGCTGAGAGCTGTACTTTGAGCCAAAAGTGGGTGCACGTCCTCGAAGCGTAGTCTCTATAGTGGCTGTAGGTACAAAAATGACTGCGGGATATTAGCATTTTCAACATTTTTCGTATTCGGATATTAAAGTGGATGTGGAGCGATAAACCAGACAAATAGACTCACTCGCTGAATGACACAGAAAAGATAAAGGAGTGAGGGTTGCGGGCGTAATCTTTTGCTATTTTTGTTGGCAAACAAAATATAGGTAGACAACCAAATACATAGTAGATAAAGCGACAGACAGACGACAATTTTTAGCCATATGCGGGCGAATGATTTTTTTTTAAGTTTTTGCCAACAGGACACTGCAGGCGATATGTATTAATTATTTAAGTTGTTTTTGTATTTAAATTGTGGCTTGTACGTAAATGGAATTAAATTTTAGCAGATTTGTGGAATAATTTATAATTTCATTTATCCCAATGATCGTTATTAAGATTCGGGGACGTATGAGCAACCTTTTAAGCAAACATTATTTTTACGTTATTGAGATGCATACACGGAGGAGGGATTACTTTTTTGGGTTGCAAAGTTTTAGAGCTCAAACATGTTAAGTATATAAACAAAGTTGTATTCATTATATTTTTAGACAAACACTCCCAACTAACATTTTTCCTCCCATAACACTCTACGAGAGTCTTATGAGAGTAATCTTCCAGAGCTTGCCTCTTGGAATTTGCCTCTCATAGAGTACTACGAGAGTGCTTAAGAGAGTCTTACGGGAGTTAAATGGCCCCACTTATGGGAGTTATTTGATCTGATAAAAAGTCATAAACTCTCCTTGCAAGAGCTATTCGGTCTCATAATAAGACAATAAGTTCTCTTATGAGATGTAAAGAGTTAGTCTTGTTTGAAAGAGAGAGAAAAATATAACAAACAATTTTCGTGCCATCTTTATCATGTTGTGTGCCAAAAATGGTTTAATTTTTCATAAGGACATGAAGTGAAAAAGAGAAAAAGATATACTTCTAAAAGTTATTGTTATTTTCAATGCGCTGTTTGATGGTACACCATTGTCATCAATATTATTGAGTTTAATAATATTTTTTCTGAGGTTATTTATGCAAGAACTTAGTGCAACTGAAAATTTATCTGCTAAAGTTAACATTTTACTTCGATAAAAACGATGCGCCTCAAAAATAATCAATTTAAAAAATAAATTATAAAAGATAGCTCATCGCAGTAGGGTTGCCGCATTTTCTCTGTTTAAAATGTGTTTTTACCTCAATTAACAGGGTAAGGAGTAAAATAGGATGTAAGAGGATATGATCGCGTCCAAAATGTGAGTCGAATGAGCCATGTCCGTCCGTATTTAGGTACATGGTCGATTATAAGTATGCGATTACTCGGTGATAATTTACTGTTACAAACTATACGTTTCAAAATATATCCTTGTTTTAGGGCATAATAAGAACCAAAATATAGCTCTTACCATCCTACAAAAAAAAGTAATTAACATTTCTTCGTACATTCATAAAATATTTTCGGTATATATTTTTTTTAATTTTATTTATAACAAACGGATGCAAATCAACTAGATGCGTATACCTTGACGTTGGTAACTCTAAGAGGTTAGAAATTAAATGGCGGAAAAAATAGTTTTCTAATAAGAGTCATTCACTTTTTGTGAGCGATTAAGCTTTTTTAACAGAGATTAGCTCTCCTCGTGCGAGCATATTGGCTGTTTTCCAGAATTTTACCCTGTTAACCAGAGTAAAATTGGCTTTGTCTCCCCGAATCAGAGTAAATAAACTGTTTTTTAAGAATTAAGAAACGTCGTGGTTTCGTACTATTTAAAGACGCATTTCTGTTTTTACATCATTGCACATGAATGAAGGAATACAAAGATTACGGCATACGCATGCTATGACATTTGCTCGCAAAAGTATTTGTAAATCTGACGTCATCGGAGTTGACTGTGAGTTTGTTTGCGTGTAGAAAAACCGGCCAATCCATGCTGGCCAACCAGACCATGAATATGTTTTCGATGAAGATTTGTGCTACAGAGATACCTACACTTTTTTCTCCATAAAAAAATGCATTGAATTAATTAAAAAACTTCTGTCACCGCAAGCACATTACATACTGACAAAATTACTTTTGACGTATGGTGGGACGCAATTATTTTGAATTGACATGAATAGGTATTTTTATCAGCCATCCGGTCTCAAACAAGAGTGTTGGGCTCTCTTAAAAAGTGAAGTACTCATAAAACAAGGCTGAAAAGAGTGTTTTTATGAGTACTTCTTATAATACTTTTACTCTTTGAGAGTAACATGAGAGTTGAACACACATAACAAGAATCAAATATTCTCTCATAATGGGAGTTTACGTTTTTTTTTACTCTGGTAGCCTTTTACCCTTTTAATGAGAGTACTATGAGAGTAAAATTCAATTGAATCAAAAAAGATTATGTTCTGAGAGTATTCAAGAGTCTTACGAGAGTCTTATAAGTGGTTGTTTTAGATTTGTAGAGCACATCTCTCGAGAGTATGTTTGTTGATAACGAGGCATTATGAGTTTTCATTTTTGCCCAAAGTTGTTAAATGCCAAATCGATGTCTTTAGCTCTACAAGGTAGACCATAGATAAAATCTTGGAGAAAACCCAGGAATCCCAAATCGTTACCCACCGCCGTTTTCATCGATTTCAAGGCCACGTATAACAGCATATATAGAGCTATAGGAGAGCTATATAGCTTCATGTCTTTTCTTGGAATCCCTGCCAAGCTCGATACCAAACTCGTTAGTCTGTGCAGGATGATAAAGCAAAATTCAGGCTGTTCCCTCAAAGTCGGTAAATACATCACCGACCCCTTTGATATCAAAAAAGAAATTAAGACCAGACGCGCTTAAACATCATACTTGAGAGATTTGTGTTAAACTCCCGCTCCAGCACCAGAGGCACAGTCTTTCAAAAGCTCGTACGATTAGGACCGCATCATCTGTAGGCGACATTGACATAATCGGGAGAATACAGTGTGATGTCAGTGAAGCCTTCATGAGTATCGGGTTGAAAGCGGTGGCGAATATGGGCTTAGCAGTCAAAGAGGGCAAAACAAGGTATATTGGTTGATATTAAGAAAAAACACCCAACACCAATGTCTTTGACAAAACATCACCGTAGATAGCTATAACCTTAAGGTAGTTTGGGACTTTACTTTCTAATTTATAGATCCACATGACCGTAGATCTACCTACCGTTGTCCGTATCCCATTGTTGACCGATGAGAGAAATCAAGCAGCGTTGTAGAAACCCAAATGTTGGAAATACTTTTTATTTTTATATTTCGAGTTTCACTCATTTACAGAACTCGGATTTAGTTTTTGCCGAAAGGTTTTAAAATAAAACGTCGATGGTGGGAAAAATTCGATTTACGATTGGTCTGAAAACTTACTTAAAGCCAGTAAGCCGCTTTGAACAGCATTTAAAAATCACACCCGAATCTTATTACAGAGTCTTCCTGGTAAAAAGTTTTTATATATTTTTTATTTTGATTTTCTTATTATAAGCCAGACATCCTTCTGGACGTCTACCTGATAAAGGCTTAGCTAATCTGTTCTTTCTCATCTTGCTCTGAAATCAACCGACCGAGGGTTAAGGAACTAACACATCCGCAATACGACAATCTTCCTGTCTCAAGATAGAGCCTATTCCCGTTTGCAAAAGACCGAGTCCGATTCCCAGTCATCCGACTGAGATTTTCATTGACTTTTCCTATCATAGGAAAGAGTCCTTTTCCGGTTCCAAAAGACCAAGTCCATTTCCCCGTTATCCGATTTAGACCTTTCTACCAACTAGTTATAAGCTATCTTCAAATTGTTAAGACTAGTTTAAGTTATTGGTAAGTAGTAGAACTTATATGATAAGTAAAAAAAGAAGTATTCCATTGAACATCTTGTGTTTAAACTTCGATAACCAAAGTTAAAGTCCTCTTTGGCAACGACCCTGGATCCTGCAGCTCCAACAACTCCAGCTCTAGACAAAAAAAGACCTTTACAAGACCCTCAATCATCTTCGCGTGCAAAACTGGCGACAGAGCTGGCTGACGAAACTTGTTAGCTGAGGTCCCTTCCATGTGCGTACGAACATCTGTAAGGCATACAGCATGTATGGTTGTGAGAGTTCAGGCGAGAGCATTTCTAAGCCATAGGTCAACCGCATAGTTTTTCTGTGAGAGAACAACAAGACGGCAAAAACCTTTAGCTCGACAAGATTTTTGCCGAACTAGTGAATATTAAGTCCAGTATCAAAACTGCTGAAAGCAAATAATGTAAAATTTGACATTTAAACCTTAAAGGGTTATATGACATAGTGTATCATAGTTATGGATAGTGTTATCCGTACTCCTTTTGCGCGCAGTACGGAAGTCGAAACTTCAGCGTTAGCAGATTATTTTGAACATTTACTGAACCCGCCATGCTATTCTACCCAACTTCAGTATGCGCTCCCCTTTCAAACGGTAGAGTTCTTAGACCGTGAAATCGAGGTACAGGATGTGTGCAGAGTTGTTTTAAATCGTTGCAGCGCTAACAAGGTTCCGAGAGAAGATCGAATTCCCTACGAATTCCTTAAGTATGCATCGAACGAGTTCATTATAAGCTTAGCCACTGCATATAATCACTTGTTCAACGAGGGTGAAGTGCCAAGGAGCTTTCGAAAGAACATAATATTTCCGATATTCTAAAAAGGAGACCCTAATGATCCATGCAACTCATGATCCAGGCATATCTTTCTTAAATGCAACAATGAAAATTTTCTCGGGAATAATTTTGGAGAGGCTGTCAAAGTTGATAGAGAGCAACGGCTTACTTAGCGAATATCAATCTGGTTTTAGGAAAAATAACTCCACAGTGGACAATATATTCAGGTTGCAAGTAAGTATCTGGGAAAGCGCAGCAAACTGTACGCCTTCTTTGTGGACTTAAAGGCGGCATTTGACTCCATTGACAGAAGTTCACTTTTTTATAAGCTAAGTAATGTTGGCGTATCAACAAAAATGCTGAAAGTAATTCAGAGTCGTTATGTGGAGAACATGGCGGCGGTATGGGATGGAAAAAACGTGTCAAATTGGTTTAACTCGCACATGGGCGTCAAGCAGGGCTGTCTTTTAAGTCCACTTCTATTTTTCTTGTTTCTGGATGACCTACCAACTTTCTTGCCTGGATGAATCAACTTTGAGGGCTTTCAAATGAAGCTGATCATGTATGCTGATGATATAGTCATTCTGTCGGAGACTCCTATAATGTTGCTGATGATGATCAACAAGCTGCTCCACTACTGCAAGGTATGGAACTTGAAGGTTAGTACCAACAAGTTGAAGGTAATGGTTTTTCGAAACGCTACGGGATGCTACGCAAGCAAGGAAAAATGGTTTTGGGAAAACGAGGAGCTTGTGGTTGTGAAGGAGTATAAGTACCTTGGAGTCATATTAACGCCTAAACTCGACTTCAAAAATCATCTTCAGGAGCAGTTAAGGGTCAAGCACCTTATCCAGCAAAAGAGCCAATTTTTCCGTGAATGGTCAAGGTGCAACGAACACGATGTAGTCCTAACGGATTTCGACGAAGTTGAGTGGAGGGCAAGCCTACGAGACCTGCTGATGAAGATGGAACTATCCTCACGTAACGCTTGGATAGATTAAGCTTACCGAAGTCAAACACGGTGCACATACCGAGTGCTTCATATGACCTTGGAGAGGCAAACTTCTTTAACGATTGCAACAGTACGGACGATTTTTTAAGCCAGAGGTGAACTTCTGCAGTTAAATTACATGCCGTATATATCCGTCAAAAATGAAGAGTGTACACTATGTAATCTACGCGCAAAAGAAGACGTTCTGCACTTCATCGGGATCTGCCCCTTACTCTCCTCTGTAGGAAGAAACCATTGAGGCAAAAATGTACTATCGATAGAGGAAGTCACCGTAATATTAAATCGTCGAAACTGGAGGCTGTTCCACAGCAATATTAATTAAGGTGGCTTGGAAATTTCGTCAACAAATCGTAAATGAAGCCTCTTAAATAACCAATTTCAAGAAACTATTGTATCTTAATTTTGTTTTTTATTTTTCTTTTCTTTTCTATTTGTGAATTTTAATAATTAACTATTTTTTTTTTAACTTGTAAAATTAAAAATAATCCCACTTCTGGCTGACGGAAAATATCTCAATGCTAATCAATATTTTGTAAATTTTGTAACTGAAACATGACGAAGAAAAAATAAAATATAATCTAATCTAGTCTAAAAATCAAGTGGTGTGCTTTTTTAAAGTTGATCTCGTAAAATTGCTGTTGGCTCAACATTTTTATGAAAATCTAATTAAAAAAAATTTTTATATTTCATAATGTATTATCACCAAAAAATCGTGGCTTTGCAGAAGCAGCCTTTTTAAATTAGTAAAATATGTACGGGCATCCCCCCTGTAACCCCCCTTTAATTTTTTTTTTACTTTCCCTTTAAATGAAAGTTTCTTTCAATTTAAAGTCCAAAATCTACGTAAGAGACGTTATTTTTATTTTCGAACTCTAGGGAGCCTATATTGTAAGATTCTTTTTTACAAAAATAATGCTAATGGATAATCGCAAATTCCAATAATGACAGGATCTACTTTTGATAATTTGACATGTTAAAATTTTTTAAAACAACGTTTGAAAAGACTGTAAATTAAGTTGTCCTGTTCTACTAAGTTCAGTTGCCGCTCCGCACTCATCTCGCCAGCACGCGCTCGCACTCTACCGGTTCGTGGTTCTTTCTAAACAAGAATAAAGCCAAAAGTGCAGTGTAAAACTGAAAAAGAAAATTAACGTCACGTAACAGTCCGTCAATCAATCAATAGTCCCAGTGCTCCATTCTCAAACAAAAATAAAAACAATCAATTTCAAATAGATTCAGTGATAAAACCGCGCATATGTTCCTATACCAAATCAATTCAGTGCGGGTGCAGTGAACAAAAGTCGTTGTAATCACTCAATTGTGTTATGTGTTATCACTCGCGCCGCCGCTACACTTGATCTCCATCTCGCGTGCTGCGTTGAATAACCTAACGCAACTTGTAAACGAGCCTACACGGATACCCGACGTTAACAATCATTCCGCCAACACACTGGATTTGTTTCTTACCCCGATAAGTACACCGTGAATGTACTGTCTCCTCTAGGTTCGTCAGACCACTGCGTCATATCAGCCAAGTTCTTATTAGGTAATCAACCTAATAAGGTAATAGCTCCGAAAAGAACAGTGTGGCGGTACGAGAAAGCTAACTGGGACGGCCTTAATAACTTCTTCGGTCGTTTTAACTGGTCCTTGTGCTTTCTCGATGACAACGTAGATGCCGCTGCTGATATGATAACTGACACCATTCTCCTTGGTATGAGATCTTTTATCCCTTACAGGATTAAGAGTATCAAACCAAAGGTGAACTCGTGGTATGACTCGAGCTGTAAAGAGGTGATTAGGTTGAAGGAGTTTTGTTTTCGGTCCTACAAAGCCAATCCATCTCAGGTAAACCGAAAAAAGTTCAAACAAGCCAGAAATGATTGTAATGCTCATATTCGCCATGTCAAATTCCAATACGACCAAAAGTTGAGGCAGAAAATACTACATTGTCCCAAGGGTAGTAAAAACTTTTGGTCTTTCGTCAAAAATATTAAAAACTGTGCCTCACCTTCCATCCCTACACTTCCCTACGTTTACAATGACATTCCAGCTGTCACCTCTCTAGACAAAGCGAATCTACTTGCAGCGCATTTTGCTGCTAGCTCCTTGCTCCCTGATTCTGCGATGTCTCCGCCTGCATTGGAGCGCATCGACTTTACCATGGGACAAATTCACTTTCGCGCTCGTGCAGTCAAAACAGTACTTCGAGATATCAACATTCACAAATCCGCTGGTCCAGATGGAATATCCCCGATTGTTCTGAAGAGGTGTTCTTCCACGCTGGCAAAACCATTGTGTAAGCTTTTTCATCGGTCCTACTCCTCAGGTCTCTTTCCGAGTAGATGGAAAACAGCATTTGTCCAGCCCGTCCCTAAAAACGGCGATTCTTGTTCTCCCTCTAGCTATCGTCCAATTGCACTAACTTCCCTTCTGTCTAAGGTCATGGAAACGCTGATTAACTTCCAGCTCGTGAAATATCTCGAATCACGAAAACTACTTAATGACCGGCAATATGGTTTTCGTAGCAAAAGGTCCACTGGTGATCTGATGGCATATCTCACCGAAAAGTGGAACCATTCCTTGCATCTTTTTGGTGAAAGCAAGATTGTTGCGCTTGATATTTCAAAAGCATTTGACAGAGTTTGGCACCAAGCTCTCTTGTCGAAAGTGCGTGCATTTGGAATCGACGAATCTCTTATTCAATGGATTAGTAATTACCTTTCGAACCGTTCAATTCAAGTTGTTTTGGATGGCTTCAAGTCTGCAGTTCACAAAATAAACGCTGGGGTTCCCCAGGGCTCTGTTTTGTCTCCGACACTCTTCCTCATTTTCATTAATGATCTTCTGTCTGCTACAACTAATCCAATCCACTCCTTTGCTGATGACAGTAACCTCAGTTTCTCATATTCGTTCTCGGTTCCGCGCCCCTGCGCTTCGGACGTAGAACTAGAACGGCAGCGTATGTCAAACTCATTAAACTCTGATCTTAACAGCATTTTATCATGGGGATCTCAAAATAGAGTAGAGTTTAATGCTTCTAAAACTCAATGCTGTCTTCTGTCATTGAAGCAAAACCGAAACACCCAGCCCTTATCCATGAATGGCACTTGCATCAATGAAACCGAAACGCTTTCCATTCTCGGTATGTGTGTCAATAACAACCTTAGTTGGAATGACCACATATTCGAGGTCGCCAAGAACGCTGCAAAATGCCTAGGTTTCCTTAAAAGATGCAAGAAATATTTCACCCCCTCTGATTTGGCTATTTTATATAAGGCATATATTCGCCCTAAGTTGGAATACAATTCCCATGTCTGGGCTGGTGCTCCAAAGACAGCATTGCACTTGCTAGACAGGATACAAAAACGCGCGATAAAACTCATTGGAGACAGAAATATTGCGAAGTCAATTGACTCATTGGAACATCGACGCAATGTCTCTTGCCTATCACTGTTCTATCGCTTTTTCTACAAACAATGTTCCATCGAAATAGCCAATTGCATTCCACCCCTTAAGACGTTCAACCGTAATACTCGCAATAGATCGAATGCACATCAGTTTACCCTTGAGCCCACTTTCGGACGCACAGTTAAGTTTAGAGGTTCTTTCATAAGCCGTACAACGCGAATGTGGAATGTCCTCCCACGATCAGTCTTTCCTACACAATTCAATCTGCAGCTGTTTAAAACAAGAGTGCACCGGTACCTCTCATCCTTTCATTCTTCTTCTAATCCTTTCCGCTCGTGAGATGTGAAACAACATTAAAAAGGTAGCCAATCCCTTAATTCGCGAGTGAATTATAAAAAAAAAAAAAAAAAACTAAGCACCCGAAAAATAACTGACACAGGCTAAGCAGAACCCTCGCCTCTCACAAGTATTACAGCTGTGATCGTAAGAATTATTCTCACTGACGTAGATTAGACAATTTTTTGGCCGATTTCGAACGGCGAACTAAGAGGTCTCTCATGACGAAAGTTACTTTAGAAGGGCTTCTCATACCATCGTAGAGGCATGATCCTGAACAAATTCGAGATTCAAACCTGGGATCTCCTGCACTACTAAAAAAAACTAGTGGGTGGGTAACAATTCGCTTAGGCGAATCATTGGATACCCCATCTCAATTGACCCCTACCTGTCACGCTCGAAGTCACCAAGTGTCAAATATAAAAATCTCTCTCAACCCTGAATTTCGCCAAGAACTCAATAAAATTGTAGTTCTTGGCGAAATATATTGTCCAGATGAGGTTTACATGTGTTAAGTGCATTTTTAACCAAAAATTAGTTCCTTTTTTTTCAAGTACGCCACCAAAAGTGGGCATGGTTAAAATAAGCATATAAAGTAAGAATTAATCGATTATAAGCAAACATATTGCATACAAATACGGTTTGAAACACGGCGAAATAAATGCGACCACCCACAAAATAGGGGCGTTTTTGGCTTTTTTGAAATGCCAATCATAATACACAAATGCCAGGATACTGTATACACTGCCATGATACAGCGACCTACTAACATTTTGATTTTTCATTCTATTTTGTAAAGTAGGCGGATTTCTAAAATGTTCACACTTGATATCATAATAAGTCCATAGTCAAGTTATAAGGATAATAAGTTGCAAGATTTTCTTGATTGCGAACAAGCGGATTGCATACAAATATTATTTGTTAAACTGAAACTGAAATGCTTCCACGCTCACATGGGGCGTTTTTCGAGTTTCTTGCAATGTAAATCTCATTACTCTTAAACAAGAATTTTGCATACAAAATTTGAGCATCCTACGAAGGTTTTAATTTTTCATGCTACTAAGTAAAGTGGGCGTGTGGTGGGTGGATGAAAATTTTTACACCAGTACTGCTTCGGGACCTAAAAACTCGTGACTCCCCATAACATTTCAGTTTTTACTAAATACTTCCCACTTGTGCTTTCTTATAGAAACCACACAAGGATATGTAGGTGTCTTCTGAGAACCAATCATTTAAATTCATTTAAACTATTCTAAAGTAATATTTTCTATCATAAAAATTCACCACACACAATTTTCTAACACACGACTAAATTCACAGGATTACTCCTAGCCCCTAACCTCAACGTTACAAAGTATACATCGTACACTAACTTAACGTTCCAAAATGAAAAAGCTGTTGAAATAAAATTCCGAGAAATAGTTGATATCTACTCGTATATAGCATGGGTCGATATGTTATGACCTACGATATCTTAGATATTCAATTGAATAAGGTGAGATGAAATAAATGAAGGGAACAGGATGAAGGGAAAAAAATTAAGCCCACCCACTTCATAGATGAATCGGCTTTGATTGCACAGAAGGATTTTTTTTTTTCCTATCTCATCCTTTTTTTCCTCATAAGTGTTTTCTCACTCAAAGGCGATGATGACGTTTCGTTTTGTTCGCCGTTCGCATGCGTGCTGTAGGTGAATCCTTAAAGGGTTTATGAGGTATTTTCATGGGAAATTGAGTCCATTGTCTGTCTTGGATAATAATAGATAAATAACTGTGTGCCATATGTCATGTCAGGAAACCTCCTTTGAAGGTAAATATCTATTTCAAATAAATTGTTCGTCCTTTTAATGGTTATTTTTTTATATTCTTTTATTTGCTTTTGCGTGCACAATTGAATAGGACTTGTGCTATAAGTTCAATTCCGTCCATTAAATGCTAAAAATAAATTTATAGCCATGCAATTGAAAGCGTTATACATATTCACAGTGGTATTCAAATCGAATCGAAATATGCATGAAGATAGATGAAGGAAATTCAATACAGTCCTTTTTTATAGAATCGCGATATAAAATGAAGCAACGGTTGATTTTCTATTCGTTCCTTGCTAATTTCTCCTTATTCGTTGCAGCTCGAGGGGATGTATTTTATAATACACAGCAATCAGAGAGATATCTTCGGTTTTGTGTGTTTAACGGTTTTTTTGTACTTCTTCCGTAGCAAGGATTATCTAGATTTTCGTTTGGAAGTTCATTTGTTATATTTTATGTGCGTTCATTTGACTTTTGTTATCTGTTTCGTGTTTTCCTTTTTATTACTTTTGCTGCTGTGGATATTGATTGTACAGGGGAACTTTCTTACGTGTCTTTCGTAATTAGGAGAAGCGTCTTGTGGGAAAAGTTTACATTTAACGAGCTTCTTTGAGTAAAATCTCCCGATACAGGAGTTTGGAAAAGGATAAGTACCTACATATTGCAGGACTCTATGTACTGCTCTTCCCAAGTAAATAGCGCGATGTCGATTTCGGTCTTGTTTTTTTTAGCCGTGGGTACGGAAGATGCCTATTAAAGTAAAAATGCCTTTCGTACTTAACTATTTACTTAAGGTGGCGCTACAGTCCGGAGTGGACCTGTGTCTCAGCTTACAAGCTGCGCCAGCCAGCTCTGTCTCCAGCTAGTCGTTTCCTGTTTCGCACGCGAAGTTGGCTCAGGTCCCCTTCGACTTGTGTGCACCACCTGAGTCTCGGTGCTCCTCTACTGTGTTGTCCCAGTGGGGTGGATTCGAAGATTTTTCGGACCGGAGCGTTGGTGTCCATCCGCTCTATGATAACCCAGCCATTGGTGCCGTTGTATTTTGACTCTTCTGGCTGGGTCGGTGTCGCTGTACAGCCCGTAGAGTTCAACGTTATATCTCCTCCTCCACTCTCCGTCTATGCAGATACAGACAGGACCATAAATCGCTTGAAGAATTTTTCCCTCTAAGGAGCGTAAAGTATTTTCATCCGCTTTTGACGGTATATCCGTCCGATTCCGAGGCTTGTCGCTAGTTCGTAACAACAATTATTCTTTACGTCATTCCGACGGCACGACCCACAGCCTCGATGACCAGATCCTCTTGATAATTCCAAGGACGGGCAGCCGGATAACCCGCTCCTTATAGGCCTGAGCTCCGAATACGTCGTAGCAGCCCACTTAAGGTGTTCACTAAGTATTTCGGCCTGACTGGAACTGCGGACGCCACCGTTGATTGCATCCGGGGAATTCCTTCGCTGCCGTCCGGGTGCAAGGAGAAGTACCTTAAGGGAAAAACTTCCCCTCCCTCGCGTCTGCTACCCTCAACCACCTCCCAAAGGGGTGAGAACCCAATCTCCAGTTGAGGTACTAGGCACTCAGTGTTTACCACGGGCAGGTGAGAGTAGGAGTTGATACAGAAGTGGAATTATAAAAAAAAAGTCTGTGGATGCTTGTTTCTTCTTTGACCACCAAATCCCAACAAACATACTCTCGAGAGATGTGCTCTACAAATCTAAAAAAACCTCTTATAAAACTCTCGTAAGACTCTTGAATACTCTCAGAACATAATCTTTTTTGATTAAATTGAATTTTACTCTCATAGTACTCTCATTAAAAGGGTAAAAGGCTACCAGAGTAAAAAAAGACGTAAACTCCTATTGTGAGAGAATATTTGATTCTTGTTATGTGTGTTCAACTCTCATGTTACTCTCAAAGAGTAAAAGTATTATAAGAAGAATCATTATGAGAGTAAAAGTATCGAAGTACTCATAAAAATACTCTTTTCAGCCTAACACTCTTGTTTTGAGACCGGATGGCTGATAAAAATACCAATTCATGTCAATTCAAAATAATTGCGTCTCACCATACGTCAAAAGTAATTTTGTCAGATGTAGTGTGCTTGCGATGACAAGAGGTTTTTAAATAATTTAATGCATTTCTTTATGGAGAAAAAAGTGTAGGTATCTCTGTAGCACAAATCGTCATCGAAAACATATTCATGGTCTGGTTGGCCAGCATGGATTGGCTGGTTTTTCTACACGCAAACAAACTCACAGTCAACTCCGATGACGTCAGATTTACATATACTCTTGCGAGCAAATGTCATAACATGCGTATGCCGTAGTCTTTATATTCCTTCATTCATGTGCACACGGCAATGATATAAAAACAGAAATGCGTCTATAAATAGTACGAAACTACGACATTTCTTAATTCTTTAAAAAAACAGTTTATTTACTCTGATTCGGGAAGACAAAGCCAAATTTACTCTGGTTAAAAAGGTAAAATTCTGGGAAACAGCCAATATGCTCGCACGAGGAGAGCTAATCTCTGTTAAAAAAGCTTAATCGCTCACAAAAAGTGAATGACTCTTATTAGAAAACTATTTTTTCCGCCATTTAATTTCTTACCTCCTAGAGTTACCAACGTCACTGTATACGCATCTAGTTGATTTGCATTCGTTTGTTATAAATAAAATTAAAAAAAATATATGCCAAAAAGATTTTAAGACGAAGAAATGTTAATTTTTGTAGGATGGTAAGAGCTATATTTTGGTTCTTATTATGCCCTAAAAATAGGATATATTAGCATTTTTATTGTGAGACCGAATACATAATCGACTATGTACCTAAATGTGGACGGACATGGCTCATGAGACCGAATACATAATCGACCATGTACCTAAATGTGGACGGACATGGCTCATTCGACTCACATTTTGGACGCGATCATATCCTATTTTACTCCTTCCCCTGCTAATTGAGGTAAAAACACATTTAAAACAGAGAAAATGCGGCAACCCTTCTGCGATAAGCTTTCTTTTATAATTTATTTTTTAAATTGATTATTTTTGAGGCGCTTTGTTTTTATCGAAGTAAAATGTTAACTTTAGCAGATAAATTTTCAGTTGCACTAAGTTCTTGCATAATTAACTTCAGAAAAAATATTATTAAACTCAATAATATTTATGACAATGGTGTACCATCAAATAGCGCATCGAAAATAACAATTACTTTTAGAAGTATATCTTTTTCTCTTTTTAACTTCATGTCCTTCTGAAAAATCAAACCATTTTTTGCACACAACATGATAAAGTTGGCACGAAAATTGTTTGTTGCATGTTTCTCTCTCTTTCAAACAAGACTTACTCTTCACATCCCATAAGAAGAACTTATTGTCTTATTATGAGACCGAATAACTCTTGCAAGGAGAGTTTAAGACTTTTTATCAGATCAAATAACTCCCATAAGTGGGGCCATTTAACTCCCGTAAGACTCTCTTAAGCGCTCTCGTAGTACTCTATGAGAGGCGAATTCCAAGAGGCAAGCTCTGGAAGAATACTCTCATAAGACTCTCGTAGAGTGTTATGGGAGGAAAAATGTTAGTTGGGATACCTGCTTAGAAATTATTATGGCAACCAACAGGAAAACGAAACTTTCCAAAGATGTTATATATTTTAGGCGAAATACATCTACTAGTGTCCTTGGAATTAAGTCATATTATGTTATATAAGCATGCGATCAACTATAAAAGATTATTTAGCAAAAATCTTTCCTAATAAGAAGTAAGGATTCATTCTTTTTGCACTCTTTGTAAATGTCGATAAAATGTCGATTCGGAACACAAGGAAAAATGCCTTCATTTTCTCTCAAACGCTTAGCGGGTAAAATAATTAAAGGCACCTTAGGTCGTTATTTTTTAAATAAATTTTGTCCAATCGAATGAATAGCTTTTACAAAATAAAAAAGAAAGCTTCAAATTCACCAAGTCATAAAGAATGTTTAACGAAAAACCCTCTGTCTCAAACTTACTGATAAAAACGGAACAACAAAAACTCATACTAAATATAAGACCATATTTCGAATTCAATTTCGAAAAAACAAGCACATAATACTTTAGTACTTTTGTCTGTTCCGCATAGTGTAGTCCCACTTCCTTAATTAATTTTTCTGAGAAAATATTGCTATTCCACTCGGATCTAGATTCCTGCCTCATTTCCGCTTACTGCTCACGCATAACCTTTCGACCTTGTAATTATGTGGCACTATTCCAAACTAATGAAATTCATATCGGCAGTCTCTATCTTCATTCTTCACCTAAAAATCACAATCACTATCAAACGTAGCCTTGCCATGAAAAGAGAAGGAAAAAAAAATGAATCAAACATTTGCACGTCATCTACATGTCCTTAGCCCACATACATCTTCATTCTTCAGCCACCTCATAGTACGCCATCACTCTATGCTATGACACAAAGCAAACAATCCAAATTGCATGACAACATTACGTATGCAAAAGTCAAGGACATAGCTGATCAATCATACGGAATATGAATTTCCTTTATCGTCTTACTTCTTTTTTAGCTTTTTTTTTCTTTCTTTCCATTCAATCACCCCCCATTCTATTTTGGTTTTGTTTGATTTTATTCCATTTCGACTGTGTGAAAGTGTGGTCCTGGTTTCACAGGATAGAGAAAAGCGACATTTACATTACATCAATTGGCATAAAAAAGGACATCACAAAATTTGATGTCTATAAGGCATTATGTGTATACACACCACAAATGGAAATCCCCAGAAACAAGGTCATCTGCTTATAATGTCCTTTTTTTAACTTGTTTTATGCGTGGGTATTTGCGTCTGTGGTGTTATGCTGACACAAAAATTCACCAGGAAGTGTGAATCGCAAAAAATGCCTAGCAATTTATTTGAATTGTGTTCGAGACGAAGGATCGTATGCGATTTGCCATCATACTTTATTGCTTTCGTCTGTCTTTTTCGCCATCTTCCTCATCCGTCTTAGGATAGCATTTGGTTATATACATCCGTTTTTATCTATTTGGAATAGAAAATTTTCACGTTGCCAAAAAGTAGACAACACGCATACTAAGAAATTGAAGCAGCGAAAAAGAAAAATCCCTTGATGATTGGCACACAGGGCGTATACGCAACATTTTTTTTTCTTTGCGAGGAAGAAGAGGAAGGAAAATCGAATTTCGCTCTTTATCCATGTTCTTCGGCCTCCACAAGAAATTTGAAAAGGGTCCTTTGTGGGGTTTTCTCCAAACAAAGTAACGTTTCAAGCAAGTGTCAATAGCACTCTCAAGCTTCTCAGAAGAGTTATAGACTTCTACCAGCAATCGGCAGTTCTGAAAAGAATTCTTCATTGTCCAGGAAACTTCCAGAACATACTTGAATTTCTTTGAGTAAACGTCAATATGGTAGACGATTTCATGACAGTTGCTTACACATAAGTCGATCTAACGGATGGACCATAAGCACATTAAGGTGTACTACGTTGTTCTAAATTTGAACTAAATCTATTGACCTGAAGTATTTCTACAGAAGAACAATATTGACATTTTGTCTGATTAAGGAAAGCCCCTTAGCAAATGCAGAAATAGAAGGTTACATTGACTAACACGCAAATCGTCCTACAGATAGTTCGAGAGAAGGATACCCTCTCACATCCGAGACTGCATTAAGCACTACAAAAACGCAGAAATAGAACTTGATTCAATGCAAATTAGTTTAGTCTCGGTTAAATTAAAAAATGACATTACTCCCCTCTTCGACTCACTAGGGTCAAATTTAATCATCGCTCAAAGAGCAATTCAACAACTCTTCAAAAAAAGTACGAAAGGTGGTGTAGTTTTCTTATCGACCGTAAAGCCAATTATTAATGGCCAAGAGACAAAAATAAAATCCGTGGCCTCGTCTTATAAAGCGGTAATCTCGTACCTATTCAGAACGCTGCGTTGAACAAGACTTTTTTTCGAGGACCACATTTGCGAAGAGAGAAAAAACGAGAGAAGCAACGTGTACTTCAAGACTATAAAAGTCGCCAGACTACTGTTAACCTTAAGAGTTTTAATGCCGATGAAGGGCCGACTTACTCACTTTGAAAATCCGTAAAGTCCATTAATGCGCCTATTGTACACTCAGCCACCATTGGGAAAAGCCAACGGTGACTTGGTAAGGTGAGCCAAAAAAGGAGATCTAGTTGCAGAACATAGAAGTTGGCCCTGGCTCACCTCGAGCTGTTGCGCCACTCTATTTGTTTATTTATTTAGTTGCAGAACATAAGTTCCCCCATCAAACTTTTTGATGGGTAAGCGTTGGTCGACGATCTTTATTCACATGCGGTTCTAGATAATTTTAGAATAAAAACCCTACTCAGCAAATCTGAGTTTTGTCAAACTATCAGAAATTTGAAAAATTAAGAAGCCACAGACTTCAAGACAATAAGTTGGTATTGCCACGTTCAAAGGAAAGATCCTACGAGCCTCGTCAAAAAGGCAATGCAAATCAACATTCCAACACAATCGCGAAAGAGAGAAAGGCCTAAGCTTTCATGGATAGCACAAATGGAACGACAACAGCTTTTTTTTGGCCTCAGTGACGAAGAGATCCAAAACCGGGAGGCAACCGGCATAATCTGAGGGCAAATCGGCGAAGCCCACAAGCGGACCATTAGAAATGCGGTGGAGTGGGAGTTATTGGCAAATTTCTTAAGGAGCTACCGAAGAAAACGTTGGTCAAGCTACTCTGCATCATAAACATCTCCAAGAATTTTGTACTTTCCAAGCAAAGTGGCCAAAGTTTTAATGCTTTCGAAAGGAGGAAAAATTCAAAATCATACAGACTTATTTCGTTAATGCCTATAATCTCTAAAGTATTTTTAGAAACTGCTGATAAGTTGTTGAGAAACCGCACTTTTCCCGACGTAGCCAGTCTTCGACAAAGTATGGCACGAATGCCTGAAATATAAGTAACGGCTGACCTAACCAGAAAAACTCTACTTTATCTATTGAAGACTTACCTTGAAGACGGGTTTTTTCAAGTTAACTACGAAAATGAGAGCTCGGAATTCAAAGAAATAATTCCCGCGAATGTCCGTCAAGGAATTGCTCTCAGCCCAATATTATTTTCGCTTTATACTAGAGACATACCTTTATAATCCATCACTTCAGATCATCACCTCGCGTCCAAAAGAAAAATAAGAAGAGGAACTAGAGACATAACTTACGATGAGGAAAATGAGTTTGCTGGTGACTCTGGGAACAGGAAATCTTCAACATTTTAGAGTTGGTAAGTAGTTTTAACTAGGTTAAGTCAGCGCAAGCATCCCTTACTCAAATGGTCGCAAAACTTAAATGGAAGCCAAACGTTAAAAAGAAACGTGAAGATCTCGAAATCAGGCTACGCGAAATTAATTGGCTTATAAGAACTCCTGTATAAGCAATAGTGCTTAACGTTTATTAGAAATAGGTATGGTGTATAACTTTGTGATTGTACTAAACTTAGCAATATAACTTCTTTAAAAACTATTTAATAGCAATCTATACCGAGTTCTAAGAATCGCAATTGTGACTGATGAGGCAACAAACTTTTCTCGCAAACTTCCAACTCGTCTTCGCGAATATTGCAACCACAAAATAATTTGAGCTCTGGATCAGACAAATCTTCCGCTTCGATAACATTGAACGAGACTATTGGATCTAGCGGCGTCATTAGACCGAAACCGTATGTATGTATAATGGAGGTATCATGGGTGCTTTCGTCGGAAGGCAGCCTGCCAAACGCGATTACTACGCTGAAACTTTAACTAAAACATAGTTGAAGGAAACATAGTTGTAGTCTGACAGAAAACGGGATGTTTTTTAATGAGTAAGAATCTGACACCATGAGAATGAGCAGGTTTTTACACTTTTGCGAATGAGCGAATGAATTAAAAAGCGAAAAATTACAACAATTTACAATTCTACAAAGATTATAATAATGGCTAGTCAGGATGTTCGCCTGGTAGCGTTTGGAATGATTATAGGACTAGGCATTGTTATTATGTTTGTAGAATCGTAAATTGTTGTAATTTTTCACTTTTCAATTTAATTTTATATGGCTTTGCCATAGGAGCCGCTCCCCATTATAAGCAATACGTTCGGTTAACTTTTTAATTAGATTTAATTAATTTTTGAAAAAATATAATAATAAAAAAAATAATAATGGGCCGAGAACGCTTCCTTGCGGGACGTCGGCATTTATCTCTTTGAATTCCGAGTACTCATTTTCGTACCTTATGCGAAAGATTCTGTCTTTTAGGTAAGACTCTAAGATTCTATAGAGTTTTTCTGGTATGCTAAGCCTTAACTTGTACTTCAAGCCTTCGTGCCACACCTTGTCGAAGGCTTGCGATACGTCGAGAAAAGCGCTAGTACATATCTTTTTCGCTTCCAGAGCTTTTTCGATTTCGTTTTTTTCTAAATCCGAATTGGTGATCCGGAATCAATCGTCTTTCTTCGATGATTGGTTGCAACCTTTTAAGCAACAGTTTCTCGAATACCTTCGGCAGTAGCGAAAAAGGTCTGTATGACTTTTTGTCGTTCGAACATTTTCCTGGTTTCAGAACCATTATGACCTCGGCCACTTTCCATTGCCTTGGAACGTATAAAATTCTCATGGAGGCGTTAATGATATAGAGTAGCTTGACCGAAGCTTTTTTCGGTAGCTCCTTTAGAATTTCGCTAGTAATTAAGTCGTAGCCAGGGGCTTTGTTGTTTTTCAGATTATTTATCGTTTGACGAAGTTCAGCCAATGACACGGTTTTTATTCTATAATTATCTTGTACCGCATAGGGATTGAGCTCCTCGACCAAAGGTTCCCTTGTCAAACGGTTTGAATGTTTCTTCTAGGTAATCTGCAAATAAATCCGCTTTTTCTTTGTCTTCTATTTATGGATCTATAGAGAGATGTAAAACATATATTTATCTAGTGTGAGATCTTTTTAGAGTTTATTAAACAGTTGCGATCATTATTCTTTGTTTGGGTAATCTTAATGTATATGATATTGAAGGTTGCTGAATATGAGGGTTGCATTAAAAGATTTGCTTTCAGGCGATTTAAGAATACGGTTAAACTTTAATCAATCGGTTTTTTACTGCAGTTTCCTGCATAATTTTTCTTCCGGACAATGACCCCAATATATCGTACAAAGCTTTTAGTCAACGCCTTAATAATACTCTGCAGTAGTTTGTTCCTAGAAAGCAAATTAAGCTTAATTAAAATCCTCCTTGGTTCAATAAAGTATTATTTATTTTATTGCCAAGTAAATATTTTTGGTCCTTTATAAATACAAACCGTAAGTGTCTTAAAAACCGTAAAGCCTCCCAAAATAAATGCTGTATAAGCAGGAGTCATCCGCAATACCGCGAATATTTGAAACTTTTTTTGTGGATTACTTCAAATCCGTTTATAAACAATAAACACAAAACATCTTGAAGGTGTTTACTCTTCGAATCATGTTAACATAGGAAACCTGCAGTTAACCCCATTAGATGTTTTTCGTGCCTTAATAAACTTGGATGTCAAAAAACGTGTTGTTCCAGATGCAATATCTCCCAAATTTTTGAAAGAGTGCCCATCGGCCTTTTCCACTCTTTGCCACCATTAAGAATCATACTTAATGGCATTGCAACACTTCTCTGAGGACTGGTGACTTTCTAAGTAAGTGGAATTTATCCTTTTTACACAAGGATATTCGTTATCCTTTTTTATTCAAGGTTGGTTCTCAGCGGAAAGTCAATCGATCGGTGGTATCCTGTTTGATCCTTTTAATTTTACTTCGGATGTTCCACAAGGAAGCCACATTGGCTCATTGTTTTTTGTTCTTTTTGTTAACAATGTTCCATTTTGTATTCGTAATTCATTAAGTCTTCATTCGCCAATGACTTAAAAATATATTCTTCTATAAAAACCATCCAAGATTGTTTGCTTTTACAAGATGATCTCAATAGTCTAGCTAAATGGTACCAAAATAACCTTCTTGTCTCAACTTAAATGTCTCAAAATGTCCAAGGCTTACATGTGTGAGATGCTTAAATTCAATATCGTTCAAGTACCAAATTATTTTGAATTTCCAAAATTTTACCATTTGCATAAACAATTCCTATTGCACTTGGGTAGTTATAAGGGTGTATTGATTTTCAATCAAGTAAGATGAAAAATTGGTGTTTACCCTAGTTCCTAACCAGGTCTGTTTCGATCGACAATCTTGGCTGATACTCATCAGTGGCAAACACCAAGATTGCCTTCCCATACACACACTTAAAACTTAGGGTTAGAAAATGTTTGTCTAAAAAATGAGCTGGGTTTCATGCTAAACACTCAGCTCTCCTTTGATTACCATGTCGACTACGTTGTGGCTTAAAAGTTATGAGTTATGAGATGACCTTAAACGCGTTGTCAAAGGGAACATTTATTTGTCATTCCTTATTTCCCAACTGTGTGTTGATAGTTTTTAAAAGTTCAATTTCATTAATTGCTTTTCATGTTAATTTTGTTAATATTTGTTAATATTTATAATACAATATAATTTGTTTATATATTCTCTTTGTGAATTTTCTATTTTCTATTTCTAAGAAAAGAACCAAAATTAAGCTTACGGGTGTAAAAAAAAATTGAGAACTTCACAACTTTTGAACTTTATTTTGAAATTTCTTTTCAATCTTCATTTACAATCTCCATCTGACTGGAAACAGAACATGACGGTACGGTATATTACCTCTTTCCAATGTATTTTTTGACAGTGAGAAAATGTTCAACACAATTTTCACCTCCAAACCATTCCGAAAAAGCTTTAAGGGTCTATTGCAGCAAGAGTAGATAGAATTTTTTTCAACAGCAAGTGCTTACGAGAGATGAGCGTACATATAATTGTTATGTTAAGTCGCGTTCAGTAGCATCCCTTTTTTGCGTTCCCATTTTTTAAAGGACTTTATTGTACCAAATTTCATCTTTCTGCGACTCACCGTCCAAAAGTTACAACAGGTGCAGAAGGACAGACAGGTGGAGAAACAACAAAGCGACCGCTAAAAACGGACCGCTAAAAATTCATCGTTATGAAGTCAGCAATTAATATTTCTTGAACGAAGTGTTTTCAGCAGCAGCTTTTTAGATTCTTCTCAGAGTTTTTGAGGCTCCTTTCGCCACCGTATTTTTAATTGATAGCCAGGTTTGCGGATAAGATCAGTTTTAGAATATAAATATGCTCCAGAGCTAATTTTGCAAACGTATTTTTAACTAGATACATTTATCAATCCTAATCTATTTTATAAGGAATCTCAAAACGGACTCCATTTTAAAGTAAAGTAGGTAGGCCCGCAACTTTAAAGCAGTGAAGTGAAGACCTACGCACTGCAACGAATAGGATAATACCCTTAACATATGGTTTGATCTCGCCAAAACTTCAGGCATAACCTCCGAATGCAGCAATTCAGCGAAAAGACCGCCGTTATAGCAGCTTAATGAAACTGTTGCAATGGTTTGAGAAAACTTCTAAGTATGTTCAGTGTCAAAAAACTTTCACACTTTTAAGAATTTTACTTTTCAATAACATTTTAATGACCTGAAATGTGAGTATTTAAGATAAACTTTCTGATCAGGGGCAAAAAGTGCAGCAAGCACCCTCATTTCGAAATGCGTATCAGGAAATATAACACTGCAGGACCTCACGATCTGAGCCATTTTGCAGCCAATTTTTCATCTAAATTCTAGGCGACTCCATGAAAGCTTCAAAATAAAATTGTGATTTCAAGGTTTTTCATTCAGGCACGAAGTTATAATCACTTCAGATGGATTATAACCCTCCCACTCTACTGCATTCCTAATGGTCCGCTTGTGGGGTACGCCGATTTGACCTCAGAATATACCGGCAGGCCACCCGGTTTTGGGTCTCTTCGTCACTGAGGCCAAATAAATGCTGTTGTCGTTGCTTTTGTGTGATCCACGAATGTTTAGGCCTTCCTCTCCTTCGCGATTGCGCTTGAATGAAGATTGACATTGCCTTTTTGACGGGGTTCGTAGGATTTCTTCTTTGAACGTAGCAATACCAACTGAGCCTGTCGTGCTCCATTTTTCTGGAGATATGTTTTTTACATGGAGGCTTCCTCGGATCTTCGTACTTCGTATTCTATCTCGCTTTGATACCCTGCTGTCATGCGAAGCGTCTTCATCTCAGCTGGCGTTAATTTGCTCTCATATTTCTTATACTCTGTCCAACATTTTGAACCATATGTAAGCGCCGAACGCACAACTGCGGTGTAGAGCTTTCCTTTCAGCTTTGGGGGCATTTTTCGGTCACAGAAGATGGCGGAATTTTCTCGCCACTTCATCCACCCCACACTTACGTGATGATTGATGTCGTCATCGCAGTTTGCTTTGCTATTGATCATAGATCTCAGGTACTTGAACTTTTCACACTTGGGAAGCACCTTTCCAATCAATTTAATATCTGGAATTGGTTCAAGTGGGTCAGAGAATGGGCAGCTCAGGTACTCTGTCTTCTTTTGGCTAATACGATACCCACTCCCTTCTAAAACATCCACCCATATATCAAGTGCTCGCTGCAGATATATATGATCTTCACTTATGATAGCCCCATCGTCAGCGAAGAATATTTGATGCACTTTCCTTCAAGCAGATAATCAAGGACTACAATGAAAACAAAGGACTTAGGATGCTTCCCTAATGTACACCGACTTTAATTGAGAACTCTTCAGCGACTCCGGAAGGACATCTTACTCTTGTCTTTGCTCCATCATACATGTCCATGATCATCCGCACGTAGGCTTCTGAAACTCCTCGTTTTCTTAGCGCCACCCACATCAGATCTCGTGGTAGTCTATCGAAACCTTTTTCAAAATTAACCAGCAGCATATGCAGATCTTTAAGGGCCTCCCGATGTTTTTCGATTATGATCCTTATGCTTTGGATTGCATCAGTGGTTGATTTGCCCGTGACAAACCCACACTGGTCCTCAGATAGCCTTATAATTTTTCGTAGTCGACTATATAGTACCCGCTCGACGATCTTCATTGTGGGAGATATCAGCTTGATAGAACGGTAATTGTCACAGCTTCGTGTATTACCTTTTCCTTTAAACAAAGGAAGGAGATAAGTTTCCTTCCACTGATTAGGCATTGGATCCCCTCTTATTAGTTTGGAGGTGAAGGTCGTGAGCCATCTGGACCCGCTGTCTCCTATTTTCTTCCAGAACTCTGAGGGTATCTGATCTGGCCCAACCGCTTTTTGCTTTTTGGAGTACTTAACCGCCTTCCTTACCTCGTCGACTGTGATGTCTGGTACTTCTTCTCGGTTAGGAGTAGTCTCTTCTGGAAAGTGGTGCCTGGGAAACTGTTCGATCAAAAGTCCCTCACAATACTGCCGCCACCTGTGAAGAATTTTGTCGCCATCCACAAGAAGCTGTCCCTGAGCATTGTTGATGAACTTTGGCGAACGAATCTCCTGGGCGTTTCTCCTCCTCTGAGCGGCAATTTTGAAGATTTTAGCCCCTTTATTCAAGGTGTTTTATCGAAGATCCTGTGTGGCCTGATATGTATTAGCAGTGGAAGAGGAAATTTCCTCCAATTCCTGATACAGGCTCTCCGTTCTCTTTGCTTAAACCTGGGCGCACTTCTTCTTAGCTAGACTCTTGAGGTGTCTTTATTTCATTTCCAGACGAAGCAGTTCATCTGTTGTTCGAGGAGCACTTCTTTCATGCCTTGAATGCCTCTTTCTTTTCACTGATCACTAGCTTCACCTCATCTGACCACTACCATGTTTCATTGACCTGTTTGCGGTGGCCTTTTGAAGTCCCTAGGAGTGATTTGGCCTTCTCTATGCACGTTCGCTGTAGGTCATCCCATATTTCTTGTGCTCTGCACTCATCACTTTACAATCTTTGACCCGCGGTTTTATTGAACTGTGAACCAAATGATAGTCAATCTGGGTCTCATTCCCACCGCTGCTATAAGTGATCAGGTGAACCAGAAGAGTTCCTAGTGCCAAACCCCAGTCCACCATGGCAGTCTTCATAGTCCTCGTTAGATTTCCCGACATGTCCGTTCATGAGATTATGAAAATCTATCCATAATGCATCATTCTCCCCTCTGCTCATATTCAACTTGGGGAGCATATGCACTAACGATGTTCCACATCTCACCTCGCATCACCAGCTTGAGAGATATCAACCGGTCGCTTGGCTTTGAAATATTCAGGATACCATAAAGTAGCTCTACCGCAAGGATAATACCGATTCCGTTCCTACCTTGTTTAGTTCCGTAGTAGTACATCTTGTAAGCTTTTGTCTTTACATCCAAGAAACGAGCCCGATTTCCGGTGTTCCGCCATTTCGTCTCTTGGGCACACAAGATGTCCACTCGCCTTCTAACCATCATCATCATCAACATTCCAACATTCTTTATTTTGTATGTAAGTAATTTAAAACCAAAAGGTACATTTTGAACTTCAAAGTATAAAAAATAAAAGTTTGAAAATAAATCGAATTTTGAAAAACGCACCATTTTGTGCGTAGCGTTCTATCACCTCAGTAGAATTGAAATGAATATAGCAAGTCAGTCACAGAGGAACCTTCAAAATTAATCCCAATTTAGAATTTTGATATTCTGCTTCTTGGAAAGCCATTGGCAGACTGTGCATACCTCCACAACTCTGTCTGCCAATGATCATAAATACAACGTCAGACCCCTTAAAGTCTTTACTCAATATTGATTTTGAATTTATTTTAACAGTTTTATTTTAGACTCGTCTGGGTATAAAATATGTTGTGAAAAAATTCTTTTACCACTAGGGTAGGAGCTTAGAGAATTCAGTTCGTGGGCAAAAATAATCTAAATGGGAAATTTTGCAATTCTATTTTTTTTTATTTGGATTATATGATTTGGAAAATTAATTTCTTCTCCGCGACGCGCACCGACAACTGGTCAGGCTTACAGAAATAGCACAGTTTCCAGTGTTTTCATCGCCTTCGGTCTGTGTAACAAACAAAAGTAGGTCCTGCGATAAAATAAATGAAAGCAAAAAAAAAGCCATTCCACTTTTTTTCTCTTTTAAGCACTGTTGTCGAATTCATTTCGAATTTTATTTCTCATCCAGCACTTGCATGAAGGATTTCTGGTTCATGGAAAATTAATACGACTTTAGAGCTTTATGAAAAAAAAAACACTTAAATCGGAAGGTATCCTTTTCTGTAGGCTGGAAACATTTTTTTTATTGAAATCAGTCAAGGACTGTTGAAACAATTTCGGGTTTGTTGTCCTTCAGATTATAATCGTGATTATGGTGATAATTATTGAGATTCGGGTAAAAAATGTAATTTTTTTGCATTTAACGATCTTTTCGGGGGGTTTTATTGCAATTAATCTGAAAATTTTTTAATGGATGTAATCATTGTAGATTGAGTGGGGATTTTGAATTATTTGGCGACTGCGAAATTTGTCCCGCGGGTACACATTGAATCTGCAAGGCGATTTTTTCTGTATTTTATTAAAAATTTTATGAATTAAAAGAACTGCCTTTGTTTTTAGCGGTCCGTCTAGAAATGGAAAAAGAACCTCTTGTGGTATCGCTACGTTGTCCGTCCGTCCGTCCAATCGCTTTATAATGTCTGAACGGTAAGTCGTAGAAAGACAAAGTTTGGTGTGCGTATAAACTGCGGAAATAGTCAGAGAATCCAAAGAGGGAATTTTTTTAAAGCACAAAAAACGGTTTAATTACAGTTTGAAATTTCATGTGAAAATGGACTTAATGTTTTTTAGTGTTTTTTTCAAGAAGTTTAGTAGGCAAGAACTAGAAAAACGAAACTTAGGTTCAAGAAGTACTAAGCTTTAATTAAAAATAAAACTTTTCGAAAATATCAAAGCGTTTTTGAGAGATGAGTCGAAAACGCATGACGTTTTTCAAAATGTTGGAGGCCATAACTTTTGAACGGCTTATCGCTCAAAATCAATATTGAACACACGTATAAAGAAACTCAAAGTAAGCCAAGTGCTTAGGTCATATTTTTCAAAAACAGTTTGAGTACTGTAAAAAAATAAATAAATAAATAAATAAAATTATAGCGGATTTTAAAATTTCAAAATCTTCTGAGATTTTACTGAAAAACATAAAAGCATTTTCAAAAACAATTTTTTTTAAGTCTACTAGTAGCTTAACGGTATAAGCAATCAATTTTCAGATTCGGTAAAGGTACAAAGCTTAAAAAAGAAGGAAGGCTGCGTAACCTAAGTTTTTAGAAGCCTATTTGAAAAACGAAATAAAAAAGGAGCTTGTTTTACCGTTTGCGCATAAGCCGGTTTCCATAGAACTAAAAAAAAGCATCCAAGGCTAGTGCTGCTGGTTGCGCTATTGGAAAAAAGTCTAACAGGAACTGGAAAAAACATTAAAATATGTGTTTTATGGATTTGAAATTTAAAAAATTATAAAAAAGGTCAAAACAACGCATTTCTCCCCCTCTGTCTCCCAAACGGTATAAAGCATAATTTTTAAATTAACACCGGGCATAGTCCATCTTCTTAAATTTTATACAAAACTATAGCAGACTTCGAATATTCAAAAACTTCGAAGATTTAACTGAAAAACTTTTTCGAAAACTTTTTTTTAAAGATTTCTAGTTCCTTAACGGTTATGACCACCTTGTTTAAATTTGGCTGAAGTATGTAATGCTTGTAAGCAATGCATTAAAAACGTTTCAAAATATTCGACCCTAAGTTTTTAAGCCCTTTCAAATAAGCGAAATAAAAAAGAGCATATTTTTACCGTTTTCTCAGAAATCCATGTCCGCAGAATTAATAAAAGTGGCAAATGCTAGCACAAGTGGTTGTAAAATTGATCACAAAGTCTAACAATAATTAAAAATAATCGAAACTGTTTTTGGCGTTTTAAATTATAAAAATCCTAAAAGAGGCCAAGAAAGAGTGTGTCCTTCCATCTATTTTCGTAACGGTAAAGCTTTTTGCCAGCCTTTTTTTACAGTATCGAAGCCCAATATAAAATCTCCCACTATAAGAAGAGTGGGAAACAGTACAGAACCCAACAGGAACACTACGAAAAAAGTATATTACAGACTGTAAAATATATCCAGAAATAATTTTTATAAATAAATAGAATGTTACACAACCTGCGCAATATAGATGAGTATAACCTTCAACAAAAGTTGAAAGACCGCTCCGCGTATGTCTTCATACTTGACGATCTTTTTTTTCTTATTAAATGCATTTTGTAATTTCTCGCAGCCAACGAGTGAATGGTTAATTTTGATAGATGATTCGAAAAATTCATATTTTATTACAAACCAAAATGTAAGGAAATATATAAAGGGCAGATGGCCGGTATTATCCTTAAAAGAGGTAAGAATATGAGAAATGAAACGTGAAAAACCTGCATTTTTAACCACAAACTCAACTCAAAAAATAATGCCTTTACCATTTATTTGAACGGCTTAAAAACAGAATGTCATATTCCAAACGATAGCAACAATTTGATTGCAACAAAATATTTCAGACGTCAAAACAGAAGTGGAAAAAGCTATTGAAACAAATATATGAACATAAGGGCTTCTTTTTATGCTGCTATAAAGCAGATGCACCTTTTTCAAGGAACCATATTGCCATACTTGTCAAAGATACTGAACTTATTTTCATTTAACTAATTAAGTCGTTCCATCATTACCATCTAGCACCCTCCAGGATGTGGGACGATACTGTGTCCATCGCATATTTAAATTAAGCCCTATCTAGCGACGAACTGCAGTCAAAAGAGAGTACCAATTTGATGAATTCCCTTAAGGAGATGCGATACTTTCCATTCTCCTTTGCAGTGGCATTTTATTTTATTTTTTTTTATTCGTTATCTCGTTACTCAAAAGAAAATCACTAGTTAATTAGATTGAATACTTTGCAAGGATAATGTTTGCTTTTGCATTCATACTACTATCGACTGTATTTTTTTTTTCATAAATTTCTGCTGTCGTATTGAAAGGAAATATTTTTCTAATTTTCTTTGATAAATAAATAAAAAATACCACAAAAAGTCACCACAATCTCCTTATACTCCGCGCATTTCGGTTGCACTTCCTTGTGGACTTATTTTTTTTTTTTCAATTTAATTAAAAACTTGTAGAAACAATATAAGTTATGCCAGCTCCTGCATGTAAGACCTTCAAGGATTTCATTTAGAGGAAAGAAAAACAAAGAGGTTCCATCACTTGGGAATCTTTAGAGAGGCTCGTTAATGCCACAGGGGACACATTTGGCACCCTAATTCGCTTTGGTTTTGTCTTTTTCGTCATGAATATTTTATTAACCAGCACTTTTTTTTGTATTTTACTTACTTCGTTAATATGGTAAGGACAAAATGTTTGTTCTTGTTTTCGAATAAGTTAGGAGAGATAAAAAACTTTTCGGCAAGTTCTACGTGAGGGCTTATATTCTGCTTTCTACCTGGCCCACGTGATTTTCAACAGAAAAGAAAAATAACAGAATGCGGGGACGTGTCTTATTTATGGTGGCAAAACTTTGTGCCTAAAAGATAAAAATTATTTCGAAGCGAAATCCTTACAATGGCAACAGTTGTGATTTAAAATTAACGGACGGTGGAAAAGAGTAGATACTTTAGATCAGTTTAGTTGGTTTTAAAAAAGTTGAAAGGGAATTTATTTTTAATGATCGTGCTTCCTCAGCATGACGTTTTGTGTGAGTCTTTTTTACTGCTCGGAAAGTACTCAAGGAATGCGTTGTTGTCAAATTTTGTTTATCCTTAATTTATGTCTGGAATTGAGAGTAGCATCACCCGCTCAAAGTCATTTTCTTATTGTGCTGTTCCACCCAAAGGGGGCGATTTTTCGTTCACATTGTACATACAGCCTTGAATGAAAAAAAATCCTGAATATGTCATTCCCATGTCACCGAACTTTACACAAAGTCAAGGTAGCAACGCTAAGCAACAAAGTGCAAAATAGGAGAGAAAAAGATTAAGGAAATCCAGGGAGAATTCACATTTTTACAAAACCTCTCTCCAAGGTTTTGCTGTTGCCACAGCCCTGCCGTACCCAGCACTTCTTCAGGGATTAGCTTCACCTTTTCCCTTAAAAAATAAAAGTAAAAACCTTGAGGAGAAACGATTGTCCTAGCCATGAGCGAAAAAAACACATTAAGATTGCATCTACAATTTTGGAGGTTTTCACACATCCTTTCGCCCTATTTTCATTATCTGCTTGGTCACCAAGGCTCCTCTAAAAGATTGCACATCTCCCACAAGTCGGAATGAAAGTCATTGTGGCATTATAATGGAAAACAGCGAATACGAGAATGTTTTTCATTCGAGGACTCTTTTATATTTAATTCGTTAATTTCTTGAAATGGATTTGCATAATTAAGAGAGCGACCCTGGATGCCCTGCGGCATATAAGGGTGAATATCTTGAACAAGGCACCGGGGACAACTGCATTGTTTTCATTAAGGTGGTAATTGAGATATGCTGCACATTACATAAAGTGTTCTGTAGGTGGAACGATGCAAGCACAACAGATTTTCTTTGTACAGGAAAAAGTTTTTTTTTTTATAATTTAATTATTACCGGCCACAGAGGACTTCACTGCTATAGGCGTGACTGATGCAAATGGAATGTGCATCAACTTTAATAGGACTAATAAGATGAAAGTGGTTGCTAATTAAATGCAATGAATTTGAAATGTGATTAAGGACGAGTTGAGGGGTTGGGCTAATTGATAGGCACGTCAAATGCAAAATAAATGAATTCCGAAAGTTTAAAGGGATCAGTGTTGTTTAAGTTCGTCCACTACTCATGATTTATTAATGTTAGCAGTGTTGTTTCTATAGCAAAGTGAATAATGGTCGGACAGCTTTTGACCTAGCTTAAATGATGGGCTGAAAAAGGGTGGATAGGTAGGTGGACCACTTGGACGAAAAGTTAGTAACGTGTTAAATTTTAAAGCATTTCTGGTTCAGGGTCACACACTAATTATATTACGCAAAACTTTTATTATTATAATACAAAATATATAACAATGGGTATAATTTTGTTATAAATGAAACAAATAAAGAATGAATTAAAATAAAAGTTGCCTCTTTTATCTTCGTTTTTATACCCCATCCCATGGGATAGGAGGTATATTAAGTTTGTCACATAGCTCACCGTATTCTGAATCGAATAAGCCATGTCCGTCCGTCCGTCCGTCCGTCCGTCTGTATTGCACATGTTTTTAGGCCTTAAATTTTGAGCTAGGGTGCTGAGACTTCGTACGTAAGGTTCGCGTCATGCGAAGCAGTACAAGTGTAAAAATTTTTGAAATCCGCTCAAAGACCACCGCTCAAACTACCTCCAGAATTTTCAAAACGGTAAGCCGTTCTAAAAGGCTGAAATTTAAAATTTTGCATCTCCTAATAAATTTAAGACACAAAAAAGAGAAATTTAATCGGTAAATCTCTTCTAGTTTAATCTCATCTATTTTAATAGTAAATTTTCAAATGCAGTTTACCCAATATTTTTGCTCAAAATTAAAAAAAAAATGCTTAATATTTTATGTAGAAAATGCTTAGTTCTACATTTGGTCATACAAAACTTTGGGCCACGCCCATATTTGGAGGCAGAATTGAAGAAAAACCTAAAATTTGCCTGAAAAACTTAATTTCGACTAGCCTTGAGCCTAATTTAGGAAAGCATGAAACAAAAAAAGTAGCAGGTTAGGTAAACTAGACTTCAGTCCAGATTTCGGTTATATAAAGTTTTTAGCCACGCCCCCTTTTAAGGGTCGATTTTTCAAAAATATTTAATTTGGACCAAAAAATTGCATTTTTACGTACATTTAAGTGTAACTTGGTTTCTCATTAGGGGCGGTTGGACCACGCTCCTTTTCGAAGTTTGCATTACTTATAAAATGTCAAAAAATAACCATGTCATCAGCATTTTACAATGTAGGATAGGATAGGGTATTCAACGGTCCGTTTTACGGACTGTAACTTCTGCGTACACACTGTAGCACTTACTCACTGGTTACATGTTAAAAACAGTTTTGAAACTACTTAAGAGTAAAAATTGATGTAAGCCTTTCTTTTTATACCCTCCTACTCCAGGGTAACGAAAGTAAAATATATAGTTTGTGACGCAGTGAAGTCAGTATGCCAAAACATCTTTTTTTAAATACTTTAATCACATAAAATTGATGTTACAATTCGCGAAAGTTTAAAAAATGCGGGAGGTCAACGTTAATTTAAAAACCACCTTTCTGAAAATTTCGAATAAGCAATCAAGATGTGGTAACAAACCGGTTCCGGTGGTAGGTTTTACGAAACTGATCTGTATGAAAGACTTCCAAAGTACAGAACCAACGCAGGGAAACCTTTGGCGGTGTAAGCAGAAGCTAGAGAAGAATTCTCACATGGGAATTCTCGAAAGGCATCGAAAGGTGCGAAAAGGGCTGATTTTATCTTCGTATGGTTTTCATTTGAAAGACGTGTATCGTCCTTGGTTTTCACTCTTTGTATGTAAGCTTTCAAGAAAAAGAAAACGCACTGAGGTCTTTTCAAGAAGGTATTTTTTATTGTTCGACTGCTGATTGACAACTGACTTTGTCTAGCTCTATCATATATTTATAGACTAAGCTTCAAACGGGTGTATTGTCTTCGGTTAGATCATTCGATCGGGATAAAGTGGAGTGAGCTAGCAGTAGTGTTTTTTTTTTGTATTTGAACTTGATTTAAGACTTTATGTACAAATTATGTATACTAAGAGTACAGTGGTGCTCAAAAGATAAACACTTATATCTAAATACAAATTTTATTACAAATGTCCTACATGTACGACATTTAACTTCTTCCTCTGGGGCGGTGATCTGTAATCTTAGTTCAACCTTTCGCCGAACTAAGGCGTTCATGCCTTTTTTTCATGCCTGTTCCTTCGCTGTGCTGACAACCTTTTTGGAAGTTCTTCGCGCCTTTGTGTACCAGGCTCAGGAAGTTGAGTTCCTTCATTGATTCCACACAATGTAGGCAATTTTTTTCTCTCCGATGGCTTTTTGAACTCCAGATGTCCCAATCTATGCAGATGTTTTCTCACAGCCCCCCGTCACACTAAGCCGCTTCACTCCACCAGCATTTCTTCCAGAGGGTTCTTCCAGAGGACTGCCGATATAAGCACTGCCATTCTTCGTCCTGATTTAACAGTAAGATGGAATGCGGACGTGCCCTGCAAATCGTTCTCTTTAATCAGAGTCATCATCCAGTAACCTCTTTCACCATATGCGGGTCACCATTCTTGGCTTTTTCCTGGGTGGCAAGAGAATACCTACTGTCGCAGAAATGCAATTTGCACAACACTATTATGGTGACCAATTGACAGCTCAGCTCCTCTCAAAACGGGAATAAAACAAATAATTTTAATACCCGACCGAGGGTATATTTCTTTTAATGCATAGTTTGTAACACAGTGAAATAATCACCGTAGACCCCAAAGACCTTTTAAAGACATAATCGAGACCGACAGGTGAGTCGAATAAGCCATGTCCGTCCGTCCGTCTGTCCATGTGTCCGTGTGTCCGTATGTATGCAGTTTTGAGGTCTCTAATTGAGCTAGAAAACTGAAACTTGAAGGGTTGCTTGGTTCTCATTTTGTACAGACAAAGTATGAAAATTAAGAATATCCGCTCACTGCCACGCCCACAATTTGACTTGAATGTCAGACAACCTCAAATTTACATTTTAATTCAAAATGCCTCTTGGTCAAGATAGACAAAAGAAATGAACTCAAATTTTTGTGGAGATTAATATCGGCCAAAAGCCTCTAATTTAACAAAAATTGGACCTCCCCTTCTATCGACCATGCCCACTTTTAACATCTCAAATCTTTGAAAACCTGGAAATTCATTCTAAATCGAACAAAAAAAAATATGACAAATATTAAAGATATTACCATTTTCTAAGTTTGATGCATGCAAAGCATTGAGCTCCGCCCACTTTTAAGGGGCGTTTTTGGGAAAAAAAACTGTTTTTTCAAGTATTAATATTCGCTTTTAACGCTTTTTTTCATGATTCCAAAGAAATTAGAGTAAATTGATTTTAATTTTCAGCCTACGCCCTTTTTTAGGGGCGTGGCCAATACAAATAATTGACATTTTGGAGGCGTTTTTTTTGGAAAAAACTGTTTTCTTTAGAAATAATTTTCAGCTTTTTCTCATGATTCTAAAAAAATAACAACAAATTGATTTTAATTTTCAGCACCGCTCATTTTTGGAGGCGTGGCCAATACAAATAATAACATACGGTATATGAATTCGGGCGAAAAAAATTTTAGATCTGGTGTTACATGGTAAATAGGGTCGGCTATTAAGAAGTCCGTTGTAGACGAACTCTTGTATTTTTACCATTTTTACCATTTTTACCATTTACCATGGACTTTATGACAGAGTACCCAATTTTATTTTTCAGTTTTTTCTACTGTTCAGCGTTTAAAAGTTACAGGTGCAGACGCAATTGATAATGTAAAAGGTATTTGTTCCAGTTTTGGACGGACCGCTAAAAAAGATCTTGTTAGGGAACTTAATTGTGGAGGGGTCGTATTATGTGTGCTTTTTCGAAGATGCAGGTGCAAGAGTTAAAGGCAATCAATTGCTGAAAATTTGTTCCAACAACTTATCCAATAAGAAGTTATAGCTCACGTTGTGAATACCAGCCAAGTAACCAGCCAAGTTACAATACCAAGTTACCATATCAGCGATCCTAGGCCGATAGTAAAACATTGTGAAAGCAGTTTTTTTAGCCGAATTGATTTCCATCAACCAGTCCAAATAAAAGTAAGATCCACAATTACAAACCTCAATGGATAAATTTCGAAGTCCACACGTGGAAGGTGGAAATTAAGTACCATTGCCACCGATATCACCGAGTACCATAACATGTGACTAGGAAACGTTCCTTTTCACCCAAAGTTTGTCAAAGATGTCAATATGGTCAGTTATTGATTCACATTTACCAATTTCTGTAGAAGACATAATAACAATTTCTTTGGCTTCTACTACAAATACTTAACAGATAATCCTAAAAGATTCTCAGTGCTATAAAGAGGCTATTAAGAGGCTATAGGAAACTTCCTTGTCCGAATTTCCGTTTCATATGAAACCTGCAACATTATTTTATCCACTTTGCAACAGACTTTTGCTCTTTATCGCAATTTGTTGAATCTCTTTGGTTTTGTAGAAAAAAGAACTTGAAAGTAAACTTTCCCGGAAAGACTCCTCTTTTCCACATGAAATGTGTGCATACACTAAATTCGGATAAGATGAAAATAAATATAATATCTAAATGCTGTAAATATGCATGAATGCTGCAAAGCAATCTATAGAAGCTAGATGCCTACACCAACACTTAAAATAGAACTCAAAGATGGAAACCCTAGAGGACGAAAAAGAAAGATTTCCCTCGTACAGCATAAAATAGCGTTTCGGGTGGGAAGAATGAGGCCCGCCCTAATCCCAATACACTGTTGGAAGAAGTGTACAAATTCAACTATACTTGAGACCTTTAAGCTAATTTTTTTTTTTTTTTCAAGCTAGTCCGCTTCTTCGTCCTTGGCTGAAAAGAACCATGTGTGCGTGTGCTCGCGTCCACCCCCCACATACCATAAATCGCATTTACTTGGTCTATTTGAGGATTCTAATGGTGTTTGCTTTGCAAGATGAGAGAAAATACATTTCGAATAAGGAACTTTTGGTGCAAAACACTCAAGTGCAGTATGTTTAGAGATTATCCTTTCCTGAAGATTACAAGTGAATTTGGTAGATTAACATTTACTTCTTAATGTGTAAGCATTAGTTTTAAAGAATACAACCGCACAAAACACATATAGGCGCCAATGCACTAAACCTTCAACTTTTTCTAAACTCAAACTATAGGGCTTCAAGATATCTACAACATGCTTAATTTACCAGTCCGCACTGCGAATGTTTCTGCAAAGAGCTGCAGCGTATAACTTTCTACTTGATTGAAACATTCTCTCTCGGTTTGAATACAAAACTTGTACGTTGCTCCAGCAACCTGAGTATTTTAATCCTGACAAATTTCCTGCTAAATCTGTCGTCCCCTTTTAGTCGCTGCTCTGCGGAACCTTCAGACCTTCTGAATCCTGATATGCCGCAATGCATGTAGGTACTCCATTTGAATGACGAAAGAAAAACGTCCGAGTCTCGTCTAGTATATTTTAACTTGTGAATTTTTAATACCTTGAGAGAGGGTAAAATTTTCTACACGGGTTGCAGTGCAGTACACTCTTAGCCGACATAAGCTGGGAAGTTTGGATAAAAACACACACAATCTACATGTATATTGTAGGTATGTGATGAGCGGTTGCAAAAGCTTACAGGATTCACAACGATCTAAACGAATTATCGTTGTTACCCAATGCCCAACGATTTCGTTCTCGTTAAAATACTTTTACTCCTGGATATCCTGATACATTTTCATGTGACGGTGGCCAAATCGAAGATCCTCGGTGAACTCAGCCAGACAAATTGTGACATAGACAACGCTCTGTATAGACAGGAATAATGTTTCTTTGTCCAATATATATGGTATTGCATGCGTGTCCTTGTAGTGTTTTCTGTGTATTTTTTTTTGTTCTTTTATAGAGAGTTGGAAACGTTTTCATTTTTTTACTACTCTCCCGGACTTCAAATGTCTGCTTGCTGTGCACGCTGATTTAAGGAATCAATGTCGGTGCTAGTTTCATGTTTTCAGGACTAAACAATAACAAAAACTCGCACAAAGTACACGCCAGTTTGGATGTGCAGAAAAATGCGGCACTGTGCAGAGAGAAAGGGGGACAAGGTATTACAAAAACATGGAGTTATTAGAAGATACCTTTGTATAGAATGTTATCCTGGTGGAAGGGATTGTTTGTTTCGAAAACGAACGTAATTTTCCGGTATTTTCCATTGTTAAACCTTCCATACTGAAATTGTTCAATGGGGTTTTGTATTCTGTTATTCGGCTATTGGCTTCGATTTATAGCAAGCAAAGCACCTACAATATGGGTGCAGATACACGTGTTTTGAAAGGAATGCGTATGCTTGGCAATATTTTTTTCTGTAAGCAATTTACCGGAGGCCGTACAGAATAAAGTCATATTTACATACTAAAAATTTGGGATAGTTGCTTGAAAAGTTGCATATAGAGAAAATGTCTAGGTTAGTTAAGGCCTCAACGCAAAGCTAGATTATCAAGTCATCTAAAAGAACTCCATCCAAGGATCGAAAGGAAATTATTTGTCGCCTTTTGAATGAATTTTCTGTCTTTATTTCAAAGCCTGTTATAATTGAGTATGACTTTGCTGGCCTTGAGTATGACTTTGCTGGCAAGTTTTTGTAAGACTTGCTTACGAATGTTTGACACTTTAAATAGGTTTGACTTATACTTGGCCAAGAGTGCAAAGACATGTAATTTTGTCTTAATAATTGGGAGCGTGAATTTTGAAAATCTTGTATTTTGAAATCTTGGATTCCTGCCAAAAATGTTACAGAGACACTGAACTTTTGTTTAAGCTTGAGTTTAACATTTTGATTACTTACATTCAAGCTAAGAAATATAGCATAAAGGAAAGGGAGCGGGAAGATAAAAGAGAACTTAAGCAGGGGGTTGTTAGGAGGCAGCACGCCTCCCATACGTATTCAGCTTAGATTGTTAAGGTCGGTTTATAAAAAAATGGGCAAATTGCCCCTATAAGTAACAAGATTATCAGAGGTTGGATAACTTAAAAACAAGAAAGCGAAAAGCGGTTAAAAAATAGTATCATGAAATGATTTCTGAACCCATCTAAATTCTAGCTACACTCAGGACGTCTTTGCCGAAAGCAAATAAGATGAGAAGTTGTGCCGATTTCAATTTCTTTTCAAATCTAAGAAGTATAAGTGAAAGCTTTTTATTTTTCAGCAAAGTTTTACTTAAAAACTCCCAAAGAAAATGATAAAGGATCCTACGAAAGTGCTTTTGAGGCTGACATGATCAATTCCAGAAGACCAAAACGTCATTGTTTACAATTTCTTGCAGTCTTTAAGGATGAATAAACTTAAGATAGTAAAAATCTTTGCTTTATAAATTCAAGCCTCCTTGCCAAAAAAAAAAATGTTTTGCATGCAAAACTCTTACTATCAAAATGTCTAGGATGACCTTAAAGGACAAACTGAAAACAAAAGCTCGCAATTCTCACTCCACCAAGTGACGTGTTTTTTTATTTGCATCTTAATCCTCCCAACAAGACCTCGAACAAATTGTGAATAAATAAAGTATCAAGCTTCGATGAAGACGTGGTAGCCCCATACAGCACGCAAAAAAAGGACCAAAGAGAGAAATTCCCCCAACAACGACAACGAACAAAAAAGGACAATGAAGCGAACAAGAGTCGGTTAAATGGAAAAAGTTCTTCTTCCGTGATTTATGCTAAATAGGCTACTTTACTTCAGAAGTAACACTGAAAAAGGACAATTTAGCGGATTCATTGAATCCTTCAACTGATATTTAAATGAAAGGTGGTTCCATAGTGGTAGCTCGGCGGCGCGGCAATGGGTGGAAACAACTAAAGGAGCAATCCCTTAAACAGAGTGAAGAATTCTTCAACTTTTCATCGTGACAGCGAACGAACAGCACAAAGGACAAAAATGACTCGGGCAAAATAAGAAACGAAAACCCTGACTTTCAAACTTGTACATAGTTTTGCGAAGCAAGTTGACTTTATCTGCGGTAGGTGCTGGTCGTTTTTGGTTTGGGTATGCTTTTCAAGAACTTTTGCCCACTCAACAAGGAGTAAAAGGAAAAAAAAATATGTCGTCTTCGGCAAGATCCAGAGTCGTGATAGTGACAGGTTGGTTTGGATCTGTGACAGTTTGCTTTTTCCGTTTCCTGAATGCGACACAAAATATTTGCAGGTTGCTAACCACTGCTAACCACTGCAGTTGAAGAGGGGGAGTACGCCCTCAAGGATTGCCAAACGCAGTGAAAGTATAAAAGAAAATATATGAGTTTGATACTTTTCTTAATTTCCAACCAAACAGGACATCGACATACACAGAATCATTGAAAATGTATTTTATCCCAACGATATGTGCTTCTCTGTGATTCGAGTTGAGTTTAAAGTTGTTCTTCGACTGGTATTTGTCTTATTTCTTTGGAAATTCCGAGGAAAGCGGTTCAGTGCAAAGAAAACTCATCTCATCACTCCTCCGTTAGCAAATGAACCACCGATGGCATTTTTGGAATTAAAATCTTGATGATGATGATCTTCTTCGTCCTGATGATGCTTGCCCAACTTCCGTCAGTGGATGCACATTTCTTGTGAAAGTTGCTGTTGTTTTTTTTATTCCATTGATTTTCCACAAATTGTCCTTGCTAAGCAAGTTTAGCTGGGATAGTGTCATAAATCCTTTCGCTCTAAGCATGGCTATATGTGTGTATATGGTGCGCCTTATTTGCGAGTTGAAACAAAGTTTTACCATGTAAATTGCAGTTTAATGATCAAAACTTGATGAGTCCTGCAGAATTCTTGTGGTCCAGTTTGTCGTCGTTTGGTTTTAGGGTAGCCTGAGGACGCCGTGGATAATCAAAGTTGCTCCTTGTTATGCGTTGGCTGACAACGATGGCTACAATGGGGGTGTGGGTGGTCTTTATTCTTGTTATAACCAGTCTGTATTGTGCGGAAAGAGTAAGGACCTTATAAGTGATGGCAATTTATTGCTTTGTTTTTCCTCATGTTGCTTTGCCTTTTTTATAGTTGGAGATTTTAAATTTAAGCAAGAAAATGGATAGCATGCAAAAAGGATAATTTATGAGCAGGCTAAATGTTGGCAAATGGGTGGTCGATTAGGAAAATTACTTGCACCAGCAGTGTTGAGATTTAATGCAGCTTTGAAACAGTTGATTGGGAATTGAGGAGTATCATATAGCTATGAATTATCTTATCTGTTAAGCAACAACTGATCTTAACATTAATGCTTTTATTTTGCTTTTACAGTGAGTAAATAAAGAAAATAATGCCCATAAGGAAATACTTGACACTAACAAAAGCTTGAAGTGAACCTCCTTTAAATGCCGCGTTATTGTCGTAGGCGATATAACTATTGAAACAATCTTGAACAGCTACATTAAAACAAAGTCGATAAAAGTATAAGATGAAAAGAATACTTGTCTTATACATCAACCGAGTCGGTAATATAAAAAGATAAATAAAATGTAAGCTTTGCAAGAAATATCCTGGTGAACTGTGTGGGAAAGATTGGTTTAATACGTGGAAATGGAAGACTGGAGAATCCTCCCAGTCTCCAAACGCCCCCAAAAATGGGCGTGGACTACGAACAAAATATTTTGAACTTATTTCGCTTAGTATAAATAAGAAAAGTGTTAAAAGTGGAAGCAAATGCCTAAAAAATTCATAAATCCTGAGAAAAGTGGGCGGAGTATGGACCAATAAAAAAATTCTTAAGGTAAACTTTTGTGTAAAAATCAATCAGCAGTGAAATTTAATCGCTTACGAGAATCTTTCAATGTCCAAATATTTCTTAGTATATTTTCAATGTCAACTGTCCTACCTGAAAACAAAAAATTCATTTAAATTAATATAAGTTTTAGTTGATTATAATTTAAAAAAATAGAAATAAAAAAACATACAAAATAGTAAGGAGGTAAAAAATGTTTTAAGTAATTCAAATATTGATCAAAATGCGATCAAGATATGAGAAAAAGTTTGTATTTTATAAAGGGAGAACTATTTGAAGATATATAAGAATCAAGCTGCAATAAAAGACAGCGCGCCATCAGCCCCAGGTCTATGGGGGGAACCGAGGCCCGTGCTCCGGGCGGCAGCTTACAGGAGCGCCAAATGCATTAAAACAAGTGAGTTAGTGCAAGAGTTAGTCTGTGACAAACTTCTATACACCCGACCCTTTATACCGTGTAACACCAAATCTTAAAGTTTCTTGGCCCGAATTCATTTCCTATTTGTATAGGCCTGCCCCCAAAAACGGGCATGGGCTAAAAATTAAAATTAATTAATTCTGATTTCTAGCTTAATTTTGAAGACCTAAAACCTTCACACTTACAGATGGACGGACGGACAGACATGTCTTAATCGATTCACCTTTCGGTCTCGATCATATCTCTAAAAGGTCTTAAGGGTCTACGGTGATTCTTTCACTGTGTTACCCTTGGGCGGGTATAAAAAAAATAATATGTAATTTAGGAAAAGCTTGCATGACAAGACAGTGCATTGTGACAAGTGTGTGTGTGGCCAGAGGGCTATTAAACAGTTCATCGAAGGTGGATTAAAACTTGTGTACATACACTGTTGCACTTTTTTGCTAGGTTTTCTTATAGTCTTTTGTATAAGAGTATATTAAGTAACCTATATACTAAAAGCAAAACTGTAGAATATACAAATAACCAAGAAAGACGCTCAACCACAAGACCTTAACGAATATTTGGTTAAAGGCAATGAGCCGTTACCGATTAAGATCAAGCATACCTACACTTTAGGCACATATTCATCGACGACTTCGATTTTGTTTCGAAATTTCGCTAAGGTTCTTTGTACCTCCGTGCTCCTTGACGATTTTTAATAATTTTTACATTTAAAGGTTAGTTAATATGGAAGAACAAAGTCGAAAACATAGTCTAGTCTACACCGACCATATAATCTAGCGAATTCTTCGGAGTGAATTTTATTTAGGTCAGGATCAGGGGTGGATTGTGGATTGTATGTCGGCGTCAACTGTGATCATAACATTTTTTTATGACAGCTCGTCTTGAGCTTCACTTAAATCACTATCACAATCAGCTGGTTCACAGTTTTGAAACTTTCAGATTCATTGACTTCATTGCATAAACTTGGAAAGAATTTCTGTACGCAAATATAAGAAAAGCTCTTGCATCACAAGCCTAAGATACGCAATTATTTTTTTTTTAATCATATCACCCAGACTGGATATTTTGTTTGATCATCACAAATCAAAAAATGTGATGAAAACTTTGGCCGATTCCGAGCCAGAAATAACATAGCATTTAATTTGGCAATGTTGCTGCTCTTTTTAACCTCACGCGATCCTAAGCTCACTGCTTCCAATTGTTCAGACCAAATGCTCTGGCGTCCGCGATGGCTTAGTCCTTAAAAACGGAGGTTTGCTCTTCCTGGTTGTCTTGAATCTGGGCGCTTAGATTCGTCGACCCTGTTTTCTCATTCTCTTTTATCGTCCAGCACTTGGCGGTATAAAACATAGCTGGCAGAATAAGCGTTTTGTAGAGCTTACACTTTTTCTTTCGTGCTTTGAACCCAGTTATTTTGCCATACTGAAAAAGCATAAGGATCCAGGGGTTTTGTTCGACGGTACTCCTCTAAGGTGTCATTTTTGTGGAGTTGATGTTGACTCCTAGCTCAGTGAACTCCTTAACAAACTCAAGGTTTCTGCTACCAACGGTGAAGTTTTGTCCTAAGCGGCGAACGGTGTCCTTATAACAAGTACTAAGTCTTATCTCCGTTTACTTTTAAGATTGAAAAGTAAATGCCAGTTGCAAAACATTACAAAATTATAAAAGCATTTACAAAATCAAGTAAACTTTTTTATTATTTGATTTTAGTGCTGTGAAAAAAGGGGCGCCAAAAACAAGTCTTTGCCCCTGCTCGGAAAAATCGTAGATCCGGGGCTGCGCGCCATTATAAACGAAAACGAAGAAGAAGCAAATCCAAAGGGCGATCATTTTAAGGCAGTCAATCCTGAGTTTTTCTTGTTGTTCAAAATTTTCATCAGCCCAGGTTTTTTCTACTTTTATTCAACATATATGAGTAATGTTGAATCTTCCTACCAATTACGGGGTCATTCAGTTCAGATTCAGAAATAAGCAGTTGCTGCACGTACAGATCGGAAAGGTGACTGTTTGTTACAATCATCTTCTTTGTTTAATGTCTTCATTTGAAAATGGGACCAAAATGTTTTTTCTTGAATCCAGTTTAAGAAAAAGCATTTTGTTTCCACAAATATATTAAGTCTGTGAATTCCTCTCGCTCGTGTAAAGACTTTCAGAAACCAGATTCTCGATCGAGAAACAGCGATTGGCAAGAGTTCATTTCCTCAACTAGATTTCTTAAGATTTGTGGTTCTGAAAAGTTTCAGTAGTACCAAGGTAGAAAAGCCATTAATTTCTTCAAAGCTATTCATATTGTGGCGCTTTGGCGAAAACGTCTTTCTTCAGTATGCCTCATACTCGAAATCTACTTTTGCCCTAAGCAGAAAAGACACCAGACTTCTCAGCCGTTTCGAGGCTCACCAGCTTTCCCGTACGACTCTGGATAGCTTCTGTTTGACTCTGAGCCTAAGGAATGACTCCGTGTTTTAACAGATAAATGAAAAACATAAGGCTATCGGCGTTATAACATGGCCAACAGATATTACAGAAAAAATATTGCACAAAGAAGTATTATGCAGCTGCAGTGAGACCCATAGCCGCACTTAACCCTTACTTAACCCAAGAAAGTGATCGAACTAGAGATGTGGTATCGAATCACCTCACTGAGTTGATACGACTCATTGAGGTGATTCGAATCTTTTGAACTGAGGCGCATCCGTCGACTCAGCAGATGAACTGGCACATGTGAATCGACTCCCTCAGATGTTTCCCATCCCTAGATCGAACTCAATAATTCACTTGGAGGCCTTAGGTAAACATGTTTTGTTCCTAGCTTAATCTGGCGTCCTGGAAAAAAATCGTTATTTTTCCTAGGACAAATTGAGAAGAGTTTTTTTCAGAGCCCGAAACTTCTCTTATGGTGCCGCATCTATGGTCCCGTCATCCATTGAACGATGGTTTGTGACATATCAAAGAACCTCACCCGGGTATCGACAAAAAGTCAACGCCCTTTTTCTTTCTCTCGAGATAAAAAGCTAATATCCATCGTTTTAGGCCGCAGAGCATTTACTTGAAACTTAAGTGTGATAGCCTTGAGGGTAACCACCACCTACCCTTTTTCTGGAGAGAGTAACGCCGAGAAACTTGGCTCGAATCCCGAAGCTAATTTGTGTTTTAGTGTTGCATCGAAAAGTAGTGGTCTTTGTCATAAAATAGAACAGTAAATAAGTGCTATAAATCAGATTAAATTTGCAGCCCGTAAAGTCAATCGTTGAAAACCCCCCTCCCATCCTATCCCATACTGTAAGCTTTAAGCGTCACAACAGCAATTATCTACTATTTTTTCATATTAAGCGCAAACTTTTAGAATACCTATGGAAATCGTTGCTTGCACGTTTTTTATAAGAGACATGGTTTTGTCCGATTTGGGCTTAAATGCTTAAAAAACTTGCCCCTTTACTTCTAATAATGGGCGTGGCCAAAGCTTTGTTTAAACATCTAGAATGGCTGGTTTATTTGATGTGCTTAATTTTATTTCCTTATCGTTGCGTGTGCGTAGCCCAAAACTTTACGAAATTTAGAATCGCACGTTTTTTCAAAAATACATTAAATGTAATTTTTTTGAATTTGGAACAAAAACGTTAAACGAAATCCAAAATATCAATCTATAAACCAATGCCCCAAGCCTGCTGAAACTAAACCAGCTTTTGAATGCTCTTTCAGCTTTCATTATCAGTCGATGCGCCACTTAAAGAATCTTATAGCGTATTCTTTTCAACACCGAATCGTAAAACTGGTGTGGAATTCGGAAAAAAATTGTTCTTTTCTCGTACACCTGAACGGAATTGTGCTCATGTAAATGTTCTTTTGAGCTCCGAATTAGCTCGGTGTCGACACCGAACTATAAATTACGCAACCGTCGTATTTGACGGTGGAGGCTGGGTGTAGCTTTGATTGTGTAGGTGAAGTGACGTTTCGACTCAATTTTCATTTGTGATTATTAACAACACGACTGAGATTGTATGATATCGTTAAAAGCTCAAATTTAGAGCTTTCAAAATTCATTTTCAGTAAAAAGTGCAAAAAACTGACGCCAACAAAATCATGCTACGAAATAAAAAAAGTAAACAAAATGAAGTCAAAGCAATTCTTTACTTCGTCGTTCTGTACACAATGAAACCGAGTGTACACCACACTGGAATTATCGCGAACACCAAGTATTATTTGACAGCTCGGTGTGGCAATACGCCATTAGAGAAACAAATTTCTTTGTTTCCTATAAGGTATAGGTACGATATTGCAAAATAGATATTTCACAAAAAAAAACTATCCGAGCAACTGTCATACCTTTAGTTAAGCTGGCCTTACCCTGATATTTCGTGCCGCTTGTTTAGGCTCTAGCTAGAAATCTTCGAAAGCTTTTTGATAAGTGTGAAAAATTTTCAAACTTTTTGCCACACACTAAAGCAAATGCAACTTTATGTCAAAAATATGAACCGACAAGTCGAAATAAATGCAACCAGAAACATTTTCATCAATGACTAAAGACATTGAATAGTACGTGTAACTATGACACAAAATCTCTTTTTCCGAACTTCTCTCCACGTATTTATAATAGAGAAAAGTCCTCATAACAAAGTGGCGAAGCAGAAAAATGTCCCTTTTCATTCATCCTACCTTTAATCCTAATACAGCTCTAACAATAAATTATAATTAAAGTTAATCCATATCTTCATATTTCTTCTCCCTCATTTATCCTGTCTTTACACTTTAATTTACCGAGGAGCGTGCGAAGATTCTCACACAATTCGTCATCTCAATAGGTATTACGAACGATCACCCTTCATAGTCACTTGAGTATTTGACAAACCGCCCACCTGCCCTAAGGCGAACAAATACATATTTAAGAGAGAGAAAAAAAACTGCAAAAGTATGTAAGGTCCTCCACGAGTGCTATTTGTCATCTGTGAAAATAATGACAATGACGAATAACGAACAATTTTGTCTGCTTTATGTTTTTTTTTTCGTTCTTCCCTTTTCTTGACGCACAACTTTTTTTTCTTCAATTTAATATCTCCATCAGCATCCTTCGTCGTGGTGGTGGTAATGATGCTTTGAGAAACGCGCTTATACCTAAAGCGTCATTTCCCCTATTTTCCTCTTTCATATTCGTGCCAATGACTTTGGCAAGGAGGTCTTTTACCTGTCTAAGATGACTTGTTCACTTGAAACCTGCGTATTTTACGTAGACATTTCCTACTTCTCTGTGGTCCTTTGAAATCGGATAGTTGTGCGTGAGGCTTGTGTTTTCTTGTGTTTTGTGGCTCTTAACAATTTCGATCGAACATCCTTTTAAGGTTTTTCTTCGGATTTTCAACGAAAGGACAGAAGAGAAAAGTTATTAATTGAAAAGGGGGGACTTTCGTTTTGTTTAGTGGTGTGGAAAAATAATTAACCTTGTTTTTTTTTAGATTACGGGGAGAATAAGGGAGAAATTTGTCAAAGTGATTCAAGGTATGCTCAAAGACGTCGTAAAATTGACTTAACTGCGCTAAAGTACCGCCTCGTTACAAGACAACAACCCCTTCAATTACCACAGGATTTCGAAACAGTCTCCTCCCAAGTAATTAGATTCATCAACTTGTTTATCATGCATTTGCAACAGTGTTTCGTTGCAGTATTGTGCGTCTTCCCTACCCTAGCAAGGACCAGCCCATGAAATACGATTTTGTATTCAAAGTCTAAAAACTCCGACTCTCTGACTCGACCATTTTGAATATTTTTGAACTTTTCCATTTATAATGTCATTTGCAAAATTTTAGAAGGACACGATTGTAAATCGTTCTGCATCTCGGCATATACCATCCTCACATGCATTCAGTGTGCCTTTGAAATATCCTTTTTCCGTTTGTGCCACATTAAGTATACGGATACTTTATTTTTACTGTTTCGTTCATGCTCTGTGTGTGCCTGTTTGAATGGCTGTACGAGGCTGTACCATGCATTTCGTCGACCAAAGAAGTACTTTTGCAAATATTATTCAATTGGGATAGTTGCCTTGAAATATCCGTCTGCCATTGAGCAGAGTTAAATTCTACACGCAGCTTTTGCATTTCTGCATTCTGCCTCTCGGGATATTGCTGTCTGGGTGAAATGTGTAGCAAGCTCCTTCGCGTTGTGCATGAGAGAGAAGGATACATGCTGCATAAGTTCCGCACAGATTCATGAAAATGTCATTTCCAGCTCATAATGTAGTTAAAATCCGAGCTAGTGCTAAAGGATCAGCTTTCGTGCCGGAGACCAAACGATGAAAAATATTCACAAAGTAAGAGTGGTGTGGCAGCAGGAATCCTGACGGCAAAAATTGCATTTGTCATCTGGTATTTTGGTATGCTCTCAGTTGCATATATACTGTCTATCTGTGGCAGGATGGAGTACATCCTTGAGAGGATACTAAACCTTAAAATAGGGAAAAGTTGAATTATCCTGTTTCTGTGTTGTAATCTAGTGCCAACACTGCTTTTAAATGCTTTATCGTTCATGTCTACTCGTACCTTTTCCCAATTCGTTATACTTAACTGAACGATCGGACAAAAGGATATCTCACAGACAATGTAATTTTCGATTTAAGAGCTTTTTACTTGTTTACCTTTCCGTTGAGTGGACGATGTCCCTGCGAAAAAGGATTTCCTGGCTCTGCTTAATGATTCCGATTGAACTCATTCTGTTTGCTGTCATTTTGCCAATTCGAAGGAGATTGGTAGTAAGACTTTTTACATTGGCTTAATTGCGTATTTAATTTCTCTGTTTGAAGGAACAAGGAGACCTTATCCTTATTTTCACAGTAAAATTCATTTGGAAACTTTGAGTTTATACTAAAAGGAAGAATATAGGAGGAAAATTCAAATTAGTCAGGAATTCAAATATGAGCATAACAAAGAGAAAACAAATTAGAAAAATAAATTGTTTGTTGTCTAGGACGTTTCTATTTCGAAATACCCTATTGTCAAAAAACCATATTAATAACGTTTTCTACAACTTTTTTCTAAATTATTCTTGTTTTAAAAAGCTGTTAACGAAAATAACTAGGTAATATTCTCATAAACGTAATTTTTTGTTCAAATTTTGCAATATTCAATTCAATTCAAAAAAAACTTGTATGTTCTTTCTAAAGGCGTTTGAAATTTGTTTCCTTAATTGGGCTCCACGATTTTCTGGAAATTTATTGTACCTTTAAGTGAAGGCGTGGCCCAAAAGCTTATATAAGCAAAATATAGGATAGGGTGTTTTCAACATTTGGAACAAAAGTATTGAATAAAATCCACTTGAAAATTTACTCTTTTATATAAAGGAGGCCGATCGTTTTTCATTTTATATCTTATAGTTTGACTGCCATTTATAAAAGATTCTTAACGTCGAATTCAAACAAAGCACTGCAGGTAGTTGCTCATTTGGACTGATTGTGGGCGGATCTGAGAAATGGGAACACTTGAATTGCTTCGGTCGTCAAAGAGCTTTAGCACAAAATCTAGCTCTTAATTCGAGCCCTAAAAATTGGATACAAATGGATGGACGGGCATGGATTATTCGACGAAGACTTGGGTCTCGACCGTAATGCCTTTAAGGTTTTGGGGGTCTATTTTTATTTCTTCTCTATGTTAGATTTTGGCTTGTAGTAAATTTAATATAAGCCATTCCTGTAAAAAAGGGCAAGCCAAGTCAAGCCATAAACATTTATCATGACCGTTGTACTTAATTGATCATCTCTAGCCATTGTTAACGAGGCGTCCAGAAAATATTCCCCGACGGGCAAGCCGTCTACAAAACGACTTTTTATGGACTCAGTGCTATATCGTCCATGCTCTTTGGATGATTTGATACTATGACAGGTCACCCAAAAAGTAAAAATGTCATCCAAAACAGATCTTGGTACTATTGAAAAAATCACCCTTATTTATTTCTAAAATTGTTGTTGAAAATAATTCCAAAATAAAGGGTCCACAATTAACGGACGTGTGAATTTAAGATTTAAAAAACTGAGGGAAACTAAAATAAAAATCAAGCAGGGGTATTGCATGAGGGAAGCATTCTCACTGTTTGAATATAGTTTGCCCTTGCAAGACCAGGCTTTTAAGATCAGAAAGCTTTTATGCGAATGCTCTCTGCATAGCAACTAAGATGACTATGTGTGGGCTCTACGTTGATACTTCATATAGAAGCTATCGTCAACCTTCGCAATGCAGGCTATTCGCAAAGAAATGGACAAATTCGAGGCTTACTCCCAAATAGCACACTCTGGAGCCATAAGCACTGGTTTTTGAATATTGGACTTATAAGACACTCAAAATACTCTTCAGTAGCACTAATGGTTTTGCAAGGTTTCGTTATCGTACCATTAGTGCGCAGCTTATTTACTAATAAAATTGGTCATAGAAACGTTTACAGCACCAAAATGATAAAACTAAAAGTGCTAGCACCAAAGGTTCCGTAAACGTGGTGCTATAAAAGTTTCTAGCACTCAAGTTATAAGGAAATAAGTGCTGAGGGGTTAAGTTCTATAGCGCAAGTTCTGTAGGCCTTTCTAGCACCTGTTTTCTAACACTATAGGTTTGACACATCCGAAGTACTACTTTACCCTCTTATATAGCACTTGGGGGTTGCCATAAGTCATACAATAGAAAACAATGTAATTTACAGAAATTGTTGTGAGAACATTTCAAGTAAACATCTAAACAATTTAAATTTTTTATAGAATGATATAAATTTTAACTAGATTACATATTAGGTTGGAGAAGTATATCATACACAAAAATTTGATTTCAAGAGATAATTCATGCTTTTATGCTGTTTTTCTATGAACATTCATCAAAAAGCTGACACAGCGTATCGTTGCTTATATTGCGGCCAGTCATGACTATAATGCTTGTAGAGATGTTGATTGTTGAAATTTTTCACTTTTCTATCTTCTAGCTGGTCAAATAGCCTGTAAAATATATACTTCAATTAACGTCTGCCATGTCAATAATTTCAAGTAGTCAAACCAACGTATATCCTAAAAGAAAAGAGAGTGATGGCAACCCTAAATAAACTAGCGCCATGTTTGACAGAAAACACAAAACTTTATAATAGTTCTATATGAAGCTAGACAGTGCTACATACAACCCAAAATTTCTAAAAGGCATCGCAGAGCACCTAAAGTGTTACAACGGTGCTATGTGGGCTCTACATAAAACCTCACCTTACACTCTTTATTTTATGTTATATTTAATATTTCAAGAAGAGCATTGTTTCTTTTCGTCCTATTTGAATAAATTATTCGAAGAAACGAGGCACTCGGTTTGCTCATTAATTTCATCACCATTTAATAAGAACGAAGTTATTTGTGCAAAAACATCAACACTTTCAAAGAATAAGATCGAAATGTGTGTATACCTAACTACAATAAAAACCACACATGACAGTAAAAGGTAAACACCTCGAAGTGTGTGTGCCCAAAATGTATTGACTGTCAAAAAAGTTATATAAGAGCCCGAACTAGAGCCCTTTCTGCACCTAAAATTAAGTTCTATAAAGTGTCAAATCGTCCTTATAGGGGTTTTGTAAGGGGCCCCGTTACTTGTATACCAACTTCAAGAACCTAAGGTTTTATGATGTGGTGCTGAAAACGTAACGGTGGCCAAAGCAAGAGCATCTGTGTTACTTGGGCTGTGAATCACCGCGATGGCCGAACATTCCGGAAAGGGTGTTTACCTTTGTGAGTATTAACCTACTTGAGGGCGTCGTGATTCAACATAATTGTATTATGTTAAGGTTGAAGAACGAAGTTTGAGAAAGCATTTGAAAAATAAGTGCTGTACCATGATATAATTTCAATATCTTCAAACTGCACAATTCCGAAAATCTTGTTACCATAGCACATGTGTGGCATCTGTTAATGGTAGCGTTAACACCTGAATCAAAATAGCTGTTGTTGAAAAACTAAATAAAATAAAACTAAATAAATTGATCTCAAATCCTCACAGGTCACAAAGACGCTTGAGCTTATTGATCTTCGACTAAAGTGAAATCGGATTGTCAGCTAACCTAATCTAAAATTGTCGGTGAAAATTAGGTTAGCTGACTCTACTTTAAAAAGTAGCAGCGCCCAAACCTTACCCTTTACTAGCTTGTTTTTCTAGACATCATGAATAAAAAGAGCGAAAATGATAGGGCTGACATCACAGCCTTGTGGAATTCCTGTAAGGGTTCTAAGAAGTTGCTGTCATTCGGTACATCTGCAGATTTATTTGTAAGAAACTTTTTATAGATTCGCAGATACTTTGTTGACAAGCCAGTTGGTCGAAGCTTTTAAAGCAATTAGCTTATGTTGATGGAATCAATCGCCGCATTAAAGTCAACAAAAAAGCATACCTCCTTTTTGGTGTCAACATAATTTTTCTCCACAGAAGTCAGCACATATATTTGATCAATCGCCGAGAGCCCAGAATGAAAGCCTCCTTCAAATTTAAGATTATTATTATTCCTAATCCAACTTACAAGCCTTCGCCTTATGATCTTTACAAACACTTTTTTTAAGCCATTAAGGACTTGTAATGGTAATTTAATTACAATTGGACGGTAATGTAATGGCATGATCCCATTCGGGAATCGACGCAATTGTTCGAGTGGAAGCCTGCGAATTCGAGGTCGAACTGATAAAAAAATAAAATAAATAGAGTGGCGCAACAGCTCGAGGTGAACCAGGACTAACTTCTCAACAATATATGCTGTGTGTGTTAATTTTTCCACATACAAGGGGACCTTCAATTTTTTGCCGAATCCGAACTGCACTTTGAGAAGTTTTTCAAGGCAAATGATACTCTCGGAGGGCTTGTCGGACCCTCGTGGAGGTGGGGGCCGTGAAAAAGAACAAGTATTTTTTTTTTTCAGGTGACGGTGGTAGGATTCGAACCCAGACCTCCGGCGTAGTAAGCACACACACTAACCACTACGCCACGGCACCCCACGGTCGATACCCCATCAAAAAATTCACAGTATATACGCCCAGTGATAATTGGCGACTACATTTTGCAGCAACCTACAAAAATGCAGCATTTTGTTCAAGTTTTGAAATAAAACAAGCTAATTCAAAGTGCAGCCATTCGAATTGAAATTGAAATGGAAAAATTTCAACACCCACCAACAGAATTTTAAAGGCTACGGTTATTTTTACTTTCTTCTAATTTTTATTTTACTTATTATTTTTTTAGCCTTTTTTAAGAAAATGAGGAAGCTACTTCGGTTGTCAGGTTAAATAAAGAAACCACCAACCCCAACATGAAAAGCGGTCAATCTGAGACGACGCTCCTGGATTTTTCGTTGCTTTCTCCGTTCTGGTTCGCCCCAGACTTTTTTCACATTGCAACTCGAAAAACTCCAACTTTCCCCAATAAGTTGACTCATCCGGTCTGAAAGGATCGATTTTTGACTAGATCAGTGACCCGAAAAAGGAAAGATAGCGAGTGTTTGTCTTCGTTGATAAGGGTTGCACTTTTTTCTAAGTTCTGAGGTTTTATTACGTCTTCCAAAAAGCTCTGTGTTGATATTTGTCAAAATCTTCTAACTCGAAACTCTCAAACATTCCCGCAGAATATATAAATTCATATAAAATAAATTTCTAATCCTGGAAATAAAAAATTTATCTCTCGCCGCAATGAAGAAAAACTTTTGTCTATTAATTTCAGACCTGATTTCAGACCTCGCTCTCGATCTGGGATGAGTTCTGTTCATTGCCAACCTTCTACCTAAAAGTCGATTATTCTTAGGTACCAACTCAGCTCTTCTTTTTGCGTTCTGCCTCAAACCACAAAGCAATCGCCTTTAACTTCCTCTCTCATTACCACGTTTGAGCCTGCCTTCTAATGCCGTCGTCGATAGTAATCATTGGAACAAGAAAAAAAAAAAAAACGGTTTACTCCGATCAATAAATTCTTAACGAAGTTCAATTGCAATTCGAATCCAAAGCAAACTAAAACACTTCTAGCTGTGTGGATGTGACTGCATTTTCCTTTTATCGTTACTACGTGTGCATCAGATTGCACCAACCGAGTTCTGTCCAATCGACGTGTTTTTCACCTCACCCCATTCGACTACACTCGGAAACGGATGCTTTTGAAATTTGAGTCTCTAACCTTCTGCTTAGTCCGCATTAATCGCAAACACACGTGCATCGCTACGCTTATATGTGTATGGGAATTCAAATCAGCAGCTATCAAAGGATGGAATTATCCTTGTGCATTGCTTTTGATAGAACCAGCAAACAGACGTAATGATGAATTATTGCAGAGAGAAGTTGGCAGACTTTGTACGCATTCATTAAAAGCAATGCAATTGCCGACGAACAGAAGGACGGAGTGGCATAGTGCGTAGTAGAGAATAGGTATACGTCTGACGACTATGAATCCTGGCAACTGATGATATTTAGAATTGTTTCGTCAGGACTTAATAGTAGAAATCGATGGCGTGCATATTTAATAAACATTTCACATGACATCAGTCAAAGTATTGGCAAAGTGTGGGGGTTTCCTGCATCCATTTGCATCCTTTCGGAATGGCGAAAGAGAATGAAATTCATTTCAAATGAATTCCTTTGTAGGCACAACGGAATCCATTTCAGCCTTGAGCATGATATTCATTCAGAAGGAGGCTGTTTCCTATAGGAAGTGCGCTCATAGTCATGATTTTAATGAACTTTTGCCTATAGGCTTGTCGTCACTGATAGAACACCAGACTTCCAGGCAAGGCATAGAAAATAATATAGAAATCAGTGCCAATGTCTTAATAGAAGATTTTGGGTTCAGATAATTGACGAAATGGACTGTTCTGACCGGGAAGGTGCATAACTGCGATTCTAAAAAGCAGACGTCCTATTCGAAAAAGTGGAACGTATTCAAATCTATTGTGATAGCTCGGCCAGGAGAAGAATTGTGTGAGCTTATATTATTGACGAGAGTAGACAAAGTAAAAGAGCTGAGCTTATTTGATCAGCTTTTTCCTCTTCCAATCTGATTTCATTTGCAAATTTTCCTCCATAATTTAAGAATGATTTACTTTTTAAAGTTCTCTTCGCCAAACACACATTTCTTACAAATTTACTCAAATAAATCTTTCGGCTTAAAGTTTATCTCCTTTGCCAATGGATAGTCATTTAATCACTGTCAATTTATTCAATTTATCAATCGCTACAAATTCGAGTGCGATCCTTGTTTGTTCATTCTTCAAAAATAGCTCTTGACCTTACCCCATGTAAGCAGTTAAGCACTTTTCACTGACACACCCCAACATGCCATTCAGATTTTTAGAGTGAGAGTGGATTTGCATCCTTTAACATCCGTTTGAACAAACTGCATTTTGAAAGTGATGTATGCGAAAATAAAGACTAGCCATGTTCTCCAACTTTTTGCTACCCAGACCTTTTCAAATACAAGGAAAAATCAAATTCCAATAAAGTTCAACGTTGGTGTAGAAATGTTGCCCCAGTTTCGTATAAATTTCTGATTGTCCGATAGTTTTTTCTAATTTAACAAATAGTCTTACTTTTGATTGGCTCCTAACCTTATTGTGGGCGATTAGTCAAAAACGTAAGAAGTTTTACGGAAACTTGATAATTGTGCTGCGCAAAATGTTTTTATTGCTGCTACAAAATGGAGGCCAAAGGGGTTACGCCAAGCTTATAAGCTCAATTTAGTAGAGCCGTTTGCCATGGGTGGAGGACTTTTAATGAATAGAGCACTTTTTAAACGCAAAGAAACTAAGAACTAGTTTCAAATTAGTTCAAAACAATAAGAATTAAGCAAAAATTTTACCGGCCCAACATTTGTGTCGAGGGTTTTTCGTTCAAAGATTTAAAGTGTCCTCCTTTAAAATAAGCGGGGTACAATTCTGCACTCTTATCCAAACCAAACAGTGGCCAAATTGTGGTATTTTGCACGTCTCTGTTTTTAAGCATACGAAAAATCCTTCCTTAAATGACTTTTTTTTCTCTCATATACTCAGTCCATCTTTTCCAACAGTTCTCATAGCTTGATTGACAAAGGATTCCCTCTACAATGTATCCGACCTACTTCAAGTCAGTGCACACAATGTGCCCCAATGCGTTGATAGCTCCGCCACAGGAGACGCCATCTGTGCAGTATGGTGGTAGCTCATAAAGTTCTTCTCCACCAGATATATCCCTTAACCAGGCTAGGAACTAAAGCCTTTCGAGTGCATTATGACAGACATAAATCACGGAACATTAACATCTGCTTAAGCATTTCATAATAATAGGGAACGCTATGAAACAGACTACAGTGGTGAATTTAGTTAATGCGGTAGAAATATCCTTTGGGAAATAATGTCACCATTGTGTGCGAAAGTTCATAAGGGCCTAGCTGTATGCGGTCACAGTGTGCTTTGTTGCCTGTGACACCTTTTGAGCGCATTGCGAGAGCACTCCAGAAGAGACTGTGCCTTTTTTTATGCCGCCACTGGGTGTTCTCGCTCCACTCGGCAAACGGTGCTAAATCCATAAAAACACATTTTTCTGCATAATCAATTTCCATGTTGGCACATAAACTGTTTATGGACGAGTCCTTGTTTGGCTTGTGTGCATGTGTAAATGTGCTGCACTCTGATCACACACATTTGGAAGTGCGATGCCTTCGAGGTTCTTTTTCGGCGTCAGTCTTGATCCGTGCTCGGGGCATTTTACCCCCTCTCGATATAGAGCATGAAAATGTTTTATTAAGATAAATATTCGTCGGATTCCCCGGCTTTAGTCCTCTTTCCGGTTTTGTTTATTCCCTTATTTTTGTATTCGCTTCCACTGAAAATCTTCTGCTGGATTATTAATCACAATAAAGCAGCCTCAACCCGCAATGATATATCTGAGATATTTTCCAGGTCAGAGAGCTGACTGCCAAAAGCAGAATTGAGCGAAGGAGCAAAAGTTACCAGCACCACCAACTCACAAACACATTATAGCGCAAAGTGTGTTGCAGTAAGGACTCGCTGTCGTCATCAGCATCCTTGTAGCTATTTGAAGGTATGTATTGTATATATGCATAGCATATAAATTCCCTTCTATTTGGTGTGCCCAGATATGTGTGCTTGAAAGGATAATGTGTACGATGGCAGTGAGGCGTTTTAATTTGACTTTTCATATAGCCCTGGCCCTAAACTCGTATTAAAAATTCATCTCCATAAAGCGGAAGCGCTCAGTCTCTTTGGCGTGTGGTGGTAGCGGTCTTGGTTAAGACTGAGCAGCAGTGAATATGTTTAACAATAATTGAAGTTTGTCGAGCTGGGAAGAAACAGCCGAATTTTGGGGTGAAAATTGTAGCATTAATGATTCACAACTGCACTATTTTAATATAATTGTCGTCTTTTTAGTTTCCGACTAACATTGCCTGACTCACCGCTATATCCACGTATGTTGGGTTACCAAGGCAGTCTGCCTACCATACACATGTCAATTTCATGCTTATTTAAATTCGAAGACAATTTATTCAGTATTTTGAGAACGTGAGTCCAAATTCTAGATATTATAAGAAGCAAACCATGTCGAAAGAAGATAATAAGGAATAGATGTCGTCGAAAAATGTATGAAAAGCGGGATCATCAACCCTAGCTCCAGCAGACCCTGGCCTGTTTGTTTCCAGATTATTTGCCAGCAATAATCATTCTGTCCTCAAAATGCATCCCGATCACACTCCTTCAAGTACTGCCGTCCGTACCCACATGTGCATTGAAGTCACCCATCAGGAGAAAAAAGTCCATTTCTGCCACTCTGTCCAGGGCAGCATTAACTTCGTTCAAAAAGGACTCATACTCAGACTCTCGATTTGGTGCATAAACCTGAACCAGAGCCAGAGTTGATCGTTCAAGCTTAAGCTTTAAGATCAGAATCCTTCCCCCTAACGGAATGACATCGAATACATTTTCTGACAACCGGGGGCTTGTGAGTATCCCCACACCCGCCTGTGCAGTCATGTGATTTGGGACGCCAGACCGGAAGAGCTTCCAACCATCATCAAAGTCTTTGGTTCCAGAACCCTTCCACTTAGTTGAGAAGATGCCAGTTGCATCGAGCTGATACTTTTTGGCCTCCTCAACCAGTTCAAGTTCCTTCCTCGTTAGCGACGAGACATTCCACGTGCCAATTTTGAGTTGGTGCCGTTGTCGATTTGTAGAGTTTCTACCTAAGCCCTCATTTTGACTTGGGGCTGTCCCCCTACGCCCCCCGTATTGTTTAGCGGCACCATTGACGTTCTGCTCGTAACATCTTCGGGTTAAGCCCGGTCGGATGCTGAGCGGAACCTTCCGACCACCAAGCGCTCGCATGCTGACACCCCTCAGACCTAGCTCCAAAGGGTGCCCTGGATTACCAGGATCAGCAAATATCCGAGGAGGCTATTTTCGTTTTCTTTTCTTGGTTGGGGGGGGGGGTGCATTTTATACCTAGCTGCCAGGTTTAAATTCGGCCGATCCTAACCCGGACAACAGACGCCGCCCAGAAAGCCGCTCGTCCCGAAACGGACGCTCCTGGATTTCTGTTCTTTGAAGTCCAGCCGTCCCTCTGGGATCAGACGCTGACCAACGAGCCGCACAATATGTAACAGACGCTGCTGGATTTTATTTAAACCTTCGGGTTCATCTTTTACAGTTATAACTTTACTGCCAAGGGTGGCCCCACAAGGAGTTTATACTTAAAATTAGTTCCTCCAGAAGATTTTAGTCGGCTTTTACGACAGGCATACCTTACCTCAAGGCTATTCTCAAACCCGAGCTTGCAGGGTTAGGTCACATATGTTTATTTCAAAAACCTATACTCCCTAACCATGGATCTAGGAACAGTTTTGCTGACTTTTGACCAAGTCATGAGTGAAGAAAAAATGGTGACTACAGTCGCAAAAAAGACCTCTCATTGAGGGCACTCCAAACTATGAATACCTAGGTACTCATTTCCGAAGTTATTTGAATTTACCCTGAAAAAAAGATGCCTTGACTAGAGCTGAAAGCTTCAAGTTTTCTATGTGTGATACCAGGTCTGACCAAAAATATGAAATTTTTATTTAGTGCGCGTTCTTTTAGTTGAACTCAAAACTAACATTAGCTTTGAAGTAAAACGTAGTTATGAAAGCGGAACATTTATACGTTTATTCTAGTTCGGCAGTCTATTGTTATGCTGACAATCTGTGGTCGTGATCGGAATTGTGGGATCATACTCCCACTTCTACTGCACTCCCAATGGTACGCTTGTAGGGTATACGCTCATGGGACTTCAGAATATGCCGGCAGCAGGCCACCCGGTTTTGGATCACTTCATCATTGAGGCCAGTCAAATGCTGCTTAGGCCTTTCTCTCTTTCAGGAATTCATCGGAAGGTGAATTGACATTGGGCTATATTGACTTCGTATGATATTTCCTTTGAACATAACGATACCAACTGACGCGGGCGTGCTCCATTTTTCTGGAGATAGGGTTTTTTAGGTGAAGGATTCCCTGGATTTTCGTACTTTATACGTTTTCCAACTAAGTGAACCATGAGTGAGTACCGGACGCACAACAGCGGTGTATAGCAGCCCTTCTTTCAGACTAAGGGACTTTTTTTGCTACCAGAAAACAGTGGAGTTTTCGTTGAAGTTTTCATTGACGTTGAAATCACAGTTTGCTTCGCCATTAATAAAATAGTCTCCAAGTCAAAGAGTAGTCCAAAGCTTGTCCAAAGCTTTTTCAAAATCACCAGCACCATATGCAGATCTCATGGTAGTCAAAGGACAGACATGGGCACGCAAGAGGTTGCAAACACCCACAGGTTTTCTAAACCAACCTCTGTCTATGAACTCCTACTCTCACTTCCTCGTGGTGAACACAGGGTGCCTAGTACCTCAACTAGAGATTGGGTTCCAAGCCCTTTGGAAGGTTGTTGGGGGTATCTGACGAATGAGGGGGGGGAGGAGGGTTTATTCCCGCTAAGGCACTTTTCCTTGCATCCGGACGGCAGCTGAGGAATTCCCTAAATAGAACTCTCCTGACTGGCGGCGTCCACGGTTCCAAACAGGCCGAACTACTTCGTGAACACCTTATATGGGCTATTCCGAGGTATTCGGAGCTCAAGCCTCTAATGAGCGGGCTATAGGATCTGGTCCTCCAGGTTGGGGGTTGTGCCATAGGGGTCATTTCTTGGCCACGTAAAGAAGCTCGAGTTACGAAGCAGCAACAAGCCTCGGATACGGACGGATTTGACAGATGAAAACACTTCTTCCCAGGCTGCTTCGAGAAGACAATTTTTCGGACGATTCACGGTTCCGTCTGCATAGACAAGAGTGGAGGAGGAGATATTACATCGAACTCTACTGGCTGTACAGCCACACCGACCTAGCCAGAAGAGTCAAAATACAACGTCTACGATGGCTGGGTCATAGCGCTGGGTCTGGGCGCGATAGAGGAGCACCGAGGCTCAGGTGGCGCACGCAAGTGGAAGGGGAACTGAGCCAACTTCGAGCGCAAAACTGGAGACCCTATAGATAAACCCTGTCTAAGAAAAACCCTGACCCTAAACATCACCCTGTCTATGGTAATGTTTTGAGCAAGAAATCGGTGCTGAATGTCTCTTCGACAGCATATACTTTGTTTGCCCTCATTGACTACTTACTACTAAGCCCACAACCGCGACTTTCGTCCCAATACTCTCAAAGGTTTCACTGATGTCTGTGTTCTTTCTATTATCTTAATATAATAAAGTAAATAAATATCTCCTTACATCTCGGGGCACTGTTTCAGTGTTATAGGTTCACCTTTCCTGAGAGAAGAAATTAAAAAAAAAAACAAGTGAGTAAGTGCAAGAGCTCTTCTGTGACAAATTTCTATATACCCGACCATATTTACCGTATAACACCAAATCTTAAAGTTCTTTTGGCCCGAATTCATATACTATTTGTATGGGCTATGCCCTCAAAAGTGGGCAAGGGCTCAAAATTAAGATCAGTTATTTGTAATTACGTTAGAATCATGAGAAAATGCGTTAAAAGAGAAAGTTATTTCGGAAAAAACAGTTTTTCCTAAAAACTCCGCTTAAAAGTGGGCGGAGCTCTAAGCTTTGTATGCAGCAAACTTAGAAAATAGTAATATTTTTAATATTTGTGTTATAATTTTTTTTTTTTTTGGGCTCATTGGTCAGCACCAAAATTTGAGTTCCTACGCCTTGTCTAACATGACCAAAAGGTATTTTGAAAGAAAATGTGAAATAGAGGCTGCCTCACATTGAAGCCAGTAGTGGGCGTAATCGTTGACGGCTTAAGCCAGTTTTAACATAAAAGTGTTCGAACACTACATACTTCGTCTGTGCAATAGAAGAACCAATCCGCCCAATAAGTCTTAGCTTTTTAGCTTGATTTGGAAGATCGAAAAGCTTCACACATACAGACGGACGGACGGACATGGCTTAATCGATTCACATGGCGCTCTCGATCTAAAAGGTTTGAGGGGTCTACGATGATTATTTCACTGTGTTACGAACCATGCATTAAAATTAATATACCCTGGGTTGGGTATAAAAATAAATGTGTGTGCTTATGCGAGTATTTGCACGGAGTTTTGAAAGATTGTACCTCTGGTGTTGGCGTAGTTGTTTTGCATAATTATTTCAAGTTTGATGTCAAAAAAATTACATGGCAGCCCATCGAATTGACTAAATTCTTTTTTGACATCAGAGGGTCTTAACCCATTTTGTCGGAAGGAGTGTAAGTTTTCCATCGCCAACCTGCGCACACTGGCGAGTTTTGTAGAGTTGTCATAACTAAAAATTGTGCCTAGGGCGAGACGCCTTATATCTCGTCTGTATCTATAGATGCTCTCATACGCGGCCTCAAAATGATGAATGGGTAGTAAGTGTCATAACATTTATGAGCTGTGCAGATGTTATCTTACTTTAAAGAGCCACATAAGATCGGTCACTCACAGCTCATACATTGCAACAGATTTAAGAATGAGCTACAGCCCTTACGTTAGAGCGTATGCACCATAAACACATATCAGATTGATATCATTATCGGATACTAAAAAGTGAGTCGCCTAGTTAAGCAGTTCAAAAAGAAGTAGGTGCCAAGCTATTTTTCTGTCAAACAATTTTTTTCTTTCTTTTTAATGTATGCTTTTGTCCTTACATTTGAATCTAACGTTTCTTAGAATAAAGTTTACAGTCCTTCAGCAACCACACCCGGATCTAGATAACCAATAGCAGAAACTTCACCACAAAGACCATTGCTAACACTAAAAACTGTATGCGGCAGAAGTACACCGCAAGGATAACTGTTTCAAATTTTACTCGAAATCCGAATCCTTACAAGGAGCTGGCCGTTCACAATGTCTTGTCCCTAAATCGAGCGACAACTAACATACCAACAAAATTTCAGGCTTGTATGCAACACTCCCAGGGACCAACACGCTTGACTTTCATAGCGACCAATACACAACTAGTTTTTCGTAGCTGCTTTCGCTAAAGAGGATAGTTTCTCTAACGATGAAAATAAACAATAAAATGCGAATAAAAGGGACCCGCAACAAGGATATACATATAGAAAAATGTAATTCCACTTTGTGGGCTGTAGTAGCTCTGCGGCAGCGGTAGCACTGTTACACCCCTGCCGGCTCATATGAGCCACTCGAACACAAAAACTTGTCATAAATTGCACAAAATTTATTCACTTAATATTCGTGTGCGGATGTCGATGTCTGTTCCTGCTGTTGCTCGACATAATAAATTTGCTTCCTTGCTAGCTGTTTGTATTTTTCGCCTGGCTTTAATAGACTTTTTTTTTGCATTTCCCTGTATATGCAAGTGCAAGTGTAGAACTAGATGAACAGGAAACAAGGAGCGCAAGGATAAAACTATACTCTGGACTAGTTGTTATCTGAATTATGGTTAGTGTGATAATTCAATAGCAGAGATGAGAAAGCTGCTCCCACACATTCCGTGGTGACACACGATTTTGGCGTGACGACATGGTCCACTGGTCAGAGCAGTGGAATTACAACTCCTGTTTGTTTGGATAGCTTTATGTGTATGCGGGTGGTGTCGACTGCTTTGTTTCAGCTCTGACAGAGCGAAATAGGGTGTTGCGGACCCCACATGGTTTTAGAAAATAAATTGTTCAATTTTGATAACCGTTGTCGCGAAATGGAGTTATGACCAAAGAAAGAGGGGAATCTGGAGATTGTAAGAGTATTTGTTTTTTTAGTGTATTAAAGTGGAATAATAGTGTGAAGAAAGTTTTTTTTAAAGAGTGGTTCTAGTCATGTTTTATGCTCTTTAGCTATGATAGATACGAGTAACCAATTGGTAAGAGTGTTTAGGCAGGTCTCGATCACAACAAAGGACATCAAGAAAATGACCATATTAAGTTTTCTTGCTTATGTTTTTGACGTTTGCACCTTGACATAAACACATACTCGGAAAGGCCGCTCTTTTAGAATTTCATTAATGTTGTGACAAATATTCTAGACTCCTGATTCCTTACATTCTTGGTGTTGAAGATGAAAATCAAAGTTTTTGACTTCTGCTAAAGCTTTCCAAAAGTTTTTTGGACTCACTTAATTTGGAAATGTAGCTTTGGCGAGTTTGGTGAGTCCAAAATCACCTCTGGGTCCAAGCCAAAAACGAGTTTAAGCCATCATTGGTTGCAAACCCCCAACTACAGTTAAGGAACTCTGAAGATACCTGTCGTCTATCATATTAGAAATGCAGCCACTGAACGGGTATCTCAAATTTTCAATCATCAAAGGTAAAAGACCATTAGTTGAAAACAACACTTCAATAAGCATTTAGTAGTTTCATCTAATGACAGCCGTGGAGTGCTATGGCGTGGTATAGATTCCTTTCCTCTCTTTAAAAAAAGAGAAACATTCTTTTTCATGGACCCCCGAATTCGTAAGGGTGTGGAAACCCCCCGGGCTAAGATCACTGATGATCAGTTACATGATGACAACTTCCTTTCCACACCGCATCTAAATACATGGAGTAATGGTCTTATCGTTAACTAAAAGCATCTTCTTTCTGGTGAACTGCTCGAGAGCATTCCTCAAGGAAAGGCTTTATTTTGCTTGAAAAAGCCATCAGAGTGTCCGTTGTTTTCTGTTGCCACAAAAACATAAGGCCAGCGATTCGACAATTTTTGTTAACCAATTCTTATTTTACGTTTTTGGCTTTTATGCATTGATATTATGCATTATGCATATGATCTTGACGTTATCTCGAACGACAAAAATCTCGAATGAGAAAAATCTTGAAAATATTTTTTTTTAAATCTCGAATGCAAAAATGTGGAATGGTACAAAATTTCGAATAAACAAAAATTTCGAAAGCCAAATCCCGAAAAAATCTCGAATGCAAAAAAGTTTTTCGAGATTTTTTTTAAGTTTAAAGTTAGTGAAACCCAAAAGTATGGTAAAGAGAAAGTCAGGAAGGGGGGTTGCAGGGGCGTAACATGCCCCCCATACGTTTTTCACTGTTTGGCCATATATCGTGGAAATTCATTGGAGAAAAATTTTCTCCAACATGTTTTCGAGATTTTAGCTACCGAGATTATGGCTTTCGAGATATCGTGGTACACCCATGCATTATTTATGCCGAGGGAAAAAAAAGCTATTTGGACGCCTAACAGAGAAATGGGCCCTGGTGTAGGCGGTAGCATCTATGACAGACAATCGGAAGCTCCTGGGTTCGATTCCAGATCCCACCAACTACCAACCATCCGTCCGTTCGTACGTATGTCAGCAATTTAAAGGCCCTAAAGTTTTTAGCTAAAAAACTGAAATTTTGAACGTAAACTTTGTGTCATCCGAAGCAATACAAGTATAAAAAATATTTAAATCCGCTTACAGATACGCCCACAATCGGTGGTAAGGTGCAACAATTTCCAGTGCTTTCAAAACTGTAAGACGTGCGTCGTGAAAAGCTCGAATTCACCATTATGCATCTCCTTATAATTCTGTGGGCGTGGTATCGATTCAAAGAGTCATCCTTCAAATACAATTTTTGTTCCAAATCAAAAAAAAAATTACTTTTAATACACAAAGCTTTTGGCCACGCCCATCTTTAGGGGGCAATTTTACAACATTATTGAATTCGAACCAAAAAATTACATTTTTTCATACATTTCAGCCGCAAACTTGGATATTTCGATGCTAATATTAATTTTGAGTTATAGGAGCTGGACATGCCACGCGCCTTTCAAAAAATATATTAAACAAAACCTTATAAGGAACAAAATGTTTGTTTTTTTCTCGTTAAAATGATGAATGAATGGTAACGGGACGGGGATCGGAAGAAAAAAAATATACGAATGGAAAGGAGAATAGCAATGGAAAGGAGAATAGCAATGGAAAGGAGAATAGCAAAGGAAAGAAGAATAGGAATGGAAGGTAGAATAGGAACGGAAAGGAGAATAGGAATAGGGTATACCGCGGTCCATTTCAGACGGACTGAAGCTATTACATACGCACTGTTCACTTTCTCACTGGTAATTTTTTTTCTTTAATACCAACATGTCTTGTAAAGTAAATTATAAAAATATTTCTGATAAATCGCGTTTAATTAAAAGTGAGGTCTTAGCGAACTCACCTTTTAATTAAAAGCTTTTTATCCTTAAACTTTAACAATGTCGATTAATCATCGCCAAAACCTAAAAAGTTATAATAATTCTGATGACAACAGGCCCCTCTACGAAGCCATACTAGGCCCTCCAAGGTGGTCGAATTCAACAAAGAATCAATTGTGCACACTGTAGCACAATTGGTAGAGCATTATCGTAGGACCACAATGCCTGTAGCGGTAGTATGTAGCAGTAGTACGTAGGACAGCCGCGGAGCCATGTGGCGTAGTACGGAAAAAAACTGAACACAAAGGTGTAGCGTGGCTATGTCGAACAAAAACCTCGTCTATAAACTATGGTCGAGACTTTGAGTTAAGCTGAGCTAGATTTAATATTTTTGTGCAATTGATGACACAAATTCCATAAAATTTCATTAGATTTAACCATCTCAATAAACTCTTCGACGTCCTTTTCCTTCATTGTTAACTTTGCTTGTATCGAACTGTCAACCGTGTAGCGCTGTCAACCGTGTAGTGCTACGAAAGTTAATAGTTATACAACTCTCACTGTGGTTCTACGGTTACTCGCGACAGGTAAAAGGGTTGCAGCATCATCCCCTGCCGGTACCCAAACACACTGTTTTTTCTTTTGACATTTCCGCCCAATAATATTTATACTCCACTCTAATTCTTACTGCAGTTTGAAAAGCTAAGAACTTTCTACTAAATATAACCCCTTAATCACTTTAAGAGATGTTGTCTGAACCGGACTTTTACAGCTGTACGAAGCTCCATTTCTGGTCAAGACGAGATAAATACTATGGTATTTTAACTTAGGAAAAATACACAGCAGACTTAAGTATAAAACTTGCTTTGAAAGTTGAGAGAAACAACAAATGTCCCAGCTCAGCGTTCAAAGGATTTTCTTGTTAATGACCCGTTCGCAACTATTTTTATACACCAATCGGAAACCTTTTAGCTAGCGCTGTCGCTTTTAGATTAATCATGTACATTGTTGTTTTAAAATATAAATAATATTTCTACACTGAAAGATTAAAAGTCCAGTATAAAAATTTAAAAAGCACAATTTTTCAAAGAAGTTTTTTTTGAGAGGAAGGCAGAGTTTTGCTATACGAACCATTCTTGGCTTTTTTTTACTATAGAACCTCTTTCCCATCACAAAAGTAGGGTAAGGTTGAAACACCTCTGTTGAGAAACGAACAACTGCCAAACATTTCCGCTCGATATACCTTATCCATGGTGAAACTGAATTGGAAGGCTCAATCGTAAAGGTATTTTACTTCGAGCTACTGAAGCTTTCAAAAGTCTACAAAATATTTACTTCAAAAGATTCTATAAAATTTAATTTTACCTGAGTTAGAAATAGCTTGATTTTAAATCATTTCTAAATCTCTTTTGATGAAGGCTACCTCCATCTACGTGTAAGATTGCACCCTGGTTCAATAAAATTACTGAGCAGGTTTTCCAGTCCCATTACACATATCTTTAATAGAGTTTAATAATTCATCAATATCTATCTGCTTCATTTCGGTTATTGGAATAGCTATAGTATCCCGGGTTGACATTTCCGAAAAACCTCACAAAGCAAACGAACATTCTGGAAATTAAATGCTATGTTCATCTCAGACTTCAATAACTAAGCAAATAAACTAAAATTTTCAAATGCTTTTTTACCCTAAATTTTCCTGCATGCTTCAAATTGCATATATGCCAACAAGTTTGTCAGAAATAACTTTTTATTCAAAAAGCAAATACAAAACTTGCTCTTGAGCTATTGGCAGCAAAACCTTAAGCCAAAAACTAACTATACATACTTAGGTACTCGAATTGTTTGCCTTCAAGGGAAATGCAAAGGACCTCGTCCCTTCTAAGCAAATGAAATTTTGTTATCAGTTTTGTATTGTATTGTTAATGCCAGAGTAAGAGAGCAACAAGAGGAAAATTTAATGTTGCACACAAAACACTCACATGCAATCCTTGAGTTTGGTTTCTATAGACTGGCACAGGAAATTGATTTCCTCCCAACTAATGTGAATCGCTCTGAATCCTACCCACTCGACAACTCATTTACCTTCGCGATTATGTATATGTGTATGCAGAAGTATAGTGGTATCCTGACTCATTTTATGATACACCCTAATCCGCCACCACAGCCTACCATTCAAATGTTCGAGACGATGACTTTACATAAGGACTCAATCATGCATAAGGAACTCTCAGATGTGTATTATATTGCCTTAAGCTCAGCACTTCTGCTGAGGCTTGATAGGGAAACCACCATACCACACTATGCATAGGGAAGGCATACTAAAAAAAAAACGAACCAAACAGCAGAAATGGAAATCCGGGTAATAACCCCTAGGACAAGTAACCTTCAATACGGAAAGGCGAAAAGGAACAAAAAAAAGTGAGAGAAATCCTTTCTTATATCAAGAAACACCCTCTCTCTCACTCCGTCAGTCCCTTCTTGACGAAGACCACACAACTAGACGCCATTGAATAAATCCCTGCTATAAGAACGAAGGGAACTTGTCAATTCAAGAAAAGTCCTTAAGAAAATAAAGCAAAAAAAAAAAATAATGCGACAGAGCGAGAAGGAAGTACTTTGAATTGTTATGCCAACACTTTGAATCGATTTTTGCTCTAGCCAGAGCTAGTCGCCGGCATTGTGTCCTTTTTATGGTGTAGAACATTTGGAATATTTTATTATACAAAAGTAACCACAAAAGTCCTTCAGGTTATGAATTTTTCATGACACTATGCTTCGAAAGAAGTGAAAAAGCAAATCGAATACAAGGTGAAAACTAGCTAACACTCTGAGACACCGTATTCATGGAGTGAGCTTTCCAATCACCATCCTGAATTCCATCCGGAAAGGACGTGACATTTTCAGTACAACTTTTTGACGGTGTTCGAACTCTCCTGTGACATGGATAAACTATATTTTTGCATTAACTTTGCATTTGATGTTTAGAATTGATGAGTTGTAAGATGGTAGGTGTGGTCCTTTGGTGCTAGTTTAAAGGAGAGCCTTCGTGTAGGCGATTGCCGGTATTACGTGCAAATGTAACCATAGCAGTTACTGCATAATTCGATGATAATTCGTAAATGTGCAAGTTGGTTGATAGAAAGAACGATATGCTTTTCTCGGATGGGAAGGCAGGCAAGGGTTTGATTTTTATGGCTTTTCTTGAATTGACAAAAGTTTTACGGATATGTCATTTTTCCATTTTAGAATTTTAAAACGAAATTCATAGATGTATGGCGGTGTATTTAGAACAATCGATGTTAATTTCATCAAAATCTTCCTTCATTTCGTATTTCCGTATAAATACGTAAATTCTGTAAATTCTATAAACATTAAATGGTACTGTACTAACTTTAAAGAAAAGCGTCACGTTCTCTAATAATCAGCTAATTAAAGAGTATCGAACACTCTTACAAAGGATGTTGCCCTTTAACCTGCGGTGCGGTCATGTAAATTGAAAACTTATCCTAGTTCTGACACAATCGAGTGATCAGAGCTGTAGATAAGCAATCCCACTTTCAAAATGTAACTAAGCAAATTACACTTCCTTGTTTTGTCATTCAACCAAAAATGGATCTATATCGCCTTCAGAGGAGTCGTATCGGGCACCCTCAAATATCAGCAAATGGGGGGATAATCCCCAGGAATCATTTTGAACGGAGAGCCAACACTTAGTTGGGAGTTTTTAAAAAATTAAACACACATTTATTACTAAATCGCTGTAAAAGCTTTTTGATCAATAAGGTTCGGTCTAAGGGAGAGGTCGGCGACCTGTGAACTGAGTCATGGATGATTGCTTAAATGCTTCGCTAAGAATGACAGAAAATATTGAAAGTCAAGCCTTTTTCCTAAAAAAAGCCATACTTTTTTGGCAATATTTCAAAAAGTTGAGACAAAGAACAATGGGCAAACGCGGCACAAATCTCTACCACTAACGAAACCTACGTAGGTGGAAAGTTGACCAAAAAATGGAGCAATTACTATTAACTATAGCATTGATGGGAATCTTGACCACTTTTGATGTTTAATAAAATTAGATGTTTTCGGCTGTTCTAAGTAATCACGGTTTTTCTCTGACACATCGACTGGGGTTGACATCCTCTTCTGGGCGTCTTTTAAAAAATAAAAAAATAATTTAATAACACTGGCCGGGATTCGAACCCGGAACCATGTGCACAGTAGTCCGACACACTATTGACCCATTTCAAAAATATTAAATACCTTAAACCAGTATTAAGTAGCGTGTGTGAAAATGTTCCCATGCTACCATTCCGAGCACCGAGAAACCGTTGTTTTACTTATAATTATCGGTCCGTCCAAAAATAGTAAAAGCACCCCTTATGATATCGATCTTTGGATGTACACTGCAATTGTTAGACCTTTTTTGACGTATGGGTGTTTAGTCTGGTGGCAAGCAGCTGGAAAAACCACGAACCTACACTACATGACAGTACAGAGAGCTGCATGTATTGGTACGACATCAGCTATGAGAACGACACCAACCTCAGGGTTGAAGGCAATTCTCAATATGCTACCCCTCGACCTCTATATGCAAGAATCTGCTGCCAAAAGCGCCTTGAGGCTCAGTCCGTCACCTGAATGGATCCCAAGCTCATTTGGTCATGCGCAGATTCTTCACAGCGTTATAGGAACCGACACCTCCTCCGACTACCTTACCCCCTACCTTCTACCTGCATGTTTCCTAGCAGGGATGAGTAGGAATCGGGGGAACCATGAAGAAATTTATCGATAGCCATATACACAGATGGTTCAAAAATGAGCATAGGCACGGGAGCAGGTCTCTGCTCTGAGAACCCACTTATAGAAAAATCCATAAAATTGCCCGATTCTTGCAGCGTCTTCCGAGCGGAGGTCCTTGCATTCAAGGAGGCAGCCAGCCAACTGTCAATAAGGGCAATACCACAGGATGATATTACCATATTTATAGACAGCCAGGCAGCCATAAAGGCAATAGCTGCGACTGAAATCAAATCAAAACTTGTTAAGTGCTGTCGCAAAGAGCTAAAGGTTCTTGGCTCACAGCACAATGTAAGACTCTGCTGGGTTCCTGGCCACAGGAACTTTCGTGGCAATGAAAAAGCCGATGAGTTTGTACGACATGGATCAACATTGGATCCTCATCAAGCCCTTCAATGGATCAAACCTCCACTCTGTGACCTTAGAAGGCGGGTGGAAAACAAGATTCGGATGAAAGCAAATTTAAGATGGACATCCTTGTCCACCTGTGAAATCTCAAGACAAATGTGGCCTTAATATGATAAGTCCCGAACTAACGCGCTCATCAAGAGCAACAGGAAGAATCTGTCGTTGCTAGTAAGTATACTTACTGGCCACAATCTTTTGAGACACCATGCTATGAAAATAAATCTCGACAATGACGACATCTGCAGAGGATGTGGCGATACGGATTGCTGCGAGGACACACCACACTTTCTGGGCCACTGTCCCAGTCTAAGTCGGTTGAGGAAAAGAACTTTAGGAAGCTACTTCTTCCACGACATTTCAGAACTTTCAAACTCACCACTCACATCTCTTTCCAGGAATGTTAAATCAACAAGGTGGCTCCAGGAACTCAACACGGCATAAGAAGGAAGCGGAACATCCACACAACTAGGATTATCGCCCATTGGGTATCACAATGGGTCTAAATAGACCTAAGTGCGATGAGACGCGGGTCACCTCGCTCCATCAGCCCAACAACCTAACCTATAGTATCACTCGGTTGTCCGTCCGTCCGTCTGTCCGTCCGCCCCTGTCTTGTGAACGGTATTCGTAGAAAGATGAAATTTGCTACACTTATGAAAAAAATGAAAAATGAATAATGAAAATTTTTTATATACACACATTACAGCTTAATGACAGTTTTAATATTGATGGTAAAAATGACAAAAAGTGTTTTGGCCTCGTCTTAAAAAGTTATACAGCCAGAATGAAGAAATATTGCAAGGTATTGAAAAGTTTTTGAGAAATTAGGAATGGAAAATAGTTACCCATTTCCAACGTGGTTAACAGCATTACATTTTCATCAATTTATTAAAAACGCCGATATGGGGCAAACATATAAAGCTAAGTAAAGTCTAAAATCAAATTTTGGTTAAACGGTTTGGCGTATTTTCAAAAAAAAAAAAATTATTTTATCCCCACAACTGTCTGCAATATAGCATTGGCCAAATGATTTAAAAAATATCACGCACATCAATAATTATTTGTTATTTTCGGGAAGACTATAGAAATTTTCGAATATTTAGCAAATTCTGAGATTTAGCTCGAAAATTTAAAAACTTATTTTTCAAAATATTCTGGAACCTTACCGGTGGTACGTGGTACTGATTATAATGGAATTTGTATATAAAGCGTAGTAAGTAAATTCATAAACCCTTTAAATCTTTCAAAAATGGTATTTCTAACTTAAAATTTTCTGAAACGGTTTAAAAAACCGATAAAAATAAACTCGATTTTATAAACCAAAACTTTGTCTGCCACCTCAAAAAAAACTACAAGGCAACGGTTCATACCAAGAAAGAGTGCACTAGCAACATTGTTAGATAGCTAAAATTTGGAAAAAAAAATTAAAATTAGAGGTGGTCCAATTACATGTATTTGAGACCCATAAGGTATATATTGCAAACCAAGAATTTTTAATTTTTGTGAAAAGACTAATTTGTAAAAATGCTGTTGCTTGTCAAATCATGTTAAGTGCGGGAACCTTAGAATTTAACTTTGGACCGACACGAACAATGATATTAAACAAAAACTGAAAAATGTATTTTTTTGCCATTCTTTGGCAAGAATAGAAAAGATACTAAGGCAAGTATATAAAAGCAAAGTGGCCAATAATGGTTATGTCCCATTTTCACGTGCTAAAAAAAAACACCCATTTACACTATGAAAACTGCCAGAATCTATAGTGCCAGAATCTATAGTGTTAGTATGTCGTAGTTAAAAATTTGCATTATCTTATAATTTTTAAGTTAACTTAATAAGTAGTTTACGCTCCCGTAGTATTGATCGGGCATCAAAGTTGGTATCTAAACAAACGCAAGTGTTATGCTTTTACGTAGAAAAGGAAATTGTATTACTAGCTGAGTATCCAATTTGTGAATTTTTCACGTAGGACATTCAATTTTCACGTCGGAGGAAAAAAGAAGTAAAGAGTATGCCGTACCCGATCTTATTTCAAATCAGCTGCATCTGGATTTGTCTGCTGTTGATGGGTTTGAATCGCCCCGATTATTTTTTATGTCGGTTCTTTCCACATGCTATGAGCTCCCCTATGTGCGATCTGGACCATCAACCCTGAGATGCCACATACAGCCCAAGAACAGTTTTACTAAGGGCTGTAGTAGTAATAAGTATGAAAATCTTTTATACGCACAAGAACTTTCTTCACAAACAACTTCGGGTGAAGCACCTTACGATATATAAAGGATTTCTATAATTGCCATATATGTCGGGCAAAAAAAAAGTTTCTCACGCCGACAAAAAAAAAGTATTCGACAATAACCGGCCGGCTAAGATTTGTCCAAAGAGACTTTCTTGTTAGCCATTTTGAACCGGCTCAAAATTGTAAGCCGCCTCTTCTTGTGTAAAAATACCTTCAACGCACTCATTACACATGGTTGCGAGAGATCCGACAGTGGCTCATTTTCAAAAAGTAATAATTCTAAATTATCAGTTTCCTGTTTTAATTTTTAAAACCCGTATTCATTATAGTGGCAGGTGCACAGTAGTGACCGGTACATTTATCTGACAGTTTTAATCATATCACATCTCCTCCAGCACTGTCCGAAACATGTTCTCACATCATTTGTCACACTAGTCGATACTTTAACATTTTTGATCTTAAACAAAGCAACTTCAATGCGGTGACCTAAAATCACACATATTTGTCGCTGGTTTGCATGTTGCAAATTATGCATTTGCTCTCCTGCAATGGTCAGTCCCAAGTGCGCGATGCTCAGGCCACTAGGATCCCTGTCAAGTTGATATATTGGACAACTCATGCGATGACTGCTCCAAATGATACAGGATCTCGAAATTGTGTCCGTGTCCGAATCACACTCCGTATGATGGCATCGGACAGGCAAATTGTATTATACAGTTCTATTCCAGCGTACACTAACATTGAATATTTCGAAATATTTATATTGACCATGTATGTTGCCACGACAACAAGGAGCGTTTACAATCCTGATGCTGGTGGTAGCTTTGTCGAGCTACTCCTCTGTGTACTATCGGTATTTTGCCAACGACGACGACGACGATGATTAATTGCTTGGCATGTTCGGCATTCATAAATATTGCACAGGACTCTGCTGAATTTGAATTGATACCGATACCAGTACCATAACTCGGAGGCATAATCATAAACTGAATGCAGTACCGCCTCCCATGTGTTTCATATTATTCTGTCATCCGTTCTGGCTGTCACATAGGGTACAATGTTTCTCATCTAAGGCAGCTTCTGCACTCGTTGTTCGAGCAATATGAACAAATATTTAGGTCACTTATGCAGCTCTGCTAAAAAGGCATGTTTCACTTTGTGTAGAGGGTAATAGAATTGAGCCAAGGTTAAATGCAAGGCAAGCGTATTGACATTTCATTTTGATACGTGGTAAATGTTGCGCATACGCCAGAGTTTACTGACTTTTCCCAATTTCACTTAATTCGATTTTTTTTCTTAATTTAGGATGCAAAGTTAATGGAAACTTGATTTGCATTTTTTGATACTCTATCAAAAGGCAAGGTTTATTCTAATCCATTTGCCTAAACCTTCTGACACACAACACCAAAAGCCAGACTTTGACTTGAGAGTGCCTCCTTCGCCTTAATTAACTTTACCGTTATATTGTTTTCATCTTTTGTAAAGAATAAATTCCCTTTGAAACAAAACAAATGGCAACAAATGTCATTTGAGAATTTTGAACACAACACAACACAACACCTTACCGCAAGGAAATTAAATCCTTACAAAAGTTTTAAAACACACAGCCAACCAACGAGCAAGGATATAATAACACGAACCGAAAGATTGCCCATGGAAGGGGTTCGGGTCCATTGGATTTATAGATGGGGGTGCAAATTTTCCAAAAGACAGAATAAGAGAAAGTTTTTGTTTTTGCACCTTTATAAGGCACAAAGGTGGGACAACAAAAGTTCTCTTTGTCCTTTTCAATTTTGCAAAGCCATCACAATTCGCAGAAGGTGGAGCCATATCGTGCCTTAACGTTTCGTTCATGCCCAAAAATGTCGTTGGATTGTGTAATGCTCTTTGTTTCATTTTACAAAAAACAAAACTAGCTGTATACAGCTGGGCACGTTGCATCCATGTAATTTCACTGGGATTATATCCTTTAAACAATTTAATTATTGTGACAGGAACAAGATTTTGCCTTTTGGTGATTTTGCCTTTCAAGATTTTGCCTTTCGGCACCAAACGGAGTTCGGTGCCGAAAGAGATAGGGCGCTTGTAGATGTGTAAGGGTGGAAATGTTTTTCTGTTTGCGGACTAGTCGGATTGAAATTTTTGGGGAACATCATTGTTTAACAGGTTTTGTAAGCTAATTAGTTTTTCAAAATATTCTCGGTGAGTGAGTGAAGGTTGGCTTATATTTTACCATGACTAAGGAGATAAATATTAAATCCGTGTTTTGTTGTCTGAGTTGTGGAAAATGGAAAGAGGATTTAATTGAAACAGAATTCCGTGCTCAGATAATCCAATATGCATTAAAACAATAAGCAATTTTGTAGTGAAAATTAAATGGTTTCAACTGAATTGATAAGTTTAAATAAAGCAGAACTCATCTCATAATATATTTTCTGAAATATTCCAGTAATGCAAAAACCTTAGGTAAATCGAAAGTAGTTTACAGCTATTTTCGAACTAGCTTATGGATTGGGTGTATACAAAACCCTTTTAGCTATCATTTTTCTTTAAGTACGACTTAGAGTTTTTAGTATGCACTCTTAAGAACAAATTTTTGCACCTGGATTGGCCTTTAAGGAATATTAACATGGCTACTATTTTGGAAACAAGTTTCAAAATCATTAAAATGAAGAAGTGACAAACCAAATTCGAGAGACATTCTTTCATCAAGCTCCGGGTAATATCCACCATAAGGATAAATTTTAAAAGATATTGGAAACTTTGCTCACAGGACTTGGTCAATGAATTTATGTAAGCAACGCTGATCTTTTTATTCCCTGGCATAAATTTGTAGTCGATCAAACCTTCCTCTTAACATTTACTAAGACAATAGACACAAGTCGTCTAAAAAGTCATTATATTGACCTTGAATTCTGTTTTCTTTGTTTTCTGTGATATGGACATCACAATTTTTCAAAACACCTGAATGTGTAAGGCTTAAACGATACCGTCACTTGACCTAAGAAAAGATAGAACAGAATTTCACCCACAATTGTCCTGCGCTTGCCCACGTTTAGGCTAGCAGTGTCAATGTATTACCTTAACAGAAAAAGGTATAGTCTTTCTGAAACCCTTGCTTCTGGCCAAAATATTAATATAACGCACCTAACTATACGCGGGTTTTCTGTCATATTTTAAAGGTAGGTCCTGCAACGTCAATCTCAGATTAGATTCAATGAGGTTCCACACATAACATACCCTATGGTCACTATAATTAAGCTTACAGCCCACAAACTCGAACATGTTTATGGCTAGCACCTAGCAAAAATGAGTCCCAACACCATTCGGCCGGATTGGTTATGATGACAGGATGATTAACAAACATCCTTATAGGGGTTTTGTAAGGGGCCCCGTTACTTGTATAAAACCAACTTCAAGAACCTAAAGTTTTATGATGTGGTGCTGAAAACCTAACGGTGGCCAAAGCAAGAGCTTCTGTGTTACTTGGGTATTGACGTTGAATTCTGTTAAAAGGATTTCTTTGTTTTCTGTGACTTCTTGTAATGTGGACTCTACAATTTTTCAAAACACCTGAATGTGTAAGGCTTAAGCGATACCGTCACTTGACCTAAGAAAAAGATAACACAGAATTTCACCCACAATTGTCCTGCGCTTGCTCACGTTAAGGCTAGCAATGTCAATGTATTACCTTAACAGTAAAAGGTATAGTCTTTCTGAAGCGCATGCGTCTGGCCAAAATATTAATATAACGCACCTAACTATACGCGGTTTTCTGTCATATTTTAAAGATAGGTCCTGCAACGTCAATCTCAGATTAGATTCAATGAGGTTCCACACATAACATACCCTATGGTCACTATAATTAAGCTTACAGCCCACAAACTCGTACAAATGGGTCCCAACACCATTCGACCCGGATTGGTTATGTTGACCGGATGATTAACATAAGACGATATGTTGCTCTTATCAGGTCTTTTTAATAACAACTTCACGGACAAGGGATTAAGATGACTAGTGAAGATAACTAGTATAAACAAAAAAAAATAGAAACTGAGAAGGGAAATCAGCGGTTAAACTAGCTGGCCTCTCAGTTACAGCCCATTAAAGAATACCTGCCAGGTTGCTTCCGATGCATCCTAGGATGGAACAAAGCAACTGAATTGAGACAGATTCCTTTGCATTTCTTGCTTGGTCACTACCCTACTATATCTGGACAGTCACTAACCGTCACCTATTCGGACTAACAACCCCTGCTGAAAGCATTTCTAAATTGATCTGAGCGTCATCAGTTTTTTCAATTAAGAGATGTCTTCTTTGCACGGTAGGGGTGTACAAAAAAACCGTACCATATAGCCCCCATAGTTGAAAAAATTTCGTTTGGAATGAGTCAAAAGCTTTGCAATTTTACAGGTTAAGTTGGTGCCGATTTGGAATTTGCATTCTATGCCAAAAACAAGAACCAGCTCCAGTGGTACTACATCCTTGCTTGAGCATAATTTACCTACTCAACTTCGCTCCTAATTTCGCTGTAAACAAAGAAGATTCTCGGAATTGAATCTTTCGGGCTATGAACATTCAAAAGTGGAATGTTGTCATTTCACGATAGACGGCAAAGCCATTGCTTAAATTCTAAAAACTGTAATAATTTAAGAAATGTTTATAGAAAATAAAATGCCAAGTAAATAACTATATTCAAAGGTGTTTACTATTTTTCCTTCCTTGCAATTCGTTCCCATTGTAATTCTCCAGAGCAAACAGATGCTTTTTTGGAGCCCAAATGAAGATAATTTTGTTGTTGGGCTATGTGCATAATATACAGAGAGACCGAATAGGCTGTTTTTGGCACCCGAGACGGAAGTGGGGCTATAAGTCAAGGTTGCAGTGGTCATACCGCACGGTTTTTTCTTTCGACATTTCGTCCGATAGTAAATCAACTCCACTCGAAGGTGAGCTTGAACAAGTCAAATATGTGTGAAATGTAGACTAAAGAAAGCCTGTTTCTATGGAAATATGCTTAGAAATCTTTTCATTGTCTACATTATATTTAGTTATACATTTTGCAGCTTTTTTCCTGATCTTCCTCATCTTGCAGTTCTGCTCCCAAAGAATTTTACCTCTCATGCAACAAATAAACTTCATCACGAACTCATGACTTCAAATTAAGTCTTCTGAGCTGGTTTCAACTATATTCTCCCTCACTCTCGAGAATATAGTCTACACAAAAATAAATAAAAAAAAAAACAAACCTGCTTATCCTTTGAATCTATCCACAATACTTTTTTCATCCATTCTAAATATTTCCTTAAGGATTTCCGTTATATTTTGTGCAGATACTTCTAACAATAAACTTTTTTTTGTTGTGTGCTAGTATCTATTGCTTTTCTTGAATCATCCACAATCCTTCACACCGAGGATGCTATCCATAGAATACCAAAGGTGTTGAGCTACCTACATACAAGAATATAGGTATACATAAGAACATGACACACATTATGTATGTATGTGAACACAGCTACATAAACTCCGGATATTGTGTGGGAATACCGATAAAGAAATATATATGTATATTGAAAATGGAAACGGATGAAATCAAACAGATGAAAAAAGAGCGAAAATATCCTTGTTCCTGAAAATAGATTTTCCAAGTGAAAAGAATTTTCTTCTCACAATAATATTTCTTTATTTTTGTTGAACAAGGTGTGAACAAGTAATAGAGTAACTAGAAAAATAATAGAAGAAAAGCACAAACCAAGACTTTAATTTGAGATACCAAGATATTTGCCTTTATAGAAGCAACCTATTTTCTTAAGCTTAGCTGTGCAAAAATCTACTTTTGATGATTTCTTTTAAGAAACCTTATTCTAATACAAACCCATTGAAAAAACTATTATAATCATAAGTTTCCGGTTCTTATATAATAAAGGCTATGGCCTTTTTCATTTTTATACCTGACCGAAGGGAAATAATCACCGTAGACCCTTAAGACGTTTTAGAGATATGATCGAGACCGAAATGTGAACTGATTAAGCATGTCCGTCCGTCCGTCCGTATGAGTGAAGGTTTTAGGTCTTCAAATTCAAGTTAGAGAGCTGAAACTTGGTGCACGGCTTGGTTCTTTTGTTATACGAACAAAGTGTGAAAATTCAAATGAAAGTTCAAAACTCAATCGGTCAACGGCCGCGCCCACTATTGGCTTCAATGTGAGACACCCTCTATTTCACTATTTTTTGTAAAATGCCTTTTGGTCAAGTTAGACAAGGCACAGGAACTTTAATTTTGGAACTGAGCAATATTGGCCTAAAACCTTTAACAAGGCAAAAATTTGACCGCCCAATGTCGACCATGCCCCCTTTTAACATGTTAGATCTTTAAAAACCCGATCTCTCGGAAAGATGACTCCAAATCGAAAAAAAAAATTTATGAAAAATATTAAAGATATCGCTATTTGCTAAGTTTGATCCATACAAAGTTTTGAGCTCCGCCCACTTTTAGGGGCGTTTTTAGGAAAAAAGCTGTTTTTTCCTCAAAAAATGTTCGCTTTCACCGTATTTTCTGATGATTCTAACGAAATTACAATTATATCATTTTAAGTTTAAGCCCCTACCCACTTTTAGGGGCGTGGCCTATACAAATAGTATATGAATTCAGGCCAAGAAACTTTAAGATTTGGTGTTACATGGTATATAGGGTCGGGTATATAGAAGTCACAGACAAACTCTTGAACTTACTCGTTTTAATAACAAATTGAATCATTGTTTTTTGTTTTATTTGAAAACAAGCATTAAGATATGGAGGTGCTATTAATTGGACCACTATGGTATGTCAAGAGCATGGTATGTAAGCAAGACATATAAAAGTCTAATAAGATTGCTACAAACTCCATGCTAAAGTTTAAAGTCTAACCTTTAAGAGATATGAATGGGACCGTCAGGAGAATCGATTAAGCCATGTCCCTCCGTCCGTATGTAAACAGCTTTAAGGCCATAAGTTTCAAGCCAAAGAACTAAAAGTTAGTTAGTTGGCTGGAAGTCCAGTCCTTCAAAACAGGTTTGAAAATTAGCTGAATCTGCCCACAGATGCGCCCACTACAGGCCCAAGTAACACAAAAGCTCTTGCTTTGGCCACCGTTACGTTTTCAGCACCACATCATAAAACCTTAGATTCTTGAAGTTGGTTTTATACAAGTAACGAGGCCCCTTACAAAACCCCTATAAGGATGATTTGACACTTTATAGAACTTAATTTTGGGTGCAGAAAAGGCTCTAGTTCGGGCTCTTATATAACTTTTTTGACAGTCAATACATTTTAGGCACACACACTTCGATGTGTTTACCTTTTACTGTCATGGTGTGGTTTTTATTGTAGTTAGGTATACACATATTTCTATCTTATTCTTTTGATGTTTTTGCACAAATAACTTCGTTCATATTGAATGGTGATGAAATTAATGAGCATACCGAGTGCATTTAATTAGCAGAAAACAAGGTGCGCATCTCGTTTCATCGAATGATTCATTAAAATAGGACGAAAAGAAACAATGCTCTTCTTGAAATATTAAATATAACATAAAATAAAGAGTGTAAGGTTTTATGCAGAGCCCACATAGCACCGTTGTAACACTTAAGGTGTTCTGCAATGCCTTTTAGAAACTTTGGGTTCTATGTAGGACTGTCTAGCTTCATGTAGAACTATTATAAAGTTTTATGTTTTCCGTCAAACATGGCGCTTATTTATTTAGGGTTGCCATCACTCTCTTTTCTTTTAAGATATACGTTGGTTTGACTACTTGGCTGATAAAATGGCTGATAAAATACTTGAAGTTCTGGACCAAGAATGCCTAAACCTAACTTATTTGACCAGCTAGATACCAAGATAGAAAAGTGAGTGTAAAGTGTAAAATTAAAATTAATTAAAAAATTAAAAACCATTAAAAATTTTGGAAATTAAACCATTCTCACGCGGTTCACCCACTTTTATAACAGGGGCGAACATTTTAGGCAGAAGCCAATATAATTTTCATAGCTTATAGACCATTCGCCTCTAGATACCATAAAAACTTAAAAAAATCGACTCACAATAGCATATAGCCAACTTTATTTTGCTTATTTTGAGGTTCGCCCTATTTTAAATTTATAGCCGACTATATAATCGACTATTGGGTGACTATGAATAACAAAAAGTAATCTTTTAGTTAAATAGGTGAATAATATTCAATTAAAGTCGGCTTTATCTGACTATAAATTTGCGCCATTGTGTATGAGTTTTGGGTATTTTTCAATCCGTTGCAGACGGACTGAAGTTTTTGCACACGCACTGTTGCACTTCCCCACTTGTTTCTTATACCCCATCCCATAGAATAGGAGGTAGATTAAGTTTGATTCAAAGTTTGTTACATAGAAAAATAATCATTGTAGACCCCCAACACCTTAAGGGCATGATAGAGATCGAATTGTAAGTCGAATAAGCCATGTCAGTCCGTCCGTCGGTGCGTCGGTAGTTTTTATGCCTTAAGTTTTGAGCAAGGAACTTGAAACATAAAATCCGCCCACTAAAACGCCCATTTTACTACCTGCAAATCACACAATCCTGCTTTAAATTCTTACTTTCAAAATTGTCCTTTGGAAAATTCTGTTTTCCAAAATTTAAAATATGTTAAACATGTATAAAATAAAAATACAAAAATTATTATATCAAATAAAATAAAATAATATATGTTTAAAATAAGATATATACATATACATACAATATGTATGTTAAATAGCGAAATATGCGATGCTTATAAAATTTATGTAAGAAAAATTTTGCTGCTTGTTTTATTTTCGTTCTAGTTTTCTTATAAATCTTAAAATATTTTTCTTTTTTTTCCCTTAAAACCTTAAAGTAAAAAATTTGAATAAAAAGCATCATGTTACTGCTTAAAAATGTAGTTCAGAGTTGTCTCAAAGCAGGATATTTTGTAGTTCTAGACAGAATCTGAGAAGAAAAGCCGAATAGCGACCCGCTTCCGTTTCATGTTTGTGGGGATTTTTATTCGAAGAGTTGAAGTCGATTGACTTTTCTCTAAAAAAAATTAGGTCTGGACATTGCAAACTAACTACCTACAAGGCATAAGAACATTATAATAAGCATATCTCTCAATTGCAAGCCTTCCCGTGTCCCTATTGTTAAACACACAAAACCTTCCACAATTTTAAGAAGAAGCCAAATCGTTTTTACAATACGAGGTGAGAGCGTGGTTTGGTGTTTCAAGTTGGCGTTTTGTAAGAAATCTATTTGCCTTAAATGAACATGGTCACCTCCATCCAATTTGCAGTGAGTATCCACTCATTTTAATTAAAGCCAACATTTTTACCCAATCCGTCATTTTTGAAGTCTTGAGGCCAACTTGTAGCATCCAAACCTCGAAATGCATGCCCCGGAATTTGACTTGAGCTCGCAAGACAATTCGTTTACCGAAGCATTTTCTTGGGTTTTGAGGTCATTGGTACCCATCGTCTTCCCTAGTACAATCCGAAGTCGAAAAGATGCCTACTGCTTTCTAACGTTGAAATAACGTCGACAAATTTTGCAGCAAATGCAAGTAGTGCAGTGTACTGAGCAGGCTAAGGATCTTTTCTTAGTTGCAAGAAACTTTTCAAATTAACAAAGTTACCATTTGCTACTTACGCCACTTACCCCCTTCCTCATGTAAGCGCCTTTTCATTCGATCCGTATTCGCTTAGATAAGTGACAGGTCCATGAGCTGGGCACGTTTTTTTATTTCTCTGCAATATTGACTTAAGGACAGAAAGGTATAAGTTGATATCCACCTACTGGCTTGGCAGTTTAAAAAATACCAGCGACGAATTGATGCGATACTGGAAGTTTTGAGTAGGCTTCGGCATTTCGGACAGCAAACAACACTTTACTTCCTTCAAGCCACCAAATGCCAAGCATAATGGCTCATTAAATTTTTCCTAGCCAACAGTAAACCAATGTTAATACCTGTATTGATTTTTTTTTTTGCTCAGTAAACTGCTTAATAGATTTCTGTGTACAACCCATTATATTTCATTATGGACTGAGTACAAGAGCATGTGTTACGCTTAACATTTCGCTACAATAGTTTTCACTCATAACGCAACATTACCCAGTTAATTTGCGTCAACCTTCCATCCAGCGTAATACTTATACTCATATACACCGTACAACCCGCTGCCTTTCATATCCGTTTCAATTTTACCATCAAGCATCCAGGATCTAATCCCACATCCGACAGTACAGCCCACAGACCAAATACCTACGTGTATGTATGTTTGTTGGCAACATGTATTCGTGTAATTAATTTCAATATGACTGGCAGTGGTAATAAACATTAAAATAAAAATGTATGGCAGCTTCATAACTGAGAATCCTAATTTTAATTAAATTTTTCATTACACACCGTTAACTCGTTCGCTCACAGGATCATCGTCACCACGAATCCCATAAGGAGGATGGAAGCAACATCCAAGCATCATCGCTGTCATATATGGGTCTGTTGGGGGTAGTTTGACGTTAGGTTTACATATACGCCCACAAAAACAATAATTATGTCAATGAGTGACACCAAGCAGTAGATCCTCTCTCAAAAGGGTAATTAATAAGTTCGATGAAGGAAACAAATCCAAGTGTAAAGGTGGGAAATCGATAACGATATACGCCATTACTGTGTGATATGCTTCAGCCTGTGGCACCTATTTATACAATAAAGTTTATACATCTACAGGTTTAGCCTCAAAACATGGCAAATTGAACGATTTACCAAAAGCCAAGCTACCAAGCATTTTTTTGTATCCGAAACAGGACGAATCTAAAGTCAAATATATTACACAGAACAATTTTAAGCAAGGACAAAGGAAGATAAAACACAAACTGGTCGAAATAGACCACGTACTCAACTGGTTAGGTGCCATGGTCAGTCAACTTTGTGTAGAATCAGACAAGCATTTGTAAAATACAATGGAACACAAAGGATTCTATGGGATTTCTTAGTATTCCTGCTGCTATGCACCTCGAAGTGATGCTGCAACGATACAGTAGAAACATCATAAACCATTTTGTGTTGTCATGACGTGGTCCGACAACAAAAGGCCACATGGACAGACATCTAGTCAGGGAAGATGGACAGATAAACCGAAAGGGAAATTGCACCCTGGAAATGTTACAACAGAGGTGAACAATGTATGAACGTCATTTTTTTTTTAAGCTGGAGATACGTGTGGACAGGTGCATTGAGGTCAGATTTGGAATGTTCAAAAATACCATCACCATTGGAAGTGGTGTCTACTCCGAGCAAGAACGAGAAACACATGCAAAGAGGTTTTACCCTAGCTTATGGTACACAACACATTAAAGGGAATAAAAAAACGAATAAAAGCCTTGGTAGGTACATACCACAGCTGATAAAATGACTGAAGTGTCAGATGACAGGGACAGCAGCCAAACCTTTATTGCATTGAAGATATGTTAGACAAACTCGTGCCATAGATCTTAATTTAATAAATTAGTTGGAGGTAGAGACCCTGATTAGACCATGATAGTTGATACTTAAGTACGTGTGAAATGAAGACCATGAAGTCGTGCGTAAGTGCTTTCATGAGTCTCTATGATTTTGCACATATTGAAGGGGTATAGAGACAGACGCTATTAACTGGTCTGGAGCCAGGAACTAAATATACGCATCTCAGCATATGATGCAGTGTCTCTAGTGTTGTTCTCCTGTCACAACAAAACTAAACCCTTTCGGCTTACAGCATAGCCTTAAAAAACCGCCACCAACACCAAAAGTGCCCTTATTCATGAACTCTGGACTTATATTTCAACAAGGTTATCTATGGTTTTTTTGCCTAAGTGTTGGCAAAAAAACCAACTAACCTTAAAGTCTGAAAACTGGCGATCAGTTGATTTTGCCGGTGATTTAGCTGTCACAAGCACATTGTGAAGGTTACAGTTTACACATATTTGTGATTGCCGTCAGCACATATAATTGATCACCTTATCCAATTCTAGCCCGGATTATAATGAAAGGAAGGCTTCCCCTTTATGGATTCCCCTTTCTTACCAAGTAGTCACCTAGCTTTGCTTAGCATACAACATGCCTCCGGACGATATTCTACAGGAGCTTGGCTTCTGGAAAAATCGGTCTAGAAAAATTGGTTGGTACAAAGATGGTTTTTATATGGTGCCAGGGACCTGCATGGTGCCAGGGCACCACGTCAGGCCAATGACCCGCCACCTTATGCGAGTAAGGACTGGACAACTACAGAGGAATTGTTCCTTTGTAACGTCGTCCTCCCTACAGGCAAAACAAGTGGTAGTTTCGCTCAAGCTTAATACATTCAAGTGTTAAGCAAAAGCTTGGTGACCCATAAGGACGACTACAAGAAGTCTGCAGATAGAAGGTAAAACCCTGACCCCTTTCAGATATCCTGGCGTAGTCATAAAGCCTGTCTGCAGTCAAGGTATGGCAGGCGTGGTAACAGATGTAAACAGACCTAGCGCGGGTTCGGATCCTGAGAAAACCATTTCCATGGATACCGGTATGACCTGGGACCCAAACAATATACTCTGTATTTAGCCTTCCAGCATGGTTCAAGGAATTCTTGGCCGGGCCCTATCTTTGACGTGGCATATAGTGCATAGCCATTGGGAAAAAGAAAATTTTCACTTAAAAAATAAACGCATATTTAGGAGTCGACTGTTCTCGCTTCGTAAAAAGACTCCAGCACTTGACCCCTGTCCGGTTTTGAAACCATCTGTGAAAATATGGTGGCATTCTTTCCCTGGTTCGCAGAGTCTGGCCGAAGACATATCATTGCATGAGGAAAGACAAATTGGTAGTTTTCTCACAAAATGAATTCAATTGTCATTATGCATCGGACTACATGTCCAATAACACCCGGAAGACAGGGGTCGAAGGACAATTCTCGTATAAGTTCTTCAAAATTTTAATGCTCTGTGGGACTATGCGAAGGGTACACAAAACTTTCTACGAATATCGTGAAGCATAAATGTAAAACCTGAAAAATAACAATGTTATAACCATGTCAACAAGTTCAGCAATCTGTTCAATTACAATGTCTGCGATAATACCAAACCAGCCAGAGATATAAGCGAATTTACTATACTATGTTTTTTTTGCGAAAATTGTATACTTCGACCATCTCAGACAACGCCAAACATGAGTATGATCTCTAAAACACAGAGAAAATACAATGAGAGGAGTTAGAAGAGCAAGGAGTTATTCAATACGCTGCGATTGGTGAATTATTGAATCCACAAATTCACATGTATATATATTATAAAAATACTTTTTTTTCTTTTCTCTCCTGAACTTTAAATTTTTATTAATAATACTTTCTCACTTAAAATATTAATTAAATTATTATTGAAATTAGCCTTTATATACCTTATATAATACTATACTTAAACCAAAGAGAAACATCTTAAAGCCTTAACTAAGGTTCAAAGAATGGCTTCTCTTGTAACCACAGGTGCTCTGAGATCCAGTCCTACCATGGGGTTAGAGACAATTCTAAACCTAACGCCTGTAGATCTGTTTATTAAAGAAAGCGTTGCAAGAAGCGCAATAAGACTTCAAGGGACAGGTAACTGGAGTACAACATCCACAGGGAACAGTTCAATTATACAAATATACACACTGGGTTGCTGTGCAGGTACAACAGACCACATAACTCCTTATCTTGAGTTCATTCAACACTACACCATTCACATTCCGAGCAGAGAAGACTCGAGGCTGGATAACATTGCAATCCACTCCGAGATAGCAATCTACACAGACGGCTCTTAATCAAGTGAGGGTACTACAGCAGGTGTATGCTCTAAGAAATTCGGTATTCTAACAAGAAGAAGACTGCTGAGCTCCTACAGTATCTTCCAAGCAGAAATTCTGGCAATACCTTTAGCCGCCGGAAAAGCCAGAGTATTGGAACTATCACAGGAGGATATTTCTATTTAAACCAACAGTAAAATCTCGCGTAGTAGTACTCTGTCGCTCAGAACAAATGACTCTGTCGCTCAGAACAAAGGGCTCTAAGCAGACAGAAAAATGTCCGCATTATTTGGGTTCCAGGCTGTTGTGAAATGTGCCAAAATGTCACCATAAATTGTTCATCGCCCTACGCACAACGAATCTTCACAGCTGATTTGCATTCTCACTGCACGAATCATTCACTAATTATCGAAAGTAAATGCTCATTATCAATTGTAAAATTTCTAATCGCTCTCTTGCTGTTTGACCACCAACCTGTTCAGATCATGCTAATAAATCCAAACATTATAACGTTGTTGAATTTCAATATTTAATATTTGTTCATATTATCTCGGTTTCAAGCAAAATATTAAATCATTATTAAACACAGGCCATAGTGGCTTTATCGGAAATGAAAAGGCTGACGAGCTAGCGAAACATGGCTCACGTCTATGTATCACTACAGCGGACAAAAGAGCTCGCTCTCCGCTCTCTTATGAAACTGGCAAAATATGTACAACTATAATATACAAAACATAACCCAAAATAGGTGGAATAATCTGCAGAGTTGCGACCATACAAAGGTGTTATGGCCATCCATAGATAGTAGGAAGTCAAAAAAGCTTATACTCTGGCCATAGCCACAAAAGGGATAACAGGCAACAACCTGTTGGGAAAACCCTCAGCAAAATTAAGAATCATTAAAACCAACTATGTTTGCAGAACTGTCACGATCCCGAAACGGAAGAAGATTTAAAACACCTCCTCTGCCATTGTCCAAGTGGCAGCAGGCAACGTTTTAAACTTCTACGACAACTCTTCTTTGAGGAGCTGGACGAACTTGCAAAAAAATCGGTTGCGAGTATCGTGAAGTTCAACAGGGACTCCTCCAGCTGGGTTGATTTTCTCTTCGAAGCTCAGGATACTTCAACTAACTAAGTATCACATGCACCCGTTGACAGCTAATTAGAACCGATTCCGACTTTAATTAAAAATATGGATTTTCTTAACTTTTTGTTAACTTTTATTTGTTATGCTCAAAAGATTTGAGCTTTCTTTTGAAAACATCAGAGCTTTTTACTCAATTTTAATAGGCACATTATGATTTTTAACATTTTATTATACTTAAGCCTCTGATTTGGTTAAACAAGTATCATTCATCATCGCATCGCCAATAGTGCAAAAATAAAATCGCTTCTAATAAGCTGTCAACGGCTGTATACACAAACATTTTTTTTTTTACAGGTTGTGTGTTTTTTGTTTTTTACAGGTTTTTTTAAAGGGTGACGCTAAGGACCCTCGTACGCCTATGTGAGCTCGTGGTATTGGCTGCTAGCAACCCTACCTAACCTAACCTAACATATACTATACTTCTTCATTTAATCCCTTAGCCATCGATAAAGTATTAAAATTCTTGTTTTGTTAACGAACAGTACATTCAACACTTGTATTTTCAACATAATGAACTATAATTTCGCTAAGGGATCATCCGCCATCATCCCTTTCGCTTCAGTGCGAGATCATCCGTCCTTCCGAGTTAAACTGAGATCTTCAGCAATGACTTTTTCAGTTAACTAAGATCTGGGGTTAATCTCGGCTTAACTCACCAAACTTGGTGAGTTAATCTCGGATCATCTCTGCAGAACAGTATGAACTTCTTTGACTATTTTTCTGCGTGGAATGTCAGTTGATTAGCGCGTTGCTGTTAAAAATGTCATTTAAGAATAACTCGAACTTCTTTTCCTGTTTTTTTCTATGTGAAATGAGAGCTGGGAGAGTCAGTAATTTCGAGAGTCGAAGATTTTGACAACTTTGTTGACGGAGGTAACTCTGTCAACAAAAAAAAAAACTGCTCACTGGAATAACTCCACATTCGTTTTTTTTCGTGATTGACAGATCTTGCTTTAAGCTGGGCTTAACTCAGCACTGAAAAACCGGCCCTAAGAAGGTTAAACTTTTTCTCTCAAAAATTATTATTTCTAAATCTTGTTATGAGTATCGTTAAGTTTTCATTTTGATGAAGTAAAGACACTATACTATTCAATTCCCTGCTCTACACGTTATCTGACGGAGAACGTTTCGTCCTTTTTTTCACCGTCTCAATTTTGGCGATTTTGTTTCTCTATGAAAGTAAAAAGGAACAACAGACCAAAAAAAAATCAATATTTTATGAAAAAAGAAAGACGTATGTTTTAAACACGGACTTAGTACAAATCGTTGCTCCAAGGCGTTTGCAAAAACTTTCACCAAGTGACAGTCTCGCTCTATTAAACTTTCAGACCCTGCAAAATGGAACACTGTGAGTTGAAAGTCTCTCAATTTAACTTCGCTGATGTCTGTGGCTTCGAATTCACCAACCATCACTCAATTCTGCAAAACTAACCAGCATAACCGTTGCAACCACATTTATAGTATATGTGTACGCATACATCCATTTTCAATTTTCAATGCTGGCGCTCGACTTTGCCTGTCAATTAATAATCGATTCCTTTGAGCACAGCATGTGGCCAAATTCACTTCACCAACAGCCAATGCCATTGATATTACCGACCACAAAATTCAATTCGCCCCCCAGTTGAGACACACTCGCTCACCGCACAGTCTGAGAGAGAAAGTCAGACTCCTCAGATTTACAGCATAGGGACCATCAGAATAGCCAAAGTGCCACCCGCCGAACTGGCTATCCAATCAACCACCCACTGCCACTCATATCCTTTTAATTTCCCTCACATTCAAGGCAATCAGAGCGAACAACAACAACACCGTCCACCAGAGAGCACCACCAGAAACCTCCTTCATAGATTCAATCAATCGATTCCAAGTAAAAACAAAGCCAAGGAGATTCGGGCGAAATTTAATAGGCGGCGGCGTGTAGCCTATTAGGTGGGCGGAGGTGGTCATGAGGTGGCTGAAGAAAATTCACTGCTTGATGTGGTCCTATTGATTTGAATGGAATAATAATTAGAGAGGAGCGCCTTTGCGCCGCGAGTGAGTCTCGAAAACCATTGTGTAGCTATCGATGCGGACCAGCGGACCCGAAAATAAATAAGAAATTAAAAGGATATCTCCCTTCCCTTCTTCCCAATATTATATTCTCCGAAAGAGGGTTGATGTCGGTAGTATTGTTATATGTATCAGCTCGCATCAAGGATCAATATCCATATCACGTAGTTACGATAAATTTGTCTTATTCGTATTCACTTCTTTAGTTTGCCCCATTTTCTCTTGGTTTTTTTTTTTGCTGTGGAAAAGGATATGTGTGTGTGTGCGAGATGTTCGCCCGTATATTTAGAAATAATTGCATTAGGGTGAAGGAAAAATCCATCCTTTAGCTTCTATCTGACTTTGCAATGCTTGGATGGAAGCCAATTATTTTAGCGTTACTGTCTGCAATCCCTTTCAAAGGGGCACCATGACGAGAGAAGGAACAGAGAACAAGTTCGAACCCAGTCAAGGACGCGTTCAGCCCACTCAATTTTCCCACCCCAAAGTTATACGTTCACTTTGTGCATTCCTGCCTAATCGACGCAAACAAACGGGGTGGACATGTGGCTGACTTTGGTTTCTTTTTCTCAACACTCCTTGTTGTCAGTTTTAAATGAATTTTCTAGTCTTAGATCCATTAAGCTGAAATTTTTTTCGCACCAGCATGTGAAAAGGTTACTGATTGTGGTCCAACACAACCACACACTACATAAGGTCTCAGGTGTGAATCTAGCTAGCTGGGTCAGCATTAGGCTAATTGACTCAAAGCGCACATCCAGCTGCGGTTTCATTTCGGTGCTCATCACGGTGAACGTTTTTGAAATCAATTTGATGTGCCGACGTGCCGGTGATTGCGTGTCACTGAAAAAAGGATATTCGCGCAGCTATCTATAAAGTACGAAGCGGTTAACCCAACGTTTCATCTCGTTGACCATTTGCTGGGACACAGTGTGATATGAATCGAATTGAATGGTTATGTTGATGATTTATTGGTTGCCGGGGGGCATATTTAATTTCACGACCAATGGTGGGGACTTTTTCAAAATAAACTCGCCTCATCTTGTGTTTGGTAGGGCTGCAAGGACGAAACATTTAGTTGTGGAGCAAAATCACGAAAATTTATTTCAAATCGTGCCAGGAAAACGATGATTGAATGGCAAATGAATGGATTGTGTGGTCGCATTTAGTGGTATTGGGGTAGGCTCGTAATTTACCTAATAGCCACGACGCGATGGGTGGCGTAGTGTCACGAAATTAGATATTTTGATATTTTGAAGCTCTAATGAGGTATCGATATGTTACAATTTTGCGGTTTCCCTTTATCGTAATTTTGATAAATTATACTTTAGGGTTTAATTGTTCAAAGCTCAACCCTCAGTCCAGAATATTAAAAAAAAAACAAGTGCAAGAGTTCGTCTGTAAAAAAAACTTCTAAATATCCTACCCTATACTTACCCTGTACAAAAGTTACTAATTTACCAAGATTGTTCTTTACCAAGATCGCAAGGAAATCTGTCTTATGGTTTCCCAGGGCAACTAAGTGAGATCTCCACAACATAAATCGACTCCCAATCATATAAAATTGGATCATGTCAATACTCATGTGGGTCGTGTGGATTTTTGAATATAAATAAAAATAAATAGAGTGGCGCAACAGCTCGAGGTGAACCAGGGCCAACTTCTCAACAATGTATGCTGGTGTGTTAATTTCTTTACATACAAAGGGAAGACAAGACAAATGATAATCTCGGAGGGCTTGTCAGATCCTCGCGGAAGTGGGGGCCGTGAAAAAGAACAAGTCTTTTTTTTAGGTAACGATGGCAGGATTCGAACCCAGACCTCCGGCGTAGTAAGCACACACACTAACCACTACGCCACGGCACCCCCGGATTTTTGAATAGGCTATGCGAAAAATCGCCCAAAACAAAATCGCTAAAAACCAGAAAATGAAAAACTGCCCAAAAATAAATTTGGGTGATTTCTCATTTGCTTTTGGGCGAATTTGAGATTTTGCATATTGAAAAATTCCCCAAAATCTCAAAAATAAAACATCCGGGAAGGTAAGAAAAAGTCCAGCAGGGGGGCTGCAGGGAGGCAGCATTTCCTCCGTACATATTTCACTTCCGGAAATAAGGCCAATAGTTCTTACAGTGAGATATGTATGGGGAGCATGCTGTACTGCTGTAAGCCCCTGATTGGCCCCCTTGTAACACCTGACCCAGGGTATATTAATTTTGATGCATAATTTGTAGCACAGTGAAATAATTATCGTTGACCCCAAAGACCATTTAGAGATATGATCGAGACCGACAGGTGAATCGATTTAGCCACGTCCACCCGTCCGTCCGTCTGTATGTGTGAAGGTTTCAGGTCTTCAAAATCAAGTTAGAGAGCTGAAACTTGCACGGCTTGGTTCTTCTGATGCACACACATATTGTCTCAGCCCGTCAAAGGCCACGCCCACTTCTGCCTTCAATGCGAGACATCCTTTTTCTCACATTTTCTTTCAAAACGCCTTTTGGTCAAGTTAGACAAGGCGTAGGAACTCAAATTTTGGTACTGTGCAATATTGGCCCCAGACCTTTAACAATGCAAAAATTGGACCGGCCACAATATCGACGATGCCCACTTTTAACATGTTCAATCTTCAAAAACCCGATTTCACGGAAAATTCACTCCTAATCGAAAAAAAGTATAGGATAAATATTATATTACAATATTTCTAAGTTTTCTCCATACAAAGTTTTGAGCCCCGCCCAATTTAAAGGTGCGTTTTAAGGAAAATTTTTTTTTTCTGAAATAATTTTCCCTTTAACCGTGTTTTCTCATGATTCTAACGAAATTACTATTAATTGATTTTAATTTTTAGCCCATGCCCACTTTTGGGGGCGTGGCTAAACACAAAAAATAAATGAATTCGGGCCAAAAAACTTGAAGATTTGGTGTTACACGGTATATGGGGTCGGGTATATAGAAAATTGTCGCACACGAACTCTCGCACTTGCTTAACTTGTTAACATTGCTTTACATTATGGGCGATCTTTCATTTGAATTTGGATGTTTTTGCGCAATTTTTTGGGAGTTGTTGCATAATGATAATGAAATCTAGCCCAAAAATACTGGGTCATTTTGCATTTTATGGTTTTGGGCGATTTTTCGCATAGCCGAACAAATAATCCAAGCATTCCGATGTGGAAGTCTCGGGTCTAATCGTCATGGGGATGTCCTCAAGAGGGCGTTCTCTTGCCTCTCTTCGATCTGCTTTAATCCTTGAGAAGCCAAGGACCATCAACCATGTGGGAATCAGTTTAAGTGGCAAATATAAAAGCATAAATTTCAGAATTGCTTTAATTTGCTTTTTTAGTAGTTGAGGGATGGTGCAACAAAGAAGGCCTCTCTGTAAGTCCAAAAAGTCGACTATGGTCCCTTTTACAATACGAAGGATAAGATTTCCTCTGGTAGGGTTCCGTGGCGTAGTGGTTAGTATGTGTGCTTACTACGCCGGAGGTCTGGGTTCGAATCCTGCCATCGTCACCTAAAAAAAAAAGACTTGCTCTTTTTCACGGCCCCCATCTCCGCGAGGGTCTGACAAGCCTTCCGAGAGTATCATTTGTCTTGAAAAACTTCTCAAAGTGCCGTTCGGATTCGGCAAAAAATTGTAGGTCCCCTTGTATGTAAAGAAATCTACACGCACAGCATACATTGTTGAGAAGTTGGCCCTGGTTCACCTCGAGCTGTTGCGCCACTCTATTTATTAATTTTTTTTTTTTAAGATTTCCTCTAAATAAATGGCCCCATTTATGGTGAAACTATAGAATTCTCAAGGAAACAAAAAATTTTTGAATAGTCCTACATAGTAAAACATAAGACATGATAGAAAGCACCGTTAGCAGACTAACCAGATTCTTGTGGGCCAGCCGTCAAATCTGCGGTTAGAATTGCGGTCTTAGACCCCGGATGATATACAAGCTATTGGTGGTTATCTTCAGGCCGGCAATGGTCCATGCCATGGTGGTCCGGTGGGAAAAGATCAAAGAAGTTAGTTCTCTCTAGAAACAAGATCGATTTAAAAGTGTAAATTGAATCTGCATGACGGTGTGTCTTCCTGGGTTTTTTTTTGCAATAATGATCGTGATAAAGAGGTTATGACTACGAAAAAAATGTTGGGATAAAAAAGATTGAAAAAGAAAGTAATTCTCGGTCGACCACAAACGCTGATGAGCCAAACATGAAACCTCTGCACAGAAACACCAATGCTTACCCCCGCAAGTGTTATGCCTTTGCGGAGAAAACCAATAGTACAACCAGCAGAATACTTCAAACATCTGGCATGCATCTAATTTTTGTCTATTCTACTTGTTACACTTTTTCTCCGCGTTAGAATAAATATCGAAGGTGCGCCGACGATGCGCTCGCGGATATGAACAATTTGCGAAACTAAAATGCTAGCGGCGAAAAAGTGCAACAACACAGCAAGTTTGCTGCTGTGTTTCCCGACTGCTCAGCAAGGGGGTGGGCTCCGATAACAGACGAAAGATTGATATTATGATACGCGGAATGCTTTTACGATTTAATTAATTAGAGGATTTTTGGTACGTAGTTAAAAACGGGTGCCAGCTGTTTTATAAGTAAAACATCAAAACTGTGGGTTGCTGAAAATGAATAAGAGGTCCGAACTAAAGAAGTAAACACTTTTGTTTGGGGCGTTATAAACGTTCAGAGATGAACGCGGGCGATTTATTAAAGCTAAAAGATTTGGCCGATGAAGAATAAGAACTACTCGAAGAGGTTAATATAAACAAAAGAATTAAGGCAAACAAAAGAAAATGGCCGAACGAGTGCAAAGTCATACACAATTTCAAGTATCGCCGTAGCGATAGAATGGCTCACTATATAGGGTCCCGAACATTTAAGCCAGATAAAATTAAAGGGTCGCGTGTCCCGTCTTTTCCTAGGGATTTTTCCGAAACGAAAGTCTACCAGTCAACTATTTCTTCCTCACAAAACACAAACGCAATTCTCGGTAAACACTCTACTTATCTTTTCTTTTTTTTCCGTTTCTTTTTCCTTCTCCTTTCTATTCCTCTTATTAAGTCCCTTATCCTGGATCTTTTGGCTATCAAAACTTCTTCCTCTGGATCTTTTCCTCAGCAATCTTTTTCTCTACTACCAGCTCTCTTTTCCTTCCGCTAAACTCGTTAGGTAAACCAGAAGAGATTCACCCAAGCTTAGCTTGGCCTTTTCCCAAACAAACCATGACTTATTCACACACACATTCAACCAATCCTCTCACACCGGTACAGTGGTTATCGGGCACGGCGTTTCAAGCCACGCTCAGCTCTTTGCTGGGCATGCTTGCCTTTATTGAACCCCAGCTGCATTCCTCTCACAAGAATTCGTACCAATTCGCCACACTACGAATTATAGGGTAGAATTCGAAGCCGAACCGAAAAGAGAGCATTCAGTGATCCATCATTTAACCCTATTCTCAGAAGGCGAATAGTGTCATACATTTTAATAAGAAGAACGAAGAAGGAACTACCATACGCAACACGCGATATACTACATTACCCTAGTGGACTTTCGCGCAGATTTCGCGGGGGAGAGGACTCTACCTATAGTAAGCCAGTCTTTACATTTACAAACACGGTTAGGATGGGCCCTCGGCCATTGGTGTTGTTTCCTCTAGGTGGATATACGACTGGGGGTCAAGCGATGATACAAGGGTTTGTTCCTGTCTCATTTCTTAGCACTGTTTTGTTGGTGGTTGCGGTGTTTACTCGTTAAAGTTGCGCTCTTTGATATTTGAGCTCTGTAATTGGGTCGATAATTGAGGATGGTGAATCGCAAGTTGGGAGCGTCCTGACCGTCCGTCCTGCCCCAGCAAACCTGCATGGAAGAAAAGAGGGAACACAAGTGGGAAAGAAAGACGGGGAAGCCCAAAAGTGACAGATAAAGAGCTTCTTTGTTGCGCAATTTTTGACCGCAACATACTTGCATATTGGAAGAAAAAATGGTGTTTTGTACTCAGCCGACCCTAACCTGGGTAACAAACGCCGACCAGGAAGCCGCTCATTTTAAGACGGACCCTTCTGGATTTTTCGTTTGTTGCTGGTTCTGGTCCGCCCCGGATATATTCCATACCGGTAACCATCCATATCTGGTGAGCATTCCCCTATCCGCCACCTGAGGAAAAGCCCAATTGGGGACCAGCGTTAGACCAGCGAAGACCCTATTGGGAGGGGATCTTCCTGGGTCTTACACCTATTTAAAGACAAATTCGAATGGAGCAAGACTGATCATTCATCGTAAGTAGAACTACGCCTAAGTACGGATTACTAGGCCTAATGTTGTTTAGGGCTGGGCATTCCCATAGATTACGAACAGATTCAATTTCTTCAACGTTCCTACAGTTTTTGCACTAATCGTTAAGCAGTATGCCTAGCCGCTCTGCATGTAGATCCACAAAGGCATCGGGAATCTATCGCTATTTGTTCTCTATGTTACATTTTCGCTTATTTTGAGCTAATATACTCCATTCCTGTGGATAACTAAAAGCACTCTTTGAGGAATACAATCAAACTGAAAAAATGCGAACAATTTTTTGTCACCTTATATTTTGAAGCAAGAAAGAGAAATGAAACTTTTAATTAATAAATGAATGTAAAAGAGTAAAAATATAAACTCTTAAGCTAAAATTTCAATAATAGAACAGTTTTTACACAAGCTGCATGATACAGGCGTCCTTCACCTTCAAAACAAGCCGACCGACCGCTCCGTGTATGATCTCATACTCGATGATATTTTCTTTCAATTTTTGACATATTACATTGATCTATAGTAACGTTACCAATAAGAAGTCCTAAATATTATGAATAGATGGAGAAAATCTCGGCATAGCCTGGACATGTTTTAATTTGAATTCTTCGCCAATCCCAAAACAATCCTTCAGTAAAACATCCCAATCCTTTCTGAAGTCTGGAGTCTTTGCTAATATTTTTGCATGTGCTACTTTAAAATGGGTAAAAGAAGGATTTTGTATCAATAACCCATAAATATATTGCTGCCTCTATGCCAAGCTATATGGATATCCTTTCAGAATGCTATCCATCGTTATCATATCGTCAATCATAAAAGCCATAAAAATTGTATTCCAATGAATCAATTGAGAAGGAAAATTCAAGGACCTAATATGGTAATTTCTCTTCATCCTTTATTTCCTGTGTCGATATTTTTTCCCCCTGCTTTTTGTTGTTCACCTATATAATATCCCTCCATCATGGCACAAGCATACTTCTCAAAGAGACTGAATAAGTTTCCATAAAATCAATCCAAATTTACATTTGCATATGAAAATTGTTACGTTTTTCTTGTTTTTCCTCATTTGATTTTTTTTTAAATATTAAATTAAATTTTTCTCCAATTGCTTGCACCTACATAATTATTTGCTCTGGTGTTAGTGTGTCCCGAATGGAAATCACGAGTAACTTTGCTATTCTGCAGAGTCCTTATCTGGACCATATAAAAGTGTACACAGTTGAATTTCTCAAAATTTCATTTTGTGTGAAGGACTTTTTAAACTTTAAATAGTTTTGGCTCGTTTCGTTTTCATTGCTCCGGCAAAGGAAATGGCAAAATCGCCAAAGACATTTTTCCAGCCTGTGCTAAGGGGATTTCTTCTCTTTTCTTTTTCTTCTGTTGATTTGGATATTCGGGTCACAATCCGGCGCGCGGAGACTGGTAGAAGTCTGCCACGGCTACAAGGACGAACGATGAAAAGTTTAAGTGCAGAATCCGAAATGCTACACAAGTTGGCATTTTTTAAATAATTTATTCCACGATTTCGTGTAATGGCACTCGCTGTGTTTCTGTTTTATACACTTATTCCAACGAAGAGGTTTTCGTTTTTTTTTTTGCTTTTTTTTCGTGTAAGGATTCGGTTTCTCCTGCTGCTGGTTGTTTTAAATTGCCTCGAAGAATTTATATCAGCCTATGTGAGGATATAATGTATCCCTTAGGAGCAGGCGTTGTGAAGTGTGTGTGTGTGTGTGTGATTGAGGGAATAAAGTGGCAAAAAAGCAAGCGAATTTCCATATGGAGAGGTTTTTTTTCGCCAGACGGGGATATGTGAGGCTCTCTAACCGAAGGATGTTAATATTAATGTTGAATTTTGTGCAAATAAAAGAGATTCGTAACGGGCTCTCATTCATGTAATCCTGAATGTGGCATTTAGGTTTTTTGTTCATCTTGTGGAAGACATATCCACAGATAGTGGAATCGAGCAATGGAGGATTGGCTTGAGTTCTGCCTGCTTTTCAGTATTAAGGGTATCTTAAATTATGAAGAAGTATGTTTTGAAAAATGAATTTCGCACATTGAAGTGTACTTCAGATTGAATTAACTTTTAAGAGGTTTTCAGATTTAAATTGAAGTTGAAGAAGGATGAGTCAAATTGTTAGCTTAATGGCTCGAAAATTGCTGTGCAGCTGATTCTGGAAACTTTTAAATTGGTATAGCTACAAAAGATACATAACTTATTAGGTACTTGCTTCATGCTTCCTAATACCATTTTGATAAATAAAAACATTATGGTCATTAAATGGATTTCATTGAAATAATCTTAGCATACCGCGGCCACACAAAACCAAAGAAATTATAATAAGCTTCAATTTTAAACCAAGTAAGTAAGAGCTATGCGTGGGGGTGCTCATAGGCGCATCACAAATTTCATATGAGGATCCCAATTTCATGGCGAGGAAATCCCGCCTTAAGTTAAAAAATCTTCTCTTGCTGTATATAGTTTTAAAGAACTGTTCCCAAGCTAAATTTTGTAAAATTACACGCACACTTACATTATATGGGAACCTGAGTTGGTGGTCGGTGTGTGCCAGCACCGTAAAGGTTCGATTATCACCTGTTACCTACTTATAGTTGGCCCTAAATCATTGCGTCGACATGGACCTCACCAACAAGCTTTTCCAGCCAGCTCTTATTTAAGCTAGCCATTACGCTTATTTGTTCAAATTTCGAACGCGATGTTGGCTGAGGTCTTCTTCCACTTGCGAGAGCCATTTGAATCTCGGTGCTGTTTTACTGCGCATGGTAGATTCGAAGACTTTTTGGGCCAGGACGTTGGGATTAATCCGCTCTAGATGACCCAGCCCTCGCAGCCGTTGCCTGGGCCAGTGGTACTAACAGCCCGTAACGTTATTTACCCCTCAATAGAAGAAGCCATCAGAGCAAAGAAGGGAGACTTTATTGTGTGTTTTCAATTAGGGAAATAGACTTTCCGAGCCCGGTTCAATGAGGCGTGAAGAAATTTCAATCAGGCAGTCAGAATAGCCTAAAAACAGGCATAGAAAATGTCTGGTGAGAAGTTGGAGTTTGATTACAGATTTGCAAGCAAACGGTTTTTAATTAACAAAACATTACCATCGACAGCTATAATTTTGAGGTAGTTAGGGACTTTGTCTACCTGGGTTCCGCTATAAATTCAGACAATGACACCAGCCCTGAAATCAAACGAAGGATAACTCTTGCCAATCGCTGTTTCCTTGGGCTAAGGAGGCAATTGAGTAGCAAAGCCCTCTCAGAGCAACTAAAGTGTCCATGTATAAGACCCTCATCATCCCAGTCCTGCTTTACGGTGCAAAAGCATGGACCCTGTCAAAGGCGGATGAAAACACTTTAGGCTGCTTCGAGAGAAAAATTCTTCGGACGATTTACGGTCCCGTCTGCATAGACGGAGAGTGGAGGAGGAGATATAACATCGAACTGTACGGGCTGTACAGCGATACCGACCTAGCCAAAAGAGTCAAAACACAACGTCTACGATGGCTGGGTCATCTAGAGCGGATGGAGACCAACACCCCGGCCCGGAAAATCTTCGAATCCACACCGCAGGGACGGCACGGTAGAGGAGCACCAAGACTCAGGTGGCGCACGCAAGTGGAAGGGCACCTCAGCCAACTTCGCGTGCGAAACTGGAGACGGCTAGCTCGAGACAGAGTTGGCTGGCGAAGCTTGTTGGCTGAGGCCCAGGTCCACCCCGGACTGTAGCGCCACCTTAAGTAAGTAAGTAAGCAAACGGTTTTGCCAGACTTTTCACCGTCCCAGGCAAAAAAGACTAAATGTTGAATTCAAGAATGGTACACATTTTTCAATTGAGGCAGATGAAGCGCGTACTTTTCGCAGCTGTTCAACCCTCAATAGGGTAATGAAGATGGCGATCCCACTGTTAGCAAGATAAGGGGAATGAAAAGCCCGATAGGTAAAGTCGCCTGATATTGCGCCCTTATCTCTAAAAGTTGCCAAATCTGCTGTAGTTGATGAAATGAGGATAGAAAAACTCAAGAAGAAGGTGTTGAGTATCTTACACGTGTTATTAAGGTGGGCTCAAATAACAGGGAAGCATCTAGCGATTGGGAAACAGGAGTTATATTGCCAATTTTCAAAAAGGAATAAGAGAGATTGCTCTTACTACGGGGGTAGATCTCTCTTAAGCCTGCCAGAAAAAGTTTTAGCGATGTTAGGTTAGATTGATGAATGCTGACAATAGTCACGGCTCACTTACACAAACCTGCAGTTGGGTCTATTGTGTTCATTTGGGAACCTCCATACCCCTTGGCAAAAATATAAACAAGACGTTGTTAAAAGCCATCAATGTGCCGCTCCCTTGGTCCTTCAAATCGGTATTAGTTAGATCTTTGAGCTCACTGAAAAAGCAAGCCGAGAGTACCACGCCTAACATTGTTTAGGACTGGGCATTCACATAGCAAGTGACGAACAGGTTCAATTTCTTCAACGTCAGCTTCTGCAGTGTTCGTTATGCAGTATGCCTACCTTAAAGTATCTGCACTAATATTCTCTCTGTCCATCAACGTACGTCAATTCTACTGACTAGAGGATTCAGTTTCTATCTAACGTGCTATCGAGCTCAGCGGAGTTTTTATAGATTTGAAGGCTTAAGGAGCTTTTTAATCTTAAAGTTATTCTTTAAAAGACCTGGGAATATGCCAAAAGGCTTACGACCGGGTGGGATAAACTCTGCGAAGTTTTGCAGGACTATCCGCTGAGTGGGTCCTTTCTAAGAGCCATTCGGTCTTTGTATGGAAACTGCAGGGCCTGTGTGTGGATAAATGGCTTCAAATTCCGTCCGTTTGATTGGACTATTCTATTGCCTCTCCGTTTCACAGAAAATATGGACTGCATGGTAAAGCGCAGTCTTGGCGAGGAATGTTCCAAGTTGGCTGGCATCAGGAGAAGGCATCGCCCGAAAAGAATCTTCAGCGACATTCTTGGATGGGCTTGCGGCCATCTGCGGTGATGTTGCGATGAAGGTTATATGTGAGCTGTGAAGGTTGTTTCATAGTATATCCTGCACATAGAGCTCCGTTTCCCCATTTAAACAATTAGAGAAGTTTGAGTATCTTGGAGTTTTTATGAAGAAAGATTGAAGGAGTGAAACCGAGTTGAGCTGTAGTAGTGGCCAAGCTGGAGCAATAGTAAAACAAATGTGCCAGTCGGTCATCATGAAAGCTTAATTTGGAGTGAAAGCAAAAATCTCAAATTTTAATTCAGTGTACCTGCCAAACCTACAAAAAAAATTAGATCGCGGGTACAAGCTGTTGAAATGGAGTTTCTGAGGTGCGTTGCTGCTGCTCCTCTTATGGATAAAGTGAGAAGCGTCAGTACCTATACGTAGGAATCTTTATGTTGAGCAGGTACTTATACGAGCGGAACGACAATTATTCAGGCTGTTATCAAGTAAACATCTCTGAGACCCGTTTGGGGATCGTACCTGTGTCTCTTCGATTATTTGTGGTTACTACCACGTAAATAATGAAAAAACCATTTAGTAGTCCGCCATTTAGCGACGCCCTTTGATAAAAGGGCCTTTCTTGAACGGATAACTATATTAGCCAACTTGTAGGTTCACAGTCTCAAACTAGTATATGGAGGTGTGAAACCGGTCCTTAGAAAACTTGTTTTCTCAAGTGAGCTGCGCCATAGACTTCGGTGAGGCTAGAAAACCAAAATTTTTTCTCTCTAGAATTCCTATTGGTCTTACAACCATTATGTCTCAAGTGCAACCCAATGCTCCACGACTAGCATACCTTAGATATATAGATTCTCCCTCTAGTTTAGTTTGGAGTCCAATTTAAAGCCCAGGTGGTTAGTTGATAAAGAATTAACTAGGATATTTTATCATCGGTGTCCTGAAGGATGGAATCGCGTTTTTGCTGATAAACAACACAACTTCGGAATAGATTTATTCTCAGTCTAAAAACCTAAACGCACGCCGAAAGCGCGGACACAGATAAAATTGAGTGCCCAATAAAGACTATACATACCTACTTCCGAATCGAATCAGTAAAGTATCTTCTTTGACGTCTTTCAATGTCTTATCCTAATAACCCAATAGTATCTACAACCAACACACTAAATACGCCTTTTTCGTCAAACGTTTCGTTCGGTTTTAGTCAAGAACCTAATTTTCTTCAAACTTAATTAAGCTTCCTAACCAACTCTCAACTAACTGCTTTCGAATGGAAAAATTCCTCATCATACAAAAATAATTTCACTGTTATGCTGAAATTTTTGCTTTTATTATACACGCGATAATAAAACCCAGTTTCGTTAGTTCTGCCGCAAAACTTTCCAGTAAAAGCCATGAAAACTCCTGCGGTTTCTGATTATGCAATAACGTTTTCCCCTCTCTAACTGCGATCATGTTATTAGAGACGTAGAAAACAACGAACTTTGAGCACGATGCACTCTTAATTATCCTTGTTATGCTGCAGTGTGGTTGAGCACAAGCCAGCACATACACACACAGAACAATAAAAGCTTCTATCTCTTGGAGTTTTCACCAACTCTTTAAGCCAAAACCGAACGCATTAAACTCCATTAATGCCATGTGAAAGCTAAAAGCATTGTGCAAACTTAAAATCCCACCATCAAGTCGCGTTATGCGGGTAAATTTTAGCAAGGATGGCTGAATGAGAAGACTAGCTATCCTGAAGAGGCTATTGTAGAAATAGAACCAATTTATCGTCCATCTGAAATCTTCCGACAATTGAACGTGATAGTTGGGCGTTTGAAGCACCCCGTGGCAGACCTACTCCGCACGGACCAAGGCTCATTTGAATTGCCCACAAAAAAAACAGCATTTCTTGCGAGCTTGAGCTTTTCAATTGTACCTAGTCCGGTCCGATAGGTATGTTCGTAGGTAAGTGATGCTGCCGGTAGTGCTTTCTACGTCCATCTATGGCCCAGATATACGCCATCTTTCTTCGAGGAAAAACCTCACAAACAGTAATATCAATAAATTTTATTCGAAAGCATAATGTCCTTGGATGGTCGCATTCTGTTCCGGATGGTTTTTATTATTCTCCTTTGGCTCGCTTCCCTGCTCCTTCGATAGTTATCTAATAATAATTTTATTTTTAAGCAGTAATAGGGGATGGGTTGGTCGGTGGTTTTTCCTGCCATGGAAAAAGGTATTCCGCTCCGAGTTTAATAAATAATAGGGAAATTCAAGTTTGTACGTGACTTTGCATGGTTTATGACTTTGGTGATATACATATATTTTTTCCTGTGTCCTCATCATGGTGACTTAAACGCAAATGGATTTTCGAATATTATGGTCATGGCAAGTGGGGGCTGCGACATGAGGTTCACTTAGGGGGCACACGAAGCGGCGAATTCAAGTATTTCAAAACGTCGGACAGTGGCTAATGGGTGCCATTAACTTTCTTGCAAAGGGAGCAGATAAAGTTTGTTTTGCAAAGAGCCATGAGTAGTTTCTTCGGAATTAATTATTAAAGTTTTTAATGTATTTTTAGTTAAGAAGTTTAGCTGTGTAGCTGCATTAGAAGAAAGATACAGCATGTTGTCTAGGGTGACATAATAAAGACAAATCTTGTGTCAGAAAATAAATGTAGAGAGGCCCCTTAATGCGGAATCTCTGTGCTTCGCCTATTGTTGTTATATTGCTGATTCAGCTGGTTCAATTTAGTTTTAAAATTTTGGGCTGCCATCTCAATTGACATGTTTTAAGAAAGATCTCATTTAAGAGCTACAGAAAACGAACTTCAAGAAATATGGAATCTTTGCATCATTGGCACCTTATTTATTAGCACATTGGTTTAGTTTGACATTTTTAAAACCCATTTTTTTTCTAATAAACGGAAGATTATGTGTCGAATTTTGGCTTCCCAGAAAAGGGAGACTAAATAATAATGCTTCCTTCTTGTTAGCTTTTTCCTCACAGTAATAAGAAAAAAAAAACTGAAAAGGAGTATTTTCATTTTAAGTTGTTCTTAATGAGTAAATTGGGTCTTGTTTAATTGCTAAACGACTTAGTTTGGTCGACTACGTGTTTTAGCCGCCTCTCTCCTTTTTGACTTTTTAAAACTCATAATTGCTCTTTTCTATTTACTCTTCTAGAACATAAGAGATCTGAAGCATCAGTTCAACACTAAACCCAATTGTTGATGCATCTTCTCTGTACATGCCACGGACACAAAACGCTGATCCAGTATCATTGACTTCTGAACCTCGAGGAGGCCACCATAAGCTCAGATCGCAGCCAGCAAGTGTTGGGAGCCAGCGGCAGAGTGGCCAAAATGCCATACGGAATGAAGCATCTGATATGCTGAGGTTCCACACGGTTACCACAACGATGAATGCCGGCCAGCACATGCATCTAAAAAGAAAGCTCTACAGAAGCTCTACGACAGATAAGGTAAAAAGGCTGAATCCAAAATAAAAAAAGAGAGACGACGAGAAGCAGTAAATTGAAGAGGCTGAGAGATGCCACAACAGACCTGCCAAGTTACATCTGAAGAAATGAAACATCGCAGTGGTCTCGCAATCAGGATGAGGATTTGGAAAAACCGTCTCTGGGGACGGTAAGACGGAGAATACGAAGAAATAAGTTGCGATGTCGGACGGAATGAACGATTTAATCTGGGTAAAAAAGACGCCGATGTAGAATACGAAAGATATCGACCATCTAAAGGTATTGATGCCTTTAGATGGTCCTTAACTACCTGCCCAGCTTTTCAAACCCGCTGGTAATGATCTGGTCAGAAGCATTCACTATCAGCAATATACGATCGGAGGAATACGGGGAAGAAGAATATCCTCCTCCTCTTGGCAAAGCCCTCTCTCGACCAACTTTTAATATCCTCATCCTCATAGTCCTCTTTTGCGATGCAGAAGCAAGGACCCTGTCAAAGGCGAATGGAAACGCTGCTTCGATACAAAAATCCTTCCAGTTAATTTTTTCCCCGGGTGGAGAAAGGAGGAGGAGATAAAGCATCGGAGGAGGAGGAGATAAAGATAGAAGAGTTAAAGTACGAAGACTGCGATTCCTGTGTAATCTTAGAATGGGTGAACAGCAATTCCCCGTTCCGGAAAATCTTCGAATCCATTCCGCGTAGCGACGAATGCAGTAAGGGAGATCTGAGACTCGGGTGACACAAACAAAGACCGCGATCTCAGCCAACTTCGGATTCAAAACTGGAGACGCCTAGCTAGAGACAGGAATTACCCTACAACTTTGTTGACCGGGGCCCAGGTCCACCCCGGACTGTAGCGCCACCTAAAATAGTAACTAAGTAAGAAAGGATCAATTTAAAAAAAATCAAACAAAAAAAGGCAGCTAAGAATGGCAGCTGCAGTCACAATCCAAGAAAACACCTATCTTAAGGATCCTTCAGATTCAGTTAAGTCTATAGACGCTCCAAAATATTTAAAGGGAAAAACAGACCTCGATCGGCTTAATGATGTCATGAAGTGATGAAGTGATGAAGTGATGAAGTGATAAGTTGATGAAGTGATGAAGTGATGAAGTGATGAAGTGATGAAGTGATGAAGTGATGAAGTGATGAAGTGATGAAGTGATGAAGTGATGAAGTGATGAAGTGATGAAGTGATGAAGTGATGAAGTGATGAAGTGATGAAGTGATGAAGTGATGAAGTGATGAAGTGATGAAGTGATGAAGTGATGAAGTGATGAAGTGATGAAGTGATGAAGTGATGAAGTGATGAAGTGATGAAGTGATGAAGTGATGAAGTGATGAAGTGATGAAGTGATGAAGTGATGAAGTGATGAAGTGATGAAGTGATGAAGTGATGAAGTGATGAAGTGATGAAGTGATGAAGTGATGAAGTGATGAAGTGATGAAGTGATGAAGTGATGAAGTGATGAAGTGATGAAGTGATGAAGTGATGAAGTGATGAAGTGATGAAGTGATGAAGTGATGAAGTGATGAAGTGATGAAGTGATGAAGTGATGAAGTGATGAAGTGATGAAGTGATAAAGTGATGAAGTGTTGATCCAAAACCAAGACAAATTTGACTCCTCCTACATGAAGAAATTCGGCCAAATAGTGCCAAACAATCGCACTAAAATAAGGCGTCTTATCTTGATAAATTGAAATTAATTTTATTAGTTCCACAGTCTGGGTTTTAGACCTTTGTCAGGGGTTTTTTCTGCAAATCTAGCACGGGTTTAAAGTATCCTTTAAGTAAGACTAGTCGGAAGACTTAGCATTCCATAAACAATATTGTGAACTATTCTGCGCCTCCTGAATCATCTCTTGTATTTGATAATTTCACGGAATTCCAAGTCGGTCCATTCGTCGATTGGTAAAGCACAATGCAGCATATACAAAAATTTCCCTTATTCTTATTACTTCAGATTTATGATTCTCTAGGCACTTTGATACCAACAGAAAATACTTCCTAAATTGCGTCCCTTGAGTTGTGCCTTTTTGCAAATAACAAATGTCATAAATTATGTTAAACTCCTTAGCGCTTTTAACAGCAGCAAAAGTCTCACTCGTATATTTCTTGTATATATTTGGCCCTTTTTAATTAATGAAACAAATGCGTAATCTGACAAATCCCCAAATTTATTTATATCCTTGCATGAATCTGCAAAAATAATGCTGTATTCATACCCGTTTCGGCGGCGAACGCCAACTCCCACACATACGTTATCTGGCGGCTTTTTGTAAGTCATTTAGTCGTCATTAAGTGAAACACAAGCAAAAATATCTTAAGCCCTTCCGAAAGGGAGAAAGGAACCTAAAATTCTCCACCGACAGAAAATAAAAATGTGAGGAAAGCCAAAAGAAAAAGAAGGACGCCTCAGAATAAAACACACAGAATCGCGTATAAGAAAAAGTAATAATAAAACAAAACTGTAAAAGTTTATCCTTTTACCACGGAATTGTTGTTTGCATAGCGTTTACATGGCACAACGTTAATAACCTTCTTTATTTCATAAGCACGCCGCCACCGTCGCCGCCATCATCGTCTTTGTCTTCCCTACACCTTCCTTGCCGAACAAATATCCATCCCCAGTCGGCCTTGTATAGGAACATGTATATTAAATCCCAACGCCTAAGGATTTCAACTTGGTGGTTGAGTAAAACCTAGCTAAGAGAAATGACAAGGATTAAAAGGATCAAGAAGAAATGGAGAAGGATATTACAGCGAGTCAAACGTTGCGCTTACGCGAATTGCATACACAACGTTGTAAGCTGAACAGTGCCAAGGCAGAAGCTATCAGTGGATGCAATTTAATACTTTCGCTGCAGGGTGACTTTGACCAGATTTTCCGTGGCAAGATCTAGGTACCCAGGGTATGTTTTTACTTGTACACGTCGAATCCTTTGAGATGTCACCAATTCCGTGTGTTTCTCCAACATCCTGGCGCTCCATCAGCGTAAAGTTGTTCTTCTTCCTCACCCCGACGACGACGGTAGTCCATCGATTGTACATACATGAGTGCACCCAGGTTAGAGGTTTTCTGTTTTAAGTCAACTTTTTCCGAACGTCATCCGTCTTTACCGTGCAGTGTTTCAGGGAATCCATTTTAAGAGCGATGTTATTTTCTTTTCATGTCCTGAAGGGATAATGCATAGTAGTAACGTGTATGAAAACTAATGTCCTGGACGACGACGTTTAAGTTCGTAAACAGGAAACGTTTTTCCTTCCTCCATGAAAATACGAAAAGTTGGTAACAAGTAAAAAGTTCCCAGCGCGCTGAGCGTCCTTTTAGCTAGGATTCTCTGTGTGAATATCCTTCGTTTTGGTGTCAGCGTGGTTGTGTGGTATGCAGGCATAAATCCTTTTAAAAACACTTTTTTAAATTTTTTCCTTTTTTGTCTTCCATGATTTTATTTATTTTAGCTTTTCTACATCTATTTTGCTGTTTTGTTTTGCTGTCCTAGATACTTTGTTATTTTGCGTTAGATTTCCGTTAGACACGGTGAGCGGATTTGAGATTCATGGCATGTAATGCATCTACAGCGTAAGACGTCAATGCAAAGCTCAGAGTATAATATGGAATTAAAATGTCGGACAAGCAATACAGTTTATTTGCTGTCTTTGGTGTGGCAAGCTTTAATGTAAAACATTGATACGAGTCGTGATCGTGACTCGTGAGATTTTTGTCTAAAGCTGCAGAAAGTGCTGTTTGAAGGATGTAAAAAGGCTTTTTTTGTTCATCTGAAGGCTTAACAGGTCGATGCTAAAGGTAAAGTGATTGAGCAACATGCTATTTATTAATTAAAAAGCTAACCGAACATATCGTGGGGTGCCGTGGCGTAGTGGTTAGTGTGTGTGCTTACTACGCCGGAGGTCTGGATTCGAATCCTCCCATCATCACCTAAAAAAAAAGACTTGTTCTTTTTCACGGTCCCCACCTCCGCGAGGGTCTGACAAGCCCTCCGAGAGTATCATTTGACTTGAAAAACTTCTCAAAAAGCCGTTCGGATTCGGCAAAAAAATGTAGGTCCCCTTGTATGTGAAGAAATTAACACACGCAGCATACACTGCTGAGAAGTTGGCCCTGGTTCACCTCGAGCTGTTGCACCGCTCTATTTATTTATTTATTAACCGAACATATCGTTGCTTATATTGGGGAGCGGTCCCATGGCCAAGCCATACAAAATTATATTAAATATTGAAAAGTGAAAAATCACAACAATTTACAATTCTACAAACATTATTACAATGGCTGGCTAACGGCCAGATTATTTTTAATAATTTTCACACCAGGTGGAACACGGTTTCGTCTCTGCAGGGAAATAACTAAAAGTAAACAAGTGGGAAAGTGCAACAGGGCGTATGCAAAAGCTTCAGTCCATCTGCAAGGGATTGCAAAATACCCGAAAATACCAAAAAGAAAACTGCCACGCCTCCAAAAAGTGGACTGGATATTAAAACATAAATGTTGAATGCATTATACTAGATGGTTGCAAACATTTCGACCTAAAGTCGACTCCGCCTTTTCAACTAAAATAATAGCTTTTTTTAAGGCCACGCCCACAAAATTAGGCGGAGGCACATACTTCATATACAAAAAACTTAGAGAATCCTAATATCTAGAACTTTTGTCAAATAGCTTTTAGTAAAGTTTGATATATGTTTGTTGAAAAACGGTCATTTTAATCTAATATCCCTAAGTATCCCTATAAAAACTAAAACTATAATAAAAACTATCCTGGGTTGAGATGGAGATCGTGACATCAATTTTAAAGGATCTTTCTAAAAGTCCGCAATCAAATTACTGTGGTCTTTGTTATAACCAAGTCCTTTCTGGAGTGTCCTGAAAAGAAAACAAGTCTGTGACAAACTTCTATATACCCAACCATGCCGTGTAGCACCAAATCTTAAGATTTTTTCGTCCCAAATTCATATATTATTTGCAAAGGCCACGCCCCCAAAAGTGGACATGGGCTAAAAATCTAAATCAATTAATTGTAATTTCGTTAGAATCATGACAAAATGCGTTAAAACCGAAAATTATTTTGGAAAAAACGTTTTTTCATAAAAACGCCCCCTAAAAGTGGGCGGAGCTCAAAACTATTATTTTTTTAGTATTTGATATATATTATATTTTTAGTATTTGCCATAGATTTTTTTTTAATTTGGAGTGAACTTTCCTAGTAATCGGCTTTTTAAAGATCTAACACGTTAAAAGTGGACCTGGTCGATATTGTGAGCGGTCCAATTTTTGCCTATTTAAAAATCTTGGGCGTGTGCTTTCGATTTATAAGCATAATAAATGGAACTGGAAAATGAATATTGAAGTTTATTCATTTAAAAAATTACTTTTTAAATCGATGCTATGCTCACTGAGGTCTACCAACTTTATTTGGCTTTTTTATGTCTAACAATCATGAGAAGATGCTATAAATGTCAAATTTCACCTTTTTACGATTACGACGCGGCGTCTTACAGTTTTTGAAGCACAGGACTTTGGAAGCATTTTAATACTACTCTACCGATAATTAAAAGAAGATTAGCGGGAGTCGATTAAAAAGAATCCCAAAGTGGCTCCATCGGACAAATATGGGATTAATTTGACACGAAAACTCTGTTTCTGTCAGTTTGGCTCTCAAAATAGAGTGGCGATGTCATTTCCAAGGAGCGAAAACGATTTCCTTAGTAAAAGTCACAATAGAAAACGTACTTGTGACAGATTTTTCGTACAGGGTCAGTTTCCGTTTCCTTTTTTGATTCTCAAACTATTTGTGGATAGGGTGAATGGAATTTCCACAGAGGAGAAAGATGACGAGACCAAAGATATGTTCTACGAGCTCCTGGACGAAACTTATGAGCAATGCCCTAGCTACGACATTAAGAGTGTCCTAGGCGATTTTAATGCCAAGCTAGGAAGGGAGGGCATCTTTGGTCGTACTGTCGGAAAGCAAAGCCTGCACGACACGACCTCCGATAACGGATTCAGGCTGATCGACTTTGCTGCGGGGCGACACGTTGTGGTAGCTAGTACACAGTTCCCGTACCTCAATATCCACAAAGGGACATGGAGATCTCCCGATCAATCAACCGTCAACCAGATTGACCATATTGCGATCGACGCAAGGCACTCCTCCAGTATCATGGGTGTCCGAACTTTCCGAGGGGCCAACATTGACTATCACATGACTATAACATTGACGGATCACTACCTTGTTGTAGCCAAGGTACGGCTGCGGATATCCCGACCAGCGCCAAGTAATGGAAATACTGTGAGGAAGTTTGACGTCGGCCGACTACAATCGCCAGAAATCGCCAGGTCCTTCTCCAACCGAGTCTCTCAAAACCTTCTTCGAAGTCGCCGCCAGCATCAAGTATTAATAGCCAGTGGCAACATTGCCAAAATGCCATCAGAGACGCCGCCTCTGAAGTGCTGGGTTTCACACGGCCACCACAACGAAACCCCTGGTTTGACAATGAATGCCGGCAAGCACATGCAGCTAAACAGGAAGCATACAAAGCGGCGCTGCACAGAAGGACTAGAGCTGCTCGCGAGCTCTACGAGCAGAGGAGGAGAGAGGAACACCGGCTTCTCCGAAGGAAAAAGAGAGAGCGCGAGAAGCGCGCGGTTGAAGAGATAGAGAGATGTTACAACAGGAATGAGGTTAGAAAGTTTTACCAAAGGACCAAGGGTATAAACTTCGAACTGAAGCCTGTAAGGACCATCAAGGGAACATCGTTGTCGAATCGCAGTCGGTGCTTAGGATTTGGAAAGACCACTTCTGCAGACTGTATAACGGAGAGGACGAACCAAATACCGCTGTCAGGCAGAACGAACCATTCAACCCGTACGAAGACGTTACCGACGAAGCATACGAGCGATACCGCCCACCCGACCTGGAGGAGGTGAAAGTAGCTGTGTCTAAGCTCAAGTGCAACAAAGCAGCCCGAGCAGACGGCCTAGCTGCCGAACTTTTTAAATCCGCTGGCGATGAGCTGGTTAGGAGCATGCGCCAGCTCATCTGCAAGATATGGTCGGAAAAAAGCATGCCCGACGAATGGAACCTCAGCATTGTTTGCCCGATCCTAAAGAAAGGAGACCCTCTGAGTTGTGCCAACTACAGAGGCATAAGTCTTCTTAACATCGCATACAAGATCTTTTCTGCTGTACTGTGTGAACGCCTGAAGCCGTTTGTCAACAATCTGATAGGCACATATCAGTGTGGCCTTAGGCCAGGAAAGTCCATCATCGATTCGATCAAATATTCACACTGCGACAGATCTTGGAGAAAACCCAGGAATTCCAAATCGATACACACCACCTCCGCGTATGACAGCATCTATAGAGACGAGCTATATAGCGCAATGTCTAGTTTTGGCATCCCTGCCAAACTCGTCAGTCTGCGCAGGATGACGATGGAAAACTCACGCTGTTCCGTCAAGGTCGGCAAAGACCTCACCGACCCCTTTGGTGTCAAAAAAGGATTTAGACAAGGCGACGCGCTGTCATGCGACTTCTTTAACATCTTACTTGAGAGAATTGTGCAGAACTCTCGCGCCAACACCAGAGGTACAATCTTTCAAAAGTCCGTTCAACTACTCGCATACGCAGACGACATTGACATAATCGGTAGAACAAAGCGTGATGTCAGTGAAGCCTTCGTGAGTATTGGGACGGAAGCGGCGAATATGGGTTTAGCAGTCAATGAGGGCAAAACCACGTATATGCTGTCATCAAGAAAAGACACCCAACACCGACGTCTTGCACAAAACATCACCATCGACAGCTATAACTTTGAGGTAGTTAGGGACTTTGTCTACCTGGGTTCCGCTATCAATTCAGACAATGACACCAGCGCTGAAATCAAACGAAGGATAACTCTTGCCAATCGCTGTTTCTTTGGGCTAAGAAGGCAATTGAGTAGCAAAGCCCTCTCAGAGCAACTAAAGTGTCCATGTATAAGACCCTCATCATCCCAGTCCTGCTTTACGGTGCAGAAGCATGGACCCTGTCAAAGGCGGATGAAAACACTTTAGGCTGCTTCGAGAGGAAAATCCTTCGGACGATTTACGGTCCCGTCTGCATAGACGGAGCTATAACATCGAACTGTACGGGCTGTACAGCGATACCGACCTAGCCAAAAGAGTCAAAACCCAACGTCTACGATGGCTGGGTCATCTAGAGCGGATGGACATCAACGCCCCGGCCCGGAAAATCTTCGAATCCACACCGCAGGGACGGCGCGGTAGAGGAGCACCGAGACTCAGGTGGCGCACGCAAGTGGAAGGGGACCTCAGCCAACTTCGCGTGCGAAACTGGAGACGGCTAGCTAGAGACAGAGCTGGCTGGCGAAGCTTATTGGCTGAGGCCCAGGTCCACCCCGGACTGTAGCGCCACCTTAAGTAAGTAAGTAAGTGAATGGAATTTATGAGAGGAATTATTTTTAATCGCTTGCCGAGAGGTTTTAAATTTGTATGGTAAGTCGCGTGATTGACAGAGGATTTAATAAAGATTTATATTAATCGACGATTAGTGCTCGGTGGAGACATTGTATTAAACCGATTGTAGGAGGATTTAAAAAAGTTTCAGACTTTTCTTGATTCGGATGCCAAAGACCTTACATACAGAATTTCAGCTATCTAGTAAAGCCCTAAAGTTGGTGACATACGGACGAACGGATGGATACGGCTCATTCGATTGAGAATTCGGTCTCGATAATTTGCCCGGACTCGGGGATCTACCGCTTTTGGTAGATCCCCGAATTTCTCTTTGTTATATTTTTTCTTGTATTAAACTAAATATACCCCATGACTGTGGAAAAGGGCTAAAAATATAAAATTATGCTGTATGTCAATTATTTGTATTGGCCACGCCCGCAAAAAGGGGTTTGGGCTAAAAATTAAAATCAATTAATTTCAATCTCGTTTAAATCATGAGGGAATGCGTCTAAAGCGAAAACTATTGCTAAAAAAAAATTTTTTCCTAAGAACACCCACTTAAAGTAGGCGGAGCTCAATACTTTGTAAGTAACATTTATTTAGCAACTGGTAATATCTGTAATATTTATCACATATTAATACCCGACCCAGGGTATATTAGTTTTTATGCATTGCTTGTAACACATTAAAATAATCATGGAAGACCCCAAAGACCTTTTAGAAATATGATCGAGACCGACAGGTGAATCGATTAAGCCATGGCCCTCCGTCCGTCCGTCTAAATGTGTGAAGGTTTTAGGTCTTCAAAACCAAGCTGGAGAGCTGAAAGAATTTTCGGGAAGAAGTGTACGTGTCTCTCAGCCACCTTATTATATTTCGGACTGAATCAGCATCGTTAGGTACCAGTTTCCTCTTCTATCAGTCCATTTTTTAGCGTTTGCGATATGCGCACGCGTTTTGACGGTAGTAGCTATGACTTCTTATTTAGGAAATCCTAAATAAGAAGTCATAGCCTAAAACCTTCAAGGGTATGTGGCTACACTAATAGCGAGTAAACCGCACAACGCCAATTTTGAGTCCAAACAGAAGAGACCTTCTTAAACTTCTTGAAGACGCAAACTGTAGTGGTATGTCAGACATTCATTTGTGAGTGAATTCAATTTTAATAAACTTTTATTTTGCCAGGATGTTCCATATCTTCACTGTTTTTACCCAGTATCCTATTAATTATTCGGAAAGTCATTTTTTCAAAGAAGTTATTGACACCAAAGAATTGATCAAGGCCCTCAAAATTGGCTTTTGGGATACGATCGATTCTAAGCATTTGCTGCTACAGAAGCAATAAAGTTGATTTTTTCAAATCTTCTTACTGACACGACTGCTTTATTTAATAGAATGAAGTGTTAAAACAGACGTTAAGACGTTAATAGCAAGTAGGTACAGCTAGAAATATTATACATCTGAAAACTATCCAAGAAATTGATTGTGTCAACGCCATTTAGTGACTATACGAGTGTACAAGATTGTCGCGTCAACAACATTGAGCGGTTGTCATTGCAATGTCAATGAAAGTTAAGTTCCACCCATAGGTTTACTAAAATCGTCTCACTTTTCTTTGAGTTCAACAAAGCAGCTTTCAGAAAAAAAACCTCTTCTAGACATGCTTACTTTCAGGCAATCTGACAGCTCAAAAAACCCAAATCATTTCTTGGGTAATACGGAAACGAGTTGATGGATTCCATTTAAAAGATTAAAATTTTTATTTTCAAAAAGTTTCCCTTCCTTCACCTTTTAACTCCTAATCACACCATGGTGAGGGCATAAGTTAAAATAAGTCCTCCGAGGAAAATCTAATGAAATAATTATCCTTCACGCTGCTTATAGCCTTTTTTCGCTCCCATTTCGCCCATCTGTCTATAGCAGATTCTCTTTTGCTGCTCTTCTAAAGTTCACTTTGTGCCCTTTAGTTCCTATGGCTCTATACTCTTTTGGGTTAATTTTGAGAAATGACTTTGATTGCCTTGATTTATTATCGTAATTTAACATGAATTAATGTTGTAATTAATCTGTTCTTCGTATTCTTTCATCCTTTTCTTCCGGTTTGGGACAGTTGGTCTGTTTAGTGCGGACGGCGCGCGGGCGGTGCTGCTTCCTCAAGTTAAGTTTTACTTAAGTTGTTCAGGTGAACCATTTTGAGGGGTAGTTATTTCAGCCGCGCCTTTGGTCTGGTTGTATACCAAAGGAATGGTGATGGGAATCGCTTCCAAAAATGGGAAGTATAAATAGAAATTGACCGAAGTTTAATTGCTAAAAGCTAAAAGCATTGAGAGAGTGTTTTGAATTGTCAGTGCTTCAAGTAGATGAAAAATTAATTACGCAGACGGGGTAATGATGCTTGAAAGGACGACTCGTTTGGATTTGTAATTTTTGGGGGGAGAAAATTTTAGTCATAATTATCATGGTGTAGCATCAGAAACTGGGTCATCTAGCTACAGGGACCAACGTAATAATGTAGCAGCTGTGCCTTTGAAGAGAATGTCATTATCTTTTCAGTACCCAAGGAAAATATTTTCTTTCTCACTTTTCTGATGGAATTATTTATCAATACAGCTCGTGGTGTCATGATGCTCCTTTGTCATTGTACACAAGCCATTCATTTCGCATCCTTTGCACTTGCACGTAAGTGAACTTGCCACGCGAAACCAATCAAAAATTCTCAAAGCATCATAAATTTTCCGTCAATGTTCCAATATCCAGGCTGTCACCAGTAAGCTCCCCACAAACAAATGGAAGGATGACTCCGCGTTTTCCACCGACAGCGACCACCCATAACGCATCTCAAATTTATCCTCCGAGTATGTCTTCATAACTTCGGTGTATATGGCTTCTTATAGCAGCATCGATGTAAATACAGTTCTCCAAAGTGCAACCCTTCAACTTAATCCCTGCAGCTGAATAAAAGCTGTCAACCTTGCATGCCATGACCGCCACACACACGATGCTTTGCAAAGTCTGCACATTGTGTCACATAAATGGATATTGGTGCAAGTTTCACCAGTCGCACTGTGTTTGTGCAGTGGGCGGGTGAAAGCCAACCGGATTAGGGAAGTTAAACAGCTGGAAGGTAACCAAAAAGGACCTCAGCATAAGAAAATCTCTTAGCAGCGAGACGAGAGTTTTCGATTAAAAACTTTTCCTCTCCGGCACATGTCTCGCCAACCGTAACTCAGTTTTGTCGTTTTGCCTACTGCGACTGTCTCAGGTTATAGTCCTCAACTTTATGCATCTAGATTCAAAATTCTTCCAAACTACGTTACGGCACATGGTGTGTATTATTCCACACTGATGTAGGTATATGAGGAGAATTCAAAATAACCAAATTGTTGCACAGGTGGTTAAGGGTTTCGCATTCCCACACGTACCACGCAGACTATACTTACTCCAGAAATACATACAGGACGAGGAGGTGAAGTATGCAGAAAAGTTCTAGAGCGCTCTGGTGCATCGTCATCATAGCCATTGTCATCATGTGGCATGACAAACAGAGACAAAACTTTCCCGATCTGATGAAGAGAGCCGGGCCCGGGCGACCTCCCTGCGGTCGCACCGCATAACTATTATATACCTGCACACATGTATGGCAGCTGAATAAAGGATTTTTGTGTTTGCATTTAAATGAGAAAGTTAATTGCTTAAGAGCTTCCGGCTCGTTTACAGCTCTGCGAGTCGTATCCGGACGGGATCACAAAACTCGCCCGCTTTAAGAAGCCACTCCAACACACACACACACACACACCCACACATAAATATTCAGTCCTAAGCATAGACAAAGCCGATTTTGTTTACGAGTGATGAAGATAGATATATGCGATACAATACAGCAAAACGAAATATGTAACAAAACAAGGATGAAGGAAGCTTGAAGGAACAAGGAAACCTGTTCTTAATGTCATAATTTGCTCAGCTTATTGTTGAGGATATACACTGATGCTGCCGGGACGTGGCAATGGCGTGTGGGAAGCTTTCTGCTGAAGTTGAGTAGCATGGTTTGGATAATAATTTTCTACTTGACAGCGCGTTGCTCAGTGTGTGTGTTTCCTTTTGTGTGGTGTTAATTATTGTCCTTTCACAGCTGGATCTTTTGTTCGGTGGGACTTCCTATTTTTCAAGCAGTAATTCTGCGCCAGTATGGTGAATGGTTAAATGAGTGTTGCCCTTTGTTCCGATTTTGTTATACATAAAGACGTTTGCGCCTACTCGAGTGCGAAAGCCTTGGTTTGGCAACTAACTTGCCGAAAAGGGGAATAAAACATGTGCTAAGTTCAAAGAGTGGGGTGCCGTGGCGTAGTGGTTAGTGTGTGTGCTTACTACGCCGGAGGTCTGGGTTCGAATCCTGCCATCGTCACCTGAAAAAAAAAAAAAAGACTTGTTCTTTTTCACGGTCCCCACCTCCGCGAGGGTTTGACAAGCCCTCCGAGAGTATTAATTGTCTTGAAAAACTTCTCAAAGTGCCGTTCGGATTCGGCAAAAAATTGTAGGTCCCCTTGTATGTAAAGAAATCAACACACCAGCATACATTGTTGAGAAGTTGGCCCTGGTTCACCTCGAGCTGTTGCGCCACTCTATTTATTTATTTATTTAAGTTCAAAGAGCAGAAAATAGAAACGGCCCTTCTTGAGCCAATCTCCCGAAGTGGATTTACTAGTGCGACTCGGATTAGACTTTGCTTCAATTCTCGGTTGGTTGGTAGATGAACGTTAAAGAAAACGTCGTAAACCCAGATTGAATAAAATTTAAGGGCAAACAAGAGATTTTGACGAGCTTAAGACAGAAGATTCCTCATTAAAACTTATTATTCCTTATTATTGTGCAATATATATTTTGTAAGACGGTGAGAAAATCACCGTAGACCCCGTAGAGCTATGATCTATACCGACAAACTTGGGGCACGGCTTGAGTCTTCTGTTGCACAGGAAAAGTCCGTTCGTCTGTTTGTGTGTTACACGACTTTACGCGTTAAATTTTAAGCTAGGAACCTGAAATTTGGTGCTTGAGTTCATTGTTATCCAAAACAGAACAAATGTTAAGATTTTTTAATTCAACCACAGACACGCCCACAATCAGTGTAATTGTGCAACTATTTTCTGAGTTTTCAAAACTGTAAAACGTCTCAAAAGCCTGAAATTTGATAATTTTCATCTCCTGTTCATTGTAAGATACACAAAATTAAAACTAAATCGCTTTACCTCACCAAGAGGGCATTTTATTCAATATTTTTGTTTCAAATCATAAAAATTTGACAATATATATTATGTGGAAAACACTTAAATCTACATCGTATTCATACAAGACTTTGGACCACGCCCATATTTGTAGGCCGAAGAAAAACATTAAATTTTCTAGAATTAGGAAAGAATTTTCTAAATTAGGAGAGAATATCAAAAATAATCAGTGAAGGTAAACGAGACTTTCGAATCGAATCCTGCCATCGTAACCTGAAAAAAAAACTTGCTCTTTTTCACGACCCCCACCTCCACGAGGGACTGACAAGCTCTCCAAGAGTATCATTTGTCTTGAAAAACTTCTCAAAGTGCCGTTCGGATTCGGCAAAAAATTGTAGGTCCCCTTGTATGTAAAGAAATTAACACACCAGCATACATTGTTGAGAAGTTGGCCCTGGTTCACCTCGAGCTGTTGCGCCACTCGATTTATTTATTTTTATTTATAAACGAGACTTTATTCTAGACATATACAAATTTTTGGCCACGCCCCCCTTTACTGTTCGATTTTACAAAAAATCTTGGGCCTAGGTGGTTGCATACATTTCGACCTAAGACTCCGACTTTTTATCTCAAAAAATCACTTTATTTAACGCCACGCTTTTAAAAGTGGGCGGAGCCATATATTATTTATGCAAAAAAGTTAGAAAATGCTAACATCTACAACTTTTGTTATAGAATTTTTACTCAAATTTCATAAAAATTTATTGAAAAACAGTCATTTTTAGCTAAAAAAGTGGGCGGAGTCAAAGCCAAAAAAGTCCAGACTAGGATTCAAACTGAATATACCTCCTGTCCTATGGGATGAGTATAAAAAATGCCCTGCGTGTATCCAAAAAATGCCCTCGTATGCATTCTCATTTTTCACAGACTTTACACCTAGCTAAGCGTACCAACTTTCCTCTTTCTACGACTGCCCGTTAAAAAGTAAAAACAGATCCGGATGGACGAATGGTCGGATAGACAGCGAAGTTATACCATAATAGGTCCTTTTTCCATTTTAGCACGGACCGCTGACAACTTGTTTGTGGTACAGAGTACATACCCTCAGCAGAGTACATACCCTCAAGTCAAACCACGCCCATTAAAAAACTGTGTAGACTTAAGAAAAACCCAGTCATATAGGTTTAAAACAACGCTTTGTCTAGAGCGCAACTAAAATAAAATGATTAATAATTGCAGTGCTCCACAGAGATGCTCATCCATATTAAAAGGATCTTGTTAACTATATGTGGACGAATGTTAAGTCCTTTCAAAATTGGTTTGCAGAAATGCGGGGAGTTGTAATCTACTAACATCTCTACGGCTGACAATCCTTTCACAGATATGTTACGAAAATGATGGATATTAGGTACCTAGGTAGCACCGAGTTTACAAGGAATATCTATGTCCTACGAAATCAACTTGACACGGCGCGGCTAAATCCTACGTGACACAAAACCAAAATCCAACCATGTTCCGCCTAAGCTTGTACATTAAGAAAAGAACTTACAGCCTATTATGAAAGTAATAAAACAAAGAAATACCATAAAAATTCCCATCACGTGCACTGCAGCATAGTATTGAATATGGATGAGATACATTTAAGCTCACAATTATTCACCAGAGTCCTTCACCGAGCCGCCATTCGAAAATATATTCGCAAATAAAAATAAAATTACAAAATTATTTCCTTTATTCAAATGACTGGCACAAAAAAGGCAAGTAGGTAGCATTTTTCGCCGCAATAAAAATCCACTCACACTTTAAACATTGATGGCATTCGTGTCGCATAAAAAACATCATCATCCCCCTACCGCCCATGGACACAAAACAACAGACACACACACACACACAGGTAGCAATAGCAACAGCTAACGCGCGCACCTGTAAACTTCGAGACCATTAAATAAAAACTACCCAAGCATTAAGCCCTATTTCCAAGTGTCCGTTCCCAGGCAGAAGAACATAAAACGCATCAAGATGCGGGGGGTGAATCGCAATTTTCTTCACCCCATTACATCTAACGAAAGGATTATTCCATTTTCTCCCCAGAAAACCGAGACCATCTTCGTCGTGAATGCGTGAATGTCCTCAATTCACAAAGTTTCGGCTACAGATAAAAGCATGCATATTTCATCATCCTTACGGTTATTATATGCTCACTCTGGCCCTCCTATTTTGCAAAAAAGGACATCAGCTTAGCACTAAACTAATACCTCGGGTAAAAGGAGAGAAAAACGTACGAAAAATACGAGAACAGAAACATAGGGAAAGCACTCATGCCATTAACCATCAACGAACAACACCTTGTCCATTATATTAAGCCAAGAGGACGAAACACAAGCGTATAAGCATATAAGGACACATTGACACCGAGTGCCAGAGATGAATTCAAGACTCCCTCAAGCATTCGCCTTATTTCCATAAGCAGGCGACGCGGCTTGCCTCCATTCGGAAAGGGAGATATGCTTTAATTTTCCTCACACATAGGTGTGCGATGGTGATCTCTGTGTTTAGGACACACACATATGACAGTGTTTATGCACGCAGCCGTATGAGGAATTTAGGTTATGTCATCAGACCATTTCAGGTGGATGGATGTTATCCTGTTTTATTTGTTTTGTACGTGTTTGATAATAAGTGTTGCCCGACCTGAATAAATATCCTCGGCACTTTCTTTTTCACACGGTACGGCACGTAGTAAAAATAACAAATATTATGGCGCGCGCGGCAGCCATACAGATACGTCTATGTTGTATGGGCACGTCAAACCAGTCATACACCAAAAAATAGTAATATCCTGGCATGTTTCCTAGTTTTTTGACGAGCCCCAAAACATGCTTGTTGTTGGTATCCATTTACATTTTTGTTTTATATTCAGTTTTCGACTTGTTTTCGTCGTCTTTTTTTCGACAATTTTTTTCTCGCACACATCACAGGAGGAATACAAAAGTCCTGGCACCATTCAATTTGTGCGCCTATGTCATATTTGCATAGTTTTGGAATTGTCTACCAAAGTCGGATTGAATGTGTGGCGGATTCATAGAGTTATCTGCCATCTTTCATTCCTTCGTTTTTTCTAGCACGAGGAGCGAAGATGTCGTAGAAAAAAAAACACACCAAGGACATCATCATTCGTTCTATATTCACACACGCATTCCATGTAGCAAGGTATACCTTCCGCACAGGATGTGTATGAAAAAACAACATTGAAACATCAACAATATGACAAAATTGAAGTGAAGGCTTAAGGATTCAAAATTCAATTTTCTCGCAAGATGACGAGGACGGCGACGCAAGACGCTGTGGGTGGGTGTGCGGATGTTCAGAGGATGCTGTTTGTTTGGGACATGCTACGATGATGATGTTATTGGTGTTTGCTGCTATCGTTGTTGTTCTTTGGTTGTTTTTATTGCCTTCTACTCCTGCGAGTACCAGAAATCGCAAAATTGCCAATTGAGGAATGGCGGAACGAACGTAATGTGTAGGCCTGCTCCACACTGTGTTGGAATTATGAATTACGTGTACGAAAGGATGTGCGAGGATATGAACCCACTGCCTTCTAGTTCCGTTGCTGGTGTAAATTTGTTCAAATACAATTTGAAATTAATTTAACATCGATCAGAGAGTTGAGATAATAGATAGATATGTGAAGATATGTGCTGCAAGGGGTGAGGACCATATCCCTACATGCAATGGTGTGGGTATGGTTGACTTGAATATATGCTTCTGGGGATTAATTTCATTTGGTGGTGGAGGTGGTTGAGGAAGGCTATATTTGACTTTGAAAGATTACAGGGTATTAAAATAGTTGACAAGGTGGCGGCAGGGTAATTGAGGGCAAGCTTGTAGGGATTATAATTAACAGTCTGGAAACTAATTAGCTGCTCCTTTGTGGTACGAAAAGATAACACAAGAGACATGAGTACCTATCCCAATGAGTACCTACCACAAAATTGTTCTATTGAAATATTTTGTCTCAAAATAGTTTGCGGTGTTAAATTTAATTTTGAAAGACTAAAACCAGGGTGACTACGTATGTTGCACAAACTCCTTTAAAACCATAAAAATTAGATTATTTTTACCAAGTTTAAGGGGGCAATGTGAACGATGGATGAACTATGCAAAAACTAGTTTTATAGTCTAGTCTAGTCTTGGTTAATAAGAGCTTAAGAATAAAATTCTCAGTCCAAGTACGAAGCAAAAAGCCAAGACCAAAACCATTGAAATTTATTTCACAGCCGAAGACATTCTTTTCTGCGAAAATGTGAAAAGTTTCAACTCCAAAATATTGCTGCCCGCTGTTTCTTTCTTGATTTTAATTGCAAACTTCAACCCTTCAAGTTCAGTTCTGCCAACGAGAAAGTGTCCAAAATTGAACAAACGAGGACTGCTTGAAAAAATAAAATAAAAACGAAAACTAAGTTTCGTAAATGTCAGTCAGCAAGTGTTACTTAACTCATGCACACACACTTACACTCCACTCATTTCCACCTGTTTATGTTCTTCATCTGCTTGGAAAGTAATTCGAAAATGTGTTCTCCATTTTCTTGTGTATTATGAAATTCTAGAAATTACTGACTCAGGGCAAGTACGAAACGGAGAAGCAACGCGCACAAACTCTTAAATGCTTTCAATTATTTACCCGCCAAGGTACATTTTTCATAGTTTCAGTGACAGCCGGGGTGTTATCCTTTTGCGACTTACTAACAATTCTATTGACTAATCCCCTTTTGGCATCGAAATGGGATTTTATTTTTACACCCCAATGGTTCTTTCGAATAGGGAGCAGCATCTTTTCTAGGACTACTGATGGAGGATATACCTGAGGGGATTTACGAAGAAGAAGGACATGGTTGGCTGTATAGATATTGTCATAGTTAATCAATTTTGTTTGCTATAGTTGCCGAGTCGTTTATTACGGTTGACACTTCTAAAATTTTTGACAACAAAATCCAAAAAGTTGTGGCCACTTACATGGGATGTTACTGTAAATTGCTGTTTGTTTGCAAATCGAAGCAAAACCCTTATATTTTAATGCACTTTAGTGATATATTGAAAACCTTTAGCCTGCCGAATAAAGTTCAAACTGGCGCTATTATGTATTTTCACAATCGAAACCCAGATGTAAATGCGACTTTTGGCGGGGTAAACTCAATGGTCAACAAAGCGCGTCACATTTACCCAAAGGCTTCCTTTATAAGATAAACCGTAGCGAGTACAATGCCTAAAACACCTCTTGCCATGGATCACCTAGGTATATCAAATTGGACTTGTCAAGGGTAAGTTGCCCACAGAACTCTGGTGTAACGTAAAGTATAAAAGATGTTAAAAGTGTAACCGCCTCGCAGAAACATAATTATGATGACGACATGCAAAATGATTTAAGGACAATGTCCAGAAGATGAACTGGCAATGTGTGGCCGAGCAATTGCGACCATCATGAGATTTGTTTACCAAGTGAGCGGCTTCTTCAATCCGCAGTTGGCACTGGCTAACCTCAAGCTGTTGCGCTTGCGCCACATATTAAATATTTATTTAAGCCCATAGATCTCTTAAGAGGAGAACGAGTGGGAGAGTGCAAAAGTGCGTATGTAAAAACCTTAGTCCGTCTGCAACGGATTGCAAAATACTCCACCGTAGCTAAAAAGCAAACAGCCGCGGCTCCAAAAAGTGGGCGCGATGTAAAAATATATCTCTTGAATGCTTGTTGCTAGGTGGTTGCATACATTTTGTATTAAAACTCCGCCCTTTTAACTTAAACCCTTAAAGCCACGCTCACAAAAGTGGGCGAAAGCATAAACTCTATTTACAAAAAAGTAAGAATATGATAATATCTACAACTTTTTGATATATAATTTTTTGTCTGGTGTCTTATACATTTACTTGGCATTTTAAGTTAAAATTCCTTAAAAAGTGGGCTAGATCAATGTAAAGGCCAAACTTTTCCTCCTACCTAAAATACAAAGCAAAGCAATGTCACATACCATAAATTAGTGGGCAAGCACCATTGTAACATAGAACATAATCATAAAAAAGTATTTTTTAAAATTAGAGATCGTCGCACATACAGGACTGTAGTGGGTCCAGGGTTACCGTTGAAAATTTTTTAAAGGTTGCTTTAAAAAAAATTAAAAAGGTCGCTGAAAACCGAAAAAGGCCGCTTTATGTAATAAATTAATCGCTTAGTAAGGAAAATGGATAAATTGATTGAATACGCTTTATTACAGTTGATTCATAGTTTATAACACAAAGAAATAACGACCTAAGCTTAAACCCCGGGCATAATTATAATCGCGACCGAATTTTGAGTCAAATAATTCATCCCCCTTCATGCAATGAATGTCTTAAGGCTTTAAATTAATGATACGAGCTTTATGCGAAATTTATATATATCTGTCCTTTCTAGGCCCTGAAGCAGTACCAGTATAAAAAAAAAATAAAAAAAAGCAGCCCACATTTTAGCATAAAAAATAAAAATTATTGCATTTACAAATTTTTTATCTGTCATAAAAAATAAATAATGATCAAAATCCTTTAAACCACTTCTGATAAAATATTTGAACATAATATACATTATGCTATAGAAAAGGGGTTGACGCACGCCCGTTTTCAATTGAAAGAGAATTCAGCTAATAAGTTCTAAAATAAATTTCGGATAATATAATTTAATACTTAGAAAGTTGTAAAAGCCTCTAATTTATATTTTTTTTAAAAAAGTCGCTTTAAAATGAGGGTCAAAAAAGTTTGCTAATAGCGATTTTAGTCATTTGAGTGGGTCTACGGTGATAACTTTACTGCGTTGCAAACTATACATCAAACTTTATATGCTCTGGGTATAAACGCCGCAATAAGTGAAATATGTCACGCCCCTTTTAAAGGAAGAAGATTCCTAACTGGTTAATTTTAAATACAATTAAGTTTAATAAAAACTAAAATTTTACAACCAAGATTTATGAAGCAATTCAGAGCTTGACAGTGGTCAATGGGGATGGGGTGTACAGTTTATTGTATTGTATTTTTATTCATTTATGATTGACTTAAAGACTATGTAACAATTATTATAATTTGAATATTAGTAATCATTCTTTAACTTAGAAGTTAGTGGTGAATGACACATCTAGGTTTAAATTTCAGTTGATATCTGATGTGGGGTGAAAATCAGTACAGTTAATTCATTATTATTATTATTATTTTTTTTTTTGTAAAAAATAATTGAACTTATATTAAGCATAACAATTCGTTAATAATATAAATTTAAATTTCGTTTACTTTATATATTTCTAACTGTGCTGTTGATTAGAGAAAAAATAACTTAAACAAAGGACTCAATACATTGATAGCTTAACGTGAATAACCAGTCTTTAATCTTTGTGATAGAAGATGAAAAGCGAAGCGAATTTCTTATAAATCAATTTATTAAAAAGATGTAAATGTGTTTTATGTGCAAAAGGTACATTTACTAAATTCGTATTGTTTACACGTAGATTGTACATTTGTATATTTCTGCTAGGAATATTTCCGCTTTGTTTGAAAAACTATCTTAAGTCTTTAAAGGCATATAAATGTCTAATTGGCAGAACAAGAAATTTTTTCAAAAAAGGCCATTTTTCAGCATAACGATTTTTATATGAAATAATTCTTATTAAATATTTTTGAGCGATTAGTAAGGGTCTAACAGTATTAGTATATGAACCTCCCCAGCTAGTAATGCCGTATTGCAACTTTAAGTGTGCAAGACCATAATAAATAGTTGTTAAAAACTTTTGAGAACAAAAGGGCTTTATTAAATACATTTTACGTGTGACCAACAACAAATAATTTTTAACCATTTCGATATGTGTATATATATTTTTCCAATTTGAATTGAAATCGATTAATACACCTAAGTATTTAAAAGTTTGATCAGATTCGATTTTGAAGCAATTTTCGGTACAACGGACATTGGCTATAAAATTATTTTCTCCACACATGCGTATGGGTATAGCGAACTGGTTGCAATCGTGAGCGTGAAACCACAGATTAAAATCGGTGAACCCATTTCCAGATGTTTTAAAACACATCAATTTGGTTTTCTCGCTGATAATCAATTTATGATAAGTAAACCACAGCCTTAAGGTTTCAAGATCTTCATTTATCAACACAAGGCTTTCGAAAACGGTTCCAGATTGGTATGTAAGAACTATGTAGTCCGCAAAAGCAGTTGATATACCATTTAGCTTGAGTTTGAAAATAGAATTTATGTAAATCAAGAAAAGTAGAGGGCCAAGTACCGATCCCTGAGGAACACCATTCTTTAATTCTCTTGGTTCACTTGATATTCTACCAATAATAACTTTTTGCGTTCTATTTTTTAAGTAAGATTCTAGCCAATTGAAAATGTTGCCTCGAAAACCAACATTGTAGAGCTTGGTTAGTAAAATATCGTGGTTCACCAGATCAAAAGCTTTCGCCATATCTATAAATAGTCCACAAGTTGATTTATTGTTGTTTAATCTTCCATAAAGCTGGCTACATACTCGTAAAATAGCATCCTCAGTGGATAAGCCTGCTCTGAAACCAAACTGATTTTTACTAAAGAAGTTAAACTTATCCAAAAATGAGACAATTCGAACCTTAAGTAACTTTTCAATTGGCCTGTAATTTGAAACATTTTTTCTATTCCCTTTTTTGTAAAGCGGTAAAACTTCAGCCCATTTTAGATGGTTAGGAAAACAACCCATTTCAACACTTTTATTAAATAAGAACGACAATACATCAACTACATACCAGACAACATCCATTCGTCTTAGCTGATTGTAACCCGCCCATCATTTATATTTACAACTTATTTTATTAGGAATAGTGTATACCACGGTTCGTTACAGACGTTACTAACGCACTGCTTTTTTTGTTCTATACGCAAAAATCATTTTTCAAAGTTTTGACATTTACATATTGACATTTATTATATTAATTCTTTACTAGTTCCTTACGCCTGCGCACCATCGTGTGCGGTTTCCACCGATCTGTTTAGGCTTTGTCCATCTCTTCCTCAGTTGACTGCATTCCTCTCTACAATCTTACGTCATATGCTGCTAGGGCGACCAAAATTTTTCCCACCGGGAGTCAATGGGTTCCATTCTTATATATTCCGCAATCCGGCTATTACCTTTCCCAAGGGTGTGGCCGATCCACTGCTTTCTTAACTGTTGCATGATTGGTCGGCGTTCGAGATACGATTTTGCCAGAAAATCCTCAATATATTCCTAAGGTAGGCACCAGTTTACAGGTACTGCACCCATAGAGTAGTTACCACTCGACATTTGAGCGGAATTTTTTAAAAGCATTTTTCAAAAGCAAACCGGTGGATCTGTAGTTGAAAGCAATTTCGCGCTTCCTTCTGACTAAAAAAGGAATCCCTTAAGGTTAAGCGCATAACAATATGCAAAAAAGACTAAATTTGTTTTATGATTTAAACAACAAATTTATATGTAGATTCCTTCATCAAAGCAGAATTTTTTTATTCATCATTCCGATGCATCATTTTTCACGAAAATGTATTTTTCTTGGCACAATACAAACACTTTAAACATAGTCTAACTTCTGTTCTACTTTCGTACAAAAAAAAAACAAATAAAGAAAAAAACGCTTTACAGAACAGCAGTCCTTCAGCTCGTAAAGTAACTTAACGATGCCATTTATAACCTTTCTACAGATTTTTTCATAAACAAAAATATTAAACTTCATGGCCAAACAAACGACATTTATCATCAACTCTACGCACATAAGACACAAATAAAGAGCTCGTCGACAAAAAAAGTACACAAGCACGAATGGGTCCAAAAAGTTAAAAATCTCTAATAAATTTCAACTCAAATGGTCTGAATGAGCGTCATAATTGTGTAATAAACTTCTGGCCCACAGTGCGTATGCGTAACAATTTTTTCCTCACCCGCCGTCATTCATAATAATTTAAATTCCTTTTTGTTTAAAAAAAAAAGTCTGTGAATTACACTCGATCGTATAAAAATACGCATCTAAAAGGGACGTTGTAAAAACGAAGACGAAGGTATGCGTCATAAGAAGGTGTGTATTTGGGTATCTAATGATTGTCTCGCTACAAATCATTTTCTATGGAAAAGAGATGTTTTTTTCCATTTTTCATTTTTTTTTTGTTCTGTCCCACCATCAGGCGCTCCGAGGCTTACTCTGTGTTTCGGAATCCTTACGTGAAAAGTCCCTACCTCGGCGGCAGTATGGTGCGGCGTTGGTAAATTGTATTGCATAAACACAGCCTGACTGGAAATGGTTTTAATAAAGAAAATTTATGAATGGCATCGTCGTTGTATCTAACGGTGACACCAAACATTTTCCAGCCAAGCAGTCCTTCCGAGCTACAACTACCTGTTAGGAAAACCAACCCCGAAAGGCAGGCGAAACTACTTGGTAGTTGAGTTTTATTACCTCAAGCTTTAGCTAAGCGCCGACCATTGTCGTCATCAGATGGTGGGAAAATAGTCCCGCTGTTGCGTACAATATTACCTAACAACGTCCCAGTGGTGCACATATTTTACACCTAAAACCCTGCTTAGCGGAAATGCCGTTGCCCATATTCAGAGACTCTAGCATCTCTATCCGGCTTGTGTGCAGTTTCAAGGAATTGGTTAATAATACAGTAAGTGATGCATGCCTGACTAGAGGTAGCCGATAGATTAATTACCCAGCGCACACACACACACATTCAAATCACATGTGGGGCATTCTAATGTGCCCTCAGATTACATTAAATGTCCTGATGTGACGACATATAGCGAGCTAAGGGAAGTGACCTAGATATTCTATGTTTATCTGCTTTGTTAGGGCGCGCAATAACTTTGTGTGTTGTTCACACTAGGTATCCTTGGATTGTCCATTAAATGACGTCAATGGAGTAAGTTGTTGCTGTTTCTGCTGCTGCCGGAAATACGGCAACATAAAATGCTACAACATACTGAACCGGGGGGTAGAGATTAATGTGATGCTTCAAGAAGTGTTGCAACTTTTTTTGCCTGCCAAACAAAGGATAGGGTGGATGGTAGGTAGTAGGTAGCCTGGCAATAAAGTGAAACTTATTATGCAGTCTTTCCTCTGCTTGGCGTAATGCGGAAGTTTAGATGAAGAGAACTGTGCTTAGAGATTTGCTTCTGCGGGTAAAATTGTAGGTGGCACGTGAATGGGGAAGTAGGTCACATTTATTTCTAATTTATGCATGAGGTAGATTTATTTAGAAGTTTAAGTTTTTGAACAAAAGTTGACTGTTTTAATGACGGGCTCTGGGTGAATCGCCGGTCTTAACTGGGACTTGAGAGCGCGAGTGCAAATTGGGTCGTCGTCAATGGTTGGTAATTTGTATTGGACTTAGCTTTGTTTGATGACAGTGTAAGCTGGTGGGCTTTAAAATGTTTATGGTAATGTTGAATCAAGTTAAGGACACAATACAAAATAAGTCTTCTTGTGTTTTTTGCAAACAATTGATGAGTCCTTTTGTTCGCAAGAAAAACATTAGTAAAGAAATCAAATTTTGTGGGTTGGAAGTTTAATTATTAATTTTAAACAAATAAACTTCTGTAGAAAATTCTTCAACCTCTGTATCTTTTTTATCGTCATCTAACTCCAGTCAAGAGCTTCATGAATGAGCTCCTTAAAATGAAATCACTTCATCATATCTCTCCAGTATGCCGACTATTTCTTGAATAAAGACGGAACTGCTGAAGTTATCCAAAGTTATTTGGCCTGACTCCAAATGCTGTCAATTATTTGTATTGGCCACGCCCCCAAAAATAAGTTCTGGCTAAAAATTAAAATCAATTAATTCTTATCTCGTTAAATTCATGAGAGAATGGGCCAAAAGCGAAAATCATATTTTTGTCATATTAGATTTTTATTAAAAACGTCCCCTAAAAGTAGGCGGAGCTCAATACTTTGTATGTATTTATATATCTTTAATATTTGTCATACAATTTTTTCCGATTTACAATAAATTTTCCGAGAAATTAAGGTTTTAAGAGATTTAATTTGTTTAAAGTGGGGATGGTCATTTGGTCTAAATAAAGTATTTAGACCAAAAGTATTTTGTCTAACTTGGCCAAAAGGAAATAAAATGTGAATAAGAGTTAGTCTCACATTTAAGTCAATTGTAGCCTTGGCTGTAGACCGATTTTATCAATTTTCATACTATTTCTGTACAAAAAAAGAACCAAAATATACTACAAGTTTCATAGCTTTCTAGCTTAATTTTAAAGAACTAAAAACTTCACACATACGGACAGACAAACGGAAGAATTGACTCATATGGATCGATTCACCTCTCGGCCTCGAACTCGGTCTCCATATCTCTAAAATTTCTAAGGGACCTGCGGTGATTATTTCCCTGCCTTACAATTATTTCAATATTATTTCAATACTTATTATTTCAATAGGTCGTGTATAAGCATCCCTTAAAAAAATAACCAAAAGGATCCTCATCCTGATTTTGTGAAAAATGTCAGTAATAAGAAAATAAGACACCTGAGCCCCAAATATACAAAACAACACTTTTATAATGATACATCATAGCAATATAATATGACATATAAGCTAAGCCTTCAACAATAGCAAATACAGCACACCTTAATGCCGTTCGATTTGTTCTCAATACATACAGATGACGGCTAAAAAAAGTTACACATACGTCATGTATGCCAAGTAAAAAAATAACGTATACGCCATTCCAATAAGAAAAAATAATTTCGCACTTATTATCATTTTCTCTTTGTAAGTGTATCTTGCTCTTTGTAAGTGTAGATTTTTTTAAAATAAGTAACTGCTAATTAACTAAGGTATGTTCTCTCCTTGATGAAATTGTTGAGTAAAAAAAGTGCACTTATTTAGCATAAACAAAGATGCGCGTTCAGCGTTTATAGCAAATTTACGAAACTGATGGTGCTAGCACATTTTTTATTAATTTTGGTGCTGTAGAGGTGTCTATGGTAAACCTCGGATTCGGACGGATTTACTGTTGACGACCAATGCAAACGACGAAAGGACAACGAGCCGGATCTGCACGTGGACTGTTAGGCCCCTTAACAGACCACGTGCAGCCGCGCAACTAGCGGAGGCCCTAAACGACGGCAAGGCAGACATTACTGCCATCCAAAAAATTCGGTGGGACGGGCCGGGCAAAAGAAGGATGAAAAACTGCGACTTCTACTACGGCGACTGCTATCGGCATCAAAGCCAGCGCCTATTTGGATGTGGTTTCGTTGTTGTTGGCAGACTTAGGCAGAAAGTCCTGAGCTTCAACCCTGTAAGCGAGCGCCTCGCGACGATCCGCATCAAGGCTAAATTCGCCAACATTAGCCTCATATGCGCGCATGCCCCCACAGAGGAGAAAGATGACGAGACCAAAGATATGTCCTACGAGCTCGTTGACAAAACTTATGAGCAGTGCCCTAGCTACGACATTAGGATTGTCCTAGGCGATTTTAATGCCAAGGACAATGCCGACCAAAGAAGGGAGAGCATCTTTGGTCGTACAGTCGGAAAGCATAGCCTGCGCGACACGACCTCCGATAACGGATTCAGGCTGATCGACTTTGCTGCGGGGCGACACGTTGTGGTAGCCAGTACATAGTTCCCGCATCTCAATATCCACAAAGGCACATGGAAATCTCCTGATCAATCAACCGTCAACCAGATTGACCACATTGCGATCTACGCAAGGCACTCCTCCAGTAACATGGATGTCCGAACTTTCCGAGGGGTCAACATTGACTCGGATCACTACCCTGTTGTAGCCAAGGTACGACTGCGGATATTCCGAACAGCGCCAAGTAATGGAAATACTGTGAGGAAGTTTGACGTCGGCCGACTACAATCGCAAGAGATCGCCAGGTCCTTCTCCAACCGAGTCTCTCAAAACCTTCTACGAAGTCCTATGCAGCCAGCATCAAGTATTGATAGCCAGTGGCAACATTGCCAAAATGCCATCAGAAACGCCGCCTCTGAAGTGCTGGGTTTTACACGGCCACCACAACGAAACCCCTGGTTTGACGATGAATGCCGGCAAGCTAATGCAGCTAAACAGGAAGCGTACAAAGCGGCTCTTCACAGAAGACCTAGAGCTGCTCGCGAGCTCCACGAGCAGAGGAGGAGAGAGGAACACCGGCTTCTCCGAAGGAAAAAGAGAGAGCACGAGAAGCGCGCTGTTGAAGAGATAGAGAGATGTTACAACAGGAATGAGGCTAGAAAGTTTTACCAAAGGATCAAAAGGTCCTGCCAAGGGTATTAACTTGGAACTGAAGCCTGTAAGAACAAGGGAACATCGTTGTAGAATTGCAGTCGGTGCTGAGGATTTGGAAAGACCATTTCTGCAGACTGTATAACGGCAAGGAAGAACTAAATACCGCTGTCAGGCAGAACGAAGGGCGAAGACGTTACCGACGAAGAACACGAACGATACCACCCACCCGACCTGGAGGAGGTGAAAGTAGCTGTGTCTAAGCTCAAGTGCAACAAAGCAGCCGGAGCAGAAGGCCTAGCTGCCGAACTTTTTAAATCCGCTGGCGAAGAGCTGGTTAGGATCTCATCTGCAAGATATGATCGGGAGAAAGCATGCTCAACAAATGCATGCATTGTTTTCCCGATTTTGAAGAAAGGACACCCTCTGAGTTGTGCCAACTACAGAGGCATCAGTCTTCTTAACATCGCATACAAGATCTTTTCTGCTGTACTGTGTGAACGCCTGAAGCCGTTTGTCAACAATCTGATAGGCACATATCAGTGTGGCTTTAGGCCAGGAAAGTCCAACATCGATCAAATATTCACACTGCGACAGATCTTGGAGAAAACCCAGGAATTCCAGATCGATACACACTTCATCGATTTCAAGGCCGCATATGACAGCATCTATAGAGACGAGCTATATATAGCGCAATGTCTAGTTTTGGCATCCCTGCCAAACTCGTCAGTCTGCGCAGGATGACGATGGAAAACTCACGCTGTTCCGTCAAGGTCGGCAAGGACCTCACCGACCCCTTTGATGTCAAAAAAGGATTTAGACAAGCGACGCGCTGTCATGCGACTTCTTTAACATCATTCTTGAGAGAATTGAGCAGAACTCTCGCGCCAACACCAGAGGTACAATCTTTCCAAAGTCCGCATACGCAGACGACGTTGACATAAACGGTAGAACAAAGCGTGATGTCAGTGAAGCCTTCCTGAGTATTGGGACGGAAGTGGCGACTATGGGTGTAGCAGTCAATGAGGGCAAAAACAAGTATATGCTGTCATCAAGGAAAGACACCCAACACCGACGTCTTGGACAAAACATCACCAACGACAGCTATAGCTTTGAGGTTGTTAGGGACTTTGTCTACCTGGGTTCCGCTATCAATTCAGACAATGACACCAGCGCTGAAATCAAACAAAGAATAACTGCTGCCAATCGCTGTTCCTTTAAGCTAAGAAGGCAATTGAGTAGCAAAGCCCTCTCTCGAGCAACTTAAGTGTCCATGTATAAGGCCCTCATCATCCCAGTCCTGCTACAAGGTGCAGAAGCATGGACCCTGTCAAAGGCGGATGCAAATACTTTAGGCTGCTTTGGGAGGAAAATTCTTCAGACGATTAACGGTCACGTCTGCATAGACGGAGAGTGAAGGAGGAGATATAACATCGAACGTACGGGCTGTAAAGCGATACCGAACAAGCCAAAAGAGTCAAAACACAACCTCTACGATGGCTGGGTCATCTAGAGCGGATGGACACCAACGCCGCGGCCCGGAAAATCTTTGAATCCACACCACATAGACGGCATGGTAGAGGAGCACTGAGACTCAGGTGGAGCATGCAAGTGGAAGGGGACCTCAGCCAACTTCGCGTGCGAAACTGGAGACGGCTTGCTAGGGACAGAGCTGGCTGGCGAAGCTTGTTGGCTGAGGTCCAGGTCTTGAGTGTCTTATAAGTGCAATATTCAAAAACCAATGCCTATATTTCCAGAGTGTGCTACTTCGCGTTAACAAAAATGTTTGCTAAGAAGAAAGCATAATAATTTTCTCAAAGATTTTTTGGATCACTTATTTCTTCAAAACACTGGCTTGTAAATGTAGCGTTCAAGAAGTCATCATTGAAGAAATAGCTCCAACACTCACTAGTAGCATTTCTAGAATTTTTTATAACACAAGGTGCCAGATAAAGTGATGAGTTTGGCCAAAAAAAGACGGGCCAAAAGTAATACTAACAGGAGTAAGCGACTATATTCTAAAAAATTCCGCACAAACTTGACATTCAGTCGTTCAGTCATCAACTATAATTTTTTTTGAGTGAGGAATACAAAAATATGAAGCTTATGAAAGGCTCGCGTTCTTAGCGCCAAAAAATGTGCCATGGCGCTCAAATATAGCAAATATTTGTGTGAAAATTCTAATGCAATTAGTGTGCAGTTGTTGGTTGCGAAAAGAAACCCTTACGACCGTCATAGAACCGCCTGCAGTGAAACACAAAATCCTTAGAGAGAGAGAAACTAAACAAAGTCTATTTCTAGAGCCACACAATTTTGAAAATAGATTTAATAAATAAAATATTATTATCCTAATCCTTCGTGCCATCAATCATACCTCTTATCGCGGATAATGGAAACGCAAAAAAAAGTATATTGCTGGTAAACAGCTAAACAAATCGCAATACCTACAATGTGATATGATTTTTCGAGTTCAATCCACGGAAGAATCCATAAATTCATTTTCCAAATGGCTACATCAATCAAACAATGCTGTTGACGATATTGTTTCTAAAGGTCCTCTCTGTAAATCCAGACAAATCTAAGAGCAAACAAAGTTATCAATCTTCATAGCGGCCATGCTCCCTCAAAAACGATGGTGCTTATCCATTGCAGAGATTTTTTTTTTCTTTCTCTCTGTGTCGTTCCTTGTAATATTTCATCCAATCACATTCACAAGACCGAAAGGAAACATGAAAAAAATGCTCCACTTCATTTCCCAATGATCTGCTAATGCAATAACTTGGATTCGAGTGCTTTGAAAACTTCAACTTTAAGTCGTTCAAAGAATTTCAAACCAATCCACCACAAAGTCAAATGTTGACAGAATGTCAAGATTTATTCCACCCAAGCAAATCCCTGATCCACAAAGCATAGTTGGTTCACCTGTGAAAGCGAACGTTTGAAGCAGAGTATAGAATCAAAAAGGAACTTTTTGGTAAAAGGATATTCAAACACTTTTTGGTCAGAATTTAAAAAAGACAAACTAGAAATGTAGGAAGTAGCTTCAAGTGCAATTTTGTGTAGAAGCAATAATAATACAAACAAAAAGGAAAGCACTTATCGTAAAGAAGCTATCGAATGATATGATTTAATATGTGGAAAGCAGTTCCGTGAATCGAAAACCTCTTTGGTTACCTGCATGACAATGATACTGATATTATGAGTAAGTTGAAAACTACCCGAGGCACCAATTTCGTAGTCGCGAAGAGACACTTCTATAAAAATCTCACCTTAGCACAGAAAACCTGGGACACGTACACATAAGCAATCGCAAAAAAAAAAAACTCCCAAAATAATTCCTATTAGAACGAACGACGAACAATTTGTAGCTGCTGAAAAACAAAAAACCTAAATTGGCTTTTGTTTGTGCAACACAAATTGTGTGCTCTCAAACAAAAATAACAATTGTAAGGACTTGAGTGCCTTGACTTTTAGTGAAAGTATAGATTAAAGGCACTCAGTCAGCATGTAGATATTCTCTTTTAATATAATAAAGAGGAAGCTTTTAATGTGTCATTTAATTTTATAAGCCCTCTGGCTCAAACAAGGCTAAGCCAGAAGCGAAAATTCGTCCACCTCCCGCAATAAACATCGTCGGGATAGCAGACTTTGGGAGATTGCGCAACCTTCTTGCAAACACGGTGAGAACAGAAAACTATAAGCTTACCTCGCACCGAAATAATGTGTGGAAAGTAAATGTTGACAACGCCGATTCCTATCGCGCACTGTCTCTTAGACTGAATGCAGAAAGAATCGAGTGGTATACTTATCAAAATAAGTACGAGAAACCACTGCGAGTCATTGTAAGGGGGCTCCACCCATCATGCACAAAAGAAGACGTTGTAAAAGACGTAAAAAATAAAGGCCTTGAAATTATTGATGCCGTCAATATCATAAAAAAGGAAAAGCAACGCACGGAAGGAGAAAGAGACACTGTGATCAGACGCGGCCTTCCAATTTTTATGCTCTCCTTTGAAAGAACTGAGAGCATAAACGATATTTATAAAATAAAAATGATACTTAACATCAGGGTTAAAATCGAACCCATGCGAAAGGGCAATAGACTGATACCACAGTGTAAGCGATGCCAAGAATTCAGGCACACAAGTGCCTACTGCCAAAAAGAACTACGTTGCGTGAAATGTGCCGGAAAACACCTGTCAACAGAGTGCAAAGTTGACATAAAGGCTCCAGCAGTTTGCGCCAATTGCCACGGAAACCACCCCGCGAACTATCGAGGTTGCGAAGTAGCCATAGAGCTGCAAAAGGGACGAGAACCTCTTAAGGAAAATACTAGAGGTCAGAATCAAAGCCTAGGACGCCCAAAACCTGCTGAAACTCCTAAGCCAAAGACTCCAAAGACGCCAAAGCCGATCAAAAGTGGAAGATTGGCAAAGGAGGCGTCGACAAAAGGCGTAAAAGCTCCACAAAAGAGCGGCGCCAGTTCAAGTGTAGCGGAGAAACCACCACTGGTCGCACCGAAATCATACGCACAGGTTGCAGCAAACGAAAGCAAGGCAAGATCGCCCACAACAGATGCAGTGTCTCAGATCCTCGCTGTAATCTTGGAGAAACTTGAGGATCAGACTAAAATCAACAAAGTTATATTTGACAAACTGAGCAAGCTCGAGTTTAAGCCTCGAAAAAATTACAAGAGAACATGAATATGAAACAGTTATTTAAAATACTAACATGGAATGCAAACGGCCTTCTGAATAAAATAGACGAACTAGAAGTATTTCTACGGAAAAACAATATTGATATTTGCATGATTACGGAAACTCACCTTAAAAACGGGTCTACACCCAAACTTAAAGGTTACAATGACTATCACGCACATCACCCTTCGCAAAATTCGAGAGGAGGATCCTTCCTCTACATTAAGAACTGCATAAAGCACTTCAAGAACACAGAAGTTGAGCTAGACTCTATGCAGATCAGTTCAGTTTCTGTAAAAATTGACTGCTTAGATTATAACATTGCATCTTGTTATTTCCCGCCAGGATATAGACTGGTGGAAGACGATCTTGATCGTATGTATGACTTCATTGGGTCCAATTTTATCATTGGGGGTGACTTTAACGCGAAGCATACTTTTTGGGACTCACGATGCAATTCAACAAGAGGCAGATTACTGTACAAAAATAGTATGAAGCGTGGGGTGGACTTTTTCTCCACGGGTAAGCCAACATATTGGCCAACCGATAGGAATAAAAAGCCTGACCTTGTCGATTTTTTCATCGCTAAAGGGTACCCCAAATACCTTACGCGAATTGAAGAGTGTTATGATCTTTGCTCAGACCACTCAGGAGTTATCTTGAAGATGGGTGGAAGACTGGCGAAAATAGAAAGAGCTCCTAGATTAGCTAGCAAAAACATGAACTGGGACGCTTTCAGAAAGGACTGTAAGGAGGGTGTTGGCTTGAATGTGCCATTGAAAACTCCTTTCGAGTTAGAAACCGCAGTTGACAAATTCATTGAAGCAATTCAGAGCGCTGCTTGGAACAACAATTCGTCCCAAAAGAACGCAGTTAGCACCGACGGGCATGTACGTAAAATATATCCGCTCGAAATCGAAGAATTGATTCGTGAAAAGAGAAGAGCGCGGCACGAGGGCCCCCCCAGACAAAACCCTATTGAACCACCTCTCTAACAAACTGAAAGGAATGTTGCTAGATCTTAAAAATCGTGAGACCACTGAATACCTTGAAGGCTTGTCGGCGGATAGGAGCTCAAACTACTCGCTGTGGAAAGCAGTTAAGTATGTCAAGAAACCTATAATCCACTCGGCACCAATAAAAAAAGCTAACGGCGAATGGGCAAGAGAAGACAAAGAGAAAGCGAATTTGTTTGCTGAACATTTAGAAGAAACATTCAAGCCTTTCGACGGTCCGCCGTTGGCTGACGTTCTAAACAACAACGGGGAACCTGGTAGCTTTAGAATGAAAAAAGTTTCGTTAGTTGAACTCCGACAGACAATTAGCAAACTTAAAAATAATAAGGCCCCGGGTTACGACCTGATCACTGGCGAAATATTAAAAGAGCTACCAAAAAAGGCATTAGTCAAGCTACTTTATATGATAAACGCTTCTCTTAGACTTCTATACGTTCCAAGACAATGGAAAGTTGCTGAAGTCATTATGGTTCCTAAACCGGGGAAATGCGCAAATGATAAAAAATCTTATAGGCCCATATCGCTTCTGCCGATAATATCGAAAGTATTTGAGAAACTTCTGCTGAAGCGACTACAACCAATAATTGCAGAAAGACGCTTCATCCCGGATCATCAATTCGGTTTCAGACCTAACCATTCCACAATAGATCAAGTCTACAGAATAACGCATGAAATTGAAAAAGCCTTAGAAGGGAGAAAAATATGTTCAAGTGCTTTCCTCGACGTATCGCAAGCCTTCGACAAGGTATGGCACGAGGGCTTGAAATATAAGCTACGGCAAAACTTGCCGGAAGACATGTTTAAAATATTGGAAAATTATCTTGAAAGCAGACTCTTTCGTGTTAGGTGTAGTAGTGAATACTCGAGTTTCAAGCAAATTCGGGCTGGCGTACCCCAGGGAAGCGTCCTCGGTCCGGCCCTGTTCCTGCTCTACACAAGAGACATACCTCTAGATGACGAGACTATCGTGGCCACGTTTGCGGACGATACGGTCATCCTGGCAACAGGTGAATCAGTCGAGTCATCAACGAGAAACCTCCAACGAGCATTGGACAGAATTTGTGTCTGGACGAAGACTTGGCGAATCGCTCTTAACGAGAACAAGTCTACGCATGTGAATTTCACTTACAGAAGGGTTAACAATTTGCCTCTGTTCATAAATTCTGTACAAATACCTTATGCAAATGAAGCGAAGTATCTAGGGATGACACTGGACGCTAAACTAAGGTGGAAACCACACGTAAAGAAGAAGCGTGACGAGCTCGAGATTAGGCTCAGGGAAATGTATTGGCTTATCGGAAGATTTTCGAAATTAAGCACATATAACAAACTGCTCTTGTACAGGCAGGTGTTAAAGCCGTCCTGGACATACGGTATACAACTTTGGGGTTGTACCAAGCCGAGCAACATGTCCATGTTGCAGACTTTCCAAAACAAAACACTAAGAGCAATTGTGAATGCTCCATGGTATATTAGGAATAGCGATATTCACAGAGATTTAGGAATAGCTACCGTGGGCGAAGAAGTAACAAACTTCGCTCGAAAGCTAAATGCTCGCCTTCATGTTCATTGCAACAATGAAATGATCCGTACTCTAAACGAGACTCTTAACAAGACTACAAAGAACAAGACCCTTCGATCTAGCGACGTAGGGTGAAGCCGCATGAATGAACGGCTTAGTAGGTGCATTCACTGGAAAGCAACCTATCCAATGCGATCAACACTATGGAAGCGTAAACTACTTGTTAAGTTAACTTAGTTGTAGTCAAGAAGTATTATGAGAGAGCGAAAATTTACTACTATGAAGTGCGTTTTGGCAGTTTCATAGTGTCTCTCATAAATGGGTGGTTTTTTAGCACGTGGAAATCGGGCATAACCAATATCGGCTACTTCGGTATTATGTACCTGCTATAGTGGGCGTATTGGTATCTTTGAAAGATTTTGGAGTTTTAGTCTCCGTCCATCCTAGTATTCAAAAAAAAAAAATTTAATTTTATGCGCATCAAGTTTAAAAAAATATATTAACAAGTATTATAGTATAAATATATTAACAAAAAATTGAAATTCTATCTTTAAAACCTATGTATAAGGTTGAGTTTATTTTATTTACCAGCACAGAGTACAAGTGAGAGATTCAAACTAACCTACAAAGAAAAACGAAAAATATATAAGTGAAATATTTACAAGGTTACTTGGTATATAATATAATAAAGTTATACCTTAAAAACTAGGTTATTTTTGTAAAAGTTGAAGTCGGTTCGCAACGGAAAGGATTGCTTACCAATTTTTGACTATGAAACAAGATTTTAATTTCTTTCTGTATTTCAATTTTGAGTTACATTATGCCTGCGTTATGAGCTTTGACGGCAAATCTCATTGCATGGTTTTACATTAAGGAATTGGAAGGTTTTGATTCCGACATACCTTAATTTAATCAAGGACTAAACTTCCCCTGATTTGTGAGTTCATTACGATTGAGGTTTGAATAAAAGCAAATTATAAACAGACAATCCATAGAGTATTTTCCCAAAGCCGGAACACACTGGTTATGATTTAGGAACAATATCCTGTATGCATGTGTGTGATATTAAGTTAACAACGTAACAGACGATGCAAACGGATAAAAGATTTACAACAGAGCTTCTCCTTTCCGGTGAGTGGAAAAGTTTGTTTTATTACTATCCACTCAACACAAAGTACGGTTGAGGTACGGACAACGAACGTTGACGACCACATCGTCGTCCTTGGAGTATGAGAGCTGCCGATTTTCATAATAAATATCCATTCTCAAAATACTTTCCTATCCCTTTCCCATGTGTCAGCTTAGAGTCGGGCGGGATGTGTGCTGGCCTAGGCTCATGGGGCAGATGTATGTATTCATATAATTCTCCCTCTAGTTAATTCATGTCCTGATAACAACAACTTGAAAGGAACTTCCCTATTGCGGAATGCGACTGTTCAACTGATTTGTAGGCAGGATAAAACATTGGAGATGTTTTCTTTTTCTTTTTTTTTGTGTTTCAGCATCTCTTGCTGCTGTTCAAATCCCAATCTAGAAACGACTCTCTGTTGAGTTGATCCCAAATGCCAGAAGGCTAATTAAACCGTAAGCTGAAAATTTAATGGTCTTTCTCGGTAGACAAATCATGCTTACTTGGGAGTGAGAGTTAGCCCAGCATGTTTGTATTGTATACTGCTCGAGTGTTGGAGAGTCCTCGCTCAACTATCCCATCCACTTACGACGGTGAAATGCAAGTTGAAAATTACTTTTCCCTCAATTTGGTTTTTGTTTTAAAGTAGTTGGAATCAAGGATGGATACGCTACTTGTGGAGTGTTTGTTTGTGTTGGAAGGTGCTTGAAGCCTTAGCTTTTGCGGTTTAGTAAAATTAGTATTTCTTTGGCAGCATTTGTTTGATTTATGTCCAAGTAGGGTAAATTCTTGGTTTAACTAAAGTTTCGTTTCTTGTATTGAATTTTTTTGCCTTCATTACGAGCCAATGTTAGTGAAATTTAGGTCTAACCCCTTTTGTTACTTTCTCAAGAGGATAATTGGAAAAGTTTATATGTCAAGGGTCCTTAAGCCTCATTAGAAGAGATACACTTTTTAAGCATATTTCTTTACACCCTAACGTAGTAAGACTCTTTTTTAACGTTGTCTATAAAGATGCTTAATAGTGCAAATTAAGCACACTTGGCTAAGAGGATTCAAATTAGGTTTGGATTTTTGTTGTGAGAAGTTGTGTTGTCTTTGATATGGGTGACACCGTAGTGAAATGAGTGTTCCAGTGCGAAAATATGTTTTTTTCTAGACTTTTGTAGTCCCTTCTGCGTTCGGTGCATGGACACCCACCCAAGTTCGAATGGCCAATGCTTGAATTCTTGGTTCACAAAAAGCATCCAATAAATAATGTCATGTTGACCTTAGACATTCCCATTTCTTCTTTTCAGATATGCGTATACACATCTGTTATTTGGCACACTCCTTTGGCACATCGTAGGGACCATAGCAACCATCAGCATAAGAAACAATTTTAACAATGATGAGTTAATTGTGTACACGAACTCACTGCATACCAGCCATCAATCTTATCTACAAATGAACCATAAACCACGTCAGCTAAAATACGCACATAGCCAAGAATAAACATTGTGTGCCCTGCTGTTCCCGAATTGGATCAACCATTATCTAGACACATTTCGGCAGAATCCTCACGCAATCAGAAACATTCAGATCAATCTAATTGCCACCCAGGATGGTACATCCTATTAGCACCTATCCTCTGTGTAGGTGTTCTGCACGGAGTCTTTGGTTAGTCTGCCACAGCATGTACCTAGGTATGTAATCAAATTAATTTAGCTCATCACATGACATAGAAGTCTCCATAATTGATGCATTGTTCCGAATTTCAGGGAAATAAGACATGAGAGATCTGGTGTTATATGCCGAAATGGAATACAAGTTTTTGTGGATACAAGTTGGGTTGTGTAGCTTTGCCAATAATTCGGTGCAACGCAAGGACAAATTTCCAAAGTCAGCAAGCAGGCTTTAGACTCATTTTAACTGCTTTAATATATTATAAATCTGCAAAAATAAATACTAAGCTTAAAGTTGTTTGATTGAAAAATATAACTTAAACGCAGAGATCATGGAAAAATGTTCACCCTTATTGTTGTGTGCTTCATTTCAACCCTTACAAATCACTGCATTTTAAGGAACGATAAAAACAGAGCAGCTAAACATGTTCGTGTCTAGACGTATCAATCACCAAACGCCATAACTTCCACCAAAGACTTTTTGCGTGTGCTATGGCGTCGAGACAAATTGTTCATTTCAATCTTCGCCTTACACCATTCAGCTTAAATACTCTTTCGTGTCAGATGAAATTTATAAACGGCCTCCGACCGCAGTCCTTAAGCCTGCATGATGGCCGACGCTTTTTGGCTTAACATTTAACAAATGAGCGAAAGTCCTTAAAAAGAAAAAACCGCCGCGTTGATGTTGCAAAAAACTAGACAAGCACATACGAAAAGAAAGCTTCACAACTTTTTTCCTCTCCCCCATAGTGAAAAAATCTTCATTCCATTGTATTAGCCAGTCCTTTGGACCAAAAGTCCTGGAATCGTATTGCACCAGGGTGTAATGGCATAGTTTCGGGCGTTATTCCATTGCAAGGCTGTCGTTTTGCTTTATGGGGTTTCGTTTTTAGTTTGACATGTTTTGCCATTTGTTGCGGTAATTTGAAGGATCCATTGGGGGATTGTGTGACACACTGTTTTGTTTGTGTGAAACGCAGCGCGCCATTGCTGCGCGCACTGTTGGAGAAATTTGCATAATTAAGGAAACAGTAATTGCAGCATGTGGCGACATGGGTATGAGTATGTATGTAATTAGAGGCTAGGACACCATGCAACTTGGAAAGCGAACAAGTCAGACATATGCACACATACACACACACAAACACACTCACTTATTGCAGGGAGCGTAGGACATTAATATTGCGCGATGGGGATAAGGATGACGTATTCGTTGGTTCTTTGGAATTTACGCTGGAAATACAAGCTGACAGACGAAATTAAATTGTTCACGTTGCACATTCGTGAAAAGCAATTATCAGAGGGGCAAAGCCAGGGATGTGTCTGCTGTGCTGTGGCGCTTTGTATGGTGTGGCGAGGCGGATGTTGGTAAGTGACATTTTTATTAGGGGAATTAACAAAGAAACATTTTGCATGCGTGGTTCTAATTTGAAAAAAAAATGTTTTTTTTTATTATGTGGGTGAGAAAGAGAGGATTCTTCTACTGGCATTAAGTCGGAGACTTTAATAATTATGTATATGTTTGGGTTTGTGTTATGTGAATAAACCAGCTATGTATATTTAAAAAAAAAGAAAACAGGTCTGAAATTTTTACAGAATGTTTTCGTTTTCAAAGCCATCGAAAACAATTTGTAATTTCATTTTTCGTTTGCCTTGTTTGAAAATTCGTTATTATTAATGAAAACATGAATATTTTCTGAAGACATCTGATACATTATAGCCTTAGGACTGTCAACGATTGACGTTAACTCCATGTATTTATAACAATCTATTTGCCTCACACATGCCTATTTGATTGAAGCCGATTGACGGCAAACAAATCAATTTTATTCTTGCACGCTGAGTGCCATACCGAGTCATGTTAATCAGAGTTAGATTGACGAAAAAAAAATAACTCTCTTTTATTTCGAGAGCGAGGCATTACTGATTTTGGAAATGCATATTTCAAAGTGCGGTTACTAAAGAAAATAATCAAAACAAGTAAAAATGTTTTTCAATCGATTGAGCTGGCTAGGGGTGAAATCAATCTACACGAACACCATACTTGACGTCAATCGATTGACCGTATTTGGTGCACATAAGTGGTTAAATCAATCTACGCGTAACTGATGTTTCACATAAGAGATTTGCTTTGCTGATTATGGACGTAAAACCTATAAAAAAAATACCTGGTTGGACACACAAGCTATTTTAGGTTACAGAAATCATCTAAACGAGGGAGAAAAAGTATACAGTGTGCGGACTTAATGAGAGGTCACAACGTCCTTCCTGAATTCCATGGAAAAAGCACGTTAAGTCTAAAGACATTACCATTTCTTTTCCTAGAGCTTCCATTAGCTGCTTAGTCTCTTAGTGGGCACTGCGTATGATAAATCCTATCATACTGACAGGTCTACTTCAATGGTTGATTCTTAAGGTTATTTTCAAGCAGGCTTGGAAATATGCTAAGTCAGTCAACATGTGCTTTGTAAATTTAAACAAGACTGATTGCAAAAGACCAGGCCTCTCGAAAAATAACTCTGAATAGTTTTGCAAACTAGAATAGAAGTCCTGTTTTGTAAGCCCTTCACGTAAGCCCTCCGTATAAATTTCTACAAATTTCGAAGATTTCATCCTTTTGATGTGTGCTTTGGCCTCTGCCAGGGCTGTATTCTGGCAACTCTTCTTTTCATAACATATATGGACGGAAAGAAAAACAATTTCTCCTTTAAAAGGGCTCAACGAGGCTTAAACAATTTTTTCTCCAACTAAGCAACGATATATCAATCCACCTTCCACAAGGACGATACCATTTAATCATAGTAATTTATTATTTAAGAGATCACCGCACATTATATAAATCTTCCTACTAAGCTGGGCGAATTCCAATATTCCTTGTCAGCCATCGCAAAGGTCATTTCACATTGTAATCAAAGCAAAATCTTATTAGGTTTTCCATTTTGGGCAAAATTTGGCCCACCGCACCAAGTCCATGCCGCCTTCTCAATGACGCATCGAGAGAATAAATTCAATTTAATCTTTAAGGCATTAAAATCAATAGAACTAAACAAATCCCTTTCAATAAACGATTCCTAACAAATCTCCAAACATTTTATGCGATGCTTTTACCCCTGAAAAACCCCAACCTCAAAACATCAAATATCTTATCCTCAACAGCCCAACGGAGGGAAATAGGGCACACCAAAAATTCAACAAAAAAAAAAAAACAACAACGAAACCCCGAAGCTTCAAACGAGTTTAGCGGGTGTGGTAATGGCTATAAGCCCGCAGCATCTTATTTCATCCCAAGCGCCATGTACCTTTATCCTTTCGAATATCCTTTGGCCGTTGATGTAACTTTCAGGATCCACACAAAATTCTTTAAATTTTCTCCGCACAAAAAAAAATTAAGGAGAAATATCCCTCACGCACCGTCGACCAAACAATGACTTCAAACGACAGTCGATGGATGGCTGATAGGCAAAGGTTGTGTGGGCCTGGGCACCAGCCAAAGGACGGAAAAAAAGCATCCTCATAAGAAAAGAAATGGAGAAGAAACCCCCGAAAAAATATGTAATTTGAAAGCAATGAAGCGTCGAGGGCTTTTCGCTCCTCCGCATAGCACAGGATAAAAAGAGAAAAGCTCCCTTATCGCTTCGAGCCCCCGTCATTTGTATTGTGTTGGTCTAATTCCTTTATTCTTTGCTTTTGCTCTCTGCCTCTCTTTCTGGGCATAAATCGCTATCTCTAAGGAACTTTAAAGGAAATTCCATTCCGACCAATACACAATACCACGAGAGAAAAACCACCAATACCAACACTGAGAGGACTTGAAGGGCAAATGGCTTTTACATGTAATCGGGAACATCAGAAAGGCATTACACGCAAACACAATGTGTTTTTTTTTTTAACGCCCAACTTTCCCTCTCCTCCGGTTTGAAGGGAGCTCGCCTCTGTTACCCTGGTATTTTGTTCAAGGATAATGGTTAAAAGAAATGTTACAATACCGCGCGATTCTATGATGATGGTTTGCATACTACCGAGTTTTTTTTCCCTTATTTCTTTTACACACTTTTTAAGGACGAAACGGTGTTGGACTTGAAATATTCCAGTAAAAAATGCTTTGTCCCGTTCTTCACTCTAACCTTCGGCAATGGATGGAAATCGACTTTTTTCCGTTTTTGTAATTTAAAAAAAAACTTCGTGCTATACCTTGCAATACGGCAAAGGTACTCACATCAGAGCGGACTTTTTAGTAGCTTAGATGGTGTTGGCTGTCGAGATAGATTATGGACTTGAAAATGTTCGTGAGTGGGATGAAAGATTCAAGCAAATTCTTCTGTAATAAAGTTTGCAAGTTAAACAATTCATTGCGATGAGCATGAGGGATGGATGTAAATTAGTCTTGACAAATTTTTTACCATGATTGTCAATGAAGGTCTTATCCATGATGTTAACCCATTTCCGTTGCCTAGAAGGGTTACAGGAAATTTCGTGACATGAAAAGAGAGCATGCTTATGCCCACAACGAAAGTACAGGACTCAAATGCAACATTGCTTTAATGTTGAGAGCTAGTTGATCAATATTCACAGCTTTGGACGGTACTCAAGTGCTTTATAATTAACCCCACACACAGGACTTGCGTGTCTAATTTTACTCCTAATAGAAGGTAAGTGGTGGCAATGGCACGTTAATTTCGCACAACGCCAGTTACTACAAGACTTGCATCGAGTGCTCGCTTGCCAACGAACCTCCAGACCACTAAACGTTTCATTCACTCAAGACCTAGCCACTCGAGAGTAGGTATATTTCCCAAGCCGCATGCATGTATGGCTTATGTACCAAAGCTGGTTAGTGGTTTGGTTAAGAGCATATTGTTTATAAAGACTACATTCCAGCAGGGGAGGCTTCCGCGCCTCATGGAAAATCGCCGAGAAGGCAATAACCGTAAGAGCACTAGAAAGCCATTTGCAGCCATCAATGACAGGCATCGATTTTTGTTCGACTCCTTGATAGGTTTCGGTCGTTCCATCCTCATCATCAGTGTCGACGTCCTTTTAGTGTTTCCATTTTTGTCTTCATACTATTTTTGCGGGGTGGCTCTTAGCCGACGGACCTTGCTCCTGAATCACATGACAGTTTTCTGCTTATTGTCTCGCTAGGGCAGCTTATATTTCGTTTTAATTGTGGCCACATAACATAGAAGAAGAGTAGTCAAGGGAGATCACAGAAATTATCAGCGCAATTTCCTTCATTTATCTGAATGACATGTCCTGTGTGTCGTACACGAGCTAACGCCACAACAGCGCCATCAAGGACAATGCTCTTCGGTTTTCGTTATAACAAAGTGTGATGAAGCGTCATTATGACTGTGGGGACATAGACGAACGACATGGGTGTGGGTGTGTCGGAAGATTGTGGTTCTTCCTTTTAAAGAGACAGACACTCGTACAGGACAAATGAGATAGTGGGGCAGCGGCGGCGGTTGAAGAAACGTTTAACGATTGTCACGGGCATTCGATATGGTTCTCGGCTACCATTAGCACGATATTGTCTCCGTGCGGATTGCCGTCTTTGTCGTTGTAGCTCCTTGAGAACACTGTTTGGGTTTATTGTTGTACAGGGAATCTGTGATTTTTTCCGCTCTCTTTGGGTTTTTCCTTTTGGTTTTCTTATCTCTGGGCGAAGCTTAAAATTCAAATGCAATCAGGAAAAAATGAGTTATTGTTATTTTTTTCATTTTTGTCATGTCTCATGCCTTGCTTTTGTGGTATTATCGCTTTCAGGTTGGTTGAAGGATGCTTGGGAAATTACCTTTGTTAAGATGGACGACAGTGTGTCACCTGCTTGAGATTGTCATGGCATTCTGAATGATGGTAGGTAGTTAAGTTTCTTTTTTTCGGGAATATTCATTAAGTGGTGTAATTTGGCAAAATAAAATTCTGAAAATTTTAAATTGCGCTTCTGAAAGGAGTGATTAAACTTATGATGAACGGATGCGCCTGTTGGCTCCGTGTTTTACTACATAAAGTGTAAGGTTATTCCGCAGATGCCTGTTACAAAGCTCATAAAAAAGCTCAGATGTTTTAAAGATATTCAGCAAGTTGTTAAATACCAAACTTTTTAACAATTTACTCTCGTATAGGTTCAAGGGTTCACGTCAGGTACTTTTGCGATTATTTCACTTTTTTTCATAAGAAGCAAAAAAAATTTGTGAACCAAAATTGTTTCCTTAAATTGAATCCTCCTAACTTTAAGGACGGTCTTGAAATGGCTTCAGAAATCTAGTTTGTTTGTGTAAGTGTTTTACAAAAGTATTTAAGTTCCAAAAACTGAATGGCATACAACACAAGTAGGAAAGTGCGACAGTGCGTATGCAAAAGCTTCAGAATACCCGACCATACAGAAAAGAAAACTGCCACGCCTCCAAAAAGTGGGCGGGATACAAAAATATAACTGTTGAATGCTTTATACTAGGTGGTAGCATACATTTCGGCCCAAAACTCCGCCCTTTTAACAAAAAAAAATCACTTTTTTTAACGCCACGCCCACAAAAGTAGGGCCGAGGTAGATGCAATATATACTTAAGTTAGAAAATGCTAATATCTACAACTTTTGTCATATAATTTTTTGTGAAGTTTCATATATATTTATTGGAAAACAGTAATTTTAAGCTAAGATCCCTTTAAAAGTGGGCGTGGTTAATAAAAAGGCTAAGTTTTTTTAGCTACTTCAAAGACAATTACAAGGAAATTTTACATACGAAAAATGAATGCGCTAGCCTCCATGTAACATTGCTAAAATTTGGAAAAAGTATTTTTTTAAATTAGAGATGGTCGCACATACAGGCTTGCAGTGGTCGTGTCTGTGGGTGGATTCAGCTAATTTTCAAAATTGATCTGAAGGACTGGACTTCCAGCCAACCCACCAAATTTCAGTTCTCTACCTTAAAATTTAAGGCCTAAAAGTTGTTTACATACGGACGGACTTACGAACATGGCTTAATCGATTGTCCTGTCGGTCCCATTCATATCTCTAGAAGGTCTTAGGGGTCTAAGGTGATTATTTCACGGCGTTACAAACCATACATTAAACTTAGTATACCCTGGGTAGGGTAGTTATAAAGACCTCCAATCTACTTTGTGTTGAACTTTTCAGTAGACAGCAGTACTAAACTCTTTTGAAATCATTTACTTTTGGGCGGGAACGCTATAAAGTCGTTGGGTATAATTTAAGGGCTTTTCCAAATCATATACCTACCCACTATGATTTTTTTTTTGATATAATATTTGAGGTTCCTGAATCCCCGGAATATATGCATCGAATAAATTAAGAGTGCTTATTCCAACCTGCTTATCCTGCATGCTAATTCCTAAGGAAATAATCTAATATTGGTTAAATACTAATGTGGTGGATGTACTAATACATCATGTTTTATTCCATGATGGCAATTATACGCTTCATATCAGCTCATAAACTTTAATCTTGTTTCAAGCATTCATTTCAAAGAAGGACATAAGGGCTCTACCTTTTTTTACAAAACATGATCCTTTGGCAAAATAGAGCTCCATTCTAATGCAATTCCATTTATCATTATGAATTTACCAGCCTTAAATGGCTTGTCTAAAAGTATTGTGTTCCCTGAAGATATTGACAAGCAACTTATTTCCTGTAACTACGAATAACCAGTAATCAAATTACATCCACATCCTTTTACAAAACTTCTCCGAAAAGTAATCTAATTATGTGTTCAATATTCTGTACTGCAACGTTGTCTACAAACTGGAAAAAAAATCCTTATTCTAGACCACGACTACACCACGTTAGAGAATGTCCTTTCCTGCAAGGCCACTTTAAACTCAAACCCTACAAGTCCGCAACAGCCACAAGTAATTTTCCTCCAATCAGTTTCTTACGAGCAATATGTTCTTGCGGCAAGGATATATAGCGTTTGCTAGAATGAATGTTGCATCCAATGTTTGCGTTCAACTCAATGCAGTTGTTGGAGAAAGGAAAGGGCAAAACTATCCCTTAACCATTGTAGCATGCAACGGCACGAATAATCAAGGTCCATCCTGGATGTATATAAATTTTCATCTCAGTTTCGAGTCGCATAAGAGAAAGGATATGGGAACGACTACAAGGCCCATTATAGCACAGCGCTGATTCCTTTTTATCCTGCCTTCCTGTAAACACAGTTTCGCTATCACCGCAGTTCATGACACACAACAGTGCTTTTGTTTCAGCGAAATACCTACCTGCTATGGTCACGCCAGCACTTTGTCCCATATGCGGGTTTTAAAACCGAAGCACGGTTCGACTTCAAAATCAGCAAAAGGATACCTCTCATATGCGAGACTCCAACAACAACGGAAATATTATTGCAGACACAACAGCAGCAACTTATTACGTTCCTCTGAGAAAGAAATAAAGAAGCATTACATAAAGCACACTCGGGATCCAACAAAACACCTGAGTTGGAAGTGCAAAATGAGCAGAAGCATTGCACGGAGCTCTTATGTGTTCATGTAATTCCTGGCTTCTCGGAAACTAAGAATACGAAGGAAACTCCACTACTAAAATAAAAGGATATTGGATGTACGGTTTCAAACAGCAAAACGGGCAGCGCTAGACCACTGGGATAGTCTTAACATATACTATTTTAACAGTTTAATAAGCTTCTTTTGTAAACTTACCGTCGTAGGCACAAGGAAACTGTAAGAGTTTTCAGTATCCTTTTTATGGCCTCGATCAAACATGACCTCGAATATAGAGACCAAACTTATGCGTCTTTTCATAATTAAATGGGGTGGAAAGAGTCTGAATTGTCCCATATGAGCAGGTGTCTGCCTGACTGGGTAAAATCATCTTAGTTTGATAACTTTGAAGTTTTGCGAAGGTGTGATCGACCGCAGTAATGTTTGGAAGTAAAATCATTTGGCAAGAAGAAAGCTACCCCTACCCTACCCACCCAAACCCTGTTCAGGTACGTATAATGATAGTTGAATATTACCCCCTGCTAAAAGGAAAGTTTCTTAAGTTACTTTCACAACATGGGACGTAATTAAGAAAGGGGACAAATTAACTTGAGGGTTGCAAAGTTTTTGACATGTTTTATGAACAGAACAAACGTCTGGAAGATACCATGCCTACATTAACCGGAGGCAGATACTTACATTAGGATGAATTCGAATAAGAGGCTGTCGTTATATGCTTTCCAAAAGTGATTTGATATTTTGAAGGATGTCGGACCTTCTTCTTTACGAAGCGAACATATTGTTGGAAAGTTAAGGCGCAATATTTCTATACCTACTTTACTGTAAATTAAGTTTGATTTAACTTTTTTATAGTTGCGCTACGGCAACTGCATTTTTCTCCAAATTAAAATCGACCTTATACGCTTCCGGTGTGGGGAAAAAAGACTTATCAAATAAATGAAATCATTATCAAGCAATAAATCTAGTTCAAGTGAATATTTAGCAGGAGAGATCCCATTGCCCGGACTGCACCTATACAACTGTCGGTGCTCTTTCTGGAAATAATTTCGCATTGTATGTAATTGAAAAATAACGAGCTCTTTTTCACAAAGGAAAATCTGCTACATTCAGTGATTTCATAATTTATTTCAAACAATCCTTCAAGAGATTGCACTAAGAGCTCTGAAAAAATCATCCACCAACGTCCACCTGCACAACGATCTCTGCATCTGCATCATTCAAAAAGAGATAGGATTTTCGTCCTTATGAAAATTCGTAGCCGCAGAGAAAAGTTAATTTTTTTTTAATTATATCGCAATTACGCCATTAAACTACATTTTGTTCCTAAATTGATTTTAATTGCTAAATGTTATGCAACCGTAAGCATTCAACAACTCTAGACCAAAGCAAAAATGAATCCTTTTTGCCAGCCAGCAACACCCAAACGATCCGACTCCAGAGCCACTGTGCTAAAAATAAGAATTTTTGAATTTTCCTCCGTCGACATGGAAATTATTTTTTTTTGCAATTAACCGCATTTGAATTCAGATGATGAGTTAAGTCGCACATAATTCAGGGGTAAGGATTTCGTGGAGTCGTTTCGTATCCTTGTGCTAGAATGGTTTTCTACGCCAGCATAAAGGGCCACACAGTCTGACAGACATATAAAATAATTATGATGCGAGAAAAGAGAATAGTGTAACACAAATCTCTTCAGTCAGGATGGCGTCACTTTTTAGATATCTTCGTTTTGTGTGTCTAGTGAAATGTTGAATTCATGACTCGCCGTTTCGGAGATAAAATTTTGACAAACGTCAGTCTATCACAATATTAAGGGGCTTGCAAAAATTTTGCTTCTTAAAGTTTCTAACACATTATAAAAATTTACAGAAGACGATGTTAGTAAATATAAAAAAAACTTAGTGAACTTATGAATTTAAAAAGGTAGTATCGGTGTTCTATTCACTATTGGATAAGGCATTAGACTGACAATGGCGTTTCCCCAGCTTTTTAGACACAGTAAAGGCCTCCCCTTAAGTACGCAAAAAGAGCGTTCGATATCTTGGGGTAAAACAAAAGTGCAGGGAAAGGTCACACAACAATAGGACCTACCCATTGATCTCTGGCAAATTAGTTAAAGTTACATTAAAAATGTTCCTGGTTAAGCAAACAAAGTTCCCATAATACTCAGGAATACCTTTGAAGTTTGTTTCATAACTAGAATTTTGAAGAACTATATAACTAGAAATTTTCTTCGATTGCACGATATTACCTTGCCAACAGCTTGAAGACCACCTCAGTCTCTTTGAATATTTTTTCTTATAGCAAACTCGTCCGCTTTTTTATTTCCTTGCATTCCGCATTGTCTCGGCACTCAACACTGTCTTACCCGGTTCTAACTGCAGAATGATTTAAGCATTGACAGCCTCTGACTTTATAAGATTTTAGATCAATCGATTCCATCACCTTAAGCGTAGCTTGACTGATCATTTGACTGATATGGTGATATGGTCTCTCCCGGATATCCACCTCATCCTTGCCCTAAGAGCAGAACCAGAACTCCTGACTGCTAGACACTGCTTGTGCCGGGTAATTTTATAGACTGTTTTAGTTATATCTATTTTAAGGACGTATTTACTAAAGATTTACATTGCACTATTCGAAAAATACCAAATGGAAAAGATCTTTCGGCTCCCTGAAAAGGAAAAGACATTTGTACGTAAATAGTAGTCTCCAGAAAGGACCTCGTCAGATCATCATCATCATTATCATTTTCAATTATGCCGCTTAACCTCTGCAAGAGTCTCGGAGTGAGAGAAGCTTAAGGGTCCTTCCATCGTTCTCGATCCTCCGCCACCAACTCAAGAGACTCAGGCGCAATCCCCAGGCAGGACTCGGAGAGGTTCTTTAACTGATACCACCACCTGCTTTTTGGTCTACCATGAGTTACATGCTGTCAACGCCTTTCCGACATATCAAATTGATTAAGCAGTGGGAACAATTGTCCAGCATGTCTTAAAGTGCACCTGTTACTTGTCTGCAAAGAGAGTCTGCGCTTCTCTCTAAAGACGCCTGCAAAAGCCTAAGCTAAAAAGCCTAAGTTAGCTATGTTCTTGTTTCCATTTCTATTTTCGTGTGTCTTTGCTTATGTTCTGTACTCCAATCTTAATGTTTAATACCTAACGGTTAGGTTAAGTACATATTGCTGCCTATGCTTATTGTATGAAGAATGACAGCAACAAGCGGCATTACGTTTTGGTTCATTAAACAGTAAATATCACATTTCGTTAAAAAATTGTAGAAGTTTTATTTCATTTGGCAATTATATATAATTAATGGGGGCGACGCACTCGCATCTCGGCTAGCACCACCTGTCTAGGAAGTCTGTCAGAGGGCATGCAAACAACGTGTCCAAACCATCGAAGAATCGATCTTTCCACTCGGAGAAGAAGCTGCTCAACATTAAGGCTCCCACGAATGCTGACGTTTCTCACTCTATCTCTAAGAGTAACACCAGCAACGCACCTCAGAATTCTGATTTCGGCAGCTTGTACCCGCGATCTAATTCTTTCGGTCATTAGCCAAATTTCATGACCATAGATGAGGGTTGGAACGAGCACTGAATTAAAAACTGAGATCTTTGCTTTCACTGCAAGCTCTGCTTTCCTGATAACCGGCCGGTGCAGTTCCTTTACTATTGCTCCTGCTTGGCCAATTCTACAGGACAACTCAGTATCACTCCTTCCATCTTTCGGGAAAAAGACCCTGAGACACTTAAACTTCTCCACCTGTTTCAATCAAGGTGGAGAAGTTTAAGTTTCAATTTCAATTTCTGTTTTAAGCACCTTCGCGAATACTTTTTTCAGAAGACTTAAGAGAGATATACCCCTATAGTTGGAGCAATCTATCCTGTTCCCTTTCCCTTTTTTGAAAATGGACACTATAACTCCTGTTTGCCAATCGCTAGGTGGCTTCCCGCTATCCCAGGTCACCTTAGTGACACATGTTAGCCATTTAACACCTTCTTCATCCATTGCCTTGACCATTTCTGACCGGATTTCATCAACGCCAGCAAACTTGCCAAATTTTAGCAATTTAATCGCTTCAGTGACGGCATCTACTGTCGGACTATTCTCCGCTCTCATCTAGTCAGCAGTGCGAATGCTTCAGTGCCCTGTTGGGGGTTGAGCAACTCTGCTCTCTCTATCGGCGCAAGACATCACTCTCATTTGAAATAAGTGCATCGTCCTTGGATTTTACCCCTTGAACAATAATCAACTTCTTTCCTCTGAGCCGGCGGATAGTCTGCCAAAATGTCTTGTTTGCAATCATGTACCAACCTCTCGCCCAACTTTTTCCATGCCTGTTGCTTGGCTCTTCTGACTGCCAGATGGGCTCGATAAGTTGAGTTTCTACATTGGATCTACACAGGCTTTCTTCTTCTCTCTGTCGGCTTCTTGAACTGCAGGCGTTTTAAACCACGCAGTTCTTTTCTCACCACTAGCCGCTACCCTAAGCCGCTTCAATCCACAAACATTTCCTGCAGAGGCAATGACCGCCCATAGAAACAGCTGCCATATCTCCTCTACATTTGAATTTGTTCAAACTTCTCTGAAACTTGCTGTGCAAAGCGCTCTCTGAAGTCAGAGTCAGCATCCTTCAACCTTTCCCACCGTATGCGGGTCACCAATTTTGGTTTTCGCTTGGGTGGCAAAGGAATACTGTCGCTGATATACAATTTATACACCACTAAGTGGTGATCAGTTGACAGCTCAGCTCCCCTGAAAACTCGAACATCACAAATCACTCAACAAAGAAATCAATCACTGACCTCTGATTTAGACTGTGCCTGTGCCATGTGTATTTGTGAATGTCTTTGTGCGGATTAAAGTTCATGATGGACAAACCATACGCACAGCGCAAGTCCAACAACTTCCCTCCGTTTCTCTTTTGATCCGGGTCACCGTGCTTCCCCATCACACTCCTCCAAGTACTGTTGTCCGTTCCCACATGTGCATTGAAGTCACCCATCAAGATAAAGAAGACCATATCTGTCACTCTATCTAGGGCAGCATCAAATTCGTTAAAAAGGGGCTCATATTCTGAATCTCGATTTGGTGCATACACCTGAACCAGAGCCAGAGTCGATAGTTCAATCTTAAGCTTCAAGATCAGAACCCTTCCCAACGGAATGGCATCGAATACATTGTCTTATAAAACCTCGAAAGTCTGCTTATAGCCAAGCCAAGAGTATCAAACCCATAAATCCGCTTTCCTTACTGCTAAAGATATTGGAGAAGGTGATTGAGCTAGACGTGTGCAAGGTTCGATCGCATTATCTGGAATCGCATCCTGGAATGCAACACGCTTGTCTATAAGCGTCGAAAATTCTGCGAAAATGCGCTTCAAAACCTTTTGGTAGGATTGACTGTTCTCTGGACCAGAAGGAGTGCGGGCTGGGAGTTTTCGTCGGTATTGAGGGTATTTTTGCTAAGGCGGCTTTTGATAGATAGCAACTAAGTCAGAATGGTGGAGATATAAAATTAATAAAATGAATTCAGACACTGAAAATTCAGGCTGATTGTGGCAAATGCGTCATGTTTAAGGTAAGTAGGGTCTGCCAGCAAGGTCGGGTTTTGTCTCCCCTTTTATGGTGCATGGTGGTAAACGTTCTACTATCGCCTTTTAACCTTCCCTAGAACAACACACAAGTCTACCGGAATGATGTAGCCGTTTTTTTTTTTTCATTTCAAACCTTCTGTTTGCGGTAAGGGAAGAGGTCCTTGAAAATGCGATGGTTTTCTTTCCACCTCTTCACAATAAGGTAGAAAATAATTGGGTAGAGTCTACTACTGCTTAAAGATGTCACTTTGCGGATATCCGATGAAGTAAAATATCAGGAAGTAACTTTTGATAAAAAAAAACCTTTTTGGTCCAAGCATGTTGAATCCAAAACCGGAAAAGCACTCTCAGCTTTCTTTCACTTTCTGTAGCGATATGCTTTGACAAAGGCCCCAAAAAAGGGGCCTCTCGATTTAAACAGGCTTTTGCAGAGACGTCTATAAGTTTTTTTTGCAAAACCCCAAGGAACGGCATCTCATGGCTCTACAGGGGCCATCATAGGTATGCCGGGCTCTGCTCTAGATGCTCTGATGACTCCCCCACTTGGTATATTTATCATATATGAAAAAATATTTTACTCAGAGAGAGGTGGCTTTTGATACCACGCTTGTTGGAATTTTGAAGAAGTTGTGAGAGAATTGTACCCCGACGCCAGCCTAATAGCGTCTAATGGATAAGCCCTCCGAAGCAATGAAACCAAAAATCATTTTAGCAAAAACTAATGCTTTTGCTTAAAATGCGTCTTTCCTCACTTAAATGCGACTTTCCTCAGACAATGTAATGGCTTCAGTCAATCTTCGAGCCAGGAAAATAATGGCATCCTATATTCACAGATTGCCCCGAAGCCGGTAAGGACTTAGGGCTTTTCTGGAAAGGGAGCACTGCTTCTTCACTTCACTTCTTCTTCACTGCTTCTTAGGTTAATATGCGTTTATCTTCCAAGCAAGGATTTTCGCTTTCCTGTCGCTATCAGTCACCATAAAAAATAAAGGGGCGCAACAGGTGAATTGAGTCAAGGCCAACTTCTCATGCTGTATGTGATGTATTGTTCATATACAAGAGCAACTACAATTTTTTGACGAATCCATATGGCACTTTGAGAAGGTGTTTGATGGCCGTTTCACATTCAGCGCGAGAGAGGCAGCGACAACGAGAGACCAGAGGAATCGTTTGCTAATACACAATGAAATCGAGACACCGCCACCAGTATTTTGACTGCACAGTGACAAAACTAAACAGATTACTAAAATTTGTCGACTATATTGCAAATCTATGGTTTATATTTCACAAAAAGTACCTATTAGCTTCGAAAAAAGCCTTCATTCAACAACGTGCCGTAACTAACAACAGCCATTGACAGAATAATCGTCGACCTCGGCGAGGATTTTCCAAAAACCCGGTGAGCGAGACAGCGACCACCCCAGTTTTGTGAACCACCCCATTCATTGCTATTGATTGAAATTCATTTGACAGCTCATCTGATACCCTCGCTCGTTCTCTCGCTATTTATGTGAAACAGCTATGATACAAAATGTTACTCTCGGAGAGTTTGTCAGATCCTCAGGAGATGGAGACCACGAAAAATAACGAATCTTTTTTTCAGATGACAACGGCAGGATCAGTCACCATGGATGCGTTATTTGGTAGCGGCTATTTGGCTATTTGGTGGCGACTAACAGCTGGCGGTCAAGAAGCATATGAATTCGCGGTGGCAGCCAAGCCACACTTAAGTGTTGCTTAGCGCTTTTCTTCGTTCAATACAGTCCTCGAAGCCAATAGTCACCATTATTACATTATTAAAAATAAGGATTAGTAACTCCATGAAAGCCAAAGATCTCTCTAAATGATTTGAGAATCATAAACCTCAACTTTCTGTTAACATTTCCATTAAGTTCTTTGTCTTCGATTAAGTAATTTATCTCCATTTAGTTACCTACAGGCATTTGAATTCTTAAAAGACAAGTTCAATATGAGTTCAATGCAGGGAAATGTCCTAAGATAAGACCAATAATATTATTAATTTAATGAACATTTATTTTGATTGCTTTCAAGCCAGTATTACAATTTAATCTCTTCGCTTGCAATCAAACTTAATCGGGATAATTGAAAACCGACAATCGCTCACTTCACTCCTTGGAAAACCACAAAGATATGTGCTTCTCCCAGTTGCTCTTGTTAATCCTATTAATTTTTATAATTAAGCTGCAGCATATTTTGGGCCTTAACTCAACCTGCTTGCTACCCACAAATGACCTCAAGCGTTCCATTTGATAATTCGCCTTCCTTCTTTAACCTCCTGTCAAGGTGGTGGCATTACCTTGATTGTACGGCCATTTATCACCTATGCGTACGCCCCTGCGCAAGGAGAGGCAAGGATACGCAAAAAAAAATAATTATTCAAATTATCCTTGATATGATTTTAATGATATCACGTAATGCCTTAATGTTGTAGGTAATTTCGTATATATGATGCAAGAAGAACAAGCTGAATAAAAATTGATATACCTTTCCTGTGTGCAGGGAGCATGGTCATCAGTGCTTTATGGCATCATCGTGCGGAAAGATACTTTTCATATTTTCATCTCCGCATAGCCTCAAACTTACATATCATTATTGCAGGCAATGCAAATTACACGTACACGCGGGTGGACCTTATTTTGTCCGTTCACATACCGCATCGCTGGCCGGCGTTCTCGATTGGGAAATATTCTCACGTCCGTTCACATTTTACTGCGAAAGCGGTAAGGGGAAGTTTCACATTGCGATTGCTTCCCTTTTACATATTTTATTACCCAGCCTTTCGGACTGTTTATTGTCCCGGAACAATTCGTGTCGCTGAAACGTGAGAGATTCCCGTCATTTCGTTACACCGGTGATTCGATAGTCCAGGGCAAGATGTGAATTGTGCGGAATAATTCTTCAGAGGGAATGATACAGCATGACGGAAGCCGATTGTAGCTGCGTCCATGACAGTGACAAAAATCTTGAGAGTAATAATTATCTCTCGGATTCAATGCGATGTATCGAATGACAACAGCCAAGGCAAATTCTTTGAGCATCTCAAGCGTAATTGGCAAAGAGGAAGTTTTTGTTAGGCATGACCCAGATCCCAAAGGGAAGAGCTATAGGCACTCGTTTTTAGATGAATGGATTTTGCCTTTCCTGTATGGTACTCACGAAGTTCTAAAAGCTGTTATAGCCATTTCAGTTTTTCAAAACAAAAAAAAACATACCCGCAATTATTAGAGTCTTATAATATTTTCCAATTAAGTCCCTGCCATGTTAGCATGACGTGATATGCCTTGGCTACATGCTATAAACACAAAACAGCAAACAAGCTAGAATGCGATGAACAGAAAAAAAAGCCCAGAAACCAGCCAAACGAAGGACTCATTTGTTCTTGCATAATAAGAAGTTATGATCTCGTTGGCTTACGGTTTTTTTCTTTGTTTTTTGCCTTTCATAAGGAAGCCATAGGCCACTGGAAAAAGTGCTTTGTGAAAAACTCCTGATGGAATCTAAGCACAACAACATATCCCAGAGTTCGTTCACAATCCCTCGTCCCGACCGGTAATGAAGTCACGATGATTACAGTCTTGTGTTTTTCTCTTTTCATCCCAGCTCTAGTCCTGATAATGGCGGTCATTTGTTGGCCAACGGAGAAGGAATAACAAAACCCTGGCCAGGTGAAGTCAGAAGGGATAATACAAGACGTTGGCATACCATAATGGCAAAATTAATTTTCATTTATGACTAAGACTCGTTCAACGGGTATATACGAGTCAGCAGTAGCCTTGCGCTGCTAAAGGCTACCATGTGAAAGCCGGAGAGATTTATTCCGACACGATATGGCTAAGTAGTGTCTGTCATGACGTCGGTGTCCTCGATGTCGGGGCGCATCGCAGGCATCTTTGTTTTTGTATCTGATCGCTGTGCAGCGTGCAGGGTGAAAATTTAAATGTACCCATTAGTATTAAAGGCGTCGATATTATGGATTGTATTGGTTGAAACTTTAATGATGATGCCGGCAGCTTGGTGGGGTTTCAGGAGCTGAGGAAAAATTAAAATGAGCTTGGGTAAAATCAATCAATCAAATGATCAGAAATTTTAGGTATGGACATGGACACAGCAATAAGAACCAAGAGTTTATCCAGCTGGTGTCATCCAAACCAGGATCAGACAGATCCACGCTAATTATTCGCTTGTGACAGTCAAAAACCAAGATTTTTGAACGACGTGACGTCAGGACAAGAATATAATTCGTGAAAGTTTGGCATTGGTTTCATGCATGGAGTCACCAGAAGGTGACACCTTGGATGCGTCCCCAGAAGGACTTATTCGATTATCACCTCCAACGAGCACTTTATTGACAATCGATGTTGCCCATATAAAAAAAAATTATTTGGAAAGATTCCATTTTGCTCCGTAAGCATAGAATGGAGCAAAAGAAGGTAAGAATAGAGATAAGAGGGATACAATTCACCAGTCAGCATACCAAAAGCCAGCTAAACGATAGATTCTCTGCCTCCAAACTGTATTTTTGATCGGTCCTATATGGATAAACAAATGCCTTGGCCAGTTTTCGGATTTCAAGTTGCCGTATTTCACCTCAATGTCAACTAAATTTTTTACTGATATCCCAACGACTCAAGTGACCTTATTCCAGGTGCATCTGTCTCAAAATTAGTTGCTTCTAAGTCGGCACCTCCATCTAGGCTAGGATATATAAAATAAAAAAAAATTATAGTTATATAAAATAAAACTTCACAAATGTTCACTCTCCTCACTAACTCAGAATAGGCAAATTGAATGTCTCATCACTCACGGCCTAAGAGCACAATTTGGTTTGGATTTTAGGATTATAAGCTTAAAGTTGAGCATTGAGCATTTTGGAACCGGGAACTCATGGCTGACAGGTAGAAACGGTAACGCATATAAATTCCATTACTACAGAATTGAAAGTGGGGATATTCAGAGGCCACCGATCGTCAGACAATGCATTTGATTGTCTTATCCATAAGCCAGGAATTGACTCATTTTTGGGGTCATAATTCTGAATACAGCGACAATCTGTAATGTGCGTTTCGTTTGGAGTCAAAAAAGTGGGTATAAGTATTGAAGTGGGTATAAGTATGTCAAAACTGACAGGGGAAAACAAGGGGAAAACTGACATTTCTCAAATCTGAAATCGGAGAATAAAATCTCGATTTTTAGCAAGATTCATTTTCAGATTTACCAATACCAACAGACTGTGTTGACAGTTCGCTTGTTTACTTCGTGTGAATTGGAACGGGTTGGTCTTTCAACAGAAATAATTTTGTTTTGTTTTATAAAATGTTAAAATTAAATGTATTTAATTGACTAGTGCAAAAACTTTAATTTCAACATGGGCTTGAAATGGAAAAACTGTATTCATCCTAATCATGTTCTTCGACAGTCACAGGAAGCGGTATTCGTATATTTTTAGGTGAAGAAGCACCCACGACTTTGCCGAATGCTAAATTAAAGCAAGCAGGCTTCGAATTGCGTATATTATAAGGGACTTGGTGCACAAATGTAGTAGCAAATAATAAAGTTGAGGTTTTTTCATGTAAAAACATAACAATGGCTTATTTTGTTTCTAGTTTCGTCACAAAAAGAACAGTAAATTGCCGTAATAAAGCCACAGCAAAATGTAAGCAAACTAGGGATGGGAAAAACAATTTTTTTTAGTTGGTACCTAACAGAGTAGGGATGAAAAACAATTTTTTCCATTAGTACTAAAACGGAGCCAATGTACTCAGATTAACTTTGCGTTAAAAAAAAATAATTTGCGAATTAGAATAAAAGTTTTTAATGGGAAGTACTGGTAAAGCTCTGCATTTTTACAAAAATCAAATCTCGAATTATCGCTAATTTGAGCAAAATGAGTGCAATCCAGAAGCACTTTCAATTCCTAAGCAGAATAAAGCTTGAATTTTCGCTAAAATAAAAACTGTATTTCAAGCTAGGTTGGTATGGTATATATAAATTTCAATTAATTTTTTGAAACCTTGAATGTTTTGAACCTCTTTTTCATCTTGAAAATTAATTTCAAGACATTCAGCTCTTTTCTCGTAAATATATCACATTGAGCAAAAAAAAATTATTTGCCATAATTTCGTAGTAAAACGGCTGCAACTTTAATTAAAGCAAAAGAAGTTCTTTATCGAAACGCCTACAAAGTACTATTTTAAACGTTCGTTAACAGTTATTGGCCTTCCCACCATTCAAACAAAACTTACATATGGCAGGTCTCACCTATTCCCACCTATACTATAACAAAAAATCTCAATTTAATTTTTGGTTTGATTCAACCACGAAAAAATAAAACTTGGTTTTTAATTTACCCGATACCAAAAAAAAAAAACACATAACTATGCATAATTCTGGTCTTCTATAAATCCGGGTTCTTGAAATTCTGTATCACAGCTTGCTGCTTAGTCAGTTGCATAGGGTTTGTGGTCAAAATTATGCCGGGGTTAAAATTTTGTTTCAAAAATTCTGCTTTTCAAAATTCTGTTTTACAAAATTCTGGAAATGCAACTTTGACAAAGCGACACAGTAAAATATATATGGGGACTGCAAATCCCCTGGCTGTTTGTTATTTTGCCTTTCCTTTACTTCAAAAAAGTCAAACGTCTGCTTAGAAAAGCAGAATATATTATTGTTTAGGCCAAATTTTTTGAAAAGCAGAATTTTGAAAAAAGCAGAGTTATGACCCGTTTCCGTTGCGTAGTCCAAGGTAGTTCAATAGCCCTCTACTAGTGGGTGCCATTGGTTCATCTCGTAAGTTGTATTGCCCCTTGAGATTAGTTTCAAAGTCTCTATAAGAGGGAGCATTGGGTGCCCCGCCTTTTTGCTATAAACCTGACTTTTTTATCTAGAATGATATCAAAATTAAATCAACCGAAGGGATCTTAAGCTGAATACATAACACGAAGTGGCTCAGGAGCTATAAAGAACAAACTTACTTTAAAACAAAATTTCAAATAAAACATAAAGGCAGCTGCAAACACAATTCTCTTACACTTTCTGCATTTCTCATCAGGATACCTTCTCGTTTGAGGCATACAAATCATATTCAAACTCCAACGGCTCCGAACTTCTTATACTTTAGAAATGAAAAAAAAAACTCACTCACACACCAGTGCACTTCAAAAGCAGGTCACTTACGGTGAACCGCAAACAATTCCAAGCTGGCATACATTAGATGTCTGTTCAAGGATCAATAGTTTGGCACACAAAAAATTTCACACAGGAAAAATGTTATTTCACCTGAAACTTGCAACTTTGCCACCTGGGGGCATTGTATTGGAAAACTCTATCCAGTGATGTGTGGTTCAAGTTTTCATAGAAAAACAAACATGTACGGTGGTTTTTTTGGGAAAAAGTCATTCCCTATTGAAATATGTATTGAAAAATCTCTTGGGGGACAAGGTGTCCTAGTTTTATATTCGAACTCGAATTTTTGTATGGAATGCGTTAAATTTACTTGGACTGACGGCTGTCCGTCAAAAGTTGGAAAGTATTGCATTGTAAAAGGTGAGTTCAGTCTCTTTTGCTATTTACATAAATATTTTAAATAATTGGGTGAATAATATAATTTTTTTTTTTCAGCCTTTTAGTGGTTGGAAGAACGCTGTAATTTTGGGATTTATTTTACCTTTAGCAAAAGTTTTTTAGCATCAGTTAAAGATGTAGTACTCATATGCATTTTCATTTTGATTGGTCTTCATTTGAAAATCAATCAAAAGCGCAACAGCTCGATGAGACCCAGGGCCAACCTCTCATTCGCATATAATGTGGGTGGTAATCTTCGCACACATGGGCTGAATCTGAATGCCGAGTCCGAATGGCACACAGAAAATATAGTAACCATGAAAGACCACTTGGAAAGACCACTTCTGCAGACTGTATAACGGCGAGGACGAACCAAATACCGCTGTCAGGCAGAACGAACCATTCAACCCGAGCGAAGACGTTACCGACGAAGCATACGAACAATACCTCCCACCCGACCTGGAGGAAGTGAAAGTAGCTGTGTCTAAGCTCAAGTGCAACAAAGCTGCCGGAGCAGACGGCCTAGCTGCCGAACTTTTTAGATCCGCTGGCGATGAGCTGGTTAGGAGCATGCACCAGCTTATCTGCAAGATATGTTCGGAAGAAAGCATGCCCGACAAATGGAATCTCAGCATTTTTTGTCCGATCCTGAAGAAAGGAGACCCTCTGAGTTGTGCCAACTACAGAAGCATCAGTCTTCTTAACATCGCATACAAGATCTTTTGTGTTGTACTATGTGAACGTCTACAGCCGTTTGTCAACAATCTGATTGCACATTTCAGTGTGGCTTTAGGCCAGGAAAGTCCATCGATCAAATATTCACACTGCGGCAGATCTTGGAGAAAACCCAGGAGCTCCAAATCGATACACATCAGATACACATCAGAGTCTTCATCGATTTCAAGGCCGCGTATGACAGCATCTATAGAGACGAACTATATAGCGCAATGTCTAGTTCTGGCATCCCTGCCAAACGACGGAAAATTCACGCTGTTCCCTCAAGGTCGACAAAGACCTTACCGACCCCTTTGATGTCAAAAAAGGATTTAGACAAGGCAACGCGCTGTCATGCGGCTTCTTTAACATCTTACTTGAGAGAATTGTGCAGAACTCTCGCGCCAACACCAGAGGTACAATCTTTCAAAAGTCCGTTCAACTACTCGCATACGCAGACGACATATTGACATAATCGGTAGAACAAAGCGTGATGTCAGTGAAGCCTTCGTGAGTATTGGGACGGAAGCGGCGAACATGGGTTTAGCAGTCGATGAGGGCAAAACCTATATATATATATGCTGTCATCAAGAAAAGACACCCAACACCGACGTGTTGGACAAAACATCACCGTCGACAGCTATAGCTTTGAGGTTGTTAGGGACTTTGTCTAACTGGGTTCCGCTATCAATTCAGACAATGACACCAGCGCTGAAATCAATCGAAGAATAACTGCTGCGAATCGCTGTTTCTTTGAGCTGAGAAGGCAATTGAGTAGCAAAGCCCTCTCTCGAGCAACTAAAGTGTCCATGTATAAGACCCTCATCATCACTGTCCTGCTTTACGGTGCAGAAGCATGAACCCTGTCAAAGGTGGATGAAAACACTTTAGGCTGCTTCGAGAGGAAAATTCTTCGAACGATTTAAGGTCCCGTCTGCATAGACGGAGAGTGGAGGAGGAGATATAACATCGAACTGTACGGGCTGTACAGCGATACCGACCTAGCCAAAAGAGTCAAAACACAACGTCTACGATGGCTTGGTCATCTAGAGCGGATGGGCACCAACAACCCGGCCCGGAAAATCTTCGAATCTAAACCGCAGTGACGGCGCGGTAGAGGAGCACCGAAACTCAGGTGGCGCACGCAAGTGGAAGGGGACCTCAACAAATTTCGCGTGCGAAATTGGAGACGGCTAGCCAGAGACAGAGCTGCCTGGCGAAGCTTGTTGGCTGAGGCCCAGGTCCACACCGGACTGTAGCACCACCTTAAGTAAGTAAGAAAGTAAGTAAGATACACATAAAACTTGATATGAAAAATTGTCAAAAATGAAGGTTGCCAAATCTTCTATCAGAATTCGTCCAACAAAACTGTTTTATCTGTTAAGCAATATGATCTTTTGCCACTGATGAATGTTGTCTAAAACGGAACTACTCCAAGCGGTCCAACTAGCCCCTATAGAGGGGCAAGTTGGACCAGTGTGTGGGGTTAGTTGGACCAAGCCAAGAAAAGTTGAAACACAAGTTCCAAAAAAAAAAATTTTAATTTTTCAACTTTAAAAAAAAAAACAAAATTAAATACATGCTTCAAACAAAAAAAAAGTAATTCTTGTGTGTTTTGATACTGTTTGTGGCTTTTGTTTGCTTAGCAAATACTTGTTCTCTTATGGGAAACCGTAGAAAAAGTTGTCACTACTTAATGTTAGCATTATAATATAAAGGTTCCTGACGATGTTTGCCTGGCAGTGTTTGAAATGATCATAGGACTAGCCATTATTCTCAATTATTCATTATTCAAAATTAAATTTAAGTTTGTATGGCTTTGCCATAGGGCGCTCTCCCCAATTCTTCGGTAAAAACTTTTGTCGGCCCAACATAACCTATACGAGCAACCTCCTTTTTATACCCCATCCCATAGGATAGGAGGTATATTAAGTTTGTCACATAGTTTGTAACACGGTGAAATAATAATGGTAGACCCCCAAGACCTTAAGGGCATATGATCGAGACCGCATTCTGAATCGAATGAGCCATGTCCGTCCGTCTGTATGTCACATGTTTTTAGGCCTTAAATTTTGAGCTAGGGTGCTGAAACTTCGTACGTCAGGTGCACGTCATGCGAAGCAGTACAAGTGTAAAAATTTTTGAAATCCGCTCAAAGAATAAATAAATAAAAATAAATAAATAGAGTGGCGCAACAGCTCGAGGTGAACCAGGGCCAACTTTTCAACAATGTATGCTTGTGTGTTAATTTCTTTACATACAAGGGGACCTACAATTTTTTGCCGAATCCGAACGGCACTTTGAGAAGTTTTTCAAGACAACTGATACTCTTGGAGGGCTTGTCAAACCCTCGCGGAGGTGGGGACCGTGAAAAAGAACAAGTCTTTTTTTTTCAGGTGACGATGGCAGGATTCGAACCCAGACCTCCGGCGTAGTAAGCACACACACTAACCACTACGCCACGGCACCCCCCAATCCGCTCAAAGACACGCCCACAATCGGTCTAAATATGCAACTACATCCAAATTTTTCAAAACTGTAAGACGTTCTAAAAGGCTGAAATTTGACATTTATCATCTCTTAGTGAATATAAGACTCAAAAAAGACAAATTTAATTGGTAAACCTCCTCTAGTGGGCGTGGCATATATTTTAAGAGTAAATTTTCAAATGCAGTTTACTCAGTATTTTTGCTCGAAACTGAAAATAATTTGCTTAGTTTCACATTTTGTTTATACAAGACTTTGGGCCCCGCCCACATTTGGAGGCAGAATTGAAGAAAAAACTAAAATTTTCCAGAAAAACTTAATTTCGACTGCTCTTGAGCCTAATTTAGGAAAGCATGAAACAAAAAAAGTAGCAGGTTAGGTAAACAATACTTTCGTTTAGATTTCGTTCATATAAAGTTTTTAGCCACGCCCCCTTTTAGGGGTCAATTTTTCAAAAATATTGAATTTGAACCCAAAAATTGCATTTTTACGTACAATTAGGTATAACTTGGAAATATCTGTAGAAATATCTTATAATTAATAGTTTGTAATTGGGGCCGGTTGGACCACGCCCCTTTTCGAAGTTTGCATTACTTATAAAATGTCAAAAAATAACTATGCCATCAGCATATTACAATGTGGGATAGGATGGGGTATTCAACGGTCCGTTTTACGGACTGTAACTTTTGCGTACACACTGTAGCACTTACTCACTGGTTAAATCTAAAACGAATCTGTGCACATACTAAAATTTATAATAAAAAATAAACAAAAAAAATTAACGAATTGAATTTAATATTCCTATTTCAATCACTATACACCTTCACCTTTCCCCATACAAAATGTGTGTGTGTCATACCCCAGATATCCTGCTGTTGACGTACGTATATTTTTCTGCTGTTGTCATAATAAAATTTTTGACATTTATCTGTTAAAAAATACTTAATAAAAGTAAATAATAAAAGCATAATTTGAAAATAAAGGAAATTTCGAATTAACCGGACACAAAATAGGTCTTGTGTTAAAATAAATCGCCTTGGGCGTAAAAATTTCATTAATGTGGATTTTATTAAAAATCGTCTCTTTAACTCTACTTGCATTACAAAACCGATGCAACGTAAGCATCAACTTTCCACTACGCATTTAATCCGCGAAAACCATAAAAACCACCCGTAATCTGAACCAACACAGCAGTCGATGCATTTAACTCACCCACCCAACAAAAAAAAAACGAAAATCCTCTGACTTCTAGGAAGCACTTAATTGAGATTAATGTTTGACTGCAATTATCAATTCAGATTCAACGCCACCCTAACAGACCACAACGGCAGCGCACGGGGTACAGCCGCACCACGACTATAGTAATACAGACATTGCAGGCAACTCAAGAGGATCCTTAAAATTATTTTCCCTCTGAAAGGCGCTTTTTTGGCGGCAATGGGAAAAACCAAATTGGTTTCACCTTTCCGTCTTTAAAATAGGTTTTAGGAAAACTCGAAGCTGAACTCAAGAACTCGTCAGCGGGATGGTTTCCAGTTGCAGGATGATAATGAGTGCTTGAGGGTGGATGTCAGTAAGTAGGGGACTTTTACGTTTGCACCAATTACACTAAACGGCACGTTAAAAGTGCCTGCCTTCACCACCTGTGATGTGCACATTCACACGCATGCAGCGCTCTTCTCTCACAGGTATCTGCTCAATGCATTAAGCCATATATGCAATGAGTCCTTGAGTAACCAGAACCGCACAAGGTAAACCAATCTGCTTGTTCCCACTGAAGATGCATTAGTCACATCCGCATGTACATGAAGTTTCGGTGCCAAATTGAGTGGAATGACAATAATTTGAAGGCTCATTGAAAGCATACTTATCGCATGCTGTCGTCGATGTCAATGGGGTTGTTAGGCTGGTGGGTTTTTCGTGCAAGTCCTTGCTCGATATCTTTCCTAAGACTGGAGTGGAATAGTGGTTTTGCATAAGTGCGAGTGTGTACAGTCGTTCGTTAGTGGTATGCTGTTCTCGCTAAGTGAATTGTTGAAAAGTAGTAGTAATTTTGAAAACGAGGCCAAAGTACTTAGCTTACGAATGCGGTTAAGTCCAGAAATGAGATCACGAAGACTAGCGTACATACCTGAAAGGAAACAAAATAATCATGTTTTAGTTTGGATATAAGATCGTTTAGAATATTATCATAATGGATACAAAAAGCCTTAAAGTAGTCAGTCCAAAAATAATAATGTTAAAGCATCATATCACTGAGATATTAAAGTAAATACTAAAGGAAGAGGAAGCCACCACTCACCGAACTGAGAAAGGATGCCCTCTGCCCTCTTTTGACAAAGTTATTTAAGATTGCACTGCAATATTGACTCAAGTGCATTCCATTCGAAAATTCACCGTTCATCGTTTTATCAGTTATTTTATTCATTCGCCTGCAATGGCGGAGATAAATTGAAATTCCACAGATTGTAAGTAAGACGGAACAACGTCCTGAGTAATGATATAATACTCCGCACTCTAACACAGCCGAAAGACTATGTGAACTGTTTCGCTGTACATTCCTTGCTCTCGCTTACTGTTGTGGCTTTTCAATGGCATAAGAGTGCTCCTTGGTATTCTCTTTGCCATCCTGTCATGCCACTACCTCAGGAATTTCGGTTAGATCCATCAAACGGTGCACGGTGTTAGCTCCAACCTCTGCCATCATGGATGTCTTGAGCTATGACGGTTGCGGTTTTTGTGCCTTGCAAAGGAGCAGAGCAAGGAAGGAAGGACTACTGTCTTTGGTGGTTCATAAACTCATCGCAATTAATATGTAGGCGAGGAAGCAAAAGCATCTCGTCTATATGCATAGAATAGAAGGAGCACACCGCTGCCGAGGAAATTTCAAATTAATTAACTACTTGAATTTGGTTTCAGTTTAATTAATCTACAATGGAAGCAGAAATGTGTGGCTAGACGTTGGTTTGGGCGGAGGCAGAAACTCCCATTGCTGCGAAGATGAATCAAGAAGTGCTCGACTAGGTGCAAGGAGTCTTTGTTTTACACTTTGCAACGGTTAGGAAATTTTTAATATTTTTTGCCTTAAATGTGCAGTCTTACTCATTTGCTCTCACAAGTTAAAAACGATCAACATTTATTTAAAAATCTTTAGGAAAAAAAGTTTTACACACGATAGAGTGCTTACAATACTTTCATGTTTCTCTTAACAAAATAAAATTTAAACGACTAGAGGAACGAATAGAGGAATTTTATTTTTGTTAACCTAGTAAACTCCTGGTTTATTTAAGTTAAAGTAAACCCGATTCGTCTATTTTCGTCTTAGTTCGCGGCATGGTTAGCGTGTTGGGTTCCATAAGGTTGCATAAGGTTCACGGTTCAAATCCCGACCGTTGCAACAAATCGTTTCCCAGGCAAAGAAGGGTTGATAGAGGTTAATGGTTGTGAGTTAGTGTGTTTTGTCTTTTCGCTCAACAACTGAAGTTTTTTTTTTTTATAATTCATCCGCGTTGAAGCGGTTATGGCTACCCTTATACTGAGTTTACATAACAAGAATGGAAAGGATCAGAGGAAAAAGAAGAGAGAAACTGATGCACTTTGGTTTTGAACTGTTGTGGACTGTAGTGACAAGGCAAAACCTCCTTCGGAAGCCTGTTCCACATCCGTGTTGTTCGGCTAAAAGAAGAACTCCAATACAACGCGGTTCGTCCGAAATTGGGCTCAAGGGTGTACTGATGAGCATTTCTTCTTGCGCGAGTATTGCAGTTGAATTCTTCAAGGGGTGGAATGCAACTGGCTATTTCACTGGAGCACCCTTTATGGAAAAAACGATAAAACAATGAAAGACAAGAGACATTGCGACGATGTTGCAATGTCGCAATGTTTGTGTCACCTATCAATTTCAATGCTTTTTTTTGTATCCTATCGACTAGGTATAAATTTGTCTTAGGAGCTCCTGCCCAGACATGAGAGTTATACTCCAGTTTTGGTCGTATAAACGATTTAAAGATGACAGCCAGATCAGAAGGTGTAAGGTATTTCTTGCATCGACTAAGGAATCCAAAGCATTTCGCTACGTTCTTGGCGACGTTGAATATGTGGTCATCCCATGGGATGCAATGGGTTGCAACCTAAGTTGCCACTGGCACACATACCGAGGATGTAAAGCTTTTCGGTTTCAGTGATGCAAGTGCCGTTCATGGATAACGGCTGAAGATTTCTATTCAGTTTGGATGACAGTAAAGAGCATTGCGTTTTGGATGCATTAAATTCCACTCTGTTTAGGAGCCCCCATGTTGATGTGCTGTTTAAGTCGGAACTTAATGAATTCAACATACTAAACCGTTCCCTTTCGACGTCCGAAGGACTAGGGCGTTTGCAAGGAAACGGAATGAATTGGATGAGATGTGGCAGACAAGAGATCATTTAAAAAGATCAAAAAGAGTGTTGGAGATAAAACTGAGCCCTGCGGAACACCAGCATTAATATGATGGACATCAGACTTGAAACCGTCCAAAACCACTTGGATTGAACGGTTCAAAAGGAAATTTCTAATCCAATGAATAAAAGACACATCGATTCCAAATGCGTGCATTTTCGACAAAGGAGTCTGGTGCCAGACTCTGTCAAATGCTTTAGAAATGTCGAGCGCAACAACCTTGCTTTCACCATGAAGATGCAAGGAGCAGTTCCACTTTTCGGTGAGATAAGCCATCAGATCACCAGTGGACCTGCTGCCACGAAAGCCGTATTGATGGTCATTGAGAAGCCTCCGTGATTCTAGATATTTCATAAGCTGACTATTCATCAACGTTTCCATGACCTTGGAAAGAATGGATGTTAGTGCAATTGGTGGGTAACTGGTCGGAGAAGTTGAATCGCCTGTTTTTGGGACGGGCTGAACAAATGCAGTTTTCCATCTACTCGGGAAGAGACCAGAAGAGTAGGACAGATAAAAATCCTACGCAGTGGTTTCGCCAGCGTGGAAGAACACCTCTTCACAACTCTGGGAGAAATGCCATCTGGACCAGAGTATTTGTGCATGTTGAGGTTTTTAAGGACCCATGCTACTGTACAAGTGCGAAAGTGAATTTGTCCCATGGAACTGAAGTTTATAGTTTCACAGTTTTTTTTTTTTTATTATCTTGGAATTCCTCGTTATTCCTTTGTGGAAACATCATCATAAATACAAGCTGCGAATCGCTTTGCTATAATTTTGTGAAACGAATAGAAAATTCGAAAAAAGGGTCTTGAATTCCTGCCATAGATCCAACTTGTAGACCATCAACCGTGGTTGAATTCGAATCCCCCTTAGGAGGCCTATAATGTGAGGCAGACTACGTTGAGGATTCTAGAGAAAAGTTAAGCATAAACAACAAGGAAAAAACATTGCAAGAAGTCAGTTACGGGGTTGGGGTTCATGTTATCAAAAGGTTTTTGACAGTACCTAAGTCTTTAAGCTGAGAGACATTTTTACCAAAGTTTTTTGACACTTTGAATTCAAGAAACTCATTAAGTTTACTGATAAAATTTAAAGGGTCGGAATTTATTGTAGTTAACAGAAAACATAGAAGTCTCATAGAACTCGCTCAGAAAAAAATAATATTTATATATATAAGAGGACTCAACTATGCACCCTATTTTCTTCATGACAAAGACGAAATCATTCCGTTTATATTCTCCATTTTATTCGTATCGCTTAACTTCAAAATTGCAAGAGTCCAGTCATCACTCTCCGAACAAGGCACAACAATGCCTAAATGCACTTCCTTTCGTCCTTTGGCATCACATTATCAGCCATTTGAATTCTTGTCCCCCAGCCTGTTCTGCGGAAGGATGCATAAAAAACAAGTGAGAAATAGGATCTGTTGCAACGCCCGGAAAGACAGAGTAAAATTGCTGTCCTCTTATAAAATTCCAATCGAGGCCAAAAGTATTACACCAGCTTCTGGTCATTGTTCGGTGTTGTACGTCGTCTCTGAAGCAGCCTGCTGCTTTTGGTCTCAAGCAAGGATCCTATATAGACATATATTGTTATGTGTACATATTAATGGTCTAGTTTACTTTTGTCGACACACATACCGACAAGTGCATGCTTGAAGGCAAAAAGTGTGTGTTCCTCTATGTCTTCGTGTATTTTGCAAGGGGGTGTCGTCGTTTCAATTTATATGGGACCAATTCAATGTTAACTACCACCCACAGTTGGCTGCTGAAAAGTGCACATCCCCATTGGATATGAGCATAGTATTTCACTGCAGTTTCGAAGAGTTTCGATGCACCACCTTGAATGCGTTATCCTTGTTCATAATATAAAACCAAGCACTAACTACTGTTTAGATAGTCTATTAAACATGTTAAATGTCCATTGTTTTAGCCTGTGGTGCTGTTTTACCGATAAATTCTAGAGTTTACTATGATCCTTGAGCTGTTCGAGCATTGTGATGCTTTAATTTTGATGTCTGCTTGTGGGTTTTAGTGCTGCAGTGTTCTTGATGGATATTTCCCCCTTTTACGTATACTGAGCACCAAGCCGGTTTAAGTGTTTTTCTAGTATTAAGTTTACACACTTAACACGCCAAAGTTGAGTACAGCGTGGAATTTACTCGTGGTTTTTAAGGTTCTTAAAGAATTGATGGGAAGCTCTTTTCTATGCTGCTTGTACAGTATAGTAATGGGAAGCAATAGAGCTTACTCGAAGCTCGAAGGTAACACCGAATTATTTATACCTCGCCAGAGAAGTATAAACCTAGCTTGCAGATTCCAATAACTTTCGAGTAACGTTTTTTTTGTTTTGCATAAAACAACAACAGGAATTCAATTATTTGTATGAATATTGTATACTTTGCTAATTAAGGCATCCAGCGACAGTAATCTACTGCATGTGACAGGTTCATGCGATTTTTCTTTTTGTCTCGATTAGCTTTTATTATTACCATAATCATGGTAAGTGCCTGGAAAAAGTTTAACAAGGCCGGGAGCATGAAGTAATATCCGCAGGATTTTGGTCCATGATGGGCTTAATTATAATTAACTCATCGATTTTTTTGTACAGATGAGACTTTCGAAAAGTTTCTGTATGTAACTGCTAACATGTCAGGATAACTTATTCCTTGTTCGTGAACTAAATATTATGTGCATAAAAAGTTGCACTACTCATTAGAATCATGAGGAAGAATAGATAAGTAAGGCATAGGCAGGTACGCTATTAAAATAGGTATACTATTAGAAGAATATAAAGTTTGAAACTTTAGAAAACTTTATGGAAGTAAAACAATGGATATCCTGGGGGACTATTATTTTTTATACCCGACCCAGGGTATATTAATTTTAATGCATAGTTTGTAACACAGTCGAATTATCACCGTAGACCCCTAAGAACTTTAAGAGATATGATCGAGACCGATAAAGCCATGTCTGTCCGTCCGTCTGTCCATATGAGTGAAGTATTTAGGTCTTTAAAATTGAGCTAGGACGCTCAAACTTGGAGTATATTTTGATTCTTATTTTTTTACAGACAAGGTGTAAAAATTGATAAAATCCGCCAAGGGCCACGCCCACTACTGGCTTCAATGTAAGATAACCTCTATTTCACCATTTCTTTCAAATTGCCTCCTGGTCAAGTCAAAGAATGCATAGGAACTCAAGTTTTGCTACAGAGCAAAAGTGACTCAAAACCTTGAAAACTGAACCGCCCACCATGCCCATTTCTGGGAAATTTTACTCCATATTGAAAAATAATTATATGAAAATATTTAAGATATTATTATTTTTTAAGTTTGCTCTTGAAAGCTTTTTATTTAAAATTGAATGGCAGTTGACTGTTTTAGTTCTACTTCTCATCTTCTTCATAGTTTTTCGATATCCACCACCACTTATCCATGTAGATTTCAGTTTCAGTTCCTAAGAGAAAAATAAGAGATACGAGGTTTTGCATGGTCCTCATATCTCAGTGTAGTGCGATCGGTGCTTGTGAGCGGTGGTGGTTGTGGAGCAAATTAATATTAATTTCAATTGGAAATGTGCAGTTTACACATTATGGGTGATTTTCTCACTGAATTGCCTGCTGTCTGCGGGTTGTTCGTAGTTTAATAGAATATTTCTAGTTGCATGGTGAACTCTAGCTTTCAATTATTAGAAATCGTAGAACAGTTTAGCTGTTTGTAAATGCGTAGGTTTATTGCGCATTATTGTATTTAAGTATTGTCTCTTCTACCCAAAGAGAGCTAGGTTTAGTGTGCATGTGTACATGTAGAGTGAAAGGGGTAGTTCTTCTCCTTGACTCTCTTTGTGCATTTCACTTTGGGTACCTCGTACCTTGTGTGTTTGTGCAGAGCGCAGTGCGGATCGGTGTGGAATCTATCCGCAGTGTGGGCACTCATTATTCTACGCATGCGTTATATTTGGTGGTTGGTTTGCCAGGCCAAGTCAGTGTTGTGGACTGTGGAGTCACTTTAAAGAGCAAGAGGCTCATTTTGTTGTGCTGATGCCGATATCATCAGGTTCGTATGTGTGTGGCGTGGTGGGGACGGATAGGTCTCTCACCCATAATGTCGGAAAAGCTTGGAACTTTTGTTCTACGTGTGTTTAGCACATTGTTGCTTCGCAGTTGAGTCCCATGGCTTATGTAGTCTTGTGTGTTTCCCTTGAGGTATGGAAAGTTATCTCCAATGTTTCGGGATTGTATGGGATGAGATTTGTCGGTGAGCTTTGCTCTCGCTCAGTATTGGTGAACTCAGGCCTTGCGATGGTAGTCCCGCTTGGTAGAGTGGATTCATCATAAGCCCGGGCATTGCGATGTACATCCCGCGTGTGCTGGTTAGAGTGGAGCATGGAGTTTATGGATTTTGACTCACTCACGCTGCTTATGCGGGTGTGGAGAATGTTCTCGCACTCTATAAAGTGGTATGGCGATGATAGTCCCGCCTACCATGATTCGATTCGACCCAGAAGAGTGGAGTCTTCATGGGTAGTGTTCCCTATTCCAGACCAATGGCAAATCGAGGGATGTTTTCTGGGCGGTCACAATGCACAGAGCTGTGATGATGGCTTGCATTGAATATTCGTAGGTGGTCACACTCTGACATTAAGAGGTGTAAGCTGTCAGAGTATGATACGCTGAGGTATAAGTTGTTCAAGGCTGTCATAGGCTGACAGGCCAATATAAATCAATCCCACTGACTTCACTTGGTAGATAAGACCTATCGTCTTATTGTTGTGGCTAAACGTTTTATTGTGTAGTGGCTTGCTGCCATTATAGTTTGTGCTCTGCACTTTCCTCATGATTGTCTTTCATAGGTATGTCTCTTTTGCTGACAACAGCAATTCATGTGTTGTTTTCTTTTGTTTTAATTTCAGAGCATTCAGCCTCCAGGTCGCATCGCCAGCCTCTGCAGAAATATTGTTTTTCTAATTTAACGGTTTTTATTTGTTTCAATAAAATAAAATTTTATACCTTCTCTACACTCTATACAAAGTTTTGAGCTCCGTCCACTTTTAGGGTGCGGTTTTTAGAAAAAAACGTGTTTTTCCGAAATAATTTTCGCTTTTAACGCATTTTCTTATGATTCTAACGAAAGTAATTGATTTTAATTTTTAGTCCAGTCCCACTTTTGGGGGCGGGCGTGGCCTGTACAAATAATATATGAATTCCCCAAACGAGTTTCAGTTCAAAAGCCCCAGCGAATAGAGATCTGATTTGCCACCCTTTCGGCCAACTGCGGACGTAAGCTTTTATGATTAATATCAGGTTCTGCCTCCTTATTCAATAAGTGCAGTCATAACACTTGAAGAGGTGTTCATAAGGTGTACTATAAGAAAGCTTTGCATGCAGGAACTGATGTGCCCTATTGGTTCTTATTTCAACTTTATAGGCGACTTATAATTAATCTTTCATAAGGAGTGAAAAAATGTGAACCAGAAATAAAATATTAGTTTAAGGTGTTTAAATCAAATCAAAATGCGCCAAAAATATTGAATGAGATGGATAAATATTATAGAGCAACATTAAATTTTCTTAAACTCTCTCATTTTATGTACTTAAAGTGCAATTCCGAACATAGTGCGTTCATTTAACCAACCACTTCATCGCCTTCTTTCCACGGCGACCTAAAAAAAAACTCGTTAAATAAGGCAACTAAGGACCTGCTTTGAATAACCATAAAATTAAAATAAATGCAGCATTTCTGCCCAAAAAAAAACTCAAACAAATTACGCAGATCTCTATTTAACTTTGAGCTATGCCATGGACAATGCTGCCATTTGCACTGCATGCAAAAAGGACTTTTTATTCAAACAATGGCACTGCCCAGTTGAATCTTAAAATTCTTTTTCCCTCCATTTTCACCTTAATGACACTAAAAGCCCATTTCGCTACAGCCTCCTCCGCACTCCTGGTGTTTGAACGGGTGGCAGAAGGGCGGGATATGATACTGCGCCCTCCCGCTTGTTCTCACAAAATCTCTACTTTTGAGTATCTGACATGGAAAATGTATGAGCGCGCTTTTGGCCGCATCTAACTTGATGTTGAATATCCTCACTTCCACCCGAGCACCCTTAACTTACAAGGACACCCAAATACCTACTCATACCGTCCCTTTACTACGCCACATTTCTCACTACATACCATTACATTATATTAAGCCCGCAGGGGTTGAACGAAGCCAAAGAGCTAACAACCAACAATGGGGATTTCTGGCTGCTACCAGAGCTTCACTATTGTGCCAGCAGCACAAGCCATTGTGACTTTTTGACCTTTGGTCTACTTTTCAGATATCAGCTGAAGAGGTGGCGCAACCCAGGAAGGGGAAGCGAGAAGAGAACGGGTGAGCGGTAAATAAAAAATATGAGAAGAAAAAAAAAACTGAAACTCTTTTCACATTCACACAGTTGGCAGGTCATATCGTTTTTGTGGACACGACATACCACTCTGCCTTACTCTCTATACCATTGCACTCGGGGTATCTATGCTCATTCGTAATTTCGATGTTGAGGTTGGCGACGACGGCGACGGCCGGTGCGGGGACGACGTTATTGCAGCAACTTCATGCCTCTGCATACCATTTACCACTTGAAAACATTTGAAAAATTTAAGAGGTTTTTGAGGTTTGCCTTGTGTTCCGTGTTTTTCAACATCCAACCCTTTCCTGATGGCATTCCACTGTGTGATTTCATCTTCAATACACCACACACACCCAGCTCCTACCCACCCGTCCGAGCAAATCTCATCATGATGGCAATGTAAACGCGGCAAGAGTCATCTCAAAAAATCCCGAGGGCAAGTGGATGTATCATGATGTTTTCTTTTTCCATGCTTCCTCTTCCGTCGTCGTTTTATTTTTTTTTTCCTTTGCACCGTTGAGTCCACATGCCCATTCGTTTCCCTAATGAGAAAGATGTTTTTCTTTCATCCACCATGGAACAGGAGGCGATGCCAAACGCGCATCGGATAAAGGAAGGCTCTTCTTCTGGGCATATGCACAGTAAAAAGACGACTGGTGAAAATTAATACTTGGGAAATTTTAATTGCTTTGCAGTCGACTTGTAAGGGGTCTAGAGACTGTAAAGCATTTAACTGTTCCTGTTTCGAAGTGGGGGTGGGTTTCGCTTGCAAAAAAGGACATAAGCCTTGATAGAGGACGAGTTTGTATGTGTGAAATATGAGACAGAGTTTACATTTCCCTATTCAGGTTTTTTTTTTTTTTGCAAAAGACGTATTCCCAGGATCACTCCTGCGTCATAATCTATCAGCTTTGACTGGGTAAGCGGGCTTCAAAGGGGAAGTGTCCCTGCAGTTAAAGTAATTAGTCGTCATTAATTTTTTTGAGCGTTATAGTGTGGTGCCTTGCTTTGTTGTGCGATTCATCCGCTTTGATCGAAAAGTGACGTTAAAAATGTTACAAATAAAACATTCCTTAAAGTTTGACTCCCTGTTGATAAAAGGATACTCGGCAATGAACGATACACTCAAAATTTCAGCCATAAGTCGTTGCAGTGTGTTTGAAATATTTAAAAATTGCTTTAATTTTTCAAATTTCAATAAAACCAAATATTTTTTGAACTCCAGCGTTAAAGCACTCATATTAGTGAAAAACGGATTATTCTGACGCAAAAATGGCGTCCATTTTCGCAAATGATAATGAAATGATAATGACCTACTACTAACTTGAGGCTTTGAGCATAGCCTCTAGTAAAACAGAGGAATCTACTCGCCGAATTTTCCCGATCAGGGAGTCAGTCCAACCATGTTCCCTTCGACCCCTTGTTGTTTGAATTTTTTTACCTATCTTAATGTTACGCTGAATTCTTAACCTTTAAAGCAACAAACTGCTGCCTTTTTATGCAGGAGTGTAAAAAAGCGATAAAAATATTATGGAATAAAAAAACCCCAAAATAAATCACAAAAAATTCAGGAAAATTTGCGAAGAAACTTTTGTGAAATGAGAAAATATTATTCCGATAATTGCGGAGTAAGACTTACAAGTTGTATTTATTTAGTCTAATAGGCAGGCACCATCCAAAACACACTAAACACACTTGCTGGCGGTTCAAACCAATACCAGCTCTGCAATGTGCTTTATCCAAACAGTCTCTAAGCTTTTAGGTACTAACATGTTGTCACCGAAAATTACTTTAAAGAGCTTACCACAACCAAAATCCTTGCTGCAATGTTTTGCAAATTGCTAGTGTGTCACTCGACAACATCATGCATTTATGTCGCCCCTGGGGAGTGAATACACGTTGTCATGTGTAAACAAATCTTTTGTGGCAATAATTGCTGTTAAATTTTCAAGTTTTCGTGTATTTGCTGGAAGGTGGCTGTTTACCCTCCGGTATTAGGATCTTGCAGTAATTGCAATGAATATTCTATTTTCACTCTAGGAAGCTGCTGCACGTTCGCGGAATTTCTGAAAGGGCTGCGCTCATCGTTTGCCTAGCCCAGAGTACCTATGATGGATGTACTGCAAAATGCTTCCAGTGAATTTAATTAAGTTTGTTAATTATCGCAATTAAGGGTAACTGAAGATGGAAGGCGAGCAATAATAATACCGAAGTTAAACGAATAGAATTGCTAACTAATTTGGCAGGTATTTTTGAATAGTGATTAGTTTTTGGGCTGAACTAGTGGCGTTTCTGAGTTTCAAACTTTTACTAAGATTACTGGGTCTCTTTTAACACATTTTATATGCGTTATAAGACCTCTTCTTAGGCGTAAAAGAATGACACATATACTGGCACTCGTATTTCTATCAAAAAAAAAATGTATCTGAAAACAAACCAGAAACAACACTTTGTTTTACGATACTCCAGTTTTGAGTCAACCCGTAATTCATGCTACGGAGTGACTCGAAAAATGCCACATAATCGTCCGATCGGATTTCACACAATGTTGAAGCGTTTCGAAGGGAGTTGCTCCAGATGGGAATAAATTATCAACTTGCTTGGCCACCCACCACACTTCAAGATCTCCTTCAAGATCCGCAAAAGATACCATTATCCACCATTATGTCCAGGTATATAAAACGGAAATAGTAGTTTTTAAGTCCGATTCTTACCGGCATGCGTAGTGTCACATGGCATGTCATAGTAGGGAGACCTCGTTCTCGCAGAATTTCTCTAGACTACAACTAAGAAAGCTTAATAAGTTGTTTGCGTTTCTGTGGTTTTTATCGCGTTGCTCTTGGTAGGTTGCTCTTGCTATCCTTAAACAGTCAGTTTGTGCGTTTGCGCCCTACGTCACTAGGTCGTAGGGTCTTGTTCCTTGCTTGTATCGTTAAAAGTGTCGTTAAAAGTACGGATCATTTCATTATTTCAATGAACACGAAAACGAGCACTTCTTTACGACCAAAGTTTGATACTTCTTTGCTATTCCTGAATCTTTGTAAATATCTATGCCTAATATACCACAAGCGATAAGCTAATGCATTACTCCAAGGTTTAGATATTCTTCCACCTATGTTTAACGCCCAGGGTCTTTCCGAGATATTTCGCTTCGTTTGCATAAGCTACCTGTACAGATTTAATGAAAAAAGGTGGGTAAGGTTAGGTTAAGCAGGGTGTTATGAAAAGGACCACACAGACACTAGGTACCAAAACGGACCCATTGCGTTCACTGGAGAACCAGTTGAACTTAATATTCAAAAGGCAAAAAGAACCTAACCATTTCAAAGCTTGTCCCTACTTATTCAATTTTAATAGTCCCTTCGATCCTTTTACGTTTTGTTGTGGCCAGAGACCCCTAGATACCCTGTGCCCAGCCAGACGACACCACCTTTGGTTGCCCATCATTTTAATCTTCTCCTCAATAGTGCCTCTAACTACGCAGAGGGATGGTTTAATGTTAAAAACATCACTATTTCCAAAGAGCCCTCCTCTTCTTCCAAGCTTATCAGCTTGTTCGTTTCCCTCTATACCGCAGTGTCCTGGCACCCAGCATAGGCTCCAATGCCTTTTACATTGTGCGACAGCCCCTGACTAGACTCAGATTTTATGTTGATCGATTCCAACGCCTTAAGCGTAGCCTGGCTATCGATGTAAATGGCAATATCTCCGCCGGATATCGATCTCATCTGCAAAAGCTCTGCCACCCAAGGTACAGCCAGCAGAACCTCTGATTGGAAGACACTGCATGTATCCGATAGTTTTAAAGATACTTTTCATTCCGAGTCTTTAAAGAAGATACTGGAAGATACCTGTTCCTTCCCCTGAAACATCTGTGAAAATTGTAATTTCATTGGGGGTGACAATTGCATTATTTTCCCAGTCCTCCCTCACGAGAGAAATGACTCCATACGGTGTGTCAAAGTAGACCAGGGAGGGAATTTCATCCTTTAGAGTTGGATTACCTGGTAGTAGCTCCGGCAGGATCGAGCCGTGCCCGTAGCTACTGCTCTTGAAAAAGTTAGTGAGCCGTAGCGTACTATTGCCGTCCCATAGGATAGGAGGTATATTAAGTTTGATTCATGGTTTGTAACATAGAGAGATATCACCGTAGACCCCCAAGACCTTAACGGCATATGATCGAGACCGAATTGTAAGTCGATACCGTCCGTCTGTCGGTAGTTTTTAGGCCTTAAATTTTGAGCTAGGAACTTGTGACTTGATATCTGTTCTTTCTAGGTCCCAAAGCAGTAAAGGTGTAAAATTTTTTGAAACCCACCCACTGACACGCCCACTTTACTTACTTGCATGAAAAATCAAAGTTGTCGTAGGAAGCTGAAATTTGGAATACAATATCCTCGCTTAAGTGTATTATGATTCGCATTTAAAAAAAAAGCGAAAACCGCCCCCTTGTAGGCGTGGTCATATATAAAATGCATTTTAATAAACGGCTTTTATTTGTTATATTTGCTTTAAGTCCAAAAAACTTGCACTAAAAAATGTTCAGATATGTGCGTTTTGCCACGCCCACTTTTGGGGGCGTTTTTAAGCAAAAAATCACATTTTTAATATAAGACAGCGATCAATACGTGCGTCTGATAAAAAATTTGATAAAAAAAAATAAGTTATTGAAAAGAGGTTGATGCCATGCCCCTTTTTTAAGAAAGAAGATTCTTGCTTACTGACAAATTAAACAATTAACACAATTAAAGTTAATAGAAACTGAAAATTATGCGCATTTTGGAGCTTGACAGTGGTCAATTGGGATGGGGTATCCAACGATTCGCCTAGGCGGATTGTAATCCCCCCACTAGTTTTATCTGTAGATCAAGCGGTGTTAGGTGCAGCAGAGTGTTCAGAGCTTCTGTAGGTATAGTACGGAGCGCACCTGTGATGACTATAGCCGTGTTTGAACCGCTGATAATTTTCCATAAACTGTTTTTCTGTTTGTTGTTTTGCACCAAACCAAGGCCATGGACCATGGCAGGTTTTAAGCCGCGAGTTTTCCCTACCGTTCCTTTAGGAATAAAAAGCGCTTTATATGCCTTCTGGATTCTCTACTACATCTAGATTTCAAAACAGTTTTTTGTCCAGGATTACACCCATACTTCGCACTATCCGACAGGGATGATTCCACTCCTTATCTTATCTTTAGCAGAGGTAAATTATTTAACCTTTTGTGCGTAAGATTTACATGCGTTGACTTGTTCTCGTTGAGAACGATTCTCCAAGTCTTTGTCCAGACGCAAATTTTGTTCAATGCCCGTTGGAGGCTTCCCGTTGATGCCTCGACTGATTCAACTGTTTCCAGAAAGGCGGTCGGTGTCGTCCACGGATGTGGCCTTAGTTATGTTATCATCTCGAGGTATACGTCAAGATACCTCAAGCGCATTATGCCTCAAAATTATAACATAGCTAAGGCCACGTTCATATGTGACATACTATGTCTCTTGTGTAGAGCAGAAAGAGGGTCGGATCGAGGAAGCTTGCTTGAAATTCGTGTATTCAGTACCACACCTAACACGAAAGAGTTTGTTTTGGGGGAGTTTTTCAATATTGGATACATGTCTTTCAACAAAGTTTTGTCGTAGCTTATAATTATTCAAGTTCAAGCCTTCATGACATACGTCGTCGAAGGCTTGCACTTCCATACGTCGAGGAAGAGCACTAGAACATGTCTTTTTCCCTTCTAAGGCTTTTTCAAATTCATTCGTTATTCTGTAGACTTGATCTATTGTTGAATGGATGGAATGAGATTTCTCGAAGACCTACGATTTTATCGGCTGGCACAATATGGTCCCATAAGATTCTTTGTAATTTGGATTTATTCCCCGTTTCGGAACGATTATGACTTGAGTAACGTCCATTGCCTTGGAACGTATAAAATCTAAGAGAAACGGTTATCATATAAAGATAGCTTGACCAGCACCTTTGTCGCTCATTTTCGCTTATTGTTGACCGAAGTTCAACTAATGACACTTCACTTTTCCTATTCTAAAGCTTATCCAATTCCGCGTTGTTATTTTGGACGTGCGTTGGTCAACGGCGGACCGTCAAAAATCTTGAATGTTTTTCCAAATATTCGGAAAACAAAGTGGTCGTTAGCTTTCTTTATTGGTACGGAGTATTGGCATTGCAGTCGCCCCCGAATTAAGTCATACATTTGATCAAGATGTGATCTACTAGTCTATATCTCGGCGGAAAAAAAGTAATGCTCTAATCTAAACAGTTTACTTTTACCTAAACTGAATTTATCTGCATAGAGTCTAGCTCAACTTCTGTGTTCTTGAAGTGCTTTATGCAGTTTGTGAAGTAGAGGAAGGATTCTCCTCTCGAATTTTGCGAAGAGTGATGTGCGTGATAGTCATTTTTATTCAGAAGGCAGTTTGCATTCCATGTTTTTTAAATGACTGTTTCATTTTAACGTTTTTAAGTACCTAAGCTTTTCGAGGCTTAAACACGAGTTTGTTCAGTTTATCAAATATGACTTCGTTCATTCTTTTTTAATCCTACAGATCCTAATGTTTTTCTATGATAACCTCAAGGAGGACCGAGGGGATCTGAGACTGTTGTGGGCGAGCTTGTCTTAATTTTTTCTGACGCAACCTGTGCGTACGATTTCGGTCCAACGGATGCGACGCTCTGTTGTGGAGCGTTTGCGCTTTTCTTTGTAAATTCAGCACTTTAAATCGGCTTTGGCGACTTTGGAATGTTTGGCTTAGGAGTGCCAGCAGTTTTTAGACATTCAAGGCTTGGATTCTGATCTCGAGTATTTTTTCTGAAAAGATTCTCACTCTTTTTGCAGCCCCATGGCTCCTTTAAGCCATAACAACCTCGATTATTTTTTGGGTGATTTTCTTTCCAATTGTTGCTAACTGCTGGGACTTGCCCATCTATTATGCACTCTGTTATATCGTATTAAGACCGACCCACTTAACGCATTGTGGTATGAAAGAATAGTAAAAAAAATTAACTTCTGGGACTCACCCTATATGAGAAGCTTGCTTGAAACTCTCATCTAAGAAAATACATTGTCAAAGCTAGGATTTTTTAGGGAAAGCATTATAAGATACACTTGAGACAATTTAGCCCCATGGCTGAAGTTCTCTAAAGCTGCTTCGTTTTTCAGAATTGTAAAGGAACTGCTAAGTATATTGAGCTTATAATATCCAACATTGTATCCAAAGCTGAATCATAACTGCCTATTGCTTACTTTTAGATTCGATTTCAAATTTCGTTCATATCCACTGAGGCGTGCTATAGGTATACCTGAGTGCATTAAAAAAATTCACGTTTAGTGTTCCGATTCATCGATTTAAATTTATTTGATCAACAAAAAAACTTCAACTCCATATCTATTACAATTTTTAACCAATGTTCATTTTGTCAATCATTGTGAGACACCCAGATTGATGACACTAAAAACGCAAAATCAATTCAGTAGCTGTGTATCTATCGCGCTGAAATTGCCTTGTCTGTAGGAAACGAATTCGATTTAAAGTCGCATGAAGTATTTTCGACAAAAAAAAACACACAGCGAAGCCCAGGACAACAAATATTTGCCTTTATTATATGAGATATGTCAGATTGTTTTTTGATTGATTTTCTTTAGTATACAAAAGTTGGGCAGATTTTTATTTGAAAAATACAAATTTTCGGCTACTAGATTACACTAGCGAACAAAAGAAACGCAATCTAGCTTTAAATTTAGGATGCTAGAATACTTCAACATACTTAAGATTGTCGTACGTTGTACCTTGATGCCATATTTTCGAACTCAAAATGATTCCTTTTTTATTGCATTTTCTACCACTTCAAATGTATATTGGATTATGTTTAAAAAATTCCATTATCTCACTTTTTAACTTGGCACCTTGCAGAAACTTAATTTCCAAGATTATTGCTGCCCGCCTATCTGATTGTCCTTGTAACAAATGTCGTTCGAAAGTCTTCTTTAGATCCCACCATCCAAATGTCAACTTCCTTCAATGCTAAACTCATCAACTGGAAACCACAGATTGCTTCTAATCTTTGCACATATTTCCTTCCGTTTAATCGAACCAATCAATTCTTCCTGCAACTACATTACGATTCAATTCCGATGGGAAACGGAACCCTCACATTGAGCGGAAAAGCCGGGGCACATTTCATACCCGTCTGTACAGAACTACAACCCCAATTTTTTTTTTTTTTTCGAATACAATTCCAACAAATTGGGGTTTAAACTCAAAGAAAGCAGAGAGCAAAAACGAACGAAAAGAAGAAAAAAACTCCTCCCAAGTTTGAAAACCTCAAAGAATCCTTTTGCTTGAACAAATTTATGCCTCATTAGGTGGATGCCCTTGTGATTTTTCCCTTATCCGCTTATTAGGGGCGACAAAATCGCTCGTGTTCTAATCCAAAATTTAAAGCTTCAGCATTTCAATATTCATGCACACACAGTTGCCTTTAAGCTTCCAGAATTCTTAATATTTTACAGGATATCGCAAATGATTTAAGAATCCTGCTTAAGCGCTTGTGTGAATATGTTGTGTACTGAATGGCAGGCAACATGAATGTATTTTTTTTAATGCATGAAAGGCGTGCCCAGAGACTTCAAAAAGTTATGATTGCCAATGTATGTTTTTTTTTTTCGTGTGTAAGGGGGCTCATTCTGGGAGGCCAAAAGGATACAGAACAGAATCCAATTGCTCGAAGCCACGCTGTGTTTTGAGTTGATTTTCTTGTGATTCGCTCGAAATTGGATGATTGTAATAAAAATAAATGGCTCAAATGAAAGGGGTAGTGCTTTGATGGAGAAGAGTAGTCGCAACAGTATGTGTATGTCAGAAATTTATATCCCGGAATATGTGGTTATGTTAAGAGAATGTTATTTGGAATTAAATTTTCCTCGCTTGGCTTCTTCACATCCATATGTGTTTGGGAAAGTACACGAGCCTTCATGGGCCTTTGGGGGGCTGTGTATGCTGATGTGACTTGCAAAGGCAATTTGCAAATTGCATCAAGGATGTATTACGATGGGATTTTAAGAGGTCCTCAACGGAGAGATGTATTAAAAATGTACCCGCAACAAGAGTGTGCAGTTGAAGCATAGTGCAGTCTATATAATGGCTTTGAGTGACTTAATGTTATGTATACGCCAGAGTAGGCAAATTCATTTTGGAGAAGTAGATTTTCAATGCAGCTAATATGATATGGATGTGCCTGAATGTCTCAGAGAAAGGTTTTACAATGAGATTATAATAAAAAATTCTTTGAGGAGATAGTTTTTGACCTCCTTGTAATTGGGATTTTATGCACGGTTCTTTCATTGCAAAGCTGTGAACGGATAAATAGAGTCTTATTATTATAATAACATTAAAACAGAAATACTGATTGTCAAAGGATTTATATTCAGTATTGCTTAAGAAAATTAGATGGAATCAACTTTAAATAACATAAAACAAGTGGGAAAGTGCAACAGTGCGTTTGTAAAAACTTCAGTGCGTCTGTCACGGATTGCAAAATACCCTACCCAAAACGGGAAACTACCACGCCTCCAAAAAGTGGGCGGAGTAAACAAAAATAAAAAAATAACTGTTGAATGGTTTATACTAGGTAGTTGCATACATTTCGGCCTAAGAATCCGCGTTTTTAACTAAAAAAAATCACTTTTTTTTCATGCCACGCCCATAAAAGTGGGCTAAGGCACATACTATATATGCGAAAAAGTTAGAAAACGTCTAATATCCACAACTTTTGTCATACAATTTTTGTCAAATCACATGTATTATATTTATTGGAAAACAGTCATCTTACGCTAAAATCCCTTAAAAAAGTGGGAGTGGTCAATGACAAGGCCAAACTTTTTCTGCCATCTTTAAGACAACTACGAGATAATGTTACATACCGAAAATGATTGTTAACATTGTAACACAGCTAAAATTAAAAAAAAAAAGTATTCTTTTAAATTAGAGGTGGTCGCACATCCAGGCCTGTAGTGGGCGTGTCTGCGGACGGATGCAGATAATTTTCGAACTTGATCTTAAGGACTGCACTTCCAGCTCACCATCCTTCAGTTCTCTAGCTTAAAATTTAAGGCCTAAAAATTGTTTACATACGTCCGTATGTAACATGGCTGAATGGATTCTCTTGTCGGTCCCATTCATAGCTCTTAAAGGTCTTAGGGCTCTACGGTGATTATTTCACTGCGTTACAAACTATACAACAAACTTAATATACCCTGGGTAGGGTATAATAATATTTAATACGCACACAGATTATTGGAGTTTTTTTTTACAATTTTCGACCTTGACGCCATATTCGCATTATCGGAAATAAAATACCAATTGCAACAGTCTTGCTTTCACCAAGATAATTCGAAGAGTTGTTCCACTTTTGGCTGTGAAAATCTGATTACCGATATGATGGGCGGAAAGAAAGATCGGCTTTTTTTATAAAAACAAATGTTGTTTTTTATGTACTCGAGAAGAGACCTGAGGAGTGGGACAGATGAAAAATGTTTCTTCAGAGTAGACTGGCGCAATAGGCCGAGGGAAACCAGGGCCATAACTTCTCAGCCATGGTTGCTGGGTATGCTTCACATACAAGGGGACCTAAAGTATGTTGCCGGGTCCGAACGGCACTTTAAGAACCTTTTCGAAACAAATGTTACTCTTTCAGGGCTTGGTAGACCATCGCGCATGGGGGTTCCATGATAAGAGAACGAGTCTTTTTTACAGGTGCACCCATACCTCCATACCTCCCGGGTATATTTTTGACAGTTAACATGATCAAACAAAATAATCCGTCTGCATAAGGTGATCACAAAAATATTATTCCGAATTGTTGCTTTATTAAGAACTGTGATGTTAAAACATTTTTTTTTATTCATGCCTGCAGAAAGTTAGCCTAAGTTAAGTCAAAAACAAAATCAACTAACCAGAAAGTTTAAAAACTGGGGAGCAACTTATTTTGAGGTGATTGATCGAGAGCTGTCACAAGAAAATTGTGATGATCACAGTATACGCAGACGAATTCTTGTGATTTGTTACATCACTTACCACAGATCACCTTAACCGATTCACCCCAGGATTATTCAGTCTAGACAAGTGAATTCCTGAACACATATTGAGATCAGCAAGTAGTACTTTTTTAAATAAACGAGTGTCAAATGCATTTTACGTTCTCAAGTATAGGCGGAACACTGCGCAATCCAGACGTTTAAAATTGCGCAAGGCAAAGCACAAATCGGCTTTGTCTAGGAAACGGACAGCACAAGTGCTGTTACAGAAGGATGGATGAGTTGGGATGACTGATTTAGCACAATTTTTCACATTTTTGATAAAAAGCGGAAATTTCCCACTGCCTTTGGTACCTCGTTGCAATAACAAGGAACTTTGATTTACTTAACACGCCAACAAGACGTTCTTATTCTTAGAGAAAACCAAGGTACTTCCAACTGGCTGTTAAAACTGACAGAAACTATCCCAGCAGAGCTTGCAAAAGGTCTACAAAGTTCCAGGGCATAGTGACTTAAAAGGAAGCGTACAGTTGAACTTTTTGGGTTACTGCCTACAACACTGCAGAAGGCTAACCTCTAAAAAAGAGGCTGCTAAATAAGCCTCCTTGAGAAATTTGTTGGGAGTGGGTGGGAACGCTTGCGGAGTGGGTTGCAGTTTTTATCATACATGAGTGATAGGTTTGCGTTTTCCACCGCAAGTGCAGCCGTCGACGTTTAGGTCTCAGAGGATAACCAACAACCAAAATCACTTTATTCTCTCGATATTCTACAATGGAAACTTTATGTTTAAAAAAAAGAGCTATGACAAATTCAATTTACTAATCAAAGAACGCAAATGCGATATTATCTCGTTATAAGAAACGCATATAACCTATCAAGGAGACGTTAAAAAACCAAAGCCGCATATATATATAGGATTAATTTAGCAAGTAGTCTTGCATCTGTATACAAGGACTTGAAATACTTCTCATAAACAGTATCCCTTAACAACATGATAAAAACAAGCAAAATACCTGTTAAGAAGGAACCATCCAGATATTGCCAGAGTCGCACGGCGACAATAATAGCTTGTTGGCTTACAAGCGACCACTCGGAAAGACTAGGTCTTCCATACAACATCCAGAGACAAGTGTATCCACAGACAAGTTAGAGTTCACATGCAACACGAACAATGTTAAGCCAGTAAAGAATATGAAAGCGGCGCACAGAAACACCAAAGCTTATCCCCGAAAATATTATTCTTTTACAGAGGAAAGCAATATTGAGGGTAAAAGCAACAGAGCAAGATTAAATATTGATATTTTAAATATATATTAAATATTTTCGGAGAAAGGAAAAGATGGGGACATTTGGGCGACCCTAACGCGGATATCAGGTGCCTACCAAAGCGCCGCTAATTTTGAGCATTACGCTCCTGGATTGTTCTTAAATTGCTGGTTTTGATCTGTCTCGGTTATTTGTCGTGCCAGTACCCATCGGTTTTGTGGGTAACTGTTTCCCTATCCGCCACCTGAAGAGACCCCGCATTGGAGACCAGCAATTCCCCACATTTGCAAATCAAGCCGAACTTAGGACGTTGCAGTAGTACGTGAAAGGTTAGACTTGACGAGGGCCAGAAAGCATGTTGGGACTTTTAAGTCTTACTGGATAGCAAATAAAGCTCACAATCGAACTAAGATGACATTTTCAACAAGAAGGCTTTTTAAACTTCCCAGTGTATAATTTGAGCTGAGGCAGTGTCTTTATTAACGAAACTCCATTTTTTGCACCAAGTCAGAGTTCCTCCTGTCTATCAACATCAGGCAAAGCTTGCATTTTTAGTCGACGGAGAGTTGACTCCTCAGGATGTGTTTTCAAAGCGTGAATTTGTAGGCTCTTATTCCCATATTAATTTCATTTTGTATGGCTTCAAATTGTATTCCTAAATTTTTGTATTTTTGCAGTGCGGAATAAAGAAATAAGAGCAAATATTGTTTTCAAAGGGTAGGAACTTCTTTCCTGTTTAATGGTATGAACTGAAAAACGTTCTGTAATTTATGGTTTGCTTATTAAGCACAATTGATATAAATTTTGTAGAATAAACATGTATTTTTGAGGTAGGGGTTGAACACCCCCTTTATTTCCGCTTCTATATTTGGCAGAGTTAACATAACACCATCCGATTGAGCGTCTTATCAACGCCAGCAAAGAAGTGGCGGCAGACCTGTTCAAAGATATGGAAAACAATCCATCAAAATGTTTGCCTTCGCGTTATCTTTCCTACTTTTTGTTGGCTCCATAGCAACAAGAGAAGATACTCACAGAAAAAAACACTCAGTATCTGACGGTTTCGTTCTACCACTCTACAGAGCAAAAGATGATTAGGTACAATGTCATAAGAAAGTTTGCTCGCCGACGACATGCTCGACGCGCCCAAGGGATACTAAAAGTATCACAAAACTGGATACTTGATAGAACTCTATTTTTCTCTGCTGGGCTGGGGTTTATAGGCTGTTCGAGATAAATATCTTAAAGACATCGATTTCTTTTCTCAGTTGGTTGAATTGTCCATTATTATCAGTTGCGATGAAGTGATGGCCTTGGGGAAGTGATGCTCTAGACACCAATATTTGCTCTAACGTCCGCGCCACCCCGGGCAGCCCAGTTTTTATGTAACATCATAATAGTTTCGTGAAGTATTTCGCAGGAGATAAAATGCTTTCAAGATAATGGTATGACGTGTTGGAAGTAGAACCTTCCGGATGGCAGTAAATATGACTTAAGGACGATAAAGGTGCTGTTGTTTTTCCTTTTAATAACCATATCCCATCATCACACATTTATGTGCTGTTAAGGTTGAAGGATGTTTACCCACGTATAGCTCTTAAAAATGCATATAATATGCATATATGTGAAACAAGGCAAATGGGTCATCGCCTCGTTCCTCACTTTTGTGAGGATGAGCAGTATGTTGCATTATTTAAAAAGTATTTTAGCTGTAAGTCCGCCAGGGCTTAAGGGTGGAGTTTTATAACTGTCTTTATATAACTCCAAAATCAAAGTCCAAAAATATTTAAAACGATAATTTAAATATTCATTTTCCATACGTTAAGTGTTAAGAAACTTTTTCCTATCCTATCGATCCAAGGAAACATCCAATGAAGGTTAAGAAATTTTCGCTGCTATTATAGCAGCACGTAGGCATTTAAAATGCACACAAGGCTCTCATATCAGTGGAATTTGTTGCCTTACTTGTTACAAGGTTGAGCCATCATACACAGACGGGCGGAACTAGAAATCTAGACTTGACTAATATTAAAAAAAATTGAACCATTTCATTTTGCATACTGTGCCAGCGGTATAAACTAAACACTTCTTGAACCAGGCGCGAACGCAGGGGGGGGGGGTTTTGGGGGTTGAAACCACTCCCGAAATATGTGGAATGAAAAAAAAAAGAACTGGAAAAATGAAATTCGAAACTAAAATTCTCGGATAAACATTACCTATCTTTAACATGTCCCCCAACACCCACTGAACTACCTGATCAAAACATGGGGGCTGCTCAAGGGCAGTACCCAAAAACATATTTCAATCATATTTTTTGAAATTATTATATTTTGCCTTTTCCGAGAGACTTAGAAGTTTTTGTCGACTAAGAACATTCTGATTTTCTAGTTTACGAAAAGTAGTTATATGTATAATGTGAGATTGCTTTTTTGACAAATTGGGACATCAAATACTCGCGTCTTTTTAAAATAAGAAATCCCTTCTAAAAGTATACAAATTCATGCTATAAAATGAACTGGTCGGAAGCTACTATCCACACAGGGATTGGAAAAAAATATTTTAAAAGGCAGATTTAAATAAAGTAATAGAAATAATAGTAGGTATATTATTGCTGATTTTGATACATCTTAGAACCAAGCCTTAAAAGGCGGTGGCTGGAACCGCAAACAAGTGCCAGGCTCAGGTATCAAGCTGGGCTTGAACCGAAAAAATTGTGAGTAATCGGAAAATTGTAATGCCAGCTGAGGGACACCATAAGAATAATAGAGTAGCGCAACAGCTCGAGGTGAACAAGGGCCAACTTCTCAACAATGTATGCTGTGTGTGTTAGTTTCTTCACATACAAGTGGACCTTAAATTTTCCGCCGGATCCTAACGGCACTTTGAGAAGTTTCCAAGACAAATGATACTCTCGGAATGCTTGTCAGACCCTCGCGGAGGTGAGGACCGTGAAAAAGAAATAGTCTTTTTTTTCAGGTGACGATGGTAGGATTCGAACCCAGACCTCCTCGTAACCACTACGCCACGGCACCCCACCCCGGCATTTCCTAAGAAGGTCACCATTAGTCTATTGAATATGATTTTTGGAATCAAAGCATAAGCACAGCATACGAAGCGGACGTACCATAGGTAGGTTGAGGAGGTGGGTATGTATCCCTCGAATCTTCTTCGGGATCGCATCAGATAAGCTCAGGTCCGTAGTGGAAGATTAAGGATGTAGTAAAGCGTGCCTTCCACACCTTTGTTTTCATCATTTATAATGGGAATCCTTAAAGCAAGCAACAGACAATTTGGCATTGAATTGGCTTTCTTTCCGCGCAGTGTGCCCCGCAGAGAACTTGGGGATGGGGATCCGAGAGTTTTGACTAGATCCCTAATCGCGTTAGATAAAAAACGTTTGAACGGTGTCACCCCAATCATTAAACTCTTCTTCAATATAAGTTTTTGTACCCCATCCCATAGGACAGGAGGTATTACTTTTGTCACACAGTTTGTAAAACGGTGGAATAAAAATGGTAGACCCCCAAAACCTTAAGGGCATATGATCGAGACCAATTTCTGAATTGAATAAGCCATGTCCGTCCGTCCACTCGTCCGTCCGTCCGTCCGTCTGTCTGTATGCCACGCGTTTTTAGACCTTAAATTTTAAGCTTGGAAACTGAAATATGGTGCATGGGTTCCTTGTTATCCGAAGCAGTACAAGCGTTAAAATTTTTGAAATCCACCTTCAGACACGCCCCCAATCGGTCTTAATGTGCAACCTCCAGGTTTTTCAAAGCTGTTAGACGCCTTGAAAGCTGACATTTTATATTTGGCATCTCCTAATGACTGTGAGACGTAAAAACGAACTCCAATGGGCGTGGCATGGATTTAAGGTGTAGATAGATAGATAGATTCATTCTTTATTAAAAAACTAATACATAAGTAATAATTATAAACATATTTTATAGAAAAACAAAGTGCTGGCTAAAAAACCGTCTGCCTTGAATTGACTTTAGTTTACAATTAAAAAAATTTTCTTAACAAAAGATGTTAATAAATATGATAAAGATTAACAATTGAAAAGAAATAAAAATTACAATATAAATAATATAATTAATTCTTGACAAGAGAGTACAAAACTAGAAAAAGCTTATTGGTAAGAGGGCTAGTTCTCAAAAAACCTAAAACACTAAGTAACACTTTAAAGTTAGCTGACAATAATGATTGTATTCAAGCTAGTCCGGGAAACTATTGCGGTAACTACAGACGTGATTACAATATGTAAAAAGTCGGCTCCAACCAAAATCACCGTTCAGTATAAGTTAAGCTTCATCGAGGGTAAGAGTACTCTAAGCAAAGTAAAAACACGTAATTCGCGTAGTATTGGACATTTTGCCACAAAATGGAATACATATTCCGTTTCGTTAAGGTTACAAAGACTACAAATTCCTCGTAAATCTTGCTTATGTGGGACAAAGTTAAGCCTCAAAATTTCCGTCCTTACTTTAAAAATTAAGCTTATTTTATTGGTTGAGAGCCTGTTGCAAAAGTAGTTGCTACCACCTAAGACATGGTTGAGACATTAATACATATTTCGGGAAGGTCCTACTTAAACATTGCTGAAAGAAAGCCTCATCCACGCTAGCAATACACCTATAAAACATATTCTGCCAATTGTCAAAATTCCTTTCGTTCAGACCCAACCTCATATCGTGTAGCGTTGCAAGCTCATACCACTCTTTAAATGGCGTAAATTTGCGGTGAAATGCATGCAGCATAATTTGTTTATGTAAGTTGTTCTCCGGTCTCTGCAAGACTTTGCACAAATAATCTGCATTGGCTTTTAGATTTCGAAGGTAGATTTGTGATAACCCGGACTCAGTTTTAAGGTCTAAATTTTCAAATCGAAAAAATCTTACCTTATATACTGTGTAGCATGCACTTAGACCTACCTTACCTTTACAGAACATTTGGGCCACGCCCACATTAGGCGGCAGAATTTATTGAAAAACCTTGAATTTTCAAAAAAAAAACCTAATTTCGACTGGCCCAGAGCCTAATTTCGGAAAGAATAAGAAATAAAAATTAGCACATAAGATAAACTAGACTATTCTAGATTTCACTTTTAGAAAGTTTATGGCCACGCCTGCTTTTAGCGACCAAATTTACAAAAATTAAGAATTTATACAAAAAAATTTCAATTTTTCTCTACATTTCAGCGTTCCTTGGAAATATTCATGCGCTTATATTGTTAGTTTGTAATAGGGGTGGGGTGCCGTGGCGTAGTGGTTAGTGTGTGTGCTTACTACGCCGGAGGCCTGGGTTCGAATCGCGCCATTGTCACCTGAAAAAAAAAGACTTGTTCTTTTTCACGGTCCCCACCTCCGCGAGGGTTTGACAAGCCCTCCGAGAGTATCAATTGTCTTGAAAAACTTCTCAAGCTGCCGTTCGGATTCGGCAAAAAATTGTAGGTCCCTTTGTATGTAAAAGAAATCAACACACCAGCATACATTGTTGAGAAGTTGGCCCTGGTTCACCTCGAGCTGTTGCGCCACTCTATTTTTATTTATTTATAATAGGGTTGGTCGGAATATACACCTTTTCGAAGCTAGTAGTAGTCACAAATCATAAAAATATAACAATAATATTTATAACCAGTGAGAAAGTGCTACGGTGTGTACGCAGAAGTTACAGCCCGTAAAACGGGCCGTTGAATATCCCATCCTATCCCACATTGTAAAATGCCATTATTTTCTGACATTTTATAAGTAGTGCAAACTTCGAGAAGAGGCGTGGTTCAACTGCCCCTAATAACAAATTACCAATTATTACACAGATATTTCCAAGTTAAGTTTAAATGTATGTAAAAATGCATTTTTCTAGTCCAAATACAACATTTTTGAAAAATCGATCCCTAAAAGAGGGCGTGGCTAAAAACTTGGTATGAACGAAATCTGCAATGAAGTCTCGTTTACCTAACCTGCTATTTTTTTTTTTTTTTTGTTCAATACAAGCAAGGCGAATCGAAATTACAATTTTCGGTTTTTCGTAAATTCTTCCTCCAAGTAGAACTACATTTTTTTTTTTTTTTTTTTTTTTTTTTTTTTTTTCCGTGGGTAGGAAAAACCTTCATAGGCACTACGAGGACCGGCCGCGCGTGCTCATAGTAGTGTGAGATTCTTACTCACTAAAAGACCTCCCATTTTCCGTCAGACTACGACTAAGTTTTCTTAACAAGTAGTTCAAGCTTCTGTAATAATCGCGTGTGGCAGGCTGCCTTCCAACGAAGGCACCTACAATACCGTCAATTTATGCGGTTTCATCTTATGCTGCTAGATCTAACGGTCTCATTCGTTGTAGTCGGCGCGTAAGATTTGTCTGATCCAAAGTTCGGATAATTTCATTGTTGCAGTGTCCGCGAAGACGAGTACTAAGTTTGCGAGCAAAGTTTGTTACCACGGTTGCGATTCCTAGATCTCGGTGTAGATCGCTATTTCTTATATACCATGGAGCATTAACAATTGCTCTGAGTGTCTTATTTTGAAAAGTTTCTAAAATAGATATATTGAAACTACATGTAAACTACATGTTTTTGCATAATAAATTAGGTAAAAAATTTTCGATTTGAAACAAAAATATTGAATAAAATGCATTTGAAGAATTACCCTTTAAATCGATGCCACGCCCACTAGAGGAGGTAAAGCGATTAAATTTTTATTTGGTGTATCTTACAATAAAGAGCAGGTAATTAATACTAAATTTCAGGCTTTTAGGACGCCTTAAAGTTTCGAAAGCTCTGGAGGTAGTTGCACAATTGCACCGATTGAGGGGGTGTCTGTGAGCGGATTTCAAAAAATTTTTACGCTTGTACTGCTTTGGATAACAACAAACTTATGCACTATATTAATTGTCACAAACTATGTGACAAACTTCCTTTCCATGGGATGGGATATGTCCATTGTAACATGGCTAAAACTTAAAAAAAAATATTTAAAAAAATTATAAATGGTCGCACACACAGGCCTGTAGTACGCGAGTCTGTGGGCGGATTCAACTAACTTCCAAAACCGATTTGAAGGACTGGACCTCCAGCTCACTCACCAACTTTCAGCTCTCTAGCTTAAAACTCAAGGCCTAAAATGTTTTAACATACGGACGGACGGTCCCATTCATATCTCTAAAAGGTTTTAGGGGTCTACGGCGATAACTTCACTGCGTTACAAACTTAACTATTCATCAAACTGCATACACCCCTTGTATGGTATAATAATATCAACGGTATATAATACTATATGTTATTATATGGTTTAATAATAATCAACGGCTTAAGCACTGACTTTAAACGTTCCTAAAAGTTTTTTTAAACTGAACACAAGTTGAAACTTTTACTGTGAAACCGGGCATCAGAAAACTAAAGTTTTTTTAAGCAAATCTCTGAAACCATTTACTATTTCAATCTTACTATAGTTTTCCCTAAAATTTTAGAAAATGGACTGTGCCCGATACTGTTCATGAAATAAAGCGGCACGGGATGATTTTAACATTTCTGGTTTTTTAAATTCTAAATCCATAATACGACCAAGCACATATTTCAATTTATTTTAAAGGCGTTAGACCTTTTTCAATATTTCAACTATCATTGACTGTTTTTCTTTATTCCTGTATGACCAGATTTTCGAGAAAACGTTTTACCGCTGCAGTTTCTTAATTCGGTTTTTGAAAAAGCTGAAAAAAGCTCTTGTTAAAAACGACATAAAATTTTGAATGCCAGGTATTTTGCCTTGCAAATGTTTTATACTTAAACTATTTTTAAAACTTAGTCGTTTTTACCTAAGACGCTTAAAGCGTTTAAAAGCTTCTTTTTGAATATTTTCGCTCGAATCTTAGAAGTTTTTTGATCTTTTAAAATCGCTTTAGTTTCCCTTTAGATTTTAGACAATTTCTGATACATGTGATTTTTCAAAATAATTTGTCTAAATAGCCCCACAAATAAGGGAGCACCACACACACATGCTTTTTCATTGTTTTTTGCAATATTTTTTTTAAATTGCGTTTAAAAAGCAGTATCAGAACTCTTTCAGAAAAATATGTCTTCATCCTTTGTTTAAACTTAATTTGCTTCATAGGTGTGTGTAATATCAGCTTTATGGAGCATCTGATATGTTGCAACAATTGTTGCAGACAAAAAATTGCAAACCTACAGATGTCTTGTTCAAATGACATACAAATAAACGGAGGAACGGAGGACAGGAAATGGCTCAATTCGGTCTCGATGTTATTAAGACCATAAGATTTTTGTGGACTTACGATGGTTAAGTATATTACAAAGTTTGTGACAAACTGAATAATATACTTTCTCTTTTATAAACTGGACATTACACGCAGTATCCCTCAAAAATAACACTCAAAATAGTTTATATAATATTAAAATAACTTAAGGTGAAATAATTGAGCTTTCGGTTTGAAAATGTTCCATGTAGGTCGCAAATTAATTTTAGTCCTAGAAACACTCAGCATCGTTTTACACAAACTAAAGCACTATAATTATTATTATAATCTCAATCTTTATTCTTGAGAATTTTTTTAATAACAGTTTCGACTCATCCCAAGCATTCATCATTTTATCGCATTCCATATTTAACAACCCATAACCTCATAATAATATCCTCTTAATAAAAATCGCTCGACACATAAATTTCCGCCAAAAATTTATTAACAAACTTTAACAGCAGCTTGGTGTCCTTTTGGGTAATTCATGTTTAATTAACTATCATCTGCGACACAAACATTTTACAAAAGGATACCGTTTTTCAAAATGCCAAAACATCAAGCGAGCCAATAAGTTATACGTGTATATACCGTTGGCGCTCCTTTATGGCGCACTCAGGGAATCCTAATGGCGATGGGTTGTCCTTTTTGCATTTTGTAAAATGTTTCCCTTTTTGCCTCTTTCCAAGTTGAAACTTCAAATAGCGACAGAATTAACTAACCATTGAGTCAGTCCTTGGCAGTGTCATAGTCGTCAAGATTCTGTGTGTTGGTTTGTTACTCTATGCGGGCACCACAATAAATTATTCCTTAACTTTTGAATATTGAAATTAAGTGAAATGGTTAATGTCCTTTTGTTTTGAGATGGCTTCCACGTGTTTCACTTGGTTGGATTGATGAGTTCGCATTATTTATTAATAAAATTTAAAATGTTGTGACCGTTGTTTCTTTTGAAATCGGACTTTAAGAAATGTGCACATTTTTTTTTAACTTTATGGAAATGAGGATTCCAAAGTGTGATTGTTTATTTAAATTCCACAGTGTTCTTTTTGATTCTTCTATGCAAGAAACTGATGACAATAAAGGAACTAGAGAGTTGATCGTACCATGGTCTAGCGTGACGAGCTCGTGAAGAAGCGTGACGAGCTCGAGATTAGGCTCAGGGAAATGTATTGGCTTATCGGAAGATTTTCGAAATTAAGCACATATAACAAACTGCTCTTGTACAGGCAGGTGTTAAAGCCGTCCTGGACATACGGTATACAACTTTGGGGTTGTACCAAGCCGAGCAACATGTCCATGTTGCAGACTTTCCAAAACAAAACACTAAGAGAAATTGTGAATGCTCCATGGTATATTAGGAATAGCGATATTCACAGAGATTTAGGAATAGCTATTCCTGTGGGCGAAGAAGTAACAAACTTCGCTCGAAAGCTAAATGCTCGCCTTCATGTTCATTGCAACAATGAAATGATCCGTACTCTAAACGAGACTCTTAACGATGTTAACAACGAGCGACGACTACAAAGAACAAGACCCTTCGATCTAGCGACGTAGGGTGAAGCCGCATGAATGAACGGCTTAATAGGTGCCTTCACTGGAAAGCAACCTATCCAATGCGATAACACTACGGAAGCGTAAACTACTTGTTAAGTTAACTTAGTTGTAGTCAAGAAGTATTATGAGAGAGCGAAAATTTGTTACTAAGAAGTGCGTTCTGGCAGTTTTATAGTGTCTCTCGTAAATGGGTGGTTTTTTAGCACGTGGAAATCGGGCATAACCAATATCGGCTACTTCGGTATTATGTACCTGCTATAGTGGGCGTATTGGTATCTTTGAAAGATTTCGGAGTTTTAGTCTCCGTCCATCCTAGTATTCAAAAAAAAAAAAAAAAAACCATGGTCTAGCCCAAAAACATCGAAGCATGTTGTTATAAAAGCGCGGAGTTATAAAGAATATGCTTTCCTCGGGTTTGCATCAAAATGACCACTAGTTAAAATCATTTTCGGCTCCTAGCAAATATAGTTTTTTTCTTTCTTTCTTTCTTTGATTCTAGAACAGAGAACAAAACCACTATCCCAAAACTCGTAAGGCAAATAAACAAGCACATATCCTATTCTAAATTTTTTCATATCCTATCAAAAGCTTTTATCCATTAAGTTTCGCCTCAAAAAACAGTCATGGATAATTAGTTTGCTCAATTTAGGAACCAAAATATTACGAGAAAAAAAAATAAAACTCCTTAGCTACCTAATTGAGAGGACTAATGCTTGAAAAGGTGTGCGCACAAAAATTTTCTGAATAACTTTCAAATTAGGAAAATTTCAACCCGACACCTCTGAATAGAGACTCCTAACATCCCAGAGGACATTGACAAAACTTTGCAGTAGGTTCTTCTTCCCGCCACCGCTTTAGCTAAGGGAATTATAAGTTTTTTAAAAGAATTTCACCACCACCACTGCTTCCGAAAAGAGTACTTAAGAGGTATTGAGGTTTCGACACCCACTCAACCTCTCAGCACTGTACATGACTCCAATAAATGGGTAAAAGTTTTCAAAGTTCACCGGCTCCTGTTGCCACCGTGTCGTGACCGAACCGGCGCAAGAGCACTCACCGTAAGGGCAGAGCTCATTAAATGTGTAAAACATAAATTTTATAAATATATATAGCGAGAATTTTACAACCGTTCCTTTCTCAGGCTCCACCTGATTTATACATTTTAGATTGCATGGAATGAAAGGGGATTTTCCAGAATCCCAAAGCCAAAGCATAAGTGAACTCTACAGTCATACCTCGACTAAGACTGGATTAAACAAAGTTCAACCATCATAATCCCAGTTGACATTACACCCCTTTTTCTCATGGAAGGAGTATATTTTTTTTCCCTTCGGCTTTTCCTTCTTCCTCCATCACCAAGGTGTAGCTATTGATGAAAGGCACAACAGGAGGAAGGCAAGGAACAAATCACGTCTACCTGTCTGGACTTGTGCTCCGGCATGGTTAAGAATTCTTAGAAAAACACCATACGCTCTTGCAGGGTATATTGAACTTGCAGCCCAGGTTACACGGGAACATGGCCCGTATCGATATTTTAGCCCTTTCCCTCTACCTTATTCTGAGTTCGTTTAGTCGTCGTCAATTAAAGCTCATAAGGAAGGTTTCGAAATTTTGCTTTGCAAAATTATTCTTAATGAGATTAAGAGCTCCGGCACCTTAATTCGGTTCGTTTTTCCTTATTTAAGGGCGGAGAGGGTTCATAACCTGCCGCTGCTGGTGAAAATTAATTGCAGATGGGGGTGGTGGGTTGGCTTTTACTTTGCCACTTTTTCCTTTAAACACTCTTAACTTTGTTGAGGTGGCGCGGCGTCATTTGAAAAGGGTGTAAGTAGGTGTTAAACGTCGTGAGTCCTTGATCACAAAAGGTACCATACAACTGAATCCCTTAAGCTGCACCAGAAGGGAAAATTTAACGGCAACACGTTATACAAACAGAATTCCAATTTTATTTATCTGTTATCATAACAGAACAAGATGAAAACGTAACGTAGGTACACGAAAGGGAAATAAAAAGCACCATACACACACAGCCCAAGAGAGTGGCTCGAGTGGAAAGAAAATTAAAATTTGTCGTCCTTCTATATATTTATTTTTATCGCCACACTGCAGGGACACTTTGCAGTTTTTTCTTTAGTTTTTATTTTATGTTATTTCTTTTGCTTTGAAATAACAAACTGTCCAGGACCATCGCCACCATTTCGTTTCATGGAGGAAACAGCATTAAAAGCCTTGTGAAAGGATTCAGAGTGTTGACAAAAAAAAATGCTCTTAACCCCAGTGAGACTGAGAAAAGGATGAAAATAATAAAATAAAAAATCTATATAAAATAAGGTTGTATACATATACAACACATACCAACATAACTTACAAACTCGTACGAATTCAACCTTTTGCTGTGAAGGATGCAAATTTTCTTTGCTCCTTTTTTCGGATGCGAGAAAAATTGAAATTTTTTTACTGAGCCAAAAATGTAACTCTGCACGTGAGCTCTTTGTGTACATTAAAGACAAAAATATAAAAAAAAGCTACAATTACTAAGGAGTTTTGATAAAAGTATACAAACTTAAGTGGGGTGCCGTGGCGTAGTGGTTAGTGTGTGTGCTTACTAATCCGGAGGTCTGGGTTCGAATCCTGCCATCGTCATCTGAAAAAAAAGACTTGTTCTTTTCACAGTCCCCACCTCCGCGAGGGTTTGGCAAGCCCTCCGAGAGTATTAATTGTCTTGAAAAACTTCTCAAAGTGCCGTTCGGATTCGGCAAAAAATTGTAGGTCCCCTTGTATGTAAAGAAATTAACACACCAGCATACATTGTTGAGAAGTTGGCCCTGGTTCACCTCGAGCTGTTGCGCCACTCTATTTATTTATTTATTTATACAAACTTAAGCAAATTTTTCTAAATGAAAGTTTTTGGTTAAAGACTTAAAATCTATTCTTTGTACCACAAATTCCAGTCTAGTGTAATCTGAGTTGGTGGCAACTTACGGAATTGATGTAGGTTAAGACTGGTGGCAACAATGGGGAGGTTAGGCCCATCAGAATGGGTATTTGTTTCCTCACCATACGTCCAGTTTCTGATGTGATTATATTGACCTTGTTTTTTTTTCTCATACTTTTTAATACCAAAATTTGCAGTAAACATGCGTTCTTCTTTCCTCAACCATAAAAAGGCTCCTCTCCTTATTAATACAAGATTGAAAGCCAATACCTGGGGAAAGAACTAAGTTTAAGTCATGTGTTTCCTTGATTTATCTATTTACCCTCCAAGGAGAAAGGCAAATAATGCATTCGTGCCGATAAGCAAGCCGAATCTAAGAAAAACTAATTGGCACCAGCAGTTCAGAAGAGCCATCGCCAGACCTCCCAAAATCATGCATGCTGTGTGCTTGTTGATGTTCTACAATAAGAGGCGAAATAAGGGCGATCACACGGAACGATCAACCTCATAATAATGACGGCGCTAGGAAATAAGTCCCCAATGAAATAAGCCCAAAAATGAAAAATGAAATAAGGCCCCAAAAAAAGCACGAAATGCAACAATAACTTTGATTATTTTGGGGGTTATTTTCATTTTTTTGCGGCTTTATTTAATTTTTGTATTGTCTCCTCATCTCATATATAAGGAACTCTTCATTGTACTACTCTCCTACTTCACTATGAAAGGAGGACTATCCAGCAGCCCTTCCTTAAAATTCGGAGTGGTGCGAGGTTGTGTATATGCAAGTTTTAAATATTTTTGGGGGCGTGCTGCTGTGCTGCCTGATTTTACTTTAAACTTCCTTATATTGGACAATATTGGGACCTTATTTCGTTTTGATTTTGAGGTCTTATTTCATTATGAAATAAAGTCCCACTTTTGGGGCCTCATTTCATTTTTAATTTGGGGCTTTATTTCATTTGAAGCTATTTAAATAATTTTAAATATTTAAATAAGCTTGGTTTGGCTTATAACAATAATATGTGGTTTTATTGTCAATAAGAAGTATGGTAATTTAGGCTATTGTTAAAAAAGCAATAAACCTTATTGGAAAAGTACTTATTAACACCACTTATGATTGCTGTACCAAACAAAACTTTTTGAAACTGAACTAACAGTTGGACCAAGCTGTACCCTCAAACAGAGCTATAATCTGTTCCTTGAATCGCAATCAGATAAAAATGTTTTAGCTCTACTGGATAGCTTCAGTCTTGCTTTCGTGCAAAAACGTTCAAAACGCGTGCCGCTAGTTTAGTTCCCCATTTTGGAAACTACTAACGAACACGACACAAAACTAACGACTGAAAGAACTAAATTTTAACCTCCATCATCATCATCGTTTTCCGCGCCCACTTAACCTTAGAAGGGTCGCGGAACGAGGGTGGCTAAATGGTCCTTCCACATTTCCCGATCTTCCGCCAGCAACTCAAGAGACACAAGCGCGATCCCCAGACGGGTCTCGGAGATGTGCCTTACCTGATCCCACCACCTGTTTCTTGGCCTATCAGGCGGGCGACGCGCCTGCATCTCGGCTAACAAAACCTGTCTAGGAAGTCTGTCGCCGGGCATGCGAACAACGTGTCCAAACCATCGAAGAATTGATCGTTCCACTCGGAGAAGCAGCTGCAAATTTTAACCTCCAACCAAGGTAAATTTTTTTTGGGTGCCGAATGGTAGTTTGTGATATATTTCGAACAGCCTCACATCAACAAGGGATTGGTACGCCGCCAAAAGTACAGAGTCCTTTTCACGAAAAGCTCCCAAGCCACCTTTCCGAGACGTCAAAACAATGTTATATAAAAGAGCTTATACAACATAATGCTTGCGAAGAGCTAGTTCCTCAACATAAACATTATGGTGACTGATACTTTTTTTATTCTAACCATAGAATGAATTAATTGAATAAAAGAAACAAGTGCTTGTGTCAGTGTATTTTTAGTTATGACCACCCTCTTCGGCAATGTGATCATTTAATTTGCCACACATACAGAGCAATGAAAAAGGTTTTAACATAACAATTAATTGAGCCTCAAACCATTTTAAATTTATATTTCACGCAAAAAACAAAGGCTTGTGGTTTCCCACCAAACTACAATAATTGAGCTTAAAAACCATTAATGCAGTTCAGATAAATTGTGCTATATTTTTGCGAAGCTAGTTAAGGGTCAATTAGGGAACACAGAAGTAGGTTTTTTGTGGAGTGTTAAGCTAAATTAACTATAAAGGGAATTATGATATAAAAGTTTTTGTTTTAATTTTTACCATGATTCTACCAGTTCATGAAATAACTCATTGTTTTACTTTTTCACTTGCGGGCAGTTCAAAAATTACTCAGTCTAGTTACAGTCTAATATCGGTTGCCTTTGAATATAGCAAAAGATTATATAACTCTTACTTTCCTCTTCCCTCACTTTGCGGCTTTCATTGCACACTTGAGTAGGCTGTTGGCCACTCAACCTACTTCCAATTCCAAGTATACCTAACTTACCTTCTGCCCGAAACACAAAAACAGACCAAAAGAAAAACAAAAATAAAGACCACCGCAGCAGTTGTATAGACTGAATGCGATTCATAAGAAGATTGCGATCTTAAATTTTCTGTGCCATTCAGTTCAGTCTGCTGTGACTGAAGTTCCTCTTTACACGCGTATAATCACAAATTAGTCAAAGCATTTAGAATTTGTGTCAGACACCTCTTAGTTGAGTCAATGAACACCTTATACTGTCTACATCATGACGTGTTGAACACAAAAAAACACAAGCTACATCAAGGAATTCAAAACAATCGATTCCCATCACAGTGTGTACCCGCTCTTTCAGAACACTGCCCATTGGATACGAAAATGCGTTTGACTTTAATTTACTCCAATGCTTGCGAACAAAGCCTCTGCATTGGCTATTGTAAAAGCCCATTCTATAGTCACAGAGTTCCGAGACAAAATGCGTGACACAAAGGATGTGAAATCTGTCACATTTTCAGTGAACATCAGTTCAGGACTCACCCGGCAGCAACATGCTGTGCCAGGGCGTGTTATTCCTGCCTGCTGTTTCTCATTGATATCCTGTCGCATCAATGAGATTGCAGCGTCTATTCGAAATTGGAAAGTATAAATGATGGAACACCCACTGGGAGTGAATAGAACACCAGTGATAGATTTCGACGTATATGTGCTGCTGTTGCATGCGTAAGCTTTTCGGATATTGTTTTGTCAGATTGTCCAAAGGAGGGTATTTTGTCCATTTCGGTTAGGTGAGGTTGAACTTATTTTTGTTTTTTTTTTTCAACATTCTTATGGCAAGCGACTGGTCATGTATTGCAAATGGTCTTCTGTATGTGTAGACAATACACGAATCATAATTATAACAAGCAGCAAGATTTAGACACTTCTAAAAGGTATTATTAAATTTCTATGAAGCATTATATTATCATCGGAACGTTACTTACTAGTATACTGAGGGTACAATATACTAACTACAATTTCCTGTTGCAGCTTACATGAATAGCTGTCTTGTTAAACTGAATTGAAATCAATATTACCGTAGACATAATCACCGTGCAAAAAACATAATGTATTGAGAATTGAAAAATTAGATTAATTTTTATTCAGTGGTGGAAATTCGATTATGAACAGTAAAATTTGTTTTTATTTCTATCAAATTAAAAATATTTATTAAAAAATTTGGATTAACATTAAGGCGTAATGATAAGCAAAAAACAAAAATAATGCAAAATTTGACGGTTGAAAATAAAATTTCAGGATACAGAAGCCGAACTTTATAAAATGATGAAAAATAGGTGGAAGTTCGGTCATGAACACATGCAGCTTTTAACGGTTATTCGAGATTATGCTCACTTTTGTATTTTTTTTAATGTCAATCTTAATAATGAATGGGCCCTTTTCAATTTTCTGGTACACTCTCAAGAACATTTGGCATTGATATGGTAAAAGGCTTTTAAGCTTTGAAAGGCTGACTGCTAGCCGAGCCCTTTTAAGCTGATCGACTTGATAAAATGTCGGTTACCGTCACGTGAAAGAATATTCCACGAATTCTCGATGAAGAAAAAGCTTAAACTTCGCGCCAGCACCGTTATTACATCTAAATTACTCCACGAAAACCATTTTTTAACGGACCTTGCCTTGCGGACAGGCACGGTACCCTTTTAGAACACGAAATTTTCGGGAAGAAAATTTTCCGACATACCCACTACATTAAGATAGTGCCCACTGGTATAGAAAAATGAGATAAAATTAAAAGGTAACCAGGCGATTTGAGGTTAAAAAGCTATTTGAGAGGCTTTGTTGCCAGTCACAGAAGCTAAGAATCTTAAAAGTTTTACCATATCTATTCCAAACCACCTTGTAGAAACGTTAGAAATTAGAGGAAATTTTTTTCCAATAAATTTAGCTAAATTTAGAAAAAAAAAGTGCTGCTATCACTTAAATTAAAAAAAGTAAAAATATGATTCTGTTTATAATCGAATTTCTACCACCGTTTCAAACTTCGTCCTCAAATTTTCTAAAGTAATGGTACTGATATTATTAAGGGCGGTTTTCACGAAGCAATCTTAAACTATGAGCTTCGAATTGTTAGTCGAATGAACCATGTACGTCCGTCCGTGTGTCGATAGTTTTTTACTTATTATTACTAGTAATTTACTAACTTATCACTTTCTAGGTGATACGTTAGAAAATTACTAAACTTATAAGCATATACTTAAGCATTACTTATAAGCATAAAAAGTCAAAGTTGTCTTCAGAAGCTGAAATTTGGTTCAAAAAACTTATCACGTACTTTTTTTAATGCAGTGCAAATGAAATATGACCACGCCCAAAAGGGGGCGGGTTTTGCCTTATTTTGAAATGTCAATCGCAATACACTTAAGCGAGTATAACGCGTATCAAATTTCAGCTTCCTACGACAACTTTGAATTTTTATGGTAATAAGTAAAGTAGGCGTGTCGGTGGGCGGATTTTAAAAATATTTACACTTGTACTGCTTCGGGACCTAGAAAGAACAGATATTAAGTTTCAAGCTCCTAGCTCCTAGCTCCTAATTTAAGGCCTAAAAACTACCGACACACGGACGGACGAACGGACGGACGGACGGACGGACGGACGGACGGACGGACGGGTGGACAGACGGACATGGCTCATTCGACTAACAATTCGGTCTCGATCATATGCCCTTAAGGTATTGGGGTCTAAGGTGATTATTTCTCTATGTTACAAACTTAATATACCTCCTATCCTATGGGATGGGGTATAAAAATGAATAAATTTATGCCACGCCCACTTTTGGGGGCGTTTTTAAATATAAACCAAATTTTTAATATGAAAATGCAACACGTGTATACCACTTCTGATAAGAAATATAAAAAAAAACTAGTGGGATGAATTTCAGGCTTGATATCTGTTCTTTTTAGGTCTCGCAGCAATACAAATGTAAATTTTTTTGAAATCCGCCCACTGACACGCCCACTTTACTTATAAGCATGAAAAATCAAAGTTGTCGTAGGAGGCTGAAATTTGGTATGCAATATCCTCGCTTAAGTGTTTTGTGATTGGCAATTAAAAAAAACAAGGCGAAAATCCCTGTAGGCGTGGTCTTATTTAATATGCATTCTAATAAACGGCTTTTATTTGATATATTTGCTTTCAATCCAAAAAACTTGCAGTATAAAATGTTCAGATATGTGCTTAAGCTATCAACTCAAATAAATAAATTTTTGGCACGCCCACTTTTGGGGGCGTTTTTAAGTAAAAAATCAAATTTTTTATATAAAACTGCGATCAACACGTAAATACTTTATCTGATAAAAAATATGATAAAAAAAATTATGTTATTGAAAAGGGGTTGACGCCACGCCCCTTTTTTAAGAAATTCTTAAACAAATTCTTAACACAATTAAAGTTAATAGGATTCAACCAAGATTTTTGACGCGTTTGGAACGTCAACCAAGATTTTTGACGCATTTTGGAGCTTGACAGTGGTCAATTGGGATGGGCCCTCCCACTAGTTTTTGATACCCTCAACCTTGGTCATACTTCAAACGCTTTATTGTCTTAATAACGTGCCCGATTTCAAGACCTCGTGTCCTTTCAAATAAGCAAAATTCTTGAGCACCGTTTTGAGTTTAACTGCGATCTATATAGCGATAATCGAAATGATAAGCGGTCTGAAAAATAGTCAATTGTCATCTTTGCCTTACAACAATTTTTCTAGGGCAAACCTTATAGGTGTTGCATTCCTTATTTAATTCCATATTTTATTCCTTATTTAAATAAATTATAGGACAACGAAAACAGTCCAAAATAGTCTGTTTACATTTTTTTAAACATTTTAACAACAAACAAGTTCGAAAAAGATTTCGAAAACCTCTTTTTCGCATATTCGAATTTATCATAGACAGCAACCTATTAGAGTTTGGTGAATACAGAGCAAAATTTTAAAAATAAGAGCTACTTAAATTTAAAATTGATTTAAGATTGCTTCGTGAATACCGCCCTAAGTGTATAATTCTGCTCACGGTTTCCGATAAGAGAGTGTCTCATATACCTCTGTAAGCAAGAGGATTTTTGCAATCAGGCCTAGAGAGGCAGAGAAAAAATTAATCGACACCGCAAATCAAAAAACGAACTTTGAATTTTTCGTGTGGGGATGTGTTCATGTATGTAAAAATATTATAAACAGCAGAGCAAAATGTTTTGTGGGGAAAAGCAATATAGAATTGAGAGATGAGATGGTACTTTATGAAGGTTCTAATTTTTTGTTAGCAAAATGAGTAGGTAGGTACTTAATTCAGACCAGCACTTATCAAGAATCTGACATAATGCTACAATTAAAACACTGTTGTGGCAGCCGCCAGCCACAAGCTGGATAACAGGCACAACAGACGCTCTTGGATTTTTCGTTCATTGCTGGTTTTGGTGCGCCCCGCATATTTTTGATACCGGTACCCATCACATCTGGCCAGCGTCCGCCACCTGGGGAGGCGTCCATTTGGCGACCAGCAGCTCCAGAAGGGGGGATTCAAATTCTCTTGTAGTAGTAACCCAGAAGATATTAATTTCCTACAAAATGCAAGCATATTAAACAAAACAAAACCTATACAAAAATATTGAAGCTTATCTTAATTTGAAAGATTTTATTGGCTAAAGTGATTAAGTTTCAAAAGTCACATGGAACAAAGTAAAGGCATGGCTACATTGTATAGGAACACAGCGCATGAGGATAAATAAAACAATAATACTGCGTTCATCGTCGTTCGTCACAAAATGTTGTGGCGTGGTGCTACTTCGTTCGCTTTATTCCGAACCATTAATCTCTTCACAATGCAAGTGATTTTTCGTTTTTTTTTTTTTTCATTCTTCTTGATAGCGTTGACAGCCAAAAGTGAATAATAAATTTGTTGACGGACTTCTGGGGGACGATTACTATGAAATTTACCATCCACGATAGCAGCATCTTAATTTACAATCATACAACAATTAAGGGATATGGTAGATAGGGGAATTAATTAGTAGTTTTTGTGTTATTTTTTAGACAGTCGGAATCTTTGATTGAATACTTTCCACGATTTAACTATAATAACTCACATAGTTCTTATGTTTTTATTTTGCTTCCCACATAAATCAACTAAAGTCCCTTTGGCCAATTATAGTATGAACTTTGTGATAAATAAAACAGGAAAAGTTTGCGATTGCTTGGCGCTTCGAAAAATCAAGAATAATTAATAAATCTCAACAAAGCTCACCTTTTGTTTTCTGCCTAACCTAGCCTTGCGGTTTTATTAGTGGCTAATAATGCCAACGCTATTTTAAGATTTTTTCCTTATGATACATAATCTACTAATTAAACATTTATGATTCGTTTGTTCTTTTTTGGGCTTAAAAAAATTTAATGGCTTAATAATTTGATAGTGGGAATATTTCCATATTCTACCATTTATTAAAAAAAATTAATTTAGTATATAATGTAAGGCAACAGATAATGAACATAACAGCCTGTGAATCAGATAAAACGCACCTGCATTTTATTACAAAACTAGTCGGTATTGTTTAAAGATTACTCTTTTATAAGTCTCCGTATGAATGAATATTTTTCAGCTTTGGCGACGTTAAGTATCAAAGATAAGCTAAACTAGTCGAATGCAGGTAAAAATCAGTTCGATTTTATAGGTTTTTAAAAGTGAAACTTTATTTTATTTTGTTATTCATTTCAAGTAACTGTACTTTAAGCCAAAGAAATGTTTCTAGTTTTTAGTTAAAGGTGTAGACCTATAAAAGAATGCAAATTGTGATGTGTTTACGACCCAATTTGTAATTTATACGATTCATAAAATACGATGACATAAAAAGTTTTTTTCGTTACTGACCCAAATTTCATGAAGCCAAGTTTTCGAAATGTAGTCAACAAAATAATATTTTTTCAGAAAAGAAAGAGATCCAACAATGTTATACACTTTAACTTATTTTACTTAGCCTTATTTTTTGGGTTCTGTCAGTATGCTTTTATCCCAATGATGAAATTATGTTTTCGATTTGAATTCTTACTAACTTATAAGAAAACTATAGAAAATTGTCAGCTTACCTATCAATTATCTTCTTTGTGCCATTAGCAACGTATACGAGAGCACATGTAAGGCAGAAGCTAGTGAAATGGTCGAATATGGACAAAGAATCAATCGTGGTCAACTTAGCTCATTTGTTAGAGCATTACCCACGACATGTAAGATTACAGTGATCATACCCTGCTGAGGAATCCCACACGGTTCTTTCGACATTTCGTATAGTATTTCAACTCCGTACTATACGGTTGAAGGTTAGAATAGAGGAAGCCTGTACTGTAATTGTCATCATAATGATTATAAATTGTTATAATTTATTTTGAATTGGCGTCCGATTTATCGGTCATCTGCACCATAGTGTCCCACTTCCATTTCCGGTGCTGAAACAGCCTATGCTTTTTCTGCTGAACAACAATTTATCACTTAATATAAGTTTCCCTTACCAAGGAAAAGGTTTAAAGTTCGTCTTCAGGTTTAAAGTTCAGGCTTATCTGGTGCCTAAAGTTCAAAAGACATCATCAATAGTGTTGTAAATTTTTATATTATTGTAGAGCAAAGGCCAATCCCCACACAATCAACGATACGTGCGGTTAGATTAACCTTTGGACACTATATATACTTGCAATAATGGAACCAAAAAGGTTCTCTGTAAATACTTGAAAAAGTCGAAATACCTAGTATAGTGATTTAGGGAAAATTTACACCTTGGCATTTGAATTATAGACATTTTAAAAGTGTAATAAGGTTTAATCTTTATCATATCAGCATCAACTTAAGATGAATGCCACTCTCTTTTTCGTAATAAGATTTTTGAACCCATTTGTAAACTCCTTAACTTCTTGTTGTTAACTAAGTAATCAAACACCCAACTTGTTTGTCCTCAGTGATGGAAGAGTGTTTATTTGATTGGTTTTGATGATCTCCAGAAAACTTTTCCATGGTATGCGTACATTTATATTTAACAGGGTTAAAAATACTAGGCCGAAGGAAAATCCTTAGCACTATAAGAAGGCTATCAAAGAAAGAGATCTGAGATTTCAGTTTAAGAAACCCAACAGAATAAAGGCTTAAGGACCCAGAGTTTAACAAAAATTTTACAATTTCCCAGGCAGGTAAGGGAGGCTAGCTAGCAGCCAAAGTAAGAAACCGCGTTATGACTCATTCCTATTCCTTTTCTCCTTTTCATTGCTATTCTCTTTCTTATTAAATTCAGGCAATTATTTTTTATTTATTGGTTTTTATACCCGACCGAAGATATATTAATTTTAATGCATAGTTTGTAACACAGTGATATAGCCACCGTAGACCCCTAAGACCTTTTAGAGATGATGGAGACCGACAGGTGAGTCGATAAAGCCATGTCCGCGTCCGTCCGTCTGTCCGTATGTATGCAGTTTTTAGGTCTTTAAAACTGAGCCGTGGGCAACCGTGGGGTGCGTAGTGGTTAGTGTGTGCGTGCTTACTACGCCAGAGGTCTGGGCTCAAATCCTGCCTTTGTCACCTAAGAAAAAAAAAACTTGTTCTTTTTCACGGTTCTTTTTCCCACCTCCGCGAGGGTCTGACAAGCCCCCCGAGAGTATCATATGTCTTGAAAAACTTCTCAAGGTGGCGTTCGGATTCGCCAAAAAATTGTAGGTCCCCTTTTTTGTGCAGAAATTAACACACACAGCATACATTGTTAAGAAGTTTGCCCTGGTTCACCTCGAGCTGTTGCGCCACTCTATTTATTTAAAATTGAGCTAGGAAACTGGAACTTGCAGCGTTGCTGGATTCTCTGCTGGAGAATTAAGAAGATCCGCCCACAGCCACGCCTACAATTGACTTGAATTTGAAGTTGAATTGACAGACAACTTCAAATTTACATTTTATTTCAAAATGCCTTTTGGTTAAGATAGACAAAACATATGAACTCAAATTTTGGTGGAGAGTAATATCGATCAGAAACCTTTAATTAAACAAAAATTGGACCGCCCACTCTATTTACCACGTCCACTTTCAACATCTTAAATCTTTAAAAACCTGATTTCTCCGGAAATTCATTCTAAGTCGAAAAAAAAAATTTATGACAAATATTAAAGATATTACAATTTGCTAAGTTTTTTGCCCACTTTTAGGGCGCATTTTTTGGGGAAAAACTGTTTTTAAGTATTAATATTCGCTTTTAACGCATTTTCTCATGTTTCCAACGAAATTAGAGTGAATTGATTTTAATATTCAGCCTACGACCTTTTTTGTGGGCGTGGCCAATACAAGTAATTGACATTCAGTATATGAAACAGACCAAAAAAATCTTTAATTTGATGTTAACGGGTAAAGGGGTTCGGGTATTTAGAAGTTCGTTACGGACGAACTCTTGTACTCAATTCCTTTGCTTTTTTTTTCTTAAATCTTCCCCTAAACATTGGCATGGCAAAAACTTTGTATAAGAAAAAGACTAAAGTCTGGTTGACCCTAAGTGCTAATCGTTATTTTTTTTTCATCTTCCCTTAGACAGAGATCTCATCTTAGAGAGAGATTCTTTTATCTTCACCTTTGAGAAGATAAAAGAATAAACAGAGACCTCTTTTCCCTTAAGGTATTGGGGGTGAGGTCTATCGTTTGTTATTTCTCTTGCTCGTATCAAAATTGTTATACTCCATTTCTGTAAAATATGATATTAAAAGTTTACTGTACAATATAGCTAGTACCAGTATACTTTTCCTGAGCTTCAAAGAGAAGCTTGGCCCAGCCGGAGCACCAGCGGAACTTCACAATATCCGCCTTCGACTTGCAACAGATCGTTCAGTCCCTCAAAGAGGAATTGTCCTTGAAGTTGAAGTTGTCTGCTGCCACCTGGACATTCGCAGCGAAGGTGATTCACATCATCCTCCGCTTCGGGATCGTGGCAGCCTATTCAAATGTAGTTGGTCTTAACGATTTTTCATTTTGCTGAGTGTTTTTCCAACAGATTGCCTGTTATCGCTCTACTAGCTATGACCAGTTAAGGTTTTTGAGTGCTATAGCCGCAAGTCCGCAAAATTTTTCAGAGCATATATCTGCTTCAGTACCCTCACTCGATTTAGAATCATCTGTATAGATTGCTATGCCCGAGTTGACTGTAACGTTGTCAGCCCTCCAGCCGTTTCTGCTTGGAATATGAATGGAGTAGTTTTGATTGAAGCCATGATTCCTTCACAGCATCTTTGAAGAGATCTCTAGAATTGACGATTCCATTACTGCACTTTCTGACGTTCAATGGAATTTTAGTCCTTGTGGCCTCAAACCCCCCCCCCCCCCCCCCCCCCCCCCCCCCTTATAACGGGTGATTTTTTAAGAGGTTGAGAACTTTTTTAAAAAAAAAACACAAAAACTTCGAAAAAATAATGAAATATTTATTTCAATCGATAGTTTGAACCTTGCAATTTAATGTTTAAAGATAATTTCATGCAAATGTTGACCGCGGCTGCGTCTCAGGTAGCCCATCCGCTGAGTCCAATTTTGGCAAACTCTTTCACACATATCGGCCGGTATCTCACGAATGAATGCATGGATGTTGGCTTCCAGTGCGTCAATCGAAGCGGGCTTGTCCCTATAGACATTAGCCTTGACATACCCCCACAAAAAATAATCTAATGGTGTCAAATCGCACGATCTAGGCGGCCAATTGACCGGCCCGAAACGTGAAATTAACTGTTCACCAAACTCGCCTCGCAATTGCGCCATTGTTTCGCGTGCTGTGTGGCATGTGGCACCGTCTTGTTGAAACCACATATCATGCAAGTCAAGAACTTCCATTTCGGGCAAAAAAAAGTTTGTTATCGTCGCTCGGTAGCGTTCACCATTGACAGTAACGCTGCGATTCGCATCATCTTTGAAGAAATATGGCCCAATAATGCCGCCGGCCCATAAACCGCACCAAATAGTGGCTTTTTCGGGATGCATTGGTAGCTGTTGCAATGCTTCTGGCTGATCTTCACTCCAAATGCGGCAATTTTGCTTATTTACGTACCCATTCAACCAAAAATGAGCCTCATCGCTGAACACAATTTTTCGATAAAAAAGCGGATCCTCGGCCAGCCCATTCACCAAAAATTCGGCGTTATGGTAGGTCGGCTGGCTTTAGTTCTTGCACCAGCTGTATCTTAAAAGGCTTTACGCCCAAATCCTTCCGCAAAATTTTCCACGTAGTGCTGTAACAAAGGCCTTACTGCTGGGAACGGCGCCGAATCGACATTTCGCGGTCTTCTGTCACACTAGCTGATACGGCCGCAATATTTTCTTCACTACGCACAGTACGTAAACGTGTTGGTGGATTAATGTCCAACAAAGTAAATTTGGTGCGAAATTTGGTCACAATCTTCCGAATAGACTGCTCAGAAGGTCGAGAATGCCGACCATAAAATGGAAGCAGCGCGCGATGAACATTTCGAACCGAGCACGAATTTTGATAGTAAAATTCAATAATTTGCAAGCGTTGTTCATTTGTAAGACGATCCATGGTTAAATTGCAAACCAAACTGAAGCTGTTTGACAGTGACACAAGGTACTAAACACACGTCAGCTGTCAAAACCAGTGTTGCCAAAACCAAACCAGCTAAAAAATCACCCGTTATAACACTACAATAAAATCCACATATTGTACTGCAGAACTTTTGTGACTTAGTGCACAATTTTCTCAAGTATGATGTTAAAAAAGTCAGATGACATTTTGACATCAAAGGGGTCGGCGAGGTCTTTACCGACCTTGAAGAAATAGCATGAGTTTTCCATAGTAATCCTGCACAGATTGAGGAGTTTGGCCGGGATGCCAAAACTAGAACTTTTGTGACTTAGTATATTGAAAAATGTGAGCTTAAAGATGCTAATGACTGTTTTCCTACAAAAGGCTAACTCAAAAAAAAAAACACAAAAATCCAACTTTTCAAACAAACAATCAAAAACACCTTTAAGGCTCCACGATGACGAACTTCTCCTCATGCAATGCAAAAAAGTTGCTCGCCTTACAATACATAATTAAATGCCAAAAGAAAAGGAAACAACGTAGAAAAAAAAAACTGGTGAAAAGGAAGGCAAAATGCAAATTATGAATACATAATTAGAACCTTAACATTTGCTCGTGAATCTATGTAAGACTGAGGGCCGGGGAATGGCTGCGTACCCCGCGTCGTCGTCGTCGTCATTGTGTCGGTTGGGTTGGGACATTGAAAAGAGTATGAGTGGAGCTTTGGATATAGAATTTAAGCAGCGCATTATCATCATTTGTTAAAATTGGGTCACTTTTTGCTTTCATTGAAAGGGCTTTGCGCGCTCCTTAGATCGCTAAGTACTCTTAAGCTAATTGCACAGAGAAAAATGTACTTTTTTTGCATAATAAAATAAGTAGGTACACAACGTCAGGCGAATAGAGGCAAACAACTATACAATGGGAAACATTGCACGAGCAGCGAATTAAATAGCGTGCGTCTAAATGGACCTTAAAGACCGGCTTATAAATAAAAATACAAATTATAGGTACCTAGACGAGTAAAGAGGGAAAATTGAGTTGTTGTACAATTTGGTTCCCATGGATGGGGAAAACTGCGCGGACTTGAAAGATTGGCATGGTCTAAGGAATGGCCGGTCAAGTTGATGTAAAGTGCTGTGGTGAAAAAGAAGCATTTTTCTCGTACTGTTTGAATTATACTTTGCAGCTGAAAGAAGTCAAATTAGCAAATTAGTTCTGGCAGCACTGGCATGCGGCTACAATTCACGCGCGAACTGTTAACAAAAGGGAACGATTCGTGTATGTCTTTGCATAATTTTGTGCCCTTTGTATTTCTTTCTTAGTTTTTTTCCTCTCTTCGGCCACTCATGTAGATTCTAGTCAAGATATTTCCCGCCTGCCTAAATAAAATGACTCTGATAGCGCTGGGAAAAGCAGAAACCTTAAATACGAAGCACTGTAATTGTAGCTGATGTGATCAAGAGTAGAATGCACCCATCTAATCGCTTGTGCGAATGTAATGTTTATCTGCTGCGTTAATCTACATTCTACATCGTACATCTTGTCAAACGCCAACTGGCCGACACAGGTTCCGTTTCTGCTTGCTTGGTTTTTCAGTTTTGCATCTCGATTAGAATAATTTTGAGAGGATTAGTCCATGAAAGAGCTGCATATGTTTTTCAATAGCTTAACTCAGCCAAAAGATTACGAATGATTACGAAAATATTACGAATGAGTGTCCTGCAAATTTGAGAAACGATTAGAATACAATGCAAATCGGCCTACAAGCTCTTCAAAGTTTAGGCCTACAAACTCTTTGCACGAACTGCCTGTATATCGCGTTAGATCAACTACCTATTGTCTCAGATAGGTGAGGTTGTGAGAATGTGTAATAGCCTGAGCTGCTTTTGATTTGCTATAAATATCCTCAGGCCGTTCTTAGGCACTATAGCCCCTAGCTAACCCCGCCGATTTTTAAGAACGATGGGTGGCATCAGAAGGTTCAAAAGCTCTGCTGACCATATCAAGTCCGCGATCGCATAGGCCGGTGTTGAATGGATATGTACGTAGATAAGGGTCCGGAGATAAAGGTCTACGAAAACGACGGTTATTCCAGTATAGTGGAGAAATTGGTTACTCAGCCACAGGAAAAGCTTCTTAAGTGTCCGGAACTAGTGGTTAGCAACCAACTGTCGGAGGATCTGTATAGTGTGTTTCAAAAAAAAATCTTTTAATGAACTCAATAATTTAATCGCGGTAAAACCTTGGATCCAATAACCGAGACTGCTGTCAAATCCGAATTATCCCTATGCACTGGGTTCCAGGCCACAGGGATATTCCAGGCAACTGTAGACGTAGAGCCGTCAAGTAAGCCAGAAAAGGTGCTAATGCATAAGGCTCCTGATAATCTCCACCCGCCTAAAACTCCGCCTTTTAATCAAAGTAATCACTTTTCTTAAAGCCACGCCCACAAAAGTGGGCGGAGACATATATGTACTATGTATACAATGCGGAAAATGATAGCATTTATAATATAATATTTACTATAGATAGATAGATAGATACATTCTTTATTAACTTCATAGTTTGTTTGTACAATTTTATAAAGTAAAGAATACGAGCTTGGCAAATTGCCGTCTGCCGATTAATTAAATATTTACTATATTTAACCGTAATTTTAAGGTAAAATTCCTTTACAAGTGGGCATAGTCAATGTAAGCGCAAAGTTTTTCTCTTGTTTTAAAGACAATTACAAAGCAGTGCTACAGACCAACGATCAGTATGCTACAGAGTGAAAAAGACGTCATGTCATGTCATGCGTGGTCCAACCGCCCCTAATTACAAACTATCAATTCTAACACAGATTACAAGTTGCGCTTAAATGTATGTAAAAATGTAATTTTTTTGTTCAAATTTAACATTTTTGAAAAATCAACCCCTAAAAGGGGGCGTGGCTAAAAACTTCGTTTAATTAAAATCTGGAATGAAGTCTCGTTTACCTTACCTGCTAATTTTTTTGTTCTTTGCTACATTAGTCTTAAGTCGAGTCGAAATTACGTTTTTCTGAAAAATCCCCATGTCGGCCTAAAATGGGGGCGTGACCAAAATCTTGTTTAAACGAAATGTATAACTAAGTGTTCTTTACATAATATACAGAGTCAAAATTTTTCGATTTGCAACAAAAATATTGAATAAAATGCATTTGAAGAATTACCCTTTAAATCGATGCCACACCTCATAGGGCTGGTAGAGCGATTAAATTTTTATTTGGTACCCCAATAAACTGGTGATAATAAATACCAAATTTCAGACTTTTAACACGTCTTAAAGTTTCGAAAGCTCTGGAGGTAGTAGTTGTACAATTGCACCAATTGTGGTCGTGTCTGCGGCCAAATTTCAAAAAAATTTACACTTGTACAGCGAACAGCGAACTTATGGTCCAAATTTCACCTTCCTAGGTTAATGTTTAAGGCCTAGAAACGTGTGATATACAGGCAGACCGACGACGGCCGGACATGGCTTATTCGATTAAAAATTCGGTCTCGATCATATGCCCCTAAGGTCTTTGGGGTCTACCACTATTATATTATGCCGGCCGGACATGGCTTTTGTATTCAGAATTCGGTCTTGATCATATGCCCCTAAGGTCTTGGAGGTCTACCACTATTATATCACCGTGTTACAAACTATGTGACACGCCGTACTGTCCTGTAGTGGGTTTGTCTATGGCTGGATCTCAATATTTTTTTAACTTGATCTTGAGAGCAGGACTTCCGCCAGACTACTAAATTTCAACTATAGCTCATAATTTTAGACCTAAAAGTTGTTCACATACGGACGGACGGGCATGGCTTTACCGATGCTTCTGTCGGTCTCTATTTCACTACGTTACAAACTAAAAATAATAGCCCTGGGTAAGGTATAACTTGTATGTAAAGAAATTAACACACCAGCATACATTGTTGAGAAGTTGGCCCTGGTTCACCTCGAGCTGTTGCGCCACTTTATTTATTTATAAGGTATAACAAAAAGACTTATTTACTTTTGCCTCATGGGTGACTGTCTGTAAAGAGACATGTGAGAAGACTTGGTGCTTCCTTCAACGATATTTGCAGAAGTTGCAAGGACTTAATGAAGTTGGAAGATTAAATGCAGATACTTATTTTAAGATATTTTATCTTGTAGTGTCAATGTTATACTAAATGAAATGAAAGACAAATAAAAGGACGAGAAATATATAAAACCTTGGTTCATTATAATTCGTTGTAGTCGGCGCGTAAGATTTGTCTGATCCAAAGTTCGGATAATTTCATTATAATGTGTTCATTATAATGTGTATTTCTTTAGCTCTATAGACCTTATAGAGCTAGACTCATACTACCTTACCCATTTGTCTAGGCTCTATAGGTGAGCACTTCTTTGAAGGTCTAAACGACCCAGTCAGACTCGACTTAAAGAAAATAATAAGTTTTATCTTGTGGTCAAATTGGTTAATAGCCTAAATGGCAATCACACACCTCGCAGGTATGTGTGATTACTCCCGCCCTTATCCCTGTCCCAATCGAGAATTCATTGTAGATCACCTACTTATATCTCAAGTCTCATTTGTTTGGATTTACATGAAATCTGGTTGCTCTGTATTGGCGTCTCTTTAAAAAAATTTCATCACTGGCCCCTATTTTGTTCATATTGGGTTACACCGAAAGCCCCTGCTCTCAACCTCAATACCTCTTTCGGGCATGTCTCTACAAAATCTCTTTCGGAACACGGAGACAGGTTGTCTCATCCTTTACGCCCAAACGGGAAGTCATTGTTAATGTACCCGGTGGGTGGAATCCCAGTGGTATCACGGTGGAAAAAATTCACAGCTCACCTCAATGTGTGTGCATGTGCAGTTATTTGTGTTACTTCATGAATTTCATGCTTTACAGATACCGTAATAGAGGCTTTTACGGCAACTGAAGAAAGGGCGCAAGGTGGCAGCAAGGTGGCCTTATTGTCAGGGGAGACATAACACTGCTCCATCGAAAGTCCTAGTTAAGGAGTTCATTTACCTTGAAGCTTAGAAAACACTTCTATTTCAAACAAACACCAACTCATAAGGCCCTTTGAAAGAAAGTCCAAAATTATTTTGGTTATACGAAATTCTGATCTTTCCAATCCTAGTTTTAGAGGCCTCTAAACTGAAATCTCATTTCAGAATCCTTTCAAAGTAAATTTTGCCGTCAGCTATTTTTTTATTCATGCAAGAAGGTGCATGAAGGAAGAGTCATAACGGAGAAATATAGGATCTCAAGCGAGTGGAAAATACGGGCACACGGGCGCGGACATCAGCATTCCAGCTAAACGAGCCTTCTATTCATATCCGCTATTGGTTCCAGAAAGCAGGGAAGACCATGCCTCTGGATAAGATAATTTTGGATCTCTCCAGCTGAGATTAGATACGCAAATGATGAAAGAGAACAGTGGCTCTGGGTCAGAGCTTCCATATTTCACTGGTTTCAATTAAGTTACCGCCTTTCAACGACTGTTTATTTTTCTTCCTGAATGTAAAATAATTTCAACGACTGTTTATTTTTCTTCCTGAGTGTGAAAAAATTTTCAAAAAATTTGCCTATTCCGTTCTCTTTAAGCTAACAGCTTCAAGGAGCTACATACATATATCTATAGGAATTTCGTGTAAAATTCTTAAACGCATTGATGTCCTTCATAGCTTCCCTCTCTTCCCGCTGTGCTTATATAAAATGTAGCTTAATACTTAATTCAATCGGTGTCATTTGTTTTTCCACTCATACTTCTATTATTTTTCTTGTCATGTCCTTGCGTGTCCCATTTATATACCACAACATGGTTTTTTTTTCACATAACTCAACATCACTTCAGTAATCGATTTTTATCAACAAATGACTTCACATTTCTGTAACGCGCCTATTATACATCAAAGCCCATAGTGTAGCTTTCCACTTGCAAGGACCACAAAATCATCATCACCGATGATTAATGATGCAGCAACACTTGCTTTCATGTCATGCTATTAATAATACATCCAACCATCCACAATTAGCCTAATGGAAAAGTGAAACCATAATTTTATTCCAACAGTTTTCTGTAACGTTTCTGGCATCCATAACATTGCATAACCCAAACAAAATGCGAACACAAAACGTGCTCTTATAGGTTGGCTCTGTAAGAGCACGGAAAAAAAGAAGCGAAAAAGGAAAAACTTGTTACATGAATTGAGAATCTCGTTTGTGGTGCTGAGCTTGGTTCAAGTTACCCGACCTGTTGTAAGGTTCATTCAACTTGTCGACGACTTGAAGCACACTCCGGTGAGCGGACAGGAAGCAACTCAGCGTCCATTCAAGGAGTTGCAGATTGCGATGAAAGGCTTTCCTTTCTGGTTACAACATAAAGCGCTGCCTATATGACCCTGACTTTGAATCTAAGTCAGTTGCAGATGATAAAATTTCGTCCCGCCCATGGGAAGTATATCTTTTTCAATAGGTTTTAACGTATGTAAATTTGTATAAAAAGATAGTATCTAGGGGAACCAGTTCTGTTTTTTCTTCTGTTTATATCTTATTTGTCCGTAGTCATATTATGAAGTTTTTATTGTAGTATAACGAATGGCGCTTAGACGTATTCAGGTTTCCGTCTGCTCAAATATAGGACTGGGATTCGGAGCCCCAACATGACCTGTGATCGCTTACTTTACGACTTTCACTGGGTTTCGCTGGGACATTGATCTTTATTTTTCCTAGCTGAATACGAACAATGAGACCCTAAATACCCGATTGAAGTTTATGGAATTAACTTCCTCCAGTTCCCATAGCAAAAGCAGGTTTTTTTCATCCATACACTCATAGATATATCTACATTTACTTGATTTGTACCTAGGCACTTTAGCTTTTCTTTGGTTGGGGTTTCATTTACAACTGAAGATAGAAGTGTATCTTTACCTTTTTAATGGAGCTTCTTGTTTTCTTTGGATATTTGCTTCCAGCTATGGCTATGTCTATGTAAGTCTGTACCACAAAGCTGACCACAAACGCTGATAGGAGTGTGGAAAAATCAAAGAAGGCATGTCATGTCATGGATAATGACGATTACCGTTAAGGATGGCATTGTTCCTTAATAACATTGACTTTGTGTTCGGAGAGATGTTTGTTATTGTGGAGTTGATTTGAAAGCGAACACAGACGGTCTTATTTGATGACTTAACGATGACAATTTAATGAGGTTGAGCAAACAAATCGGAGTACCTATTATTATTAATTTATCAAACTCTCAGCTCAGACGTGTATGGATGGAGAGTGCTTGTCAAGGCAGGGAGGGTGTGTCAAGGTAAAATCCAATGCCTTTGATGTTTGGTGTGGGAGTTAATACCTTTCATGACGTATTTTACATAAATACGATGTGTTTCAAGGTTTTTCGGTAGGAATAGGTGGGCACATATTAACATATTCTAGAAAATGCGTATTTCAGTCTGTGCCCTTAGATGTAAAACAGGCGGGGGCACCATCAAGGTACATTAATCACGTTGTTATTGGTTCTACAAAAGCCAACCGCGCTAAAACCGTTTTTGCATAAATTAAGTCACATAAAAAAAAAAACTATATAATTTACTTCAAGACCTTACTGCTAACCGGAAGGTAACGACAAAGAAAAGTAACACTGAGCTTCTCTTTGAACCTGCAAAAAACCCATTACTACACGCAATTCACTTCCCCGCGACGCATCAACTGCTCCAGGTAAAAGCTTCCTTCGTATATCCTTCCGACTTTATCACCATTTCGTGTGAAAATAGTTTTCCTTGGAGTTTTTGTCGCAGCATAACGCAATTTGTATTTTAATGTGGATACCACATGTGGCAGACATGGTGTTGTATTTAATTAATGTTCCGCAGAGTTTTTAGGTTTTTGCTGCATGTCGCAAGGATAAGGCTCAGTCGTTGCTCCTGTTTTCCCTCCTTCTACAAATAAAGCCAAAAAAACTACCGCAAACTTCTCTTTGCACAAGCAGCGAATGGGGAGAATTTGCAACCTGCACTTTTGTGTGCAACAACCATGGTGACACATGCTACATGTTTGGTCAGTTTGTAAACCTTCGGAGAATAAATAAAACTGTAAGAAAATAACACAACAACAGTTGATAATGTTCTTTATATGTATGCAATGGTTTTACAGCTTCCGTTTCAGTGTTTTCTCTGACTCTTTCATCTGAATAAAAAGCCATGAAATACATAATTATGACAATAAAATTACTTATAATAATCCCTTGGCTTAAGTTGGCTCCTTATGGTCATCCTACTATACCTGACCCTAGCTTGCGACTAGGTTTACCTGAATGCCTTCCACAAAAATGTGGACCTGATTATAAGAGCACAATAACGAATTGTGTGTCGGTAATATCCATCAATCTTTTGGGTTTATATTTTTGTCAATAAGACCGCAAGTTTTTGAATCTATATTCAACCTGCTTGGTGGACGGCCAATACGTTCTTCCACTTGACCCAAATGCAGAGGGGTTGGAGATCCAATTTTAAGGCCATCAGATATGCTGAACCTGATGGCCTACCATCTGATCTATTCGGAATAATGCAAGAAAAATAGGAAGTCAATATGCACCAAATAATTTTAAGAGTTTGGTGAAATAAGTGCCTCCCGGTTGAAAAGAATATCAATATGATTTGCCTATAAGTTCTTTCATCTAACCTTGATAATAACTTTTTGAAGTAGCGGGAGATAAAAGGTATAGTTAGATCGAAACCCAAATAAGAGTAGCCTCGGCTTCATCAAGGTGATTTACAAAAAAAGTAACAGTTTGACCATCACCATCTGGCATCTGGAAAGTTTTGTCTAGGCCACAAACCTCAGCCAATTTGACTTGAGATTTCAACGAAAATGGCGAGGTATTGTGTGTGTGCCATATAATGAGTATGCACTACTCCTTGGAAGCGCTGTCGCTAGACGATTTCTCCTTTTGCTAGACGACTTAAGTCTCATTTTACTGCGAAAAGTTCGGGGTGAGTTTCAGAAATGTGCTCATTCAAATTAAAAATGCGGCTTATCCGAAATTTTTAGTAAAACGTTATCAAACAACCGCGAAAGCCTTAAAGTTATATGACTTAAGTCTTCTTTAAAGTATTTACAAATGACAAATGACGAACTAGTTGGGAAAACCTTTAGATCAAAACTTTAATTATTTCAATCTCAAATACTGACATTGCCACAAAGCAGTATTGCTGCCGGACGCATATTTTCGAAATTATTACTTATGAATGATAATAAGCAGCCTTAGTCCTTGGAATGTGGACAGACGATTGCTTGTCGGTTGACTGAAAGTTGTATCCTTTGCTAGTACATACCTATCTTATGGACGACGGGAGACCTCTTTGAATGTGTCAAATTGAACTACTTCTTCTCTCTTAGTTCATGGAAACCCTGATTTATCAGTAACATCTTGCGAACCGTTTTATTAAAGTAATTTTGGATGGTTTTAACTTTGCAAAAACGTTGGGGTACCCCAGGGCTCCGATTTTATTTCCGACTCTATTTCTTATTTTCATAAACGATCTCTTGTCTGCTACTGGTTATCCAACCCATGGATTTTCACATTCCTTATCAGTTCTTCGCTTCTGTTCTTCGGGCATAGAACTGGAACGGCAGGGTATGTCAAACTCATTGAGAGTGAAGTTAACAGAGTGAAGTTATTTCCTTAAGAACGCACTGATTACGGAACTCAATACATTCATTGAGTTTGAACTCAATACATTCATTGAGTTTGAACTCAATAATTAAGACTCTTGTCAGGGCAGGTGCGACATAAAACTACACTGGACCTTCTCTACTGGTGATAGAAATAGGAAAAATTTTACTTGCCTGTCGCTGTTCGACAATCGATTTTTTCTACAAACATTTTGTTCCAGCATAATATCTTATTTATAGCTCCAGCCCTTACAGCCTAGATATTGAACTGTAATACTCGCCAATGATCGAATGCAGTTCAGTTTACCCTTGAGACCACTTCCGGGCGTTTACTAAAGTTCAGAGGCTCTTTCGAAAGTCATACATCGCGAATATGAAATGTCCTGCCACAGTCAGCCCTTCCTACTCATTATAGCCTGCCACCAATATTTAAAACAAGATGTCATTGGCTTCTTCCTTTCTTTCCTTCTTTTCTTAGTCTTCTAATCAAAGTGAATTGGCGTAGAAAACTCCGCCATCTTATGTGGCCGCAAAGCTGAAAGGAAGGCTCTACACCGTAGTTGTGCGTCCGGCGCTTACATATGGTTCACAATGTTGGACAGCGTATAAGAAATATTAGAGCAAATTAGCGGCAGCTGCGATGAAGATGCTTCGCATGACAGCAGGAGTAACAATGTGAGATAGAATAAGAAGTACGAAGATCCAAAGAAGCCTCCATGTAAAAGAACCTTTCTCCAGTTGGTATTGCCACGTTCAAAAGAGAGATCCTTCGGACCTCGTCAAAAAGGCAATTTCAATCAGCATTCCAGCGCAATCGCGAAGGAGAGGAAGGCCTAAACATTCGTGGACCACACAAATGTAACGACAGCAGCATTTATTTGGCCTCAGTGACGAAGAGATCCAAAACCAGTCAGTATATTCTGAGGTCAAATCGGCGTACCCCACACGCGGACCATTAGGAATGCAGTAGAGTTCGAGTGTTATGATCCATCACTTCAGATCATAACCTTGTGTCTTAATGAAAAAGAAGAAAAGAAGAAGTTTGATCCCTTGTTTGCGACCGCATTATAAATGCCTGACATGACTTGAGAAGAAAAAACTTAGGAGAATACTTCTTCGAAATTCTAAACGATCAAGCCAAAGCTGACTTAAAGATAGAATCTCTGATTGGACTTTGTATGGGTTCCCAACAAATGTTTTTGGCCCCACTTTTCTTCCCTATACCGGACCACTGATATAAATATATACTGCTCTGATACAAATATATACTTCTTAAGCAACAAACAATGCTCTTAGGCTAGGTTAGGTTGATGGATGTCCTTGTGGCAATAGGCACGGCTCAATTAGACCAGCAGTTGGGTCCATTGTGTCCACTTGGGGAACCTTCTTAACACCTGGAATGAAAACAGAAATACACCGCTGTTAGACGTTCAGAGTGCCGCCCTTTAGGACCCATCCGGATTTGAAAACAAATCTTAAGAGGTCCTTTACATCTGCTCGTTGAAAAAGTTACTGCCAATGGTACTACTCCATGATGTTGTTTAGGACTGGGCATTCGCAAAGCAGGTGGCGAACAGATTCAATTTCTTCAATGTCCCTGCAGCTTCTGCAGTAATCCTTATGCAGTATGCCACGCCGCTCAGCGTATAGACCCAGCGTGTAGACTCCGATATCCCTGCGGGCTTATCCGATCATAAATAGTCATCTCTTTTTATTTACCATTGGCCATAGCTCTTTTGTGTGTTCTCACGTATCAAGTTCGATCCAACGTATAGGTTATAGCTCTACTCAAGGATTCTGTTCCTATTCTGCGTGCTATCGAACTCAGCGGAAATCTTACAGATTTGAGGGCTAGAGATGCATACATCCCTGACCCATATCTCGCAAGCTTGGCCACTTCTTCACTTCCCGGGATATCGGTGTGACGTGGCACCCAACATAGAGTTACAGTATTGCCAAGTGATAACTCGTCCAGAATTTTCCTGCATAATTTCAAAGCCCTTGACTTCACTACATCGGATTCCATGGCTTTAATTGCCACTTGGCTGTCAGAGTATATGGTGATGGTCTTATTTACTGGCCTGTGTTTCTTCAGCTCAAGGGCAGCTTGGATTATGGCTGCCAGCTCCACCTGAATAATGCTGCTGTCGTCATTGATCCGAAAAGACTTTCTTAGTCCCAGAGCTTCACAGAAGATGCCCGCGTGCCCCGGTCCCGACGTCGATCTCGTCATCTCCTGTGATGGTCTTTTCTTCCCATTCACTTTCAGGTATTCTGGTAGTGAACCTCCTGTTGAAAGCGAATGTCGAAGAAGGTAATCCGAGACTAGGGTATCTATGGAGGCAACCCATTGAGTTTCGACAGAGGCGTGTCCATAAGATCTTGAGGACCACAGTCCGGGTTCCCTTGGGCGAACAGCTGTTTTAGCTGACCTGCTGCTGCAGTAAATGTCCAAGCCAATCAATAATTTTCGTCCAATCGATAAATCGTCACGTACACGAGAAATGGACCTCATACGCTCTAAGTATGTCTTTCCTCCGCGGGGTCAGCAACCTTACCTAGGTGCAAGATGCTACGCCTGCTGAAACCTTGACTTCCAAGGGGGTTTCTAAGACTTTCTACGATGATCATTCTAGCTTCTTCTAGTTTAATCTTCATCGCACGTCGCTATATCCTCTCGAGAAGCAACTCTGGTAACACTCTGATAATATACCCCTGCCATGAAGACTGACTTCTTGATAAAAATAATTTTAACCCTTATATAGGTGTCTTGACCAGTTGTAATTTATGATTTGTTGCTATAATGACAACAAATCAAAAGAATTTTATTCTGTCATGTTGACTTTTATCTATTCTACTCCAGGCGGACAATATACACTTGATGTCCCACGGGTAAATATCGGGAGGACTAACGCGACGTTGCCAGCAATTTGACAAAGTAAACTCGTGCCAATTTGTGTAGCTTAAGCGACCAAATATCTTCCTTTCTGACTAAATTCTTCAAAAGCCAGGAATTAAAGTTGAAGCAAACTAAATAAAAAGTGAATTTTTAGTGACTGGTCACTGAAAGAAATAATAAAAAGAATTATTTTAAACCCTCACTCTTGTAAGGTTTTGCTGTAAAAAAAAACCTCTCCGGGGTAATGCTTACAAGTAGTAACAACAAAAATTTACTTATGTTCATTAGATTTTCTATTCCTTATTTTGATCACTCCTAAAATGAAACCACCAAAATGGTAATTTTCAGTGAACTTAATTAATCTGGGGCTAATCTCGACTTAACTCAACAAATTTGGTGACCTAATCTCGGATTGAATGATATGATGATTGAAGTATGAACTTCTTTGAATGTTTTTTCTGTGTGGAATGGCAGTGGACTTGTTTTGACGTTTTTTGAATGAAAAATGAAATCTGAGAACAGTTCGAACTTGTTTTCCTGTGTTTCACAATGTGAAGTGAGAGTTGGGAGAGTCAATAATTTCTAAAGTCGCAGATTTTGGCAACTTTGTTGACGGACTTACTCTGCACCGAAAAACTGCTCGCTGTGTTAGCTCCAGATTTATTATGTTTCGGGATTAACAGATCTTGGTTTAAGCTGGGCTTATACCAGCAATGAAAAGCTGGTCCTTAAACGATTGAGATTTTATTACAATTTATTTAAAACATATTTAAGAAATCTTGCAAAGAAGATTGATCCGATATAATTTTTAACTTAATATTTAGTGTTATGCAAAACACAGAACGGAGTGACACATTTTTAAGAAACATAAAAAATCGATGCTTTTCTGGCTACTTATGCCCGATATTAAGAAATAAAAAGGATTACAGAATCAATTGATTAAACAACGCAATAATAAAAAAATATATCCAAATCAAATTGAATATTTTGTTTTCCCAGAACTTTTGCGAATAATTAATTATTGAAATAAATCACCAATTAAATTCACTTCCTCGATTAAATTAACTCGCCACCAAGGGATCACAAAAAAAGGCAAACTGCCACATTTGTCGCCATTCAAATGCCATTCAGACCCTTCTAAAAGTCAATTAATTTATTCAAAATTAATATGATGAATTGGCGGCGTTGGCAGTATAATAATAATAAGCGTATCTTGTTAACGATTCACACCAAAATAGAATTTCATAATTAATAAATCATTAAATCCTAGTTACTCTTACACGAAGCATTGAAATAATTTTAATAAAATTAGCGTATCTATAAATGAATTCACAAATAGACCGGAATTAAATACCACACAAAAAATACATTGCTGACCATAGAGACACAGTTGATTGCATTAATTTTCGATTTATGCTTAATTGAAAAAATATTTTTATTTATTGATTAACTTAATTTGGGATCATTAAATTTGGAATTAGCTGAAGTGTTTATGCCGCAAAAGCTGAAGTGTTTATGCCACACTGTATACGAACAATTATTTGTCATATGGACATTAATTTTTTATACTCCTCAAAAGTACTGAAAAAGGCCCTTAATTCAACTTTGCTTATCTCGTGTATGAGTACTGAGCCCTTAAATTAACTTTGCTTATCTCATGCACCCAGGGGAAACTATCATTCCATGGTTGAGTAACGTCTACAAGTCCTGCCTAAGGCTGTGCTATATTCCCAAAGCTTGGAGAGAAGTCCGAGTGATATTCATCCCCAAGGCAGGGAAGGCAAACCACACTACGGCAAAGGACTATCGACCCATAAGCCTGGCTTCATTTATGCTCAAGGCGTTGGAGCGGCTTATTGACGTGTATGTGAGAGAGCTGATTGGTGCATGCGTACATGAGAAGCAGATCGGTTGACACTGCACTACATAGAGTAGTAACAGTAGTAGAAAAATCCTTGAAACACAAGAAGTACACTTTGGGTGCCTTTCTAGACATAGAGGGGGCGGTTAATAACATTGAGGCAGACGCGATACTGCGCAGCTTGAGAAACGCCCACCTAGGTAGCAGTCTATGCGGCTGGATCGGGCTCATGTTAAGCACACGAAAGAGAAACTGCTACCTAGGCGAAGTATGCAGCAGACAAAACGTCAGCAGAGTAATACCGCAGGGAGGTGTCCTATTTCCGCTCATATGGACCCTGGTAATGGACGAATTGCTAAGAACCCTGGAGAGGGAAGGCTTCATTGGAGGCGCATAAGCAGACGATGTAGCAATCCTGATTACAGGTAAACTCCCATCAAACCTCAGTGACCGACTCAGCTACGCACTCCGCATTGTTGGAAAATGGGTTGAGGATCGAGGACTGGGAATAAACCCCTCTAAGACGGAAGTTGTGTTGTTTACCAGGAAAAGGGTAGTTCCACCCTTCAGCAACCCAAGAATGGGGGGAGTGGAGTTACTCTTATCCAAATCGGTAAGATACCTGGGCATCATATTAGACTCCAAACTCAGCTGGAGGGATAATATAGAGGATCGTGTGGGGGGCATGTAGGGACTGCAACCAAACATGGAACACTGGAGCGGGCATAAGTGGCATTATACGCCTGCCGCACAACGTTCGGAAGCATCTGGGGACTGCAACCAAACATGGTACACTGGATGTATATAGGGGTTGTGAGACCCATCTTAACTTACGGTGCAGTTGTATGGTGGAAGGCTACGGAAAGAAGGTGTCATCTCTCTAACCTCACCAAAGTTCAAAAGGCAGCCTGCAAGGGTATGACAGGGTCCCTAAGGACCACACCCACAGCGCACTGGAGGTACTACTCAACCCCACCCCCTTGGACATAAACTGCAGCAGCAAGGCAGCTAAAACACCTGTTCGCCTAAGGGAATCCGGACTGTGGTCCTCAAGATCTTATGGACACGCCTCTGTGGAAACTCAATGGGCTACTTCCACAGATAATCCAGTCACGGATTACCTCCCTATGACATTCTTCTTTAACAGGAGATTCGCTACCAGAATACATAAAAGAGGTGAAATGGAAGATAAGACCATTACAGGAGATGACGAGATCGCCGTGCTGTCGGTTTTAAGATGGACGTCGGAACCGGTGCGGGCATCTTCTGTAGAGCTCTGGGACTATGTAAATCTTTTCGGATTAATGACGACTGCAGCATTTTTCAGGCGGAGCTGGCAGCCATGAGGCTTGAGGTCCTCAGCCAACTTCGCGTGCGAAACTGGAGACGGCTAGCTACAGACAGAGCTGGCTGGCGAAGCTTGTTGGCTGAGTCCCAGGTCCACCCCGGACTGTAGCGCCACCTTAAGTAAGTAAGTAAGTAAGTAAGCTGGCAGCCATAATCTAAGCTGCCTCCGAGCTGAAGAAACACAGCCCCGCAAACAAGACCATCACCATATACTCTGATAGCCAAGCGGCAATTAAAGCCTTGGAATCAGGCGTAGTGAAGTCAAGGGCTGTGAAAATATGCAGGGAAATTCCGGACAATTTATCACTTGACAACACTGTAACTGTGTGGTGGGTGCCAGGTCACACCGATATATCGGGAAACGAAGAAGCGGACAAGCTTGCGAGATATGGGTCTGGGATGAATGCATCGCTCTAGCCCTCAAATCTATAAGAGTCCCGCTGAGTTCAATAGCACGTAGGATAGAAACTGAATCCTTGAGTACGTTGGACAGAACTTGATACGTGCAGACACACAAGGGAGCTATGGCTAGCGGTAAGCAAAAAGAGATCACTATTTTTGGTCGGATTAGCCCGCAGGAATATCCGAGTACTTACGGGAATCCTCACGGGGCACTGCGCTGTGGGTAGGCATACCGCATAACGATTACTGCAGAAGCTGCAGGCACGTTGAAGAAATTGAATCTGTTCGTCTACTACTTTGCGAATGCCCAGCCCTAAACAGCATCAGGCGTAGTACCCTCGGCAGTACCTTCTTCAACGAGCTCGAAGATCTAAATAATGTAGATCTAAAGGACCCCTTTCTTAATACCTGGAACGATAACAGAAATAACAGCAGTCTATTTCTGTTTTCGTTCCAGGTATTAAGAAGGTTCCCAATGGATACAATCGACCCAACTGCTGGTCTGAGTGAAGCCGTGACTATTGTCGAAAGGGCATCCATCTACCTAACCTAACCTAACCTATCTCATGCAACTATGACACTATCTATTTTTTTTCTTTTTCTTGGAAAATGAGTAAAATTTTGAATAGTGATAATTTAAAAACGCCCCATAGATTTTTTCTCGAAATTCGTCAACCTAAGTGTATATATGTAACAAAAAATAAATTTCCTCATTTTAGTCTCTCTCATAAAATGTGGTGTTAGATATCTGGTGAAGACACATAAAAAAGCTAATATCAATTCATTTCTAAAAGACTCTCAGGCATCAGCTTTTCCAATTTAACGCATTTATGACTAATTCTCTTTCTTTATACACATGACTTGGCAAGATGAACGCGTCGAAATTTTTTATTCTTCTTCCCACAAAAACGAATAAGGTAGGTAGTTCTAAGAACGCAAAATATTAAGATTAAGGACTTAAAAATCCTAGCACGATATAGCTCCCAAAATTTGCATTGCAAAGAGCTAGGCTTCTCGGTTAATTCAAGTTGTTTGTCCAGAATTCGCCTTGAAAAAAAAAAACGCCGTATTTGTTTGGGTTTTTCACGTTTCGCCCGTTGGGGTGAATAAAAATTAAACATAAAAAAAAATTATTAAGGATTCGCCTCGTGCTCATGGACCAAGGCGTTATAGGACGTTTGCCCAACAGATGTGACCTGAATAATTAACAAAACTGACCCATATACCAGTTTGGTTGTTTTGTCTCCCATTCCGCCCCTGCCTGGAATCAAAAAAAAAGTTATGAGAGTCAAGCCAAAGCGCTGTTGTTTTGCTCGCCGAGAGGGTTGATTTCCTTCTGGGTTTACCGAATCATAAGAAGCCCTCTTTCGGGTTGTATCTTTTGCTGTTTCGGTCGGAATGTGTTTTGCTCGTTCTTTCCTGTTTTGCCGTTTTGTCGATATCAATTCCCCAAAATCAAATATTCCATTAAGGCCTAATTCAAGTTGAATTTTGTTTTGGTTGAGTGAGGCCATGATTGGGTGGGGTGGCACTGCGATGCTAGGTTTGATTGGGAAAGTTTGTCCCCGACGAGTAGCTATAGGTAGCCTGTAGCTGTGCACAATGCCTCGTTCAGTAAAAGAGTAATAGGTATATACATCTACATATACGTATGTATGTAATTGATTTTTACCCGAGGATTACTACACTTGTTTCTGGTTCAATGGTATTTCGTATTTTCGGTTCGTTCGTTTGCGGGTGTCTACTGATTTTCTCAGGGGCCACACTGAGAACGACAGCAATAGACAATTAGACATGGCTTTAGGCCAGGGATGCTTCCCCAGAGAGTTAGGGGCTGGGTGCCCGGCTACGGGATGTACAGAATTAAGTGTATTGTAATTGTTATGGGCTGGACATGGATCGAATTGGACCTCTGTTCTAACAAGTATTGGCATTTTAATGGGTTTTAGGAAAATTATGTACTTTAAGTTGTTTTGTTTTGTCGTTTGGATGTTCGTTCTGCTCCTTTATTGTTGTTTTATACTTTTTTTTTGAAACTTACTCCGGATGTTTTTGTATCAAGGGTGATTTCAAATCGGGGGACAGTTTGCTAAATTTGCATTTTAAACGAATTGACGAGGGAGAGTTTTAAGAGAGTTTGTATTTGATTGCCAGGTGCCTAGTGGAACGCGTTGTTAGGAAGGATATGCTTAATATAAGGCCAAAGCGATATCGAAAAATATACATAGACATTGGAAAGAGGTCTTTTTAGAAGAGAAATGTGTGTTTCAGAACGATTAGTGCCTATTTGGGGAAACCTTTCTACTCAAACACGATAATTGTAGAAAATTTATTAGAATTACATGGAGGGATAAACATCCTGAAGACCCTTCTAATTTGCTTTTTTAACTAGATTTTTAACTTTTATGACAAAGTTTTTCATTGCTAGTCACAAATCCGTCTCTAAGATCTTTACTTTGTCATCGAAGCGCCAGAAAGGGTTTTAATTAAATATTTTATGCATCCATCCACCGACGTTCACCATCTAGTATTGGAAATCACATATACATACCTAAACAAATGAATCTAAACGAGAGATATTTCACTGATTTCTCCTCAAACTCGTGCGATTGTCAGTTTCATTGTACCTTCGTGCCATAACACGATTCCAATCTCCAATCGAAATAACCGAAATATGAAAATTTAAATTTTAAAACGATATGAACCCAATTATAGGTATACCTTTCCGCACTCCTCAGAAAGAAAAAAGTTTTCCAATTAACTAAAAGCTCCGTCTACTGCTTCATTAGTTCGAAATTGCATCTATGTATGTGGTTAATCCAATTCAAGGATTCGAACGACAACAACTCCCCCGCTTTCGCTTAATTCAACCCCATCGGATCACGTACCCGCATTTCGTGTTACATTTTAATTTCTCCGATAGAAATCCAAATTAGGATTCGAGGTGGTGATTCCAAGAAAATGTTACCCAACTTCCCGACTTCAGATAGACTATACAGAATGAAAAAAAAACATGGTTGCCACATGGCACTCACCTGATTAACACCGTTCCGCTGCACACGCTCCCGTTCGCCGAGATGATCTTAATCCCTGTCTAATGATGTCTGCCTGGCTTAGGGGTGGTATAGAGTAGGCAATAGACTCGTGGTAACTAGAGTATGGTCTGAATTCCTGGGTATAGTTTCTTCTTCATGTAATATTGTGCTTAATCCAATTTTTACCCTTCCTTTTGCCACTGGTTCCACAACGGAGCAATATTTAATTTAGAGCAAAGATGGCTTAGAGAACAGCAGTATAAAGTATTATGGTGGAAAGTTTTCCGCAGACTCATTCGTGGTCTTAATTGGAGATTTAACTTCGTTTTTTTTTTGTTAACTGGGACGTAGGATTTTTATAACTTTTCTGATTTTATGAAGCCTTATTCTAATATTCAAATAAAAAATATCGCGGATTATTTCTGCATTGACTGGCAAACGTGAGATCGTGTTTTTTCTTCCGATATGGAGTCTAGGTTTTTTTCGCACGGCCGTGAGTATTCTGAAAAGAAAGGGATTTTCAGTGGTAGGTATACGTGATATAATGTATTAATAAATTTAAAAATACGGTGTACATGTCTGATATGGTTAACCTAAATTAAAGCGCCTAAGTGAACTAGAATGCTGTTTCCGATTATGTATGATGTTTGTTTTTTAGCAAAAATTATAACTGGGGCAAAAGCAGAGGGAAAATATATGCATATCCTTAATCTGTACTCTTATTGTCCTCATTATGGCGGATTTTTGCACTCTTTAAAAAACACATTTGTAGGAACTTTTTTTGGACGATTTTAAAAATTTTACTGATTTTAATCTATCTTATCAAATCCGCTTGGCTATGGAACCCACTTCGAACGAAAAACAGTTGAGACACCATATCCGCTGCATCAATCAAAACACCTAAATCTAACGATGGCAATACGCCCAATTCACGCCCGAAACACTCCTAATGGCTTTACTCCCCATTTAAGCGGTGCTGGAATCATTCGACAGAAAGGAGAGCAGGAAGAGGAAAAAAAAACTAGTCAAAATTTTGTCAATAAGAAACAAAAATTTGTCAAGGTTTTGTTTCTATGCACCAAAATATGAGCTCCTACGTCCACACCAACATTTGAGTCCCTATACGCCTTTCTCTGCCTTACCCGATCCAGTTCCAGACATTAAAATGCATAAAAAGTGCTTCCCATTTCCCAATTGTGAAAAGATTAAATACCTGGAATCTATGATGATCATTAGAAAAGCAAACTGTTATGACGACTTTAATTATCGCGTTAGCGTAGGGTGGTTAAGTTGGCAAGAAAAGCAAGCTTCCCTGTTAGCTGACACCCACTGAGCTGGAAGAAAGGCTCTCTACCACAGTTGTGTGGCATGGTTCACAATAATCGAGAGCGTACAAGAGCGTAACAGAAAAATATTACCAAAAAAAATTAATTAACTTGTGAAGCATTATTAGTTAGTGTTCCACAAAATTCAGAAATCACACAAATAAAAAAAAATCTCGAGCCCGGTACACTGAGGCGCGAAGAACTTCCAATATGGCAGTAAGAACAGCCAAGGAACAGGCATGGAAAAATTTCGGCGAGAGGTTCGAGCACAATTACAGATCTGCAAACAAGACAGTTTGGCAGGCTATTCACCGACTCAGAGGAAGGTAGTTGAATATCGTTCAATATCGTTAAATCCAAAGACGGTACACTTCTTTCAAATGAGAACGATGTCTTACGCAGGTGAAGCGAGCACTTTTCGGAGCTGCTCAATCCCCAATAGGGCACTGAAGATGGCAATGCCATTGCTGACGAGATTAGGGCGGAGAATAGTCCTACAGTTGATGAAGTCACTGCCGCGATTAAATCGCTTAAAGTTGGTAAGTCTGCTGGAGTTGATGAAATCCGGCCACAAAGGCTCAAGGCAATGGGTGAATAAAATGTTAAATGGCTAACACGTGTCATTAAGGTGGCCTAGGAAAGCGGGAAAGCACCTAGCGATTGGCAAACAGGAGTTTTAGTGCCCATTTTCAAAAAAGGGGACAAGAAAGATTGCTCTAACTATAAGGGTATATCTCTCTTAAGTCTTCCAGGAAAAGTATTCGCAACGGCAAAGGTGTTGGAAGCGCGTTCTAAAGCTGTAATCGAGCCTTTGTTTCAATGCGGCAAAGGGAAGAGCAATGCGGCTTTCAGCCTGGAAGAGGCACAACCGACCAGATTTTTGTCCTGAAGGTTATTCTTGAGAAGACCCGGGAATATGCCAAACCGGTCTACGCGTGTTTTGTAGACTTGGAAAAGGCCTATGACCGGGCTCTCGGGACAAACTCTGGAGAGTTTTGCAGGACTATGAGTGAGCCTCTTCTGAGAGCCATTCAGTCTTTGTATGGGAACTGCAGAAGCTGTGTTCGGATAAACGACGTCAAATTCCAAGCTTTTGATGCGTGCATTGGACTTCGCCAGAGCTGCGTTCTATCGCCTCTCCTTTTCATAGCATATATGGACTGGATAATGAACCGCGCAGTCTTGGTGAGGAATCTTTCAAAATGGCTGTCGTCAGGATAAGCCATCTACTTTTCGCAGATGATTTAGCTATCCTGGCATCGTCCGAGGAGGAACTTCAGCGAGCACTGGATGGGTTTGCGGCCATATGTGGTAAAGCTGGGATGAAGGTTAACGTGAGCAAATCCGAAGTGATGCGGTTGTTTCCCGAACTCCTGTGCAGTGTACCCTGCACAGGAGTCCCATTGAAGCAGGTAGAGAAGTTTAAGTATCTCGGGGTCTTTTTCACGAAAGATGAAAGGAGTGATACTGAGTTATCTTCTAGGATTGACCAAGCTTCAGCAAAAGTAAAAGAACTGCGCCGGCCGGTCATCAGGAAAGCAGAGCTTCGACTGAGAGCAAAGATCTCAATTTTTAATTCAGTGTTCGCTCCAACCCTCACCTATGGTCATGAAATTTGGGTAATGACCGAAAGAATCAGATCGCGGGTACAAGCTGCTGAAATTAGATTTCTGACGTGCATTACAGATGTTACTCTTAGGGATAGAATGAGAAACGTCAGTATTCGTAGGAATCTTGGTGTTGAGCAGCATGCCCTCCGACAGACTTCCTAGACAGGTTATGTTAGCCGAGATGCAAGCGCGTCGCCCGCCTGGTAGGCCAAGAAAGAGGTGGTGGGATCAGGTAAGAAACATCTCCGAGACCCGTCTGGGGGTGCGGAAGATCGGGAAAGATGGAGGGACCATTTAGCCACCCTCGCTTCGCGACCCTTCTAAGAATAAGCGGTCATGGAAAATGATGATGATACACAAAAAATAAAACAAAAACCAGTTTTTATGTAAAGCAATCTTGCTTGTATACCGCAAAAAGATGCAAGGAGTGGTAGGTATACTTCAGGTCATATAGAGGAATTAGCTTTTCGATTCAATACATTTCATAAGCTTAAATTAATGAAATCATGAAAATTATGAAATAAGCGTTCCCATTACGACATTTGGAAAAGAGGAATGTAAGCACAATTATTGTTCTACTAAAGCGAGAAGCTGAATTGCCTTTTTTAGTGACGGGGTGGAAAACTGCTCTGTTCCATTTACTCGGAAAGAGAACTGAGACTGATAAAAAAAAAGTTTATATGGTTCTTACATCGTGGAGCATCACCTCTTTTTAAACAATCGGGGATATTGGACATTTCTGCTGGATCAGCAGATTTGTAAATCTTGATATCCTTAAGTTTTTTTATCTGTAGAAATGACAAAATGAATTTTGCAAATATATCATTTCTAGCTTTAACATTTGCCCTCCGAAACATGATTTGCTCGCCACGGTCTTTTAAAGATTTTCGGAAATCTCTTGCAGAGAGGTATAAAGTGGTTCAATTTAATCACGAATGATTCTAAAATGCAATCAGGAGTGGGAATGGGCCTACCGGGCGAACCTGACCACTACAATAGTGACGGGGAAATCCCCACTACGTTTCAAGTAAGGCTCTACGCAAATACAATAATGCACCAACCAAGGTCAGGTTACGTTACAAGTGGCTGCCAGCTGTAGTCAGCATACTAAGGCATTGGCTGGGCTCGTTGCTATACCACTTGGATCATAGATTCTGTACTCCATTATTGACTAGAGCCAGTGACATATTAGCCCTAGGATCTATTGTAGCCGGGCCCAGAGCGGCAAATTTCGGGGGGCGGCAAATTAAGAAGACAGAGATTAATAATTGCTAATTTACATATACAAATACCGTTTTACATAGTTAACGCCAAACATTTTCAATATTTTTTTAACTCCTAGAAGATCTTTTGCTTTTTCTGGATTATCCAATAGACGAAAGTTTTCGCAAGGTCTTGGGGCATATCCGTTGCCCTCAGTCCTGTTAGACAGTACCTAGGTTTTTTTAACTCTCGAAAGGCCTTATATTATCTCATGGGTCCAATAGAAGAAGATTGTAAAACTAAAGCGTTAATGGTAGGACCTAGTGGCAGAAACGAAACCGTGAGTGGAAAAAGCCATATTTGTCCGTCCGCCTGTTTATAAGGCACATATCTTGAAAGGCCTGAAATTGCGAGATAGCTAACTTAAGACTACATACCTATCTGGATTTTTTTGGTCTCGAATTAGTATAAGCGTAAAGTTTTGGAAATCCACCCACTGACATGCTTCCTTCATTCTTAAGGATGAAATTAAGAAAAATTGTTGAAAAATAGTCGCAAAAAGTTGACACTATATCAGTAGTATAAGCAAAGCCAAAAATATTGAATCGAAAAACAAAAAATTAAGCCAAAAGCGCCCCCAGTGGACGTTGCCTTAGGAAATCAAAGAAAAAATTAATGGGTCCTCCCAAAAAATTTTATTAACGTTTTTAGGTGAAATAATTAATGGGTCCTCCCAAAAAATTTTATTAACGTTTTTAGGTGTATTTTTTGGTAGATGTTCCCAGGGGGCGGCAAAAATGTGGGGTCCAGGGTGACACTTTACCTTAATCCGCCCCTGACTAAAACCCGTTTGAGGTTCTGATTAGACGTTTAAGTTCAGGCACTGATATCGGTTTTTTTGACTAAATTCTCAATGATTTATGGCACCGATTATGGTAGCAGAGTCTCCCTCGCGAAAATATCAGTCCGAACCTGTTAAAATCGCCTTAGATATTGGTAAAGGCCTCTAATATTTTATGACGATGTCGATTTTACATCAGGCTGAAGAAATTATGTCTCAGGTAAGGGCTTTTTCGGTAGCGGTTTTAAAAATAAACCTTTGGAATAGTTTCTATACTGGGAGGGTTTTTTAGATCTTCGCGGAGCTGAGGCCGTGAAAAAAGGTCGAGTGACCGAAGTTTTAAACCAAGCGCAGATCTTTCTTTACAAGAACAAAGAAGGAATTGATCACGCAGCTTAAATTGTGATTGTTTGTTTTGTGAAAATGCAAGTTTGGGTAACTTGTGCAGATCATCAAACTAGCCGTAAACTCTGTAGGGATAATTTTAAGCGCTAAATTTTTTAGTGCAAACTAGGTCTTTGTTTTCCTGCATTCTGAACCGTGGTGAGCATTTTGGTAAAATTAATTTATACCTGTAACAAAGCTAAATTTCAATCACTAATTTATATTTCAAACTACGTTAAATTATGTAAATAATGAATTTTAAGCATATATATGCAAAATAATGTAAATAGTTAACATTAATTCTTAATGCATTATATAAGACAACAAAAACATATGTAAAGTAATTTCATGCATTTTTATGCTTCACATTTTGTCACCTCATTTAACCCTTTAAGACATTCATTGAATTTGAATAAAATCATGTAAAATGTAAAATGAAAAATGAAAAAAGAAAAAAACAAGAAGTAAAAAGTAAAGAGTGAAATTCAAACGGCGTTTTCTCCTTTTACCTAGCGACAAGAGTAAACCATTCGACCAAGCCTTGGTCTGTGGTTTACTGGACACAACCTCACAAACTTTGAGGTTCGATTTTGACCAAGACTTGGCCTGACAGAACCTCCGACTCCGACTTACAAGAGCGTGTTTTGACCAAGCCTTGGCCTTTCACTCTCGGACGTAAGTAGGACAGACGGACTAAGGGAGGAAGACCCACCCTCGTCACATACCTACATTCCACAGATGGTTACAATAACCATTACATATTAGCTAGACATCAACCAACTTATATAAAAACCATTTGAGACCTCTAATGGGATAGGAGTATAGGTACCCCATATAAAAACTAAAGCAACCTTTAGCAGATGCTCTAGCAAAAGGTGGACACTTTTCCTTAAGCACTCCAGCCCTCTCTATCCTTATCTCTTTCTCTTTATTTTTATATTTCCCTCTCTATCTATTCCATATCACTCCCTCCCTCTCTTTTCCTCACAATAGGACTTGAAGTTTTATAATGGACTTACGTTAATAGGTTATAATAATAATAATAACAAAAACAATCATTGAAGCTTGACTTGACAGACAAGAAAATAAATCCTTCTTCCTCTTGTCTTGATTGTGCACTCCTAAAACCGAAAATCAAATAAAGCATCTATCGTCGCAGACATTTATATGAATTAGGGGCAAAAATTTACTCACATTTTTTTAGAAGATCCCGCCAATAGGTATATGTGTTTACCAAGTGCTGCTTCAACTTCACGACCAAAAGGACATCATTTGGTCATAAAAATCGTGCTTTTGTGTGTGACTACAATTTGCTGACCACACACTGGACACCGTACAATTACGTGTGTATTTACATTTACAATTCGAAACTAGATCCGTCCGCAAAACATATGAATATATAACCGAGAGTAAAATTCACTCTTGGCTTGTTTTGGCCAAGAAGGATACAGCAAAAAGGAGAACTCACTAGCACAAGCTCGCTTGCATATTATACACTGGATGGTTTGAATAGGTTGTTGAGTTGACGCTCGAATTTATTTTTATATTTTTTTTTGTATTGCTTTTTGCGTGTTTCGAGGAGCGAATAATCCGTTTATTGTGCTCCACATTCACAGAATAACGCCCTTGGGATCAAGGGAGACGTCGTCGTCCTTTTTACTCGGATGACTTTCTTTGTAATTTTTTTTTTTACTATTTCACTTGGTTATGAACAAGGGTATTGGATATGTACCTACATATAAATAGAAATGCTGAGGTATACGAAAAGAGGACAAACAGGATGTCGGCTTGTAATATAAAACCGATCCAGGACACTTTATTGGGGGCCGATGGGAATTCACTCACACAAATACGCATCAACGTATCTATAAGCAAAAAAACGCGCACAACCCGATACGATAAACAAAAATGCTCGCAAAAATAACAAGCAACCCGACGAAAAGACGTTAAAATCAAAATATCAAACAAGTTGGCCTACAGATGGTCTTTTTTGTGCGACCATTACACTGAGCCAAACCGCTGGAATGTGGATTGTAGCTTAAGGTAAGGTAAACCTTTTTTTGTTTGAAGCCACGGACTATGTGTGGGTATACCGACTAGGGGCACACCACACAAATTCACTGAATTCTTTCTCAACAAACTCGAGAGTTGGGCGCCAGTTTGAACCTTGAAACACGTTTAGGGCTTCGGTACCTTCGACATGCATACTAGCGAAAATTCACTAGATACCAGTGGCGAGCATCATCCTACGTACACAGATGAGGGCGCCCTACAGGTTTTTCGTTTTGTTTTCTTCTATCTATCTATCTTACGGATAGCACACGTTGAAGCACAGTTGCACGATGAAAAACTTGATTTCGACTATAAACAACGGTCAACGGACAAACAAAACAAACCAAGCTTTTTGTTTACAAATCCACCGAAGCCCGGCATTGCATCCATCAGATACTGAACGGTTATCAATTAAGAAAAGAAGATGGATGAAACGTTTTTTTTTTTTTTGCTTTTCAAAACATCTCACACTCGCACCGAACTCGTTTATAAATTTCGCAGCGCGAGCGACCAATATGGACTGGTACAGGCGCGTCAGAAGAGAGCTTAAAAGAGACACGTGAGACGAGACAGCTCCAAATTTACAGAGACTCGCCTAACAAGCATAACGGCCCGGCCAGAGGTTTTTAATAGGCAGGTTGATGTTTGCTGCACTATTTGGGGATACGTTGAGTGCTGTTAGCTAATAAATAACTTCAAAGATACTTGTTCGGATTTTCTACATCGATGTAGCCTCTACTATGTCCAACACGAGTTAAAACGATCCAACGAGTTGAACAGTCACCGAACGTCTGTTTGAGTTGATATTTGAATCAAACCCAACCGTCTCGTCGTCGTCGTATCGTCATCATCATCATCATCATGAGCGACGACACCGATGACGATGTTGTTGCTGCCTATGCCATTGGCGAGAACCACTCCAGAGGTGTGTATCTTTCAAGCCGAAGATATGGCTGGGAAACAATCTTCTTCTTTTTTTTACCAAGACTGAGGAAGCAGAACACAACAGCAAAAGGAGGAAAAATGAAAAAAGACCAACGCCACTGAAGCCAATTCGCTTTATTGGATTCCAGAATTGGATGCGGTTCTATAGGTGAGTGGTGATGGTGAGTGGAGCCACGAGGTGAGGCATTGGGGTTGTGGATGTGGATACCCGCATCCGCCAAAAGCCTACTGAAGTTGCACGATATGGTGTGGAACTTCCTCCTGTCCACGTCGTCGTCCCTTTGCGGTTCCATTTGGTAAAGAAATTGGCAAGAGCGACATTGTGAACAGCGCCTTTTTTGTGGGATTCCTGACCTGGCGTTGGTATGTAGCGGGGCTGATGCTTTTTGTGGTCTAGCTGTATGCGCGAAACGAGTTGTGTAAGGTTTTGGCCAGCAATAGAAAAGCATGAATCCCATAAATTTCGCATTCCAGTCCAGACGAGACTTGCAGGGAATCTGTAGATAGTATATTTCTGTGTGCAGTGGTTATTGTAGTTATTTGTTGGGCTCCCGGCCAGAGGAAATGGAACCCAGGGAGGCTGGTGCCTCAGAACCGGATTTTCGATTGTTTGTCGAAAAATAGCGGCTAATGTGAAAGAAACGCAGCCAACGGTGGTGGTGGTGGGCAGCGAATGTTAGTTAGCAGAAAACCTCTCTTAAGTCTAGGTGTGCGTGTGCTCATGTTGACAACAGCTCTCGAAATGAAGAACGTAACGTAAAAGATAAACGCTTACCTTGCACAATATAAAACATCGAATCAAAATGTCGCGCACCATGAGTATGCTAAGAAATGACCCAGAGAGCGCTTTAATGGTTTCGGTATTCGCTTAGATTTTTCGTTCGCTTTAGTCTGTACACTTCAGGCTGTGTGCCAGTAATGCCAGACCGCAAGATAAATCGCATTAAGCTGAAGGTTTTTTCCATCAATTACTGAATTTAAACTAACGGGTGATTTTTTAAGAGGTTGAGAACTTTTTTTAAAAAAAAAAACACAAAAAATTTGAAAAAATAATGAAATATTTTTTTGAATCGATAGTTTGAACATTGCAATTTAATGTTTAAAGATAATTTCATGCAAACGTTGACCGCGGCTGCGTCTCAGGTAGCCCATCCGCTCAGTCCAATTTTGGCATACTCTTTCACACATATCGGCCGGTATCTCACGAATGAATGCATGGATGTTGGCTTCCAGTGCGTCAATCGAAGCGGGCTTGTCCCTATAGACATTAGCCTTGACATACCCCCACAAAAAATAATATAATGGTGTCAAATCGCACGATCTAGGCGGCCAAACTCGACCAAACTCGCCTCGCAATTGCGCCATTGTTTCGCGATGAACATTTCGAACCGAGCACGAATTTTGATAGTAAAATTCAATAATTTGCAAGCGTTGTTCATTTGTAAGACGATCCATGGTTAAATTGCAAACCAAACTGAAGCTGTTTGACAGTGACACAAGGTACTAAACACACGTCAGCTGTCAAAACCAGTGTTGCCAAAACCAAACCAGCTAAAAAATCACCCGTTATATGTAAGAGGTACTGAACCTTACCGAACGATCTGCCTTGTTGACAAAAACATCACAAGCAAGTTGGAATTCCTGTGAATGTTCTGGAAAAGTTAGTTCGTCAATAAACTTCAGCATTTTGAAAAGTGTGCATCGAAAGTGGTTCAATTAGTCTTAAGCTACAAGAGAATTACAATAACCGTAGAACCAGCGGCAGAATGAAGCGCGGTCCTGTGCGGGAAATCTCGAACACAATGGTGAAGAGCGCTTATGTCAGACAGATCCCTAGTTTGTAATCAATGGCTGAGAGTTTTCACTCCCGAAATTTCTTTTTATTATTTATTTTAAAACGGCAACACAAATTCCATAAAATTTGTTAATTTTTTACAATTTCAATAAATTTCTTCAAGTCATTTCCTTCCTTCTTTACTTTCCGTGAAACTGTCAACCGTGCAGCACTGTCAACCGTGTAGCGCTGCACAAGTTAAAAGTTGGCCAACTCTTACTGCCGCTGCCGCGACTCATTGTGTGCGCAGTACTTAATCCATGTGTACTTAATACAACTTTTGACAGCTCTTTCTTCCGCTGCTACTGCCGCTGCAGCTACATCACTGTGTTCCTAACCGTAGGACCACAATGCCCGTAGCGGTGGTGTGTAGCAGTAGTACGTAGTGCAGCCGTGGAGCCATGTGGTGTAGTACGGAAAAAAACTGAACACAATGGTGAAGCGCGGCTATGTCGAACAAAAACCTCGTCTATAAACAATGGCCGAGACTCTGAGTTAATTTGAGCTAGATTTAATAGTTTTGTGCTACGGATGACACAAATTCCATAAAATTTCTTTAGATTTAATCATCTTAATAAACTTTTCGACGTCGCTTTCCTCCATTGTTTACTTTACTTGTATTGAACTGTCCACCGTGTAGCTCTGTCAACCGTGTAGCACTACGAAAGATAAAAGTTGGCCAACTCTTACTACCGCCACTGCGCAATACCCTAAATACATGTGTTTTAACTTTTGACAGCTCTTACTACCGCTACTACTACCGCCACAGCTACATCACTGTGGTTCTACGGTAAGGTAAAGAGGCGTTGCTACTGCTTATAATTGGGCCAAAGTAGATGTAATGCTAAGTTTCCACTTGTCGATTTGTAATTGACAAACTACGTATTTTTAGGTTATATTGAGAAACTGGCAAGTAGAAATAGAGTGTCTTTGAATTGACATATGAATTGGCTTACGCTTTGCCAATTGTGTCTTTGATTGACAAAGGGGAGAACTGTCAAAGTTTGTCAATAAATCGACAAGTGGAAACTTAGCATAAGGTTCAACAACTGCAACTTGAATTCTGTTGTGTTTGATTTGACAAGCAGGTTCTTGGGTTTGATTAAATAAAGTACATATTTCGTTGCGTTATTATAGTAAAGTTAAATTAAATTTTATTTTACGAACCCCATGCAATTTTTTTTTGTCAGTCAGCAGTAAGTCCGTCCAAATCCGACGTAAGCTCCTAGAAAATGCTGTCTAGAAAATTGTGTGTTTTCATTTTTGAAACATTCAAAAATCACTGTCATTTATGGCAATTTTTAACTTTTACATCATTTAGATTTCATAAAAAAACAAACCTTTTCACCAATTCAGCAACACAGCTGATTCTTTCCGTCAAAACAAAATTGAGCTCATATTTGTTCCTCGCGGACGGTAAAAAGAAAAATGAGTTTTTTTTAATTTCTGTTAGTTTCTGGTAAGTATTTTGTGTGTAAAATCAAAATGCAAATTAAAATGCCCTTATTTTAATAGATAATGGAGGAAGCGTGGAAGGTGCAGCTAAACTATTTTTATTTTTAAGCAGTTCTAATATTCGTTGGCGACGTTTTCTTTTGTAGAGACTAGCATTGATAGTCAAATAATTATTATTATTGTTTTCACGTTAGTTTTAACACTTGTTTCATTGTTTTAAAACATTCGAGTTCATTGTTTTTCTTTGTTTACAAACACCAGCTAACAGTGTTACGATTAGAGTCAAAGTGACTGAAATGTCAACCAAACCTTGGCCGTGTTAAGTGTAATTCAATGATTTTGTGTAAACTTTTTCTGAAAGCTCAGTTTTCGATCCGGTGTGAAAAGGGCATTACGCAACTTTCCCAGTTTTTGACAACTCTCTATTTGTTGTCGATGATGATGTGTAAAACTGTAAATCTCTTCCTAATCATAGTTTCAAAGTACAATACCGACATAGCTTACTTACTTAAGGTGGCGCTACAGTCCGGGGTGGACCTTGGCCTTAGCCAACAAGCTTCTTCAGCCAGCTCTGTCTCTAGCTAGCCGTCTCCAGTTTCGCACGCGAAGTTGGCTGAGGTCCCCTTCCACTTGCGTGCGCCACCTGAGTCTCGGTGCTCCTCTACCGCGCCGTCCCTGCGGTGTGGATTCGAAGATTTTCCGGGCCGGGCCGTTGGTGTCCATCCGCTCCAGGTGACCCAGAGGGCTTTGCTAATAAATTGCCTTCTTAGCCCAAAGAATCAGCGATTGGCAAGAGTTATCCTTCGTTTGATTTCAGCGCAGGTGTCATTGCCTGAATTGACAGCGGAACCCAGGTAGACAGAGTCCCTAACTACCTCAAAGTTATAGCTGTCGATGGTGATGTTTTGTCCAAGACGTCGGCATTAATTACTGAATAACTAGATATTAAACTTGCGTCCCTCTTACCCTCCAACTCCCATTTCTTTATGTTTTTTATACAGCCTTTAAAGCTTTTATAAAGCTTTAAGTTTCGGTGAATACGTGTAAGAAGATACAACAACAATTTACCTAAGCGATCAGCTGATGTAAAAGCTCCAAAACGAAATTGCATGGAAATGACGAATTCATTAATTTACTCACATTGTGCCTGTTTTCATTTGGTTCATCCTAACCTGATGTGTCAGAATTACTATGGTGAGGGGAAGCGCCAGTGTGGTGGCCACCGTTCAACCTTCGTTTTATTTGAGAAATAAAATTTGGGTTAGGTTAGGATCAACCAAATGAAAACAGGCACATTCGTAAACAAATGTCAGAGCATGGGTAAATTCATCAATTTCAGCTTGTGGGCAAATCTTTTACGTGCCCGAAGTTCAATGTCTAGTTAGTAAAGACATTGAACTTCTATTCTAGTTTAGTAATTTATGACGTCGGTGTTGGGTGTCTTTTCTTGATGTCAGCATATACTTGGTCTTGCCCTCGTTGTTCCTAGTACCTAGTCGGGTGGTTATGTACGCATTATTGACGAACAAATGAAGGCTTATCCCTGGCAGTATCACATGCAGAAATTTGTGACTATAAACTTGAAACTATAATATCTAGTGTCCCTACACCGTCGCTTTTATATTATTTTGTGACGATAATTTACGTGTTACGAAGTTGCGCAAATGCTACGGTTTGGTTACTATGTTTTCACAAAGACAAGTCAATTTGGTCAAAATTTAGATTTGCGTAAAATATGTCACTATTACCATGTTTACCGCGATTAATCTTCATTAAATCCTCTACAAATCACGCGATCAACCATACAAGTTTAAATCCTCTCGGCAAGGGATTAAAAATAAATCCCCTTATTAATCGCACTCACCCTTTTCAACAACCACTTTCATTTCAACCCTATTCGAACACCTTTGTAACCGTTTAATACTATGTCTCCACCGACAGTTAAAAGAAGATTAGTGGGAGACGATTAAAAGTAAATCCTTAAGTGGCTCCATCGGACAAATATAGGATTTATTTGACACGAAAACTCTGTTTCTGTCATCTTGGCTCTCAAAACAGAGTGGCGATGTCATTTCCCAGGAGTGGAAAACGATTTCCTCAGTAAAAGTCACAAGAGAAAGTGTACTTGTGACGTATCTGTCGCACAGGGACAGTTTCAGTTTCCTTTTCTGATTCTCAAACTCTTACAAAGGTGCAGAAAATAGGTTTGTGAATAGGGTGAATGGGATTTTTGAAAGGATTTATTTTTTATCGCTTGCCGAGAGGACTTAAATTTGTATGGTAAATCGCGTGATTTGTAGAGGATTTAATAAAGATTTATATTACTCGAGGATTAGTGCCGGGTGGAGATGGAGACACGGTATAAGAATCGAAAAAGGACACTAAAACAGGACACTAAGACAGATCTGTCAGAATTACGATTTCTATTGGGATGTTTACAACGGAAATCTTCTTTCGCTTGTGAAAAAATGGCCAAAAGAGCGTGCAGTCCAATCTAAGCCCAATGGACTAAAATCAATTAATTTGAAAGTTTGAAGACTGGCGGCCAGCTGGTTTTGAGGTTCTTGATGTTGAGCTGTCATAAAACATATTTCAGTTGTAGAAATTGGCTATTGAAACTAGAGAAATATGTAGAGACTTGCAACTATTGCAGTTATCAAAGACTTCCCAAGTTTCACATCCGGTTTTGATTTACTTGTCAACTGTGTAAAAAAATTAGCTTAAATTGGTCAATAAAACTAATACTATGCCACCACCGATAATTAAAAGAGGATTTGCTGGAGACGATTGAAAATAAATCTCAAAGTGGCTCCACCGGACAAATATAGAAAAAGTTTTACACGAACATTCTGTTTCTGTCATTTTGGCTCTCGAAATAGATAGCGGCGATGTCATTTCCCAGGAGCGAGAAACGATTGTGATTTTCACTGTGAAAATTACAATAAACACGTACTTGTGACAGATCTGTCGTACCGGGACAGTTTCAGTTTTTTTTTATTCCAATTACAAAAGTGCAGAAAATAGGTTCGTGAATAGGGAGAATGGGATTTATGAGAGGATTTATTTTTAATTGTTTGCCGAGAATATTCAAATTTGTATGGTTAATCACGTGATTTGTACAGGATTTAATAAAGATTTATATTAATCGCGGATTAGTTGCCGGTGGAGACATGGTATAAGGCGGGAAAACACACATGTTCTTTATTGAAAATTTTTTGGTCAAAAAAACAGTCAAGGTTTTCAGTTTTGACCTTGTTGGTGCATATCCCTATACTGTTCGTCTACGACCTGAAATCAAAATCCCGAGTGCCAAAATTTAAACATTAAATTTGGAAAAATCCCGGAAAACTAAAATCGGTCAAAGCTCCGAGATTATAAATTTTATATTAGATAAAATTGGAAATACGCCGCGTAGCCGCGCCCTCATCGCCTGGATGTGAGACCGCAGGCCGGCCGGTGTATAAGTCGAACAGACCCAAAGTCCTTTTTTAAAAACCGCACTCAGTTTTATTCGAGGATTTTGTATTTCGGGATTGTCTTGTCTTCGTTTAGGTCAAAAATAAGCAACAGGCTTGTTTTAAGTTGCTGTGAAAACAATTACCGTCAAATACAAAACTTGTTTAGGCAAAGAACACATTTGTTCACAGATGAAGAGCACCAAGCTCAAATTTTTTTCCAGTAGAAAGTACGTCATTAGACATTGCCAAGTCCACCAATCTATTCCGTCTCAAAGGAAAAAAAACCAAACTTTTTTTCTATGGGTCAACTCAGTAACACAATGCATTTATTTTTTATAAAAAAAGAATTTCTGGAGTTGTACACGGAAATCCGTACATTGTCCAGACTTCTAGGCACAAACCATAGAAAAAAGAAAAAAAAAAAAAGAACAGCAGACTTTGATTCCAGTCGTCTACTTCAACTTCTTCTTGGGGCGGAGATTGTTGGTGTGTCCACACTTCTTCTTGCGGCAATTGGTGGCCCTTGGGTGCAACCTGGCGTAGCACTTGCGGCATATCATTTTGTCGCAGTTGTACTTCTGGGCGAGGATACGCAGAGATGGTTCGATGATACCACCACGCAGACGGAGCACCAAGTGAAGAGTAGACTCCTTTTGGATGTTGTAATCGGATAGAGTACGACCATCCTCCAGCTGCTTACCAGCAAAGATCAGACGCTGTTGATCTGGTGGGATTCCCTCTTTGTCTTGGATTTTGGCTTTGACATTCTCGATGGTGTCGGAAGGCTCAACCTCGAGGGTGATGGTTTTTCCAGTAAGTGTCTTGACGAAGATCTGCATTTTGAAGCGTTTTCTACAAGGAAATAAGAAAAAAAAACACATGAAATAGGAATACGAACTTGGCCTAGGGAGTGACGTGTTGGATTTCGAGGTTAGAATAAATGCGTCGAGCTCTCGTTTTGTGGAATTATTTTTTAGTCGTGAAAATCAAATATATGGAAACAGATTGGCAGTTCGTACATTTCACACAACAATTACAAATTTATTTCACAAGTTTTTAACAATTTTTTAACATAATTAACCACCTTACCTTAGAAACGTGCAACCAAATGCTAATCACAAATTGAAAAGAAATTTTTCAAGATGGCGGGAAATTTAACATGAAGTAGCTGACAGGCATTGCCAGTAAAAAGTTATTGAATTTACCCTGCTATCGATATGAGGGATATTTACTAAGGTAATGCTCACACTGAGCTTTCCTAATTTTTGTTCTGATTATGAATATGTTATTAAAAATTTTCGCTCGCATTTAGTTTAAAAATTATAGCTATTCAACGTTTAAATTTTTTCATACGAAGTACCTTATCTTAGACATTGAATTTCTGCCGAAGAGTATGCAATAGAAACTTGTCAAGTTGCTCTGAAAAAAAGTGCTTCAGGAGACAAAAGTGCCTGGGTGGCCCACACGGGTTTAAAGGATTTTAAATCTTTTTTCGCAGGGTTTAGCCGCTCACGTGACGTCGTCACTGCTCCGCTAAGGATAGGTGCCAGTTGTCTGGCAGACGCCTGCTCTTTAGGTTGCATTCCTTTCGAACATTTTTTTACTGATAACTTCTAAACCCACAATTTTTAATACCATATTCGGAATCAAGGCACACAAATCGATATGCTACGATAAAAAAAAAAATTCGATGAATTCCACTCCACTTGACGCGCAGATGACGTTTTATCATTGAGAAATGTCAAAAACGAAGGTATACTTCAAGTTAATCTCCTCTTTTCTAGTGGAAACAATTTGTGATTAACTTTTAAGCTTCCTACGCTTATCTCTGTATTATGTGCGGTCGAAACACACTATACAAATATTTTGTATTAAGCACGAAGAGATGTATTAAGCACAGGGTGCTGTGGCGTAGTGTTTAGTGTGTATGCTTAATACGCCGGAGGTCTGGGTTCAAATCCTACCATCGCCACAAAAAAACATAAATACTCGTTCTTTTTCACAGTCCCCAACTCCGCGAGGCTCTTACAAGCCCTCCGAGAGTATTATTTGTCTTGAAAAACTTCTCAAAGTGCCATTCGGATTCGGCGAGAAATTGTAGGTCCATCTACAGAGATCCCCTTCACATTCATGTATGAAGAAATAAACACACACAGCATACTTGAGAAGTTGGCCCTGGTTCACCTCGAGCTGTTGAGACACTCTATTTATTATTTTTAAATGCAAAAAGATTATAGAAGCGTCGGCAGTGTCTAAGTATGATTACGACAGATGAAGTGTAGGTAACAGATGACATTGATTTCAAAGTAAATCACTAAGGGATCTGATGATGAAGTTCTGGCAGACTTCGAAACAACGTTGTCATCCCAGCCACTTTTAGTCGAAAGACTGTAACTTTAGGACTTGTTGTCATTCCGATAACTGGGAATATATCAATTTTTCAACGAGAATTTAGAAAAATGGCTTACGCCATATGGGAAATACCCAACAAACATCCATGATAAGTTCAGTGGAGAAGCTCACAAACTATAGAAATGTTATTAAAAACGTGCTTATAACTACTGGATATGAGATTCAGTTGGAGATGTTCTGAAGATTGGATATGGAGATCAAATCTTCAGAATTTTTTTTTTTTTATAACTTCCACTTATGTTTGCTATTTTAATTTTTCGTAGTATAATTAAAAATAAACTATACTCAAGGGAAGAATTGTATGAGCAGTAGAGTAATTTTACGTATCGCAATCGTTTAACCTTGCTAGTAAAGCTGTCTTTTTAAACACTCAAAGCCTAATACCATGTTTCCACCGGGCACTAATCCGCGATTAATATAAATCTTCATTTAATCCTCTATAAACTACGCAATTAACCATACAAATTTAAATCCTCTCAGCAAGCGATTCAAAATAAATCCCCTCATTAATCTCATTAAACCTTTTTACGAACCACTTTCAACTCATTGACATGATATGTATGGGCTGCTCGTTGCTGTCTCAGCGAAATTTGGAAATAATGTCAATGGTTAATTCAAATGGGGAATACTGCTTCTGCAACATACCACCAGTACCAACCAGCGCCATAAGCGGGACCATTTTTGTAGCAAGGTTGTGTATAAGCATAGACACCAACTAGTAGTCCATATACACTCGACAGCAAATAAATCGGGCCACCTGCTGCGTTCAAACTCTGATTAGATTTTCTTTAAAAGTATAAAGCCGCGTTGTCACAAGCAACGTAAAACAGAAGCCCACACATTTCAGCAACTGAAACCTAAATTCGCTGAATACTTTTGGCGTTGCTAATGTATGAAATTCTGTTTCTGTTCCTGTGTAACGTTGCTTGTGACAATGGCAACGCGGCTTTATACTATGTCTCCACCGACAATTAACAGAAGATTAGTGGGAGACGATTAAAGACAAATCCCAAAGTGGCTCCATCGGACAAATATAGGATTAATTTGACACGAAAACTCTGTTTTTGTCATTTTTGCTCTCAAAAGAGGGTGCCGATGCCATTTCCCAGGAGCGAAAAACGATTTTGTCAGTAAAAGTCACAATGTAAAATGTACTTGTGACAGATCTGTCGCACAGGGATAGTTTCAGTTTCATTTTTTGATTCTCAAACTGTTACAAAGGCGCAGAAAATAGGTTTGTGAATAGGGTGTATGGGATTTATGAGAGGATTTATTTTTAATCGCTTGTCGAGAGGATCTAAATTAGTATGGTAAATCGCGTGATTTGTAGAGGATTTAATAAAGACTTATATTAATCGAGGATTAGTGTTCGGTGGAGACATGGCATTAGACATACAACTAAAATAGTGGCACCTACAGAAAGTGCGTTTCATGTTAATATGAATGGAAATCAACATAAAACGTTATTTCTGAAGGTACAGTTCTAACAGCTGTAAGTTTAATACATTTAAAGAATATAGAATCGGAGTTCGAACGTAGCGAGTGGCTCGGTTCATTTGCTGTCGAGTGTATATAATGTCAATTTTTCAACCCTTTCGAACACCTTTTTAATAGTTTGAGAATCGAAAAAGGACACTGAAACTGTCCACTGATGTCAGTTGTGTCAGAATTACGATTTTGATTGGGATTTTAGCAACGGAAATCTTTTTTTCGCTCTGGAAAATGGCATCGCCAATCTCTTTTGAGAACCAAAATGGTAGAAGAAGAAGTTTCCATTGGACATGTTAAAGATTAACATGTTCATAACATTCCAAATTTTAATTTCATCAAAATTAACTAGCTTCCTAGTGCTCATGATCGAATATAAATTCCAGCACACCACCAAATTTCCCTTTTTTTTCGAAGTGCTTCTAACTTCACTCACTCCGATTAACATGTGATTTGACATTTTCCCGTCTTCTATCTCCCTCTTTCACACACCAAATTGCAAATAAATTTTATTGCCGTGTCTATCGTAAAGTGGTTCTGTGACCCAAAAGAAAAGAAGGCTCATTGAAAATTTTTCAATCAAAAACTTATCAATTGAAATAAAATCAAAACGGCATCCGATTCCGAAGAATCTTATCAGGCATATACCCATCGTCCGACCCCTGGGTACGATGAATGCTTGATTGAAAACCAAAGGAATTAGTTAAATAAAAAAAAACTGCAAAAAGCAATATAAAAAATGCCGCAAGGTGACGGAAATAGCAATCCCGCGGGGGAGGTGAGCTCCATCCAAGAAGCCATCGGAACCTCCACTGAAAATAGTATTATTTCCGTCTTACAGGTTGCCGCCCAAGCAAACGGAGGTGACGTCCAACCAGCAGCCGAGGGCGCAGCAGAAAACCCACGTCAGCCCTCGAAATTGGAATCATTTTTCGCAGTAACAAAGTCATTGATTCTGCGTGCCCTCATTATTTATTTTATTTCGTCGTTCTTCCGACGTCCGGCCGCCAACAATGAAACGCAGAAGACAGCCGTCGCTGCCGGTCCCAAGGTGAGTGCCTGGAATTTGTTCGAGAATGGCACGTTGTTCGATTTGCACATTTACTTGTCGGAGAGCTTCGACGAGGTGAACTTTGGTAATCCCGCGAATCTCCTTTGGCTGCAAGAAGGAATGACCTATGGAGATTGGGTTTCTGGACCAAATAAAGATGGAACTTTCACTTACAGCACAACGATTAAGGCTTCCGAGAGTCTGATGAACAACGGATCTCTGTACATGCACGCGTATGTTACGCGTGCAGGCGAGAGCCCTGACCCCAAGAGCCGGTACTTTGCCAAAAAGTACATGGGCTACACGAGGAAAATGCTCAACAAGTTCAAAAAAATACGCGTGAATCGCAACTACAACCTGTTGGCTGGGGACAAGGAGAAAATCCCGGCCGAGCTGGAAGTGCTGAAGGACACAATAGTGTCGCATTGGCATCCCAATTTGACGGTCAATCTGGTAACAGATCAAACCAACTGGGCCCAGGGCTCCATTCCTCCGCCACTCGATGAATACGTGCAGTTCATTGAGGATGGTCGCACCTACCTGCCAATCCTTTTCATAAATGACTACTGGAACCTCCAGCGTGAGTACACGCCCATTAATCAATCAACTCCCGAGCTGGAGCTGCATCTCACGTACCAACCACTCAGTATGTTCAAGTGGCAGCTGTACGCAGCCCAAGCCATGAAGAACAAATGGGCTGGAGGTATGTTTGGCGAGCTCATGGCTGCCGGAGGCGGTGGTGCCGATGAAAACGACGAGGATCAGGACTCGATCAAAGAAACCCTTCTCGAAACAAACATCTACCTTCTTGGCATGACTATAGCCATCTCAATTTTGCATTCCGTGTTTGAGCTACTCGCCTTCAAGAACGACATTCAGTTCTGGAACAACCGGCAGTCTCTAGAGGGTCTCTCTGTGCGCTCGGTATTCTTCGGAGTGTTCCAGTCGCTGATTGTGCTGCTGTACGTGCTGGACAATGAGACCAACATTATGATTCGCTTGTCATGCTTTGTCGGCCTGGGGATTGAAGTGTGGAAGATCCACAAAGTCGTCGACATCAAGTACGATGGCTCAGACAAGATCCTGGGAATCTTCCCTCGGGTTTCATTCAAAGACAAGAGCTCATATGAAGAGAGCTCCACCAAAGAATACGACAATCTCGCCTTCAAATACCTGAGCTGGGCCTGTTTCCCTCTTTTAATCGGATACTTTGTCTACTCGCTAGTCTACAACGAGCACAAAGGCTGGTACTCGTTCGTGTTGAACATGCTGTACGGGTACCTGCTGACATTTGGTTTCATCATGATGACGCCTCAGCTCTTCATCAACTACAAGATGAAGTCGGTGGCGCACATGCCTTGGCGCATGATGACCTACAAATTCCTAAACACATTCATCGACGACATCTTTGCGTTTGTCATCAAGATGCCGACCATGTACCGACTCGGCTGCTTCCGCGACGACATCATCTTCTTCGTATTCTTGTACCAGCGATGGATCTACAAGGTCGATCACAAGCGAGTCAACGAGTTTGGCTTCTCTGGCGAAATGGAGGAAGAGGCTGCCCTCAGAAAAGCTGCCGGCGCTGGTGGTGCGATTAAGCCGGCAGAGGATAAGAAGAAGGACTAAGCACTAAAATTTACTCTTCTTCCCCCGCCTGCCTATTATATTCTTTGGACAGACATTTACTACTGCGCGTAGCAGTAGCCAATCGATCTTTGTATACATCTCTAGTTTTGTAATTTATTTCCTTTTTCTGTGTTTTTGTTTTCGCTTGAGTTCCAAGCGAGCCTATTAGCTTGTGTGGCCCAGTCGATGATTATGAGGACCGGAGGAGGGACACATTCGACGTGTGATCCCATGAAGCTCAACTCGGTCGGTGGTGTGTGCGTGAGTCTTGATACTTTATCGTAAACTTGTAAACAATGGCAACAAGGAGAATATATAGAAAAATTATTATAATTTCGGGTGTCTTACTTTGGAAATGTTTGAACAAAAGATTGCGTTGGCGGGCAAACAAATCGTTAGCGCTTTCGTGTCGTAAATTGGCTTTATAATCTAACGAGTTGAACCTTTAAACTGACGTGGAGACGATTAACTGGCTTAAAGATAAGAGCGACTGCAAACATGCGATGGAGAAAAATGAGTCATTTTACTAGTAAGATCGTATGGTAGGGAGAGTCATAATTGCGTCTTTTTTATGTTGAGCTAAGGATTGGGCTGGACGTAGGCCCTAAAAACACATTTTGTCTTCAATTAGCTTGGTTCCTAGCTAACTGAGGGAAATGTTCATTTTTACGCGCGACCTGAGCCGCGGTAATCCTATGTTTTGCTGTGGAGGGCCGAGCAAGCATAAAAGATATCTTCAATTTTCTCTACCTTTTTTAACTACCAATGCGTAGTTTTGTGACCGGACAGAGCTCATGGTAAAAAGGTAAGATTGGAGTCCATGCTTCGGCGCTAAGAACTCCTAATTTAACGTAAATTACAGAGGAATACTGTCGTAAAAAATATTCACTTCGAATTATTTCCAAATGACCTTGCGTACCTGACCTACACTTCCGGTGCTAAAATTATGCAGTGACTTACCTCATAAAATAAAATTGATTTAAAATTATAGATTAGGCGTCCAGTACAAAACCATACAAAACAATGGGTTGCCCAATCTCAGCCCATTGCTGGAATTTGAAAATGCGCCCCTAACTCTAAATGCCGGAAGTTCAAAGTGCTGCTATGTGCAAATTCAACTTCCGGCTTGTAACGACTTTGCTCCCAAGATGAATTTCACGAATTTACCAGTACTCTTTTGTGTACAAATTGAGTTATGACAATGTTTATCTGTGTGCAGAAATTTTAATATAACAATAAATACTAAACCTCCGACAAATATTAAACTTGCGTCCGTCTTGCCCTCCAAAATCCATTTCTTTACGTTGTTAAGGCCAGTTAAGGCCTTCAAAGCTTTTAAAAAGCGTTAAATTTCCGTGTCGGTGAATACGTGTGAAAAGATGCAACAACAATTCACCTTACGCGATCAGCTCAAAAAAAGCCCAAACGGAATCACATTTAACTTACGAATTGACAAATTTACTCCCAATTGTAAACAAATGTCATAGTATGGGTAAATTCGTCAATATCCAGCTTGTGGACAAAGCTTTTACATGGCGGAACCCATTTTTTTAAAAATACGAAAATATTCATTAGTTTGGGATTTTCTTCACGATAAAGCCACCAGTGATGGCCATTTTTGATGGTTTTCCACAAATTTTTATCCTCTAAATCAGCTGTTCCCAATCTGTTTCGGTCACTTTTAAAAGGAGATCTCATCGGCGGAGCACCAACATTATTTTGTATTATTTTTGTTCATTATAACATTATGTACATTTGTATTTATATTAAAATATAAAGTAATAAAGAAAATATAAAGTAAGTTCACGGTCCTGTTTAATGAAATCAGATTTTAATATTTGTTTCAAATGTCTAGTAATGTGGTTTTCGTTTGGGCTTGGGAAAAATTAAAACCGAATTTAATTTTTTTGCGGTTGAATCAAACAAAAAAATAAATCGAGATTTTGTGTGATAGTATAGGTGGGAATAGATGAGACTTTTGGTAAGACTTTTGTGGGCGGTGGACAACGAGAACCCGAATACGTTCGAAACTTCTCTATATGAGTCCTTGTTGCCGGCAAACCTGTATGAGAAATGAAGGTTAGAATCTGTATCAATATGCATAAAAAAAAAATTAAAAACACTTATTAACTGGAATGCAACAGTCAATAATAAGCCCAATTTTTTGCTACTGTGGGTAAAGATGCTTCCAAGAAAACTATTGATTGAAACAGAAAAGTTTCTTCATTCCTAACTTAAATATGTATGATTCATTATCTCGCTCTATCTCTTTTATGTTCTCTGTATATATATATTTTTTAATAAATTTATAGAAACATAATGTACATAAAAGTTTCTGCCATGCTTTAACCATGGAAGCGGGTCAAAGTCGTAAGGAGCTGTTTGTACCTTTGGTTGAATGGGGTTCGATATCAACGAGGCAAATGGGACTTTGTGCGCTGGTAACCAACCACTGATCGATGCATTCTGTGTTGAACAAATGCATATAAGGCAGTGGACGAACTTCGTTATCACTTTTAAACAAGGACAAGAAAATAGCACACTTTTCGGTATCCTCATCGGGCTTGCTTGCTCGACGAACACGCTTATACTTATGCAGCAGGGTGTTCGATCAATGATCTCCAATTATGCACCGCGATTGGGTCACAACGTTGGTTCAAAAACAAAAATCTCGAACTGATATCGTCGATGGTTCTTAGGCTTGCCAATGGCTCTCTCAAGCCGATCGGTTACAAATGCGTTTTTTTTATTGCACTTGATTGATTACTTTGACCAGAACAGCACCCTTAAACCAGCTTTCCTGCAAGCGAGCACATTCAAGAGCCACGGATGCACACTGGTGAACAGCCTTTCCTGTGCTCAGAATGTAGAAAAGCACTTAAAGATTTGCGAAACCTACAAGCTACGACAACAAGAGCTCCGACACACAGACATATGACTCCTACATTGCCCTGAGTAGGAGCCCCAAGTAAGTTCACGCATGCAAGAGAGGGTCCTAAATGAACACTCATCAGCAAGAAAAAATTACAGGCCTCCGCCTCATAATGCAAGTCATATTTTCACCTACCGATAGAAAAAACTTATGGGTACGTACCACAAAAAAGCCAGAACATGGGTTTCTGGACTTATTTCTTTTCTTCCTACACAATTTTGTTTTTGTTTGAAGTGGCGAGAAGTTGAAAACTGTTCAATCAGCTTATTTGCAGTGTCTTTATTGACGCGAAAATTGCGACGAAACTGAAAGCAAAAGTAATTAGTTATTGTTAGAAATTGGACATTTGAAAACTTGATTTATTTACTTCTTCCTGACTATATTTGTGCACCACGTCCCCCACAAAATTCGAAACTCTTTGCTTCTTCTCCCTTTTAAAAATAATTTCATGCAAAGTTGAAGGTTCTTCTCCTCCTGAAGATATCACGAATTCGCTTTCAGAGGATGTCGACGAAAATGACGAATATGATGAGGATGACTCCAACATTTCCAAAGCAGCGATGTCCATGGTCTTTTTTTTTTACAGCTTTTGCACTAGAATAAAACTCAAATGATTATAAAATAAAACAAAACTCCTCTGAAAGAAACAAACTACAATTCCAATTTAAAACAAAAGTAAACAAACGAACTGTCAACCCGTGTGTTGGTATTGGTAGATCTGAAAATAAATCTTGCTAAAAATTGAGATTTTATTCTTCGATTTCAGATTCGAGAAATGTCCTTTTTCCCCTCAATTTCCCCTCAAATTTGCCACCAAAGAAACGTTTTCAAATTTAAATCTGTCAGTTTTGACATACCCATACCCATTTCAAATTTTTTTGACTCCAAACGAAACGCACATAACACTTTTTTAAGTTTTATTTGCGGGGGAATACTGCAACGCGCTGCAAACGGTTAAAGAAAAATCCTGTAGTGTCTCCACTGAACAAACATAAGATTAACTTAACACTAGCACTCTTTTGTTGTCGTTTTCGCTCTTCAAAGACAGTGAAAATGTCATTTCCCAGGAGCAAAAAAGTTATTTCCTTGTTAACCTTCCAATAAAATCACTTTTGTGACAGATCTATCATACGTGGCTGGTGGCGAGTTTCTGTTTTCTTTCTCTAGTCTTAAACTGGTTCTAAATATGTGCGAAGAAAGTTAAAAGTGGCAAGAGGAGATTTTCGAGGAGAATTATTTTTAGTTTACTCGCCGAGGGTTAAAATTTGTATGGAAAATCTCTAGATTTGTTTGAGATTAGTTGAAGATTTGTGTAAATTACGGATTTGTGTCCAGTGAAAACAAAGTATTACTATTTAGTATTCTTGCTACGAAAATGGGCGATCAGTAATAGTAACATTTGCTATCGAATTTTATCTTTTCTGATAAAGTAAAATTTTCGAAGATGTGTACCTGGCAATAAACAAAGTTGTTCGGTTTTGGAACTGGTACGAGATTTGCTTACCAGTTCAATGGCAAATCTCGTACTGAAACTTATACGAGATTTGCCAATGAATCTGAAGCATGACATCCAAATGTGCCCAGAAACGCCAAAATCCGACTCCTTCACTGAACTCGCGTTTCAATGCAAAATTTCGACTCGGCTCCACACGTGCGCAAAGCGTAGTCGAGTCGACTCAAACCTCACGTTTTCATGCAATTAAAGACGGGTTCGGCTCTGCATGGAAACGCAATAATAATAATTGTTTCGTTTTATCCATCAAAATTTTGGATTCGGCCAGGGATCCGAAACGATTTCTTTGCTGTGTTCTTCTTGCCTTAATGTCCTCATATAAAATCTTTAAAACTTCTATGCTTCTACGATTTTAGGGAAGCCAACTTTTTCGACGCAACGCTGTACAGCTCTGTAAAAGATTTTTGTTATTTCCTGGGGTGACAAAATTAAAACGTTTACATTTTTCAAAATATCTACGAGAGACGCTAACAACAAAATCCTTAACATAACCTCTCACACAAAACACAGTATTTAACTAGGTATCCGAAAATATGTTACCTCAAACCTTATTGTTGACTTTTTAATATTTTAATCATTTGTTTTTTCATTTTTTTTACTTATCTGTTCGCGGAGCACTTGGTCAACGCTGGAGCACCATGAGCACACTTTTCCAAACCGCGGCTCTAAGCTTGCTTAAAGACTTAAAAAAATTGGATGCATTTAAAAAATTATTTGGCCCCAATTCTTAACCAATTGACTTTGGTTGACCAATCCTTATCCGTTTGACAGTTCCTCTTCTGGATAGAAGAGAAATTTGCTTCTGGTTTTGAATCCAGAATCAAAACCTTTGGACTCAGAATCAAGTACTCATACAGTCAAAACCTTTTTGCTTGGCGATCCCGGATCAGAGTTTTTTTTCCTGGATTGGGGCTGTACATCCGAACAGCCCAACACGTTTTTCTTAATTTTAAAGTTTGTCTGGCGGTTTGTCCAAGAAAACAGTTTCAGGAGAGTCCAGAAGGCTCCCGGACAACCAACCGAAAAAGCCATAACTTATTAATTTTTTTTTTACAACTTTTTGCTCTTATTGATTCTTAATCAAATATTGAAGTTCACGTAAACTGTCAAGTGAAAAACCCATATTTATTTTTCAAACTGCACATAAAGACTCTTAAAAGGAGTGCATATACTAAGAATTTTACGCTGGCTTCAAATCTGGAAGCACATTTTACCCAAGAAGTTTGGTTGCTCAGATATTTCCTTCCAAAGATGAAGTGAAAAATGTCATTCGCCGCAATTTTGAAATTAAATTTTCGAGGCAACATGATTTTCAGTTAAACGCACAGTAGCTTCAACACAATTTGGTTTTTCTTTTTCATTTTTATTTTAATATACTTTATCTAGCGCATAATTTTTGAAGCATATGATATTGTTGAAGTTTTTTCATTGAAATTACCAAATTTTACCATTCAAATCTCGAAAAAATAACAAAAAAATTATAAAACGATTGCAAAATAGGTATCACTCAATCGAATCGTTCCGACGACGGAATTTGACACTGAAATTGGTTAGGGGAATCAGCCAAAAAATACGGTCGATCAATCGTCTAAAGCCGCGTTGTCACAAGCAACGTAAAACAGGTACAGAAACAGAATCTCATACATTAGCAACTGAAACCTAAGTTCGCTGAATGCTTTTTGCGTTGCTAATGTATGAAATTCTGTTTCTGTTCCTGTTTCTGTTCCTTGTGACACCGCGGCTTAAGCGATTATTATATTTTGTCACTTATAAGAAGGAGTTGCATCGTCGAAACGAAGTCGTTCAATCGCTCTTGCCTTACGCGATTGGAGCCCAGAGTACGCGAAAACTTAAAATTCCGAAACTAATTTTTTTTTAAATAATTTTTATTTATTGAAATTGCCTCCCCCCGCCTAAATGAGGGGAGATAGACCCCTGGTTTTTGATTCTTCAATAAAACACCGTTATCAATTTTCGGCGCTGATGGTATCAGGACCCTAAAAAACAACACCCGAAGTGGCTCCACTGGAAAAACATTCATTTGCTATAGGATTTATTGGCATGACCACTCTTTGAAATTGACACAACAGTTTGGCCCTCCAAATAGAGTGACGATGATATTTCCAAGATCGTAAAAAGATATCCGTTGTCAAAATCTCTATAGGAAACGTATTTGTGACAGATTTGTGTGGTTAGTTTCAATTGCCTCTTGCGATTCTCAAACTGTTACAAAAGCTTTTGAAAAGAGTTGAATGTGACATAAAAAAGGTTTGTGAATAGGGTGAGTAAGATTTATTAAGGGATTTATTTTTAATCGCTTGCTAAGAGGATTTAAATTTGTATGGTAAATCTCAAGATTTAAGATTTAAGTTGAGGATGGAAGTCGCGGATTACTGGCCGTTGGAGATATGGTATAATGACGATCGTGTTCAAGGCTGTCGTGTTATTGAATAAAGTTTAGAAACTTTAGCAATGAGGGCCCAGCATGTTATCTTTAAAGTTTTTATCCTCGGCATCTAAGTATGCAAACAAAAACCATCGTTAGAAGAGTTCAACGTCTTCAAAAATGTTTCGATGTTCATATTAAGCCAAAGTAAATGAAATAATCAATGTCTTTACTACTGTTTTTCCTAATGCAAATGCCATAAATGGATATTCCTTAAGCCTAATCCTTCGATAGGGAAACAAACCATTAACATCGACGCGCGAGTAAGTTTTTTTTTATAAATTCTCATTGCGTTCTGTCGCATATAGTCTAAAGTTGATAGGTATTCAATGCCTTATAAATTTAGAATGTGATCTTTGAAATTCATGTAGCTCCAAATTCACCCTGTAGAAACATTTCTCTCTTATAACATATCTGCTCAAATCAACAAACGTCACAAATGTCATTTCTTGTGCTCTCTGTGAAAAAAATAAAATAAAAACTTGTACGCAGTGCCATTTTGCGTAGAGAAAAATTTGTTTATTAACAAAAATTGTTAATGTTTATGTGTCTTTTACCCTAAAAAGTAAAATTAAAATAACTTTAAGCACATAAGCACGTTAGAAGCGAAAGGCTGCACCGAAAGTACCCCATAAATTGCAATTATGTCGCATTCAATGTTGTCGACGTGTGAACGAAATGAATTCGATTAGGCTTCCATAAAAGACGCCAGAATTACCATATTTTGCGGTCTTACAGATTTTATTCTGAGAAGCTGAGTAATCCGACTGGAGCCCAAGAAAATGTATTCCGAATGGGTGTCATTGTCTTCGACCATCACCACCAACAGTTGTGAGGCGCAGTCGTTCAGTGTCTTGAACAAGTTCCCAGCATCGGCCGGGCGCGAGGTTGCAGTGTCGGTAGTAAAACAACTGGCAACAAATTTAGGAATTACTCAAAATGCTGAACCAAGCCATCTGGTCAAAGATGAAGAGGTGAGATGTTATTTGCTGAATTATTTCAAGAAAAATGCTAAATTTAGTAAATTCGCACAATAAGGTTCTCTGGTGCATGGACGTTATATGCTTTGGCCTGTCGCTACCCTTGCAGGAACACGAAACCATTAAGGATTGCGTTAATGTGTACTGTGAGTGGATGACCGCACTGCATCCGAATCCGAGGATAAGTGTTCCCAAGCCAATTTGTGATGATCCCAACATGTACTGCAGGAAAATCATCAGCCACTTCCATAACTTATTTGTACCCCGGCAAGGAGAGAGTAAGTTTTTCTAGTTGCTCTGATATTGCCAAAAGATTCCTTGCTACAACTTTTTCGTCGATGCTTTCAATTTTGTTTTTATTTAAATTTGAGAAGTCAGAAACTTCTACTTCTAGTCGTTTAGTCTTTTGTGGGTCTAAGATCTGGATAAATCCAGACAATCTTCCCCACATTTTTGGCCAAAATTGCTCTGAAATTCAGAATTGTTTCTTTTTTCCTGAAAACAAGTTGTAATTTTATTAATTTTTAAATTTATAAACACTTTTTTGCAAGTCTTACCATTTTTGTACATGAACTTGGGTATGTGTCGTACTTCTATTGTTTTTACCAGGGCGATTTTTGCGTTATACTTACCTATACAAAACTGTCCTTTCTAGGTGCCGATACAATCAATCGTCAAGCTGTGCTTTGTCATCGAGTCTTGCGAACGCTTCAACAAACGGCTCAGATATCACAAACCATGAGCCGTGACACATGGGAGTCTCTGCTTCTGTTTTTGCTTGCAATCAATGAAATCCTTTTGGCTCCGCCTATAGTCAAAGATGATGTTGGCGATCAACTGTGCGAACGGGTATTGAGTGTGCTCTTTGAAGTGTGGCTACTTGCATGCGTTCGTTGCTTCCCTTCGCCTTCGTTGTGGAAAACACTTCAGGAATCCTGTGCTCTGTGGAGACATCGTATAGCTTTGATTGAGCAATGGAATCGGGTTAACTTGGCACTTACATCTCGTCTCTTGGAGTTTACCTACGGTCCGTCATTTCCCGAATTGAAAATTTGTAAGACGCCACCTAAAAGGCATAATAAATGAGAACTTAAAAAAGACTTATCATTTTAGCTGATGAAGATGCGCAGCTAATACCAAATGGCATGACGAACGACTGCATTGCCCAAACTTGGTATCGTTTTTTGCGCACAATTGGGAACCCAACTGCTCTGTGTTACCCACACATCATCAGCAAGTCGTCGCACTTCATCCAATGGGCTCTCTCTCGCGAAAAAGGTGCTGAACCTTACCAACATCCGTGTCTGCTGCTTTTGCCTCAGATATTCCTAAAGGCGATAAAGGGAATTTCGTCACAAGTGGATGCATTTTTAGGTAAGTCCTGCCAATTCCTCCTTTTGTTCTCAATAATCTTCACTTCTTTTCTAACATGGAATCTTTAAATGATCTACTGGTCACACTTTAGGCATATATCAGCCCACGCACAGTCACGATGACAATATCACGAATCTTATGGACATTCGTTCGTCATTGAGCGAAGCCATTCACGGTACCGGAAGTGGTTTAAGTCATAGCACACATCATTTGTTTGGTATTAGTACTGGTGCAGGAGGTAGTAGTAGTAGAAGCGGGGCCACCGAAGGTGGTGGCTCCTCATTCCTTAGCGGCTTGAGCGGTAATACAGCTAGTCACGCACTTAATGCAATCATTGGTCATCACCATCACTCGTCGGGAATAGCGGCCAGTGCTGGTGGTAGTTCATCCTATGGAACACCATTAACATCGACTACTTCGGGAATGGGTGGCAGTTCTGCTGCCGGAGAACATGTACCGCATTCACCAACGCCGCCATTGCAAAGGCGATTGGCAAAATCTTTTAGCGTGGCACCGTCGATCTCGCAACAGAAGGGTGTGGTGTTTTATATTTAAGCATTGACATGATTTGTTTCTCATTTCATCTTTAGATACCTTTGTTAGTCTTTGCTATCTTTGTTACTAATTAACGCTTTTGTCCTGACGCTGCTAATGTTTAATGCTTATGTGTGCTTTGCGTATGTTTTCTGCACGTTTTTTATTTATGTCGAAAAACATTTTTCTTGCACAGTTAATAGCGAGTTTGTAAGTTTTCTTGTTTTAATGTTTATCCGACTTTAATGCTTCAGCAAAAATCTTCACGCAAAAGAACCAACTACGTGTAACTAAAATCATAAATGTTGTCCAATTCCCTGTGGTAAAGCGGCATTTTCTTCTGGCTAAGGTGGTTAATATTTGTTGTTTTCACTGTGATTTACTCGTTGCGATTGTCTAAGCACTTCTCATAGGGTAAAACATCACAAACCTCTGTTTAGACTAGTTCTTACACTACTAGAAAAAGAAAATTCCATTGAACAGCAGTTTGACTGTTGTTTCTCATGTTTTAAGTCTGTCAGGAACAGACAGTCTAGTAAAGAAGTGAAGTGTAGCATCAAAACATTTTTATTCTGATCTAAAGTATGTACTCAGGGACGTATGTATCTTTTAAGAAAATTCTATTCGTTATCAAACCCTGTTCCTTGTGCCCAATGTAGCAGACACCATAAGCAAGATACGTATGTTACAAAAGGACATTATAAGCCGCATTATGAGAGTATGATAAGACTTTACAAGACGCAAGAACGTATTTCTTGCAGTTTTGGTATTATACGCGAACTGATGTTGCGTGCCCCAGCCATTTAATTTTGAGACTTAACAACTCCATATTTCCTTCTGAAAATTTCTAATACATGTTGGTCTATTTGCTTCTCGTTGATTGGCTGTCGTCGGGGTTCTACTCGTATTTTTTCTACTGGCAATTATGGCCTATAATAAAAGACTCAAACCAACAAATTTTATTCGCAAAATTTAAAAATTAAATCAATCCTTGCAAATTACGGAACACTTACTTTCACTGCTAAGTGTATGTCTAAAAAAAGGGGCTTCCTTATCGGCGTTCGTTGACCAGCTTAGAGTCGGTCGATTTAAAATCTGGCAGTTAGGTAAAAAATACAGCTTCTCCTCTCTATTCCCCACGCAAAGGATGATTTGCAGGGAAACTCGAAGGAGAGAGAGTTGAAAGTTATCAGTTTTCCTAAATAAAAAGTTGAGTGCATAACGAAAATACTCCGAACTAACTCGCAACATTCAGGGAGGACCTATTTTGTGTCCTTCCTGTGATGAAGTGACATTGGGTATTGGACCGTTGACACGGCGAAGATTTTTTAACTTGAATACATCGTATTTTTTCTTACCTTGGGTACCTGGTTACTTCAGTTGAGCGACGAGTTTCCTTGCAACTCTCTCTTGCTGATAAGTCCAGTTCTTAATTTGTTGTGGAAATTGTGTTTCAGGAACGGTTTTTCGTTGCCCCTGAGGTTAAAATCAAGACTGAAGGCTGAGGCTCTTTAGACAACGATATGCACAGCACTATTGGAAGATCTAAACGGAATCCAACCATTCCGTTGAATGTAGGAGAAGAACGAGAGCTTTTTTAGCTGTAGTCAAGGATGTTAGAACTCCTTTGATCAGAATACTTGGTTTTCAAGAAGTCATCAGAGTTAAGCAGAGAAGAGAACCGAACTCAGTACACTGAAGCGCGTAGAACTTACAAACTGACAGCAGCCAAGAAAGAGTCGTGGGATGGCATACCGAAGGCTTGTTGTAAATTGCTTCAGACAGAGCTCGATAGGTTTTTGGTCGTCTGTAGAAATGCTTAGATGAAGGCTAACCAGAACTGATGGTTATTTTCCGAACTCCTGCACCCTGCACATAAATTGATACCCATGGAAACACGTGAAAAGGTTAAAGCATCTCCAGTCTTTTTTTTATGACAAATTCAATTTTCGTTGTAACGCAGATGCATCAAGATGTAAAGAAATTCGATAACAATGAATAATGAGCGAAAAGAATTAGATCGCTGCCGAAATTTCATTTCTGAGATTCATTGCTGGTGTTCCTCTTACATAGATGTATACGAAGAAACTCATGTATTCGTGGGCGTGTTAACCAGAGGTGGAATCGGCTAAAGTGGTCTATGATAAGGGATGTCACAAATCACAAAAATTCGTCTGCGTAAACTGTGATCGTCACAATTTTCTTGTGACAGTTCCGGATCAATCACCGTCAAAATCAGTTGGTCACCAGTTTTCAAACTTTTTGGTAAGTTGGTGTTTTTGCCTAGTCTTAGGTTGACTTTCTGCGTGAGCGAATAAAAATCAGTGTTCTTATATCACAAGCCTAAATAAAGCAACGCACACGGATTATTTTGTTTGATCACATTGACTGTCACAAAATGTGAAAATCACAGATCACCATAGCCGATTCCACCCCAGGTTCTAGGAGTGGAAGGATCTATACTTTGATGGTTTGGCACCGCCAGACTTCCCAGACGTGCCACTCAATTCTTACACTGAGTCACAGTTTACTTCTGGTTTATTGGTAGCATGTTATAATTGGTATCCTTGTAGCATGTGTGCTTTTATGTAAAGGCATACACGTGGTCCTAAGTGAAGCTGTTGCTTTTTAACTCCAAGTTCCTACATATAGATAAAACACTTGAAATCTTTTTTGATACTAACAATTAGATTTTGTTGATAGAAAAAGGCAGTTCGTTTAATTAAAAGTCTTTGCTTAGTGCTTCGGGGTATAGTTAGTCTCTTTTTACTTAAATCGCATCTTTCCCTCGATCTGACATCACTTATCGTAGATCACCTTAGCCGATTCCACCCCAGCTTCGACAAACTATTTTGAAAAACAATCCGAAGTGCCTTATTCCATCTTAACGAATTTGATGTTAAATTATTGCAACACAAGAGCAAACATTGAAAAGACTTTTTTATCGGTTATCCGTTCTTGTTTCATTACTTTTAAACATAAAAACCCGGCAGCTAGCAGTGACAACTTGAAAGATGTATTTTACACATTATTTCTCCACTACTTGAATTACAAATATAATATTTAAGCTTTACCAATTTGGTCAAGTAGTTATTGAAACACTTAAAATTTGTTTTTTATTGTACGTAGTAAGTTGAGCTCCTATATTGGTTATTTGATTCTCCTTGTTTGCGTTTGTTAAAAGTTTTGTTTGATATTACTTGTTACCCTTCAAACATACAATTCGAAACGATATGAACTGTCTGAATAACTGGCTGAATAAATTGAACCAAATAAGGGGCGTTAAGTAGAAATAATCTCCCCACTAAAATAGTTGAACGCCCCATTTCACAGTTCTTATCATTCGAGAAAACGTTGATTATTTCATTTTGCTTTCTTTTCAAATTCATATTTATTCTATTTTCCCAAGTGTTTATATTGTATTTTTATTCCTGCAGGTTTAAGCAAAGCCGCGTTGATTGGACTTACCAGTTCTCGATCATCAAATGCCCAGGCACCACTGACGCCGACATCAGGTCCACCGTCATCTAGCAGCTTGAGTTGTAAGTTGATTTGCTGGGACCAAAAATTGCACTTAAATGAGTTTTGTTTATCCAAAGCTCTACCGTCCATGGGATCAGAACCACGTACACCTTTGGCTCCGACTCGACCCAAGTGCAATAGTATTCTTCACCTTTTCGGCGAATGGTTATTTGAAGCTGCTCACATTGGCGGCGATGCATGGCTGATAAATGCTAAGCGACAGGCCTCTGAAGCAAGCAAGCGTCCGTCTTCTATGATTATGGAAAATCGAAAGGGAAGCATATCGCTGTCACAACCAAATTCTATTAATGATCCAACAAATTTACCACCTGGGCTCACCATCGACAAATACGAATCTGGGCGTGCCGAAGCAATAGGAGCACTGTGTAAAATTTTTACAGCCAAAAAAACCGGAGAAGAGATCCTGCCAGTGTATTTGGCTCGTTTTTACATGGCCCTGCAGCAGTGCATGAAGATCGCCGAGAGCAAAGAATGTGATGAGACTCTGGCTTCTATTCTCTTGAATTCCTCAGATCTGTTTCGATTAGATTTAGATGGAATTCAAGTCCTGTTGCCTGCGTTTATTGCTGCCCTGGAGGTAGTTCTGCCCGATAAGGACTTGAAAATAAAATCACAGGCGATGAACTTTAATAGAACAGAGCTTCGAAGAGCCTCCATTAACATTCTTCTTTCGCTCTTGGCATTACCGCTGCATTTTCAGACGCTACAGATTCGGGACTTGGCTAATGAAAACCCTGAAAGGTGTGTGTGTAGCGTATATCGATTAAGCACAAATCTATAATCCGTTGAATTATCTTTTCAGGACTATTACATTCATTCAGCTTAAGCCTCGTTTGATTAATATACTCATGAATGCTCTACAAGTGGAAACCGACGCTCAAAACACCCATATGCTGCTGGGTGGTCTCCTGCTCACCGTACAGGACTCGGTTAATTTTGAAGAAACCGAGTTGGGTGGTGCTGAAAATCTGCAAGCATCGTCGCCACAACCAAGCGATTCGAATATCTTGAGCTCAGGTTTGAAATTATGTACATCCATTTGCGCGAGCTTTTTGGTTTGCCACCTTTTTGCCCTCTTTTTAACTCTTTAGCTTTCACTCGTGATTCAGCTTTTTGTGCGCTCACATTATTTTCTCCTTTAGATTTTCTTTATGTTCTTTGTAATTCCTTTGTTTTCCCCTTATTTATGTTCTTTTTTTGTGTTTATTTTTTCTTTTCTTGTTTTCTTGTTCAATCGAAATTGTCTTCGTGTCTTTAAATTTGAATACCGTAGCCTGTTCAGAGCGATCAGCGTCCATAGCAAGTGTGGGAAATTCGAGCTTGGGTGCTCAAAGTACAGCAACTATCGGTGGTGGCGGTGGAGCTGGAGGAAGTGCTGGAACCATTACCGGCGGCAATAACTCAACTGGACGTGATAGTTCATCGCAGCACGACTTTCCCAGTTTGACTGTGTCCGATGATTTCCCCGTGGAACTATTGCAAGAATTTGAGACAGCTTCGGTTTATGGTAAATTTATATAATCTTTTATTTATTATTTGTGTCTTAATGTTTGTGTATTTATAACTTTAATTTTATTATTTATTTATTTATTTTTTTTTGTTGTAAAATATTTAGTTGCGTACTGCTCTTTTTTCTTATTTGAAGTAGATTTACATTTTTAATTGCACACATACAACCAGAAAGTAATAAAAGAGCTTACCACCATATTTTAAGAAGCGTTGGTGGTAAGCTTACCAAAGATCTTACCATTAACGCAAACTGCATGCTTACATACATAGTAACTTCGTTGGCGTTTTTTGAAACAGTTAAAACATCAACGGTCTTACGTTACGTTTTTGTTGGAGGTTGCTACTATCCGATGGAGCACTCAGACACAACTACTGGCCCATTGTACTACCATGCAGACACCTTACATTAATGTATTTAGTTTACCCGTCTTTCGAAGAAAGATGAGAAGGAGCTTCAGTGATGAAGAGCTTAGGTATTCGGCACTCACCACGTCAGCCCCAAAGATCCGCCACCTGATGCGAGCAAAGGCAGGACAACTACAGAGAAAGTGTTCCGCTGTATCGTCGTCCTCTCCACAGGCAAGACAGGTGGTGGTTTCGCTTAAGCCTAACACATTCAAGTGTCTAGCAAAAGCTTGGTGGCCGGTAAGGACGCCTACAAGAAGTATGCAATCGATTCTCCTAAGAGATAGAAGAAAAGACGCTGACCCCTCGCAGATGTCTGGGCGTAGTCGTTTAGTCTGTCTGTACCCATCGCAGTCACGCCAACGAGCCCTGTGCTCACGAGAAACCCAAGTATCAATGGCAGACGTGACAACAGATACAGGCAGGCCTAAAGCAGGTTCGGGTCCTGAGAAAACCTCTTCTGAGCCAAGTCTGGCAAGCTCATCAGAGATCTCATTTCCCTGGATACCAGTATGACCTGGAACAAAACAAGATTCACTGCATTTAGCCTTCCGACTAAGTTCAACGAATTCTTGAGTTCGAACACTATCTTGGACGAGGTAAGAGGGTTGAGCAACGCATTTAGAGCGGCTTGGCTGTCACTGCAAACGCATATGCTTCTTGCCCTCCACCTGTTAGTCACAATATAGCGCATAGCCATTAGGATAGCGAAAATCTCCGCTTGGAAGACAGACGCATATTTACCTAAGGGGTAGTGGAGTCTAATGTTCTCGCTTTCCACAAAGACTCCAGCACCAGACCCCTGTCCGGTTTTGGAGCCATCCGTGAAAATACGATGGCATTCTTTCCCTGGCTCAGAGTCTGGCCGAAGCCATTCCATTACCTGAGCAAAGTTGACTTGGTAATTTTGTCGCAAAAGGATTTCTGGGGTCATTGCGTCAGAGGGCATGTCCATAAGACAGTTCTCGAACAAGTTCTTCAAAATTCCAATGCGTGTGGTACCAAAAACCACCTCTCTTTAAGCGAAAGATGGTTTTCAGCGTACACCCCATGATAAATATATCAAGGGGGGGGGGGGGGGGGGAGGTTCATCAAAGCATCTAGAGCAGAGCCCGGCGTGCTAGGGAAGGCCCCTGTGCAGCCAAGACAAGCCGTTCTTTGGAGTTTGGCAAAAGAGGCAGTTACACGTTTCCGCGAAAGCCTGTTCCACCAAACAACCGATGCGTATGAGAGGAGTGGTCTAACCATGGCAGTATAGATCCAGAGGACCCTTTTCGGAGATAAGCCCCATGTCTTGCCAAAAGCGCCTCTGCACTGCCAGAAGGTGGACAATGCTTTTTCGGTTTTGGATTCAACATGCTTAGACCATAGAAGTTTTCTATCAAGGATTACTCCCAGATATTTGACTTCATCGGATATCGGGATAGTGACACCTTTAAGCACTAGTTGAGTCAGACCAGTGACCTTCCTCCTTCTCGTAAAGAGAACAACCGTAGTTTTAAGAGGATTCACTGAAAGCCCATTCCTAGTGCACCAATCATCCATCAAGTCCAGGGATCTCTGCGCCTGAGAGCACACAGTCCCTAGGTTTGAGCCGACAGAAAGAACGGCGACATCATCCGCGTAGGCTTGTGTGTAGGTTCCAGGAAGGTTGAGAGCCGATAGTAGAGAGTCTACAACCATGCACCATAAAAGGGGAGACAGAACACCACCTTGCGGGCAGCCCTTGTTTACCCCAGTTATGACGCACTTGCCACAATCTGCTTCGGCTATCAGCGTCCTGTTTATTAGCATTGCCCTAATCCATTGAACTAATGTTTCATCTACACCATGTTGTCAATAATCAACGGTCTTAGGAATCAAAATTTTCATATCAAATTCATTTGAAAACCCAGCCTATATAAGTTCAGTATTATATGGGCTTACTTTCAACTATGGAACTAACTGACTAAGAACTCAAATTTAAACAGCGAGACCAGAATGATCCCCCATAAATATTCACTAAAGTAGATTTTTTTTATATATGTCGGATGAGGATTCTGGTCGGATTCTTTATTTTATATTTTTCCTCAAATCTAACTCGAAGTTAAACAGCGAGTCCTGAGGATTCTGATCGGATTCGAGACTTTATTTTATATTTTTGCTGGTTAAAATTTTGTATACAGATTTGACTCTCTAGAATTAAAAACGTTAAGATCGATATTAGATGGCCTGTCCCAGTAGAGTTTCGAGTAAATAAAACGCATAATTTTTTTTTTACCCGTTCCGAAAAGAGGTGTCTCTTCTTCTTTGATCAACTTCCGACCAATTGTGCTGTCATCAAATAGATTATTTACTTACTTACTTACTTAAGGTGGCGCTACAGTCCGGGGTGGACCTGGGCCTCAGCCAACAAGCTTCGCCAGTCAGCTCTGTCTCTAGCTAGCCGTCTCCAGTTTCGCACGCGAAGTTGGCTGAGGTCCCCTTCCACTTGCATGCGCCACCTGAGTCTAGGTGCTCCTTTACCGCGTCGTCCCTGCGGTGTGGATTCGAAGATTTTCCGGGCCGGGGCGTCGGTGTCCATCCGCTCTAGATGACCCAGCCATCGTAGACGTTGTGTTTTGACTCTTTTGGCTAGGTCGGTATCGCTGTACAGCCCGTACAGTTCGATGTTATATCTCCTCCTCCACTCTCCGTCTATGCAGACGGGACCGTAAATCTTCCGAAGAATTTTCCTCTCGAAGCAGCCTAAAGTGTTTTCATCCGCCTTTGACAGGGTCCATGCTTCTGCACCGTAAAGCGGGACTGGGATGATGAGGGTCTTATACATGGACACTTTGGTTGCTCGAGAGAGGGCTTTGCTACTCAATTGCCTTCTTAGCCCAAAGAAACAGCGATTGGCAAGAGTTATCCTTCGTTTGATTTCAGCGCTGGTGTCATTGTCTGAATTGCTAGCGGAACCCAGGTAGACAAAGTCCCTAACTACCTCAAAGTTTTAGCTGTCGATGGTGATGTTTTGTCCAAGACGTCGGTGTTGGGTGTCTTTTCTTGATGACAACATATACTTGGTTTTGCCCTCATTGACTGCTAAACCCATATTCGCCGCTTCCGTCTGCTTCAATCACGAAGGCTTCACTGACATCACGCTTTTTTCTATCGATTATGTCAATGTCGTCTGCGTATGAGTAGTTGAACGGACTTTTGAAAGATTGTACCTCTGGTGTTGGCGCGAGAGTTCTGCACAATTCTCTCAAGTCTGATGTTAAAGAAGTCGCATGACAGCGCGTCGCCTTGTCTAAATCCTTTTTTGACATCAAAGGGGTCGGTGAGGTCTTTGCCGACCTTGACGGAACCACGTGAGTTTTCCATCGTCATCCTGCACAGACTGACGAGTTTGGCAGGGATGCCAAAACTAGACATTGCGCTATATAGCTCGTCTTTATAGATGTTGTCATACGCGGCCTTGAAATCGATGAAGAGGTGGTGTGTATCGATTTGGAATTCCTGGGTTTTCTCCAAGATCTGCCGCAGTGTGAATATTTGATCGATGGTGGACTTTCCTGGCCTAAAGCCACACTGATATGTGCCTATCAGATTGTTGACAAACGGCTTCAGGCGTTCACACAGTACAGCAGAAAAGATCTTTTATGCGATGTTAAGAAGACTTATGCCTCTGTAGTTGGCACAACTCAGAGGGTCTCCTTTCTTCAGGATCGGGCAAACAATGCTGAGGTTCCATTCGTCGACTTGAGCTTAGACACAGCTACTTTCACCTCCTCCAGGTCGGGTGGGCGGTATCGTTCGTATGCTTCGTCGGTAACGTCTTCGCCCGGGTTGAATGGTTCGTTCTGCCTGACAGCGGTATTTGGTTCGTCCTCGCCGTTATACAGTCTGCAGAAGTGGTCTTTCCAAATCCTCAGCACCGAGCGGGCTATCCGGCTCTCCGTCCTTAGAGCTAAGCAAAGGATCTTGTCCTCCAGGTTGGGGGTCGTGCCGTCGGGGTGACTTCCCGGCCACGTAAAGAAACACCAGTCACGAAGCAGAAACAAGCCTCGGATTCGGACGGATTTACTGTTGACGACCAATGCAAACAAATAGATTATTAGAAGAGTAATAAAAAACTTAATTATTATTGGAGCAATATGGGAGCGAACCCAACAAAACATCACCTCTTCATCGCTGTCTTCACGCCGCCGAAGACGTTCGAAACACAACGGTTGAGTCCGCTTAAGCTCCAACCGCAAAATTAGTGGTGCAATGCTTATTCCATATTTTTATGCTCAGTACAGCGACATAATGGGGTAAAGCCCACCCAAAAATATTTTATTCATTTAACAATAATTTTTACCCCAATGCTTAAGTAACAAACAATAAGTACTTATAGGTATTTTGTTTGCTTAAATATTTGAAACAAATTATACTTAACTACATGACCCTTCGTAGATATATGGGCCCGCGGGTAATCCATCCTTTTTCCCCATCTTCTCGACGACCGTGAATAAACAAATTGAACTGTAATACTTGTTTTACGTGGACTGCTCATTTATTTATGCCCGCACCGCTTTGTAATGGAACCCTTTTATAAGCAGAACTTCGCGCGTGTGGAATCGACTTCCACGCGGGGTTTTTTCTCTTCATCATAGTCCTGACCTGTTTAAAACCAAAGAGCAGTAGTACCTATCCTATCGCTCTGATTATTGTTAATTCTTGCTTTGTTTTAATTTATTATAAGGGTATCCATAAGCTCTTAAAACTTGTGTTTTTTATAAAAAAATCTATATTCTTAATTTTTTGCTTTGGGCGTAAAATTAATCCTTTTGCACCTCCGAAACACACCATTCAGTTCCACATTGCATTCAGGGCCCGAATCTTAAGTTTTTACACGGTCTCACATTCGTGGGAATCTGACAAAAGACCTTCAAAGGATCTTGATGTGCTTATTGAGCGCATTACTATGACGAAGACTAAAATTAAAAAAGGGATAACGGGAGTTTTTTTGCAAAGTTACATTTTGGCTTTAAGTTTTATTTTATTTAACTTTACGGGCTCCTTAAAGTTATCAGAGTTCATCAGAGGAAAGAAGGAAATGCACATAAAAATAGTTTCGTTCTTGAAGCGTTTGGTTGCGAGTACACACCCAAACTTATCACAAGCAAACTTACTTTTTTACTCACTTGTGCAAAGTATCGCTTAGAAAATTCGCTTAGAAAAACCATAAAATCAAACTTGATTTGAAACTTGTATAAAGATATGCTAACACCCCTCGATGTTTGAAATATCTCCTCTTTTACACTGACCCTTTTTTTCCCGTTTCAGACAACGCTCACGCCCTCTTCGTTCGAGCTACATATCTCGTTTGCCACCGTCTGATTTCATCCTGGAAAACCGATTTGAACGTATCTCTGGCAGCGCTTGAGCTTCTCTCCGGCCTCGCACGTCTTCACATCCGGGATTCAGGTAAGTCCAATCACCCACTAACACATCGAACCCTAAACCTTTTGTAAAAATTGTACATTCCGATTCGATATCAAATTGAACTAAACACAAGTCTTATATTAATTGTTTCTAAACCTTACCAACCTCTTTCTATTTCTCTTTAACCAAACGCCCAACCATTGCATATTAATCCTTTTTCCCTGCCCCATATTCGAAATACAAAAAAAAAAAAAAAACCAAATAAATTGTACAAAACCGCAGCCAGGAAACTAACAAACGGTAATAGACACTCGCTCATTTTACTAACACAAGCACTTTTTGTTTTCGTTTCAAAACAACAACTCTTTCGTTCGTTCTCATTCGTTCGAACAACATTGTATAGAACAATTAGTTGCAATTGAAGAACCAAGTCAAAATCTAACGATCATTTCCACAGACGCTCTAGAGTGCAAGCGAGCGGTGAAGTGGATCTGTGACTACATCTGCTACCAGTGTTCGAGGCCACCGCCGGCCCACAGTAAGGATCTGCACAGTACCATTGTGGCAGCATTTCAATGCACATCCGCTTGGCTGATGCAACATCCATACCTGCTGCAGGATAAGGATTGCCTAACAACAGTAATGGAAGTGGTCGAGTTGGGTATTTCGGGAACGAAGAGTATTGGCAAACCGGGCGAGCCGCCAAAATACAAAGATGAAAAGGAGTTGAAACCGGCATCAATGCGTGTGCGTGACGCTGCCGAAAATTTACTTACAATAATAATGGAACAAGTGGGATACTTTCCCAGTGAATGTGGACCCGAATCAATTTCCTCGCTGCTCGATGAAGTCGCTCTGATAAAGCACTGCAATTCGGTCGATAACGCCGTCGCGGTAACCACGGAACAAGCGATTAATAAGTTCAAGTATTTTGTTACGGAGAATTCCACAATTATGGCATTGCTCGAGGAGCCGCTAGGAAATGATCAGGATCCTCAGCCTACCGTGACACGTAAGTAATATGTTTGGAGGAAGTTTGTGAGGCATTGCAGAGTTATTGTGTACCCAAAGTCTCCTTTTAAATCTGAACACGGAACAACGTATGGGCATCCGGATTCATTTTAGAGTTTGATTGATGAGCTTGAACCAACCATTTCTTAAAAGAACATTATTTTTCGAACCCAATAAGAACGTTACTTAAAATACATCATGGTCTCTTGTTGGGCGCCACTTCGGCTGCAGCTGCCTTGGCAGTTTGAAAAAACTTCTTTCCAACTTTTGATACAGATACAATTCGCTTTAGTTTATAAATTGAACTTCCATGGCAATAACAGAACCTTAATCCCAAATAAGAATGAATTTCAAAAGTCACAGAAGAAAAACAGAAGTTCCCTTTTTGGCTTTGTTTAGTTATCTTGCAATTTTAGATTTTATTTTTCTTAGGAAGAACCTTCATATCGATATAAAATACAATTCCAGAAACGTTTTTTTCCGAAACAAACGAACCTCATATCCTTCGCTGTTATGAACGTCAAGCAATTGATTTGACGACCTGTTTCCATCCTGTTCACGACAATCCTTACGTCAATGTGCTTCATGGCATTCGTTGCTATATTTCTGTTGCCGAACATTATAAATGGCGCCCAACAGTAATATTTTTTGTTCTTAAATGTCTTATCGATGCAAAAGTTCTAGACCGGCCTTACAAAGCTTTCGACATCTTTAATGCCAACTTCATGCTCTCTTATTTTTCTTGTTTTAATATCTCTTCAGTACTCATCCGAAGTCCGTTTGGTCGACACGCATGGACAATGCAATTGCGTCATCTGCCTCGCAGCAAATCGGGTACTAAATACCACGCAATCAATCCTGGTCGACCAATTCCAATGAACGATCCACCTAAACGAGTCGAGTTCGATCAGAAATTCTTCCCTGATGGTGTAGACAAGGTGACGCCCTGCGTCGCTGACTACTCCATTCCGACCTTGGAGCAAATTCGAGAACAGTACGGCATCGAAGAAATGAACCGAATGGAAAAGATGGTGGAGAATCAGTCGATCTGTGAAAAGCTAGCCTGGGCGGAAACTGACAACTCTGCCGAAAGTCTCAGTCATGCACAAGAGTGTGTACCGCCGCCGGTAGTGCACGAATTCCAGACAGCTCGCCTCTTTCTCTCACAATTTGGATTTTTGTCGTTTGAAGGAGAAGAAAAGTCAAGTGATGGTCCAAGCAATAGACCTCTTATTGCACTGGATGCAGTTCGTGCGAACTTTGCGCAGGATCTCAATGTGCTGGACAAGTTGAGTGCACGCACTCATGACACGGTTCATGTATTTTACATGAAGTCTGGACAGACAGCGGCCCAAGAAATCATTGCCAATATGAACGAGGAGAACATTCGAACATTGAATCCAAATTTTGGAAATATGCTGTTGACACTTGGCTGGCCAGTAGACATACAGGAGCACTGCGGCTGGACTGGATTTGTCTCCACTAGTTGGATGCTGAAAAATCCAACAGAATCTGTCAAGGAGAAGCCGGTCGATTTGAGGTTCAATGGAGAGTCGAGAGTTTTGTATTGGGCCGATGTTGGTTCGGAGATGGCTTTTGTTGTACCCACTGAATGGAATTGCCGACCGGAAAACACCACGGATGGTAGCTGTTTCTCCCTAAATTCGTCGCATTCCTCTAATGATAGCACGCACTCCAGCGTTTGGAACGAGAAAAACTTCTCGGCCGATGTTCCAAGCAATCGCGCGGTTGCTCTTGGACAAAAACCGAGAACACTGTCTCTTGAGTTGGACAAGGCAAAAGAACCTGTAGCACCAACGCGTCGAAAGGCGAATGCCATTAAGCCTTCACTCCTTGCGCAACCGCCTGCAAAGATATTCATTGTGTGGCTTGAAAGCTTCGAGGATCATCTCAGTTTCCCCATCGGTAATATTAATTTTAATGGTGTGTGCTCACCGAGCCTTTATAAATCTTTATGTAACTCTTTCAGATGACATCCTTCCCTACACTCGAACGGGTGAAGAATCTCAAATTCTGCAAATTCCACGCGCTAGCGAATGCCATGTTGTTTTTCTGCATGCATTACAGTCGGGTTTGCTTCGAGTGAAACTACAGGGCCCTAGTGGTCGCATGAGCTTTGCAACCCCCCTAGTCGATGGTATGGTGCTAAGCCGCAGAGTTGTTGGCAATTTGGTGCGCCAGACTGCTCACAATATGGCGAAACGTCGACGGCTCGACAATGACGGGTGGGGAAATAACATAATTACAACATGACACTTTTCTTAATCGAACTCTTTACAGTTTTCAACCTCCTCATGTTCGACGCCGCCTCAAGGTACAGGATATAGTACAGAAGTATAAGTTAAATCTTTCGCAGCCAGAGCTGCTGGCACATCTCTTCAAGAGCTCACCGTCATAGCCTGTGGATATCGGCGGTGGAATGCAGTATTAAGAAAATGCAATTGAATGTTTTACCTTTTTTTAACTCCCTCCAATAGTAGTCTCCTCTTTTTTGTTACAGCATTTAATATCGTTTTTATTTAAATCATTGTGGTGTATGGTCATTCTATACTAAAGTTTTAGTAGTAAGATAAAATGTAATATTTAATTTAAAAAGAAGAAACAAACATCTTTTATCAATTAGACTTTAATCTTTTTTTTAACACACTTTTCGTAGTTCCAGAATAAAATCACTGCTTGATTTGAGTACCCGACCTAAGACGAAAAAGATGGGTAAGCTTTAGACGGTTCTGTGCTTATTTCATATGAGCACCAACTCAAAAGTCTTCATTGTTGTCATCATTGGAAGCCCTCTTGCATGACTTTTCACAAGGCAGTTGCTAGTGAGAGCCTTGATTTCTTAAATCAAAGAATTTATTCCTTTTTTTTCAGAATCTTCTGTTAAGCGAAAATAGCGTCTTATGTTATTACGTACCACAACAATATTGATCGCTGGTCATAAAGGAACATGTGCCTTAATTATTCCAGTTGGTGTCAGTTTTTCAGTGCAATATTATTACAAGTTTTGAGTTTACTGAAAAGGTTACCTAGTTAGATTAGGAACTGATGCTAATCTCAGAAATGAATCTGACAATATCGCTCGGTTTAACTCTCCAAAATTTGGTGGGTTGCATTACATTTTAGTAGCTTTTCTGTTAATTTTCTTTACGGATTCTTTCTTTTACTCATTTTTATTAATCAGAAATTGAGAGCAATTTTTTAAAGCTTAGATGAAAAATGCTTTAAGATATCGATAACTTTATTGCTGACATTAGAGCTGAACTAAAAGACTGCTCTTTGGGTTAACTAAATATGTATTATATTCAGGGAATAATAGATCTTCGTTTGACCCAGGGTTAATAATACACTGAAAAGCTGAACCTTAGGTGTGGTTAAAATTAACCTCGAGTCAAACTTAAAACTAGACCAGAAAACTTCAAGGTATTTCTGCAGATTGGTATTTTTTCGTAAGTAAAAGCAAATAAAGAAGTACTAATAGTACCTGAGAGTTATTCTGGGGTTAACCCGGAATACCAAATTTCCATCACTAAATCACCGAATTTGTCAAGTCAAATAAAGGATAACCCTGGGTCGAAACTAGCTGAAGTATTCATTTGTGTGATGAACCACGGTCTTGTTTCGAAACTTGGATCATCTCGCACTGAGAACTCCGAAGGGCCAGTGTGAAATGGTACGAGTTTTAGAGTTAAACGACGTCTCTATTTGTCAGATTAATACTTTGCCGTTTTCCATGATTGTAAAGTGACTGGAAAACATGGGAGTGAAGACACCAGTTTGACTACTGGTGTCTCCACTATATTTTTACTCATTTTCGAATAATCTTCCAATGCTGGAAACCAATAAAGCTTAGATTAGACTGCATGCCATTTTGGTATATTTGACGTAAGACAAAAAATTTTTGCAGCATTTTTCTTCTTAGGTATGTCAAATACGCCAAAGTGGCCTGCAGTCTAATCTAAGCTTAAGTTATGAACCTGACCTGTGGCGACGTGCCCTAAGAGAAGGTAAAAAAAACCAAGCAGGGGGTTACAGACGGATAGTCGAAGAATCCAGCAGTAGTACATATTACATTGCATTCGAGAATGTAACGAATAATTTTTGTAGGTACATGAAAGTAGAGCACAAAGCTATTTAATCCCAGAGTATTGTATAGGCACCGGTCGGCGCCTCGGTGGTAGAGCTGAAATCTGTATTGACGGCTGGGAGCATTTTCGCTTGGGAGCTCGCTTTTTCCTAATGGTAACGCGTGCCATTAGGAAAAAGCTAGCTTTGACTTCGAGCAGAGACATCGAACCAAATAATTCGAATTTGAGTAATTTAGTGACACCTAAGGGAATCGGAAGGTAAAAGAAGCATCAAGTAGGCGGGTTGCTGGTGTAGTATGCCCCATACACATTCCACTGTTTGATAGATTTTCTACCCGAACAGTGATATTGTCTACGTAGGTACGCACGAATGTTTTTTTTTGCCGTTTCTACACTACCTACTGCCCAAAACTTGTGACGATTATTAATTTTTGGTTTTTCGGCGATTGCCCTTTTCGACTTTTGATTCTGGATGAATTTAAAAACACGGGCACTAGAATGCATAAAATCGTGAATTGTCTTTAAATAACTTTAGTCGAGCTTACAACACATTTATGAATAAAACACACATTTTAGGTACATTTATGGTACATTTAGGTACATTTAATCTAAAATTAAGGAAACACAAAAAAAAATTCAAACAAAACTACATGCAAACATGTTTACACATTTTCATTGTTCTGAACCGATTATGATTGCCCTTGCATCCGCCATACAAAAACATTTTGCACTCATTTTTGTCAGCATCGTAGTACCAAGCTGGAATGGCTGCACGACATGGGCCTTGATCTGCTGGTGATGTGCAATCTTTGTTACCATCGGCAAGAACTCCGAAAACGATAACTAGAAAAGCAAAAGCAGAAGCAAGTTTAAAATGCATCTCTTTTGACAAAAAAATTCGTACTGTTGTAAATATCCATTTTCGAGGTTCTTATAAACAAAACCGATGGGTTATAATTAAAAAAGAAGTGCATGTGATCTATAAAAGTTATAAAACAAATATGTACATATTTAGTTGAATTGATAGTTAATTTAATAAACAACCCTAATAACAGTCATTATTTATTATCCAAATATCAATTTCCTCATGTTCTATAGATATTTTTCCAAACGATTTAAACATAGTAAGAAACTATGTTAAGGTTCATTAATGCGATTATGTCATGCTACCTATATGGAAAAAAAACGGAAAAATATTGATAACCGATATTACGATTTCATTATTTGTGGAAGTAACTATGTTCTTGTTTTAATAGTGGAAGATTGCGTTAAGAGACAGGATTGTACATCTGATAATTAATCTATGTCCCTGAAAACAGAGAAGGTATAAAAATATACCTACTCCGACTTCCAGACAGACTAATATAGGTAAGACATTAACCTTTTCTAAGGTATAGGTCCCAGGAAATTCTCGGCCCACTTCTTCCTATCTCTTGCAAGGAGAAGGGCAATTAAAACTCTTCCAGAGAGAGCATCATTTTGCATATTTCAATCTTCCAGTCGTTAGTAAAAATTACGTCAGAAAAGTTTCCCAGTTTGGCTTGACCTCACAAATTAACCTTAACCCGACGTAACCTCACAAATAATAGTCCAACGGCGTCAAATTGCAGCTCCGAGCTGGCCAAACAACATCAGCTCTGCAGCTGATAATGCGATCTTCAAAAACAGGGCCCAAATCATCGAGTGTAGCTTCGGCTGTGTGGCACGTAGCGCCGTCCTGTTGAATCCAAATGTTGCCAATATCCTCGTCTTCAATTTTTGTAAACAAAAAATTCATTCAACATGGCCCAATAACGATCGCCATTGACTGTAACTGCCGCTCCTTGCTCTTTTTCGAAAAATGGCCCAATTATGCTCCTGTACCAAAATCCGCACCAAACAGTGACTCGTTTTGGGTGTATCGGCTTTTCAATATATGCGTGCGGGTTTTCTGTGCCCCAAATGCGACAATTTTGCTTGTTTACATACCCGCCAAGATCAAAATGAGCCTCATTTGAAAAGATGATATTTTTGGTACGCAATTTTCCCACATATTCTGCAACATTACCATGATTTTCAAAGTAATGTTGCAATAATTCCCAGCGTTGTTCAAGCGTATACACAACCATATTCGTTCAGCGGAAGGATAAAACTTATTATCTGTCAAATTAGACATGAGCTAAGTGTTACCATTCACGAAATAAGCACTAGTTAAACTAGTGGGAGGGTTACAATCCGCCTAGGCGAATCATTGGATACCCCATCCCAATCGACCATTGTCAAGCTCCAAAATGCGTCAAAAATCTTGGTTGTTAAATTTCATATTAACTTTACTTTCTATTAACTTTCTATTAACTATTAGCAGTTAAGAATCTTCTTTCTTAAAAAAGGGGCGTTGCATCAACCCCTTCCCAAGTAACACAGAAGCTCTTGCTTTAGCCACCGATACGTTTTCAGCACCACATCATAAAACCTTAGGTTCTTGAAGTTGGTTTTAAACAAGTAACGGGGCCCTTTACAAAAGCCCTAAAAGGATGATTTGACACTTTATAGAATTTAATTTTGGGTGCAGAAAGGGCTCTAATTCGGGCTCTTATATAACTTTTTTGACAGTCAATACATTTTAGGCACACACACTTCGAGGTGTTTACCTTTTACTGTCATGGTGTGGTTTTTATTGTAGTTAAGTATACACACATTTTTATCTTATTCTTTGAAGGTGTTGATGTTTTTGCACAAATAACTTCGTTCATATTAAATGGTGATGAAATTAAAGAGCAAACCGAGTGCATTTAATTAGCAGAAAACAAGGTGCGCATCTCGTTTCATCGAATGATTTATTAAAATAGGACGAAAAGAAACAATGCTTTTCTTGAAATATTAAATATAACATAATATAAAGAGTGCAAGGTTTTATGTAGAGCCAACATAACACCGTTGTAACACTTAAGGTATTCTGCGATGCCTTTCGGAAACTTTGGGTTCTATGTAGCACTGTCTAGCTTCATGTAGAACTATTATAAGGTTTTGTGTTTTTACAACCCTAATTTATTTAGGGTTCCCATCACTCTCTTTTCTTTTAGGATATACGTTGGTTTGACTACTTGAAATTTTTTTTTGACATGGCAGACGTTAATTGAAATATATATTTTACAGGCTGTTTTTATCTTATCAATGAATGTAGTTTATACCTTAACAGTTTTAAACCCCAAGGAGGATACCTGCTAAACTACTACCTTAAAAGTTAGCATGTCAGTAAGCTGATAAAATACTTGAAGTGCTGGACCAAGAATGCCTAAACCTAACTTATTTGACCAGCTAGAACATAGAAAAGTGAAAAATTTCAACAATTTACAATTCTACAAGCATTATAGTCATGACTGGCCCCAATATAAGCAACAATACGCTGTGTCAGCTTTTTTAAGAATGTCCATAGAAAAAACAGTATAAAAGCATAAATTATCTCTTGAAATCAAATGTGTATGATATACTTCTCCAGCCTAATATGTAATCTAGTTAAAATTCCTATCATTCTATAAAAAATGTTAATTTCTTATGTTTAGATGTTTGCTTCAAATGTTCTCACAACAATTTCTGTCAATTACATTGTTTTCTATTGTATGACTTATGGCAACCCCCAAGTGCTATATAAGAGTGCAAAGTAGTACTTCGGATGTGTCAAACCTAAAGTGTTAGAAAACAGGTGCTAGAAAGGTCTACAGAACTTGCGCTATAGAACTTAACCTCTCAGCACTTATTTCCCTATAACTTGAGTGCTATGAACGTTTATAGCACCACGTTTACGGAACCTTTGGTGCTAGCACTTTCAGTTTTACAATTTTGGTGCTGTATACGTTTCTTTGAACAATTTTATAAGTAAATAAGCTGCGCACCAATGGTACGATAACGAAACCTTGCAAAACCAGTAGTGCTACTGAAGAGCATTTTGAGTGTCTTATAAGTCCAATATTCAAAAACCAATGCATGGTTCCAGAGTGTGCTACTTGGGTTTTCAATAACATAATTTTTATACCCCATCTCATAGGATAGGAGGTATATTAAGTTTGATTCATAGTTTGTAACATAGAGAAATAATCTATAATATATTTGGCCATGCCCTCTTATAGCGGTTGATTTTACAAACATTTTTATGATTACATATTTGCGTGCTTTTAAGCCTGCAAAAGCCCGTGCAAAAGCACTTTACAATGTGGGATAAGATAGGGGACTCACGAATCGTTTTAGGCATTGTAACTTTTGCCTATAAACTGTAGCACTTACTCTCTAAATATAGCACTAAATGACCCTCGAGACTTATTATCAATCCAATATATACATAATGTATAAATGAGAGTTTCTGGTCTGATTTCATCTCCACTTCATCTTCTTCATTATATTTTTGACCTTAGTCAATGATAGACGTGTCAATCTTCAATAAAAACTTCTATAAACTATAAGAGTCTGCTCCCACATAAGCATTAAAGTCGCTCATCAACTTTCATATTTTCTAATCTACGTGTGATGTTCTAACCTCCTCTCCTTTTCTTTTCTATTTGAAAAGCCAGTTCTGAGCCTCTAGGATACAAGGTCCCAAACTCGAAATGAAGTAATCCCTCAAAAATATTCACGCAATGCAACAATAACTTAAACTTTTTAAGTTGGAACCTTATTTATTTTTTGCGTTACCTACCTCCTCAAGGTGTTTGAAAAAAATCTTCAACTCCTTCTGCTTGGCTGACTGTTAAGTTGGGAATGGGTGACAGGTTGGGCATATGCAAATTGTGCTAATATAACTAATATAGCTTCATTTATTATGAAATACAACCCCACTTTTGAGCCTTTATTCCATTTGAATTTGGTACTTTATTTCCTGGGGCTTTATTTCCAGCATCCTAAAAGCTGCTTATAAGTACTCTAATTACCAATTATGCATACGTCGTACTGTAATAGAGTCAAAGTTGCTCTTCAGATAAAGCGACAAAATCGAAATTCTTTGACAACCAGAGGATTGTGTAGATATTGAAAGTAGGGCCCCAGATCAGAAGCGTTTCCGTCTTCCAGCCAAGTTCGTTGCTCCTTTTTGCAATGATTTGCTTTTGGCCAAAAATACTTCCAACACGCAATCGGGTTCCTTCTAGTTATCTCAAACGCGTCTACCTAAGATAGTTTATAAGCAAATTTTTGGGCAGATCATGGCATATGGTTTTGTCTAGACTTCTGCTGACTGTGGCTAAATAAAAAATCCATTGAGTCCCCTCAAACATTTGCAGTCATAAATAAATTAAATCATATTTTTGCATTTGCCCATACTCCCTTTACTTTTCCCATTATTGTAATCGTTTTCGGACCAATGTTCTTATTCATTACTTTCAAATTCCTCCTGTCACCTTGACTCTAATCAAACTATTTTCATTACCTGCAAAGCTGACGATTTTCGTTTTATTTTTTAACATCACATCTGATATTTGATATTTTCATTTTGAACATGTTTGGGTGGACCCCCTTTAGCTGTTAACTCTGTTGGGTGCCTTTCCAACCTGACATGTATCCAAATTTTTAACTTTTTCGCATATAAAAGAGGAAGCATGAGATAAAATGAAAAAATAAAAAAAAATGAATCTATCAAAGTGTCCTCCTCCTCACCTTCACTGTATGGTTAGGTGGTTATCTTCTCTGCTAAGAGGGACATGGGACTCGCATCTGTGGGGGAGATGAAATGATGTTCATTCAACACCTAAATTTCAATCCCCTTTTTTGTTTTACATGTGTCTTTTTTTCAAAAATCACTTTAGTTTTGTTGCTTTAGTATTAAGACCCAAGGAAAGACTATCTACAGGATGAAAAGAAAAAAAATGGTGAAATAGGTCACGCCTCTTTGTATCCTTTCGGTAATAAGTTCGGACACGGTTCAGTCGAGTGTACCAAAAAATTATTTCGTTTGGCCTAAATGGATTTTTGTTGTTGTTGGCACTTGTCCTACACCGTATTGAGTTGACGCGGCGTGTAAGACGTTTTTTTATTCTTCGGAGAAGCAAGCGTCAATCAAAAAATATTTTGGGTTAAAAAAAATGTACGAAGAAATTTATTTTGATATTATTCAGGGGCGGATTAAGATATGCCTTACGCGGTGGTGGCAAGTTAATTAAAGAATCTGAATCGAAGAGGTGTTCGCTTGAGGTGGGAGGCTTCAACTGCTCTCTCCGCTTAATCCTTAAAACAATTTCTGACATTTGGGAGTAAGATTCTTTCAAGTAACGGCACAGTAGGTATAGCTACAGAGATTTTGATTTACACGAAACAGAAATGTAAACTGAACGAACAAGTATAGGATCAAAGCACCAGCAAGCGTTGTAATTAAACACCGGAAAGGATTGGACATTTTTCAAGTTCAGTAAAAGTTATATAAATTAATTAAAAGTCTAACCAAACTTATCGTTTACCCCTATGGTAAAGGTATAAAAAATTGTATTTAACGATGTTTCTAATGATGTTCGTCTGACACGTTTGTGGTTTTTGGGCTTTTAAGTATAGGCATGTTGAGTTATAAATAGGGTTATAAAGATGCGTTAAGATAGCTGCGAGATGTACTTCTGCTAACATTAACAACAACAACTTAGCTACAGTTTCTAAAATCTATATATAGACTTTTCCCTATAGCTTTCGATTGAAAATAACAAAATTTTTGTTTATAGTTTCTATTTTCGTAGATAATTACAAAAAACCTCGCTACATCACACCGAAATTCTACTTACTTTTACGCAGAAATATCAACAGACAACAAACCGCACATTATATCAGCTGTCTTTCTTTTAATTGAAAAGCTAACCGAACGTATCGTTGGTTATATTGGAAAGCGCCTCCTAAGAAAGATGAAAAATTACAACAATTTACAATTCTACAAACATTATAATAATGGCTAGTCCTCCCCCAACAAACATTCTCTCGAGAGATGTGCTCTACAAATCTAGAAAAACCTCTTATAAGACTCTCGTAAGACTCTTGAACACTCTCAGAGTCAGTTATATTGGAAAGCGCCTCCTAAGAAAGATGAAAAATTCCAACAATTTACAATTCTACAAACATTATAATAATGGCTAGTCCTCCCCCAACAAACATTCTCTCGAGAGATGTGCTCTACAAATCTAGAAAAACCTCTTATAAGACTCTCGTTAGACTCTTGAACACTCTCAGAACATAATTTATTTTGTTTGAATTGAATTTTACTCTCAAAGTGCTCTCATTAGAAGGGTAAGAGGCTAGCAAAGTAAATAAGACGTAAACTCCCATTATGAGAGTATATTTGATTCTAGTTATGTGAGTTTAGCTCTCATGCTACTCTCTAAGAGTAAAAATATTATAAGAAAAATCACTATGAGAGTCAAAGTATCGAAGTACTCATAAAAATACTCTTTTCAGCCTAACACTCTTGTTTTGAGACCGCAGGTCTGATAAAATACCTATTTATGTCAATCCGAAAATCAATAATTGCGTCAAAAGTGATTTTGCCAGTGTGTAGTGTGCTTGCGGTGACAGAAGCTTTTGAATTAATTAAATGCATTTCTTTATGGATAAAAAAGTGTACCTCTGCAGCGCAAATCGTAATTGAAAACATATCCATGGTTTGTGGTTGGCGAGCACAGATTGGCTGACATTTCCTACATGCAAACAAACTCACGGCCAACTCCGATGACGTCAGATTTGCATTTACTTTAGCGAACAAATGTCACAACATGCGTAGGTATGTTGTTATCTTTATGTTCCTTCATTTATTACGCGGCCATAATGCCAAATAATAAATGCGTCTACTGCGAAGCCACGACTCTATTTACTCTGATTCGGGGAGACAAAGGCAATATTACTCTGGTCAAAAGAGTAAAAAGGGTAAAAGTCTGGAAAACAGCCAAATTGCTCGCAAGAAGAGAGCTACTCTCTGTAAAAAAATCTTCATCGCTCACAAAAAGCATATGACTCTTATTAGAAAACTATTTTTTTCGCCATTTATATTTTTAAATTTTCGCCACTTTTTTATATTTTAAAATGTATAGTGTGTAACAACGAAACTATCACCTCGTAATCGCATCCTAAGCATTTTTATTCAGCCTGTCGTAAGAGGCGACTAAAATCCACCCTCCGTATGCCGAGCGCGTAGCGCATACAAACAATGCAATGCAATGGACAAAACAAAAGATGGACAAAACAAAAGATATTATTACCCCAGGTGGCAATTCAGTTTCACTGGCAAATCCACCCTCTTCGGAGGTAGGCTCTACGGATTCTGGGGAGAGCCATTTATTGCTAATAAATCCCTTTTTGAAAAGATCAAGGTACCTCGATCTCCACCAGCTGGATCGAACGTGCTTTGAAGCGGAAAACAATGAACTCCGCGCTAAGCTTAATGAAATGGAACGTCTCTACCATGAACTTAAAAGTGAAGTAGATTCGTTACGTAAAAAAAACGAAGCTTTGAGGAATCCCCGTACTATAGAATGTGAGGAAACACCGAAACGCCAATTCGAATACCAGACGGACGAGGAAGAGCTTGCACGCGAAATGAATCCGGTCTTTAAGGAAGGGCTCACCAAGAAGCGAAAAGCTGGTTCTTCACCTGAAGTAGAAACCGTGGAGCAGAATGCAAGAAACACCAGTCGTGCCAAAAAAAGCGACAGCAAAAACCCAAGAAAAAACCGTCGACCACCTGCAATAAATGCCGTTGGGGTAGCGGACTACGGAAAGCTACGATACATCCTTAAAAATACTCTTGGGACGAAATATAACTTAACATCGCTTCGGAACAATGTATGGAAAGTTCACGTCGATGACTCTGACGCCTATCGGTCGCTGTCACAAAAGTTGAATACAGAGAAAATTCAATGGTTTACGTATGAAAATCACATCGAAAAGCCGCTGCAGGTTATCGCGAGGGGACTAAACCCATCCTGCACTAAGGAACAAGTCATAGAAGATGTTCAAGCCCAAGGCTTTAAAATTCTTGACGCCGTGAACATAATACAGAAAGAGAAGCAACGTACGGACGATGGTAAAGATTCTGCTGTTGTCAGGCGCGGTCTGCCAATTTTCATGCTATCTTTTGATAGAACTGGGAACATAAGCGAGATTTACAAAATAAAAGCAATCCTTAACATCAAGGTCAAAATCGAGCCCAAGCGGAAGGGCAACAGACTAGTACCTCAGTGCAAGCGATGCCAAGATTTCCGACACACGCAAGCATACTGCCAAAAAGACCCGCGATGCGTAAAATGCGCCGGTGAACATCTTTCGACAGATTGCAATGTCAGCTCCAATGTCAGGCTCCAGCGGTCTGCGACAATTGTAGGGGAAGTCACCCAGCGAGCTACCGAGGATGCGAAATCTCCATAGAGTTACAAAAACGGCATGAAGCTCCAAAGAAATGTATTGAACAAAAGGGTCCAAGCCTAAAACCTACTAAAGCCCATAAACCAAAAACCCCTAAGTCGACCAAGGGTACGGGATTGATATGGGTATGGGACTTCACATGAAAGTAAGCAACAATCGGCCGCACCAGATACGGTCTCTCAAATTCTACTTATGATTTTAGAAAAGCTTAAGCAACAAACGAAAGTAAATCAAGTAATATTTAACAAATTAAGCGAGCTCGAGCTTAAGCCTCGGAAAACATATAACAAAAAATCATAAATATGGGAAAGTCAATCAAAATTATAACGTGGAATGCAAACGGACTTTTGCAAAAACTTGACGAACTAGAAGTATTCCTACGGAAGAATAATGTAGACATATGCCTGATTTCGGAAACCCACTTTAAAAAGGGTACGGCACACAAAATAAAAGGTTACATTGACTATCATGCGCATCATCCTTCAGAAAATTCGAGAGGTGGATCCTCTCTCTACATTAAAGACTGCATTAAGCACTGCAAAAACGAAGAAATAGAACTTGACCATTCTATAATAAGTAAAATGTTAACTTTAGCAGATAAATTTTCAGTTACACTTAATTTTTGCATAAATAACCTGAGAAAAAATATTATTAAAGTCAATAAATCTTGATGACAATGGTGTACCGTCAAACAGCGCATTGACAATAACAATTTCTTTTAGAAGTGTATCTTGTTCTCTTTTACAGTAAAAGTCCTTATGAAAAATTAAAGCATTTTTGGCACATAATATCATAAAGATGACACGAAAATTGTTTTTTATATTTTTCTCTCTCTTTCAAACAAGACTAGTTCTTTACACTCCCATAAGAAGAACTTAACTCTTGCAAAAGGAATTTAAGACTTTTTACAAGATCAAATGACTCCCATAAGTGGGGCCATTTAACTCCCGTAAGATTCTCTTAAGCGCTATCGTGGTACTCTATGAGAGTCGAATTTCAAGAGGCATTGTAGCTTTTAGGTTCGATCACCAAGGGGTGCACAAGTTTCGTCGACACTAAAATAATACTTTTCAAATGGCTTTAACCACAATTACACGCAGATTAAAGAACACCCACTGGTCGGTACGAAACTTGCTCTTGCAGTGTCAAAGCACCCTATACGTTATACATATACATCATTGATCTTCCCCCACCCCCACAGTGACAGTTTTAATCTCTCTGCGCACAAGACTCATATCAATCTGTTTCAGCGCGCAATGTTTCTGCGCCGTGGGCATACATAATGGTCCAATGCTCAACTCTGTGGAACCCCAAGCCTCGCGTTCATACAACAACATTCTAGATGTTAAATTCTGTAACTGGAAATCGTTGCGTGAGCCTGAAAACTTTCTTAGGATAATTTCAGCCTCAGACTAATGTACACGTATCAAAGGGACACCTCAACAAGCTGGCCGGGACACCTACGACAATCATGCGTGGGTGGGTGGGGAAAATATACAAACTTCCATCTATTCTCGTTTGCTTGCATTATGCTCTGTGCTTGTGGCCGGTGGAAAGGTATTAATGCTAGCTTAGGAGTGATATATTGTCTAGTGGAAAAAAATTCGTTTTGTTCTGAGTTTAAGCGAGTGTTTGACAAAATGTCAGGACGAAGCTATGAATGAAGACAACAAACAAGAAGACAAAAATGAAGAAACTGGGGCAGGGTCAGCGTTTCGGGGGGTAGTTAAAATTATTTCTGCTGCCTCTAATTTGACGAAAGAAACAATTTAAAAATTTCGCAGATTATCACCAGTAGTGTCGTGGAGGTGGAGTAGCTTCCATTCTACAAAAGCAACAAGTATGTTTGCCCTAAGGACGTCGCGTTGCCAACCCAAAAATATGCGGAAAAAGAGTGAAGCAAAAATTGCGTGTAGGCACCTAAATCCAGTATTTCCATTTGGGAAGTTTGAGGGTCAAAAACATAAACGAAACGATCCTATGCGAATTGAACTATGCGATTTATGAAAATGGTCGTTGAGACATAAAAGCCGGAAACTCGTCAGACAGTTGGTATTTTTTGATTTTGAATTTAGTTTTAAACACTATTTTACTTTAAAAAAAACCACTGAAACTGCTCCTCGTGCACAACAAGTTTGATTATTAAACCAAATCATATTTTAAAATTTGTAGGGATATTCGAGATTTCTAATAGCTGCATCGAAACATGGGTTTGAAAATTGATTTTTTGGTTTGGTCTGAGATTTACTCGACTTTGTGGTACAGCCCATTCCTTATCCTCAAAAATTATATTCAATTTTCTCGGCAGGGCGTCACAAAGTCAACATTTTAGACCGAGATTCCAAGGTGAAACTATTGAGTACATATTCCCCCACTCACAACTAACTACATCTTTTTATGAGATACCTCTGTTCTGAACCATCCTCGCTTAAATTTTCCATTTTTTATACTAATAATGCGGCAGCAAGCTGCAAGCATCTCATTTCGTGCACCTTAAAAATGTAACCGCTGTGCATTGGGCACACAGAAAAGCCTCGTCCATACGTCCAGGCGTTATTTGAGGCATTAAGTGCGTGTGTGATGTCAAAATTTACATACGCAAAGGGTACAAAAAAAAAATACAACAACCATCTTCGCCTTCTCGTCTTCTCGTCGAGATTGTTCCCTCTGCGTCCGTTTGCCCCAAAACCAATATCTCCTTTACGCCCCGGGGGGATGGAAATAAATTAACACAAAAACCTCAGAGGATAAGAAGCGCGACAAATGCCATCATGCGCTGAAGCAGCGCACAGTCACCAATCTAGAGGGGTTCAGGACCACGGTCGTAGACGCAGTGCAATGCTCAGCTCATCATAGTTGCATAGCTGCGCCGTTGACTACAAGGTTCTTGTGTGACCAGGCAGTCAGTCCTCTCGTAGCGCCCCGTGCTCCTTTTGGCACCACGAAAGTGGAAAACATTATAAATCAGACTTTGCAGGCTATCTTGCGCGCCGTAGACGAGCGCGCTGTGCAAATGACTAATGTGTGTATGTTGCGCGCGATTGCGCCATAAGGGAATCCACTATACGGCCCGGGCGTCCAACTGACAATGATGACGATGGTCATGAATATGGCGGCGGGATAATATAATATGTCCAGGCTATGGCAGGACAGAGACGATTGCTCCTCATGATAGTGTGCGGTGGCGTGGATGATGACTTTCAAGGTAAGTACATGTAATACCAGCGATTGACAAAATTATGTTTTGGAGATATTATTGCGCCAGTCCGTTTGGCTTAAGGCTGAACTGTTAAAGGGGAACCATGCAAGGGGGGCATCTATCTTCGGTGGGAAGACATTCAGTGTGTTCATGTAGAAGTGGATGCTGGTTTGGGTGGTAATTGATGTGCTACTACTGTACGCGTTGTTTGATCAAACTTGTATTGCCCTTAGCTTGACCTTAACGGAAAATTTAATCATATCAAAAATTAAAGGAGTTTCAAACCATGATATCTGATAGATTCTTTGCCGAATCAATTTTACAGGCGATGGCGATGAGGCAACCGAAAATATATCTCCTGTATGAATTTTCCAAGTTTTTTTCGTTGGAAAAGTTAACATGTTGTGTTAATTGATTTTGATTTTTTTTAGCCAAGGCCTTTTTAGCTTGAGACTTGCTTGCTTTTCCTGAACTTGTATTGGCCGATAGTGTTCTTTTTCAAGGAATAGGTCAATCTATACTCTTGATAGGAGATCTTAAATAACTTCTTGTCGATACAGTAGTTTCGTTTGGCTTCAACCCAATTGACAAATAAAAGGCAGTCAAATTTGTTCTCGGGTAAATGCGATTCCTTGAGGAGCTTCATCAAATCAAACACTCTGAAGCAAAACAATAACAAAAAGTCAACATCTTCATTGAATAAAGAATGTCGAAAGGAGCTTGCCTTTTTGTATAAATGTTGGCTAAAAAAAAAGAAATGTAATGTGTAAGAAGTAATAAACCTGGGTGGTAAAACCCTCCTTAAGTATTTAGGTTAGGCACGATGAGTGACAAAGAGCCCTGCATTTTTCTTTCCCTCTTAGCTACATTGTTACGAAAGTGTAATATATATAATATTGTTCTTTTCGCATATAAAAGTCAAATTTTTTTTTTTAGCCAGTAAGTGCAAGAGTTCGCCTGTAACGAACTTCTAAAATTTTTTCGCCTGAATTCATATTATATTGTAAATTAATTATATTTATGAGCCACGCCCGCTCATGGGCGTGGGCTAAGCAAACATCTTTTCATCTTATTCTGTTATAAGAACTATAAAGAAAAAGGTTAAAAGCGGGAACATAAACCAAACAAGCAAGTAAGTGCAAGAGTTCGTCTCTTCTAAATACCCGACCCTCTGTACCTTGCAACACCAAACTTTATACATTTTTTATTTTTGGTCACGCCTCCAAATATCGGCGTGGGCTGAAATTTAAAATCAATTGATTCTAATTGCGTCAGAATCATGAGAAAATGCGTTGAAAGCTAATATAAATGCTTAAAAAAACAATTTTTTTAAAACGCCCCCTAAGAGTAGGCTCAATGCTTTGTATGCAGAAGACTTACCAAATGGTTATATCTTTAATATTTGTTATATTTTTTTTTTTCGATTTAAAATGAATTTTCCGAGAAATCAGGTTCTTAAGGATTTAACATTTTGAAAGGCATGGTCGATGGTATTGGCGGTCCAATTTTTGTTGCTCTGGTACGATTATAAGATCACTTTATTGGGATTTCAGTATTAAGAAAAATACAGAAATTACATTCATGCGTGTCTTTTGGCAGGTTAAACTGTTTTCTGAACTTCATCTTACAATTGATTCTTAGTACGACTACCAATTTTAAGCTATCTGGCTTAAAAATTACGACCTCCAGCTAGTTTACATACAGGCAGACGAACAGACGGACATGGCTTAATCAGTTCTCCTGTCGGTCTCGTCCATATCTAGAAGTTGTGAAAGGTCTTGGGGGTAATTGTTTACTGCGTTACAAACTATACCTAACTAAACTGAATATACCCTGGGAGGGTATAAAAATATACACTCTCGTCCAACTGGAATTCTAACTCGAAACCAATGGTTCAAAAGTCAACCGAGAACTCCACTAGGCTACATATATCGCTATGAGTTTAATGGCGGCAAAAGAAACACATAAAGTAAAAAAGCTTCGAAAAAAAGTAAAAAAAAAAAACATTTTTAAATTTTTTTATTTATTGGACAGTTAAATTTAAATTTAACTTCTAATTCTTCTGACTAAATTTAAATCTTTAAGGGCCTGTTTATCAGTGTTAAGTTAAGCCCAACTTAAACCAAGATCGGTTGATCCTGGAACAAAATGAATCTGGATGGAAGTTAACCCAGCAATGAGTTTTTCGGTGCAGAAATCCGTCAGTAAAGTTGTCAAAATCTTCGACTCTCGAAATTATTGACTCTCCCAGCTCTCACTTCCCATAGAAAAACACAGGAATAAGAGATCAAGTAGTTTTCAGATGTCATTTTTTACAGAAACACGCAATGATACTGCCATTTTACACAGAAAAAACATTCAAAGAAGTTATACTGTTCATCAGAATTGATCCGAGATTAACTCACCAAATTTGACGAGTTAAGCCGAGTTAAATCCCAGATCACTATTCACTGAAAAATTAATTTCTGGGGTTAATCTCAGTTTAACTCGGAAACACTCAAAAACTGGCCCTAAGATCTTCAACCCAAACACTATCCGTTTGTGTTGTTTTTGCTATGCCTTATCCGAGTGAATATGTGATTGATTTCAATGTTAAGTTCACGTAAGTCACAAAATATTTTTCTTAAATCAAGACCGGTAATTAGTGGAATTATTCCTTTGAAGTAGTAATTTGCTCCTGGAAGAGCTGTATATTACACAAATATTTTTTTAAAATCAAGACTGGCAAGCGTGGGAATAAAATTATTTCGTTGAATCGCTCAAAAAAATCTGTACATTTCTTTGAAGACCGCAAGCTTGAATTACGACTTTTAATCGTAAATCTCAACTTGTCAAATTTTGTATTTTTCTCGATTGAAAAGTTAAAGTACCATTTTTTGTAAATTACAACTAAGCTTTTCGCAATTAGTGTTATATTATTAGAGTTATATTTTGAATAGTTGCAGATATTTTACCTGTTTCATAAGAGACTAGAGGGTGAGCCCTTTTGTCCGCTGTAGTGATATATAGATGTGAGCCATGTTTCGCTAGCTTGTCAAACTTTTCATTTCCGATGAAGTCACTATGGCCTGGTTCCCAAACAATGTGAACATTATTCTGTCTGCTTAGAGCCCTAAGTTCTGAGCGAAAGAGTCCTAATGCCAGGGCCTTAATGGTTGCTTATAGCAGTCTACGTAAATGGGAACATCCTCCTGTGATATTTCCAATACTCTGGCTTTTTCGGCGGCTTTAAGTATTGCCAGAATTTCTGCCTGGAAGATACTGCAGGTGTTTACCAGTCTTCTGCTTGTTAGGATACCGCGTTTCTCAGAGTACAGACCTGCTCCAGTACCCTCACTTGATTTAGAGCCATCTGTGTAGATTGCTATCTCGGAGTGGATTATACAACGTTATTCAGCCTCCAGTCTTCTCTGCTCGGAATGTGAATGGTGTAGTCTTGGTTGAAGTCAAGATAAGGTTTTATGTGGTCTGTTGTACCTGCACAGCAACCCAGTGTGTGTATGATTGAACTTTTTCATGTGGATGTTGTACTCCAGTTGCTTGCCCCTTGAAGTCTTATTACGCTTTTTGTAGCGCTTTCTTTAATTACCAGATCCATAGGCGTTTAAGTTTTGAATTGTCTCTAACCCAATGGTAGGTGTGGATCTTAGAGCACCTGTGGTGACGAGATAAGCCATTCTTTGGACCTTAGTTAAGGCTTTTAGATTTTTGTGTTTGGTTATAGTGGTTCTTACTTTAGCTGTGTAGAGCCAGTTTGTTATATTAGGGGAAGGACCCCGCACGTATAAAGGGCTGTATGTATATGTTTTTTTTTTAACTCTTTCTTCTATGTTTAGAATCCAGCTGAGCTTAGTGTCTAGGATGATACCCAGATATTTGACACTTTTAGATAATTGGAGAGCCGAACCTCTGAGTGTTGGTAGCTGTACATCCGGGGTTGACCTCTTGTTTGTACAGAGAACAAGCTGGGTTTTTGACGGTTTTTGACCAGTTCACCGGCTGAGGCTGTTTAGTGCATTTTGCATTAAATCAACAAGAGTGTTGGCGTGAATTCGCCACGTGGAAATGGGAGCTAGCGAAATGTATCCGTCGGTAGTGTTGTTTAGGTTGAAAATTAAAAGATGAGTACGCAACGGAAAAGAGTAATACGCGTACGCAGAGAACCGTACCCAAAAAGCACGATCGTAGTACGGGAGGGAACGCTGGTGACAACAAAATTAATTGTTATTGGTCTTTTCATTCTTTTTATACCTCTGTATAAGACTCTGCGTAAAACATTGAGCTAAATTAAATCTGAGCTAATTAAATCTCGTTCGAAAAAACTGCGGCCAATTATTTTTGAGCTATCGTCGGTATTTTTAGCTGACGCTATAGTTCCGGAGCGCAAACTTTTATCTTTCATACAAGTTTACCGTTTTGTGTTTTATGAACCATTACACTCATAGTCGAAAAAGTTAAGGCCAGACAGAAAATCGCTTCAATTTTTATTATGGGCTTAAGATTTTTTTGTTTTTAAAACTTTTTACATTGAGTTTTGTAAAATTTCCGATTCATATAACTACCTTGCCCTTGCAGTAAATTAAACAAGGTTAACTGCGGTCTGATAATTTTGTACAAAAAAATCCAAGTTTTTTAGCTCATGCGGTATGAACGTACATATAGTTTTCATACACTGTGAAAAAGGCACCCTTTTACGAAAGTTTGATAAGATTCAGCTCATCAGCCTTGTCAAATCTATTATGAGTGTCTGGTCTGGTCGGCTTGCATATTTATTAGTCACGAAACCCTTCCAGTTATTCAATTCCTGCCACGAGGAGCCCACCCTGTTGGTCTCAGCATCCACCAGTAAAATCTGCCATCCTTCCAAATTTGAATGCTAATTTGCAATACAATTTTCAATTAGTGATATTTCGCCCAGTACTCTCTTCACCGCCTTGCTTGCTCTGACACATATGTATATATATTGCCGAGCACATTGCAGCCGGCACGTAGTTAAATTAATTAAACGAACGGTTCTCCCGTTTCAGTTTTATGGTTCGCCATTACAAATTTGGTTCTCGGCGCATCCCAAACCAAGAAGAGGCGGCTTTGGTGCATCTTGGTGCAAAAACGTGTGCTCCTATGGAAATTTGAGCAAATTTTTACGGCCCGAACTTGAAGCCCAGAAAAATCAAGAAATGGTTTGATTCCTCCCCGCTCTTTGGTGTAATCTTTCTCAGGTGAAGCCCACACTCTGATCGGATCGTGCAAACTCTTTTATTCGCAATTATCATGCGAGATTGTCGTCGCTGTTGTTTTGAGAGGTTTCGGCAGGGTTTAGGCTGAGCGTCCTATACTCATTTCAAAATTTGAATTCATTTCTGTCCGTATGGAGAACGACGGGACACGGAACTGGTAATGAGTTCCATCACGATTTTTGATTTTCATACAGAAATCTCGGCAAAAAGAAATTATTGTTTCTTCATGCTTTCGAGCATATGCGCTAGTGGTAGGCATAAGTATTTTATTTTCAAAGACATCGGTGCGCCTTTCCGCAAGTCTCGTCCAGGCACCTCTCAGTCCTGGCCGTCCATACCACAAAATGATTCGCATTCCTTTTCTCATGACAACGGCGACGAAGGTGAAGCCGATGACTACGATGGCGATGGCAATGGCGAAGGCGATGCCGTATTCCCTTTGTGCACAGACATTGCGTGTTTTTGTAATATTCCTCAAAAGATAAAAATGTGACCAGGCACCATGGGCAATAACTTGACTAATGCTACATGCCATAGTTATAGGTACCATGCAGTGCAATCTCAGAGCCCAAGATGAAACAACGTAACTACAGCCAGAGCAGCAACACCATGACCATCAGCTACAGCGGCATTCAAGTTCCAAGGTGGTGGTGTTGAGACAAAAATACGTGTAGTGGCTACGACTACGATGCGGCCGATGAAGCGAGAACTGAATGGTGCGGATCAAACCACGGATAGGAGTCTCTTGTTGCTAGAAGAGGAAAAGGTACCACGAAGACGACTATGTGAACGACGAACAGCGCAATAGCATCTGAACAATAATAATAACAAATGAAACCAAAGAGTCGAGAACAAAAAACAGTCCGAGCCCTGCGGACTTGAGTTATTTTATGGGGATTTTGTGAATGATAGAAGTGGTAGTGAGCCTGACCAAAAGAAAGGAGAAATATCTTCAGCCATTATTTGAGTATGTATGTACAAGGGTACCTGTCCACAGCAGAAAACACTTGTGGAATATATATTGAGTACCATCATTGGCTACATTTGGGCATTTGGTGAGTGCTCCTGAAAGGGGAACAAAATGTTCCCATTTATTTTGCAAATATTTCCTTAATCCTTGACAAAAAGCTCTCTTTAGTTTAACTATCACAGGCTGACAGGAAGTCTTTTATTCAGTTTATTTGTTTTTGGGAATTGTTGAAATGCATCGACAGATACCTACAACGAAACGCTTTGTCTTTTCAACTTTGTTTCAAATGCGAGAAGTACCTATAGAAACTTGAACAACTTGTCAATAATTTTACTCATAGTTTGACGAAAGACTATTTTTATACCCGACCGAGGGTATATTAATTTTAATGCATAGTTTGTAACACAGTGAAATAATCACCGTAGACACCCAAGACCTTAAGGGCTTATGATCGAGACCGAATTGTTAGTCGAATGAGCCATGTCCGTCCGTCCGTTCGTGTGTCGGTAGTTTTTAGGCCTTAAGTTTTCAGCTAGGAACTTGAAACTTAGTATCTGTTCTTTCTAGGTCCCGAAGCAGTACAAGTGTAAACTTTTTTAAATCCGCCCACTGACACGCCCACTTTACTTAATAGCATGAAAATTCAAAGTTGTCGTAGGAAGCGGAAGTTTGGTACACGTTATCCTCGCTTGAGTGTATTGTGATTGGCACTTAAAAAAAGCGAAAACCGCCCCCTTGTATGCATTCTAATAAACGGGTTTTATTTGATATATTTGCTCTCCAAGAAACTTGGACCATAAAATCTTCAGATATGTACGTAAGCTAACAACTCAAATGAATACATTTTTGCCACGCCCACTTTTGGAGGCGTTTTAAGGTATAAACCAAATTTCTAATGTGAAAATGCAATCAAGACGTGCATATCACTTCTGATAAAAAATTAAAAAAAAAACGATGTAATTGAAAAGGGGTTGATGCCAGGCCCCTTTTTAAGGGACAAGATTCTTTAACTGAGAAATTCTAAATACAGTTGAAGTTAATAGAAACTGAAATTTAACATCCAAGATTTGTGACACAATTCGGAGCTTGAAAGTGGTCAATTGCGATGGGGTATCCAACGACTCGCCTAAGCGGATTGTAACCCTCCCACTTGTGTAGTTTTAAATTTATTCACGCAAAGTTTTGGCCACTGCCACATTTTGTGGCAAAATTAAGGAAAAACCTCTAATTTGATTTCGACTGCTTTTCAGTATTGGCTGTTTCACATAAAGAGTGAGAGAGCGAGCGTGGGTCTCGGGCGAGCTGTGGTTGGGGGTATGGGGTGGTTCACAATACAGGTGAGATCGCTGTCTCGCTCGCTGGGCTTTTCGATCGATTGAAAAGCCCTCGCCGAGGTCGACGATTTTTCTGTCATTCGCTGTTGTGAGTTATGACACGCTGTTGAATAGACATTTTTTTCGCGAAACTAATACTTGTTGTGCAATATAAACTATTTATGTGCAATAAAGTCGAAAGATTTTAGAAATATGTTATGTTTTGTCACTGTGAAGTCATAAAATTCAGCACAATAGATACACCAGACTTGATTCTTGAATTTTTTCAAACCCACTTGGAATTCAACACTTTTTTTCAATTCAATCGAATTTTACTTTAATTCATGGATATTTACTTTGAAAGGTTCAGATACAGCTGAATTTATAAGAATTCACCAATCATTCAAAAATTCCCATTTGCCAATTTTCCATTGGTATTTATCCGCTGGAGCAATGGAGGGAAAATTTCGATACTCGAATATCCGTTTACTGTCAATTGACTGAAAGGACAGTTAAGTTATACTCCAGCTAATTTGCGGATTTGGTTGTGTACCCTCCGGCCACCACCAGATTTGCTCAACACTGGGTTTTTTGGGTCGCTGATCACGAATTTTGGGTTCTTTTTCACGAGAAATTAGGGCTTCATCCTTAAATTACCCAAAAATACTCCTAAATAGGGGTGCTTTTGCTATATTCGCGTTTTGAGTGTCAATTTGTGTCAAAAATATGGCTTTACCCTTAAATTGGAATATCTAGTAAATTTTTATAAAAATTTCAACATTCGGGTCAATTTAAGGTGTTGATAAGTAGCCCTAAAAGGGGATTTTTTGATCCCCCTGTAAGCTTTTCAAGCTTTCTTACAATTTTGAAAGGTATTGGAGGTAGTTGCACATTTAGACCGATTATGGGCTCTTCTGTAAACCGATTTGAAAAATGTTAACACTTGTATTGCTTCGGTTGACAGACAGCTTACGTACAAAATTTCAGTTTTCTAGCTTAAAGTTTAAGGCATACGGGTTAATAAGGTTAAAATTGGCAACATTCGGATGGATGGATGGACGGACATGGCTTATTCGATTCAGGATTCGGACTCGATCATATCTATGCTCTTAATGTATTGGGGGTTTATCGCTTTTATTTCTCTATGTTACATTTTGGCCTGTATTAATCTTAATATAATCCATTTCTGTGGAATAGCGTATAAAAAAAACTTCCCTAGCGCACACAACACGAAAATATTAACAGCTAACATAACCTTACCAAATTGTAAAAAATGCTGTCGTCTAATTCCACCATTTCTATATATATGTCTCAAAAGGAATTTTTTGCTCCCTCTCTGCACTTCTCTCAGTTTGTCGTTCTATTTTGTGGTCTTCTTTCTAAAATACTAAAAATTAAAGAAGGCAATTTTTTAAATACCTGTCGACTGTGGGTTTTGTTGTTGTTATAACTTCTTTTATTCTTTGACTCACGAAGCATGGATGAAAACAAAAACAAACCAACCGGCTTTTTTGTGAGTGTGGTCGTTGCCTTGTTCGTAAGCCGCCGCCGCCATTCCACTATATTATACGAGGAATATTTGTTTAAACCTCGTTTCCTCACAACTTGCAAGTGTATAATTTTTTTTTTCTGGTAGGTATGTGTGTATACTGCGTTAACTGAGAGACCAAACTAAAGGCCAGAATGAGAGGGAATGACAAAACAAACCTGATCTCAAAGCAGTCATAAATGAGCGTAAGAACAATAAAGCGTCAAAGTCCCTAGTTCAATTACCCACAATCAAAGTTGCCACCTCAATGAAACAGGTATTGCTTATAAAGTACACAATTGCATTTATGAAATGAATGCGCAAAGTAGGGAAGACTTAGGCCGAGAAAGAGTAGTTTGTGTATGTGTTGGTGTTGAATTGAGTCAGGCAAAGACTACTGGCAAAGACAGCATCTCGTTATTGGGGTATAGGTAAGTGCGGTTTTAAAACGTGGAGAGAAATTTTTTATGTAGCATGCTTGTCATAATGGTTACCATAGTTCGATGCCGGCTAAAAGCCGGATAACACTTTTATTGCTTGTCTATAAATGTTACTATGCCACAAGCTGAGGTAAGTTTTTGGACTTTGTGAGAAATCGGTGCGCCTGATAAGTAACTCATTAAAAATCACTTTCATATAGTTTAAGTTGATTGGAAAACATCAGATTTTGAAAGCTTAATGGCAGAAGTGTACCACAGGAATCAATATTGGGGCAGATACTTATTTGTATTTACATCAATGACCTGCCTAAAATACACCTGAAGGTGAACACTTATATCTACGCTGATGATGCTCTAATAGGTACACTTGTCGCGAGGATTTAATTTATACGAAAGAATAAATAAAGACTTGTTAGCAATTTACATCTATTCAAAATGCAGTGTACTCAATCTGAAAGCCATAAAATCCCAGCTTATTATTTTTTTGCAGAAACATTATGATGTTGATAAGCCGCCGCCAGTATTCTTAAACGACATACAACTTAAATTTGTGGATACTGTTACAAATTTTGGTTTCAAATCAAACTATTCTCTCTCTGCCCTTGCCGTTTTTTTTATTGAACGAATCTATGCCGAGCAGCATAAACTTCGGCTGCCATCTAGTTAAACCCCAGTTGAAATTGAAAAAAGCTTGAAACTGAATTCTTGAATTCTCCATTGCACAATCTACAAGACAGAAGAAACAAGTGAGTAAGTGCAAGAGTTCGTCTGTGACAAACTTCTATATACCCGACCCTATATACGGTGTAACACCAAATTTTAAATTTTTTTGTCCCGAATTCATATATTATTTGTATAGGCCACGCCCCCAAAAGTGGGTCTGGGCTAAAAATTAAAATCAATTAACGCGCTGCAAAAATTATTGCATAAAAACCGCTTTTTTCCTAAACACGCCCCTTAAAAGTGGGCGGACCTCAAAACTTTGTATGGAGAAAACCTAGCAAATAGTAATATCTTGAATATTTGTTATATAATTTGTTTTTCAATTTGGAGTAAACTTTGCCAGAAATCGGGTTTTTAAAGATCTAACATGGTAAAAGTGGGCATGGTCGATATTGTGGGCGGTCCAATTATTGCCCTATTAGAGGTTTTGGGCCTTTATTGCTCTTTACCAAAATTTGAGCTCCTAAGCCTTGTCTAACTTGACCAAAAGGCATTTTGAAAGAAAATTTGAAATAGAGGTTTTCTTACATTGACGGCAGTAGTGGGCGTGGCCGTTGGCGGATTAAACTAATTTTTACACTTTATCTGTAGAACCAAGATATATTCCAAGTTTGAGCGTCCTAGCTCAATTTTAAAAACCCAAAAACTTCACACATACGGACAGACGGACGGACATGGCTTAATCGACTCACCTGTCGGTCTCGATCATATCTCTAAAAGGTCTTAGGGGTCTACGGTTGTTATTTCACTGTTTTACAAACTATGCATTAAAATTAATATACCCTCGTTCGGGTATAATAAGCGCCCATCAGTTTTATGTCCACACAAGAATATCTCGCATATTTGTTTTTGGGAACTCTTGTTTTAACAAGACAATAGTTATGCTTTACATAAACCAATATCTGCTAATAATTATATTAGGCCAATTTAGAAGTAATCAAATTTATATTTTTTTTCAAAATCAAAAATTTGCCTTTCAATTAATTTTTAAAGAAACACTTTTTTAAGTTCTGCAATGCGATGGTAACCCTAGCGCATCATCTAAGTCTTACCTGTGGTTTGAGTATTCACAAACCCAACAACACAACCCAAAGAGAGATCCCCAACAGGTATACGTCGTTGTATTGTAGTTTGTAGCACCTTTTGAATAAGCATTCGGAGAGAATTTTCCTATTTCCATCTAATCCCAACCTGTGCGGCTGCGTCTGCACGTTGATTGAGTGGGAGAGCCTGAGCACCATGGATGGATCGATTCGATGTACCTTCTTTTATTTTGTATCTGTGTATCTCGCATAATTTTCTTCTCTTTCACTCACTCATTCGAATGTTGAGTGCGATCTTGTTGGTCCTCTTTTGGTATCCACCATTATATTCTCCAGTTTTTCAATGACCGCGATTTTGAGAGGTATCGTTTCGCGGATTTTGTAAATTTTTATTCTAATATCTCTCATTTAATGCCTAGCAATTTAAAATATTCCATCTAACAGTGCTAAATAAAAAAGATACACAAAGGAAAATATTTGAAAAAGTGCAATTATACATACGTGTCTTAAATCTAAATAAGATAATAAATTGTTTGTGATAATTGCTGAAAAGTTTATCAATAGAAAAATATCCAGTGAAAATGGTGAAATAATAATTTAAATAAAGGTAAACAAGTGATTTATTTAAACAAAAGTGAAAATATAAGTAAAATATTAGAAACGGTGTGAAAAAAGAAAGAAATGTAGATTTTTTTTTAGCTACTATAATGTAGTTCCAGCGGCAATGCACCTTAACTTTTGTGGATTACGATTATGCGCTGCTTAATATCTATGTAGCTGAACTCAACATACTCTTCGATACCAAATGGATATATACCACCAAGCTCTTGGATTAAAAATAAATTATTAACTAAATAAGTATAAGACCTCACTTAGAATATTAAATTAGTTTAAGGGAGCTACACTAGTGGAGTCAATGATCGATTATTATGATTCGTAAGGAAGTAACAATCTGGCTGTGCTGTGGTTTTCGCGATTCTTTCTCTTTTTCGAGGGAATAAACAGGATTTTCGGATTAGCGCTGGATTGGGGATTATTGGCACTTGGGCGTGCACATACAACAACATTTTTTTTTGAATACTTGTGCAACAAATGTAGTAGGGCCGATGCAAGTGTTTTTTGTTTTAGAGAAACTTCTGAAGGAGTGATTTAATAGTGTCAAGGAGACTGCATAAGGCCTTATACGATTGCCTATTGAGTGCACTATAAAATTTTGTGTTCCTGTTTCTATAATATACAAAAGTGCAGTAACTTCTTCAGTAAAAAAAAACTCAATTGTAGTTGCGGACTTATCAACAATTACAAAACGAAAGCTGAATTGTTTTGTGAAAGTCTGCGATCTTTCCAGAATGCCAAAGTTATGAATAACAACTTCTTGAAAGATTTTTTCCCCTATTTATACAACCAAAAATTTTCTAAATCTTGTAACACAAGTTTTTTTTCATCTTATCTCATCTCAACTCATCTCTGTTGTGTGACAGTTTGTTCAAAACCTTAATTTTCCTTCAAACATCTCCCACATTAAGAACTTCTTCCATTTAAAACCAATTTTTAAAAATATTAAAATGCTTTTTTTCTTATACATATAAACTATACAAAAACTGCCTTTACAAAACTCTTATTCTATGGGGAAAAACTATAGATAAAAACTTTTTTCTTCATACAGAAATGGGAAATGTTGGTCAATTTTCTCGCGTTCTAGTGGGCTAACTATGCGCCCAAATGAAAAACTTTGTAAGTGAACTTTGAGGTAAATTAAATGCTCTTTCTTTCGATGCAAGTGACATTTCACGTAGGATGCACAGCGTCCGAGTTCTAAGCAAAAAACAAAGAAAAGTGCGAAAATGTTTAAGTTTTTGGCAATATCTCAAAACGCACCACGAAATTGTGTTGGAACTCTTCAGATTCGAATTCAGCGGAGGAGTCAAAAAAAAAAATCCACATGTATATTTTTTCTAATGCGAAACCGATTTCCACAAAGCTTTGACTGGACTTTTAGCCATGTGTCTTAGAGATTTTTAAGGGTTTTTTTTTCGTTCGATAAAAAAGAGATTAGGAAATATTTTTTGAATGACTTGTCGAAATGCCTATTTGCAGGCAAATACGGCAAGTAGAAAGCCATCAGGATAGTTAAATTTGACTTTTATACTTGAAATGCACATTGATTGAGTGGACCGAACCGCTCGTCGCTGGTTCTCTGTAAGGTAACAGTGGCCCAACCACCGGACCTCTGGAAGGGTCGCTGGTTGGGACCCTGTTACCTTAATTCTTTGCGATCCTGGACACACTGCTTCCAGTTATGCAGACGAAGCTACCTGGGATCTTGCAGGCTTGATGTACGCCTCCCGTATAATTCCTTTTTTACGGAAAGTTATCCCTTTAGTTCAATCGCAGTATTTGGTGAGCTTAGCCGATATTTTGACTCTAAGACAGAAGGCGTAGTTCTCCAGAGCTTAAAAGTCAGTTGGATGTGTCAGAGGATGTGTCCGTGGTTGACCCAATCAAGGATTGATCCGGCACATCTCTACTTCAGTCCCCTGACTCGTACTCGATCTGGGTACCTTATATAATGGCAGTTTACAGCGAAGACTATATTTTTTCTAGGATCTATAGTCGTGTTAATTTTGCGTTTACATCGAATAGGACCAAGTCAAAAACCAGCGTCACCTATCGTTCAATAAACTCCAAACGTGTTTTTTTCCTGGGACATTCGTATGGACAATTTAGTACTCGTTTTGTGTGCTTACATCGGCAATTCTGGGACATAATTTAGGTATAGTTCGGATATAGCCACCGGTGTAAACTTAGCCAATGTTAGTGAGGTCTTGACTATTGACAACAAAATTTATCCTGGTTAGAAAAGTCATCTGCTGCATCCTTTTCACCTTCAGCCTGTCATTTCAGGCGGACCATAAAAGTGTTACTATCTTCTTTTTATCCTAATTTGCTCTTATGACTTAAGCAAACCAAGTCCAAGAGAGACAATACCAGTCCCTGGCCACTTCCCCTTGAATGCAAGACAAGCACATAATGTCTTGTGACAATTATAACACTGGACGTCAATATGTTGACGCAAATCATTACCTACCCTATTTTTAGTGTACCCAACCACCTTCAAAGCGTTATCTTCTCCTTTTGACATAGCTACTAAAAATCTGCTTCGGAGGCTTCAATAAACTTTGGATCCAGCAAACTTGGTGGCCAATTAACTCTACACGGCGTGGGTGGCGTAAGAAGGAAATGTGTCATTCAAACAACAACACCTGGGACTTTCCCCCACTGGGCATTACCATGGGTCTCTTCAGACCTAAGCGCGATGATCCTTTTTCAATTTTTCGAATTTTCGGAGAAAATCCCTACGCTTGCTTATTAAAGGGTATTTTGAAATAAAATGTTGATTTGAGGATGCCTAACATCCAGCCTATAATGTTGGGCATGGCGGTGGTCAAATTTTAACAATTTTTACTAAATACCAAGTATAAGCTCTCTTAAATTTTCATACATACATACAGACGGATAAACGGTAAGACGGACGTGGCTTAATAAGTTCTCCTGACAGTTTCAATCATAGTCTTAAGACTTTTATAGCTATATGGTCATAATCTCACGATTTTAGAAACTATGATCTAAAATTAGTATATCCTGGGTAGAATAAAATCATTTTTTAACAGGATTAAGTAAATTATTAATATGATATATCTTACATACAAGATTTCCACTTATTTATATAATGCGTCCACTATGATGAGTTGTATGATCTGATCTATACACTGATCTATACACATGTGTAGACATATTTAAAGAATGATTAAAATAGAATCCTTTACGCATACGCTTTAAAAAAAAATCATAAAATTGTTTTCTTATTTTTTCGCATTTATTTGCATAGTCGTAAATCTTTTTCAATCAAACCTTATGGTGGAAGACAAAATCAAGTTCCCTTATTCGATACTAATGAAGCTTTGATCAATTCTCCGGAAGGGTGTGGTGCTAAATTAAAGAAAATATATGCTTAAATGTAATATGTAAATGAAGTATATTTTCTTGTTGTTCAGCCAGCCGAAAAAGGATATTAAGTTTAAGTGTTGTTACGAAAAATGAAAAACTCTGTCATCTTTCTTGATTATCTTCCAAAAACTCTAGTTCTTCAGTTGTGATTAACAGTCGGGTTCAAAAGAGTCATTATATTGGTACAGCCATCCTAGGTTTGGGCTACCTTTTTTAATGGAGAATCAATAAACTAATTGTCTGCAAATTTCTTTTAAACTTTCTACAACTTCTTATATCTTTGGAAGATGAACTAAAACAGGCAGAACAATTATTTTATGATGGACTACTTAACTTATATGAGAAAAATTTTCAGTTATTCACAAGTTGGTGACTAAGTTGCAACGAAAGGATATTTTAAACTGCTTAGGTATATCACCAACATAGAACTTGAGGTGAATGTAGCATTAGCATGGCCCAAAATTATGGATCAGTTTTATTTTCCAATGTCAAAAGAAAAATTCAATTGAATTTAAATGAAAGGAGTTTTTTTAAGACCGAGAGCTCACAGCATATTTTAGGAGTAACCAATTTAGGATAACGAAAAAAAATGCTTATCATTTGAAAAGTCTACTTCACGCGATTTAATTTGCAAGGTTAGGTTGAAGTGGCTGTCAAGTCCGAAGAAACCAACTTACTTAGACCTATGTAGGTCCATTGTGATACCATGTGGATCTGGCCTGGAAATATTGCGTACTCGTTAAACCATTTCGAGCTAGTAATGAAGCGTAAGAGACGTTTTGGGTCAGTTGTACTAAGATCACTAAGATCATTATAGAAGAAAGCTCCAAGGTGAAGATTACGGTTCTTAGAGAAAGCGGGGCATGTGCAGAGAAGGTGGAGAGTGGTCTCTTCTTCCTCCTAATCCATGCAGCTCCTGCAAAATTCGTTAGAAAAGACACCAAGCCTTGTCACGTACGTGCCTATCAGACAGTGTGCAATGGCACCGATTGTAGCACTAATGTACGAGCCATTAAGAGCTATCAAACTCCCAGGGCGTTTAAGATCTAGCTTAGGCCAAATCTGTTTCGTTGTCCATCACTTGTGCATCTGAGATCTGTTCTTTCTATTGCAGCCAGTTTTATCATGAGTTTACATGTCGACATTGGAATGCCTAAGGAGCCTTTATCAGGCGAAATTGAGAAAATAGTTCCAAGCTTGGCGAGTTCGTCAGCCTTGCAGTTGCCTGGAATGTCACTATGCCCTAGCACCAAGCACAGGTGAATGTTGAACTGCTCCGACACCTCCTTTAAAGACGAACGGCAGTCTTAGGCTACTTTAAAGTTTATAGAAACCGATTCCAGGCCAAATAAATAAACATAAAAAGTCAAAGTGCAAAGTCTGGCAACTTTTTTTTGGGGCAGTGGCAAGTAGTGTTGACTTATAATACCTTTGCTATCGGATGTGTAACCTCAAAATAGGATCTAAATAATTATTTCTTTCTTATTTCGTTCTTTAAAGAACGCATTGTCCTGATTGCAAATATAAAGGTTTCAGACCTTTTCAGTTCATATTTATCCCCCTGGTATGTACCAATAAAAGTTTCCTTTTTTGGTCTTCTCAGTGCCGTCTGGTAGATGGAAACCTGCTTTGAAAATGGTTAAATGGTTAAAACGTATATTTTAGCGACCAGGGCACCATGTACCTTATTTTGAATCGAATTTGAAGTTATTATTTCAGAATATCATAGAAGTGTAACATGAGAATGGTACTCTTCTAACGAAGGTATAACCACTTTACCTGTGTTGATTAATTCAACTTTTTTTAGTTTTCAGGAATTTTCAGGAATGATGGAGCATTACAAACATTTTATTACAACCTAGAGAATTTTCCAAATCAAATATTGACCATTGTTTGTTTTTAATTTGTATTAAATTTGGACAGGCTTAAAACTCCACGAATTCATTCAGCTCTTTCGGGCTTTTATAATGATTAAAAAAAAAGATTTTTCGTGTATTTAAAAAAAAATCAGGCACAATTATATGCGAAGGTGGATTCATTGATCTTACTGATCACAGATAACAACTTTCAATTCTGATTAGCTTATAAATTGGCATCGTCAATATGTAGAAAGCCAAAATCAAACTGCATTCATATTTAAATTAAAATAAGAAGAAACCAACACACAACTACCCAGCCGATCGTATTGAAAGCACAACATTAACATAATCCTAAAATGCCATTTTTTACTTCGATTTTCATCATTATGTCTCGTCTTGATTCGAAGAATATCTTTTCTTTGGAATTAGGAATTCCATTTCTATTTTCTTGGATACAGATGAATAAGATAACAGCTTCAAGTGAGAAGTGGATAGGTTATCGTCTTTTTTTACTAAATTTACAGTCTGATGTGGTCTAATTTTGGTCAAGTTTTCTTTTGTACGTATGTACAAAACAGCTCGTAAGAAGCTATTGAAACCAGTGGGAAATTTCGTCTTATAGGTTTTTTTCATGTATCGACCTGGAATCTTATGCTTTTGGGATTGGTTTCGATGGTGGCTTTGGCATAGACAGATACCTATTTTGCTAGATAGTAACCTCTAGAACACAATTCTGGAGGTTACTAAGGCAACCCTTTAGAAGGATTGCAAAACCAAAATTTATTATACTTTTTTAAAAGCAACCTAATATATTGCGGTTCACAAAGTGAACAGGGTGAGTGAAAATAAGAAGTTAGGTTATATTCTGATAACCATAATAAAGACCGAACGTTCAGATAGTGTCTCCTTTATTTGTTTTTTTAATCAACTATTAAATACCTAAGAAACTAAAATATCACGTAGTTACTAAAAATTGCAATAAACATAATTTAGTGGTTTAAGAAAATTTTTTGATATTTGTAGCCTAGATCCAGATTTGACTCAAGAAAATCGAATTAGCTACTTATTCTTGTTCTATATTATTCCTGACTGTAATTGCACGGGTACCAATTCATTTGCTTTGAGTTGAGCAGTCTCTCGAAACAGTTTGTATTTGCCAACATTTTTACTGTTGAAACATCCCACATTTAAATGCATAGGTACTCAAGAAGATTTTACAAAAAGGCAAATGACAAAAACATTTTTTTACTTAACATACAAGGCTGTAAAGTCAATGACATGAGTCCATAAGGGGACGGTCAGTTTTCAGTTTGCTTAAAATCCGCCGGCGAACTACTTAATTTATTCTGGTGCTAATTTCCTACTCCTGACTGCAGTAGTTCAGGGGCTTAGCTAGAGTTTGTTTTAAGGTTGGGCTGCGATGACATCAAGTAGCGCAAGTGTTAAGGATTAAACAAGATTTAACTAGTTCTTTGAGACACGTTGACAATAGGCATACAATAGCCATACAATGAGGCAAATAATTTGTAGACCAAGTTAAAAACGTTAATTTACTTACAGCTGATCAAATTATAGACGCGTCGTATCGCAAAACGTTTATGACTTTTACTCTTTAACACCTCAGCGCCTGTACAAAACTAGCATTGCGCTGGTATTTTTCTTTTTATCTACGACCCGAAGACTCAAAAATGATATGTATGCTGCTATGGAAGGGGAAACATCTTTCTGATATCAACGGCTTCTTAAAAACATCAACACGGAAGAGTTGAAGAATAAAAAGAATTTCTTAAGCCTGCGTTATACAGACGCTTGCTAGTTTTAAAGACTTGCAAGCATTATAATACAATAGTTTATAGTTTATTATCCAGGTCTGCCTTCAAACCATGCTGTAAACAGTATACGGTGCGCGTGTTTCTGACGACTTTGAATCTGCAGGCAGACAAAGCATTTGAAGCAATCCTAAAACAAACTTCTATAGAGAATAACAATTTGATTTTGGAGGAGGTGAACTATACGTATAGCTCAGTCTTTGACAAATCGACTCCAAGATCCATTTGCCCATTTTGTGAGATTGCTTATCACAGGGATAAATTCTTGTTAACCAACTGCTTCAGATTAGACGGCACTTTTTTAAGCACTTGCTCGATAATAAACCAAAATAATGGTCAGCATTGAAACTAAGGATAAGGAATGCAAAATATATAGCTTTTGTTTCAAAACTCTTGAATATTAAATATTTAGGAAGAAAACCATCGCAAAATCTTGGTTTGGAAATCAAATGGATTTGAAAATCACCCAGCGAGCAGGTGCAAGGTAGGCTCTTTAATTGATGTCTCCTTGTAAAGTGCGACTTGGGATATACAGCGGAAAGTGATGTTTAAAATAAATTTAAAATTTTAAAATTTACAATATAAAACCGATGGTCAAGTTTGTGATGAGGTGGAAAGATTGGTAAGATTTTTACGGAGACTGAAGTTAACAATTTGGATAGTAAAATTGCGTTACTTGGTCTTAAACCTTAATCTTACCGACCAGTTTTTTCTCTTTTTATGTAACTAGATGTGGTTAAAGATTTCGTTCTAGTCTTTTCTTCTGAAAGATTCCTCTTTGTGATCATCTCCAAGATATAATTTTCCTAAAATAATCGCGTGGAACTTTTCTTTTATAGCTTGTATTACTGTTTTAGTTTTTCCTACGTTACCGTGGTGTGAAAATAGCTGGTGGTACGAGAAGGAAATCAGATACGATGGTAATAATCTGAGATACTAGAAAAATCTTATCGATCGTAGGTAGAACATTGGCGTTTCAAGGTAGGGGATTGCCTCAGGTCCTTTTAAATTCATTGAGCAGGTTCCTGTATATACCAAGGTATTATTCGTCCCAAAATTATCGTCTTAGAGAAAGATAAGCTTAAAGGAAACTTTTTCTATGTTTGAACGTGTGTTTGTGCAATGACCGTTTCGATAGTTAAAATGCATTTGGCTTCAGCTAAAGGCACCTCTACAAACAAATTGCAGAACTCCTCCTTTTATCCCTCATTCGCCTCCATAATTGCCGGTCTCAAACTGCCGTAACTGCCCGGGCTTAAGACAAGTACCCTGCTTCCTGGTATTAGTTCACCTCAAAAGTTAATGTCGCTAGCTTGACACTTCATGCCTTCAAACAGATATTGTTTCACCAGAAAACACGAATACTATTCTATTCGTGGCCGACAGAAATATTATGCTTTATTTTAACCCTTTTATATTCAAATAAAACATTATATGAACAATATATTCCTTTATTGACATTTTTAAAAAACTGCTTTGTGCAAGAAAAAGTCTATAAAGAGAATCATGAAATGCTTTGAAGGCCAAAACGTAAAAAGAGAAAGCTAATCTTTTTAAACTCTCCTTTGCCAGATCTCTTAAGTACTTCATGAATATGAACTCAACTACATGTGTAGCTGATTTCATGTAGTCTGCTACTTAAGTGAAGTTCAGTTCATCGAGTAAGCCACAAAAAAGTGAACCTCTTCTAAAAACTTTCCCGAATTCAAATAAATTCTTACGAGCTCTTCAACAACCAACTACTTATAAATTCCACACCCACAGTAGCGTTTTCGTTCAGGAGCCTCTAGGCAGTACCATTATAGTACTCTTTATTTTCTTGTTATTTTTTGCAAAAACAAAACTACAAGATCACGCCCGATCCAGTCACAAGCAGTCTTAATTAAACAATTTTCTTATTAATATTAATTTAAAGCAATTGTCTGTGTTTGTCCATTTTAAGGAGCGTTACTACAATTAGACACCACCATACTTGTATGTTGTAGTCGCCAGTCAATCTGTCGATCGATCTGTCTGATTAAGTTTTACCTTTAACACGGTGTGGGCGTCTGAAGAGTTGAAATTTCTATTTATGTCTTACAGGGGGCAAATTAAAACGAAAGAGTTGAGGTGAAAACTTGTTCATTTCAAAATGTAATTTTAGCCGCTCTTGCCGCGGCAAGTAACGACAAATCATCACAAAATTTGTTTTCTCGTGTTTCTTCGTTCTAACAACAATAATCGCTGATTTATTTAATTAGTCCCTATACAAAAGAAAAAGAATCTTTCTACTTTTTGGCTTTGTTTTACTAGAAGATTTATATTTGTTCTGCAGAAGATTCGCTGATTTATTTTGTGTTGAAGTGGTCGTTATATAGCAACACCATGGAATTTCTAGGAAAAAAATAAATAATGAATAGGAAGAAAAAACCAAACAAGGGTTAGTGTTAGAGGTGATAAATAAAGTTGATTGGAAACTTTGTGTGCGAGAGAGATGTTTTCGTTGTGTTTTATTTTATTTTTTAATTATTTAAATGTGTAGGTTGTATGCGGCGATGGTCGTTGGTTGATGGAATGCTGCCCGAGCGGTTGAAAGATTATTTATTTCCTTTTTTTATTTTCATTAAATATTTTATGAGTACATGAGTGGAGTGTATTTTCCCTACGAAGTTTTGCTACCAAATTCGAGTTTCTTGTGTGAGTCTTTTGACATCAAATAATTTAGACTTGACATATGCATCCATGATGTGTTTGTTTGTTTAAGTAAATGTTTACGACGTGATATTTTTTTGAAAGAAAACTGTCTATATTTCATCTGGGATGTGGATGTTTTTGCCCTTTTTCACCGCTAGACACATAAGAAGTAATATAATTAGTTAATAGCATTGGTGGTCGTTAAAGCATATTAATGGTCTAATTTGCTTTCGGACGTTTCTCATAAACAATTCGTTAGCAGAGTCATCAGTCATTAAAAGTCAATGTGACGATTCTTGACTACTTACTGAGGTATACAGTTTTTTTTTCTTGTTGAAATGATACTTGAAATACAACCTTGACAAGGAAAATTGAAAAAAAGAAGAAAAGGCTTAAAGGGCGCTATAAAATCCAGTGGAAACGGTCCACTGGATTTTATTCGTTGTATTTTTTCGTTGTATTTTTTCAATATGGGTGAAATCATTTAAAGATTTTGTTGAGACTGATTTAGACCAAGGAAATTTTCGAGAGAATTGAAGACTGACTGCTGAAATGCTTAACATTTTTATATCTAACGATTTTCAAGTGGAGTCTTAAGGAATACAAAATCTTGCACAGCAGACATACATACAGTATATTGGTCTTAAAATGCTGGCATACGCTGAGTACAGCTTTTAATTTCTGAGAAATTCCTCCGTTTTATATGAATAATGATCATTGGTAGAAGAACTGTTAAGAGAGCAAGTATTTGGACATTGTTTTCGCTGGAATCTGCTTTAATTATGAAACTACATTTAAAATATTAGATAATATTTTGGTCTTATATTTTTTTCCATTTAGAGCTTAATAAACTCATAAATTTATAAAATTAAATACATATTTAATTAACTAATGTATTTAATTGTATAATTAAACAAAATGTCAACACCATTAGACCCAACCACTAAGCAATGATAATATCTCCTAAATGGTAATTTAGCACTTAACCAAATCGCACACTGTTTAGCGCCAATTTTCCGCCTTTTAATTTCCCATACACAACTCGTCACAATTCGATTGTTAAGTGAGTAGTAAAATCAACCAACCGAAAATGTTTCAACAATAAAACACCATGCCCTAGTGCACCATATTATCCATAAAGTCCCTTTTCCCATGGCACTTACAGTAAGTGAAATTTTCACCGCAAAGCCGTGCAATAAAAAATGCGAAGAATCTTAGCAGCGGCGTGTGGTGATACTACACGGTGGCGTGTGGCACATGGTGTCTTTTCAAGCTAGGCTGAGCATGACATATAGTCTCGGAGTGTAATAGTTTGAGCATGAATTTACTGGTATCTCCTTTTGCTACATTTATTATTTTGATCTACTGGTCAGTTTTCTACTCTGCGAAATTGACTTAGAGCAACAGTTAAAGTCATCCAAGTTTGTGGGCTGCTGATGGCTTCAAGACATATCTGCTTAAAGCAGTGGATGTTGTCTCTCTACCTACTTGCTGCTTATGTGACAAATCTACCTGACGACGACGGTGGAAATTATGGAAAAGTTTCTTATTGCTATGCGATGACAAAAAGGCACTATACACATTGTTGCAGGCCAGTCTAGGATGGTATTGCGTAAAATGCTCAACATTTTTTTCCACATTGCCATGAGAATTTACCCAAATCAGGTTGACAGCCAATTAGTTGAGAGGAACATGTATACACTTCTTCGGAATAAAGAGTAGGTCAAATTCTTAACTGTTGGCCAGTAGATTTCTATTTATGGATCAAAAGTAAAAAAAAACTTCATATCTTGATGGTTTATTATTTTACACTTTTTGAAGATAATTTTGTTTTTTTTTGGGCAGGATAGAAGTATAACAATTTTCCTTCATATAAATTAACAAAATAAAATAGTTTATAGGTACGGTCAGTGACTTAGACATTAGTTATAACGACATTTTTTAAAGACGTTAATTAACAGCTGTTTGAGTCTTTCAAACAGACTTTAACGATGGGTTGGTTATTCGATTTCCCTTAAAGTTTTCCATTTTGCACCACGTTATCCATAAAGTCTCTTTTATTATGAAACTAAATATTTACAAGTGAAAAGTTCACTTTAACGCTCTACAAAAAAAATGTGAGGAACCTTGTTAAACGATGCTTTAGTCCTTAAAAAGAATCTTTTTCCTGAACATCTCCATCTGCTCTTACTTAGAGCGTTCATACTAGTTACATTCATTTTTTTTTCCTTAAGGCAGAAGGTGTCTCCAGTAATTTTCTCCACACCGAGCAAAATGCAAAAAAAAAACTCAACGAACACACGTGAATTGAAACATCTGCCAAAGGCATGTGTCACTGTCAAAGACAATTTTGTTGACTGAAATTACTAATATTTCACCATTTTCCAAACTTTAAACAATAAAACTCACATCTTAAGCTTAAAAATGTAATCATTGATTGCAGCGACCCTTCTGGGGTTGATGGTACCCAATATGGCGCCTCTCCAGGTGGCGGATAGGGAAATGCTCACCAGATATGGTGGATACCGGTATGGAAAACATCCGGGGCGGACCAAAACCAGCAACTAAGGAAAAATCCAGGAGCGTCTGTCTCAAAATGAGTGGCTCCATGGTCGGCGTCTGTTATCCAGGTAAGGGTCGGCCGGATATTAAACACCTCGTTTCAATATGCAAATAGAATGGACAACAGTTTGATGCATATCAGATGCATTTAAAAAGTACTCGGCTAGTTATAAGAATGCTTTTCTCCGTAGAGGCATAACACTTGCGGGGGTCAGATTTGGTGTTTCTGGGCACAGTTTTCATGTCCACTACTCACTCATCAGCATTTGCATATTTGCAGAATTACTTTTCTCTCCTATCTTTCAATCAAGATGTGCTGCGCATCTTAAGGGTAGTCATAACCCCTTGATCGCAAGCTAATTAAAATAAAAAATCGATTGCCTCATGCATGTTTTTGTAAATTTTGCACAAAAAAAAATTTCCCGTGCGAAATTGTGTGGAGACTTTTTGCTAGTCCATCTATAATAACGTAAGAATTTTGCACACCAGCAGCGTACGACTTTTCAAAACCGGTTGCAAAATTTTTGCAATGCGGAGATGTTTGTATGAGAGCAAGTTTTCTTCATGATCACCTTACTAAGCTTAAGAAAAATTATGCCTTTTTTATCAATCGTCTTAAGAAGATTGTTTTTTAAGCAGAACTTAAAAAAACGATAAAATCGTAGCTAAAAAGCTAATGTCGAAAAACAGAACCCACAGAAATTGAAGGATCATTCTATTTTTCATCAATTTATTACAATTCCACTATTTTTGCTACGGATAAAGGATGGTTAAATATAAAAGACGGCAATTTTTTTTTCTGAGGGACATTTTGGAAAAAATGAGTTTGAGAATGTAGTTAGCCATCAAAGTGGAATTGCTTTTCTAAGAAAGAAACAAACAAAAAAATTTGATTTCGACAATGTTTTAGCCAGTAGCTTTTTTAAATAATCAATTAATTCGATTTTGAAATAATCAGTAGGCGCTTTGTTTTATAATTTAGTTTCCAATGAGGCCGTGATTCTCAATGCTCGAAAAAAGTTTTCAATCAGGTGGTAATTTAAATACTCCAATTTTTGTTACATGTTTATTACATGCGAGGGTTACCATGTTTTCTTTTAAGCAGACTTTTTTGACCGCCTCTGCGAAGTCATGTTAGTTTGAGCCTAGAACGAAGTCATGTTAGTTTGGATAAAAGACGCCAACCAGGGAACCGCTTGTATTCAAAAAGATGCTTCTAGATTTGACTAAGGCTGCAGAGTTTTCATACCCATCACCTCACTTTAGTTAACTGGCCTTAAGGAGGTGCTAAGACTAGAAACATAGAATCGCCTTCCTTGCTTTAGCATATCCTTGTTCTCATAGGAAATGTTACTTACTCAAACATCATCTCCATTGACATATACCAAAAGCCCTTCCTGGTAGGTCATCTAAGCACTCGGTTCGCTTTTCCAAACTTTTTCAGCTATGGTCTTCCTTTGGATCACATACATCAAAGAAACACTGGATCTTTGATGCTGTGTGTTTTTGTTTGAAAGTTTGAGTCTAAAGCCTGTAGGTACCTAGCTAACTTTCACTAGCTGATGTTAATTAAAGATGGGTCGGGTCTATCATTGGTTGGTGTCCGTGCTATCTCCTTATTTTTTTAGATTCAAGCGCTGTTGTGAAAATGTTTTCTTCTTAAGTAAAATATTCAAGGTTCCATACATTTCCTTGTCTGTAGAGCACTAATTCTTATGTGTCACCTTTGAAACTGTTCAATCAAAAGTCTTCAATAACACTGTTGCCACCTGTGAAAAATGTTGCCATATTCTATTGGAAGTCTCTCTTCAGCATTAATGACGAACTTTGTTGAACGGACCTCTTGGGAAATTTTCCTTTTCTGAGCGGCAATCTTGAAGATTGTAGTTCCCTTGCTAAGGATGCTCCGGCGATAGTACGGTCTAGTATGTATCAGCCACTCAAGAAAAAGTGATACTTTTCCTGATACAGACTATTTTCTTTGTTGGAACTTGGACGTCGATAGTCTACCTTTGGGCAAAGCTTATCATCACTTTTGTTTGAAGAATTTGAAAGTTTAATCTCACCTGACCACCACCATTTCATCTGCTTGTAGTGGCAAGACAATAATTTAATGTAATTTGCACATACTTATAGTATTTTTTTGCCACAAGAATAAGTATGTACGCCGAGTGGCATATTACTTTCCTTCCGACATGGCCGATCAAGATTCCAAGAACTAACAAAAGATCTTCCTTTGAGCTCTCTCTTTGCGCATTTTTTCAAAGCTTAGGCGAAATTAAACTGTTTTACTCAATTCGCACCTGGGAAGCATAATGGACTGACGAACTCCCCACCTTAGCGTGGATCACAAAATTGCGAGACATTAACCAGTCACTTAGCTTTGAAATATTTAAAAAACCATTGACTTACTCTACCGAAAAAATAATATTGATTCTATCCCTACATTGTTTCGTAGTAAAACAACTTGTCAGTTTTTTTCCTTTATGACCGCTTTCCGGTAATTTTTCATTTGGTTTCTTGGAAAAACAAGGTTTTTTAATCTGCAAAAAGATTCTATTTTAACAACTTTTACAGGAGAATCCAACACATATCGTGAGACCTCAGTAAAAAAAATTACTTTATTTAAATAAATGTTTTTAAAAAGTTTAGTTCCTCAGACTTAAATTTTATAATTTATATGCAAATTAGGGTTTATCCCATCTGTTTTGGCAATATAAAAGTTTGATACAGAAAAATTCTCATATGTCATTGAAACAGATGAAGTGTTTAAACGCAAAGTGTTAATTTTAACTTTTGACGCAAACCGTATGCCTTTTTCCAGAAGCTAGTTTATTCGTATATAAAAAAAAAATATGTTAAATTATCCACATATCTCAGTCTAAGAAAAACGTAACCACCTCTTCAGACAAAACGTTCTCTGAACTGCACTTTAAAATAAATACAACGATTCAATTAATCGACTTCAATCAAAGTGCATACATCAATAAAAAATGTCCATTCTCATAAAATTAATTGATTACTAACAGAAGCATTTTTGAAAAAGTTTCTTTTCTTCCATTAACGCTGATGCCATATGGTTTTATTACCAAAGATATTCCTTCAAGCCGCCTTTTTTCGTTAATTTCTTTTACAAAAGGCGCGGCATCGTTTGTGATAAATTTTTATATTTTTCCGACTTAGAAAATTATAAATAATTTAATTGCGAAACGATTTTTTATACACACAGAAAATTTGCTTCATTCTTTTAGGCACTAATCTCGAATCTGAAGTTATAAAATATACATTAGACTCAATATACAAAGGCGCTACACGATCCCGAATAGCACTCACAAGAGTTCACATTATACATACAATCAAAAGAGTTGAGTAGCGAACTTTAGTAAATAAAATAAAATCAAATCTTGATTGTTCAGCAGTAATGTCTTCGAATGGGACTTGAATGAAATCTTTTTGTAAGGAACTTATCAAAACTATTATTTTGACCCCACCACTCAATAATACAATATAATCGACAAAAGTATTGCTTCAAGGAAGCATTGAGAACTCTCGACATCCTAAGCACGTTTTCACCCATCTACGTTACCGCGTTGCATCTCTTTTTATCACGCTTCTCACTGTCTCACTTTTTCAGAGTTCAAATAATATTAAATTGAAGAATTTTTTCCATTTGTTTTGATTCTGTTCTTCAGTTTGTTTGATTTCATTTTAATTCCAATGGAAATGGAGAGAAAAGCGAAAAGAGAAGATGAGTGCCTATTGGAGTGGAGTGTGTTTGTGTTTTTCTAAGCTCGCTTACTGTGCTCCTCTCTTTAGCTTTTTTTCTCTACCTGTGTGTAGTGGTTGGATTGTTTTTTTTTTACCAGTGGATATAAAATAGCAGAAGCGTTTTTGTTTTTGTAGTCTGACCACCGAATGGAGATTCTTCTTGCACATGCTCATCGGGTACGACCCCTACTGGGTGAGCGGTCTAGCTTTGTGTTAGCTATACCGCTAAGAAAATGAATTTATTAAAGTTTTTGGAATGAAATTATGCTTTTAAATCGAGTGAGATGCAGTTCGAAGCTTTCCACCAGAAAATTTTAGTTAAGGAAATACTTTTGTCATCACTTTGTGCGGAGTCTGATACAATTGGTATTATCATCATGACAGTTGACTTGAGAAGGGAGCACCGAGTGATTATGCTTGTTAAGTTAGCGAGTAAGAAAATGTTGGAACGTGTTAAATGTGAATTTACTTATGTTTTTCTTGGTTTTGCACGTTTCTTTCCCTCTTTTTCTCTTTCCACTTCATTCTCACTCTTTTGCTTGGTTTTTTTTTTATTTATTTTATTTCAGCCATTCAACTGCTTTGCGACTTTTGAAAGGATTTCGTTTTATTGGAATATTCCAGGTACAGAAAGCGCGAATGCAATACGACTTTTTTCTTTTTTCTTGGTTTCGTGTTGACTGTGTTTTGGCTTTTATGGGTGCTGTTTGAAAAATTTTGTACGAAGGGTAAAAGGTCTTAAGAATTAATAATTTTTGTGTACACTTGAAAGGAGAAGGTGTGTATGCGAGGAAGAACGTATGCCGGCTGCATCCCTTTTGATAAATACCCTTTTAATGAGTTTTTCAGTTTGAACAAGCTGAGCTGAATTTTTGATTTGACTTTGGTAGGAAGGAGCCATCAACCGGTATTCAACCGATGAACATTAACTTTAGAAAGAGGAATGTTTTTTTCGTTCGTCTGAGGTATTTTTCAAAGATTTATTTGTTATTAGGACCGTGGTTCAGGAGAAGCATTTCAGTTATTCGACAAGATTGACGGTTAGCTTAATGACTTCGAGAGGCGGTAGGTAGATATAAAGTTTATTGTGGGTAGGTACCTATATGAAAGCATTTAAAGTTGTTAAACTCTTTTAAGAAACACTTTGGATTGGCTTTAAAGCTTCGTTTTGATTTATAACCTGCAGAAATACTGCCCAAAAAACACGAAATAAATATTCTCGATTTTATAAAATAGTTTGGAGTCAGTAGATAAATGTTAATGGATCATGGTTTTTAAGATGCGTTTTAATTTCATTTAAAAAATTGTTTAGTTCACTCAACGCATCTGGCTGTCAATGTATTGATTTCTGAAATATTGTTGATATTGTTATGCATTTTAGAGAGTACTTACTTATTTCATTATCTTTATACTAATAACGATATCGGAGTTATTTATAACTCGAACTCTGAGAGTTTTCTTATACAATGCCAGAGTTTTCTTATACAATTTCTGTGCGCTTTAACTGCATTTAAACTTGGAGAGCTCTTTTTTAAGACACTATTGTAAGTTGTATGTAAAAAAACATCCTTGATGAATTAAGGCTTTGATGATTTCATTCACGTTCATAGGGACTACATAGGTACATAACACAGTACCATTAAGTACTTAAGCCTCTGTGGTTTCGGTTGGGTAGTTGGGACCTTTGTGTTGCAGTAGTAGTTGGGACCTTTACTAAATCATCGAAAGAGTGAATTTTAGCCCCCGTCTGTGTTATAGGTGATTGTATATAAACGTTATTTACTAACTCTTAATTAACGTTTACCTGCGTCACTTCAAAACTTCGGGAAGCTAAAGGCCGCGTTATGTGTATCTTGGAAAAAATGCGTAGCAAACAAAGCTATTCCACATTCGGTTAAATTTAAACTTTTTCAGGCAGTCGCTTCTTTCTAAAAAGAGTTTTTGCTCTTCATGCCACAACACCTAATTACATTCTTCATATCGAAACCGGATTGCCGCTGGTGTACATAGATACGCTGAAACTTCATTTCGATTATGTCCTCAATGTTCTGCATATGGACTCGGGGTTGGTCAATACAATAGAATCGTAAAATTTCTGATCACCAACCAGTTTACCTTTGCAAGGCCATGGATCGATTTAGCTGATTTTGTGGGTGTATCGATCGCTCTGCATATGGACAACCTAAGAAGGAATCTATACTCTCTTGTTTTGAAGCTGGATGAGAAATATCGTCAGATTTTTATTGACCGGGCAAAAACACCGCAATATAGAGAGTATCATAGGGACCTGCAGTTCGATTTCGGCAGATCGGGCTACATTAACGACATCAATTCTACAAGCATGATTTCTACAATTTTCCGAGCCAGAGGTGAAGTACTTGAACTAAATTTCGTTCCCCACAGGCTAGACTTGCCCGTCTTATGCGATGTCTGCAATTCTCAAGAAAGGGAAAATATTGGGCACTTTCTCGGTTCATGGCCAATTCTTCAAGAAATTCGTCTTCGGAAGGAGCAAGCTTGAAACGGCGGAAATATTCCAAGTTTTAAATTGAGAAATAGGCTAGGAGAAACTCCACAATTTTATTAGAGCTGCAATGACTTAAAGAAATAGAATTCGCGCAGGAAGCTTTTAATACTTTTTACTTATACTTTTCGATTTGCAATTTAACTTTAAACTATGTTACCTTAAAATACATAATCTCTTTACATACATACATAATATACAATACATAATCATTTGCAGTTTTTAATCTGTCAATCTGACCGACGTTTTTTTAACCAGGTCATAAAAGACTTTTGTTTATCTTTTGTTATAAAGCATTTTTTTTGTTATATAAATAAAATCAATTCTATTTGATTCTATTATATTCTAATTACTAGCTTAGGACGAATAGAAATTTGACTAGAACGCGACAGAACACCTTTACTCTATTTGTTAGTCTTACTCAATCGGACTATTTTTACAGAAAAAAAAGAAAAGTGATATTCTGTGCTTAACGCTACAGTTTTGTATTCGGTTGCAGGCTTTAAGCAACAAACTTCTTCACTTAGTTCTCCTGCTGTAGTTATAAAATTTAAGGTTTTCCGCGTGGCCATTTGTTTTTACCTACCGAACCATGTCGGTTACAGGACTAAAAACTATGTATCAACTACAGAGGATCATTGTAGTTGATAATAAGCAAAATGCCAAAAATTTATCCATCATATTCAATTCTGAAAACTTAACCTTGTAACATGTATTTCGACTGCGCCAGTTAATTTCCATAATAAACCAGTGAGTAAGTGCTACAGTGTGTACGCAGAAGTTACAGTCCGTAAAACTAGATATTTCCACAGATATTAATTATAAGATATTTCCAAGTTACACCTAATTGTATGTAAAAATGCAATTTTTTGGTTCAAATTCAATATTTTTGAAAAATCGACCCCTAAAAGGGGCGTGGCTAAAAAATTTATATGAACAAAATCTGGACGGAAGTATTGTTTACCTAACCTGCTACTTTTTTGTTTCATGTTTCTTAAATTAGGCTCAAGGGCAGTCGAAATTAAGTTTTTCTGGAAAATTTTAGGTTTTTCTCCAATTCCGCCTCCAAATGTCGGCGGGGCCCAAAGTTTTGTATGAACAAAATGTGGAACTAAGCGTTTTCTACATAAAATATTTTTTTCAATTTCGAGCAAAAATACTGAGTAAACTGCATTTGAAAATTTACCCTTAAATTAGATGCCACGCCCACTAGAGAAGGTTTACCAATTAAATTTGTCTTTTTTGTGTCTTTTATTCACTAAGAGATGCTAAATGTCAAATTTCAGCCTTTTAGAACGTCTTACAGTTTTGAAAAATCTGGAGGTAGTTGCATATTTAGACCGATTGTGGGCGTGTCTTTGGGTGGATTTCAAAATTTTTTACATTTGTACTGCTTCGCATGACGTGCACCTGACGTACGAAGTTTCATTAACCTAGCTCAAAATTTAAGGCCTAAAAACATGTGACATATAGACGGACGGACGAACATGGCTCATTCGATTCAGAATTCGGTCTCGATCATATTCCCCTAAGGTCTTGGGGTTCTACCATTATTATTTCGCCGTGTTACAAACTATGTGACAAACTTAATATACCTCCTATCCTATGGGATGGGATATGAAAATATATATAAAAATACGTCTTATTTTTGCCTGTAACTTAAATCAGCCATGGCCTCTCTTCTCTAACCATGCAAGCTTTATGTGTTCTTATCCACAATAAATGAATAGGTATTAGTAACTTGGCAGTTCCCAATGGCAGATAAGATAATTTGTTATGAGAAATTTTACCATCAGATCGCTTAAAAAGGCTCAAAATTGTACAGCGTCTTACTCAAGAATATTTCAAAGCTATTCAACCCTGCAACTTATAATCACTTTTTTATGTCGCTACTTCTTAATAGCGTAATCTCAAGCCGGTGGGATTCCATAACATGAAAAACTTTCTCTGTCCAGTAAAAATGAAAATTCGTCAGTAGTGAGAAGGAATTCTGTAAGCGAAAGGTCTGAAATTATTCAACTCCAAAGAAAATAAACGAAAGTGTTCTTTTGAATAACATTAAATGGTGTTTGGGTCAACCCAATGAGAACTTTTTTCTAAGTGCCCTTCAAGATAACCCGGTAATTAAAATGAAATTTACTTAGATCACTTTATTATGATCTTCTAGCAAAAGAAGAAACAGAATTACTTGACCCCATTTCTACGCTGCAAAGTTGTATATGTTGAGCGATTTCAATTCCGACTATTTTTTTACTTCGCAGGTAAATAATTATGGATATCAGGATTTGGCATAAAAACTCCATTTTATAATATGACAGCTTAACACTCTGCAATAAGCCGAAAACATGCAAGCTCACCTGTCATAATCCCCAGTTAACAACTGAAAAACCCATTTCACTGTGCACTTACAACACCACCTCTCGGATTACTTTTTCTTTTAACTAGAAATTTAATTTTTGATGGCATAATTGCATTCCAAACGCTCTTTAAACATATCGCTTCATAAGTCAGCTATGTCCACACAGTCCTCGTACGAAGGCCATTATCTCGACATAGCTATAAATTTGAAAACAAAAATTATATGTTTGTCTTGTAAAAAGGTTTATAGCGCCTTTTTCCGAGTTATTTTATCAAGTCATCTTGGATCGTAAAACAGTAGCTATGCACGCCTTATTTATATTCATATCTTTCTAAATCTTTTTGTCTTTCTCTGGTCTTAACCATTTAAACCACAACCACAATCTCGCGCACATCACATAAAAATATACTTAAACCTCATAGACATGACTCACAAACAAAATTATAATGAAGTAGCTAGTCTCGGTTTTATTATATCTTCTTTCAAGCTACAACCTTAAAATTCCATTTCGCTTTTTATGAAAAAAAAAAGAAAATTAATTTGCACTTTTTGTGCAACACTCTGTCCAACTGGTTGTCAGTTGAACAGCTATAAAAGAAAAAAAAAACCCCAAAGGTTTATGAAAAAAAATCAAGGATACCCAAATTCCTTGAATTAAATTTAGTCAAACATAATTCCTTTGTCGATTCCTGGAATCTACCGAAACCCACCGGCCACAGATACCACTATAAAACACAATCGGTTGTCGTTTTAGATTCCGCTGCTATAACGAAATTCCATTTTTTTTCTCCTTTTTAGTTTTTTTTTTGCGTACCCTGTTCTTAAAATCCTGTTTTTTGACCTAAAGAAATATTCGAAAATGAACGAAGAGATTAAATAGAGATGGATTAGAAAAAAGAAAGAAAACGACAGCAGAACGACGAAGAACACAGGTAGCATGGAGCGTAGTTTTAACTTGAATTTTCACCTGTATGTGAGGCTAAGTTGATCCTTTTCTATCTCTGTCACTCGCACTCATCACTTTTGTTGGTGTTGTTTTCATCTTTTGCATCGATCCTGCCACACACATATGAAGTTGTTTTTCCTCTCTCTGTGCCGTAAACTGTATAAGAGTAGTTGCGTTGGGTAGAAGATATCAATAAAATGTTATTCTTCTGCCTGGAATTTTTTTTCTGCCTTGCTTGTCGATTCAAAAATAGAAACATAAGTCCTCATCTAGTCTTTAATTGATGCCAGCCCCGAGCTATAAGCTTATGCCTATTTGCGATCAGACTTTTTCGTTTGTTTTGCACATGACTTTTCATGCGCACCTATGTGAGAGTGTATGTATAAGTAGCTACTCAGATCAGATGTCAACCCAGATGCTCTTGCTCAATATAAGGCGAAGAATTACAAGGGGAAAAATGTTCATGTCATGCACATTGTTGAGAAATGGACAGGCTTCCAACAGTACAAGTTGTTCCCAGAATGTAAAAATATTTCGAAACTATTCTTTTTTAGCTTATTTTCAATAAGGGTCAGTTTTCAGTGCAGGATCATTCTAGTTACTTACTGGAGTTTACCTGAAGACCGATTCAAGGTTAATTCCTTGTTTTTTCTCCGCTTAAAGCGCTTGATTGTTAATTGTTTGCCAACTAGACCAAGCTTCTGAGGGTTTAACGGAAGAATATTTGGGATGGATCAGTTCATAAAGATCCCTCACCAAAAATCGAAACGATTCTCTAATCTTTGTTAATTCATTGAGAACAATTTTAATAAAAGAAGTCTTGTTGCTAAAAAAACTGCACAAATACACGTTTCGCTGAAATTTGTGTTTCGCTGCTCACTTTTGAAAAGCACTTAAAAAATTATTTTAAGCAGCATGTATCAGGGCTAAGCTGTTGTCAGCTAAAAGCGGTCTTATTGTAGATTTCAGGACCTATTATTGATTTGGGATAGAAAAAGATTTTGCCTACCTTGAATCATCGTCATCTTAGCCAACCCTTATTTGTATTGTATGTCTTTTATTATATAACATTAAATTCTTCCACTTTATTGTTCTGCGTCCTTTGAGTAGACTGGCTGCCTCAGAATGTAGTTTAACTTATTTGGAAATAGATATTTCAGATAAAACTGGATCTGATCTACTTTAACTACGGTAATCTTTTCAATGTGAATCATGATCAGTTTTAAGGTGAAGTTTTTTTTTCAAATTTTGGAGTATGATAGCGTAAAGGTAAGGGTATTTTTCTAGATGTTTTTCAATATAAGGGCAATGTTTTGAATTTCAATCAGATTCTCTTTGCATTGGAAACAATCTCATAGAAATTGTTCGATTAATAAGGTTGATCTGACAAGTAAACCGGTTAAGTCACTTTAAAGCTACGAATATCTTGTTTGCATTATACATGAAATTACCAAACTATTTTGGATTTTCAGCGAAGTCCTTTCTGTGGAAAACGGTCTGCCCTGTCAAACCAAGCTTTGATTTGATCCGAGTGACCATAATCGTCTCACGTCAACTGCATTCCTACCGGTAAGCTTTTTTTAAGTTCACCATCCTGCAAAAGACTGAAAATTGCTGATTAAATCCAAATAAATGGCTGAAGAGGGGATCAACTTTTTCGTGGCTTTTGGAAGCATTTTTTGAAGAAGTCTGTTGGAAATACAGCACCAAATTTGAATTCAAAATACGAACTCAATGTAAAATTGATATAAAACAAGTGGGAAAGTGCAACAGTGGGTATGCAAAAGTGGGTATGCCACACCTACAAAAAGTGGGCGGGATATAAAAATATAACTGATGAATGCTTTATACTAGGTGGTTGCATACATTTCGGCCTAAAACTCCGCCTTTTTGACTAAAAAATCCCTTAAAAAGTGGGCGTGGTCTATGAAAAATCTAAAATTTTTTGGCTACCTTAAAGACAATGTAACGTACCAAAAATTACAGGCCTGTAGTGGGCGTGTCTGTGGGCGGATTCAGCTTATTTTCAAACTTGATCTGAAGGACTGGACTTCCAACCAACCCACAAAATTTCAGTTCTCTGCCTTAAAATTTAAGGCCTAAAAGTTGTTTACATGCGGACGGACGGACGGACGGACATAGCTTAATCGATTCTCCTGTCGGTCCCATTCATATTTCTAAAAGGTCTTAGGGGTCTACGGTGATTATTTCACTGCGTTACAAACTAAACATCAAACTTAATAAACCCTGGGTCGGGTATAACAAAGGATAAATTAACACGAATAAGAAATAGAACACTCCCTGAGAGATTTTCATACACTCAACCTCGCACATTTCCCAAATCTGTGTTTTAAAATTGTGATAAGGTAAAAAACTGCAAGTTTTTAAGCTATTGTCGGAATTATCCTTTTCATAATTTTCAGGTATTGACCGCAACCATAACAGATAATCAAATTTTTATACCCGGCCGAGGGTATACTAATTTTAATGCATAGTTTGTAACACAATGAAATAATCACCGTAGACCCCTAAGACATTTTAGAGATATGTTCGAGACCGACAGATGAATCGATTAAGCTATGTGCGTCCGTCCGTCCATCCGTTAGTCCGTCTGTCCTGATGTGTGAAGTTTTTAGCTCTTTAAAATTAAGCTGAGACGCTCAAACTTGGAGTGTATCTCGGTTCTTATTTTGCACAGACAACGGCCAAGCCCATTGCTGGCTTCAATATGGGGCAACCTTTATATCAAATTTTCTTTCGAAATGCCTTTTGATCAAGTTAGACAAGGCGTAGGAACTCAAATTTTGGTATGGGGCTATAGTTGCCCAAAACCTTTAAGAAGGCAAAAATTGGAAGATAGATCCTTAAGAACCCGATTTCTCGGAAAGTTTACTCCAAATCGAAAAAAAATTATATGACAAATATTAAAGATTTAAGTATTTAAGATTAAAGAAAGAAATATTAAGTTTGGTCCATTTGCTAAGTTTGGTTCACACAAAGTTTTTAGCTCCGCTCACTTTTAGGGGGCGTTTTTAGGAAAAAACTGTTGTCATGATTCTAACGAAATTACAATTAATTGAATTTATTTTTTAGCCCAGACCCAGTTTTGGGGGCGTTGCCTATACAAATAATTGGTGTTACATGGTATATAGGGTCGGGCATATAAAAGTTTTTCACGGACGAACTCTTGCACTTACTTTATGATTAAAAGCACAACATTATGATTAAACATTGGGAAAAATACATATTCATACCTTTGTTTTTGAGTTTAGTCTCTGAAGTTTTTGAAACTTCCAAATTCGCGAAAGGTTTTCTAAAATTTTTGGATAATATTGATACGTGTTTTTTTTTTTATATGATTTTCCCATCGGAGAATAAGGTGGGGTAACACACTTTTTTTCCTGTCCCTTTTTGATTTTTTTTAGGTCTTGCCCGCCAAATTTTCAATATAAGTACTGAAAATCAATCCACTTTCATATGAAACCTAAAATAGTTACTAAACCGTTAAGTGTGCATGAAAAAATTTCTCTGGTATGCATTCTCTGACTATTTAAAAGCAGTTTAAGAGCACACCAAAGTTTGTTTTTGCACGACTACCGTTCAGAAGTTAAAACGTGAATGGACGGACAGATGGATAATGTAGTGATACCATAAGAGGTCCTTTTTCCATTTTTAAACGCACCGTTAAAAACTGTAAGAGCAGCCACACTATGGAAATTAAATATTGTATGAAGAAAAAATTGTATGGTATAGAGCAGAAGGCAAGAGGCCTTAATAACTTCCATAATATTTAGTCTGAAAGTGAAAAAAAAAATGTTTTCAGTATAGAGGTTAAGATACTGAGTTTGAATTATTTTTCTGTGTAAATACTTTTCAGAAAAATAGAACAAAAATTTAAACGTCTGTCTTCCCCCGAAGGTATTCGTCATAATTTACAGTCAAGCTGTGATCTATAAAATTAAAACAACTGCTCGCGGATAGCAAGAAGATTCTAAAAGAAAACTGCTCATAAAAATTTGTCGGAATGAAATAACCAAGAAAAGACACATCATTGCTCAACAGACATTCAGCCACAAGCAATTTTGTGGAGTAAAATTAAAAGACGTACATACATCTTTAAAACATTTTTTTAAGCTGTCGTAAATAAGTTTTATTACTGTAATTATATAGAATACACTTGCCTATTGCTGCAGTCAAGGACATATTTGGTCGATTTTTCCATTTCTTCCAATTCAACCTTGTTTCGGTTCTTGGTTAAACATTGAAAGGTTTAAGGTTTCAAGTTGTTATTTGTTAGAAAAACTAATTGGTTATTTGGGTCGAGGAGTAGACAAGCCAGGAGTTTAGGCCAATGGAGGAGAAAATCTGTTCTCATCGAAACTAACTTTAAAAATGCTTAGCCAAGTTTAGCTTTTGCGTTTTCTACATATTACCTTAATTTGCTTACCCAAATTATGTACTTTAATAAATAAAATATGTATTTAAATGGATTTCTTAACATAAAATATTATCATACAGTTTCTATGACACTTGGTCGGCACACAACGGAAAGAATAAATATTTTCTCTACAAGTCTATTAGTACACCTCTATACGAGACTGTTTCGATCTTAAAATTAGTTTTTATAATGAGTTTTTATAAAAACCAATCATAATCGTTAGCCGTTTCAAGTTATAACTTATGGCAATGGTTGACCGAATCATAATTTCAAAGAAAATTTGCAAGTTTAATCTTTAAACAAACGACCTGTCAATCAAAATCCTTTTTTTTTCTAATTAAGTTAAATTTTTTTTTTTTGCAAAACTGGCTTTAAAAATATTTTCGTTGAATTGAGACAAATAACAGGAGGAAAATAATTATATGGCTTGAAAAAATCTATCAACAGAAACGTCGTTAAGATTAATGAATACTATGCAAGTTTTATGAATAAGGGAAAATGAATGGCCTATATTATGTGTGTTTAAAGAAGGACTAGAGAAAAATCGCAGAGGTGCATTTAATGAAGAAACTGCGAAACTCGTTCTATGGTTATATTGACTTAAAGATGCTTTGCTATAACTTAACTTAAAAAAAAAAGTTTGGCCTACAACAAAGGAAGGCCTGGTATACATATGTTAAGTGCTCTTTGTGCATAATAAGTAAATTGTAAATACAAATAACTGACTTCATAAAACTTAAAGTTGTTTTTTGAAATGGAAGTTAAGCATGGTGGTCGGCATCGCTTTTATGCTCCAATTGTATAGACATTGTGAGTTCTTAAGACGCTTTTTGCGCTGCTACCAATTTTATTGTTATTAATATTTTTTATTAACCAGAACATAAAATGTACAAGTTAATCTTAATTACAACAGCAGCGCCTGAAAGGCTTATCTCTAGGACTTAAAAAAGTTCTCAATGGTGTACATCAACATCAATGGTTACAACTGTCATAAGTCGAAATTTACAAATTTTCAGAAATACCATTTGAAGTTTTTCACTAAAAAAAAAAGCCTTGAACTTCAATGAATAACAAAAAGTTATAGAGTAAAAAAGTATTGTTTTTAGTTTTTTTTTTTGCAACTGGTATACTGGACAGGGTTCGACTAGATAGGGTTCGAAGCCTGCCATCGTCACCTGAAAAAAAAGACTTGTTCTTTTTCACGGCCCCCACCTCTGCGAGGGTCTGACAAGCCCTCCGAGAGTATCATTTGTCTTGAAAAACTTCTCAAAGTGCCGTTCGGATTCGGCAAAAAATTGTAGGTCCCCTTGTATGTAAAGAAATTAACACACCAGCATACATTGTTGAGAAGTTGGCCCTGGTTCACCTCGAGCTATTGCGCCACTCTATTAATTATTAATTCAACTGGTATACAAGAATGATAGTACATTCTTTTTACTATCAAAAAAGTGTTTTTTAGAAAAAAAGTTTTTGTCTTATGGCATTTTGCATCAAAAAAATTCAAAAAATTCAAGAATTGTCATTTTGTTTTGATATAAATCCAGTAAAGTTTAACGTGAAAAAATATTATATAATTTATGTTTTAACATAAGTTAAGTTCAATTCAAGGCATAACAATAACAAAACGTTTATGTAAAAGTTAACAACTGTTCAGCAGTTTTTGGTTAAAAAAAAACCCGAAGAGCTTAACAGAAAATATTATTTAATAAACAACAAAATTAGGCTTATTATAGAAAGTAATTATACTTTTATATAACTTAATTTTATTTAATTTAATTTTTATTATTACTTAATAGGTGATTACTTTTTAATTTTAAGTAAAAATGTTGTTATTATTATATAATATATATTTATAAATAAATAAATAGAGTGGCTCGAGGTGAACCAGGGCCAACTTCTCAACAATATTTGCTAGTGTGTTAATTTCTTTACATACAAGGGGACCTACAATTTTTTGCCGAATCCGGACGGCACTTTGAGAAGTTTTTCAAGACAAATGATACTCTCGTAGGGCTCGTCAGACCCTCGCGGAGGTGGGGACCGTGAAAAAGAACTAGTCTTTTTTTTCAGGTTACGATGGCAGGATAAAATATATTTAGTTTTATAAATAAAATAACATTGACGGTTATTTAAAGCTTGACAACGTTTTTAGCTGTTCCTCTGTTTTACGACTGCTCGCGCCAGGCGAGTTGAGTCAAAATTTCGCTGGAAACCTGGTTCGAAATCGAACTGGTGTTGGATGCAGATATGCTGCTTTCTCAAGACATGCTGCTAACTCAACGTTAACATCTGTATGTGTTTATGTTTGTACCTTGTACTTTGGGCTGATAGAAGATGGTCTGATTGAACTCTTTTTGTAACGGCGTGTTTGTTTAATTTTGTTTAAGACCATTGTTAACATTTCAATTATCAATATGTTACCTTACTCAAAAATATTCTATAAATATTCTGATGAATAACTCAAATTCGAAAATCATACTAAACTTAACTTTAGCTATCCACAACATGCATAATAAACGAAGTAAAATAGTATCTATGTACCTAGGCTATTGGTAAGATGACACATCCTAAAGTAATCGAAAGGACTTTGCAGCTGATCACCTAGTTTTGTTCCAAGGCAAAATGACTTATCGCGAATTGGCACAAAACTATAAAAGAGTCATTTTGCTGGAAAAAAGACAAGGGATGTTTACTTAAATGCAAAAAAACACTTATGTCTTCACGTTCTCAGTTTATGGGTTAAAGTTATGACGGGCTGTCAGAAAATTAGCGCGTTTTTTTGTGATTCGTTCTGTAACTTAAAATCGCTAAATTTTGAGCTATGTAAGTATGCTTTTCAAGTGACGAAAGTATGTATAAGTTTTGTCTATTCATGTTAGCTCGTAGATGATAGTTAATTAGATGAGGCATCTTGAGTTTTAATATACTGGCCTTCGAGGATGGAGCATTGCATTTGCTTAACAACTGCTTAAGACAACTGACCATATGTACTCAGATGGTAACCGATGGTTTGTGCGAAGTGTCACCGTCTAAAACAAGTCGCACTTCCGTCTCGAAAGCCGCAAGTAATTTTACACCGTTTACCTAAAATGCTTAGTTTCATTTCTTATTCTTCAATAAATTAGGCTTAGACCTTAGAGCCTGTGAAAATTGCGATTTTATGGAAAATTCAATGTTTTGCTTAAATTCTGCCTGCAAATGAGGGCGTGGCCCAAAATCTTCTATGAATACAATGTAGAATTAAGGGCTTTAGTAAAACCAGTGAGTAAGTACTACAACCCCATACTATCCCACATTGTAAAATGCTGATGGCATAGTTATTTCTTGACATTTTAGAAGTAATGCAAGCTTCGAAAACGGGCGTAGTCCAACCGCCCCTAATTACAAAATATTAATTATAAGATATTTCCACAGATATTTCCAAGCTACACTTAAATGTACGTAAAAATGCAATTTTTTGGTTCAAATTCAATATTTTTGAAAAATCGACCCCTAAAAGGGGGCGTGGCTTAAAACTTTATACAAACGAAATCTGGACTGAAGTCTCGTTTACCTAACCTGCTACTTTTTTTGTTTTATGCTTTCCTAAGTTTGGCTCAAGGCCAGTTGAAATTAAGTTTTTCTGGAAAGGTTTTTCTTCAATTCCGCCTCCAAATGTGGGCCTGGCCCAACGTCTTGCAAGAGAAAAATGTGGAACTAAACGTTTTCTACACAAAATATTAAGTAAATTTTTTTTTTAATTTCGAGCAAAAATATTGATTAAACTGCATTTGAAAATTTACCCTTAAAAGAGATGCCACGCCCACTTAGAGGAGGTTTAAATTTGTCTTTTTTGTGTCTCACATTCATTAGGAGATGCTAAATGTTAAATTTCAGCCTTTTAGAACGTCTTACAGTTTTGAAAACTCTGGAGGTAGTTGCACATTAAGAACGATTTTGGGGGTGTCTTTGGGCGGATTTCAAAAATTTATGCACTTGTACTGCTTTGCATGACGTGGACCTTACGTACGAAATCAGTACAACATTCACATGTGACATACAGGCGGACGGACGGACATGGCTCATTCGATTTAGATTTCGGTCTCGATCATATGCCCTTAAGGTGTTGGGGGTCTACCATTATTATTTCACCGTGTTACAAACTATGTGACAAACTTAATATACCTCCTATCCTATGGGATGGGGTATAACGAGCAAAAATATTGAATAAAATGCATTTGAAAATTTGCCACGCCCACTAGGGGAGGTGAAGCGACTTTATTTTAGTCTTGTGTACCTTAGAATCACTAGGAGATATTAAATGTCAAATCTCAGCCTTTTTAGACGGCTTACTCTTCAGAGCTTTTGAAAGCTCTGGAGGTAGTTGCACATTAACACTGATTGTGGGCGTGTCTGTTGGTGGATTTCAAAAATTTTAAAACCTGTACTGCTTCAGATAACAATGAACTTGTGTACAAGATTTCAGCTTTCTAGCTTAAAACTTAAAGCCTAAACAGACGGACGGATGGACTGGACATGGCTTATTTGATTTAGAATTTATATGCACGTATGTCAAGTGTATAGATTTGCTTCCAAGTCATGTTAAAGCCTGCAGTGAGGGTTGACAGCAAAGTTTTTGTAAACTACTTCTGCAATGATAAGCTCGAACTTTCGTAATTGAGTGATTTTTAGTGAGGCTTGTATTATAGGCATGTGAATGTAGTATTGCCAATTTAGGCATCAAGCTAATTATTAGCATTTAAGCGTACAGTCTATTTATTAAATTACAGAAGACATTTTCTTTATACTTAAGATTTATAAGAGCACAATTTTACGGCAAAATAACGCTAAACAAATTTTGTTGCGTCGTACTTTATATGTTCACCTTAGTTAACTTGTATGGTTATACCTCATTCATGCCACTGTCGGCAAAAGGTTTTTATGTTCTGAAAAGCAATGAAATTGTCATCTTCATCAAACATATGGCTCTAGTAAAGTGACTAAAAGGAGGCGATTTAAAAGCTATAATAAATGTTTTTTATAAGAAATTGCCTACATACGAAGCCATAACTAACCAAACTCTATAAAATATCGTTTAACAAATTGAAAAAAGCTTATACATCTACATTGGTAAGCCTGTTTCAGTTTCTTCTTTGGCTCAACAAAAAATTTCGAAATTAATAATCTTTTACTTCAGAGGCGTCGGTTTTAATTTAAATCTTTTTGTATCCAAAAAAGAACGAACAACAGAGATTGGGTCTCTCCCCGACTCATATAAGTAAAAAAAAAGCCTGATTAGCATATTTATTCCATAATCCATAATGATGTTCCATACGACGAAGATCGCAGAGAAGAAAAAAGGCCTCAAATTTAATAACAATAAAAAAGACATCATCCTAAGTAAGACGAAGACCAACCATCTATTCCCTCTTCTTTGGCTAATATAACATACGTTAGATATTCAACTATGATAATATGAAGATATCGATTTTATTTTAATCGAAGATTTTCCAATCTATACATTGGAATGCCGTAACAATCAAATACACGCGCTCCAATCACCCCTTCGAGACGATATTCTTTTGAGGAGAAAAAAAGTCCCAAAAAGGAGTGATTTGTTACCCCCATTCTGAATGAATCTATTATAAGTTTCTGGGCATCACCACGCCGGGTGAGGAGACGCTGAAAACATTATTTTTATTTGCATTTTTTTGGGTAAGAAGAAATATCACACCATAAATAACAATAAATTAGGAATAGTAATGTATTTAAGAAAAAAATAACTTCGATTTTAGTATGAGAGAATGAAGACAAAATTGAGTCATCCAATAGTTGATGGGTCAGTGCCATGAGTGTGACATTGACATATGTGCTAAATTTGCCGGTATTATTGGTCATTAATTGGTGGGCTAATAAAGCTTCTAGGACTGTAGAACTCGTTTGGAAAAAATAGAAAGTATGTACCTATGATAAAAAAACCCAATTTTTTTAACAAATTAAAAGTAAAATGTAAAACAAAAGTTTTGATAAAAATAAAGGTTTTCTGGAAAAACAAGTAGTCCATAATAAACACATTTGTCGATCCAAGAGTTATGTTGAGTTTGCTGGTACCTCTGCATTAATCGTGATTTAAACAACAACATTTTTCTGATAATTGACATTTCGTTAACATATTTTTTTCCGTTTCTATTTTCAGATTTATTGGCATTCCAAGTCATCAAAGATAAAGCCGGGATATAGAAAAATTCAAGTGCGCCAAACTGCATCGAACTGTTCAAAGTATTCGTCTCTATTCGGTTACGTTATTGTGTTCGAAAAAATGTCGCGGTTTCGTGGTAACGTCGTGCAAGCATGTGTCGCATAATTTTGTCAGACGGGTGCCCATTCTTCCAAAAATTCGATTTTTTTTGGAACCCAAATCCATTGCGCTTATCGCCTGATGGATCAATGTTCAGATCAAAAGTACAAAAATCAAAAGCATCAAAATTTGCCTAAAAATTTCACACGCAAACAATTATGACGTTCTGCAGCCGATTGGTGATAGAATCGGTGCCCAGAATGAGTGTCATACCTACACGAGTAGTAAAAACAAAACCACCAACGAGGAGTATATCAGCTTCAACAAAAACAAATTATCAAACAAGCAGATGGCTGCTGGCGATAACGATCGGTTTCCTGAGTCTCTTATGTGCCTCTGTCAATGGAGTTCATGTGCCGGGCCCGGGTCCGGGGGGTCTTTCGTCTTCCGCCCAATATACGGCGTTTCCACGGCGGCGGTCTTCCGCCGATGGCAGTGCACAAATGCAATCACGTGCAGTTGATACGAGGGTTCAACTGGAGGTCCTGGAGGGTCAACCACGAGCCACGGTGGTTGGATTCATCCCGACTAAGCTGGGATTTTCTTATCGGTTCAATGAACCACCACGGGAGTTTACGCTCGACCAGAATACGGGCGAAATAAAAACGAATATGGTGCTGGACCGAGAAGGAATGCGAGACCGCTACGATCTTGTAGTGTTGTCCAGCCAGCCAACGTATCCAATCGAAGTGCGCATCACCGTACTGGACGTGAACGACAACCCGCCAGAATTCCCAGAACCTAGCATAGCGGTATCCTTTTCTGAGAGTGCTGCACCAGGAACTCGACTTCTGCTAGACGCGGCAACAGACCGCGATATCGGTGTGAACAGTGTAACCGATGACTATCGCATAGTGGACGGCAATCATGATGACAAGTTCCGCCTAGCTGTGACAACGAATCCTAGCGGTGATGTGTCATACCTGCACCTGGAAACGACGGGGAAACTTGACCGCGAAAGTCGCGGTTTCTACTCTCTTAATATTTCGGCGCGCGATGGCGGAAATCCGCCTCGACATGGGTATCTGCAGGTGAACGTGACCATTGTCGATGTGAATGACAATCCGCCGATATTCGATCACAGTGACTACATCGTGTCTTTAAATGAGTCCGTACCGCCGGGCACACCGGTTCTCCAGGTGATGGCATCCGATAACGATCTGGGTGATAACAGCAAGATCACGTACTATTTATCCGACACAGAAACTCAATTCACCGTTGATCCTGAGACGGGCGTCATTGCGACGACGGAACGCCTATCGTGTCCACAGCAAAACTGTCCCACATATTCGCGACCGGGAAGTAGTTGTCCGAAAAGTTGCGTGTTCACGGTATTTGCCCGCGATCACGGATCACCGCGTCAAGATGGACGCACCTATGTCACTGTGAATCTAGTGGATACAAACGATCATGATCCGGTGATAAGATTTCAATATTTTCCGCCAACTGGTAGCTTTGCTACTGTCGATGAGAATGCTCCAAATGGTAGTGTGGTAGCTGCAGTCTCTGTGGTCGATATGGACGAGGGACTTAATGGTGATACAAGCATACGGATTATCTCTGGCAATGAGATGCAACATTTTCGACTGGAAAAGACGCCAAGCTTTGACATTGTGCGTGTGAATGGTGTACTGGACCGTGAAGAGATTGGCAAGTACAATTTGACCGTAGTGGCAATTGATAAGGGAAGTCCTCAGCGCACCGCAACAGCATATCTCATCATCCATGTAAACGATGTCAACGACCATGAGCCGGTATTTGAAAAGTCCGAATACTCTGCAGTGTTGAGTGAACTGGCACCTCCAGGGACGTATGTGGCCAGCATCACTGCAACTGATGAGGACACTGGGGTCAACGCCCAGATTTTCTACGACTTTGTCTCGGGCAACAACAAGCAGTGGTTCGGTATTGATCCAGCATCGGGTCTGATAACGACGCGAGCTGCATTAGATCGTGAAATCCAGGGCACGGTCGAATTGAGTATATCAGCGAGAGATGGCGGCCCCAATCCAAAATGGGCATACACACAACTAAAGGTCACTATACTCGACGAAAACGATGAGGCGCCGCAGTTTTCCCAGCCACATATCAACGTGAGCCTAAGCGAGAACACACCAGCACAAACATTGGTTGCCATGCTCACAGCTGCCGATCACGACCAGGGCACGAATGGCAGTGTCACCTACACGCTGCCCGCGATCGTTCAACAAAAGTATCCCGATCAATTCGCCCTTGACTCGTTGACTGGTCAATTAACCACGAAGTATCAGCTCGATCGTGAGACGATCGCACATTATGAGATCTTTGTGGTGGCTCGCGATCAGGGTGCACCGCCGCAATCATCAACGGCTACTGTGTACCTTACCGTCGAGGATATCAACGACAATAGCCCGGAATTTTATCCAAAACAATATTTCCAAACTATAGCCGATGATACACCAATCGGCGCATCTATACTCAAGGTAACTGCGACTGATCGTGACTTCGGTGATAATGCTTTAATTACCTACAACCTGGAAAGCGGAGGCGATGGTCTATTTACTATTGATACCCGGTCGGGAGTGATCAGTTTGCGTGGCAATCTGCGGCAACCGAACCCCGCTACCAGTGGTAGCAATATCGGCGGTGGCAACAAAGCACTTTACAAACTGATAATATCAGCTAAGGACCATGGGGAACGACGATCAGAGCGGGATGCTGTTGTGGAGATACTCAAACAATCGAAAATGGAAAGTTTGGAATTTGACTCTTTCACTGGGTATGAGTTCCAGATTACAGAGGATCATGAGAGCAGCCCAAATCCTGACATTGGCCGCGAAGTGGGTAAGGTTCAGGTGAAGTCTGCGAGCAGCAAGCAACCAAAATCAATTGAATATGCCATTGTGTACGGTGATCCTGAGGAAAATTTCGAAATAAATCGTCGCACCGGGGTCATAACAACAGCGAAGAGGATCGATCGTGAATCGATGATTCAATATACACTGACTATCGTTGCCCGTTCCGGACTGGCATACGGCCGTACTACTGTGAACATATCGATTTTAGATCTGAACGATAATGCGCCAATTTTTGCCCACGATCGTGACGAGATCCTACTCGCTGAGAACTCTGCCGTTGGTCAAGAGGTATACTTGTCACGGGCTCGTGATAGAGACTCGGGAATTAATAGTCGTGTCTCCTATAGCATAACATACAATCCCGATGAGCAATTTCGCATTAGTGCAGCAACTGGTGTGTTGTATCTAAACCGCCCGATTCGTGCTGATCCGGGGACAGTGCTGCACGTTGAGCTGACAGCGACTGATGGTGGCACACCGGCGTTGTCCTCTAAGAATACCATCACCATTCAGATAGCCGATGTTAACGATCATACACCTGTCTTCGATCATACCTCCTACGAGACATCTTTGTTGGAATCGACACCGGTGAATGCGCGCTTCTTTGCACTGGCCGCCTCGGATGCCGATCTGGGCGCAAATGGACGTATTTCCTACGAGATCATTGAGGGTAATATTGAAGCGAAATTCGGCATCTTTCCCGATGGGTATTTGTTTGTGAAATCACAGCTCGATAGGGAAGAAAAGGATTACTATTCATTGACGATCGCTTGTAAGGATGCTGGCGAGCCGCAACGATCATCAGTGGTGCCGGTGATCATTCATGTCATCGATGAGAACGACAATGCACCGCAGTTCACCAATCAGACGTTTACCTTCAGCATACCAGAAAATGAGCCAGTGGACTCATTTGTTGGCAAGCTGACCGCAACCGATCGTGATATTGGTCGCAATGCGGAGCTGATCTTCTCGCTGTCTTCGCAGGAAGCTGACTTTACGATTGATTCGCGCAACGGTTTCATTAAGACGTTACACCCATTCGACCGCGAGGAACTGGTGCAGAACCAACATCAAAACTTCCTGCAATTGGAGGCGATCGTCAGTGATAATGGGCTGCAGCGATTGCGCGATAAAGTCAAAGTGAGGATCTTCATTACGGATGTTAATGATAATGCGCCACAGTTTTTGCGAGCACCCTACAAAGTGCAAATTTCGGAGGGATCTGGTGTTGGAACACAAGTAATTCGAGTGTACACGATCGACGCCGATGAGGGCCTCAACGGCGATGTGTATTATTCGATCACTGATGGCAATCAGGATGCAAGATTTGCAATTGATGATGCAACGGGTCAGGTATCATTGGCCAAGCAGCTGGATCGTGAAACAAAGGCGGCTTACAAATTGACAGTGGTAGCCCGAGATGCCGCATTAAAGGGTCAGTTGTCTGCGAGTACAACAATTAGTGTGGAAGTGTTGGATGAAAACGACAATGCGCCTGAATTCACACAGACGAATACACAGACATCAGTGAAGGAAACGAGTCCAATCGGAACGGAGTTGATGAAGTTCAGAGCGAGTGACTCAGACTTGAGTGTGAATAGCCAGGTGGCGTTTTCGATATCGGCAGGAAATCGAAAGGATACTTTTCACATTGACCCCATCAGGGGATCGTTGTATTTACACAAATCCCTGGACTACGAGGATACGACAACGTATGTGTTGAATATCACAGCTTCGGATGGAGGAACCCCTAGGCTGTCTACAACAATAATGTTTACGGTGAACGTTGTGGATGAAAATGACAATCCTCCAAGTTTTCCGAACACGGCGATTGTGCGACAGATTAAGGAGGGAATCGCTATAAAAACACCCATTGTAACAGTAACAGCTGAAGATCCTGACTCCGGCGCTAATGGAAAAGTGACTTACGCTATTTCGAAACAAGAACCAGAAGTCAGTGGTGGCAGGCACTTTGGCATTAATCCGTCTTCCGGGGTGATTCACACATTGCGACAAATTGATCGAGAGACTATTGATACTTTTCGACTGACGGTAGTGGCCACCGATGAGGCTGAACCTCCGGCTAAACGCTTGTCTGCTGAAAAGCTTGTTACGGTAATCGTCGAAGACATCAATGACAACGCGCCTGTTTTTGTTTCAATGAATGCAGCTGTCCTGCCACTCCACAGCAAAAACTATGTAACTCCTGGGCGGGATGGATCAGTGATCATGCATGTGAATGCCCGCGACGCGGACTCTAGTACAAACGGTTTGGTTACCTATGAAATGGTCAACGGGAACACTGACCTATTTAAGCTCCATCGCAACTCCGGAGCGATTTCCCTTCGACGATCAATCACCACGCCAGAGGTGCGATATCAATTGGCCCTAAAGGCCACCGACGAAGCGGTGCAATCCGAACGTAAAAGCTCCGATGCTTACATCACAATTATAGCAACGTCATCGAGCGATAACGGTCCGGTATTCGATCAACGCGAACAAATCGGTAGTGTCTACGAAAATGAACCGACGGGCACGAGTATACTCACGGTGAGTGCTCGCCTCAATTCCGCCGAAATTGAGTATTACGTAACGAACGTGACAAGTGTTTCTACCACCGGTAGTAGTGGTAGTGCTGGTGGCTCAAATCAGCAAGTCGATCGTTTGTTCGATATCGACACAAAGCTGGGAATCCTATCGACCGCCAAGGAATTGGATCGCGAGTCTGGAGTCGATACGTATGAGATTGAAGTCTACGCTATTGCGTTGGGCGGTGCACCCCGGACTACAAGTACTAAGGTAAGTTGAAATTATTTGCATGCCATACCGATGATTGTTTAATGATCTGCAGACCTGCAGGAATGCAGCACCCAGAAACATTGCCTTTTGGTTTTTGAGTTTCTCTTGTGGTACATACGTATACCTACTGTGTGCGTATGGGTTTCTGTTGAGCGGACTGATTCTATAGGTCTTCGACCTCATGTTATACCCAACTATCCGACTGAGCGTAAATTGACGTTTCCCTTCTAAACCGTAACAAATTTGTGACGAACGTGGTACTGGGCCTGCTGAAGCAGTCTTTCTCAGTTTTGACATCGGTGCTTTTGTTTCTGTGGGGTTGGCATATTGGTTGAGTGGCAGTATCGTTATTACTCTGGCTTTGCAGGGTTTTTTATAATTTGAATAAAGTCCTCAATGCGGAACAATCTTACTGAATTCTATATGGCCTGTATTACAGCCATAATAAAAAAGTGTGTTGGAGTAATGAACTTTCTCTCTAATTTTGCGAAAAATATCTAAAACGCCATTAGGTTTCTTAGTATCAGGGCATTTGTATGTTATTTGGCTCTTATTTGCGGCAAACCTTGTGTTGAAAGGAATAAAGATAAAGTTTTGACTATATCACTGCGACTATATCATGAACCATACATGTGTATTTTGAAACTAAAGCCCTACAAGATGCATAAATATTTTTATGTTTTGTTGAATCTTTGCGGTGAACTCTAGCTAAATTATTTAGATTTAAAGTATATCTGTGAGTACCGCGTTGAGTACCTGGCGAATTTCGAACGTAGGTTATTTTATTAGATGTAAGATTTTAAAGCTTAGGAGGCTCATTACAGCTTTACGAGCTGCTGCGAAATCAATAAGCCATCAGGTAGTATTCAATTCTGGAGATTTTTCTCTTTCCCGAATTCCAATATTGCATTTTGGCATTTTTATCCCTACAAAAGAATTCAAATCCCTCTTCGACATAGTCAACACGCAGTTGGTAGAATTTTCTGTAAGAATACTCAAGCATGTGACATGTTACAAGTTCCTAAGTGTTAAGGTAATTATACTTAGAACGTCGTCCATTAACATTCGGAGTTTTCTTATCTTTTGATAATAGATATTTTAATTATTGATTCTCGTCCAACACTTTGGAAAGATGCACCTTCAAGGTCTTGTAAAAGCATTCCACCATTCCATCTGACTGTGAAAAGTAGTGGTCCGTGTCCAGTGATGGGTGAATAGGAGTTTTCCGTGTCTTCTGTAGTCCGATTGATGCACATACCTCCTGCAATATCTTCGACTCGAAGTTTCGTCCTTGATCGGAGTGTAAATCCATTGGCACACCGAACCTGCATACATATTCGGTCGATAACCAGATTGCTTCTTGGGAAACGTTTGCCACTTTGAGTTCGGAAACGGGCCTGTGATGTCGAGGGCGATTCTTCGAAAGGTGGCACCTTCGTTATATGGTTGATTCCCAAGTGCCCACCCGATACTCCATCTTACATTTCCCGCAGAATCCTCAGCACTTTTCACCGTGCAACCACAAGCTGCATGTCAATGAATTTTCCATTCGGCATTTCCCATTTTCTCCGCAAAACTTGTTTGTACTTGGAGATAGTCCCACTGCGTCCAGTATACGTTTAAGGTAGAACTTCTGCCATAGATATCTCTTGCATAAGTCTACTCCATAGATTTCTTTCACTAAACGGTTGGCTCAATGTTTGGGGTACATATGTTTGCTCAGGTTCAGCTCTTATTCTCTGGACAGAAATAACTTCGACCTTTCCCTTTTGTTGCACGCACTGTTTACAATTGGGCTCATATATGGTTTCCGGGATAGCACTTCCATGTTGCAGCGTTTTATTTGCGAAACTTAGACGATATTCCCAAGGGCGTCGATTGATGCCCCGTGAAGATAGTTCGGGCAACGCCCGACTGCTATTCTTCGTCTTTTTACCTTCTTCTAGCGCAATGAGGGCAGCTCACTTGTCTAAATAGAGCTCAGAACTGTTGCTGTAGGTGCTCCGACTGGCTCCAATTCCAGCATCTTATTTGTCTCTGAGCGGTGTTTGTGTTTTAGCATCCGATGTCGATTCGTTGACATGGGGACGCTAGTGTTGCCAATGCTCTGATGAGATGGCTACGGAGCTTTGTCAGCTGCTTCTATTGTCAGGGTAAATGCTAGTGCTTCAATGAGTGTCTTCTGACCTGCTATTCTCACAGCCATATGTAGTTTAGCTTCCAAAAAGGCTTTAGTGGTTATCGCATTGGTTGTCAACTCGTTTATAATTTCCCTGCTGTTGTTAGGATAGAACAAATTCGCCAATCGCTCTATGTCAGTTTGAAGTGTCCAACCCCTTGTCTGAACTCTTTGGCGTAACTGGACCTAGTAAACTTGTTCCATGTGGTCGTCGTTAAACCCCATCTCGATGGTCTATACTATATGGCATGATATTTTTGTTTTGTTTTCCCTTTTGTTTTCCCTCTAAGCGAGCGATAAGTCTCGTCTTGAGTTTAATGTCCAGACTTGCAATCTTTCTTAATAATAATTTGAGGCTGTCTTATAGTCCAACCAGTTGTGAGCGCTTTGTGAACAAAGCTGCACCAGTTGTGAACCAAGCTGCACGCCAAGCTTTAGTTCTCTAGGGCGATTCAAATTCTCGATAATATCTATAAATCGATCTCGATAATATTTCAAAAACGTTTCGGGGGTCTTGTAGCGTCTGTTACGTTACAAGCTATATAAAATGAATATACTCTGGATAGGGTACAAAAATATTTCCCAGATTCCTTGCCACCCAGATTCCACCACTGTGATGTTTTTGAAGACACCCTAAAATGTTCGTATTCAAAATGTTAACTGTTGAGCACTGTAATGTTTCTTGAAGACAACCTAAGTAACTTTCGTATCAAAAATGTAAAGTGTTGAGAGCTAGACTTAAAGGCATCTTTTATTAAATACATGTCGGCCCCCTGCAACCGCACATATTATGGTCTTTGCTGTGTTGGATATTGTGAGCTTATTAACTTAATTTGATTGAAGCTAAACTCAACTTTACTCTTATCTCTGTTGTACATACACTTCCCCTCCGCACTTACACCTTTTCATGCTAGTTTTACATTTTCACTTTTTCACCGGCAAAGAACTAATTCACCCCGTAGAGTGAGGAAAATTCCTTCATGCCTCAATGAAAAAACTTCCTTAGAACCGGGTAATTGCAATTCAAGCCAAGCACTCTTCCAGACTACAATTGCGCCGCCATTATAAGTGGGATACGTAAAAAAGTCGTGCGGAAATATTGATTTGGTGTTGCCGAGGAATTTCATTTTCCTTGCGAGTAATTTTCCATCTCGCCACGATCGATGGTGTCAGAGATTTCACTCCTTCATTACTGACACTTTCATTTCATTGAAGTGATCAAGTGGTGATATTCAAAACTCAAGACTACTCTCATATAATCTTTCGATGGAAATCTTCGAATGTAGCACCACTTGAGTGATCTATCTTTTTCTATCGCACTGTATCATCTTTTCTAGGAATCATATTTTAACGCCTTTTCAAGATTGGCCGTGATTTGAGGCATTCACATCAATTCTTAGAAAGTTCCTCGAATACGCTGTGAGTATTATGTTATGTGTGTAAATAAGACCGATTTCGTCACCTATTGGTTCTTTTATCTTATGTATGGGTTGATAGTGTTTGGCTTTCCTGGTGGTTAAAAAATATCGCCATTGGCGATTAGGAGAGCAAGCTCTAAAGTACATTAAAAGCATATAAATCACTGCCGGCGGTCTTCTTCGTCTGTTTGAATTGTTTAAATGATTTCATTTGGACGCAAATATAAAAGAACTTTGTTTGGTACTTTTTTCATTTACATGCTTTCCGGTGGACAGTGTGTAAAGGTGCTTGAAGTTCATTTACCCATACCCACAGCTAGAGAAACATTGGAAATAAACTCCAGTCCGAATGTATAAACTATTTTTTGGCTGACATATAATTTGTGTAAACTTTCGAGTGACCACTTATAGAATTGAGTTCAAATTGACATCAAAGAGGAAATTAGATATTTACCTATAATGGGGCGAGGGTAGGCGGAGGAAAATTGGATTAATAAAGTGATACTGATTAATGACAGTGAATTCTAGATTGGAATTGAAAACTTGCTTGAGTCAAAAGAAACTCTAGTTGGAGCAGCATGTCTTTTGCCATCACGAGGCAATCGATCAGAGACATTTGACAGATGGCGGATGATATTTCTTGAACGAAAAGCAGCGGTTGGTTTCTTATTTTTTTTCTTTTATAATTTGCGGCTAGAATAAACGCAAACATAGCTTGCGGCCATATTGGCTAAGGCCACTCGAAATAAAAGCTGTACTGTGTTGTATAGGATTTAGTGTCATTGGTGTCGCATGAAATATAATGCGAAGGCTTGTTTGGTATATTGAAAACAGTCAGCGTACGTTTTTTTAATGATTTTTTTAGTAGTATTTGTTCAGCTCTTTTTTATAGTTTATTTTGGTGCCATTAAAAGTAGAGCACCGGAGTCAATGTTTCGGAAGGAATTTTAAACTTTCATATTAACGAATAAGAGTTAAAAATGCGTATTTTTCAGGAAGAGAAGCAGTATTTAACAATTCCCTTACGTGTTCATATTTCAGATGCAAATAATCTGTCTTTTGTTTGATTACAAATAAATGGTTATTAGGGTCCGTGGACAATTTCTGCAAAAAAAATTGACTGTTGCTTTAAGAATACTACATGAAATAATTTCTCAGCTCTTTATAACGTCTGCGACCGATTGCAAAACACCCTACCGAAAAGGAAACTGCCACGCCTGCAACAAGTGGCCGGAATATAAAATTATAACTGTTGAATGCTTCATGCTAGGTGGTTGCATACATTTCGGACTAAAACTCCGCTTTTTCAACTAAAAAAATCACTTGTTTTTAAGCCACACCCACAAAAGTTGGCAGAGGTTATACTACATATACAAAAAAGTTGAAAGATCTTATAAAATATCTACAACTTTTGTCATATAATTTTTTGTCAAATTTTATATATATTTCTTGAAAAACATAAGTTTTAAGTTAAAATCCCTTAAAAAGTGGGCATGGTTAATGTAAAGGCCAAACTTTTTCTGCCGACAATCACAAGACAATGTCACATACCAAAAACCACACTCACCAAATTTCAGCTCTCTTGCTTTAAATTTAAGGCCTAAAAATGTTTACATGTGGACGGACGGACGAACATGGCTTAGTCGACTCTCCTGTCGGTCCCATTCGAACCTCTAAAAGGTCTTAGGGGTCTACGGTGATTATTTCACTGCGTTACAGACTATTTATCAAACTAAATATACCCTGGGTAGGGTATAAAAAATCTAATATGAACAACCAAACGTTTGGTTAACTCTTTGAGAATTGGCTAAGTCTTTATTTAACTCTGACTAATTCGTGAACTGTTATAGGACTGACATGTCACATTAAAGCAGTCTTCCTTGTGCTTGAAGAGGTTGTCTATAAATGCTGCGAGCAATATATGTTGGACTTAACTATGTCAAAACTTAATTTATCTTTGATCCTGAGCAAAGATGTGTATGCAAAAACTGCAGGAAAGTTTCGAACTTATGATACGGTTGGTAAACTCTTTTCTTCCAATACCTAAATTGAAATTTACAAAAAGGTGAACTGAACTTCTACATTTAACACTCGTCTATAAGTTAAAAAAAAACGAGACTCACATTATTTAAACATTTGTGATCTTTTTCCATTAAGAAAGTGTGAACAAAGCAATACATCACAAGCTGTACTCCTCGAAATTTAAAAATGAGTCCAGGTAAAACAAATCATTCCTGGCGTGGGTATTTCTCGTTTCACTGGGATTGTTATTTATGGCATACAACTCAAATTGATTACCACAACTAATCGGAAGAGTTCATAACATTTTGAGGATAAATTTCAGCTTAAGATGGGTACATGTTTGCACATTTTTGTTCTTCTACCTTGCTCAGGCGATCAAAATGTGTAAGCGCAAGTGAATGAAGGAAATTATTGCTTCTTTTTTCCATTACCCATTCCTTTCATATCTTTTCTTAAAAAACGGTGTCTAAAAACAAAAGAGTTGGTGCACGAACTGATAATATGAAATTTAATTACTGAGTAAATTTTATGCAAACAGCCGCTATCGTCTTCCAGTGATGACGGCATAAAATCTAAATTCAATTTTAACACTCAATTGAAATGCAGACATTTTAAAGTTATGCCCAGTGGTTGCACCAAGTTTAACGGCCACCGCAGTAAAGTTAGTCAGCCAAAGACATTTCTATGATCGTTTCCAATTTTCTTAATCACCATAAAGTCACATGCTATGTGCATAAATGCACAAATTCCCGAAAGTAATTTCTTCCTACCACACACCACACCTAATTACCAAGCACAATAAATTGCTGCGACGACTTAACTAACCAACTGAGCCCCGACTTTTGCTTTGTGGTGTGTGTAGAATATATGATGCACTCAGTATCGAATCGAACGTCTCTATAGACGACGATAAAAGCGTAGCTACAGTGGTGTGACTTGTCCACCATTACCGGGGCAATAATAAATGTTAATCCATTATTTGATTTATGAAATTTTATTCTCGCCTCTTTTCTTACTCAATTTTTTACGATCATCTACTGCAAGCTTGTCGCGCTACAAGACGACGAGTATTCGAAAGACGACGCACTGATGGAGAAAAAATAGCAAAAGTGCCACAAAAGTGAAACATGAGAAACCACTTCTTAAATAAAAGTATAAAAATAATTCGCACTCTTCGACGGGCTGGTGCACCGTCCGCACTGTTATACAACTCCCGAGCATATCACTTTAACTAAAATCACCACACTCCTTCGCGCCGCCCTTGACAAGAACGCGGCCATGGAGAGATAAAACGGCCCTTGTGCGGCTGCAGATGCAGAAGCACCACCATGATCATCGCCATCATTACCATAATCTTCGTGTCGTCGTAGGACATTTTCTGCTCGAATATACCTACCGATATAGATGCCATTTATTATCCAATTCAATGGACTTGCATAGTTCTTTTCCATTTCTTCCTTATTCCACTGCATAATACGCCGTCTTCAGATAGAAGCAAAGAGGAGAAAACTAGCGCTCAAGCGAAAACGAAGGAAAAAATAAATAAACAGCGAAGGTGTTTAATTAAATTAAAATCATTCCATCGGCAAAGATGGCACTTCTTTTTTTTTTTTTTGCTTCGATGGGAATGAGAGAAGTGGCCAGGATATGGCAAGAACTTGGCGGTGAGACTCCTTCTTCGTATTTTATTATAGTCGTATACAAGCGTAAAAAAGGATAGAGGGAGGCAGGCTAGAGGATCTTTCATGCGAAGGTGTCAGGTAACAATTACACACCACATTGGACTGTGTGTAGAGATTTGTCGCTTGTGGAATTTTACGAAATTATTTTCGAAGAATATGGTATGTCTGTTGCTGACAAGGACGGACGAACAATTATTATGGGGGCAAGACTCTGTGAAAATTTGATTCCTCAAAAAAATTCCTATAAGGCCACGCGTGCAGGTGATTAAGATTATGAAATGTAGCTATGCTTCTTTGTAATATTTGATGATTCAGAAGAGATGGTTGTTGAGATTTGCCGTACTTCTTGAGCATGCCAAAATATTCTGATTTTAAATAGATCTCTGGCATCTTTATCATAGCTTTACTGTCAAGACCGACTAAAACGAAAGTTGTATTAAAGCGCGATATCACTTCATGTGGTTTTAGGGGGATAAATCTGTGTTATGAGCTTAATTTTATTTTGTGTTGTATGAGATTTGTTTTTCTTTACTAAAGTACTATACCCTTCTTAACGAAGATAGTTCGGATCAGAATCTTCAAATTCCTAGATGAATCTATTCGGGTATTCCAGGCGGTGTACGACACGACATGTGGGTCTCCCCAGCGCATCTTTATAAGTGATTGCATTGTACAAGCTTCGTTGTACAAGGCTTCGTTCGGGACCTTTTTAGGGACCTTCAAATGTTTATTTTACATTCGTCGAAAAAGGAGGTTTTCTGAAAATCTGTTCTTCATTTTATATTTTAGCATTAACGCTGCCTCAACTTTTTACATCTTCAGATCTTTAAATCTGTCCCAGTGTATATAACTTTTAATACATAGTTTTTAACACAGTCAAATAATCACCGTAGACCCCAAAAACCCTTAAAAGATATAATCGAGACCAACAGTTAAATCGATTAAGCCATGTCCTTCTGTCCGAATGTGTGAAGTTTTTAGAATTAAGCTAGGGTCCTTAGGGTGTATTCATGTTCTTATCTTTTTCAGACAAAGTATGAAAATTGATACGATCCGCCCACATCCATGCCCACTATTGACTTAGATGTCAGATAACCTCAAATTTAAATTTTATATAAAATTACCTTTTAGAAAAGTTTGACAAGGCATACGACTTCAAATTTTGGTGCAAAGCAATTGTGGCCCGAAGCCTTTTATAAGACAACAACTGAACCGCCCACACGATCGACCATGCCCACTTTAAAAATGTTTAATCTTTAAAAACCTGATGTCTCGAAAAATTGATTCTAAATCCAAAAAAAAATTCAAAAAATTTATAAAAAATAAATTTTTTAGATTAAAATTACTTTTATTTAGTATAAAAATAATTAAGTGTTTCTTTACAATATTTGTGAATACAATTCTTTTTGAATTTGGCCTCAGACCGCCTACCAGATTGACAGGAAAGAACTACAAAGCATGTATAAATTCATGGAAGTTTTTAAGTTTAAAGGCAAATTGTTAAATTTCAAGAAATAGTAAAAAGTGACAAGCGGGGTTTCATAAATAATACTTTTTCTGTAATAAAATGCATTCACAGTACATTTACAGTCCCATCCATATGCGCCATCAAGAATACTCATCCCTAGATCTATCTACAAAATGCAAACGCCAAAAATTTTACACGAAATTCTCTTAGTACCATGGTTGCCAAGAAAATTTTTGCTACCAAAATGTTTTGAAAAAGCTAACAAAACTAGCAAAATGTCTGCAAAAATAATAAAAACGAAAAATTTTAAATTTTTTTTTAGTAATAGTAAATTTTGCATAAACTTAGCACCAAATAAAACGAAAATAACCAAATATCTTAAGACAATCTTTTTGTCTTAAATTGAGGTTAGCTTTTCCGAGTGTCTAGTATTTTAGTCAAGTTTACAATAATTATATTTCAAAACTCTATTTTCTCGTTAAGACCTTTAAGGAACAAATGACGTTGTTTTCCTTAGCAAGCAGAATTTTATTGTAAGGTAACAAAGTGGAATACAAAATTAGCAATATTATAACACAAAATTCATGCAATGCTTGAAACTTATTTTGTTCCCGCAATTCATTGATATCCATGTTATAGTCTCTTTGCATTCAACTAGCAAAAAATATTTTACAAGCATTTTATACCTGCTGCCAAGTGTAAATTCGGCCGATCCTAACCCGGACAACAGACGCCGACCAGGAAGCCGCTCGCCCCGAGACAGACGCTCCTGGATTTCTGTTATTTAAAATTCAGCCATCCTTCTGGGATCAGACGCTGACCAACGAGCCGCACAATATGTATCAGACGCTGCTGGTTTTTATTTAAACCTTCGGGTTCATCTTTTTCAGTTACAACTTTACTGCCAAGGGTGGCCCCACAAGGAGTTTATACTCCTGGACACCATCACTTATGCCTGAAGATTACTTCCTCCAGTGGATTTTATCCGGCTCTTACGACAGGCATACCTTATCTCAAGGCTATTCTTAAACCCGACCTTGCAGGGATTAAGGGACCTAGACAGGTCATATGCTAGCCGATATGCGAGCGCGTCGCCCTCCTGGTAGGCCAACAAACAGGTGGTGGGATCAGGTAAGGAACCTCTCTGAGTCCCGCCTGGGGATTGCACCGGAGTCTCTTGAGTTGGTGGGGAAGGATCGAGAAAGATGGAAGGACCATTTAGCCACCCTCGCTCCGCGACCCTTTTAAAAGATAAGCAGCATCCGAAAATGCTGATGATGATGATTTAAATTTTCAGCCACGCCCTTATTTGGAGGTGTGACCAATACAAATTATTGACGTACAGCATATTGAAAAACTTTTCAATTTGGTGTTATAGGGTATTAAGGACGGGTATTTAGAAGTTCGTTGCAGACGAACTGTTGCACATATTATTTAGCTTAGAACGTCAGATAAAGAAATTAATGTTGCACCTTTTCAGGGTGCCCAAAGTTATTTTCCAATATAATCAAAATTTATCGGCAAATTTAAAAAGTCTAGTAATATTAAAAACGTCTAAGCCGAGCCATCAAAAGTAATCTTGTTAACTGAATCAAAAAGCAACCAATCAAACCAAAGTGTGGCCATAAAATATTTTTAATCATTTTCTTTCCTGTTAAGGTCTAGGATATTGAAAAATTCTTTCACTTGATCAAACCTAGTGCATCAAAATGGATATCAACGTCTTTACCTGGTATAAAGTAATTATACTTTGAAGAGGACCAGCATTTACCAACTTGTTTGAACTCTAATTCCAAGTTAGTAAAGGCTACTCCTCGTTTATTATTTTACTTTTTATTTAATAATATTTTATTTAATAACTTCGTTCTAAATAGAAATACTTATTGCATAAAAGCTTCAGTTTCCTAGCGATTTACTTTTAAGACTCCTTATCTTCCCACTTTCTAGGGACTTATTGATACAATTGAGAGGTAAACCTACTCTCTTTGGAGCTCTGGCTCTATCAAAACTCATTCTCCCTGCATACACTCCTCACAACTTCTTCCAGGAATAAAAAACCAAGTGAAAAAAAAAAAATTAAATCCCCAGCAGGGTGAAGACCAAAGTCGCCTCTTTATCAAAATCTGAAAGAGCACTAATGCGCTTTTAATGTTAGCTGCTGATACCAATTCTGATTAAAGGCGAACCAAACAAAACCACACTCTGCGGTAATAAGGCCATGCAAAAAAAGGATATAAAAAGCCAAAGAAAAAGGAAAATTATAATAAATTTACTTTATGGAGGCTGAGTAGCGCTGAGAGGAAGGACTTTCCGTTGCTTACATGCAGATTACGTTTTTCGAAACCCGCTCGGGTTTTAGCACTGATCTGGCTGCATACCACGCTTTGTGGTGCGTTGTGCGTATACTTATACGTTGGGACTTCTTTATTCTACTTTTCACAATTTGAATGGATTCGGAAAGACATTACCGATAAGGAAGTACATAAAGGACTTATTTGCTTTGCGAGCGATGGTACTCCACTGTGTGCATAAATCGAAGCCAACATCAGCTGCATGCGTCCAACTGTGTATAGGTACTCTTCATCTCTCGTAATCAGGATTTGAGGGAAATTTATTTCATCTGGTCCATTGATTCATTTATTTCTTTGGTGTATTTGTTCTTTTATCGCATTCATTTGTTGTTGTGCCTCGTTCGTTGCAAGTGCCGAGGGCCGCGACCGGGATACTGTGGCTCTGGCCCCCTTCAATCTTAATGCGTTCGCTATCTTACGCTATGTCTCTCAGACTTTGATGTTCGCATCTTTGGCGCGAGTGTATGTTTTGGAATCCACTTTTCGATTGCTTCAATTTTTATCACACATTTACCAGTATCCCCGGTGTTCGTTGTACTTTTGGGCAACCTGCGATCGGTTGGTAATAAAAGAAGCAGCGGTGAATTGAATTTTATTGTGCCATTGTAGGTTGTCCGGATGAAGGATGCATGTAATCCATATAAAGATTCCCCGATTTTTGGACTTAATCTTTCTGTCTTATATATAAATTTTTTTGTAATGGAAGACAGCAAGTCCGGATACTTGAGGGAAAATGTGTAAAGATGTTGAGAGCTTTTGGCAGTGCATACTTTTTGTTTCTCCTGGTTATCGATGACACGAGCATGAAAATCAGGAAACAGTTGACTGCAGCATTTTCGGTGAAAAGTTGAATTTGGTCGCAGTGCGGCAAGTGATGACATGCTATCCCTTGGGAACCATATGTTAATGGAAAATGATAGCAATAATACTCAGCTGTGGTCGGTTTACCTTTTGCGGTTGATGGAAGATTTTTGGTAGTCAGAGTGAATTATTTGCAAATTAATGGCAATTTGTTGCAGATGTCTGCAATAAATTTGGTTACTCAGGAATTCGAAAGAAATGTTCCTTGGCGAACAAAGGGGAATTTACTCTTTTCAATGGCTCTGGGTTTCTTTTGCTTTGGCAGAAGTTCTGTTCCACTTCATCCACTGTGCAAAAACAATTGTAATTTAATGGGCGTTTTTAACATGTCACTGCTTACTTCAAATGGTGCACGAAACTTAAAACAGTTTAAAATTTTTTTTTATAAATATTCGAAAAGTATTGCTAAAATTTGTATAGGCTTAGTTAGTATTATTTTGAACTTGGTGGCATCTGTTTAATAGCGAATATAGAGAATATGACTATAAGAGGGTGGGGAAAGCTATATGACCAAAGCTCTTCGAATCTTCGAAGGCCTCTCCTTAGAGGCCTGAGCTCTGAACACGTCGTAGTAGCCGATAAGGTGTTCAGTTTGTTAACCGCTCCTTATGAAATGTTGCCGTGACTCAGGTGTGTAAGGTTTGAGTCATCTGCACATTGGTTTCCTTGCACGCCACCATTCCTTAAGAAGTGTGGCACTGTGTTCGGCCAGACGGGCAAGCTTTTTCCAGCACTCGGACACCCATTTAGAATAGGTAAATCAGCTAAGTCAATAGCTTCGATGCCAGCTCGGCTGTCTAAACTAGGGTAATATTTTATTTATGCTTTATGTTAGAAAGCAGAACCATGCAGATCACTCTCGGAAAGCCAGTAATTCTACCTATGGAAAAGAAAAAAACAATCGAGTATAGGTAAGCGAGTAGACTTCGGCGTCATTCACTGCTTCGCCCCAATTCCACTGAGCTCTGGAAGTACAATTTACGTTTGAAAAAATCAGTTGGACACGGTTCCAAACTATTCGGCAATGGCTGCAGGGTATTTTACTGTGGCCGTACGGTCTTGCAGACCAGCGGCCAAACTCCTTAGGTCTAATTTCCTCTAAACAGGCATAAACACAGTAGGATCATAAGAACTTTTTCAACTCGAATAGAGCCGTTTCTATAGATCTTACCTTGATGTAAGGATGTCGTCATATGGATAGCGATGGTTCTTTTATAATACTTTGCATGTGCATGTGACACGGTTGAGGAGTATAACAATGAAGGTTCAAATTACTTGCCCCAAAGTCGTTCACGAATTTGTGCTCATGTTTCCCTACAGCTTCCAAAAAAGTGAAGTGGTCAAGATCATGTCATGTTGAGTCTATAGTTTTTTGAAGCATGACATAAGGCAGTAAGGACATGGAAACTTTTTATTATTGTCATTTTGTTTAATATTGTCTATGGTATGTTGCACTGCGACCTTTTAGTCCTATTGTGTCTATTGTATCACCTTGGAGATGTGCATACCCTCATGAGCGCTCCCCTCGCAGTAAAGCACCTTTTGAAATTATTTGACGAATAATGTACTCTTGCTTCTCCTTGAAGGAAGAAATCTGTCTCCAAACCAGTTTCTTTTCAGAATCTAAGGAATATTTATATATTTTGTGGGTGAATGTCCCACAAGAACCCAGCCGATGTTCTGGGGTTTTCCGCAGACACCTTACTTAGTTATGCCCATTTTCCTAGAATGTTCCTTGGGTTTGCAGTGCCTGTAAAGGAGTAGCGGCTGGAAAGCCTGGTATTAAAAAGTGGTTGCTCTTCTTCATGCTGACGCATGCCTCGAATCTTTTATGAATGCATTGTCCAAGAAGTATCTAAGCCTGAATTATACCTAATTGCGTGCCCTGTTTTCTCTCTCTAGTTTCTACTCACGTTTCCTTGATGGTATGATCCACTATTCTACAGAAAGGTTCAGGGCGTATTAAGGTCTCAGATGCTCCTTTTCTTGCCAGAGAGTTGGCCATTTCATTACCTTTTATCTTTTCGTGGCTAGGTATCTAGCAGAGTTACTTTTACGTAGTTATCGTTGACGACAAAGGAACTTAACGACAAAGGAATTTAGTGGCATAAAAGTCTGACGGCGAATGAGGGTTTCTTCACCAAGATTGATTTGGGCATGTAAATGGCACATATCTCAGCTTGAAGGTTGTTGGCACTTTTGCTCATGGGTTTGGAGTTTTTGTTCTAGATCCGAACACTCCTGCTCCTGTTTTTGACCCATCTCTATAAGATTTTGTTGTTTTGTTCTTCAGGTTAATTCATCGCTCCAGATGAAATGCACATGTCTCTTCCAATTCCTACTCTGGCAATTTTTAGGACTATTTTGCTTGCATATTCCTTAGCCGTAAAATGCAGAGGAGCCAACTCCAATGTCGCTTACATGGCTGCGGCTGGGCAAGCTCTTAAAGCGGCTGTTGTGCAGTGGCCAGTTTTAGTTCTTTTTGCACACGCAACTGCTCCGTATTGTGATCATTTGTCTAACAATATATATAAGCTATATCCACCTATGGGTTATTATGGTTGCGTCCCCAGGATTTGTCCCCTAAACTCCGACAAATCCTTAGATCTCGCGTCGCTTTTCTAGTTATAGTTTTTTTAATGGGTTTGCTGTCCAGGCTAAGAATTAGATATTTTACTTCTTTGAACAGTAGCTTCGACTCGGCTTTTACTCAACATTCTCGAGTTATTGCAAGCTCCTTTGGTATAACAGAGGGTCTCTTCAAATTTACTCCTGGCAACAATGGCTATGTCATCCCCGTTGGCCTGACATCTAATGCCTTGGTTAGTTAAAGTCTCAAGTAAGGCGACATGGAATTCCTTCTTGTGCATCCACTCGTACATCCACTAAGTCACTTTGTTGTTTACCCCATTCTTTGGAGAGCATTGAATGAATGAATCAGAGAATGCTCTCCGATGTCTTAATAAGCAATACTTTCTTTTTTGCTTCACTCTGAATTTTATCAGTTAGCTGAGTTAACAGACCTACGACAGCAATCTCTGGTGGATTTGCGCACTCTGTAGGCATGGTCTGTAGGGAGACATACGTAAAATATGTTCCCTTAGATTTTCTTCCCACATATTTTTCCCCACACCTTTTCCATCATTTTAACGAGAAATATGTTAGGCTTATTGGTCTAAGCGACTTCGGTATACATGGGTCTTTTTTGTCCAGTTTCGAATGAATACTATACCTTCGACCATCTCCTCTTGTTCGGTACAAAGCCGAGTTTTAGACCGTATTTATTTTAACCTTGCTGTATGATTGGTGATATTCCGTCCACAACCGCTTAAGCGCACTCTGGAAAAGATTGTTGCTATTTTCGAGTCCTTTTTCCGAGATCTTATTGAGTTGGCCCTGTTCCTCATTTGTGGTAAGGAAACCAAGCAATTTTTTCAAGGACATCTTAGATCCTCCTGTTTTTTGCCAGTGCCTCCAATTTTTGTCTCCAACTATTCGATTACTATGGTTTTCGAATCATGCATTTTTCATAAATGACTTGACCAAACTCGGTCCGATTATCTCTCTTGGAGTGTCGAATTTTTTTAGTGGTTTCGGCCTCGGGACTCAAGACATTAAGGATCCAACTAGACAACGACTCCAGACTAGAAGATCTCAGTCCTCATTTTCGTTTTAGGTTATGTTTGGTTCAACCATTGTTTGCTTTAAGGTTAATATTAAGGACCCCCTGAAGACAATGTCGCGTAATTTTTCGTACCTGGAAAAGTCAATGTTAGAAGGATAAGAGAGCGACATATAGGTTTAGCTTAAATGAAAATCAAAAGATGACCCACCCTTTTTCATTTATCTTCTGAACTTCTTCAGAATACCTCACGTTGGCATCACAGCACATTAGTAGGTTGTCCATTCTTTTGATTTTGACTGCAAGTTTCTCCACTTCCTCAGGCGATGCTGGTTTCCTATAAGCTTTGTCAGGATCTTCGTTCGGATCAGGATCAAGACTACAAATGTATTTTATTTCGCACACTACAAAATTATTTTTGTCTGAATTTTCGTATCAAATGAGTTTAATTGTGTTATCATAATAAACACATATTGGTACAGCATTCAGTAAATAAAAAACGTTGCATGCTTCTTTTACTGAAGCTTAACTTCCTTAAATATTTATGTTATATTAAGATCCATATTATTATATTAAGATCCATCAGAGACATATTTGATTACAACATTTTAGCATGAGCTTCAGACTTCAAGCTTCCAGTTTCAAGTTAAATGTCGCCATATTTCGAGATAAAAAAAAATAGGAAACCAATGTAAATCTCTTGAAAACTCCCTTTGAGTTAAATCAAATATATCATTTATCTTGTGGTGGCTTTTTTAATGTTATATCATTTATCTTATTCAACAAATTCTATGCATATGTAAAGATGCATCCAGTGAAACAAATGATTACTCACATCAAGTGTGAGGAGTTCTCTTTTTTTTTTTTGTCTTCTCTTCAAATTGATTCAGTGTGTATAATTTTTGAATTCATTTTGGAGAATACCAAAAATGCATTTCCTGTGGAAAACAAAACAACAATAAAAGGGTTAATAATGACGCTGGTATGTGGATGAATGGATGGTCGAAGCATTAGTTTGAGTTAACCGACCGCAGGAGATCACTTTTGAACTCTTTCACGTATCTGTGTAGTGCACATAAGCCGAGCAAATGATGTGAACAAGAACGAAGAAACAAATGAAAAAGCCCACCGTCGCGTCGAGCCAAGTGAGTGATTTAAAAGAATCTAAATTAATGGATGCAAATCTGGTTATTGACGTTTCATCTTTAACTTTTTCTTTAATGGTTCACGTTTCTACAGTGACTTGTTACGAACGTGTTTTTCATTTGTTGTATGTGATTTAATATTGAATATTTCCGTAAGGGGCAAGTTTCTTTTATAGGGGCAAGTTCGCATACCAGCTCTTTTGAATTTGTTGGCAAAAAATTGAAATTGATCTTTTAAGACACTGTCTTTTGGCAGTTGCCAGTTTGTAGACAAATGCGTAGTTAAGACAATTCAATGTATTAATTTTCTTTCGCAACACTGTAAGGAATACCTCCTGCTCATTGAAAATAACAAGCTGAAAAGCCTTTAATTATTTATAAATGCACTTGCCTATGCTCAGTATGTATGACAATGTATGTATGTCAGTAAAGGCTTAGTGCTCCCAGCCATCTTTTAAGAGGATAAACACTACCTTGAGAACTTTCCGCTCCATAGCCCATCCCATGCGCTTCAGCTCTTCATAACGGATCCACCACTTTTCTAATGTCTTGCCATAACCATAACCATTGCTTTTAGATATCTCGGAACTAACACGGCATCCCAGAACCAGGTTAATCGGATAAGGCACCAGCAGAGCGCATTCTTTTACATTCTCTTATTTGCATCGCAAACCCGTTCTTATTTTCTCCCCTGCATAAGAGTTTTTATATCTAATCTTGGGTTACTCCCAGAAACCCTCTTCAATGAAAATTATTGCTACGATGATGATAACATGATAATTTTTTGTCAAAAAAAAAAACCAAAAATACTTTTTTTCTGGATCTATCTATCGATACATTTATTTATTTTAGTAGATTGTTCATAACACATCGTGGCATCGTCGCCGTCGTCATCGCTGCCGCGTCAATGCCTGAAGATTCAAAGTCACGAAACCCACCAAGTCAAGATCTGATTATAGGGACGACGTATGCACAAGATCCTCCATCTTTCTCTGTCGACAAGAAAGACCGAACGAAAAAGAAGTGGTAAACAGTTTTGCATAAGTAAGTGGTTTAGACCAAACAAAAAAGAAGTAAATTAAGGAAAAGTCCATACAATTTGAGAAGTAGGCTGAATAAGGTCTGACGGAGCACCAAAGCACACACCACAACGGAGCCATTTTTCTGAGAAGAAAAAAGAAAAAAAAAAAAAAAAAAATCAAAAAAAACAACAGTGTACACTTTTTTTTGCTTTTGTATATTGATGCCCAGGGCGCTAGAAATTGCATTCGACCGGACAATATCTCAATAAATAATGACTGCTCATAAATAATAATCGAAAAGAAAACATTCGCTTGGTCAGACCAGACAGCGGCCCCCCGCCAGACCCGCATGTGTCGGTTGCTGTTCACAAACGGTTACAAATTGATTGGCGGCAGTTAAAATGTTAGCCATACCACTCTTCAGTACAGCTCTGCTGAAGAACTGAAGAGTGGTAAGGCAGCGCGGGTGGAAGGAGGAGCGTAAGATTTCGCGAGGATTCACTTTTGTGATGTATTCAACTGGATCATCTTCATCATGGTAATCGGTTTGACGGTGGTAGTTCGTCGGGAATATATGTCCAAACGTCGGTTGGTCAGTTTTGTCCTCTGTGCGTATGTCTGAACTTGAGTGAATGAAGGATGATATGCATTTGATTTTGAGTACAGGCCTGTATTTTCTGCTGACCGCTTATCTACAGGGCGGTCGATAAATCGTTAAATCATTCGGCCGAGGGGAAAAATGAAATTCCTTCGAAAAATCGCTTCGAGGTTATCACAGCGATTGTGTTGCGCATATCTGTGTGTTGGTCATCAGCTTGCGGTGATCGTTTTGCTTTTATTGTTTTACAATGCATTAAAGGATGCGAAGCATACGAGAAGATAAATGCAGCAGGCAAGTCCCAGGCCAAAATGACTAATTGACTGCTATTTGCATATGACAGTTGCTCATATGTAATTTTCTTTATTATTATTTCTTTTTTTTTTTTCATGCTGACGTTCGATAGGATTGAAAACATAAACGAAATATATAAAATAAAAACAATCCTAAATATCAGGGTAAAAATTGAGCCCAAGCGAAAGGGCAATAGACTAGTACCTCAATGTAAGCGATGCCAAGGCTTCCGACATACTCAAGCGTACTGCCAAAAAGAACCGCGATGTGTCAAATGCGCCGGTGGACATCTTTCAAAAGATTGCAACGTAAGCAGTCAGGCCCCAGCGACTTGCGCCAATTGTAATGGAAGTCACCCGGCGAGCTACCGAGGTTGCGAAATCGCAATAGAGCTACAAAAACGTCACGAAACTGTTAAGCAACATATTGTAGATAGGGCCACAACCCCAAAACGTTCTAGAGCTGACAAGCCGAAAACTCCCAAATCGGTCAGAAATACGAGATTGACGAGAAAAAATATACAAACTCCGCAAGAAAACGTCGCCGGTCCAAGTACAAAGGGAAAATCATCACTCATCGGCCCAAGATCGTACGCAGAAGTCGCGTCACACAAAAGCAAACCTCCAGAACCTACCACAACAGATTCGGTATCTCAAATATTATTTATGATATTGGAAAAGCTTGAGCAACAAACTAAAGTTAATCAAGTAATATTTGACAAACTGAGCGAGCTAGAGTTTAAACCTCGCAAAACCAATAACAAATCATGAATATGAAGCTCATTAACATACTTACATGGAATGCAAATGGTCTTTTAAAGAAAATCGACGAACTAGAAGTATTTCTACGGGAAAAAAATATTGACCTATGCCTGATTTCGGAAACACACTTTAAGAAGGGATCCGGACCCAAAATTAGAGGTTACATCGACTACCACGCGCATCATCCATCAGAAAATTCGAGAGGCGGATCCTCTCTCTACATCAAAGACTGCATTAAGCATTACAAAAACGAAGAAATTGAGCTTGACTCTATGCAAATAACTTCAGTATCGGTAAAAATAGGTCACCTAGATTATAATATTGCCTCGAGTTATTTTCCTCCACAGTATAGGCTAGCGGACGACGATCTTACTCCCCTCTTTGACTTACTTGGGTCGAATTTTATCATCGGCGGGGACTTTAATGCGAAAAACACCTTTTGGGGATCACGGTGCAATTCAACAAGAGGTAGAGTACTCTTCAAAGCTAGCATGAAACGTGGCGTGGTTTTCCTTTCGACGGGAAAGCCAACGTACTGGCCAACCGACAGAAACAAAGTACCTGACCTTGTCGACTTCTTTATCGCAAAAGGGGTTCCCCGCCACCTCACAAATGTAGAAGAAGGCTATGATCTCTGTTCGGATCACTCGGCAGTCGTTTTGAAAATCGGCGGAAGTCTAGCAAAAAATGAGAGAGCGCCTAGGCTAACGAATAACAACACCGACTGGGATGGCTTTAGGAAATACTGTAAAGAAAATGTATCTCTACATGTACCACTTACAACCCCTTTAGAAATAGAAGACGAAGTCGATAAACTCGTTAGAACTATCCAAGACGCTGCTTGGAACAATACTTCTTTCCGGAAGACTGGAGTAAGGAAAAGCGGATCAATTTACCCGCGCGAAATTGAAGAGCTCATACGCGAAAAGAGAAAGGCTCGAAAGAGGTGGCATTTGTCTCGAGCTCCTCCTGATAAAACCATTCTGAATGGGCTATCTAACAAATTAAAGCACTTACTTCAAGATTTTAAAAGTCGCGAGACTACCAACTACCTCGAAAACTTGACTGCCGATAGAGGGTCAAACTATTCACTTTGGAAAGCCGTGAAGTCCATTAAAAAGCCCATAGTACACTCGGCGCCAATAAGAAAAGATAACGGTGAATGGGTAAAAGGCGACAAAGAGAAAGCAGATGTATTTGCAGAACATCTAGAAGAAACATTCAAACCGTTTGACGGGGAGCCGTTGGTTGACGATCTGTATCGCAATGCGGAATTAGACAATTATCGAATGAAAACCGTGACACTGTCTGAACTTCGTCAAACAATCCGAAATTTGAAAAATAACAAAGCTCCAGGCTATGACCTAATTACTGGGGAAATTTTGAAGGAGCTACCGAAAAGAGCGTTAGTCAAGCTTCTCTACATCATAAACGCATCAATGAGAATTTCATACGTTCCACGGCAATGGAAAGTCGCAGAGGTAATAATGGTTCCGAAACCAGGGAAATGCCCGAACGACAAAAAATCATATAGACCGATTTCGCTTCTGCCGATTATATCTAAAGTCTTCGAGAAACTTGTGCTCAAACGACTGCAACCAATAATTGAAGAAAGACGATTGATTCCGGATCACCAATTCGGCTTTAGGGTCAAACATTCAACACTTGACCAGGTCTATCGAATAACTAATGAAATTGAGAAAGCCTTAGAAGCGAAATTGATATGTTCTACCGCTTTTCTTGACGTATCCCAAGCCTTTGATAAAGTTTGGCACGAAGGCCTAAAATATAAGCTACGGAAAGTTTTGCCGGAAAAAATGTATGAACTCTTAGAGTCTTATCTTGACAACAGACTATTTCGAGTGAGATACGGGAGCGAATACTCAGAATTCAAAGAAATACAAGCCGGCGTTCCACAAGGTAGCGTCCTCGGTCCAACACTGTTTTTACTTTTTACAAGAGATGTACCTCAAGTAGAGACAACGACTATAGCCACGTTCGCTGACGACACGGCTATCCTCGCTACGGATAAGACAGTCGAACAATCAACGGGAAAACTCCAACGCGCTTTGAATAAAATATGCGAATGGACAAAGGCCTGGCGAATCCTCCTAAATGAGACAAAATCAACGCATGTAAATTTTACTTACAAGAGGGTAATCAACTTACCTCTATTTATAAACTCGGTACAAATTCCGTACGCAAACGAGGCGAAATATTTAGGCATGACCCTAGACGCAAAACTTAAGTGGAAGCCACACGTTAAAAAGAAACGCGATGAACTTGAAATCAAGCTACGAGAACTGAATTGGCTTATCGGACGTTATTCGAAACTAAGCGTATATAACAAACTGCTATTGTATAAGCAAGTGCTAAAACCATCTTGGACGTACGGTATACAACTTTGGGGTTGTACCAAACCAAGCAATATATCTATTTTAGAAACTTTTCAGAATAAGACACTAAGAGCAATCGTAAATGCTCCATGGTATATAAGAAACAGCGATTTACATCGAGATCTAGGCATCGCAACCGTGACCGACGAAGTAAGAAACTTTGCTCGCAAACTTCATACTCGCCTTCACGGCCATTGCAACCACGAAATAATCCGAACTCTGGATCAGACAAATCTTGCACGCCGACTACAACGAACAAGACCGTTGGATCTAGCGTCGTAAGAGGAAACCGCACATAATGACGGTATTGCAGGTGCTTTCGTTGGAAGGTAGCCTGCCAAACGCGATTACTATACAGAAGCATGAACTACTTGTTAAGGAAACTTAGTCGTAGTCTTACAAAGATTGGGAGGTTTTTTAGTGAGTAAGAATCTCACACTACTATGAGCACGCGCGTTCGATTCTCATAGTGCCTATGAAGGTTTTTACCTACCCACGGGAAAAAAAAAAAAAAAAAAAAAAAATTATTTCTTTTTTTAAAAGATTGCGCATGAGAAAAAGAGAGATTTGCCAACTGAAATTGACAGCTCAGATGGAACTCTTTATGCAGGTCCTTAGGTTCAGGACTGCTTGAGTGATGTGAGATATAAATGCTAAATGAAATCAAACATTTAATCAAACATTGATGGATATGCTTGATAATGCGCCGAACATTAAATGGAATGTGGTTCGAGCTGGGCCATACAATTGCTGCCGAAACTGGTCGTTAGAAGGAAGCCACTTTATTGCTTGAAAAGTTAAAGAATATTCTGGCTAACATACTTGTGTTAATTAACTTAGATGCATTGAAAGCCAGGAAACGGGTAAAATGACAACAGATTATCCGTTTAGAATTGTGTCTTTGATCATTTATGTTCAAAAGACGAGTAACTTTACTACTCTTATAGCAAAAAAGTGTAACTAATATTAAAAAAATGCATTGTAAAGGAAATCAATAGGAGAGTAAAATGGTTTTATTCGTCGAAATCAGAAAAATATTGCCAAGGCATTGGCAACCATCTCATCTATATGAGGTTCTCAGATAAGGTGGTTGCCATATTGATCTATGCCTATGCCCGAAGCATCATGAGACATTTCATGTTCAATTGCAAGAAATATTGTGCTTAAGCAAATGTTTTTGTGTTAAGCCATAATACCCCAAAGATCATAAAACATTCCATTAAACACAATTTTTGCCAAAGCCCACTTTCGTGATCGCAGCCTTTACAAATAGTATATAAATTTGGGCCAAAAAACGTTAAGATTTGGTGTTACACAGTATACAGGGTCGGGTATATAGAAGTTTGTCACAGAAGAGCTCTTGCACTTACTCTCTTGTTTTCAGATGATTACCGTAGGATTTACCTTAAACATTTAAAATATAGAGTTAACCAGTGGATAAGTACAATGTTCCTGCGTAATAGGTGCGATCTGTATGGAAGTAAAAGAATGTATCCTATTCTCATACCAATTCTTGACTCAGTTTAACAAGGTTTTTAAACTCTGCCCAAAATGTGTTCCCTGAAAATGCAATGTCCTGTCTCAAAAAATTGTGTTCCGCAAATGGACTAAAAGCTTTAAGAATAGTTTTGGGAAATAAAGAGTCAAAGTTGTAAAATTAAAGGGACCATGCTGACATTGATTTCGCTAAAATATTATTTAAACCAGTGAGTAAGTGCTACAGTGTGTACGCAGAAATTACAATTGGTGTTGAGGCGTAGTGGTTAGTGTGTGTGCTTACTACGCCGGATGTCTGGGTTCGAATCCTGCAAAAAATTGCAGGTCCCCTTGTATGTAAAGAAATTAACACACCAGCATACATTGTTGAGAGGTTGGCCCTGGTTCACCTCGAGCTGTTGCGCCACTCTATTTATTTATTTATTTATTTTATGAATGCAATTTTTGGTTCAAATTCAATATTTTTGAAAATTCGACTCCTAAACGGGGGCGTGGCTAAAAACTTTGTATGAACGAAATCTGGACTGAAATCTCGTTTACCTAACCTGCAACTTTTTTTCTTTCATGCTTTTCTAAATTAGGCTCAAGTTCCTCAAGTTTCCTAAATTAGGCCAGTCAAAATTAAGTTTTTCTGGAAAATTTAAGGTTTTTCTTCAATTCTGCCTTTAAATGTGGGCGTGGCCCAAAGTCTTGTATTAACAAAATGTGGAACTAAGCGTTTTGTAAATAAAATATTAGGCAAATTTTTTTCAATATCGAGCAAAAATATTGAGTAAACTGCATTTGAAAATTTACCCTCAAAATAGATGCCACGCCCACTAGAGGAGGTTTACCAATTAAATTTGTCTTTTTTGTGTCTTACATTCACTAGGAGGTGCTAAATGTCAAATTTCAGCCTTTTAGAACGTCTTACAGTTCTGAAAACTCTGGAGGTGGTTGCACATTTAGACCGATTGTGGACGTGTCTATGGGTGGACTTCAAAAATTTTTACACTTGTACAGCTTTGTATGACGTGGACCTAACGTACAAAGTTTCAGCACCCTAGCTTAAAATTTAAGGCCGAAAACCATGTGACATACAGATGGACGGACGGACTCATTCGATTCAGAATTCGGTCTCGATCATATGCCCCTAAGGTCTTGGGAGTCTACCATTATTATTTCACCGTGTTACAAACTATGTGAAAAAATAAATAAATAGAGTGGCGCAACAGCTCGAGGTCAACCAGGGCCAACTTCTCAACAATGTATACTGGTGTGCTAATTTCTTTACATACAAGGGGACCTACAATTTTTTGCCGAATCCGAACGGCATTTTGAGAAGTTTTGCAAGACAAATGATACGCTCGGAGGGCTTGTCAGACCCTCGCGGAGGTGGGACCGTGAAAAAGAACAAGTCTTTTTTTTCAGGTGACGATGGCAGGATTCGAACCTCCGGCGTAGTAAGCACACACACTAACCACTACGCCACGGCACCCCACTACAAACTATGTGACAAACTTAATATACCTCCTTTTCTATGGGACGAACCATTCAACCCGGGCGAAGACGTTACCGACGAAGCATACGAACGATACCGCCCACCCGACCTGGAGGAGCTGAAAGTAGCTGTGTCTAAGCTCAAGTGCAACAAAGCAGCCGGAGCAGACGGCCTAGCTGTCGAACTTTTTAAATCCGCTGGCGATGAGCTGGTTAGGAGCATGCACCAGCTCATCTGCAAGATATGGTCGGAAGAAAGCATGCCCGACGAATGGAACCTCAGCATTGTTTGCCCGATCCTGAAGAAAGGAGACCCTCTGAGTTGTGCCAACTACAGAGGCATAAGTCTTCTTAACATCGCATACAAGATCTTTTCTGCTGTACTGTGTGAACGCCTGAAGCCGTTTGTCAACAATCTGATAGGCACATATCAGTGTGGCTTTAGGCCAGGAAAGTCCACCATCGATCAAATATTCACACTGCGGCAGATCTTGGAGAAAACCCAGGAATTCCAAATCGATACACACCACCTCTTCATCGATTTCAAGGCCGCGTATGACAGCATCTATAGAGACGAGCTATATAGAGCAATGTCTAATGGCATCCCTGCCAAACTCGTCAGTCTGTGCAGGAAGACGATGGAAAACTCACGCTGTTCCGTCAAGGTCGGCAAAGCCCTCACCGACCTCCTTGATGTCAAAAAAGGATTTAGACAAGGCGACGCGCTGTCATGCGACTTCTTTAACACCATACTTCAGAGAATTGTGCAGAACTCTCGCGCCAACACCAGAGGTACAATCTTTCAAAAGTCCGTTCAACTACTCGCATACGCAGACGACATTGACATAATGGTAGAACAAAGCGTGATGTCAGTGAAGCCTTCGTGAGTATTGGGACGGAAGCGGCGAATATGGGTTTAGCAGTCAATGAGGGCAAAACCAAGTATATGCTGTCATCAAGAAAAGACACCCAACATCGACGTCTTGGACAAAACATCACCATCGACAGCTATAACTTTGAGGTAGTTAGGGACTTTGTCTACCTGGGTTCCGCTATGAATTCAGACAATGACACCAGCGCTGAAATCAAACGAAGGATAACTCTTGCCAATCGCTGTTTCTTTGGGCTAAGAAGGCAATTGAGTAGCAAAGCCCTCTCTCGAGCAACTAAAGTGCCCATGTATAAGACCCTCATCATCCCAGTCCTGCTTTACGGGGCAGAAGCATGGACCCTGTCAAAGGCGGATGAAAACACTTTAGGCTGCTTCGAGAGGAAAATTCTTCGGACGATTTACGGTCCCGTCTGCATAGACGGAGAGTGGAGGAGGAGATATAACATCGAACTGTACGGGCTGTACAGCGATACCGACCTAGCCAAAAGAGTCAAAACACAACGTCTACGATGGCTGGGTCATCTAGAACGGATGGACACCAACGCCCTGGCCCAGAAAATCTTTGAATCCACACCGCAGGGACGGCGCGGTAGAGGAGCACCGAGACTCAGGTGGCGCACGCAAGTGAAAGGGGACCTCAGCCAACTTCAGGTGCAAAATGGTCTATGTCGAAGTATTGCCCCAAGGCATGAAACTTCAGTGCATTTTGTGAATAATCGTACAATAAATAACAATAAAGACATAATTACCCAAAGACAACAATTAAATAGTTTTTTTTTTTTAAACTCCACCTTATTAAGGGCTACTTGCCACTATTTCGCCATACCAAAATTTGAGTTCCCATGCCTTGTCTAACTTGACTAAAAGGTATTTTGCAATAAAATGTAAATTTAAGGTTGTCTGAAATTCAAAATAAGGATTAATATACTCCAAGTTTCAGCTTTCTAGCTCAATTTTAAGGACGGACGACTTAATCAATTAACCTTTCGATCTCGATAATATCTCTAGAAGGTCAAGGGGGACTGTGGTGATTATTTAACTATGTTACAAATTATGCATTTAAATTAATATACCTTCGATAGTTTTAAAAAAACTGACTTTCATCCTGGGCTGGGCTGAAAACTGAAATCAAATAATTCTAGTTTCGTTAGGACCACTAGAAAATGTCTTAAAACCGAAAATTATTTCTTAAAAAGCCGTTTTTTCCTAAAACCGACCCTTAAAGGAAGGCGGTGCTCAATACTTTGTGAGTGACAAACTTAGCAAATGCCAATATCTTCAATATTTGCCATTTGTCAAATTCAGTCCTAGCTTCATCCTCGACACAGTGGCTAAGATCTTCTCAGTTAGTTTTTTTAAGCTTTTAGAATTTACCAACAATTTTTCGAATCTTTTGTTGAGAGGCACCTTACACAGTTTTTTGGTCTTTTTGAATTCTTGTGAGTGAAATTTTAATCGAAAGTTAAATCGATATCATTATATTCTCATGATTTCAAAATATTTCAAAGATGGCTGCTTGGTGTTACAATATTTGAAATATCTACTTAGATCCTTCAACTACGTCAATCTACGCCTATAAGAACGTCTTGTATCGTTCAGATACTATACTTTATTTTTGCCTTTCTGCGCCTATACTCTAAAATGTATGTAATTTTATGACAAATTTCAATTTTAAGACCATTGGGCACTTTTGCCAGCTCTCGAATGTATTTTCCTGGTTTAAGGAGATGCATTCATCTCAAAGCTTTTATGCTTACCCACGTTAACTTCCTACATTAAACGCTCTGGCATTAAATCTTAAAAATTTTAATGGCAAATTCCACGGCAGTTTCCAATTGAAAAGTGTTCACGTCTCATTGCATGCGCGCATGAGTGTGCTCACACAATGCGACTGCACTTGCAGAAAGGAACATAAATTCTACCACGACGGAATCACAGCGTGCGTTGTGTGTTCTAATCGCACGCACTCTGGGCGCACATAGCACTTCCTGTTTGCGTAGGCTGGTGACATGGGATGGGCAGTTAAGCACTCATATAAGTGTCATTTGGCGCAAAGCGTAGATATTTGTGTGCCAATGACAAGGAACACGATTGCACGATTGGCACTAGCATCATCATCATCATCATCAGGGCCATTCAGCATGATGGACAAAAACATAGTTATCGGACAGTTCTGGTGGGCTTTTAACATTCGAATTTCTAACGTTGGCCTTCCCGACCGATCTTGTCTCTAGTAAAAGAAATAGTTGCACGAAAAATACATATAGACGAGTTTGTACATATATATATTGATTTCGTGGCGATTTCGGAATGTGATAGCTTACATGATACCAAACGCCAAGCCATTGTATACTGCACATTAATCCTTCACATACTCGTGTAGCGTGCGCACATAAAATTGAGAAATGTTCGCGTGGGCGTAAGCATGTTGCAAGTTGGCACCGTGTGGAGGGCCATTTACCAATTATTATGATGTGTGTTGTTGTTGTTGTCGGTTATGTTACTGTACGCGCATTGCGCATTCGCCATAGCTGAAAGAAGAAAAATAGTTCTAATGGATCTAGAGGATTTGCGTGGACGTTGTAAAACGTTAAGGACTTCACCTTCGAAGGGGCGAGTGCTGCATACGTTTCCTTCGCCTGGGAACGGTATAATAACGATTGTGGATTTGATATTTATGTCTTGACTGCTTTCAACTTAGAGCAGCAAATAATAAAGGTCCCTATGCGAGTGGTGTATTCTTTTGGAAGTGTTTTGGGAATAAATTATGCTTTATGGTGCATCTAGTAAATTTGTGCAGCGCAGTTGAATCGTTAAGTGTTTTCAGGATTTAAAAAATTATCTTTAGCGTTGATCCATGTTAACGTTTTCTTCAAATTTGGTTTTGTTTTTGGTGAGTTTGAAACGTTTGAACTAGAAGTATAATTAACAGTTTTGACACGTATAAATTGCACCACTTGAAAGGGCAATAGCTTTGCGGTAAGCTGGTTACAAAAAAATAGGGTTTTTTTTCAAATAAATCAAAGCAGACCCATGCTAATAAGGAGTTAAGCATCTTGACTGCCGGAGTACCTACACCAAGATATATTTTGTTTAATTCGCAAAGTTCTGAGCTTTAGACCATGTGAATTTTAACGTTTTTTCAAAACACCGACTACCTTAAATCTGTGTTGAATGCATAAATCTATGATCACCTTCTTGTACATAAGAAGTTCTTTTTTGGCCATAAAAAAATATCTTTTGTCGATCCAATCGATCGTATGTAATCGAAGTACGAGTCTAGGTACAAGCATTATAGTATGTGATCGGAAAATTCAAATGTACCGAGTAGAAGCTTATTTTGATCAAAATTGTTTTCAAAGTTAAAAAGTTTTGTATCTGTGTCACGCATGGGTAGTAGTAGTAGTGGCTTTATTTTAAACAGTATTTCTTTTGGGTTTACAATATTAATTATCCCTCAAAAAATAACACGTTGCAATTTGGAGAGAATCTAAAGCTGATTTGGTTTGGCAGGAAGCCGTGTACCAGATTGACATTAAAATAATTGTACATGGTTATATTCTTACATTTAGAAGTTTTCGTTGAAAATGCGGGTTCTATAAGATAGAGCACTAGCGGCAAAATTATAAAGCTGGTCCCATCCTCTGTTTCCATAAATTATGCTTAATACTTCTTCTGCGCAGAGTGTATTAGTACCGAAGATCTGCAGACGGAATTCCCTTAGGATGGGATACACGGCAAGGAAGTGAAATATAGTTTCTCTTTCCCTTCGGTTACATAAACTGCACAGGATAGGAAGATCAGAGCCATGTGGTATGTAATAAAGCGGCAGAAGCTCTCCCCTTATTTTGAAAATTAGACTGATCCTTAGATTATTACTGTTGCACAAAAAATAAGTTCCATTGCCCAGATGGAGGTTTAACATGCTGTAGAAAGCTCTGTGCCGGGCTTTATGTGAACTGGTAGAAAAGCCGCCCTCCTGTTTTCTCTAGCAAGGAATAAAGTTTCTTTTTAAGAGAGGAAAGTGCCTCTTGATGGTCGATTACAAGACCAAAGTCACATGCAGATGGCAGCTCGCTCCACCCTCGAACGAAACTGCCCCTATTTCTTAGCATGTACAAAAGCACTACCTTCGGTAATCGTTCGCTCCGCATTGACATGACTCTCACTATATAGTCGATGTGTAGTTTGAGTGTGTCTTAGAAGACGGGCGCTATTCCAGTCTCTATGGATCATGTAATTGTACGTATTACTAGGGAGCTTCGAGGACCTGCCATCGTCACCTGAAAAAAAAGACTTGTTCTTTTTCGCGGTCCCCACCTCCGCGTGGGTCTGACAAGCCCCCCGAGAGTATCATTTGTCTAGAAAAACTTCTCAAAGTGCCGTTCGGATTCGGCAAAAAATTGTAGGTCCCCTTGTATGTGAAGAAATTAGCACACACAGCACACATTGTTGCGAAGTTGGCCCTGGTTCACCTCGAAGTTGCGCCACTCTATTTATTTATTTATTTTTACTAGGGAGCTAAAAAATTCTCTTGATGAAACAGCGAAGGAATTTTTCAACGAGCTCGAAAGAAGATTAACCCCATACTTGGTCTGCATACAGGATAATGGAGGAAGCAGCTGAATGTAAAGCTTTTGCTTCGCAGTGTGGGTAGTATTTAGTCATGCATGACTTTTTCTTAATTAGGAATGTGCCTTTTCATATAAAATATTCGACTAAATTTGTAATAGGTTACGCTAGTGTAAGGGTAAGCAAATACACTTTAGCTTGGAAGCCTTTCAAAACTCAAAGATTATGCTGAAATTTTGTGTCAAAATTTAAGTTGCATTTTATGCGTAGTGCCGAACGGCAAAAATAGCAAAGAAGCTCCAAAATTTTTGTTTTGTTTCATACATAAGCTCCAAAAAGGGAGTGTCAAGTAATAATTTTAGCGGTCCGTCCAAAAATGGGAAAAGGACCTCTTATGGAATCGCTACTTTGTCCGTCCGTCCGTCCGTCCAATCACTTTATAAAGAGGGAGATTTTTTTAAGCACAAATAACGGTTAAATTACAGTTTGAAATATCATGTGAAAATTGACTTAATGATTTTTAGCGTTTTTTTTTCAAGAAGTTTAGTTTAAGAAATACTAAGCCTTAATTAAAAAATAAAACTATTCGAAAATATCAAAACGTTTTTGAGAAATGAAGTGAAGAAAATGCATGACGTTTCTGGAGGCCATAACTTTTGAACGGCTTATCGCTCAAAATGAGTATTGAACACACCTATAAAGCAACTCAAAGTAAACCAAGTGCTTAGTTCATTCTTTTCAAAAACGGTTTGGGTACTGCGGTTTTGACGCATTTTCGAAAAAAAATCGCAAAAATGTATAAAAAAACGTGTCCCCCCCGCTTATCTTCGGTGGTGTTTGATGGAGTTCTATGAACAAAAAAAAACACGTATCAGAAATAATTCAAAATTTTAAGGAAAGTTATAGCGGATTTTGAAATTTCAAAATCTTTTGACATTTAACTCAAAAACATAAAAGCATTTTCAAAAACAAGTTTTTTAAGTCTTCTAGTAGCTTAACGGTATAAGCGATCTTTTTCAGATTCGGTTTAAGTACAAAGCATACAAAAAGAAGGAAGGCTGCGTTAAAAATTTTTTAAATTGCTGTTTTTTACCTTTTTTTAGAAGTATATTTAAAAAACGAAATAAAAAAGGAGCTTGTTTTACCGTTTACGCATAAACCGGTAGCCATAGAATTAAAAAAAAAAACATCCAAGGCTAGTGCTGCTGGTTGTGCTATTGGAAAAAAGTCTAACGGGAACTGAAAAAAACTTCAAAATATTTCTTTTATGGATTTGAAATTTAAAAAATTATAAAAAAGGTCAAAGGAACGCAAGTCTCCCCCTCTATCTCCCAAACGGTATAAAGTATAATTTTTTAGTTAACACCGGGCATAGTCCATCTTCTTAAATTTTATACAAAACTGTAGCAGACTTCGAGTATTCAAAAACTTCGAAGGTTTAACTGAAAAACGTGAAAACATTTTCGAAATTTTTTTAAAGATTTCTAGATCCTTAACTGTTATGACGATCTTGTTTAAATTTGGCTGAAGTTTGTAATGTTTAAAAGGAAAGCGAACTGCACCAAAAACGTTTCAAAATTGCCGTTTTTGACCCTAAGTTCTTAAGCCCATTCAAACAAGCGAAATAAAAAACAGCATATTTTTACCGTTTTCTCAGAAATCTATGTCCATAGAATTTGAAAAAAGTGGCAAATGCTAGCACAGGTGGTTGTAAAATTGATCAAAAAGTCTAACGCTAATTAAAAATAATCGAAATTGCTGTTTTATGGGTCTTAAATTATAAAAATCGTAAAAAAAGGCCAAGAAATAGTATGTCCTTCCCTCTATTTTCGTAACGGTAAAGCTTTTTGCCAGCCTTTTTTTTAGAGTAACGAAACCCAATATAAAATCACCCAATATAAGAACAGTAGACAGCACTACGAAAAAAGTATATTACAGACTGTAAAATATATCCAGAAATGATTTTAATAAATAAATAGAATGTTACACAAACTGCGCAATATAGATGACTATAACATTCAACAAAAGCCGACGGACCGCTCCGCGTATGTCTTCATACGTGACGCTCTTTTTTTTTACTTTCAAAAAACATGGGCAAGGGTTAAAAAGACTAGAAAAGAAAACAAAAAAAAAGAGAAAAAAAAGAGGAACACGTGATTTTTCTAGAGGGAAAAATAAATATTTAAATTGAAAAAAAGGGAAAATGTCTGGCAACACTATGTCCGTTCGTCCATATGATACAAAATTTGAGTACATATTAAGGCTTAAGCTGAAGAGCGGAACTTTTTTAATTAGTTTTCTTGATATCGGAGGAAATACAAGTGTTAACATTGTTCAAATCTGCGTAAGGACACGCCCATAAACTTAAGGCATCACAAAGGGCTGAAACTTGGCATTAAGCATTTCCTAACGATTTTAAGTAAAAAAAATTGGTAGACCTCTACTACTAGACGTGGCCTCGATTTATAGAGTAATTTTTTAAATGCATTTTATCCAATATTTTTAAAGCAAAACGCAAAGCTAAAGGAAAAACAAATAACATAAAAAGTTAAGCCTAAACAAATGAGCTTTCGTAAGACTGCTAAAGTTCTGTCCTCCGCGTTTTCTGCAATACCTGTTTTTTACTAAAACAAGCCATGCTAAGGAAACAATCATATGATTAAATTTTAATATACGCCATATCACCCGATAGGGCGAACTATATCACCCGCCCTGTGGAGGAATTGGTTATTTGCAATAATGATTATTTCTTTTTTGAAACACTCAATAGAAATCTATGCTACACTTTTAACCATGATTTCGTTTATTGTATAATTTCGCGTTTTTATGTTTGTTTGTTTTGAAAATATTTTGGTTGAACTGTGTTGCAAGGATATTTTTTTTTTCTTACTTAGATGCTTCTTGCTGTGAGCGATTTCTTTACGACTGCACCCCGGCAAGGATCTGTCAATAATTTCAAGACTGCCACCTCACAAGATGCTTTTCAATCTACAGCTTGAGGAGAGTAATTAATTTGTAGATCCACTAAATTTTCGTAAAATACACTTTGTTTTATGTTTTACTTTGCGGCTCTTATATTGCAAAAGCTGGTTAAGATTAGATTTGAGTGAATCAAAGGCTTTTAAAAACATTAACGAAATCGAATACAGATTTTCTTCGTGCTCACAATATTGTATTGATTGATTCAGCAACGATGTTGGGTGGTCAGCGGTGTTGGTCATAAGTTCGATCTGTCATAAGACGGGCCTACCCCACATATATTATGGAAAATAGTCCTATGACCTTTTTTTGTTTGAAAAGTAACGGTTCGTATCGGTTAGGTACATGAATCCTCAAAATTCGTGTCAACTGTTTTTTTTTTATTAGTACCTACTTAAAAACACCTTTTTCTTTGTTGTAGCCCTGATTTGCTTAGTCTGAGCTATATCTAACTGCTGCATCTTCATCGACTTGCTTAAAATTCCCTTTATCTATTACTATCAGTTCCCTCGATCACTCGTTCTGCCAGTCAATAACCTTAAGACTACAAAATCTCAATCCAAAGCTCCCTCATATCGAAACAAGAAACTTTCACGCAGCGTCCATTAAAAACAAAAATGGGAAAATCATATTTGTTCAAAACCGAGCTCTCATTCATTCTTGATCCACCCACCTATTGGCATCTCGTTCCCATCGAAATAGCGAAACACGTGTCTTCTGGCCAGAAAACAACAAAACAACAAGCAAAGTCCCACTTTTTCCATCTCTATTCTTCCGAAACACAAAACTAAATTATTTCTTATTGACCCCAGATCCACTGCACCATGCTCTCCCTGCGCAGACAAATAGACCAATGGACCCATTCAACTTTCTCAATATCTTTACAATCGAACAGACCAAAGCCCTATATCTTTGGAATTAAGTTTTAGACCTTCAAAAGCGGGCATACAGGTAGACATGTGTGTTTAGCCCTCGGGACGTGCGTCTCCAGAAGAATCTTTCACATATCGCGGACGAATGTGAATAAGCGATAAAATTAAAATAAATCCAACTCTGGGCCTGGTGGCAGTGAACAGCGATGGAAATGTTCGAGTACGACTATCTTAGAATTTTTCCTTCTCTGACTTCTTTCAAATGCTGATTGCCTATCTGCTGCTGGGGCTTGATGGCTTTGTGCACATGCAACAGAGAGGTGTCCCATCCAAGCCCAGAAAACCAAGAGGCAACAGGCCAAATGGAAGAAATAATTTTTTTTTTTTTCGTTTGGCTAGGATTATTCTGTGTGTGGGACGAGGAATTCCTACCACACCACATTTTATGTGTGTAACTCTAATATGTTAATTACCTTCTCCTTCGTCTCTTGGGGACCATCTATTTTTAGACGTACCGGCCATCGTGCTGGTCGGCGGTCAGAGGAAATTGCTGCTGCTTCTCTTCTTCTTGGCTCTTAGTTTTCGGAACGAATTTGCCTTTTCGCGCACTTTCGACTATGGCTGAAGGGATAATAAATCTTTTGGTAAGACTTCGGCTCTCTCACTTTCCAAGACGGAGTCATCTCAAGGATAATATATTATATTCAAAGTAAGTAATTATTTTGTTCCTTTTTGTGCTCGTTGACTATAGGCAAACGCAGAGGAACAAAATAAAAATGCGGCTGGGATTTTCTTAGAGTCGCTGTCAGTTGGCTGAAAAATTCCTTATGCAGTCGTGTGGTGTGTAGGGGTACATAGTAACATACGATTTCCATGTAGCCATTTCGCTGTGTAGCCGAAAGGACATTTTCCAACTCTCTGCGGCCATTGATTTCAAAGATCTGGCCGGCACAAGGCGACAGACAACGGAGGTGTTCTATTTGACTTGTTTAACGAATTTAAATGGGTAGATTTAATGTCAAGGTGGTGGGATTACATATGGCATACACAAAAGTGGATAAAGACAGATGATGGTGTGGGCAACTGCATCACTAGCACTACACCTTGCCTAGTAATTTAACATGTAATTTTTATTCTCTGAACTGAGAGAGTTCCTGCATGAATTTGACAGTGTGCATGGTCACGGTGTGATTAATAGACTGAATCTGAAATATATAAATAAATGTCAAACGTTTGTGGTGTGTGCTCGTGGTGTTGCTTTTCTTGGTTTCTTTATTTGTATTACTAGTGTTTTTTTTTTGTGTCGCTTCAGTCTTGTTTTTTTTTGGTTCGAGTTAGTTATGCAGATTAGATCGAAGGATCTAGAAATATAGATGCATGATTTGGTTACAGGGTATCTTTTGTGATTGATTATCGAACAGCATGAAGACAAATATGCATAGCTTATTATTTGAAGAAGGGAGGTCTAATGAAGATATAAAGGATAGAGTTACAAAGCGAATAAATAAAAGAAAAACAAATTGTATTTAATATTTATAAGATTATTAGTTACGTCACATTCTTTGCCAGAGGGTAGAATACAAAATGTTATTTTTATAGTCACAGTTCGTGTGGAGGTTCGATGGAAAATATGATTTTGGTGGGGATATGCGACATAATGGAAGTACGAAAGGCTTTAGAGTTGAACTCAGAAAAACAGTGTTTTGCAGTTATACAATGCTGGGCAAATTTCAAAACTTTACGTTAAAATTTAGTGCACATTTATGTTATTCAATTCGTGTTCTTAGCGTCTGCAGCAAACTATGTAAAGTGCGGCCAAGTGGGTCCAAAGTAGAAATTTTTGACTACAAACATAAAATAAAAGAACATAGCTAACATTATACAATTAAAAACCACTATGCCGACGCTTTTGCATTATTTTGTGAATATAATTTGCTTGTAACAACATTTCGAAAATGATACGATATTTTAACCATTTAGAAAAAAAAATTAGCATTAGATTAATTTTTTAAAAGTTGAATTTAAATAAATAATGTGTCTCTTGAGTTTAGCCGGCTTCACTCCGCGACCCTTCTAAGGATAAGCGGTCACCGAAAACGATGATGATGGGTGTTTTTCTTTTTTAGTTCAGAGCAGAGCTCGAACTGTAAAACAAAAATTTGTGTTTCTTTTTCTGCTCAGGGTAATCAGAGCCCAAGATTTGTATTTCTTTTTTTGCTCAGAGCATGATCGGAGCGCGCTCAATGTGCTCGGAATAATTTGACCGAGCATTCTGAGCTAATTGCTGAGCACAGCGAAATGACAGATGAAAGTTGAAAAAAAATAATAAAAAGTGGATGTTTGTTGTTCTAAGGCCGAGTAAAAGCGTTTGATGAATTATTGTTTGGTGAAATTATATTTTTCTTGCACCAATTTCGGCTCTTAACAAATATTTTGCCAATTTTTTCAAGTTTTCTTTTTTTTTAATTTTTCATTCTGACAGACAACCAAAAAATGTGCTCAAGTACGTTACAAAATCAGAAGAGAGTACTTTGAGCGCACTCGGTTCAGCTCTGTTCAGTGCTCTACTCTGAACTAAAAAAGAAAAACGCCTGACGATGATATATCATCAAGATGACAGTAGGGGAACTTTTATTATCATTTAAGATTATATGTATCGGTTTTCTATAAGTCGTAAGTAACCCGCATAAGTGACCTTAGCAAAGTGAATCGTAGAAATTATCAAGAGCAAAATGTCTCCCCTTTAAATAAGAAAGAAAAAATGATTTCAAACACTTTACATCTTGGCATCAGTATTTACAAGAGTTACCAAAAACTCTTCCGTATTGGATGCCGGAATAATACTGGAAGCAGTTGCCTTTTCTGTGTAATTTTTCTGCACCCAAGTAAGCTTACGTGGCAAGGATTCAGCTTGTTTTCTTGTTATTATTTTATTTTCGATGCTTTGCATCCTGGTGCGAAACAAAACTTCTCCTTCCAGATAATCAGAGGTATTATCTAGAAGGTCATTGCTGTCCCGATCCCAATAGCAAATATTGAACATAATATTATAACCAACGCCGTCTTCAGCGGTGAAAAAATTAATAGTTGTACGCCGCAGACTACGGCAACTAAAGTAAAATGCACTTGGACAGGGGAAAACTGAATGCCATAACTGAATTTGAGAACGCAAAATACCGCCAATGTTTAAAGTAGCCTTTTTGGGCTGCGCAGAATGCTTAATATTGATGTTGCTGGACCTGTAAGCAAAAGTCAAATGCACTCAACAGGGCATACTGCAACAGACTTGAGAATGCTTATGCTGGTAGGATGAACTTTGTAGATTGTCGAACGAAGTTGACAAACTTCATCAATAGTTGACTAGAACAAAGCCCGTTAACAATAAATAATTCGCAATAAGTAGCGTCCAAAATTGACACATCAACATCAACCATTCTGCGTAGGCCTTTAATATTAACACAAATATATCGTGAAAAAGAAACAAAAAGAAGAGACAAGTGGTTTAATTATGGTAATTTTTTTGTTAAACATAAAGAGTGTTTGGCCTCAGGTCAAGGCACAATCGAAAACTAAATAATTTTACTGTATCTTGTCTTTTTGATTAAAAGTCAATTTTAAAATTCGCCGAAACTGAATTTTCTTCAAGAGCGTAAGTTTGTTGCCCTGATGCTTTTTGGCCTGCTGCTTTTTTAAATCGAAATCGAAACTTTTTAGCAACCCATAGTAACATGTCATACGGTAAATTTGGTATTTGACATCTAATAGCGATTGCAAGGTGCACAAAATAAAATCATATCGGTAGGAAGACCTCTGTCGTAGTGGGCGTGGCATTCATTTTAAAAATAATTTTTGAAATACGTTTTATACAATATTTTTGTTTAAAATCGAATTTTTTTTACAAAATATATAATGTAGAAACCACCCAGTGTGACAGTTTCTTTATACAACGTTTTGAGCCATCAAATTTGTGGGCATCACATTTGGAGGCAGAATTCATTTTCATTTAAGCCTAATTTAGAAGAAAATAAGAAAACATATTGACAATATGAATGAATCCAGACTCCACTCTACATGTCGTTCATACAAAGTTCTTGTCCACGCCCATTTTTAGGGGTCGATTTTATATGAAACTTAATTTGCATCAAAAATTGCATTTTGCATGCATTTTCAAGCCTATAATTTGGATATTTCTATGCTAGTGTTGATATTTTGTTACAGGGGCTGATATATCTAATATTAGGCGTACAAATGAACGCAAAGTGCAATTTTTGATGCAAATTAAATTTTATGTAAAATCGACCTCTTAATATGGGTTTAGCTAAAAACTTTGTATGAACGAAATGAAGAATGGAGTTTGCTTCAACTTATGTGGTAAATTTTATTTCTTAACATTTTTTAAATACAACTTAAATTAAACGTTTTTCTAATAAAAATTTCAAAAGTTTTGGGTATAATAAGGATTTCTTTACATTACTCAAAACTTTTGATGCTAAATACGAAATCCTAGCTTAGCATCTTACTATGGGTTAACTTTCTTAGTTTTGAGTGCAACTTAAAAGGGCAGCAGATCCTTTCTCTCAGGACAAGGATAGAAAATTGTTGAAATCAGTAAAAAGATGTGATCCTTTCTCGCAGGACAAGGATAGAAAGTTGTTGAAATCAGTAAAAAAATGTTCACCAGCTCTCCGACTATTATCCGTATATCAATTTCTTAAAATATCAAAATTGATATGATTCATCACAACATTTACCTAATATCAGATTCATATTGAAATTGAATTAATATTTAATTATGTATTAAACTAATTTTTCTGTACGTTTAATTTTATATTATCATCTTAAATGTCAAATTAACTTTTCTCCTAACATAGGTTTAATAGTAACAAGTGAGTAAGTGCAAGAGAGTTTGTCTGTGACAAACTTCTATATGCCCGATCCTATATACCATGTTACACCAAATCTTAAAGTTTCTTGGTCCAAATTCATAAATTCTTTGTATAGGCCGCACGCACACAAAAGTAGGCATGGGCTTAAAATTAAAATCAAGTAATTGTAATTTCGTTAGAATCATGAGAAAATACGGGAAAAGCGAAAATTATTTCAGAAAAAAACAGTTTTTTCCTAAAAACGTATCTCGGAGCTCAAAACTTTGTGTGGAGCAAATTTTGCATGTAGTAATATCTTAAATATATATCATAACATTTTTTTCAATTTGGAGTAATTTTACCGATAAATCGAAATTTTAAAGATGTTAAAAATAAGGCATAGTCGATATTGTGGGCGGTCCAATTTTTGCTTTGTTAAAGGTCTTATGCCAATATTGCTCAATGCCAAAATTTAGGTTCCTGGTTGTCTAACTTGACAAAAAGGCATTTTGAAAAAAAATGTAAAATAGAGGTTGTTTAAATTAAACAACCTCTATTTGTTGCTCACATTGAAGCTAGTAGTGGGCGTGGCCGTTGATGGATTGAGTCAATTTTCACACTTTGTCTGTGCAACAAAAGAATCAAGCCGTATACCAAGCTCTCTTTCAGCTCTCTAGCTTGATTTTGAAGACCTAAAACCTTCACACATACGGACGGACGACCGGACAGACTGACATGGCTTATTCGATTCACCTGTCGGTCTCGACCATATTATCTCTAAAAGGTCTTAAAGAACTACGGTGATTATTTCACTGTGTTACAAACTATGCATTAAAATGAATTTACCCTCGGTCGGGTACAAAAATGTAATACCGGATATTTTGAAGGAGACCAAATGTGATATGAATTAATTAGTTGCAAAAACTGTTCATGTAAATTTTATTTACGGGCTAGTTATGAACTTACCGTTTTTCTCTTCGTTTTTCCGGCTTTGGTATCAGGTACGTCAAAAGCATTGTACTTGCTTTCTGATGTCTTGCAAGGGCAAGTTGAACGACCCAGTTATCTTTTCCAAGTTCCAAGAGCTTATCAACTTTGATTTCTACTTCCACCGAAGAGGACCTCAGGTGGCATATTCAAAGCCATCATCTAATTGATCTTCAAAGCCACTACTTAATTGATTTTAAGTCGGCGCTATTCTAGATTTTTACTAGTTTAATTAAAATTGTGGCTGCCGAGTAATCTGAGCCATACTTATACCATGCAAATGTTCGACTGTCATAAGTTTCCAAAGGATCCAAAGATTACGACAGCCAGGAGTGTATTTTACTAAGATAAGGATTTAGCTTTTTATATAATGACTTGCTTACTATAATTTCAAAAAACATAGTTACACTCTATTTCGAAGTAAGATTTCTACGAGGAGTACTTAATGCTGGGTCTAGTCAGTGCCTGCTCTGATCAAATTCTGATTCAAATACGACATTTAAATCTTAAAAGTGCAGGATCTATTCTATTGAAAAATGAGAGAAAATTAAAGCATCTTGCCAGGTTGAGAGCTATGCATTAATTATTTGATCAGATTTTCCAATTCTGAACAGTTTTTACCACTAAAATCATAAACACCCTCTTGTCATTTTGATATGTAAGTGAACATACTGTAAGAGAATAGAGAAACTAATTTTTTGCGTATTAAGCTTATCTGAGGCACTAGGCTTATCTGAGGCACTAGGCTTATCTGAAGCACGAGGCTTATCTGAGGCACTAGGCTTATCTGAGGCACTAGGCTTATCTGAGGCACTAGGATTCATTCGAATCCTTTTGGGGCAATGAAGTATAATGTTACCATCTGATCTCAGGATCTTTGTATTTGTGATAATTTGGGTGCCTTATTGAATACTCGCAAAATTCTTTGAACTAGAAGTTTCTGTAAACACTGCATAATGTGGTGTGGTGATATCGATTCTATCGTACCAAAGTTAAATTAAATAGTTGACAAAATTCACCATCACCAAAAGTCTAAAAAAAACCCTTACGGTTTCATCGTGAAGCCCTAACTCACATTTTTCAACCAATATCGAATGGCTATTTATTGAGCCCCAAGACATATTTTAAAAGAGGTTAATGGCATCAGGCACACAGATACCTCAAGCTTGTCTCATTTGTTTGATTCTTCGTTAATTTTACCCATTCAATTTTTTATTACTTTATTTTTATGTCCCATACCCGAAAGTAAATAAATGAAATGAAAATCCGAAAGAACTAAAAAAACACCCGGGAAAAACAAACTGAAAACCTTCTGCTATTGCTCTATTAGCAGCTTCTTGCAGCTGTTTTGTGACTTTGGGAGCCCAAACATTTATAACATTTCAGTAAGCTTAATGTGGACTTTTAATTTCAAATTCTTGTCCCGGAATCACGACCCAATAAATTCCCTATAATTAATCTGATCAAATTTCAATTAACTACGTGTGTCACTTTTGGAATAATCGTAAATTTGAGTTTTTTTTTTTTTTGTTGTTGTACCCTCTCCTCTATGGGTTCCTATTTTTTTTTTCTTATCACCTCTCGCGTTAGTTGGCCAAGAGTGGTTCCTCAGAAAACAGGGGTTCATTAATAAGAGGACAAAAAAAAAATCATCAGTTTATGACTTGTGTAGGTGTCCGTGGCGGTAAGGGATTTATAAAACTGATTGAGAAATTAAGAATTAAAATTCTAGAAGAGGAATTATAGAGGTGTGCGTTTTTGGATACTTTTCTCCCTCCCAAGAGATATGAGCTTGAGGATTTTGTGGATTTTTTTGTCGTTGCCTCGGGGAGTAGAAGATTTATTAAAATTCCTTGCGCTTATCGAAAGAAGATATCTGTGGGAATGGCCATAAAATTTGTTAATTTGGTATATTTTATTCAGGAGGAGGAAATCAAATTCATTAATATGCCTTTTGATTGATTGTGGATTATATAGTTTTCCTTTTATTTATGAGCGTTCTCTTTGGATTTTTCTATAGCCTGTGGACTGGTAGCACTTGGGCTTCTGGAGTGCGCTGATTGTAGCTTAGAGAATAATTCTGGAAAATTCGATTAATGTTGCTATGGGTTGCCGTGAACATCAATCAAACTGAAAGAACTTGATCTTAGGCTCAAGAAAATAAAATTGCATTTGTCAAACCCTGTCGATAATTTATTGTCTTTTTTGGTTTTAATTAAGCTGGCGATAAATAATGCCACCGTGATGCTCTCGAATCGAAAAATGGGGTTTTAAATTAACCACAAAGAGCCTAAAACACTCTTGTTGTATGCAAATGCATCACCAAAGTATATTTTTGGTCTTATATCCGTTTCTCATAACCCAATTTTTGAGGTTAAATCAGTTGAGCTTGGTTTCTCTTTTTTAATGAAGAAACGCCTTACATTAACTGCTGCTTATTTAGTTCTGCGATACTTTGAATGCAACAATGTTAAATTAAAAAAATCGATTTTCGTAATTAAGGTACTTTCAAATATTAACCTTTATCTTTGTTGGATTATGTGCATTATTTATGCAGAGAGAACGTCTAGGCTGTTTAAGCACCCTAAATAGATGTGAGGTTGTGTATGGTGCAGATGGTAGTACCTTTGATTGACAATCGGAAGGTCGCAGGTTAAATGCTGGATCGAACCAGCTTTTTTTATTTACATTTTGTTGTCAACATAAGACCTTTTAGAGACATGATCGAGACTGACAGGTGAATCGATTAAGCTATGTCCGTCCGTCCGGCCATTTTGTATAGGACTTGGTTGGCTTATGGGCCTGTGCTGACATGCTGGTAGCCATCCTCAGCTCATTGGAGGTTGTGGATTCTTGATCTTTGGTTGGTGTCACGATGGAATGAAACCGCGAAAAAATCTCCTCTACCCACCCTACCCTGGTTTCTGTCTCGCCGAGCAACCCCTTAAGTTGGCATCTTTCTTCCGTCCGTCTATCTGTCCGTCTGTCCGTATGTGTGAAGTTTTTAGGTCTTTAAAATTGAGCAAGTATGCTCAAACTTGGAGTGTATCTTGGTTCTTATTTTGTACAGACAAAGTGTCAAATTTGGTTATATCCGTCAACGGCCACACCCGCTTCAATGTTAGACAACCTTCATATTTTCTTTCAAAATGACTCTTGGTCAACTAAGACAAGGCGTGGGAAATCAAATTTTGGTGTAGAGCAATAATGGCTAAAAACCTCTAAGAAGGCGTAAATTGGACCGCCAACAATATGGACCATGCCCTTTTTTAACATGTAAGATCTTTTAAAAAACGATCTCGCGGAAAGTTGACTCCAAATCGAAAAAAAAATTTCTGACAAATATTTAAGATATTACTCTTTGCAAATTGTTGTTGATACAAAGTTTTGAGCTCCACCCACTTTTAGGGAAAGTTTTTTTTTGGAAAAAACTGTTTATTTTTCCGAAATAATTTTCGGTTTTAACACATTTTGCCATGAATCTAACGAAATAACAATTAATTGATTTTAATTTTTAGCCCAGACCCAGTTTTGGGGGCGTGGCCTATACAAATAATATATGAATTTGGGGCAAAATCTTTTTAGATTTGGTGTTACACGGTATATTTGGGCCGGGTACATAGAACTTTGTCACAGACGAACTCTTGCACTTACTCACTTCTTTTACTTTAATTTTGTTGCCAACATGTCTTGTTAGGGAAATTATTACAATAATGATGAGTATTAAGCCATTAAGGCCACCCCTATTTTGACGTTTAGTCGTAGAGTGGAGTTGAAATATTAGCAGACGAAATGTGGAAAGACAAAACCGTGTTGGATTCTCCGGCAGAGTATGATCAATGCAACCTTTACCTGTCGCGGGGTAATGCTTTACCAATTGACCTACGGTGACCGCTTGATTCTTTGGCCATATTAGACCACCTCACTTGCTTTTGTACAAGCCAATCTGACAATCCTAGAGCTTTGATGAAAGATTTTTGGTTCTTAAGGCACATTTTTTTTTTTTTTTTTATAATGCACTCGCGAATATAAGGGATTGAATACCCTTTTTAATGTTACACATCTCACGAGCGGAAAGGATTAGAAGAAGAGGAAAAGGAGGAGAGGTACCGATGCACTCTTGTTTTGAACAGTTGCAAGTTGTATTGCGCAGAAAAGATTGACCGTGGGAGAGCATTCCACATTTGCGTTGTACGGCTTATGAAAGAACCTCTAAACTTTACTGTGCGTCCGAAGGTGGGCTCGAGGGTAAACTGATGTGCATTCGATCTTTGGCGAGTATTACGGTGGAACGTCTTTAGGGGCGGAATGCAATTGGCTATTTCGATGGAACATTGTTTGTGAAAAAAGCGATAAAACAGTGAAAGACAAGATACATTACGTCGATGTTCTAATGAGTCAAAAGACTTCGCAATGTTTTTGTCTCCAACAAGTTTTAACGCGCGTTTTTGTATCCTATCTAGCAAGAGCAGTGCTGTTTTTGGAGCACCAGCCCAGACATGGGAATTATATTTTAACTTGGGGCGAATATATGCCTTATATAAAATAGCCAAATCAGAGGGGGTGAAATACTTCTTGCATCTTTTAAGGAAGCCTAGGCATTTCGCAGCGTTCTTGGCGACGTCGAATATGTAGCCATTCCAACTAAGGTTGTTATTGACACACATACCGAGAATGGAAAGCGTTTCGGCTTCGTCGATGCAAGTGCCATTCATGGATAATGGCTGGGTGATTCGGTTTTGCTTCAATGACAGAAGACAGCATTGAGTTTTAGAAGCATTAAACTCCACATGTTTGATTACTGAGCATCGGTATGGTTGTTGAGCCTGGGTGGTTGTATGTTTGGATAAATGTTTTCTTGTCTTACTTATTAAGGATAATAAAATAAGTTCAGTCATACTAGATTTTCTACTCTGATCTCAGCTAAACTAATAGAATAAGCCTAGACGAAATTTGCTTAGAAACGGTATTAATAAATAAGTATGAATCTGACAGTGTAGAGACATTAACAAGCAAGTAACTGCCCTTATATTGGTGAAGACGACTTTAAGTGTTAATTCTTTTTTTTTAAATGCTGCAAGATAAATATAATGTGACCTTCCTCTCACTTACAACCGAATCAAAATGCAAACAACTAAAAGGTCCAAAAACTGTACGCGCGGCCTCAAAATCTTGAAATACGATTCGCAACAAATGAACCTGCGCCATAAGTTTACTCCTTGCGTGCAATAATGACGCCCTCCTACATTAACCACGACATGAGGCATTCCTTTCGCATTGAGACGCGTTAAAACGTTGCATGCATGCAAAATTTTCTTCCCGTCCGTATACGACATAAATAAGGCCACAAAACAGCAGCACAAATAACATCCGTCGAGAAAAGAAACTAAATGGTGGACAGACTCGCGCAGAACTGCTCTCGATTTTACCATATTTTTCGGTCGCAGCATAAATAATTAATCTACTACCTAGGCCTCGGTCCCGATTCAAATTTATAATAAATGGCCCTTACACGGGACAAAAACAGGATACGAATAAAAATGCCAAGCCAAGCCACTGGCTGAATGAAAAAAATACCTTAAGCTTCTTTTTAGATTTTTACCACGAGCTAGTTTTTGGTTTGGAAGAGCTGCCGAGCTCTTGTAGTGGTACTACAAAAACACTCCTTTGTATGAGCAGTTTTATCGCACGAACGCACTTTGGGTGAATTTTCCAACTATAACATATACTCATCCGCAGCCTACCTATGTGCCTGTACCTATAGCTTCAAAAGGAATCCGCAATCAACTTTGTTTATTTATGAATTTAAAAAAGAAAATTTATGTCATGCATATAGGCTGGACGGAATTAATTTCTTAATTTATACTAAGAGGTCACGATCTGCCAGCAGGACATTCTTACAAGCAATGAAATCATGTAAGTTATCAAACTTTAATTGACAAAACTTTTATCTGGGTGACACTCTGTTGCTCAGTATTGATGAAATTCATTCATAGAACCAGTTGCAGCCAACTATACATAGTTGCAAATAAGCTTCTCCCTTTTGCAATACGAGGATGAAATATGAGGACCCATGTGGTGTAAGTCGTATAGACATGCTTAAGCACCTATCGTTTCAAATATCAGGTTTTATCGTTTCGTGTTTGTAAGCCAAGACAATTCGTCAACCAACTTAGAGATACCCACCGCGCGATAAGGTTCGAAATGCATTTCTTCTTGATTTCTGGTTTATGTTGATTGATCGTTACTGGGCAAAGGTGTTAACTGGGTAAATTTTTGGTTTCTTTCAAGGTGTGAGAGCTTCGGAGAGTTATAAAAGCCACAAAGGGTACATACAATGTGAAAAAAATGTATAAAACCGGCTCTTGGTTACATTCAATTTGTGCGGCAAAGGTGTGATTATGCTATTGAATGTCGATCAGTTCAATTAGCATCTCTCGGGGGGAATAGTTTTAAACATTTTTTGATAAAATTAGTTACACGGGGTCCTACGCTGAGAATTTTTTTTTTCGTAACCGACAAAGATAACTATATGTAGAAGCGAGCTCTGTTTGTACAACTTGAGTGCGTATCGTACATACAATATAAGATATGCTTTTAGACTAGATACACACAAACAATATGATGATTTTTTATTCGGTTGAAGGAGTTTTTCAATGCTTACAAATACTTTGTTTGACCAAGAGAATAAAAATTATATTTTGTTTTCGAAATTGTTTTTCGAAAAGCAGTCTGTTACATTCGTTTCATATTGGAAAGCAGGCTAAGAAGCAAGGTTACTGGTGACAAGTTTTCCCGTCGGAGTTTGTTCATTTATCTACCTATACTCCCACCTGTCGTGCCGTCACCCTGTGAGTTGCCAATCTAAGCCCTTTTACTCTCTTTTTGCCGCCAAGGACTATTCCATTGACGTGGCCAAAAGCCTATATAGGTCATATCGGGCCAGCAGCGAGCCGAAGTTTTTCTAACAAGTGTGTTACTTGTCCGCCTTCTCCTCTCTTAATAAATGTTAGGGTCCCGGTCTTGTCACTCTTGAAGGGATGCAATTTTTTTTTTCTTGGGTACCTCTACCTATGCTATGTTAGGTTACCCAACCCAACCGGTGGCTGTCCCCGCTGGGCAGGGACACACCCAACCTAACCTAACATAGCAGACTACCTCTGCTCTGCAATAATGAAATATAATTTTACAAGGGTGATGCCACGAGTAAGGTAAATTTAAAATTGTTGACAGTTCTGCAGGGCCTGCTCGAAAATCTTTTTCCAGTGCCTGAGAACCTATGCTCGATCCTTGAAAGAGTTCTTGGCATAAAATTATCCTAGCAAATCCAATTGGCATGCTCAAAAAAACATGTTCAACCATCGATACAACATTGATGGTCTAAGCAAGGTAAGGCGTTTTATTATTGATCGAGCAAACGCTTTTGAGACTTCTAGGGTGTAGCCTTAAAAGACTGAACACTGAACCCAGGCTCAAACGACTAAATTATCAACTATCTCTACCTTGAGCTGTTGTCCTTGATATCGTGATCGCCGATGACGAGACTTGTGTTCCCAAGAAATCATTTACATGACTTCAAATGCAGGCAGGCCCTACGTAGGGCTAAGCATGTTTATAGGAGGATGCCGGTGAACCTAGGAATCAAACGAGTTTTGCTGCTTTATTAGTCATGCGACGAAGTTCAGCAAGAGCTTAAGTACGAGTAGAGCAGCTATTTTAGTTCGGTATCACTGCAAACAACACAGGTTCTTTTTAAGTACACTTAAAGCATACATCCGTGGGGTGCCGTGGCGTAGTGGTTAGTGTGTGTGCTTACTACGCCGGAGGTCTGGGATCGAATCCTGCCATCGTCACCTGAAAAAAAAAGACTTGTTCTTTTTCACGGTCCCCACCTCCGCGAGGATTTGACAAGCCCTCCGAGAGTATTAATTGTCTTGAAAAACTTCTCAAAGTGCCGTTCGGATTCGGCAAAAAATTGTAGGTCCCCTTGTATGTAAAGAAATTAACACACCAGCATACATTGTTGAGAAGTTGGCCCTGGTTCACCTCGAGCTGTTGCGCCACTCTATTTATTTATTTTTATTTAAAGCGTACATCCAATAGCATAGCGAATATCTCCCTTGGAAGACTGGCGAATTTTACCTGAGGGGTACCTGGGGGGAAATCTTACTCCCGAACTTTTACAGCCAACCTTAATTAATAACAGCTGATAAAGTAGTAAGATTAACCTGTTATGTATTGTTTGGTGTATAAGCGGGGTCGGGGCCTATTGATTTGTCGAGCCTCTTAACTGAGAGTTATGAGAGTTAAAAAAGTTATTTTATGGTTCTTAGACCGTGTGCCGTTTTTACTTTAGTTAGAGTATGAATACAAATAAAGGAAAAAACAGAAGGTAGAGGAATGAACCAAGTAGCACGGTCTTAACAGCCTAATTTAGCTGATGAAGCATTGCATCTCTCAGTGGAAGTCCGTATTCAGTACAAGTTGCAGGGTGGTATGGAGTTTCCAATATCTGCACAAAGTGGGAGTCTGCCATTTCCTCGAATCTTGTGGAATTCTTTAATCATGGCTTGGTCAGAAAGAGAAGGCTTAGCGTAGGAATTAGCGTAGGAATTCGTAGGAAGTCGTTCAGCTGGTGTGTGTTGGTCTTGGGGTATAAGATTTTAGAATCCCATGGTGTTATTCAGTTGGGGATCAGTTTTGTTTTTGTGGCAACCAAACGGGGGCGCCATATTTTGCATTCAAGTAGGCAGTTAGCAGTTCCAGTTTTTGAATAACATAATTCCTTGTCTTTATTTTTTGAAAAGCCTGGGTTTTGAAGTGTCTTAATTTGAGTATTCAGTCCAACTTGATACCTAGATATTTTGGGGTGGAGTTGTGTCGTTAGTATGTACATGAACACCATCAGAAATAAATGAAAACGCTTATCGTGAGCACCTACCACCTGGCTTAGTCTCACGTTGGGCAATTCCACGATGTGATGGTAAAGAAAAACTTTTAGCCGCCCCAGGATCTTCCTTGTACCAATCCAGCCCAAGAGATCACCCATTGCAATTGGAAGTCACGTTTAACGAAGGCTGGACTTCTTGATCAGCAAACGTTCCCGCGATTTTGGGCAATCACGGCCACCATGATGCTCCCACTAGGGGCCTACCTCTTTTAGACAGAAATGATCTAGGCCGACTGGAGACGGAGCACCAGGAGGTTCATCATCAACTGTACACCAAGAAGGGTCTCTTGCAGTGCACTTCGTGCCTCTCTGTGATTAAGGTGTAAACAAAAGTTTTCGGTTTTTGCTGCGTTGGATTGAAGGCGCCAGTTCTTGTAATATGCAGACAGATCGTTCTAATATCGTTCCTGTTCCAGCAATCCAAAGGACTTGTGTTGAAATGTAAGCGCTATCTCATCAGCTTAAAAAAAATGTTTGAGACAAGGTCGGCGGCCGTGCACACGTTTAAAAGTGAAGGGGTGAGCACTGACCCTTGGGGATGTTGAGTTTTCTTGTTCTGCTGCGGTTTTCGTTAAGGAAAACATCAAATATCATATTATACATTTCAGTTTTTTGTGTACGGGATGATCTTTAGAAGCTTCTTCAACACAGTGTCGCAGGCTGCTGTAAGGTCCACGAAACTTGAATAAGTTTTTTTTTTCCATTGAAAGCCATTTTCTATGGGCCGCCGTTTTCTTAGGGCGAGCTAAGATTGGTGGTGGCAATCTTTGGACTTTTCTAAATCTGCTTGTTCGTCTAGAATAGCTTTTTAGTCACTAGGCCTAATCAGTCAAGGATCATTGTGCTCAAAATGTTTAAGGCCAAGTGGCGGGGGGATATAGGACGATAGGTTTGTGGAGCTTCTACAGAGCTGCTTATCTTGAGGAGCGAAATAATTTTTTATTTTTTGAAGGTATTAATTAGGTAACTCGGCGAATAACGGCATGTGGGAAAAAGGTCGGGCAAGGCGACTAGCCTAGTTTCTGAAGTATAGACTGCATATTTCTTGGACTGAGTTTTTGTAATTGAGGCTATCGACCGCGTTCGTCCACTTCTATATTCCATTTTCTGAAGGCTTTTTTAAGCTCATTTGCTATGCATGGTTTTTCATTCAAACGGAATTCTTCGTACAGAATTTTCGTTGAAACTCACAAATGGGCCAGTGCTTCAATTGCGTGCAAAAACATTGCAGCTAAACCGTATATATCAGGAATTAGTTTCAGTTTAACCCATTGTATTAAATGAGTTAGCCTAGTATGACTTTAGGAAGACAATTCGACTTTCTTTTTATATGGGTTGTATTATGACAGTAACTTTTTGACTTTTGCAAAAGTCGATTACCTTACCTAACCATCTTCCCTGCGTTTAATTTAAAAAATAATAATTGACCAGAGTCTGGAGAACAATAATTCAATCTTTTTCCTTTTTCTGTAATTTTCTTTTACTGACAGCAGATTTGGTAGCGACAATTCGACTAAGGTATACTTAAACCTGTACTAAAACACTGCTTCCAGGGTCAGCCTCAAATTCTTTTCACCCGGAAGTAATTAGGCTTAACCCAGGGTAAAATCTGAATAAGTAATTCATATTGCTCGGGCCAAGAAATACGCTTTATGTAGTTGAAGGCGGCCTGTAAAAGACCAATCTAACCAGAGGCAAAACCTCTCAAAACCATGCATGCTGGGTGCGCTTCACGCTTGTTTGCTTACAAACATGGTGAGGACCCTCGTTTGTTACCGATTCCAAAAGGCAAACAGAGAAGTCTTTTATGGCCAATCCCGGACTGGATAAGAACTCAGCTCTATAAATTTTATTTTGCCAATTACCGAGTCGTTACAGTAAGCCCTTATGTGTAACGCCAGACGTGTGGACTATATTTTCGCCTTTGGTAAAAACACTTGTTATATTGAACGGCTCTACCTCACAGGTAAGAGCTTTGAGACCCTTATTTGTCACGTAAGTTTTATGCATCTTTGAAATTCGCTAAACATAAACAATTTAAGCCCTAATTTCGAGTTTGTCAAGAGTTCTGAAACGTGCTGTTAGGATTTCACATTGAGCAGTTGCTGACCATGGTGGCAATGGAGGTTTCATGTTATTGTTTGATGTTTTGACATTGGCTGGGGCCTAGCGGAGATAAAACTAAATTTTACGAGCCTGCTTTTCTATTGCTTATTTCATTTTACAGAAGCAATCCATCTCACCGCAGAAGTTTGTTTCGCGATTATGCCAAATACACATTTTTCAGACTTATACGCAAAAAGCGTATACGAAACCATTTTAATTCATAATATTCTCCTGTACAGTTGCCATAGAACAGACACATTCGTGAACTTCAACCATTCATTAGCATCACCTGCAGCCATGTATCTCCTCTCTAATCGGACCAATAGAACTGTAGCGAATTTCCTTAGCTTAGTTAAGATTTTGCGGCTGTCTGTTATAATGGTTTCTTCAGTTAGAATCGTCCTCTTGCTTATGTTGGTTTGTCCGTTTCAGCCACTGTTCAATGGCCTCCACATCAACGCCGCATATCGTACCATCCAGGAATTTATTTTAATTTTATTTCGCCCGACATACGGTACCCACTAGTCGAAGGAAGGCGAAAAGCCTAAGAATTCTAAGTAATTATAGCATCGCGCATTAGAAAATGCTTATCGCTTTACATATCGTATTCTGATATGAAGCCTTTGGGGCTATTTCTTGCCCGTTCCTTGCAACCGAGCCGAGGAATGTGGACGTGGTAGTTATGGTGGTAGAGGTAACTATCTGCAATCCACAACATGAGAACAATGCCGTCGGCTAAAATTTATAATTTTCTAGTTTCTTCCGTGGTGATGCGGCTGTTGGCTTGTCTCTTTATTTTGAGTTGAATGCGAGTTGGTGGCGCAAGTGCACGTAAGTCGTAGAAATCATGGAAGCGCTAGGCATGCATTCGTCGAAGATCACGGAGTTCGTAGAGAATTATTAATTTTCGTTTAGTTTGGCCTCTGGTGTTGTGAGTGATGGTGCAGTATACTTGTGACTTCCAAAAGCAACTCCCACTTTTATGGGGGGTTAAGGTTGCTGATGTAGGGGAATGTGTATTGAATAAGAGAAAATCCTTCTTAATGAGACATCGACATTTTTAGACCAAAGAACGTTTGTCGGTGATTGTAAGAGTTGACGAAACGGTTAAAATATTTAGAGTCTTTAATTTTCCCCACTTGAACTCCAAGAGAAATACCATTTTATAGTTCAAAGTCAAACAAAATCATCATTGCAACGTCCCATTCTCTATTTTGTCTTCTCTCACCTGGAGTAGATTATGCGCAGGCATGAAGCTTAGGCTATTCTCCCCACCAAGCCCACAAACCAAGAACCACCAGAGCCAAACCAAAGGCAAATATCATGTCAATATGTCATGATATTATCCCATCATAGGCAATAATAATATTTACCGCGTTGGACCCTGGTGACACCGCATTCCCTCTTTTCTGTTTTGGAAATGGTAAGCAGACTTCACTGAATGATGGTGTACTCTAACACCGAATGCAGAACGGCACAGAAACAGAACAAATCCAAACGCTGGCTGTGCTGATGCAGCCCGAGCGGTATTGGAAAATAATATGTTCACCCGATGGCAAAACGAAACGACCGACATCTAGACGACCGAGACATTAACGACAACGACGACAATGTGGCTGCAAGTTGTTAGCATAGAAATACCATTATTATGCCCTCCTCTTGACTCTATCCACCCATGATAAATATAGCAACGGGAATAGAAACCACTGTGGAGAAAGCAGGATACGGCCAGCATCCGAAGAAATATAGGGATGGGCACTCAAGAGACCGTCATAAAACTAACAACAACAGAGCGGAAAAGTAATAATAACAATAACAGCACGCCAGCCCAGGAGGGAAATTCGGAAAAAGTTCAACTGCATAGACTGGAGCTCCTAACGGAACCAGAAATGATTTGATGTTTGAGAACGATTAGAGAAAATCCATAATGACAATCGGTGGAGAGGTCTTCTTTGGGTATATGCACCAGCCAGCAAACCACTAGACATGTTCATGAGGACGTCGACTATGGTGAAGACTATACGATGACTATACGACGTCGACGATGATGATGATGCCCAAAAGGGGGCATTACTGTTGTAGTCATGCACACCTCTTGACTGGCGCGCGGCAAACAGTGTATCTAGAACCAGGAGAGATCTCCAGAAAAAGAACCACAAAATCTTGAGGGTAATTGAAGTTGATGATACCACCATCTCTACTGGGTTGGATGGTGGTTCCTTTACAACAGTGAGTATGCAGTCAATGGGAATCCCGAAAAATCAACAGACGGACGTGCCAGCGCCGGTGTTTGCACAAGGAAATGAGCATGTTCACATAGGTGTTGAGGGAAATAATTCCTTTTGGTTTTTCTTTTTGTTGATTTACGGTAATTTCAAACACCTTTCAATTTGCTGAGAAATGAGCAGCGGTAAGGTACCGATCGAGGGTAGGTAAAGGCTGTTTTTTTTGTGGGAAAATGTGAAATTCTTTACTTTAATGGGCGCCATTAACTGTGGTGAGTTTTGTTTATGAATATAGCACGATCGCGTTTGCACGAGTTTTTCCACTTCAGTCAAAGATGAACAATGCAGTTGAAGCTTAAGAAAAGAACTGGGGTACTAAACTAAGAGCAGACTCGGCTCTAATTATAAAAGTTTTTGTTAGTTCATCAGAAAACTTAAGTGCAGTAGTATTAAAACCGCGACCACGTAGCAATTAAACCTTTTTACAGGATTGTTCGAACAAGCTTGCTGGTCAGTTTGTTCATTGGATGTAAAAGAATTGATACAGGCGAAAAAGTATCAGAGAAAATATAACTATAGGCCCACAATAGACCTTAAGAGCATGTGATCGAGTGCCCTTAAGGTCTTGTCGGACATGGCTCATTAAAGAAAAAAAAAAAAACGAAAACTGTTTTTTCGGTTGGCCAGCTTTCGTTTCCATCTCCACAGTCCACATGTGGACAAACAAACATGAAACCCAAATCAGATCAAGAGCAACCTTGAATTCAGTTCTAAAGTTAAGCTTTTTTTACCTTTGGTGTGTCTTGTTTCAGTGGATGTGAAAAGTTATGATAGAATCGTTGAGGGTAAAATGGTTTTCTAGCTGTACCGGCACAGATATGCACCACATTTCCCAATTTTTGTGCAAATTATATCAAAAACTTGACATATCCACACTTAAAAATTTTTCTGGAGACGAGAAAAAGCTTGTAAGTTTTTTGCTGTTTTTGCGGAGTGGAAACGGTTATTTCGCGATAGTTGGAGTCCAACTACAATACATACTTTTTAATAGTACCCCAGGGATCTGCCCCTTAATATATAACAATCTCATACCGGTTTTTTGTAATATTTATTTTTTACGGTGAATTGGATTTTACACAGAGGTTAAACATTGATTTTACTAAATTTGAGAGCATTTTTTTCCTCAAAAAAACCTTAAAATTGTTTTTTATTTTAATTTTAAATAAGTATTTCTATTTCTTCAGTTTTAATTTATTTAATTTTTTAAATGAAAGATTAAATACGAAAAAGCGTGATTTTGTGCTGCCAAAAATCTGTACTGTACACTGCCCCAAAAATGTTTACCGTTGTTCAAAGTATTTACGAAAGTAACCAAGTGTACGTGTAATTATTTGGCCTTAATTTTACGATGTCAGCATAAACAAGTGAGTAAGTCTGTGACAAACTTCTTTATAACCGACCCTATATACCATATAACACCGCAGCCTTAAGTATCTTTGCCCGACTTGATATATAAATTGTAAAGGCCACGCCCCCAAAAGTGGGCATGGGCCTAAAATAAAAATCAATTAATTGTAATTACGTTACAATCATTAGAAAATACGGTAAAATCGAAAATTGTTTCAGAAAAAAACAGTTTTTTCATAAAAACGCCCCTTAAAAGTGGGCGGAGCTCAAAACTTTTTATGAGGCAAACTTATCAAATAGTAATATCTTTAATATTTGTCATGAATTTTTTTCGATTTGGAGTTAACTTTCCAAAAAATCGGGTTTTTGAAGATGTAACATGTTAAAAGTGGGCATGGTTGATATTGTGGGTGGTTCAATTTTTGCCTTGTTATAGGTCTTAGGCCAATATTGCTCAGTACCAAAATTTAAGTTCCTGGTGCCTTTCTAACTTGACCAAAAGGCATTTTAAAAGAAAATGTAAAATAGAGGTTGTCTCACATTGAAGCCAGTAGTGGGCGTAGCCGTTGATGGATTAAGCTTATTTTCACACTTTGTCTGTGCAACAGAAGAACCAAGCCGTGTACCGCGTTTAAGCTCTCTAGCTTGATTTTGAAGACCTTAAACCTTCACACATACATACTGCGCCATATTACCCGATTTTACAATGTGGGATAGGATGGGGTATTCAACGGTCCCTTTTAAGGACTGTAACTTCTGCGTACACACTGTAGCACTTACTCGCTGGTTGTATTTTATGAACTCGTTGCTCCTGTTCTTTGCCCCAATTGATCAGGCTCGCATTGATTTTTTTTTCTAAATAGAAGTTCGGAATATTTAACTTTTTTATCTGGTGTCCGTACTGTACTTTCCCGACGTACACTTCGAAATGAGAACCTCTTTTATCTATTTACTTACACAACTTATTATACAACGTTCATGCACGTTTCTTTATCCCCAGAAATCTTTATAACTGCAGATGCAATAGAACCTGATTAAATACTAATCACTTAAGTGGGTTGTTATCGTAAAATATATGAATCCGCATTGAAGGAAGAAAAAGGTTTGCCTGTGAAAACTATTTGCCCTCAAAGCATCCGCAGATTATTCAATATACAGAATTGCCCACTGCATTGTACCTGCTCCGTTAGCAGTAAAGCATAAAGCAACATTTATGCGCTTGAACCCTTAACCATAAGTTCCCAGGTATGCCACAAAACATGTGCGTGCAGGCCCAACAGAAGTGGGCTTCATCTACATAGCCGCAAATCGCCTGCAGCATGTGTGTACATCTATCATCGACTCTTTGAAAACTGCTAAAAGGAATTTCTATTCTAACCAAATCGAGGTCAAAACAAATCCTCACCTCTTGAGCCATACTTTTGGGTAGACCTGTGCCATAGACTTGACTCCCAATGGAATTTCCTTGAATGGAGCAGGCACTCTTCCAAGACATAACCTAGCTGCACAATGGACCAGTCCGGCTGTATGGATAATAAAATCACCACCACTTGCCACAGAAGTGTATTCTCGATTGAGCGCACATATGTGGTACATAACCACGGCCGGGCCATAAACGGGCTGACAGCTCACATTACCTACTGTGCTTAGATTTATCCAATTTGCGAAGCAATAAATTATCCGTACTGTTACAACAACTGCTGTGCAGGGTAAAATGCCGCCTCTAAAGGGGGTTATATGGGATGGATCTCGGTTTATTTTCGTACGTCCAACAGGTTGCTTCGCGGGTTCCAAAGGCGGAATATTTTTCCCGAAATAAAGTAGACTAAAACCGAAAACACGCAGATTTGGTGTTGCTTGTAGGTGAACCTTTTTGAATTCGTCATTTCGTAAGCTTCATAGGTTCACTTTCAAATCTGCGATCATTTGATGAGAAAATTTCCACCAAGAAAAATGAAAGGTTATATCCAGACAGCAGCATCTTAATGAGTCTTTGGGATGGATTTTTCATTCATATGGCGCGCCGGCGCGCGGGCCAAAGTGTCAAAACTACGAAAATCTCCACGCGAAGTGTAATTACACTGCAGCGTGCTTTTATCTGTGCAAATACTTTCGCTAAAATCGAGATTTGAATCCACGCCACATTAAATGCGTGATGTATGGCCTCAGGCTATGGTTCGGCTACTTTTTTTTTATCTAGATGATTTGAACTTGTTTGGTGTGCCTGCCGAATGCGATCACCGATTGGCTTACACCATAGACTTTTCAGTTTTCACCATGATTAGAGGTTGGATTGAGATCATCTTTTAGGGTCAGGCAAATAATTTACCCATAAACTGTTTGGTATCTTGGTGGATCTAATTTTTGCCTCACTACTGAGGGAAGCTGTACAAAAGGTTACATTTTGATGGTGGACTGGCGAAAGTGTCTGTATAATGGAATTGATTTTATGAAAAAATCTGTGATTATTTGTATTTACGTGGGTTGAAAGCAAAGGTAATTGCATGCGGTTTGGTTGCGTCAATGACTTTTTCCTTACTTCATATTTGCGGCTTTTGTGGATGGATAGGAAATGTTTATTATCCAAGTTGCTGATTTTAAATTTTTTTTTTGAGGTAATGAAATATAATCAAATATCTTTCTTTTCTTTTCAGGTATGTGATGGTTTTTTACGATTTTTAAATGATGATAGCTTAGGGTAAGTTAAATATTTTCATTTCAATCTGACGTTTTTGTTGAAAAGGCTGTTTGATGATATTGACTACGCATTAAATTTAAATTCCATAGGAGACGTCTGTGGCGAAATAGCACTACTGTCTTATAAGAATTTAACTGTTAACTTATACAAAACCATGTTTAATTGATTCATTGAAACAGCATTTCACGCCTCGTATAATTTATTATTCTAAATGATTTTTTGTTCATTCTGGCAAATTCTGCAAAAACTCTAAATCAGGTGCATTTTGATGTTCAAAGTATGCCACCTTGACACAAAGAAGTTTCTTGTCCCGCATTCGTCACAATAACTTAGGTTAAGACGTTCCGTAAGAACTTGAATTTCTGATATTTGATACTCAGTTTATTTCTGAAGAATATATTTCATATAAAACAATAAAGGTAGATCCAGAAATTCACCCAAAATAACCTCAGCAGTATCATCTTTTTTGAGACAAAGTAAGCATTCTGTAGAATGGACTTTGTGTTTTTTTAAGAGTTGATGCGAGGTATTATACAAAGTTAATGATGGGTGTTATGACTGACAGATTAGAAATTATTTGCGCTTCATTGTTCCAGGCTTGCAAGTTGAGTTTCTGCATTGATTCAATGCAATATAGGCCCTCTTCTCTTCTCTGATGGCTTCGTAAAGGTATTTTAAGGCACGCAGTTCTTTTCTGCCACTGCACAAAGCCGCTACAGTCCACAAACAAAATAGGGGCTTAGAAAGCTGATAAAAACAGCTGCCCGTCTTCTTCTACATATAAAAGGTCAGTTCGATTTATTTCAAACCCCTCAGAAATGTGCCTTGCAAATCGTTCTCTGTAATCAGAGTCAGCACCCTGTATTTTTTCCCTTCTTATGCGAGCCACCAGTCTAGAAACATTGTATCCATATAAATTAACTTGTTTTCTGACACCTTTTAATTAATTTAAACCTTTTGTTTTTAACTCACGAGCCATTTACCTCTTGTCATCTGACTTCTTACTTCTTCTTACTTCTTAGAAATAGCCATTTACCTCTTGTCATCAGCTATTTCTTGGTTCTCTGATGGACTTTTATAATTTTTTTTTTCTTAAAGAATTTCATATAGCTTAAATTTTAAGTCCAAAGATTTCTTTGAAATAACTGACACTGAAAACTGGGTTTTGTCATGGGTGGCATGGGAATACTGTCGCTGAAATAGAACATCCGCAGCACGAGGTGGTGATCAGTTGACAGCTCAGCTTTTCTCAAAAGACTAAATTTACAAATAATTTTTTTTTGATCACATGATGGTACCACAAATACATTAATAATAATCTCTGATTTGCCGGTACCAAGTATATTTGTTAATGTCTTTGTGTGCAAAAGGGGTGTTTATGATGGACAAGCTTTATTCACAGCAAAAGTCCAAGAAATTTCCTCCGTGCTTGTTCTGATCCGAGCAACGCTCCGTGCCACCCAATCATACTCCTCCAAGCACTGTTGTCCGTACAACCATGACCACTAAAGACACCCTTTAAGCCTGGGGTTGATAAAATCCGGTCAGATTTGCTCAAGGTACTGGGTGAACATGGTGTTAAATAGTGCTAACACATGTCATTAAGGCGGCCTTTGGATTGCGCCTAGGAAGTACATAGAGAGTGGAATTATAGTGCCTATTGTCAAAAAAGGGGAGAAGAGAGATTGCTCTAACTATAGGGGGGTAAAGTTTTCGTTATTCTTTCGATTGCGAACGTGCTAGAAGCGCATTCCATAGTTGGAATCGAGCCTTTATTACAGGAAGACCAGTGCGTTTTTCAGACTGGTAGAGGAACAACCTACCACCATTTTACTCTTAAGGTAATCCTCGAGAAGGCCTTGGAATATGCTAAACAGGTTTATGAGTATTTTGCAGACTAGAAAAAGGTTAATGACCAGGTTCCTCGAGATTAACTATGGAGAGTATTGCAGGGCTACTTGCTGAGTAGGTCTCTTCTTAGACCCGTTCTGTTTTTGTCCTTGCATTGTCTGAGGAGGAACTTCAGCATGCACTCGATAGGTTTGCGGCCATCTGTGATGATGCTATGGGATTAATAGAGGTTAGCGTGAGCAAATCGGATGTTATGGTTGTTTCCCCAGCTTCTTTACAGTAATAGAAAATTTCTCCCAACTCCTGAGAAAATTAAATGTCTTGCGGTTTTTTGTTTTTTGGTTTGAGTAATACCTACTGAGTTATCCTGTAGGATTGTCCCAGTTGGAGCAATAGTAAAGGAACTGCGCCGACCAGTCAACAAGAACTCTGAGTTGGACTGAAAGCAGGGATATCAGTTTTGAATTCAGTGTTTCTGTCAATATTTATTTATTTTCATTAAAATTGGCGTAATGACCGATAGAATAAGATCCCGGGTACAAGCTGCCAAAATAAGATTTCTGAGATGCGTTGTTGGTGTTACTCTTTTGGGTAGAGTAGTAGAGTGAGGAACGTCTGATGAGCAGCTTTTTCTTCGAGTATAACGATCAATTCTTCGATGGTTTGGACACGTTGTTCCTATGCTCCGGACGAACTTCCTTGACAGGTCATGCTTACTGAAATGCGGGGGCGTCGCCGGCATGGTAAGCAGGTGGTGGGATCAGGTAAAGAACACCTCTGAAACCCGCCTGGGGATCACGCCTGTGTTACCTTCGTAAGTGGCGGCGGATCGGGAACGATAGAAGGACCATTTAACCATCGTCGTTTCGTGACCGTATTAAGGGATAAGCTTCCGAAGAACGTAATGATGATAAGCCATGATGATGTTGGGGTGATCGTACATTGTTTTGTATAATTTCAAGCATTTTATGTTTTTTTTTTGCGAAAATTAAATTAAATTATAATTAAAACGTTTTAGAATATCATTCCAATTCGCCAGGCGCCTTACAGTTTATTAATATGATTTAAAGACTGCGGGAGTAGTTGTAGCATGAAATTTACGATGCGATATCAAAATGTTATTATTTTGAAGAACTGGAAGTTTTGGAATTTTAAGGCTGTGAAATGATGCAGGTAAATTTAAGACGAGATATTACTTAGCAATGTTATAACTCTGTGTTGGGTATCAGGTCACACGAATATCCCAGGAAGTGTAAAGCGGCAAGCTTGAGAGATCTGGGTGAGAGATGAATGCATTTCTTGCCCTGAAATCCAAAAGATTGCAGCTGAGTTCGATATAACAATGAAAATTAATATGATAAAAATTGAGTACTGACCTTAACTAATCTCCGTTGGACAAAAGTCCTCGGTTCTACACATCGGCAGTCCTCGGGTCTTACTGACTATTCATCTACTGTCCGTTTACTGAAGAAGCGGTCGGAACCTTAAATAAACTAGATCTGGTGATCACTGCGATGCGAATGCCCAGCTCTTAATAGTATAAGGTGAAGTTCACTCGCCTTTTGTGCCAGCAATATGTGGATCTAAAAGACCTTTAAGGATTTATATGAAGATCCGGCTCCAAAAGATCCAAAAAAAGGGATCTTCAAACTTCTTACAGGTTTTTTTTTTTGGTTGAATGTGTTAGGAAGGTTCCGAGATATTTTAATGAATGCAATGGACCCAAATGCTGTTTCAAGTGAGCCGTGACTCAAAGGGGCATCCATCAGCATAACACAACCTTACTTTTGCATTTATTGTGTATTGTATATGCTTGATGATGAACTTCATAACTCCCCAAAAGGTTGCTGATATAAAGGCATCCCTTATAAATGAGCTGAAATGCACTTCAGGTCACACTTGGAATATTGGAAGGTCTGCTCATTTTTATACCCGACCGAGGGTATATTAATTTTAATGCATAGCTTGTAACACAGTGACATAATCACCGTAGTCCCCTAAGATCTTTTAGAGATATAATCGAGACCAACAGGCGATTCGATCAAGTATGTGTGAAGCTTTTAGGTCTTTGGAATTGAGCTGGGACGCTCAAACTTGAGTGTATCTTGGCTTTTATTTTGTTCAGACAAAGTGTGAAAATTGGTTAAATCCGTCAGCGGCTACGCCCACTACTGGCTTTAATGTAACATCACCCTTTATTTCACATTTTCTTTCAAAATGCCTTTTGGTCAAGTTAGACAAGGCGTAGGAGCGCAAATTTTGGTACAGCGCAATACTGGCCCAAAACCAAAAGCGGCCGAAAATTGGACCGCCCACAATATCGAGATCGACCATGCCCACTTTTAACATGTTAGACTTTTGAAAACCCGATTTCTCACTCCAATTCAAAATAAAATCATATGATAAGTATTAAAAATATTACTGTTTGCCAAGTTTGCTCAATGAAAAATTTTGAGCAAACTTAGCACACACTTTCTCCGCCTACTTTCAAGGGGGGCTTTTAGGAAAATACTTTTTTTTTCGAAATAATTTTCGCTTTTAACTCATTTTTTCCTGGTTATAACGAAATTACAATTAATTGATTTTAATGTTTAGCCCAGGCCTACTTTTTGTGGCGTGGCCTATATATTAATTCGGGAAAAAACGTTATATAGGGTCGGGGACATAGAAATTTGTCACAGACGAACTCTGTCACTTGTTTTTACTGTAAAATATAAGAATTTTTTTTTTCTTCGTTATGAAAAGCCATAAAGTAAAATAAGAATGTGACAGAGGAAATTAGTAGGCAGAAAATTATAGGGAGTCATTTTTAGCGTTTTGATGCTTGTCCTGCAGGTTAACACCTTCAGCAAATATAGGAGCGTCCAGTAAGTGTGTTGTTTCAATTTCTCTCTTCCTGGAATTTTTTGATAACAGGTTTTAAGTTCGATAGCGCTCTGTAACTTATTAACACACTTAAAAATACTTGATGCTAGATTATGGAAAATGGCGCTTTTACCCAACATCAAAAATATTCGTTTATTTCACGTTCTCAGAAAAATCTTTTGACCGACAAATATTCTTTAAAAATGTTATTGAGAAAAGCTGTTACAAGAACTAGACTAATTGCAATCATATTTTTAAATAATTTTTCCCGCTAACCTTTATAAAAACATCCTTTGTATCCTTATGCATATATGTTTCCCTTTCTCAAAAAATAAACTTAAGGAGAAGTGTAATCACTCTGTCTTTATTTCAAGCAAAATAATTTATTTAAATAAAAGCATCCCAACTAACTAAGCCGCCCATAGTACCAAATCAACAACACCCACCTACACAAACAATGAAGCACTAATTTACATTTCACCATTCAACCCTGTCAATGTGACGTGCGCGTCGCTTGCACTGCACGCTCATCTTCGATGTATCTCTGAAGTAATGAAGATATCAAATTCGAGCCAAGTGGAAGTAATAACCAATATTACTGCACCTATAAAAGGTTATTCAATCAAACAACAACATATAACACTTCATTTTCAAACCTCTCTCTCTTTCTGGCTATATATGTCGTCCTGTTATTTTTTTATTTTTTTTTTATTTATATCTTCACCTCTTCGTTTCGTAATCTTCATCTCTCGCCTGAATAGAGGCCCATTTCTTTGTGATTGCATGCTCTAGAGGGCATCACCACGCGGGTAAAATAAATAACCAAGTGGTACTACAACAAAAGAGACGGACAGGTATAAAACTAACTTAAAGTAACAAACAGATGAAATCAATGACCTAACAAGAACTACAAATAGAAAAGGAAAAAATAAAATAAAAGAGTTAACACAAAGCTATCCAAAGAACAAGTGCAAGAAAAATTCTTCAACTTCAGCTTGGTGGAAGTTTTTCTTTTTTTCGAGTTCGATTATGTCTGGTGTGGAAAAAGAACCGCCTCCTCCGCAACGTTTCATCTCACCACGCCATGACTTAGATGAAAAGATGAGGCAGCTCGAGCACGTCGAGAGAGCCAGCAAAAACTCCCTCCATAAATCCTTAACTATACTACAATTAAGTTTATCAATTTATCCATTTTGATATCTTTGCCTCATTTATTACTCGCATTGCTGCGTGCGTTTTTTGTATTTATTGAAATAGATGCGAACTTTTATTTTTATTCTTTTGCGTGGAATTGCTTCTGTTGAGGTTGGCGATGTGTTCGTCTTACGATGCGTGTTATACATCGCAATGGCGAGATGCTTTGCTGTTTAGACAGTCCGGAGTACTTTTATTCCTGATTGGGATAACTGTGGTACTTGGAAATAGTTGATTTCTGTGACTATAAATAGTGAATAGATTCTTTTAACGATTATTTTTATTTTTGTACACAAATTTGTATTTAAAAAAACCCAGTTTCGTGTTGGTATGTTGGTGATGACTCCACGAGACATACTTGCCCATTGCTAAAGAGAACCTTTATGTATCAAGAACTGAAGGGTCTAATCAATGGGTAATAAGTTTTATTGCCCTAGTAATACGTTTGTTTGGTTTGCATTTGTTATTGGCAACATTTTATTGCAACTATAGAAGCAGCCTTATACAAAAAGTTGCACACATGTCTATTACCGTGGAGCATATTCTTAACAAAGCCCTGGACTAAATTGAAGCGGGAATTAAAATGTTCTTATTTCTGACTTTTTAGTGTATATTTTTATACTATTCAGAAGTTTTTCTATTAGCTTTCTTGTTATTATGAACGCTTTCACGACCATCACTTATGGTTTTGAACTAAGGGGAGGGGGATTGAGACTAAATTAAGGAAATATTACTCCTTAACTAAGTCTCCAGTTTGTTACTGGTTTTAAAGAGTCGAAAAATTCTTGCATGTATAACATTCGGAATCGGACTCAAAAGAAAAAAACCAACTTTCGGTCTTTGACCTGAAAAAATTAAATCATAAATTAATTCTGGATATTACGAAAAAAAAATGAAGGGGTGGGTGCTAAATGACTTCGTCTAAAGAGTCTGCGTTCTAAAAATTAACTGAGGATTTGCTGACTTAATATTTCTGCAATGTGTTCTTAGCCTTGTTGTTTTTTTTAGGCCAATTATTGTTTTTCAGGTTGAACTTGGAAACAGTTATTTATTTATATTTTATTGAACATGTGATACATGCACTTGACTAAAATTATTGCGAGAAAATGCCTGTCTTGGCAACTTCTTCTACGAAGTTAGCATTTTAACCAATCGAGTATAAGCTATCTACGTAGTTGTAAAATGGACTGTACTTCCAATCATGCAGAAACCCTTCTTTAATGTACCTAGTTTTACTGTCTTTCAAAGAAAACGTTAAGTAATGTTGATTTGAACTGACTCTAGTCTTGATGCTATAAACCAGTCTTCTTAAGCTAAGAATTCTTGTGTCGTCATGTCAAACAGAGTCGGAAGATGGAGCTGGAGCCACTAACTTCGTGATGGTATTGTCATCAAATCTGGAGTTTGAAAGATGAACTGGAACTTCTTAAAAGAAGAAGCAATGGTCAATACCTATATGCTTATCACAGAAGATGAATTAAATTCCAAAATGGTTCATACTGATATTCTCCAAGAATCAAGACAAAGTGAACTACTTAGAATACATTTAACAGACAAATGTCTACCAGGCTATAAATTCCGACGAAACTGGGAACAGAACAAACCTACATTTGCCAAAACGACTCACTTATATGGTATAAAGATGGATCTTAAACAATAAAGGAGTTGGAGCCGGTATTATACGGTCCGCGTATTAAGACATTTCTATTCACTAGTATGGATATAAGCAGTTTTGTATTTCAGGCTGAAATACATGCAATAGAACTTTGCATTCGAGAGAATCTACATAGAACTATAACATATAAGAATATCAACATTCTCTCTGATAGCAGGGCAGCTCTACGCGCAATTAACGCCTTTAAGATAACATAAGAACTGGTTTGGGACTGCCTTCAAATCCTACAAATACGGGCCAGCACAAACAAGGTTCACCTGATCTGGGTACCAGGGCACAATTGACATGAAGGCATTGAAAAAGCAGACGAATTAGCCAGAAAAGGATCCGTCTCCCCATTCATGATGCCAAGACCATTCTGCGGGTTACCAATTATCACCATAAAAAGTTATGTGAAAACTTGGCTGAACGAAAGGAAGCTCCATTTCTGGAGGGTAACCGAAGGCAAGCAAAAGCGTTCATGCCAAAAAGCTGCCACAAAAGAACAATACAGCTACAACAATTAAGCTGAAGTCAGATTCAATTGGTCACATAGGCTTCTTCACAGGGCACTGTTGAGTAACAAAAACACCTGTTGACCATGGGTATAGGGCATGACAACACATGCAGACTATGCAACGAAGATGCAGAAACAGCAAAACACATATTATGTGACTGTAACTGTTTAATAATAACACGTCAACGTTTTCTAGGTAAGTTCTACCTTGAAGCAGCGGATATAGCTGGCAGCACACCAAAAGCCCTAGCCGCCTTTATAACAAACTGCGGCATCATGGCTGAGCTATAAATGGAGGATATCACAATAGGCCCACTTGTGGCCGCAGTAATCTGGGATCTATTATACCACGTCCCACCTACAATCTACAATCTACGAATCTGGAGTTTGGGACTTCGAGATCCTGTTTCTAGCTTTGGGAAACCACTTTTCCAGTCTCTAAATCGTCGTTTTTATAGACTTCAGTAATATGTTCACAGCCAAATTATATCGCGGCTTTGATCTTTGCCCAGAAAATTTAGAAATTTAGTGGTTTCTGATAGGTTTGACTTTCTTCAGGCAGATTTGAAGGAACCTCTTTTTCGTGTCTCACTTAGCAACATTTTTGTCAGGAATCGCTAGATTGGCGTTGCGAAGTCTTATGACTTCGAGGATTTGTTTTGTGGAGGGGGGCTTGATATTGATCCAGGGGCTTCTACAGATATCCTACTATGCGGCTATTGAAAAACTTCTCAAAGTGCCGTTCGGATTCGGCAAGAAATTGAAGGTATCCTTGTATGTGAAATATATACACACAGCCCACATTGTTGAGAAGTTAGCCCCGGTTCACCTCGAGCTAGTGTGCCACTCTTTTAATTTTATTTATTTTACAGAGATTGGAAGATTTCATAACCGCACACGCGTTATGAGAGAAAATGTGCCATTAATGTCACTGCGATCAATCACAGCGGCTTTAATGCGATGTTTGATGCCATCGCTTAAAAACTGGGGAGATGTAACGTATGGCGAGTTAGAAGGGGTGTTGCTGTTCTGCATCTTCGGGCATTTAGAAGCTTTGAATTGAGGTCTCAGCTAAATTTTAAAATAAATTTCCACCCATTTCAGCTTGGTGATTTGTTGCTTTGTTGCGGGGTTGTTGATCTCCAGAATATCTCCAAAGACGTCGTCTATTATTTTAACCCTTACCAATGGGGAAGGATGCGCTGAAATGGCTTTAAAGATCGTTTGCTATTGAATGCAAATTCATACCAATAATCATTTTATTTGTATCCCACAGCAAACGATTTAATATCAATATAAATTGATATTAAATCCATGATATCAACAGAGGGAGTAATAAACATTTTAAATCAACGAACTTGAGACTTTAGGCTCATGCTAGTTGTCCCACATGGTGACGACGAATAGCCATAACCACACCACTGCTCTACCGTAATAGAAGTGCCGGTAAGGAAGCAGTTTAGTCACCTCACTAGCTTCGGGCATTGAACACATGCCGCTCATAAATAGCTAAAGAGCATAGCAACAGAAAAATGTTAAGAGAAATCTGCAGTGTTAAGATAATGCAGGTGTTGGCACACGGCATGGATCTTATAACATTTTCGTCAGGCACAGACAAGGCAAAAAAAGAGTGTAAAGAACATGACCACCCCTTGGTTTCAGGACTCATCCAGGGATTGTATAGTCAGAGAACACTTAAGGAAATTTGGTGAACCGGAGGAAATCCTCTACAAGTTTTGCGATGACTTTAATGAGACTCCGCAACACATTCTGCAATTCTTTGTTCTAAGCCACAGAGTGCATAAATGTCTTGAAGAAAGAAACCACCATAAAACCATTTCTCATTCTCAGATTATCCTACAACTCGACGAATACGAAACGTATTTAATCGATACCTATCAATTATTGTAATTGCGAGGTATTGATTTCCTCATAATCTTCTGCTTATTCCACAAATGTTCAAAATTTCGTTTCTCATCAACATAAAAAATACAAAAAATCCTTAAAACAAAAGAGTTGGGATGTGAACTCGAAAAAGTTTTTATTTTTCGTTTAAAGTAAAAATCATAAGTTTTCTTTTCAATTGCTTATTTTAAGATTCTATTGAACACACATTGTTGTCATAAATATTTCCATTAATTTTTAAATATTCCTACAAATATTGTTTCTCACATTCATTATAGCAATCCTCCTAAATAAAAGTTTAAATTAAATAACTTTGGACTCTTGCTCTTGATCGTTAATAGTTATTTTTTTATTAATTGATAAAAACTTAAGGTAACGTATCTATTTCAACCGATTCCGAAATGCAGTCCAGAAGATGCGGCTTCTAATATGAGAAGAAGTAAAATTTTCATCCTTCTAATCTAATATAATTTCTGGATTTTATTGGCACTGTCTAAAATATTTATCAGAATGTATTAACATAATTTTCAGTTTGAACTGAGGCAAAGACTTGGCTGAGAAAATCCCAACTTGAGTATAGTCTTTGCCCTTAAGCGGACTCTTTTCTCATCCAAATATCCTTATCAAACTACCTCAAATTAAAAAGATACTATACACAACCCATTGATAAAATATTTAGTGAGAGGCCGAAAATCAAAACCACTTTAGCCATTTAACGACATTTTTAACCTTCCTCCATGACTATATTTTCTCCTACCCAATATCAAATAATTAAGAAATTACCACCAAATAAACTTCACTCACGACCTGTCACATTAAAATAGTAAAAAAAAAAACAATCAATGCATGTCGAACGAACGAAGAAACGAATAAATGTTGTCGCCTCCAAATACCCATATCCATGTGCGTGATTTGGTTAGGTCGTCGCTTAAAAGCCCTTATCTCATCTTCCTCTTCTTCGGTCCCTTTTGTCTGCCGAAATGTTGAAAAACCGAACAAAAAAACTCAAGAAACAAACTCCACCGTACGTGCACCTTTGAAAAGGGCGAGAAAAAGCAAAAAAAGGAAAGAAAAACAGAAAAGCAAAAGAAAACACAATTAAACACAACCCACTTCAGTGCAGGAATATTTTAAATAAAAATAAAAGAAAGAATTTATTATCCCTAGGTAATGCACCACAAGTAATCTCGATATCGCATCAAAAGAAAAATGAATCTCACGTGAAGGCTTTTAGGAGAAAAATCTTCCAAAATCGCCACCACTGCTGCTGCCGCCATCACCTCATCATCTTCATCGTCAGGGTAGTCTCCCGATCGCCGTCGTCATCATCATCTTGGTCTTCTTTACTATCAGCATCGGTTCTTTGCTGCCAGATTGCCGCGTGCAAGTTTGCGCTGCACTCATGGTCTTCAGCCCATCTACTCCAGGGCAAGAGGTAGAGGAATCCGGTTTTGTGTCTTATATTTTTACACTCACTCTCGCGGGCACACTCATCTTTAGCTCGAACTTGATTCGTAGCGCACCCTTCCTCCTGCTTCCCGAGGACCTGCTCGAACGTGTGTGCCTCGTCACTCTCTTTGTATGGATGAGTTTGGTTCATGAAGACGCGGGTTGGTATTTATATATTTTTCTTTCCCGTCTTCCTACTTTCCTTCGCTTTTTGGTATTTCCACTCCATACTTCATTTGGTGTGTGCTGCGCACAGGTTTTGGTGTTCTTCGGCGGCCGCGCGTTCCATGTTTCCGTGTCGAAGTCGAAGTCTGAATCGCCGTTTCTTATTTTCGGCTCAACACTGGGGAACTTGTATTATTATTTTTATTGTTATTGTTGCTGTTGCGATGTTGTTGTATTCTGTTTTTTTCTTGTTGCTGATGGTGTCTTTGCTGCTGAGAAGTCATTCCAGCGTCGGGTATATGACGGTGGTTATGCTGCTACCATAGCTAGCTGTCGTTTCGTTGTATACCACAATGCGTACTCAAGATACAATAAAGTGCGTCCCACCATGATTTCCTATTTTTCTCAACCTTATCTTTGGCTACGACTAATAACACGATCGTTGACTTTTCTGACACCTTGGGCTTTTGTCTGCAACGAGGTAAATTTTCTTTACTTAGTTTTTTTTTGTTATTCTTCCTTGCAATTGCTTGCGTTTGCCAAGAGCTTGCAAACATTTTTTTTATACGTAAAACAAATCATTCAAGTTTGACACAGGGTATCGGCTTATATCTCAAATGCTTTCGCTAATGAGCTCATAGCAAACCACTGGAAACTTCACTCAGCAATAAATGAATTCATATTTTTTAATTAAGATTAATTGTCGTGTATTATTGACTTTAAACTGGTTAATATCGATATTGGCTCATTTCGTAAGACCAGAGAAATACGTATCTATCAAAATTATCTATTTTTGACAGACAACCATTTGAACTACAGATGCAAATCATTTCTTGTAGTCGAGAAATGGTGTCGACCTTGCCTTTTGTGAGTTTTATTGCTTGTCGTAAGGGAACGACGTTTTCCTTGAAACTTTAGGGAAAATTGCATGACACAATAGGCAATGGCAGAGTTTTCTAGTAGGATCCCTAATACCAAATCATAATTATTGTACACTCGACAGTATTCTAACTCTTCTTTTTCTACAAAAACAAATATTTTGTTTGCTTTATTTAAATTATTCTTGGGGAGTATTTTTTGAGCTGAGAGTGTAAGAGGCGCTGATCACTGGCGTCGTCCGCTTCCAATACTAGCCTTGCCGAACTTTGCGCGAGTTTTTAGCACGAAGGAAAAAATAAACTTATATTATCAAATATCAAAGAAAAGGATGTGTGAAACCAATACACCCCACCTAAGAGAGCAATGATCAAATGAGTACTTTTTTAGCTATCGGGCATACATTGGCTTATGGAATGTGAAGACGCTTCTTGACTGTAATGATAGAAATGTAATGGGGTTCCCAAAAAATAATGCGGTGACATGTTTTTTGCAATCGCTGCAATGTCAATCACCTTATTTGAGCAGAAAACTTGTTACAGTTGGATGTCGACTGTTAGCCGAGCAAGCTCCAATCAAATTAACTACTTCACCGTGAGTCGCCGTTTCCGGGGCAGCCTCTTAGATGTGTGTAATAGGATAAAGGAAATTGGTAAGGTGTGAGATCACAATCGCAACGCGGCTAAGCTTTTGCACTACTGTCATCCGAAAGCCCAATGAAAGCAAAAGTGTGCTTCAGGTACATACTTTGAGTTGAAAGTCTTAACAGAATGTTTACAACTATGAGGTACCTTCTCCTGCAAAGCGTTGTGATTAATGCCAACATTTTCAAAGCTCACTGGAACTTCGCGAAAGCCACTCATACATATCAAATTATGTTCAGATCACAATGAAGGCATAGTACGTAGCTGACAAAGGATCCTTGGTAAGGGATCTCGAGTCCCTGTATCGCATAACAATACTTTCAAAGAAGTATAAGGTGAAGTGGCGCAACTTGTCAAGGGCAATCACGTTATTGTGCTTGCCGCAGAAGCTGAGATAATTCAGATGTTGTAGAAAGAACATTTCAATTCAACATTGAAGCATGTTCTCTTAACTGATTTCCTAGCGCTAGAGAACTGATCCTCACCTAGCCCAAGTCCGAAGCTAACACTGCCCAAATAAAGCCCGGTTAAAACTAGCACCAAATCATAGATTTAACATGACAGTGGACTAGAGGAAATTCCCGTATATATAGTCCGCAGCTCCAATGTATTCCTCAGAACTTTTCTGCTTTCTTGTTGAGCGAGAGGTAGAACTTTTCCCTGATGAGCGGTATAGAGTGATTAAACACAAAGGCGTAAATGCTGCATGCATTGTTTTCTTCACTAAATACGTTGAAGTTGATTAGGTTGAGGTTAGGTTGAAGTGCCAACCGGAATCGAAGAAACCGATACACTCAAATCTATAAAGGTTCATTGGTGGTACCAAGTGGATCTAGAAAAAAATTTCGTTTACTTGTTGAACCATTTTGCGCTTTGTCTAGTGTCAGATCGCTAGGATCATTATAGAAGAAAGCTCCAAGTGAATATATCATTTCTTAGAGACAGTGCGGCAAGTGCAGAAAACAAAAGTCGTTAGAATAAACATTGAGCCATGTCAAGCCTTGTCTCAGGCGTTGTGTCTTGTAATACACCGATTGTATCACTAATGTATGCGATCTGCAATCAAACTCTTAGAACGTTTAATATCTAGTTTTGGCCAAATCTGTTTTGCCACTGGACAGGTACTTCCACATGTCCATCTAAGATTTGTTCTTTCTATAGAATTCAGTTTAGCATGAGTTTGCATGTAGGAATTGAAATGCATAAGGAGCCTTTTTAAAGCAAGATTGAGAGAGCAGTTCCAAATTTGGCGAGTTCGACCAGTTGCCTGAAATTCCACTTTTCCCTGGCACCTACCACTAATCTAAGAAGTACTTTAAGAGATTTTTCAGACGGACCTTCTCTTTTACACCCTGAAATGGTTGTCATCAAGAGAGACTTTTTGGCATGCTCTTTAAAAGAAGGCTACTTAGGATGGCTCAAAGTCTTGCATTTTTCATAGAGGGAAGTTGTCAGTGGGATTTTACTTTGAAAGCACTGTAAAACGAGGGTGTATACTTTTACCAACTTTTCTGCGTAAAATTTTCTAGCTACGCAGAAAACATTGTGCTTACTGTGTTACTCAATCCATCGACTTCAGCCCCATGCAAGGGTAGTTGGACAGCAAGTAAAAATGGTTAGTGTTATATTGATGGTGGCACCGAATGTGATTTTGTCAACAGGATAGGAAAACGAGAGTCTGCATTTGGTATGTTGTCCAAAGTATGGAGAAATAGCTGCGACTAGTTTGGCTTGAATCTCAAGTCTGTAATAGATGCAATAAAACTTTTGCCATTCTATCATACAAGCAATAAACGGTCATCAGTTCTATGTCAACCTTTAAACACCACGCACATCACTATTTCGAACACATTTCTTCTACATAACAAGTATTCTTTGGATTTGACTTCCCAACTGTATTTTTTTAGACACTTAAAAACTCCAAACTCCGTAAATATGTTTTGACATCTCGAGGCACTGGTTTAGTGTTCAAGGTTCGCCTTTCCTGAGATTAGTATTAAAAAAAAAAAATTGCAGTCGCAGATTTACTGCCCACATAACATGGAACCCGAAGGCTTAAATGAGCTTGCGGAATGTGTTGAAGATTTACTGGTCAAATCTCGGTTTCGGTTCACATCTTGAACTCCCAACTTTATTTCGCAAAACTTAAATCGCTATAGGGTGGAAGCCATTAACTCAATTCAACATCAGTACTGATCGAGAGCAAGCAAATGGCGTAGAACTCTGGAGAAGTAATGCCTTCAACTGGGTAAGAGGTGTAAGAATTTGTCGCATGCCCTATTCTAGGCGACCGCATTACACCATCTGACATAAATTCAAACGAATGTCTGATAAAAATTCTAATTCTGGCATACTTAGTTAGCTGCAGACCTTTTTAATTACTGAATCAATTATATCCGTCAAAACATTTTACCGAATGATGTCGTAGCTAACCTTGAAGTCTTAAGGATGACTTAATCTCATCTTCAGGCGAATCGTGAAGGGAAAAATCTGAAAAGAATGTATGCACAGCAACCGGTTTTACTTATGCTAGTAGCGGTTCACTTGATTTTTTTTTCTTTACTGAAAATGTATACCATAACATTTATAACTCATATTTTTATATTTTTATTGCCAACAGTATTTTTTAGTCTTATATTTATCCTCTGAATCGTCAACATTAAGATAATTCTCATTGAGGTAATTACATGGTGTGAGCAGAGCTCGAGGTGAGCTAGGATCTAGCCATCCCCCCATGCACACGCGTTTTGTGTGTTTAATTTTTTACCTTTCGTTTTCGAGTCACGTGAAGTTTTTCGCCATTCTCGGTGGTGATGAGTTTTTCAGAACACATTAAAGCTCTTGTAGCGTCGATAAGTTTTATTGTTTTCTAGCTTATCCATTAAATATTTGTTCCATTAATCATAGTAAGGAACCATTCAGCTTACTGCCACTCATCAGGTACGACCACATAAAACAAGCTTCCAGTATAAAATCTATCAAACTAGAAAAATTATTGCAACCCCAGACAAAAAGCGAGAAAGCGGTTCGATGTCCACACATTATTTAATTTCGAAAAGGTCCCAAGTTTACGATGCATAAATCTTTACGCTGAGAGTGTCAAATAAAAATATTTTTCGGCTTTTTTCTACCTTAAAAAAAAAAAAATCAGTTTACGGCAGCAAAATTAGGGTCTTTTATCTGTCCGCGCCGGGACTCGCCTTATTTTCTTTCGCGTTGCTAAGCATATGGAATATTTAATTCTGATAGAGATATAAAACACAAAAAAAAATCATCTAAATTTTATGATCGCACCGAAATTTATGAATGAAATGTATTTTAGGAAGCTCCAACTTTTATTGCATTATTGCTGGAGATATTTTTTATAACCCGAGATTGGGAGAGGGATTTTACGATGTTCTCGGAAAGTGCATTCTATTTCGAATGGTGATATCATCAATCAATAATACTTGAGGCATGGATTTTAACCTTTTATCGAGCTGTTGATGAAGTTGGTTCCTTCGCCATCGGCGCTTGTTTTCTCAGAAGATATGCCGCGAAAAACAGAGAATTGCTACTTTTAGAAAACTCTCTTGCATGACATTAGTCGGGAAATTTGGGTTTATCTTTGTGTTTATTTGTTCTTTTTTTTTTTTATTGTTTTTTACAGTCTCTGAATTTCAAACGTCAGTGTAGGAGTATTAAACGTCGACGTGTGTTCAATTTCCATCATGAAAGCCCTGAGACGTTGAAATATTGCCCAATCGATGAATAACAAAAGAGTTGACTAGCGAACTTGCATATGATATCATTAGGGTTGGTTCTGTCTTAGAGTTTAATGAGCTAATTATTTTTCTGTGCCACAGAAAACACTTAATATTGAAGAAGTGCTTTAGAAAGACTTAACGCACACATTTTCAGCCCCTTATGGAGGGTAGGAAAGTAGAAGCCAACATTTCCCGATGACGCTACCCGGCCGGCGACTTAATTTAAATAAACACACTGGATCCCAGACTGGGGCGTATGTATGGTTTTTTTATTGGACTTTTAGCACGTTCTTGCATGCAGACATATTCTCTCTGCGACTTGTTTCTTAATTCGAATCACGACAGGGCAATAATTTTCAATTTACTTATCAACTGCGGCATCTGAATGCAAATAAAGGATGGAGCCAGGTAAATAAAAATTTAAAATTATATTCAAGTCGCACCAAGTGTAGACTGGCACACACACCATGCATGCATGCCATCCTTGCTGTGTATATCAGCGATATGGTTAGAGATGGGCAAAAAAAAACGAATTGGTAAATTCAAACGGAATGCACTTAAAAAGCAGAACATCCGTAAAAACCACTATCATTTCCAATGTCACTTAAAACGGAAAGTCATTCATCTAAAGGAAGGTACACTGCAAAACAACACCACATCTGTTAAAATCACCATTGCACAAGACTACTATTACCATTTGCAATTGCTGCAGAAGTTTAAAAAGCAGATTCTTGCTAAGAAAACAAAAAATGGTTCTTTATCCTTAATTCCATCCGAGGCACTTTCTGCTAAACACCACACTCTTGCTCATTCGACATGACGAGATTAAGTAGCATAAGCGGGAAATCTCCATCTGCATGGGAGTTTAGCCAACGATGGTCACCAATGCTACTGTTTCTGCTCCATGCCGTGGAGCACAACGCACGTAGCATAGTTTGCAACTCATTAAGAATGTATATAGACTTTTTTTTTTGTGTCCCAAGTGCCGATGATAAGGCCGGGGTTAAGTTGTGGCGCAGTGCAGACCAGAAATTGATTTATTGTATCAATAAATGGTAATTGAAAAACTCTGTTTAATTAATCACTTAAATGCATTCTTCACGGACGCAGGCAGAGACAGAGACCATGACCGTCATCAACAAATGACAGTACGATGCGCGTGCAGAACTTGGGCCCGCATTCGTGGGAATGTGAGTTAAAGTTAAGAACTAAGTGACTAGAGTGTTTTTTTTGTCTCGGAATTTCAGGAAAACCGTCAAAAGAGTATCAGATGATGACGCTGAAAAGGTGATCAATTACGGTCGAATTTTTAGGAATGTAGAGTACTTGTTCATTAGGACCTTTCACAATTCTCATGCGACACCCAAATTGTCTTTAATCTCTTCAAAAAAAAGTCGCCCAATATCTTCCAAAAGAGACCAATATTTTTGAAAGTCTTGAAGTAAGTGGGCGTGAGTTTTGTCTCGAACTCGCGAGCTTTTATTTACTTCAATTTTATTAAAAACTGATATTTTATAACTATTTTTTAATCCACCTACTCAGCTATAATTATCCAACAATTCATACTTGAGAAATATTTCCTTTTGCCCCATACAACTTGATTAGCTTCGCCATAATTATTGAAACCAACATTCTATATTCATTCTGGAGTGTCTTTCTGGCGCCTGTCAACCTAAGAGTCTGAGCTTAATTATACCCCTAAACTGCGCCTGTACAGCCATCTGGTTCTTAAGATATGTCTTGGGTTTATTTTGCATGCAATTAATAATATCTCTGCGCAAGCTCACCTCGTTATGTTGATTGTCTCATTAATTTGAATAGATGGAAATTTTAGTGCGTGGGAATACGGGCCTTGACAGGCTACAGGCTTGAAACAATTGTCTCGTTATTTCGATTATTCTGTGCAACTCTTATAATATCATTCGTATTCCATACTTTTATGCAAATTGTCTTTGGCAAAAATGCCTTTGAATGGAGTATTTGAATACAAACAGATACAACGAACAAAGACATTGAAATCATTTAGTAAACATTAATTTCATCTAGTTTCTTTTTACATAGGTGTTAACAAAGTGCCTTCAGTGCTTTTAACGTCAGTTAGTTAAATGTCAATCCATAATCATTGTGTATTTATTTTCTCTATTTATAGAGTGTGTTTTGAGTATGGATTCTTTTATGTTAATTTTTTAGAATCGACTAGAAAAAATTCACTAAGCCCAATTTTGTACTGAAAGGGAACACCATCTCAATACTTTTGTGGCTTATAGTGAAACAGATTTTAGCCATAATACCTAATAATATTTTAAAACTATATAAGAAACTTAAAATAGAAAGTTATTTGGTGGACATAGTAATGAGGGCGGTTTATTTATGTGACTAATGGGATCTTGGGGATCTTGAACTAGCAAGCATACCCATAAAGCCTATGCTTGCTTAACTTTGACCACATTCGCCTAAAATTATGCTCTTCCCCAACCAACTTCCAAAATACCCGACATAGGAATTTGTTCACTAAACGGTCAATCACTTTAATTAGGGATCAATGCTAGTTATCTATAGAAATCATAGTGAATCTCAAGATGGACTAAGACGTAAATTATGGACTCATAGGCTCTGCATTAAAAATAAAAATTTTTAGCCACGCCTAATATTGGAGGCGTCTAGACAAAAAGTTTATACCTGAATGCACCAAGGCTAGTTCATTTGTTAACTCAATTAATAAAAGTCAGTTAATCATTTAGTTTAATTTTTCCTTTAAGCCTTACATAATCGTATAAGAAAGAGATGGTTTTTATATAAATGTTAAATAAATTCAAGTTACGTGTTAGTCTTTCTTCAGTTTAATTAAGCTCATCTTTTATTTAGGAAAAAATTAAGTAAATTGTCGCTCAAAACATTTTTGAGCGACAAAAGTAACAAATTCGTGACATTTCTTTTGAGGTTATAGTTGTAGCATACCTTTTTCGGATCCCTCACATCCAAGACTGCTAGCCTCACAGTTGGCTACTTATAGATCCCTGTTGATGTTAAAACAGAGACACTCCTTCACCATCTTTAAAACCCCAGGTTTTGATGATTCGACCCTTCAACCATCAATTTAATGGGTTGTGTGGTTCGCCGTGGTTTGTACCAGCTTCAAAGGTGCGGAGCCAGATCTATGTTATTCCAAGATTTTTCTTTTTTATTGTGGCCTTATCAGCCACATTGAACTCGCTAGGAATTCGACGCCAGTTGGATAGGCACGAAATATCGAGGGTTTCAGTGACACTTAAGGCAACAGAGTCTGACCGAAACATCACTTTGCTGAAATCAACGGAATGAGATTCAACAATGCTTTTGCTAGGCGAGTGCCGAGAACAGCTGCTTGAAATTCTAAGCAAGGGGTAGAAAGAATTCTTAAGGGTGCTACCTTTGTCTTTGCTCCGATTGACTTACATTTCGTAAGTTATGTTTATGATTATTATGATTCCTCACGTCATGATCTGATGTAAGCCGCGGCCGCAAATCAATTTTCACTTGAATCTACGAACACAATAGAAGATGGCTCACAGAATGTTGTATCATGTTTACTTAAAGCAGGCAAAAAACGAACCCAATTCATCCATTTTTCGTACTGAGCATCTTGAATCTCTCAATCCCAGTCGATGCCCGTGCACCAGATTTCTTGCAGCCAATTTTGAACATACGTTAGGAAATCTCCTCATAGATCCAGGTGTTCAAAGATTGACATTAAAATTCTTAAGGCTTCACGTAAAGTTAAGCGACGTTAACCAATAAAATCAACGTCATTCTTTCTCTCATCTGACAGCTTAAAGGTAAAAAATCTAAGCCTGTAACACCACCACATCCACTATACCTTCTTAGTGTGCGGCTCTTCCTCGGCCTCAACTTTTATACCGTTTTTCGGACGAGCTTTCAAGGCTTTGGTTACTGCTGGTAGGTAACCAATTTCGAATGTGAAACGCTCCTTGCGATTCAACGCTTTCCGTCTGGTCGTTAACTTAATTGTTTTGAATGCCTTCGAGTTTTAAGGCATCAAGGTTTTCTACGTACTGTGCGAAGCTTGGAGAGCAACTTACTTACTTACTTATGGGGCTCCTAGCCCAGGGAGGGTTTCTACCTGGTTCACAGTAGCCTTCCATCCTCTCCCATCCTGGGCACGCTGCTTTCCATTGTCCAGACCAAGCGCTCTGGCATCCGCGATGGCTTGGTCCTTAAAATGGAGGTTCGGTCTTTCTGGTCGTCTCGAGCCGGGGGGCTTGGATTCGAAGACCCTCTTGGCTGGAGCGTTGATGTGACCGTTGTTGTGTTCGCTCAATGTGACCGTACAGCTTCCTAGCTTCCTACTCAAACTTTTAAAAAGTGCTTGCTCCATGCGGTAAAACGTCACTCTAATTTGAATACAGTGGAAGTTTTTCAAATGGGCTTAACCGCTTGTATGATAGGTATTTAGCTACCTACCCTGCAATCTGAGTCAAATTAAAAGAAAACTAGAGTTGTCGCTCATGTAACTTGTGACAGTTTTTTAAGTCCTCCCCAAGTGGCAGAATCTTAAATAAAAACACAACACAGCAACATTCATTCGGTCACCGCTTTGCAGTAGCCATTCCACCAAACCACAAAGACGATCGCAAAAATTTTAAATATTTCTTCAGTCAAAAGTTACAGAAGCTCTCAAAAAGATCATATTTATCTTTCGGAGCCTCAAGAGTATCTCCTTCAATTACACAAAATTTTTTCGCATTTCGTGGAAATTATTTATCGGTAGCTGCAGTCATTTCTTTAATATCGACGCGACGACGATGATGGTCTCCCGGTTGCCGCTATAGAAACAAAAGTAAACAAAAAATAAATTTTAAAAGCCTTTCAAATAAGACAAAAATCCTCGCACGAAAATCGCAAACGACAAAAATTCACTCATTATGGCCAATTTATCAAAATTCAGGTAGCACGGTCGAATCCACTGAGGAATGGTCAAAGGGAACCTATAAACAGCCAAGACCAATGCAGGAAAAAAAAAATAAAACCAGCATCGGACCCGCCGCCGAATTCGAATGTGTGCATATACATATTAATGCAATTTTCGTTTAACCACAAATATTTTAATAGCCATGCGTAACGTTGCTGCGAACAAAACGGTTTTTCAAAAACGACAACACCAAATTCAAATGGACCACTAAATGGAAAAAAGAAAAAAAATTGACCACCATCACCATTTTTGCAGGCTTGTTGAGTTGAAGGAGTTCGATTGTGGAAAAGGTTGCTTTTTCTGTTCTCTTCTTCCTTTGCAACACTCTCCTTGGAGGGTTCTTATAATTATGCTTTATGTTGTTTATGTGTCCATTATCATAAAATATCGAAAGCCAAAGACGAAAAAGAAATAAAACCACAGCGGGTGTAGGCAAGGATTAGGGACATAAAATAAAAGGGACGAGGTGAGTCGTCCTACCTCACGTTGAGGGGTGGACAGGTGGAGGAGACTCAATTCTTCGATGCGATATCGAGAAAAGATGATGACGAACGACGACACTATACCCAACACTCTTGGTAGAAATTCGCACAAATAAAAATTTCGTCCAAAGAAGATGCAGCTCAGAGAAGAGAAAAGGAATTTTCGGCAAAACTCTGTTCAAAAGAATTGAAAGGAAGTAATAGAATAAAAAAAGGGAGGAAAAATACTAAACAAGTCCTGTGTCCCGCAGAATCACGGTGGATAAAAAATAATCACTGCTTAAATGCGTAGCTACTGGAACTTGCATAATGTTGTGTTTTATTTTTTAGTTCTTGTTTTTATACACGTGAAAAAAGACCATCAGGAAAAAGGTGTTGCCTTGTGTTAGGTTAATGGAGATCGTGATTAATCTTTTGTGGCTCAAGTTGAAACAATGTTTGATTTAAATATCATTTCCTTAAATTATTGTTGTTTTATTCAACGTGGACTGGGGGACGGTTTAAGAAACTTACATGCCTAAAGAACAAAAGTCAGGCAAAGAGGTGGGTAGTTCTTTCACGTTGAATTAATATAAAACTAAATTGAAATGATATATAGGAGGTACCAGCTTATGTTCTCCATATATTCGTAGAATGAATTTAACATTTTGGCTGTGAAGACTTCAGTCCATCTACAACCAACTGCGTTGCATTAACTTTTTCAAAAAGAGCCAGAAGAATATAAGATGTTAAAAAACAGCTTTGATATTAAAACAGTATTTAAACTTATACTCAGTCAGTAAGTCAGAGCAACTGGGGTTCAGTGAGTAAATATTGAATTTTATTGGAGAGTGATTCCTATTTTTAGTCCCAAAGGTAAAAAGCTTTACTGTCACAACAAATTTCAATGAGTAAATTAAGGCTTCTGATGACCAGAGGACTTTTTCTTAGGAAAACTGGGATGCTACAATTTTTTTAAACAAAAGCCTTTATTTGCTTGCAGCTCGAAATAGTCATTGCCATGACCGCTCATGTGGGCGCCAGTAGTTCAGTGGACAGTATGTATGCAAAGTATGTCGGACTACTGTGCACGAGGTTCTGGGTGCAGATCCGAACCGGGTCTGTAAAAGTTTTTTCATGATACCACCTCCGCTCAAGATAACAGAAGCTCTTGTTATGGCTACCGTTACCTTTAAAGCACCACATTATAAAACCTTAGGTTCTTGAAGTTGATTTAATTCAAGTAACGAGCCCCTTACGAAACCCGTCTAAGTATGATTTGACACTTAACAAAACTAAATTTTGGGAGCAAAATGAGTTCTACTTTGAGCCATAATAGAACTTATTTGACAATACAAGGATACACATTTTCATCGCTGATTACTTTCATGGTGTGTTGTTTCTTTTACATGTGTGTATACACACATTCTTATCTTATTCTTTGTAAGTGTTGATGTTTCTGCAAAAATAACTTCGTTCGTGTTAAATCAGGTGATGAATTTAATGAGTAAAAAGAGTGCATTTACTTAGCAGAAAACAAGGTGCGCATTTAATTTAATCGAATGATTTATTAATGAAACAATACGCTTCTTGAAATATTAAATATAACAAAAAATAAAGAATGCAAAGTTTTATGTAGCGCCCACATAGCACCATTATAACACTTAAGGTGTTCTGCGTTACCTTTTAGAAACATTGGGTTCTATGTAGCACTATTAAGCTTCATGTGGAACTATTATAAGAGTTTGTGCTTTTTTTATTGTATCCAGGGATGTAGTATATACTTTAAGAGTTTTAAACTCCAATGAGGACTTCTTCTAAACTTCCACCTAAAGAGTGGGCATGTCTTTGAGCGGATAAAATACTTGCTGCTGGACCAAGAAAGCCCAAACTGGTGTGACCCACTAAACTATGGCAAAATTAGCAAAATAGGATGAATATTCTCTAGAATTAAAATTTTTGTGTGATAAATTTTTCTAGCCAAAAAATTCTCATATAAATTCTAAATATGTTCTATATAATTCTAAAATAAGTGTTTTGCTTGAAATGTTCTCACAACAATTTCTGACAGTTACACTGTTTTCTATTTCATGACATCTGGCAACCCTCAAGTTCTGCAAGTAAGTGTGCAAAGTAGCTATAACAAAGTGCTATAAAAAAAGTGCTAGAAACGTACGTTATAAAGCCTTACACCTCAGCGCTTATAGACTTATAACTTCAGTGCTAAGAAAGTTTATAGCACCACTTTTACGAAACTAATGTTGTCAGTTCTTTAAGCTTTGTAATTAAGGTGCTGTTAACGTTTCTATGACCAATTTTATAACTTTTAGGTAAAAAAGCTGCGTACCAATGGGACGATAACGAAACCTTGCAAAACTTAAAGTGCTACTGAAGAGTGTCTTGAGTGTCTTATAAGTCCAATATTCAAAAACATATGCTAGTTCCAGCTTGTGCTACTTGGGCGAGGGTCTAACAAACCCTCCGAGAGTATGATTTGTCTCATGAGAGATCTCTTATTTTGCCGACGGAAATCGGCAAAAAAACGTAGGGGTCTTATCCATCTGCGTAAAAACATCTTAAACGTAACCCTCGGTTCACTTATATGTTTCAAGGGGTTATGAGTATTGTCTATATTTGGCACCGTTCTATAGTATATGAAATCTTAGTATACACGTATATAGTACAAGATACGTTGACCTGGCATATTGCAAATGGCCGAAGATCATTTGGTGTAATTTGTTAAGAAAAAACACCTCTATCTCCAGGAGTAGCCTCTGAAAACGCTTATAGATACGAATCGTCTCCAACAGAAGAAAAAGTCATACCCGACTTTCAAGTATGTCCTTGTCAGTAGGCCTGGGAATAATAAGTAAACCCGTTTTTATTTTTCTCTCTAGTTCAGTGACAATGTGCTTTTTCAGTTCCAGTTTTGATAAAGTTTTGGGTTTTTGCCTCAAAAACAAAACTCTTCAATCATGTAGAGCTGGGAGTCTACGCAGGCGTTTTTCTTTCTACGCAGAAACTTTTTTGGTCCCCTTCTTTGGACTCTTTACACTCTCCATTCATTGCCACCGTTTTCTGCTGCAGAGCACCTTGACGTTTGTTTTTGCACCCGACCCCACCAACCCTCCTATCAACAACTCTTTTTGTTTTGAGTGGCTGTAAGCTTTAAGTTAATAAAAGTGAATCCACTATAGGAGTTTGACTGCTGTGGAGAGTGAAATCAAAGTGAAAAGTCTCCCACTCCAGCGTTCTTTGTAACGTCTAGCTACGAGGGAGAAATAAACTTATGACGTATTCTTTTGAACACCGAACTGCCACATCGAGCTGTCAAATAATACTCGGTGGCAGTTCCAGCGTGGTGTACACTCGGATTCATTGTGTACAGAACGACAAAGTGACGAATTGCTTTGACTTGGTTTTGGTTCTTTTTTTATTTCGTAGCGTGATTTTGTTGGCGTCAGTTTTTTGCACATTTTACTTAAAATTAATTTTGAAAGCTCTAAATTTGAGTTTTTAACGATTTCAACAATTTCAGTCGTGTTGTAAATAATCACGAATGAAAATTAAGTCGAAACGTCACTTCACATACACATTCAAAGCTACACCCAGCCTCCACCGTCAAATACGACAGTGGCGTAATTTCGAATTCGGTGTCGACACCGAACTAATTCGGAGTTCAAAAGAACACTTCCATGAGCACGATTCCGTTCAGGTGTACGAGAAAAGAACAATTTTTTTCTGTATTCCACACCAGTTTAACGATTCGGTATTGAAAAGAATATACCATTAGAGTTTCTTTTTCTAAGCAGTTCACAACTCCTTCTTGTCGCTTTAGATTTACCCTTGCAGAGCTCTCAGGTTGGTCAAACTCTGAATTGAGGAAAGACGAGCTCTAAATTTAGCCATCAAAGTAAAATAGAATCGGAGGAATCTACCGTGCGTCGAGATAATCATTGTTGTCCGTTGTTGATGATCCGGGTCTAAGTATTGAAATTGCCCGAATTCAACTTGGACCTCCTACATTAGTACTCTATCCAGAAGGTCAGCAAATTGCCGGATTTTTGGTGTCTTTGTCGTGTAGAGTACCTTACTGTAGATTGATTTTTTGGGATGAAATATATTCACAACAATAAAAACAACATGGTCACCTTAGTCTATTATTCAACCCAAAGCTCTCGGTGTTATAAGGCCCCATAAAAATATGAATAACAAATTAATCGTTAATGTCAATGGCTAAGGTGTATTCTAGACCATACTTAATATTATTCAAATATGATTCAAAGCGACACGAGATATGCAAAAACAAAGATAACGAATTTGCATACACTAATAAATTTTTTATCAATCAGTGTCTTATGTTGTATACGTTGTACCTACCGGCGATTTACGGAGTTCCCAAGTCAGAACATACTGCCAGTTCCTTTCAATTAGATTGATACCGTAACCAGGTCACGATACAGGCCCAGATCGTTATCATCACTCAATTTAAATATTTATGGCGAATGAGACAAAAATACAAATAAGAGTCGGACCCATTTGAATGATAAGTTCCAACTGCAAACGATATTGAAACGCTGCCTATTGTTAACTGGGTGCTTTTTCTATTGTAATAGAACAGCTATTCGAGCAATTCAAGGCCGCTCATTTGGCATGCGCTCACCAAACAGTGGCAGTTGAATTCACTTACATTTGCCGCTGATATATGACAGACATGTCGTCTAAGATACATACAACCATTAAGCTCAGCACATCGATCACGATTGTGATCGCTTGCAAACGTAATGACCGGAGATGTTAATTGTGATTATGGTGATTTGTGTCATGTCATTCAAACATACTCGACCATGTCATGTTGTGCAATTGAAACGCAAGCGAAGAAGAATTGCATCCGCAGGCAAAGCACAAAGTGCCTATCGACCACCACCGAAATTTTTCAATTAAGCACTGACCTTCAATTTTTCATCTCAAATTGCCCACAGGGAGCACATGCAGGGAGTGTTTGGGCAAATAATGAAACCTTAGACCCTCCATGAGTGAGTTTCTTCTGCGAAGCTGACTCAGTGGAACCGACCGACAATAATTTATTACACCTTTCCATCCCACAGACAGTGAGCGAACAGAACCAAAACAAGAATTTACCGAAAATCTTGCCTCCCGAAAACAAAATATATCAGAGCAGCGCAGCTAATGTGAAATGCTTGTCATGTATCTTTAAGGATTAAGAACAACCATAGCCGCGCCGGCCGTGTCGGTTGAGGAAGCAGAGTCCGGAGGTGGGCCAACGTTCGGGGGTAATCCCTGAACGAATTCCTTTGAATTGTAATCGACGCACGATTATTACTCTTGACCGAAATAAAAAAAAAGAACCAAAACACTAAGAACAAAATGCGATCACCATACAAATGGATGCACATTTATGGACCACAATGTTTCAATTTGACTTTGGTTTTTTTTTTCTTCCTGGTAGGGTATGTTGTGCCGCAAACCCTGGCACAGATTTAATTTGTCGTCCTGCAAGCATTTCGCTCACATCAGTGTGGCAGCTCGCTGTTAATCACTGACATTATTTTGGCATTTGCCCTGGTAATTAAGTAGATAATTTTTACTCAAAGCTATCATCCGGATATTAATGTTTCGAGATACTTAGTGCTTTTCGCATATACGCATCCTGGAAGAGAAAATATCTCACACTCACCTGGTGGAGAAACGCCGATTTGGGTTATCTTTTCGCTATTGAAAGCAAAATAAATTACCAGCATCATGTGTTGCCAAGATGTACGAGTTTTGTTTATAGTGTTATATTGTGTTCCTGAGGACATGGTTGGGGCCGGCCGACCCAAAGGAGGTCTCGAAAATTGAGATTAAACGGCTAGTCTTTTTTGTTATCTGCCAGCGTGATGGGGGTAATATATAATTTTCGTATCAGATGTTACTAACATTTCAGTTAGATCGTATTTATAAGCAAGTGATTGTAATTGATCGAATAAGAATGACTCAACGAAAGATTTAACGCATTGAGAGCAAGACCGAATTAAGGAATGGAAAGGAAAGGGCAACGGAGATGCGCCTCTTATAATTTGGGCTCTATAATTCACTTTTTTGAGACTGAAAATAATGGACTTGTTTCGACACATAGGTTTTTTTATTTCCGGATTCAATTTTGCTTTTCTTTTATGGAAATGCTAACCCAATGCGACATGGTGCTGCTATTTATAACCAACACACTTCACAATTCTATAATAAATTTATTAAATTTGACATATTGCTTAAGTCAAATTAAATTATGAGCTGTCTGTCAAAATATCTTGTCCCATATTAACTGTATCCAACTCTGGCTTTGTCCAACCCCATTGGCTTCCATGGAAAGGCAAACACGTAAGCATAAAACAAAAAATATTGTTTGTAGTGTCATTAATCACATTTGTTGTTGAATTATTTGAGCCCGTTTCCTTGTATGGTCTCCACTCTAGGTGGGTTCTCCTAGCCCGACGTCATGAAATTTTTAGCAAACATTAATTGTTGCAACGTGTTGGCTTCAAATATCTCAAAATTAAAAAAACAAACCGCTCTAGTATAAGTAGGCTGAAATCGATACCATAAACTTATCCACTCGAGATAGTGGTTATCGAGACGTGATTTTGACGAGTTTGCCAATGAATGTGGGTAACGTACACATAACCTCAATGAAGTGTGTTTTTTTCTCTGTTTATCGGCTCCAAGATTTTAGATATAGAAAAATACCTATCCAGGGTGGTGGAGTTTCCGTGCGTTTGGTCTAATGAAAAGTGAACCTATTTATGACCCATGCATGGATACTCTAGTGGTGTGTACCTATCTGCAACGTCTTAGCGTGGCATCGTTCAGCTTCGCGATAATCTAAGCCAGCAAAGTCTGACTGAAAGTGAGAGTCGTGAGTGCTTGCAGATTTTCTGCAATCTCTTGGTGGCGGACTTGGTGTTGGTGGAAGTTGTTCCACCACATCAATCGGTACTGTGGTTGCTTTTTGTGTAGATCATAATTTAATTTTATCGCACCAGGCATTAGACAAAGATTACATGGGAAGGCGGATCGGCATTAATAAATTCATAATTACGTAATTGTTATTATGCCAACGGGCGGTTGTGTGTCAAAGAAGCAGGCGGTTTAGTGGCGACAGCATCCACGAGCTTGTAACTAGGATGTGGCGAATAGTTTAAGTTTTTTTTTTTTATTTTGAAGTATCGCTCTTAGTCTATACCCTAATTGAGTGATTTTGGTGATTATGAGTATTACTGAATCTACTTTTTCTAAAGCTCTTTACAAATTGAACTCTAACTGAATTTTAGAGTATTTGAAATAAAATAAAGTGAATTTTTTATCACCCGAAATATAATTGTTACAGACAAAGTTCAAATCACAGCAGGGAAGCAGTTGCTTAATACTTAATTCAGCTTGCTCAGAGAAAGCAACCATTTCAGATCTTCTACTTCTGAACCAAAGTAAAAGTGTTTCACGCACAGTGTAACAGAGAATTGCAGAGAGTTACACGGCTTAATAAGTATAAGTAAAACTATGCAAGCAAATCTATCTTCCGCTATTGAATCAGTAGCATCACCAATTTCGATAAAGTTTCAACTGGACACAGAATCCATTATAATGGCCCACAACATGCATACACACATATCGCTTCTCCAAAAAAATCTCTCGTTCAATAATCTGAATCTCAAAAAGATAGTTGGGGTCCTCACAAGCCATTGTCTGGCAGGAGACATACCAGAAGACTTGGTGCTTCCTTCAACGTTTTTGGCAAAAGTTATAGAAATGAGAAGGGGAAAGAAACTTTTGTGTAACTGTCCATATGTGTCTGTAGGTTCTTAGCGCTTTGTTACCCCTACCTCTTCCATTTCCCAAACGCTAATTCCTATCTGGGACCCAACAGTTACGTGTTTTTTTTTTGTTTGTAGGAAAATATCTTACTGGCCTCCACAACTCTGCTAACAGTGGTTCACAACAAAACGGTTACCCCAATCTTCATAACCCTTTCGGGGAAGTCCCTAACAAATCGAACATCGAATGATGACCTTCGCAACAGGTTTCTACTGATAATGATTGCCTCAACCATTTCACTCAAATAGTGTAGTCACCATTTAAGTCACCGGACTGCTAACTCCGGTCATATGAAAAGTGGCACCAATCAAAATTGTAACAATCACCATAAGGATCATTGAGGATCATTGGCATACGGACAGTGCATATTGCGGAGTCCGCTAATGTTTCGACGGCAATTTTATAGATGAAATGCCAATTTTTGATTTTCTGCACATTTGTGCTCTTTGTACTGAGGTACAGACTACCAAAAATTATTGTTTTTTTCAAAATGTTAGGTTTATTCTTTCGAAAAGTGGTGTAACAAGGTGTGCCTGCCAAGTACAGATAGCCATCTTACCTAACCTAACCATCGTCGTCAGTGGATCTAAGTATCTCTTTAATTTTCGTCGAGCACCTCTTTAATCATCATTAATGTTCTCTTAGCTTTTGAATCTTTCTAATTTTTTTTTTCATTTCTTAGCTGAAAATCCTTCGTTGTTGAGCTTTTATTGTTGGGCCAAGTTTGGTTGCACTCTCGCCCGGAACTAAAAGACTAAAAGTTTTAATGGTTTAGAATGCGTCTTCGGGACCTAGTCTAAAACCGGTGGATTGAACGTCTTGACCCCTCAATCTTTAGGTTTCCCTAGCACTTATAATATCTAGTGGGCAAGTTAACTTGCTCATAGTTTAGAAACGTAAGAATGTGAAAGGAGCTAAAGTGAATTTACTTTCTGCTTAGTAACATCCTTTGGACTCTCATTGTCTTCTGGGCGTTGCCCATTTTACTACTGCATTTTTATAGCCCTATCTCACTCTTTACTGCGATTATCTTTATTTCCTTACCGTCATCGCTGCCACTTTTGACCGGAGGTTGTCTACCATGTTCACTTGCCTGATATTATAGGTTTGTCCCTGATTAATGTCGCATAAATATTTCTGGTCTTTCACATTACCTAAATGTCTTTCTGCTCGTCAGTCCCTGTAGGTAGCATTAGGCACCAGGTCTTGCAAGATCTTAATATTTTACTATGGAGTAAGTGTCGACATCAGGTGGTTCCTTAATTTTTATTTTATGTATGAAGGCCAATAATTCGTTTTCGTCGATAGTATCCTTAGCCTGAGTATTGGAGCTCTAAAGTAGGAATAAAAGTTAGGGAGGGTCTTGTGCTAAATTTTTCCTCAAAAAAAATTGCATGTGGAAGTCATGATCCAGACTTCCTAATTTTTAGCCCGACCCAGGAGGTGTATTAATTTTAATGCATAGTTTGTAACAAAATAAAATTATTACCGTAGACTCCTGTGTGTCTACAAAAGGACTGAAAGTGGAAAGATCACGGCTTGGTTCTTCTGTAGCATAGGCAAAGTTTGGAAATTGGTTAAAACCGCCAACGGCCTCGCCCCCTACTGGCTTCAGTGTGAATCTTCAAATTGAAATTAAAAAAAAAATCATATAACAATATTGTAGATAGTACCATATGCTTAGTTTGATATACATAAAGCATTAAGCTCCGCCCACTTTTATGGGTCGTTTTAAGGAAGTTTTGCATTAATTTTCGCTCTTAAAGCACTTTATCATAATTCCAGGACAGTAAAAAATAAAATATAAATAGAGTGGCGCAACAGCTCGATGTGAACCAGGGCCAACTTCTCAACAATGTATGCTGCGTGTGTTGATTTCTTCACATACAAGGGGACCTACAACTTTTTGCCGAATCCAAACGGCAGTTTGAGAAGTTTTTCAAGACAATTGATACTCTCGGAGGGCTTGTCAAACCCTCGCGGAGGTGGGGACCGTGAAAAAGAACAAGTCTTTTTTTTCAGGTGACAATGGCAGGATTCGAACCCGATTTCCAGGACAATAATATATCATTAATTTTAGTTTATAGAGACCACCACAATTTTCGGGGCGTGGCTCATACATCAATTCATGTCATAAAAAACATTCCAAATTGGTATTTTAGGGTAAATAGTAGTAGAGACCCTATTTATCTTTTTAACACATCTCCTCAACCAAACAAGACTAAAGGAGTTTATTTTTAGTCCACTCCCATTTTTGGGGCATGCCTCATACAAATTATGAAATCTTTAAGATGCGCTCGACATTTTCTGTCAAATAAAGTTGGAAATTAACGAGAAGATTCGCACTGGATAATCCATTTCGCCACTGCAGAGAAGGCTATCTATGGTTAAATATCTGGAAGATTCGTCGAATAAATCTTCCCATTTGATATGTCTTCTTTACCTGCTGACCTATTGCTTTTGGAAGTTATATTGTGCCTTGGGTTGGGAGGAAGTAAAGAGCATTATTCATGGTCAGGAAGCGCGGTGGAAATTCGCTGGATATGCCTGGAACGTTTGGAGATCAATATCGAAATGTCCGCTCGTTTTTCCATGCAACCATGCGCGCGATAATCCCTCCTTAATCTCCCAATACGAACTCTTGGCTCTTTTTAACGTTCCCTTCAGTATATGTAATGTTAATAGATTTTCTTAACGATATTAATAGATGTTCGTCCCAGCTAAAACTCGGTGTCAGGGCGGGTTCCCTGATTTTTGGGTTCTTATTTCCTTTTCGATCTATTTTGTTGTTATTTATTCGACAATTGGTTTTTATATGAACTCGATTTTTATAAAATGAACTCAATTGTTTTCAGTTAGTCATATTATTTATCGAAATTTGTTCAAGCACTCTTCTTTACTCATTTGACTTTTTGACGTGGTTACCGAAGTACTTGCGAAGTTTCGCAAGTCTTTCGAAATGCTATGTTTGCATTAAATAAAAAATCGGTTTTGTATTAGCGATCGAATCCAGCATCCTCTTACATTTCTAGCAGGATTTGGTTGAAACAAAAACAATGAAAACTCGTTGAATCAGAATTTCGCTTCAGCATAAGGCCACTACCACGATCATAAAAACCACACAGCTTAAGTTCGCTCACCCTAAGGCCATCATCACATCATGGCAAGTCCATAGTCAAAGCGCCAGCCGCCGCACTCGCGTCCATCGATCGCAAAACACGCCTGGGGTTCGACTGAAAGGCGACTCCATTCACGATGGACGTCTACGATCTGAAAATACCCCAAAGCAACTAAGCGTTATTGGCTAAACATTTAACCTCTTATGCTAAAATAATTCTCAATTGTTTTTCCCAAATGTCTTTCAATCGATCGGCTGCCTGTTGTACGGCATACTTTTTTTTTCTCCAAAAGCAAAAATTATTATTATTTGACTGTAGGGAGAGTTTCTCAAAGCTACGGCTTTCCCCTTGCCCGTGTGTCGGTCGCCGAAGAGGGTGTATATCTATCCACAAAGGCAAACTCCATCTTGGGCCGGGAATCTAGGGTGCATACAATTGCCATGTCGCTGCCATTTCAACGGGCTTATAGTAAATTGCAATGGCATGCTGGTTCAGCCGCACCGCTGCCGAATATTGCAACAAACCCTCCAAGTGCGCAGTCAATTCTTATTATGGTCTGCCTATGAACGGTTGAGTCTGGTACAGCCAAGTGGTTTCGGTTTTGGTTGTCGCACAGCTGCACAAAGCGGAATATTATTGATATTCTTTTATCTTTTTATTTAGCCTCATTTTTTTTTTGCTCAACTTGCGGTGGCAATATAGCCACAGAAATCTATCTTAGGACTATCCACGACTAATAAAGCTAATATTTGGATTTTCTTTACATCGATATAAGGTCCCTCATGCTAAGCTGGTGACCTTACCCTGCTGTAGATGCTTTTGTGGCTGCGGCAGCAGACAAAAGATATTTAGATACAAGCTGAATGGGGGCGGGGCTGCAAATGCATAAAATCGGAATCGATCGATTGGAATGAATGAAATCATGCGATCAATTAAAATTGCAAAAAGTTCGAAAATGCAGGAAGAGTTGGGTTGAGTAAACTGTTTACTGATTTTCGCCTTAGGTTACTGCAGCGCTGGGACGACGACGTGTGGAGGAGGACTACACCAACTAAGTCAACCACGCTTGACATGGACTAGAGTCTGTCTGCCTGCATCTAGTTTTGCTGATATTAAATTCAATTTGATTGATGGATTTCACGTAATTGTGCCACTGCAAGCGAATATGGAAAATGCTTTTGGCATTTACTTGTGCATGCCATGCCATGGCGCATAAATGATGTGTGCCTGTGATTGGATGCAATGTGATGTGTGGTGTCGATGGACTTTTAAGAAATTTTGATTGATTATGCATTGCGACAGAGTTGTTGGTAATATAGAGAAGTGGATTCGATCAAGGAGTCACATCATGAAAATGTGAGAAATTTTAAACCTTTGAATCACTAAGTTAGTCGTTAACATGGAAAAAACTTGGAAATTAGAAATCTAGGCAGAGACACATCAAAGGAAATTTTAAAGAAACGTCTTGAGAGGAGAAGTTTGAATGTATGAAAACACCGTTTACCTTTCCCTCCGGTCATTTCGTCTTTATTTGTTGAAATTCAAAATGCCCCAGTGTCTCTTCATTATCTTCTCCGATCCTTTCCTCTTGCATTATTTTTTGGTGTCTCTTTAGATAAGAGTGCTAAAACTGCACTTGATACATATAGACATTCCCTTATCTTTCAATTTTTTTTTACTAAATAAAAATAAATTACAAATTTTGTGATTAAGAGAAATTGCCATCGGCCGGAAATGACAATTTATAGGTATAAACAAGTGGGAAAGTGCAACAGTGGGTATGCAAAAGCTTCAATCCATCTACGACGGATTGCAAAATACCCGACAAAACCAAAAAGAAAACTGCCATGCCTTCAAACAGTGGGCGGGATATAAAAATATAACTGTTGAATGCTTAATACTAGGTCTTTGCATACATTTCGGCCTAAAACTCCGCCTTTTTAACTAAAAAAAATCACTTTTTTAACGCCACGCCCACAAAAGTATGCGGAGGCACACACAATTTAAACATTAAAGTTAGAAAATGCTAACATTTACAGCTTTTGTCATATAACTTTTTGTCAAATTACATATATATTTATTGAAAAACAGTCATTTTAAGCAAAAATCCCTTAAAAAGTGGGCGCGGCCAATGAAAAGGCTAAAATTTTTCGGACGCCTTAAAGACAATTATCAGGCAATGTTACGTACCAAAAATGAATGCGCTAGCGCCATTGTAACATAGCTAAAATTTGCAAAATGTATTTTTTTAAATTAGAGATGGTCGCACATGCAGGCCTGTAGTGGGCGTGTCTGTGGGCGGATTCAGCTTATGTTCAAACTTGATCTGGAAGACTGGACTTCCAACCAACCTACAAGATTTCAGCTCTCTGCCTTAAAATTTAAGGCCTAAAAGTTGTTTACATACGGACGGATGGACGGACGGACGGGCGGACATGGCTTAATCGATTCTCCTGTTGGTCCCATTTATATGTCTAATAGGTCTTAGGGGTCTACGGTGATTATTTCACTGCGTTACAAACTATACATCAAACTTAATATACCCTTGGTCGGGTATAAAAAGTATAATATTACATGAATCTTAGCAAAGAAATAAAAAACACAAAAAATTAAATAAAAAATTAAAACAAAAAATTAAAAGAAACTAGTGGGAGGGTTACAATCCGCTTAGGCGAGTCGTTGGATACCCCGTCCCAATCGACCACTTTCAAGCTCCGAATTGTGTCATAAATCTTGATTGTTAAATTTCAGTTTCTATTAACTTCAACTGTATTTAGAATTTCTCAGTTAAAGAATCTTATCCCTTAAAAATGGGCGTGACATCCACCCCTTTTCCATTACATCTTTTTTTTGTTTTCATTTTTTATCAGAAGTGATATACACGTCTTCATTGCATTTTCACATTAAAAATTTGGTTTATACTTTAAAACGCCCCCAAAAGTGGGCGTGGCAAAAATTAATTCATTTGAGTTGATAGCTTACGTACATATCTGAAGATTTCATGGTCCAAGTTTTTTGGATTTAAAGCAAATATATCAAATAAAAACCGTTTATTAGAATGCATGTTATATATGACCACGCCTACAAGGGGCGGTTTTCGCTTTTTTCTTAAATGCCAATCACAATTTACTTAAGCGAGGATAACGCGTACCAAATTTCAGCTTCCTACGACAACTTTGAATTTTCATGCTAATAAGTAAAGTGGGCGTGTCAATGGGCGGATTTTAAAAATTTTTACACTTGTACTGCTTCGGGACATAGAAAGAACAGTTTCAAGTTCCTAGCTCAAAATTTAAGGCCTTAAAACTACCGACACACGGACGGACGGACAAAAGACTTTTTTGAAAATATAAACGGCGAATTTTCGTCAACTAGGACACTCCGCAATAAAATGGAAAACATTTTCGGGAACTCTCAAATCAACTCTGATGCAAAGATTACAAGTTCCCTCAAGTTCGTTTCTGTGTGGTATGGAGTTCAAATTTAATAAATTCACTCTGGCTCTTAAAATTGTGCTTATAAATTGTGCCAAGCGATGGTCTAGGTTTCTGTTAATTAATCTGGAGGCTGACGACGATGCTCTAGTCAAGTACTGATCATATTTTTTGTCATCAATTTTAGCAACGATCGTTGCAAAAAGCCAGTCGCTGACATAAGTTTCAGTTAAGGACAATGCCAGGTCGTGAGACAATGATGGTTCCAGTCCCTAAACGGGTAAGCATTTGTTCGAATTAAAATTATAAGGATTGCCTTGGGAAGATTTATTCTCCCTTCTCAATATCACCCTTGTTAAGTAATCGGAGTGTGCTTTCAGGTTTTGCACATAAATGTGTGGTAAACCTGATTCCACATGAAAGGCGTATGGAGCCGCAGTTGGTAGTCAAAACAGGCGCTTGAAAAAAGATCTTTGTACTGCTTCGAATTCGTCAAAGGGGTTCACTCCAAAAGCCTGTGTACCATAGCACATGCAAGTGTTAACTGCAGCGTTAAACATCTTGTACTGAGAAGAAAAACCGATGTTTTGATTTGCAAAAAATTGGCCACATCATGTGCCAGCTTAGCTTCACATTTTTGTCTCTTGCATGTCTGTGAAAGTTTAAGTTATATGACAATAGAACACCAAGATACTTCAACTCACTAACCATCGCAATGAGTTCGTTGTTGAGACGCCAAGTTTCTTTCCAGAGTCTTCTTCTTTGGCGGCTCTCAAATATCAGAACCTTCTTTGATGTTGATATGGGAACCCAAGGTCTCACAGTACATTTGGAGTATATTTATCTCTAGTTGCAGCGTAGAAGGATTCTCTGCTTGTAGCACCAAGTCATAAGCATAAAAGAGAACCTTTATTCCATTCATTTAAACGCGGATCGAGTTGGAGTTGAGTCGAGTCGACTCCATCGCACTCGCTCTGTGGGGTTGAGTCGAAATGTTGCTGATATACCTAGGTTGAAATTACAGCCAGAGCATTTAGCTTTACTTATCCATAATTTGCCATTTCTTTAGTACTTGTATGCTGTTTCGTGTTGATTTGGCACAGGTGCAGCTTCAATATACAAAAAGGATTTAAATAGCTTCAAAAGTTTCAATTTTTCATTTCTGTTATTTCAACTACTCGACTTAACTCAACCCACTTCGTATTGTGCTGAAAAACCTAGGCCGAAATTCCAACTCAAACCCTCAACTTTTGCATATAAACGAAGCTTATAACGAAGCATATAAACGTGCTTTAAAGCCACACAGCTGCAGTAGAAGACCATAGAAATTTGGCATTTACCATTTCTCCAAGAGACGCCAACTTGTGAATCAGGGCTTGCCTGTTGACAGTATCACCCGAAGCTTTGAAGTCAACGAAGCATACATAGAGTTTCTTATTTTTTTCCAATACATTTTCTAGCGATGCTTGTTAAAGTAAAAATATGATCAATCGTTGAAAACCCAGCGTGAAAACCCGCTTGCTATATACCGAGAAGCATACATGGTTGAGAAGTTGGCCCTGGTTCGCCTCGAGCTGTTGCGCCACTCTATTTATTTATTTTATTTATATACCGAGAAGATTGTTGTGTTCTATCCACGAGGAAAGTCTTTTGTACAAGACTGCGTCAAAAATCTTTCTGAAAAATAGAGTATGGAGAAACCCCTATAATTTTTGTATACTTTTAAATTTTAAAAGAAACGTTTAAATCCCTTTGTCTGCTAATAAATATTTTCTTTCTTTACTTTCAGGTAAGACAATAGAATTCAGCATTTCTTTGTTAATTTGTAAGTTCAATATATTCTTTACTATCGGCTTTACTAAATTATTTACAGTTTTCACCCAACTTTACTTCAACTTTACTTCTTATGTTTATTATAAGCTGTGGAATTTAAGAAAATAAAAGTCAAAGGAAAACCAGAGCAGTAAAAAATTTTACTTCAATTCTTTATTCAAAATAAGAACAAATGCTATTGCAAATTCCTGTTTGCAAGTTTAAAAAGTACCTACAGGGGATGGGACGTAATTTACTAGATAGATTTTTATTCCTTGTTATGATGTGTGAAGGGTGCTTTCGACAGCATAGTGTTTTCATCCCATAAAATTCTGCTCATTCAGAAGCTGTTTAGGTCTGAATTTGAAGAATTTGGTATGCGTTACCTTTCCATTTCAACGTTCGAAGAGCTACATAGGACGTTTTACTGGAAACGTGTACGAAAAATTGAGGGCACTGCTTTTGGCGAAAGAATGATTGGACCTAATTAGGTGGTAGACAAAAGACTGTGTTGGAGATAAAACTGAGCCTTCTGGTACAGCAGCATTTACATGGGAGACATCATACTTGACGCTGTCCTGAATCACTTGAACTGGACAGTCTAAACGAAAATTGGACGTCTTATCCAGTTAATGAAAGACTCATCGAATCGAAAAGCACGCATTTCGACAAAACATTCGTCAAATGTTTTTGAAATAATTCAAGTACCGTTTAGTTTTATTTTGAATGGAAAGGTGCCGAAAGAGACAATTATTGGGTGTTTTTGTGCAACACCCCAAACCTGAAAAAATCCATATAATTCAAGACCTTAAGTTATTGACTTTCCAATAGTTTGACAGATGTATACTCAAGCTGTTTTCGACTTCTCCTCTGATTTATTACATTTTCAGGAGGAACTTCTAAAAATGTACTATACATATTGAAAACTGGAAGATCATGCTGGCAACATAAATTAAAGCAAATAAAAATATTAAAAAATTTTTATCCGAAACACGCTACTGAAAACCGGATAAAAAGCGCAATCAACTCGATTCCATGTCGTGCCAACCTTCAGATAAATCACATGCCTTAAATCGGAAACAAATAAAAATGAACAAATACCATCAGGTTCAAACAGATGACTATTACGTCAGACTACACCCTCCTCGTTAAGTCGATTACTTTTGTTACCCCAAGCTAATTTCAACCTTAGCATGCTTTTAATTGAGACTTTATCTCAAAATTGCAGGCGACCGTAAAAAGCGCAAATGTTTCGACATTGCTTGAAAATTCATTTTCCCTCCCGATTCATTTTCTTATCTGAAACAAAATTACGGAAAATTCGTGACACGACCAACCTCTTCTCCATAGCTATTGTAATATAGTTTTTGCTTCCAAAATTCCACTTTGTTGTTACACATACTTCCTTGAGTAAATATTTGTTGAAAAAAAAACTAAATGAAAATTAATTTGCAAAAAATAAAGGAAAACGAAAACAACAATTGCAAAAGAGCTAACCAATTACCAGAACCGTACAGCCGCCAACACAAATCAAAGATTATAACTACTCACCTCCAAACTGTAAATTGCAAATGAAATCAACTCAGCCACAAAACCTAGGTGGAAACTTATTTATCCTAAGGCCATCACCGCAGCCATGCTGGTTTGGTAGTCGTTGTGTGTTGGTATAGTGTTAACTGCATTACGGTTGTCGACACGCTGGGTGTTACTGGAATGCCGAGAAGGAGCAACGTTTTGAATGTGCTTAGCATCAAAAATATTTAAAATTTGTAAAAATGTAAGGCTTTTTGAATTAGGCAATGATATTTGAAAAAAGCAAAATGTAGAGTATATAATGCGAGTCACCAATGGTTTTTGAAAAACTTTTCCGTATCCATTCTTCAAAAAAGTGTAATTGGTAAAAATGTTTGAGTATAAGAAAGCGAAACGTTAAACGTTTTTGTGGAATGTATAGAGACTTTTACGAGCAGATCATTCTCTTGAGGTTTAATTAAAGTTTCTACCTCATCGTCCTTCAATGAAAGTGCCTACAATATACCGTAATATTATATGATTTATCCTTTTGACGATAGATTCAATGAATCAATTTATCAGAGGAAAGCTTAGCCTAGTATATTAATGGTTCCTTCCGATTGAGTTCGTTGTCCAACTCTTTTGAATTACTGTCAATTAAGTATTACAAATAAGACATATTCCGCAAGCAACTTCAGTCTTTCATGAGTAGTTGCCAGGAAAATCGAGGACAGTTTTTCAACTAACGTGTTAGTTTAAGTAAGGAGGTAACCCGGAATTCCATGGAGGGGAAGGTTGCAGCAGATTTCACATCATCTTCCGCTTCGACTTCTCGGCAGCCTCTGGAAAGGAGATTGATGTAATCTTAGTTCTTAAATTGATTTTGTCGCGATTTGTTGACATTTTTAAGTAATAAACGTTATTGCTTTCGGACTTACCGCGATCGTTTTTTTTGTATCCCGACGTTTCGAAATGATTTCACATTTCGTGATCGATCGCGGTAAGTCCGAAAACAATAACGTTTATTACTTAAAAATAATTGGTGTAAGTTAATCTAAGCTGTGTAATTCTGAGCAATTCTTAACTTTCTGTGCACTTTCACAACAAATTCATTTTGAAAGTTACAGTTTCATTTGAGTTCATTTCGACGTTTCCACAGAGAGTCCTGTATTTTGAGCTGTCATCCTCCAGTTTTTAGTATTTTACCATTTCTCTAAAAAAAACTCCTTGGATATCTGCACTGACACTCTTATCAGTACTCAGTACACCTCAACCAGCAGACTTATTATGAGTTATAAACAGCTTTATACGCTCTATAGCGTCCCATAAAATTTTCGCTAATTCTTAACATGAAAGGAAAAGGCTGCAGAATGATCATTTACCCTTAATCGGGCTAAGACTAACGATAAGTGCATAAAACGAGAAGTTACCAGACGATTGTAACAAGTTTATAATATGAGCTGATAGTTTAAGTCTGGGTGTTGACTCTTACAAAAATAAACTTTCCCAATTCACCAGGAAAATACATCTTACATATCACCCACCCACATCCACAACTATTCGCCTGAAAGCACTTTTTAAGTGGATCGAACTACAGGTTGAATCGCTCAATCTCTTGCTTCTTGTGACCAGATGTATGAAATGTTGTGGGATTCTCGGGAGTTTTCGATCCTCCCCATATAGATTGTAGATCCCCTTGGCTTGAAGTTGCTTTTCTGGAGAGTCATTCGGTTTATTTTTACGCCTAAAAATTCAAAGAAAATTTATAGACGAACCAAATCTTTGTCTCTTTATCCGCTTACCTAAGCATTGCATAATTTTTCAGCCGAAATTAAGGCGAAAAAGGAAGTCGTTGTCATCTTGCTTAAGAAACCTACGTGCATGGAATCAGCCTTTATAATTATAGGGCTAAAGCAGTAAAACTGAATATCTTATAGTAGACTGACTGAGACTTCCGAACAATTATGTTGGAATAGTTCAGCTAGGCGTCGGGCATATTATAGGAGACTGCAAGATTGAAGAACTTGCAAAATTTGAAACTGCTCCCTCATTGTTATGTTACCTGAAAAATGCCAGAGAAGATTGAAAAAAGTTGAATGGTGGAAAATTAAGGAAGTCCACTAGAATAATTGAATGAAATCCAAGCAGTCTATTTATTGATTTGATTATTCTTGGTTGAAAAGTCATGATGAAGCTAGTATCTCTGATCTCTGCAATTTCTTGCCATTGTTATATAGTGCAGCTTTTTTTTTAACCTTGAAAAAATTCTCAAAAATTTAATATGTGATATATAATATAATACAATAATTCATCATGAATTCCTCAGTTCAATGCAGTACCGAGACAGTTTTCTAGATTCTACCTCCGCAAAGGTCTAACAAACCCTCCAAAAACGCTATTTGTCATGAGACGAAATTCAGAACGGCCACAAAATTTCAGGTGCCCTCTATCTCTGTAAGAACAAATAGAAGGTACACAACTTTCAGATGTCAGTTCATAGGCTCTTCTGGATTTATAACTGCCAGCTTTTGTTTACCCTCAATCGTACCGATATTTATTAATATTTTTTCTTTTATCGGGCTCCCGACCCATGGAGGATCTCAACCTGGTTCACATTAGCCTTTCATCCTCTGCGATCCGGGGCACGCTGCTTCCAATTGCCCAGACCAAGCACTTTGGCATCCGCGATGACTTGGTCCTTAAAACGGACGTTTCGTCTTAAGGACCAAGCCGCCCACTCTAGTCTGATGGCTTGGATTGGAAGACCCTCTTGGATAGAGACTTATTGTCCACGCGCTGGAGGCGACCGAGTCAATGTAGTCTTCGTGCTTTGAAAGAATGTCTTTATACCGATGTATATTAACAAAATATGTTTCATTACTTTAAGACTTATGTTCTTACCTTTTTGTATTTATCACTTTTAACATCTTGACGTTGCTTTAAGTTCGTTATTTCTATCTTGACTCCGTTCAAAATGTAGTACAAATGAACATAAGTTTCTGTGTTCGGCAAGGCATTGTACAAGCATTAAATGTCAATCGGGTGGCATCATGATCAAAAAACACTCACACAATCTCGCTGATTTGTGGCAAATTTTCACTTGTAACAATTAGGAAAATATGATACCATGCCGAGAGGATACATTTTTTTTTTTGTTTAATACCGAACGAGGTGTGTTCGCCACCAAGAAATGGATACAAACAGAAACCGGGAGTGGTTCTAGGCTTTCGTACTCCTACTCTACTATACTAAAGACACAAAAGTTAGATACGTAGTGTGCGCGCTTTCGGAAACAAATTTTTAACTAAGGCCGGCCATCGATCAAGATTATGGAACGTTGGGATCCAGGTATTTTTTGTGTTGCAATCGGTCTTTTTCTACCTTCTTGTTACAGCAATAGCAACAGACCAGCAGTAAAACGCCCGTGATAAATCATGAGAGTAACTACTACATGTGTATTTTGTGACCGCTTTCAGTCGTAAGCTGGAGACGGAAATTAGTGCAACCACGGTTCGTAGTCAATTTATAATAATGGACACCATTGAATTAAATTATTTAAAAGAAACGACAATGAAATGTATGCATTTCAAACTTGTTGTATAGAATATATTTGCAGTTTTCTCTCAATAAAAAAATGTATTTTGTCAAAAAAAAATTTATATATTGTTATCTTATAGTTAGAACAAAACCACCGTCTGGCCTTGATATTTCGTCTATTTACTCATTGACAAAATTTCTATAGTCAAATCCTTTCAATTCCTGAGCGAAATCGACTTCTGGTCTTTTATAGTATCTAATTAGAAAGCTCTGGGAAGTTCAAATTTCGGACGGATTTATTTCTTTCAATATTTTCGGAAGATTTTGAGGCATACGATGGGTCTTGAGCTGAAAGTTCATTGTCGTTGTAAGGACCTAACAACTAAGAAGAAAAAAATGTATTTAGGTGGCTTATAGTCCAGTATCATGGAACTCAACTTTCTCGTTTATAAAACAAATCCATTCATTTTATATTAAGCATCAGTTTCTAAAGGGAAAGTTTCCCTTAAAAATTATGCAAATCACATAGCAATTCAGACACTGATCCAAAACTTCGTATGGCTCAAAGTTATCGTTTATAAAGCAAAATATAACCGCATTTTCCCATTTTTTATTTTTGGATTTTGTGAATCGTCATAGCTAGAAACTGTTACTACTTAGTTTAATATAATAACTGAACTGTTCTTGTTCATTCGTATTGATTGCTGAGGTAAAACTATTTTCGATAGATTTTTTCTCTACCCACTCTTGTTTAGAATATTATGCGAAAATCAAACCGTGCTTTATTCAACGCATTCCTTATGATTTCAGCTTAACAGCTCTCGTTTTACAACTTGTGTAGGTTGTGAACCAATCGTCTTTTATGAGCCCAATTCCTATTAACAACCATCATTCAGATGCAATTTGTTTCCCAAACGGTGTGTGCAACTGTTTTGCGTTTTTGCATCCTCTATTCATGAGACTCATGGTCTTTTCTACAGATCAAGGAAGCCGGTAAAAAAAACTCTTAAAGTCTTGGTTCAAATAGATCAAGCAGTGCCACACACATCTCGATCGCGAACATATGGGAGAGGCAGCTCCCAGTAATGTGATCATCAGGTGGGCACAATGTGCGTCTACTCCATGCAGCTGAGAAAGCTGGGCACTAAATATGGGTGCAACAGCAAAGGTGAGTCTTGCACTCATAGCGAAAGAATATTGTTATAGATGGAAAGATGTGTTGGCTCTTGTTCATGAATAAGAACAATATTCAAACGATAGCAATATCGTTTCTCTGCTGTGTCAACTAGTAACCTGGATTGCGACAGAGTTATGTTTTGACACAAATTCAAAATCAGATAATTTTAACAGCAAGGAGATTGTTGTTCTGGCTTTTTGTTGATTTTCTCTGGTAAGTGAAAGCGGAGTATAAAAATCTAATCCTTACTCTTCATTTGTAATTCAGAAGCCGTGGTCTGCTTTGCGTATATTGTAGCATTGTAGGGCTTCTTATCTATTCGGATTGAAAACGAGTTAAAAATCGCTACAACTATTTTTTTTTTCTGGAACCTGGTTTATGTTAAGTAAATACCTTAAATACATATTTCCAGAGAAAATGGAATATAATGCCAAATAGTTGAAAATGTAATTCCTTTTTGCTCGAGCAATATGCAGAGTTCTATGCTACAAAGTTTGTGAAAGCTCAGCCTACGTACAAAGTTTCTCAAAGGAGAATAAAACAAGTTGCAGACATCCTGGGTGTTATGATTAGGCCTTCTAAAATGACTTGAACCGTAGCCTGCACTTAGTTGACTTATATTAGTTAATATTAATTGCTTAGATTCGTTCAAGGAATTATTGAAATATGAAAGCTATAAGCTGGGAGTATTATCGCTACTTTACTATGAATGCTGGTAGTAGACAAATTACTCCTGCTCCTTGGAAAAAAATGTCTTAAAGTTAAAGTTAAGTGTTAAGTTCAAGTAAAGTGTATAGTAAAATACCATTTAGAATTCCACCAAAACTTAAGGGTACAAGCATGCTTAGATACTTAACAAGACATTTGCTATTTTTTTTACAAAAAGGGACTGTTGGCCTATATCCCTGCGGAAAGCATTAAATCCCGAGCTGGGAACTTGAATCTCCGATGAATATATACAGCAATTGTAAGACACACAGGTGAATTACAGGTGCCCTTAAAAAATTATATTAGCTGCTCAAGAAGGATTGTTTCAATTCCTTCTAGTTGACATCTTCCAAAAGCTGTTAGTTTCGAAAGCAACCTTCAGAGCTATGGAGTCCCTGAATATTATTGGTGACAAAAGTTTACTAGCTTCCTTAAGGGGCACCTCCTTCCTATCCCTTATAATTCGGACTGCTTTTCCCCCCACTTGAAATTTAATGTGAAGTTTTCCTTACTTGCTTACTTGAGATGTTGCTAGAGTCCGGTGGACCTGGGTCTCAGCCAACATGCTTTGCAAGACAGCTCTGTCTCCAGCTAGCAGTCACTAGTTTCGCACGCGAAGTTGACTGAGGTCCCCTACCAATTGCGTGTGCCACCTGAGTCTCGGTGCTCCTCTACTGCGCCGACCCTGCGGGGTGGATTCGAAGATTTTCCGGGCCGGGGCGCAGGTGTCCATTCGCTTTAGATGACTCAGCCAATGTAGTCGTTGTATATTGACTTTTCTGGCTAAGTCGGTGTCGCCGTACAGTTGATGTTTTGTCTCCTCTCGAAGCAGCCCAAAGTGTTTTCATTCGCCTTTGACAGGGTCCATGCTTCTGCACCATAAAGCAGGACTGGGATGATAAGCAGATGAGGGTCTTACACATGGACGCTTTAGTGGCTCGAGGCTTTGGTACTCAATTGCCTTCTTAGCCTAAAGAAACCGCGAATGGCCAGTGTTATCGTTCGTTTGTTTTCAATGTTGGTGTCATTGTCTGGATTGATAACGAAACCCAGGTAAACAAAGTTCTTAACTACTTCAAAGTTATAGGTTGATGGTGATGTTTTGTCCAAGACGTCGGCGTTGGGTGTCTTTTTTTTGATGAAAGCATATACTTGGTTTCGCCCTCGTTGACTGCGAGGGCGAAAAAAACCCATATTCGCCGCTTTCGTCCCAATACTCCTGAAGGCTTCACTTACATCACGCTTTGTTCTTCCGATTATTATGTCAATGTCGTCTGCGTATGTGAGTAGTTAAAAGGACTTTTCAAAGATTGTACCTCTGGTGTTGGCGTGGGAGTTCTGCACAATTCTTTCAAGTATGATGTTAACGAAGTCACATGACAGCGCGTCGCCTTGTCTAAATACTTTTTTGACATCAAAGAGGTCGGTGAAGTCTTAACCAACCTTGACGGAACAGCGTGCATTTTCCATCGTTATCCTGATCGAGAAGCTAAGTTCGTGCACAGTTTAAGTGTAAGCCTAGATTTCATTGGCTCCGACATTACTTTTAGCTTAAGTCAAGACGAGGCCTCCACCTAAAACTGTTCTCGGCCGTCTGTATTTTATATCCCCTCCGACACTAGTTTATACTGCAACTGATAACTGCTGATTTTCCCATCCTTAAGGCCAATTTTTACTTGAATGTGCTGTGGTACGGGTTTACACCGAAGCCGGTTGCCTTGCCTCATTATTTTATTATCATGGGCTAACACCGAAAATGGTTGCTTCAGTATGTTCCCTCCAGTGCGGATTCATATCGCTACTGGGCAATTTTCGCTTGGAGCTCAAGACCACACGGGTTGACTCCGATAAAGGTTGTCCTGCCTTTTTATACCCTACCCAGGGTAACAGCTTTTTGCCTTACATTTTCGGACCGAGAGCTGAAACCTGATAGCTGAGCTTGCAGTCTGTTAGACCAGATAGGGTTTGAAAAAAAGTCGAATCTATTAACAGACATGCCCATCTTACCCCTGTATGTGGGATCAAAAATAAATAAATAGAGTGGCGCAACAGCTCGAGGTGAACCAGGGCCAACTTCTCAACAATGTATGCTGGTGTGTTAATTTCTTTACATACAAGGGGACCTACATTTTTTTGCCGAATCCGAACGGCACTTTGAGAAGTTTTTTCAAGACAAATGATACTCTCGGAGGGCTTGTCAGACCCTCGCGGAGGTGGGGATCGTGAAAAAGAACAAGTCTTTTTTTTTCAGGTGACGATGGCAGGATTCGAAATCCTGACCTCCGGTAGTAAGCACACACACTAACCACTACGCCACGGCACCCCACCGTGTATGTGGGATCACCTCAATCTAAAAAAAAAAACATTTAAATCAAATTTTAAATATGCTGCGATTGCGTCAGAGCATCAATTTTTGTTATTAACTGCCTTGGAATTGCTTTTAAGGCGATAGAAAAAAATGTACCCCATCATTGACAACGCGTTCTTTTTAACTTAAGTTTTTTTAAATATATGAATTTTTGGAAAAAATGATGTTACAAAATATGTAAGTAAAAAAATTTGCTGAATTTTTTATACACACTACATGACCCCACCCACTTCCAGAAGTGTGTTTTCACATCGCAAACACTGACTGCTTCCAAATTCCCTTTGGAACAAACCTGGACCAAGACTGGTCATGCTCGCAACTTAGAAAAAAATTCTGTCTTTTATTTTTAGTTTCATTCTTCATTATTTTTGCTTTGTCAAATCCTCGCAGCTCTTTGTGACGTGTAACTCTACATGGCTTAGGAAAGCGTTGGAGTTTGCTTCTTACTTTTTTTAACAGAAATAGAGGCGGTGCTTGATGTTGATGCTTCTTTGTACTCGTTACTCGTTTAGACTTTCTCCAATGTGTCCCACTTTGACAGATTCCCAGAGTCAACCGGAGTATTTGCGCCTTTAGCCAGTTTAGGTTTTCGTGCTCAATCAGTGAGGTGCTTGGTTCTCTTCTGCTGTCCCTTACCTAAGCCAGGTGCAACGCAAGACTCGATTTTTTCGAAGCACGTTCAACCATAGAGGTATTCCGAGTCATACTGTCAGCAGCAGAGCATTTAGAAACAGCTTCACTCATGTTCAGTTTGACAAAAAAAATACAAGTTGCATTGCGAAAACAAACTAGGATCTGCTGGGTCGTCATACCAGTTGATTTATGGCAAGAAAATAATCTTGACCTACTTCTGCCACAAAGCTTCATTTGTTAAAATATTGTACCTACTGAATTTTGAGTTTTCAAAACTAAGTTGCCAGTACCTCGCATAAAATAACTTGCATGCCGTCTTGTAATTACCTCCATAAGAACGCCCCATGATCACTGGTGTCAATGAACCATAAAAATCACAAGTTACCTATTAGCAATTTCTATGCGCGCACACCTAATCCATCGAACAGCACATTTAGTCAAACAAAGGCAGATAACCCAAAAGACCAGTAGTCACCTGCACCATGTGATGGCGGTGTGGTTGGTCGCCACACCCTCCTGCATCATACACCATAATTATTTAATTAATGGCCGTATATGTGTATCGGAGACTCATTCTTTCTTTATCTACGTGTATACGCGACGGCTTTACAGGCACTCGCGGATATACGGGCAGATAACTGCATTTATGCAGCATGTCAAAAGCCCTCTTGCAATGCAATTGAAGTAACACAACCGCTACTGCACTCAGCAAAATACTGCAGAGCCCTCTCGTGTGTTTTGTACACCAGGGCACATTGATAGTTATCATCGAGCAAATCAGTAGCGTAGTGCTGGTAACACATGTCCCTGTACCATGGCAGTCTCATAAATTCAGTTTCAATTAAACATTCTTCAAGAATATTAAATCGATGGCCGAAACTTGTACCGGATTATGCAGCAAGTCCTCGTAAAAAGTTTTTCTCATGCCTCTTAATTTTGTAATAACTCAGGCACACAATTGCACTTTTATGTTCAATTAATCCCCCAGCTTCTGGCTAAATCATCTTGACGCTATGATCACCTTCCTTTATTTCAACAGGTAATTAAATTGCAACTCGATTTAATTTTCAATTAGTCAATCCCCTATGTTCGTTCGATGTGCTCTGCGCTATGGTCGTGGATTTTTTTTTGCCTTGGCACAGTCGCTGTTAGTTGGACGACGAAGAAAAACAGCAGACAACTTGAGCATATGAAGCACCGCAGACAAATGAATAAGAGCTATCTGGCCTCTGGTATGCTTTGCTATTGGGAAATAGTCTAAGTATCTACAGCTGGACTTTTTTTGAGAAACATTATAAAGTCAAAGAGGTGTGCTCTTGAGGTTTTTTGTTTCTCTTCCGAATGGATTCAGTTTTTGTACAATCTGAGCCTTTTTCATTGGCAAAGTACGGCAATTAATGCTATACGAGCAGTAAGGCTCAAAAAATGATCACAGCCAAAAATGTTTGTCCAAGTGGGTCAGTTTTGGTTGGCAAGAAATTGGTAATATTTGCCGCGCTTTGTGTTACTCATACTAACGTTATACACCATCGACAAAAAATGAAATTTGTAAGTGAGTTTCAATGACTCTGTCAAATTTACAGAATCGAAAGGCTCATTGGTTAAGATAGGTTACAGCATCAACGATTTGTACGAAAAGGTTGCTTGTAAGCAAGGAATCTATACCGAAGCTACTTATTTGTGCTTTTGCTTAGATTGTCCTGTGACTTAAGTTCTGAAAGTTTAATGTGGCCCCTTATTGTTTATTATACGTTCATTATATGTTGTTCACAGGTTTTTACCCATAAACAAACTTGTGCCGTTAAAAAGACTATCATTCGAGAGTAATGCCATTTCCCACCGATTGGCTTTAGTCCATATTCAACCACATCTGCGCTTGCTTGCACAAATGCTAATCTACTGTATTGTCTGAACCTTAATACAATAGGAGGACTGAAGTTGCAATGTAACAATATAGTTTTTATTTCAAAGATTTACATCATTAGCATCATTAGCTAATTCAGGAGCGGCTTACCGCCTCGCTCACTGGTTCCCATGAGTTGCGCAACAGGGAAATTTCAAAACGTAATCATCAATGTTAATCTTCACAAAAAACAAAACCTTTCTCTCAAACGGAGAAATGCATCCGATTGACAGTTGATACACAGCCTGAGTTCATCAGTCGAACAACATTGTAGCGAAACTAGGCAACAAATCGAAAGAGTTGAGGTACGAACTGGATTTTTTTCCCAATGCATTCCTCTGCATCGTTCAAAAACAAACGCTGCAAAGTGCAAGGCACAGCATCGTCATGTATTTTTGTATATCCATCAAAGGAATTCATTAAATTTGCATAAATTTATTCAAGTAGAGCGCGAAGTTGAGGCAGACAAAAAATTTTTGGAAAAAAATGAGACATTTTACTCGACAACGAAAACACGGCTGAATAATTTACTGAGTCTGTAGTTTGAAGTGTTTTTCATTACTCTGCTTAATTATTGACTGCTTTTAAATTGGTGATTAAAACTCCTTTGTTAAAGAAAATGTTACATTCAGACAAAAATGTTCAAAAAAAAAAAACCAAATATTCATCAAAATTCCCTAATAACTCACGTCAGGAGCACTGCCTGACCGAGAATGGAGTGAAAGGCAAAGAACTGAAGCCAACCAGAAATCATATGCATGCCATCACACTATTAAGGAAAACCTTCCACACCAAATGAATCATTACATAGGTGAAGCACGTTCATAACTTTTGAATTGATTTAAATTTTTCTTTATTTCTCTTAATATCGGTTCGACTTTTTCATTTAATAAAACTCCAGTTGAATCGAGAAACACATAAAATAAAAGAAAAAAAACCTACGAGACTTGTGTAGATGCCTGAACGGAAAAAGGTACATATGCGTATGCATTTACCACCGGTAGCTTAAAGGCTTTCCGAAAACAAGTTCCAACTACTCGTAATTGCAACGAAAGCAGCACAAAATATACACAGAAAAAAAAAGGAGCCAAGACATAGAACAAAAGGAACTCACCGAACGCTTACGTGTGTAACAGTTGCTTTAACAAAAGATGGAAAAAAGCGAAAAGAATTCCTAGACCCCATCGCCATCGTCATCGCTGTTGTCTTCTTCGCTGTGGCCATCGCCTCCATCAAGAAAATTCATTGTTTCCCTTAAGGCTCTTGTTGGGCTGCGCGATGCAATCAGTTGGAAAAAAGAAGAAGATACTTCTGATGCTGCCATAATATTGCTTATGTATACCACTACAAGAAACGCAGTTTTTTTTTTCAACATTGCAAGGCACACAATAATTGTGCGTTTAATATTGTCACGTTTAATGGCGGAATAGGTTATGTTCGAAAATATTTCCTCATACATATACACATGGCTTAAGTAAAAATAAAAATATAAATACCAGTAACGAGGCACATTGTTGTTGTTGTTATTATTTTTGCGCACAAGTTTCTGTTTTATTGTTATCCTTTTATTGCGATTCCCTGCAATGCAGTACCACCTTAAGTAGGTTTTTGGAAAATATTTAAGGAATTCATTGAGACGTCCAACAATGGACCCCTTCACCAATTCGCAACACATGGGCTGAAACCTTTAAGTAACTACTGAAGTGTTATCTTGTAGGCAATTTTTGGATCTGATGAATGCTTTTTTTCGTCTTGTGTATAACGTAAAAATAGCTGATGACAATGAGTTGTAGTTCGAGTTGGAATGGCTAAACATTTTTCCTGTGCTCAGTGTGGTCTACGCAACGTTGTCAGACTCAATTTTGAGTACGTTTGGCCATGGAAATGTTGACAGTGCAAATACTTTGCTGTCGAACTTTTAAAAAGAAAATTGTTATCGACGTAGTGGAGTAATTGAAAAGTTTATAAAGTTTTTTTTAAGTTACTTAACAATTTAAGATAATAAAACAATTTCTGGTGACGTTTTGAAGGTTAGACGAATGATAGCTTCAACATTGCAAAAGGAAGATGTAATTCCATTAAAAAATGCTTAAGAAAAACTTTTTTGATTTCAATAAAAATTAACTCAGAAGTCGAGGAAAAAACTAGCTGTCATAGAAAATATTGCGAAAATATTAGGTCCCAAAGGCAGGACAACTACAGAGGAAATGTTCCGCTGTATCGTCGTCCTCTCCACAGACAGAGCAGGTATTGGTTCCACTCAAGCCGTTTACATTCAGGTGTTAGCAAAAGCTTGGTTGGCCCGTCTTATGTCCTAAAATATAGAAGAAAAGACGCAGACCCCTTACTGATGCCGGGCAAAGTCGTACAGTCTGTCTGCGCCCATCGCTTTCCCGCCAACGAGCCAAATGTGTTCACGAAAAACCCGGGTATGAATGGCAGAGTGGCATCAGATGCAGGCAGACCTAGCGCATGGCAGTTTGGCCCAAGCCATTTCATTACCTAAGGCGCCCGACTTGGTAGTTTCGTCGCAAAAGGATTTCTAAATTTTCTTAACATTAAGTTAAATAATGTTAATTAAATATTTCTTCAATTTTCTTAACATTAAGCTCAATACTTTTAAGAAAAACCGCCCAATTTAAAAAGTTGTTTTTTAATCACAAAAATATTTTTTTTTTTTCAAACTCAATTTGGTTGTTATATTTTTGACCTTTTGAAATTTTTCAAGTAGCTTCTGGGAATACAGAAAATTATTTAGTTTGAACCCACACTGACGTGGGTGATGGCTAAACTAATTTTGCAAAAAAAATGGCACCATCTCTCTTACTGACACTTTAAATTCATAATAATACAAAATTTATTGCACAGGCAACTTGTTGATTTCATTGCACATGATTGGATGCCTACTGGCGCACTGACAGCGCATTCACATCTCATGAAAATATCTAGGTGTTTTCCAAGATACTCTCAACCTGATTATGAAAAGTTTTATTTATAAGAAAATAATGGGCAAATGGAAAAGTATCTACTGCTTGCAATCAAGGCTGTTTAGGAAGAGGAGGCGTACTATGAATTTGATACCGGTAACTTAACGAACAACTGGCTTTGCATCATGAGCAATGTGATATCTGTGTGTTGTGTTGGCACGTCATATATGCAACCATAACTATGTTAGAGGAACTTGTTCGTATTAATAAATGAGAATCAGATTAGATTTCATTACTATATTATACAAGTGCATCACATGGAAGTGAGTGTGAAGTGAATTTTAAGTGAAAGTTGTGACAGCTAACGAAACCACAGTTTATTCATGCATGACACGACTTGAGTTTGATAAGTTACTAGATGAATGCAAAATTAACAAGGATTAACGCACTCATTCTTAAAGACTAACTTGAGATAGTGCTTTTAAGCTGCCAACGCGTTGCAACGTTTTATATAAAACTTAGCATTACAGTGGCAGTTGTTGCGTCTTAAACCATACCCACCCAAATAGGTTACCATCGCTTTCAATATGCCGAATCTATGAACTGTTAAATTATTTATTGAAGCTAAAGAACTCCATTATCTGCGAAAAAAAATACTTAAAGACTTAGAACATAACGAAACCATAATTTGTATAATCCTTCAGTTCGCTGCTCAACTCTTTTGTATATTGCCAAAACATTTGCTCTCCCTGTAAATTTAAACGAGTTTATGAACTGAAAAATCGCCTTTTTCGATCCATTGTGGGCGAGGTGAAAATTATTTATATTAATTTTTTAGTATTCGTAGATATCTGATCATTTTACAAATCAATTTTTCTTGATTTGAAGCGATATGTTGAAAAATCCGTTTTATTAGACTGTAAATAAAATGTTCACAAAGACGTTTTTCACTTTTTTGAAATGCCAATCACAATACAATTAAGGAAGCACACAATACACTGAATTTAGCATCCTGTACTGCTTCCGGACCTAGAAATTATATATATATAATCTCAGAAATGATAGATATTAAATTGTTTGACAGACACGGACAAGGCTCATTCTTGTGGGGATCTACGGGGATTATTTCTCTATGTTACAAACTATGAATCGAACTGAATGCGCCTCCTAGAAAGGTAGGTAGGTAAGTACCTTTATCCTAGGTATTTACCACCACCTCTTGGATGCTCTTGTGAAATCGGTAGGGAAAATGGGCTGATTGAGCTATACTTTTGGACTGTATTATTGCTGCTGTTAATCTGAAATAATGGGGTTCGAAAAACTTTCGATTTTCTTTACAGAAGTATGTGTTTTCTCTACGGCCTTATTCCAACCCCTACTCAACTGTAAGCCACTAGTAGATTCTATGCCACACTCATAGGGTTTACTTATTGAAGCTTAAAAAAAGATTAGTTCTTAAGGCTTTTTGCATTAGGTCACTTATCGTTTCCTCGTTTATCTCTTGTAAGAATGGCTAAGTCATAAGCACATCCCAAAATAAGAAGCCATTGTTGGTCAGTAGTAGTTCTACAAGGAATTATATTTCCATTCCACAGAAATAAGCATTGAATCCATCGCTAACGACATTCTATGATGAATTATTTGTAACTTCTTCCCAAATACCTATAAGCTAAAACCTTTTGCTTCCATATTACCTCATCAGAAGCAATACACTTGTGGGTATAGCCGAGTTTTTGTAAGAGAAATGTGGTGTCTCACTCTCGCATCATTACCATATAAACTGATTCTCGCATCATTACATTACCCTAAGCTGCAAAATAGGTTGTCAGCAAGAGTTATAGGGTGCCTCTGTCCCTGCACGCGTTCAGCTCTCAGAGTCTTTGAGTAGTCTTGAAAAGTCTTGTAAGCATCTTAAGAAGTCCTGCCGTGTCTGGTGAATTTGAAAGGCTCAAGGAAAACATTTTTCATAATCTCTTTTAAGATTTTATTGTAGTTCTTATGGTCTACATCTCTGAGCTTTTGCAGAGCTCAGGGTACGAGTTTAATTGTAACATGGAGGGACGCTTAAGCGATATGTTGGCAAAATAATATTTTCAGTAAGATATTCAGTTGAATCATCTGGTTCCTCTTGGATGCTTGGGCTCAGATCAATCCCAATAAGAACTCAATAGAATCCCAATAGTAACTCTGCATTTTGATAAGTGGAAATCTTATATCTACATTTATTTACTATTACTGAAAAAGTACTGAACAGGGACTCAGCTCATAAGACTCAATATGGCAATTGTTTGCCTTTGCGACCGTGAATAGAAAAGCAGACTTTCTTTGAGACCCTCCAAGTGTGTAGCATACATACGTATGTAGCAGCTATAGTTTAACATGTTGCTTCACTTTGGACATGGATATTTCAGCGAAAGTAGCATTTAATCTTCATTGAGCACAAATATCCGAGTTGAATATGGAGACCAAAAGATAGCGAAGCTTAGTCGAAGAAATTTTTAATGCAGATTTTAAAAACTATTTGATAAATCGCAACTAATTATTTACGAGCTAAATATTTTTTAACCTAGTTATAATGGCTTCAATCAAACCTCCACCTTAGCTGTGCTTAACAAATTTCTAACAAACAAATGACCTTAAAATAATGTTGTCTTATTTCTTTTTCTTTTTAGGTAAGCTTGCACCACATTGCGTTAAGAATACTTTTAAGGCGCCGCGAACAGGTCGTTAGGCATGCAAAACTTTATGTTCACAGTAAGTTTTAACAAATCCTTTGCTCAGCGGTGACAATAATTACGCACTCGTTAAAGAAAAACCTCCCAAGCGTGTTTCACTCTAAGCAAATTAACACCCAAATACCGAAACGCCTGTTCACAACGTTTCTTACTTGATTTGGAGTTTGGTTTTAAATAAATTTTCTTAATTGACCAACTTGGACAAGACAAAACTGATTTGAATAAAAAATGCATATAAGCCCACCACCATGGAGTTGAATTAGTTTTTTTTTTTTGCTGTGAGATATTTTATTTTTGGTTTTAGGCATTCGTATCAATTGTTGATTTATACCAACACCTCCCCGCCATGGAATTTATAGCAGTCGAGTCATGATCTGTCTATATTTTGCCATTCGCAGTTATACTTATTTTTACAATATGCCTAGTTACAGTAGGCGCAATGCATCCATCGTGAGTAACCTTACCGACACGCACAGATTCATACAAAATGAAATCGATCCTGGGCTCTTGTAAATTCCGTAATGGTATTTTATTGCTCTCAAAGCAACACTCTGTCAGTCCTTAGCAAAGACTTTTGACATGACTTGCAACATACTTTTTATTGGGCCGAAAAGAGAATTTTTCTTTTCAAGCTTGAAAAAAAAAAAATGCTTTCAACACAAGACAGACAGATAGACCAACATCGGCCTATATTTGCATCGAATGAGCAATCCTTGAACGGACACTTACATCATCGAAGCCTACGTTTGGTTTGGCCAACTCATTAGAAAGACATACGTGTGACTGTGAGTACTTGCCCGCAGAGCACTCATTGAAAGGCAAATAGTTGACAGTCACATACATCGTTATGCGTTTCAAGTTTGAACTCTATGGCGATATAAGTTTGTTGAGTATTCGAGCCATTGATACATGATGATAAGACACATTCCACGCCGATCAGGAAGTGATATGGAGATTCTATTTTGAGATTAATGAGGTGGACAATTTTCTTAGCGTTTTCCCCATCAATCACCGAAATGAAAGTAGCAAGCTAACGCAAACATCAAGGAAATTGGGAACATGTTTCCATTCCCTGCTTCGGTCTTTTACGGTTTCTCGGCTCAAATTGAAGTGACGATGTGACGATAACAACGACCGGCGCGTTGGTACCAGTTTTTAAAGCACCGCACCCACTTTTCCATTTTAGCTTGATTCGGATTTATTTTTACATGTAATTAATAAAAATTCATGACTTACGGCTTTGAACACCCAATCAGGTGCAGTGCACATAATTTTCGTCACTATATTTAAGATATATATATATTTTTTTAAGATACTCAAAGCGCTGTCGCATGTGTCGTGTATAAACAGGGTATAAAAACATTAGCTACATTTGTGGCAATAACATATGTAGCTTCTGTTAAAAGTGCCAACTTTATACAAATTGAAAATTTATTAGGTATTTTATTTAGACCTAGAGAGTAAGAGCTAGAGAGCTTGTTAAGGATTCAATAATCAGTGGTAATTCATTCGAAGGTTTATTGATTTATTGATGCTCGCTTAAATAGCTCTATTTTGTCAGTTTAAAGACAAGTCATCAATACTCAGGCTACATTTTCTTAATCCCAGCTTGGCGGAGAAAAATTCTTTCTTCGGTTAAAAAGACTGACCTTCTGCATTATTGAGAAAATTTTGTTCATATACCAAGCTTAGCAATTCATCACCTACTTGATCCTGCCGCTTTCTTTCTTAAGGTCTTCCTGCATCAAAAGATCCAAATGTGAGTCAAGGCCAATTTTTCAAAACCACGTGGGCATTGATAACTTTATTTTTGGGAACTGATTTTAGTCTCTTAATAAATAGAGTGGCGCAATAGCTCGAGGTGAACCGGGGCCAACTTCTCAACAATGTATGCTGTTAATGTATGTGTTAATTTCTTTACCTACAAGGGGACCTACAATTTTTTGCCGAATCCGAACGGCACATTGAGAAGTTTTTCAAGACAAATGATACTCTCGGAGGGCTTGTCAGACCCTCGCGGAGGTGGGGACCATGAAAAAGAACAAGTCTTTTTTTTCAGGTAACGATGGCAGGATTCGAACCCAGACCTTCGGCGTAGTAAGCACACACACTGACCACTACGCCACGGCACCCTACGGTCGGAAGTAGAAGTTTAAGAAAATTATTTTCCCCGACTTTGGTGGCTAGAAATATAACGCGAAGTCGATAATACTAGGATTTTATTTTCTATCACTTCGGTTTAAAAAGAAATGTGCGTGCGTTCAACTATAGACATAGCCTCGTGGAAGTTCGAATTGATTTCAAATTTCGAGGAAGTATGCTTCGAAGGGTAAAATTCTGGATCGATATGCCAGATTAGTATTATCAAGCTTAACAGGTAATCCCTAACATCTTTAAGGTTAGTCAGGGACTATTTAAAAGGCAGTGAATAATTAAGTAATTAATGATTTAAGGATCATTTTAAGAAATGAGATTGAGCCTTTTGAGTGGATTTCAAAGCTGTTGGTCAGACAATAAGCGATTTTTGCAATGCCGTGATTTTATGTAAACCTACTTTATCGGGAAATGGAAAATTGCCGTACCACCTTATTATCCACCGGAACCCGAAAAAGTTTGTCCATCCAGTGGATTCGTAAAGGGAATAATCTAAGCTGTCTTTTGGTACCACAATTATTCATTTCATTATTTGTGTAACACCAAATCTTAAAATTTTTTGTGCCGAATTCATATGTAATTTGTATAGGCTACGCCCCCAAAAGTGAGTCTGACCTTAAAATTAGAATCAATTAAATGTTATTTCGTTAAATTCATGATAAAATGCGTTAAAACCGGAAATTATTTCGGAAAAAATACAGTTTTTTCCCAAAAACGCCCCCTAAAAGTGGGCAGAGCTTAAAACTTTGTATGGACCAAACTTAGCAAATAATAATATCTTTAATATTTGTCATACAATTTTTTTTCAATTTGGTGTTAACTTTCCGAGAAATTGGGTTTTTAAAGATCTAAAATGTTAAAAGTGGGCATGGTCGATATTGTGGGCAGTCCCCAGAATTGGGGAAATATTGTTCAGTATCAAAATTTAAGTTCCTACGGCTTTTCTAACTTGACCAAAAGGCATTTTGAAGTACAATGTAAAGTAGAAGTTGTCTCACATTGAAGCCAGTAGTGGGCTGGCCGTTGATGGATTAAGCAAAATTTCACACTTTGTCTGTGCCGCAAAAGATCCAAGCTGTGTACCAAGTTCCAGCTCTCTAGCTTGATTTTGAAGACCTAATAATTACATGTTTATGCCATAAAATGTTCTTGATACTGGTTAAGTCATCGATTTTCCCCGTAAAGGCATAACACTTGCGGAGGTAAGCTTTGATGATTCTTTGCAAGGTTCTTATGCTTGGGCAAGCTCATTTTTAGACAATTGCACCCAGAATGTGCGTTCTAAGAACAGAAAAATTCTGGTTTTTTGCCATCTCTTCTCAGTGACAAAAGTGATTCCTAATTTTTTGTGTAGGGTACACAAACCTATACAAACTGCTTACCATTCTCTATATAGTGCATTCTATCTAGTCTCTGGCTTCGTGTTTGTCTTACACATTCTTGGATAAAACATTCAACGTTTGATCACCATATCGAAAAGGTGGCCTTGCCTGTCTCAAGATTAAGTCCTTACGCATCACAGCCATATCTTTGTTGCTGCATATCACATATTAACAAAGGCATCAACAACCTTAAACCCTTATGCTACAAAAGATTTTTTAGCAAATCCTATACAACTACCGTAGATTATTATTTCTGACACCTCCTTAAAACTAAAATCAACTTTAAAATGAAGTCGCATACCGCAACAAAAAATGTATAAAAATAAACGTTGTACATAATGCACTTAAGATCCCAGCGGTGGACTGCAATCTCCAAGAGCATGCGCTCTCTCAACCAGATCCTATGTCATTTCAGTTGTCAGATAAAATATCTTTAACACTTTGCCTATCACTTGGCATCACTTTTGATGAGTTAATTGAGTAATGTCCATCTTAGTGCAGTATACGAGAGCTCCTCTCGTCTGTGGATTACTGCGCGCGGTATCGAGAGGAAATGGCAACAGCAACAATGTCTGGGCTCTGCATTTATCCGCGCGTTCAAACCTCCAGTCATACTCGATCAATCCTGGTGATTACTGTCGGTGCGGTGTCTTTCACTGTGGACTAATCTCCGACCGTGCTAACTGCTTGTGTGTCTAGAACTAGTATACTCTATAAAAATGATGATTTCACCATGTCGTCTAAACTGCGAAACTGATGGTCGAAGTGGAACTAAAAAAAAACGTGTGTATAGTATTACACGATGACGCGCGGATCAGTGTCAGGATAAAAGATGTCATTTTGTTGTCTGACTTGGGCTGGTCTAAGAATTAATTTTCTGCGCCAAGAAGGTATCTTTTACTTTGTCTCAAGCTCACGGCTTGATTATTGCTCCTTGTGGTGATGATGGTGCAAGGCAAGCCATAATGGCTATAACCTAAAACTGGCCTTGATTTGTTTTGAGGATTGCGATTGCTTTTCGATTCGATCAGTTTTAATGCGCCATGTTGTTGGCGGGATATACGTGTGTTTAGTTAATGTTATTTGTTCCACTTGGATAGATGGTGGAAATTCCAAATGTAATGGAAATCGATTTGGCTTGACGGTGTGGTTGGTTGTTGTGCTACTCCGGCGTGTTCCTCTTTACGGAGTCTAGTCGTTGGGGAGTTGGATGAGTGAGTGAATGCTGCTCCAAGGCGATATACTTTGGTGGAACGAATGAGTTTGCATTAGAATAACCTAGCAGGTCATTAGGGTTTCTAACGGTCTTCTGGCGATGGGGAGTGTTTCCACGACCACTGAAGCTGAAGCAACGAAAATTCATTCGACTTTGATTATACGCTTTGTGAAAGGTGTTTTGCTGTCCTAATGATAGATTCTTTAGTTTACGGTATTATCTAATAGCAACCATTAATAATTTATTGACGGCCAATAGACTTTCAAATTATTGAACACTCTAAGACCCATTGGTTTACTTTACTCTCCCTTCGGGATACCAAATCAATTGACTCTTTCCTTTCTTTTTTAGACAAGGAAATTTAAATCTGTCAGGGTGTTGAAAAGTTTAATGTAGAACTATGTTTTGTATACTGGTGATTTTTATCAAGCAGGGCCAAATTCTTTAAGACAAATGCTCTTTACTTGACAAAACACCGATTCAAAAAACTACCGCTGTTTGTATCTGCTATTAAATTACATTGCGGGGGTCCAGCTAATGTTTTATAAATGCTAAAAAGCTATCGGATATCGTGAATCAGATGCGTTCAAACAATCGTGAGAAAATAAAAGACGCAGTTACCAATAAAGATCTTAAAGATATCAAAAGCAAACGGAAATAAACTAGAAAAAAGAAAATAGTCCGGAAAACGGGAATCGCCTACGAACTATAATATCAATCCGGCTATTAGATAACGTTATTGAAAAATTATCGAATTCCATATTCAAAGATGTTATCTTATCTTCCCGCATGTCCATCGCTTAACATTCGTTCTCTTTACAGATGTGGGCATGCAAGACGAATTGTTTCCCTTTTTGTTAGTGATATTTGAGAAGATTTAGAATAATGTGTCTTTCTAAGTCACTCCAGAAAACTTTTAATTCATGAGAATACATAATATTAATTTTGGTTTGAAATTTGTAATGCAATTAAATAATCACCGCCGATCCTTTATATACCTTGCAAACATGACACTATTGCAATAGACAGGAGAATTTATTAAGCAATAATTCGTAGTCCGTCTGTAACTTTGGGGCCTCAAATTCTTAGGTACAAAGTTAAAATATTGTAGATATAAGCTTAAGGCATATATCCATCATTTTTTCAGTTTAATCGTGGCATTTGTTCAATAACTGTACATAAAATTTGCCGAAAAACTATAATATATGTGACTATATGTCGCCACACACTTTTGGGGGAGTGGCTATAAAAAAGTGGCGTTTTCACTCCATTAAAGTTGAAGTGAAGACGACGCTGACCTTTTCCAGATGTGCGGCCGCAGTTGCTGATCTGTTTGCAACGACTGCAATTGAGCCAACGAGCTCTAAGTTCACGAAAAGCCTAAGAATTAATTAATTTTAAAGCAGGAAGATCCAATGCAGATTTGAGTAGCGAAAAATTGCTATGCGGAAAATTGGAAGAGCATTAGGATTATACCCAGCCGGTGAACCACACACGGTTAACTCTTTCGATATTGTTGTCCGCTAACATTTTAACCCAACTCTTCGACTAAACGTAAGAATAGAGGGGCCTGTGCTGTAAGGCTCAATTGTCATCGTAATTGTTGACAAATACGAAAAAAGTAAAAAGATGGTTGAAAACGACATCGCCCAAAACCTAAATACGCAAACCATTTTAATATGCATCATTGAAATCTCCCAATAATTTTGGGCGAAGTTTCATTATGATAAAACTCCAAAAAAAATTATGCAAAAAGACCCAAAATCAAATGAAAAATCAGCCAAAAAGCAAAGGAGTGTAAAAAAAAATACCAAGCAGGTGTGTTGCAAGGGGTCAGCATGCCCCACCATGCATATCCCACTGTAGATCCATGCGGATCGCTTGACTTTTTTTTCTACCTTTCGCCGAAAAACCAAAACCATCCAAAAGTATTTTTGGGCGGTTTAAATTTTTTTTGGTTTTGGGCGATTTTTCGTATAGCAGCGAAAAAGTGTCTACCAAAAATTTACGGCATGTCCATTCCAGATCTCTTTTCCGTGGATGGCAATAAGAAATGGAACCCAAAACAGATTCACTATTAAGAATTCTGGTTAAGTTCAGCTAAAGCTTGACTTAGAGCATTTGGACTCCTCCTTTCCCCAAAGGTGGATGAGAACCGCTTTTGGTTTGGGTTGGCTATCACTTTGAGTACATGCTCCTAGCCCCCCACCTTTTTGTTACAATAGCCATTAGGATGGCAAATATCTTCGCCTTGGAAGACATATTTTCTCGTGCCATCAGTATGACTTATTTGTAAAAAACTACCTCCAACTACAATTGCAACATTGGTCGAGATCTCAAAGGTGGTCGACGTAGTATGCCGTAATAGTTGAATTTTTATATTAACGTATGAAATTTACGGAGAAATCAATTAGAGTTGGCTGTTTACCTCGAAAGTTTGACTGCCTCTACTGCCTCTACTGCTTACCTCGAAAGTTTGACTGCCGATAAAGGTTCGAACTACTCTCTTTGAAAAGCAGTCAAGTCCGTTAAGAAGCCTATAGCACACTCTGCGCCATTAAGAAAAGCCAACGGCGAATGGGCAAGAGAAGACAAAGAAAAAGCGGATACATTTTGCAGATTACCTAGAAGAAACATTTAAACCGTTTGACGGGGAACCGTTGGTCGAGGAGCTCAATCCTTATGCGGTACAAGATAATTATAGAATAAAAACCGTGTCATTGGCTGAACTTCGTCAAACGATAAATAATCTGAAAAACAACAAAGCCCCTGGCTACGACTTAATTACTAGCGAAATTCTAAAGGAGCTACGGAAAAAGGCTTTGGTCAAGCTACTCTATATCATTAACGCTTCCATGAGAGTTTTATACGTTCCAAGGCAATGAAAAGTGGCCGAGGTCATAATGGTTCCGAAACCAGGAAAATGTCCAAACGACAAAAAGTCATACAGACCTATTTCGCTACTGCCGAAGGTATTCGAGAAACTGTTGCTTAAAAGGTTGCAACCAATCATTGAAGAAAGACGATTGATTCCAGATCACCAATTCGGATTTAGGAAAAAGCATTCAACAATCGACCAGGTCTATCGAATAACAAACGAAATCGAAAAAGCTCTGGAAGCAAAAAAGATAAGAACTAACGCTTTTCTCGACGTATCGCAAGCCTTCGACAAGGTGTGGCAAGAAGGCCTGAAGTACAAGTTAAGGCTTAGCTTACCAGAAAAACTCTATAGAATCGTAGAGTCGTACCTTAAAGACAGAATCTTTCGCGTAAGGTACGAAAATGAGTACTCGGAATTCAAAGAGATAAATGCCGGTGTCCCGCAAGGAAGCGTTCTCGGCCCAATATTATTTTTGCTTTATAAAAGAGACATTCCCCACGATGAGGGAACAATTTTAGCTACGTTCGCAGACGACACTGCTATTCTCGCTATTACGATACGACAGTTGAATTATCAACAGGAAAACTGCTGCGCGCTTTAGATAAAATATGCGACTGGACGAAAAACTGGCGAGTCGTCCTTAACGAGACTAAGTCAACGCATGTTAACTTTACTTATAAAAAGATAAACAACAAACCTTTATTCATTAGCTCCGTACAAACCCCGTACTCAAATGAAGCGAAATATCTAGAAATGACTCTAGACGCAAAACTTAAATGGAAGCCGCACGTTAAAAAGAAACGCGACGAAATCAGGTTAATCTTATCGGAAGATTTTCGAAACTAAGCATATATAACAAACTGCTTTTGTATAAGCAAGTGCTAAAACCATCTTGGACGTACGGTATACAACTCTGGGGTTGTACTAAACCAAGCAATATATCTATTTTAGAAACTTTTCAATATAAGACACTCAGAGCAATCGTTAATGCTCCATGGTACATAAGAAATAGCGATCTACACCGAGATCTAGGAATCGCAACCGTGTCTGACGAGGTAACAAACTTTACTCGCAAACTTAGTACTCGTCTTCGCGGACACCGAACTTTGGATCAGACAAATCTTAGGCGCCGACTACAACGAATGAGACCGTTAGATCTAGCAGCATAAGATGAAACCGCATAAATTGACGGTATTGTAGGTGCCTTCGTTGGAAGGCAGCCTGCCACACGCGATTACTATAGAAGCTTGATCTACTTGTTAAGGAAACTTAGTCGTAGTCTGACGGAAAATGGGAGGTTTTTTAGTGAGTAAGAAAGTAAGAATCTCACACTACTATGAGCACGCGCGGCCGGTCCTCGTAGTGCCTATGAAGGTTTTTCCTACCCCCGGAAAAAAAAAACTATATATATATAAGAGGGGAGGCTGCACATACAGTTATTACCGGCTTCCAGTTTACTCACTCTAAGGCATCACGCGGTCTGTTTTTCAGAAGTAGCAATGGTAGGAAAAATTTAGTTTTTTGCCTGAAAGCTTGGCAAAGCTTAAACCACTATGTAAACTTTCAAAGGACACTCAAAACTAATTTTTGAAAGCTGGGCAAAGCTTAAGCCACTTTGAATACTTTCAAAGTACACTCGAAACTTATTTTTAAGGTATGCCTGACCACGGCGAACAAAAACTCTGCGCTCTTCTCTCCCAAAGATCTCGCAAATCAATCGACCAACAAGCGGCCAACGGGGGATTAAAGAGCCGAGACCACCTTTTTGGTCTTGCGGTCTAATATATTATGTTTTTTGGCATCCGTGCCGAGTTCCTTTCTGGTTCTCAAACTGACCCCACTTTTTTGGTCCGGTGATCATTTATATTTGCTTGTGACTGAGACGAGTCCACCATTGCATATTAAGTTAGCGATTTAAAGATACCTTCACCGGCAGAAAACTCAAAACTACGCAAATAAGAAACTGGGTGAGCTTTGAACTGGATTCAAACTGGACAAGGAATAATTAAAAACTAACAAGGATCGACTAATCTATAATTTGACCTTTAAAACAAATCAGATGTTTTGCGAAGATATTTACGATTCGCAACATACTCGCAAAAATTATAAAAATCAATCTTCTAAGGATGTCAAATTATTGATTTACCGACCCTTGATAAATTTCAAATTTATTTTTATAAGTTTTATATCTGTAAATGCAGTAAAATTCACTTGTTCGCCATTCGCAGCAAAGCCGATTTGGCATTTCGCAAGGCGATTTCGTCAGACCCCAGGAAGGATTATATAAATAAACTGCATTTTGTAAAGAATGTTGGTATTTAATTCTTGGCGATTTTAAGACCGACGATGGAATCCCCAGCTAAACTGAGTAAAATGAGATCCTGACAACTCATGTAAATTGTACCACAGAATTTGAGGAAAGACGTGGGAATAGTCTCCACATAAAAGTTTTGCTTAGACTGGTGAAACCTTAAGTATTTTATATCATGAATTGGGACCAGCTTGCCTAGTGACGCAATCTCCATTACAGAAGGCAACGTTACAAAATTTATTTTGCAGTTTTGTCATAACAATATTTGACCATCTCGTACGTAATCCAAATTAAATCACAAATACTTCGCCAAGGACACGAACACTCTTACTCCTATCTACAGATAGAGATATATTCAGGGACTGGGTGGCATATTGCTAATTCAATACGTTAATAGAATGGACAACAATTAGATACATGCCAGATGTTTTTATGAAATATTCTGCTGGTTTTATTGCTTTTCTCCGTAAAGGCAGAACACTTGCGGGGGTAAGAATTGGTGTTTATGTGCAGGGGTTTCATGTTTGGATCATCAGCGTTTGTGTTGGAATGAGAATTACTTTCTTCTTATTTTCTATCCCCGAATTCTTTCGGGATACGCATATTAGGGGTAATCATATCCCCTTGATCACACGCATATTATAAAAGAAAAAAATCACGCGTGTCCAAAAAAAACCTACGAAATATTGAGATTTTGATAAAACGTCGTTCTGCTTCCGTCGTTCTGTTCTATAACCAAAATGTAGAACAATCCATCAAGCTAAATGAATTTCTTTACGCTAATGGAATAAGGTATATCAGGGCGTATCAAATTTCTTCACACGACATAATCAGTTTCAAGACACCTTTACGGTTGTCGTTGATTTAATTTATGTCTTAATTGGAATTCGGGATGTGTTAATGAAGTATAAACTCACCCACTTTTTAACACACTAAAGGCTCGGTGCCTTGTGTACAGTTAACTTAAACTTAAATAAATATTATGTGCAGAGGAACGCATGCCTTGTAGACTTTATAAAAAACATTGTATAGAGTCATTAAAAAAAAACTAATTAGTACTTTTACGTCCATCAACGGCAAAAACTTTTTTTGAAAATGTGACATTTATACTATGTCAATATTGCGTACAATTTTGGAAGTAAGAAATTTATTAAAAGGTCTATGAGTCTTACAATAAATCCAAATCTATCTATGGGACTATCTATGGAGGAAAGTTCTTCGGACGATTTACAGTCCCGTCTGCATAGACGGAGAGTGGAGTCCACCCCGGACTGTAGCGCCACCTTAAGTAAGTAAGTAAGTAAGTATCTATGGGACTTACTTTTCATTGAGTATGTATGAAGGTATCGTGACTCAATGTTAATATTGGGCTGTAATCCCGAAAAAAAAACCAAGTAGGCAAAGTTCATAGCTGAAATTGATAAAAGGACTTGATATTGCTATTAGGATAAATTTCGATGCAATGGTTTTACAAATTCAGCCCTGAGATAATAATAAAGTGTACCAGTAACTCTTCAGTGAATATACTGATTTACCATTAGTATCCATAAAGAAGACGGAAGTAGTTGGACAACGGCTTTAACGAAGAAAGTAAAAAGTGTAAAATCTGGTACTCGGTAAAAACAACACCATACACTGAAATCAATTTCCTCGCTGCGTAGGTACATGTAAAGTCCCGATTTCTTGCGTGAATCTACCAAACAATAAAATTTACATCAATACCCATTATAAGTTCACACGTTGGAATGAATGGTCCCTTTGTTGAGTTTCCTGTTTATTCATCCGACTCTTTTTCGATTTCTTTGAATAATACACCACACTCAATGGTAAATGTCGCATCCCTTTTACAGTCAGTGAAGGACGCGATGGATAATCAAATGCGAGGTATACCATCCTTCTTATTCTTCTCTACGTTGGACATGCCAAAACGAAAAAAAAAAACAAAAACTAATATTAATTCGAATGAGAACAAAAGACATTTTGTCTTGCTGCCACCGAAAAATAACAAAAAAGAAAAACTTATATAAAAGAAATGATGAAGGAACGCGGACACTATGCCAAAGACAAGGACTACGACGACGATCGACGACGATGGCGATGCGGCGAGTCACTTTTGAAAAGGATTGACAGATTATCATGCCTGAATTTGGCAGTTTTATTGCTACCTATGTCTTAATGCCACACTTTGGTTGTAAGAGGTATTTTTTATCGTCTTTTTCTTTTGCTCTTCAATAAGCAATTGAATTTGTTTTGCATTCCTATGCTTGTGTTTGGGCTTTAAGAAGGCTTTGTTTCCTCAGTTTATCTGCAATCTCCATGTTGCTTCCCTTGAAATGAAGGAATGGCTGCTGTTCTGTTAGAACTTTTCTGTTCTAAAATTAGAACCATTAGTCGAGATTCGATTGAACATTCCATGCCCGATGTAAAAATACGACCCGTTTTCGGTATTCAAGAATTTTTACTCTAATTGTGGAATAGCACCCACGACAAGTTAATCAAAGTATGGTCGGTACCTGATGCTTTCTTCCATTTGCTCAACAGAAGTTCAAATTAAAATTTTAGTGGTTTTGTCACACACAGGTGCTATGTTAATTACTGTATGCTAATGCGCTCGAATGCTGCAATCCATTACTGACATATGTCGGAAGATCTAAGTGATGGGTTAACCTCAATTAATTTATTGGGGGGCTACCTTTGCCTCTATACGCAATTAAAAAATATCACGTAGAGTGTAATTTATTTACTCTTGCCAATAGAATCGATTTTTTACACAAGCACAATCCTTTACCGTTAGCCGCGGAGACAACAAAACAACCATATCTTTGTGAATGAATTATTTCCCTTTGTATTGCCATTCTCAGGGCATAAGAGTGGTTCTTTCGAAGCCATTAGTGTCCCACCAAAAGACATAATTGACACCTATGTGTAAATTCATTTTTTAAAATTTACCTCACGTTCCCTTCGAATTCCAATTGAGTGACGAACGAAGTTAGTCCACCACTACCGCACCGGGGGGATTAAAGAATATTACAAAACGACCTCAGATATAAAGAGAATCGTCAATCCACACAGATACTAATAGAATCAATTGTAAATACATGGTTGACTGTCGGGACCGCTACGGTGTGGTGCAATCCCAATGCTGCGGCAAAGAAAGAAGTAAATTTATCTTCCAATTAGCAATGAAGTGGATCCGCAATCACTCACAGGCCGACAGAGGTTAACCGAGTTGAGTTGGCAAACCAACTGGAAATAGCATAATAATGTATCTCCGATTAGAAATCAATCAAATTTCTTCATACAAATCAATTAGATAAATCGTAACGGTTAAGCTCGTCATTATGTTTGATTTAACATTTTTCTATTGGCTAAGCTGATGGACTTGGCCGCATTGCCGATGGCTATGCAAGACATCAGCGAGCGTGTAGATAAGTCACCGCTGATCCTGCTTATGAATTTAAACGTTTGCACTCACATGAGTTGAGTGTAGATATACCAAGCTGAGTGTCATCCATCAGTGACCGAATGGTAATCAATGAACTTTCTTAGGAAAAGTATGTTTTTGTGAAATTTCTCTACTTGCGATCGAATGTGTACTACTTCCGTACATGGAACTGTTGGGTACACACTGGGTTCAAAGATCTGACCGACAAGAAGATCATAATTATTTTTAATGTCCAGCTAAGCTATTCAGTTGACAGTGCGTTTGTGTGGTGACTTGAGGTAATGAGGTATCCTCGAGGAAGAAAAATTCAAACAAAAGGCACCGTTTGACGTGAAACAGGAATGCGGTGCCTTTCTACCTTCATTTCATTACTGGCTAAAGCTGGTCTATCCAGTGTGTCGTCATCGTTGGACGTTGTCAAAATAACGACGTTGTCCGACAAATATTACCGAGAGAAGGCGAACTGTTTATATATGTTAGTGATGGACAATAGCAAAACAGGAAAGACGTTATACGTATGCACAAAGCTTTAGGGGACTTATTAAATTGCAATTGTTTCAAAAGGCAATTTGGTCAGTTGGAAGAGTTTTGTTGAAAGAACTATGGCTATTTTTTAATAGATGATTTTTTGATGATGATTTAGATGATTTATATTTTCATCTTCCGTTATTCTAAAACCGAAAAAATGTCTGTAATTGATTATGCATCTGGTTGTTCTATGCATTCTTTTCATACATTTTGCGCGAGGACGTTTTTGAGTTTCTATAAAAGGTTTTGGTGCCAAAGCCTGGTAATTTTATAATTTAAGATGAAGTTCGATGGATTTCTGGATGGAGATGAAGGGGCTGGTCTATCATCTTCGGTGATGACAAAAAGAGATTATGTAAGTGATCTTTCTTCGGAGATCACAGAAAGAGAAAGTGTAGTCTCTTTTTGTGATACACTCTGGGCTGATCTCTTGATGATGGAGCAGTCCCTATCGGAACCTAAGGAATAAAGAATGAAATACATTTTTCATTCATTTTACAACTTGATCGAAAAAGCCGAAGGTTCTCTTCGACCATTATCAACGACACGGTCGCATCTCAAATAGGCTTGCGACACCAAGGGATATTGTGAGCACCTCCCAATAAAATCTACCTTATAACCGAGAGAACAATTCACCGCCTAAGCACTGGCTACAACCTGCGTAGCATAGCTCGCCAATAGCAGCTTCAGGCTGTTTCGCGGTGACCACGCTCAATGAAACTTGAGCGAAACGTTCGAAGTGAGTACACAAGAGCTCATTTTAATTGAGCTCATTTATACGTGGTAATATCCGAAAAACATTTAAAAAGTCCATTCTCAAACAACAAAAAGAGAATTATAATTTTAGTCTGTAATTCAATCAATGTAAGGCATAAAAATTTTAATGCTAATATGATACTAAGTTAGTTGAAGTATCCTGAGTTTCGAAGAAAACCTTGGCACATCCGGAGTTCTTGCTGAACTTCACGATATTCGGTGTGCTTGCAGGCTCAGCTTCTCAAAGAAGAATTGTCGTATAAGTTAAAAACGTTTTCCTTCACATCTTTTTTCGCTTCGAAATCATGAAAGCACCTGGTAGTGTATTTGGAGTTAATGATTCTTACTTTTACTGAGTGTTTTTCTTACAGGTTGGGGCCCGTTTTTACTCTCGTGGCTATGGCCAGTGATAGCTTTTTTAGATCTTTAAGCTTTTTTGCTGTCATATGGACGATCGTAGCGCTTGCTTCATAACACCTGCTCAAGAATATACCTGCTCCAGTACCCTCAGAAGTTGTCTTTAACGTTATCCAGTCTTCTCTGTTAGGAGAGCGTATAGACAAATCTAGTTTTGGTGGGAGCAGATCTCAGGGCACATATAGTGAAGGGGCAAGTCATTATTTGTACCAAAGTTCAGGTGTCGAGACTTTTTTGCTTGATTATTATTGCTGACCACCAGACGCAGCATTCGTTCTTGAGTTAAAAACACAGCTGCAGCTCTTACTATAACTGTGTGGTGCCAGTAGGTTATTTTAGGGAAAGGGCCCCATTTGTTCCCATTAACTAAGTTGCGCAAGCTGTGACGCTTTTTTAACATTTTTTTCTATGCATAGATTGTTGACAGTTGAACTTACTGTCTACGATGATTCTCGGATATTTGTCCCTTTTAAATAGTTGAAGAGCTGTGCCTGGTTTACAGAGCTGTGTTGGCTTACATCCGGAATTGACCTCCTGCTGGTGAAGAGGACAAGGTATGCATTTTTAATGGGTTAACACAGAGGTAAATACTTTCAGTCTTTTGCCCGATGATGGCTGCTTCTACCTGCCTTAGGCATGAACATTAGTTTTACGTCCCGCCACGCATAGTGTCTATGGGCTCCAGTCTACCGTGCTTAGTTCTTGAGATGATAAGGCTTTTGCATATATGAAGACGACCTAATAAACTAAAAACTTTCATGCAGCAATATTATCTGTAAAAGAGCAATGAAATTCCAGCTGTCAATGCCGTAGACAAAGCCAATCTGCTCACAGGGTATTTAGCTGCCAGCCTGGGACAAATTCATTTTCTCCCTCGTACAGTTAAAAAAGTACTTAAGGATCTCAGCATTCACAGATCCCCTGGTCCAGATGGAATATCCCTTATTGTTCTGAAGAGGCATTCCCCCACGCTGGCAAAACCATTGTGTAAGCTTTTTTATCGGTCCTACTCCTCAGGCCTCTTTCCGAGTCGATGAAAAACAGCATTTGTCCGCCGGTCCCTAAAAAGCCGACTGTTCTTCTCCCTAACTTCATCACTAACTTCACTTCTTTCTAAGGTCATGGAAACGTTGATTAATTTTCAGCTTATGAAATATGTTGAATCACGGTTTTCGTAGCAAAAGGTCGACTTGTGATTTGATGGCACATCTTATTGGTGAAAGCAAGATTGTTGCGATTGATATTTCTAAAGCATTTGACAGAGTTTGGCACCAAGCTCTCTTGTCGAAAATGCGTGCATTTGGAATCGACGAAACTCTTGTTCAATGGATTAATAATTACCTTTCAATTCAAATTGTTTTGGATGGCTTCAAGTCTGCAGTTCATAAAATAAACGCTGGAGTTCCCCAGGGCTCGGTTTTGTCTCCTATACTCTTCCTAGTTTTTATAAACGATCTCTTGTCTACTACTACTTAACCAATTTACTCCTTTGCCGATGACAGTGCCCTCAGTTTTTCATATTCGTTCTTGGTTCCTCGCCCATGTTCTTCGGACGTAGAACTGGAACGGCAGCGTATGTCTAACTCATTAAACTCTGACCTTAATAGCATTGTATCATGGAGATCTCTTAACAGAGCGGAGTTTAATGCTTCAAAAACTCAATGTTGTCTTTTGTCATTGAAGCAAAACCGTATTACCCAGCCATCGCTGAAACCGAAAGGCTTTCCATCCTCGGTATGTCTGCCAATGAAAACTTAAGTTGGCATATTTAAGCATATTTGAGACTCAAAGGACGCCGCGAAATGCCTAGGTTTCCTTAAGCGATGCAAGAAGAATTTTACCCCTTTTGATTTGGCTATTTTATATAAAGCATACATGCATCCTAAGCTGGAATATAACTCCCATGTCTGGGCGGGTGCCCCAAAAACTGCACTTCACCTGTTGGACAGGATACGAAAACGGGCGTTAAAACTTATTGGCAACAGAATCATAGATAAATCTATTGACTCACTTGATCACCGACAAAATATCTCCTGCCTGTCACGGTTTTATCGCTTTTTCCACGAAATAGCCAATAGTGTTCCAGCGAAATAGCCAATTGTATTCCTTCCCTCAAGATATCAACCGTTATACTCGTCAAAGATTGTATGTGCATCAGTAAACCCCCGAGCCCACTTTCAGACAGTGAAGTTCAGAGGTCCTTTCATTAGCTGTAAAACGCAAATGTGGAATGTCCTACCACAATCAGTCTTTCCTACTCATAATCAGTCTTTCCTACCCCGCTCGTGAGATGTCTAACATTAAAAGGGTAGCCTATTCCCTTATTCACGAGTGAATTATGAAAAAAATTCTTTCGTAGCTTTCCAATTTGTTGAAATTTATTTAATTGGAAGATGTTGATGATGCGGGCTCTAGGATAATATCAGTTCATCACATCGTGGATGAAACTATTATTAAATAAATAATGTTTGTTAAACATATATACAAATACAAATAGTATTAAGCTGTAATAGTTTTTATTTTGTTTAACTCACTCATATAGATTATTGAACAACCCACATAATTTCTGTGCTGCTAAATTGTAATTCTGGAATCAAAAGCTGATTTCTTAGTAATAGCTGTTTAAAGCCAGTTTAAAATCCTTTTCCCAAAGTAAATTTCTCGTTGGAAAAACGAACTTAGTGCAAGGCTAGGTACAAGCTAAAGTAAGCTTGATTAATTATTAAAGACGACACCCTTAGCCATGTTCCTGCTTTTTGCAGTCCGAAGATCACACAAGAAAAGGGTTGCCTCGAAGAATTCTCAGACTGCGAGGAACAGGTAAGAGTAGCTACCCGTTTTATGTCATCATTTTTATCACGCCATCTACAAGACACAATAATAGGCGAGATTTCTTTCGGTTTTCTTTCCAACAATACAATCTTCCCGAGTCGTTGTCCTTGCACCTTCCTCATCTTTCAGGGCCCTCTCGAACTGAATATAATTGCCGAAAACCTATTATATATTTCCAATTGCGGCCATCAGCGCAAAGCTTAACTGCCAACAATGAATACTTGAATAGAAACCGAAAGCGATTTCTCCCTCGAAATTGCATGGCTCGTTAGCAACGCTGCCTACAGCAACAGCATTCCTTGTCAGACAATCACACATAACATCCAGACTTGACGAAAAAAAAAAACCAAATCGGTAGCAGCAAACATCTGGTGCTGCGCCGAAAAAAAGAAAACATCATTCTCCAGCTCCCACAATAAGGTATCCAAACCCGCCAGCGTAGGTGGTTTTATTTTCAACTTTATTTCCATTTCGTTCTCCGCCTTTTGTTCCCCACTGTGTCGCAATCAGGATTTGATTTCCCGTGCACAACATGACTACTGCCGCGATGAAAATAAAAATAAAAACAAAAAAATAAAAATCGTCTCTATAAAGACGAAAACTTAAATAATAATGATAATCAAATTGCATAGTTGGTCTTGTGTCTGCATCTTGCTTCGTATTGTTCGCGGAGGCGAATCTAGATACTCTTTTCAATTTAAAAGTCGTTCGGGTATACTTTATGCAGAGCGCTACCGTTCAAAATTTGAAAGGTGTCGAAATGATATTCTCAGTTCATATTATCCGCTGTAAATGCATCAGGACGGAAAGACAAGGAGCAATCGAAGGAGAGACCAAAGGGAATGGCTCGAATACAGTAAAGTAACACCATCGTTTCAGCCAACCTGCTGCAGATGGATGTAACTTTGGCGCGTCGTCAGTCGTCTTCAGTGAGTGGTAAGACACCGCTGTCTAATGGTAGCGACAGAAGTAGCAGCCCCCTCAAAAATGCAGCCCAGTAAAGGAAATTTGATATGATATCTCGGGCTCTCTTTCATGCGCTTTATATCAGTTCGTTTGGTTGAAGTTAGTCTTTTTTTTCAAATATGGGTCACTATATATGTAAGTGTGTTAGATGCATTTCACATGTATGTGCGAGGTTTATCTCGTTACGCTCGTGGTGTTGTAAGAGTCTTAACGATGGAGGTGGTATGTTTGGTTAGAGACTTGTACCTTATTTTTGCGAAAGAGTGAAATTCGATACACTTAATTTCACGCTGCGTTCATAAAACAGGCGATAAGTATTTGAAAACTTGATTGTAGATGAGAAAACCGCTTGCTTTTACAATTCATTTCTATAGGTCACATTGTAGGTTTTCACATTTGGACCACCTTCAATGGTTTTAATCAACTAACAATTAACAGTAATTACTTAATGTCAGTGTCCAGCTAAAAGTGTTAACCTCTGCTAAGTGTATACCAACGACCCGCCCTGATGCAGCCATTTGTTCGGTACTACCTACGAGGCAAATTAGCCTCCTAACTGGTATTTCCACTAGATTCTCCCTTCACAAAATAATACATTATGCACCATGCTACCTACAAACATGTGTCTTCTATATCTTAAACTTTCAAGACTTTTTTTTTCGTAGGTTTTGTCGCTCAACAAATGTTTTGCATTTTATTGTCCATTAGCCATTTTTGGTCGTGAGGCATACTTGTAACGTAATTTGAAAAAAAAAAAAACTACCAACTCAATCTGAGCATGTGTGCCCAGGTCTACCTATTGCAAAAAAGCAAACAATGGAACTGAGAAGTCTACCATACATGATAATTTTTTTTTATGTAAATTAAATGATTTTACGCCGAGGAGATCATTATTCTCCGCCAAACTTTATAGCAAAAGGCATTTGTAAGGATTACGTAATAAAAAAAATATATATAAAAAACTTCTGTAATCATTGAAATTTTCTGGCATTTTATTGATTTTTGGTATTTATTTAATGAAATTTGCATACGTATTGCCTTTAAGCAGTATTTTTCGGTTCCAAATGTGGCATTAATAGAGTTGTTTGACATCTTAATTTCGGTAGTCACTTAAGCTTCTTACGTTAAATTTTCATATTTATTAGCTGTGCAAAGTTAATGGACAGTTTTAAGGAATTCTTTGAAAATTTTGCTCTCCATTTTTTGCACTCTTAAGCCGAATTTATTGTGGGTCCAATTTTGGCGTTATTTTTTTAAGGGACACCAATCTAAATAATTATGTTGAAGTTTGGAATGTGTATTTTTTTAAACTATAATTTTACAATGCTTGAATGCTTCATGAAAAATGTTCCATAAAAATTCCAAGGTGCATTGTGCAGCTTTTAAGTAGAACATTCAATATTGCAATTGCTTGTTCATGTTATTCGAAGACTCCGAAATAATTTTCTAGATGCGGCTTGAAGGTAGGCTGTCATAAGAAGATCACAACGCGGTATATAAAGCTTAAGAGACAATTGCTCTGTAGTGGATTTGAGCAAAAGGCAACTTTATAAACGAATCAACCTATAAGCTTCAATGAGAACAATATAAAGGACATTGTTTTTTAAACAAAATTTAAATTTGACCCATAACCCTACATAAAGTCCAGGCTTGAGATTTTCCCTTAATCCCTAAGGTAAAGTTTTCATTCTTAGGGCAGGTAAATCTAGCTTGTAAGTCTCAAATATTCTCATAGTAGTCAGTTAAATAGCTAAAGAGGCTGATTCAATACTCCTATAAGACTCAATTAGGCAAATCTTGTAGACAGACTACAAAAAACAATATTAAAAAAAAAGCGTTACAGAAAATATGTTTACAAAACAAGGCTCAATACAACGTAGAGAAAATGCCTTCGCCGCGATCCTTGGTATTTCGGCTGAATAGCAGCTTCACTACTAAAGTAATTGGTAAAGCGATGTGGAAAACTGTGCAAAAAATAATTGCAATGATTAAGCCCTAAATGCTTAAGGGCTTAATCATACTACCCAACCCTAGGGCTACAAAAAAAGAATGTATACGCATTCCGTCTTGTAGGGTTAAACGACCCCTACAAGACGGAATGCTTCTCCTAACGCTTACGCAGATGGTCGTTTGCAAGGTATACTCAATGAACAAAGATTGTTTATTATAGAATCAACTTCGGACCTAGACCGAAAACATTATTGACAAAACTTGTCGAATTTTCCCGCACGAGAAAGTTATCGATACTTAAGGAGCAGCTCTTCTATAATCTTTCCAAGGCCGCGGAAACTAGAGTCAAGGACATGTTTACAGCCTAATGTTAGAATGGCAATGCTGCATTCCTGCGTGCTTACGCTTGGTAATGTGTTTTGCCATGCTTTTTCAAAACTTTACGATACCTTACGTCAAGTCACTCGCGTAGCAAATTCGGAAAATGAAATGCCGTTTTGCGTTTTGGGTAGGAAATTTGGAAGTATCTACCCGAACACACTCAATTTATATAAAAAGAAGATATTTTCGAAAGATTGGGCACAATAGATGCTTTTTAAGAACGAACCGAGTTGTCAAGCAATGAAAATTGAATTATTTCTGTTAAATGGATCCACAACTGTATCCAAGGTAATCTTTGTACATGCTAAAAACAAACACTTTGCGAGTTGTCGCGAAGAACTAAAACAGCGTTAATATCGGAAAATATCACATTCTCTACTCAAACCTCTCTACTCTCATCATCATCATCATCATTTTCGGATGCCGCTTATCCTTTAAAAGGGTCGCGGAGCGAGGGTGGCTAAATGGTCCTTCCATCTTTTTCGATCCACCGTCACCAACTCAGGAGACTCCGGCGCAATCCCAAGGGACTCAGAGAGGTTCTTTACCTGATCCCAACACCTGTTCCTTGGCCTACCACGGGGGCGTTGCGCTCGAATTTCGGCTAAGATTACCTGTCTAGGGGGCATGCGAACAACGTGGCCAAACCATCGAAGAATCGATCGCTCCACTCGGAGAAGTAGCTGCTCAACATTAAAATTCCCACGAATACTGACGTTTCTCACTCTATACCTCGGAGTTACACCAGCAACGCCCCTCAGGAATCTCATTTTGGCAGCTTGTATCCGCGATCTAGTTCTTTCGGTTATTACCCATATTTCATGACCATAGATGAAGGTCGGAACGAACACTGAATTAAAAACTGAGATCTTTGCTTTCACTCCAAGCTCAGCTTTCCTGATGGCCGGCCGACGCAGTTTCTTTACTATTGCTCCAGCTTGGCCAATTCTACAGGACAACTCAGTATCACTCCCTCCATCTTTCGTGAAAAAGACCCCGAGATACTTAACACATCCGAGACACCCTGCAAGGTCGGGTATAAGAATAGCCTGAGGTAAGGTATGCCTGTCGTAAAAGCCGACTAAAATCCACTGAAGGAAGTAATCTTTAGGCATAAGTGATGCTGTCCAAGAGTATAAACTCCTTGTGGGGCCACCCTTGGTAGTAAAGATATAACTGAAAAAGATGAACCCGAAGGTTTAAATAAAATCCAGCAGCGTCTGTTACATATTGTACGGCTTGTTGGTCAGCGTCTGATCCCAGAGGGACGGCTGAACTTCAAAGAACAGAAATCCAGGAGCGTCTGTTTCGGGACGAGCGGCTTCTTATTCGGCGTCTGTTGTCCGGGTTAGGATCGGCCGAATTTAAGCCTGGCAGCTAGGTAAAATGATAGATAAAATGTACCCCCCCCCCCCCCCCAAAAAAAAACGAAAACAGCCTCGGATATTTGCTGATCCTAGTTATCCAGGGCACCCTTTGGAGCTAGGCCTGAGGGTGTCAGCATGCGAGCGCTTGGTGGTCGGAAGGTCCCGGTCGGCATCCGACCGGTTTTAACCCGAAGAAGTTACGAGCAGCCCGTCAATGGTGCCGCTATCCATTACGGGGGGCGAAGGGGGACAGCGCCAAGTCAAAAGGAGGGCTTAGGTAGAAACTCTACAAATCGACAACGGCACCAACTCTCTACTCTAACCTATTAAACTCTAAACCTGTTTTTATTCTGACTATAAACAGAAACAACCCTTGTTGTCCCCACAAACTACTTACGACAATGACTGAGCATCTTTTTTTGCGTTGTAGATGCATCTACGATATTTACGGTCAAAGGCGGGGTGAAGTTTTGAAGTAACATTTTGTTTTGCCAGATATGCGCCCGTTGTTATACCCTACCCAGGGTAGATTAAATTTGTTGTATAGTTTGTAACGCAGTGAAATATTAAGATCCGTTTTAGAGATATAAACGGGACCGACAGGAGAATCGATTAAGTCATGTCCGTCCGCCCGTCCGTGCGTATGTAAATACTAAGGCCTTAAATTTTAAGCTAGAGAGTTGAAAGTTAGTGAGTTGGCTGAAAGTCCAGTCCTTCAGATGAAGTTTGAAAATTAGCTGAATCCGCCCACAGACACGCCTACAGGCCTGTATGTACGACCATCTCCAATTTAAAAAAATACTCTTTTCAAATCTTCGAGGTAACAGAAAAACATTGGCCTTTTCAATGACCACGCCCAGTTTTCCAAGGAATTTTAGATAAAAATGAAAATATATATGAAATTCGACTAAAAATATAAAATAAAAGTTGTAGATATTAGCATTATATGCCTCCGCCTACTTTTTGTGGGTGTGGCTTTAAAAAAAGCCAGTTCTTGAGTAAAATGGCGGAGTTGTTTGTATGCAACCACCTAGTATGAAGCTTTCAGTTGTTTTATTTTTATATCACGCCCACTTTTTGAGAGCGTAGTAGTTTACTTTTTTTGGTAGGGTAGGGTATTCTGCAATCCGTCACAGACGGACTGAAGTTTTTAAATACGCAGTGTTGCATTTTCCCATTGCAACATTGCTTTTTGGACATAATTAGCTCGCAACAAAATATCCTGTAAAAAAAGGGGGGCACTTTGCTGAACAATTGACCAATTGTTCTTTAACAGCTACAAAAGCCACCTAGTCGAGCAAAATCACGTCCAACTGGGGCTCTTACCATCTTAAACTTTTAAACCAATTGATTTTTTTCATTAATGTTTTCCAGGTCATAATCCAATTCCAGCTATAGATTACGTAACACTTTATTTGGATTTCAATAGAGACCATACTCTATTCACATTTAAATTAGGGGAGACTAGAAGTTAGGTAATAACAACTCCGAGACAATTGTTTATACCGATGGCTCTACTAATCGTATGAAAGTACTGGAACAGATGTATGCTCTGAAAAACTCGATTTCTTTACAGGAATAAATATAAATAAATAAATAAAGTGGCGCAACAGCTCGAGGTGAACCAGGGCCAACTTCTCAACAATGTATGCTGGTGTGTTAATTTCTTTACATACAAGGGGACCTACAATTTTTTGCCGAATCCGAACGGCACTTTGAGAAGTTTTTCAAGACAATTAATACTCTCGGAGGGCTTGTCAAACCCTCGCGGAGGTGGGGACCGTGAAAAAGAACAAGTCTTTTTTTTTTTCAGGTGACGATGGCAGGATTCGAACCCAGACCTCCGGCGTAGTAAGCACACACACTAACCACTACGCCACGGCACCCCACCTTTACAGGAATAAAAGACTGTTAAATTTATGTTGTATGTTCCTTACTCACCACGTCAGCCCCAAAGATCCGCCACCTTGTGTGAGGACAAAAAGTAGGTCGATGTATTCAAGTTCGCTTAAAAATTCTCTTCTTTTAAGAAGTCTCTACCGGGGAAGTGCCATTCGGCTTAAACAGTTCAGAAAGAAGCTTGAAACAGGTTTTTTTTTTTCCGTGGGTAGGTAAAAACCTTCATAGGCACTATGAGAATCAAACGCGCGTGCTCATAGTAGTGTGAGGTTCTTGCTCACTAAAAAACCTCCCAATCTTTGTAAGACTACGACTAAGTTTCCTTAACAAGTAGTTCAAGCTTCTGTATAGTAATCGCGTTTGGCAGGCTACCTTCCAACGAAAGCACCTGCAATACCGTCATTATGTGCGGTTTCCTCTTACGACGCTAGATCCAATGGTTTTGTTCGTTGTAGTCGGCGTGCAAGATTTGTCTGATCCAGAGCTCGAATTATTTCGTGGTTGCGATGGCCGTGAAGGCGAGCGTGAAGTTTGCGAGCAAAGTTTCTTACTTCGTCGGTCACGGTAACGATGCCTAGATCTCGATGTAAATTGCTATTTCTTATATACCATGGAGCATTTACGATTGCTCTTAGTGTCTTATTCTGAAAAGTTTCTAAAACAGAAATGTTGCTTGGTACAACCCCAAAGTTGTTTACCATACGTCCAAGATGGTTTTAGCACTTGCTTATACAATAGCAGTTTGTTATATACGCTTAGTTTCGAACAACGTCCGATAAGCCAATTCAGTTCTCGTAGCTCGATTTCAAGTTCATCGCGTTTCTTTTTAACTTGTGGCTTCCACTTAAGTTTTGCGTCTAGGGTCATGCCTAAATATTTCGCCTCGTTTGCGTACGGAATTTGTACCGAGTTTATAAATAGAGGTAAGTTGATTACCCTCTTGTAAGTAAAATTTACATGCGTTGATTTTGTCTCATTTAGGAGGATTCGACAGGCCTTTGTCCATTCGAATATTTTATTCAAAGCGCGTTGGAGTTTTCCCGTTGGAGGATAGCCGTGTCGTCAGCGAACGTGGCTACAGTCGTTGTCTCTACTTAAGGTACATCTCTTGTAAAAAGTAAAAACAGTGTTGGACCGAGGACGCTACCTTGTGGAACGCCGGCTTGTATTTCTTTGAATTCTGAGTATTCGCTCCCGTATCTCACTCGAAATAGTCTGTTGTCAAGATAAGACTCTAAGAGTTCATACATTTTTTCCGGCAAAACTTTCCGAAGCTTATATCTTAGGCCTTCGTGCCAAACTTTATCAAAGGCTTGGGATACGTCAAGAAAAGTGGTAGAACATATCATTTTCGCTTCTAAGGCTTTCTCAATTTAATTTTTTATTCGATAGACCTGGTCAATTGTTGCATGTTTGACCCTAAAACCGAATTAGTGACCCGGAATCAATCGTCTTTCTTCAATTATTGGTTGCAGTCGTTTGAGCACAAGTTTCTCGAAGACTATAGATATAATCGGCAGAAGCGAAATCGGTCTATATGATTTATTGTCGTTCGGGCATTTCCCTGGTTTCGGAACCATTTTTACCTCTGTGACTTTCCATTGCCGTGGAACGTATGAAATTCTCATTGATGCGTTTATGATGTAGAGAAGCTTGACTAACGCTCTTTTCGGTAGCTCCTTCAAAATTTCCCCAGTAATTAGGTCGTAGCCTGGAGCTTTGTTATTCTTCAAATTTTGGATTGTTTGACGAAGTTCAGATAGTGTCACGGTTTTTATTCAATAATTGTCTAGTTCCGTATTGCAATATAGATCGTCAACCAACGATCTATATTTGAATGTTTCTTCTTGATGTTCTGCAAATACGTCTGCTTTCTCTTTGTCGCCTTTTACCCATTCACCGTTATCTTTTCTTATTGGCGCCGAGTGTACTCTGGGCTTTTTAATGGACTTCACGGCTTTCCAAATTGAATAGTTTGACCCTCTATTGGCAGTCAAGTTTTCGAGGTAGTTGGTAATCTCGCGACTTTTAAAATCTTGAAGTAAGCGCTTTAATTTGTTAGATAGCCCATTCAGAATGGTTTTATCAGGAGGAGCTCGAGACAAATGCAACCTCTTTCGAGCCTTTCTCTTTTCGCGTATGAGCTCTTTAATTTCGCGCGGGTAAATTGATCCGCTTTTCCTTACTCCAGTCTTCCGGAAAGAAGTATTGTTCCAAGCAGCGTTTTGAATAGTTCTAACGAGTTTACCGACTTCGTCTTCTATTTCTAAAGGGGTTGTAAGTGGTACATGTAGAGATACATTTTCTTTGCAGTATTTCCTCAAGCCATCCCAGTCGGTGTTATTATTAGTTAGCCTAGGAGCTCTCTCATTTTTTGCTAGACTTCCGCCGAAACCGCTTGAAACAGGTAAAAAAAAATCTTCAGAGTTGCGAACATACAAAGCCTTTATGGTATTTCGTAAACTGCAAAGGACCCAAAATATCTAATTTCTCAAAAGGCAGCCAGTCAGAACATAATATGATATTTATTTAGAAGCTGATTCGTGATTGCTATTTTTTAATACTGTTTTTACAGAGTTGAGTAAGCCTGAAAAAATTCGATCTTGTTTTCATGCCTCCAACCCTTAAGCTACTGACAATAAAATTCGCAATAAAAGGTGGAAACTAGGAGTATTTAAAGACCCACACAAATGGGAACCCATTTGAGTAAAACTCTCTAAGAATAAAACTACAGCGATGTCAACCGATAACAATATGAGCTACTAAACTTGAAAAGCCACATGTAGCATAAAAGTTCGTACATCAACTCTTTTGTTTACTAAAAATATTATTGGTCTAAACTTTCCCAGCAAAACTAATGCCTTCATGTATGTCAAAGCTCAAGCTCATTACATATAATTAATTGAACCACAATCTAGTCAAAACCATAATAGCATGAACATAATTGCTAGCCACTGAGCGTAACAAGTGGCAGTTTTTCGGCTTTGACTTAAACGCAGTCTTAAATATTTGTTGTTACAATCAAGTCTTATCACTTCACAAGAAATCTCAAAGCTTTTTTTAAAGGTTTGTGCAAAAAATGCAAAAAAATATTGCCACGGCTTAAGTTAAGGCTCCTGTTTGTGGTTTAACAGTGCATATTTTGAAAGAGGATAATTTATTCAATGTTGTTGTCCCGCAGACGAATTTGTATGGTTCCCTTCATTTTATGTCTCCTAAATTATGTCATACACTAAACAGAAATACAGGGAAGCCAAAAAAAAACATAATTAAACTTAAGCTATAAGACATGAAGTCAGGTTGATAGTCTGGCTAGTAATTACTTTTTTTCGTTGAGCCTCCACACACATCTTTACATCTATCGAAAAATTTACCACGAATCGCATTTTATTTCTATCCAATGTCTCTGCACAAAATTAGTTGCTCCTTCGTTGTTTTAAGCCAAAAGATACATTATCTCTAAAAAAGGCGACAAACAAAAGTCACAAATTAGATTTAAGATATAAATCTATTTTTATTTTTTTTGCAACAGCACACAGTTGGGCATCGAATGGAACCCTGGGCATGCTGCCACCGACCGTCAGCGCCACACCATAACAAACAAACCAACTAACTTCGCTGTTGCAGATTTGGTAGATTTTTTTTTTCTTAGCCTTTAGGATAAGAGGCTTCCATTAATAGCGTTGCCTTCTGTTGCTTTGTTATTGTGCAATTTTCACTAAGTTCAGGCAAGGCATGAAGTGCAGCTGAAAAGGTGCGAATACGCCAGGAGATCAATATGTTTTTCTGCGACGGACTCTTGGCCCCTATCGACAAAAAAAAAAAAAAAAACAGATTGCGCGTAAGAATCAACAGATATTTCGCAATCTGATACCAAAACATACTCCGAACTATGGGCACGAAGTAACACTTTGATTGAAAAGGTTTTCAACAAGTCCGTTAAGTAGATTAAACGTGGTACGATGAGATATTTATACAAGAATGAAACACTCCAGTTCAAAAAAAATTTAGTGCAAAAGATCTTTGTTCTTTCAATAGAGGTATAATCGGTTTTTGTTTCCTCAATCGTTATGACTAACAAGATTGTAACATTGTTCTAAATCTGATTTCTGGCTCGTTATGCTTTGTTTTTACGACGTTATACTTTGCCAACTGGTTACAACACTTAAATCCCAATGGTCTATTTTAACAACATTTTTTAGAAAAAGATAAAAAGATTTCTATGTTCTTAGAATTCTTCCACCAATACTCAATGTTCAGCACCCGTTTTATTTCTGGACTGGATACTTGTTTTTTTTTTTTTTTTGATTTTCCTTAACTAGTCGTCCAGATTATTTAGTATATTCTTGAGTTTTCCATGAGTTTCCATTATAACGCACTGAAAACCCGATCGAATCCCAGTTTACACCTGGACTTACCTTAAAGTAATCTCTCTATAAATAAAAAACTGCTGCCGCCATTTGTTTCTTGTCACTGATTCAAAGAAATAGAAAATTACTTCCTTCTTAGATTTAAGCTGGCCTTTGTGCAAGGCGTTCTTCTTTTCTCTGCAAGACACCCAAAAGAAGAACGCACCAGGTTATAGATGCGAAAGGTTGGAGTTTGTCCCCTCGGCGACAAAGACTTATTGTTACAATCGAAGTGAATTCCTTTCTGACAAATGCGTGTGCGCCACGTAAGTGGCCATACAATTTTAGTTTAAACAAAAGCCAAAAGGAGAGAAAAAGAAGCCAAACACGAGAAAAACGAATCTTTATCTCGTACCTTGAAGAACATCTTACTAATCACATGCCCCAAAGGTGTCATTTGTCTATTTAATGATTTCATTTATATGGGCCCGTCGTGGTAAATTGTGGTCTTTTCACCCGTTGACGTTAGCAAATGATATTTGATACGAAATACATGCGGCAACTATGTACAAATGGTTATCGATTTCTCTCAAGTGCTGTGAATCTTTTCCAATAGAACTATCGTGTGGGTGGTTCCTAAATTAGGTCACCTCTAAGCATACGTCTTTGCCGATTTCATGCATCAAAGTTGAACCATCTCCTTGACAATCAATAGAACATCGCTCCTTGAGAATGTGCCACCTCCATGTTGGAGGAGAAAGCATCATCATCATCATCGTCACCCACAAACCAGGAGCTTGCAGGCATTGCAGACGTCTCCTTCGTGCACCGGTATTGCATTCGTTTTATTGTTCATGCACATAAATCCGCTCAGTTTTATCATCACTCAAAAATCACCAAAACACGATTGGCCCAAATTCGGCAAACAGCTTTCCTCCATTCACGGACTAGTAGCTTCATTTTCACATAAAAGTATTTCCCTGTTCCTTCGGCGATGGGTTAATTTGCAGACTGCTTTTCCATCGTCGGAATGAAATGGAAGGCACAGCCTTCGCTGACTAGAAATTGATTGTTTCGTGGCGTTTGAATGTGTGGGCTTCAAGTATATGGAGATCCTTTTGGTTTTGTCTGTGATTGCGCTAACAGTTCATCGAGGTAAAGTCATGTTAGCTTAATTAACATGACTTATTTCCGATTTCTCTAGTGAATTTATAATATTTAACTGCAAATCTTTTTTTTTTTTGTTTTTTTGCTGGTGGACGACCCTTTCTGGTGCAGTCGAATAAATTTAGTGAAACCGTGGTGAGCTTAATGAATCAATTCAATTCGATTGGGTGACATAACAAAAGCGCAGAGAAAGAAATCGAAAAAAAGGAGAGTTTTCTGACGGAATTTAATTAGTTTCTATTTTTTTTGCCTTTTTCGAGTTTGTCTCATGACGTTTTCATTTTCATTTGTTGACTCAGTGCAGCACATTAAAGAATTATTCGTAAATGTGTGCTTATCCCAGGGAAATGTTTTATTCTTCCAATCGAGATCTGCAGTCACTAGTTGTTTCGATTCCTTGAAATTTTATTTAAAATGTTTTGAAAAAAGTGAAACTCTTTCATATGTCAAGGAACTATTTTTATTCAAGATATGCAAGCCTCCTTGCCTTAACACCCAGCCTTAAATTCCTGATCTCGTCTGCTTAATAGCAAAATATTACAAGTATCTGTTCAGAACTAAGACTTTGTGGATTAGTGCACGAGAAAAGAGCTAGTAAGAAGCGTATTGTGTAAGAGAATGGGCAACGTGATTCCTTACTTGCATATTCTTAAAACTTTTTCCTTAGAAAAGTATACCTTTACTAAATTTCTACAGTTCCTATAAAATAACTAAGTTGATACTCAGTCCAAAGGCCCTTACCCTCAGAGTTTATTCTAAAAGTCCCGTCGTAAGAGCTGATTAACTGTGTTTTTGCAGGCTGATCGCAACGCTGCTCTTTCTGTTAAAATGTTCCGCTCTAATGTTCCGCATTCCTTACACCTTAACTAATATTTTTTCTGTATGATTTCAAAAAGACGTAGCATATAAGTAAGAGAAATCTCTTTTATACCTTCTTGAAAACGGGTAGTATAACCTCTGATCGCCAGTCGCTTCATGCTTTTCATGTATCCACGCGACCTCAATTGAATGTTATGCTACATTCAATTCAAAGCTGCACAGAAGCTGCATCAGATATGCCAGTTTTATTGTTATTAAGCCCTTTCTTTGAAAACTAAGTTTTTTTCTTCAATATTGAGTGGTGAAAACGTGTACTTGGTAGACTTTAACCCCTTCTTCATCCATGTTTATGAGCAGTATTGGCCAGATTTCGTACACTCCATTAGACTTACCGGCTTCAAGTTATTCGATAGCTGCACTTACTTAATCTACAGTGGGACTGTTTTCCGCCCCTATATCGTTATTGGTGCAATTGTCAACTTCCTTGCCCTTTTGATTTAGCGACTCCGAAATGTGTTCAATCCTTCAATGCTTGCCTTATTCACGTAAGACATCTTGTACGATATTTATCTTCTTTTCTCTCATATGGCAAATCGTTTTATAACCCCCAGCCAATTTTTTACAGTTCCTTGGCTGCTTCAAGTTGGCAGTTACCAGGTTTTTGGGACTTCAGTGCACCGAATTCGGGATCAGCCCCAGTAACTTAACAAATAATTCACGAAGAAAGCAATCAGTCGTCACCTTGTGTCAAGGTGTGCCTGTAGCACGTGTATTTACAAGATGAAGATATAAGACATATATGGTTAAGGCATTAAGTACAACAAAAGCCCAACAACTTTCCTCAGCTCCTGTTTTGATAAAGGGGCTGATGTGAGTATACCCACTCCTGGTTCTGCAGACGTGGAATGTGGGGCGCTAGACCAAGAGAGCTTCCTGCTTTGCTCCCATTTTGAAAATAGTTTTTTTAATGATTCGCCGACTGCCCGGCTGTCAAAGACTTCTATTCTGATACGCCTTAAGCCATTTGCAAAAGGGTCCCCTGTGATCCAGATAAGCATCATGGATCCGTGGCACTGTATTCTTTCCGTTCGAAATTGGTGGCAGATGGTCGATTGGGGTAAACTTTTTTTTAGTTCTTACCGATCGCCAACCGGCTGTTATCCAAATTCGTTCATCTTGAGACAAACTTGGATTTTCGTCTTATTAAATTCAGCAAAACCTCTTTGACCAGATGCTGAAAAATTAACCGTTCCTGCGTTTCGTTTTAACTTTCAGGATTATTTTTCACCTCGCAACCAAAGTTGGTATACTTCTGATAGTACCGCTTATAACATAATAAAGACTACTTCTCGATAAGTTCTAGTAGGCTGTTACGCCAAATATACTTGACATCAAGGCTATTAGGACGCCGACCTTACATCGTCCTACTTTCTTGGGCTAGAGTTTGGATAGAGTTCTTGGTTAGAGTTTTATGGAAAATATTTTTTCATGGGACCCTTTTCATTTTCTGATGCAGGTTGTCTATGAAGAGTGGCAGGCCCAACTTAAGCTCATCACTTTTAATCTTCAGGTAGGTTCAAACGAGTTTTAAGAGAAAGGCACCTCATTCTTGGCCACGAGGTGTCTTCCTGATATCTTGGTATTAGTGTTCAATTGTGTTTATGCGGGCAGTATACCCTTCGACATCACTGTTTTAAACCTATCATTAAGTACAGAAAAGTTAATATGAAATAGTTTGCTCCTAAGCTCCCTCTAGATCCGAACTGTTCGTATATGTTGCAGCCAGCCACCCGCAAGAAGGCACTCTTTTTAAAACGGTAGGTATAAGCCATTCAATTTGCCTACATTTAATGATAGGAAAAATTTTAAATTGCATCAAGATTCAACTGCAAGTGGCATGCGGCTCCGTTAGACTTGCCGAGTTGTGTGAGCGCATATAGAGACTTAAAGGAAAGTAAAACCGTCCCACCGAAAAGTAATGCGCCTTAATAAAAAGACTGACTTTAATGTATATTTCTCCTCACGTTTAAGCAATAGCTTCCGATTGTGTCTCCACATGGATGTCTATCCTTTTGCTTCACTTATTTGTGAGCCGATATTATACTCAAAGACAATGTACGCGAGTATACAAATCGACATGGGTGCAAATAAGCCAGCCCATCAGCTCTCTGGAAGAGGGCAGAGGAATTTTCAAATAAAATCTCGTTACTCAAAAATAAATTTACATAAAACAAAATTGAAATAAGGAAGCTGGCACAGTGTTCATGTATTTTAAATTGTGCACCAATGTGGCTCGTCGTGGCTTGTCCTCCTCGGCTGACATAGAAATCTGGTTCAACATAGTCAGAGACTATTTCACGGAAGAAAGTGAACTGACAGCGAGCATTCGTGATTCGTTGCAGCGTCGAATACATCGTCCTTTGATAGTTGTAGTGGTAATGCACAATCAACCATCTGTGACAAGGTTCTTTTTGGAAGGTTAAGATGGATTCTCATACTTCATGACCAATATCTGCCAATCTAGGAATTTAATTTTGTTCTAAAGGAAAATGGCTCACTTCAAAATTGTTCTTGACAATGGCGTTTAATTTTTCCCCTGTCGTTTTTGACTCATTTTAAAATGGAACAAAGTTTCTGTGCATCAATGGTTGATCTCCTTTTCTAGTCATATGCAAATTATTTCCTGCAGGAATGTGTTAGACATAGACCCAAGTACAAAGAGAACAGACATCAAAGCTGAACCACATTTTCATTACGGGGCACGCACGGAAAAAATATCTCCGCCCCCATACAATTCCGCCATATGTATTCAGGCTAATAACATGCGGTCAAAAGATAATGGAAAACCATTGCACCAGTCCACTCGTCTGCTCTCAAAAATTGACAGATCTCTATGAAAAGGATACTTTCACTTTTGAATGCGTGTGGATACACAAAGGCGCGCGCAAGCCTGCCAGTGACAAGTACAAAGTATTGTGTGCTTTAAATGGACTTTTTTCAGTCGGCCATGTTATTCGGTTGTCATTTGCGAGGCATATGTTATGTTGAGTCCGATTTGGTTCGACCTCTAGACATGATTTTATAAAAGAATTTGTATGTTTTCCTGACGTTTAGTCTTAGTGGTAGTTGTGAGCCGACCGAAAGCCTTTATGGTCATATGCGGCCCAGTGTGGATTGTGTGTTCGTGCAAGTATGACAAATGGTCATAATGTTCAGCAGGTACACAAAATGCCGGCTGTGGCTTTTGTGATTTGATTTAACACCATGGTCCTTTTGGGTGAGCTCGTAAAGCACATATCTTTTGTCTGCAATTTTGAAGAACAAAAGCCAAAGACATTGTACATATACTCAAAGAAATGTTTATAAAAATAAATAATAAAAGCCCAGAGATTTATTGTCGTGTTTGCTTTTTGTCTCTTGAGATGTTGTGAAAGTGTACTTAATTTGTGTAGACGCCATGGGGTCTTTGGAATTCGCCTTTTTAGCAGTGGGGTCTAAGCAGGAAGTGAGTAACGCTATGCTGGTTATGCTTTATTGGGTCCTGCATTGGGCTTAAAATACTTAAAATAGTTGCAAAAAAAATCGTTTTGTCTTAAATCTAAATGAAGGGACTTTGTCTAAAAGTTCCTTATGCGGGTATAATTAAAAGCATCCAGCATTGGAACTATCCCTGGTTAAAAACTTGTGTTCGATTGGAAAAATATTGAGATTTAAAATGCTTATCAAAATCAGCAAAATGGAAGCACTATGAAGCACTGTTTAATCTCGGCTAGCACACTCTATAGCATCTCAAGGCTCAAAGCATATTCCTTTTTATTCAAACGCCTGCTTCTTAGACCATCATAGCAATAGGGAAATTGAGTTCGGAACTATAACTTTAGCCATTCGCCGCTATGAAAACGTTTGCTTTTCCACACGACGAAAATTGGAGCACTAATATCATCGACCATGAATTTTTTATTTATTAAATACAAAGAACTTTAAGATTAGGTGTTACTATAGGTAAATACTATAGGGTAGGGTATTTATTTTAAGGCCTGAAGTTTTGAGATAGAAAGCTGAAATTTTGTACGCAAGCTTTTTATTATCCAAAGTAAACCAACTGTTTACATTTATTAAATCCGTCCACAGTTGCGGTCACAAAAGGTCTTTATGAGCAACTACCTACTGTGCTTTCAATATTATAAGACGTCGTAAACGGCTGAAATTTGAATATTTAGCATATTCCAGTGATTGTAAGACATACAAAAATAGAATAAAATCAGTAGACCTCGCCAGTAATGGGCGTGGCATCGGCTTAAATGGGCATTTTCGAAATTTTCGCTCCAAACCGGAAAAGATTTGTACGGGTTGGGATCAAAATTCTGTGGGTTTAAAAACAATTTTTTTTTCCAAAATTCTGCTTTTTTAACCGGAAAGAGGAATAAGAATGTAAATGAGAGTTAGGAATAGGAATAGGAATAGAAAAAGGAATAGGAATAGGAATAAGAATAGGAATAGGAATAGGAATAGGAATAGGAATAGGAATAGGAATAGGAATAGGAATAGGAATAGGAATAGGAATAGGAATAGGAATAGGAATAGGAATAGGAATAGGAATAGGAAAAGGAATAGGAATAGGAATAGGAATAGCAATAGAAATAGGAATAGGAATAGGAATAGGAATAGGAATAGGAATAGGAATAGGAATAGGAATAGGAATAGGAAAAGGAATAGGAATAGGAATAGGAATAGGAATAGGAATAGGAATAGAAATAGGAATAGGAATAGGAATAGAAATAGGTATAGGAATAGGAATGGGATATACCGCCTGTAACGAATCACAACATATACATACTGTACATATACTATGTTGCACTTACTCATTCTTATTTATTTAGGGAATACCTTAACACAAAATTTTTGAATGACTTTACATTAATTAAGGAAAGCAAAAGTTGCTTAACCAAGCTTTGACAACGATTTTTTTTAGTTAGCTACGTATTTTTTTCTTAACTCCGTCTTGTGCTATATATTTTTTTTCTATTTCTATGCGTCGGGTTTATATAAAATTTCTCAAACTTTCGAATATTGTACTAAACAAAAATTAACGCACCAGCATTTGTTCATTTTTAACGCCTACTTCATTGATGTAGATTTTTCTAGGCGTTCAAAGTTACTTGTTGTTTCAACAGGTTTGTCTTCTGATCTCGTTGTATGTAAGACACTAAGGAAAAATTCTGGGGTGGATCATAGACAACAACGGGTCTCAGGTATGAGTTCCAACACAAAAGTTATCCCTGTAAATCTGTGGAGAAATGATTGGTTTTCCAAAACTGTGGACGGTAGAAAGTTGATCGGCTTTCCAAAAATCACAGAAATTGAACCTATACTTCTGCCCTTACAAGAAGTAGGAACATTCACTCTTAAAGCAGTAATGTTCACAAGCCTTCCTTCTAAAAGGAAGCGAAAAGTTGTTTTTATAGTTGTTTTGAAACAATTAGGTGCTTAACCGGATGCGGTTCTAAGTTCCAAGTTCCTACTTATCTAGTCAAATAAAGTTTTACTGCAAGGAAGTGATAAAAGAATGAAAGGGTCCTCAAAAAATAGTAGAAGAGGCCCCTTCTGATTTCTATATGACTTTATAGCTACTCTTAAACTCTTAAATTAACTATTATAATTTTTTACTGACTCTTATTAAAAATACATTTTTTTATCTCCTTTCAGGTATGCATTGAATAACTGCCGCTGAGTAAGACTTAAAAGTTGCTTGCTTTACTTGTTTAATATTGCTTAATAGTTATTTTTTTTGCTCATCAGTCAAAGATAGTTTTGTATACTGTCCACCAAATGAAGAGAGATTTTTGGGCCTTTAGTCAAAATAAAAGTCCTCCTTCAGCATCAATTTTCCAGATCTAATCTTAAGGACATAAAATGCTATAAAACCAACACATTCCCCTCCCGGAAAAAAAATCATGAGCCATTTTATGATCTAAATGTCATGCCTGCTTGTGGTGTGACGATGTGTGTGTGCGTGTTTGTTCTTCCAAGAAAACCAATGTTGCAAACATTTACAAATTGAAGTGTTCTGACGTCTTTTGAGACTCAGTTTGGATTTGAGATGCAAAAATAAACCAAGAAAATAGCAACAACGACAAACGAAAGAGCAATAAAATAATTGTTAAATAGTTGGATGTTATAGATGTGCTATACATATATATACATTCGGGTTGCTGCAGTCAATTGGATAATGAATGCAGTGGCAGGTAAGCCGTGGTAAATTTGTAAGCGCGCTGTGTCTCGATGTGTAAAATAATACGGAAATGCTTCGACATGTTTTTAAACATTTAGGGGTTTATTTACCCTATTACATAGAAAAACCGTCGCACAACCAGCAATTTTTCTTGTTATTTAAATGAGACGTGCTTATTACAAAGACCCAATATTGCGCAAGAAAATTTAAGCTTATGTTTAAATTATGTCACAAGGTTGAATAAGCTCTTGCTCTAAAGCGAACTTAGGACACTGAAACAATGCGCTGTGATGTTAGAAGATATTAATTTGCTCTGTTTTTGTTAGAAAATATGTTTTCTGGTACTGAATATTAAGGTTACTTGCTCTCCTGTTTTAAAGTGACTTTGGGTTTCTCCCCTAAACTATATGAGGACCTATAATCCTTTAGTTATAAACTTACCCCGGTTGTCCAACTCGCAGTACTCTTTGTTTGCTGTTATAGGCCGATCCAATGGCACCCTACCAAATATGAAACAAGAGCCTCTTTCCTTCGCAACAATGTTTTCTTTTGAATGGCGACCGTAACAGACACCGAATACATGGCAACTAATTTGCTATTTTATCAGTGTGAACAACACAAGGTGTGAATTTAATTCCATGCAATTATGTTGTACGAAATTTATGAGCCAACAATTTTACTGCATACGTATTCATTGCGTGCTTCAACGATTGCCCTAGTCTACCTCTGCCAGAGCAAACCAAGCTAGGAATACACAGCTGGCTTAGAACCAACGAAAGGTAGAAACCTACCTAGAACTGGTGGCTTATAGTGCCATTAACGTTCGTTAAATAAGGCACCACTTTGAATTAATGATTCATTTTCATCCAGCATCGTGAGCCATAAAGAAATGGTTGGATGAAATAAACTCATAAGTCATAACAAATAACATCCCTGGTCTCTTCGAATCATTGTCATAACACTTCTTATGTATGTGCTGCAAAAACAAATAAGTAATACGAACTTCTGGTATTACGTCCATTCTCAGTCTAAACCAATATATACTAAGAGGCCAGCACTTAATTTAAGAATGTTCTTCTTGGTAGGCATACAGTTTTGCACACATCGCGTGGTCCATGCATTCGGCTCAGGTATACCTCAGACACAAAAAGAGAGGTGTAAAAAAAAATTGGAAAAAAAGACTAAGCACAAACATCCATCTCCATGATGCCCAGAACAAGGACAACCAAAACTAATTTTGTCCTCTTCAAAACATGCAACGTTATTGTGTTGCGCGGATGGATACCTGCCGAGAATGTTTTTCTTTCATTCTTTTTTATTTTATGTAAATTTTACTTAGCGGCAGAAGTCTTCGAGAAGCAAAAATATAACACACTTACGTACTCAAGTGTGAGGAGTGAGGATAGGGTAAAATATGACTTTAAATATCGTTGAAGGATGTTAATGAGATGGACATGACTCGATTGTTTGTTTGAAGCGTTTGCTTTAATGTTTAAAGATTGGTACCTAAAAACGGGACAAAATCCTAAGAGCATTGCAATGAACTGATGCAATTTAACTTTCTAAAATTAAATTTTTCCTAAGACTTTAAACTTTTATCCTTAAGTATTTATGATGTACCTGATGTTATTATTATGTTAATCCAGTGAAGAGATTCTACACACTCAAGTCGGTTAAAGATTGGGGAATGGTAAGGGGCCTGCTTTCAGAACGGGAGTATTCTAGTTTTTGACTTGAAATCAAGCTAACCCAATCAAGATCTTCATGGGTCGAATTGAATCCTTAGCCAATCCTTGACTAACTTTACAAATTTGGATGCTAATTAAGTCTCATCTCTATAATTTAAAAAAAAAACTTCTTTTTCCAAGTCCCCAAGCCCGCAATGGTCTTAGAAACCATCTGAGAGAAAAATCGATTCCAAAAAGCTTCTCAAAGTTCCATTCGGATTTGGCATAAAAGTGTTGGTGTCAGTCACAGAGGCATTGAGTTGTTGGGGCTTTGAACTACTAATAAGGTCTGAATATGAATTCAAGCTTAATTTTAAAACTTTAATTCAATCTTGAAACTTTGAATTGAAATTTACTTTTATCCCTGTCATATCCTTTACGGACGTGCTAGTTTCAGGAGAGAAATGCTTTTTTTAACTCGTTCTTTAAGGTTTCCGAAGCTGAATCCGGTTCTCAACTTTGCGAGCGAGTCATAATTCTGCTTATTGCAATTCTGTGAAATTTGCTATTTTGCTATTTTAATCAAAATTTTGACTTCTCTGAGGTAAAGTTAATTAAAGCTACTCACTTTAAGGTAATACAAGTAATTAAGTGAAAGAGTGCGCTTGTAACATAAAACCAAATTTTGTTTGGCCCAAATTCATATACTGTATGCCAATTACTTGTCTCACACTATAAAACTGGGCGTAGAAAACCGACAACTTCTGACAAATTCTGCTTTTTATGCTAACTTTTTACCTACCTTATTAAAGCTAAGGTAAAATAATAATAGAGGGGCGTGTCACCAAAAAAATATTTTACTGTTTCCCTTCGAAAAATTCCATTTCCAGAATGCTGTAAATTAGAATTTGGCTGAATTTTGAAATTAGAATTTTTTAAAGCAGAATTCTGTAAAAATAATTTTAATCACATCATAACACCAAGCCTTGCTAGGGTACTCATCGATAGTTGTGAGCCTGTTTCGGGCAAACCATGAAGGAAGTTTATCGTGGAATGGCTAATGGGTGTTAGTTACCTAGTCAACTCGATTCGGAAGGGCTTTCAAACATTACTTGGAGTATAGCTGTACAGGCCTTTTAGCGAGCTTCCGAAGGACCATCTGATCGTCGGTATCATGGACTATAGGTTTACGAGGAGGGTCGGAAAAGCTCGGATAACTAGAGGCGTCCGAAGTCACAGTTATCCTTAGGCATTCTACAATGCTAAATCCCGACTATTCGATCAAAAAATGAAATGTCCTTAAAACTGAGGAGCCAAATTATCAAATCAGGTTTAAGTTTTCTGTATACACCAAAATTACAGATCGCATGACTTGTTTAACTTGATCAAAAGGTTATAATTGGGCTTGGCTATGGGCGGATCTTACCAACTTTCATACCTTGTGGGTACATAAAGCAAACAATGCTACGCTTTGAGTCTCAGCTTTCTAGCTTTATTTTAAATACCTTAAAACTTCAGGCATAAGGATAGATGCATCGACTCACATATTGATTAATCGGTTAACCAAACGGTTTCGATCTTATCTCTAAAGGGCCTGAGGCGTGTACGGTGATTATTTCACTATGTTGCAAAATATATGCTAAGAAAAAGTACCCTGGCATAAAAGCACATAAATATGGTTACCAGTGGTGTGAGCTACCGACTTTTAAAGTAAAACTGAGGTCCAGAAACCCGAAAACCAGTTTTTCTGGGAATTTTGATCCCATGTTTATGAGCTTAAGTTAATCTCTAGCTCGCGACATTTAGTAAGTCAACTACGAACTAAACTCTGAAGCACGTTGGTAACCTTTTTGCCTGTTTTTCTATGTGATAGAATCTACATGATGACTTCGAGTATAAAGAAAAACTCGAATGTCTTTGTTATTTGTGTTTTGGGAAGTGAGTTGGGAAGATAGCGAGCGTCGGACGACAAGCGTCGAACCACAACTGCGGTGCAGAGCCTTGCTTTCAGTTTAGAGGACATTTTTCGGCTTCACAGAAGATGGCCGAGTTTTTACGTCACTTCATACATCCTACGCTTACGCGATAATTGATGTCGTCATCACACTTTCCTTTGCCATTAATCATATATTCCAGGTACTTAAACTTTGCACACTTTGAAAGCAAATTTCCATTCAATTTAATGTCTGGAATTGGCTCGGGTGGATCAGAGAATGGGCAGCCCGGTAGTTTTTATCTCAATACATCAGAAACTTGCTCTCTTTTCCCCAAAATAATTTTTAATTTCAGACGACTCGCTTGTTGGGCATTCTTGGCTTTATTTTAAGTTAATATCTCAATTCTATAAACTTACAGCTGAGTCTCTCAGTCATTAAATCTTCTTTTGTGCATTGAGCCGACATTCTGCTGACTTTGTAATTCGTCAAAATATATAAAAGACAAACCAGTTTTTTTTTTATAGGCGCTCTAATTCCCTACTCTAACGATAATTCCACGTTCATACACATAAAAACTGAAACAAAAAGAAACTATTAAAATAAAATAATGCCACAGTTCGCTTGTCAACTCTTTTGTTTGCTTCTGCTTCGATTCAAAATGAAGGCAAACAGCTCTGTGATTGGTCAACTAAGACAACGCCCTTCTTTTACGGCTAATTAGCTTTTAAGGTATTCTTCTTTTTGCATAATCAAGCCCCAAACCATGCGTAATTTATGTGTTCATGATACTGTGAAGCCAGCAGCACCTTTGCTGCTAGCCGCCATGACTGAAAAGAAGAAAAAACTCATTTTTGTTACCATCTTCCAGCCAATGATATGCCAGACCGGCCACTATTGATGACAGCTTTTTCACACACCCATACAAGAGTTAATTTTTACCATGTCATCATGTCATTAGGGTATCAGTACTATGGGCTCTATACATGCTCCAATGCACTTGCTAAAATGTTTTGCCATTTTGTTTGTCTTCATTTTTAAAATGTTTTTTTTTTTTAATATTCTTCTGCACAGCTGTCGCTCACGATTTATTAAAATGATTTCCTGCACTTTAGGATTGTAACTGTCTCCTGATGAAGCATTTTTTCTTGGTCTTTTAATTAGCCAGGTTCAATGGCAGTTATCTAAAGCCATAGTCTCCCTGCAGGCACTGAATTTATCGGCATCACCGAGCACATAGATCAACGTTTGCTCAATTCGTCGTCTTTCTAGTGGAGCTCTCCATGTGTGAGGTACAAGCTCAATAAAATTATGTACATACACACATTAAAATGGCCAGCCCGGTCTTATGGCTAGGCGGTTGCCTGAGCGAATGGATACCGACCACGCTAGCTGGCTGGTTCGATTATGAGGCACAAAAATTTGTATCCCACATAGGACGACATGTTTACGTGCGAAAAATGCACGGCATGCAATGTCACGACAAAATTATGTTAAAATGGTTCAACATTAAAATAATACCATGTTCGTATCTAAAAGTGCTGTTGCAAAGATGAAATGCCCGTTTTGTATACTTACAATCCAGGACGATCGTATGCTTCAGTTGCATATAGATATATCCATTCCTTAAGCTACATGGTTCGCATCGGATACTTAGGCAAGTTCAAGTATCTGCTTATTATTTTTCTATTCCAAGTTGCGGGTAGCTTAAGATGATCCAACAGGCTGAGATGATGAGATGGTCTTTGTTTTTGTATATTTTTTTTTGTTCTAGTGCATCTTTTTGTCTTAAATAGCGACATGGTTAAAGAGCCACCAAAGGAAGCGCCTGTATACTTGCATTTTTGTTCTTGCAAAAATGAACGAAAAACAAACGATTTCATGGCAGCAAGAACTTTTATGAGGTGAATAGTTTATGCGATGGGATACAGAGTTTTGGCTTACAGTATTGTAACTGAGTCCACAGTAACGTTAAGCTGGGTCTATAAATTAAAGTTCTTGCGTGTTTCTGTCATATTTTTTTTAAATGATTTATGAAAGGTTTTTCTTAAGATGGGCAGAATATAAGATTTATGTTCATTAGGTATAACTTCTTGACTGTGTGAAAGTCAAGAATACATTGTAGAAAGTTCCATAAAGTCAACTGAACAGATCAATATTATTTGTTTTATTTTAAAAATGCTTTGAAAAGCTAAAAATTCACGAAAGAATTGACAAAAAAAGTTTATCATATCAAATTTGAATAAAAGTAAAAGAAAAGGAGCAACACAAATCTAGATAACTGTTCCCTTTGGCTCTTTTTCAAAGTGTATTTTTGTAACTATTTTCCGTCTTGCGACTAAAAATACGTTAAAGTGTAGATATCGCAAAGATAAAAGCATTCCAACCCTGCTGGTATCAAATTGCAAATCTCAAAGAAACCACTGGAAAATGACTTGATTATTGCTTGATGACCATTAACCCACTGCCATTTCAATTGAATTCAATATGAACTTTAATCAATTTAAGACAACCAAATTTAAAACACGCCGTTACAATAGTTTTTTCTCTTTCAGTTTTTATTAATTTATTAGCTATAAACCGTGCAGATTCACCTTATCGAGCGCACGTTCCAATGTAAAAGATTTGACGGTTGTTCTTGACTTACAACCATTAAGCACAGCAAGAGTTTGTAGTCCTTTGGGATCTTCCACAAAGTGCGCTCATTGCATTCATGAAAAAAAAATCATATTTCACAATAAATCACGATTTTTGATGATAGAGGCAAAAATACCAGGACATCAAGGTCTAAATAAAAAATCCATTAATCTTGTTGGTCAACAATTTTCTTTTGTTTTGCAGCACTTGTTGGGTGAGGAAAGATAAGGAAAAAATTCTTTGTAAGAAAGAAATTGCTGTGGAATTTTCTGTGTAACTTGCACTGGGTTTTCTTTTATTTTTAGTACAATACTTGTTCAATAATTTAATAGTTTGTATTGTAAAAATTAGTTTTTAAGAAAATTGGCATCAGGTTCCTTTAGTGATTACCTACACAGTTTGTTCGCAATGGAATTTCGCTGCAACTGCAACTATATAATATTGCTGTATCAATTTTACAGATAAAATAGAAATTAAAAACGGTAAGACTTACAACTCTTGCATCTTGATTCCAGTACAGCTCACTAATCCAGAAATAAATGTGATTCTTTCAAAAGCAATCTGCCTTGGAATGTAAATCCTTAAAAATTAAGGAGACTTTTTAGAGTAGCACATCCACCCATATGCCTCGACAAATTCTGTTGAATTTTTACATCCCATCTCATAGGATAGGAAGGATATTAAGCTTGCCACATAGTTTGTAACACGGTGAAATAACAATGGTAGACCCCTTAAGACCTTGAGGGCATATGATCTAGAACGAATTTTAAATCGAATAAGCAAGAAGGTGCTCTGGTGCAATTGTTAGTGTGTCGTTCTACTCTGCACAAGGTTTCGGGCTCGAGTCCCAATCGGGGCCATTGAAGGTTTTACCGGTCCCACCTGCGGAGGAGCTTGACATATCTGCAGAAAGTGTCTCATGTCATAGGAGAACTTTCAATTTACCTTCGGAATCGGTACGAATGATACATTTTTTTTCATTGTCTTTATTTCGGCTATCATTCAGCGCAATATCACCAAAATAATCGTCCATCCTACTGGCTTATTTGCAGCGTGTCTATCGGTTCAGTATTAACTGAATCCGCTGACACTCGTACGTCAACGAAACGCAAGATCTGACGAAAATATTGCTGTACTTAAGAGTATGCAGGGGAATCCGAGGCAGATAACTCTGCATCTGCACCATTCATAAGAACTCGTCTTATTACAGTTTTACAATTTTACAATTTTTGCCGACAAAACTAAAAATGAATGAAAACGACGTGTCTGTTTGATGACAGGGCTTTAAGTCTTAAGAGAATCAAAGATTCAAGTATATAAAACCCACAATAGATCGGAATTTGTCTTAAATTTACAAAATCCCCTGTTCGCATAAGTTTTTTTGTTAAGGTTCTTTTTTCAAACTGGTGAAATAAAGTTGAAAACACATTTCCTTTAGGTACATACAAACTCACACTTACAGCTCTATCCAGAGTGTCAACCGTATATCATCACCAATAAACTATTGCATTTTACTGCGATAATCTCACTCTGGCAATCGTAAAAAATATACCAATTAAATTAGGCTCGCAAAGCTGATGGTGTAGAACTTAAGGTTATCGTAATAAAATGTCTTAAATTATTACCTACATCTGTCCAAGACTTTGTGGTTGTCCTAACCCAAGAACGTTTTGTCCTTTTTTCGTATCGGTCTCTTGCTAATAAAATGTTTTCGCGCCAATCATAACAAAGTAAACCATCTTGTTTTTGTCTTCGATTGGTGTAAGGTGAGAAAATCGTTTCAGGTTTATGGGTCTTTCTCCCTTAAAAGTTGAAAAGAAGACACTAAAACGATGTTTGTTTTTTCGTCAGTGGTAGAATTTTAGTTTATTTTTTAAAGACTTTTAATGTCACAACAACAGCAAAATTCTACAAGGCAATTAGACTACCACCTTAAAATGGAAAGATGAAAATTCCAAAGGCGAATAACTGGCATAGAAAAATGCCACATAAGTAGAAAATTTGTACAACACAAAAGATAACGTTTCTTCAATTTAAGTTTTCGAAGTTTTCTTTTCTTCAACAAGTGAGTAAGTGCAAGAGTTTGTCTGTGACAAACTTTTATATACCCGACCCTATATACCATGTAAGACCAAATCTTAAAGTTTCTTGGCCCAAATTCTGATATTATTTGTAAAGGCCACGCCCCCAAAATTTGGCATGGGCTTAAAATTAAAACCAATGAATTGTAATTTCGTTAGAATCAATCAAGCGAACATTATTATTAACAGAAAAAAAACACGCTTTTTCCTAAAAACGCCCCAAAAGTGGGCGGAGCTCAAAACTTTGTATGGAGCAAACTAAGCAAATAGCGATATCTTTAATATTTATCATAGAATTTTTTTGGAATTTGGAGTCAACTTTTCGAGAAATCGGGTTTATAAAGATCTAACATATTAAATGTGGGCATGGTCGATATTGTGGGTGGTCCAATTTTTAAAAATTTAAGGCCATTATTGCTCAGTACCAAAATTTAAGTTCCTGTGCCTTGTCTAACTTGACCACAAGGCATTTTGAAAAAAATAGTGAAATAGAGGTTATCTCACATTGAAGCCAGTAGTGGGCGTGGCCGTTAACCGATTGAGCCAATTTTCACACTTTGTCTGTGCCACAAAGAAACCATGTACTAAGAAACCGTGTACTAAGTTTCAGCTCTCTAGCTTGATTCTGAAGACCTAAAACCTTCACACATACGGACGGACGGACATGGCTTAATCGATAACTGGATCATGAGTTGGGGTCAAAATTCTTTTTACAAAACTCTGGAAATGGCTCTTGTACACTATGCAACAGTGAAAATGGGACCGGGTCATAATTCTGCTTTTCATAATTCAGCTTTTCGAAAAAAAAATCTGCTTTCAAAAGTCTGCTCTCTCAAACTTCTGAGCTTAGCAACAAAATACGCCATATTTATTCTGCTTTCTTAAGCAAACTTTTAGCAGTTCTTCGAAGTCAAGCAAAGGTTGAACTAGTGGGAGGGTTACAAAACGCTTAGGCGAATCGTTGGATACCCCATCCCAATTGACCACTGTCAAGCTCTGAATTGTGTCATAAATCTGGGTTTTTAAATTTTATTTTCATTTAACTTCAATTGTTTTTAGAATTTCTCAGTTAAGAATCTTCTCCCTAAGAAAAGGGCGTCGCATCCACCCCTTATCAATAACATCTTATTTTTGTTTATATTTTTATCCGTATACACGTGTTGATTGCATTTTCATATTCAAAATTTGGTTAATACTTAAAAACGCCCCCAAAAGTGGGCGTTGCGAAAGTTTATTTACTTGAGTTGATAGCTTACGCACATATCTGAACATTTTATACGTGTTTTGGATTTAAAGCAAATGTATCAAATAAAAACCGTTTATGAGAATGCATATTAAGTATGACCACGCCTACAAGGTATTCCTTTATTCGCTAAATTAATTACCTCGCGGTATTCGCTTTATTTTTAAATTCCAATCACAAAACACTTAAGCGAGGATATCGCATACCAAATTTCAGCTTCCTGCAACAACTTTGATTTTTCATGCTTATAAGCAAAGTGGGCGTGTCAGTGGGTGGATTTCAAAAAATTTTACAATTGTACTGCTTAGGGACCTAGAAAAAACAGATATCAAGTTTCAAGTTCCTAGCTCAAAATTTAAGGCCTAAAAACTACCGACAGACGGACGGACGGACAGACATGGCTCATTGGACTAACAATTCCGTCTCGATCATTTGCCCTTAAGTTCTTGGGGGTCTACGGTGATAGAAAAAAAACTACCGACAGACGGACGGACGGACAGACATGGCTCATTGGACTAACAATTCCGTCTCGATCATTTGCCCTTAAGTTCTTGGGGGTCTACGGTGATTATTTTTCTATGTTACAAACTATGAATCAAACTTAATATACCTCCTATCCTATGGGATGGGTTATAAAAATGAACAGGGAGAGATCATACATTCTTTTTGAACCGTGTCGCTTTGCCAACGTTGTACTTACAGAACTTTGTAAAACGGAATTCCAAAAAGAAAAGTTTTGAAATGCAGAATTTTGAAATAACGATTTTGGAGAAAGAAATTTGACCCCTGAGAATTTTAACACCAACTAAAGTGAGAGATCTGAAAATTGGTATTTAAGACTGAAAGTGGAGTCCTTTAGATCAGGTTTGAAAATTAGTTGAATCCGCCCACAGACACGCCCACTACAGGCGTGTAAGTGCGACCACCTCTAGTTGTGAAAAATAATTTTTCCACACTTAAACTATGCAAGGGTGGTGCACTTACTTTTGGTATGTGACACTATTTTGTAATAGTCTTTGACGCGTCTATCCCTAACGTTGACCACGCCTCCTTTTTGATCAATTTAACTTAAAATGACTGTTTTTCGATAAATATATATGAAGTTTGCCAAAAAATTCTATTGCAAAAGTAGTAAATATTAGCATTTTCTGACTTTTTTGTATATGAAGTTATATACTCCCGCCCATTTTTGTGGGCGTAGATTTAAATGAAAATGATTTTTTTAGTCAAAAAGGCCGGGTTTTAGTCCAAAATGTATGCAACCACCCAGCATAAAGCATTCATAGATAATTTTTTTTACATCCTCCCCCCCTTTTTGCAGGGGTGGCAATTTTCTTTTTGGTGGGATAGGGTACTTTGCAATTCATTGCAGACGGATTGAAGCTTTTGTATACACATTGTTGCACTTTTCCTTTAATTCAAAATGTTAAAAAAGTTTGTTTAATTAGAAGAATAAGCAATATTTTATTGCTTGAGTCAGAATTCTAAAAAAGCAAAAAATAATTTCCAAAAGAATTTGGCTGCTGTGCTCTAACAGCTTGATTGCCCTTAATCGATCAGACAATCAGCGTCTGAGAACTGATATGCATCGGCCTTGAGGCTTTTACCAGTCGTGTGAATTGTGGCTCGGCCCGTGGAAGAACTGCGCGTATCCGGCGCGTCGCAAGACCGGGCTACCGGAGAAGAAGATTTGGATTTGCTACCAACAGGAGCCATAACATTTCTACCAAGCGTTGTAAGAAGTATGCGATTTTTCAGGCTGAATGTTAAAAATATGCAAAAGATATTAGAACTATTTTTTCAGCACATATGATGTAAACTTAAGATTTTCCGATAACTGATCATAATACCCCGATTCATCTGACGCAAGAGACTAAGCTCCATTTTTTGAAACGTTCATGTTGCATTATTTATTAAAGTAAAGTTATGTATAAATTATAAATGTAAAAAGAAATTATATTTCTGTAAAAAAAAACTCGCTGCGATCAAACGCAATGAGCAAGATACGATGTGTTACAATAACACATAAGCAAGCCGCAATTTTATGACTTTTTAAACACCAATCATTGTCAAATAAACATATAAAAAACTACGTTAGGGGACCATAAAGTCACAATAAATAAATCAAGATTTTCACTTATAGACGTCCAAATGTCATCTGCCGTTCATACCGGTATAGCACTAAGTGCACTGGGGTTGCATGCAATTGTGAGCATAAGCATCTAATAACACCAATCGATAAGCATCTTTGGGTGTAGCTGGCCAACTAAAAAACACGATTTTTTCACACTTTGGCAGCTGCCTGCATCTCGGAAGGCTTTCGAACTGAGATCACCAGTAAAACTAGTGATGTTTGTTTAACAGCTTTTAATTTTAATTTTAATTTTAATTTTAATTTTAATTTTAATTGTAGACTTAAAACGCTGAAATATTTTTTAACATGATTAATGAACTAGAGTCTGCAGATTGACAACTTATATCAATAAAACAAAAATAATCTTAGGTGTGCAGGTACTCAACGAAGATAATGACTGTGTAAAATGTCACCTGCGCTTCTCGAAATAAAAGTATTGATCAAATCTGTTAGTCTTCTTTATACCTCTTGACAGTTTAAAAACTAATGTATCAAATTTGTTTGTTTTTTTATACAAAAATAAAACTCGCCCACACAACCAGCTTGGGGTATACACCACACAAATCAACCACATCTTTCTTCCTGTTGGCCGATTTTAACCAAAAATGGATTATCTATGATCTAAAAAAAAAACTTTCCCTCATCTAACATCTGAGCAAGAAAAGCATTTTTATATGCATTTACACAGCGGTGCTTTGGGTTTTGCTCACCGAATATCTACCATAATCTGCCAGCATGTTAGTTGCCGACAAGCAGCGCTATAAAAGTCATCTGCCTTTAGTGTTATAGGTGACTGCTACTACCACTGTACCATAGCCTCTGAGAGAAAAAAAAATCTCCACGGATGATACACTCTTAATCGGTGTTATAAATCACGAGGCCATAAGTAGAAACCACAGCATCCACACCACAGCAGCCGTCAAGTGGTCAAATGTGAAGAAACTGAAAACTGCTTTTGAGGAAAATCGAAAGTCACACCAATCATATCTGATTATCTGAGATTTTCCCCTTTTCTACACAGCGTATACAGTCTTTTGGCTCTCGAAACATACTTTGGCTTAAAGGAATTATCTTCGCTAGCCACGACATGTGCATACCTTCAGAGACGGTTATGATTCCCAGTCGTATCGTATCTGCAGATCTAAGCAATCTATTTTAGGCTAGAAAAAGCAGACAAAACAATGCTTGACACATTCAAGTTAAGCTTTTCGTGCTGCGTATGTTGGCAGAGTATGTGGGCTTCGTCTTAAGAAGGCAAAATAATTCTGAGAATTTCCACGGCAAAAGATTGCAAAATATTCGGAGGCTCTAACTAAGCACAAAAATGTTTGAACCAGAGGTTTACAGCGGGTAACATCATCTCACGATCTGGCTGTAGAGTTTGTCTGCATTGTGAATGGAAATTTGATTCGATTAATTAAGTTGGAAACGAAATACACCAATAGATGCTTGTACACACCTCCGTCACAATCAATCAGTAGAGAGTGATTGAAGTGTGGTGTCGAAAGAGTCAAGGTTTTTTCGGGGCTTATTCTTTTCTTAATTAGGTTTGCAAACAGATGGCAGAATGATTAAGACATGGGATCGGTTGAGTTCGAGATTTTGTAATTGAGGTGCGAGTGCGGTCCAAGTACGACTGTATGTCGATTGCATGACAATTTTGTACAACAAGAAACATCCGCGACCTTGTTGGTTTTGTTATGTCCCGATAAAAATTACATTTTATAAGACCAATTTTGTCTTTATACAGTAATTTTATTTTGTTATAAACTCCCTTCGAGTGCTTAAGAACAGTAACGAAACACTACAAAATTAAGACTAGATTCCAATGTGGAAATCTATTTCTTGGCAGTTCGAAGTTCAAGAAAAGTGACAGTTTCCATTGAATTGGCAGCTTGGATATCTGGATACGACAAGGTCGCTTTTTGATTTCAAAGCATCAGTAGCGCTAGCTATTTCCACTTCTTATTTTAGCATTAAGTGTCCAAATACAACCCCCATGCAGTAACCTAAAAAGAACCTCTTTAACGGGCCTAATTTTCATGCGAAACACAACAGATTAGCTAAGACTTATTGGATTAAAATAGAATACTCTTAAATTCAGTAGTTTTTTTTAGGTAAAATCAGAAAAATCAGTGCCTATATCCAAATCGTAAAACAGCCAACCTTGTTCTAATTTTTAACACTCGATCCTATTTGGCGATGGTCTGACAAGCCATCCGAGAGGAACATTTGTCTCGAAAAACTGCTCAAAGTATGTTATATGTGAGGAATGCATAACACACACTGCATACATAGTTAAGAAGTTTGCCTTGGTTCACTTCGTCTTGTTATGCCACTCTATTTGACCGTATTGAACTTACATTCATTGCAGTCCTAGCAAGATTGGCTGGCTTGTCATTATTGGTAAAAAAAAGTTCCTGGTCTAGATCTCTTGAAAAGCTCGCGTTTTTTACGCTGAGCGGCTCAGTTGTATGCCATGAAAGACTGCCAAGTCTCCCCATCCAAAGAAAGGCTCCCCATCTAGAAAATATGTCAACATTCTCCCGTCCATAAATAAGATTTACACGCTACAGTTCGGGGTGAACATGGGCCTAAACCAAAAAGCTTTGCCAGCCAGCTGTGCTTCTAACTACGTTTTGCACACGAAGTTGGTTCTCAAGCGCCACCTGAGACTCAATGCTCTTTTTTTGCACCGTGCGTCGCGTCCTTGCGGAACAGATTTAAAAATTTTCCAGGCAACAAATTTTTTTTCCGGATCGCACCTATCCCCCGATTTATTCTACGTTGCTTTCTGGATACTGCCCGTACATAGCAGTTCCATGTTATACCACCTCCTCTACTCTTTATCTATGCAAAAGGACCAAAAATCATCCACCATCAATCGCCATAAAGCGTAAAGTGGGTCGACGACTTGTGTTAATTTGTTTTGTCATTGAAGGGGTTAGTTAGGTCTTTACCGACCTTAACAGAAAAGCGTGCGCTTGCCTTAACCCTTATGTTGGTTTCCACAGGTTTAGTTTAATTAACCAAATTTCAGAACACCACTTTTACCTTACCTACCCCCCTATAACAGCCGACCTGTCCGACGATAAGCTGACTTAGCTCTTGCTTAGTTGTTGCTTAGCTCTTGCTTAGAAGCTATCATTAAGCTTCTAAGACTTAATAAGCCCCATATGATAAGGCGCTGCTCAGCTTAAAAATATGTTACCTTAGTAGGTTCGACATAATATTAACAAAATCGGGAAAATTGAGATAAATATGCGAAGATTCATCATACCCCACGGAACTTTGTAGGCATAAGTAAAGTATTCCCTAATTTCAGAACTCTGGCTTCCAATTTAAGGCTTAAATATTGTTTGATCTTAATGGACAGATAATTGAATTCACCCTAGTATTTTTTTTCAAAAATTCCAAATCGGCTATACAATGACGATTTCACTGTGGGTGAAAAAAAAGTTTTCAAATCCGATCCACAATCTGCATAAAGGATTTCATCAAAGTCCGCTAGAACTCTCAGATCTGTTAACACCTGCGGATGATGAAAAGTTTGAAATCGTAGAAATCGTAGAAATCGCAGAAATCGTCTTGTTTTCAGTTTCACAGTTCTGCAGTTTTTTGTGAAGTCAAGCAACTCGAGTTGTTTGTAATTGCACCTATCCGGCTTCACCGGGAACTTGATGGCAAATATTGTCCGAATATGTATTGGATAATTTCAAATATGTTATTTATGGGTAATTAATATTAATTTTGTGTTAAAATTTTTTGATGAATTATACCATTTGGCCTTGATTCCCAGCTTCCATATCAATGCATTCTGCCGAAACAAACAATCGAAAACCCAATTTCTTCCGATGAGTTCTTAAACATCAATCATTTTTTACCTGCGATGTAACATCATTCTGATTACGAAAATAAAATAATAAAATAAAAGACTGGAAATAACAAAATTTGTTTTACTTATGGCCGGTTTTTTAGTGCTGATTTAAGCCCAGCTTAAGCCAAGATCTGTTAATCCCGTAACAAAATGCATCTGGAGTTAACCCAGCGAGCAGTTTTTCAGTGCAAAGTTAACTCTGTCAGCAAGGCTGTCAAAGTCTTCGACTCTCGAAACTATTGACTCTGCAACTCTCGCTTCACATAGAAGAACACAGGAAAAGAAGTTATAGTTGTTCCCAGATGTCATTTTTCATAGAAACAACCAAATCAACTGTCATTCCATACAGATAAAACATTCAAAGAACTGCATAATGTTCTCCAGAGTTAATCCGGGACTAAATCACCGAATTTGGTGAGTTAAGCGTTTATTAACCTCAGATCTAGATTCACTGCAAATCTTATTTCTGGGTTATTCTGAGTTTAACTGGGAAACTCGGCTGATCTCGCATTGAAAAACTGGCCTTTAGATACTTGTGAAATTTAACAAAAGCCCGGGTTTTGAATTCTTGGATAGCCTTTGTTTTTTTTTGTTGAATACTAGGGTGGACGGAGGCTAAAACTCCAAAATCTTTCAAAGATACCAATACGCCCACTATAGCAGGTATATAATACCGAAGTAGCCGATATTGGTTATGCCCGATTTCCACGTGCTAAAAAACCACCCATTTATGAGAGACACTATGAAACTGCCAGAACGCACTTCATAGTAGTAAATTTTCGCTCTCTCATAATACTTCTTGACTACAACTAAGTTAACTTAACAAGTAGCTTACGCTTCCGTAGTGTTAATCGCATTGGATAGGTTGCTTTCCAGTGAATGCACCTACTAAGCCGTTCATTCATGCGGCTTCACCCTACGTCGCTAGATCGAAGGGTCTTATTCTTTGTAGTCGTCGCTCGTTGTTTACATCGTTAAGAGTCTCGTTTAGAGTACGGATCATTTCATTGCTGCAATGAACATGAAGGCGAGCATTTAGCTTTCGAGCAAAGTTTGTTACTTCTTCGCTCACGGTAGCTATTCCTAAATCTCTGTGAATATCACTATTCCTAATATACCATGGAGCATTCACATTTGCTCTTAGTGTCTTGTTTTGGAAAGTCTGCAACATGGACATGTTGCTCGGCTTGGTACAACCCCAAAGTTGTATACCGTATGTCCAGGACGGCTTTAACACCTGCCTGTACAAGAGCAGTTTGTTATATATGCTTAATTTCGAAAATCTTCCAATGAGCCAATACATTTCCCTGAGCTTAATCTCGAGCTCGTCACGCTTCTTCTTTACGTGTGGTTTCCACCTTAGTTAAGCGTCCAGTGTCATCCCTAGATACTTCGCTTCATTTGCATAAGGTATTTGTGCAGAATTTATGAACAGAGGTAAGCTGTTAACCCTTCTGTAAGTGAAATTCACATGCGTAGACTTGTTCTCGTTATTCGCCAAGTCTTCGTCCAGACACAAATTCTGTCCAATGCTCGTTGGAGGTTTCTCGTTGATGACTCGACTGATTCACCTGTTGCCAGGATGGCCGTATCGTCAGCAAACGTGGCCACGACAGTCTCGTCATCTAGAGGTATGTCTCTTGTGTAGAGCAGGAACAGAGTCGGACCGAGGACGCTTCCCTGGGGTACGCCAGCCCGAATTTTCTTGAAACTCGAGTATTCACTACTACACCTAACACGAAAGAGTCTGCTTTCAAGATAATTTTCCAATATTTTAAACATGTCTTCCGGCAAGTTTTGCCGTAGCTTATATTTCAAGCCTTCGTGCCATACCTTCTCGAAGGCTTGCGATACGTCGAGGAAAGCACTTGAACATATTTTTTTCCCTTCTAAGGCTTTTTCAATTTCATGATAGCCTTTGTTAATGCCTCACATAATATGTGAAATCTGGCCGTAATGCCTCGGTAGCTAATGCTAAGTTTAAAAAATAAAATGTCATCTTAAAACTTTTTAACAAATTATATAATATTAAATAGAATGTAAGCGCCTCCATTATATTAACCAAAAAGAAAACGTAAAAATATACAAAACTAGCCAGCTAAGGGCACTGGTGTTTTCCCTAACTAAGGTCGAAATAAGGTTTATCCTGACCCAGGCTAAAAATAATGCATTACTTGCGCTTCGTGCATCACATTAATCAAATGTGTCCATACTTCAGGGACTAATATTCATGATCAATATAGTTCCATGCTGCATCCTCCTTTTTGTCGTGACTTCATGGCGGAGAAACGCTTTGAATTTTTTGGAACCAACTTGACCTGCAAAAGTTATTATGTCAGTTAATATATGAATTTGCCCTCGATGAATTTACACTGTATCAAGAACATGAAAAGCATTGAAAGTATCGAAGACCAAGATGGACGGTTACTTATTGGGTCCTTTTTCCGTTGCAATGATCTTTTGAGTTATGTTATGACTTCCATATGAGGCATTTTCTTGAAAGGCAGCACTTACGTGGTTCTTATCAGACCTCCTTTAATCTAATATTGAATTGATGGATTTTATTGGCAAAAATTAAGAAGAGGTTTTATTGCTTCGTGCCAATGCACCAGTAGTTACGACGCTAAAACGGCTATCAATGATTTCACAATAAGCGTATACTTCTCTTCAACTTGTCGATATCGAGCCATTCAAAACTTAATCTGCATCAAGCATCAGCCTCAATATCACATGTGTATTCCAGGCACATGCCTTAAGTAAAACCAAACTAAGACCAAGCTATTTATCATTTAGGTACATCATTTATCTTCAAGGAATAGAATGCTTCCTGCCCCCAGACACAGACCTGGTGAGAATTCACTGGCTGCTTGAATGCGCCCAGTTCGCTTAACGCACACACACCGCCAGACTCACAGACTCACATTCACATCACATTTGCTCGGGAATTGAAAAATGACTGATAATGATGAATGAGGACGGAGCTGATGGCGGACGCTCTCAAAAACAAACACGTTGCATCTATCTAATGGATGCATGGGCTGCAGTGTGCCTCGTTTCATCTCTTCGTCTAATGCCTGCAAGTCGAGTCGAAGTGATTTTGAGAATCGAATGCGCGCGTTCGCAATGGCTTACAACTGCCGCACAATAATATCCGTACATCTGAAATCCATCGACTACAAGTCCACTTGGCTTACTAAGTCCATGCGTCTGTCTGTCCGTCCGCATGTCTGTCTATCTGTCCAGGTGTCACTTTTGAGAAATTAATGCGAATCTTCAGTTGTATGTATAGGGGGTATGTACGTGCAGGGGATTGCATTCAGTGTAAATAGTTTTTAGTTTTTGGACTATGAAGGTGCACCTATGTCATGAGATGCCAATTTCGGCCTTTTAAGATTAAGCAGATAGATTGAACAGTGTAGTGTCATCAGCCAGATCGGCAGTGAAGAAGGTGGACCAGAGTATAGTTGTTACTTATGCTTGTCCAATCGAACTCTTACTTTAACGATGGGCTTGCAATGGATCAACATTATTAGTCAAATTTGCTATTTGTCTGTGTACATGCTACGATTTTTAGCGTTACGTCCAAAAATGAAAAAAGGACCTCTTATGGCATCACTCCGTTGTCCGTCCTTCCGTCCGCGACTGTTACTTCTGAACGATGAGTCGTAGAAAGATGAAATTTAGTGCATGATGCAATTTTTATACATATTGACACATAACGGTTTAATTACAGTTCAAATTTTGATGGTAAAAATGCAATAAGTATTTTGCTTAAATATATTTTAAGCAGATCTAAAACTGCGGTTTTGACGCATTTTCGAAAGAAAAAAATGTTGTCCCCACCACTATTTCCGATATTATAAGGCCAAAAGATTTAAAAAACATCACAAACATCAGTAACTGTTTATAATTTTCGGGAGAACCATAGAAATTTTTGAATATTTAGCACATTCTGAGATTTAGCTTCAAAAATATTTTAAATTTTTTTTTCCAAAAAGATTCTGAATAGAAACTTATGAGCTGTTTCCACCTTAACAACGAAATTTTTGTTTTCAAGCATAAACCATTTGAGTAGCAATGCAAAATACGTCACAAAATTTAAAACAAAAAATCAGTTTGTGTTTTTGTTATTAGTGTTTTTAACAAAAAACAAGTAAGTAAGTGCAAGAGTTCGTCTGTAACGAACTTCTAAATATCCGACCCTCTTTCCCCATTAACACCATATTTAAATTTAACCAATTTAAATTTTTTTGGTCTGTTATATGGTCTGTTACACTGAATGTCAATTATTTGTGTTGGCCACGCCCCTAAATAAGGGCGTAGGCTGAAAATTTAAATCAACTAACTCTAATTTCGTTGGAAATACGAGAAAATGGGTTAAAAGCGAATGTTTATGCTTAAAAAAAAACAGATTTTTCCCAAAAACACCCCCTAAAAGTGGGCGGAGCTCAATGTTTTGTGTGCAACAAACTTAGCAAAAGGTTATATCTTTAATATTTGTCATACAATTTTTTTTCAATTTAAAATGAATTTCCCGAGAAATCAGGTTTTCAAAGATCTCAGATGTTAAAAGTGGGCATGGTCAATGGCGTGGGCGGTCCAATTTTTGCCTTATTAAAGACTTCTGGTTGATATTGCTTTCCACCAAAATTTGAGTTTATATGTTTTGTCTATCTTGACCAAAAGGTATTTTGAAATAAAATGTAAATTTGAGGTTGTCTGACATTCACGCCAATTGTGGGCGTGGCTGTGGGCGAATTTTCTCAATTTTCATACTTTGTCTGTACAAAATGAGAACCAAGCAACGCTGCAAGTTTCAGCTTCCTAGCTCAATTTTAAAGACCTTAAAACTGCATATATACGGCAGACGGACAGACGGACGGACATGGCTTAATCGACTTACCTGTCGGTCTCGATCATATCTCTAAAAGTTCTAAGGGGTCTACGGTGATTATTTCACTGTGTTACAAACTATGCGTTAAAATTAATATACCCTCGGTCGGGTATAAAAATCAAAATAATTATTGGACACTCTGCGTTTCGATAAAATTTAATTTCGATTAAAATTAAGACTTACAAAAAAAAATGATTACAATATCTATCTTCTAAAGAAATGAAAGAATTTTTTCCAAATGTTAAACCCGGACATCGGGCAAATAGTAGTCAAAGATGTCCCCTTTTTTACTACACCGCAATGGCAGCGTTTAAAAACTCGTATAGACAAAACTTCTGCACCTTCTTAAAATTGCACTCGAAATATTTATTTTATAAATATTATATAAGCGAAACAAAAGAGTTATTAAGATGCGTTTGAAAAAATGGTATAAAGTCGGAAATTGAAAAACATAAAGTCGCAAATTTACTAAACAACATTTTTTATGTAAACTAAGCAATAATTATAGGTTAAGCCGTGTATGATTTCAGACCATGTCCTAGTGTAGTGCCCACTAGGACTTCCATTGGTACTTGGATATCGTTGCGCCCCAATACAGTTATCGTTCATGATCTTTTCTTCCTACTCCTACTCAAAGTTCTCTAGTATTAGATTTAATTAAAGATTCCATTTCTTTTTGTCCTTATATCGAACCACCGGTATTCATATGGATTTGAGTGTAATAAATGCGTTGTCCACTTCTTCGTTTCCCGGAATATCAGTGTGTCCTAGTCCTGGCACCCTGTATACAGCCCAGTATCAGTTCCATGTTCACCTCGAAACACCTCGCGCACTACACTACTTCAAAATTCTTTCTTTTATAGAACAAGTACACTTTGGAATTCACTGCCTGATTACATATTTCCTAACACTTGTAAACTGCAAACTTTTAAAAATAAATAAAAAAAGTATCTCCTTACATCTCGGTACACTGTTTCAGTGTTATAGGTTCGACTTTACTGAGAGAAGACATTAAAAAAAAAGTCATCGAGAAATTTCCTACATAGCTTCACAGCGCTTAACTTCAGCACATATAATCTAAATGCTTCCGCTCCATTGTTTTGAAAAATAAACAAGGAAAGGTTTATTTGTCTACAGTGGGTACTTCGCTGTGGTGTGACAATAGCCTTGCCTGATTTTTGGCGATGAATACCATTAGGACTTCTTCCCAAGTTCTGGGAATATACCACAGCCCTAACTAAGCCCTGTAAACGTTTTTACCAATGAAATGACAACTCGCACTGCTTTTCGGAGCATCATAGGTCGCAGCTTATACCCTTCTGGATCCTTCTTTTTTTCCGTTCTCATTCGAGAGCCATGTGTTACTGTGATGTATTTACTGCAGCAATGAAGGCCGGTGGTGTGTGCTCAACACCCCAGTGAAGTGAATTTTCATAAGCCCATCCAGCGCTTCCTCGAGTAAAGTATTCCATCAGCTACTTTTGGTCTTCCTGACCGAAAACATAGGTATTGTAGCATTGGAGGGGACTTTCAACAGTCAAGGTCGATGAAACGTTCCATCTATATCTTAATCCCCGCGATATTATATCGCGCAGAGATATGATAATCTCCGCGATGTTGAAGCAGGGCGTTTTTTTTTGTTCATGCAGAAGTTCAAGAAGGTTAGAAAGAACACCCCTGTAGTGTATTCGACTGTGTCGTAAGTCCCTACTTCACATCTGGGCAGAGATCCCACTACATCCCTGTTACAGACTAGAACATTGGACGGAAGTACTTAATCAAAGAAAACGCTGCCTATGGCGTTATGGGCTGTTACTAGCGCTTTTTTAGAAGCGGAGACACCGATTTGCCGTCATTGTAAAGCATGTTGACTAAAGCCACCGTTCCACTATGGTCCGTTGCTCAAGCACCCATCACCAGTAGGTGCACCTGTGAAGAAACTAGATATCATTAACGCTAAGGTGCCCTTGGAAACAAAATAAATTTTCAAGCCTTTTACTTAAACCCAGGTCGATTTGTTGATGCGCATGCTTCCACGATAAAGGTTAAATCTAGCTTCTTCTTCTGGAGCAAGGAACAGCCTTAGGTAGGCCTTAACCTAAAAATCAATATAATATTCTGTATTATATTGTAAATATAATATTGTTTTCTGTAGTCTCTGCTTAAGCCGGAGTGTCAGTTGACTTGTTGCGTTTAACACTTTGCTTGGACAACTTGGGCCTTTAAAGTTCCTATATCGTCTCCTGAAAGGTAAAAATAAACACCTGGTACCATTTCTCGGCCATTTGTCACTTAGAATCTCCCAATCATGCAGCATCGAAATCGGCGAATTTTGCGCTTTTAGAAAGCGGAAGTTGTCGTTTTTTGCTAACTTTTGCAATAACCAGGGGTGTTGCACCATGTCATAGATCTTCAGTTCGGCTACTCCCGCTTAGGCAAATTTACTCGATTCCTGGTGCTGGCAATGCCTTTGGACCATCTCCTATTTTTTATACCCGACCCAGGGTATATTAAGTTTGATGTATAGTTTGTAACGCAGTGAAATAATCACCGTAGACCCCTAAGACCTTTTAGAGATATGAATGGGACCGACAGGAGAATCGATTAAGCCATGCCCGTCCGTTCGTCCGTATGTAAACAACTTTTAGGCCTTAAATTTTCAGGCAGAGAGCTGAAATTTTGTGGGTTGGTTGGAAGTCCAGTCCTTCAGATTAAGTTTGAAAATAAGCTGAATCCGCCCACAGACACGCCCACTACAGGCCTGTTTTCGTTTTTGGTACGTAGCCAAATAATTGTCTTTGAGGTAGCCAAAAAAAATTAGCTTTTTCATTGACCACGCCCACTTTATAAGGGATTTTATCTTAAAATGACTGTTTTTCAATAAATATATATGAAGTTTGACAAAAAATTATATGACGAAAGCATTTTCTAACTTTTATGTATATATTGTATGTGCATCCGCTCACTTTTGTGGGCGTGGCGTTAAAAAAAGTGATTTTTTTTAGGCAGAAATGTATGCAACTACCTAATATAAAGCATTCAACAGTTATATTTTTATAGCCCGTTACTTTTTGGAGGCGTGGCAGTTTTCTTTTTGGTATGGTCGGGTATTTTGCAATCCGTCGTAGATGGATTGAAGCTTTTGCATACCCACTGTTGCACTTTCCCACTTGTTTGCACTGCTTTCATTCTTGATCAAAATGCTTTAATTCTCTTGGAAGAAAAAGCAACCTTTCCTGTAAATCAGTGGACTGCATTTTCTTTCAGCAATCCACTTATATGTCACTTGATCCTTTGATGGATGGCTGTATTAGGTATGGCTCCATCTAAGACTTGTCTTTTTAATGTCGCACCCGGTTAGCCATATACCTCATGCCACGCCTCTGTAAATATTAATTTTATAAGTGTTGTCTTTGCTCATGAAAAAATTCTATCTCTGGCACCTACAGGAATCCTTTTTTATAGATTTTTCCAGAGTCGTTATTTAGAGTCAGCAGCTTGGAGCGAAAACAATAATCATTAATCCGAAATTATGATCTCATCAGTCAAAATCTTCAAAATGTGTTCTCTAAAACCTACTCACTATCTATAGTTGCTTTGTTCAAATATGCCACCGGTTTTTGTCCCTAGGCTGAGGTATTTCTATCCTCACTCCTATGATGATGGGTGCCGTGGTGCATCCATACCTATGAGGGTTTGGCAAAACCTCCTAAACTATACCTTATGCCCACCGATACAAAAAATTTCTACCTGTCTTAAGTATCGCTCTTAAGCCATTGATCAATATTTTTAGACCCTGAATACACGCCCAATGACCTGTATTTTAAAGACATTTCCAATCCACCGTTTAAATTTGCAAATGTGGTCAATTGTTATGGCTATAGCCGATAACCCTAATTTAGTTTAAACCGTTACTTTCTTGTTTATCGATTTGAATTGAAATTAATTTTTATTTGAATATTCAGCTTGTGCTTATTTAAACACCCAAATTGACCTACCTACCGACTTGATTCGCATTCCATGGGAACTTCGCGGTTTCCTTTTAACTTGTTAAATCAAACTTGTGGTCTTTTGTTTTAACTCCCTTTGCGGTCACTCAATAAAAAAAAAAGTCACAGAAAAATTTAAATTATTTCGGGTCAGGTTTTGTTTACACTCGGATCGTTCATTTGATGGATAACACGAGCTGACAGCCGATTGTGTTGGTCTTTCGGAAAATGGAAACATAATCGTTTAGTTGTAACGGCGATTTTTTTTTCTTTCAGAACTATGCGGGCTATCATTTGTCAATTAATATTAATAACTCCTATTTAAGAACAATATTGTTAAAAAATTTTTTTACAGAAATCTGTTCCTTAAAGATTCAGTGATTTTGATCAATCTTTAAATATTGAACGAACTTTGCATTTATGGCAGAATTATTAACTATTAGATTTAATAGATTTAATAAATATTATCTATTATAAAAATAGATTTAATATTAATATTAATATTTAATCTTATCTAAGGAAACATATATTTGTTTTCATTTTATCACATTTCTATACGTCCTAATTTTTGTGTTCTTTATTTTCAGGTGAAAGTGACCGTTCTCGACAAAAATGACAGTCCACCGGTTTTCCGTGACACACCTCTGACGTTCAGCGTTAGCGAAGACCTCGGTGCTGGGCATGCGGTTGCAACCATTCGAGCCACCGATCCAGATACTCTGGGAACTCTGACCTACACCATGATCAATGGAGACGATGGTAAATTCTTACTCGAACCGGACACGGGTAAATTGCGTCTAAAGGACGCTCTGGATCGTGAAACCAAAGATGTTTATCACCTGATTATGCGTGTCACCGATGGTGTACAGCATACAGAAACCACTGTTACCGTACAGGTGAGTGCTAAGCCGAACTGTAGTAAATGTCCTTAAGAACTCCTTTTTCTTTTCCGTTTGGTGGTGTATTTTTCGTTTTCATTAAAAGTTGTTTAGTTTTGGGCTCTCTTTGGTGCTCTGTCTGAGAAGGACCGCAGAGCAAACTTTACTTTATTTAGGCTCGGTGTGGCAGCCAAAGAAATACATTTAACCTTAAAGGCCAACCAGCATTACACATATGGTGCTACTGCGTGCTCTTTTAAGGAAACTGATTTTGATGTTCTTGCCTGGTTTTATCCGCAATGTGTTTGTTTTTTTTTTTTTTTTTTTTTTCTTATATCTTTTCTCCCTTCCTTTTGTTTATATTTTTTTATTAATTTCTTTGCCGGTTTTGGTAATTTGATGCTCCGCGTGTTAAAAGACCGCCTCAATGGTTTTTCGGTCTCAACCTTTTTTGCACCTCTCTCGCTGCGGTACAATACAGGTTCTGTGTTGGTGGTGTGCTAAAGCTGTCTTCCTGCTTGAGACTCGAGCTCGCACTTTGATTTTAAGTGAGCGATAAAAAAATATGTTTAATGTATGAATATGGATTACAAGCTAAAGTTATCGGAGGTTTGTGTGTAATGGTGTTCTCTTCTTCGCTACGGCAAGCGCTGCAGATATGTAGAATCATTCGAAAAAAAAACGACTAAATGAGTCGGGCAACGTAGAAAACAACAAGTTTGCCTCAAGGCGGTAAAACGTTTTTTCACGTGTTTTTCATGTATGCTTATATGTGGCCAGGCCATACACAATGTGCTACATACATAAAATATGGAAGAATTGAATCTTACGTGAACCCCCGGAAAGAAAATGTCATTTTAAACACTTCTGAATGAAGGTGACATTTATTACTTACCTTGTCTGGTGTTACCTGATGGTCGTGGTTTTGCAGTGCCGCTGCTAAACGGGCATGTTTCACAAAAATGAAGGAATGTGCTTTGTGTAATACGAAGGTATTTTTATTTATATAAATGAACCTTGAGTTTTTGTGGGCCGCTTAAATAAAAACCCACCAAGTTTTATTTTCACATTGAAATCTTTTATTGAGAGCATATTTTTTTATAGCTTAATTGTGAATATATTTTTCAGTAAATGCAAAATTATCGAAGAGGAAATTAGTATTTTAATAAATGAATTGCCAAATTCTTATACAACTACTAAGGCTAATTATTGACCTAGTTGGAGGGTTTTCGTTGGCATTTTCAATTATGCGAGCTCTTGCAAGGAAATATGCCAAGATGATATCGACAAAACGTTTTTTAAATTACCTCAGCTTGGATTTGGAGTGACCCTTTTGTAGGAGACGCTGAATGCTTTGACCGATAAAGGAGACTCATGCCTCGTTCTTCTTAAGTTTATTAAATGTTGAAGTAATTTTAAATATCTTTCATACTTGTTGCTTCTAATACGCAGCGCCATGCATAATAGATCGCTACAGAGACTTTTTTGCAGCTTAGGGAGTCCTGATTTTTATAGGCACAGGAGATAGCAGAGCTTTTCGCCATTTATGTCAATTACGCAATCGTTAACGTGTGTCGTCACATTTTGGTTTGTCAATTTTATGTCTGGATTTTACCTGGGTGGGTACGTGATTGCTCCAGTGACATATGCATGCCCCGATTTCTTGGCGCCTCCCATTTCAGGACTTACCTGATAATTTCTCCTTAGGTACGTGGGAATGCACGCTTCTTTTGCAAGCATTTTGCAAATCCTCGTCTGTTACAGCGGTAGATTCGCAACATTATTGCCATGAGGCCCCTTTTTGTATTTCTAACTAAGATCCTGAAATGTTTTTTTTTTGGAATCGCAGTCCTCCTTACACGTATTGTCAGTCTTAAAAAGCTCCGCCTTATTGCAGGCTTAAGGTTAAAAAAGTTAAAAGGTTAGTACCTTTTTCCTTTTATCCCTTTTTTCAGCATTAACCTTATCCCTATTTCAGCATTTGTGTTGGACCCTTCTATTTTTTTTCTCGAAAGCCGTCGGTAGCGAAGGTGATCAACGGGGTGTTTAGGTGCGTACTCAGCACTTCTCTATATATGGCTCTGTTAGCCTTCTTGAGACTCCTTTGAAAACTATATACCCATAAATTAAAGGTTTATTTTGAAACGTATTGATCGGGGATTCGACATCGACGCTTCGTCAACTCTGCTCCAATCTCTTATTCCTAAGCCTTTCGCATTTGACGCTACTTTATCAATTCTTACCTATTGTTTACCATTAAAGTAGGTGACTTCCCCTAATTGCAATTGTTGAAGTAGGAATATATTTTCCACAAACATATAAATATTCACTGCTTTCGTTAATGTCGGTACCTCCCCATTGTAAATGACGGGCGCCCCAGCCAGAGCTACCAAGTCTCTTAGCTCATCCGATATGACTACTTCGAAGTCATAAAGGCGGCAGACCGATGTTTGGCAAAGTGGTTTGCCGCCTTCCATTCCCCACACTGCCGCTGTTAGGTTACCTGAGCTGTAGTATCTTCTGCCTTGAAGAACAAAGCTTGTTTTCACCAATGCCATATAGCTCCTGTTTGAGTATGGCTGTGACGTAGAATATCAGACTGGCTGTTGCTGCCCTTATGTGATTCAGGTTTATCTGCAGCACTTCCATATTCTTGTGGGAAGCTCATTCTCGTGGTTATCCCTGGTTAATGGCTTGACCACTCTGTACATTTTCTAAGCATTCGATTTCTCCAGGCATGGTAGACAATCGCTGTTTGTGGACAGCAAAAAATGCTGCCTGTCTTATCGTCTATACCCTGTCTTGAGCACACTTTACGAATAGCCTCTTAACTCCTGATTATATAGGTACATTAGGAAAACTCATAAGAACGTATATGGACACGGAACTTATATCAAAATGCATTTGAGATTGGGTTTATTAAATTTATTTAATCCTCCTGGCAGACGATAACTATTTTGTTTTGAGAACTAAGGGGACAAAAGACTCAAAGGGCAACACATTCAAACATCAAACCGATTCAATCGTCTATGCGCACTTCGGAGTCAGTTTAAATTTAATAAAAAAAATAAATAGAGTGGCACAACAGCTCGAAGTGAACCAGGGCCAACTTCTCAACAATGTATGCTGGTGTGTTAATTTCTTTACATACAAGGGGACCTACAATTTTTTGCCAAATCCGAACGGCACATTGAGAAGTTTTTTAAGACAATTAATACTCTCGGAGGGCTTGTCAAACCCTCGCGGAGGTGGGGACCGTGAAAAGAACAAGTCTTTTTTTTCAGGTGACGATGGCAGGATTCGAACCCAGACCTCCGGCGTAGTAAGCACACACACTAACCACTACGCCACGGCACCCCACAGTTTAAATTTGGTAACACCGAATTTGATAACATCGAATACTTACATCGGTTTTAGCGATTTAATGTATCTGATAAGCTGAGTAATACGGACGGTCCGAAAAAGGTGCAAACAGCTTAGATGTTCTTTTTGATGCAAACATCTAGGAAGGAGGATCCAAACAGTTTTAACTGGTAGTGGAGGAGAAAATTCCAACTCCTTTCAGGAATAATCGTAGTTAATGTCTTCACCAAAGTCCAGTGTTTTCTTGTTCTTATTCCCATTAAAACAATTTCTTGAGCTTTACTAGGCTTTAAACAATGAGAGCATTATTGTGTTCTAACATCTTCTAAAACTGGCTAAGACTAAAGAGTTTTATCCAGTTAGACTCTGTAAGACTCTAATAATTGGCATCAGTTTAGTGATTTAACTTTTTTGCAGCTCAAAATTCAAAGCATTTCTTCAAGGATCTTTATTTCTTGAAAGTAACTCGATTTTTGTTCTTATCTCATCTTACCCTGCATAGACCAAATTTAAAAAAGCCTGCGTATTTCAAAAATGTCGGTGCGACTAAAGTCAAAATTGATTTTCGAAAGAAAAAAAAAACACATAAAATCCCATTGCCATACAGCAGCTACCTACTTGACATACCTCCAAATGAGATATCAATTGGAATCCAAAGTATGGCATTATGTGATGTTTGCTTTCATATAAAACTCAAACAAAGATATTTCACTGGCATTTGTGCGAACAAAAACGCATTTTCTAAGTTATTCACCAAGCTACTGGCCGAAGCAGCGGTGAAATTTGATTGAAGCCATCTAACCAGCAAAAGAACTTGGCGACGAGTCTCTGCATCTTCAGCACCACACCATCGGCATTGCGTTCCAAGCGACCATCTTACCATTCACCTAAAGACCGCAGACAAACGTTTGTTGTTCTGAATTGTAAATGAGCTGGGCGGCCGACAGTTAAATTTTGGTCCCTTGTCCTGCTACAAGGACTACCGAGCATCGTTCGTATCGATCGATCGATCGACCGCACCGTAATTCCAAAAGTGAAAATTCCCAATCTTCATCTGAAATTATCGCCTTATGGTCATTATTCAGCGATTCGAATGTTGGGATGTGGTTGAACTTCGTCATCGTCATCGTCATCATTTTCAAGTTACTGTGACATGAATGCGCAATGAGTATTGTGTGTTTTTCCTTCTTTTGGCAAATGTTAACTAATTCCTTTTCGTGTCTTTTTCTTTTCATTACAGGTTACGGATACAAACGACAATCCGCCGGTATTCTCGGAAGCGGTTTATTCATTTGACATACCGGAGAATGCACCGCGAGGCTATCAAGTTGGCGTTATCGCGGCTACGGATCCAGATTTGGGTAATAACGCAATGGTTTCATATACGGTAATCTCCGATTGGGCTAATGATGTGTTCAGTCTGAATCCTCAAACTGGTGTCTTTACGCTGACAGCTCGTCTCGATTATGAGGAGGTAAGAACGAATAATTCTTTAATTTTTGCAACTTTTTGCATTCCCTGGTGGTCTGTGTTTCGGGGAAACGATTAAATATAGTATTCTGCACAACATTCACTGCCTGATGACAGTTGTCAGGCATTTTTTATTCGAATAATTTAATTGCGAATAAAATTAATTAATTTTCCTGGGATTTCAGGTGCAACACTACATTCTGGTTGTGCAGGCACAGGACAATGGTCATCCGAGTTTATCGACCACATTAACGGTTTACTGCAATGTGCTTGATTTAAATGATAACGCGCCGGTATTTGACCCCATGAGCTATTCAAATGAGATCTTTGAGAACGTTTCGATTGGAACGCCAGTGGTGACAGTCAGTGCAACAGATATTGATTCGGGTGAGTTGAAAATATTTATAGCACATAAAACATAATTTGAGAAAGACCCTCTAAATATTACTAAACTACCAATAAAAGCGGGGATTTAAAGTGGGTTTTTTGTTTCGTGGAGAACTATAAATAAGAACGGGCTGCGCCAGACAAACAAAGTGAATCACTTAACCTTTCGGAGATGCAACTAAGATAATTTTTCAATTTTAAAAGAGACTTTTAGGTCACAGTTACTGGCACATATAGAATCATCGTTATCAACGTCATAATTTTTTGATAGCTCATTGCTTGATTGAAGTTAATGCGTGAGAACTAACGAATGTAAGGTACTTTGGAAGCTGAATTCGCTTCCATAAAAGAGTGTCATCATAATGGAAGAAAAGAGAAAATTGGGACTGCCCAGACCTATGGAGAGACACAATTTTCCCAAGCAAATAAATTTTGTTTTTAACAATTAAAAAATAAAAACAGTGTGCTGAGAAACTATAAGAAAAAGATTTCGTAATATTTGGTCATTATATTTTTCTCACCTTAAAAAGCGATTCAAATGGATCGTTGCTTTTCTAAAAATATTCAGCTTTCAAAATTCCTAAATTTTTGAGTTAAAATCTTTAAATTTTTTCCAGTTTTTAACCTGTTTTAAACCTAATATTACAACACATTTTTTTTACTATTTATTAGTGTTTTTCCGAAACTTTAACTTAATAGAGTATAAGCTAAATTTTTGGGGACAAGTTCTAAACATTATTTTACCAAAGAATGTAAAAATAACCAAATTTAACTCTTAATATTTATGGTTTAGCTTAAGACAGACAAAACATCCAGAATTCCCAACGTGCTATGACTTGAAAACGTTCTCATTTTTAAAAAAAGAAATCAGACCGTTATTTCAAACGCTTAGCTTTGCATTCGTCTAAGCTTAGTGTAAACCATAAGACAGAATATTCATCAATCAAAAGTGTCAATAGTTCTTCACCTGCATGACTTGACACACCGCTTTCTACCTTAATTACACAAGAAATTAGCCTGGTGAACATAGCTCAGCTCCAAAGAGTCGATAATTACCCCCCATAAACAACTGTCTTGCGGAATAGATTGTCTGTACAGAAGACTAAGACGTTAACAAAAGTTCGTACCTCAACTCTTTCGTATTTTTTTTGTTTTTTTAAATCTTGTGTTTATGGTCAGAAAACAAATACTTAGCTATCACCTAACACATAAAATGTATGCAAAAGGAAAGGCAATCACAATAACAGTGTTGACTTTTGCAAACTTAAGCTTTCCATACCTCACCTGCGCTGACCCATCGTAACCGCAGAGTGAAATGCTACGAAAACGAAAAAAGTACACAAGAGAATGTATTTTCTATTATGCTGCCATTATTTAGAAGAAAACAATCCGTCATAGTTAGTGTCATAAGCTCAAGCTTTACGGTTATGTCTAGTAAACTTTAAACAAAAGGCTTAACTTGTTTTTTTGGAGCACCATTTTTTGAAAAATCCCGCTTTTAAGTTGATAAAGAGTCTTATTTTTAATTATATTTACATACTAAGAAGTTAAATAAATCAATGATTCCATTTGTTGAAGTCTTTTTTGTCCAAAAAAAAAGAACATTAACAAAAAACTGACGTTGCTTTTTTGTTTATATTTTTTTTCAGGAGATAACGGTCGCATTGAGTACAGCATAACAGCGGGTGACGATAATGATGATTTTGAAATTGCACAAAACGGTACAATTCGTACAAAACGTGAACTCGATCGTGAAGCGAAGAGCTCGTACAATTTGGTTGTGACCGCAAGAGATTGTGCCAAGGAGCCCGAACAACGGAAATTATCCTCAACAGTGCAGGTAAGAAGAGCGGGAGTTTTGATTTCCCTGCATTATTTATTTTTTATCGCATCGTAATTTATTGCTGCAGAGAGATTTTAATGTTTACACGAATAAAGATATTAATTTTACGATCATCGTGGTTCGCGCTATTCGTCGAGCAAATAGATATTTCTTCGTTCCTCATTTTGTCTAGGTACCTACTAGATAATAATTGCATCTCAAACTAGGTATGGTGGCAGGTTGGGCAGGTTTAGCATTGTCGATGGTGAACAGTGAATTGTCGTGACCAGTATTTGGTATCGATCTAGGGTTGATAAAATTGACTTGGTTATGAGTTGTGCAGGGTCCATCGATAAAGGGTTAAGGAGAATAGACGGAAGTTGTACTGGAACGGAGTAAAGTTAATGAAGTTCTATAAATTATCCAGCACAATCGAGCTGTATTTAGCCAGCATTTAGATGAAATTTATGTATGAGCTCTGCAGCAATCCAAGGGTCAGGTGGATGTTTATGAGTTGAAAAGATGCACGATCACTTTGAGTGATATGTTCGAAGTTTGCTCCTTTATAAAACAGTTCTGTTGTACGCTTAATATAATAAATATTCTTTCTATTGTAACTGTAAGGCAGGAAGTCCTATGTTGGAAAGAATATATTCAGCATTTGGTAGTCCTATGTTGAAAATAGTCTGACTTAAAATTTAAATACATACAAAAGTAGTTTCTTTTCAGATGCAAAGGTCTCAACCTACAGACGATAAGGGACAAAGCTTAAAACTTTCACATTCAGGAAAAACGCTCGTTACTCCTGGTTTTTCCTGTTGTTGTTGCTCCGCTTTTATTTTTCCATACTGGAATCTGCCTTTTCTTCTTAGCTTATTTGGAGACCTGCAACTGCAACCCCAGCAAGTGCATTTCATTTCCTTCTTTTTCATTTTAATCTTTTCGATTTAATTTCGATACAAAAATCAGATCTTGTTTAGTTTCTAAAAAATTAGGCATAACAATTTAAAAGGGATTACTGCAATTCGAAGTAGAGCTATAAAAATAAAAATAAACTCCTATAATCGCAGCAAGCAGAAATGCTACCAGGTACAGGACGAGACACATAGGGTGTGGCATATTGATTGGGCGACTTTAAAATGGGGTTACAGCCGTACAAAACTTACCACAGGGAGGCACGCTGTCAACCCTGCTGTTTTTCTAATCATTGATGACCTACTTTAAATTTACATAACTCACGCGTGAACTTATTCGGTTGCACCGACTGCCTAATATGACGATTATAAGAGTCAAACAAAGTAACCCCACGTATGCAAAACGCCTTTAAGACTGGTGTACTGACCCCTCCATAAACCCAAGTTAGGCTGTTATAGTTCCTAGAAAGAAGCAATGTCAACGGAGTACTACAAGGAGTAAAGTGGGAGTTATTCTGGACAACTGGCTCACCTGGAACTCACACCTTTATTGCAAAATCACTTAAGCAACCAACGCTTTATGGGCTTGCTAACGTATGTATGGCACTACATGGCGGAATCTCTAATAATAGAATAATTATGATCATGCTTATCTTAAAATTTCCTTCTATAGTATGGTGGACTTAGACCTCCAGGCAGACCGCCATCCTGAAAAAGGTACAGCGACTTGTTTGTCTGGGTATATCAGCACCTATTCGGACTTGCCACACCTTCCACAGAAGCAATATTTGGGATGCACACACACTTATAGAAAAATAGCAATATATGGCAGCATGGCAAGTCAACTACAAGTAAAACAGTTAAGTTTTAGCGAGCACCCAGACCTGCTTAAACTTTTCTCTGAGCTCGCGGAGCCTGAAATGCAGTGAACGCTCACAGACCTCATAGAAAAAACCCAATGCTCCAATAAAAGATTCTCCGAGGAAATCCAAAAAAGAGAAGCATGGTGTAGCAGTAACTAACCAAACAGCCAAAGCAGTTTTAAGTGCCTTTCGGATGGTTCCAAAATGGGGTGCTAGGAATGGCAGCCGGCGTCTATGGAAAAAATTCTCAAAGGCAGAACTCCACGCTATTGAAAAATGAGCCTTCCATATCTACATCTCTGGTATTAAACGCGCAAGCATCCGTATATACACTTAACATGTGCTATAAAAACCTTTAGCACGCACATCGTTCCAAATCGGTCATGTACCACTTCAATACCCTACAGAAGTTTAGTTCAAGAAACCAAACCAAACTTTGGTGGGTTTTCTGGTCACAAAGTTGTTTTTAGTGATGAAAAAGCCGGTTCAGAAACAGCTTTAAAGGGACCTGAACCCTTCTACCTCATCCTCAAGTCGGTGAAAACGAAGTTTAAAAAAACTAGTAGCATACAAATGCATATCTTATTGGGGGGATACCCCAGGTCTCAAAGCTGCCATACCGAAAATTCCAAAATATGATTAAATCTATAAAAGGATGATTTTGAAAACCTCCTAGGATACCTTACAGGACACCACTAGTTACCTCTCCATTAAGGATACTTTTTCTTGAGAAGTTTAAAAGCACTAAACATATCCTATGTGAATGTTCAGTCTTAAATGGTATAAGACACGGAACTTATTTGTCAGAAAACAATTGAGTACAACATATATAAGGATTTTTTCTATTAGCGGTTACTGTCCTGACGTCTGGACGAGTCAGGTGAGTCCGTAAATAAAAAAAAGAAGTTTACAGTGCGCATGTAAAAACAGCAGTCCGTCTGAGACGCCTTTTTACCTAAAAAAAATCACTCTTCTTAAAGCCCCGTCATGTTCAGATGTATTTTTTGAAAATATTCTTGATACTGCTCTGACACAAAGATCTAATATCGTTAATATTTTTATACTCTGTCGCATTCTAAAAGGTTGGGAGAAATTTATTTCTGTTTTTATTTCCGAATCTGTATCTGCTTCCACCCAAATTTTGGATCTTAAAACCACTAAATAAATAAACGACTCTGTAAAGTGGCTTTGAATGTTTTTTTAATTACTAATTCTAAAATATACCGTAGCTAAAACACCCTTTTTAAATACCCACGACAACGTATTTCACTCGCTCAATTATTCGTGTTCGTTATTAGGTAATTTTAAATCTTCAACTCATTTCAATTCAAAGAAAATTGACCGCTCGTCAACCTAAACCACTTAACCACTTGTTTAATTTTTCGTTTTCTCTAATGCAATAGCTCTACTAAAAGCTAACACTGATATACTTAAATTGCAGACAGTGTCAATAATAGTTGATTAGGTTGGGAAAAAAGAACTCCATTAGGACAGTTCACTTAAGTTTCATCAAATCTCTATAATGGCGACAGTCACTATCGAATTTGTGTGTGCGCGCAACACTTCACAAATCCCCAAGACAGGGCGATAATCGACAGCCGGTAAGACCAGAAATCGTTGCCACTGTCCATAGGCACATGCAAAATAGTACAAAAAAATATATACATTAAAAACCTAGAGAAGAACGGAATCATAGCGAAACATCCTTTCGGAAAATAATGAAGATATCACCGGAATAAATGGACCCGCTTTACTATTAAACCTGCGGTCAACAACTGGTTGACGTCGGCATCAATGTGCATATTAATCCTCTAGCTCTGAGGAGGCACCTTCACCCGCCGCTGTCATGATAGTCGTCCTGTGTGAACACTTCATGTGTGCAACGCCAGAGAGAAAAATAAAATGAAATGACTTGGGAAATAAGAGTTGAAAAATAAGACGGCTCTCGCGAATGCAACCGTCTACTCTTCTATTAATTTCTCGGATTTCGGTTTGGCTTGTCGGACAAACTCCTGCGCCACATCCTACAACTGCTGCCGCCAATGACCATCATTAGCAGCAACGGAGTGAAGCCAACAAGATGTTGGTTTTTCCAAAACCTGGAAAAAGAAATGGCCAATTCCACGACGTGACCGTAGCTTAGACGCACAGCTCCAGAGGTGACGGTATGACCATTGGCGGCTAGAGAACGAATGGCATGGTTCTTAAGCGCTGCGGATTGCTTATCTTATCCCTAATGCAACTTTTAAATTTCCTACATCGACGTCGTTGTCGTCGTCGATGGTAGCATCCATTGGATGGCTGCGTTCGAATGCAAATGGTGCGCGGTATCCGTGAAATTGGTCGCTGTGCGTATGCAGAAATAATTTATGGAATTTATAGGGCAATTAATTTAAGGCGAATAAAACTGTCTGCCAAAGTCAAATGGTAACACGTTTCCTAGGCATATTGTAGCGGGCTTTTGTTTTCCATGAATCACTGCACTGGCTCTGTAAGTACGTAAAAGAAATGGTTGCCTTGTTTCCTAGATAAGAAGTTGTTGGGACTTTTTCCAATTGGACCACTGTGTCCAGTTTGGAAAAGCATAGGGTGTATCTGCAAGAAAAAAGAAAACCATTAAGTTGGGTTCTTAACAAAACTTTCCACTTTGTATATTTTTGAGGGTTTGTTTCAGAAAATTGTTTGGCATATTTGCTTTATGAAAAACTTTGTTGATTTTTTAGCTTAGAATTATTACTTGCGTTTGGTCTACACCAACCACATTTTACGTCAGTTTAAAAAAGAGTAACAGCGGTACCAAGAACAAAATCTTCACAACTTCCTCAATTTTAATAAATATTAATAATTTTATCTTGTTTTAACGAACATACAAATAATGTCGCATTGTCTACTGATTTTTTTAAGTCAGACTTTCAACTTTTCACATGAATAAGTTTAGTGTACCCAAATATACCAAAAAATTATAGGCACCCTGTGAACAAAGAATACAGGGAAATTCACCCAAGCTTACACACATTATGCAAACCATACTGAAATTCAGTTCAATTAATTCCGCAACGCACAAGAGGAGTGAGTTGCAAGAACTTGCAGTTGTACAGCCTTGTGGATAAGTATTTGTATCTGAACATCTTTCGCTCTCACAGTTAGTGGCAGATAATCTTTCACAGTCACAGATACATGTTGCGATTATTAATGAAGTTGTTTGTTTTAAACATGTTGTTGGGTGATGCTGCCGCAACCTGCTACAATTGAAGTATTGAGGTGAGCATATTTTTTTACCAAAGCGGGCGGGTGTGGTGCGCTCTTGCATTTGAGATTTCGCAGCGATAAAGAGTTGAATCCAACTGGATTTGGGTATTTCGAAAGAGCTTAAGAAATTTATTTCTCCCTATAGTGCATAGAAATTAAAAAATAAACACAAGCTATCTAGACGTTAAATTTATCATTCCGCCTGTTAGACTCTATACAGGAGATGCCACTGGTATTTAAAATAAGACAAACTGAACAATAAGGAGTTCAAGTGGTATAGTAATATAAAACGGTATTTTTTTAGATTTTCTGTAATCCAGTGTGTGCCTTCTGAATCTGGTGCAACTGTTGCATAATAAATGAGAATGAATTGTTTAATTGGGACTTTTAATGGTGGGCTGCTGGGTGAATGTAATCAGTTTTCACAGTAGTTTCCAAGTGGATGTGGCAAAAAATTAATGGACCTGGCTATTGCCACTTAGGCGGTGGAAGGTTTGGCAAATGCAAATTCTATGTATTTGAGGTTTTTAGCGTGGGCAAAGCGAACATTTACTTAACGAACGAAATCAAAGTGCAATGAATTTTCCAGAAGTAGTCGTGTGGACGAAATTTGAACTGCTGGAAAAGTCATTTAAGAAAATTTATTTAATTAAAAACTATTGATACTTTATTTCCTTTTCCCTAAAAAGGATATAAAATCCTTAACCGTTCCTAACAATCAATGCTGAAATTAACTTTTAACTCTCAGTTCGCGCATCAACTCTTTTGTTTGTAATTCATAAAAATTGACAACTTTCATATACAAATCGATTCAAGTCACTTTCTTAATCTCTTTTAAGGTCACTGTAGTGCTGAAGGACGTTAACGATGAATCACCCATCTTCACTTCATCGAACGAAACATCAGTCGTGGAAAACATCGCCGTCAATACAGTTGTGATGGCTGTTAAAGCGGTTGACCGTGATGAGGGTCGCAATGGTTATATCGAATACATTCTCGCTTCAGAGCAGTCCGTACCCTTCACACTTGGCCCAGTAGACGGTTTGTTAAGAGTTTCCGGTCGTTTGGACCGAGAAATCAGATCCAGCTATTTGTTAAGCGTGACCGCGCGCGACCGTGGTGAGCCGCCACGTTCGACACAGTCTAAAATTGCTGTGAAAATTCTTGACGAAAACGACAACAGTCCGGTTTTCGATCCAAAACAATACAGTGCGTCGGTTGCTGAGAATGCCAGCATTGGAGCAATGGTATTGCAAGTTTCCGCAACCGACATCGATGAGGGCTCCAACGGCAGGGTACGATTTTCTATTGCAGCCGGCGACAATAATCGCGATTTCAGCATTAGCGAGGACTCTGGTGTTGTAAGGGTTGCAAAAAATCTTAACTACGAACGAAAATCCCGGTACATGCTGACGGTGCGTGCTGAAGATTGCGCAGCTGATGTCGCTGGTACAGCCGTAGAAACAAGATACGACACCGCTGAGCTGACCATCATCATAACCGACATAAACGATAATCCGCCGACATTCTTGGACTCACCTTACTTGGCCTACGTCATGGAAAACGTTATTCCCCCGAATGGTGGTTACGTTATCACAGTCAAAGCATACGACGCCGATACACCACCATTTAACTCACAAGTTCGTTACTTCCTCAAGGAAGGCGATGCTGATTTGTTCCGCATTAATGCTTCAACCGGGGAGATATCCTTGCTGCGCGCTTTAGACCGTGAGATGCAAGCCGAGTACACACTAACCCTCGTCGCCATGGATACGGGTGAGTTTCTTACTTTAAGTGTAACCAACAACTGCAATTGCACACGATACGCAAATTTTCAAAATCGACCCCCAAGGGATGAAATCTAAACCAGAAGAACTTTGCTTCGAATCCATAAGCATGAATCTGTTGCCTATTCAGCGAAGGTAGCTTCGCCATAACTCTATATACGCGCGGTGCACATACACTGCACATTTACAAATTACTGTAATTACCCGAACGTATTATCTTAAGGCCACAAAATTCAGCCAAAAGAAGATGCCAGGAATCACGATTCTGGTGTTCCTCTTGCGCGCTCCGCAAATTCATTCACAAGCTGTTTGCTCGTCAGATATTATGCGCTGTAGATCACAGATAACATGTTGCCTTGTTCGGTGTGCGATGTGATATTTGCGTATTGCCAGGAGCTTTTTTCAAATTTGTCTTCTTCTCTGCCTTGTTCTTCTTCGTCCTTTTCTAGCTCACAAGCATAATAAACAAGGAATAAAAATCCAAACATTCGCTTTCCCATCTGAGTGATTATGCATTCCGGGTTGCCCCTTTGACGGGATCCTTCCAGTCAATACACTTGCAAGGCGGCTTAAACTCAACCATTAGGGCGGAGTTTAATGAAGACGGAAAAAAACACAGATTTTGAATCGCAACCACCACCTTGGTGTATACACCACACCAAGTGTGTGCACTCTGGGGCGAGAGATATACGGATATATCAAGTTCGAGTATAAAAATTTCCCAACAACCATAATTTGCTCCCCGCAGCCATTCTTTAAGGTTGAGCTTCAATTTGTTATTGCGTTCAGCCTTTTTAAACTGGACTGGTCAGTGTGCGTGCATGTTTGTGTATGCAGGAGGCAGTTATGTTGCGCTGTTGGTCTTGTAATTCATCTGACAAAAATAATGAATGATGTCTTTTCGGATATAAAAATAATGTTCAAACTAAATGATGACTATAATGGTTCTTTGTGTTAAGATTTTTATCAATACATGGTGGTTGGATGTATGGCCTCTCATTTGCATAAAAAATTAAGAAAACGCACAAGGAATCTCGGCTGAAATATTCTGTGTTTGCAACTTATGAGAGAATTATTGCTGATGACTAATTATTAACGTTTCTTATATTTATATCATTGTCATAACGAAACTTTTTTTTTGTAATACGTGTAAAAGAAAAATTCGAAAAAATAACTAATATCCTCAAGAATTGTTTGAAGAATCCTGCAAAATATGCCACATATTATTATTCTGAAGTAGGCTGTTACAACTAGAAAATGCCTAAGCCTTATAAAGATTCTTGTTAAGACCTTGTAATAAAAATTATCCTGGCTCTTCTGCACCAGCATCTAAATTTGCATCTTAAGAAGACACTTTGTTGTCTTGAGGTGTTGTTGTCAAAAAGGCGTTGTTCTATAAAAAAGTCAGTCTTCCCATCTTGCATCTTAGAATTGTGAATTTTTTTCTCCTTTATATTTTAATTCCTGTTTCACCTTTCTAACGCAGTCACACTAAAAATTTATCTGTAATAAGCACTTCGACTCTTCTTGGGCCGTAGCGAGTGATTTACGGTCGGAGATGGCTGCCAAAACGAAAAAGGATCTAGTGCTGATGAAGTCTCTGTAGGAAGTCAGATAATATGACTCTATATACCTCTACTCTATAGATAACGCATCCTCTCCAGTGGAAAAAATTGCTATCCTTATATATTTGCATTACTTTATGACTAGCAGTGTAGTGAAAGCAATGTGTATGATTAGCAATGTAGCTTTGACAAAGTTATTTTAAAAGGTCCGCATAATCCTCTTATCTCATCCTGTGCTCAAATTTACGACTTTGCTGAGGTGAGTCAAATGGTAACATTTAATCTTATTGACACTGGTTACACCCAGGTTAATCTGATGGTGTCCAGAAATAGAACTCCTTGGATGAGCTTGTCGCGTTGGGTCTTGACTCTATCTGAAGTCCCGTCTGCCATTTATACTTCGATTTCTTGTACGGGGATGCGCAACTCTGATGGCTGCTCACACCAAATGGCTACGCCTGGACATCTGCAAAAGATCAATCGTTTTTTGTGTTCTCAGGAGAATCCACCTAAAACTGCTTGTAGGCGTTCATTAGGTTCACAAAGATTCTGACTGAAGGAAAAGCACCACCTCTCTGTATTATAATTCTCCTGCCATTGCTCGGATCAGGTGGTGGATCACCACTTTTTAGGCTGACGTGGTGAGCGCCGAAGATCCAATCTGTTCATCAGCGAAGATCCCTTCAATTTTTCTTGTCTGTAAGGTGTTACAATGTGGGGTGCCGTGGCGTAGTGGTTAGTGTGTGTGCTTACTACACCAGAGGTCTGGGTTCGAATCCTGCCATCTTCACCTGAAAAAAAAGACTTGTTCTTTTTCACGGTCCCCACCTCCGCGAGGGTTTGACAAGCCCTCCGGGAGTATTAATTGTCTTGGAAAACTTCTCAAAGTGCCGTTCGGATTCGGCAAAAAATTGTAGGTCCCCTTGTATGTAAAGAAATTAACACACCAGCATACATTGTTGAGAAGTTGGTCCTGGTTCACCTCGAGCTGTTGCGCCACTCTATTTATTTTTTATTTATTAATAAGGTGTTACAATGGACCATTCTGAGTGGGTGAGTGAGATCTCAGCATCCATCCATTAGACAAAAGCAATCTCCGACAAAATAATGACAAGTGCACTAATGTCCTTCACCAAAAAAATGTTTTTCAAACAACATGTAAAAGCTGTAACAGGAAATCGGATAACTTTTAAGCCTGAATTGAAAATTGCATTACATTCAAGCTAATGTATAATTTTTGTCAATTATTTTAATGTGCAACGAGCACGTCCCTAAAAATCGCCGTCAAAACAAACAAAATTGGAACAAAATCTTTTAATCTTATTTCGTTAGAACCGTGAGAAAATGTGTTGAAAGCAATCACTTAAGCAAAAAATAAAGCAGGTAATTTCTAAAAACGCTCCCTAAAATTAAGCTGGTTATTAAAACATGGACCTTGCCTAGAATATGCATTCATTTGTTTGTCGATTTAGAACGGATTTTGAGAGATATCAAGGTTTTAAACACCTTAAGAGTGGGCTTTGTTGATGGTGTAGGCAGCCCAATTTTGGTCTATTCAAAGGTTTCTATCTACAACTGCTACACAACGAAATTCGTACTCCTGTGCCTTGTTTAGTTCCTAAGTCCTTTTAAATAAAATACAATTTGAGATTAGTCTTACATTCAACCTAATAGCCGTCGTGGCCGCGTTCCAATTTGACCCATCCTTACACTTTGTCTGTGCAACATAAGAGGTTAACGCTGTAGTAAGTCTCAGCTCCCTCCACAATTTTAAAAACCTAAAAGCCTCACACATATAGACGGACGGCCGGATGGACGGACATGGTTTAATCCATTCAAAACTTAAAGAAATATTTTTTATTCAAATTTTAGCTATGTTACAATGGCGCTAGCGCACTCATTCTTGGTATGTGACATTGCCTTGTAGTTGTCTTTGAGGTGAAAGAAAAAGTTTGGCCTTTTTATTGACCACGCTCACTTTTTTAAGGGACTTTAGCTTAAAATGACTAAAAATTATATCACAAAATTTGTAGATATTAGTTTTTTCTAACTTTTTTGTTTATATAGTATACATCATGGCGTTAAAAAAAGTGATTTTTTTAATTTGAAAACGCGAATTTTTAGGCCGAAATGTATGCAACTACCTAGTATAAACCATTCAACAGTTATATTTTTATATCCCGCCCACTTTTTGGAGGCGTGGTAGTTTCCTTTTTTGGTAGGTAGGGTAAGGTAATTTACAATCCGTCACTGACGGACTGAAATTTTTTTATACGCACTGTTGCACTTTCCACTATTAAGTTTGTTAAGTTTTCACATAGTTTGTAACACGTTGAAATAATAATGGTAGACCTCAAGACCTTAAGGGCATATGATGGAGACCGAATTCTGAATCGAATAAGCCATATCCGTCCGTCTGTCTGTATGTCACAAGTTTTTAGGCCTAATATTTTAACCTTGGAAGCTGAAATTTGGTACATACAAAGGTTCATTGTAATCCGAAATTTCAAATCCGCCCACAATTGGTCTAATAGTGCAACTACCTCCAGAGCTTTCAAAGCTGTAAGACGTCTTAAAAGCCTGAAATTTGGTATTTATTATCTCCTGTTTATTGTAACACACACAAAATTTTATCGCTTTACCTCCCCTAGTGAGGGTGGCATCTATTTAAAGGTTAATTTTTCAAATGTAGGACTTTGGGCCCAAAATTTTGAGGCAGATTTGAAGGAAAATCTAAAAATTTCCAGAAAAACGTAATTTCGACTGGCCTTAAGCCTAATTTAGGAAATAATAGAAAAAATTAGCTATTCTTTCGAAATTAATTAGATAAACGAGACTTTATTCCAGATTTCGTTTTTACAAATTTTTTAGCCACGCCCCCTTTTAGGGGTCGATTTTTCAAAAATATTGAATTTTAAACAAAAAAATTGCATTTTTCGTACATTTAAGCGTCATCATCATCATCATTTTCCGTGACCGCTTATCCTTAGAAGGCTCGTGCAGCGAGGGCGGCTAAATGGGCCTCCCATCTTTCTCGATCTTCCGGCACTAACTCAAGAGACACAGGCGCGATCCCCAGACGGGTTTTTGAGATGTTCCCTAATTGACCCCACCACCTGTTTCTTGGCCTACCAGGCGGGCGACGCGCTTGCATTTCGACTAACATAGCCTGTCTAGGAATTCTGTCGGAGGGTATGCGACAAACGTGTCCAAGCCATCGAAGAGTTAATCGTTCCACTCGGAGAAGCAGCTGCTCAACACCAAGATTCCTACGAATACTGACGTTTCTCACTGTATCCCTAAGAGTAACACCAGCAACGCGCCTCAGAAATCTCATTTCGGCAGCTTGTATCCGCAATCTCATTCTTTCGGTCATTACCCAAATTTCATGACCATAGATGAGGGTTGGAACGAACACTGAATTAAAAACAGAAATCTTTGCTCTCAGTCTAAGCTCTGCTTTCCTGATGACCGACTGGCGCAGTTCTTTTACTGTTGCTACAGCTTGGCCAATCCTACAAGATAACTCAGTATCACTCCTACCATCTTTCGTGAAAAAGACCCCGAGATATTTCCAAGTTACATTTAAGCGTAACTTGAAAATATCTGAAGTATCTGAATATACTTTTTCGAACCAACTTATAACGGCAGCGACCTGGCATCTGAGAGTATGACTTTATGCCAATGTTGCTAGAGTTTTTAACTGCCTAAGTAAAATGATGTGATGATGTAAATGAACTGCCTAAGTAAACGAATGTGGGGTGCCGTGGCGTAGTGGTTGGTGTGTGTGCTTACTACGCCGGAGGTCTGGGTTCGAACCCTGCCATCGTCCCCTGAAAAAAAAGACTTGTTCTTTTTCACGGTCCCCACCTCCGCGAGGGTTTGACAAGCCCTCCGAGAGTATTAATTGTCTTGAAAAACTTCTCAAAGTGCCGTTCGGATTCGGCAAAAAATTGTAGGTCCTCTTTTATGTAAAGAAATTAACACACCAGCATACATTGTTGAGAAGTTGGCCCTGGTTCACCTCGAGCTGTTGCGCCACTCTATTTATTTATTTTTAAATAAAATGATATCTACAGTCATTGCGTCATTAACTGGTGTAACCGTAACTCCCATCCTGATCCCTTCATAAGACTTGCATTGTTTTCAGTTGAAACCTACAATTGCCACATACTTACATTTGATCAAGTTCTGCACAAAAGCTTGGCATTTTTGCAAGCTGAAGGCTCACATATTTTATAAGGAGCCAGGAAAAGGACCATTGTTTTGAACTGCAGGGTTCATACCTACTAATACCAGGTTTAATTGTTATCTTAGGTCCTGCGACTAAGCTGTTAGCTGAACTAGCCTGTGGTTAGTTCTGATTGACGGACTTAAAGTTTGACGGTCTTAAAGTTTTGCGATATGGTTTCGTGGTTTTAAGGGGTTAAAGGGTGTGCGCTAAGTATATTAAACATATAAGACCGAGAACCCACAGTGTATTTTGGGAGTGGTTATATAACCAAACAAATTGCATATCATTGAATAGGTCTAATTCACACGATATGAAGTTGCAAAGTCTGGTAGCTTTTTCTCTCAGCCGTGGCAAGTATTGTTAACTTAAGAATGGTACCTTTGTTATCAAGGGTGTAACCACCTAAAAGTTTACTTAACATAAAGAACGTATTGTCCTGATTGCAAAATATAGGTTTCAGACCTTTTTAGTTCAGCCTGTTTTGTACCACTGAAAGTTAGCTTGTTTGTCTTTTTCAGTGCCATCTGGTAGATGGAAGCCTGCACTGGAAATGATTAAAGCCTATATTTTTGCAATGAGGGCAGTGAGTACCTTATTTTGAGTCGAGGGAAGGCTGGAATTGAAATTTGACATCGCGTGATAGGCAATTTTTTTGGTTATATGAATAGTGGTTATACGCTGCCAAAATACGCCCAAAATACGCTGTGGGCTCTTCGACTACAAAAAAGATTAACTTATTGAATGGTCTATTTTCTGTTTTGACTGAAAAAAGCAGTCGAAGCCAACAACTGAAGCTTTATTTTATACTTCAAAAAATAAGCAATATTTTATGCTAACTGGAATAATAATCTCATGTCTATCAAGTTAGCAACAGAAGAACATAAAACGAACGTTTTTTAGATACTATTAATCTCTTTTTTTGCAATGGAAGGTGATTTCATTGAGCGCCCAAATTTGCTCAAATCAGACAAATACTATACACACGTCTTAGGTTTTCGCTGCCACTGAAGCAATTAACGCGTGGAGCAAATTCATCTTTTTTCACAAATTAAAAGCGAAATGCCACTCTTAATTAATAAACCTCAAACTGTCGATTTTTTCCGAACAAACAAAAGGGGGTTCATATTTGAAAACACATAACGCGTTCAAGGTACGAGAAGAACAGAGAGTAAACACCATATAGCCTTTGCTATTATAAATGAACATACGCGCCCTTTTTTTGTATTGGTAATTACTATGCGCCCAGCCTACCACTATAAATATCACTACACCATAATATCCCGGTACAATGACACATTCGTTTGGGGGCACTCAACTCCAGGCGGTCGGTCGCCGAAAAGCCAACACCACGAATCACTGCAAGTATTCGATCACCGTCAAGGCAACATCATCAACAGCAGCACAACCATCGTGGAGGGGACTCGGGTCCAAGCTGCACCGAGAACAACTAAGGGTAATAATTATTATCAATGTGAGCGCTGTTCCGTGTGTGAGAATTCCCCAAACACCCAGCCATCCATCCATTTGAGCCATCAAAGGGCAGACAAAGTTTTTGGATGATTCGCCTCTCAGGACGATACTTAGTTCTTCTTTTTGCATCTCTGATTGGTCTTCCATGCTCACATGCCGTTTTTTTTTTTTGCGTTCCGTGCAAATTCCATGGTTGACTATGTCTGGCATAACTCTTCATAATTTTTCCAGTATCCCCGAACGAGAGAGGAAGTTGACGAGTCAGGGCTTATGTTTATGTACGAAAATTCATTGCCTTGGTTGTAATGAGGAGCAGGACGCCGAGTGCCACGATTTTTCTGTGTGCTTGCGAACAAACTAGGGAACACGAGTGTTGTCGTGGTGGGCCTTTGGAAACTCGGAAATATTCAGCAGAATAAAATTAATTGCTCGTTTAGTTAATTTATCATGAACGTGCAGAGGTTGAGTGTATTATAGTCTGCAGGAGGCGTATGAAGCAAGTAGAGTGTATAAGGCAGTATAATTGTCACGGATGTTGGTGGAATCGTTTCCAATATATCAATGCTTTCTTTCATCTTCTAAATGGAATGTACAATTATGACCACCTCTCTAATTTCGCTAAACGCATTTAAATAAAATGCGAACATTTCGTAGCCCAAAAAAACTTCCTCAAATTATTAATTGAAATAGATTAAAATGACAGTTTATTCACGAGAATTTAAAAAAATTTAAACCTTAACACTGTCTGACATTGGCAAAACATTCCGATTCTAATCTCCAATATTTTAAGCTTAAAGTGAACTACTAACTGCCATACTTCTCATTTACCATACAAAGTTAACTTGCAGCAATGTTTCAAGAGGTGTTTTAAAAGAAAAGTTTTATTTCCACAAGTATCATTCTGCACCATAAATTAAGGATTGTATTGTATATCACTTGAAAAACTCATCCATGCTCTAACCCAGTACTGTGACCTCTAGTCTAACCCCTTTTGCGAATATTTCCTCAGCTTGAAGGCCATTTTCCCAGGCTTTCCTCTATACAAATTCCAATTAAGGTCTCCTTCCCGTTATAAAAATAAAAACTGCACTTACAACACGACACAGAATGTCCAGCGCCTATCGCTACTCGCTATTCAAAATATTTCCGTCATTCTAATGGGCGGTCACCCATGTTCCACTCCATGTTGTGCGGCGCATTCGATTTCATAATAAGAATAGCTGCTAGCTACTTACTGAGATCTTAGATCTCAGCCCAGTTGTGTACATCATCTAACCATCGAAAGGAAGAAGTAAAAAAAAACATGTCCAAGAAGGAGCAGCAAGACACACTTCTGATGGTACATCGCCAGTCGTAGTCGAGGACATTAATCAGCACTAAAAAACGTTTGGTGGTGCATTGCATTGTGTCTTCGGTTACGCTTTTCCGCACCACACTAGTGGGCCGGGTGTTGATCCCCACAGGACCAACAGCCGTTCGGATAGTCCATTTAAAGGCCCCCTTAAGCATCTACATTACAACAGACTTACAACGCAAAGCCGAGCATTACATTCAAATGTGGAACCTTCACATTGGGCCCATTACATGGGCTCACTACTGATATTGACACGCACACGACACACGGGAGAGTTCCACAAATAATCTTCCGTCTGTCCGCGATTCGGAGGCGGAAGCTTTTCGAATGGAAATCTCCGTTCCCAGTGACTTTACCGTGCGAGAATGGGAACATCATTGTAAGACTCGTGCGTAGAACTTCAGTTCCCAGCCGTACTGTCCTCCTAGCTGAAACCTTTTATAGAATTAAGAAATGATCGAGATCGTATAGACTACAGAATTTTCTTTTTTCTTGTGATCATTGTTTCAGAACCAGGGAGTTCGCAATGCGTTTCCCGGATTTCTTTTGTTTCGCCAGCATGTTACGTTCGATTGTCGCTTATGATTGGGTGGAATGCAGCGAGAACAACACTGTCCTGGTTCATGTGGCTGTCGGAGTTGTTGTCGCCAGCCGCGTCTCCCGCCGGTTAAAATTGGAGCAAAAGTATGTGCGCACAGTCTAGGCTCCATTGGCTAACCCAACGGAATTTCTTGTTTAGCCTCTGTCGTTCGACGCGCGCACAAGGATCGGGGCAAAATATGAGGATATATGCACAATATGCAAGTTGGCCCTAGTTTGCTTTGTGCAAAATGTAAATTGGCTCGATGTGTGCGAGCGTGTTGTATCGGAAGCCTGTAAGGGGCTCGTTAAAGATTTGTTGTTATGTTTGACCTACTATCGCTGACTGAGGATCTGCATATTTTGCACAATGGATTCTACAATATATCGCTGACTTGCAAAGCGGTACATAATCTAACTTCATAATGATGACCATGACGATGATCTAGTGATGGGATACACCTTTGTTGAGAGTTCGGGAAAAGGGTCAATTAGAAAAATCCAAAAATAGACTTCAACTGATGCTATATTAGTATTGTGACTTTCAAAGGAGGTTGATTTGTGATTATTGATCGAAGAACTGTTTTGTCTGTAAGGAATTCTGTCGCAGGTATGCTGACCTATAGACTCATGATCTTAAAGTAAATCTTTGCGAACCTTATGCGGTCAACTTTGAACTATTTTTTATGATGGTTAAAATTTGTCGAAGACTTTATAGAATTCATATAAATACCTACTTTCATATTCATGCACTCACTTTTTTACCTTTGCATGCCTTTAAAAATTGTCATTTTTACATCACAGGAATTCACCATATGGCTGCCGAGAACCATTGAGTAACCACAGCCTTTTGGTTTTTCATTTTTTTGCCTTGTGCTTAACACTGAGTTGTCAAAATTAATTTAATAAGACAAAATAATGAGCATAGATCCCTTAGACCACATAGCAATATGATTGCGACCGACAGATGAGATGAATTTTTGATTAGATAGATTTTTTTTCAAATGGCCATTACACAAAGTAAGACCAAACTTAGAAACTCAAATTTTGGTGTTTAGAAATTGTGAGTAGAAATTGTGGGTAGAAACCTTTAAGGACATAAACTTATCATATTAGACCATGGTACATTTTACCATGAAGACACAAGAAAAAATATACTTAGCAGCCTATAAAGATCAAAGCTATTTAACTCTTTAAGTGTCGATGCTGATGCAAACCACATATTGCTTCACATAGTTTGACTTAGGCCTTTCGACTGAGAACCTGCCGAGTAAACTATGGATTTCAATGTGGGGAAAAAAACATTCATTCAATGACTGGCTCAACACCAACACTAGAGGTGATTTGTGGCCCCTTCAAGAGGTTACCACTAAATGGGTAAATTTTTGGGTCGGCAGCAGCACACCCAAAAAAAAAACTCATAGATTTTTATTTGGACAGACAAAATACCAGATTTTGCAAAAAAGCCGCTGCTGTGATTTTCGCTTTCCATGGTGTCTTTTTTTTGCATTAGCTAAATATTTAAGTATCTGCAGGCAAACTTGTTGTGGATACCGCTTGTCTTCAAATGTGTACAATAATTTTAACAGGAAAAAAGAGCCAAAATTTTCCAATCCATAAATTTCCATTTGCAAATAATTCAAAGAAGTCAGAAATCGTTTATAGGCAGTCTTGTATAGAGTAATCGCAGCGGGATGCTGTGAATTGTGTAGACTGCAGAGACTAAAGACTGTCGGCACATCTAAATACATCTGAATAGAGAGATTTCACAATAAAATGTTTTTTTTTGTGCCTCAAGCCTAGGATGCAGCATATATTGCTTATTGAAGATTTTTTTTTATTTTTTCCACTACTGCTTGAAGTGTAAGTATTACAGGATGCAAGTGCAAGGAATGCAACTGCGGATTGTGCTAAGCCAACAGCCATCGGCAAAACTTCTGTGGCAATAATTTTATGTAAATTATTGTGTTTCATACAAGGCAACCAGACTACGTATCTATTATGTACAAATGGGAAATTTATCGGTTTGCAAAAGGAAACTTTCGAGCATAAAAAAGGAGAAAAGTAATTTGGCATCTTTTATGGGTTAAATGTAAATTGCAAAATCCGAAGTTTGTTAATAGCGAAGGTGAGGTATTTCCTGATCTACAAATAATGTTGCAAGTGAAAGTATCTTTTTTACCATAGTTTTTGCAATAGTGATATTTGAACGTAAGATTCTAAAAAGAGGGTATTCATAGGTTTACGGATTCAAACACAAAAATTCTTCCTAGTTTACCGCTTTGTCAACCAGATTTGCTATAGTGCCGAATGCAATAAAGAAAAGTAATATTCAGCTCGTAAAACGCTTCGCTTGAGTAAAGCTTTGGCGACTTAAGATCTCAACACTTTCGTTTCTTTACACTTTCTTAGAGCCACGCCGCTCTAAGTGCGTTGCTCAACCCTCTTGCCCCGTCCAAGATAGTGCTCGAACTCAAGTATTCGTTGAACTTGATCGGCTAAATGCTGTGAATCTTGTTTGGGTCCCAGGTCACACTGGCATCCAGGGAAATGAGATCTCTGATGAGTTTGCCAGACTAGGCTCAGAAGAGATTTTCCCAAGACCCGAACCTGCGTTAGGCCTGCTTGTGTCACGGCTTGTTGGCTTGACTGCGATGGGTGCAGACAGACAGACTAAACAACTAACCCGCACATCTGCAGGGGGTCGGCGTCTTTCCTTCTATCTCTCAGAATAATCCATTGCAGACTTCTTATAGACGTCCTTACCGGCCACCAAGCTTTTGCTAGACACTTGAATGTGTTAGGCTTAAGCGAAACCACCACCTGTCTTGCCTGTGGGAGGACGACGATACAGCGGAACACTTCCTCTGTAGTTGTCCTGCCTTTGCTTGCATTAGGAGGCGGATCTTTGTGGCTGATGTGGTGAGTGCCGAACACCTAAGTTCTCCATGTCTGCATGTACAATGGACCAGTGGTTGTGTCTGAGTACTCTATCGAAGTGATGGGTGCAGAAGACAGATTGGGTGCAGACAGACAGACTAAACAACTAACCCGCACATCTGCGAGGGGTCGGCGTCTTTCCTTCTATCTCTCAGAATAATCCATTGCAGACTTCTTATAGACGTCCTTACCGGCCACCAAGCTTTTGCTAGATACTTGAATGTGTTAGGCTTGAACGAAACCACCACCTGTCCCACCTGTGGAGAGGACGACGATACAGCGGAACACTTCCTCTGTAGTTGTCCTGCCTTTGCTTGCATTAGGAGGCGGATCTTTGTGGCTGATGTGGTGAGTGCCGAACACCTAAGTTCTCCATCACTGATGCTCCTTCTTCTCTTTTTTCAAAAGACGGGTAGCTTAAAAATATGAATGTAAAGTGTCTGCATGTACGATACAATGGACCAGTGGTTGTGTCTGAGCACTCTATCGAATAATAGCAACCTCTAACAAAAAAAAAAAAAAATTGTTTGTCTCTGACGAACTGCTTCTAAAAATACCCTTAACTATTTCACGAGATTCTGAAATTTTCTTGGCCCAAATGCATACATTGTAAGTCGGTTCTATACATAAGCCACGCACCCAAAAATTGGCTCGGATAAAGAATAAATTCCTTAAATTTTTCATAATTTTAGAGCCCTAAAACCTTCACAGATCCAGACGGACGCACGGGTATGGCTAAATCAATTTACCTGTTGGTCACGATCATATCTCTAAAAGGGTTTAAAAATACAGTGTCCAGTTAGCTGGCTTCATAATCTGATTTCAAGCCGCCTGGTTTCTAACCAAAAATCCTCTATTAATAGAGTGGCGCAACAGCTCGAGGTGAACCAGGTCCAACTTCTCAACAATGTATACAGGTGTGTTAATTTCTTTACATGCAAGGGGACCTAACATTTTTTGCCGAACCCGAACAACACTTTGAGAAGTTTTTCAAGACAAATGATACTTTCGGAGGGCTTGTCAGACCCTCGCGGAGGTGAGGACCGTGAAAAAAAACAAGTCTTTTTTTTCAAGTGGCTATGGCATTATTCGAACCCAGACCTCCGGCGTAGTAAGCACACACCCTAAACACTGCGGCCCGGCAACTCACCAAAAATCCTCTGCCTTTTAGGTTTATTAACACATCTTTTCACGGTACCTAGTCTTTCGGTCAAGTCATTCCTTTAAATTAAAAACCAACATAATCATATCTCGAAATAGTAAAAATCCTTATTCGGCACCAGCAGGCACGTGGAGCGGGAAGGGTTAGAGGGGCTCAAGCCTCCTTAGACATTATTTAAAAGAAAATTTGAATAAAGTTTTCAATTTTCGATAGGGCATTAGTATCGAAATGGCAAGATCTGTTAAATAACATGTCAACCCTCAGCTCGAAATTATATCTTGGTGCAGTAAACAAAAAAGCGAATTTATTCTGAAACCATTCAAACACAAAGAAGAACGGCACACAAAAATACTCAGCACAAAAAAACCAATGAGTAAGTGCTACAGTCTTACAGGACTAAAAACTATATATCAACTACAGAGGATCATTGTAGTTGATAATGCCAAAAATTTATCTATCATATTCATTTCTGGAAACTTAGCAGAAGTTACAGTCCGTAATCATCCTATCCCACATTGTAAAATGCTGATGGCATAGTTATTTTTTGACATTTTATAAATAATGCAAACTTTGAAAAGGGGCGTGGTCCAACCGCCCCTTAGGACTATTAAATATAAGATATTTTCAAGTTACACTTAAATGTACGTATAAATGCAATTTTTTGGTTCAAATTCAATATTTTTGAAAAATCGACCCCTAAAAGGGGGCGTGGCTAAAAACTTTATATGAACAAAATCTGGACTGAAGTTTTGTTTACCTAATCTGCTACTTTTTTTGTTTGATGCTTTCCTAAATTAGGCTTAAAGCCAGTCGGAATTAAGTTTTTCTGGAAAATTTTAGGTTTTTCTTCAATTCTGCCTCAAAATATGGGCGTGGCCCAAAGACTTGTATAGCACATCTTGACCGATTGTGGGCGTGTCTTTGGGCGGATTTCAAACATTTTAACACTTGTAGTGCTTCGCATGACGTGGACCTTACGTACGGACTTTCAGCATCCTAGCTCAAAACTTAAGGCCTAAGAACATGTGACATGCAGACGGACGGACGGACGGACGGACGGACATGGCTTATTCGATTCAGAGTTCGGTCTCGATCATATGTCCTTAAGGTCTTGGGGGTCTACCATTATTATTTCACCGTGTTACAAACTATGTGACAAACTTAATATACCTCCTATTCTATGGGATGGGGTATAAAAAGTAGACGATTTTCAACCTGTACATAACTTGTCGGGGTTTTTTTTGAAAACAGCTCCGAGGAATTCTTTTAAATAAACAACACATTCCAATCCAGAAATATCGATCCTAAAGATCTTTTTGGGAGTTTTTATACTTAATTCTTGTCTAGTTTCTCTAATGCTAAATATTACTTAAAAGTGTTAAAAGTTAAAACAATACACAAAGCAATAAAAGTTGCTTTTTGCAATGTTTGTGCAGTATAAGAAATTTATTTTTGATTTTTAGTGAGATTGGTTTCTTTTTTGAAAATAACTGATTAACAGATTAAAAAGTTAACAGTTTACAGAATTACATGAATACAAAAACAAAAACACTAGGCAAACGCAGTTCTTCTCTTACAGGTCTTGCGCCAGTTAAATTTTCTTATAACAGTCACAAGAAATAAAAATGCCTTCAAAATGTTCCTTAAACTAAGGTAATGATAGCTCTTATTAGGGTATTTTTTCATAGGCAACTCCAAAAACTATAAATAAAATACATGTATGTGTTCATTTGTCTTTGCCCCAATGCCAATACACAACAAATAATTAAATTTGCCTTTGGAAGAATTAAAATTGATTTCAAATAAAGTCAGTTTAAAACGTTGACGGAGTTTCATTTTTCGAGAAAAATTACGAACCTAAGTGCAATTAAATAAATCGTGCAGGTACCTACACATTTCAAACAAATATTCTCCAAAACGTCTGTATCTCTGCTTTGCCAGCTCAAAGGAAAAGCTTCCATCCCTTGCTTTGGCAAAAGCAAAACAAAAGAAAAATTTAACATCACAAATTATAAAACAATGCTGTAACCCAGCCATAATGCCTAAACAACCGACAATAGGAAACCGCCTTTCTGCACTTTCTTCCATCGAAGGCTATATAGCGAGGCACTCTGGAGCGGAGTAGATCTTTTAAACTACTCGTTCTCTGATATGGCTTCTGGCCTTTGGTTATTCTATTATTTTTTCCTTTAAATTTCATTGATTCGCGAAGCATTTTGCAAAATTCTGTCTTCCATAGTTCCATGGGTGCGCTCCGTCGCTGATGCTATAAAGAATCGAAAAGCCAATAAAACTCCAACTCAAATGGAGGAAGCCCACCACAACAAATCGTTGTCATAAAATAAGACCAACGAGCGGATAATTCCATAAGAGTTTCCTCCATTTCGAAGTTTTTCCTCTAAGCACAAATTCAACACACTCACTACACGAACGGCATTGCATCTTGCCTTGGATTATATATGTATTTTGGATCATCTATGCACACGGTGCCATTTGTAGTGGAAGGAAGAGCCGATGGTTTTGTGCCATATGACCACTATTTATAAACCCCTTAAAAGATCTTCCTTGTTCGATGGTGGTATACGGCTGAGAATATTTTGCTTTTACTTACATTGCAAAGAGGAGAATTTTTTTTTTCGTGCCATGTGTTCGCCTAACAACTACTCCTGATGATGTTGGTCAAGGAACCAATACGCTTTGATGACGATGATGTGGTGGTTGAGAGGTAGTTGCACATGCATATCGTCTGCACAACTTGTGAACAACGTTAGAATTGTGCAACATGCACAGTTAGCTTTGGAGCAGGCATAAATGTCCATATGGATCTTATTGATGTTGAGTGCTGGTCTTGTGCAAAGTAATGCGATGTTTAAAGGTGATTATGCGAGAGGTGTTCGCAAATGAGTTGTAGTAAATATTTGGGCATGGCTAACAAACCTAACCCAATTAGTAAGGAACAGAAAAACCAGCTATAGGGAAAAGTTGACTGCACATAAAGCAGTAATAACAATGGTACTACTTTTGTATTTTACCATAATTTCAGTAAAAACCTAAAAAAAAAACAAGTGAAATAGTGCAAGAAGGAATTCCTCTGTAATGAACTTCTATATACCCGACCCTATTTACCGTGTAACACCAATTTTAAAAGTTTATTGGCCCGAATTCATATACTGTATGCCAATTATTTATATTGGCCGCGCCCAAAAAATAAGCGTGGGCTAAAAATTAAAATCAAAATTTATATGAAAAAACTGTTTTTTTTTTTTTGCTCTTTCATAAAAATGTTCCCAAAAACGGGCGAAGTAAAATGTTATCTGTTTAATGGCTTATTCTTTAAAACACCGAACTGCCACACCGAGCTGTCAAATAATACTCGGTGTTCGCGATAATTCCAACGTGGTGCACACTCGGTTTCATTGTGTACAGAACGACAAATACTGCACCGGTGCAATCATCACGTTAAGTGACAATTGCTTTGACTTCATTTTGTTTACTTTTTTTTTCATTTCGTAGCGTGATTTTGTTGGCATCAGTTTCTTGTACTGTTTACTTAAAATGAACAATTTTGAAAGCTCTAGATTTGAGTTTTTAACGATTTCATACAATTTCAGTCGTGTTGTAAATAAGCTCGAATGAAAATTAGTCGAAACGTCACTTCGCATACACAATCAAAGCTACACCCAGCCTCCGGCGTCAAATACGACGGTGGCGTAACTTCGAGTTCGGTGTCGACACCAAACTGATTCGGAGTTCAAAAGAACATTTACATAAGAATGATTCCGTTCAGGTGCACGAGAAAAGAAAAAAAATTATCTGTATTCCACACCAGTTTCACGATTCGGCGTTGAAAAGAATACGCCAAAAGTTTATAGTGAACACATATATATTAAAAAATATATATATTTAAAAGGAATACACATATTTTATTCCTTATATATAATATATAAGGAATATTTATTAAGGAAAACAAATATATCTTAACATACACAAAGATATTAACAAATATATCTTAACTTAATATTTTGGTATGCAAGTTTTTCTTGATATATTGAATGATAAATTGAATGATATATTGAAAGATATATTGAAAGATATATAGAATGACATATTGAATGAAATATTGAATGATATATTGAATGATATATTGAATGATATATTGATTGACATATTGAATGATCAGCAAATACATGCAAATGAAATGTGAACATGTCCAAACGGAAGCGTGCTTTGCTGATCTTTAAGTGCCAATACACAATTTCACAACAAGATAGGATACGGCACACATGATTTCAGCATCCTGCGACAATTTTGATTTTTATGGTAACAAGTTTAATAGGCGTATCTGTTGGCAGATATAAAAAATTGTACTCTTTTACTGCTTGGAATATATACGGGATATAAACGATATATATCGTTTAAAGTTCCTAGCTTAAAATTTTAGGCCTCAAAACTACCGACCCACGGGCGGATGGACATGGCTCACTTACGATTCGGTCTCGATAGTATGCCCTTAAGGTCTTGCGGATCAACGAACATTATTTTCTATGTTACAAACTATGATTCAAATTTAATAATGCCTACTATCTAATGGGATGGACCATTTGAGGTTTTAGCACCACTTGGATGGTGAAGACATATTTTTCTTCACAGTAAATTCTCCATAGCTTTAGCTGTCTCGCACGAACAAAAAGTTTCGTATGCTACGACGACTAATGAGCAGTGAAAAAGCATTCATGTAGTTCGACCACATATAAATCATATGTGGTCGAACATAGATGTTCTACATGCAAGGGTTGATATCGATTTTGGGATACTGTCGGCAGTTGGCATATAGGAGTACATAAACCGTGTTGCTCGTATTCTCTCCTTTCAATGCCCTGCTGTCAACCTGAAAGAGCAATTTTATATACATTTTTAGGTGTAACAGCAGGTATTATTTAATTTTGTGTTGACTTTTAAGATGTGCAAAAAAAGTGTTAAACACGAACTCAAATAGTACTAGACAACTGCATTGTGCTATTATTGGGATCAGTTCAAGGCAATTACTTGTCACCAAATTCGTAGCAACATGACACAAATTCAGAAATTATGAAATACTCATAAACTTTGAAGATAAATGCCTTGAGCAAAAATCCTCAATGGAAAAAAAATTAAGAGAACATAAACGCAATGCTGTTTTCTCCCCACCAAAAAAAAAAGTATACAATAATCATACAGATTCCATTTCAAAATACTTGTATCTCTCCGAACCATAGCCAAATAGAAAGATTTTCGCTACTCCTTTGAAAATCGTGACAATTAACCAATATAAGCCAAACAGTTCCTTTCCTGCTTTCATGATAAAATCATAGCGATAACCTCTTAAAACCGCATATCGGATCTTGACACTCTTTTCTATTGTTTTAAGCTAAGAAAATGCTGTCCCTTCTTAATATTTTTCTTTAAAGCATAGCACAAAAGAAAAACCTCTGCGAGGGCGTTCCTTCACATCTCGTCTCCCCTAGTATACTCTATCGGTCTATATATCTATATCCACTGTTAACTTTAGATTTGAACACAAAACCATAGGCACCAATATATAATGTAATAATTGTGCTTCGCCGCAAAAAGCCTGCTGTCTGCTCATGCCGAAATAGCATCTCTTGTTGAAAGTGCTGGCTCACTAACTACTCTTTTGCTTTATTAATAGCCAAGGGAATAGCACTTGTTTATCGCCAGGATCACGTCACAACTCTGCACAGTACAAGAAAAAAAATTATTAAGGTTTTATCTTTTAACTATTTTCAAAAAAGAAAACAAAATTTTTTGCAAAACAAAAGGATAGTGAGAAATCTTGTTGAACGCTCCAGCCACTATCAAATCAGTTTCACCACCGTCATCAACATCGTTGGGAGCTGCTGCTCAGGCTTTTGTAAAATCGTGACGCCATGTGATGCCGCAGGGAACCTCACTAGTACCTGTTTGTGAGTTAAAATGCTTGCATTACAGATTTTCCTCCCTTTTTCAGTTTATGGTTGTTTTATTCTGTTGTCGCTTTTGACAGTGTGGTTGTAAGAAAAAAAATATATATAGAAAATACCTACTGATAACAATTTTGTTAATACCTCCCGGCAGTTGATTTTCTCTTTTGCATGCCGCAAATGAATGTGGGAATTCGTGTAGAAGAACCTCGTACTATGCAGTTTGGAACAGAAGAATTTCCCATTATTATAAGCATTAAGTATAACTAAATCGTTCAATAAGTTAATCCCCATCAATATGGACTTTTAACTTTGCCTAGCGAGTTGTAGATGTGGCTCTATCCAGCTCGAATCGACCGGAGTGCCATTGGCGAAATCCCTGTATCCATCCATTCTCTTATAAAATGATAAAAAAGGTTTCAGGCTATGCACACATTTATCCGCATTTAACTAAATATCAAAACTAGATCAAGTAAATAAATGCAGCTTCATAAGAAAAACAAAAGAGTTGGTTAGCGAACTGATGTCTTAAGAACAAATTTGAGGTCTTAAAAACAAAACATAAGAAAAACAAAAGAGTTGGTTAGCGATCTGAGGCCTTAAGAACAAATTTATTATTCAGGTCAGAAACAAGACGTTTTAATTTGATCAGCGTCTTTATATTTCACATCGTGTGAATATAAATTTCATAGTTGTCAGAACAGTACTGCAAAAGGCCTTAAAATAATATTGGACAATATCGAAACCATACACATGCATACAAACCGCCTGTATGCAAACGTATGGTCATTTCCCCGATGCAAAAAAAAACAGTTAAAATAACTGAAAATCCCATAGACCCCATCCTAGGTAGCAGGCGATGGCCAACCTCAGAACTTCAAGGCACCCGAGGCGATCATTAAAATAATCTTGTGGAAACATATGTTGCCTGGGGCAAATGGTTACCGAAATATGCGCATGCACACCGACGCAAACGTCCATTGCATGCAACTATTGCTGCAAAACGATGTGTTAAGAGTAACACGATACAAATATTACAACTAGTGAGATTTGCTGTAGACAACTCAGCTCTCTAACGAGCCAAACGGAAGCCCATTCGAGCCCCATCCCTGTTACGCAGCACACATTTCTTTCTTCTCATCCACTGCCGATTATTTTCGATTATATGCGTTTTAGATTGTTCCTCCTTGCAAGCGACAGAAACATGCTGGATGCGAACTGCGAATTTCCTTCAATCTGCGCCAAAGATAACGTATTGGTCAAGCGAGCTCGCCACGAAGAGCGAAGAGTATGTCCTTTTGTTGGCTACAACCAAACGGCAGCAGCATGCAATATGGTGTATGGATTTTATGAAATCACTTCCTTATCTCAAAAATGGCATCTGACTGGTGACTGCGCGCTCAGTACAACTGGCGACGAAGATGACGATGCAAGTCGCGATGATGGTGCCACAATAGATGCTGCTTGCAACCGCATGGCAAAGACTGTATAGTATAACGACACAGTTAAAAATCCGTTTGTCCGCACACATATTTATGTCTGCCACGAAGTGATTCTAGACGGCCATGACAAAGATTTAGAATGATGTGAACGCAAGCGGATAGTACAGTAACAGTTCTCTGTGGAGGCAGCACTCGATTGACAACACAAATAGCTTCCGCTAGTCGTACAACATTATTGGCAAAAGGTGATATGTCAACAAGGATGACAACAATGTTCACATGCAATTGACAATCGCAGCAGCTTTTAAAGCATTTATGTTAGATGCCTGTGGAAAATTTAAGCCAAAGAACACAAAACCAGACCTTTGCCAGTCCAATTAGTAGCGCAGCACTAGATTGGCAATTAACTAAGACCACATTCTCACTTGCTACACATATCAGCGACACATACATCACTCCTGTACGGGGCTATGGGAATATTTTGCGGCTGACATTTCCTCGTTTCTGCAGAAATTACGACCAATTACAAGATAAGCTTCAACTAAACCCTATATCAATCCCAATTCCGTTTCCTCCAACTCGGAAACTGCGCATCAAGAGGACGATCTTTGGTCTATGGCCAACAAGAACAGCACTATATGTCCAATAATTTGTGGAAAATCCAAGCCCAGCCCCATCCTTCAAGGTTAGATAAGGCAAAAAACCAAACATCATCCCGAAAGCATACGTCACTCTGTCAGACATGTGTGCACACATACGAAACCTCTGCTCCAACGAAGTGCCATAACTAAGTTGGAATAAGTACCGCAGTGAGTCCATCCCAGGCTTAAATTTACCTTGGCCTTACTGTGTGTGCATATAAGTACACTTAGCTCTGGGGCTCTTAGGTAATGTTAACTTGAATTGGAGGATTGTCGCGCTAGGCTACGCGAAAGAAGGCAAAGTCATAGCTTATTTCTTTATCTGAGATTTTCGAGGAATGATGTGTGTGTGCCCGCGGTGGATTCCATGCCATGCACAACAGGCGAAAAACACTAATAATAACAAACAATAAACTCCGCATACCTACTATCTTCGCGCAGGCCATTTGTGTGTCTAACAAGCGTTTTCCATGTTGCAATCGCGATTAGCACAAGGAGAGTGTTTGTTTCTTTGCTCTGGTGACTAATAAAAACATAGTGTCCGCTTTCGTTGGCAGCTGGCAGTTCCCTTGCCATCACCACTCGTCCAGAGAGATGATGGCATTTAATAATGCAATCTGTTATAACGCAAAGTTATAACGCCTGGGCTAATTATGAGGGAAGAAATATGAAAGAGCCTTGTTGATGAAATAAAATAAATATGTGCTTTGGTTAATTTATATGTCTTTAACATGCTTGTCTCCGGTTTCATTGCACTCTAGGCGGATGATATGCTGATCTCTTCATTTGAAGACTGCCAACTTAAGTTAGTGAATTCTTATGAACAAGTTAACAAGTTTCATTAAGCAACAAGTTTCAAGTAATTTTTCTAAAAAATACTCTGTCACTATTATAAAAGTTAATTGCTATTAAAAACCAAAAAGGATTTAATTAAAACTTTAGTCGGAAAGCACGTTGCAAATTAATTTTCTCGATTATGAGTTGCGCCTCCTTATGCACCAGCAACTCCTTTTTATATTGTTTCAACTTTTCAAGTTCAACTAAAACTTTAAACCGAAAGCTGATTTGTTATCCCCCCGATAGCTTAGTTATCCTTTACTATGCTGTTTGTCTGAGTACAACTCTAAACCCTTCTGCACTTTGGAGTCCGTTTCCTAAACAACACCAAAGTTTTGTTTTAGACCTATCTTATGGTACAGGACTATTTTTGAGCACACAATTTTTATACCCACAGGACCTAAAGTGCATACGATCGAGGCCGAATTTAGGGTCGAGTGAGCTATATCCGTCCATCCGTGTATCACCAAATTCCAGGCCTTAAATTTTGAGCTATAAAGCTGACATTTTGTACGTAAGCTCTTTATCTCTCAATTTTCTAAGATTTTCTACAAAGTTTCAGGCCAAGCCCACATTTTAGAGGCAGAATTCAAGAAAAATCAATGAGGCAGAATTCAATTCAAGATTTCGACTGCTTTTTAGCTGAACTGAGGGAAGATTTTGTTGATACAAAGTTTTTGGACACGCCGATCGTTAGGGGTCGATTTTACAAAATTATTAAATTTGAACCGAGAAAGTTGAAAAAAGAAAGCTGTTTTGTTATCCCCCCGATAGCTTAGTTGCTCTTTACTATGCTGTTTGTCTGAGTAGCTGAGGATTTGGAAAGAACACTTCTGCAGACTGTATAACTGCGAAGACGAACCAAATACCGCTGTCAGGCAGAACGAACCATTCAACCCGGGCGAAGACGTTACCGACGAAGCATACGAACGATACCGCCCACCCGACCTGGAGGAGGTGAAAGTAGCTGTGTCTAAGCTCAAGTGCAACAAAGCAGCCGGTGCAGACGGCCTAGCTGCCGAACTTTTTAAATCCGCTGGCGATGAGCTGGTTAGGAGCATGCACCAGCTCATCTGCAAAATATGGTCGGAAGAAAGCATGCCCGACGAATGGAACCTCAGCATTGTTTGCCTGATCCTGAAGAAAGGAGACCCTCTGAGTTGTGCCAACTACAGAGGCATAAGTCTTCTTAACATCGCATACAAGATCTTTTCTGCTGTACTGTGTGAACGCCTGAAGCCGTTTGTCAACAATCTGATAGGCACATATCAGTGTGGCTTTAGGCCAGGAAAGTCCACCATCGATCAAATATTCACACTGCGGCAGATCTTGGAGAAAACCCAGGAATTCCAAATCGATACACACCACCTCTTCATCGATTTCAAGGCCGCGTATGACAGCATCTATAGAGACGAGCTATATAGCGCAATGTCTAGTTTTGGCATCCCTGCCAAACTCGTCAGTCTGTGCAGGATGACGATGGAAAACTCACGCTGTTCCGTCAAGGTCGGCAAAGACCTCAACGACCCCTTTGATGTCAAAAAAGGATTTAGACAAGGCGACGCGCTGTCATGCGACTTCTTTAACATCATACTTGAGAGAATTGTGCAGAGCTCTCGCGCCAACACCAGAGGTACAATCTTTCAAAAGTCCGTTCAACTACTTGCATACGCAGACGACATTGACATAATCGGTAGAACAAAGCGTGATGTCAGTGAAGCCTTCGTGAGTATTGGGACGGAAGCGGCGAATATGGGTTTAGAATTCAATGGGGACAAAACCAAGTATATGCTGTCATCAAGAAAAGACACCCAACACCGACGTCTTAGACAAAACATCACCATCGACAGCTATAACTTTGAGGTAGTTAGGGACTTTGTCTACCTGGGTTCCGCTATCAATTCAGACAATGACACCAGCGCTGAAATCAAACGAAGGATAACTCTTGCCAATCGCTGTTTCTTTGGGCTAAGAAGGCAATTGAGTAGCAAAGCCCTCTCTCGAGCAACTAAAGTGTCCATGTATAAGACCCTCATCATCCCAGTCCTGCTTTACGGTGCAGAAGCATGGACCCTGTCAAAGGCGGATGAAAACACTTTAGGCTGCTTCGAGAGGAAAATTCTTCGGACGATTTACGGTCCCGTCTGCATAGACGGAGAGTGGAGGAGGAGATATAACATCGAACTGTACGGGCTGTACAGCGATACCGACCTAGCCAAAAGAGTCAAAACACAACGTCTACGATGGCTGGGTCATCTAGAGCGGATGGACACCAACGCCCCGGCCCGGAAAATCCACACCGCAGGGACGACGCGGTAGAGGAGCACCGAGACTCAGGTGGCGCACGCAAGTGGAAGGGGACCTCAGCCAACTTCGCGTGCGAAACTGGAGACGGCTAGCTAGAGACAGAGCTGGCTGGCGAAGCTTGTTGGCTGAGGCCCAGGTCCACCCCGGACTGTAGCGCCACCTTAAGTAAGTTTGTCTGAGTAAGACTCTAAACCCTTCTGCACTTTGGAGTCCGTTTCTTACACAACACCAAAGTTTTGTTTTAGACTTACCTTACGGTACAAGATTATTTTTGAGCACACAATTTTTATACCCACAGGAACTGAAGTACATATGATCGAGACAGAATTTAGGGTCGAGTGAGCTATATCCGTCCCATCCGTGTATCACCAAATTCCAGGCCTTAAATTTTAAGCTATTAAGCTGAAATTTTGAACATTAGCTCTATATCTCTCAATTTTTTAAGATTTTGTACATTTTGTTTGTACAAAGTTTTGGGTCAAGCCCACATTTTAGAGGCAGAATTCAAGAAAAATCAATGAGGCAGAATTCAATTCAAGATTTCGACTGCTTTTTAGCTGAACTGAGGGAAGATTTTGTTGATACAAAGTTTTTGGACACGCCGAGCGTTAGCGGTCGATTTTACAAAATTATTAAATTTTAACCAAAAAAATTAGTTTTTGCGTACATTTTAGCCGCAAGCTTAGACATTTCTATGCTTATATTGATTTTTCGTTATAAGAGCTAAACCACGCCCGTTTTAAAAAATAAATTATAGAACCTTATAAGGAATAAAACATATTTTTTAATGGAAGCGGATGGAAAACAAAAATACTAAAATAGGGGTGAAAAGGAGAATAGGAATAGGAAAAGAGTAACGAGGTCCGTTATAGACATTACAAAACTCACTGCGTTCTCATTATTTTTCTCAGACAAAGCAACCCTTTGGCACTGATACAGTATTCCTATATGCTTAAAAATATTTTATTATCCTACTTTTAAATATTTTACCTTGTAAGTGTTAAGAAAAAAAAATTCAAGTTCAAAAAATGATCCAAAGCATTCTTGATCCATGAAAAAACAATTTTTAAAAAGCTTTAGAGAAGTTATGAGAAGAAAAGTCGCTTAGAAGTTTGGTGGCATAACGGCGGACGGACCGAATATACATACATGCTTAATTTTGGCCTCTTCTTCTTCTTTTTAGGTTCGAGGTTATGACCTTAATGACATTCTACTGCATTTCTAATGGTCCGCTTTAGTTTAATTTGACCTCAGAATTTACCAGCAGACCACACGGTTTTGGGTCTCTTCGTCACTGAGGCCAAATAAATGCTGTTATCGTTGCATTTGTGTGATCCATGAATGTTTAGGCCTTCCTTTCTTTCGCGATAGCGCTGAAATATTGATTGACATTGCCTTTTTGAAGGGGTTCATAGGATCTCTCCTTTGAACATGGCAGTACCCATGCTCCATTTTCCTGAAGATAGGTTCTTTTATATGGAGGGCGAGGAAGCCCCTTATGCGAGGCTTCCTTGGTTCTTCGTAATTCTAGTTCTAGGTCTAGCACTTTGTTTCTCCAGCTGTCATGCGAAATATCTCCATCTCAGCTGTCGTTAATTTGCTCTCATATTTCTCATAAGCTGTCAAACCTATGTGAATCATTTATTGCCTTCCTTTCAGCTTAGGGGCCATTTTTCGGTCACAGAATATGGCGGAGATTTCTCGCCACTTCATCCACCCGACGCTTACGCTACGTGATTATGGATCCCAGGTTCTTAAACTTTTCACACTTCAAAAGCATATTTCCAATTAATTTGAGTCTTCTTTTGTATATTACGGTACCCATTCCCCTCAAGTGCTCGCTGCAGGGATGTATGATCTTCACTTTATGATGGCCCCATCGTCAGTTTACCTTCGAGCAGACAATCAAGGACTAAAATGAACGCAAAGGACTTAGGACGCTTCTCCGGTGTACACCGACTTCAAATGGGAACTCATCAGTGACTGCGGAAGGAGATCTTACTCTTGTTTTATTCCCTCATACTTGTCCACTATCATCCGCACGTAGGAGCTCCTGAGCTCCTCGTTTTCTTAGCGACACCCATATCAGATCTCGTAGTCTATCCAAAGCTTATTCAAAATCAACCAGCGCCATATGCAGAGCATTAAGGGCGTCACGATTTTTTCCCATTATGATCCTTATACTTTGAATTGCATCAGAAGTTGATTTGCCCGCGACAAACCCGTCCTCAGATAGCCTTAATATTTTTCGCAGTCGATTATCTAGTACCCGCTCGACGATCCTCATTATGTGTGACGTCAGCTTTGTAGAACGAAAATTGTCACAGCTTTGTGTATCACCTTTTCCTTTCTACAAACGAAGTTGATAACATTCCTTCCACTGATAAGTCATTAGATCATCTCTTATTAGTTTGGAGAGAAGGTCGTGAGCCAACTGGACCTTCTCTCTGCCAATTTTTTTCCAGAATACTGACGGCATCTGATCCGGCCCAACTACTTAAGTTTTTTGGAGTACTTAACCGCCTTCCCAACCTCTTCGACTGTCGGGTACTTATTTCCAGCTGGAAATGGTTTTCTCTGGAAAGCGTTGCCTGGGCAACTGTTCATTATAAAGGAAGTTATTTTCCATTCTTTTGAAAAATCCTGTCTCTGGTTCTGACGGGGAGTTCTGCACAGTCCTTTAAGGCATGAAATTAAAGAAGTATAGCAGCATAGTGTTTCGCCTCAAATTTATCCTTTTCTGAAATGAAATGCTGAGGTCTTCACTGATTTTGGTGGAGCAGTGTGAGTTTTCTTTTTTCATCCTGTACAAACGGATGAATTTGGCAGCGATGTCCAAACTAAAGAAACGAAAAATCCAGAAGCGTTAGTCTCTTGAGCGGATTCCCAGGCAGGCGGCGTCTGTTATCTAGGTTAGGGTCGCCCGAATCATTTTTCTCTTCCAACATTGCAAACAGAATTGACAACAATAAGATGTATCCTAGATTTTTTATTGAACGATCTGCTGGTTATATCATTGCTTTTTTCCATAAAAGGCTTAACAAATACCAAAGGGTAAGCTTTGGTATTTCTGTGCAGGGTTTTCATTATCTGTACTGGGTCTGCACTGTTTCTTTTGGAAAAAAGGAAATCTTTTTCATCTCTATCCTTAAAGTCTTTACGCTCACTGTGTACTATGCGTTAAGGGTAGTCATAACCTCTAAATCGCGAGCCCATTATTCAAAAAAAAAATGTCCTGTATATGGTGCGACCTGGGAGAGGTGGTGGGTATAAATCTGAAATCCCTGATTTAGGCCGCTTCTAGCATAAAGCTAATCTTTTGTAGAACTTTCTCAGGTTACTGCCATAATAGACTAAAATCTTTTTTGCGATTTTATGTTCTTAAAAATCTGGCAAAAAATCCTAGCTAGAAACATTTGTCATTTCCATTGAAATCAAAAATATAGTTCCTTGCCTGCTTCCAAAGGAGAAACTTTTCAATATGCTCCCCTACAACCACAGCTCTACCAATATTAATAAACCAAAACCAACTTTCTAGAAATATCAATAAAAGTAAATCATTATTGATGTCTTATTACATCCTCTATAACATCCATGGGAGGAAACACTTCTACATCCTGTGAGAAGCACAATTGTCCAAAAAGCCATGCTCACCAAATCTTTCTGTAACTACTTCCAGCATATTCGGATTATGTGGCACTGCATACCATAGTCATCTCAGAACGATTAATGTTCAAATATCGTTTCCTAAACACGGAACAGCGGATCAGGGGGAAGAGTTATTTTTCAAGATGCTCTGCTCGTAGTAATGTATGCATCCACTTACCCGGCCGATCGCCTTCGGTGAACATAACCTCCTTTGCTCGGTCATAGTGTGGGCAACATTTTAATTTCATCTTCTAGGACATGGAGTGACTTCGCTTAACTTTGTTTCTAAATGCAACCGTAATCGCTTAATGCCTCGCTGGTTGCGCACAGTTTTCCTCCTTCAGACGGATAAGGAAAGACAATATCAATAAATTCACTGCCTTGGCGAAAAACTTTCTTCTCACGTAAATGGAATGTGAGCCAGATACTGATGCTTAAGTCACCAGGGGGCCACACCGTCACTATGCTCAACAAAAACGTTAAACTTCAGCGGGGAAAAAGGTATAGCTACATTTGGTATCCATGAGTGCAACATGGTCCCTAGCAGCATCACCACACCAGAAGGCGCACTCGACCAGGTGGATTGGGCCAAAGAATAAATACCCGTCTTCCGATTGTGATAGAGTTTGGCCAAAATCGAAATTGCCTGTTATTGCTGCTACCAGAGTGGCATAATTTCGTATGGGGTACACCATGGTGCCTACTCTAGCACAGTTCGATGAGAGAGTGTAATTGAAAAATATTTAAAAAGCAATTTTTCATATCGACGGCTTCGCGCCTTTTGTGGTTATGGAGTGCCGTGAGCTGGTGTGTTGATGATGGTGGCGGCTATGTTGAGATACGGGAATTTTAATCCCCAAACGATTGTAGATTTATAGAAGGAACAGTTTGATCTATCGCGGATACATATTCATCTTACTTTTCGGGCTCCCAATGGACAGGCGTATGGAAAAGCAGTCTTGAGAGAAACGAAACTTTGCCAAAGGGAGACAATGGGAAGAATTATGGTCATAGCGGGTTTAGATGAAAAAATATTACTTTGAACTTTTGTACCATAACAGTTCAATGTTGAGGTTTATATTCTGTGAAAATAGATTTTTTTTTTCAACCAAACGTGGTTATGAAATTGGAATTTAATATCATGATTTGTGGGTTGCAGAACGCTGGGAAAACTATTTTCTAATGGGGCGGGATGAACCTATTAAAAAGGAAGTGTGTCAGCGAAAGGTTATATGGCAGGAGCTCAAAATAAGATACAGAAAGCGGTTTGACTTATTGCAAGCCAGTGATAGTTGTTAGAAGACTTAATGCAGTGCAGTAGGGAATGTTTTTTTTTTGTAGGACAAAAGCTTTAATACTTTCTGAGTTTTTTTAGTGACGGATAAAAAAACGATTATCATAACAATTATTTATTTATGCTGAGTTTGTGGAGGTCTCTATTTTGAAGGCAAACCTATTGTGGATTTAATTCATGGAACAAAAAACACTTTCTTGACTAAAGTCAAGAATTGTTTTGAATTATCAATAAAGTAAGAAAGTGACAGTAAGGTGGTCATTATAATAGAAACTGAAGCCTTTAATTGCCAAGAGGCAACCAATGTTCTACAAAAATTAATTGTACCTACATAGCATATTGCAAAATTCAAAGAAATATGTGCTTTTCTGGTGAACAACTTATGCTTTCGTAAATAAGCATTAATCTTGTGAATATGTTGACAGAACATCACAGGGAGATTTACTTCATATTTTGTTGGCAGACATGTATTTGTGTCTCGGTTAGACTTTCTGAACTGATATGACTGAAATTACAGTGGGTATCTAAAGTATTCAAAATTTTCAATGAGCCACATCATTATCATTCTTCAAGGCAATGCTCTATTAGAAGCGTGTCGGAAAAAACTTAATGCGGGAACCACAAAGCAGCCTGGGCTTGGCCTCGGCTTGACGTTTACAAGTTCAGCCATACGATTTCAGTGTTTCCTAACACAATGAAGCTCGGCTTCAATATGTTGTTTGCAAAGAGAAAGAGTGCCCAAAGAGAAAACATGATGCAACGTAACGAGGCTCAGAAGCCCAGCACGAGTTCAGATGTGCTGAACATTTGCTTCGTGTGAAGCAAAAAGGGCTGTTGGTTTGGATCGCTCACACGAAGTCAATCAGTCTGCCTATGGCTATATTTGTATAAGTGTGTTGGTCATGCACGGATATGACGCAGAATATTTGAGTGTGTCTACATTTTGGGCTAAATTGCGTATTATTTATTTATTAGTTGGACATTAATGTTCCACATAATTTTGTACACAGCACTAGCTACCAGGGCTTTCGGCTGTGCGTGCGTATTTTTTAATTTACCGTGGCATGCTTGGAGAATGTAGTAACTGCATAATAAGAGCTCTCCCTCTCTCTCTCTCTATGAGCAAAATGTCATTGCAAAGCCGGTTCAAAGCCCACGTATCGTAACGGGGCGAAGCCGAAGCTTGAGGCTGCTATGTGGTCCCCGCTTAAATTTGTTGTAGTTCGACCTCAACCAATCGTCCTCTATTTACTCTCGACACGCTAGTTACAGCCATCTCATTTCTAGCATACCTTAGGAAACTTCCTGTTTTCCTGGCAAGCCGAAATTTGTCACCTAATGAAGTATTGGGAACACTACTGCATACCACTAGGAAAATCCTTAGATTAATCTTTAGATTAATCCAAAACTGAATAAAAAAATTAAACTTGCATCTTTTCTTTGGCTTTAAGGTCACTTAACTTAAGGTTAAGGTTCTTTTAATATCCTAGCTCCTGCTATGTGGAATAGCTCCTGTTTGGCATTTTTCTGGCCCTTCTTAATAACTAACAGTTGAGCTACTGACAACATAGATAATCATTAGTATGACGTCATAAATAGTGGCTGAAGCATGCACTGTTAGTCGCCTAGCACTAGATTCAATACACTTTATTATTGCTGATCTTATTACACTTATTACGCTAGGTTACAGCTTTAAAGCATATCCAAATTCTACAGGTTATGGCATACTTCTCCTGTAATAACTGCCCAGTTTTTAAAGACTCCAATCCCTCGTTGTCAATCGTACGATGGTTCACCACATACTCTCAGGCCACCTTAGCGAGGATTGTTATCTTTTCAATCCTGTCTCAACTTATCGCCTTTCGCGTTTCGCCTTTCGCGGGGCGGATTTTATCCACTACAGCAGATGCTGTCCTAGGATTTAACGATCAGCTTGTAGTAGAAGTATAGTCTTTATTTAGCTTGAAGAAGCCACTTAACAAAATCAACTCGGTGGAGAGTTCAAATCTTTTATGGAAACTGGCGAAAAATAAGTCGCCAAAAGAAATTTTTCTACGAAGTTCGTAGACGTTAGTGCGTGAAACCAAATACTATCACAAGCTTATTGGCTGGTATCAGGAATTTGAAGCATTTAAACCGGTGAAACTTCGCTTTAACTCCTCAGTCACTCAATCCTCCAAGCTATCGTAGCCTCACAGTAACACAAGCGAAAAAATGCCGACAAATTCAAGTACCAGAATAGGTGTCGACTCTAGTTTAATTTAAAGTACTGAGGATGCTGATGACTTTGAAAAAATATAGTCTTGTCGCACGAACTCATCCCAGGTATTGTAGGGTAAAGCTTCGCAAGCACCATCAAGGGAGACTTGACTTTCAATGATGATGCGGAAGGAAAGTCCATCTTAAGGACTTGCTATGCTTTCTTAAATATTTCCCCTTATTTTTTATAGTTGAGCATTCTGTAAAAGCTTTAAAATCCACACAAAAGGACACTCAGATCTTCAATTTAACCAGAAAACTGCTGCGTAAAGAATTCATACAGGTTTTTGACAGTGCTGGCATTGTTTAAGTTACAAGGATAAAGGCTTATTGGCCAACGAACTTTAGAGCAACGTTAGAGTTGCCTGGAAAGTTTCAGTTGTTGAGTGCTTGAAAAAATATCTAATGCAGTCGAAGCGCAATTATTCAAAAGCAAAAAGAATTAACTAGCAGCTGTTCGGATTTCGAACCTTCAATCGTTCATATATAAATTCCACTACCAGATTACTCCATGGCGAAAAGACCACCTTCTTAAGCCGTACTATGGTCACACTTTGCTTAGTTCAAATTAATATAGGACTCAGCCCAAAAAGGCAACTTTTAGATTTTATCTTTGAGCCGTAACCAATCATATTACAACAGAGCACAAGCACGATGCGTGCTCAATGTAGCCACACTTGGGCCTAGGTCTTTTCCAGGAGCACACACTCAATAATAAAATACCACTTTATCCCACAGGCAATCATTTTACAGAAATAGAAAAAAAAAGTCTAGATCACGAACCTTGATTCGGATTCGCATCCGAGTTCGGCCCGCTTCTGCACTCCGAACGATACACACGACTAGGTTCGGTATGATAGTAGCTCTGCGCATTGGGCTCCTTTTAAGGGATTTATTCAATTTGCTCGTTAAATTAGATCAGGAACGACATACAAAGAAGATGATAGTGTCAATGCAGTTGTGTGGCTAGGAAGGTGGAAGCGGTTATATCAGTCAGACAACATCTGATACAACTGGTTATTTTGTGGTTTATTGTTTCTTAATGCAATTTCCCATATATAAATGTGCGATTCCAAGGATCCCCCTCAAAATAAACATCAAATTTCCAGAGCTTCGACCCCAAACAAATTAATTTGATTTTTTCTTCTTGTTCTTCCAGGTTCACCACCACTGACAGGTACTGGGATCGTTCGAGTTATTGTTCAAGACATGAACGACCACCGGCCGGAATTCTCACGTCAGTCGTACTATGCTTCGGTGCTGGAAAATCTTCCAGTCGGCACTAAGGTCCTTCAGCCAGTTGCTACAGACAAGGACACCGGGCTGAATGCGAAAATTCGCTTTAGTCTACTAGGCGAAAAAATGGACAAGTTTCATGTGGACGCCGACACTGGAGAAATAACCACAGCTGCGAGTCTGGATCGGGAAGATACCTCAGTTTACCACCTTACTCTCATGGCACAGGATAGCTCAGCTACGGAGCCACGTGCTTCAACTGTCAATCTAACAGTAACTATTCTCGATGTAAACGACAACTCACCGACCTTCGAGAGTTCGAGCTTCAATGTCAACGTCCCGGACCGAATCAAGGGTGGCGAATTCATTTTTGGCGCACGTGCAGTTGATTTAGATGATGGTGCCAATGCCAAGATCGTTTACTCGATCAGTGGCAAGGATGTGGACAAGTTCGATATTAATCCAAAGTCTGGAGTTATCAAGACAAAAGCCGAGCTCTTATCAAATGGGGGTGGTTTTGATATGGTCTACTCGATCGTAATGCATGCAACAGATCAAGGCAGTGAACCTCGCAGTGCTAGTGCTGATTTGACAATCTTGCTTAGACCGGCACACCTCTTCCCGACATTCTCTTACATGGCAAATACGCAGTTCATGCTGCCTGAAGACATTGTCGAAGGTAAGATGATCACCAAGATACTAGCTACATCTCCAAAAAAGGGTGCTGCAGGGAACATAAGATTTTCCATAGCTGGCGGAAATATAGGAGAAACCGCTCGAATCGATCCCGGTACGGGTGTAACTTCAATCGGAAAAGACGGATTGGACTACGAAATAGCGCATCAGTATGAGATTTGGATTGAGGCAGCTGATTCTGATCGTCCAAGCCTTCGAAGTGTGATGTTACTAACGATCAATGTCACGGACTCGAACGACAATGCTCCCATCATGGAGAAAGTGATTTATAATGCGGAGATCCTCGAGGAGGAAACGCCACCACAATTCATTGTAAAGGTGAGTGCCAGCGATCGTGACTCAGGTGATAATGGAGAGATCACTTATCGTCTTGCCAACGATTTCGATGGAACATTTGAGATGGACGCAGATAGCGGTGAAGTTTATACAACTATGCGGCTTGATCGCGAAGATATCGCTTCTTACGAGCTAATAGTTGAAGCTGTTGATCAGGGTATGCCCCAGATGACAGGAAGTGCTAGTGTGATCATCACAGTGCTCGATAAGAATGACAATCCGCCAAGATTCACCCGTCTGTTCAGTGTTAATGTCACTGAGAATGCCGAAATCGGTAGTTTTGTCATCAAATTAACATCATCGGATTTAGATATTGGAACGAATGCAAACGCGACTTATAGTTTCACAGAGAACCCCGGTGAGAAGTTTACAATCGATCCAATTACTGGAAACGTTACAGTTGCTGCACACCTTGACAGAGAACAACAGGATGAGTATCTGTTAAAAGTTACAGCGTTTGATGGAGCCTGGCGTTCAGAAACTCCCCTGACCATTACTATCCAAGATCAAAACGACAATGCGCCAGAATTTGAGCACAGTTACTACAGCTTCAACTTCCCCGAACTACAACGATCGGTTGCATTTGTAGGTCAAGTAATTGCTACCGACCGTGACAAGCAAGGGCCTAATTCGGTGATTTCTTACTCACTGCAGCATCCATCAGATCTCTTCACTATCGATCCTGCAACGGGGGAGATTTTTAGCAAACGCACCATCAGGTACAAGCATTCGCAGATTGAAGCTTCCCCTGAAAACATGTACTCCATGACGGTGTTGGCCACTGATAATGGCAAGCCTCCCATGTACTCCGAATGTCTCGTAAATATAAATGTGGTTGACGCCAACAACAACCCGCCACGATTTGAAGCCCGTGCATATCTCTCACCAGTGCCCGAAGACGCCAAAGCAGGGCAGAACATCCTGCAGGTCATAGCGAAGGATAAGTTAGACTATGGAGTCAATGCAGAGATAGACTACTCCATTGTCGGTGGCAACGGAACGTCGCAGTTTGTGATCAACAAACAAGATGGATGGGTCTCCGTGTCAAAGCCTCTAGGAGTCCGTCCCAACACAGCATTTTCCCTGAAAATCAAGGCGGTAGATCGTGGTGTGCCACCACAAACCGATGAAGTATCGGCCACAATCATAGTCACTGGAGAAAATCGCTTCACTCCCGAGTTTACAGCACTGAGCTACCAAGTGATCGTGCCAGAGAATGAGCCAATCGGTTCGACTATTCTTACAGTAAGTGCCTCAGATCGAGACGATGGCCCCAATGGAATGATACGTTATTCAATCTCTGGAGGAAATGAACGTAAGGAGTTTGCAGTCAACGCTATCTCTGGTTCGGTTACAATTCTACAGCCGCTGGATTATGATCTCATTCAGGAGTACCACTTGAACATAACCGCTGAGGACTTGGGCTTTAAGCCAAAGATGACAGTCGCCATGTTGACAGTTATCCTTACAGACATCAACGATAATGCTCCTGTATTCAATCAATCAGAATACCATGCCTACCTTGCAGAAAACGAGCCTCCAAAGACATTTGTTTTCCAAGCACATGCAATTGATAAGGATTCGCCTAAGAACGCCATCATTCGGTATTCCATTACCGGGGGATCTGGTCGTGACCTCTTCAAGATCAATCCAAACAATGGAATGATTGTCTCCACAGCAAGCTTTGACTTTGAAGAACGAAAGGAATACACGCTGCAAGTATTGGCAATCAACCCGGACTCGATAATGCAAGGAATGGCCAATGTTATAGTCCATATCACAGGAGTTAATGAGTTTTATCCCCAGTTCGTACAGCCAGTATTCCACTTCGATGTATCGGAGTCTGCAGAGGTTGGCACAACTCTTGGTTCAATTCAAGCTACCGACAAGGATGCGGGCGATGATGGAAAGGTTTACTATTTACTGGTGGGATCAAGCAATGACAAGGGATTTGCAATCAATTCCGGGACTGGAGTGATGTTTGTCTCAAGAAACCTTGATCGTGAGACCCAAAGCCGTGTCGTTCTGACTGTGATGGCAAAGAACTTTGGAGGAATTCGCGGCAACGATACCGACGAGGCTCAGGTGATTATTTCTATTCAGGATGGTAATGACCCACCAGAATTTTTGAGTCACCTCTATGAATCGAGCATATCGGAAGGCTCAGCAATTGGTACAAAAGTAGCCACAGTTAAGGCTGTGGATAAGGATGTCCGTCCACAAAACAACCAGTTTAGCTACTCTATTATAAACGGAAACATAAATCAAGCTTTCAAGGTTGATCCTCAAAGCGGACAAATCGAAACAGCAAAGATGCTTGATCGGGAAACTATTCCCGTGTACAATCTGATCGTTGGAGCCATAGACACTGGTGCGCCACCACAAACAGGCACTACTACAGTGAAGATAGCTCTGCTTGACGTCAACGATAACGGGCCCACCTTCGATGCGAATGGAGTTATTGGCTACGTCTCCGAGAATGAGCCACCGGGCACATCAATAATGACTTTGTCCGCAAGTGATCCAGACCTTCCACCGAATGGAGGACCATTTACCTATTATCTGGTCGGTGGTAAGCACAAGTCAATGGTTAGCGTCGACAAGCACTCGGGTCTGATGAAGACAACTCGAACTATTGATCGTGAGGTCACCCCTTCCCTGGAAGTGATCGTCGATGTTGAAGACAACGGAAAGCCAAAAATGCGATCACAGCACACGATCACGGTGAATATCCTCGATCAAAACGACAGTCCATCGACACCCCGAATGGTGCATATTTTGCTGAACCTATTTAACAACGTGATCAGTATCGGAAAAATAGCCGATGTACATCCAAACGATCCCGACACAACAGGTGACTACAAGTGCCGCATCAAACCAGACTCACAGAGCAGTCCTCTTGGAATTCTAATGATACCGAACAAGTGTGATCTGCACACAACACCAAAGACAACAATTCAAGGCTATTCGTACCTGGTGTCTGGCAATGACGGGAAACATAACGATGTTGTCTCAACCGTTACTGTGGAGTTCAGGGGTTTTGACAATACAACTGTGGCCAACTCGATAACCATAAATGTTGACAATATGACAGCTGAGACATTCCTCGCAAACTACTACCGCAGCTTCTTGGATGTTTTGAAGGCCAATACTGACCAGGGAGATGAATATAACCTTTACAGCATCCGGAACACATTGAATCAGACCGGGTTCCAAGTTTCACTTGCCCTACAGACTCTTAGTCAGAGCTATCGGTCACCAAGATATATCGTCGAACGTCTAACCAAGAAGCTTGAGACCATCGAGAGGCTTCTACAATCCGCAGCGAAAGTGACAATAGGATTTACGCCTTGCTCCAGCACGAGCACTTGCGACAATGGTGGAGTGTGCAGTGAAGACTTCCGCATACACGATGAAGGTGCGCTCAATATCGTCAACAGCCAAACCCTGATATTCACCGCCCCTCTTGTGACTCACGATTTTATATGTAAATGTCCCGATGGCTATACTGGACGGCAATGTGAAAAGCGTCAGGATCCCTGCTCGCCGAATCCGTGTCAAGCTAATGGCCAGTGCAGACGACAGGGATATGACTTTCAGTGTACCTGTCCACCTCACAGGGAGGGCAAATTTTGCCAGTTGGAGAGGGGCGATGTTTGTTCCGAGAGCCCATGTCGAAATGGGGGATCCTGCCGAGAAAGTCCTGATGGATCATCGTTCTTTTGTTTGTGCAGGCCAGGCTATAGAGGCAACCAGTGTGAGCATATTGCTGACTCATGCAGGCCAAATCCGTGCCTTCATGGTGGGCTTTGCGTGGCTCTCAAACCAGGCTACAAGTGCAGTTGTGTCAGCGGGCGCTATGGCAGACACTGTGAAAAGACCACCTTTGGCTTTGAAGAACTCTCTTTTATGGCGTTCCCGCCATTGGATGCAGCTACAAATGATATTTCCATCATTTTCGCAACAACAAAGCCTGACGCTCTGCTCCTTTACAACTACGGCATTCAAAGCGGTGGTCGATCGGACTTTGTGGCTATTGAAGTTGTTAAGGGAAAAGCCTTATTTTCGTTCGGCGGCGCTCGTACTGCTATTACAACAGTTGTAGTAGGAAGTGGGACAAAAAATAGTCTAGCCAATGGGAAGTGGCACAAGGTGACCGCAACACGAAATGGACGCGTTATGTCCCTTAGTGTAGCTAAATGCACAGAGAATGGAGATGTATGTGAAGACTGCCGCCCTGGTGACTCTACTTGCTATGCAGATGATGTTGGCCCAACGGGGTAAGTTCGAATACCCTTTAAACTAAACTTTTGTAACCCATTTCTCTTTTTCGCAGAACCCTCAACTTTAACAAACAATCCCTCCTGATCGGAGGACTCTCTACAGCGGATCCAGTTCTTGAAAGACCAGGACAAATCCACACTGATGACTTGGTGGGCTGTGTGCACAGTGTCTCTATTAACGGACGTCCATTGAATATGAGCAGCCCTCTCAAGCAGCGAGGAGTTATGTCAACCTGCAATCGAAGCAACAATGGTGGCCCCTGTCAACAAGGGCTGCCATCAGATCCAGCTTTATCTCTATGTGGCTCCTTCGGTGTTTGCATGGACCGATGGCATACGGCGATGTGTCAATGTGGAGGCAACCTTCTTTCGCCTGATTGCTACAGCTCACTGGAACCGATCTCCATTAGTGATGGCGGTTTTGTTGAGTTCAAGATTTCAGAAAAGCATCGTCGCATGCAACTTTTGGACAATCTGTACGGCGGAAACAACGTTTGGACTTATGATGTGCAGTCTCGGAAGCGTCGCTTCACTGTGAACAGCGATAACCTTACATCAATGGCTCAAATCGACGACCCACCAAAGACACTTAGCCTGCTCTTCAGAACTGTCCAGCCCAATGGGGTTATTCTCTTTGCGGCAACCAATAAGCATTTCACGTCGGTTGAGCTTCGTTCGCGGAAACTAATGTACACCTCACGACAAGCGACATCTATCAATATGACCGCACATGAGCCAGAGAACCTCTCCGATGGCAAGTGGCACAACTTAACTTTGCACGCTTCCAGTCGCGTTCTAAGAATTTTACTTGATGGACGTAAAGTTGGTGACGAGTTGGACTCAGCTGGAGTCCATGACTTCCTTGATCCTTATTTGACTGTCTTATCAGTAGGGGGTATTCGGCGGGAGTACCTTCAGCAGGAGACCATGCCAGCAAGCTTCGAGGGTTGTTTAGCTAATTTTACCATAAACAATGAGGTGCAACCATTTAATGGCTCAGGCAGTGTTTTCAGCGAAGTTCTAACTCGAGGAAAAGTTTTTCAGGGCTGTCACGGAGTCCTTGGTATAGGAGCTGCTCAAGTAGCTGATCCGCTCAGCATAGGCATCACCCTGGTCATTGTGTTCTTTGTGATCCTTTTAGTAGCCATTTTGGTCTCATTTGTGGTGTTTCGCTTCCGAAAACAACAAAAAGAGAAGACTGGTGGCCCAGGTGGAGCACCAGGGCTGCAAAGCAAGCAAAATGGCGGATCGACAATGCTTGGTAGCTCTGGACTCGGTGGCAATAATGGAGACTGCGTAATGGCCAGAGGCTTACATTCGAATGACCCGAGCGTTGGGTATCACGGAGACAATGGAGACTTGATTCGAGGTGTTGGAGGTCATCACATGGTCGGTCCTGAGCTCATATCGAAGAAATACAAGGAGCGTGAAATCGGTCCCGGAGAACATCAACGACCTCAGCGACCGGATATTATCGAAAGAGAAGTCGTCAGTAAGAGTCCACCACTGCGGGATGAACACCATCCACCGATTCCACCACCCAGTCAATCCCATCATCCTCACGACCATCCTGGGTCGGTGGACCTAGGCTCCGAGTTTCCAGAACACTACGACCTAGAAAACGCAAGTTCAATAGCGCAATCTGATACAGATATAGTATACCACTACAAGGGCTACCGAGAAGCGGGCGGAGTTCGAAAGTACAAGGCGACTCCTCCACCTGTTGCCTCATACACTCATCACAAACACCAAGCATCTTCAGCGCAGCAGCAGCATAGGCACTCACCACACCATGGAGGTCCATACGCTCCTAGAGGTCCACCACAAACTAGTCAACCGCCGCCATCAAGCACACCACGTCCTCACCAGAGCACGCCACTTGCAAGGTTATCTCCAAGCTCTGAATTAAGCTCACAGCAGCCGCGAATTCTGACGCTGCATGATATATCCGGAAAACCTCTGCAAAGTGCTCTGCTCGCAACTACATCCAGCTCAGGGGGTGTTGGAAAAGACGCCCTTCACAGCAACAGTGAACGCAGCCTCAACAGCCCGGTGATGTCCCAGCTCTCTGGGCAAAGCTCAAGTGCCAGCAGGCAAAAGCCAGTTGTACACTCACAATCAGCTCCGCAGGCTCCAATGGGCCTGACAGCGGAGGAAATCGAGCGCCTGAACGTGCGACCTCGTACATCCAGCCTCGTATCAACATTGGATGCGGTGTCTAGTAGCAGTGAAGCTCCGCGAGTGCCAGGGGGTGGTCATCACCTTTCTCTAGGCGTGCATCACTCGGCGGATGTCGACGCACATAGTTCCACATCAACTGATGAGAGTGGTAACGACAGCTTCACGTGCTCAGAAATCGAGTACGACAACAACAGCATTAGTGGCGATAAGTACACCAAGAGTGGCGGCGAAGAGGACCGCCGCGGCAACGAAAGCGTCACAAACTCCAATAAAGCGCCGCCGCTGCCGCCACCCTCGTACGATGGCTTCGATTCTTCGTTCAGGGGCTCTCTCAGTACTCTAGTCGCCTCCGACGATGATCTGTCCACGCATATGGGTGGTATTTATCGTCAACCAAACGGTGCCGCCTCACCTTCCACCACAACGCTGGGATGGGACTACCTACTCAATTGGGGACCAAATTTCGAAAGTCTGATGGGTGTGTTCAAAGACATTGCGGAACTACCCGACTCTGTGGGAGAACACCATCCTCCATCGCTAAGAATACCAGCCAGTGTACAAAAAGCCTCCGAGGAATATGTGTAGATGTAGCCACGCCCTTTGTCTGTATATATGTTTGGGAGCACTATCTGCTTAGACTCTTTGTATTATTCTAGATTAGAACCAATCAGACTTACTTAGGTTTAGACCTCCACACTCTCTGTTTTAATTAGATTTATGTAGAATTTTTTTAGGGCTTCCATTGTCAAATCTAAAATATACACGAAAAAACCCCATAACCGGCCTATGATGTAAATCATTCCATTCATAGTTCATAGAAGAAAAATGTTAACCTTGTATCAAGGTTTGAATCCTAACTACAATAAACCAACACACGCAATGGTGTATGTGTGTTCAAGCTATTTTCTTTTCTTACACAACTCTTTTTAGTTTTATCCTAAAGTGGAAAAATAGCCAACACCTCATAAATATTAGTTTTTAAGAATTTTCATTTGTGTCAGACTAAAATTTCCCGTGTGCTATATTAACTTTTAAAAATAATATACAAAAAAATCTTGCCATAAGATTTACTGAGGTAATTTTTCGAGATACAAATTAACTTGTTTAATTAAAAAAGAAATAATACAAGTTTAGCCTAAGTACAGTAATATAGCTATAAATTGTTTAACTGTTAAGTAGTTCACTATAAAATTTAAACAAAAATTTCTTGCAGCTTGTTGAAAATTGGAAGTAAAATGATTTTTAAACCTGAATCTTAAAAATATAAACAAAATCAAATTGTGTTATTGAAATAAGTTACGAAACTAAACTAAATGATTTTTGTAAAAATCTAAATTTTAATATTTAAGGCTTTTTGTTTGTAAGAGTATTTTTAATATTAGATATAATAAAAGAAAATTAATAGAAAATAAATGTTTTTTATACGAAATTGGGATCTTAGTTGTAGTTTTTATGCAATTTTTTTCACAGTCTCGAATGGTAAGTTGAATTGCCATTTTCGCAATAGTATTTGGGAACTATGCTGAAGTGTTATAAACCTCTAGTCTGGAAGTTTGTATATCCTATACCCGTAGCCAGTTTATAATACTGAGCTCTTGACAAAACTTCCGGACTCTGTTTAGCTTACGAGACGTCCCTTGAGATACGATCACATTCCGCTCCAAATTTGTCTTTTGGCGTAATGTTAAGCAGGACCCAGAGTATTCGGCGATGGTATAGAGAAGATCATAAGGGATAGGTGGATTGAGCAAGCAGTTTCTAGAGGCATGCCCATGAGTCGAAATGTCCAAAATTGTTCGTCAATATTCTACCAGCAAAGGGGAGAAATTTTGATTGCACAGGATTCTTGTGGGCAAAGGCGCTTGTACGCACATAGCATGCATGATTATGAGAGGTCAAGGATGGCTCCCTTGGACTGCAAGTTACAGTTAGTTTTTTTGGGGTTGAAAGAAAATCAATGAACGAAATATAGAAATTGTTGGACAGTAACTAAAAAAAAGATACCCTATCAAACGGGCCCTCTTTAGCGCCTTTTCAATTGTGGATAAACATGCCTTGGGCGTCTGTAAAAGAAAAATCTTTGGGTGATTTTTGGCCCCGTCTGAAGTGTTTTGTCAGTGGAGGAAAACGAATAAACTCCAACTGTACGAGTTTTAAGTATATAGCGAGCCGGACCTAGTTATCTTAAAACGATCTGCTTTGATGCTCTGGACAAAGACCCTTTTTACCACACCAAATGGGTGGCGCAGTAGCAGATGACCGAGGCCATAAACAAACAGAGATATATAAGTGAGTGACAATCCAATTACTACTTAAGGTGGCGCTACAGTCCGGGGTGGACCTGGGCCTCAGCCAACAAGCTTCGCCAGCCAGCTCTGTTTCTAGCTAGCCGTCTCCAGTTTCGCACGCGAAGTTAGCTGAGGTCCCCTTCCACTTACGTGCGCCACCTGAGTCTCGGTGCTCCTCTACCGCGTCGTCCCTGCGGTGTGGATACGAAGATTTTCCGGGCCGGGGCGTTGGTGTCCATCCGCTCTAGATGACCCAGCCATCGTAGACGTTGTGTTTTGACTCTTTTGGCTAGGTCGGTATCGCTGTACAGCCCGTACAGTTCGATGTTATATCTCCTCCTCCACTCTCCGTCTATGCAGACGGGACCGTAAATCGTCCGAAGAATTTTCCTCTCGAAGCAGCCTGAAGGGTTTTCAAGCGCCTTTGACAGGGTCCATGCTTCTGCACCGTAAAGCAGGACTGGGATGATGAGGGTCTTATACATGGACACTTTAGTTGCTCGAGAGAGGGCTTTGCTACTCAATTGCCTTCTTAGCCCAAAGAAACAGCGATTGGCAAGAGTTATCCTTCGTTTGATTTCAACGCTGCTGTCATTGTCTGAATTGATAGCGGAACCCAGGTAGACAAAGTCCATAACTACCTCAAAGTTAAAGCTGTCGATGGTGATGTTTTGTCCAAGACGTCGGTGTTGGGTGTCTTTTCTTGATGACAGCATATACTTGGTTTTGTCCCCATTGAATGCTAAACCCATATTCGCCGCTTCCGTCCCAATACTCACGAAGGCTTCACTGACATCACGCTTTGTTCTACCGATTATGTCAATGTCGTCTGCGTATGCAAGTAGTTGAACGGACTTTTGAAAGATTGTACCTCTGGTGTTGGCGCGAGAGTTCTGCACAATTCTCTCAAGTATGATGTTAAAGAAGTCGCATGACAGCGCGTCGCCTTGTCTAAATCCTTTTTTGACATCAAAGGGGTCGGTGAATTCTTTGCCGAACTTGACGGAACAGCGTGAGTTTTCCATCGTCATCCTGCACAGACTGACGAGTTTGGCAGGGATGCCAAAACTAGACATTGCGCTATAGCTCGTCTCTATAGATGCTGTCATACGCGGCCTTGAAATCGATTAAGAGGTGGTGTGTATCGATTTGGAATTCCTGGGTTTTCTCCAAGATCTGCCGCAGTGTGAATATTTGATCGATGGTGGACTTTCCTGGCCTAAAGCCACACTGAAATGTGCCTATCAGAATGTTGACAAACGGCTTCAGGCGTTCACACAGTACAGCAGAAAAGATCTTGTATGCGATGTTAAGAAGACTTATGCCTCTGTAGTTTTCACAACTCAGAGGGTCTCCTTTCTTCAGGATCAGGCAAACAATGCTGAGGTTCCATTCGTCGGGCATGCTTTCTTCCGACCATATTTTGCAGATGAGCTGGTGCATGCTCCTAACCAGCTCATCGCCAGCGGATTTAAAAAGTTCGGCAGCTAGGCCGTCTGCACCGGCTGCTTTGTTGCACTTGAGCTTAGACACAGCTACTTTCACCTCCTCCAGGTCGGGTGGGCGGTATCGTTCGTATGCTTCGTCGGTAACGTCTTCGCCCGGGTTGAATGGTTCGTTCTGCCTGACAGAATTACACCATTGGATTGTTCTGCCTGACAATCCAATTACACCATAGAAGAAGTCAGCGTAGCCTAGATTGAACAGTTTCCGATATCTTAGCGAATCTCCTTAGTTTCCTTGAATAAAATATAGCCAAGATCTTACCAAACTTGTATTTATTTTCATGGTCAGACGACAATTTAAGCAGAGAGTTGAAAGCCCTCCTGCTTTCGCGTTTCTTATGCTCGGTGGGGCCTACCGATCTAATCAAACTGTGTAAGAAAAGCAGTTGTTTATGTCTTATCGCAATTAGGTTTAGGATTATTAACATTTTTCTATTTCTTAACCGATAATGTGGTCAATAAAGTCAACACAAACCATGGATAAAAACAAAAGGCCTACCTTAGAAGAAGAAAAAAATTTGAGGCACAAATCTTCTGTTAACCGAAAACTATTTGGAATCCTCGTAACCACGCACGCTTTTCCACGTAAGACCCGGAAACCTAGTTCCGGAAGTAAATAAAAATGATTTAATGGAATCTATTAAAATCCACCCGAGACCTGTACTCAATTCAATTCATTAGCAGAAAATAAAAATTCAGAAACAATATACCCGGAGTCCCCGTAAGCCTTATCCTTGCTGAAATCTCTTCGATCATTAACCGAAAATTTCTTACTTTCAGCGATAGCTAGTCGCCCAGACATCCTATACTCCGCCTCGAATACTTACACGAATCACCACAAAGCAAAGGAAATTACTAAGAACCGGCATAGCACTTCTTACTTTCACTTCAACAACTTTCGCCAGCGGGAGCATTGAAATTCATAATTCGCTGTTATCAACCGAACCAGGTCATCTAAAATACATACACACGCCATCCACTCGACCGCAGAAACCACAAGCAGCACACACAGGATTCAACAGGGTGCAATGAGTTGGACCCATGTGTGCTCCGCAGGACCTGCGCAAATTCGGTATTTGTGTGTCCACTAAAAAAAGCTTTGCCGTTTCAGACTGGTCATGCGAAGGCTACAAAAAGCTTGGCAATTCACATCGTAAACTCAGTCATGAGTTTCACCTTAGCCGGTTCGGTTCAAGTGCTGCTTTCATCCTTGTTATCCCTATAAATGCCTCGGTCCCCCGTTGCATAATTCGCAAATAAATCGAAGTGATACTATGTTTTTTCGTCGGATGTTTGCGCGAAAGGATACGAATTCTTTGAACGACAGCAATTGCTCAGCTTCAGGGGCCCCGCCTCTGCGTCATGTGCCCAGCACCACCCCTCACTCGGCGAGGAAGAACCATTACCCACAACATCAGCTGAACCTTTCATCGGCCGGTTCGCAGCGGCCCGGTTCAGTACTACAGCTGACTCCTCTGTGGGAGCACATACTAAGGACACGCACACTGCCGGACTCAGTTTGCCCAATGGAAATGTTTGCGGAGTTCCTGGAACGTTTACGCGATGCCGAATGGCAAGTGCGGCAGCATGCCCTTCGTGTGCTGGTCGATGTTTTGGTGGTTCTCGGTCCCAAGGCTGACGCGTATATGGATCCTCTAATCCCGCAATTGGTGGAGAACTTAGGGCATCAGGCTCCTACCGTCCGGAAAGGAGCACTCGACTGCCTCAGAGTGTACTTAGCCGAAACAGCAATGCCGGAGACCATCCTCCTGCAAATATTGGATATCGGACTTAATCAGAAAATCACCAACGAACCATTTGGTGGACGCCTAACATGTGGTGTTATGCTATCCTTACCAGCGCTGGTTCAATCTACTCTGCACACCACCAAGCGGAACTACATTCTAAGGACTACAATAGACATGTTAGTTAACAAGATGGGTCAAGTGACTCACCAGGAAATTACCCTTAAAGTTCTGACAAAAATTCGAGAGTTAATAGGGAATCGGGAGTTTGCAGAGTACATGTCCCATGGAGCCTACCGGGAGTTCGAGCTGCTGTGCAGTGTTTACGGTGTGGGCGATGGCAAAGAGCTGAACTCTAGCACAAAATCATGGCGGCTGATGCCAACTTTAGAGTCGGAAGCAGAAGCATTTTCTGCAAATCAGCCGGAGGGTTGCTGGAGGTCCTCAGATGAGGAAAAGATGCTCGAGTTTTCGAGTACCCCGGTGGTATGTAATGGCTCTAAAGAGAAAGTCATAATGGAAACTGAGATTCAAATCAACGACGATACGCTGACCATGAGAATCCTGGAGGAGAAGGATGACTCTGAAGTCCCTGAAAACTACCCAAGTAGTGTTGAGGATGAAGTTATTAGCGGCCCATCAATGGAAACAACAGGAATCATTCATGTTTTATCCGATAGTGAGGTGGAAGAAATTAATAGAAGAGTCACTGATGGCTACTTCTCGAAACCAGCCACCCCTAGAACACCGAAGCGAGTCACATTCGGCGGTGAGGTGGTTAAAATGCGTACTCCGGATAGTGACGCTACAGTGACAAATGAGGATGTGACGCGAGAGAGTCTTCAAATGAATCCGTTAAGTGTCGACATTCCCAATGACAATACCAAACCAATATCCCAGGTCTCTCCAAATAGCCCTACAGCGAGCCACACCAAACCTGATGTTAGTAGCATTGTAGTGCCAACACCTCAGTCGCAAGGATCGCCAAAAAAGAGGGAATCTGAAAGTCAACCTAAGGATGCTTCGCCACGGTCTCCATTCAAACGGCTCAGTATTAGTTCTGTGGACAATATTATTAGCCCAAAAACTATACACAAGGAAATCGAAGTTCTTCACAATCTCCAGAGGGAACCGTCGCCGGTAAGAGCCCGTCGAGCTAGTATACGCGTGGATGATGAAGAGTGTGTAGAGAAAATCGATAAGAATGAACACCAAAAGGCGCAGCCAAAGCCACCCAAGTCCTGGGAGGATTTGGATATTGTTGACGATGAGGTCTTAATGGATCTTAGATCAGGGGTAAGTTAAATGCACTCAATTTAATTATATGGGTCTTGTTTCGACTATGGTCTTTGAAATGCAAAGGGAATACAAAGTTGTCGAACTATCGAGAGTGAGTTGTCTTCAAGGCGAAATTTCGATTAAGTCCTTGGCATAAAAAACGCTATATAACATTGTAATGAGAGAATTAAATGGTTTCCGGCTGCGTAGTTGGTCAGCAGGTACTTAAGTTGGAGGCCAGTAAAATGTAATCTTGTTTTCAGCTAGAAGTGTGACGGACTAATGACAGCTAAGATATCCACGTGTCGTTAATCGTGAAAATAAAAACAACAAAACGAAAGTCTCTGATTTGTTTGCTCAGGCAATGTAAACTCCGGTGTGGTTTTTGGTTATTTGGGGGTGTACTGATATTAACGGTGTTTAAGTTAAAGTGACATTACCATAATGATCTGGTGGGGTGAGAGAAGTTGTTTTATTAGAACTAAATGTTTTGAGCAGACGTTTTTTGCTCATAATTTATTGAACAGATTATGGTAGCGACAGAAACAAGTAGTCAATGACAAGAGCATTTTAGGTCATATTTTAAGAGATCTGCGTTTTTTTTTTTGTTTATGTGCTGCAAAGTTGAAGCTACATTTCGTCAGCAAAACTCACTGAAAATAAAATAAATCTGAAAATGTACAACTTGAAACCGAGCGCATCAGAATCCAGCTCTCTAAAACTCCGTAATAAAGAAGTCTGGATAACAAAAAGCTTTTCAGACACAGTCGTCCAAAGTATTGTTCGTTCAAGTGCCTTCTAAAATCCTGTTTCTTGCGAACAGCTAATAAGATCCTGCTTTGCAAAAGCCTGTGTGATCTCACTAAGCGTGTTCTATGATTTTTAATTTTATTAAAAGCAACGTTTTAAGCTTTTATCTAACACCTATAGTTGTTACACCCAACTTTTAACCTACCCTAAATCCAAGAAAGAGTTTACCCAAGCAGGTACCAAGACAAAATCTTATGTAAAACTCCAACTTTAAATATTTAAAGAATAAAACACAAATATTAAGGAATCATATAGGAATCATAGGGTGGCTAAATGGTCTTTCCATCGTTCTCGATCCTCCGCCACCAACTCAAGAGACTCCGGCGGAATCCCCAGGCGGGACTCAGAGAAGTTCTTAACCTGATCTCACCACCTGTTTCTTGGCCTACCAGGGGGGCTATGCGCTCGCATCTCGGCTAGCATGACCTATCTAATAAGTCTGTCAGGGGCATGCCAATAACGTGTCCAAACCGTATCGATCGACCTAAGTATCGATCGCTCCACTTGGAGAAGCAGCTGCTCAACATTAAGATTCCCACCAATACTGACGTTTCTCACTCTATCCCTTAGAGCTTAGAGTAACACCAGCAACGCACCTCAGGAATCTCATTTCGGCAGCTTGTACCCGCGATCTAATTCTTTCGGTCATTACCCAAATTTCATGACCATAGATGAGGGTCGGAACGAACACTGAATTAAAAACTGAGATCTTTGCTTTCACTCCAAGCTCAGCTTTCCTGATGAACGGCCGGCGCAGTTCCTTTACTATTGCTCCAGCTTAGTCAATTCTACAGGACAACTCAGTATCACTCATCCCATCTTTTCTGTTTTAATGGAACTCCATTTATGTGCAGGGTACTCTGCGCAGGAGTTCGGGAAACAACCATCACTTCCGATTTGTTCACGTTTACTTTCATCCCAGCATCACCACAGACGGCTGCAAACCTGTCCAGTGCTCGTTGAAGTTCCTCTTTGGATGATGCAAAGATGGCCAAACCATCTGCGAAAATCAGATGGCTCATCCTGATGCCAGCCAATTCGAAACATTGCTCGCCAAGACTGCGCTTCACCATCCAGCACATATATGCTATGAAAAGGAGCGGCGACAGAACACAGCCCTGTCGAAGTCCTACGCGCACATTAAAAGGACGTGATTTGACGCCATTTATCCGTATACAGTTTCTGCAGTTTCCATACAAAGACTGGATGGCTCTCAGAAGAGGGACACTCAGCGCATAGTCCTGCAAAACTCTCCACAGTCTATCCCGGGGGACTCGGTCATACGCCTTTTCCAGATCTACGAAACACGCATAGACCGGTTTGGCATATTCCCAGGCCTTCTTAAGAATAACCTTCAGAGTAAAAAGCTGGTCGTTCGTGCCTCTGCCAGGCTGAAAGCCGCACTGTTCTTCCCGTAACAAGGGCTCGATTACAGCTCTGAAAACGCGTTTCCAACACCTTCGCGAATACTTTTCCCGGAAGGCTCAAGAGAGATATGCCCCTATAGTTGCGCAATCACTCCTGTTTCCTTTTTTGAAAATGGCACTATAAATCCCATTAGCCAATCACTAAGTGCCTTCCCGCTATCCCAGGCCACCTTAATGACACATGTTAGCCATTTAACACCCTCTTCACCCATTGCCTTGAGCATTTCTGGCCGGATTTCATCAACTTCAGCAGACTTGCCAACTTTTAGCGCTTTAATCGCTTTAGTGACTTCGTCTACTGTGGGACTATTCTCCGCCCTTATCTCGTCAGCAGTGGGAATGCCATCTTCAGTGCCCTGTTGGGGGTTGAGCAACTTCAAAAAGTGCTCTCTCCATCTGCGCAAGACATCGCTCTCATTTGAAAGAAGTGTACCGTCCTTGGACTTAACCCCTTGCATGATGTTCGACTTCCTTCCTCTGAGCCGGCGAATGGTCTGCCAAAATATCTTGTTTGCAGATCTGTAATCGTGCTCCAACTTTTCGCCGAACTTTTTCCATGACTGTTCCTTGGCTGTTCTGACTGCCAGATTGGAAGTTCTTAGCGCCTCATTGTACCGGGCTCGAGAAGTTGAGTTTCTACATTGGATCCACGCAATGTAGGCTGTCTTCTTCTTTCTGATGGCTTCTTGAACTCCAGGCGTTTTAAGCCCAGCAGTTCTTTTCTCACAACCAGCCGCTACCCCAAGCCGCTTCACTCCACAAGCATTTCCTGCAGAGATGCTGCTGTGCAAAGCGCTCTCCGAAATCAGAGTCAGCATCTTTCAACCTTTCCCACCATATGCGGGTCACCAGTCTTGATATTCGCCTGGGTGGCAAAGCAATACTATCACTGAAAAACAATTTCAGCTCCTCTGAAAACTCGAACATCACAAGTCATTCTTCATATTTATTATTATTATTAAAAACATTATTATATTATTTCTGACCGAGATATTAAGCTTCTTAACGGAAGTAGGTTCAGTGGATTTATCTGAATCCGTTGATTTTTTATCAGTTTTGTAGCCTAGGATGAATTTCTAGCTCTAAAGCTGACCCTTCTTTCCATTGTAAAATATGTTTCCGTATCGGGTCATAACACTATAAGGTATATGCGGGTTAAGCAGCTTTGAAAGTTGTGATAAGTGTCTTATATTAAGATTCTTTAGATTCTTATTGGTAAAGATAGGTTAGGTTCCTTAAGCCTAAACTTTGCAGCCTTTGGAAGATCTTGCATGCTAGGCGCGTATTGGTTCCCCCCCGATATTCGACACACTTTGAATAATCCAGTTAGCTTTGTGTTAGAAAACCAGTTAGTTCTATTCAAATATTTTAAAATGTTTACGCCGAGGACAGATATGACAAAACTTAAAATTTTGGCAGCTTAAAAAGATGGCATCAGGAGCCTCGGTTATGGCATTCTATAGAGGCTTTTGAACACATCTTCAAATAAGTGGAAAAGTGCAACAGTGCGTATGCAAAAGCTTCAGTCCATCTGCGACGGACTGCAAAATACCCGAACGTACCAAAAAGAAAACTACCACGCCTCCAAAAAATGGACAGGATATAAAAATATAACTGTTATATGCTTTATATTAGGTGGTTGCATACATTTCCGCCTAAAACTTAAAACTTCAACGCCAAACCTAAAACGTTAACGCCACGCCCCCAAAAGTGGGCGGAGGCACATACAACATATACATGAAAGTTAGAAAATGCTGATATCTACAACTTTTGTTATATATTTTTGATCTCATTTCATATTATATTTATTGAAAAACAGTCATTTTAAGCTAAAATCCCTTAAAAAAGTGGGCGTGGTCAATGAAAAGGCCCAATTTTTTGGCTACTTCAAAGACAATTATAAGGCAATATTACATACCAAAAATGAATGCGCTAGCAACATTGTAACAGAGATAAAATTTGGAAAAAGTATTTTTTTAAATTAGAGATGGTCGCACATACAAGCCTGTAGTGTGCGTATCTATGGGCTTGTCAGAGCTAATTTTCAAACTTGATCTGAAAGGCTGGACTTCCAGCCAACCCACCACATTTCAGCTCTCTACCTTAAAATTTAAGGCTTAAAAGTAGTTTACATACGGATAGACTGACGGACGAACATGGCTTAATCGATTTTCCTGTCGGTCCCATTCATATCTCTAAAAGATCTTAGGCGTCTACGGTGATTATTTCCCTGCGTTACAAACTATAAATCAAACTTAATATACCCTGGGGGGTAATTTATGTTATCTGAAAAGGTCAGTCTTTTCTTATGAACATCGTAGCTGCCTTTTTAATGCATGAAGACATTCCCTTTAAGACTTTACAGTCATTTATAACTCGAATGACTAACAAACCCTACTGGACCCAGTACCCTCTGAAATTGATGATCCAATAGTAGCTTTGCCAACAGAGAAGTTCTAAGCCTTTTTGAGTTTAGCAATCGGTTAAAAATGAAGTCAAACTTCAACCAACACCTGTTGTCTGTGTTTCCAAATTATCGTAGTAAAAATCTTCAATTCTAAAATCAAAAGCATTATTGCCCTGATAGCTATGAGCCACACTCGCGCTCCAGCCTATTTATTTCTAAAACCTAACCCAGATTCGCCATTATGCAAGGTAACTCCGATGTATATTTCAACCACTTTGATTACAGCAAGAGCCGCTTGAAAGAGTCCAAAATAAAACCATTACCGCACAACACTCCTCGAGTATAATACAACTTCCCTGCAATAGCTTTTCAGTGCCTCGTCCAAAGGAAACCTATATCTACAATTACCGGGAACTTCCTCTGAATGTGTTTGCTTTAATATCCCTTTTGGTTTTTCCGAAGGACATTCGTGTGGTCGACTAGCCGCGCGGTCCGCAGTCGCCGGCGTTATCATAATTCTTTTATTGTTATATTTGACCTAAATTCAGGTTGTTCCCTAAATCCCCACGAATCTTATCCTACAGGAAATCTGTAGGAAAAAAATATGCATAATGGAAAAAGGTGTTTTATCGTAACGTAAAAATGGCAATCGCGTGGCAACGTATAGTCTTGTTCGTGCGGGCAGTTTTAATTCTTCCTGATGCCGTTTAACAGGAAAAGGCGACATAAGTGTGAAAGCGGGAACTTAATTGCGGGAGGCTCTTGTAGTGCGTTAACGCTCTAATTTAGGTTGCAATGCATTTTTATTTTTATGACGCAAATGACGGTTAAATGCCGGTCTATTAGAAAACAGGGCTTTTGCGTATTTTCAAAAGCATTATGTACAATGCCTATTACTTGGAAACATGGAAGGTTTTTCGAATATAGTATGCATGGTGTGCATAACTTTTATAGAAAACTACCTTGCCAGGAAAAGTTGTGTTCTCTTATAAGTTTATAGTTAATTGACTTAAATTAATTAAGCCTCAGTATGGTTTCCGAATAGCTTTGTCTTAAGAGGTAACTTATCCCCGATTACACCTCCCGGATATCGGCCAATTATTGACCTCGTTGAACTAAACCACAAGCAACAAAAGCCAAAATCCTTGAGCATTTGATGGTACAACATGTTCAACGGACCAACGCCGATTTTCCACATACAAACTTGTGACGGGTTGTTATTGTAACTCAACATTCAGGTTTTTGTGCCTATTCAGGTTTTTGTGACTTCTTCCCCGTAGCGGCGCTCTTAATACTTTGTATGAATCTTTGATAATCTACGCAGATTTGTAGTGCCCTTTTTTCGCCTAGTCTGAAATTTTTATTCACAGGTCAAGTGCTTTTGTTTGCCTTGATTGGCTGCAATAATGTTGTCATAATAATAAAAATATGTAAAAACCATATATAGAAACTACCTTTAAAATACTCTTACTATCTGGCCTGGAAATAAACTATTTTTTAAAGAAATGGGAAATATTGGTTCATCATTCTAATCATTCAACAATATAGCAAGTGTACAGAATAACGCATGAAATCGAAAAAGCCTTAGAAGGGAAAAAGATATGTTCTATTGCTTTCCTCAACGTATCACAAGCCTTCGACAAGGTATGGCACGAAGGCTTAAAGTATAAGCTACAGCAAACCTTGTCCGAAGATATGTATAGAATATTGAAAAACTATCTTGAAAGCAGACGTTCGTGTAAGGTGTGGTACTGAATACTCAAGTTTCAAACAAATTCGAGCTGGCGGGCGTTACCCAGGGAAGCGTCCTCGGTCCGACTTTGTTCCTGCTCTACACAAGAGACATACATCTAGAAGACGAGACAATTATGGCCACGCTCGCGGACGACACGGCCATTCTGGCAGATGAATCAGTTGCGTCATCAATGAAAAGCCTCCAACGAGCTTTGGACAAAATTTACATCTGGACAAAGACTTGGCGAATCGTTCTGAACAAGAACAAGTCAACGCATCTCAATTTTACATACAGAAAGGTTAACAATTTACCTCTGTTCCTAAACTCTGTAGGAATTTCCTATGAAAGGTGGAAGCTACACGTTAAGAAAAAGCTTGACGAGCTCGAAATAAGACTCAGAGAAATGTATTGGCTGTTCATTAAAATAAAATAAATAAATAGAGTGGCGCGACAGCTGGAGGTGAACCAATGCCAACTTCTCAACCATGTATGCTGTGTGTGTTACATACCTTGTATTCACGTCACATACCTTCACATACCTTGTATGGACCTACAATTTTTTGCCGAATCCGAACGGCACTTCGGAAGAAGTTTTTCAAGACAATTGATATTCTCGGGGGGCTTGTCAAACCCTCGCGGAGCTGGGGACCATGAAAAAGAACAAGTCTTTTTTTTAGGTGACGATAGCAGGATTTAAACCCAGACCTCTGGCGTAGTAAGCACAAAAACTAACCACTACCCCACTTGTTCATGCAACGATGCAATGAACAAGTGGTATATGCATCGCTGCAATGATCCGCGTACTCTTAACGAGACAAACACCGAGCGACGACTTCTAAGAACAAGACCCTTCAACCTAGCGATGTAGGGTTGAACCGCACCAACTGACGGTTTAAGTAGGAGCATTCATTGGATAGCAACCTACTTAACGCGATAAAGCACTGCTGACGCGTTAACTACTTGTTTAGTTAACTTAGTTGTAGTCAAGAGGAGCTATGAGAGAACGAAAGTTTACTAGTGACAGCTTTCATAGTGTCTCTCATAAATGTATGGTTTTTTAGCACGTGGATTTATTAGCGAAAATAGTTCCTAACATTTTTGTAAGCTGTTTTAAAAGAGGCGTGGTATGATCACTTCTTCTGACGAACTATGAATATTGGCATAAATATTTCCAAGTTAGGCTTAAATCCACGCACAAATCTAATGTTTTGGCTAAAGTTCAGTTTTTATGTAAAATCGACCTCTTAAAGGAGGCGTGTCCAAAAATTTTGTATTAACGAAGTGTAGAATATTGTCTGGCTTACCTTATGAGTATAAACAACGCCCACAAAAAGAGGTTAAGCAATTTTATTTTTCATTTGTATATTATCTTACACTCACCAGGAGATCTTGTTAAATGTAAAATTTCAATTTTTTATGAAGTCTTACAGTTTTGAAAGCACTGGAGGTGGAATTAGAAAAGAAGAGACTAGTGAACCTAGAGCCCATCTTAAAAGCACTAGAAGGTGGGCGGGGCTGTGGGCGGATTTCGGATACAATACTTATACTGCTTCGGATGAAAGGAGCCTAAGCACAAAAAAAATGGAACCAAGCTTAAAATATAAGCCCTTAAAACATACCGACGACCACGAATGATTAAACTTACAATTCGATCTCTATCATAAGACCTCCAAGACGATCCTTACATAGTACATAGAAAAAGAGAACTTGGGAACTTATAAATACATAGTAAATTCACAAGACTCATAGAAAATAAAAATCTAGTAATCCCTGAAATGGAAATTTCATCCGTGCACAAGTACCTACATAGTAAAATCACAAGTACATAGAAAAAAAATCTAGTTGCCTTTGCTAAGATTCTTAAAATAGAATTCTCGCATCCATGCTTAAGTATACATAGTAAAATCACAAGTATAAAGAAAAGAAAAATCTAGTCGCCATTGCTAAGATCCTTGAAATATTTAGAATTCTACATTATTTATAAAGTACCTAAATCTTTTCGATTTGTTACATACTGTGGAATAAAATGCGTTTTGAGAAATTGCGCTTTGAATTAATTACATGATTCTCAGGCTTAGTCCATGAATGTTTAACAATCTCTGGGAGTTATCAAGTGCCAATTTTCAGCGTTTTAAAGTTTTTATACCCGACCCAGGGTATATTTAGTTTGATGTATAGTTTGTAACGCAGTGAAATAGTCGCCGTAGACCCCTAAGACCTCTAGAGATATGAATGGGATCGACAGGAGAAGCGATTAAGCCATGTCCGTCCGTCCGCGTTCATTTTTGTTTTGTAACATTGCCTTGTAATTGTCTTTGAAAAGGCCAAAAAATTTAAGCCTTTTCATTGACCACGCTCACTTTTTGAGGGATTTCAGTTCAAAATGACTGCTTTTCAATAAATATATATAAAAGTTTGACTAAAAATTATATGACAAAAGTTGTAGATATTAGCATTTTCTAGCTTTCATGTATGAGAACTAAGTGGGCGAGGCATTAAAAAAAGTGTTTTTTTTTAACCTTGAAGTTAAAAACGCGGAGTTTTAAACTGAAATGTAACCAACTAGTATAAAGCATTCACCAGTTATATTTTTGTATCCCGCCCATTTTTTGGAGGCGTGGCAGTTTTTTTTTTTTGAATGGTCGGGTATTTTGCAATCCGTCGTAGATGGACTGAAACTTTTGCATACGCACTGTTGCACTTTCCCACTTTTTTTTATATAATTCGAAAAACACTTACAGGAGTTCACACATTCAGGTATTGTGGGCGTGTTGAGTCTTTTTCAATGCAGGTGCGAATTTTCTTAACAACTACATTGCTCCAAATACAAAAAAATTTTTGTAATATGTTTAAGCTTCCAAGCTACAAAGTTTAAGCCCAAGAGTTAGAAACAGAAAGGATTAAAATAGTTTTATTTTCTGTTTTTTAATACATAGTTTCCCCAGCAATTAATATTTGTCGACTTAGTATTGAGTCGGTTCAGTATTTCATAAATATTAGGGCTTAACATTTTAGGGCTTAATTTTACTTTGTTTATGTTTTGCAAGTCTAGTCACAGTCTATTGCTTCGACTCAAAGTGAATCAAGTGTTTTAAGTCCATTGCATTTGCCTTTAATGACATTTATTATGTTTTTCTAGATTTGTGGTTTCTTTGATCGTAGAAATACAAATGTAGCTGTCTGCTGTCTTATAGGTACTTTACCAATTTTTTTCCTCTATAGACAAGGTAACTGTCTTGGGTCGATGCACGCACACATAAACTAATTGATAGTACCATTATGTATGATATGACAGGGAAATTATATCCTCCAAATGGGAAAGGTCAATTTACTTGTAATTAAGGTACAAAGAAACTACGATCCATTAGATACGAAACTATTTTCACAGTCACTTTTTTTAGAAGTAGGTCAGCACTTGTTCGACCTTAACTTCGACACATCGTGGACATTGGCCAAACTATCATCGGTGGTAAAAAAATTAAAAGACTTCCGAGTTGGAGCTTGGAGCTTCTGTCTACATTGCGATGGATTCCAATTGTTGTCAGAGTATTGACACTTTGACGAAGGTATTTTTTGGCAGCAGCTTGGTCACCCAACACAGAAAACCTCAATACATTTACACGAACTGCAACAGTCCAAACCAAATTTCGGAATAAAATTTCATCAAGGACTATTCGAAAAATCAAATTTAAAAATATTTTTTACCTACAGTGCAAACTTCGTAATAATGTGCTAATTGGTTTTTTGCACAAAGGGCTTGGTTCGACCTTTATGATTGGTTTGGTCAGCTCCGAAAGCTGAATGTCATTTATTTCCGCATCTTGCGGCATGGTGGATATCGCGTGCATGAAATAAATTGAAAAATTGCAATTAGCCCTTAAGAAAATGATAAGGAGAATTATTTTATTTTCTTCATGCAAATGAGGTCACTCTTAGGGACTCGGCCATAAGGTACGGTGTAAAGTGAATGCAAATTGTATTCCTATGGCCAAATTATTATCAACGGGTGTGGCAGTTTGTTGCAGTTTACTAGATTTCATGCCGGATTTTGAAAAATTCAGATCAAAAATGAGGTGCAGCACAGGCATGAAAAAAAAACCTAGCTACTCCTTGTTTGATAGTAAAATCAATCAAAATTATAGACTTAAGCTTTTCTTCAGACACTGATTAAAAGGTGCCCTTTATGCCCTTTTATTTTTGATTTTGATGCATTTAAATTATTTTAAAACCGGAATTGTAGGAGAAAAATCTGTAGCTTTGCTTCACGATGGAGAGCCAGTTTATATCTGTCCTTAGTGATTTTTTGTCGCCATAACAATTTTTCTTGGCATAAAAATTGGAAAACGACTTTCAAAAGTTGTAATTATTTTTTACTTTGTTGCCCTGATAGCTTCTTTATTAAATTATTAATATTTTACTAACATGATGTTAAAGAAAAAAATGCAAAGAGCTACCGACTGAAAACTTAAGAAACATTAGCCTTAATGCCCCTAACTGTAATTGATGGAGACTGCACTCGTTGGCGAATATTATTAAGAAATGCTTTGAAAATAATAGCTTTTAACAATGTCAGTATTGAAGCTGTAACGGCTGCACTGTGAAATATATAGACACTGAAAGTTATCAACAGCAAATTCTTGAAAGCAGACTCATCTGTTCTGAGCTGTCGTATTGTCTAACGCTTAACAACAGGCCGGTATGCAGGCATACCCCCAGGGTGGAGTTTCATCGCCACAACTATATTGGTCATGGTAGTAAAAAGATTAGTCTTCGCTTGGGCTAGATAGTCTTTAACTTATAACCTATGCCGACGAAACTGTGATAGCAGCGTGATGCCAATTCCATCCCACGATTCACTGGGCGTGAATCTGCTCTTGGAAAACCTGCAAAGTGGACGGATAGTTTCGGCTCGGAGTCTGAACTATAATTGTTCACAAGAAGGTAAAATACCATACATTAATACATTGAAATAGGAAGGCATTTAGCCCGAACTGGGGTCTTCAACGCGCACCGTATTGTGTAGTGGGATATAGGTAACTATGTGCCGATTGCTAGACTGATACTCACGAAGTATTGCGAAGCACGAAGTATAAGTTCAGTAGGAACTGCACAAGAAAAGCAATGCTGCAGGAAATTAAAGGCTATCTTATATTTGCATCACAGGTATGCTTAGAACCTTTCCAGCTAACCTTTACAGCTACTCTAGAAATAAAACTTTATCTCCTTTCAAATTGACAGGAATCCATAATTTTTGTTGTTTTTGCGGTGGATAATATTACCGCGTTTAAATTCAAAATGCGTTCTTACAAACTCACTCCGAACGTTTCGTTCAAGTTTCATTGAGCGTGGTCACCGGGAAACTGCCTGAAGCTGCTATAGACGATTAACGACTGAAGACGTCACCGATTGTAGCGGTGCGTGGGCGGCGAATTGTTTTCTCGGTTATGCGGTGGATTTTTTTGGGGCAAGCCGTGCTCACAATATCCCTTTGTGTCGTGAGCTTATTTAAAATCGACCGTGTGGTGTTTATTATGGGACCCAAGTTTTCGAGAGCTTTAAACTGCCTGAAGCTGCTATTGACGATTAACGACTGAAGACGTCACCGATTGTAGTAGTGCGTGGGCGGCGAATTGTTTTCTCGGTTATGCGGTGCATTTTTTTGGGGCAAACCGTGCTCACAATATCCCTTTGTGTCGTGAGCTTATTTTAAATCGACCGTGTGGTGTTTATTATGGGACCCAAGTTTTCGAGAGTTTTAAACTGTCGTTCCTAATGAAATTTTGATGTCCTTTTATTTCAAAAGCCTCCCAAACTAAGCGAGGGATATAATGCGGATCACGGGCAAGACTTAAGCCTCATCAAAGCGTATCCCATGGTCTTTGGCGGCACTTATGTGCTCCTTCAAGCGGGTAGCGATAAGCATCCTGAATGGTGACGTTACTACACCAATTCATTCAGGCTAAATTACCAACGGCTTTATCTTTAATGTCAGATTTTAGTCCAACATTTGTGATGTCTTTAACGAATCTGTAATAAAAATTTACGCACACAGATCAAAAACAGCGTTTGGAGCGGCGCGGCGGCAGGAGTCTTAATACCCTAGTCCAGAGGAATGGAGTGTACTTAGTTTGGTACCGGGAAAAAGGTATTTAAGAAACCGAATTCTTTCAATTATTTTGTAGGCTCCTTGACATCCGAACAGACAAGCGTCCACAATCGGTCTAAATGTGCAACTGCCTCCAGTGCTTTCAAAGCTGTAAGACGTCGTAAAAAGCTGAAATTTTACATTTAGCATCTCCTATAATGAGTAAGACATAAAAAAGAAAAATAAAGGCGGTAGCCACCCCTAGTGGGCTTGGTATCGACTTAAAAAGTCATTTTAAATGCATTTTATTCAATTATTTTGTTGCAAATCGAATTTTCACACCCGACCGAGGGTTTATTAATTTAGTGCATAGCTTGTAGCACAGTGAAATAATCAACGTAGACCCTTAAGACCTCTTAGAGATATGATCGAGACCGACAGGTGAATCGATTAGGCCATGTCCGTCCGTCCGTCTGTATGTGTGAAAGTTTACGGTCTTCAAAACTAAGCTAGAGCACTGAAACTTGGTACACGGGTTGGATCTTCTGCTGCACATACAAAGTGTGAAATTTGTCTTAATCCGTCAACGGCCACGCCCACTACTGGCTTCAATGTGACAACCTCTATTTCACATTTTCTTTCAAAATGCCTTTTGACTAAATTAGACAAGTCATAGGAGCTTAACTTTTGGTACTGAACATTATTGGCCCAAGGCCTTTAACAAGGCAAAAATTGGACCGCCCACTTTTAACATGTTAGATGTTTGAAAACCCGATTTCTCGGAAAGTTGAGCCCAAATCGAAAAAAAATTATATGACAAATATTAAAGATATTACCATGTATTTGCAAAAATTGGTCCACACAAAGTTTTGAGCTCCGCCCACTTTAATGGGGGCGTTTTTAGGAAAAAACTGTTTTTTCCGATATAATTTTCGGTTTTAACGCATTTCGTCGTGAAACTAACGAAATAACAATTAATTGATTTTAATTTTTAGCCAAGACACACTTTTAAGGGCGTGGCCTATACAAATTATATGTTAATTCGGGACAAAAAATTTAAGATTTGGTGATAGGGTCGGGTATATAGAAGTTTGTCACAGACGAACTTTTGCACTTACTCACTTGTTTTTAGTTAATTTATGATGTAGAAAACATTTAATTGTTCGTTTCGTTCTACACAAGAAAAGCTCAACATTTCCAGAAAAGCATGGATTTCGACGATGTTTTTACATGCGCAGTGTCGCAGTTGGTAAGTTAATGGAGCGGGCCTCCTAATAAGACTGCTGTCAGGTGGGACAATCCCTGGACTGGGTTCAAGGCTACCTTGGATGTTCCAGGCAACTGTAAAGTAGAGAAGAAAGAGAAACCTGTAGGTGAATACTTCTTCGGAGATCTAAACGATCCATAGTTAGACTCGACTTAAAGAGGGTAATGAGTTTGTATCGGCACCCGTCGTAAGCAGGGGCTTTTACCAAGTCCGGTTACCCTTGGATATTCTCGTATCCACTCGGGTATTCTTGTTTTATAAGGGTAGGTAATACCGTTTATAAGGCAATGCCGCCTTATAATGGGAATACTCAAGTGGAATAAAGATACCTATAACACCCTGCAATGCTGCTTTGTATATGAAAGAATACTCAAGTGGGGTAAAGGGATAAAAATACCTGAAACACCCTCAAAATTTCCCATCATCAGTCTTAACAAAATCAACAGCTTCTTCAGAAAATTATAAATAGCTTTTTACACAAAATAGTATTTGTTTTGGATAGAAAACGATCTAAGACCAGCAACAGGATGATTATGATGACACATGGGCAAAAAATAACCTTTTTTTACCTGCATAACTCTAAGCTTGTAATGAAACGATAAAGTTTTCACCTCACCTGATTTTGTCAAGGAGTCAGAGTGGCACTTCGTGGGAGAACTCTCAGAAATCAAGTCAAGTGGATGGGTTGTGTTAAAACCTTTCTAGGTGTAGAGATTTGAGATCCTACTTTCTAAATTCAAAGGATATTTGTTTTCCTTGGTAGGTCACAAAGCATATTCCTTTTACTTATTTACCTTATATAGATGAAAATATGTTTTCACAATTATTTCTTACTTTATGTTTGAGTCCTTTCCAAATGTAACTGTATGGAAAGAATGAGACTTCGAGTAATTTGCACGTGGACTCATTTTCCTTACCGTCCATCATAAGGTTTATTCCACTGGTCGTTGTGAGAGCACGAAGTGGGTCATGCATGTTTTATGAACTACCCTCTTCATACCAGACGCATGACCAGCTCCACTGTCAAACTTCATAATAACTTGCTATACATAGACCCTAGCATTACTTATTATAGCGTTATTTCGACTTTTACGATTGCATTTATATATATTTTTGGCCAGCGAAACCTTTTGTTAGTTTCAAAGGCATTGGTTTGATTTTTTCGGCACTTTCGTGCTGTTAAAGCATTAACCTCGTTTGGACAGACTTTTGTTCTTATTCATAAGATCGTATACGTAACATAAGTCAGTCAAAAAAAAAATACATACACAAAATTGTGCGTACTGTTTTTTTAAGCTAATAAAATTGAGGTCATCATAAAATACCTACTGGCGAGAGTAAAAGTTGTAGTTGGTTTTATTACCACGCTATTAAATGAATCAACATATCAATATGGATCAACGGGTGGGTGGTATTCGTGATGCGATATAAGATTTTATGGAGCAAGTTGTAAGGATGAATTCCCTACCTTGATTTTCGAACGAAAGTTTCTACCCTGGAAAGGTTTTTTATAAGGTTATGTAGAATTTATATTTAATAATAAAACTTCATGTTGTAATTTTAACCCGTGCCGGTTAATATAGGGCCACATTTTTTCATGACTCTTTTATTTACGGACTTTAAGTATACCTACCGGTAAAATTTACAAAAAACAAATTATTGCATGTTATACAGCTAAATTTTGTCGGAAATGTGTTTGCGGAACTAGAAATTCCTTAACTACTCCCCGGCTGTTCCCAGATATACTTAAACTCAGTTTTTTATGACAATGTCAAATCGTGTTAGAGTAGGAATATTTCAATGAAAATAATGAAACTTTGTAAGGCCCTAAAGGCTAATAAGATGTTAGATTCATAGTAAGGTAGATAGAATAGTGCACTTAGGCCAAAAAGTAGGCCCGTTGTACCGCCACGTGGGTAAATGACCAAGGGAGTAGGTTGGCGTGAATTCTATGACAGCCAGCCACTGCCAGTCTTTTCAATGAATTTAAGTAGCTTTTTGACCGGTGTTTCACTAAGATCGCTTTGGCAGTCATAGAAGTAGGAGCCTAGTATGGATTTCCTGTACGACGCGAGTGCCGGGCAGCAACAGAGAAAGTGTTGTACGCTTTCTTCTTCTTCCTCATCTAGGCAGCTTCTACAGAAGTCGCTTGAGAATAGACCTAGTCTTTTAGCGTGAAGAACTATTAGGCAGTGTCCGGTGATAATTCCCACTGCAGTGTTAATTTTGGATCTCTTTAAGGAGATCAAGCTATCTTATCTTTTTGGATCGAGGCGAGGCCAGATTTGCTTGGAGGTTAAACAAGTGGTGCCTGTCCTCCCTCCATCTGGCGTTAGGTTCTTGCATGCTGTGATTTTTGAGCTGTAATTTGAAGGTAGCTAGCGGAGTTCCTATATTACAGGAGATTTCATCTTCTGGCAGTCTAGTGGCGTTCTTAGCAAGTTAATCAGCCTCACAGTTTCCTATGATGTCTCTATGACCTGGCACCCAGCACAGGCGGGTGTGGAACTGTTCGGACATCTCGTCAAGAGATGTGCGACAGTTAACAACTTATTTAGAGCTTATAGAGATTGATGTCAGGGATTTGATGGCAGCCTGGCTATCCGTAAAGATGCAGATATCGCGGGCGGATATCACGTTCCACTTTAGCCAGGACAGAGCTTCACTAATTGCCATTATTTCTGCTTGGAAGACGCTGGATTGGTTGGGTAGGCGAAGGGATTTATATAAGTAAAGGCACTCAGAGAACACACCACTTCCTGCGCCGTCTTCCGTCTTGGACCCGTCTGTGTAAAAGTGTATGGCGTTACCAAAGGGTACATTACCGCCGTACCAAAGGTCTCTGTTCGGAATCCGGGTTTCGAAGCTTTTCTCTGGGAAGTATGAAGGTGAAGCATAATCCAGGTTCGTGCAGGTGAGATGATGTTCGTTTAGAATATTGACATGTCCGTAAACGTAATCACGCCATTGGGAGCATGCTTTAAGTCGAATTGCGCAGCTGGTAGCTATTTGCTTACCAAAAATGTCTAAGGGGGTGAGGTTCAATAGGATTTCGAGCGCTTCAGTAGGAGTGGTTCTCAGGTCACCACTAATACTAATGCTTGCCTTTGTACTTTTCTTAAAACGTTGAGATGTATGCCGACGTTGAGTATGGGCCATCATACTGCTACGCCGTACAGAAGTATTGGTCTAATTACAGCTGTAAAGAGCCAATGCGTCATGTGAGGTTGCAGTCTCCATTTGCGCCCAATGGCTTTTTTGATCATATAGAGGGCCGTGATGGCTTTCCTTGCTCTTTCAGCTGTATTGAGCTTCCAGCTTAGTTTACTGTCCAAAATAAGGCCAAGGTACTTCGCCTTATTTGAAAACGGTAGGCTGGTGCCATTTAAGGTGGGAGGGACAATGCGGGGGATTTTATATTTCTTAGTGAAGAGGACAACTTCGGTCTTTTGTGCATTAACACTTAAACCAATCTCAGTCGTCCATTTGCGGAGGAGAGTTGGAGCAATGGACGACTGAGATTGGTTATAGATGGCATGTTGCATTAAGTCTCTTAGTACTTGGGGATATTTCCCCGAGAAGGCAATGGCTACATCATCCGCTCAGGCAATCGTTTTGCAGCCCGCTCTTTCTGGTATAAGTAGCAGCTTATTCACCGCTACGTTCCAGAGAAGAGGGGATAGTACTCCTCCTTGAGGTGTACCTCTTCTGGTCGATCTTTTCAAGGAAGCGTGACCTAAAGTGGCATTACTCTACTAGTAAGTAGTTGTTTTATTAATGCTACTAGTCCCGCCTCTATGTTGAATTCTTCCAGTGCTTGTGTGATTGCGCGCGGATGGATGTAGTTGAAAGCGCCAAGCCGTTTCCATGGATCTTCCTTTGCTATACGCATGTTGAGATAGAGAAAGCTTATACGGGTCTATAGCTGATTAGATGTAGATCAATATGTAGATCAAGAGTCTTTTTAATGTTTTATGTAGAAATTATGATAAGCTGATAGGTCTTAGATCATTGGGATAAACGTGGGAACTTTTTCCCGCCTTGCGGATAAAGACTACTTTGATTCGCTTCCATCTGGTGGGGATGTGGCACAGAGAAAGACAGCCTTTTAAAATGGTCTCCAGCCAGGGGGTAATCAAGTCGGACGTTTGTTGAAGCTCGGCTGGACTATGCCGTCAAGTCCTGATGATTTGTATGGTTTAAAGCTATTTATAGCCCACATGATCTTATGACGCGTTATCAGAGAGTTCGGATTACTAATAGGCGTAGCCCTTGCTTGGCTTGGGCTCGGGCAGTCTGGTGAGTGCCCTGGAAAACGGGTATCTACCAGCAGTTGCAGAGATTCATGGTTATAAAAAAAAAAAACATTTTTTACTTTACCTTGAAACCCATCCATGTGTTTACCATTCATATTTGGAAAGATTCTGAAGAGGTTTGGAGAATCAATCAGAGGTTTGGATTTTAATAGCATAAGTAAATAAGAACTAGGCGAATCGTATTGTTTTTGCAAATGGAGCCAATGTAGGTACTTGTCACTTAAGACCCATTAGCTTCAACATAGAAGTGGCTTGACTATTAACACAGACATCGGACCTGTTTAAGGAATATTTCAAAACAATAAAAGTCATTAAAAGCAAAAAATATACATTCAAGGTTAAACCTTTTCTTCGTATAATCGTCCTTTATATTTGGAGAATACTTCTCTTTTCATAGTAATGTCAGCCGAATGCCTCCCAAGCGCCATCCTGCATGCTATAACTTAATTATCCCTTGTTAAGCCAATCAGGAAGGCATTAGATTATCCTACCTTGGAAAGTAAACAACTACTCACCCAGCACGATATTCAGTATTGTAGAGGAAAAAAGGAACGTTTATAACACCAAGTTCCGAAAATCACTCGAAATCGATTTGAAATTTGAATTGGTACGTCTCATGCCACAGTGGCACGAAAGGAAGAAAATTTACAAAGCTTTAGCTTTTATAGAATGAGGGACTACCCCAACTGTGTGGGGTTATTTAAGGACAGCATGACAAACCCATTGCCCAGTACAATACACAAGGTTATTGTTGTTGAAAGCTAGTGCTGCCATTAAGAGATACATTTACTATTTCCAATCCAAAGCACGTTGCGCTGAGAACCTACCCCTAAAGGATAATATAGCCTACACCAACGACGTCCAGCTTGACTTGGGGAAAGTGAAAGAAACATAAAAACCAGTAAAAACAACCCTCGTTACCTTCATCTACTTTTAATGAATTATTAAAAATCAATTTCGAGCGTTGCATTTTTTTGTTTTAGTTCTGGCTCAGAAAGGACTCTGGTCAGAAATCACTTTCTATAATTGCTTTCACTGGCGCAGTCAGTCGGTCTTAGCAGGAATACGACGTATAAGTAAAATTTCCAGGCGGCAAGTTGGTGACGATAGGAGAATAGTTGAAATCACAATGAATTTCAGTATCGAAATGCTTTTCATGAAAATTAACTTTGACGTCGAAAAGAATCCCATATGGAAAAATCTTTGAAACGTTGAACGATGGCCAAAAGGTCACGTTGGGTTGGTTGCCATCAAGCTAGGTATTGGCACTCAAGGGGCTATTTTGAATGCAAAACTGCAACGATGCATACGACCTGTTAGGGGCGTGGTCGTGAGAAAATTGGTAACGGCGAAATTTTTCAAATCAAATGCCTTAAAGGAATTTGTAGGAACACTTATTTCGAGCATGACTTTAATATAAAAGAATCTAATGATAGCGTTCGAAATTATCATCATTCCAGCCACTAAATTTTTTTGTTTATTCAAAAATTACTCCTATCTGCCGATTTCATCAGTGTCCAGCATAAGTAATCTTTAAGGTGAATGAAAACGTTGCGTAGTTGGAGGCCAAAACTCTTAGGTTTGCTCAAAAACAACCAACTAATTTAACTAGTAAACTTTCTTGAACGTTTTTCAAGCATTCCTCAGTAAACAATGATTGTTCTTAAGGCTTGTAGTTTATTCATAATCTACGTTTATATGCTGTGTGCTCCTACCAATGAGTGCTTCGTAGAAAAACCTTAGGCGCTTACCAAGAAAATTATAGATAAGATTTTTTTGAAGGTCTTAAATATGACAGTCTGTGACCTAAAGTCACAAACAGTATTGAGCCACTGTTTTTAGAGCCACGAAGGCCATTTACTACTCACTTTAAATGGCGCTTTATTCTAGGGTGGACCTAGACCTCAAGCAGCAACTGTCAAGAGGTACTCTTTCTTTTCTCAGCACTTTCTTTTTCTCAGCACTGCTGTAGTTTTTTATATTGATAGCGGAGCCCAGTTAGAAAACTCCCGAGCTATCTCAAAGTTATTGCTATCTATGATGATATTTTTCTCAAGACGTCAGTGAATCTGCTCTTCCTATGAGATCTGGTTCTCTTCTTCATAAACTTTGCACAAGAGCTCTGCACAATTCTTTAAAGTACGAAATTTCAGAAGCAACGTTGCATGCGTGCGTCGACTGGCGAGTTTGGCAGAAATGTCGAAACTAAAAAATGCCCTATATAGCCCGCCTATATAAATGCTGTCACATGCAGCCTTGAAACCAATGATAGAGAGGTAGGCATAGAATTGGAATTCCAAGGTTTTTCCCAAATCTGACGCAAAAGGTGAATAGTTGAACAATGGTGGACTTTCCTAGCCTGTTTAGAGTTCACTCAGTTTAGTACAGTAGAAATGATCTTACATAAGGATACTGTTACGTAGACTGATGTTCCTGTACTAAAGAGAGTCAAGAGGGTCTCCATTCTTGGGGATCGTTAAAATTGTGTTGATTTTCCATTAATACCTTGCAGATGCGCTGGTGCATGTGCTTGACAAAATCATCGCCAGGCGCCTTTAAATTTCTGCAGCTAGTGCCTGATCTCTGCATCAGCAACACTGTGTCACCGAAGCTGTCTTCATCCCAATGAAAAAAATGGGATGAAGACAGCTTAAGGTGAACCAGGGCCATCTTCTCAACCACGTATGTTGTGAAGTTATACTTTTCAAATACAAGGGAATGTTCTCTCGTAGGGTTTGTCAGACCCTACGCAACGGCACCTCACACCTCACACCTTATATGTTTTCTGCAAGACCCCGCAGAAAATATCTTTGGTGACATCATCCTTTTCCACTGTGTCATGTGCGCATATGAAGCTAAAGTTGGTCAATTTAGCGTTTTGGAATTGGCGTCTCGCGTACATTAACATACTTAATGAATTATGGCTGTTTCACAACATGTGCGAGAGAGCGAGCGAGAGTCTCGGGCGAGTTGTTAACTTAATTTCAGTCAATGGCAATGTATAAGGGTTTCCACAATATCAGCGTTACCGCTGTCTCCCACGCCGGCCTTTTCGATAAATTTTAAAAGTCTCTCCGCGGTCGAAGGCTGTAAAGTCATTCGCTGTCACACGTTGTTGAAAAGACTTTTTTTCGCTAATAGTGGTTTTGAAGAATAAACCATACATGTGTAATAAAGACAACAAAATTTTACAAATGTTATATGTTTTGTTACTTTGCAGTCAAAAATTATCGTGTTTTCCCACTCTGAATATGTATTGCAAACGATTTTTCTAATCTTGTGAAGCAAGCATGAAGCTCACAACGTTTTCCTGTGTGTATGAATGTGTAACTGAAGCTTGCAGTATAGCGTGCCGCTCGTATCGCTCAAATTGCCACGCTATAGCTGGGTTTGCCATCTTTGTAAATAACTTTTGGTTGGACTTGCCAGCTTTGAAGGAATAAACATGTACTACATATTTTAATTAAAAGTGAGTGTGAGAAAAATTCTCATTTGGAAGGTCTCGCGTAAGGAATCAAGGCGCGAGTTCTGAAAGGCTTAGAAGTGACGAAATTATTCAGACTACTCTTTCGAACTCCGCACTCGAAATTTCTTTATTTTTTATATGTCAATGCTATAATGTCATTGTTTTATTAATATAATGGGCAATACTACAGAAGATGTTATGGACTTGACGAGAAATGGCTTCATAATAGTAAGTTTAAGACATGAACAAGAATATAATTTAGAAGAATACATTCTACATCACTATGGACAATACCAAAAAACCATAGTTTTCATTTTATTGTATGTGTACCTGCCTTTGTAAGATCTTTTTATAGAAAAAGTTCATCGAACGTTCCACTAATAATATAATACGACAAAATATAAAATCGATTTGGTCTAATGCTTCACACTCGACAAAGGTTATTCGGTCAATAACCGTGTAATATTTATTTTGTTGAAGTTCCTGACACATGCCATGCAGAAACACATAGGTACCCATGGAAAATACCTTGAACAAAGTTTAAAGAATTTAAACGAGAGTTCTGAAGTTTGATTTCCTGCATTGTTTGCAACTAGCGTACTTGAAACATACCCGAAGGACTTTGCTGCAGACATTTCAATATTTTTTTTTTTGTTTAACTTTTTTCTAACGTTTTTTTCAGGATTGGCGACAGCGTTCAAATGGAATCTATGCGCTCGAGGACGCGTTACGTTCATCGGAAAATCTAGCACTTGTTCAACCCTGTCTGGACTCCCTTTTACGGACCCTACTCTCGTCGGAGAAAAACCCTGAGGTGTCAGAAGACAAACGACGTGTATTAATGAACCTGATTTCACGACTTCCGCTAGACAATCTCGAGGATCGAACTGTGCAAATCATCACCGGCCTCTGTCGCCAGGGAGGACCGGGCGCGAATCGTGCCTCGAAGGCGTTAATGCAACGCCTCCCACCGGCTGTGATTGTCCTCAAGTTGATATCGGACGATTTTTTACATGCAAAGAGCTCAAGGGTAAGTCAACGAGTGCAGTTTCATGTCGCTGCTGCTCTAGTTGCATAAATGAAGGAAGGTATCAAATTTCACTTTTTTAGCATTCGTTCATTTATTGCTAGCCGCCTTAATTAGTCATTGCTTTATATGCCTTCTTTTTTCTGTTGAATATTATAGTTTCGCGAGAACGCACTTCAAATGGTGATGTACGCTTTAATGACCTTCCCGAGTACCTGTTTCGATACAAACACCTGTGTAACTAGTGCAACTTTGGCGGCTTTGGATCGTAAAAAACGAGTGCGACAGGCAGCGTTGGATGTCCTTGCGATTTTGGGACAGGTGACTTCTCCACGAGTAGTATTGGAAGTAGTGGAAAATATTGCCGAATCTCGCGATGATGGTGATCAGCTCTTTGCAGCAGTTAAGGCCAGACTATCACGCAAGCAGCTGCCTCTTGTTAGCCCCGATGGAAGCGTTCAATATACATTGAGGGTGCCATCCCCGCAGAGTGTTGATAGAGCATCGTTAGCTCTGATGGGATCCGATTTGGAGTGGATAGCATCCGGTGTGGGTTCAGTCTCGCCGACATCGCTCAAGCGACGAGCCCACAAATATTGCAATCAGCAAAGTTGCTGTCAATCTTTTAACTACCCTACGAATAGGTAAGCAATCGAGCGGCATTTACATAAAAATTGGACTACAGCGCCCGTCAATTCAGTCACAGTGAATGACATGTCCACAACAGTTTGTCTATTGATTTTTTTAATCCATTTTGGAGCTTTGGTATCCTATTTTGCAAGTGTAACCTCGCTGAAGGTAACGTGAAGCTAACTGGTAAATTCCTTTGTCGGGGTTCTTGCTTGGAAAATAAATCGATTAAATGCCTTGCAGGTGAGAGGAACAATTTCGCAAAAACTAAGTAGCTTGTTGGATTGAACTTCGTGGCGTTTAATTGATGGGCTGTTTCCAATTCAATACAAATTGCGCTTTATCTTTTCGTTGAATATAAAATTTATTTTTATGAGCAAAATATTTTTTTATTTATTTCGTTAACAGTCACGATGAATCAAAAAGGTATCGCGCGCCGCACGAAATTCTTGCACTTGGAGTTGGTGTGAAGGATATAAACAATGAATATGCAACATCTGTGAGTAAAATGTATATGAATATTTCGATATATCATAGCAAATACATAAGTATTGAATGGCCTGCTTACTCACATTTATAAAACAAGGTCTTTGAAATTCAAGGACTTAGTTTTTGGCTGTTATGAGTATTTTAGTTTGAAATTTGTTGCAATAATCTTTAAGTACAGTGTACTCTTTCAACAAGTACGATCTTCGCACCACTGCCTTTTATTAAACAAAAATTAGACCACACACAACACCGACCGTGCCCACTTTTAACATGTTAGATTTTAAAAATCTTTAATTTTAAATCGAAAAAAATTTAGCTCTGCTTACTTTAAGGGGGGCGTTTTTATAACATAAGCTGTTTTTTAAGCATTTATTTCCGCTCTTAGCGCGTTCCCTCATGATTCTTAAGGGAGAAGAATTAATTGACTTAAATTTTCAGTCCACCCCCAATTTTGGGAGCGTGGGCCCAAACAAATGTGTGACATACAGAATATGAATTCATGCTACAAACCTATCGATATGGTGTTACAGGGTAAATAGGGTAGGAAACATAAAAGTTCGTTACAGACGAACCGTATGTCCGTACTTATGAGTGAAGTTTTTAGGTCTTTAAAATGGAACTAGGATGCTCAAGCTTAGAGTGTATCTTGGTTCATATTTGGTACAGTCAAAGTGTTAAAATTGGTTAAATCCGCCAACGGCCACGGCCACTCCCACTAATTGCTTCAATAGAAGACAACCTCTATTTCAAATTTTCTTTCAAAATGTCTTTTGGTCAAGTAAGACAAGGCATAGGAACTCAAATTTTCGTATAGAGCAATAATGGCCAAAAACTTCTAAGAAGCCAAAAACTGGACCGCCCACAATATCGACCATGCCCACTTTTTACATGTTAGATTTTTAAAAACCCGATTTCTCAGAAAGTTCACTCCAAATCGAAAAAAAATTGTTGGACAAATATAGTTAATACTATTTGCTAATTTTGGTTTATACAAAGTTTTGAGCTCCGCCTACTTTTAAGGGGCGTTTTTCAGAAAAACCTGTTTTTTCTGATGATTCTAACGAAATCACAATTAAGTATACCCCATCCCATAGGATAGGAGGTATGTTTGTCACATAGTTTGTAACACGGTGAAATAATAATGGTAGACCCCCAAGACCTTAAGGGCATATGAGCGAGACCGAATTCTGAATCGAATAAGCCATGTCCTTCCTTCCGTCCGTCTGTATTTCACATGATTTTTAGCCTTAAATTTTGAGCTATGGTAAGGTCCACGTCATGCAAAGCAGTACAAGTGTAAAAAGTTTTTAAATCCGCCCAAAGAAACGCCCACAATCGGTCAAAATGTGCAACTACCTCCAGAGATTTCAAAATTTGAAATTTTGAAATTTGACATTTAGCAACTCCTAATGAATGTAAGACACAAAATAAACAAATTTAATTGGTGAACCTCCTCTAGTGGGCGTGGCATTTTAAGGGTGGCATTTTAAGGGTAAATTTTCAAATTCAGTTCAAATTTACTCATTTCAACTGAATTTGAAAATTTAATTATTATTTTCAAATTTACTCAATATTTTTGCTCGAAATTGAAAAAAATTTGCTTAATATTTTATGTAGAAAACATTTAGTTCCACATTTTGTTTGTTCAAGACTTCGGGCCACGCCCGCATTTGGAGGCAAAATTGAAGAAAAAACCTAAAATTTTCCAGAAAAACTTAATTTTGACTGGCCTTGAGCCTAATTTAGGAAAGAAAAAGTAGCAGGTTAGGTAAACGAGACTTCGGTCCAGATTTCTTTCATGTAAAGTTTTTAGCCACGCCCCCTTTTAGGGGTCGATTTTTCAAAAATATTGAATTTGAACCAAAAAATTGCATTTTTACGTACATTTAAGTGTAACTTGGAAATATCTGTGGAGATATCTTATAATTATTAGTTTTTAATAAGGGGCGGTTAGACCACGCCCATTTTCGGAGTTTGAATTACTTATAAAATGTCGAAAAATAACTATGCCATCAGCATTTTACAATGTGGGATAGGATGGGGTATTCAACGGTCCGTTTTACGGACTGTAACTTCTCTTCTGCTTACACACTGTAGCACTTACTCACTGGTTGATTTGCATTTTTAGCCCAGACCCATTTTCGGGGGCGTGGCCTATACAAATAATATATGAATTCGGAACAAAAAATTTTTAGATTTGGTGTTACACGGCATATAGGGTAGTCGTGTATATAGAAGATTGTCACAGAAGTTTTGCAATTCAATCGCAATCCTTAGTTGATAATCTTGCCTGGTTAAAAAGCGGCGTAGCATCAACCCTTCTGCAATAACATTGTAGTTTTTGTTAAAGTATATTTTGCAGATGTGGTTTGCATGTGTTAAAAGCATTTTCACATCAAAATTAGGTTTTTATTCAAGTATGCCGCCAAACGTGGGCGTGGTAAAAATTTTTCAACAAGTTGGAAGCATACAGAAATATATAAATAATATATAATATATAATTTGATTCTAAGCAAAACATATTGTATATAAGTACAGTTTCTAAAGCTGCAAATGAAATGCGAGTACACCCACATGCGGCGTTTTCTGCCTTTTTGAAATCCCAATCACTATACACTTAAGCAAAAACGCAAAATTTCAGCTTACTGTAAAATTCAAAGTCTAACCAGTGAGTAAGTGCAACATTCCTATTCTCCTTTCTATTCCTATTCTTCTTTCCATTCCTATTCTCCTTTCCATTCCTATTCTCCTTTCCATTCCTATTTTCCTTTCCATTTCTATTCTACTTTCCACTCGTTTATTTTCTTGTTTTCCATCCGCGTCGCGTTAATTTATGCATCATTTTAAACAGAAAAAAAATGTATTCCTTTTAAGTTTTTGTTTAGTTTTTTTTTTTTTTTAAAGGGGCGTGGCAGGTCCAACCGCTTAAACCGAAAATCAATACTTAGCACAGAAATATCCAAGTTTGCGGCTATAAAGAACGCAAAACTGTAACTTTTTGGTTCAAATTCAGTAATTTTGTGAAATTGACATTGAAATCTAAAGATGGGCGTGGCCAAAATCTTTGTATGGACGAAAACTGTGCTAAATTTTATTTCTTATTCTATCCTTAGTAAAGCTTAAAAGCAGTCGAAATCGATGTTTTTCTGGAAATTTAAAGGTTTTTATAGAGTTCTGCCTCTAAATTTGGGCGTGGCTCCAAACTTTGTAAGAACCAAATGTAGAACTAAGTATTTTCTCACATAACACATAACGCAAAATTTTTTCGATCTGGAACAAAAATATTGAATAAATTGCATTTGAACAATTACTCCTTATTTTGATCCCAAAAATGTAATTTTTTGGTTAAAGTTCAACAATTTCGTAATATTAACCTCTAAACATGGGCGTGGCCAAAAACTTTTTTGAAACGAAATCTAGTATAGATTGCGGTGAAGCTAATGTGCTAAATTTTATATCTTATTCTTACTTAAGTTACTCTAAAAAGTAGTCGAAATCCATGTTTTCTAGAAAATTAGAGGTTTTTCTTAAATTCTGCCTCCAAATGTGGGCGTGGCCCAAAACTGTGCATGAAAAAAATTTAAAAAAAAATGTTTTCTACATAATAAGTAAATTTATTTTGATTTGGAACAAAAATATTGAATAAATTCAATATATAATATAAATATAAATATTCAATATATATTATACAATATAAATTCAACCAAGCCCACAAGGGGCGGTCTGCGGACTTTATTTTTATTTTTTATGACTTGTAATCATTAGAAGACGCTAAATAATAAATTTCAGCCTTTCACGACATCTTACGGTCTTGAAAGTACGTGTCTGTGGGCGGATTGAAAAAATTTAACTTTAATTGCGGATTTAACTTTAACTTTAATTAATTTAAAAATTTAAATTTTAATTGCTTCGGATGACAGAGAGCTTACGTACAAGCTTACAAGCTCAAAATTTTAGGCCTAAAAATTGATGACACACGGACGGACGAACATGGCTCATTCGACTCAGAATTCGGTCTCGATCATATGCCCTTAAGGTCTTGGGGGTCTATCGTCATTATTTCTCTATGTTACATTTTCGCCTGTATCAAACTTAATCTACTCCATTCCTGTGGAATAGGGTATAAAAACTACCGCCAGACAGACGAACGAACGGACATGGCTCATTCGACTTACAATTCGGTCTCGATCTTATTTCCTTAAGGTCCTGATTATTTCTCTATGTTAAGTTAATAGAGATGTTCTATGTTCTCTAAATTAAATAGGTTTGCACGCAAACTTCGAATCGAGCTCGTGTTTATGATCAGTTTTATTCCAATCATTATCTATCCCGACTCTGGGCAGCTTGCAACCAAGAAGACTGCTTAGTATAGGGTTGTAAGAATAACTAATTTAGAAAATAAGGAAGCTGGATCCAAGCCCCAAAATTGTCTCAGTCAATTGTGAGCGTGGCTGTGGCCGGATCTTAGTAAATTTCATACTTTTTCTGTAAAAAATGATGACCAATTTATACTTTAAGCTCCACTTTGAGCTAGAGAAGCTCAATATCATACGGGTAGACCGATGCATAGACGAACTTAAATCAATCAATGCAGTCAGTTGGTCACTCCAATTGAATCATTTGGAATGCAGTAAACTTTTAAGGGTTATCAATTTCTGATTTCTATAATCCAAACATCGCTTAAACGCCTAAGTAAGAGCGCAGTTCCTGCAATCTGTTATTTTGGAATGCCGCCTATTAATTTAATCTCATTAAATTTTTCCGGTCCTTGCTGTTTTTTCTATCAAGAGTATCTTCTGTTCAAGAGTACCTACCATTAAACAAAAGTCAACTTTAAGTTTCTCAACAATAGGCTTCGAAATTCAAAACTTCCGAACGCATTACACAAATTAATTGCAGATGTCACCAGCTTTAATTTACGAGCCATCACAAATAGAGTTTAAAATCAATCTTAAGCAAATTCAAGCACTTCACAATTAATCTCTGCTAAGCAATGCGTAATAAATTTAAAAAGTCACATAGCTTTTTGTTTCTTGTTCTTTACCACGCACATTAGTTAAACATGCGCGTCAGCCTTCAAGCATTATGACAAATTTACAACTTACAAAGGTACGTCAGGTGCCAGTGTTATGAAACATGTCCGAAACGTTCGTCATCATAATATGCCGCTTACATGCCAGCTTTGACCAACACCCCGCCGGTAATTTCGCTAAATATCGATTTTGTCACACAGTCACGTAATAATAAATTAATTTCCCTAGAATTAAACCCGATAAAATTCATAAGGACCGTGTTTTCGAAATGGTTAATTCCTATCGAAATAGCACACCGGCGGCCGGCGGCGGGCCAGGCCACCACCCCAGCAAGTCGTCCTATTTCTCTCGACACTCTCATTGCATGCAATTGCGACGCTACCTACAGTTTGGCTAGGGCTTTTGTTTTGAAAGGACAAGCACGGATATTTTAAATTTTTCAAATTCTTTGCACAGTAAAGGACTAAAATTTTCTATAAATATGGTCCAGTTATTCTTAGCATATCGTCTTATTGGATGTGTGCCAGTGATTAACATGAATTTGGTATAACATACCTACTTAAAATTGATAAGGACTCCTTAAAGCATAATACTTACTCTTTCTTGGTTTGTATATCTTAACAGGACGACAATCATTCCATGGCCAACAACAACGTGCAGTATGTCCTGGGAAAAACCGTTCCACTGCAATACGCGTCAATGAAATCGATACGGAATGGTGGTAGTGGCACCACCACTAGTGGCGGTAAGTTCATTTCGGAAACCCATAGTTTAGCCTTTTGTTTTGGTATCATGGTTGCATTTTGAGCGTACACAAAATGTTTGTACTCTCATACGAGTATTATCCGCGTTTATATGACGACAGTGATATGTTTTTATTGACTGTCAACTTTTGACTCAAATGGTGTTAATATCTCCCGTAGGTGAAATCATTGGCATAAACGGAAAGAGAATAGCCACAAAGTCGTACTCGGACTCCTCCGCAGATGGCAGAAGTTCCGATAGTACATATACAAGCAGCAGTGGAAACGGTGGAATCGGCCTTAATGGCCGCTTTGCAAGACAATCTGTCAATTCGAGGTAAGATAAGTCGGCTGTGGAAGCTTCCAGTCCTTCTCAACTTTTCATAATATTTTCAGATTCCCTACGATGGAACGAATAGACATGACCGGAAACTATGTGCTAAAGCAATCGTACAAAACCCCCCACTCATCCATGGCGTATATGCCACGCAATCAGGTGCACTTCAATTCAACGTATCCAAAGGTGAATTACTCTGTGCAACAACGGAAGCACGGCGCGAGGAGCAATCGGATCTACTACACACCTCAAGGTTAGTTTAGTGGCACAATGAACTTGTAGATTTGAATTGTGCTTAATGAAAGCCCTGTTTGCTTACATCCTGACAGATACTTTCGACGAAAGTACATTCGGCGAGGAATGCAATCAATTCGCAACAACCTATGCGGGGGGTGGCAATGGCGGCACTGTTGCAACTGTAGAACATAATCATCACTGCAATCATGGAACTGCGAACAACAATAGACGTTTTGTGAATGTGGAAAAGTTCATACAAAGGTAATTAGCAAAGTTTTGCAGTAATGATGATTAGCGGTAGCATATGGCGGGCGCATTCTTGCATAGTTGAAAAGTTAAAAAGTGCCTCAAGTGTAATGAACTCGACTAGCTTGTTGAACGTAAAAGCGGTTTTTTAGTGTTTGACTAGTAGTGAGCTTGTGTACGTAGCTAAGTTATTTTTTCAAGTTAAGTCGGAGTGGTCTTTTACTGTGAATTTGTTCAACCTGCATATACCAAATAGGGATTTCGAGCCATTCCATATACATTTAATAAGCGACCCATCTTTCTAAAGCAAATCCTAATCTTATGCTGTGCGCAAAGCCACCAGGCGCGTGAGAAGTTCGTAAGCCACACTAACGCCACCACAAATTATTTTTTAACCATGATTGTCGTAAGGCCAGAGCCATTCGAAAGTCAGCAGAAACTTGGTTTTGTGGTTAACCATTTAATTTTTGATAACATCATATATCTTTTTTATGCAATTTTCATACCTTCGCATAAATTTTTAAAATCCATGAAGCGACAATGTATATAAAACTCTTCTTCGAAGACCGTTCGTTGTATTTTTTGATTTGCAAGTACTTTGCAATAGCAATCGCTATTATTTATAACTAACTCCATAGAAATGCAGTCCCTATACATTAATGTGATGCAGGCAAAAGTGTAACATAGAGAAAAAATGGCAATATAGGCCAGTCCTTACAGGCAAATGAACGAGACAGAATTTTGAGTTGAATGAACCATGTCCGTCCGTTCGACCATATGCCACTAATTTTTGGGCCTTAAATTTTAAGCTAGAAATCTGAAATGTTTTACGCAAGCTTATTTTCATCCGAAGCAATACAATGGCAACATTTTTCAAGTCCGCCCTTAGACACGCTCACACTCGGGGTATAGCACGTCACCTCCGGTGCTTTCAAAATTGCAAGACGTGGTAAATGGCTGAAACTTGGCTTTAAGGAACTTCTAATGCGTAAGACATACAAAAGAAAGATAACGTTAGTAGACCTCCATTAGTGGGCCGTTTTAAAAATAATTTCCAAATGCATTTACTCTAGTTTTTTGGTTTCAAATCAAAAAAAACTACTTGACATTACGTATGTAGAAATCACTTAATTCCACATTTTGCTTCAATCAGGTTTTGGCCCATGCCGACATTTGAAGGCATAATTTAAGAAAAACCTTCCCTTCTGGGGCTGCTGGTCCCCAATTGGGCACCTCCACAGGTAGCGGATAGAGGAATGCTCACCAAATATGGTGACTACCGATCATTGGCGGATTACCCACGTAGCAAGAGTAGCAAATGCTACGGGCCCCGCGCATTTGGGGGCCCCGCGCACAAAGTCTTTCTGACCGTTAAAAGTATATATGTATGTATTTAGATCGAAGTGATTTTTTTTTTCAAATGAATATACTATTTCAATATTTACCATGAAATAGTCTCATCAAAATGTTCAACTATAGTTTAAACTTTTTAGTACATTTCTAAAACTCAGCGCTGGTCACACCACAAGTAATGTTTTACTCCGCGCTACACGCGAAATGAGTTGGCACTACAGGCTATTGTAGGCAACCAACTTATTATACTCACGAAAAAATATATTTGTCGTTGTCTTATTTCTTTCTTTTTTTGACATTGACTAACTTTAAAAACAATAAACAAGTATAAGGAGTAAGTGCAAGAGTTCGTCTGTGAAAAACTTCTATATACCCGACCCTATATACCGTGTAATACCAAGTCTTAAAATTTTTTGTCCCGAGTTCATATATAATTTGTATAGGCCACGCCTCCAAAAGTGGGTCTGGGCTAAAAATTAAAATCAATTAATTTTTATTTCGTTAGATTCATGACAAAATGCGTTAAAACCGTAAATTATATCGGAAAAAAACAGTTTTTTCCTAAAAACGCCTCTTAAAGTGGGCGGAGCTCAAAGCTTTGTATGAAACAAACTTTACTAATAGTAATATCTTTAATATTTATACCCGGCCCAGGGTATATTAAGTTTGCTGTATTGCTTGTAACGCGGTGAAATAATCACCGTAGACCCCTAAGACCTTTTAGAGATATGAATGGGACCGACAAGAGAATCGATTAAGCCATGTCCATCCGTCAGTCCGTATGTAAACGACTCTTAGGCCTTAAATTTTAAGGTAGAGAGCTGAAATTTTGTGGTTTGGCTGGAAGTACAGTCCTTCAGATCAAGTTTGAAAATTAGCTGAATCCGCCCACATACACGCCCACTACAGGCCTGTAAATAAATATATATGAAATTTCACTTAAAATTATATGACAAAAGTTGTATATATAACCATTTTCTAACTTTCATATATATGTTGTATGTGGCTCCGCCCACTTTTGGGCGTGGCGTTAAAAAAAGTGATTTTTAGTTAAAAAGGCGGAGTCTTAGGCCCAAATGTATGCAACCACCAAAGCATTCAAGAGTTATATTTTATATCCCGCCCACTTTTTGCAGGTGTGGCAGTTTTTTTTTTTTTGTATGGTCGGTGGTCGGGTATCTTGCAATCCGTCGTAGATGGACTGAAGCTTTTGCCTACGCACTGTTGCACTTCCCACTTGTTGTTATATATTTTTTTTTCGATTTTGAGTTGTCGATGGCCCAATTGTCAAAGGTCTTGGGCCAATATTGCTCAGTACTCAAAATGTTAGATCCTGACTAGTCTAACTTGAGCAAAAGGCATTTTGAAAGAAAATGTGTAACAGAGGTTGTCTCATATTGAAGCCAATAGTGGGCGTGGCCGTTGACGGACTAAGTCAATTTTCACACTTTGTCTGTGCAACAGAAGGACCCAGCCGTGTATCAAGTTTTAGCTTTCAAGGTGGATTCTGAAGACCTAAGACCTTCACACATGCAGACATGGCTTAATCGATTCACCTGTCGGTTTCGATCATATCTCTAAAATGTTTTAAGGGTCTACGATGATTATTTCACTGTGCTACAAACTATGCATTAAAATTAATACACCATCGGTCGGGTATAAAAACCCCAAAGTCACTGGTTGGAAAATAATTACATGTTCTTGTCCGTTTAGGAATGCGGCTAATAAATATCTGGTTGCTTACATACAAAAATGGGATGTGAAAACTTAAATACGCGAGTGAATATAACTTATTAATTTGTCTTGTGAAAGAGAAGTGAACATTTTTCCTCGTCTTTGTTCGGTGGTGCAACTGACTTTAAGACGTAGCATTAATGCATGTAGTATTAAGGGAAAGGTATGAAATATTCTGAATGGGAAGAAGTCGATCTGAATAGTAATATTTATAAATTTGCTCAAACTAAATGCAGAAAAGTTTGTTTGTATCTAATAGTTTTCTTTTACTTAATACCACTTTCTTGATAACCTAAAGCAATCCAAGGGCCCCTTAATAGAATTTGCTACGGGCCCCACGCTAGCTTAAGCCGGCACTGCTACCGATATGGTAAATATCCAGGGTGCAGCAAAACCAGCAACAAACGATAAATCCAGGAACATCTGGTTTCGGCCGAATATGTTCTTTTTCTCTTCCAATATGCAAATAGAATGGACAACAATTACGGAGATTGTTCTAATGAAATAGCAGGCTGCATACCACCTTTTAAACCATTCAGCAATTCGTTAAAGAACGAATGTTCATGAATTCACACTTGAGATCGGCTTTGGATTCTTTCTTTAGCAGAACATCACGGATGTGGAACAGGTTTCCACTCGCAGTTTTTCCTCGTAATTGTAGTCCGCAACAGTTCAAAACTAAAGTGCACCAGTACCTCCTTTCTCTTTTCTAATCCTTTCCACACGCGTTGTGTTAAATCATTGTAAGGGTAGTCATAAACCCTTGAAAGCGTGTAAATTATAAAAAAAGGCGTACCTCTGCACAGAAACACCAAAGCATAGCCCGCAATGCTTTGGTGTTTCTGTGCAGAGCAGGCTCATCAGCGTTTGCTTGTTGGACTGGGAATTACTTTTCTCTTCTATCTTTTCTATCTGCAAATTCTTCCCGCTCGCGATGTGCCACGCATTTTAAGGGTAGTCATTACCCCTTGAGCGCGAGTAAATTAAAAAAAAAAAACTCAAAATTGCCAGCAAACCATGGTTTTCGACTGCCCTTAAGCCCTATTTAGGGAAAAATAAGAAACAAAATTTAACACATAAGGTACACAAGACTTTGCTAGATTTTGTTCATACAAAGTTTTTGGTTACACCGTTTTTTATTCGTCGATTTTACAAAATTATTGAATTTTAAACAAAAAAATAAAAAAATTTTGGTACATTTACGCCGCCAACTTGGATACTTCTGTGCTAAAATTTTTATTTAGACACGGGCTGGTCATGCCACGCCCCTTTAATAAAATAAAATAAAAAACCATATCGTCGACGTTAGTCGAAAAATGTGTGTCTGGGTGGATAATAATGGCTCACCCACTGATGAGCAAATCAGAAGCCAATATTATTTTGCGAAACACACTGGTCAATGATCTGGGGCTTAAGACCTTAATGATCTTTTGATTAATTATCATATACCCCATGACCACGCATGCGCAAAAGCTAGAAATAGCTGCTGCGTATGCATTTTTTCATAAAATAAAAAATTTTATATAAAGTAAAAACATTTTTTCGTTAATTAATGATTCATGAATGGCAACGGGAAAGGGTATGGAAAACAAAACGATAGCAATGGGAAGGAGATTAGGAATGGGATAGCAGATAAGGGAAAGGAGCTAAAGGACAGGATTTCCAGCCGACCTATTCATTTTCAGCTTTCCAGCTTAAAATTTAAGGCCTTAAAGTCGTTGACGTTCAGATGGACGGACGTTGATCTGGTTCTTATCTCTAAATGGTCTTAAATTCTGGCCATGGTGATTATTTCACTGCTTACTTTAGATGTCGTAGGATACAATGCAGTCCATCGTAAACGTACTGAAGGTTTAACGACGAACTGTTGCATTTTGCAAAGGCTAAAAATCCATCTAAGACGTGCCGGGAAGATTTATGAGAGCTAATTTAGTACATATAGTAGAGATGGACCTCATTTCGTCCCAAAGAAAATGGTTTCTGAAATTGTAACCAAATCTTACTCAATAGAAACAAGTGGGAAAGTGCAACAGTACGTATGCAAAAGCTTCAGTCCATCTACGACGGATTCCAAAATACCCGACCATACCAAAAAAAAACTGCCACGCCTCCAAAAAATGGGCGGGATATAAAAATATAGCTGTTGAATACTTTATACTAGGTGGTTGCATACATTATTGCCTAAAACTCCACATTTTTAAATTAAAAAAATCTATTTTTAAAGCCACGCCCACAAAAGTAGGCGCATTAAATATATACATAAAAGTTAGAAAATGCAAATATCTACAACTTTTGTCATACAATTTTTTGTCAAATTTCATATATATTTATTAAGAAACAGTCATTTTAGGCTAAAATCCGTTAAAAAGTGGGCGTGGTTAATGAAAAGGCTAAAAAATTTTGGCTACTTTAAAGACAATTACAAGGCAATGTTACGTACCGAAAATGAATGCGCTAGCGCCATTGTAACATACCTTAAATTTGGAAAAAGTATTTTTTTAAATTAGAGATGGTCGCACATACAGGCTTTAGTGGGCGTATCTGTGGGCGGATTAAGCTAATTTTCGAACTTGATCTGAAAGACTGGACTTCCAGCCAACCCACCAAATTTCAGCTCTCTACCTTAAAATTAAAGACCCAAAAGATTCTCCTGTCGGTCCCATTCATATCTTTAAAAGATCTTAGGGGTCTACGGTAATTATTTGACTGCGTTACAAACTATACATCAAACTTAATATACCGTCGGTCGGGTATAGAAAGCAAAGAATGTGCGGCAACTAGGGGTTGAAGTACAACTTGGCAGCCCTAGGCTTGTATATATGTATGCTGAAGGACGTTGTGACGTCTTCCAACCAGCTTTCTCTAATATAGTTGACCATAACAACATTTCGCATTTAACTGAACAGCCTTTGGATCTGCAACCCTACTTATGCTGATTCACCAAAGAAAAATTTGAAAAATAACTGTCTCACATTCGGTCTAGCTACCTCTTTTTTTATCATTATTAAGTATACAAAATATAGAATTAAATCTATAATTCCCCTAACTATGATAAACATTAAACTCTTTTTTAGACTTCCGCACGAATCCGCACTTTGAGAAGGTTTTTAAGACCCTCTCGGAGGTTTTGTCAGACCCTCACTAAGGTGGGAACCATGGAAAAAAACGAGTCTTTTTTCAGGATGGTAGGATTCGAACCCAGGCCTCCGGCGTAGCGTAGTAAGCACACACACTAACCACTACACCACGGCACCCCACATTTTATAAGAATACCGAAATGTTTTTCTACCCCATCTCATAGGATAGGAGGTATATTAAGTTTGTCACATAGTTTGTAACACGGTGAAATAATAATAATAGACTCCCAAGACCTTTAGGGCATATGATCGAGACCGAATTCTGAATCGAATGAGCCATGTCCGTCTGTCCGTCCGTCTGTATGTCACATGTTCTTAGGCCTTTAAATTTGAGCTAGGGTGCTGAAACTTCGTACGTAAGGTCCAAGTCATGCGAAGCAGTACAAGTGTAAAAAGTTTAAAAATCCGCCCAAAGACACGCCCACAATCGGTCTAATTTTGCAACTACCTCCAGAGTTTTCAAAACTGTAGGACGTTCTAAAATACTGAAATTCGACATTCAGCATCTCCTAGTGAATGTAAGACACAAAAAAGACAAATTAAATGGGTAAACCTCCTCTAGTGGGCGTTGCATATATTTGAAGGGTAAATTCTCAAATGCAGTTTACTCAATATTTTTGCTCGAAATTGAAAAAAATTTGCTTAATATTTTATGTAGAAAACGCTTAGTTCCACATTTGGTTAATACAAGACTTTGGGAGAAAAACCTAAAATTTTCCAGAAAAACTTAATTTCGACTGGCCTTGAGCCTAATTTAGGAAAGCATGAAAGAAAAAGCGTAGCAGGTTGGGTAAACGAGACTTCAGTCTAGATTTCGTTAGTATAATGTTTTTAGCCACACCCCTTTTTAGGGGTCGATTTTTCAAAAATATTGAATTTGAACTAAAAAATTGTATTTTTACGTACATTTAAGTGTAACTTGGAAATATCTGTGGAAATATCTTATAATTAATAGTTTGTAATTAGGGGCGGTTGGACCACGCCCCATTTCGAAGTTTGCATTACTTATAAAATATCAAAAAAAAATCCCATCAGCATTTTGCAATGTGGGATAGGATGGGGTATGCAACGGTCCGTTTTACGGACTGTAATTTCTGCGTACACACTGTAGCACTTACTCACTGGTTCTTTTGGGGCTTAGCGCTTACGAAAAAAAACGATAGTCAAAACTTTTTTTTTTTTGCTTGTATTTCCCGTTTAAAAATTAAAATAACGCAAAATTTTAGCAAACTTTTTTCGTGGATAGGAAAAAGCTGCATAGGCACTACGAGGACCAGCCTCGCGTACTCATGTTAGTGTCAGCAAAAAAAAATATTGCAAAGCTGCCAGACTTTTAAAACCACACTAATTTAAAATCGCTTTATTTAGTTATGATTGTTATGCTTTTTTTTCGATGTTGTTAATTAATCAATCATTAATCAATTATTTTTTGTGGCCGCTTATATACTCAGAAGGGTATATAAGCGGTGTCTCTCAGCTCAAGAGACACAGGTGCGATCCCCAGACGGGTCTCGGAGATGTTCTTTACCTGATCCCATCACCTGTTTCTTGGCCTCCGTCCCAGGGAGGCGACGCGCTCCCATCTCGTTGTTAATAATACTTTATTACTAATAACAATTAATGACATAAAAATCGTTATTAATACGCATCCCGCATTTATGTTGTTAATATTAATTTAAATAAATACTCTCCTTATTGCCTCCATTCTTGAAACATCAACTTTTAAAAGTCAATTGCTCACTCGTCTATTCCAAAACTGATTCCTACGATCCCTCGTAAATTTATCCTCTAATACTTGGAACGTTATCTTATCTCACCTACCTACTTATTTTTCGATAATTTAAGATGAAATTATTGAAAAATCAGTAAATTATTTAATAAAATTATTAAATATCGGACGGCAAGCCGAAGGATCCCAATTAGGTGCCTATACACAAAATGAAGAATTACTACCAACACATAAGGTACAAATACGGTGAGGATGCATGCATCAACCTCAAACAATATAGTAATTTCCAAAAAAAAAACATTCGAACTGCTTATTTTTCGCCATCTTAAATTATCTTACTCGTCATACTATTCGAATTTACCAAAACTTCAGTTAAATTAGTTGTTTTCTTAACTCTTTCGATTTTGTTTCGCTTATCTTGGATTCGGTTCTCAATAATTTTATCTATAAACACCACGCATCCTATGCGAACTAAATTAATTCGCGTTTAGTCAATATGCAATCAGCTGGCATTTAAACAGAAAACGGGGTATTAACAGCTCAGTTTCATTTTACATCGTGTCAAAAAAGGCTTACAGCCTATCGAAGTTGGTGAAAAATGTCCTTTGAAAAATAAATTAAAGAAATATTTCAATATCGCAGAGGCTAGGTTGGGTTAGGTTGGAAAGGGTTGTTTGCAACTAGTGCAAGTTCACTCGGTGGCCAGATTGGCCCATTGTGATTACCCTTGTGAGGTAGACAAACATGGTTTTAAATATGTCTTCCTAACTGAACCAGCCTGATCTTTTGATAAATCTTTTTAGTTCAAGTAGCGATATTCCTGCCAGGTCGTCCAGGCTATCAAAGAACCTGACTCCTAAAAAGGTTAGTCGTCGTTCTTGGAGAGCTGGGCAGTGGCAGAGAAAGTGTTCTATAGACTCTATTTCTTCTTCATCCCTACAGCTTCTGCAGAAGTCGTTGGCAAAGATTCCCATGTCACCAATGGTACAGTGTCCCGTGACTACTCAAACGAGTGTTCTTATGAAATTTCTACTGAGAGATAGAAGGATCGTTGTTCTTTTTAGGTTGAGTATTGGCCATAAGCTGGGAGTTATGATACAATCTTTAGACTGTTGCCAACGTTCACCGGCTAGTTTAATCGTGTATTGATCTCTAAGACTTTTGGCTGTGTTGAAAGGGAGATAAACCCGTCGGTCAGCCATCGTTATGTCCATATCAGAACCTTTCCTTGCCAGTTCGTCCGGCAATTCATTTTCGGCCACGCCAACGTGCCCAGGAACCCAGCAGAGTAGAACTGTGTGGAAGCTTATATCCTTTAATGCCATGAGGCAGTCCTTGACACACTTAGAGTATACGAGGTTGGAGTCCAGGCTTTAAGTGCTGCTTGCCTATCAACACATATGGTGATTTCCGTTGCTGGAAGATACATAGATTGAATTGTCTGTGCAGCTCTGTCTGTGCAGTTTCCGAGAAAACTCCAGAACCTGTTCCATTCTCTGTTTTCGAACCATCGGTATAGATAGCTATACCTTTGATGTCAACTTTAGTCTCTACCCAGTCTTGCCTACTTGGTATAATGACTTTGAATCTTTTGTCGAAGTCAAATTGAGGTTTCTTATAATCCGTTCGGGTTACAGACCCATTTTGATTTAAGATGTTCAGAATGTTCGAGTGTCCTAGGCATTGTGATTTCCAGAGGTTGTTCTCTCTTAGTCTGAGAGCTGCCTTTGCCGCCACATTTCTTGTGAAAAGCTCCAGAGGTTGGAGGTGTAGCAGTGTTTCCAGACCTGTTTGAGGCATGGATCTTCATGCACCTGTGATACCTAAGCAAGCTAATCTTTGTACCTTCTTCAAATTATTGAGGTAAGATTTCGTTTTACACGCCTCCCACCATACCAGTGATCCATAGGTAAGAATAGGTCTAACAACCGCTGTATAAAGCCAGTATGTTATTTTGGGTTGAAGACCCCACTTCTTCATTCTCTCCTCCGTGTTCCTTTTCCAATTTAGCTTGGAGTCAAACAAAACGCCAAGATATTTGGCTTCCAGGGAGAGTTTAAGATTGATCCCATTTAATTTAGGAGTTATCCAACCCTGCAATTTGCGCTTCCTTGTAAACAGGACCATATCTGTCTTGTACGGGTTGACTTTAAGTCCACTGTTCTCTGCCCATCTTGATAAATCTGTTAACACAGATTCCATTAGTTCACTGATTGTTGGAAGAAATTTTCCTGTAATCAGTATAACTATGTCATCTGCGTAAGCGACTACTTTTATTTCTCTTTTAACGAGAGAATTAAGAATTTTGTTGAGTGAGATGTTCCATAGAAGGTGTGAAAGCACCCCTCCTTGTGGGGTTCCCCTATCAACCGTTTTCTGAATAGAATAGTCTCCCATATTAGAGTTGATGACTCTGCTTTTAAGCATCGTCTTTACCCAATTCGTCAAGTGGGAATCGATGCCATATTCCTCCAGGGATGCGATAATGGTTTCTGTTTATAGATTATTGAACGCTCCTTCTAGGTCTAGAAAGGTTGCCAATGTAAGTTCTTTGTTGTATAAGGACCTCTCGATTGTACTCGCCACCTGATGCAGCGCCGTTTCCACGGATTTCCCCTTAGTATAGGCGTGTTGTGCATTGCTGAGGTGCTTATTGATTTCGAGGTAATTCCTTAGCCGCAGATCTATCAGCCTTTCCATTATCTTAAGTAAAAAAGATAAAAGACTTATGGGTCTGTAATCATTTGCTTCGTGCTTGGTCGCGTTTTCCCGCTTTAGGAATAAAGACCATACGCACATCTTGCCAGTTCTTTAAAATATGCCTCAGAGTTATACACCCTATGAAGATGTCCTTGAGCCAAGGAATGAGTGCATCACTCGTTTTCTGAGCCATGACAGGTATTATACCATCCGATTCCGCTGATTTGAGGGGTTTGGAAGGATTTTATTGCCCAAGTTTAGTTTATCCTTGCGAATACCCTCAGCGATAACTGCCTGTTCTTCGTTGGATAATGATGGGTGGCAGTCTGTTGTATCGAGTGTTTGTTCGCTTGTTATGTCTTTGCACCCGGGGAAGTGTATATTGAGCAGAAGTTCCAAGGTTTCATGGTTGTTTACCGTCCAAGAGTTGTCCTCTTTGCATAAGTTCCCTGGTATGCTTGGATTTTTGGCAAGGATTTTGCGCAATCTTGCCGCTTCCATCGCAGAGGCTACATAATTAATTTGGTACTGTTAATTAACATATATTAAATAAATTTGTTTTTAGTACCTACACTGCTATTTTTATTTTCTTTATTTATGACCTTAACGTATTTTTTACAAATCGTATTGAAAAATGTCGTTTAAAACTCCTCGGATAGTAGGCTTTTGGCAATACAGTAAACATTTTAAAAACTAGCTAATGTTTTTAAAATGTTTACTGTATTGCTATTACTTATTACAAACTCCTTTTTGTCAAATCGGGCTTAAGAAACTCAACTCGTTGACCTTTTTACCAGCCCTGCATGACAATCTATTATTACGAGTCTTATGGGTGGACCCGTATATCTTATGGGTGGACCCGAATCAATAGTGGAAAACGAAACTTAGCCCCCACCTAAAAATGAATCCTGCATGCGCCACTGTTGACAATCGTACTGTCGACCAACAGCTACCCGTCGACTTTTATATGGGAATCACAAGCACGCTTCTGTTTCGCCTTCGCTTGGCGTTTACGAGTTCAACCATACGATTTCAATCCTAACACAAAGTAGCTTCGGCCTCCTTGTTTCGTTTCGGCAATCGTAAAGAAAAAACGCAGTGTATAGTTCAAAACTCAAATGTATTGAACATTTGCTTTGTCTGGTAGCTCAACCGCCGTAAAAAAGTATTTGACATAAGCTCATACTTTCAACAACAGGCATCCAAAATTTTCAGGCACACCTACACACATATTTATTGAATAGCAGTTCTTATAAGTAGAAACTTATTTACATTTTTAACATTTTTAGCAGGAAAACGATTTTCGAGATTTGTGTCATAATGACTAGTCTAGATTCTAGTTATTGTGTATCTCGGAAACGGGGAGCTTATACTTTTAAATGTATACTCTTATTAAACAGTGTACTTCGCTTTCGATACATAATAAAATGTATAAAACAGGCATCCGTAAAAAGTTAACCCTTCGTTTTTCATTTAAAACAAATATCATACTAAAGGTCAATGTCGAAAGAAAATATTAGAGTACTTGTAAAACTTTCCATTAATCTTTCTTGTTGTCATACATAACGCCATTTTAACATCAGGGAACAGCCATAAAAAGTTTGAATAGCTGTGATTATTCTCCTCAAATATTAGCATACATTTTAATACCTACCATGTCCTTTTCACCAAATGTCATAACCACCAAGTTAGATTTACTGTTAATTGCTTCTTAACGTGTGATGTGTATTGTGTATTGTGTACACGTAACAAATCTCATACACAACAAAAATCAGCCCATCAAGGTATGTAAACCAAAACCTAAAATATAACTGACCCACATTTCCCACAGGAATACCTACACCTACACCTAGGAGGAATAGAAGTTGAGTAAGGGTCATGATGGTAATAAGTTCATAAATAAATAAATGACCCAAATACGACTTTAAGTCACGTCCACCTCCCCCGAAACTAACGCGGGTGATTAAAGTTACTGATCACCAAATTCAAAACCCGAAATAGGACTTAAAATATTTTTCTTTGTAAATGCTGCGTGTTTTGAATTGAACTGATGGTGACTGAATGGCTACCCTCTTAACCCTTACCTTAACAGGGGGTTATTTGCCTGACTCACACTTTGACTTCTCCGGTAATACCAATGATTTTTGTTCGTGCAACGGGAAATGTTGATGTCCCCTATTTGGGGTGGTAGGTATTTGGTAGCTCGTTAGGGCTATGTTACATTATACTGCTTACTAAAAGTAATGCCCATTTCTTCTTATGCGCGCGACTGGGCTTCGTGTGCTCAACAGGGTGGTCAGTCATGCAATGTTTTTAATACTGAAAAATACACTTAACATACAATTTCAATACACACTGGGTGTTATGTAAAAAAAGAAGAATAAAAATGTGTACAGGAAACTTGTACACAAGTTTAAAAAATATAAACCTATTTTTTTAACAACTAACGAAGAAAAACTTGCTTACGAACTTTGCGGTTTGAGAAGCTGTACTCGCACATTCATGTACAGAAAGCATATTTTATCAATTGGAAAGTCTCAAAATTTGTATGCATCATTTAAAGATTTTCAAAAAGGGTTTTAATAAACAAATTTACGTTTACCGAATTAAAAGCTGGTATTAGATAGGTGCCAAGATTGTAAAGTGTTTAATTTTACATCTTTTATACAATATTTATTGTTGGGAAGCCTTGAGGGAAGGTATGCCTGTCGTAAGAGCCGACTAAAATCCACTGGAAGAAGTATTCAGCTGGTTGTAAGTGATGCTGGTTGGGCGGTAAAGTTATAACTGAGAGATGAACCTGAAGGTCTTAATAAAACCCAGGAGCGTATGCGATACATAGTGTGCGACCAACTGGTCAGCGTCTGATCCCAGAGGGGCGGCTGAGCTCTAAACAGTAAAACTCCAAGAGCGTCTGTCTCGGGATGAGCGGCCTTTTGGTTGAAACCAGGCAGATAGGTATAAAGTGAAACGATGTGTTCGATTTAAAAAACTTTTGTGGGTTTAAGTTTTAGGCGTAACCAAGTGAGGTGTTCAACACGAAACTTGTTAGTGATAGCTGGTGAGAAACACAAAAATAAAAAAATAAGATTTCCGAATCGCTTACTTAAGTCGATTATGGGCCCAACAAGGCAGAACTTGATTTTCATTGTAACGGGTGATTTTTTAAGAGGTTGAGAACTTTTTTTAAAAAAAAAACACAAAAAGTTCGAAAAAATTAATGAAATATTTATTTGAATCGATAGTTTGAACCTTGCAATTTAATGTTTAAAGATAATTTCATGCAAATGTTGACCGCGGCTGCGTCTCAGGTAGCCCATCCGCTGAGTCCAATTTTGGCATACTCTTTCACACATATCGGCCGGTATCTCACGAATGAATGCATGGATGTTGGCTTCCAGTGCGTCAATCGAAGCGGGCTTGTCCCTATAGACATTAGCCTTGACATACCCCCACAAAAAATAATCTAATGGTGTCAAATCGCACGATCTAGGCGGCCAATTGACCGGCCCGAAACGAGACTGCTCAGAAGGTCGAGAATGCCGACCATAAAATGGAAGCAGCGCGCGATGAACATTTCGAACCGAGCACGAATTTTGATAGTAAAATTCAATAATTTGCAAGCGTTGTTCATTTGTAAGACGATCCATGGTTAAATTGCAAACCAAACTGAAGCTGTTTGACAGTGACACAAGGTACTAAACACACGTCAGCTGTCAAAACCAGTGTTGCCAAAATCAAACCAGCTAAAAAATCACCCTATATATATTTTTACAAGAGTTAAAAAAAAATTAAGTTTATGGTTACGCCAACGCGCTACAGTATAAAGGGTAGGTCGAATAAGATACAATTTAAAAAAAAATCATACTAAACTTATGTAATTCATGAAAAGGTACAAGAGTAACCTTTTATGGCTTTTGTTAATTCATGGTTAAAAAATAGCTCCTTAAAAACTTCGGGAACCATTTTACTTTCAATGATGTGCAAAATTTGAGTCGGTAGCACTTAGCAGCCGAAAACATTTTTTGTACCTACCGATCGTACAGAAATGTTCTGAATTATATTGATTTCAAAATCCCCATCTGCTTTAATGCCGCTCCTTAAACTGCCGTGTGATAACACTTGGAATAAGCTTTTATTTAGACCTGAAGTCCTCCTTAATTCAAACACGGCCTTGTATAATAAAAGTTTTTCTTACGAAAATAACTCCACGAAGGTCTGACGAATTCTCCGAGAGTACCATTCGTCTGCCTCATGCCTACTCTCATTTCGACGTTGGTCGCTCGGAATCGAAAAAAAATTGCGGGTCATCTCTGTGTGTATCTAAAAACACTTCTCACAGGGTTTTTTTTTATCCCATTTAGCCCGTCACAGAATTAAGAATTTAGAATGTTAAAACAAGTGGGAAAGTGCAACAGTGGCTATGCAAAAGCTTCAATCCATCTACAATTTAATTGCAAAATACCCGGCCATACCAAAAAGAAAACTGCCACGCCTCCAAAAAGTGGGCGGGATATAAAAATAGAACTGAATGCTTTATCTTAGGTGGTTGCATACATTTCGGCCTAAAACTCCGCCTTTTTAACTAAAAGATCACTTTTTTTAACGCCATGCCCACAAAAGTGGGCGGAGGCACATACAATATAAAGTAAGAAAATGCTAATATCTACAGCTTTTGTCATATAATTTTTTGTCAAATTTCATATATATTTATTGAAAAATAGTCATTTTAAGCTAAACTCCCTTAAAAAGTGGGCGTGGCCAATGAAAAAGCTAAAATTTTTTGGCTACCTTAAAGACAATTATAAGGCAATGTTACGTACCAAAAATGGATGCGCTAGAGCCATTGAAACATAGCTAAAATTTGCAAAATGTATTTTTTTAAATTAGAGATGGTCGCACTTACAGGCCTGTAGTGGGCGTGTCTGTGGGCGGATTCAGCTTATTTTCAAACTTTATTATTTTTAAACTTTTTACTTTCAAACTTAAAGCTTATTTTCAAAGTCCAGGACTGGACTTCCAACCAACTTATAAAATTTCAGCTCTCTGCCTTAAAATTTAAGGCCTAAAAGTTGTTTACATACGGACGGACGGACGGACGGACATGGCTTAATCGATTCTCCTGTCGGTCCCATTCATATCTCTAAAAGGTCTTAGGGGTCTACGGTGATTATTTCACTGCGTTACAAACTATACATCAAACTTAATATACCCTGGGTCGGGTATAAAAAAGGGATTAGTAAAAACAAAAAAAGTGGGATTTAAAAACCGCGTTTATACAATTCCTAAGTCAGTGCAAAGGTTCGTCTATTACAAAAAATCACCAATTTTAAAGCTCATATACTTTATGCCAATAATTTGTATTCACCACGTATGAAATAATTCTTATTTCGTCAAAGAAAATTCATGAGAAAATTCTTAAAAAACAGATTTTTTCTAAAAAAAAAACGTTCCCTAAAAGTATGTAACAAACTTGGTAAATGGCAATATCTCTTATATTTTTTTTCGATTTGAATGAATGAATTTTCCGAGAAATCAGGCTTTTAAAGATTTAGCATTTTAAAAGTGGGCATGGTCGATGGTTTGGGCAGTCCAATTTTTGTCTTATTAAAGCGGAGATCACCAAGCAACCTCAGGCTTCGGCTTCGCCCCGTTACGATACGTGGGCTTTGAAAAGGAAAATTAAAAAATACAGGAATTAAAAAATACGCACACACAGCCTAAAGCCCTGGTAGCTAGCGCTGTGTACAAAATTATGTGGAACATTTATGTCCAACTAATTTGGCCCGAAAATGTAGTCACACTCAGATATTCTGCGTCATATCCGGTGCATGACGAGCACCCTTATACAAATATAACCAAAAGCAGACTGATTGGCTTCATGTGTGCGATGAAAGTCAACTCCCATTTGCTTAACACGAAGCAAAAGTTCAGCACATCTGAACTCGTTCTTTGCTTCTGAGCCTCATTACGTAGCATTACGTTTTCTCTTTGTGTACTCTTTCTCTTTGCAAAGAACATTTTGAAGCCGAGCTTCATTGTGTTGGGAAACAATGGAATCGTATGGCTGAACTTGTAAATGTCTAGTCGAGGCCAAGCCCAAGCTGCTTTCTGGTTCCCGCATCAAGGCTTCGGGCAATTAATGCCTTACTCCAAAATTGGAGGTCCTAGGCCTTGCCTAACTTGACCAAAAGGCAATTTTAAATAAAATGCAAATTTGAAGTTGTCTGACATCCATGTCAATTGTGGGTGTTGCTTTGGGCAGATCGTATCAGTTTTCATACTTTGTCTGTACAAAATAAGAACCAAAACTCAGTTTCAAAGACCTAAAAACTTCACATACATACGGACAGACGGACATTCGATTCGACATCGGCAAAGACATTATTCGATTCACCTGTCGGTCTCGATCTCATCTCTAGACGGTCTTAGAGGTCTACGGTGGTTATTTCATTGTGTTCCAAACTATGCAATAAAATTAATATATCCTCGGTCGGGTATAAAAGGTGGAATTTCGGAATCGGAGCAAAAAAAACAGTTTTATGAAAAACGTGGGGTGCCGTGGCGTAGTGGTTAGTGTGTGTGCTTACTACGCCGGAGGTCTGGGTTCGAATCCTGCCATCGTCACCTGAAAAAAAAGACTTGTTCTTTTTCACGGCCCCCACCTCCGCGAGGGTCTGACGAGACCTCCGAGAGTATAATTTGTCTTGAAAAACTTCTCAAAGTGCCGTTCGGATTCGGCAAAAAAATTGTAGGTCCCCTTGTATGTAAAGAAATTAACACACCAGCATACATTGTTCAGAAGTTGGCCCTGGTTCACCTCGAGCTGTTGCGCCACTCTATTTATTTTTTTTATGAAAAACGTATCTGCCTAAACAAACCCTATCTGGGAAAGTCTGAACCAACTGGACTTGGGTCGTCCTAGTGCCCGCCACGATTCTTTAACGAAGCTTTTACTTCAGATTTAGACTTGGAACACACGACCACAAAAGAAACGCGTCAAAAATAGAATCTGACTTGTTAAATCAAACGCTTTGAGCTTCTAGTCGGTTATTCACCAAGCGTTTCTTTGTCTTCGTGTGTCCCTAGCATTGACTGAACGTTCGGACGACTTGTCCCATAAATAAATTCTAAGTCAGACATGAGAAGAATGCCAGAATCCTTCAGAAATAACGTAAGCTTGCCCAAGGCGTCCATATTGCTTCCAATATTTTAATAAAGCTTTGCATATAATTGTTAAAGTTGGATAAGTTTAAACACCATATTTTACGTGAATATTTAAGCATACCGGAGCTTATTACTTAGTCAAATAAAAATATCTATTTTTTTCTTCGACTATAAAGGCATCACATGCTTTCTTATAATTTTTTATAAAAAACAATATTCAACAGCACCGAATATTAACTACAATTCCAGAACGTAAATAATATATTTACACAGCACCGTAATTAACTACTCACACTATTTATGGTGATTGTACAAAAAAAAACCCGAAAATTCAAATAAATTTCCCGGAAACCCATGCTTTCGGCGAATTTCATACGAATAACCTTGGATTTAACTATCTTAATTTTTTTTTTCCTTAGTATAAGAAAAAGTTATAATAGCAATAAAACCAGCTACAAAATAAATACGTACATTTCCCCCGGATTAATTAACCACCCTGTTGACCATTTTACCGGTCACCAGAATAAATTGAGCAGACTTAAAAAATGCAAAAACGAGCCCATATGTAAATGGACTCTCACATTTACCACCCACCGGCCATTGTGTACTATAACACTGAAAATACCTAGACTTCCCAGACTGGCAAGCGCGAACTCTTCGTCGAACTACCACCACCAACAAAAGTCCATTCACAACCGGGACAAGAGTCCTTTTAAACCATAGTGACCAATGCGGCCCAAGCAGTCTGTGATGTTATTTAGTCGGCGACAAACGTGTTTTCTTACGAACAACCCCGTATGTTTTGTTCCATTTTTTTTTTCTTCCTGCTTGAAAAAAAATTTTTTTTGGATAGAAAAATGCCTGTTTAATAAAGTGTGTGATATCCTGTGATGAACAAGAAAATGATTTTTTGTAAAGACTGTTTCGGACGGACACGGGCCAATTATATCCAAACAAAGGAGTACTTGGTGGACAAGCTGTGCTCCACAATAGAAAGCATACCAGGATGGTATCGTTCTTATTGTTGTATGTGTTTCTACTATCGAAGACGCAAATCGATCGGGGTAACACAAGAAAATAACCAGGAAAGTGGACAAGGAACACCGGTCATACCAATCGCTATAACTGGTGACTAGTAAGTGCATGTGCGAAAGTTCTCTTTTATCAGTCTTGTTCATTTTATAATTAAGTTTTATAAGTTAAGAACGGGCATGTGAACAAACATGTTTATTTATTTACCTGTTCCTTTCAGAAAAAGCCCCTTCAAGCAGGACCTAATAGACTTATTTTTATCTATTTGATAGTATCATGGCACAAACGCACCGGCACGCTCAGGTGCGAGGTGTCAAGGACTTGCTAATATTTGATTGAATATACTCCTGGACAAACATTGGAAGTTTTCCTTTGAAGACGTGCAGCTAAGGGCTTGCACAGCGCATGAATCATTAATCTTTGCCAGACTTTCTTGTCACGAAAAAGGTTGTAGTAGGGCTACAAAAGTATTAATCACATTTCAATAATTTATCGAATTTAATATTTAAATATTAAGGTTAGCAAATTGCTTTAATTCTGTATAGAATAAAGTATTCGTCCTAACCTAAATAGACACTTTGGGACCCCAGAAAAAGTAAGCCGACAAGTTTGTAGGTATAGGTAGTTTGACTAAGCTATAAACCTGGTCATAATGACGAGATCTTCTCAAATTGTCTTTTACGTAACATGAAGCAACGTTGGCGCCAGCACACGTTTCAGCTACTTACAAGTTTCTTTTGAGTCTTGTTCAGCAATGAAAAATACTTCAGTTTAAGGAAAAAAGTGTAAATTGAAGTCCTCTGTCCTGTTAAAGACTATTTGGGAACAGCAAATGGTGCAGCAAGCTTATCTTTAAAAGCAAAACTAAATAATGCAAAAACAAAAAACGTCTTTACGAAAGTTAGAGGGTTCAGCCAGATTAGAAATAAACTATTCGATTCAAATCATCTAATCTTAAGTATACCCTATAAATTTTTTAAATTAAGTTTGGTTTGGCACTCCATAATCCAGTTTAATTGTGTTTTTGCTTCTAAAATGTTCGGGGAGTTTTGGTTTTTGCAGATTGTCTATATTGCTTTGTATGCTGTATCCGAATTTAGAATTTGCCTACAAAATTTCGAGGCATACAACTCGAAAGCTATTATTTTCTTGTTTGAAAAGTACGCAAAAATAGACATTTTTCCAACTTTCATTAAACAATTTGTCTAGTTTTTTGCCTTGATGTCTAACAATCAAATTTTTTCTACCTTTACCCAAAATAAGGAAAAAAGAATACACCAAACCATCTACCTTGGAGGGTTAAACAACTGCGAATCACTAAGACAGGTACTGCAATCATCGGTGGATAGATATTTCATCAATCGAGTTCCCTCTGCCTAAATGAATTTTGGGAAGGAAATGAAAAATTTGCTACTGAAACCCTTAAGTAAAGTTCCTTCCCCGTCTGACGAGTTTTGAAAGCGAATGTGACCGGCACCTAGCATGCCGGTGACAACCCTGAGGTTACCAAAGGCAATGTTAACCAACTCTATAAAGTCAAGAACAGCTTATTTGATCTGATTCCAAAAATCAGTCCCTTGAAAATTTTCCAAAGACACTTTCAACCATTCCCCAGAAGATATATTTTTGCCAGTCTCAGTGGGTTGCCTTTAAGGACTCGGTGGATTTTATTTACTGTTTTTTGGGGCTTATAAAGATGGTAGGTAAGAAACACACTTCGATGATTTGCCCAGCCGGTGTTTCTGCTGAAATTTACCATATTTTCCCTCGGCAGACGAGGTCGCAAGCTCGTTCAAGCCCTCTAAGAATAATTGTCTAAAACGTTAAAGCCGTGTTCTACTGCCAATCGGAAACTTACAGATTAGAGTTTTACATCTTCTTCTTCCGCTTCGTGGTTATGGAAGCCCCTGCCAATTAATCAAGGTGGTGTTGTGATTCCTGCTGAGAATTTTTCTAACAACTTATGGCCTATTTACTTATGTATCTTGGGCTAGTGACGGCCTTTTGACAGTGCTATGACCTTCTTTGATTTGCTGCTGTATGTAAACACATAACGCTTTTGTATGACCGCCGGCTTCAGATTCGCCGAAATGTTTTTTCGATTCAGATAAAGTCACTGCCTGGTACCCAAATAAAGCGAACTTTCTTTTGTATGCTGAGTGCTTTAGATTCTTTGAGAGCCCTGTTGGTGATTGCCAGAGCCATAATGGCTGCTTGGCTCGATACGTAAATGGGAAGATCCACTTGTGATAATTTAATCAGGGCCCGGCCCAGAGCGGCAAATACTCCTTTTAATATTTTGTTGTGGAATACCGAATGCACGAACGTCGCGTCATGGCACGGTCTTGAGCATGACCGTCGCCGCCTCTGTCATGTTAGACAGGAGCTTTGTTTTAGGTCCCTAAAGGCTTTATATGGCCCATCTCATGGGCCCAATAAGAAGTTTGTAACACGGACATATGATCGAGATGGAATTGTGAGTGGAAAAGGCCATATGCGTTCGTCCGCCAGTTTTTTGTGCGACATATTTTGCAAGGCCTTTAATTGCAGGGCATGAAATCTGAGCAAGCGTAAAGTTTAAGAAATCTGCCCATTAGAAGCTGAAACTATGTGAATAGCTTGCAAAGTCAAAAATATTACAACGGAAAATAGATCCAAAATGCGCTCCCCAGTGGACGTGCCTGCCTTAGAAAGTAAAAAAATTGGTTTCTCCCACAAAATTGTGGTCGATTTTTTTTTGGGTATTTTTTGGTAGGTCCTCACAGGAAGCGGCTAAAATAAGGGCCCGCCCAGGGTAGCACTTCACATTAATCCGCCCCAGGATATATGTATAGTACCTTTTCGGAGGCTATATGAGTATTGCTAAAGCTTCGCCTTGACAGATTCTGCAATAGTTCAGTTTCAGTAGTCTTCTGCTCGTTAGGAAATTATATCGACTTTCTCACGTTCTACTACCTCGGAGTTGGTGATAATATTTCCTGGTCCTGAGGATCGTTAATTCCAATTTCTTGTTCCTCGCAATAGATCAATAGATCTCAAAGCGCCTGTATAATGGCGGCACAACCCATGGCGCCACGTCAGTTTGGTTCTTACTCTAGGCCCAGTTTTTTGTTTTAGCAATGAGCTTATGAAAAAGGTCAAGCCTAATCCTGATTTTAAGAGACCTTTTCATTCCTTAAAACCTTTGATTTAATTTTTTGCTGAGCTTGTTTGATCTTATTTTCTACTTTGCCTTCAAAGGAAATAGAAGGCCGCGAGATAGATTTCAGACTACAAGCTTCCTGTCTAGCTTCTTAACCGTTCAACTAGTACCTAAGCCCTACCACGGGGAGACATCATACTTTGTAGTTATTTGGACGCATCGTTCCTTAAATCGAGGTTCACCACCTATTAAAGTTGATATATTTATGCAATAACAAAAATAAATACACATAAGTGGTTTCATCCCTTAAGCTCAGAAATTAAGTAGTCTTTCTTTTGTGTTCTTCTTCTGTCTAAACCATCTAACAAATAATCTATTATAACCGCCATTCTATCATGTAAAGTCTATATAAACAGACCATTTAATAGTTCATTGAATCGTTTATGGGTCGCATTACTGTGGCAGCAACGCCTAGCTTAAGTTAAATCAATTTTATATAGCAACTGGTCAACTACCCCTATATTTATAAAAAGCTCTTAAAAGCAAAAAAGTTGTGCTATCACCTGAAATCAATATAATGTGCATTTTAAATATTCTTCCAACTGGGGTTATTCCCATGAAATGTTACACGATTTTAGTTGTACGTGGTTAGGAAAGGCAGCTGTGCCGGAATCCCACTCGTGTCTTATTTCATAAAATGAATTCCAAGTCGTATATGACCTGACTAATAACTTATTTATTTTTATTGCAGCAACAAAACCACACTCCAATCTCAGTCAAATGGGAACTCGGTCAAACCACCTCCTATGAGTACGACTCCACCAGTAACGCCCCATTCCACGGTACTACAGAATCCATCTCCTAAGCCACAAATGAAATATGACACCGAAAAACACAATGGGAACGTCATTGAAACTTGGTCAAATGGGAGCATGAACCGAGAATCGACCCCCCAGCTGCAGGCTCGACAGGAAAATCAGAATGAAGAAAGGCCATGTAGCACACCGAAAACTACTGTCGTGGCAACCATGCAGAGTTCACCCAATGGCATTGATGTCAACAGCTCTGTGGAACAATTAAAGAATTTTGATGCTGAAGAAGAAGAGCTTCAGGTGGTCGCGTCAAAAGAAAGTGTTGACTTAGAAGAAGCTCCAATAATTCCAACTCCAGTAGCTTCAGCTCCTGTGTCTCCGGAAAAAGTAACACCTGAAGACACGCCCAGACCAAGTAGTGTACTAAGTAAAACTGAAAGTATAAAAGCAGAAGTACAGTCGACAAAATCCGAGGAGCCCGATCTGGTCACTACTGCTGACACGCCTGACTATGAATCACAAGCAATGACACCAACTTCTCGACCACAATCCGTCGTTTCCGCCAGATCGCAAGTGATTGAAGAGGAACTAGATGGCGAACGGTCATTTGTGGAGCCAGACAGAGTGTCAGAAGCTACACAAGAGGTTTTGGAAGATCTCAGCGATGTTGAGGATGCAAACGCAGCACGAAAAACCCCAAACGAAGCACCCTCCCCGATTAAGGAGCTTCCTGTTGATAATGAGCCTGAAGTAGCTTTAAACAATGAAAATTTAATGCCAACCCCACCAAAATCTCCAACTATAGAGGAAATGAAAGCGTTGTCTCGCAAATCCTCATTCGCAAAAAGCTGTGAATCTCTCTACGAACGACCAACCTCCAAACAGGACATCGACAATAGCACAGAAACAAGTTCAGATTATCAGTCTAGTCAACTCAACAACACTCTCACCGACTTTGTACCTATTAAGCCTCAGCACATCCCACTGCAGAGAAAATCAAAGACATCTTGCTTTCTGAAAAGCCACCGTCGAATTTCGCCAGTTAAACAATCCATCAAAATGAGTCAGGCGGAACTGTTTCCGCAAAACATGACCAAGTTCGAGAAGCCACGAGACGCCCTGAACAAGACTTTCGATCAGATGGACTCTTCAAACTGGGAGGTAAATGTGATGGGGCTGAAGTCCCTGGTCCGGCTGATGCGTTACCATCCGGACAACTTGGACAATCAAATGCACATGACATGCATACAGCTGACGAAATCCGTACGTAACCTTAGGTCACAGGTATCGCGCGCAGCTTGCCAGGCCTCAACAGAGCTCTTCACTATGAAAAGCAAGTTCTTGGAGCAAGAATGTGATGATTTGGTGTGTGCTCTGCTTCATCGTACCGCCGATACAAATAGGTTTCTTCGCGCCGATGCTACAAGAGGCCTAGAATCGATGTGTGACAATCTTACGCCACCTAAGGTCCTTAACATCCTGACTACGCGAGGTGCAGTCCATCAGAATGCTCTTGTGCGAACGACGGTAGCGAAGCTGCTTAATCGGTTAGCAGACCGATTGGGTTACGATAAAATCTTTACTATGTGCAAGGAACATCGAGATAAATTCATAGTGACGGGAGCCAATCTTTTGCTCGAAGGCAGCCTTGAAACAAGAAGCTATGCGAAGGCTCTGTTCCGCATGCTATCGAATCATCCTAGCTACTCGCGTCTTCTCCAGGAGGTTATACCATCGAAAACGTATAGAAATATTGAAAAAACATTAAAAAACATTCATCAAAGCGAGTGAAAACGCATTTTGTAACTGTAAATATAATTCATTTCACTTTAGTCCTAAGGTTCATTCTTTATCGCAAAGTAGAGTTTCAGATTCAAGACTCTTTAATTGTTTGCACCCAAAATGCCTTAGGTTACAACAATCAATTTATGTTTTTATTATAGCTCATTTATAATTGTATTAAATATAGATAATTGTTACTTACATGGTAATTGTTTTGTTTAATTCCTTAAAGAAAGGATAATAATTTATCCTACACAAGATTTTGCTTCAGATTAAACCCGTTTTAACATTTAAACCGTCTAACCAACCAACTAACCAGCTTTACAGAGCCAAATTAAACCAAGGACCTTTTCAGCTGAAAAACATTAATTGCTTCACTGTAATAATGTAGAGTAATAGTAGAGAAATAATCACCGTAGACCCCCAAGACCTTAAGGGCATATGATCGAAACCGAATTGTTAGCCGAATGAGCCATGTCCGTCCGTCCGTCCGTGTGTCGGTAGTTTTTAGGCCTTAAATTTTGAGCTAGGAGCTTGAAACTAAATATCTGTTCTTTCTAGGTCCCGAAGCGGTACAAGAGTACAATTTTTTAAAAATCCGCCCACTGACACGCCCACTTTACTTAATAGCATGAAAATTCAAAAATTCAGTTGTCGTAGGAAGTTGAAATTTAGTATGCGTTATCCTCGCTTAAGTATATTGTGATTGACATTTCAAAAAAAAAGGCAAAAACCGCCCCCTTTTGGGCGTGTCATATTTCATTTGCATTTGAATAAACGGTTTTTATCCGTAATATTTTCTTTGATTCGCCTAAGCGGATTGTAACCCTCCCACTAGTTAAATAAAGCGTTGGAATGGAAGGATTATAAAACTTGGCTGTAGTCCGAAAGGTGACAACTGATTTTGGGAGCTGTTTATGGTCAGTAGTTTAAATATTATTATAATAGTACATACATAATATTATATATATAAAAATATATTATATTTTATGTATAAATACTAATAATTTTGGGAGCGGGAACACCACATTGCCATTCCATAGGATAGGAGGTATATATGAAGTATGACTCATAGTTTAGTTTGTAACATAGACAAATAATCACCGTAGACCCCCAAGACCTTAAGGTCATATGATCGAGACCGAATTGTAAGTCGAATAAGCCATGTCCGTTCGTTCGTCTGTCGGTAGTTTTTAGGCTTTAAATTTTAAGCTTGGAACTTGAAACTTGATATCTGTTCTTTTTAAGTCCCGAAGCAGTAGTGTAAAAATTTTTGAAATCCACGAGAGCGGACACACGTCCACTTTACTTAGTAGCATGAAAAATCACAGTTGTTGTAGGAAGCTAAAATTCCTCTTCGAAAACCGCCGTGATGTGGTAGTGGTCATATTTAATTTGCAGTCTAATAAATATAGAGTAGATTAAATAAGTCCAAAAAACGGTTTTTATTCCATATATTTGCTTTGAACCCATAAAACTTTGACTAAACAAAGTTCATTACGTATGCAATCAACTCAAACGAATAAATTTCTGCCACGCCCACTTTTGGGGGCGCTTTTAAGTACAAACCAAATTTTTAGTAGAAAAATGCGCTCAATACGTGTACAACGTCTGTTAAGAAATATGAAAAAAAACGATGTTTTTGAAAAGGGGTTGATGCCACGCACCTTTTTTAAGGAAGAAGATTCTCAACTCATAAATTCTAAAAACTATTTTTAGCATTTGCTTTAGAAAAAACAAAAACAAAATTTAACAACCTAGATTTATGAAGAAATTCGGAGCTTGATTGAATGTGGTTAATTGGGATGGCGCATCCAACGATTCGACAAAGCGGATTGTAACCCTTCCACTAGTTTATAAAGCCTTCAAAGCTTTTATAAAGACCAAAACGCAATGTTGCGTTGCACAATGCGTATCTCGCTGTGTCTCTGATTTTAGGTGAAAAATGAGGCGAGACACAGCTACAGACACAGACACACATTGTGCCCGGCTTGTAAAAAAAAAAACAGGTTTGCGTAGAGTAGAGAGGTTTGAGTAGAGAATGTGATGTTTTTCGGTATTATTTTAGTTTGTCGCGATAACTCGCAAGTTGTTGGTTTTAAGCGTGCACAAACACACGAGTGCACTACCTTGGATATAACGAGTGATTTTTTAAGAGGTTGAGAACTTTTTAAAAAAAAAAAACACAAAAAATAATAAAATATTTATTTGAATCGATAGTTTGAACCTTGCAATTTAATGTTTAAAGATAATTTCATGCAAATGTTGACCGCGGCTCGTCTCAGGTAGCCCATCCGCTGAGTCCAATTTTGGCATACTCTTTCACACATATCGGAAAGGCCTAACTGCTGGGAACGGCGCCGACTCGACATTTCGCGGTATTCTGTCACACTAGCTGATACGGCCGCAATATTTTCTTCACTACGCACAGTACGTAAACGTGTTGGTGGTTTAATGTCCAACAAAGTAAATTTGGTGCGAAATTTGGTCACAATCTTCCGAATAGACTGCTCAGAAGGTCGAGAATGCCGACCATAAAATGGAAGCAGCACGCGATGAACATTTCGAACCGAGCACGAATTTTGATAGTAAAATTCAATAATTTGCAAGCGTTGTTCATTTGTAAGACGATCCATGGTTAAATTGCAAACCAAACTGAAGCTGTTTGACAGTGACACAAGGTACTAAACACACGTCAGCTGTCAAAACCAGTGTTGCCAAAACCAAACCAGCTAAAAAATCACCTTTTATTTGTGATGGAATAAACAGGAATTTTTTTTTTATTGCTGGGCAACTTGGTTCGTTTTTGACCAGAACAGAAATTGAATGTGTTTGAGGTTATACTTTACAATTTCCTACCCCAAAACGCAAAGCAACATTTCGTTTTGCAAATTTGCTGGGTGCGTAGTTTGACGTAAAGTATCGTAAAGTTTTGGCAACGCATTGCAAAGGCCATTAACGTACGCACGCAGCAACGCAACATTGCGATTCCAGCATAAGGCTTTAAATTTCGTTATCGGTGAATAGGTGCGAGAAAGGGTAACAACACTTTACCTTAGGCAATCAGCTGATGTGAAAAAGCCAAAATGGAATTGCATGGAACCTTTGTTATCATACTCTATAGTAGTCTCACCGATGCACAACAAGCCACAGCGCCTCCTGCATTTGGATCAAATAATTTGCGAACTAACAAAAATGCATTCGAAATGAAAAGAAATGATAAGCGGTTTTTGTCACTGATGAGATGACTATGAAAGAGAGATCTGCAGATCTGCAAACAAAATTTCAAACAATTTTGTTGTTCGCTGTGGGGCAGTGGCTGTGGGGCTGTATATGGTCTGCGGCTGCGGCATATGCATTCTGCTGACGGTGAAGAGGGACTATTTTTTTCGGACAGCAAAGAAAAGGAGAAGAGAATAAAAGTTTTTTTTTTTTTGCTGCTCGTTTTCTACGTAAGAAAGGAAGTGCTGGTAGCTTGTGGTTGTAAAATATCAGGAGTCATGATAAGAGAGAGATCTTATTAATAGATTTTCAGCAAATTTGTTGTTCGCCTTGCAATCGCAGTGGAAAATATTTTATATTTTATGTATTCACCCTGCTGCTGATGATAAAGGGGGATGATTTTCTTTGAAGCGCCACGAAGAAAAGTAGAAAGAGAACGTGATTCGGGTATACGTATTCGGGTAGTTTTTATTAGAGTTGAAACAGGTGCATTGATGGGTAAGTTTGTGAAAATAATTTTTAGGCCCAGAAGAAGCTTTTTTGTTTCTAATTGTCTGCTATAATACCTGATTGTCAATCACTGCACCTGCAAACAGGGTACCTAACTTATCGCTTTTATTCGAACTCGCTTGTTACTCGTTTCGAAAAACACCCGTGTGGGTGAAACGCACTTGTGTTTTCAATATGTTATTCGATCGCGGCGAATATTTTTCGGCTTGTTTATTCTTTGGTAGATAGGGTAACCAGGAACCGGCCACTGGTTTTAAGTTTTTTCCTTAACTAGATATTTGGTCTATGTAGTTGAAGCAATTCTCACTGTGCTTTATAGATTAGATTATATTATTAAATTATATAACAAAGATGGAACTCATGAACTGAGGAACTTACCCACATTTGTAAACAAATGTCGGAGTATGGTAAATTTGTCAATTTCAACTTGTGGGCATAGCCGAAGTTGAATATCTAGTTGTAAAGTAAAATATAGTAATGGGACATTTATGAAAGCTGACCTAAGCTCATATAAGTCTATTATGGTAAGTTCTTTATAGGTTTAAGACATAAAACCTGTAAAGAGCTCCGTGTTGGCTGGCCCGTAAGTTGCAGAGCTCGGCTTACATATTTTTAGCGTTCCATGCAAAAATGTAAACAGGACCTCTTTTTGTATCACTTCGTTTTCGTTCCGTACGTCCATCTGTCCGTCCGCACTCGTAGTAACTTTTGAACAGTTAGTCGTAGAAAATTTAGAAGCATACAAGTGCAATTTTTGTGTACGCACATAACGGTTTAATTGAAGTTTGAAATTTAATGTAAAAATTTTGGAAATGTTGGTTGGTACTAACTTTAAAAGTTTTGCAGTTAGAAAGTTCAAAAATCTGGTCCAAGCCAATATTGAGAGTTTGAGAGAGAAGACAAAAACGTCTTTTTTGAAAAGATATCGAGAAATAGAGATCTGAAAATATATGTCCTTTTGCATTGTGTTTACTCTATGTACCAACACAATATTGGGCACACTGGGAGGGCAACTGACATCAAAACAGAATATCAAATCATTTTTCTCTAAAAGAGTTCTAAGACTGCAATTTTGAAGTATCCCCCTCTTATCCCTAAAAATAATTTCAAATATGCACCTCGTCGTTTTATGAATTTGATATAAAAATATGGTCAAAAACCGCAAAATAACGTACTTCGTAGGTGCCTATCATTTCGAAAGAAACCACGGACATAAGTCAATTTTTTTTAAATTTTAAGGAAAACTATAGCGGCTTTGAAATTAGAAATGGTTTCTGAGATACGCTCGAAAACATTAAAGTTGACACTTTATACTAGAAAATTTACTAAAACTTTAAAGCCACTTACATTCCAATAACTAAATTCTATTCGAGACGAAGCCAAAGGGCAAAAATATCAAAAAAGGTTAAAAACAAATAAAACAATTACATATAGGTACATACATTATGTAAGTGAGTAAGTAATTCATTTATTAACTTTTCAATAAGAAAACCAGAGTGTATAAATATATGAATTTAAAGACCATCCGTCCATCCAAGCCAGCCGTCAGCCTGAGAAGCAAATAAATAAATCTTTTCTTTACTAGTTCAACACAGTTTGCAATAGAAGAGTTATATATTACATAGTATAGGTATAAAGATTTAGCTGAATTCAGATATTAAAAGCATTCTATACTTGTAAATAGTTTTTAAAAAATTACTCAAGTTTTTCCAGTGGCACTCATTTAGAATTTGAATAGTTTCCTGCATGGTTAATGTCCGTTTACCAAATAAAGTTAGCCTTTGTGATCGGAAAACTGGGCATAAAAAAAAAACTGGGAATTGGTTGAAGCTTCCGTTGTAAGGTGTACCATTCAGGGGAAGGAGCTCGCACTTTGCTTTGAAAATTAACGATATTTCAACATAAGTTAGAGAGTCGTGAAAATAATTTTTGGTGTTAAGATTGAAGTTAAGTTGACTGTATAATATTCTGCTTTCGGATTCTCCTGCCTTCTTGATGAATGCATCTAGCATAGAGTCTTCGTTTTTTTGAATGATAGTGTAGAGCTGCTCTTTCAGATTGCCTAGATTGTTCGGATCGATATGGAGGGTTTCTCCACAAACGTTCCCAATAGTTTGCCATCTTTCGTACCACCAATCCTTAATTCTCAATTCATAGAGAAGTAGTCTTTTGCTTATTCTGAAGTCTTCGTACTGGTTGCATATCCTAATAATGTAGTCTGCTTATGATTTAAGTGTGCTCGTCAATAGCATGGGAAGACCAGATTCTAGGTATATAGCATAACAAGGTGTATTGAGCGGAAGATTAAAAAGCTTTTTTATTAAGTTCCTGTGAAGTTTTTGGATTATCTTGTGCACCCCAAACTTGAGAAGCAAACTTGAAAATCTTATATTTTGCCGATAAAAATATTCTTTTGCTACAAAATACATTCTTCCATGTGACGTTTAGTAGGCTTTAAGCGCTTTTGGCTTTTTCGGAAAGATGTTCGGAGAAATTTAAGGTTGGATTCAGTTTAACGCCTAAATATTTGATTTCCTTGGCAGTTTCTAAAGGATGTCCGCGTATTTCCATCGCCTTTCATTTAACTTCTTTGAGATCGTGCAAAAACCATCATTTTAGACTTCTGTGTGTTAATTGTCAGCCCCCATCTTTTGCTGTAACATGATAGACGGTTAATCATTAATTGGATTTGCTCAGGCGGATCGGAAAGTATGACGATGTCATCTGCATACAGCAACACATTAATTTTAGAATTAGCGATATTTACTCCTGCCGGAAGGTCTTCTACTATGTCGTGTATAAACAAGGGGAAAAGCAGGAGAAACGCTAAGAAGACAACCTTGTTTAACACCAGTACTTGTACCTAACCAATCCGAAAAACATAAACCATCCCAAACTGCTGCATTGGTATCTGTGCACATTTCCTTGAGTAGGTACTTTGATGAATTTCGAGGATATTCGAAATTCATCGATCATATTGATTATATTTGTAATAAGGCCAACAAAGCCTGGGGAATGATTCGAAGATATGCGCGTGAGTTTTCCGACCCATACGTTGTCAAAACATTGTACATATCTTTCGTTCGTTCCATATTAGAATATGCTTCTGTGGTCTGGTGCCCGTACTACATGGTGCACATATCCAGAATCGAATCTATCCAAAAAAGATTTTTAAGATTCGCCCTTAGAAGGCTTCCTTGGTTGGAGTCTATTATCCTTCCTCCATACATTTTAAGATTGAAATTGATCTGCCTAGAGACACTGGAGGTGAGAAGAACCATATTCTGATTAATGAAATCGACAGCAATGAAATTTTGCGCCTTCTAAACATCAATATTCCAACGTTAAATTTACGCAATAATCGATTTTTTAATATTGCCCACTCGCGCACTAACTACGGCCGCTCTTCATTTATTAATGGCTTAATGATTTCCTACAATGCAAATGTTCATTTGATTGACTTTAACCTATCTATTCCAGCTTTAAAAAGAAATTTCTTTGAAGGCTTTTCGTTAATAAACAATTATGATTGTTGGCTCTATTTATTTATTTTTTTCTCATTCTTTTTTTTATTATATAATATGAATTATCTTGTTTTCCTTTTTTCTTTCATTCTTTGTAACTTATGTCTAAGGAAGATTTATATTCTTTTTTGGCAAATATAGAAATAAAAAAAAAGATATATCGAGTTGCGACAGCTTATAGAAAAGAGCATTTCTGTTGACAAGATCGAAGGCTGCTTTGAATTCAACAAAGAATGAATATGATTTTTTCTTCCTGGCTTGAAACGCTTTGACAATGCAATGGATGTGAGAGTAAATATCTGATCGATCGTAAAATAGTTTCTTCTTAAACCAGCTTGAATTTCCAATCTCTTTACAAGAACACCGCAGGATATTTTCGCTCTGACATTCATGAAGGAAATTCCTAGCGGTCCTTTTTTGTGTATAGGGAAAAGCACAGACTTTTTGAAAGAGGAGGGGATCGCAGCCGTCATAAAAATTTTGTTGAATAGATTTTTTAGATGGTCAGTGAACGATGGTGTTGCATTTTTGAAAAACTCGTAAGGAATCCCATCTTCGCCAGGAGCTTTTCCATTTTGCGCAATTAAAATTACAGCTTGTATTTTTAATTGCCTCAATGGATACTTGCGCGTCTAATAACTCATCCAAAGTTAACGGTTCGGCGTAGGAGAACACTAGGTTATTATCACTGGAAAGAAGTAGCTTGAAGTGAGTTGCAAGGTCTTCGGCAGATACACCTGCACCTATTTCATACTTTATTTCATTGATTTCCCTCGCGGTTATCCAGAAATCCTTTGAGCTTCTGATTTGTCCTAAAGTTGCAGCTTGCAAAACTTAAAAACCAGCCAACACAGCTAAGTAGTTATAGTAAACTTAAGAAAAGCTAAAATATTGATTCGTTTTGTTTCTTTTCAAATTGTTGTAGATAGGAATACGGCCAATAAGAATTTGAATCAGAATCCCGCAGCATGCATAAATATGTACCAAAGGTTGTCTTACTTATTACTTTGTATGTTTGAGGGAAAGGTATTTTAGTTCGACCTTCTTCTTATAATCTGAAAACACTGAAAAGTAATACCTATTCATGGTTAATTGGAATTTCGGTGAATGAATAATTATGTGGGTTTGTCCTTATGAGGACATTATATTACGTACGTGTATTTCCTGCAAACGTGCCGGTTCTTTATATATTGTGCATTGTTCTCAAGGCAGATGTAGGAAGCGCAATACAGAACACACATCGTTTACCTACAGTTCAATTTATTTTTAGTTATTTACAAAATCAATGAGGAAATAAGTTCACACAACGGAAATTTCATGATCAAACAACGTGGGAGCAAAGTAGTTTCTGATGATAAAATAAAGTTTAGAAAGCCAGCGCTATCTACGTCTGTTCCTTTGCTCGGATCGTCTGTTGCTGTTGTGCCTGTTTTGATAACCACCACCTCCGTGATCTCTCGAATTATCTGCTCGGGAATACGGCGTCATATGATGCGGTCTCGAATTTTGTGTAGAGTGCTTTTTCAGCTCGTCACTTCGTCTCTGTGAGCCCCACTCGACTCGGTTTGGTGGGGTTGAATCGCGTTTGAAGGGATTATCGTTAACACAGTAGCCTGCATAGTTCGATCCCCGCAGTGCTAGGTTGTCAGGGGCGCCCATATTTCCCCCACCGCCGCGACGCAGAAGTGGTTCACACTCCATGGGAAAAGTCTGTGGGTTCTTTGTCTTTATAGTCAGTGTTTTGTTAAAAAAGCTCATCCCGGATAGTAGCTGTAGTGCAAAGGGAACACTACATTTATGAACATAGGTAATAAACCCAAAAGTCTTTTGGCGCCCTCCGTTTTCTTTGGGTATACGAACCGATTCAATAGGTCCAGCCTGGCAAGAATATTATTTATATCCGTAAAAATGGCCAATGACTATTTGCGTCACTTACTTGCAGAAAGGCTTCATATAGAATCTCCTCGGCAACCCTTTGGTCGAGGTTTGCGCAAAATATTGTCCGCTTTTCTTCGTCATCATCATCTTCCTCAATTTCCAGGGGCTCTCTTGCCGGCGGTCCGTGAATCGGTGATTTCATCTGTTTATACATGGCAGATTGCTGATTTGGTTTATATTTGAGAAGATAATATTGATAGATTTTATAGAATGATTCAATTAAATCACATAAAGCCAAGAACAGATCAACAATTTTCTTGTTTTGATCAAAGGGAAATGTTTTTCTGTCAACATCAACACATAAGAAAAATGGCGATGATTGGGATTTTGTCTGTAATGAAAGACTGATTGATAGAGGTCGCAGTGGTTTTCGGGAAATTATTCAAAATTAACTAACGCCAGGTACATAATTTCGAAATTTAATATCGACATGGAAAAGGCATGGAATTACGAGGATTGTTGTTGGGCGGCCTGATTCCGCTTTTCCGCGCCACTGCCCGGCGCAGAATGGTTGATGTTGATGTGTCCGAAGATGTGACTCGCCGACATTGTTAAATCTTTATAGTTTCTGTTATTACTTATCAATTTCTTTTCCGAATTGCATAATCTTGAATGATTTAAAGATTTATGTTAACACCATGTCTCCACCGAGCACTAATCCTCGATTAATATAAATCATTATTAAATCCTCTACAAATCACGCGATTTACCATACAAATTTAAATCCTCTCGGCAAGCGATTAAAACTAAATTATTCTGTTTCGAAGCTTAAAGCTAGAAACATATTACACTACCAAGATTAACATAGACAGCACAATTTGTAGGCCCAGTATACACCCGTAGGAACATCGACGTTTGACCTAATCCTAAATTTCGTTGTTGCTGTGCAAGTGCCTCCAAACCCAGCAAAAAATGTTAGCCTTAATTAAGACTTTGGGCAACGTAAATTATTCCTTAGCACGTGAGACTTGTCATTCGTAAGGGATAGGTAGTCCCGGTAGTCCCATACAATATTCCTTGTTCTAACACACGCCATGTCCTAGGAGATCAGGTATAAGTTGTCAAACCTTATTTATTGCATAGCCTTAGCATTACAAAAAACCATTTTGAGGTTTTTAATAAGAATTTGGTTTCAATCATGGACTAACAAATTAAATTAAACGTCGTTTTTCTTAAAACCTCCTAGTAAAACAAAATATGTTTGATGTTTGATGAAGAGCCGCACCGAGTTAGGGGGGGCAAGTGCACATGCAAGTTTGTTTGCTGAAACTACAGATATTTCCATCAGTTTCCACACTTTCAACATCGTACTACTGAGAACAAAAATTTACACTATCAACCTAATGTAGTCAACTAGGGCCTGTCATACCATATCTCGACCGGACACTGATTATTAACATAAATCCTCATCAAATCTCCCTCTAATCTGGAGATTTACCACACAAATTTAAATCCTCTCGACAAGCGATTAAAAATAAGTCCCCACATAAATCTCATTCACCATATTAAAAATTCTTTTTTATGCCACATTCAATCCGTTTCACTGAAACCGTTTACGTATGACAGAATGTCACAAATACGTTTTCTATTGGGATGTTTACAACGGAATTTTTTTTTTCGCTCTCAGGAAATGTCATGGCTTATTTCTCTTAAGAGCCAACTTGACAGAAAAAATGCTGGGTCCAATTAATCCGATGTTCGTGGTTTATTTTTAATCGTCTGCAGCAAATCATTTTTCATGCCAGCTGGGTACCACTCTAAAAATGTTTGCTGCGTAGGCATATTTATATGGGAGTAAAAAATTTTTGCGATCACCATAATAAACTTAATTAAGCACATTAAGCACATCTGACATTTGAGATATCCAAAAACAATTGGCTAGTTTGTCAGAGTATACATGGTGATAAACATACATTGTGATAAGAGATTTGCTCTTTTTGCCAACAGATATGGTTTTTTTTAATAGACTTAAGGCCGGTTTAACAGTTCTTAGTTAAGCTCAGCTTAGACCAAGATCTGTTAACCCTGTAATCCTGCAACTGAAACCTAAATTTGCTGAAATTCTGTTTCTGTTCCTATTGACAACGTGGCTTTACTCCGTCAGCAAAGTTGTCAAAATCTTTGACTCGCCAAAATATTGACTCTTCCAACTCTCACTTCACATAGAAGAACACAGGAAAAGATGTTCGAGTTGTTCTCAGATTTATTTTTCACAGAAACAAGCAAATCGTACAACAATTCTACACAGAAAAAAATTCAAAGAAATTAATACTGCTCGCCAGAGTTAATCCGGGATTAACTCACCAATTTTTGCGAGTTCAGCCGAGATAAACCCCGGATCCCACAGTAGGTCTGTACTTTCAGGCAGGATTGAGCATTATGGTTACATAAAATTTTGGCTGTGTTCTGGTGTAGCGCAAAAGGCAATAAAGCTCGTTTGCCTTTTTTATTTATTTTTTATAATCGTAATTTTTCTGTTAAAAAACATTTATTAATAAAAAAAAAACTAACCGAACGTATTGGGGAGCGACCCCTAAGCCATACAAAGCTAAATTTATATTGAAAGGTGAAAATGAAAAACATTTTTTTTAACAAACTTAAAAGACTTTATTAAACAAACAACATGTGCGACTCTTGAATAACCAAATTGAACAATATTAGATTCCTAGAAAACTAAACGAACACCTCCAATTATTGATAACTACAAAAATCAAAACCAAAATTCTATTAATTCAAAAGTTTGTTGTTTCAAATAAACTGTTCGACGACAACATGACACCAGAATCGTCCTGCGACATGGCATCAGCTGTACGCTTTCTGGACATTCGTTTCTTTTCCAGCTCATCTGCTGGTGATTTCATTGGAGTCCAGTTCATTTCACGATGAACCTCAGCTACTACCGTAATTTTTTGAACGCAACCGACCTCTGGACTGCTATAAGGCGACGAAACATCAAAATAAGACTTACTAAGCAATTTGTTCTTCAAAACTCTGTTGCTCTCCGTTGAACTGTTGATTCAATAGAAAAATCAAATAGATATGATCTTAAATCGACAGTCAATGACACGAAAAAAATAAGACACTTACCAGATCATTGTCGAGTTACAGAAGCCGGCCGACGAAAATTCCTTTTCGCTTTCCTGTAATTTAATTGGCTTTTCATTATGTCTATTTTATTTTAAACTTAAACAACTTTACCCGTAGCGCTATTTCCATTTCTCGCTCATTGAAAGAAGTCTCGTTCATTGACTCGTCAACAGCTCCCATTACCTGACGCATTTGTTCTAAACACATGCCTTTCTCGAAGAGACCAAGTTCTGCGAAAACGGATTAAACTGCTAATAGAGAGGAGTTTCCAAAACATTAAATCAAATACCACTCAATTTTGCACGCAGGCTTTCAAACTCTGGCTTAGTTTTTGACCTCAGTTCCATTTTGCAACAAAGTTAATTCCTTAATGATCTTACTACAAGAAAAAATATTATTATTCAACAAATGCGATAAGGAACTGACACATAACGGTCCAATTTATAAATGCCAGCCGTATAAAATTGCAGTTCCCTTGTTTTTTATGTTCGAGCAAGTTTCGAGTATCGCTGCTAACCTCAGTTCAGGGACGCGGACTACTATGCATAATACTGTACCAACTCAGCATAGTTTTCTTTTTCACTTTGGTCGTTATGTAATTTCTGACGCTTTTGAAACAAGTGACGTTACTTTTATTTCTTGTTTTTGTGCTGTCGTATATCTGCATAAACTATTAAAAATCCTAATACTACAGAAATTTTTTCTTTCACATTCTACTAAGGGCCGGCTTTTCAGTGCTGAATTAAGCCTAGCTTAAACCAAGATCTGTTAATCCCGGCACAAAACTAATCTAGAGTTAACCCAGCGAACATTTTTTCAGCGCAGAGCTAACTCCGTCAGTAAAATTTTCTAAGTCTTCGACTCTCGAAATCATTGGCGACCAAGACTTTGTTGGTAGTGGTCGTCCGGAAGCGGCCGGGAGCATTGTGGATTATCCTGTAACTGTTTTCCTGGCGCTTGTTTTAGATAGATAGATATAATTTATTTAGCTCTTTGCTATTTAAATAATTTCACATCGTTAACGAATTTAGTACCTAATTATTTTTTACAAAAAAGTTTACATCTCGCTTAAATTGCTTAAAGTTTTGTTCAGTTTTTACATCATTTGACAGTTTGTTAAAGATTTTCAAGCTTTTATAAAATAACCTATTTCGCGATCTTGTGTTTCTACAAAAATATACATTTAAGCTATTGTTGCTTCGTAAATTATACGGAGGTGTGCTCTAAAAGGAAGAGGCATTCGGCGAGAATCCCACACTAGAGGCACACACACATAAGCATTCAGTGCAAGTGTCAGGTTGGATAAATGTTATATGCCCCTTGTTGAAAAGCTCTTTTGTTTCAAGCTTAACTATGTTTGCACCGGCAAAAATGCGAGGTTTAGCGGGAGACGATTAATAATAAATCTGAAAGTGGTTTCACCACACAAATAATGGATTAATTTGACATGAACATTTTTTTGGCTATCAAAAGAGAGTGGCGATGTCGTTTTCTGGGAGCGAAAAAAGATTTCCGTTGTAAACATTCCAATGGAAATCGTAATTCTGACAAATATGTCATACGTAGACAGTCAGTGTCCTTTTTCGATTCTAATACTGTTAAAAAGGTGTTGGAAAAGGGTTGAAAGTGGTTCGTGAAAAGGGTGAACGAGATTTTAGAGGGGATTTATTTTTAATCGCTTGCCGAGGGCATTTAAATTTGTATGGCTAATCGCGTAGTTTGTAGTTTGTAGTGCCCCGTGGAAACATGGTATTAGATTAGACTGCAGGCCATTTTGGCATATTTGACGTAAAAAGAACAATATTTCCTGCATTTTCCTTCTTAGATACGTCAAATATGCCAAAATGGTATGATACAAATACAACGCCAAATAAACTTCATATTCAAGAAGATCGTTTTTGGCTCTTGAATGTGAGCCTCAATCCGGGAGAATGCCCTGCTTTCGGGTCGCCAACCTATTAGGCCGCTAAGCTCGCCAACAAGACATCGATTTTCTGTCAAAAGTGACTGCAACTTTTCCAACTTTTTCTATTTTAACGATTATGTGATTTTTCGAAAACCACAAGACATGACTCAATTGATTGTTGTTGTTGGCATTCCATTTGTTAAACGAGTACGAAAATCAATTGTTTAAAAACGAATTTTGCCTTTTAATTTATTTTTTGTGAAAGGAAAAACTATTTTATTCACAAATGTTGATAACACACACGGAAAAACGTCAATTCGTTCATCGAAGGCAGGTCAACTTATCAACTGCGAGATCTGTGTTGATAGCTATAGGTCTTCACATATTCCAAATTAGACCACCAGGTATCGCTTTCTGACTATTCCAATCGTCGTCTAATGCAGTCAAACTGAGATTGGGAAAATCCACAAATCACAGCACATAAGATTATGCCACATTGAAAAGCAGTACACCTACTGCGTCGCTTGTTATTGGATGCCAAGCAAAACAAATTGCTGATCTGTGATTGACCAGCACAGATTTTTTTACATGCATGCAAGGTGGCAGTTCCACCCCATGACGTCAGTTTACAGTTAGGTCTGTCAAACAAAAGTCATAACAAACGCGTGTCGTAATCTTTATATTCTTTCATTCATGGTGCCTGTTTTCATTTGGTTGATCCTAACCTGATGTGTCAGAATTACTAAGGTGAGGGGAAGCGCCAGTGTGGTGGCCACCGTTCAACCTCCGTTTTATTTTGAGAAATAAAATTTGGGTTAGGTTAGGATCAACCAAATGAAAACAGGCACATGGGGAAAATCAGTTCAAAAGCTAGGCAATATAATATTTGGGTATGGTTCGTTTCGATAATTTTTACTTCATATTTTTGTTGTTCCAGTCACTTCGTAATTTCGTTCTTTCCAAAAGCCAGTCACTTCGTAATTTCGTTCTTTCACATTAGGGGGTGTCACACAATACAACGTGCTGTACACCATGTTGGACAACATCCGATGCTGTATCGTGTCAACGAAAAAACTACCGCTTGACAAGCGTGCGTGTTGGTTTTCAAAAAAATTTGATTTTTCTGCTCGCTTGTCAAGCCATACCCGTGTGAACTGTATCTGTAACCCGTGTGAACAAATGTTGGTGAAACTTCATTTATGTTTGGCATTCGGAAAAAATTTCGTGTGGTGAAAATGTCGGCAATATGAAACAAAGCGTTTTGGGGGAATTTTCTGAGAAAAAAAAACACTAAGAAAAAACTGAAGTTGTTAAGTTTTTTCCCTCCTTCAACTGTGAAGTTTTCATCAAGCAATGTTGTACAACATGTTCTGACGTGTGAACATTTTGGTTTTGAATAATTTCGCTTGTCTTCTACTGTTTCGTTTTTGTTCAATTCCATTAGGGTCTAATCATAGCGAACATCGGATAGCATCATTGGAACAATGTCTTCGGTTTTCTGACAAGTCATTCATAGCAATCATTGAAAATTTCTGTAAGTGCCAACAAACAGCTACAGGGAATTTAGGTTGGAGTTGATCAGTAAAAGGAAAACTAACGGTTGAGAAAATAAAGAGAATGGAATGCTTTTCAGTTGAACGATTTTGTCGCAAAAACACAAATCAAAATCAGCTGTTCTTTGAAATTGATGTCTGTCAGAGAAATAGTAAAAGCGAGTTTGCACACAAGTTTAAACACCATTTATGTATTTTTGTGACGGAAAATTCTGCAACTCAAAAGCTTCAATTTGAAACCAATAACAGCCAACAATGTTTGGTCAAACGTCTAAAAACATGAAAACAAATTTTTCAATGATGCAATCCGATGATAGCTATAATTAGACCCTTACAATTATTTCACCATCGTTTGATTGTTTTTTTGTGCGAATTTTAAAGCACAAAAATCAAAACACAAGAAAAAAAAACGATGGCGAAATAATTAATTAATAAAAATCGCGCACTTAGTCACGATCTGAGAACAAAGTAATCGAATAACGAAACAATCAAGATTTTAATAGAGATGAAATGCGAATGCGATATGCGAAACAGAAGTTAACGAGAGAACTTAAGCCCAAATAGTTCATTGTCGTTCCAATGCAAGATATGGAAAAACAAAAGAATGAACTATAAAGCACCTAACTGTGAAACGAAATGATTGCAAAACGAAACAAGAGAAAAACAAAAAAGGTTTTACAAAGTAAACGAAAATACATAATTGCGAAAAAAACGAAATAAAGCAAAAACGAAATAAGAAAGACGGAACAATAGGCACCCATAATAATTATTACTGTGCCTACACAATGGTGCAACGACCATTACAAATAAAAACTTGTTTTAAGAAAACAAATTAAGTTTCTTAAACTGTTTATTTTAGTTAATAATATTGGTAATATTATAAAATTTTTATTTTTTATTTCTTTCACATAATTTTGTTTTTTTTTTCACATTTTGTATACATTTTTTTTTTAATTTCGAAATTTTTCTATTTTATTTCCAACTGAATGTAAAAAGAATTCATTCACAATAAATACCCAACGCGGTTAGACTTTCTGCATGACTTCTTGTTTTTTTTTTGTTCTCGGAATATGCACATTAAAGTTAAACATAATAATAAAATGTAATAATAGCAGTTTAAACAATAAAGTAATAATTACTTAAGAAAATAATAAAAAGAAGAAATACAAATTGGAAGAGTTTCGCGAAGCTTCAACAAAAGACCAGACAGCAGCAGCAGCAGCTCGATAAATGCAAATTGTAATAATAATAATAATATTAATTATAATAATACATCGTTAGCAAGTGAGGCGCAATCTCGGTCGGGTTCCATGAACCTTACTCGCGTAACAATAGGGGATAAACAAAGAAGTACTTGATTTACGGTTTGCGCTCGCAGTTGTTTCTAGATGTATCGGTGTTTTGATTCAAATTTTATGACGGGGACCTTCGGGAGGATGGATTGTGGGTGTGTATGGGACGACGAGTGGGTGATTTTGGTAGGTCTTGGCGCTCTAGAAATTGTCATAGTTCTCCTCCTCCTGCTTGTCCTCGTATTCGTCGCCGTCGCCCTCATTTCAGTTCGTTTCTGGTTTAACGTTACGGCGGAGAATAGCGGCCGCAAGGTCTTGCTTCATGGCAGTCTGCGCCCGTTGGTCGGACAACGATTGTGTGCTGCGCAATCCATTCACAATGTCTTTTGTCTTACCAAAGTAAATTTCATTAAGCGTATTGCGTATTTTGTTCTCCATCTCTTCCACCATTCGGCCAATGTTGGCGATGTGTGGCGATGACTCGCTAACGTTAGCGTCTTGCTCCTGCTGGCGAGTGAGTGATCCACCCAAGTTCATTGTGCCCGAACCTTGTTTATTTGTTTGCAGCCACAACATCGCTGTGGAAGTTAGTTTATAGTGTGCCGTTCGGCCAGTGGTCTTCTCTTGCACCTCAACGACATGGATGGAGTCCCAACAGCCACGAATTTTCTTACTTCCATCGCCGGCCTTCTTGATCAGGATGACAGCAGCGAAACCATGATCGAGATCCCACAAATACACCGAAGAAACACCACCTTCATAGTACATCTCGCGGTACTGATCGAAGGCGTAATTAGCCTCGATCTCCAGTTTGCGCAGTCGTTCGGAGGGCATCTGCCCATCTTCGAGTGGTGGATCGTATGTGTTCGACCAAGGTGAGCGGTACGAATCTCCATCGCGATTGTAATCGCACAACAGATAGTCCTTGCCGACTTCTTTGTCTTTGGCTATCTTCAGGGGCTGATCCACAGATGAGAGCAGATCTTCGCAGAGATCGGGGGCCAAGTCGATTAGATCGATTAGGTTCTTCTCGATCTGCTGGGGAGGCAAGCGACGCATCAGATCAAGGGCACAATCCATTTGTAGCTCCGTCTGTAATTATTGTTTGAGCGATTAAAAAATCGTACGGAAATATGTTAAACAAAAAATGATTAAATAAAAGGGAGGATTCACAACGGGTTAGAACGTGTAACCTAATTTCAAAATCAAGTTTTTGCTATCAAAGAAAAAAGAGAGGAGATAACGAAGAACCTGTGTGTGGGAGCGGGCGTAGCATGAGGCGAAGCTAGCGCTACTCAATCATTATTTTACCTAGAAAAGATGACAAAAAGTAGAGAAGCTCAACTGTCTAGCCCATAATATTAAATGGTACTTTACTGCCTTTAGATAACTAGACTAAGAACTTCTACAATTTTTTCTGCAATATCAAGGCAAACTAAGATGGCCGAACTTTTTTCTCTTCCTGTCCTTATCTCATTTTTTTTCTGTGCACGGAATCATCTTCATGCCGAGGACTTTTTTGACGTAGTTGAAGTTGATTCAACCACGATAACATGTAATGGTATCGCTGTACTGATGCTACTGGTTCTTGACATCTGGAGAGAGTGGGTTCTGTAGGTTTTGGCTACTCCAGGTCTTTGATATATTTTTTGGAGGTTAGCAGCTACTTGTCGTTGAAATTCGAGCTCTGAATTAAGCCTGAAAGTTGTTTGAGTCAACGTTTGCTCTTGAAAAGTGCATACAATTAAGATGTTAGACATGTGGCTTGTGTCCACAAGCACATGGTCTATATCGGTTCGATGGTCTGGAGACCCGCAGGTTTCCAGGATTCTTAGCCTTGGATACGTAGTACTGCCTATGTGTTACGAACTGTTGCAAAAACTTTAAGTTGATAGATAGATTAACCTATCTGTTGTTGTTTGGTGAAGACTGCAACTAATGAGTTTCCCCTCTTCGACTTTAGCATGAAAGTGCCTGAGTACAACTCTGAAGTTGTATTATGGACAGAGGCCATAAAATTCCTGAAAGTTTTTTCTGAAAGTAAATTAAGGAAACTTCTTGGAAACTCATTATCCCTACTCCAATTTTTTTAAACACCTCGTTGGCTAACGAAAACTGCTTCAACCATCTAAGAATTCCATAAGGCAAGATACAGATTCGCGGTATAAAAGTGAAGAAAAAAACAAGGATGCCTATCACCAACGAAGACTTGGTCGAGATCAAGACTCTGCTAGAAGCCCTTACAAATGTGGTTACAGTGTTGGTTGGCTAGGGCAAAATGAGAGTATCTTATTCAGTGACAGCAAATTTGGGAGCGTCTTAGGAGGAAAAGGCGGAAGAAAGTTGTGAACACACAAAATCAAGTGATCCCCTTAATGAGTTAGTAAATGCTGCTTGTATAAAGATTAACAGCAACAATTATGAAGTAAGAATTTTCGATTGCCAGCGCGATTAGTTTTTGAAATAAAGCATTAAGATTGCAATTTACTCTAACCGGTTTTTTGAAGGAGAACGATGACCAGCTCAGAGATTAAAATAAATATTCATTGTTCGCTGATCCCCATTTTTTTTTTTCTAAAAATTCCTAGCCACAGGATTAAGATAAACAGTGGAAGACCTTAATCGTTTAGGTATACAATAATTTTCAAGTCTAGATTCATAATCTGCAACAGTTTTCCAACAAAAGATACAGCTATCAACCCTGACATCTCCTCGGCGGATGTTTGCCTCTTCTACCAGCAAGTGATTCAACCAAGCGACATGGCAGTGCTTTTAACGATAAGATAAACTCAAAGGTTTGGCACATTTCTATGAAGATTTACTGCCGAATATGCCTTGAATTTTGTTCGCCTTTTGAGCCAAGTGGCTCTTCGTTGTTTTTGTTGTGCCTCCTTTTGGGTGTGACATACTTTTTCCAGTTTCACGTACATATACATATGGGTACTACCAAAAGGGGCCAGAAGATCGAAAAAAAGAGTATAAAAGAAATTTATTACTCACCATTTTGATGTGGTTTTGAGTTATCACAGCTTTTTCTTATGTATTGAAACTTCGGATTTGCAGCGGCAGATTTAATGCAAACTCTGAAGATTTGGATGGTGTAGGTGTGCAGACAATGTTTCCTCTTATTTTTTTCTTATATTTTTCACTAAAAATTTCCGTTTATTTCGTTCACTTAAATAAAATAAAAAGATTTAATCAAGCGGTCACAGATCCCAATGCTGCTGGTGAATGGCTTTTTGCTAGTTTCTTTTGATTGCTCATTGACAGCTGTCAAAGGTTGAATTTGTCAAGAGCTTTTGAACAGCCCAGGTATGTGCTGAGGAAATTCGAAGATGTGCCTATGTCGCCTATGCGAAAGCATTTATTATTATTATACCCCACCCGGGGTCACAAATTACTGAATAACTAGATATTCAGCTTCAGTGTCCCTTTTACCCTCCAAGACCCATTTGTTTACGTTTTTTATAAAGCCTTTACAGCTTTTATAAAGTTTAAATTTCTGTGCCGCTGAACACGTGTAAGAAGATACAACAACTTCTTCTTTCTTCCCAAAGATTTTACAGACTAAAGGCCTGATCAGAATAGGTAGCTGACGCTGACGCTGTCGCTGTGGCTGATCACAATGAGACGCTGAAGCTGAGTACAAGTTTGCCATGTTTGTCAATAGGTTTTTATCATACTACAGTAAGCGGAATTCCCATAAAGAAACATGTATTTTTTCTTTTCTATTAGCACTTTTTTATGTTTTTGGATGAAATTTGCAAAAATTCTTCAACTTATACAAAAAATGTAATTTAAGTCACTTCTAAAAACAACGGATATGTTATAAACGAAAAACGAAAAAGAAAAATTAGAAGAAGATACGATTTCAGCCAGAACGATTTCAATCTTACTGAAATGAAAAATTTCTTTAGGATGAGGAAATAATGGGCCAAATATCTGTGGAAGCACAGCATTTCTGCAAAGAATACCCAATCCTCATTTTCCGGAAGCTCATTAGGTGAGCAAGCACGGCCATCAAATGCCCGGTCTCGTGATACAAGCAAGGCATGTCTATGCTTAGTGACGCCAATTCAACAATAGAGTTGTTTGAGTTTTGACGTCTCCGTCTTTGGCGTCTACCCCTCCAGAACTTAGCATGAATTGTTGTTAGTGTATTTTAACTTATTCACTCACGGTTTCGGCTCGGTTGTTTGTTTTATTAAATTTCGTTCTTGGGCTTAGATTATAGAGCTTAAAATACTAAGATTTTCTGAGGTGATAAAACTTTAGTTCAAAACTTATTATTTAGTTAAACAACCGCAGTGAATCCAAACTCAAATCGCACATTCACACCTCAAGAACTATTGACAGCTTGAACGTCATTAATTTTGACAAGTGAACAATCATATCTTTGTAATAGTGCTTCGAAGAGGCATAACTGCACAGTGGACTGCCGAGGCGAATGCAAGCCGTTGAAAGCGTTAATAGCGATTTACAGAACATTAAATTGATGAATTTTTAGCAAAATCTTTCGTGTTTTCACCAAAGTGATTGAAATTTAATTTTTTGTATTTAATACCTTTAAGAATTTCTACAAACATCTTTGAGGCACTGTAGTTTAGCAAAAAAAATCTATAGTCCGACACATAAAACAAAGGCGGGAAATAAAAACACGTGTTCCGCCTTGAAGTTTTTGTCACTTTTGACAAATTTTCAACATTTGACAAACGTCATGCTTGAAGTTCAATAATTTCAGCTACAAATGTCAGCTTCAGTTTCACATTGTGTTCGCTCTTGTGAGAATACGTGTATTTAACTTTTTACTTAGCGTCAGCTACAGCGTCAGCGTCAGCTTCAGCTACAGTTCTGATCAGGCCTTAAAGCCGCGTTGTCACAAGCAACGTTAAACAGGAAGAGAAACAGAATCAGATACATTAGCAACTAAAACCTAAATTCGCTGAATGTTTTTGCGTTGCTTGTTGCAGTAAATTTTAGCGCAACAATACCGACTCTTTTCCTGGCTCCCTTGTTGCATCCCCTTTTCTTTCTCTTGCCGCTTCAACATCCTGGGAGAGTGGAGGGCAGCCATGGGGCCCACCAGCCAATGGTCTAATACCCCAGGATGTTGAATACGCAAACGACAGGATCGTTGATGTAATGAGTCTTCTACAGACGGGTAGTCTGTTATTGACGGACCAAACTTATGGAGCGGGTGCTCTTCATCTTTCGTATTTCGAGCCAGGCGGACGGCCTGGAGACTCGAATACAGGAACTTTTGGTGATGATCTGATTTCCCGTAGCTCGAAGCCAGACAGACGGTCTGGAGACTCGGCTACATGGAGCCTGGAACTGTGTCTGATCCCCGTAGCTCGAAGCCAGACGGACGGTCTGGAGACTCGACTACACGGAGCCTTGGAAGAGAAGTCCGAAGATGTAGATGTCCAGTGCGAGACGGTTTCCTAACAACGATGTGAGGAGCAGCCCATATTAATTGAGAGCAGACGAAAGGCGAGCGGAGAGCCCGAGAAGCTGATCATCCGATCATCAGCGGCGGCACAAGTTGCGGAAGGGTTCAGGCCAGGCAAGAGCCCGATAGACCACAAAATACAAATGTGCGTCGGGAATATAAAGCCACACACAAACTCATCCAGCAACACCATCAAGACTTCCACCATCATGGTCGTTCATCACCTGATACCACATGTCACAATATTTCATCGAAGAGGTCCTCAGCGATGGCTTAAAGCCCAACGACATCAATGGTCGAGTGCCCAACGTAAATTTTATTAAATGTAAAAAATGGCACGCTAAAAGGTAGATCCCTTTACCCCGAAATCTGCGCGAAACGGGCCACGAGGAACTAGAACCGCGAAATTAGTTTACGACCCTTCCTGGTTCAATTCTGTTTTGTACCTCTTATTCTCAGAAGGAGAAACAATTGCCGAGCTAGTTAATTCTTTTTGGGGTGAACGACTGAACTCGACCATTCGTGCGCAGTGGTGCGAATTCGGAGTGTTCGTGGGAGTGAGAGCGAATACGGCTTGGGTTCAAAAACGTTAAGCACGCAAAAGGCGAAAAGGCTGAGCGTCGCTGACAACCCCGTGCCCGAACCCGCCGTAGCAAAATCCTTCAATGCTCTGAAAAAGAAAATGGTGGGTGAAACCCAAGCCAGCTGGAGAAGAGAACCACTTCTTGGTTGACCAGCATCGTAGACGGAGGCGTCAATTAAAAGTTTAAATTGGCAGAGGCTTTTGCCAATTTTATTTGAAGTAGAGATAAACCCAATCGTGTAGCAGAAGGGAGTCAAGATTTTCGATCGGGACTCAGAAGGGCTATTACGAAATATAGGAAGAGAAAGGAAGCAGGAAGCGAAACAGGAGTTGAAGTATTCGAGGAGAAAACAGATAAGTAGAGTGAGATTTGTGTCTTTGTTTCGAGGTAAGGTTTTGTAATTTGAAAGGTTCCCATTGGCTTTCGTTCCGTTTTGTAATCCTGGTAAAATATACAGGACGCGCGACCACATTAAAACCTTACGTGTCTTACTTCGGGATAAAAACCCCAGCGGGCCATTTTTCGGCGATAAACTGTTGTGATGAATTATTCGTTTACCTAGACGACATTGTAGTTTTCTTTTGTCTGTCCTTGGATCACTGTTCGCTAAGTGCAACTAATATTGTCGTAACGTAATTTTACCGTTCAACTCTTTTTTTTCAAGTCATCGTGACATGTTTCTCTCTGCCTACAATAAATCGCCTTGCTCCAACAAGGAGCTTTATAACGTACAAATTGTGTTTCATTGGCGGGCAAAAGTTCTTCATACCCCATTATTTCAGTTTGGTATTTTCCAAACTATATAAAACAATAAACAGTCGCTAACTGGCAAGAGCCGTGAATAGACGTATGTAATAGTAGTTCAAAGTTTACTAAAGAGTGTTAAACTGCTGGCATAAAGCAGACATAAGCTTAATTTTCTACCATTCGTGGTGAGTCTATAGTTTAGGTAGTAGTTATTTCTAAAAGTACATACAAAATCCCATGCGTTGCGTTAACTGTCAGAAACTTGGTCACACCAAAAACCGATGCACAAATGCACAAATCTGCAAAGACTGCTGTCTTCCTCCACCACACGAAAACTGTCCACGAATTTACTGCGTTAATTGCAACGACGAAAACCATACATCATACGATCCCTCCTGCCCCGCCTTCCTTAGGTACAAATCGGTGAACAAAATAAAAGCTGATCGTCGTTGTACTGTCCGTGACGCATGGCAAATTTATAACGACAATCCCACTCTGCACCAGCTACCCCCACCTAAAAAGAGAAATGGGTCTAAACTCTCCATGGCCGATATTATCAAAAAGAGAATCCAAAGCACTCAACCCAACACACCCACTACCACTTCCAATCACTCAACAACACCATCAATCACAATCAATACTTCTCCTCACGGCAGCGATCTCACTGCAGGCAACCGTCAACATAACAAAACCACCACTACCACTTCCACCTTCAACGATCACTCCACTCAATCTTCCCAAAAACAGCAAAATCCCTCTCTTCAACAAGATCTTCTCTCAATAGAAAAGTCACTCACCATACGAAATTCGTCGATAAACACTCAAAATCGTTATACAGAAAATATAACACTTTCAGACGAAATTCAGATGTCCTCACTATCTGAGTCTGACACAGAGATGTGTGATATAACATCTAACACAAGAAAATCGCATGCTACACCTGTAACCACTAACTCAACCTCAAATAAATTAATAACTTCAAACACATTACTCACTACCTCCAACCCCAGTAACACGACTAACCTTACTCCAAACACAAACAACGTTAAAAAATTATAATGACACTGTTGGATAATGAATTCATTATCCTCCAATGGAATATTCAAGGCTATATCAACAACAAATATGCCTTAGAACGCTTAATTGCAAAATATAAGCCCGATATAATTGCTCTTCAGGAAACGCACATAGTTTCTAAAAACTTACAAATGTTTAAGCTAAAGAATTACCAACCATTTCCACATAACAAAGCTTATGATTATTCGAAATCAGGCATAGGCTTCCTGGTTAAAAATTCAATCCCAGTGGATTCACACTGCTGCTCCTCCTCGAACTTCCTCTTTCAAACCATAGAAATCCCAGGCAAAAGGCCTTTTAAAATTACAAATCTGTATAGGGAGCATGAAGTTCCTATTACGAGAGATCTTCTTAGTGACATCACAATTAACGACACCAGCCATCATCTTGTTTTGGGAGATTTGAATGCTAAAAACACGCTTTGGGGATCAAGTTCATCAAGTTCAAATAATAGAACAGGTGAACGATTCGAAGAGTTCGCCAATGAACGTAATCTTATTGTTTTAAACGACGGCGCTCCAACACTTTTTAACACTCGGAATACATTCTCTGCCGTTGACGTCGCGTTTGCTTCAGAAGACCTGGCTCATCTGCTTCACTGGGAAGTCATCAAGGGGGAAAGTAGCGACCACTTCCCAATTATTATCCTCACGCAAGGAAGAATCATTCGAAAAAAGATATCCGTACGGTTCAGAGAAGCAAAAGCCAATTGGAGTAAGTTTGAGGAAACAACACATACACTGTCCACAACCGTTCCTATATCAAGCAACATTAACCAAGAAGCAGCTCGAATTAAAAAAATTGTAAGAAGTGCAGCTGCAAGAGCGATTCCTACTACAAACCGAATTGACAGCAACGCAAAGAAGGACCCCATCTGGTTCAATTAAGACATCGCACTTTTGGTAAAATCAAAAGACAATGCATGGAAAAGAGCGCGAAGATTTCCAACTACAGAAAACTGTATACTTTACAGAAAAGCGAGTGCAAAAGTGAAGAAAGAATCCATCCTAGCAAAGAGGTCATCGTGGGAGAACTTCATTAATTCAATGGACCCAGCTCTAGACTCTAAAACTTTGTGGAACAGATTTAAATCTTTACGTTCTCCAAAATCTTACCAAAACTTTCCACACATTCTACTTGACGGTTCCTTAGAAAGCGATCCAGAAAAAATTGCAAATAGTTTGTCAATTAAATGGAGAAAGTATAGCGAAAACAGAACCTTTCCAGAGGAAGTAATAAGGAAGAAGATGAACTTCAACATAGATGACCTTCCTGCTCAAGAAACAACATGTCTAGAGCTTAGCGAAGAGATAACAAGAACGGAACTTGATATAACCCTACAGGTGTTTAAAGGAGGTACACCAGGAATCGACAAGATTACTTATAATATGATTAGGTCAGGGGCAAATAGTCTCAAAAACCGGATTTGCTCTTTGTATAACAACATACTGCGAACTGGTATCTTTCCTCACTCTTGGAAGAAAGCTATACTTTAGCCCATACCGAAGAGCACTCAAAATCGGCATAACTTAGATGGATATCGCCCGATATCGCTTTTACCTGTTCTCTCTAAAATATTTGAAAAAATTGTTGGACGAAGAATAGGCTGGCTGATGGAAAATCTACTGAGCAATGAACAGCATGCTTTTAGGCCGAACAGGGGAGTCCATTCATTGGTCCACCTGTTAGAACATAAGCTAGCGGATAACGTTTCATCCGGTAGACACACCGTGGTCATGTCATCGGACCTCGAGAAAGCCTACGATCGTGTCACTATTTACCCTGTTATTGAACAGCTACGGAGTTGGAAAGCCCCAGATGAAATTCTAAGGGTTATAGTATCATTTCTGTCCGGAAGAACTTTCTGCGTTGAAGTAGATGGGTTTACCTCAAGCACAACAATGCTCGAAAACGGAACTCCTCAGGGGTCACCCTTGTCAGTATATCTCTACAATGCCTATATAGATGCACTTATTAGACAACTTTCCCACCCAAAACATAGACTAGATTTTGTGGGAGTTTATGTAGATAACATATATGTAGTAGCTTCTGGAGAACCAAGTCACGTGAATGGGGTCTTACAGTCGGCAGACCTTGAAGTATATACCTTTACTCAAAAAACTGGTGCAATTGTTCCGCCTACAAAAATAGAAGCACTTCATCTTTGTCGAAAAAGAAAATGTACACCTCCCACACTCTTTCTTCGGAATACCTCCGTTCTGCTCAGAAGAGAACTAAAAGTCTTAGGGATAACTTTCAGTGGCAATCTCAAATGGGATCTCCATGTTAAAAACACTATCAACCGATTAAAAAACCTCAACAACGCTCTTAAAATCATATGCTCCCGAAAAAAAGGGCCACACCTTGAAACCGCCCTTAAGATAACAACAGCTCTAGTGGAAGGGGTACTTCAACATGGACTTACGATCTTTATGTGGACGACAAAGAAAAATCTAGAAAATATTGACGTAGCAATTAATGAATGCTACCGAAGGGCTACGGGGGCCCTTAAAACAACACCAATTGAAGCGCTTAGGGTAGAAGCTGGTTATGTTTCCATTAGCAGGCTGGGGAAAAAACGAGCTGTTAACCTTGTCAGCAAAGCGATTATTGATCCTACGCATCCTCTTCATTCAACTTCACATGAAATTCTGGGAAGGAAAAAACCCAACCGGGTCAATTCGGTTTCTGCTCTCACCAAAATACTTTCAATCATGTCCGGGCACGGATGCATTCCGTCAGAGATACCAGAATCACTCAGTACTCCCCCTCCATGGAAACGACACTTGCTTCCAGTAAACACCAGCCTCTTAAGTCATAGGAAAAACAACACTCCTCTTGAACTCTTTAGAATGCTTCACCAAGACCTGATTTATTCCATTAACCCTTCAAGGACCTTATACACAGATGGATCATTCAAGGGCAATAATTCATCATATGCAGTAGTCGAAATTAAAGCGCAATACGTAACTGACATCCTCTGCCAAGGATCCCTTCCCGACTCGGCTGGTAGTTACTTAGCAGAGTTGACAGCAATATTAAAAGCACTGAAACTCGCACAAAATTGGGAAGGAAAAACGCTTATTTTTACGGACAGCTGTTCCATCCTCACAGGCATTAAAAACGCGGCTAACACTTGCCGTACCCTCAACTATATTCGGAGTATCCTGCACAACAACACTAATATAGTATTAGCATGGATCCCTGGTCATTGTGGCATAAAAGGTAACGAAATTGCGGATCAAGCAGCCAAAGAAGCAACTCGTTATCCGTACGTAAAGGAATTCCCAAGTATCTCGCAGCTCATTCAAAAAACTTTCGTTTTTCATGAATACGAGGAGCTCAAACTTTTATGGGAAAACGAACAAACTTTCCTGAGGAAGCATCACTCCACACATCGCAGAATCTCCTACAACAGAGCTCTTACGAGGGAACAATGTATTTCTCTTTTTCGGGTCAGAGTAGGCAAAACTTTGTTTACTAGTCAACATTTCTTCTCTAGAGAGCCTCCACAGGTATGTGAAAACTGTGAGGAGGTTCTTTCAATTTGGCATATCCTTGCTGACTGTCCGATTTCCCACCAAATGAAGAGTGTATCAATTTCCTTTGAGGAGAAACAGAAGGAACTTGCTGAGATCTTGAAACCATCTGACATTCAAGCCTTTCAACGTATAAAGGAAGCTACTACTGCGCATAACAAGTTTAAGTATATATAAACCTTTTTCTTTTGTCAATCTAAGTAAAACGAATTTGTAATTTTAATCTTTAGTTACATAAGTTATTTATATAATAATGTAAATTTTGTATATAGTTATAACGGCATTGTATTTCGATTCAAACGACATCTTATGGTCTTGTAGCCCTGATGTCTTAAATGTAGGTAGTTTATAAATTTACTTTGTAAACTTTTCTTAATAAATAAATAAATAAATAAATAAAACAATAAAGATATAATCAAATAATATTTAACATAATAACCACTACACCCAATAAACAAACTAATTTACACCCTTAATTATTCCATCTCCTCATCATCCCGGAAATTCTACGTGCGAATCCACTCCCAGCTGATCTAGCCAAATTCGCAGTATCCCATCATACTGCCTGTTGCATTTTCCCCCGATCCCACTCGCCGTGTGTGTGTGACGCAATTCGCCCTCCAGCCACATTCACTCGATAATTTTCAACTCGTCAAGTAGTGCGCGCGCGGTTCGTTTTTTTCTTTTGTTATTTATTAAATATTTGTTCATCCCGGCGAAGGGGAAGAAAAGTGCAACATGCTAATGTATGAAATTCTGTTTCTGTTCCTGTTTCTGTTCCTTGTGACATCGTGGGTCGTGGCTTTAACGAGCCAGTTAAAAATTAACCGATTAATCGCCATTATTGAAATCGATGTAAGTTACATGCAAGCCTCACTTATATGCAAAAGTTGAGGGTTTGAGTTAAGTTGAGTTGGAATTTCGACCAACGTTTTTCAACACAAGCAGAGGATGGTTGTAGTTCAGTTGAGTATAGTGGAGTAGTGGAAAAAACAGCAATTAAAAATAGAAACAAAAAGAATTTGGTTCCATCTTTTGCATTTCTCAAGTTGCAAATATGCCAAACCAACACAAAAAAGCAAGAAGTACCAAAAAACGGCATGTATGCATATTTAAATGAAAATTCTTATACCTAATACCGTTTTCACACCGAAGCCCGAATCTAGATTCTGAGCAATTCGGTTTCAAAATCGAATTGACCCTTTCACACTGAGAAAATAATCTAGATTTTGTTGACTTTTCAATCAGTTGAACACCAACTGTCCAATTTTTCACTGTTGCCACAAGTTAAACAGCTTCAAATAAGTAAAAAACTATTGTCGATAACGAAAGTAGCACTGGAGAATACATGAAAATCAGCGCACAATTAAATTGTAAAGAAAAAACAAAAATATTTCTCCTTTTTATTCAAAAAACAAACTTCATCGGCTGTCATGTCTTCTTTTGATTGAATTAAAAAAGTGTGTTCGCTTTTATTTTCCTATGATTCCTACAAAATCGAATACAATCTATTACATTTGTATTCGATTTTGTGAGAATCTAGATTCTGATCTAGATTCTGAATTCTACAAATGTATGGGAAATCTAATTAGATTTTAATTAGATTTGGGACTTTTTTACTCTAACCGTGGGACCACAATGCCCGTAGCGGCGGTATGTAGCAGTAGTACGTAGTACAGCCGCGGAGCCATGTGGTGTAGTACGGAAAAAAATTGAACACAATGGTGTGGCGCGGCTATGTCGAACAAAAACCTCGTTTATAAACAATGGCCGATGCTCTGAGTTAATTTGAACTAGATTTAATATTTTTGTACAACGGATGACACAAATTCCATAAAATTTCTTTAGATTTAACCATTTCAATAAACTTTTCGACGTCCTTTTCCTCCATTGTTTACTAAACTTGTATTGAACTGTCCACCGTGTAGCGCTGTCAACCGTGTAGCGCTACGAAAGTTAAAAGTTGGCCAACTCTTACTACCGCCACAGCTACGCGCTACCGCCACAGACACACATTGTGTGCGCAATACACTGAATACATGTGTTTTAACTTATGACAGCGCTTACTACCGCTACTACTACCGCCACAGCTACATCACTGTGGTTCTACGGTAAATCTAGATTCTGGCTCGGTGTGAAAAGCGTATAAGTATATCAGCAAAATTTCGACTCAAACCCGCAGAGCTAGTGCGATCGAGTCGACTCGACTTAACGCCAACTCGTTCCGCGTATACATGAAGTCGACCCTGGGATTGTAGCTCACTTGAACTATGCAAATAAAGGTCCAAATATGGCTATCATCGGATTGCATCATTGAAAAATTTGTTTTCATCTTCTTAGACGTTTGAGCAAACAATGATGGCTGTTATTGGTATCAAAATGAAGCTTATGAGTTGCAGAATTTTTTCCGTAACAAAAATACATAAATTGCGTTAAAACTTTTATGTAAACTCGCTTTTACTATTTCACTGACAGAAATCGATTTCAAGGAACAGCTGATTTTGATTTGTGTTTTTGCGACAAAATCGTTCCACTGAAAAGCATTCCATTCTCCTTCTCTTCTCAACTGTCAGTTTTCCTTTCACTGATCAACTCCAACCTCAAACGCCTGTAGCTGTTTGAAATTTTCAATGATTGCTATGAATGACTTGTCAGAAAACCGAAGACATTGTTCCACTGATTTGTTCCAATGATGCTATCCGATGATAGCTATGATTAGACCCTAAACGAAGCTGTAGCTAGTTGACGTGTTTGGGTCAGGTTTGAAGGCTCAGGTTTTCTGTCAGATTATCTTTATTCGTTAACCTTGGTTTATTGAGTGGTGGAAACATTGCATTCAATTATTCTTGACGAGTTCAATTATTCTTGACGCATACCCTTTTTAGTGTCCAACAACTTCAGCTAACTGCTATATTTAACTTGCTGGTTACTCGCCCTTATTCTTCGAAAAAGCTCTGCCTATTTCCTCTTCAGCCACCAGAGCTCGCTACTGCCAGTACAGAGATGTTGCTAAACAAAACCGTCATCTGTCACAGGAAAATTTTCTCACAAGTGCAGTGGAAGAAAAAAATTCTTCCTGCTTCGCAGTTTTCTTTTAATTTTAATTTTAGCTTCGTATGTCTTTTATAATTTGCAAAAAAACACAAAATTCTGTTGCAGCTAGTGTTGAATTGTTTGTTTTTCGTGTTTCTAAAATGAAAACTACGCAGAAAACTAGATAGTGTCGCGATCAAAGCGAAAGCAGCTAACGTCATTGGTTTCTTTATTTTTTCTTTCCTCATTTCTCTTCTCGTCATAATTTCCTATTTGCTTCCATTATGGAATAAGAAATAGTAATGTTTAATGTGCAACCACATAATTTGTGATTAAGTCGTAATTAAGAGCAAAGTCCAGTAACTGTGTGGACCAGCAAACGATTATTTTTGTTTTTTAATAAGTTTTTGGGCCACCACGTCGAGGCCAGCCCAACGACGAAGGTGACAAACGAATTTCGCGACTTTTCCAGTTTCTTGCCCCTCCTGGTCATTCGTTATTCGTGTTCTATATATACATACGAAGACATTACTTTGGTAAGTTTAATTTTGTTAAGAAACAAGTCTATTGCCATCGAAAAAAACCAGTTCTATTGTAACTCAATACTTGGCCAATCCGTTCGGTGAGCTGATGCCCGTGCTTCGCCGCTCGTTCGCCAGTGTCACTCCCGCTCGTGTTGTGCCACGAATATTGTTGCCTGCACCTTCCAATTAACTTGAATTTGCTAATTGGTGCATGAACACTCATGAAGAAACTTCTTTTCATTAATTTTTTCCGCTCACGAGACTTGAACAGGACTGGGTCTTATTGGTTTTCGGTGTAGAAAGAAAGCGGCTGGTGCAGCAGCTCTACGTAGCGTAGTCGTCACTAGACAGAACGTAGACGATGCGGTCATTACGGTTAATTGCTTTGCGTTGCAATTCTTTGGTCTGCTTATAATTGATTTGTTGTATTGTCTATCATTTGTTTAAAAAAAAGTTATCGTTTCTGATAAAAAAGGATAAAAACACTCGTTTCATGTATTAATCGTAAAGGCTAATCAATCCGTTTGACATCCGATCTTATACAGCTTAAAGCCCATACAACATCAAAGACGCAGAAATCGATAAGCGCTATCAGAGGCTACCCACCTTGATAAGACTGTTTTTAACTTATAGATGGGTTGTTGATATCAAGTTTTTCACAACTTAAGCGAAGTAGCCGCTATAAATAAATTCATTTAAGGCTGTCAGAATCGCGCCTCTTTTCGTTTTTCGTGTTTTTATTCTCCTTATTTCAACTAGCTAACTCTGTCTGAGTGTGAACAAAGATTCTGCTATCTAACCATTAAGTAGTTTTGAGTCCCTTCTACGTATCTGCGCTTTATACTAATGTAATGTAGAGTCTGCATTACCGTGGCGTAAAAACGGTCTTGCCTCAGTTCACGTACCGAGTATGAAAACCAAAAGTTCCACTCCACTCATTTATTAACACACAAGATTCTATTTTCTTTCCTTAAAAAGGTGCAGCATTATTAATTGGTCACTCTACTGAAGCTACTAACTAACTTCTTGAACTTACAATGAGCAAGTTATATGCCTACTTTTCTTCTCGAGAAAATTCACTTAACGGGGCTTCTCTCTGAAAAGGATCTTTTGGCAGTTGGAGTTTTTATTCGTGATGTTTATGAGTATGACGTAAAGAAGTATAGTCTGTGTAGTGCTGATGTAATTAAAATTTCAATTTGTTTAAACAACGAAAAAGTCAGTTTGGTTTGCGTGTACAGATTACACCTGCAACCGGTTCAAGTGTTTATTGACGAACTTTCTGTTTTCCTTTATAGTGAGCGGGTATCAAATCTTTTCCTTTTAGGAGATATAAATTTAGATTTCTTAACCCCAAGCCCGTCTTTAGATTGTTATTGTCTTCTTTTAGCTCAGCATGGATTTTTAGCTTTTATTAAAGAGACCACAAGACCAGCCACTGGTACTTGTATTGATCACGTTTTTGGTCGTTTCTCGAGAATTTGTCAACAAGGCTGTTCCATGGCTGGCATAGTCTTCGATCTGGGTATAACAGATCATTGTATGATAGGTTTTGTTCTTAAGAGCGTAATAAGGAATTGCCAGAGCGATTCTAAAGCCGAGCGACGGGTTTGTAAAATCGACTTTGTGAAACTGAATTTTGAACTTCTTTGGGCTGATTGGGAAGATGTTTTTGCCATGCGAGAACCTTCTAGGGCGTATGCCTTATTTTTGTCTAAATTAAAAAGCTACATATGTAGTTCTACACACTTTGTCACAATAAAAAATTCAAAAAGAAGGTTGAAACCTTGGATAGATCAGGCACTACTGAGAAAAATTAAATTAAAAAATAAGTTATCAATTAAACGTCGAAAGCATCCACACAATACAAATTTAAAATTACGTTTCAATAAAATTTGTAAAGAAGTTAGCAAAGAAGTAATATTGAGTCGTGAAAATTATTACCTGAACAAAATAAGAAGTTCGAAAGGCGATCCCAAAAGTGAATGGAAAGTAATCAACAGCATTACTAATAGAAAAGTAAAAAACCAAAAGAGCTCCTTATCGATCCACAATGACAACGTAGTGGTGACTAGCCCAGCAGAAGTAGCAAATTTATTTAATGATTTCTTTGTTTCTGTTGGTCAAGATTTATGTCCCGGTGAAGTTTCGCTAAATTGTAACTGTTGCACAAATGTTGGAGTTTCAGGAGGTGCCTTCAGCAGAAATAGTTTTTATTTTGAACCCATAACTCGACATAACCCAAAAACTCGAACTCTTCTGGTATGGATGGCATTTCGAATGTAGTTCTTAAAAAAATAGCAATAAACTTGGTGGACATCTTAGTACACATTTTTAACTTGAGTGTCCTCTCAGGCGTCTTTCCCGAGGATTTAAAATTGGCTATTGTTATACCGCTTTTTAAAAAAGGCAACAAAAAAGATAGGAATAACTATAGACCAATCTCATTGTTATCCTCTATTTCGAAAGTGTTTGAAAGGATAATGAAAAATAGGATTTTGCGATTTCTTTCAAAACAAAACTTTTTCAGTAAGCTTCAGTTTGGTTTTAGATCGGGGCTATCAACAGAAGATGCTCTTCTGGACTTTTGCTCGCTTATACAAAAAGGTATCGATGACAAGAAATTTTGTGGCGCACTTTTCGTGGACATAACCAAAGCTTTCGATATGGTAAACCACAAATGTCTTTTGAACAAGCTTTATAATGCTGGTTTTCGTGGTTGTGTTTACGAATGTTTTGCATCCTTCATATGTAACCGCAGGCAAAAAGTTAAAGTACAAGATGTACTAAGCGAATCTGAACATGGGTGTTCCTCAAGGATCAGTACTGGGGCCCATTCTATTTTTAGTGTACATCAATTCTTTATTTGAGCAACCTTTTATTGGGAATGTAAAAGCTTTCGCTGACGATCTTGCAATTGGTTACGATGCGGTTAATCCTTTAAATTTAGTTGCTGATGTTAACTTTGATGTTTGTCTGTTAAGATCATGGTTCGCGGAACATAAACTTGTTGTTAGTGACAAAACAAAATTGATGTTTTTCGGTCTTGCATCAAAAGCATTGAATGACATTGAAATTACTTTCCACGCACCTGATTGTTTGAGGTACACTCTATTTAACATAAATTGTCCAAGCATTGATTCTCAGCATCTATTCAACTCGAGAAACTTATGTAAAGCAAATTGCTTCATTATTGAATTAGTGAATCATTTTAAATATCTTGGCGTAACAATAGATCAGCATCTTAAGTGGACTGAACATATTGCCCTTTTAAAACAATATTTTCTTTCTGCTATTCGTTGTCTATATAATCTGAGGAAAATATGCTCTAATGAACTGCTGAGAACAGTTTACTATGGCATATTTCATTCTAGATTGGATTACGGTATTAGTTGTTGGGGCGGTGCCTACAACAACAATTTACAACAACTTACTGTTTTACAAAAATGCGCAATTAGAAAAATTTGCAATTCGTCTCGCTCAACCCGCTTAATAGAATTATATAGAAAAACAAAGATTCTGCCAGTAAAGCACATGTTCTGCTACAAGGTTTTAAAAATATTTTTCATTAGAAGTGGCTACATGCAGAGTCCTATCAATGGTTTATATAACCTAAGAAGCACCAACCGCACTGTTCTATCCATACCTTTCCGGACAACTCTTTTTAGAAACTCTTATTCCGTCGTATCCCGCAAATTGTTTAACAAACTTCCTGAGCAAATACGTAACATAAGAAATTCATCCGTGTTTTTTAAGAAAGTAAAGTCGTGGCTTCTTTTACATAGCATTAATGAAATCGAAATCTTGTTGCACTACATTGTTTAAGCTTTTTGTATTCATCTTGGTCCTTATTTTGAAGAAACTTTGGAATTACATACTTAAAATTTATATTATGATTTTTTTTTTTCAAGCTAGTTATTTTTCTATTCACCCCACAACAAAATAATGGTATATGTTTATGAATTGTAGCATTATCTCTATCTATTTTAAATAAGATAAAAATGTTACAAACTTTTCTCCTAATCTTAAGAAATGTGAATGTTTAGCTATAAGTTAAACTCAATATTTGTAGATGAGAATAAAGAATACATACATACATACATTCGTGGGCATCGGTTGTTAGGTCGAGCAGGTGTCGAAACGTGTATTAGCGTCCTTTGCCTAACATCAAAGAACTGATTTTCTTGACTCCACAGCTCATTATTAGCGCGCCGGGCCCTGCTATAGCCCGTTAGTTGCGATCAAATAATATGGAGCACTTTAAAAATCCTTCAATTCTTAAATAATTTAGAAGGGGAGAATAATGTTGTACTTAGTCAAAATTCTGAACGCAGTGAATTTTTTTTTGATAGCTGGTCTTAACATATTGGGGAATAAGATGTCCGATGAGCTTGCTAGGCAAAGTTGAAAAGATGTCTTTTCAGGACTCAAACCTGTGTTGATCTGCCTGCCGTCTTTAAATATCAAATATTCGCGTGAATATAAGTTTGGGTGGCTCAACTGCGATCGGTGCAATGGTGACCTGGTGACCTGGTGGTCTCCATTAAGCTGAGAGGTATAACAGAAGAAGCAGACTTTTTAGAGCTTTTTAGAGCAGCTTAATGGAGACCACCAGGTCACAGGTCACTTACCACATAAAAAATATTTTGTATATACGAAAGAAGGTCTTGTTGCCTCAAACAAGAAGAAATAGTACGATCAGATTATATAAAATGATCGCGGTCTACCCCGATAGCAAAATATAGAACAAAAACATATCCAAAACGAAAAGACTCGAATGACCGTATGGCCTTATCACCGCGAGATAGATCACCCGGGTGAATTTTTGGTAATACGATATTTCTCAGGCACTCAGGTCAGGTCCGCACTATGTCTGTAAGAACACCTTAAATACCTTTGCGCACAGGAAACACTGTGAGAGGTGTGGTCATGGTTTCTCTGTTTCTTAAGGCATCAAATACTCATTAGATCATTTGCTGTGAAAGCCGTATATTTACGGCTTCCGTGATTCCAGATATTCCATAAGCGTAGTCAGATTTAGAAGATTCTTCGTTCGTAAGAAGATTCACCAAAAAAACTTAGCAAATATTTTGTAATTTGATCAAAAAGAGACCAGAAGAGGGAGATAGATACTTTTTTTTTAAAAACTTCCTTCAATCCCGAAATTACGTGATTCCCCAAGCCTTTTTGAGGATTTAAATGAATTTTGACCAAGCTCCTTACATAAAAAAAAAACTTACGTAACTTACTTAACACTTACACTGTCCAAACAATTTACTTCACTTTAGACAAAGTTTGTTTTACTCCTCCTGGGGTTGTGGATTCTAGTTTTGCTCTTATGTCTGCAATGCTTATCAATCACAATATCAAATTTGACCCAAAGAGCTTACCGTAAAGCTTTTCCAGATTTAGGAATTACCAAAAATTGCTGTGTTATACAAAAACCAAGAAGTCCCAATTGCCAAGAGTGAGCGGTGCTCAATTTTTTATTTAAATTAAGATCCTTGGCATTACCCCGTTTGTAACTGACCATTGAAACATAAATCGCAAATTGCTTTAATTTATTTTTGTATTTTACAGACAGCTCAAACAATAAAATTCCGTAAAAAATGATTTGAAAAATGGCTTCGGGAGATCTTTCTTTAACCAGCAACAGTAGTCAAGAAGGTATGTATTGCCACAGCTAATTGTTTAACAAAACCTGATTACTTTGTTTTCTTTCAGAGAGTCCCGAATATGTGGGCGGCTACGATCGCACCCTCCGACCCTCTTCTAATAGTAGCGGCAGTACAACCGCCGCCAATCTTGCCAACAATAATCCAAATGCCAAGAAGCCCTTCGATCTTATGTTGGAGCTAAATACTCTTCGGCACCAGCATAAGGAAACTGTCCGCCGCTGCGATGAAATGGCTTCACAATTGGCCTTCTATCAGGAGCAATATATGGCAGCGATGAATCAACTTGAATCTTCCTCGAAAGATCGCAATAAATTCACAGACATCGCTGCAGAAAATGCTCGACTGACTCAACAGAACATGATACTGGAGCGTAAATTGCTGCAACTCATCGAGTCGGTCAAACAAAAAGAGAACGAAAACGGCAATGCGCAATCGGGGTCGTTTTACTGTGAGCACTATAGTGAGTTGGGCGGAAAGAAATGCGAAGGTGGCTGTGTTGAGACGGAAAAGTTGCTCGAAGAGTTGCAGTTGTGCAAGGAGCGGTATGCTGATTTGTCCAAGGATAGAAATATAGTTTCAGCCGAGCGGGAAAAGTTTAAAAAACATCTCAGCTCGGTTATAAACGAGCTGGATAATGTCAAGAAGGAACGCAACTATTACAGAGAGGCACGTGAAACGTTTAGTATTCAACGCGACCAGCTCGAAAAAGAGGTGGAAAAGCTAAAAGCTCTACTGGCTGCCAAGGCAAATGAATTGCTGATGACTACCATGCACAGGAATCGTGTGGAGGAAGAACTGAATCAGATCCTATCAGAGAAAGACAATGTGTTGCAGGAAACACAAAAGATGAGCGATGATTTGGCGGCTGTCAAGAAAGAACTAGACGCTGTTGAAATCCAAAGAAAAAAGGACAAAAATGAAGTAAAGACGCTACAACAAGCAAACTCGGAACTCATGCACAACATAGAAGATCTCAATATAAAGCTAAAAAAACGGGAGCTGCTCAAATCACGAGAGTCATCATGGAGCAAGGAATTCTCCGATAGCAAGGACGATTTCAAAGAAATCGAAAAGCTAAGGAAGTGCCTCGAAAAAGCGCACTCCGAAGTGGAAAAGTCGATACAAGAGACAGACATTGCAAAGCGCCACCGCGACTGGGCCATATCTGAGCGAGAAAAAATAGTTCAAGAGCGTGACTCAGTGAAGACCCTCTGTGATAATCTGAGAAAGGAGCGTGACAAGGCAATTAGCGATTTGCTATCAGCAATTCGTGACAGTGAAAAGATAAAAAAGCAAAAGGACGAGGCGCAAAGAGAAATCGAGGGTCTTAAGGAACAGATCGAGAACTCTCATTCGCACGACTCGAGGCGCAGTTTTCGACTGAGTACTTATGACGCAGATGATATGATTGAGATTGAGTTGTGTAACTACCACCAGGACGGCGATGTCGGTATTATACTGGATGACACTAATAATCGGCAGCTAGTGTGTGGGGTGACAAACACTTCACCCGCCTTTGGTCATCTTAAAATAAATGATGTCATCGTCAAAGTGAACAATTTGGATTGCCTGTCGATGACAAAGCGCATGGTCTTAGACGAGATACGCGCAAGTGCGCCAAGGTGCTCACTTTTAGTGTCACGCACTCGCCAGAGTAAGCGTCATTTCTACACGGTTCGTTTGAATCTGCAGGAGAATCACAATCACGGCTTAAACCTCGATACTGGTGTGTTCATCTCAAAGATTGAACAGAATTCACTGTCTGCCTTTGAGCCAGAGCTGGATGTGGGCGATCGTGTGCTCAGCATCAATAACAAGTCAATGGAAGGCGTTCAAAATGTGAAAGACGTAATGAACCTACTGAATGACCTTCGCAATGATTCAATCACAATATTTGCGTTGAAAAATGTCCAGGATGTCAGTTATCCTGAAGTACATCGTCGCATGACAACAACATCGGCCCAAACAGACTCGAATGACTCAATGCACAAAGTTACTAGCGCAAAGCATCCGTCGAAGATTGCAGAAATGCTTAGCAAATTCAGAGAAAAGATGCACATCTCAAAGCCTGGGGCCGATTTCAGTCAAGAAAATGATGCGCTTGCTGCACTAGACTCTGTGCTTAGCGAAAGCTCTGAAAAGAGCAAGGAAAACCTTTTCAAAAGAAGCAAGCGAAACAGTAAGAAGGAAAAGGAGACCTCAAAGAGCATGGGCACTTGGCCTCGCACCAACATCCTCAACACATCACAAGAGAACCCCACTGGTACGATTGTACAGCACAGAAAGAAAGAACGGGCACCTCTTTCGCTATTTACGGCAGCTCCTATCAATGTAGACAAGGAAGAGCCAGAGAAAATGGGTGGAGCGGGTAGTTCCGGCACGTTGTTGTCCTCAAAGAACAATCCTAACCGCAACTCAAATCCCATTCCTGCAACGAGTCTTTTTCAGTCCGCCGGGAGTGCAACGAGCAATGGTTATCCCTATCGTCATTCAGTTTACGGAGCACCTCTAGAATCTGAACCGATGATATTGGAGCAATCAAAGCCCGTTAGTATTCGAAGCCCGCCCTTAGTCACACAAAACATGCGTATCAAGACGTTAGATTTGATGGGGAAGTACTCTACCCATACAAATCAAAGACAGCACCACGTCAATCACAACCAAAATCGATACAGCTTAAATTTGACTCCATTGGAAAACAGTATGCTTTACAAGACCTCCGGGCAAACAGCACAACAACAAGTTATCCCAGGAGCAGTCTGCATCGGCACAAAGCAGCAACAGCTTTCAGAAATGGTAAAGAGCCCTCCAACTCATCCTTTATTCTGTCCGCCACAGTCAAGTAGTACGGCATTCGCACGCAATAGCGCACAGCAGAACTCGCTGGACATGATATCGCTCAAGTCACAGAACTCCATCGATTCGATTCTTTCGCAAAAGAGCCCGCCCATCAGTGAGTACGCAAATTTTCCCAAGCGCCCTGCCGCACCAGCAGCTGGAATGCAATCAAAGAACGTGGCAAAGTACCCAAGTGATAGCGAAAGCATAGCTTCTGGTGTTGCTAACCATCCGGGCTCGAACCCTGGTGCAGCTTTACTCTTCCATCGTGATCAAATGAACAGTGGAAACAGCATGATGCCACCACACCGCCACACCCAGTTGTTTCCTACCTTCACGTCAAATAGCTCCCAAATGCACCCTATTCACATGCCCCATTCCCACCACCCACACAAGATCCGTCACTCTAGTCCCCTTACCCTGCCGCACTCTTTGGAGTCCCAGCACGTGGCCCACTCGTCCGCAGATAAGTTCGACATGGACTACGGTAGTCCGCCACCGCTGCCCCATCACGCGTACAACTCCTCAGTCGACTATCCATACAACCGCGTCGGTCGGAGTATTCATCCTACCAGAGACAACGATGATATGCCCTCGGTGTATTCGCAAGTATACGAGGGCGGCACGTATCCACGAAAAAAGGAACATGCACGTCTGCGCATCCCCTCGAATCATAGCGTAGCGAGCAAGGGAAGTGGCGTCAAAAACAGTACCGGTTCGATTGATCATCACGGCGGCAGTGAGCGTGGGTCACCCATGCCACAGGTTCACGTCGAAGTTCTGAGCCACGGCGGAAGTAAAAGAAATTCGAATGTACCGTCGGATTTTCTCTGCCCTGGAGACCTGAGAAGAGTCACGATTGAAAAGAGCGATAAATCCCTGGGAATCACCATTCAATGCAACAACAATGGTGGTGGGATCTTCGTTTCGACAGTAGCCGAGAAAAGCATCGCTACTCGTGCGGGTCTTCAGGTGGGCGATCAACTCTTGGAAGTTTGTGGACTAAATATGCGCTCAGCTACGAATGACATCGCAGCGAATGTACTGCGGCAATGTGGAAATTCTATAACTATGTTGGTGCAGTATAACCCAGAAAGTGAGTATTGTGTTCGTGTGTCCTCGTAAGCGGATCTCATACACCGTGGTTATTTTTATTTTCTAGAATTTATCTCTGCAGAATACGATGGCGGCAACAATCTTGAACCGGAAAGTGTGAATCACTCGGGGTCACCGACACCGCGCAATTCTCCCCGGCCACCGGCACGCTCAGTGATGGCTTCCTCGCCGATGACCACGTCGAGCGCGCTTACCAATAGCAGCATTATGCCTCCGTCCAACTCGCTGATCTCGACCCCAATTAAGGACCAAAGTTTTGCCGATAGCCTGGAGAATCAATCTGACCTAAGTAGCCAAGACATTCCGGCTACAATATACGAAGAAGAGCCACGATACGTAACACTGCACATGGATAAGTCAAAAAACCTCGGAATTAAACTGTTTGGTGGCAATAAAGTGGGGATTTTCGTGCATGATGTCACTCCGGGATCACCCTCGGACCGAGCCGGAATACGCAAGGGTGACCAAATTCTCGAATACAACGGGGTGGACTTGAGATGTGTTACAGCTGAGCAGGCCGCCAATGAGATATCAAAGCTGACCGAGACAGTGACTATGCTGGTGCAGAATAAGTTGCAGAGTAAGTGTGTTTGAACCGACACTAGATTTGCTTTTTGACAACGAATCTTTTCTTTCAGTCTTAAAACAGATTAAGGACAAGTCGGGGGATTCCTTTTACATACGGGTGGGGTTTGACAGAACTGGTGATTTGAACGAAGGTGAACTAAAGTTTGTCAAAGACGAGGTACTCTACGTAGACAATACAGTATTTGGCGGGACCTTTGGTCTATGGAGAGCATGGAAACTCGATGCAAAGGGTCATCGCAAAGAGTGCGGCATTATTCCAAGTCAATCAAAGTGAGCGAAAAACTTGGATTTATAAATTTTTCCTGGTTTTGCTTAATTTTTTCTCTCATCTAGAGTGGAAGAGGAGCTCCGTTCGGGCGAAAATGTCGATTGTGATGGTGGGACGACACGTCGTGGCAGCACTTCGGCGCGGAGATCTTTCTTTCGACGAAAAAAGCATCAACGCAGCTCATCACGCGATTCTACAGAGATCGCAAGTTTTAGCAATACACAACTCAGTTTTTTCCCCGATTCCGGAATGCTGAACGATGATGGTGGAATTTTGAGTTACCAACGTGTTGAGCGACTGGATTGTAAGTTCTTTCATTGCCTTCAAGTGCAGCCTTGTTAGATGATCTGCTTTTTGGTTTGCAGCTCCGATTCGTCGTCCTGTACTCATAATTGGTCCACTTTCTGAATGCGTCATGGATCGATTGACAATCGATTTTGTTAACCTCTTTAAATCATGCGAGGTGACAAGCATGGATTGTTCGCAGGAAGCCATGGAAGAAGGGCTGCAGGAGAATATTTTCGTAGACTATCGAAGAAGAGGCAACAAATTTGAATGCACCACAGTGGAGTCCATTAATAATTCTTGCAAAAATGTAAGTGCTTTATCACTTTTTTGCGGCTTTGCGTAAATTTGAAGCCTTGTAATTACACGCAGTGCTGTTGCGTCGTTACGATTTAAAAGTTTTATATCCTTGTGTTCTAAACGAACTAGACGTGTTGTTTCTAATCCATCTTGCGTTTCCTACTATACTTGATTTAAGTCCAATTTAATTCGCAGGACCGTCGTCATTGTATTCTTGATATATCTATCTCAGCTGTTGAACGCCTACAGCGCCTTCAAATATACCCAATAGTGTTACTTTTGCGGTTCAAATCAGCCAAACAGATTCGTGAGATAAAAGATCCACGATATGGTACTGACAAAATATCTGCAAAGGCTGCAAAAGAAATGTACGAGCGGGCTCTCAAACTTGAATCTGATTACAAACAGTATATATCTGGTAAGTATATGTTTTTTACTCGTATAAAAACAATAATAAATTACTTGTAATCTAGCTGTCATACCTGGAGTAAGCATTAAGCATATGTGCACCCAAATAAAGGATTCAGTCGACAAAGAACAGGAAAAACTCTTGTGGGTTCCAGTGTCCAATGCTTAGTTAACTATTATCCTTTTTTATATGCATGCTTTTTCTCCCGCCTTGCCTATTACTTTGTATTTGTATTTTTAATTTACAACTTGATTTAATGTTGCACGCTATTTGTCATTAGGTATGGTTCAGTACCTATATTTTAAGTATTTTCTACAGTAGCCCGTGTATTTTTTATTTTATTTTCTGTTTTAAAATGTTTCAATTCTATGCAATATGTCAAGTGCCTTCTGATAATAATGACTGGTTTACAAAGTTTTATGCTCTAAGCATTTTTTCGCATAAATTTAAACTTCCAATTTTTTTTATTATAAAAAATGTTTCTTATTTTATATATAAATTCAATTTTAAAATAAATATTTATTGCCTTAAAGTTTTTTATCTTATAAAGAAAATTATAATTTTTTTTTAAAGTGAATACAAATCAACTAAATTAATGAAGCTTTTAAACTTTCTTAACAATGCCTTAAAAAATTAAAAAAATTGTGTTTTTTATCATAAGACTTAAATTTTATTTTGATTTGTTTTGTTTTTATGACTTTTCCAAACATTATGGTTATTCTTAATTAATTTTTGTGTTCTCTTTGTTTTCACGTTTGTTTATGATGCTTGATTGAATAATAAATACAATATTATTTTAATCTTCAAAAATATACATGCATAAAACACAATATATAGACATAAATGCAATAAAAACTATTATTCACTTGTTAAACGGATTTATGTATTATGGAGAATAATTTAATAAATTTATATAATTTTGTAAAAGCTTAATGCAAATTTATTTTATTTTTAAATGACTGAAACAATTTTTTTTTCTTCGACCACGCAACGATGTGTCAGTATCAGTAAAGGAGGTGTCTACTTACCTTGGCGTGAGGGAAATGTCTAATAGGGCCTGATGACTGGAGAGGGCGATGGCAGCAAGAATACATAAGCGGTAAGGTCACTTGAAGTGGGCTTTAACTCAAAGAATTGTTGTTGGTGGTGCAAAAGAAGTTAGCGGTGCATTTAAGGTTGTGGGATAAATCAGTCTCTTGTGAGTTCCTCAGCTGATCTGGCAAGGTTTGTCGTAACAGTACCTCATCCCAGAAATCCTGATCATCGTCACTGACCTCTCAAAACAATAAAAACTAGTGGGCGGGTAACAATCCGCTTAGACGAATCGAGGGATACCAAATCCCAATTGACCACTGTCAAGCTCCAACAATACACTTAAGCTTTGATTTTTCATGATAATAAGTGAAGTGGGCGTGTCAGTGAGTGGATTTTTACACTTGTGCTGCTTTGGGGCCCAGCAAGCTCAGACATGAGGTTTCAAGTTCCTAGCTCAAAATTTAAGGCCTAAAAACTACCGAGAGACAGGCGGACGGACATGTCTCTTTTGACTCACAAATCGGTCTCTATCATATGCTTTTAAGCTGTTGGGAGTCTGCGATGATTTATTTCTCTATGATCCAAACTGTGAATCAAACTTAATATACCTCATATCCTATGTGATGTTGTATAAAAAGTCAGTAAAAATTTAATTAAATTTTAGCTTAAAATTAGCTTTTTCAACAAGAAAACGAAATTAAATTACACAAAAACAAATGTTGTAAGAATCAGCATCTGCCAGGTTTTCGCATAAATACGGTTTGCAATGGCGGCTCTCCGCCTATTTTTATGGGCACGGCTTTAAAAAATTTATTTTTTGTATAAAAAAGCAGGGCTTTCAGTCCGAAATGTATATAGCTACATCGTAACTACATTACACAGAGCGTAGAAAAACTTTATTTTTCATCCCAACCACTTTCTTGAGGAAAAGACTTCTTTATTTCTAAAAACTGGATTTGGTAGAGTATTATTCACTTGAGCCCTTATGAATGCACTATTGCACTTTTCCACTTGTTTTGTAATAAGCTCACGATCAAGGGGTTATATAACCCTCAAAATGCGTAGCGCTTTGAAAGAATTTGGATATAAAGGAGAGAAGGAAATCCCGATAAAACACAAACGCTGTTGAGCCAGAGCGAAACATAAAAACCCTCCACAGAAATAAACTCCAATGCTTACCCCCCGCTAGTGTTATGCCGCTACAGAGAAAAGCGCTTTACAAACGCGAACGTTGAATTTTAAAACTTTAAAAAGCTTCTAGAGACAGAATACCTATATTCCCGGGAAGCTTGTCAGACCCACGCGGGGATGGGACCGTGAAAAAGGACAAGTCTTTTTTCGAGGTGACAGAAGTTGTCACCGAACCGAAACCTGCCGCATAGCCCGCACGCACAGACTGATCACTACGCCACGGCACTTACCCGTGCAAACGAGCAGCATGCCCCCATACTTGTTTCACTGTAATTGCTTAGTCTTTAAAAAACGAAAAACAATTTTTTTTATTTAAGTTAAATTTATATAATTTTTTTAAAATTCATTTCATTTCATTCATTTTTTTATTTTCATTTTTGAAAGCGTTACAAAAAATATTATTTAAAATAGGACTAAAAATTGAAATTATATAACATATTCCAAAAATAAAAATAGATAGAAAGCCATTCTATAGTCTTAAAAATGACTAGTGGCGAAAGGCCCTTCCACATAATTAACATTAAAAAAGAATGTGTGGGGTAAGCGTACATACTTTGAAAGATGAAAAGAAAGAAAAGTATAAGAAAAAAACATTAGCAATGAGATATAAGTTTATGGTTTATGAAAAGTAAATACAAAAAAGATTGATTTATTAAATTAATGTTTCAAACAATTGATTGACCTCCAAGCTATCCATTGAAAAAAGCCATTGCTTTACTTTATTGAGAAAGAGGTTACGCACTTTTAAAACACGAATGTTGTATGGTAACTGATTAAAAAGTTTTGGTGCTGACATATTGAAAAAATTCGTATAGTGAGTTTTAGTTGAGGGTGGCACATCAACAAGATTTCTGGTATTTACTCTAAGACTATATGCAACTGAGCTTCTGATTTTATAACCGCTTCGCAAAAAGAACACTTTCAAAACTTTGAAAACATATAGATGTCTTAAAGGCAAAACACGAAGACGATGAAAAAGTGGCCAACTATTGGTTGGTCTATTCTTTTTACAAATAATCCTTACAATATGTTTTTGCGATATAATAAGAGGTTCAAGAGTACTGTAGTAGGTTCCACCCCAACTTGCCAAACCATATTGCAGCTTGGAATTTACAAGACCATAATAAAACTGCAACAAAAGTTTTGTCGAACAGTATGGCTTAAGCATATACAAACTTCGGGTGGCAGTCATCATATACCCTTTTAAATTAGCTACATGTGCTTTCCAGGATAGATTTTTGTCTATTAAGACACCTAGATATTTATAACTTCTAACTGATTCTATCTTAAAGCAGTTTTCAGTGCATCTAGATTTTTCCGTATAATTCACTTTCCCACAAGTGTGAGAAGATAAAAATAGGCGTTCACATGATGTTGAGTGAAAATATACATTACAGTCTACTAGGTCTGAATCCTTTAAACTAAAAAGCATAACCTTAGTTTTTTCACTTATTAAGATCTGATGTTTTGCAAACCACTGCCTTATAATTTGTAAGCCTCTCTGTAGTTTTATTGCTGATTCCAACAACGAATATATTGAATATATATTGGCATATGTAAAAGACAAATCATCAGCAACGTGACGCTACTGCTAAAATGCTGTTTAAATATGGAGTTCACATAAATTAAAAACAAAATGGGACCTAAGACGGAGCCTTGAGGAACGCCAATATTAATTTCTAGGTTTTCACTAAAAACACCATCAAGTTTTACTCGTTGATATCGCTTTTTTAGAAAAGTTGCAAACCAATCATACACAGAGCCCCTAAAACCAGCTTTATATAGTTTGTCCAACAGAATGTTATGATTAACCATATCGAACGCCTTGGTCATATCAATAAACAAACTCATGGTGTTTTTGTTGTTGTTGATGCCTTCGAATAACTCACCACACAACTTAAGTATAGCATCTTCAGTGGATCTTCCCTCTCGGAAACCAAACTGTGAAGCATTAAAAAAATTTTATTTGTTTAGAAAAGATACTATTCGGCTCTTCATTAACTTTTCGAATAACTTTGAAAACGTAGAAAGTAAGGATATAGGTCTATATTGAGTCATTTGTTTTTGATTGCCCTTTTTAAATAATGGAATTACTTCAGCTATTTTCAGTGAGTTCGGGAAAGTACCACAGGTGACACTAATATTGAAGATATGAGCCAATACATCGACAATATAAAGACCAACGCGCTTCAGAAGATAATTTGTGACACTATCAGAAGTACTGGAGTTTTTGTTGTCAAGATGCGATATGCCTTTATGTATTTCGCGCGAGGTAATAGGCTCGAATACAAAACTATTGCATTGAAAATCATCTTCAATTACTTCCGAAAACAAGTCACATTCACAATCAGTTTGATGAGGGAGGCTAGGCTTAAGTTGTGCGGCAACGGAAGTGAAGTATTTGTTAAAGTTGTTTGCAATATCTACCGGGTTCGAAACGCTAACATTATTAATCTCTATTTCTAGGATCCTGTTTTGCCTTTCTTGCGTATTAAGAATACAGTTTACAACTTTCCACTCTTGTTTAATGTTGCCCCTACAGTTTTCTAGCTTATTGAAATAAAACCTATCTCGACTTGCCTCTACTTCTTTTTTTACAACTTGGCACATTTTAGCATAGGATTTCCGAAGGTTTAAGTTATGAGGTTGTTGCTTACATTTTTTTCCCAATTTATTTTTAGCGTTTATCAATTTAAGAAGACTAACTCCAATCCAAGGCCTAAATCTTTTTAACCGTAGCATTTCCGACCGGCTAGTTGTGGCATTATCAATATGTTCTTTAAAAGTTTTTAGGAAAATATCATTAGCTGATGAAGGCTCAGATTCCTCAAAAACTGAAGACCAAACACCGCCAAGATTTTTTGTTTTTTTCTCATAAATTCTATGTCTGCGGGCATAACATTCACACAATTTCCATGAAAGATAGTATTGCAATCGCTACACTTGATTTTAGAATCACTTCTTTCAACCTTTTTGTCACATGAACAATTCATCTTAGTTTATTTCTTTATTTTAGTTGTTATCACTAAGGATTTCGAGTTTATGCTTGGAACTTTTGGTTGTCACTTGGGAAAAGCTTTCTAGTTTCTCGATATGTGTGTACCCCACAACACGCAGAAATCAACTGATCAATTGTGGGGTACACACGTCAATTGATTTCTGACGTGTGTACCCCACAACACGCAGAAATCAATTGACTTCTATGACCAAAAGCTGTATTCCTTATCGTATATCTGAGGCAGATTCTAGCGTTCCAGGGCTCGATCTGTAGTTAGACTTTGCTTAAGAGCCTGCTTAAGAGCCTGTTCATAGCGCCAGGGATACGTTGTAATAAAAGGTTTTTTATATAGCCTGTTTAGTAAGTTCAGGGTATGCACAATTTATACCAACCCAAAATTCGTTCAATGGTACAGAATCAAATAATGGATTTTATGAACTCTTATTTTCTCTAAGCTTATATTCGTTTTATCCATCTATCATCATGCATTGCATCATAAAGAATCACAGTTGAAGACATATTTTTTTCTAGCTGGAAAGCTTTCAACTCATAATGAAGTTGAGAGAAAACTTACTTACTTACTTACTTACTTAAGGTGGCGCTACAGTCCGGGGTGGACCTGGGCCTCAGCCAACAAGCTTCGCCAGCCAGCTCTGTCTCTAGCTAGCCGTCTCCAGTTTCGCACGCGAAGTTGGCTGAGGTCCCCTTCCACTTGCATGCGCCACCTGAGTCTCGGTGCTCCTCTACCGCGTCGTCCCTGCGGTGTGGATTCGAAGATTTTCCGGGCCGGGGCGTTGGTGTCCATCCGCTCTAGATGACCCAGCCATCGTAGACGTTGTGTTTTGGGAAAAAAGAAGTCAACAAAAAATTGACTCATTTTCCATCTGGCGGGACTTACGTAAGGCTAATATAAGGCTAATTTTTTGGAAATATATAAAAATTTTTTCTCTTTCGAGTGGCTTTACCTAGGCGTTAACACAAAATTCGAGTTTATTTTGAGTTTACTTATAAGCAGCGACGAAATATGAAGCCGAATACTTTAGGTTAGGTTAGGTTGGGTGGCTGTCCCCGCTGGGCAGGGATACACTTAGACCAAAGGAGGTTCATTGTGATACCACTTGTAGGACCGGAGTTACCAGCCCGGGACCTAAATGATGACTACCCGTTTGGGTGGGAGGGGTCTAGGCAACCTTTGACGAATAAACCTATACCGAAGGTCACCAACCAGAATTTGATTGGTTGAGACATACCCGAGGGTAATGAAGGCTGGGATTAACCGTTTCGGTCAGCAGAGTTGATGGTGGCCAGTGAGAGACTTTCCTGAAGAAAGGGTGGTCTCGTAACTGTTGGACTCCAGATGGGAATTTGCCTTATTGATACGGATTTGGGGGGTGGGAGGAAGCCCACACCAATCCAGGCCTGGGAAGAACACTGGGATATGGTGGGGAGGGGAGAGACGAGGAAAATGGCAATTACTGTAGGGGTACTACTAATTACGTCCCGTGTGGTGTGAGGGACAAATAGGGTATCTTTCCCTTGCGTCCAGTTTAACTAGATTTAGATCTTTGTTTTACTATTGCCCCTAAGTGAGAGTTAGCCTTAAGGATTGGAAAGTGCAGATGTAGTAACCGATTTCGGTAAAGAGTCGAATATTTTACTTGTGCTAAACTTTGATAGATATTCAGGTCCTCCGCAGAAGCAAGAATCTGTCTCTGATCTTGTTTTTAAATGTTTTTACTTACAAATGTGGATTGTCACCTAGTTTTGCCTTTTTTTATTCGGTTTTTTTTTCGATGGCTTGCCTTACAAGCTGGGCGCAATGGTGTCTGTGTCTGTCGCTGTGTCTCGACTCATTTTTCACCTAAAATCAGAGACACAGCGAGATACGCATTGTGTCGCTATGTACGTGTTCCCGTAAGCTGAACTACGAGACACGGACACAGATACTCATTGTGTCCCAGCTATTAGGCATCAGTTGGTATCCCTTTTAAATTTCCCAAAGAGTACCCACACTCATGCTCTCAAAGTTCTAGCCGGACTATTGCGCTTATAAGCTACAATATAAAAAAAAGCGTGGGTATTATTTTTTGAACTATAAAATAATTATTTTATTCGTGTCTTAGGGTTTAATATATTGTGCTGGTTAATTTTAGTTACACGCAGTTCTGGTAATATTTAAATTTACGTAGTAAGTATATGGCCAGATAAATTCTGTTTATTTAAAAAAAAAAAATAATTTACAAACTTGTAACTTGCTATATTATAAATATTACACTATAATTCCAACCCATATATAAGACCAAAGTGTGCACGATACTCTCGTACAGCACAAGGTCATGGTTGGAAATTAAGTATTTAAGGTACTTTCGCTCATTTCGAAAAAAAAGATATTTACAATTGTCACTTTTCGACTAGGATAACAATAAATATAAAAATAACACAATAAATTTAATTATAATATTTTCTAAATATATAGCTCATCTAACAAAATCACAAAATCTAAAATGTTTACAGCCTAATCAGTTGTGTGTCTGATCTAATCGTACAAATCGAATTCATCTCGAGGTCTATACCAATCTTCTGAAGCATGTTCATAGACTGCCTTGCGAACCTCAGCTTCAGCTATCTCTGCTGGGTGTCGGTAGTCGGCTTCTGAGCGAGGGCTTCTCGAAGTGGCACGAAAATCCGATGGTATGTCGTAGCACTTGCAAATGCAGCACGAGGGAAACCTGAACCAATCGGAGAAGATACCCCGGCATTCGTTGTGAGGGTCGTAGGCTAAGAGCCGATGGAGTCGATATTGCTGTTCGCAGCGACAGCCATCACGGCAGTACATTTGCTTATGCTCATGGGTACATTTCTCCCAATGAACGTATTGCTCGAAAGGGTAAAGGTTCAGCAGAGCCAGTACCTCTCCACGAGTGTTGTTTGCCCAAAAGGGGGCCACAACTTCCTCCTTAACAGGGCAGGCATTACTAGAATATAAAAAAGTGGAACGATAATGTCAAGCTGTTATCTATCAAACAATATACTCACACTCCCTTTAGATTGGCAACTGGAAGTGGGTCTTTTTGAACAGTGTCCTGAAATAGCTGACCATCTCGAAGAACTGGCTTAGGCACTATGGATGCAGTGGTTTGCTTCGTTGATTCGGTTACCTTTACTGTTGGCTCCGTTGGGGAGTTGTTGTAAAGACTGTGGATGCTGTTGCTGCTGGTATTCGATAGAGTTGCCTTAAGGGGTGTTGTCACTGTTAGTCCATCAACCCTCATTTTCGTCATATTTGCAATGAAACTGATAGTCTCAGCGATCTTATCCGCTTCAGTTGGGCGAACTGATGCAGTCGGTGAGGTGGGCTCAAACCTTGTAGTCTGTTGAGCAACCTTTAGAGTTGTGGAAATAGTAGCGGGCTCGGATGTGTTGCTGAGGCCAAGATTAGGAGACTCTACAATTTTTATGTTATCTCCAATGGTTGCTGTGTTCGGCGATGTAGGTTCATAGACGCTGTTTGACTCGAGGCTCTGATTGTCAGTATCTTCTGCATCTAATTCTACATCATCCAACTTTGGTGTCGGCCTTTTGAATATTTCGGCTGTGGTGGGGCTGGTAATCCTTCGAAGAGGACTTTTCTCGGTGGTCGTTGGAGGTATACTCTCACTCAATGTTGTCGCAGGTTCCGTTGGTATTGTAGTTGCATCAGTAGAAGTCGATGGTTCAGTCGTTGTTGTACTACTAACCGTTCTGCTCTCTGTCGAAGAAGATGAGACCGGCCTAAAATGTGGCTCCTTCAGCACTTCATTGTTTCGAGAGCTTTCATAATGGTTTTGCATAACTCTTGTCTTTCGAAACCCATCTCTAGAGTATCTGGCTGCGGTTTGCTCAACATCTTCAATGTCAATGTCATTATTTTGGATTTCAGTTCTCAGTATGGAGATGTGTTTAACATCGCCATACATGCGCTTCATTAGACCCTGATTCTCGTGAACGAATCTCCGCACAGCGTGCCATGGATAGGCAGCGCCCGGTAGGTGGCAATAAGCCTGCCGCGACAGATCGCATGGTATTGTGGCCACCAGTTGAGCTCTCCCACGTCTTGACATCTTGTTCGGACTGCATGAGTTAGACGAATCAAAACCAAACGCCACAGACTGTTGAACTACGATGGCGAAAAGCAAGAGGAACAGGAAATGCCCCTACAAAGTAAAAAAAAAAACGAGTTTCTGATTATTGATTCAATTACGGAGTATACCTACAATGGCGAAAATGATATCAAGTGAATGTGGCAGAGAAAGTAGCTGCTCGCTATAAAATGCAAAGTTGGCTATAGCTGTGGGAATTGGCTTAATAAAATAAAATACACCAACTTCATTTGTTTTGAAATTCATGGCTTTGGCTTTTCATGCACAACCATTCTTTATGTAAATAAAACCAAAAAATAGAACAACTTTTACTTTCGTTTACTTAAATTGAAACTTGAGCCAAATTCAGTAAGCGACTTAACGCAACACCAAACAGGGTGATTGGAAATAAAGAAGAACAACAAGTAAAAGAAAACGAATGGGGCCGGAAGAGGCAATTAATGTGTTCCCTTTTGCAATATTTAGTTTCACATTTCCCAATTGTTTTCTTGTCTCACCAAATTAGTTTTTATTTATTGAAGGTTTCACTTGACTTTTGCAATATGAATTCTTTTCCGAAAATAGTATGACTTTGAGAGTGGTCACCATGCCCGATCGGGCAGCACTTTCTTTTTCGATCGTGCAAGGGTGTTCCTAAGGCAACGACCTTTTGATGTTTTTGGGTGATCAATACTTTCATTATATCATTATTCAGTTTAATATTAATACATTCAGAAATAATACAAATTGGCTTTACGTACATAGAAGGTTAAATAAATGCCAAAGACCCAAGTTCAGATCACCGATTAAAAAGAATATTGAGTTCTCATATCGAGTCCCTGTATCACATAAAAGTTAAAGAACTACAGCTGCGTAGTATGCGACTACATCAACGCCGCAAAAGCAGAAGATTCATCTGAAAGGTGCCATAGCACGACTCTTTATAGAATCACCAAAGAGCTGACAGATGGTCATAGGTCTACTCAACATGTCTACGCCAGTGAAAGGCTTAGATGCATCTCTGCTAGTTTCGGTTGAGGGTCAGGCAATGTATGTTTCCTCAAGTCAGTGATCCCAGGCTCAAATGAGAAGTCCGAAATAAGAATTTCGGGAACACGAATAAGAAGCATACGACTGCAGAACTAGACCGAACTCCCGCGGAGCTTCGTCCAATCCAATCATGATCTATAGTGTCATCCATTGCAGCCTCTCATCGTTTTCCGGATGAGTGGAAAAAAGAAATGATCGGCAAGTTTCCGAAAAAGGGAAACTTAACACCCTGTGAACCATTTGTGAGCAGCAATTCATAACTTCACATGCTGTTCCTTGACTTCGAGAACGCTTTGAAAAGTGTCGACAAAACATTTATTTGGCATGATCATTCCAAGTAGTAAGAAAAGCTTTCGAAGGAGTTTTACAAAGACTTTTCATTTGTTCTGCTAGTGATTAGTAATATACTTCGCACAGCGTTGTCCTTCTCCAACAACTTTTTTAAAACATCGTGGCTACGCACACGAACATGAATAATGGACCACTATGAAATGACAGCAAACGTAGAGAAAGAGGTAAACTTAGTTGGATTACAAATCAGCCAGAAAAAGCCTAAATGATAATAAATTCATCGATTCGCGCACAAGTAAGGCTAGGTGGACAACCGGTAGAGACACTCAAAACCTTGCAATATTTTCTTTTCGTTGTTTCAACTGATGTTGGAAACGAGCGTGACATAGCCAACAGGATTGGCAATGCCAAAGCCTGAGTTTGGTATGTTGCCCAAAGTATGGAAGAACAGCGTAATAAATCTAAGCACTAAGCTGCCACTCTTCCGTTCGAACATCGAGTCGGTAGTGCTCTATGGGTGCTGCACCTGGAATTTAAAAAAAATTTAAAATAGAGTGGCGCAACAGCTCGAGGTGAACCAGGGCCAACTTCTCAACAATGTATGTCGGTGTGTTGATTTCTTTGCATACAAGGGGACCTACAATTTTTTGCCGAATCCGAACGGCACTTTGAGAAGTTTTTCAAGACAAATGATACTCTCGGAGGGCTTGTCAGACCCTCGCGGAGGTGGGGACCGTGAAAAAGAACAAGTCTTTTTTTTTTTAGGTGACGATGGCAGGATTCGAACCCAGACCTCCGGCGTAGTAAGCACACACACTAACTACTACGCCACGGCACCCCACCTGGAATGCAACCTCCAAATATCACAAGAGAGCTGAAGCCATTCCTTAGTGGTGCCTACGGGATATGCTGAGGATTTTCTGGCCAAATCGACGCGAACGCTGAAAACTATTGGTGAAGGAGTCAGGACTCAGGAGGCTTTGGGTACAATAAGCTAACGGCAAAAATAGCAGTGGATCGCCCAAACTTTCGGACAGGTGGCAGTTCCGTCGCAAAGTGGGCGAAATGTAAAAAATATAGCTTCTGTATTTGAAAACTTTATTCTAGGTTTTTATAAAGAACTAAATAAATCACTTCTTTTGTCAACCTACGCCCACCAGAGTGGGCAGAGTCATTTAGTATGTATATCAGAAAATTTGCAAATGCAAATATATACGACATTTGTAATAGATTTTTTTTTTCAAATTTCATATGTATAAATACGAACCTATACGTTGTCAGAGACCTTAAAAATGCTTTTCGTTACAATGCATTTTTTATACAGTAATGCCACATAGTGTCTATAAGAAGTTAAACGTACGATATAATTCTGCCTGGTTCATCCTACATAATCGATATAATTTAAACTTGTTGGTTACCATTAAGAATTTTTTTTTGTCAATGTATGTTAAAAGAAATACTTATGCCCGGTTTCACTGTGAACGTTTAAACTTAGGATTACTTAAACTTTCACGAAAGTTTAAACTCAATGCTTAAACTGTTGGTGTTTCACAGCAGAAATTAACTGAGCGTTTAGTTAAACATCCGGTTATTGTTTTCGTTAGTTTTGTAAGCCACTTTAAACTTCAATTGTCATATCTCAGCCCATATTTATTTTTCAAATTGGTTCAAGAAATCCGTGAAAAGAAGGAAAATATCAAGAATTGTACTGTGTTCTTTAAACAACACGTCGATTTAGGATCGGGTATTCTCGGGATATTCGGATCGGAGATATTTGCATCTTAGACAAATGTGACATACTTCGCAAATTTAATTTGAAATTCTCAAGGCAACGTTATACTTGTGACGTTCACAGTATTTTTTTAGCAAAACTTCATTCCCGTTTTCATCAAACGTCGTTTCAAACGTCGGTTTAACGGTTAAACGGCAGTTTAAACTATCAACGGCTGGCGTTTAAGTTAAACTGCCATATAAACTCTCCTTTAGGTTTAAACTAGCACTGAAAAACACCTTTTTTGTTTTGAACTTCAAGTTAAACTTTGAATGTCGCTAAACGGAGTTTAAACTTGCACTGTGAAACCGGGCATTAGTAACGTGTTTCGAAATCCTGCGGCTATTCACAAATATTTTACTATACATGCGGCTAATAACCAATTATAAAAATAAAATTTTCCATTAAGAAGAGTAAATCTTAAAAAATTGTATGTTTGACCTCTTACCCTAATTAAGCTGCAATGGATCAACCAAAATCTTTCCATCATCAAAAATTACACAACATTGATTAGCATCGATCCCGCATTCTTTCGTCACAACCTCAGGCCAAAACCCACAACCTATGCTCAAAAAAGTTACCTAACACCAGATTTTTTTTACTCATTGTGATTCTTGTTTTACACTTTCCATAGTCTAGGCTGAAAAGCAAAAAAAAAAAAAACAATAAAATACCTGGCCATCTTACACAACGTCTTTTGATTATGGCCAATTTAAAAAAAAATTATGTTGCCACTGCAGCTTCCAAGCATACATGCCACATTAAAGAAGAATCAAAATGCAATAACATTCCTTGTTCCATTGAAGCAGAGGTGCCTCACTCAGTTGCCAGTAAAAGTAGATTGCCGGCGAGCAAAATAAAAAAAAAATTATGAAATGGAAAGTTTCCGGAAACCTTTGGTTAATTCCGTTGATTTTATCGGCCATTAACCGGTGCGCACACAAGACAATCTCATTCGGCGATGCCAACGGTAGAAAGCCGATATACGAGTACCTTTCATTGTATTGAGCCTTTCCTTTCCAACTATAATTCGAACCACTGCCATGTGTGTTGGGACGATGATGGATGACGTCTGGTTTTGTGGTAAGGAAAGCACCAATCAACTGAAAGTTTGATCGAAATGCATTCAACTCTTGCTTTCGATTGATGCCGGTCCCTTCACTGGTTTGGGTGAAAACAATTTTAATTCCTAAGGGCTTTTAATTTTTTGTAACTAAATGGATCAAAATTGTTTCGCTTATTACACGAATGACCTTAAAATTTGTTTTACTTTTCAAAGCCGGCTCTTTGGGTTTAATTCTCTTTTAGAGTGACGCCAAAGAAATTGCTCCGGTAATTGATCAGTGGCGGGATCTTATTAAAATTCTTCGGATGATATTTAGGCTAAGTAAAAGTCTTACGCGATCTGGCGTTTAGTTTTATTTTTTTTTCTCACTTTTGAAAAAAACGTTTTCTTAAGATGGCTGAAACTAAAAAAGTGGCATGTATTTATGGAGGATTGGATTAAGGTTGAACTCCCTTCCTTTTTAAGAATGCTTTCAGTAACAACATTTTTTAACTTCGATACTTAAGTCATTGCAAAGTGCACAGTGAAAATAAACCGCTCAGCTTTGCTCAGATTCGTTTGTGATCTGACATGTATTGCATATAGGTACTTTCATTTTTTTGGTTTTGTATTAAACCTTCATTTTATTTTGAATATTACTGCAGAAAAAATAAGTCTGTTTTAGTCGTTTTATTTAGTAAAAATGTTGAATTCTTTTGGCGTGTTAGAAAAACACAATGACTATGTAAATTTTTTCAGGTTTTAGGTCCAAAGTGATAACCGTTATTTTATTTGCAATTGAAAAAACTTGCCAATGGTGCAATTTTATTTTTTATTTTATAAATTTATTCTTTGTCACTAAAAACCATGTTTCAATTAGACATTATAAAAAAAACTAACAACCAAAGTTTAATTCATAAAAGGTGCTTGTCATGATCAGCCACTATAACTGAAATCAATATTAGCAATGATGTTTTAGGCTTGAATGCACTCAAAAAATTATTTTTTTTTGGTTTTAATTCAATAGTTTCGTAATGTCGACGCCTAAAAATAGACGCTGCTAAAAGACTTGTGTGAACAAAATCTAGAATGGAGCCTGGCCTACCCTAGGTGCTAAATTTTATTTCTTACTCTGTCTTAAACTAGGCATAATGGCAGTAGAAATCTATGTTTTCCGCCAAATTCAAGGTTTTTCTTAAATCGTTCCCCGAATATGGCAAAAAATATTTGTTGTGTTCAATTTGTATTGTGTTTTATTTGAGGTGTTTAATAATATTGAATTCAAAAATATTGAATACAATGCAATATTTGAATGGATGCGCCGCCTATAAGAGGAGGTTAACCGTTTATTTTTATGTTTTACCATCACTAGGAGATTTTGCATACCAAATTTCATATAGTCGAACATTACCCCCTCAGGGTGTTTTCTGTGAAAAATTTCAGTACCTCTATTACTATAAGCTGATGGCTAATTATAAATTTAAGTTCCCTAGTTCAAAAATTTTAAGCCTAAAAATCGTTGCCATGGACATGGCTCACTCGACTCAGAATTCGGTCTCGATCATGTCCTTCTGATCATGTCCTATCCTTGGGTGGATATCGTTATTATTTCTCTATGTCACACTTTTAAGCCTGTATGAAACTTATAAATATCTTCCGAATAGGGTAAAAAAAGAGATTCATATAAGCTAAAAAATTTCCCAATAATAGAGTGGCGCAACAGCTCGAGGTGAACCAGGGCCAACTTCTCAACAATGTATGTTGTATGTGTTAATTTCTTCGCATACAAGAAAACCTACAATTTTTTACCAAATCTGAACGGCACTTTGAAAAGTTTTACAAGACAAATGATACTCTCAGACGCCTTGTCATACCCTCGCGGAGGTGGGGACCGTGAAAAAAAAAACAAGTCTTTTTCTTAGGCGATGCTGGCAGGATTCCAACACTACACACTTCGAGCACACATACTAACCACTACGCCACGGTACCCCACTGTTAACGTGATAGTTTAAACATATTTTTAAGTCCAAAATAAGAAAAAAATCAGTTAAAAAAGTACGGTTAAGTTTTAGGGTACGAAATATTGCGTAGACAATGAAATGAATCTATTGCTTGAAATGAGCTCAATGTAGATAAATAAAAAAATGATTCTAACATCTCATAAGCCCATAACTTGAGATAACGGTCAATCGGTCAAATTTTTAAAATCAATATTCTTTCTTTTCACACCATATCTGGTGTCTTAATAATGTCAAATATATAAACACAAACAATTTCATAATCGGCCTATTTACATCAACTCGCTTCACCATTATGTCAGCAGTTCATCACTCAAGACATGCCACTGTACATGCCATAAAATCACACAGGCGTAAGAGAATTACTTTTATGAGCTGAACACTCTTGTGTTAAAGTTGCTTTTGACAAGTGTTGGCGCTTTTCTTTTGCACACGCCAATAATGTGCTTTATAGTCTTAACCCAGAGTCTACTTCCTGCACCTTTTTTTTACGCCAATTACTGTAACTTTCTTTGCAATAATTGTATTTAACTCCAAATAAGACGCCATACCAGAAAAATTTTATCTTGTAATGCTGTTGGAATTGGTAATTGCAATAAGCATTGCACTTTGAATTTATTTATATAAGTTTTATGAGGAACTGAGAGTTTGTCACCCATAAAAAATTGCGAAATTGAAAATATGTTGACAAATTTCGAATAAAGTTCGCACCTCAACTCTTTCGCTTGTGATGACTTATTTTGTTTTAAAACGCTGACTAACTTATATCGATGACATTTATCACTTACTCAATTAATCTAAACGAAAACAAATATTTGCTTCAATAATTTCTCTTATTTTAAAGAAAGACAACACAAAACAACCGAACGAAGAGATTATAACAAAAAGTGAATTTATTCGATTTTTAATAAAATTTGCATGTTCTTGTGTGCCTATATGATTACATATTTTGGTCTGTTTGCGTGCGTGATTTCTTGAGTTTTTGCGGTTCCGCTCGTCTGCTAACACAAGTGAAAAGTGAAATTTGTTTAAGATTTTCTTTGCAGAAGGTGCTGCTTTAAGCAATGAGGGCCGTTAGTTTATATCTGACTTCTTTAATTACGTTTATCGCTTTTCTTCACTTTTTCCAGTAGCGCAATTGAAGAAGTTGGGATCACCTAAATATGCAGGTGCTACATTAGAAAGTTTATCGAATTGAAATATATTTATGCTCTGTGCAAAAAGAGGTCAATGAACGAAAATGAAAATAAAAGCGAATAATGACCGGCATTGCCGCTTTAATAATATGGTATGGGTGCCCACATGTATTATAGCCTGTGGATAAATGTTCAAGTCAACCAATTGACTAGTTCAAACATAACTTCTTAGCGAACAACTTTTGTCAAACTTTTAGTTGAAGAAGCAAAGTTTACAAAATAAAACAAATTATGGGTGGTCTTCTCGAGACTGAACGTGTCATGGACGTTTGTTAAGTATTTCCCAGTCTTTTTCTTAATTCTTATTGAAAAACTGAATTATTTCAAAAAGTTTTAGGTAAAGTTGCAAACCTTACATGAGATTATGGGGAGTATTTATTCTTAATACTAATGGTTTATCAACTTATTTTGAAGCCCTGAATATAACATATTTTAAACTATATTGGAGATATACTTTGAATTTTTGCTAATAATATTATAAATTGTGTGTCTTGGCGTAGTGGGCAATGTGTGTACCTATTACGTGGGAGGTTTGGGTTCCAATCATACCGTCGTCACCTGAAAAAAAGACTCGTTCTTTTTCACGGTCCCCAGCTACACACATCCTCTTAGAGTAACATTTGTCTTGAAAAACTTCTCAAAGAGCCGTTCGGATTCGGCAAAAAATTGAAGGTTGCCTTTTGTATGGATTTCAACACACACAGCATACATGGTTGAGAAGTTAGCCTTTGCTCACCTCAAGCTGTTGCGCCACTCTATATACTTATTTATTTTTATCTTATTTTCATTTATAAGAAATTAGAATCACATTAAAACAAAGTATAAGAGAACCATGTGAATCATAAAAAATAAATTTGTTTTAAGCCGTGAAAGCCCTCAAGAAATGTATATACAGAGATGCGGTTTTTTTAAATAGCCGGCAAGTTTTTATTGTGTGCGATAACCCATAAAATTTGTCTCCGTGATTTTATATGAAATTGAACCTTGACATATTAAAACAAGTCTCGTTACGAATAAAGTGTTTTCTGTGGCTAAACACTAAAAGTGTAAACTTAGAGAGCCAAATGGAATCCCTTAATAGTGGTTGCTATCTAATATTTAGTACATAAGCCCATTGGCATCATCAATTAAAGCCGTAAATGGATTTAAAAAATTGAATTGTATTTCTTGCATCCCTTATTCTTTCATTAATAATAATGTTTTTAAGCGTTAAATTTTTTGGATTCAGTTTTTAAAACATTAGCAAAAACCTTCGATTTTTTGTGATACTCTGTTTTGATATTAGCTAGTATTTTTCCGTGATTAATAGTTTACGTACCGAAAATTTTATATAACATTTAAGTTTCCAATTCATGTTTTTTTTCTGCTTCGGTATATATTCCTTGCCGAGCAGCAGTGCTTTGTTACACCGTTTATTAATTAACACTTCTGCCATTGAGATTATTTTTTCCCTTTTGTATTTGATTGAGATAATCATCTCTTTGCTTGCTTGTAACTTTCACATGTGGATTTCCTCAAGAAATGCACTGAAAACATCTTTAACACTGATTACATTTTCTTGAAAAGAAAAAAAAGAAACCTTTATCACTGTTGAGTTTAATGATTTTGATGGTTTGTCACAGAAAAGAAAAACACAATCAATCACAATTACTCGAAACCCCGATCATCAGCGTCTTATAAAAAGTGTAGAAAAAAGTAAGAAAACTTTTTCTTATTACTATTCGTCCCGTCATCACCAGCGTCGCACATTTGACTGTAGCGAAGAAGAAAAAGTGAGCCCCGGAATAGTGAGACCAGACCAGCCTTAGTAGGTCAGTAGTGGCCTTCTCCTCGCTCACACCAGCTGCTGGTGCTCTGAGCTGCAGCTTCTGGTAATAATGCGACGACAACGATTAAAAGAAGTGGTAAGGCGCGCAACTATCTCGTGCAACTGAAAACTTGAAACCCGATTGTGTCCATAGTGGAAGCGGTGCAACTGACAACGGTCTAGGTAGTAGTATAATGGTTGCGGTCCGGTAAAACTATGAGAACCACGAGAGAGACTGACTGTCGCTGTCTGCCAGCTCCTACTGAACACTGCTAGAGCAGACAGACTTAAACCATCTCTCACTGGTAAAAAGAGACTCCTTTGTGTATCTATACCCATGGTCGTGATATTGAAGAAAGCACCGAAGCAACGCTCTCGAAGAAGAAAGCAAGTTTTGCATTTAATTTTCTTTCTTCTCTCGCTTTCGGTCGTGCCGCTACACACCATCACACTGCCATTCAAAAAAAGGTGAATTGTTAGATATGGTAAATACAAATGAAATCACGAATAATTGCCTTTTTTACCATTCTGGGCAGTGGGAATCAAGCCGGGTAAACATATGATACTCGGGGTGACCACATGTGGCGTATATCACGATGGCTGATGGATAGAACAAATGCGGACGGTAAATAATTTGATTTCAGTCAACGTAATATTGCGAAACCCCAATGCGCGAGCAAATATTAATTTTGTTAAATTGTGCTATAACGACAAACTGTCATGTAGACGACTTCACATCTTACCGCCGTAAGATGTGAAGAAAGACCAGCGTTTTGCTTAGTTTTCGAGCATTTTGCGGTTGTGGTAAAGTGAAAGTGTAAAATGCGTTTAGGAATTTATTGTGTTGAAATTCGTTGGCACTGATGGCAGGGAGTTGTTTTTACTTTCAGTGAAATGATATCTGGTGACAATATTGCTTTTAAATACGTGCTGTAAGATTAGTTATGTAAAGTAAAACAGACTTGAGGACTAAGATGCATATATCATCTACGCATATTTTTGTGATTGTGAATTATTTGGGCAGGTACCCAAAAACCCACAGGTAAAATGAAGTTTTTGCAATATGAGAAAATATTTTCTTCACTGATTATAGAATTTATTTGCTTATCAATCACCAGCCCTTGACCCTAATTTTAGATATAGTTCCTAGCTATATTTAAAATTAAAATTAACATAATGTCAGTTTGTAATAAGGATCAAGTGAAAAAATTGTTGACTTCTCGGGACACTGTGCCACTTCAATGTTAAAGATTAGCCTATATTAAGAGAAATAAAAAAAATATTGGCATACTAATATAAAAACTGCACAACAAGGAAAATTGTATTGTAAAGATTTTTTGTTAAAATTAAATAGTTAAATAGACAAATATGAAAAGAAAAACCTTCCTTGTTTGCTTCCAATAAATGGTTAAGTTAGATTGACGTGTTTTTATTATGTTAAGGATAAGCCGTGAAGTAGCTTTGTTTTTTGCCATAGCAAGAACAATGAAGCCAAACTTCGAAAGCTCAATCCACCACATGCCTCCTGAATATTAAACAAAATCTGTAGGTGCAAGATATCATTCCGAATCATCTCTGCCCTCATCTTACAGCATCGGGAAGTAATCACAGTCATTTTCAACATATCGTTTCTGCCTTACCGTCATTGATGAAGACCCCCCACCCAGTGCGGTGGTATTTGAATAGAAAAACGTATTAAGCATTTTGACACGCTGGGATTACACCCATACGCAACTCATGCATCCATATTGCTCTCCCAAGCTGGTCGGTCAGTGCCGTCACCGCGAGGAAGATACATTTTGTCATGGCGGTAGTTCCCAGGTGTGTCCACGATCAGGTCCAGGTGGCCACATCTGCACGCAAAAGTAAATACAAAACCCATCGCGCATTGGGTGTGCTCTAACCTTCCTTCATCATTTGTTTGTTAATCACAAGCTGGGTACCATCATTACTTCCAGTTTTGCTACAGACGATTTGTGTACTGTGGTAGAGGTTTTAGGACACATGTGTGAGCTCCTCTGTATATTGCGATAACTCGCTTTTATCGGTAAAGGTGTAAAAAACGTTCCTGTTTTTGCTGATCACGGGTCCAAGACGATCGTCGATCATTGTCGTCATCGGCATTGCCATATATTCTCTATGGGAACTGTGCAGAAGAAAGTCTTTCGCCATAGAACATTACGACACATGTGAGAACAGATGAAACATTGTGTGAGCTTGAGATCAACTTGTAGGTTTATGTGTAATCCATCTTAACCATCTTAAGGTGAGTCTCTATAAGCGTATGATGCATCAACTGCAAGTAACTACTTTTGATGCTTGCGTTTCCACTTAAAACTAATCTTGCAGTTAAAGTAGGTAAATCATCTTCTCAGTATTGTTTGTTCGATTTTACTTTGTCGTTTCGTTACATCTGCTGGAGTAAAGGTGTGTTGCTTGTGTGTATCGTATGAAACACTGAACTCGAACTCGTGTGGCACAAAAATAAGTAGCCCATTAGCTCTTAATTTAATCAATCGAGGACTTATTGAAGTTTCAATACAACTTGGTAAAAGTTTAACTTGATCTCTGTAACTATTTACAGACACCTGCTTTTTTCTAGCATTAGCTGCATGACTTTTGAAAGAGATCATCATCATTTTTGGACCACATTTTAAACAGGCCGGTACAAACAGGCAACTGTCGAATTTAAACAATTATTTTTGCACCGAAACAGTGAACCTTTACCTCTGCTAAAGATAGAAAATGACAGAAAGGTGGTTAAAGGATATAGACATGTCTATTTAAGAGGATTCAGGCATCCACAGGTTTTCTAAACCAACCTCTGTCTAACAACTTCTACTCTCACCTTCTCGTGGTGAGCGCCGGTTTCCTAGTACTTCAACAGGATAATGGGTCGCAATACCTTTGGAAGATTGTTGAGTGTAGAAAACGTTTGAGGTATTGGAAGTACATAGTAGTTTCCACCAAGCCAGTTTTCCCTACAACCCAACAGACGCGGAGGAGTTCAACACATGCAATAAACGGTGGCATCCACAGATCAAGTCAAGTTAACAACTTAGTGAAAACCTTTCATGAGGCTACTACGAAGTTTTCGGAACTTATGTGTTAGACAATAAAATGTAAAGAAGAGCAAAGGTATGGAAGGATAAAAAGCAAGCCTAGGAACTTGAAGAATAAGTCTTGCCAGTTGGTACTTCTATGGGGTAAGAAGGCAATCGAGGCGTAAACACCTCACTCGAGCAGCTTAATTGCTCACTTATAAGACCTTCACCACCCCAGTCCTGCTTACTGAGTGATTTTTGGTTCGTCTACATGAACGAAAGTTGGATTGGAAGAGGAGATACATTATAATATTTGTATGTACAGCGGCAAAGATATCGCCAGAAGAGTCACAATTCAACAGGAATTTGAATAGTTTCTTCGACCTGAAAAATATTCGAATCCATTCAAGTAAGTCCAGTTCATCCAAGCAAGTGAGACCCCAAAACCTCAGCCAACTTCCCGTGCAAAACTGGAGGTATATACCTAGTGGAAGAGCTGGCTGGAGAAGGGGTGAGGCTTGTTGTCACTGAAAACAGTGACAACAGGCCAGATGTACAGAAGATCTCAAGTCCCAGTTAAAAGTTAAATATAATTCATTAGGCGACTGAGACACACTTGCTAAATTTTTTTTTTCTTTAATACTAGGGTGGACGGAGGCTTAAACTCCAAAATCGTTCAAAGACACCAAAACGCCCACTGTAGCAGGTATATAACACCGAAGTAGCCGATATTGGTTATGCCCGATTTCCACGTGCTAAAAAACCACCCATTTATGAGAGACACTATATGAAACTGCCAGAACGCACTTCATAGTAGTAAATTTTCGCTCTCTCATAATTCTTCTTCACTACAACTAAGTTCTTAACTTAAGTTAACTTAACTTAAGTAGTTTACGCTTCCCTAGTGTTTATCGCATTGGGTAGGTTGCTATCCAGTGAAAGCACCTACTAAGCCGTTCATTCGTGCGGCTTCACCCTACGTCGCTAGATCGAAGGTCTTGTTCTTTCTAGTCGTCGCTCGGTGTTTACATCGTAAAGAGTCTCGTTGAGAGTACGGATCATTTCATTGTTGCAATGAACATGAAGGCGAGCATTTAGCTTTCGAGCGAAGTTTGTTACTTCTTCGGCCACGGTAGCTATTCCTAAATCTCTGTGAATATCGCTATTCCTAATATACCATGGAGCATTCACAACTGCTCTTAGTGTCTTGTTTTGGAAAGTCTGCAAAAGGGACATGTTGCTCGGCTTGGTACAACTCCAAAGTTGTATACCGTATGTCCAGGACGGCTTTAACACCTGCCAATACATTTCCCTGAGCCTAATCTCGAGCTCGTCACGCTTCTTCTTTACGTGTGGTTTCCACCTAAGTTTAGCGTCCAGTGTCATCCCTAGATACTTCGCTTCATTTGCATAATGTATTTGTGCAGAATTTATGAACAGAGGTAAATTGTTAACCCTTCTGTAAGTGAAATTCACATGCGTAGACTTGTTCTCGTTAAGAGCGATTCGCCAAGTCTTCGTCCAGACACAAATTCTGTCCAATGCTCGTTGGAGGTTTCTCGTTGATGACTCGACTGGTTCACCTGTTGCCAGGATGGCCGTACCATTCGCAAACGTGTCCACGACTGTCTCGTCATCTAGAGGTATGTCTCTTGGGGCAGGAACTGGGTCGGACCGAGGACACTTCCCTGGGGTACTCCAGCTCGAATTTGCTTGAAACTTGAGTGTAGTAAACTAGGTGTAGTAAACGAAAAAGACACGAAAAAGTCTGCTTTCAAGATAGTTTTTCAATATTTTAAACATGTCTCCCGGCAAGTTTTGCCGTAGCTTATATTTCAAGCCTTCGTGCCATTCTTTGTCGAAGGCTTGCGATACGTGGAATAAAGCACTTGAACATATTTTTTTCCCTTCTAACGCTTTTTCAATTTCATGCGTTATTCTGTAGACTTGATCTATTTATTGGTTAGGTCTGAAACCGAATTGATGATTTGGGATTAAACGTCTTTCTTCAATTATTTGTTGTAATCGCTTCAGCAGAAGTTTCTGGAATGCTTTTGATATTATTGGCAGAAGCGATATGGGCCTATAAGATTTTTTATCATTTGCACATTTCCTCGGTTTTGGAACCATAATGACTTCAGCAACTTTCCATTGCCTTGGAACGTATAAAAGTCTAAGAGTAGCGTTTATAATATAAAGTAGCTTGACTAATGCCTTTATTGGTAGTTCTTTCAATATTTCGCCAGTGATCAGGTCGTAACCCGGGGCCTTATTATTTTTAAGTTTTGTCGGAGTTCAACTAACGAAACTTTTTTCATTCTAAAGCTATCAGGTTCCGCGTTGCTGTTTAGAACGTCAGCCAACGGCGGACCGTCGAAAGGCTTGATTGTTTTTTTCAGTGTTCAGCAAATAAATTCGCTTTCTCTTTGTCTTCTCTTCCCCATCCGCCGTTAGTTTTTTTTATTGGTGCCGAGTGAATAATAAGTTTCTCGATATACTTAACTGCTTTCCACAGTGAGTAGTTTGAGCTCCTATCCGCCGACAAGCCTTCAAGGTATTCAGTGGTCTCACGATTTTTAAAATCTTGCAACATTCCTTTCAGTTTGATACAGAGGTGGTTCAAGAGGGTTTAGTCTGGCGCTCTTCTCTTTTCACGAATCAATTCTTCGATTTTGAGCGGATATGTTGTACGTTCATGCCCGTCGGTGCTAACTGCGTTCTTTTGAGACGAAGTGTTGTTCCAAGCGGCGCTCTGAATTGCTTCAATGAATTTGTCAACTGCGGTTTCTAACTCGAAAGCAGTTTTCAATGGCACATTCAAGCCAACACCCTCCTTACAGTCCTTTCTGATGGCGTCCCAGTTCATGTTTTTGCTAGCTAATCTAGGAGCTCTTTCTATTTTCGCCAGTCTTCCACCCATCCTCAAGATTACTCCTGAGTGGTCTGAGCAAAGATCATAACATTCTTCGATTCGCGTAAGGTATTTGGGGTACCCTTTAGCGATAAAAAAGTCGACAAGGTCAGGCTTTTTATTCCTGTCGGTTGGCCAATATGTTGGCTTACCCGTAGAGAAAAAGTCCACCCCACGCTTCATACTGTTTTTGTACAGTAATGTGCCTCTTGTTGAATTGCATCGTGCACCCCAAAAAGTATGCATCGCGTTAAAGTCAACCCCAATGATAAAATTGGACCCAATGAAGTTATACATACGATCAAGATCGTCTTCCACCAGTCTATATCCTGGCGGGAAATAACAAGATGCAGTGTTGTAATCTAAGCAGTCAATTTTTACAGAAACTGAACTGATCTGCATAGTTCTTCTGCATAAAGCAATTCTGTATTCTTGAAGTGCTTTATGCAGTTCTTAATGTAGAGGGAAGATCCTCCTCTCGAATTTTGCGAAGGGTGATGTGCGTGATAGTCATTGCAACCTTTAAGTTTGGGTCTAGACCCGTTTTTAAGGTGAGTTTCCGTAATCATGCAAATATCAATATTATTTTTCCGTACAAATATTTCTAGTTCGTCTATTTTATTCAGAAGGCCGTTTGCATTCCATATTAGTATCTATTTTAAATAACTGTTCCTTAATATTCCCTGTTTCATATGTGCTCTTGTAATTTTTTCGAGGCTTAAACTCGAGCTTGCTCAGTCTGTCAAATATAAGTTTGTTGATTTTAGTCAGATCCTCAAGTTTTTCCAAGATTACAGCGAGGATCTGAGACACCGCATGTGTTGTGGGAGATCTTGCCTTGTTTTCGTTTGCCGCAACCTGTGCGTATGATTTCGGTCCGGTCTTGCTAGATTAAAAAAGTTGTCAACATTTTCTTTTTTGAGACACCTTGTTGTGGGGTTGTTTAAACAATGTACCTTGGTCTGGGGGCTTATCTTATTGCATGTGGAGATTGTTATTTAAGGTATACCTACCAATCCCAACATGAAAACAACATGGCAAAGTTGAAAGCATTGAAAACAAATCTTAGATTGACATGAACAGGTGATAAAATCTGTCTGGCGACCAAATAGATTTGGCCAAAGCTGGATCTTTGAAAAATTGAGACGCTCTGCGAGTTCGATTGGGCTTATTAGATCGCAAATAAGTGCTAAAAATATTCGTGTCATTACACGTCACGGTCTGAGAAGCAAGCAAAGCAAGAAGGTTTGGTGTTTATTCTAATGACTTTTGCAGGAGCAGCATGGATAGAAGAGAGGGGGAAGGGAGTACACTTTACATTCTCTGCACATTGCAAACTTTATTTAAAATGAAATCTTCACCTTAGGGAAGATCTTCACCTTTCTTTACAGCGACTTAAGTAATTTCACCACGACCAATCCATTACACATTTCGCGGCTTATAAGTAGCTAACGCGAGTGGAGGTGCATCTTTCCAGATCTAAGTGGTGCCTCAATTTACCTTTTTAGGTCTAAGTGTGTCGGTTTTCCTATATGCAACAGCCATAACAATCTTACCTTACCTGCCCTAGATGTGTACTTTTGTTTTACATGTTTAACTGAAGCCCAACTTTAGTGGGCGTGTCTTAAACAATATTCTTGCGTATATACAACATTTGTTGACTAATACTTCTACTAGTTGTATCAATGTTCTAACTCCTACAGAACTGAACCTAAGCATTAATATTAATAATGCCATATAATAATGATAATAAGACTGGTAGTTCCCAATTTTGAAAAACTTTCATTAGGTACTCATAGGTTTTTTTTTTCTAAAAGTGGTACAACGAACTAACTTTTGATCAGTTTCTGCTGAATGGGGACAGCCACTGCCACAGAATCCCTACCTGACCTAACATATCGCTGCAACTTGTCTGCAACATAGTACGAAACTGCGCGCAAATAAGTTTGATTTATTAAAACTAACCACCATACTGTTGCTCATGCATTCTGAATTCTGTTTTTGCGTTTACCTAACACCAGTTGTAAATTGAAGTTAAAATTTCATCATAATTCCAGTTTTTCAAATTCCAAACTCCTATGGGAAGCCACATCGCGCTTGATTGTCGCGATCCTTTGGCGGCCCACAGTCTACACTAAATACCTCGCGTGCACAGTGCATCCAGTGTAATGAATGAAATGTCTAGACAAACGTGCTTTCTTCATCAATTTCTACTTTAAAATGTTTTTTCTGTTTTTATTGGCGTTTAGCAAACACCCATTACTGCCGCAGTTGAGGTGAAAGTAGACCGTCAGATTCTGGAGGAAGTGTCATTATCCATGGGTGGGTATGGACATGCTAACACAGTCCTATCTCTGCATTTTATAGGTAGGTGGTAGGTACCAAGTAAACGTTGTAAATTCAGCTCTGTCCAGGTGCACCTGCAGCGTAAATTGGATTCTTAAATTCAAGCAGACTGATATTAAGTAATTAAGTCTTCTTAACTATCCAATTACGATCGCAGTATGCGCACTTCGGTGCGTGCATCTAGAACGCATTCATCGAGTGTCACACATTTAAGCGATGACACTGTGCTGACAATATCATCTATGCGTTACATCATGCGCGTCTGACTGCGCATGCGTCTGGCCGACGATTGGTCCACTTTTTGAAATTGTCTTGAAATTGCAAATTTGCATGTTAACGACTGTGGTCTCTGTGGAACCTGGCTCATGGTGCGAAACACATTTCGCTTCTCTGGGTTTCACTTGCGTTATCTCGATTATGAGCATCTTTTACTGACTCATGTGATCTTATGGTCAGACAGAGAGCCGTCTCCTGGATTTATAGTTTGTCGTGGGCAACAGAGGAGTTTTGAAATGTGTGTCGAAGGAAGTTATATATTATCTTTTTATGCGCACATTTGATCGTTTTCACATATTTTAAAAGGACTTTTATTTGGTTGGTTAATATAGGAAGATATAATAAATTCATTGCTTTCAGGAAGCAGTTTTTGCTGGGAAGTGACTAAGAACAAGGTGTATTACCAGACTTCAACTTTAGTGGGTTCGCAAAATAAAAGAATTGGCCAAAATGTTGACCGGTGTAATTGGGCAAACAAAAGAAAGCTTAAAACAGAATTGCCTGTAGAGTAATCCCAGCGGGTGTGCAAGTAATTAAAATTGAGTTGTAGGGATTTTCCTGTTTCGAAAAATGTGTCAGTGTGTTCCCAAAAATTACGGATGAGATTTGTTGCCTTTGTTCAGTGACAAGATAAAAAGAAGACAACAATTAAATTTAAAAACTTAAAAGACGGCAAAGCTTTGCAAACTTTTCTGATGCGAAGATTTTTTTTAGATTTAAACTTAAATTTAAAGTTAACCAAAGTTAATTAAATTGAGCGATTACCATTGGCCGCCCTTTGTAATTCAGGCGATCAGCCGTAAACAACCTCGTAGCTGTTCTAACAGATAAGATAGCTGATTATTATGATAATGCACGCTGTCAAGCGGGCATATGTGGCATTATACGCCTGCCGCAGAACGTTCGGAAGCATGTGGAGACTGCAACCAAACATGGTGCACTGGATGTATATAGCGGTTGTAAGACCCATCTTAACTTACGGTGCAGTTGTATGGTGGAAGACTACGGAAAGAAAGTGAAATTTCTCTAACCTCGCCAAAGTTCAAAGGGCAGCCTGCATGGGTATAACAGGGTCCCTAAGGACCATATCCACCGCGGAGGAACTACTCAACCTCACCCCCTTGGTCATTTACTGCAGCAGCAAGGCAGCTAAAACTGTGGTCCTCAAGATCTTATGGACACGCCTCTGTGAAAACTCAATGGGCTGCCTCCACAGATATCCCAGTCACGGATTACCTCCCTATGACATTCGCTTTCAACAGGAAATTCGCTACCAGAATACCTGAAAGAGGTGAATGTGAAGAAAAGACCATTACAGGAGATGACAAGATCGCCGTATATACTGACGGCTAGTAAGATGGACGTCGGAACCGGCTCGAGCATCTTCTGTGGAGCCTTGGGACTAAGTAAATCTTTTCGGATAAATGACGACTGCAGCATTTTGCAGGCGGAGCTGCCAGCCATAACCCAAGCTGCCTCCGAGCTGAAGAAACACAGCCCCGTAAACAAGACCATCACCATATACTCTGATAGCCAAGCGGCAATTAAAGCCATGGAATCAGACGTAAAGACAACACTGTAACTGTGTGTTGGTTGTCGGTCACACCGATATACCGGGAAACAAAGAAACGGACAAGCTTGCGAGATATGGGTCTGGGATGAATGCATCTTTAGCCCTCAAATCTATGAGAATCCCGCTGAGTTCGATAGCATGTAGGATATAGAAACTGAATCCTTGAGTAGAACCAACCTATGTTGGACAGAACTTGATACGTGCAGACACACAAGGGAGCTATGGCTAGCGGTAAGCAAAAAGAGATCACTATTTTTGATCGGACTAGCTAATTGAATCTGTTCGTCACCTGCTTTGCGAATGCCTAGCCCTAAACAGCATCATAGTAGTACCCCGGCAGTTAGTTCTTCAACGAGCTCGAAGATCTAAATAATGTAGATCTAAAGGACCACCTAAGATTTGTATACAAATCCGAATGGGTCCAAGATGGCGAAACTCTGAGCTCCTAACAGCGGTTTATTTCTGTTTTCGTTCCAAGTGTTAAGAAAGTTCCCAATATGGACACAATGGACCCAACTGCTGGTCCAAGTGAGCCGTGACTATTGTCAAAAAGGCTTCAATCAACTTAACCTAACCTAACCTACTATGATAATGCTAAAGCCATAAGGCATAAAACTTATGGGTGGAAATGGTGTTTTCAAGCAGAGTTCTTATTTTATGTTTGACAGTGTTTGGTTTAACACTTTTTAAGAATGATCTTACAACACCTTTATCCCGAACTATTCATAAATAGGCCATTAAACACTAAAAACATTCGTTGAGGCCGTTAAATACTAAAAGAGAGCTTTAGTGATAATAGCTATGAACATAGCTACAGCTATGAACATTCAAGCCACTGATTGATTGAATTGGCTTGAATGTTCATAGCTTGGTCCCAAGAGTAAGTCGATAGGAAGTGATTCATGCAGAGCATCGCCAGCTCTTACGGGATAAGACACTAATGTGGTAAGCAAAGCCAAAGCACTTAACAGACCCTCACAGTTAAGGCTGATACCCACTGATATATTTTTTTAGACAAAAAAAATTGTAATCTAATAAAAAGGCTTTATTTTGCCACCAATAAAAGCCAGCATTGTTTGCTCCATCGTCTAAAGACATGAAAATAAAATTTTCACTCATCAGGCCCTTAAACTGTGTTAACCCCTAGAACACAGAGCTTTCGATCAAGGGCTAATCGTGGCTTACCTCACCAACGCTAGGTAAACTGCAGATTTCTTTTGTTCTGGGATTAACCGAGTTTAAGCTGGGCTTAACCCTGCACTAAAAACTCGCCCAATGTTACTTTTTAGAATATAACATAAGAATATCAAATTCAATTTAAAATAAAATTTAAACTAAAAAGCAAAATGCATTCAATAAAGTTAAATGAAATTAATATTAATTATTTAAATCAATTATTTAAAGTTAACCAATTAAATTTTTTGTTTTTCCCTTGCTTTAAACTCTCCAAGGCAAATTAACACTATCTTTATTATAATCAAAGAAACGCGTGCCTATTTGTGCACACTTTTCATATGTCGTCCTGAACGATCGAAAATGTTGTCTAAGAGAATAATCTACAGTAAACCCTTTTGATTTTGGGTTAAAAACTAATATCTGAAAGTTTATTTTAAATGGTTATAATGGAATTTTATAGAACTAACAATTATTTGCGATATATAATGAACTTTGATATTCAAACTTATTTGGGTGGAGGGGATTTTGATAATCCCAACAGATTTTAAAGATTAAAATTCGTACTCCTAAGCCTTGTCTTAATTGGTCAAGAGGTCATTTAAAATAAAAAGGCGAACTAGGAGTTGTTTTATGCAAGTAGGCGTGGTCGTAGATAAAACCAATTTTAACACTTTGTCTGTGCAACATGAGAACCATAAGCTAGGTATGCCCCAAGTTTCAGATATCTAGCTTTATTTTAGAGATCTAGAAACTTCACATACACGGACGGACGAAAGGACATGGTTTAATCAAGTCACACGTGGGTTTCGATCATATTAGAGATATGATCGAAACCCACGTGTGACGGCCCGCTTGCTGATTCTCATCATGCTAAGTTCTACTTAGAGCCTAAGTTCGACATAAGAAACTGTCAAATAATAATAAAAAAAAAATGGCCGCTTAGTACAACTTAGCTAAATCCTAGAAATTGTAGGGCATAAAAATTTAAGTAGAACTCCCCACAGTAGAACCCACACAAATCTATATTTTGACAATAATTTTTATTTTAGATGTGTATTTAAAGTCCACCAGTTTTTTAACCTTTGGGTAATCATAGAGGATAAATCGTGACATCTACCCTTGTGACCTGCTAGAGATAAAGAACTTTTTTGTTGTTGTCTTTAAAAAAATCGATTTTTTACAATGAAGTTTAGTATTGATATTGCGACATAGCTTATACATCTCCACCGGACAGTAATCCTTGATTAGCATACGTCAACTAATCTCAATCAATCAATTACTTACCATATAAATTTAATAGTTTGAGAATCGACAAAGGGAGGTGCTTAGAGATATCAGGGCTCTAGATTCGTGGCCTCATTAATTTTTTCGTTCAAAGCAAGATCAGAGTGCGCTTTAAGACCGAGCATTCCGACGTCTGAGCTTATTGCTTACGAGTAGTGGAAAAAAAATATAACGAGAGAAATTGCGAAAGAAGCTTGTTGTTTTGAGGCCGAAAATGAAACAATTTATTTTTACGTTTTTTTTCATAAATTACTGAAAAACCAGATATTCAACTTTGGACATGTAAAAGCTTTACCCAGAACCTGAAATTAATGCATTTACCCATACTCTGACATTTGTTTAAGCTTGGATTAGATTGCATGCCATTTTGGCATATTTGACGTAAGAAGACAAAAATTTGCATCATTTTTTTACTTAGGTACGTCAAATATATGCCAAAATGCCATGCAGTCTTATCTAAGCTTTACAAATGGGAGTAAATTCATCAACTCGTCATTTCGATGCAATGTCATATTGGAGCTTTTACATCAGCTGATCGCGTATAGTAAATTGTTGTTGTACCGACACGGAAATTTGAAGTTTTGAAAAACTTTAGAGGATTCATAAAAAACATAAACAATGGGGATTTGGAGGGCAAGAGGGACGCAATTTGAATATCTAGTTATTCAGTAATTTATGATATTTTTCAACTTTTTTTGTCTATTTATTTTATTTTTAACTCTGACAGATTAATCTTTGCATGGACATAATATCAAAAATTTATATGGTCCAGCATCGCTATATAAGCAATTTCTGCAATTAAAACTGATTCATATAAACAGTTCGAGATTAATTTTTAACAATACACACACCTTTACAAATGTACAGTTTGAGGGGCAGTAGGACTCCTTGACAGCACAAAATAACAGCTGATTGAAATGTCAAAAACTTCAACGTCAGCGCTGCGAAAACATTTTCAGAAAACAAAGTTTTATTTTTGCCAAAATAACACGATTTTAATACTAAATAATGGATTTGGATAACGAAAGAGTCCTTAAACTTATTTTTCCCGATGGAGTTCCCGGTGAGAATATTTTCTTTATCTGCAACAATAAAGGGAAACTAATGTACCACTTGCTTCCAGAAAATCTTCAAGAGAACCCTGAATTGGTGACATACCTAAACAAACTTGGTACCTACAAAATAGATCAGCTGAAGAAAGAACAATCTCGCCTTCAAGACGAAAACAAAAGTATTGTGGAACAAACCCAAGATCTAGCTATTTCCAACTATAAAACATTCATCCACACATCTGAGTGCTCGCGCTCAATTTTCTCGGAATTTCAAAACGCCGAAGTGCAAGTGGACAAGCTCATTGGGAAACTACCTGACTTTAGTGGAAAGTGTGAGAACTTCCTGAGTGAGGCTAGTGAAATCAACGAAAATCGCCGATTGAACAGTATTACGCTAAAGAAGAATGCACAGTTGTTGGAGGTCTTGGAGCTACCGCAGCTGATGGAGCGATGTATTCGGGAAGGACGGTATGAGGAAGCTCTGGAATTGGCCAGCTATGTCCAAAGACTCGGACAAAATCAAGGTCACATTGCGGTCGTTAATGTAAGTGAAACAACAATCCCACCTGGAGATAATAATGACTTCACTTTCAGAGTATCGTCGTAGCCGTGGAGTCTCTTTGGCATACTATGCTCGCCCAGTTGGTTTCCCAACTGAAGACCGACCTGCAGCTGCCAAAATGTTTGCAGATTGTTGGTTTTCTAAGGCGAATGCAGGCATTTGGAAACAATGAATTGAAACTAAAGTTTCTCCAAGCCAGAGATACCTGGCTTACCAATTCATTGAATGCCATTCCAAGGGATGATGGTAAGTTCACTCCGCCACGGACAGGTGGCAAACATTTGACTGTCCATATGCTGCAGCGGTTGTGCTATCGGCTGCTATAATTTAGCTTATGCTAAAACCAAAACACTTATACCTGTTTTTCACCACTTCCAGCTCAACAACACCTCACCAGAACCATTGAAGTTACCCGAATCAACTTGTTCAACATAATCACCCAATATCGAGCCATTTTTCCCGATGAAGAAGCTAGCTCCAGCGTAAGGACAACGACCCCTAACCTATCCAGTGATGGTGGACGTCTATTTCAATCCTGGCTCCACGAGAAAGTGAGTTGAGTAAAATTTAAATGCTGTGTCTGATTGTCTATCTGGTTTAGATCAAAAACTTCCTAGAAATCCTAGAGGCTGATCTTTTGCAAGGAGTTAACTCATTGGATACCGTTCTAGGCCAATGCATGTACTTCGGGCTCTCTTTCAGCCGCGTTGGAGCCGATTTTCGAGCGTTGATGGCGCCAATATTCATCCGAGTCATCAAACAGAATTTCGCGAACTCCGTTCTAGCGGTTAATCAAAACTTCGAACGCGACTTGGAGAGGTATACGCTTATTAACAAGGCGAGCTCTAGTATTCATAATAGACGAATCGAACAGGATTTGATGAACCCGCCAGAGACACTGTTGGACTTTCATCCTCTTGCCGCTCTTTGCAATGGCTACTTAAATGTATTGAACGATTTGCGCCTTTGTGCACCCATTGCTATTGCAAGTGATGTGACAAGGAGCGTGCAATCATCGCTCGAGTTTGTAGCTAGGAAAATTCTCTCTTTCTATCGTCAGGAACAACAAGCCTTCTCCGGCAATGAGAGGGAAAATTTCGTCAAACTCTGCTCATGTTTCGCTTACGATCTAATTCCATATATTCAGCGATGTATTCATGTGATTTTCCCTCAGGCGGCACTTACCGCTGCATTAGGTATCAATTTAATTACGCTGGAAAACGAGGGAATAACATTCTTGGAGCAGAAGGTGATTTTGGATCCATTAAAACATTTGTTGCCGCATAAAGTAGATGTTTTGTTGACTCAGGACAAACTAAAGCCAAGTGAATCGCCTAATGACCCTGCCCCTGTTGTCATTGCTCAAGAGGGCTAAGACCAAATAAAAGAAGAAATTAATGAATTACTGGTTTTTAATGTTTTGAAAGGTCGTTTAGTTTGGGCCATTTTTACGGGGTTAAACCATTTGTTAACTCCGAAGCAGAGTTAATGTTGTCTTCGGTTAATTATGGGCTAACCCTGGTAGCAGCCTTCCAGAGCTAGGCTTAAATCGTCAATAAAGTACGTACCTATGTTATGTACCTATTTGAAATTTTCGGCTCTTAAAATCATTGACTCTACATGCCAAATGCCATTCTTCAAAGGATAGAAATTCGAATAGATCAGTTCGAAATGATTGCTCAAAGTTATACATGCAAGGCAACTTTTATTCTCATAATTCTAATCTTGCGAGTCAATCCGACCCAGGCTCGAAATTGACTAAAAAGTAATTTCTTAACTCAATTTAACTTAAAAATTTGGATGATCGCATAAAAAGGAAATGGCCCTTTGAGGCTTTATTATTTAGGGATCTAATCCATTAGTTCGCTTTTTGCGCTATAAAAAAGTATAGGAAGATTTTTGTTGCTGTCTTCAGAAGTTCTTCAGAAAAGTGTTTTTAGCAGTCCGTCCAAAAATAGAAAAAGGATCTCTTATGGTATCACGTCCGCAACTGAAGCTTCTGAACGGTGAGTCGTAGAAAAATAAAATTAAGTAAAAATGAGAACAAGGGCATTACAAGGGCAATTTTCTTATACAAACATAACGGTTAAACTACAGTTTGAATGTTGATGGTAAAAAAGACAAAAAGTGTCAATTGCATTTGAAAGATTAGATCTTTCAATCAATGCCACGACCACAAATGGCATGACAATGAAACCACTTCTTTATTTTTCTTTTATTTTTTATGTGTTATAAACATTAGGATATATTAAATGTTGAATTTCAGCCTACAGTCTTACAGTTTTGAAAGCACTGGAGGTAATTGCACATTAAGACCGATTGTGGGCGTGTCTGTGGGCGGAATGAAAGGTTGAATTACTTCGAACGACAGAGAGCTTTCTAGTTCAAAATTTAAGGCCTTAAAAATTATTGACATACGGACGCAGAAACATCGCTCTTTTTACTCAGAATTCGGTCTCGATCAGATGCTCTTAAGTTCTTAAGAGTCCATCGCTATTATTTCTCGTTGTTACATTTTCGCCTGTATCAAACTTTATATACTCCATTCCTGTGGAATAGGGTATATAAAAAATGTCTTTATCAATCACGCTGCGTTTCGATATAATTTTTAGTATACCTACACTTAAATTTCGCTTTAAATAAGAATCCTACCTTAAAACTAATTTTAAAACTAATTTTTCTAAATAATACAAATTTAACAAAACTTGTACACTAAGCCTTAAAAAAAAAGCTGACGTACCCCTTCGTGTATGACTTCATACTTGACGGTCTTTTTTTTATAAATATTCAAAATTTTTAAAAAAAAAGCCAACATATTGGCCAACCGACAGAAATAAAATACCTGACCTCGTCTACTTCTTTATCGCCAAGGAGGTACCTCGTTACCTTACGATCGTAGAAGAACGCTTTGATCTCTGTTCAGATCACTCGGCAGTTCTTTTGAAAATCGGCGGAAGCCTAGCGAAAAATAATAGAGCGCCTAGATTAACTAACAACAACAGCGACTGGGACGGCTTTAGAAAATACTGCAAAGAAAACATAGCTTTAAATGTACCGCTCAAAACGCCACTTGAAATAGAAGACGAATTAGATAAACTCGTGAGAGTTATTCAGAGCGCTGCGTGGAATAACACTTCTTTTCGGAGGTCCGAATTATCGAACAGCGGAACAATATATCCGCGAGAAATAGAAGAGCTATTATGCGAAAAGAGGAGAGCGCGCAAGAATTCGTTCGCGAGCACCCCCGGATCAACGTTCGCGAGCACCCCCGGATAAGACAATCTTCAACCACCTTTCTAAGAAACTGAAGCACGATTTTCAAGATTTTAAAAGTCGCGAGACTACTGCTTACCTCGAAAGTTTGACTGCCGATAAAGGTTCGAACTACTCTCTTTGGAAACAAACAGTCAAGTCCGTTAAGAAGCCTATAGCACACTCTGCGCCGTTAAGAAAAGCCAACGGCGAATGGGCAAGAGAAGAAAGACAAAGAAAAAGCGGATTTATTTGCAGATAACCTAGAAGAAACATTCAAACCGTGTGACGGGGAACCATTGGTCGAGGAGCTCAATCCCAAGATAATTATATAATAAAAACCGTGTCATTGGCTGAACTTCGTGAAACGATAAAAAATCTGAAAAGCAACAAAGCCCCTGGCTACGACTTAATTACTAGCGAAATTCTAAAGGAGCTACCGAAAAACTTTGGTCAAGCTACTCTATATCATTAGCGCTTCCATGAGAGTTTTATACGTTCCAAGGCAATGGAAAGTGGCCGAGGTCATAATGGTTCCGAAACCAGGAAAATGTCCAAACGACAAAAAGGCATACAGACCTATTTCGCTACTGCCGATATATCTAAGGTATTCGAGAAACTGTTGCTTAAAAGGTTGCAACCAATCACTGAAGAAAGACGATTGATTCCGGATCACCAATTCGGATTTAGGAAAAAGCATTCAACAATCGACCAGGTCTATCGAATAACAAACGAAATCGAAAAAGCTCTGGAAGCGAAAAAGATATGTACTAGCGCTTTTCTCGACGTATGGCAAGCCTTCGACAAGGTGTGGCACGAAGGCCTGAAGTACAAGTTAAGGCTTAGCTTACCAGAAAAACTCTATAGAATCTTATAGTCTTACCTTGAAGACAGAATCTTTCGCGTAAGGTACGAAAATGAGTACTCGGAATTCAAAGAGATAAATGCCGGTGTCCCGCAAGGAAGTGTTCTCGGCCCAATATTATTTTTGCTTTATACAAGAGACATACCCCACGATGAGGGAACAATTTTAGTTACGTTCGCAGACGACACTGCTATTCTTGCTATTGATACGACAGTTGAATTATCAACAGGGAAACTCCAGCGCGCTTTAGACAAAATATGCGACTGGATGAAGAGCTGGCGAGTCGTCCTTAACGAGACTAAGTCAACGCATGTTAACTTTACTTATAAAAAGATAAACATCAAACCTTTAGTCATTAACTCGGTACAAATCCCGTACTCAAATGAAGCGAAATATCTAGGAATGACTCTAGACGCAAAACTTAAATGGAAGCCGCACGTTAAAAAGAAACGCGACGAGCTCGAAATCAAGTTAAGAGAAGTGAATTGGCTTATTGGAAGATTTTCGAAACTAAGCATATGTAACAAACTGCTTTTGTATAAGCAAGTGCTAAAACCATCTTGGACGTACGGTATACAATTATGGGGTTGTACTAAACTAAGCAATATATATATTTTAGAAACTTTTCAAAATAAGACACTCAGAGCAATCGTTTATGCTCCATGGTACATAAGAAATAGCGATCTACACCGAGATCTAGGAATCGCAACCGTGTCTGACGAGGTAACAAACTTTGCTCGCAAACTTAGTACTCGTCTTCGCGGACACTGCAACAATGAAATTATCCGAACTTTGGATCAGACAAATCTTACGCGCCGACTACACCGAATGAGACCGTTAGATCTAGCAGCATAAGATGAAACCGCATAAATTGACGGTATCGTAGGTGCCTTCGTTGGAAGGCAGCCTGCCACACGCGATTACTAGAGAAGCTTGACATACTTGTTAAGGAAACTAAGTCGTAGTCTGACGGAAAATGGGAGGCTTTTTAGTGAGTAAGAATCTCACACTACTATGAGCACGCGCGGCCGGTCCTCGTAGTGCCTATGAAGGTTTTTCCTACCGACGGAAAAAAAAGTCTGCAAAACTTTTGAGTTAAATACCAAGTAACCCTTAAACATTTTTTACTATATTTAAACCTGTAATTGATCCGTTTTGGGCGTTTTTAAAAAAAAATTAAGCTTGTCTGAGCTTTAATTTTCTTACGCAGTTTATACTAAAATGCCCAAAATTCTTTGGGAAGACACGAGACGTGCGAATACAAACTGTTTGGAAATGGTGAGAACTTGTTTCTTTTGTACGAAATACAGTGTAGAGGTTCATAACTATTGTAAATTATGAATATGAATATTGTAAAGTGCATATTGTAAATTTAGCGTCAAAAATCAAAAGATCACAAAAGTGAATATCTTGTCAAGCGTGCAGGCGCATATTGAAGTTTTCTTTTTGTCGCAGACGAAGGCTTAACTAAACTTTATTGACCATGACACGAAATTCAAATCGATAAAAAACTGGAGATGTGTGGGGGTCAGCAAGTTGACGTCTTATGAGTTTTAGCCGGTAGGTATTTTCCATTAAACAGTTTAAGCATAGTTTTTTTGGAAATTATTTCATTATCAAATCGATATACAAGTATGTACTTGGTTATAGTCTCGCTAAAATCAAATAAGCTCCGTTACATTATCAACAACCATTACCTAGGTTTAGCCCCAAAAACTCAATTAAAAGAAAATCCAACTTTAATTTCCAAAAACTCAAATAATTCGACACGCAAAATGTCCTTTTAATCCCTTTCTTTTCTCGTCTCTCTAACGTCTTCCTTGCGGTGTATACGTACATCAACGACTAAAGAAGAGTAATCCCAGACTGTGGGCAAACAAAAAGTCACAGCTTCTTTTTGGTTCTTACTGCTGAGACGTCTTTGATGATTATAACATCCTTTACTCCTACTCAAGTGTTCCTCTCCATACAACATGGGGGAATTTATTCTGCCAGCAACCAGTTATTAATGAAAATTTCAACGCCAACATAGAAGTGTCTGCTACAAAATCCACAAGGTTGATCCTATATTTTCCAATTTTATCATAATGCTTAGAGACCATCTTAACAATTAAATGGCACAGCAAGGATGTCTGCTTCATCCCCATGCCCTAAAACCTTACCCTTCTCTGTGCGACTCGCCCTGGTAGAGGCAAAAAGTGTCAAATAAAAGCCACCGCAGAAAACTTTCGTTCGATTCAAGTGCGGATAATGGTGGAACCAACCCTTTACCAGCTTCTTGTATAGGCATTTTAGTGTAAGACAAAGAAAACCATCCTTTTTACATTCCGACAAAATACGAACGAAGACTTCTTCAAATATGACGATTCATTTAGTGAAATTACGAGACACTCAGATAAAGGGGTTAACAATTTATGCGAAGCTTTCTCTGGAATATCCTTTAGTTTAAAAGGATGTTAATCAAATAATAGGCACAGAACGAGCAAGCAAAATGGCAGAGTCAACCAGCACGTAGACGACATAACTCCTCCACTATACGTGCTGTGTGAAAGCAGAACGGAATGCCGAAAAGTAGGAATGTTTACCTTTTGACAAGGTACATCGCAGTACGATGTTCTCATCAACTCGACGTCAGGAGATTTATACAAAAATGACAGAAATCTCCGGTAAAGGTGTCGCTTCGTTCGTCGTCGTCGGAATGAACATGCACACCCACAACCGACCTGCCGCACTTGAAGGGTTGAATCGTGATAATACATTTTCAAATTACAATCTTCACATTAAGGACATAATTTTATCTTGGAGCTAGGAGGGAGGGAAAATAAAAAGGTGTGGCGTATATACCTAGACTAGAAATGGAATTTCGACACGTTCTTTGGGAATAATACAAGAGGTCCTTCTTCGGCTTGAGGGAACGTTAGACGGGAAGGGACACTTTCGCTCTTCATTTGGGGAAACTGTGAAAAATTAATTTGAAATTCCCGGTTCTGGGAAATTTTAATAATAATTTAGAAAAGACATTACCATGCCTTCGTCTCTTCATAATTGTATAAGTTTTCTTTCGGTGACTGCTTTTCGGGGGATAATTTTATATAAGGGCGAATTTCCAGGTAAGCTGGGGAGGTTGGCCATTGACACGCTGACGCTGAGGTATTATTTGGCTTTACTCAGGTGAAATAATTTGTGTTGATGAGTTAAGGAAAATGAAATTGTTTAAATAACGAAAAACATTCGTCTTAAAAGGTAAATTGCTACTTTCCGTTGGAATAACACTTTTTTCTGTATTGTGTAATGCTTTATCACCAGATGCAAACTACTTAATGTCAGTGTTAAGAGATCACTGATAATTTGAATCAATTGAAGTCGAACCTTGCGAATACAAAAATCTTATGGTTTTATTAACATGCGTCGTGTGCTTTAACCGCACAACTGAATTTTTTGTTGCTAAATGCGGCTTTTGATAAAAAGGTGATCTGGTAGTCAAGCGCCTGTTTTCACACCTTTTTGTAGATTTGACATCTATTTTTAAATGTGTCACAAAATTTAGGTGAGGTGTCCGAAATTTTATACAAAGCTATAGCAAACTTTGAATATTAAAAAACTTTAAAGATTTAACTCAAAAACCTATAAAAGCATTTTCCAAAAAGGATTTTTCAAAATTTTCTAGTATCTTAACGGCTATGACGATATTGTTTAAATTTGTTTAAAGTGTGTATCTAACGTTAATAAGGCAAGATAACTCCATTAAACGTTTCAAAATTGCCGTTTCCAACTCAAATTTATTAAGCCCATTTAAACAAACGAAAAAACATTATATTTTACGGTTTTCTCAGAAATCCATGTTCGCAGGATTTAAGAAAAGAAGCCAACGCGAGCTCAGAGGCTGTAATATTGGAAAAAAAAACTAACGGTAGTTAAAAAGAATTTCGAAATCGCTGTTTTATGGATTTGAAATTTCGAAAATGGTAAAAAAGACCTAGAAAGCATTTTCCTCTATCTCCGAAACGATAATAGATAAAAAATTGACATAAATAACGGAAGTAGTCCATCTTTTAAAATTCACAATAAATAAAAGCTTTATCAGTTTTGAAATTTGATAAAGTTGACGCAAGCACTACCATTTGAACGTTAAGCTAACACATAAATATTAAAAAAAAAAAATACAATAAACTTATAACAGTTTTTTTTAAGTAATAAATAGAAACAAAATGTAAAGAAACATTTTTTACTGTGCTTTTTTTAGAGTAACAAAACTTAAAAATCATCCAATATAAGAACTGCGTATACTTCAAACGAAATAAGTATACAATAGAATGTGAAATATATCAGGCAATAATTCTTATTAAATTATAGAACTTTACACAAAACGGAAAAATAAAGATGAGCTTACTTACTTACTTAAGGTGGCGCTACAGTCCGGGTGGATCGGCCTCAGCGGCTCAGCCAACAAGCTTCGCTAGCCAGCTCTGTCTCTAGCTAGCCGTCCCCAGCTTCGCACGCGCAGTTGATGGCTGAGGTCCCCTTCCAGTTGCGTGCGCCACCCGAGTCTTGGTGCTCCTCTACTGCGCCGTCCGTGCGGGGTGGATTCCAAGATCTTCGAAGGCCGGGGCGTTGGTGTCCATCCGCTTTAAATGACCCAGCCATCGTAGACGTTGTGTTTTGACTCTTCTGACTAGGTCGGTGTCGCTGCACAGTCTGTACAGTTCGGTGGTAAATTTCCTCCTCCACTCTCCGTCTATGCAGACGCGACCGTAAATCGTCCGAAGAATTTTCTTCTCGAAGCAGCCTAAAGTGTTTTCATCCGCCTTTGACAGGGTCCATGCTTCTGCATCGTATAACAGGACTGGGATGATGAGGGTCTTATACTTGGACACTTTAGTTGCACGAGAGAGGGCTTTGCTACTCAACATCCTTCTTAGCCCAATGAAACAGCGATTGGCAAGAGTTATCCTTCGTTTGATTTCTGCGCTGGTGTCATTATCTGAATTGATAGCGGAACCCAGGTAGACAAAGTCATTAACTACCTCAAAGTTATAGCTGTCGATGGTGATATTTTGTCCAAGACGTCGGTGTTGGGTGTCTTTTCTTGATGACAGCATTTGCCCTCGTTGACTGCTAAACCCATATTCGCCGCTTCCGCCCCAATACTCACGAAGGCTTCACTGACATCACGCTTTGTTCTTCCGATTATGTCAATGTCGTCTGCGTATGCGAGTCCGTGTTGAACGGACTTTTGAAAGATTGTACCTCGGATGTTGGCCCGGGAGTTCTGCACAATTCTCTCAAGTATGATGTTAAAGAAGTCGCATGACATCGCATCGCCTTGTCTAAATCCGCTTTTGACATCAAAGGGGTCTGTTAGGTCTTTGCCGACCTAAGCGGAACAGCGTGAATTTTCCATCGTGATTCTCCACAGACTGACGAGTTTGGCAGGGATGCCAAAACTAGACATTGCGCTATGTAGCTCGTCTCTAGATGATGTCATACGCGGCCTTGAAATCGATGAAAGGGTGGTGTGTATCGATTTGGAATTCCTGGGTTTCTCCAAGATCTGCCGCAGTGTGAATATTTGATCGATGGTGGACTTTCCTGGCCTAAGGCCACACTGATATGTGCCTATCAGATTGTTGACAAACGGCTTCAGGCGTTCACACAGTACAGCAGAAAAGATCTTGTATGCGATGTTAAGAAGACTTATGCCCCTGTAGTTGGCACAACTCAGAGGGTCTCCTTTCTTCAGGATCGGGCAAACAATGCTATAAGGTTCCATTCGAAATGAGCTTAACCTTATTCAATAAAAGCCGACGGGCCGCTCTGTTTATGTCTTCATATTTGACGGTCTTTTTTTTTTTTATTAAAAGTCGACTTTTCTTGCAATGGATGAATTTCGAATTTTCGTACTCAAATTTTCTTTTCGAAAAAATGCTTCGCATTTGCACCAATTTTTACATTTGGACAATATTTAGGAGGTGATAAATTTATTTGGAAGAGAATAAATGGCTTAGAAGTTATATGCATTTTAACAACAGAATCAGTTTTCACAATTTCTTTATATGTGACATCAGTTAGGAACCACATTTTTTGAAAATTTAAAAAAGTTTAGTACGCACTTTACTTATACACTTTCTATACTTTAACGAAATTTTGTTTTAATCGTTACTATATTACCGTGCAGATACCAGAATATTTCAGAAATAGTTTTGAAAACTTTTTGAATCCAAATGATCTTGTTCTGATCTTGAGATCAGAACTAGCATTTAAAATTGAATAGTCTATTTGTTTCCTAAAATTCTGTGCAATTCTGATCAGCATTATTTTAATAATCATTTAGATGGCCAATGATTAATAAAATAATGCCAATGCTTAATAAAAATGTTTGTAAAGCAATAATAAATCAAAACTGTTAAAAATTCAACAATAATCCTCTAAACAATCAACGTTAAATACGATTCAAAAAGTCAGGTGTGGACGCCAGTTACCCAGCTGTACCTCGTCCCTTTGGTTAGAATAGTCAAGCATTTCAAAAAAAGGTCAAGGAAAATAAAACAATGCCTTGAATGCATAAGGTTTAACCTTAACAAGTGATATGACCAAGACCTAAAATACAATTAAAAATAAACCAAATTAGTGTACTCAAAAAGGTTTAACCATAATCCGCTTCCATGAAAAGACAGTCTACGACCCTAGTCCTCGAATGCTGACCTCCATGCCAAAAAGACCGTTTAGAGCCACCCTTGGATTTGGGGAAATTTTTACTCGACCGAGTGTGCGATAAAATTCCTGTCCATTCCAAAGTCTCTTTACGCTGTCCATCTGCTAATTTATCTGGATAATTGCCAAATGGGGAGGTTTATTACTGGACCCTGAAAAAGGAAGTTGATATATTCTTTTTCCATTATTTTATTCCCCCGCTAAGGGGGAGGCAACACCAATGTTTCTTCCTTAATTATAATTCATAAATTATCCTTTAAGTGTGGGTGTGTGTGTATATACATATATGCGAGATTTGTGGGTTGAAGGTATACCACCTCATATGAGTTAATTTGGGGTGAATAAAAGAAGCTGCATGCAATGCGAAGACGTCCGAATGGATTTATAAACCGGAAATTGCTTGTGCATGGTTCATTTGGCTTTGACAAATGGCTCAAAATTAGGGAATAAGAGAATGTAGTGCACGAAAGGCTATAGAGAAGACTTTTTTTCAATAATTATTCAAAATAGGTACGCTAGTTAGTTTTTAGAAGAATACCTATGAAGAGAGAACTCTCTCGAAAGAACCTCAAACCTATTTTTTATAGAACTACAAACTACTTTTAGCGTTTTTTTAAGTATGTATTTAAAGAATAATAATAACAAAGAACTTCAATCGAGAGCACTCTGCGAAGGACAATCTATATAGTGACAAATAATTGCAATTATCCTTACACAAGACGTATGCAAGCAGTAAATAATGGCTTGTAAACTCCAGGACTTTTGTTTTTTTTTTTTCTGAAGTTTATTAAAGTCGTGTTTTTCAGTTTTCTTTTATCAGCGATATATTTCCTTTCATACAGTTGCAGCGAGATAAATGATTTTGGGCTATCTTTCGCAAATTCAATATGTATTTCCGAAAGCGGAAATTTCAAAGTATATTTAATCGCTTTGTGCAACAAAAGCTGCAAAATGCGGTTCGGCTTTACGAAACCAAACAAAAATTCTTCGTTTATTTAGCAATTCAATCCGGTTTGCGAAAGGTTTACAAATCAAATTTAGACTGAGTTCACCAGGCCGAAAAATCGCAGCCATGGCTTAGGAAAGACCCCTCGATGCAGCAGCAGCACAACCCAGCCCCGGGTATACACGCACATTGTGTATAAAATCCACACACCCAAACTATTGCCCACAATCTAGTTCACTTTTAATCGCGAATTCCTCTGCAAAAGTGAGGAGATGGATTTCGCAGGACGAAGATGAGTGGACGAGTTGGATTCTGGATATAGTGTTGTTTGCATTCAGAGTGTGCGGTGGCTTGGCACTCTCCGTAAATTGGAAAGCCGTTGCGTTCGATTCGATTGCTGAGGCTCTCTTTGATGCGAATGTCCATCAATTGGACATTCTAAAAGCGTTACCAAGGTCCCACATGGTGGGGCGGCACAAGCACTCGAACACTGGCGGGTGGGCTGGGCATTGATGCAACGGTGCAGTGTTGCAATTCACTCTTTGCAATTATTGTCAAAAAACCACTTTCGCGAATTTATTCTAATTCTCTGTGAGGGCTTCGAAACGGACCGAGCTTGCTATATATTTTGTAGTGTTGCATGTAGTGTTTAAAATGCCCACAGCAGTAGCGGCCGTTGCAAGGATTTCCATGTCGCCTCTTATGTTTGTTGCACTACTGGCAAACCGAATGATAAATGTGCGATTGTTTGCATCGAATTCGCGCGATGCACCGATTGAACGGGAAAAATACGTGCGTTCTGTGGCTGTCGAAGGCGTTCAAAATGAATGGCAGTCATTTCGAAAGGGTTCAATTGGATGCACTGGACGAAGCAGGATACGATTGAGCAAGGCGCTTTCTGAGTGGGAGGTGATGTATATGCGAACACTTTTGAAGGTAAGGCGACTATAGTGCGGCAATATGGTTATCCTAGATTAAATTTCCCCAATCGTCGAATTATTTTAAGAGGAGCAGTCAGTGCAACATTGTAGAAACGCTTATGTAAACCGCGAACAGTAACTGTGGTCCTATCAAACCGTTAGGGACAGTTTTATGCAATATTTGATAAATGTATTCGAATAAAATTGCCTTGGAATTGGAAGAAGAAAATATTTCCAAGAAACTGGCGCAGTCGTTATATGTATACGAAACCTTTCAAATATAAGGTACGTCTATCAAATCATTCCATTTATTTTTTTATCCCTATTGCCATTTAAAGGAAAGGAGGAAAAAGTCTTAGGACATTCGTGGATTAAAGCTCCTCAGAAAAGCTGGAGCGGCTTTCTAGAATAAATAACTTTGCAAGCCGTTCTCAAAGCAATATTTTCCAGAATAACCTATTATAGACAATATTCTAAACGCAATAGGAATGACGGAATGAGACCTCTAAATTTTTCTCTACCCAGTCCATAAAGGTATTACTACCTATACTTCCTATTAATAGATACAAATATGTAAGAAAACCCAATCAAACAAACAAATCTATTGATATTCCCTCGAGCACTGGCATAACGAACTGCCAAGCATTTATACACATATTTATATTACTATACCAAGAGCCATAGGGACTCGGGAGCAACTATAATAAATCTCACTGAAAGCCAATTCAAGTCACATCGTAATGGCATAATGTCTGTCTGTCCGTCTGTCCGATCATCTAATATAAATATCTTAACTGCCAATATTATTTCTTCAAGCTGAACCCACCCAACCCCCAAGTTGATTCTCGATTCGTGTGTAGTGGTAACATAAACAAGCAACAGTCCGTCTGCCGGGCATGAATAACAAAACCAAAAGTACATTACACCAGGCGAGAGCAAACTTAACACACCAATGTCAAACACCACATCATCATGCAGTCCCTCCATGAAACCCCGCAGTATCTATATATTAAATGATATCCTTCGACATCGAATTAGTTGCTTTGTGGAATGAGAAATCGGTCCTGCTTGTAGGTGCCAAACAGCAGGATGTCAATATATCCAGAGCAAATAAAAAATAAATAGAAAGAAGAGTCAGAATAAGAAGAAGTTGTGGTGATGGCTGCGCCATGCTACACACTGTCTTCCAATGCTATCCGCGCCGCGCCGTCAGGACATAATAAAATTTTCATTAAAATTGACAAACAACATAAATTGCGCAAAATCCCTTAAACTGCTTTGAAAACAAATTGAACGCAAGCACCCCCCTCGTCCTATACTGAAGCATTCGATCGAATAGTCAGTCGTTCAAAATAAATGTGTTCTAGGTGGCATAGGACCACCCACTGATGTTTTAACGCCAGTAATCTAGAAATTTTTACATTATCCTTTTATCAAAGCCCCGTGTCCCTGTCGACACAGACGGGATGATTTTAATAAGAGAACACAATGTTTGTATAGGGATTTTATCTTCAGCGATATAATTTGCCATCGTCGGTCTGTACAGTGTTATACATTTATATACCACCATGGTCTGGCAGAACATCCAGTGTGACCCAATTTCAGGGAATCGATGGGATATTAACATTTTTGTCCACCCGCAGTGATTGATTGGTTTTGGACGTGCGAGATTTTATCACACATTGGTATAGCGGGATGAAACAAACATTAATGTGTTATATGGGAACGTTAATACATGTTTGCAGATACATCATTAAATAAAAATAATTACATGCAAGGAACGTTTTTGTATGCATTACATGCTTAAGGCTATATACAATAAATGCTGGCGAAAGATCTTTCTCAGAGATTTCGCGCTTATATGTACTCATTAGTTGTTCAAATGTGAGGCCATTGCAATAAAAGAATTAATTATTAATTTATTTAAAGTTACTTAGCTATTTATGAATTTGTATATTTATTTATTCATTTATTTGTTTTTTTTTCCATTATTATTTTTTGATTGAATTATTTATTTCCTGTGATATTATTTATCAATTTATTTATATAAGAATTTAAACATGTGATACTCAGAAGTGGCATTTTTTTGTATTGTTTTGAAATTTTTAACGGTCCGTCCAAAAATGGAAAAATGATCTCTTATGGTATCGCCACGTTGTCCGTCCGTCCAATCATTATATAACTTCTGAACGGTAAGTCGTAGAAAGATAAAATTTGGTGTGCTTTTAAACTCCGGAAATAGTCAGAGAATCCAACAAGGGCATTTTTTTTTAAGCAGAAATGACGGTTTAATACAGTTTGAAATTTCAAGGGAAAATGGATAAAATGTTTTTCAATACTTTTTTTTCAATAAGATAAGCAGTGAAGAATAAGTAAAGCGAATTTTAAGTTAAGTAGATACCAAACTTTAACGAAAATATTAAATTCGTTGAAAATATTGAGTTTCTTAGAAATGAAGAGTTTAAAATGGGTGACGTTTTTGAAAGTGTTTGAGGCCATAACTTTTGAACCGCTTAGTGCACAAAGACTAGAAAATGAACCAAATACATAAATCATATTTTTTAGAAAAAGTTTTAATACTGCAGTTTTAACGCATTTTCGAAAAAAAATCGCGAAAATTCATGAAAAAACGTGTGTCTTAAAGTTTCCTAGTCTGTTAACGGTAATGACGATTTAATTTAAATTTGGCTGAAGTATGAAACGTTTACTGCATTTAAAAGGTTTCAAGCTTGCCGTTTCCTAACTTAAGTTTTAAAACCTATTTAAGTAGGCTTAAACTAGTTTTCTCAGATATCCATGTTCGCAGAATTTAAGAGAAGTGTCCAATAGAACGCAACTGGTTGCAAAATTGAAAAACAAAGCAACGGTTATTGCACAAAAAAATTCTGAGTTGTGCATTTAAAATTTTGAATTTTAAATTTTAAAAATGGTAAGAAAGAAACGCCATGATAATATATGTCCTTCCCTCTATTTTCGAAACGGCAAGAGGCAAAAATTTAAAATAAATAACGCACTTAATCCATCTTTTGAAAAAATTAGTGGGAGGGTTACAATCCGCTTAGGCAAATCGTTGGATACCCCATCCCAATTGACCACTTTCAAGCTCCGAATTGTGTCATAAATCTTGGTTGTTAAATTTTATTTAGTATTTAGAATTTCTCTGTTAAAGAATCTTCTCTTTTAAAAAGGGGCGTGGCATCCACCCCTTTTCCATAACATCGTTTTTTTTATATTTTTTTATCAGAAGTGGTATACACGTGATGGCATTTTCACCTGAAAAATTTGGTTTATACTTAAAAACGCCCCCAAAATTGGGCGTGGCAAAAATTTATTCACTTCAGTTGATAGCTTTCACACATGTCTGAAAATTTTATAGCGCAAGTTTTTTGGATTCAAAGAAAATATAATCGAATATAAACCGTTTATTAAAATGCAAATGCAATATGACCACGCCCAAAAGGGGAAGGGTTTTGTCTTTTTTTGAAATGTCAATCGCAATACTTTTAAGAGAGTATAACGCGTACAAAATTCCAGCTTCCTACGACAACTTTGAATTTTCATGCTAATAAGTAAAGTGGGCGTGTCACTAAAATTTTTTACACTTGTACTGTTTCGGGACCCAGAAAGACAGAAAGAGCATATATTAAGTTTCAAGCTCTTAGCTCAAAATTTAAGGCCGAAAAACTACCGACACACGAACGGACGGACATTCGACTAACAATTCGGTCTCAATCATATGCTCTTAAGGTCTTGGGGGTCTACGGTGATTATTTCTGTATGTTACAAACTATGAATCAAACTTAATATACCTCCTATCCTATGGAATGGGGTATAAAAAAAAACGAAAGCATTTTTGAAATATGTTGTTGTAATTTTTCACTTTTCAATATTAAATAGAAATAGTTTATTGTTTGGTATGACTGCTTGATGATGTTCTTGAAAAAAACTTTAGTTAACTGATTAAAATCATGCTGTTAGCAAGGTTATGTAAATGTATCTATCGTCACTTCTGGGCCACTTATCTTGCATCGACCAAATTTGATGTAACGCATAAACATTAACCAACACAAAAGAAAACCTTAAAAAAAAACACAAAATGCTTATAAGTTAATTCTTAAGAAAAAAACTATAAATAAAATTAAAGGAAAAGTTTAATGCTACCCTTTTTTAAGCGACAAAAGTAAAAAACGCCCATTATAAGAACAGTAAAACCCACTAAGAAAAAGCATACAATAAAGGTAAGCCTCACCTACAGCAAAAGCAGACGGACCGCTACGCGTTTGTCTTGGCGGCCTTTTTTTTTCTTTTTTATTTTGAAGTATCAAATAAGGTTAATTATCATGGTTTTTCCTACAAATGCAATTTTTCTAGTTCTTAAGCTTAAAAAAAAAATAATTTTTCAGTAGTAAGATACCCATATGTTTTTAATATCAAACCTCTTAACAAGCTGTGTATTTGTTATTTTGAAGCTTTAATCTATCTATAAATGCCAAATAAGGAATATTTAAGTATAATTAAAAAAAAAATTATGAGAGTATCAAAAAATCAGGAAAATCACCAGAAAATTTTATTGTAGTTTTTTACTATTCAATATTATTTATAAAATTTTGTATATCTTTTTCATAGGGGCCGCTCTCGAATATAAGCAACGATAATTAACTTAACTGTATTAACTTACTGGGGTGCCGTGGCGTAGTGGTTAGTGTGTGTGCTTACTACGCCGGAGGTCTGGGTTCGAATCCTGCCATAGTCACCTGAAAAAAAAAGACTTGTTCTTTTTCACGGTCCCCACCTCCGCGAGGGTTTGACAAGCCCTCCGAGAGTATCAATTGTCTTGAAAAACTTCTCAAGCTGCCGTTCGGATTCGGCAAAAAATTGTAGGTCCCTTTGTATGTAAAAGAAATCAACACACCAGCATACATTGTTGAGAAGTTGGCCCTGGTTCACCTCGAGCTGTTGCGCCACTCTAGGTAGGTAGGTATTAACTTACTCCAAATTGTTAAGGAAAAATGTGTTGTTGCTAAGACTGCAATTAATCTTTTATGGAAGAAGTTTTTCACTAATAGCTATTTGGATTCCACTTCAAAATTGAGGGTGTTTGACGCTACCGTTAATACCTGCCTCTGCTATGGTAACCAGGTTTTCGGACTCGAATAGTTTGAAGATATTGAAATGGTTCAGCGCATTTTCAAACTTACTTCAGCGACGCCAACATACGCAATACATGTAGAGTCAGGACTCCCTCAAGTTTTCGTCAGGAATGTCAAGGCAAAAGCGGACTACATTTTGAAGGTATTGTACAGGCCCAGGTTTAGTCTCCAAAGGAGAGTGATAACCTACGCACTGCAACGTAGGTTATCACCCTTTTGAGGAATGGTTGGACCTCGCGGCGACGCATGGTGCTAAGAAACAGTCTTTATGATTGAAAAGCTATGGTTGTTGAAAGAAGCTTTTACGTAAAGTGCCAACGCAGAGCTCGAACGTTTTCATCTAGGTTGCTGTACAGAGAGCTTTCGCATTCCTTAGGGCCAACCAAATACTTCATGAACAGTTTATCAGCCAATCAAGTCAGCTTAATTTTCAAGCTCAGGACTGAGATGTTAAGCCTTAACATTATGAACCACCGACTAGACCGTCAAACAACTTGTAGTCTTTGCAACAGGAATGAAACCGAAAATGTCTTCCATTTTCTGGTAGTAAGCCCTATTTTGCTAGAAGCTCGTAGGTTACATTTTAGAAAGAGTCAACTCTCTCTTGAAAAGGCTTACCAAGTTTTAAATGGAACTAACGGCTGGGAAACGCTTTCCCAGTATATTAATCAGGCTTTACGATATCGCAACAGTTTTGTCAATTAGTACATTTCAGACATTAATTATGCAATTCATATCTCGTAATTACAGCTAAAACTATTTTTTTTTTATCTTTTTCCTTTATTTATGTTTTTTTTTTAGCAAAATCTGTTTCTGATCTTTCTTATACACTGTGGTTGTTTCTTATGAAGGGCCCGCCAAATAACTTTTTTTTTGAAAATGTTAGTTTCAAACATTTCGAATCGAACGATTTAAATTATTGTCAACCCACGACTGACAGCTTTTGGGCTTAGGCCATGCATGGAAACCAAATTTCATTCACATGTACTGTTTTTTTTTTTTTTTAAATAAAATATTCTTATAAAACTATTATAAGAACTGATGCAAATTAATTTTTATGCAAAATCGACCCCTAAATATAGGCGTAGCCAAGAACTTTTCATGGACGAAATGTAGATTGGAACCTGCTTCAACTTACGTGGTAAATTCTATTTCTTATCCTTTTCTAAAAAAGGACTAATTAATAGTTTTTCTAAAAAAAATATGTTTTTTTTCAAACTCTGCCTCCAAATGTAGGCATGGCCTAAAACCTTGTACAAAAAAATGTGGAACTAGGTGTTTTCTACATAATATATTAAGTAAAATTTTTTCAATTTCGAACAAAAATATTGAATAAAATGCACTTGAAAAAATATTTTTTAAATCTATGCCACGCCCACTACGAGAGGTCTACCAATATGATTTTATTTTTTATGCCTTGCGATTGCTAAGATGCTAAATACGAAATCTTAGCTTCATATGACATCTTACTGTGGGAACTTTTTACTTTTGTGTGCAACGTTAGGTCGTTGCATCTCCTAGAGGCCCCGGGTACCAGGCGGCAGAATGTGATTTTTGTGATCTTTTCACTCGGGACAGGTAATTTATGAAGGCTAGAAAGTTGTTGAAATCAGTAAAAAAAATATTTATTACGGCATTATAAATCGATCGCGCCGACTGAAAGAGTTATACCTAAAGGTTTAAGGGTCACGAAAATCAGTTTCAATACAAGTACCTTTACTAATAAACACTTGGAGTGCTGATTTTCATTAGTATTAACATTTCATGCGGGTGCACTCTGGATATCCGCCTGATTGTTGGAAGCAGTGATATTCAGTTATACAATTTAAAACTGCAAATAGAAGCTGGATCTCTTCGATTTCTGGCCGAAAAAAGTTTATATGTCTCTTTAGGCAGCTTCCCTGAAAATATAATAATTCAGGCACAAATCGCTTCTTTTGGTTTTTAGGGTCAACAAATCAAAGATCTTTTTTTATGCTCCTCCGACCTCTTTTGCATGATTTTGAAGGTTTAACTTTGCCAATAAGAAGTCGCCACCACTGCTAGAGAGCTACGTTCTAAAACATACCTATACGCATAAGGACGTAGGTATAGGCAAAATTGTTCGGAAAAATAATAAGTAGGTATCTACGCAGCAAAAAATTGCATTTAAGAGTGGTTTCTCTATATATCGTTTCATTGTGTCTGTATAATGAAGCCTCTGGGAAATTTTGTGGTTAGTTTTGTTTTTGGAATGGGCAGAAGTTTGCATTAATCAATTATGTTAAATCAGGAGCAAGATAGAGAGTCACGCAGTCAAATATACAAGTTTTTCTTTCAAGGACTATTGCAACCGATACGCAACATCTAGTTAAAATTTCAATTAAGTTCTTAATTACAAGTGTGTCCTTCAGAATGAAAGTGGAAAAAAACCCTCCCGGCATTTTTTTTTTACAGGCAAGGATTCAATTGCAATCTCAAACCTATATATATTATAATTGACTGCCTTAACCGCAACTCCAGCACGACTCGGTAACCCCACCTTTGATAACAAGAACGCTTCAAAAAGTTCAAGCTTAATGCTCAATAGCTCGAAATATGACCGCACGCCACCCAAAAAGTGCATCATACCATTGTGACGCCAACACAATCTACGCTTGATGCCTCTACTGTAGAATGATGCCTCCCAGTAGAATGAATTTCCCTAGGGTTTGAGTTATTGGTTCTAATTCAGAAGCAAAAAAAAAATCGATATTCCCCATTTTATAGCTGGAAAGGAAACCAAGAAATGTGAGAAAAAAGCTCCTGTGTCTCACATTAAACATTTTTCCTCGCCTCGCCATTTTTATCCTTTATCTCTCACCCACTCGCGCTGGACTATAAGGGCAACGGGTCGTTGGGTGGTGATGGTGGAATCGGCGCACCGATAAAGGACGACCAAGACCAGTTTTCTCCTGATAGGACTTCAATTCGTTTATTTTTATTTTTCCTATACGCTCGGTTTGAAATAAGACATCCCTTGACCAATATTATGGTTCAACAAGGATGGTCAAAGAAAATATGTATTGATATGTGAAAGGACAATGTTTTTACTTTTATTTTTCTTCAGTCCCTATTTTATAGATAGACATAAAAATGCCTGTGTGTGTGAGCGCCGATAGTGCCTTTGGTGTTTTGTTCTCGCCCCCCTATGCGGTTAGGGTGGTCAGGTAAAGTGTAATCTTCTGTCTGTGTATATGTGTGGAGGAAAGCAATTTTTTATTTAGTTCTGGGCTGAATTAAAAAATAAAGCAAGGACTAAGGTTTTGCCTCTGCTTTTTTTTTTGCTAAGTCCACATCGACATTGAATCGATGCAGAGAGAAAGCACCTGCTTTCCCGGTGTATTGCAATGCAGGTGGGACATCTTTTCTACTCCGGCGACGGTAATAATGCTTGAGTTATGCTGCGACCAATGGCGATCTGCCAGGATGTCTATGTAGCTAGTGTCTTCTGTATGCAGCTCGACGGTTATTGGTCGATATCGCTATGCGTTTTCATAAAAGAAAAAAATAGAAATCCTTTTCGCGAAAAAATCCCAACTATTCACGTAGTCCAGGGGTCGTCTTTTTGCCATGATGTCATAATGGCCAACAGACATTGTATGCGGAGTGTCTTGAACGTTGTGGACTTGTGGGTGGTTATGTGGTAACAATACCCTTCGACTTGGGCAGGAGGAAAATTGCAGTCCCGATCCGAAGTTGATTTCAAATAAACCACGGGCTCAGAGTTCTTTGTCAACATTTTGCGTGCACACAGTACGGTTGCAGTCAGAGCCGGAATGATTGAATGGGGGATTGGTAGTGGGGAGCTGGTGAAAAATCCGTGGTTAGGTGAATTGAAATAGTGCAAGTACGGTCAGGCTTTATACCTATGTGTGGGTGTGTTTATATCACGGATGAAGAATTTCTGCTACGCAATTGAATCGTACTGTGCCACTATTTTGGGGTTAAAAGTGAGAGGTCGTTGTGGACTTTGTGGTCCAGAATGGTTGGTTGATTTGCAGGATTGCGTTTCTGTGTGTGCTATTGTTATAAATCAATTATGGCAGCTTGGTATTTTGGTTCTGCCGTTTTTTTTTTGCTACGCCTTTCCTGTCCTAAACGAGATTGTATAGTTTTATTTTTTTTTTGAATGAAGGCACATGTAAGAAGTCTGATAAAACTCCATGTGATTCATAATTGTTTCTTTAACACATTTACCGGTTCAAACCTTAGAACGATATATTTCGGCCTTTCTCTTGGTTCATAAAGCAGTGGGAAATAATTGTAAACAAGAAGAAAATATTAAAGCAAAATCTGCTTTTTAAATGGCGAATGACACATATGAGTAAAATGACATACCAGCCATAACTTGAAATGTGGTTCACTTAAAACACTAAATGCTATCATACTAGGTTACTTGGATGATATTTGAAAACCTGTCAAAATTACATCTTACTTGACAGCCTTTATTCGATGCCAAATATCAAAAAGTTTTTTCAGTAATAAACACATTATTTTCGCCTGATACTCTTTTTTTCGTTTTGGTTTGTTTCTTGTAGTTTTTCCTTAATATTATGTATTATATCGATAGATTATGACAAAATTTAGAAAACCAGTTAACTGCTGGCCATTAAATCAGAGATAAATGTATTTTATTTGTCGAATGTCGTCAAAACTACTTTATGGATAAAATGACATACACTATAAACATGGATAGAACGGCGTACATTTTTTATACCCTATTCCCAGAAATGTAACAGAGAAACAATAACGATAGATTGACAAGACAATAAGCGTAGTAGATACATGAAAGACACTGAATTCTGAGTCGAATGAGTCATGTCCGTCCGTCCGTGTGTCACCAATAATAGAAATTTTTTACGTAGGTAAGCAAACTGTAGGTTAGGTTAGGTTAGGTTGATGGATGCCCTTTTGGCAATAGTCACGGCTTCACTTAGACCAGCAGTTGGGTCCATTGTGTCCATTGGGAACTTTCTTAATACTTGGAACGAAAACAGAAATAGACCGCTGTTAGAAGCTCAGAGTTCCGCCCTCTTGGACCCATCCGGATTTGTATACAAATCTTAGGAGGTCCTTTAGATCTACATTATTTAGATCTTCGAGCTCGTTGAAGAAGTAGCTTCCGAGGATACTACGCCTGATGCTGTTTAGGGCTGGGCATTCGCAGAGCAGGTGACGAACAGATTCAATTTCTCCAACGTCCCTGCGCAGCTTCTGCAGTAATCGTTATGCGGTATGCCTAGCCGCTCAGCGTGTAGACCCACAGCGCAGTGCTTCGTAAGGATTCCCGTGAGTACTCGGATGTTCCTGCGGGCTAGTCCGATCAAAAATAGTGATCTCTTTTTGTTTACCGCTGGCCATAGCTCCCTTGTGTGTCTGCACGTATCAAGTTCTGTCCAACGTAGATTGGTTCTACTCAAGGATTCAGTTTCTATCCTACGTGCTATCGAACTCAGCAGGACTCTTATGGATTTGAGGGCTAGAGATGCATTCATTCCAGACCCGAATCTCGCAAGTTTATCCGCTTCTTCGTTTCCCGATATATCGGTGTGACCTGGCACCCAACACACAGTTACAGTGTTGCCAAGTGATAACTCGTCCAGAATTTCCCTGCATAGTTTCACAGCCCTTGACTTCACCACGTCTGATTCCAAGGCTTTAATTGCCGCTTGGCTATCAGAGTATATGGTGATGGTCTTGTTTGCGGGGCTGTGTTTGTTCAGCTCGGAGGCAGCTTGGATTATGGCTGCCAGCTCCGCCTGAAAAATGCTGCAGTCGTCATTAATTCGAAAAGATTTACCTAGTCCCAGAGCTCCACAGAAGATGCCCGCGCCGGTTCCGACGTCCATCTTTGAACCGTCGGTATATACGGCGATCTCGTCATCTCTTGTAATGGTCTTATCTTCCCATTCACCTCTTTCAGGTATTCTGGTAGCGAATCTCCTGTTGAAGGCGAATGTCATAGGGAGGTAATCCGTGACTGGGGTATCTGTGGAGGCAACCCATTGAGTTTCCACAGAGGCGTGTCCATAAGATCTTGAGGACCACAGTCCGGATTCCCTTAGGCGAACAGCTGTTTTAGCTGCCTTGCTGCTGCAGTTTATGTCCAAGGGGGTGAGGTTGAGTAGTACCTCCAGTGCCGCGGTGGGTGTGGTCCTTAGGGACCCTGTTATACCCGTGTAGGCTGCCCTTTGAACTTTGGTGAGGTTAGAGAGATGACACTTTCTTTTCGTAGCCTTCCACCATACAACTGCACCGTAAGTGAAGATGGGTCTTACAACCGCCATATACATCCAGTGTACCATGTTTGGTTGCAGTGCCCACATGCTTCCGAACGTTCTGCGGCAGGCTTATAATGCCACGTATGCCCGCTTGACACGATCCTCTATATTATCCCTCCATCTGAGTTTGGAGTCTAATATGACGCCCAGGTATCTTACCGATTTGGATAACGGTAACTCCACTCCCCCCATTCTTGGGTTGCTGAAGGATGGAACTGCCCTTTTCCTTGTAAACAACACAACTTCCGTCTTAGAGGGGTTTATTCCCAGTCCTCGACCCTCAACCCATTTTCCAACAATGCGGAGTGCGTAGCTGAGTCGGTCACTAAGGATTGATGGGAGTTTACCTGGGATCAGGATTGCTACATCGTCTGCGTATGCGCTCACAATGAAGCCTTCCCTCTCTAGAGTTTTTAGCAATTCGTTCATTACCAGGGTCCATATGAGCGGAGATAGGACACCTCCCTGCGGTGTTCCTCTGCTGACGTTTCGTCTGCTGCATACTTCGCCTAGGTAGCAGTTTATCTTTCGTGTGCTTAACATGAGCCCGATCCAGTCGCATAGACTGTTATCTAGGTGGGCGTTTCTCAAGCTGCGCAGTATCGCGTCTGCCTCAATGTTATTAATCGTCCCCTCTATGTCTAGAAAGGCACCCAAAGTGTTCCAAGGATTTTTCTACTACTGTTACTACTCTATGTAGTGCAGTGTCAACCGATCTGCTTCTCATGTACGCATGCTGTGATTTTGATAAATAGTTATCAACAATCAGCTCTCTCACATACACGTCAATAACTGTAAGCATTGCCATAATGTCAAATTTCAGCCTACTACGACTTCTTACAGCGAACTGTTTTACAGTCATAGTAGGCTGAAATTTGACATTAAGCAACTCCTTGTGCGTAAGACACACAATAAAGGTCGAACTTTAAAGGTTTACTTTCCCAAAAATATTTTATGATCAATCAATAATGTGTAATTTTCATAAGATTATGTTGTATGTCATTTTATCCATATCAAGTGTGTCATTTTGCCCATATACTATATGGACAAAATGGATTTTCTTATAGTTTTGAGAAACAGTTTTGTATTTTTATTTGTTAATTATTTTTATTAAAAAAACATGGTAAGATGTTCGCAATGAATATAGACTGCAATAATAAACATACCAATTGCAATATCTTCTATAAATAAAAATTTATGAATCAAAAGGCTAACATTATGTCATTTTGGACGTTCCTCCTCTACATATAATTTAGACAAATTTCCTGCTTAATTTTGAGTCTTTGAAGCCTCTAATAAGACTCAATAGACTGTTTTGTAGCTCGTATAAGGCTAGGCTAAGAAAGCTTCAATTTTTGGGATACACTTATTCGAAGTACGGGGGTACGAACTTTAATTATATGCACGTAATAATTAACTTTTGTTTATTTGCTTTGACATAAAAGTAAATAAGCGAATTTTTGACCACTAAAACACCAGCAGCTAGTTGTACGAAAGGTCCTTTAACTTTTAAATTTCTTCGTCACCTAGCTCATAACTAAGCTATTCAGAGTTGGCTTGCGCGTTTGTACATACGTTTCTGAATAGTTCAGCACTAGGAGTACTTTTTTTTTAATTTTCTAGGTGACTGTCTGTTTTAGAAAAGCTCAAAATTAAATTTTTAAAAACATTTTGACAAGGTTGACAAGTTGTATGGGAAGAAATTAGACCTCTAACATCCGAAATCATGCCCACTTTGACCCGGACTGTAAAGTCTTTCCGCGTGCTCCACAATATCCTTCCATACTATGCGATCCTTGGCAGCTGCTTCTAGTTGTCAAGCCCAAGCTTTCTGATCCCTAAAACAGCGGTTCGCTCTTCTTGGTGGCCATCTGTTACATGGGATACCTTGATTTAAGTATAAATGTAAAGTTCAACATGCGCTCGATGCTACCGAGCCAATATAATAGACCTAACACTTTGCTTTAAAGCTATTCGTTTCGCTGAACGGAAAGAACAACGATTTCCACAAGTTCTTCTTCGACATTTCTCCACCCAGATGGGTAGTTGGTATCAACTCCAAGGTAGGTGCATTCCTCAACTACGTCGACGATGGATGGATGTTTGTTTGTTTGTTAGAAAGACAGATCTAAATAAGTCTAATTCTTGTTTTCTTCAAGACGAACCAACTTCAACCACCGTAAAAGCATCTTCCATGGCACAGTGACGCTTGGTTCGGCCGATGATGTCACGTATCCCAATTATTTGTTAAAGGATCTATTGAAGACCAGTGCCTACCGTGCTCAGCCTTGTCATGAGCTCTTCCATCCCCAAAACAAAATTTAAGAAACCCGATGAATGTTTGGAAGAGTTCCGAGGAGATGGGCCCTAATTTTACCGCATATTTTCTCGTTTTACCACCTACAAGTGCGCAATATTTTCTGTAATTTTCGCCAAGGAAAGTTAATAACAATAAATGCTGTCATATGTCTCTTAAAGATTTATAAAAGGATGGCGTGGCTTGTAATTTGGCTTTATGTAATTTCCAGGATCTGTCTTATTGTGAAGATCTAATTTATAGAAAATGTTTACTTGAAATGTTTACAATAAAATTCTATTTATAAAATTTGTTTAGTAAAAGACAAGTGCTTATTAATTTTTTTTTGCATTGTTTTTTTTTTTGCTTTAATTGAAAAATCTAACCGAACGTATCGTTTCTTTTATGCGGGAGTATCCCCTACGGCAAAAGCCATAGAACATAATATTTAATGTACCGAAAAGTGAAAAATTACAACAAAACCATTCTACAAACATTATTTAAAATTTATTTTAATTTTTGCAGTAAATTTTTGTTAAAATGGGCAGATGCAAGTTCCGCATTGTATATTGGCATTTGAACATAAGAAAAGTTTCCTAATGAAGTTAGACCTCTTAAAAATAGATTCAATGATTAGTTTTGGAGAAAGCTGTTAAAGATAAGTTTCAAAGATTTGTGGCCATAATAACTACTCATACAATCCCTCCCAAAACTAAGGGTAGAAAATAAAATATAATATTTTTTGTTCTTGGATAGAAATGTAGAAAGTACAACCTACAAGTTTTGTCGATACTATTCTCCTTAAGTGCATATTTTGACAATAAAATGCTAGTAAAGAATACCTTTTATACGTTTTTCAAAACATCTAACATCAATCAATCCAGCTTTTCTACTCGACCATTACCATCGGTAAAGTACCTATACACCCATCCCCAACTAGATATAGCCTGACTAGTATAGATATGCACGATTCACAACCACATCAAGTGCTCTCGAAATTACATATTCAATATATGAATTTTGTAACAAAATGGACATTGCCGAGATTACAGAGAATTATATATGATGTCCAAACTTGAATTTGAATGGGACATGCATACCCGATTACATACCGGCAGTCATCGTTGACCATTTCTGCATTTGGGGACGCACAAAAAGGTCTGAAACACCACCCACCAACAACAAATATACACAACGCATAGCCCCCCAGGCCTTCAGTTGGAAAATGTTAAGCAAAATTCAACTGGGAATTGGCAAAGATTTAACAACAGGATACGCTGGCTACTCATATAGGTACAACTACAGCGACGGAAAGTCCGATAGCAAAAACGAAGAAGGGGATTAAGCATTTTACCTTCGACTTCCCTCGAAATTGGTTTTTGGAACGAGTGAATAGGTAGGATAGGTACTCGTAGACGGGCTACGAACCAGCTCAAGGATATTTCCAAACACAAAATCATATTATCCGCATTTTAACATGCAATGGAATGATATAGTCGCCGCTTGCCTTATTAAATATTCATTTAGAAAATGTCCAACCAATCTATGCGCACAAGGACTTCACAAGCATTGTCCTGTAAGCAGGGGGTAAACACTCACAAATACACTCATGTTGGGGCATTATAAGATGGGAATTCAAATGGAACGACATGTCCTCGTCGTCGCAGGAATGAATGAATTAGGCCAAATCAAGGAGTCAAGATAGTTTGAAGTCTATAAAGTTATTGTTGTCATGTCATGTAATGTTAGCTCAATGTACACATATTATAGATGTATAGCCAGAAAAGCATACAACACAAGAGCAGGCCGGCTTCTGGGTGGATATTGGAAGAATTCTTGTACGGTCATCGTCAGTCAATGTTAAATGAAAATGACCCAGCGATTTTATGAAAAATTCATTTCGTCCCAGAAGGGATACTACAAAGTTACATAGACATACATACGTAAGTATAGATCTTTTTTTTCGTTTTCTTCAGTTTTTTTCCCTTAAATCATTCTTGGTCCTGTATGTCCAACGAACGATGGGTCATGTTTTGATGTTGTCCTCCGTGCTGTATTGACTCAAGTCAATAAAAGTATTTCTTTTTTTTTTGCTTTTCAGGCAAATCAATTTAATTTTTTAGAAGAATATGTCCCTTCGAAGGATTTGCACTTAAAAAAGTTTCCAGCTCCTTTCTTTGGGTTGGAGGTTTTGTTACATCTTGTGTCGGACATCGGAGAGTGTATAAAAATAGGGGAAAGGGCAGATGAAGTGAGAAATAGACAGACAAAAATGCGTGATGCTTCTGGGTAAAAAGTTTATGTGTTCAATATTCCCGGGGGATACCATTAAACTCATATTTACACCAAATACAAATGTTTTCAAGTTGCTATCCAGGGAGTGATGAAAAAGTCCTTTTTTATTCAATTTCACTGGGAGGTTGATTTTTTTTTTTTTTTGTACAACTACCTAGAAATTTTTTATTTAACTTTTTTGCGAGTCTTGTGTAAATATTTTATTGAAATCGAATTGATGACAGTTTTTGGAACATTTGGTGTACCTACACGTACGGAAGTACATTATGTAGGTACTACTTCGCGTCTTAAAGAGTATTGCTTACCTACTGACTGCAATTAATTTTGCAGTTATTTTATTTATTATTTATTTATTATTTTCTTTTTATTATTATTATTTTTATTTATTATTTATTTATTATTTTTAGGTCTATATTGGCTTAATGCTTTATCTTAAGTCTTTGTTTGTTTAGGGCTAAGGACGATAAAGTTTTCAAAAAAATGGCTATTTTTAATCCGATACAATAAACTGACTTGCCATGGAGGGTCTCTGCTTGATTCACAGTAGACCGCCATGCTCGATGCTCTGAGATTCTAGGCTGCTTCCAGTTCTCCAGACCAGTGATCTGCAATGGCTTGTTCCTTGAAAGCCAGTTTCGGTCTTCCTGATCGCTTTCCTTCAATAAATAGCACAGAGTATTCAGCATAAAAATGAGGCAAAACTAGTGATGGTCGAATAAAACGTTCACCGATAGCTTGTTTGGCTGGCAGTACCAGCAACGAGTAAAGTTATCAGGACCGTACCCTCTCTGTGAGCGATTTTTAATTCTATATCTCAACCGATTGTATTTGCAGATTGACCTGTTTTTTCTCTTCGTTTCATATGCTTCTACTAGATCCTATAAGCTACGCAATGTGCGATCTTCAAACTATTTGATCCTATACATGAGGGTAAAGGATACACATGAGACCAGGGTATGCAAAAGGATTAAAAAGGAGACATCCCGTTGATGAACTAAGGTTTTCCTGCACTTGATCCTAGAGGTATAATTGTACCGTGTAGTGTGTTAAATTAAAGCTTATCACTGACATAAGTATTCCTTGTTCCTGCTAGGCTGGAGTAAGAATAGCCTTGAGGAGGCATGCTTTTCTTAAAAGCCGACTACAATCAACTTTTAATCAGAGTATCATTTGTGCCTAGACAATTGGATCATATGCGACCAGAGCATGATTATGTAGGCTGTGATTATGTGATATGAGGCCGACCGGGCATAGCATTTCTCCCTTTTCCCTTATAGCACATTGAGGCGAGGCTCTGGCGTTGACAACCCATAAACATCCAAAAGAACGAAGCAAAACGGTAACGCAGCAAAGAAATTTGGGTTCCCGAAATACCTTCTCGTGTCTGTTTACAAAAATAAAAGAACCAGTATGCAAGCAAGTAATAAGAACCAATTCTTCAAGTTAACATGAAAAAAAGCTATTCAGACAAATGAGTCCAAGGTTTAGGTCTTTTAAAGAAAACACTGTCATCCCTGGAAAAAGGCAGCAGCTCGAAGGTTGATGCAGTCAAGGCAAAACGGGCTACAGTATATCTCGTAAGCAGTACTCCAAGGATGTCGAAAGGCTGGAAGCATAAAGAATATTATTATTGCAGATTTGCATATAAAAGCTTTAGGAAGCGTATTATAGTGAAATTGCTTTTTAATTGAGTTCGATAGTCTGGGCCCTTTGCGTAAATTTTCAGGCGGTTGTCGATAACACGATTGCCTTAAACGATGTCATCGAGTTTGCTTTACGCAACACTATCGTCATCGTCTCGTCATCACCATCGTTTCGAGCAATTTTCCTCTTTTGATAAATTTCCAACAGTCAAAAAATCGTTGTCATTAAAAATCAATTCCCATGTCCAAGCCCATATTTATTTTCAAAAGTGCATTAAAAGATCCGTAAAAGAAGGAAATTCATGAAGAATTGTACGTTGGCCTCAAAAACACAATTAAGATTCTACAATTAACATTCACTTTCGCAGATATTTGGGTTCAAAGTTAAGAAAAAAGTGCCATCTTTTGAATTTTTTTTTTAAAAGTACCTTGACAATGTGATATCCCAATAAACGCACAGTGATTTTAAACAACAAACAATTTTTTTTATGTATTTACGCTAAAGCTCTTTGTGTGTTATAGTTTTAATCCTGAGCTCGAAAAAATTTCTGGCCTAAGTACCTAAAACCTAAAAAAGAAATAAAAAAGTGCCTGAAAATAGAACTAAATCGATAAGTCGATATCCACTGCTCGATATTTCTGATATTTTTTTACTAACGTGAAGCAAAGCTATCGAAAACGATGTCGTGGCTCATATGCGATGACGGACGACCCTGATCTTCATATTTAGAATCAGTTTGTCTGAGAGCAAACTGGAAGAGATCGAAGATGAGTACTGTAACCATTAATGACAAATTTTTATCCAACCTCACAGGGAATATTAAAGAACAGCCTTATCCACTTAAGGCCGGGGCACCATATCTCAATTTCAAACCTGAGTCGAGCGTGCAGATCGGGTCGAGTTTATTTGACCAGGTTTCAAAGCGGGTCACCCTCCATAGAGGATAAAATTAGCATTTGTCCATAGCAAAACAAATACTCACAGCGTTTTAATCTTTTCCTGTCCATTTCTGTACATAAGCAATCCTAGAACTTGTGAGTCTTGTGCTCGACCGAGCAAACACACAACAATCCCGACTTATTGGTGCCGCGTAATTCCTTTCTTCAATTATTTGCTTTCTTCTTTATTTGCTGCAAAAAAAAATTGCAGGAAACATTGTGTCTTTGCTCTAAGTTTTTTTTTTTTTATTTTCTGTTAATTTCAATTTAATTTTAATTTTTTCCGTTGTAAGAACACAAAGGACTCTTTTCTTTGAATTGTTTGCAATCTTTTAGTGGACAAGTCCGAAGGCGGAAAAATCCTCCGACAAATCGAAAAAGTACGCTTTCCACCAGGCATACAACAGAGAACAGACAAAAAAAAAATCAAATAAAATAGCGAAATCTTTTTTAATTGCATTTTCTGCTTGAAGTGAACTAATTAATTTGTTATTGCCCCGCCTCTACTTTGCAACAAAAAAAAAGAAAAAAATCATTTCATCTTCATTCCTTCGGGCAGTGCAGATAAATAAATGTAATTATTTCAGTCCTCTCAAAAGCTCGCAGGCGAAAAAGAAAAATGGCAATTTGTCTGAGAGTAACACAAAGGACAACTTGGGGACCATTCAGCACAAAGGCAGAAAAAAAAATGGTTCTTGTATCGAAGCCAATAATATAAAAATAAAGGACCTTCATAATTTTCAGCGCAAGATTAAAACAATTGCAATGGATTAAAATTGACAGACATTTTTATGTGAAGTCGTTCGTCCTTTTCCTTTTTTTCGAACGTTACAAGGTTTTCTGCTAACGAAAAATCTGTTATTTTTTCCTGTAACTTTCCAGTAGGATTTTTATTTTACACTTTTAGTGAAAAAGAAGAAACACTAACAGCACTCACAAGCAGTCTTCGTGTGTAATTAAATCGAATGAAAATGTCCTGTGGATTAAATTAATTTTCATTTGCATAAGAATTATATATATTTTTGTTGGTACTCCCTGCTCGTCTGTTACTCGGTGAGAGTATATTCAAATGTCCTTTTGCGTTAGTTGAAATGAATGGCAGCCGACTAATTATTTTCTACTTTTTTTTCTAGACCGCCAAAGGGCATTTGTGACGAGGGGTTGACTTTTTTTTGTAAGTCCACTCAGTATTTATTTTTTTCGTTTTCTTAATTGAATTGGAAGTAAGTAGGACATCAAGTAAGATCTTTTAAAATAGCTGATATAATTTGTAATTAATCCGTCAGAAAAAACAAAACTTTTTTAACGTTGGTCATTTGCAAATAATTTCTACACACAAAATCCAAAGGAACTTATCAGTCAGTTTGTAAGGGATTTGTGAAGCGATGGTTAATAATAAATTTGCTTTAGACTTTAATTGCTCAGGTATATAATAAAAATTCAAATTATACAATTAAAAGCTAAAATGCGCAAATTCACGTTCTTGTAAACTATTTTTGAGTACTTTATGAGTTCTACAAAACCCTTAAATTTATTATGTAATCCCATCATTGCGTGAAGACGCCATACATTTATCATTGTTAAAAGTTCAATTTTATTATGAAAGCTCAATATTTTTTTATTGTGTGTTTAATTTTTCTACATTACAAAATACTTTAATTTAATTAGTTTTTAATTTTTTCTTTTTAATTAATAGTAATTTAACCGCTTGTGTGTATAAAGAAAATTCTGTTGCATATCTCATTTTTTCACGGATTTTATCAGTGTTCCGAATTTCATATTTTCACGAATCACCGCGTCCAAAAGTTAGAGGTGAGGACGGAATGACAACGAAGTAATACCATAAGAGATCCTTTTTCGCTTTTTGAACAGACCGCTAAAAATCAAAAAAGCGTACATGGGGGCGCATAGTTGCCTTCTAAAAAAGGAAATTATTTTTTTAAAAAACGAAGAAAATTAATTATATTATCTGTTTACCTGTTCTCTCTGTTTAACAAAAAATATTAGCAGCACGTACTCTTGGGGCGTATAATAGTCACAGATATAAATGAAAAAAAAACTTTCCCTTCTGCGTCCTGCGAATTTAAAAAACGTGACCTCGTAAAGTAAAATCAATTGCAGATTCGGAATCAGCAACCCCAAATTACTAAAACAAAACACTAAATAGTTTTAAAGTGAAGTAATATTGGCCCCTAAGACCTTATCTTAAGGTCTTAGAATTTTAATTTCAGGCTATGATCTGGAAAATTTACATCTAGATTTTCTAGAACACAAAGCAACAATAGAGTAAAATTTTTTGAAATCCACCCACTTTACTTATCTATTTATTAACTCAAAGCTAGGTGAGACCACTTCCAGAGGATCTATCAGCAGAGGAACCCAAAGGTGTAGTTCTATCCCCACTCCTTTGGAATCTAGCGGTGAACGAACTGCTGGTTATCCTGAAAGGAGACGGCTGCAGAGTGATCGCTTATGCAGACGACGTTGCCATTCCCGTTTCGGAGAAGCACCTAAATACCCTTAAAGAACTCCTACGGAACGCTCTAAACAAGCTTACCAGATAGACTGACAATTGTGGACTGGGTGTCAACCCCGACAAAACTGATCTTGTGCTCTTCACCAGGAAATCCAAAATCCCACATATCGATCCTCCCTCAATCAAGGGCTCTAGCTTAAATTTCTCCGAAGAAGCTAAATATCTGGGTCTCATCCTCGATAGAAAGCTCAGCTGGAAATCTAATATACAGGAAAGGGCCCGGAAAGCTACGAAAGCACTCTTTGCCAAAATAGCCATCGGCAACAAGTGGGGACTAAGTGGGGATAGGCCGAGTGCTTCGCACCACTGCTTCAACAGCATTAGACACCCTGTTCCATCTAATTCCCCTTGATATTTTCAGCAGACAAACAGTTATCACGGCTACTCGCCTCAAAGCAACCTCTGAGTGGACCCATAGTGAGATAGGTCACTCCACTATAATTCTGAACACATTCAGATCCCCTTTTAGAAATATAGAGACATCACTATACCCCAGTTACAATTTGAAAAGAACTTCCAGAAAACTATACCCCCAAGAAGTTCTCGGGATGACTGTGTGCCTCTGGAATGCGAATCGATTCACTCCTATACGGATGGATCAAAGACAAATGATGGGGTAGGTGGGGTGTACTCTCAGAAAAACTAAATCTTGGTCTCTCTTTTCGTCTCCCGGATCATTGTAAAATTTTCCAAGCTGAAATCATGGCGATTAAAGAAGCCTTGCCCTGGCTTAAGAATAACGTTGTATCCGCCAAGGATATAAGTATTTTTTCTGACAGACAGAAGGCCATCTAGTGCCTGGAATTGGTTTCTATTAACTCTAAAGTAGCCTAAGACTGCCGTTCGTGTCTAAAGGAGATGTCAGAGCAGTTTAGCATTCTCCTGTCCTGGGTGTCAGGGCATAGTGACATTAAGTAAGGCTTGGCCAACTTGGAACGATTCTAAGAAACGAAATCTTCACCTTGGAGCTTTCTTCTATAATGATCTTAGTGATCTTATCACGACTGACGCAAAACGTCTCTCACGCTTCATTTGTAGCTCAAAATGCTTCAACGAGTAGGCAATTTTTCCAGATCCATGTGGTATTACAATGTACCTACATAGGTCTAAGTGAGTGGGGTTGTTCGAACCTGGCAGCCACTTCAACCTAACTTATCTATTGAGTAAAAACTTTGTGAATGGCAAGTATAAACCAAAAAAAAACTAACAAAAAATGTACAAAGAAGTTTTCGGTTTTCTGTGTACAGACACATAAAAGCCAATGTTTCCGGTAGAAAGACTCGAAAGAAGAGATGAAAGATTTTACTAAGAAATCAATTTTGTCACACATAATCTGTAGTCTTTTTCGATCGATACTTTCGCTTAACAGCGTTGGATTTACTTACTCGCATTTGCGCGTGAAACCAAAGGTTGTCCACAGCCTGCTTCTACTACATCAATAAAATTTTGAAAACAAAATAATATATCTTGCGCAGTTTTGAGCTCTAACAATATTTAAGTAAAAAAGGTATTGGTAGATTAAAAGAATTTAAAACTTATCGAATTTATGACTGTATTCGATATTCGGCGTTTTAAAAAAAGGTAAGTTAGTAGGTTAGGTTAGGTTGTTGGAGCGAGGTGACCCGCGCCTCATCGCACTTAATTCTATTTAGACCCATTGTGATACCCAATGGGGGATAATCCTAGTTGTGTGGATGTTCCGCTTCCTTATTACGCCGTGTTGAGTTCCTGGAGCCACCTTGTTGTTTTAACATACCTGGAAGGAGATGTTAGTGGTGCGTTTGAAAGCTCTGAGATGTCGTGGAAGAAGTAGCTTCCTAAAGTTCTTTTCCTCAACTGACTTAGACTGGGACAGTGGCACAGAAAGTGAGGTGTGTCCTCGCAGCAATCCGTATCGCCACATCCTCTGCAGATGTCGTCATTGTCGAGATTTAGCTTCATAGCAGGGTGTCTCAAAAGGTTGTGGCCAGTAAGTATACCTACTAAAGGGTGATTTTTTAGCTGGTTTGGTTTTGGCAACACTGGTTTTGACAGCTGACGTGTGTTAAGTACCTTGTGTCACTGTCAAACAGCTTCAGTTTGGTTTGCAATTTAACCATGGATCGTCTTACAAATGAACAACGCTTGCAAAATATTGAATTTTACTATCAAAATTCGTGCTCGGTGCGAAATGTTCATCGCGCGCTGCTTCCATTTTATGGTCGGCATTCTCGACCTTCTGAGCAGTCTATTCGGAATTCGGTCAATTGGCCGCCTAAATCGTGCGATTCGACACCATTAGATTATTTTTTGTTGGGGTATGTCAAGGCTAATGTCTATAGGGACAAGCCCGCTTCGATTGACACACTGGAAGCCAACATCCATGCATTCATTCGTGAGATACCGGCCGATATGTGTGAAAGAGTATGCCAAAATTGGACTCAGCATATGGGCTACCTGAGACGCAGCCGGGGTCAACATTTGCATGAAATTATCTTTAAACATTAAATTGCAAGGTTCAAACTATCGATTCAAATGAATATTTCATTAATTTTTTCGAATTTTTTGTGTTTTTTTTTTTAAAAAAGTTCTCAACCTCTTAAAAAATCACCCGTTAGTAACGACAGAGTCTTCCTGTTGCTCTTGATGAGCGCGTTAGTTCGGGACTTATCATATTTAGGCCACATTTGTCTTGAGATTTCAGGGGTGGACAAGGATGTCCATCTTAAATTTGCTTTCATCCGAATCTTGTTTTCCACCCGCCTTCTAAGGTCACAGAGTGGAGGTTTGACCCATTGAAGGGCTTGATGAGGATCCAATGTTAATCCATGTCGTGCAAGCTCATCGGCTTTTTCATTGCCACGAAAGTTCCTGTGGCCAGGAACCCAGCAGAGTCTTACATTGTGCTGTGACCTTTAGCTCTTTGCGACAGCACTTAACAAGTTCGGATTTGATTTCAGTCGCAGCTATTGCCTTTATGGCTGCCTGGCTGTCTATAAATATGGTAATATTATCCTGTGGTATTGCCCTTATTGACAGTTTGCTGGGTGCCTCCTTGACTGCAAGGACCTCCGCTTGGAAAACGCTGCAAGAATCGGGCAATTTTATTGATTTTTCTATAAGTGGGTTCTCAGAGTAGAGACCTGCACGTTAGTAGGTATCTGTGTTAATAGGTTCAAACACCTGAATCAAAAATATACTTTAACTCATATTTAACAAAAACAATATAACCGCGAAAATAGTATAAACCAGTGAGTAAGTGCTACAGTGTGTAAGCAGAAGTCCGTAAAACGGGCTGTTGAATACCCCATCCTATCCCACATTGTAAGATGCTGATGTTATTGTTTTTTTTTTTCGACATTTTATAAGTAGTGCAAACTTCAAAAAAGGTCGTGCTCTAACCGCCCCTAATTACCAAATACCAATTAAAACACAGATATTTCCAAGTTAGGCTTAAATGTATGTAAAAATGGAATTTTTTGGTTAAAATTCAATATTTTTGAAAAAACGTTGAATTCTTTAACGTCCCCTGAAAGGGCTATGTACAAAGTGGTTAAGAACTTTGTATGAACGAAATCTGGAATGAAGCCTCGTTTACCTAACCTGCTAATTTTTTTGTTTTATGCTTTCCTAGATTAGGCTTAGGGCCTAAATTTTAGGCTTTTCTTCAATTATGCCTCCAAATGTGGGCATAGCCCAAAGTCTTGTACGAACAAAATATAGAACTAAGCGTTTTCTACATAAAATGTAAGGCAAATTTTTTTCAATTTGGAGCAAAAATAATAAGTAAATCCTCAGTTATCCTATAATCCCCTATATAATAATAATCCCCTAAGTTATCCTCAAAATAGATGCCGCTTTTTTGTGTCTTACATTCGTTAGGAGATGCTAAAAGTCAAATTTGCGCTTTTAGGCTGATTGTGCGTGTGTCTGTGGCCGGATTTCAAAAATTCAACACTTGTACTGCTTGACATGATGTGGACCTTACGTACGATATTTCAGCACCCTAGCTCAAAATTTTAGGTCTAAAAACACATGACATACAGACGGACGGACGGACATGGCTTATTTGATTCAGAATTCTGTCTCGATCATATGCCCTTAAGATCTTGGGGGTCTACCATTATTGTTTCAACGTGTTACAAACTATGTGGCAAACTTTATAAACCTCCTATTCTATGGGATGGAGTATAAAAAGTTTTGTCTTATCAACTACGCAGGAACGCTTTTAAAACAGCCCAAAAGAAGCTGTGAGTAGGTGAAGGACAAGATATAGGTACCGACAAATAAAATAAATACAAAAACTAATTTATTTTGAATTATGTATCCTAAGTGCCTTACTGTACTTTTGCTTTTCTAACCATGAACATATTGTTATATCTGGAGTAGATAATGGTATCAGATTGTTCCACTCTGCCAAAGTGTTCTCCCACATAATTGAATCCATGTTCTTACTTACAATATAACCAAATTTAACAACAAACCTCCATTGATATGATACTCAATCATAAAAAATCGAATTTCGTACCCAAAATACAATATCACAATGTAAGGGTTCCCCCGCCCTAAGGAAAAACCCTTAATGTAATCCGCCTCGTGAAATTTTATGCTAACAACATAAAATCACAAACTCAATACGGGGGAAAAAAAATCTCGAAAATCTTTTTAAAACGATATCCACCCGTGTCATCCCAACCAATAACCGTATCCTGTCATAGATACTCCACAGTAGGTATCATATAAAACTTCCTTTTCTCGTTGAATCGATCGCGAGGCATGATGGAATGAGAGTATCCCTTCTTCTAAGGATTTTGATTCAATTTCAATTCCCCAGATTCGATATGCTTTTTAGGAAAAAGAAAAAAAAATGAGACGAAACGCAAAAAGCATAGAAATAGAAATGCAAAATGGCCCAAGGATACGTTATTGTTGTCGGAGATTTTGATACGTTATTGGCGCCTTCCTGTTCGCTGAATGAAAGTAATTCCATTTTATGACTATACACAGTACTCATAGTATCTACATGGATGACTGCAAAGGCACGGATATTTCTTATACAGGATAACTTTTCGCTGGTGGATATTATTTTGCAGTTTGTTTTAAGAGAAACGAGTAAGATTTTTAAAAGTTACATAAAACAGCCATAGGCATATCCGGAAGCCCAAGTGGCTGTTGTTCTGTAAGCCCCTACTTACGAAAAATATGTCAGAAGCATATGACTTTAGTGCATTAGTTGAAGATTATTTTTAAGATGGGTAAAAGCTGTTATCCTAACATTTCGGCAAGTATTTACCTTTCATTATTGATTTACATACAAATTCAATAAAAATACGTTTATTTTTTATAAAATTGTTTTCTAATTTAAAACAGCATTGCTTTGTCAAAGTGTCGACCACAAATTGTGGTCTTGCAGGAAAAAAGAGGTAAAATCAGTCAACCCCAAGATAATCACGGTGAGCATTTCAAAGACAGATGTCCAGTTTGGTCAATCGAATAAATTATACAAGTGTAGAGTGTCCTTTTGTAATAAAAAAAAGAAACATGAGAAAAAAAAATGGGATTCAATTTTTTATTGCAAAAGGTGAGCAAAAGAAATAGAACTGTTGGGAGAAGCATTTTTTCCACTTCGAACAGGTTGGTCTCCCTTTTTTGCAGGTATGTACCTATAAGTATGTGTGCTGTCGATATCGAAAGCACCTATAACGGTCCCTCGTCACGTCTTTTCAAAGCACATACACCTACTGTGCGGGGGAATCAAAAGAAAAATTCCATCGACGGAAAAATGAAGCAAACAAAAATTTCTGGAATAAAACTGGAAAAGGATGATTTTTTTTATCGATTTCTTGTCGTGGGGTGGTGGCGATATTTTTCTTTTCAAGCTGACCAAGTGAACATTTTAGAATTTTTTCCTCCTCACATTTTACATATACCCTATACAGTATTGTTGCTTGTGCATTGGTCAATATTTCTTCGTGTCGTCGTCTGCTACTTGCGGAGTGCACAAAAAAATAAACTAACCAAGCCACCCACATGTGAAAAATCTCCCTCGAAAGAGAGTAGGTACCTTAACTTCCTGTGCTGCGGGAGGTAGCAAGTCCTTTGTCTAGGTCCAAGGGAGTCAATGTGAATAGATGAAGTGGACCATTATTGTGCGCCATGAGACTATAGTACTGTTGGTACTATACCTACCTATATCGCGAACCTGCATTGTTTGTGTGAAAGTATGGATCTTTTGTTATAGTTTAAAGTGTTGCCAAATTTGAGAACCGAATTAATGACTATTTTATCGCAGCTCCTTGTACCCAAATTTATTGAGGTGTTGGCTGAGATTTCAAAAAATCAGCTGAAGGAAAAAATATTTTACAGTTTGACCTGAGAGGATTGTATTTTACCCAATGGAACAATAACAAGGAAAGTGCATTATGCGTTTGTAAAAACTTCAGTCCGTCTGCGATGGATTGCAAAACACCCATTGCCACGCCTTCAAAAAGTGGGCGGGATATAAAAATATAACTGTTGAATGCTTTACGAGGTGGTTGCATACGTTTCGGACTAAAACTCCGCCTTTTTAACTAAAAAATCACTTTTTTTAAAGCCACGCCCACAAAGTGATCGAAAAAATTACCTACAGTGCATACAAAAAAGAAAATGCTAAAATCTTCAACTTTTGTCATGTAATTTTTTGTCAATTTTCATACATATATATATTGAAAAACATTCATTTTAAGTTAACCTTCCCTTAAAAAGGTGGGTGTGTTTAAGGGCCAAAATTTTTCTGCTACCTTAAAGATAGTCGCATTTGCAGGTCTGTAGTGGGCGTGTCTGTGGGCGGATTCAACTAATTTTCAAACTTGATCTGAAGAACTAAACTTCCAGCTCACTCACCAACTTTCAGCTCTCTAGGTCAAAACTTATGGCCTAAAGTTGTTTACATATGGATGGACGGGGATGGCTTAATCGATTCTCCTGTCAGTCCCATTCATATCTCTAAAAAGTTTTAGGGGTCTACGGTGATTATTTTTCACTGGGTTACAAACTATACATCAAACTTAATTTTCCTTGGGTAGGGTATAAAAATGAGTACATACATTTTTTTAGAACTTTATACATTTTTTTTACGTTTTTACGCTTTTGTTGGAGGTTGCTACTATATCCGATGGAGTACTCAGGCACAACTACTGGTCCATTGTACTACCATGCAAGACACCTTACATTAATTTTATTAGTTTACCCGTCTTTTGTAGAAAAATGAGAAGGAGCTTCAGTGATGAAGAGCTTAGGTGTTCGGCACTCACCTCGTCAGCCCCAAAGATCCGCCACCTGATGCTAGCAAAGGCAGGACAACTACAGAGGAAGTGTTCCGCTATATCCACAGGCAGGACAGGTGGTGGTTTCACTTAAGCCTAACATATTCAAGTGTCTATAGCAAAAGCTTGGTGGCCGGTAAGGACGCCTACAAGAAGTCTGCAATCGATTCTCCTAAGAGATACAAGAAAAGACGCTGACCCCTCGTAGATTTCCGGGCGTAGTCGTTTAGTCTGTCTGCACCCATCGCAGTCACTCCAACGAGCCCTGTGCTTACGAGAAACCCAAGTATCAATGGCAGACGTTACAATATATACAGGCAGACCTAAAGCGTGTTCGTGTCCTGAGAAAACCTCTTCTGAGCATAGTCTGGCAAGCCCATCAGATATCTCATTTCCTTGGATACCAGTGTGACCTGGAAACCAAACAAGATACACTGCACTTAGCCTTCCGACTAAGTTCAACAAATTCTTGAATTCGAGCACTATCTTGGACGAGGGTCGAGCAACGCATTTAGAGCGGCTGTCACTGCAAACGCATAATGCTTGTTGCCCTCCATCTGTTACTTACAATATAGAGCAGAACTTCATACTAAGGACATTAGCGCTATGTGCGGCAAGTCAGTTAAAAAAAGTAAAGTTAAAAAAGTTAAAGCTAGTTAAAACAGTAAAGCCTGCCGCGCTTTACTTCTTCTGGTTTTGGTAGTGATTAGAATCATTGATCAGGGTTGTCGAAGCGCTCTCCAACTGAAAAGCATATTAAAACTTGTGCCACTTTTGGTGACTCAAAAATTCAAAATCTTCTAGATACTCTAGCCAGAAAAAAGAGTATTAAGCTGATTATGGTGCAAAGACACGAAAACTGCGAAGAGCATTGAAAAGACGGAGACACAAGCCAAGTTCCCGCTGTCGGGCTTTTTGCACATGTCAAGCTAACTAAAATTAAGTGCACTTGCAGCTAAAAAGAAGCATCATCTGATCCTCTTACAACCATATGCATGCTGTAGTGACTTGAATTTTGAGGTCTCTATTGACAAATGATAGATCGACGAGGCATTGTCAGGAGCTTTGCGTTCGAACCCAGAGTTCTCGTGCACAATATAGTCCCACACACTACCCACTGCACCTTAAGAGCGTATGCAGATGTTAAACATCGTATAAAAAGCTGGACCATTAGCATTTCTATCAGACCCGGAGGTCTGGGTTCGAATCCGACCATTTTCACTTGAAAAAAAAAGACTCGTTCTTTTTTACGTTCCCCACCTCCGCGAGGGTCTGACAAGCCCTCCGAGAGTATCATTTGTCTTGAAAAACTTCTCAAAAGTGCCGTTCGGATTCGGAAGAAAATTGTAGGTCCCTTTGTATGTGAAGAAATTAACACACACAGCATACATTGTTGAGAAGTTGGCCCTGGTTCACCTCGAGCTGTTGTGCCACTCTATTTATTTATTTTTTTATTAGCATTTCTATAAGAAGATGGAATAATCTGCTTGAGCACAAAAAAATTTCTCAAGTCTCAGGTATAAAATACCTAAAGGAACCAAGAAATAGCTCTAGACCAGATTCGATCTCAGACTGTTGGATGGAGCTCTTACTGGTTAAGTTGCTGCCTACTAAAACAGTTTCACAGTCCTTTATTTTATAATAAATGATAGAGGTTTAGGACTGACAGATAGATAATTTACGTTTGCGCATAGCTTGTTAAATGTCAATTGAGAAAGAAGCGCTTGTTGTGTATACTTCACCAGTGCCTGACTATCTTCATCCAATATCTATCTACCTGACATGGGCTTGCATATTCTTAAATTTTCTATAGTGCGAGTAACAAGTACAATACACCATTTTGTACTTTTCATCAATCATTCCTACCCACTTTTAAGACATCATAACGTCATACGACTACCGCCAACCAAAACTCAAGGACACGCCCTATAAAAGGTTATGAAAAAATTTCATAATCCATAAAGAATAACAAAACTTGCTACCTTCGCACACGCAACCGCTGCTCAACCAACAACCCCACAATGAGTCTATTTTTACCAACACCCACACCATGAAACTCACCCTAGATCAAAGCACCCTCCGTGCAGCTACGTGTATTCACAATAGGGCACACTTTAATTTCATCCGATAACAATAACAATAGCCATTGTCGTGAAGCCCCCTGTTCTTGGTGGTATATTAAAACGAAACGGAGATGTCCTTTTTTGAAGAGTGACCAGTCAAAAGGAAACGGAAACATAATACATACAGCAGAACAGGTCGCCCCAGCCACCCAAAACTTCGCCTCTTATGACAATGACTCATACACAAGCATGCGTTGTGGCTTCGTATTTATCCAATATCTTGGTATATAGGAAGAGACACTAAACTAATAAAAGTATGACATCATATTTTCCGCAGAGGGTACTGTAGACCAAACCACCCTCACATGGTAAAGATAAGATACACCGAGGGGTAGATTTTTTTCTCCTTGGTATAACGTCGACGCGAGCAAAGCGAAATATTCCGATAAAGCACAGAACAAACACAAATATAATAAAAATACTCATATAAAATATTTTCAAGGATATTGCGCAATGATAGCCACCACCATCACCATCACAACAACGACAGGACGGCAAGTCGAGTCGAGCAAGTACAACATCTCTCATCTGGAAATAAAACAAGAATAAGAAGGTGTACTACACGCGGACGTGGTGGCCATCGACCAATAATATTTCGTTATGTCCACTCCACCTCCACCTTCATTCCAAGGATTAATAAGGATTTCGTTTTCTGTTTATTTATTTTTTTTATTTTCCTTATTGTGTATTTTTCTTTTCTCTTATCGTGGTTTGGTGCTTAGGTATGCATTTATATAAGGATCCAGGATACACAGATAGACCTGCACAGGGTGGTGGGTCGAATATAAAATGTATCCGGATGTAATTCAAGAGAGAATATGAGAAAAGCAACAGAAAAAAATAAACCGAGGAAAACTGGGAAACGACCATAAAAGCAGCACAGAGCTCGACCAACGTATTCTCGATATTAATAAAATGTCAAACGGGAACGAGAAAATTGAAAGCTCGAATCTGGGGAGTTGGCACAAAAAAATAAAAGAAGTAGAAGAAAGACGAAAAAAACATGAAAACCCCACCACCACCCACCGCCCAGTGGTGCTCACCCTTGATGTTGAAAAATTTATATCTCCTCTTTTTTTCTATGATATTTCTGCTGGCTTGGTCCTTCTTCATCCGTTTGCCCACCTTTGACAGTTATAAATTTTCTGCAATTTTTCATCCCCATGGTGGGTGGTAGTATGGCCTCAATGCCCCCACTACTTGCTGTACAGTGTACGCCAGCCAGCCATATGCTTTCGCTGAGTAAAGGATTTAATCGAATGGTCACCCTTTTTTTATTTATGTATTTTATTTTTCGCTTTCGAAATAAAAGCCACATTTAGCATTTGAAGGAAAGACCGAGTCGTTTTATTTTATTTTTTTATGTGACCCTGGGGGTGACCAGTGTCCTGATTATGCGTTTGCAATTTACCATACGTATATACAACTGAAGGCTATAATTTGTTTGAAGCCTTCAAAGAAGGGGAGCTTCATCGATTTATACGATTTTGTTTTTTATTAAAAACGAATGGTGATAATACTTCAAAAAAAAAAAAAGGGGGGGCTGGGGAGATTGAAAGTTTGGGTAGAATCGAAACTGTTTTACCTCCGTATCTATGCATCTTAATATGTGCATTTATGTGAGAATAGAATGGTACCTATCTAGTCAAATTTTAAATTGATGCTTCTTAAAACATATGATTCCTGATGGCCCCTAGCATAAGTGTCTTACGCAATCACGATCAACCTAACAAGCTGCCATAGGCATATAGAGTGTTGACTTTGTCAAAAGTTAAGTTGAATGTGAGTCCGAGCTCCGAAGTACCCACATACTGAGGTATTAACCCATCAGCGACTTTTTCAGAGATCTGTGATCGATAATAGATGATCTAAGAAGGTAATAACTTTGAGATTAGGTATTGAAGAATAAATTTACCGACCTCTTTGATATTTCTAAGTATAATGACATAAGATCTGTGCAGAGTAGGAAATGTAATTTTTAGTCGACGGAACATTCGAACGATATCGTCCACACTAGCTTAAGTACAACAAAGCAGCCGCTGGTAAGGATATCTGTTTGATATTTGTCGAAAGACACCATGATCGATAAATGGAAAGAAAGGTGACCCTCTAAACTGCGTGAACTTCAGAGGCACCAGTCTCCTTTACATCGCCTACAAGTCGGCTGTACCGTGCAAACGCCTGAAGCTATTTGTCAACAATTTGATAGATTCATATCAGTGTGGCTGCTTTGGACCAAAAAAAGTCCACCAACGATCAATATTCACACTGCGGCAGATCGTGGAGAAAACCCATCAGAAATTCCAAAAGAATACCCATAAACTTTTCATCGATATTAAGGCCGCGTACAACAGCATTGGACCAGCTCGAGGCGAGCTCTATAGTGCTCCAATTTTGGCAATCCTGCGCTAAGCTAGTAAGTCTGCGCAGGATGTCGATGAAAAACTCACGCTTTTGCGTTAAGACCGGTAAAGATCATACTTGAGAGTATTGGACAGTATACGAGGGTGCTTCCTCTCGCCTCTCTTATAGTCCCTTGTTGTTGACGATCTACTTCAATGTTCAATCCTTAGCACGACATGGAATTTATGCCTTCTAAGAAAATGCCCACAAGCAATCATTGTCAGTGGCAAATTTGAAGGCACCGTTTCAGAATAAATGCAATTCGCACTTTACTGAGTGTCAGAGACAGTGCGCAAAGAAAGCGTCTCTACAAAACCTAAAGAGACGACTATTGTCCCTTTAACAAAACGAAGGAAATGAAAATTCCCCCGATGACCCATTAAGCCGTCGCATAGGCCTTTACCGGACTCTAATGCAGACTTTTTTTTGCGAGCCAGGAGACCTCAATTACACCAAGTTTCCCAAGAGTCACCTAAATTATTATAAAAAGGTACATACCTTTAATACTCAAGCAATCAAACCCACAGTCCCACAATAAGCATTGATGATTTGTAAAAGATTACGGTCAAAGTGAATTTCAAATCTGAAAATTCTTTGGGTGATCTTGACCCAAGTACCTACCAAGCATAAAAATGAATATGTGAAAAACTTCCAAGTGGCATTTCACCACTGGCTGTGTGTTTAATGTGTTGTTAGGCCCACTTCAAAACTTTCTCTTCGAAACTATTGAAAAAAAACAGGGGGCCCGTACATGGCTACCCCGGGCCCGGATTTTCTATCGGCGGCCCTGGTGATAGGCTCGTTGTTCGATTTGTATACAATTTACATTCGTTAAGCCTCTCTTCTGTGTAACAAATGTGTTACGAAAATTTGTAACTTTGTTACGAGAATTCGCAATAACTGGTTCTTTGTTGTAAAGTTAGTTCACCCACTCAAAATTCATCATGGTTTCTGCTAGTCGAGGTAAACGACGGCATAAGGATACGTTTTCCATCCAATCCAAGTGTATGGTATAGGTAAGAACAGTTGTTGATGGTATATAAGATCCCTGTTAGGACTCAATGCACCTAAAAACTGTTTTGTTGCTCAAGTAACTCTAGAAATCTTTTCGCACATTTAATTTTATATGAGCAAAACAAGACTTCTTTTTTCGTCCGAAACCTTTTGCGACATACAAAAAACGTCGAAAACACAAGTTAATTTCTAAAACTTCCGCGACATTATCTAAATTCCTACGTCCTAGCAACCCCATTATACAAAGAAGCTGATTCTTTTCCTTTCCTTATGCAGCCTTGTTTTTAGTAATTATTCCGTTTATTTTTCTAAAGGGTGAATTTTTAATCGTTGTTTTCCCTTTTGCGTATTTCTCTTTTAATATTATAATCCGGAAAAAAGAAAAGCTGAAAAAAATTTCAAATAAAAATGTCACATTCTATGGAGCAAGGGTATGAGTATCCTAGGGATTACATGAAAAAAAAAAAGAAAGGTGATCTGGATTAGTATTTAAAAATAATGTCCTACAGGGATATCATTTTACTTTCCCTTTTTTCCCCCGGAGAGAAAAAAAAAGATTGTGCAGAGCTTTTGCAAAGGAAGTGAAAAATCTCTTATCCTTATGAAAAAAAGAAGAATTTGCATATTTTTCTTGTTAAGTTTGTATTAAGATGCATACAATTTCAACTTTTTCCAAGGATTAAGACTAAATTTGCTACGATTCTAGGATTAATCAAGGTACATTCTTTTCTTGGTATCCCTCAGACCCTCGTCTCTATCAGTATTATCTTTTTGAAACCAGTGACAAAAAAAAAACACGATAAAAAGGGAGTTAAGAAAAAAGGACACAATTCACTTCGCGGAAAAAACTAATTACGAATTCAATACGCAAATTCTATTAATTACCAATACAAATTAAACATCCAACTACATTCCGATATTGGCATTGTTCGGTATTTTTACTGTCGTCCTTTTCTATTATTTCAGCAAGGGGATTGTGCTATATATGAAGAAACGTTATTCTACTGATGTCCTGAGGAGGTAAGGAAATTGGAATGTTGAATCCCCTTATCGGAAATTATTTTATGCACAGTGAAAGCAAAAGGATCTCTAATATCATTATGGGGGGTCTCGCACAATTTTCTAGATATACGTACTTGGGGCCTCATATAGAGGACAATCCGAAATGAGTCCCTATATGTATGTGTGTTGCCCGTATTCACTTGTGCAATGCATAAATTTCGTTAATTGGATAATAATGCGAAGTAGGACTTTATTTATGTCCTTGTATGTTGTTTTGCTTATACTTTTTCTACGGTTCCTTTATCTCCAACTATATACGGACTGTGAAATATGTTTGCAAGGATATTTTTTTCCAGTTTTTTGTTGTCTGTCGTACTCGCAGAAAGTTGCGATGAATAAATATTTTTGTGATTTTTTTCCAGCAACTGGGAGAAAGGCAGAATTTCACTTCAGTCCCTCGTATGTACATATGGCTTGGTGGGTACGGTTGGGTCTTTTATTTTGGTTTGCATGTGTATAATGAAATTTCATATGAAGGTATTTCGTTTATGCAAATATTTTGGACGCTTGGCCTCCGTGAGGGTAGTTATGCATATATGGGGTTGTTTATAACGTCGACCCCTTGGATGGTCGAGGACTCGCTTCTCTTAACCGTAAAACATTTTAACTCCTTTGAAAGTTATGGTAACGTGAGGATGGAGCTTGTGCCTTTCGAAAAGAATAGGTAGATATTGACACATGTGTCCGCACATGGAATCATGGATGTGAACGTGAAGGTATGTACATTTCCACGTTTAATTGGGCCAATTTTTTGGTAAATTAAAAATGAAGGAAAAATTCCAATAAATGTTTCTGAACGAATGCGGGGGCTTTCAAATTTTTTTTTCTACATTTTATTTGCAAACCGAATGGGTAGCTAAGGAGCTATACTAAGGACGTGTTTTTATGATTGCTACGCAATTAAAATTTGTTAAATGTATGTGAGGAATGTTAAAAGGATTTAATTGAAGTCAAGTACCTAACCTTTGACGTAGATTAAAATCATGTTACAGGGGCCGAGTTTTTACTTTTGAGATTTATTTTTCATTCGAGGGAAAGAGTGAAACGAGCCTTTTAGTCAGTTTTGGCATTATGCACTTATAACGAAATCGTTTTAGATTACAAGCAAATTTACTTATGGTAACATCAGCCTAACATTTTCTAGAGTACACGTAGATAACCCTCTTCTATTGTCACTCATTTGGATAAAACAAATCATAGATTTCCCGAGGAGTAAAAAGAGCTACACTTGCTTTTATTCCCTAAAGTTGCGAAATTTCTGGTTCATATTGGTATAAAATCTGGGTGGTCATTATTCTGCTTCAAAATTCTGCTTCCTCAAAAAAAATCTGCATTCGAAATTATGTTTTTCACAATTCTGCTTTCCAAAATTCTGACTTAAGCAATAAAATTCTGCTTGTTATATACGTTTTCAAGAAAACTTTTTATAAGTTGAGCAAAGGCAACTGGAAGTCCATTGACCAGATCAAATTTGAAAATTAGTTGAATCCGCCTACAGACCGCCCACTACAGGCCTGTATGTGCGACCATCTCCAATTTTAAAAAATACTTTTTTCACATTGTAGCTATGTTACAATGTTTCTAGCGCATTCGTTTCTAGTATGTAACTTTGCCTTGTTATTGTCTTTGAAGTAACCAAAAAAGTTTGGCCTTTTTATTGGCCATGCCCACTTTTTTAAGGGATTTAGCTTAATGACTGTTTTTCAATAACAATATATGAAATTTGACTAAAAATTATATGACAATAGTTGTAGATATTAGCATTTTCTAACTTTCGTGTATATGTAGTATGTGCCTCCGCCCACTTGTGTAGGCGTGGGGTTAAAAAAAAAAGGCGGAGTTTTAGGCCGGAACTATATTCCACTAGGCCGGAACTATTTCCAGCCCACTTTTTGGAGGCGTGGCAGTTTTTTTTGTTGATATGGTCGGGTGTTTTGCAAACCATCGTAGATGGACTGAAACTTTCCCACTTTTTCCAGAATTGAAAGAGTTTTTTTTTCTGAAGTCAGAATTTTGAGCCACAGGTTTTGTAAAGCAGAATTTCGAAAGTAGTATTTTATAAAAAGAATTTTGACCTCGGCAGAATTTCGACCCCAACCCGCGAAACCACTGTCATCTCCATGGATGCGAAAGGTATAGGCAAAGTGAAGCTGTAACCCACACTGAGCAGAATTGTGAGAGAGGGATATTGACCTTCCTTATAGCCACTTAGGTAAGTGGAACACAAATATTTTTAAATAACCTCCCCTTGTTTAAAATTTTCAAAATTAAAGGAGGCTGTAAGAAAAGACAAAAGCGAACGAGAAAGAACATAGTCGGCAAGCGCAAATGAGTTCAGCTATGTGTTGAATGAAAAAGACAGGAAGGATGACCAACATTTTGAGAAGCATATAGCGACAAAAAGTAAAAAGATCCATAAGTTCCTCATAGGATTGGGACCAAAAATCTTTTGTCAAAATTCTGGCATACCAACTTTTAGAAAGTGACACAGTTAAATATGTTAAATAGGCAACCCCACAGCCTGATTCTTTGTCACATTTGCAGTTATCTAAAAAAGAGTGAAGTTTTCTTGAAAAAGCGGAATAAGTTGAAAAAAATCTGTGAAAATTGCTTAAGTCAGAATTTTGAAAAAGCAGAATCTTACACGCCGCCGTAAGCCTGAGCAGTTATTCCACGAACTACCGCCTTAGTGCCCTTCTTTCATAGATATTTAAAAGGCTGTGCTGGATTATCAGTGGGTTTCCAAAAGTTCCAAATGCTGCAACGGAAAAGTCTTCGCCCTAACAAACTAGTGGATCCCTGCCTTGATTACGTCAGGTTGACCAACGTTTTGTAAATGTTGCCAACGTTTTGTAGCCCAAACTATTCAGATGAATGAATTAAAACTAATTACTGTGAGCAAAAGTGATTCAAAACCTCATGAGCCTCCGTAAACTACCTAAGCTATACCCTACATTGATAAATACCACTGCCCTTTGGCTTATTTAATCAAATGCTGTAACTTTGTCAAATATCAGATGTCATGCTAAGCAAATCAACTGACAACTGAAATATCACAGCATCATGAGTGTGATGGGAGCATAATTCTGCTTCCAAAATTCCTCTTTTTCAAAAAAGAATTCTGCTTTCAAAATTCTGACTTAGCAATAAAATTGTGCTAAAGCAAACTTCTGATTTTTTTGAAGGAAAGCAAAGGTAAAAATGAAATAGGTAGGGAGGTTGCAGTGGGGCGGCACGCCATCGCCTCTCCATACAAATTTCACTTGTTTCGCTTTATTAAATTTTCACTTGCAGAATTTTGTTAAACAGAATTTTGAAAAGCAGAATTTAAAAAGGCAGAACTTTGAAAAGCAGATTTTGTAAAAAGATTTTTGCCTTGGAAGAACTTTGCCCCTAAACCGAGTCTGATATCGATCCCCAGGACCAACCCACGTTTAGCTAACCGCATACATTAGAAGCTAAAATAAGCGAGTAACAAACTGACTTTTAAACGCATAACAAGAAACGTTCCATAACAAGCAATATTAACATGGTGTCTTAACACGGGCACATGGACATCTAAATTCAATCTAACCATCCATCATAACTAAGCTCACCACGCCTTCCATTAAGTCAATCCTGTCACCAATCTCCCAAATCATACAATTTGTCAAAACTTCAAATTCAACACAGATGTGTATCCGGCAGCTTCCCAACTCAATCCGCACAGCTTAGCTAAATTAACCCACTCTCCGGCTCAAAACGTGACAACACGAATCATATGTCATCGTTATTAACACCAATATGAATCCATTTTTCCATCACAATAAATCCATATGGCTAATGCGTAAATTCACTTAAAACCAACCCCACTGCGCCGGCATCCCTTCCATATTCCACCAAACGACAGAAAAGTCAACCTGTTCGCAACTAGTCGGCATAATTTTAAAATTATGTCCAAAATAATTGCAAAATAACTCTCTCGTCTAGTGTTTCAACCCGGGGAACCCTCGCGCTGCAGTAGGGTATACTTTTAACGGAAAAATTAAATCAACACAAACCCCTTTTGCCACCGGATGACATAGACAATAAAAATTCTTTATTATGATTTCGCATACCACAATGGATGGTTGATGGTATATTTCCCGAAATGGAAATTATTCAATTTTAAAATGTATCGCGAGGGGGCGGTGGTGGTGGGACAAAAAGTAACCCTAAAAAATTTAAAACAATTCCCAAATGACTTCCTTCCCAGTGTTGGGTTATATTATTTTATTAAAATGACGACATCAAATTGAATTTTCATATTGTTTCGTTTTGGATAGAGTGCGGGTCGGAAAAATCCACCCTCAAAGGGACACCTTCAGGCGGGGTTGTTCTTGCTTGGTAGTATGTGTGAAAATCCTTTCCTTGTCGCTTGTGTCACTTATAAAGTGATTCATGTCAGTCAAAATGCAACCAAAATCGTCAAAGAATATTGTTCTTGCTCTTTGTGCATATATTTCCTATGATAGTTCTGTGTACACGGGGTGAATTTCACCCCCTGTCAGGTTGTATGCCTTTTCCTCGACTAAAAACAATATTTTATATGCACTGCCCTGTTCGGTGTGTTGGCGAAGAGTTTTATTCACACTTGAGCAGTGAAATTCATAAGGGATAAGTGTATTCCTTTTATGAATTAACATGCGTAGCATATTATTGATGGTGTGTGGACCAGGAAAGGGAGTATGGTAATGTATTACTGCCGCAGGGATATAAAGGCGAAAAGGGGTGACGGTGACGAACATAAACAAGTGGCATCTGTCAAATGAACTAAGTGTGAAATTATCCTTACAAGTTATTATATTGTCCGGAATATTTACAGTTTTTTTTTTGTATTTTGTCGCCATACAGTTGTATGGGGTGGGTATAATGTGTTGCGTTGTTCTAAGAGGTAGGTGTAAAAGCCCTGCTGCGTTCGAAACGGTCGGTGGATTAAGAAGTTGAGAATTCAGCGGAAGAAAATTTTGGAAGTGGGTGGTAAGCGGATGAACGGAATGTTCATATGAACTTAGGAGGGGTGGAAATATACGAGAAAGGTTAATTCGTTTCACCCGGGGATGTGCGTGATTATGTCCTTTATGGAATTTTAAATTGATGGATTATAGCACAGTTTTTATTTGAAGATTGTATAAGAACAAGAAGCGGATTGGATTTTAGATTTTTAATTCAATTGGGTGAAACTTGACGAATGCGCAATTAAATGGATATCTAAGCTGAAATTTCAGGGAGCGGTTTTAGAGTTTGGATTCAAATCAATCTCACCTTTAGTGCCATTTCTATACAAGCATTTAATAAGAGAGAAGCTGCTAGTTTCAAATTAAACGGGCAATTGTTATGTCAATCGCCCAGAAATAAAAAATAAAAAATAAAAATAAATAGAATGGCGCAACAGCTCGAGGTGAACCAGGGCCAACTTCTCAACAATGTGTGCTGTGTGTGTTGATTTTTCCACATACAAGGGGCCTACAATTTTTTGCCGAATCCGAACGGCACTTTGAGAAGATTTTCAAGACAAATGATGTCCTCCCTCGCGGAGGTGGGGGCCGTGAAAAAGGACAAGTCCTTTTTTTTCAGGTGACGATGGTAGGATTCGAACCCAGACCTCCGGCGTAGTAAGCACACACACTAACCACTACGCCACGGCACCCCACCGGCACAATTGCCCAGAAAGCAGTCTTTTATTTTACGTTTGAGCATTTTCCTGTTTGTTACTGATGGATTAGGTCCGCACACCGCACAGAATAACAGCCGCCCCGCATCAAGATGTTTGTGGAGTGAAGCGGCTTATCAAAGGCAGCTATAGTGCTCATGAAAAACCTGGCGTGGCGTAAGCCACTTTGAGATTCAGAAGAAGAAAAGTTCATGAGTGAAAAAATATTTTTGTGTAGATGGATTTGATATGTGGACTCAATTTCCCCAATCCTCCACCTAGACAAGCAAGAAGATTTGATCTTTTAAGCCCCTAACAAGGCACTGAATATCCTCCTCCTTTTTTTTTTTGTGCATGGTGGAGAAAGAAATTTCGAGTCCATTTTAAAAATGGAAAATACCTATTGCTCTAATTTTAGGGGTAAAATTTATCCGCCTTTCAGCTTCGCAGATGAATCGAGAAAGTCATTGGGATATAAAGTAGCGAACACTAGAATGACGCCACAATTTTCACGACATTTGAAAAGTGGGTCACTAGGATGAGGCCACAAGAAAAAACTTATAAAAAAGCGAAAAATAAGATAAAGCAATTCGTGGCTCTCAAACCTTTTTTCTTACGTTTTCGTCCATCCATTGAGTATGTCTGAGTATGACCGTTTAATTTCGACAAAAACCTTTATAAGATGGTATAGAATTTAATCATAAAGTTGTTTAATATAAAAAAGTTAAATCTCGTTCCATAGATCTTAGACCTTAATCGGACAGGTTTTATTAAGATCTTCTTGTCTTCAAATTGTCTACCGCTTCATGAAATTTTTGAGACAGCCATCCCAAACTGTTTCCGATTATGCTAAATTCCGATTTTTTGAGAGAATTTAGCAGCTTACAACCCTGGAGTTATTAATGGAGGCAAACAATTTTAGGCTGAATTTTTGTCGCTAGGAGTATGAGCTATAGTTGCCTCCATCAGAAAGGGTAAGTTTGGAATAGATTCAAATGGATTTTTTTAATATTACCTGCTGCGGCTTTTTCCGAGTATTGTAAAATCGGTGGGTTTTTCAGATAACTGGTTACAGCATTTTATGTAAAGTAGGTATTGTAAGGTTCACTAGAAAACAAAAATTACGGATATGTTTATAACGTATTTTTTTAAAAAAATGTGACTTGAAAGTCAAAAAAATGTCATGGGCAGGGAAAACGTATTCGACTTAAAAGCAAATATCTCGGAAGTTCAAAAATCCATAAATTTTATTTTAAAGCATTTAAAAAAAGTACTATTTAAAATGAATTTGAATCCTTAGTTTAGTGCCCGTTGTAAGTATTAGCGGACATATTTGAGTTAGTATGGGGCAAGGAACCTCAAAGTAGGTGTTTTCTTAAATTCTATCTATTTTCTTGAATTTTATTAAAATTAGAAAAAGACGATTTAAAAACGATTTTTTTTTTCATTTATACCCAAAAATCATGTTCCAAAATTATTTGCATCGAATTAGGAAACACCCTGTAGAAAGCTAGAATGTTTCCCGAACTCCTCAATACTGCACTCTATGGTAACGAACCAACAAGTAGTATCTCCGGGGATTTTTCAGAAAATATGGTCTTGTCTTTTAGGTATAGGTCTAAACTCTAAACTAAAGCAGTATTGAGCGTAGGCGCGTTGTTCAGAAAAGGTAAGGAGTTCAAAGTAAAGATTTCAAATTCAAATTCAATATTCAGGTTTCTGGAGCACTACTGCTGTTTGACATAATGCTCACCGATGAGCTGCTACTCCTCTGAAAGAAGTGGAACAATATGAATACCGAGGCCTAAAGATTCGAAGAGGTTTGGAATCGTTGTGGCTTGTTGTTTTTGTACATCCCGACAAACTTCCTAGAATGATCATGTATGTTGACCTGCCTGGATAGCGCCTGGGGTGGCCAATTACAAAATGGCTGGAACAAACGCAAAACCTCTTCTGTACCCTGCAATGGATCTGTATTTAAGAACAAGAGTTCGTAATGATCGAGGAAGACAGAAGAAGCAATAGAAATGCCTCATTCCACGATCCTCTAATGGATCGGGATGCAAAAATCTTGCTTGTACAGACTTTTGAAATGTTAAAAAGAGAATCTGTGAGCCATAAGCACAAAATCAGACGATTCTGCATTGCTAATGGTAGCTTAGTTTAACATGTAAAAATGAAACAAAATTTTCTCTAAGAAATCGATTCCTCGATGTGTTCCATATAAAATTTCATATTTTTTTCGTAACTGCAATTGTTTTATAAAGAATTATTTTTTTATAATAAGCTCGTGATCAAGGGGATATGATTGCCCATAAAATGGCTAGCACATCGCGAGCTAAAGAATTTGTGGATAGAAAAGATAAAAGAAGAAAGTTATTCTAGATTCAACATAACCGCTGATGAGCCAAACATGAAACCTCTGCACAGAAACACCAAAGCTTACCCCCGCAAGTGTTATGCCTTCACGGAGAAAAGCAAAAGTATAACCAGCAGAATATTTCATAAAAACATCTGGAATGCATCTTATTGTTGTCCATTATATTTGCATATTGAAAGAGAAAAAGGTGTTTTGTATTCGGCAGACCCTGACCTGGTAAACAGATGCCGACCAGGAAGCCGCTTATTTTAAGACAGACGCTTCTGGACTTTTCTTTGTTGTTGGTTTTAGTTCGCCCCGGATATTTTTCCTACTGGTACCCAATTATCCGCCAACTGGAGAGGCGCCCAATTGGGGGCCAGCAACCGCAGAAAGTCCTTTTTGTCCTTTTTGAAGTAGGTACTTATGTTTTTAGCTCTTATTAACAAGAAGGGGCATTTGAAATAAAGCCTCAGAAGTCACAATAGACAGTTTGAACCAGAGAGCATGACAAAAGATCAAGCGCCATGTTTCCGAGGAGCCCCATGAATTAATAGAGCCTGAGTAAGAATTCGTTTGTATCTGTGAATATCTTTAATTTGCTTATTTTTGCCTTTTGATTATTTTCCACAAAAATACTATGTATAAATTTAACATAAAAAGAATATTTGAAGCCGCATAAGAAGTTACAAAGAGCCGAGCGTTCCAAAAACTCATACATGTGCAAAAAATTATGTATAGCATGTGAGTACACAGTACACACATATACAAAGCTTTATTTAACCAAAATGAAATAAAGTCTCATATTACAATTCAAGGGTTCAAAAGGCATTAAGTAAGGTAATTTCAATAAATATAACACGACACCTCCCCCGATTCCAGGAATGAATTCCAAATGAAAAGAAAATATTTAGTGATTTGTATTCGAAAAAGGACATTCCAATTGTCGTACCTACACGCACATACACCAGTCTCTTGCATGCCGCTACAACAAAAAAAAGGCAATTGTTTTCATTTTATTTCATTTCCAAATTAAATTACACGAGGGGTTGTTTTCTTTGATTTCCACCCCCCAAAAGCTGCAGAAAATAAAAAGAAGGAAATTATATGGAAGCACACGCGTCTACGCGTTGGGCACTGTTGGATCGTTTAAGCAGAAATTAAATTCCCATTATCCTATCAAACTACCACAAAGGATTTCCACTAGGCATATATAGGTATGTATACCTCTAGTTGAAATTAAACACGAGGTGATCAAAATTCGGTCCGAAGTGTGTTGGTAGGTAGGTAGGTACTCATGTGTGCTTTTATCCCAAAAGCAACAAATTTATTACAAACAATCAAAGAACCCAAAAATATTCCAAAGGGATAAGCACCCGGTACCGGTCTTTTTGTTTGGACTTTTAGGCCATAGTATATCCTCTGATATATCCTTGTTTATCTCAACCAGATAGCCTTACCTATCCACGAAGTGTTGTTCGAATATATGAAATTATTCGATGGAATATCGACGAGAATATGCTGCTTTTGCGTATCGTTCTGCCGACCGAACAGATTTTCATTCCTCGTTATCCTTGCATGTATACGCAGCCCAATATCCCTTTTATGAACGTGTGGTGTCAGCAAAAATAGAAACGAAAGGGTGCAAAACGCTGGAGCGCAATTTCTGCCAGACCCTGAGCCAAAGGGGGCTGGCAATCGAAAGAGTGGCCATGTGCGTCTACAAGTGTTCCAACCATTTGGCCCGCTCCAGCACAGTCTGTTGGGTGGGTGGGTGATCCGAAAAAGCAGTATATTTATGAGGTTTGTGTGGACGTTCAGCAGGATTAAACTGAGCACACACTCATAACATGGTCATCCTCTTGTTGGATTTTGTCTACACATACGGCAGAGGCTTATACTTGCCATCCAGCCCGCCACCCCTCGGGAGCGGACATTAGAAAACGATTGCGAGCGATTTGAAACAAATACACAGACTTTTCCCAAGCAGTGACGCGGTGGACCGTAAGGACTGGACACCCAAATATGAGTGTTTGTGTTTCATTTCCACCCACCAGACCATCCGAATGGAGAATCGTCATGTGGTGGGTCAAAGCTTGTGGTATAGCCAAATGGAATATTTTGATGGCAATATACAGACATGGTGGGATTATCATTATTATTGGTAACCTAGCAACCGGGCGGCGATGCTACAGCCACCCTCACTCAAGGGCGAAACGTATTTTCTGCTTAATACTTCAGAGGGAGATGGCAGAAGTAAAACACATAAATTGTCATCTCTCATGGGGTGTCCTTTTTCGGGGGGATAGGTACGTATACTGCGAATGAGTATGTGGCAACGAATGTGTTATTGTTATTGGCATAAATGCTGTGCACGCAGAATACAGAATTCATCTAACGTTCGTTCAGCTGGGGCAGCCCTTTTTGTGATGGTAGCCAAAGTCGTATGATACAGTGTTATGGCTTATGGGGGACAGCCTTCAAGCAGTTGACTGGTTTGAGTGTCGAACGTGGTCCATGTGTGTATATGACAAAAATATTAATACCCCAAAATGAAATTCGGTCCTTGTCTTTGTTATCTCTTGTGATGGTTGTGGGGGATAACAATGTCAACTGGACGCCATTATTGTTAACGAAAGTGGATGCCATTTTATTTTTTTGTTTTCTTGTCTTTTTTATGCTCAACGGAGCTTGGAAGAATGGGAAAGGACTTCAGAAAAATAATAGAAAAAGTTAATTTTAATTTGGTTTGGATCTTCATAGGCTTATATAGGTGGTGTGAGGATCTAAATATTTGCAAGGCTCGTTAAAATAGGTAATAAAAAAGAAACTATTATCCTAGCATTTTCATTATAATAAACCTTAATTAATTTACCAGGTAGATCGATAAAATATCCACCCATATAAATTGCTTGAAAGAATTGCTGAAAGAAAAAATTGTTTGTGTCCTCCAAACTCTCTGTCCTTGTGTCCTTTTTTCTCTTTGGCGCAATAAAGTCAAAAAGAAATAATATTGCTGTTAAAAACATGTTCTTACCTAATTAAGAGCGTATCAGCAGGTGAATAACTATATAAAACATTATTCTTAAAGAAACTTTAAGTTTTAACTTAAACCTACTTATCTCTTCATTTTGTTATTTTTTATTATATTTCTTTTCATTTAGAAATTTCTTAATCAACTTAGTAGAAATTAAAGGTACAAGAAGGTAAATCATAAGTGTAAGTTGTGCTGGAGATTAAATCTTATTATGAGAATACGCTCCAGAAAAAAGTTAGTTTGAAGTTGGTCCCGTTCATGAAAACCGATCTCTTAAGTTTAGTCTAGTCAATAGTGTCTAAAGTCAACAAGAGTTCAATATTTATATTACTTATAAGTTTTTTTTTCATGCAAATTTCAGTTTTGAAGTCTGAAATTTTACCGCTGAAATTTTACTACCTATTGTAACAACAGTATATTATTATATTATTTTTTTTAATATTTTTTTATATTAATATTAAACTTATTCAGTATGAAGCGCTACCGAATCTACTACAAATATTGAGCATATTTACGTTGACAAATTGAACTTCTGTCGAGGCACTGCACTTACTATTTGTCACTAGTGCGAGTCCTATGGTTGAAAACTTTGCATAGGCTTCGCTCGACTTTGAGTAGGAGAACCTACCCAAAGGCTCCAGCCCAATAAATACGTTGCTTCTGTCACGTTGAAGTACTAGGGGGGTCCAGGGGCTCGCCGCAAACTCGAAAATATGACTTCAAAAGCCTTCTTAATAAATTCGAATCTAACGAGACATCCAGAACTATCTTGAAGCAAAATTTAAGATCTAAATTTTTCCTTTTAAAATTCTTTTATAAGCCGAGGCCATCTTTTTCAGCTAAATATTTGAAGAGATTTTGTCCTTATGTAATAAGGAATTTTAGTTTGATGCAGATTCTTTCTTTAAGCCTACAAGAAGAAATTTCAGAAGCAACTTTGACAGTCTTTGATCCCTGATAAAGTTCTTTAAATCATCTGCGTTCAATGGTTTTACCGTTTCCTGGTCACAAATTTTACTGGTCACAAAAACATTCACTAAGTAAGTAAGTAAGTAAGTAAGTAAGGAATTTATTTAGTTCAAATATACAAATATACATATTTTAAATATTAATAAATTAAATGTGGCCTTGGTTTATAACCGTCTGCCAGATGCCAACTTTCTAATGTTCTTTTATTATGATATATTCAATAGTGATTGATATTTTAATGTTTACAAAACTTAAAGTATACAATGGAAATTTACTTTGGTGAGTAGAGATTGTAGTTAAAAAAAAAAAAAAAAAAAAAAACATTTTAACAATAGGACAATTATTTTTAATTATTCTTACAATGATTAAAGATTTATTTGCTTCGACAAATGTGGAGTTTTATTCGGTAAAACGTAGTGTAGCTATAAGCTTTTTGGGTATAATCCGCTAATATTCAATGTAATCCTTTCTATATTTTTGAGCTTCAATGCAGTATTTGGCAAGAAGCTTCCAATTTTTTCCATTTAAAACATTTATAGAGTCGCTCTGGAAAAAGTGATTGTATCTTTAAAAGCAAAGTTCATATCCAACCAAATTTGAAAAATAAACATTAGTAAAAGTGGTCTGCAAATGAAAATCATAAAAGTTTAAGTTCAGACATAAAGATAAAGTGTAAAAGAGTGTAAGAGTGGAAAAAGACCCCTTGCTGTGACTTCTCCCGAACAAAACATTTACTCAACAAAAAAGCAACAAATAACAACAACAACAACAACAAAACATTCACTATTACTGATGTAAGTTTAAAATGCATTGGCATCAGCTTGAGGTTCAGGTGATATCTTAGGGCTTAAGACACATTTATATGCACTTCGTATGCAAGGATATTCCTACTTGACTCGATTTTTTCGGTTATTGTTATTAATTTTCACTAAAAAATATAACAGTCATCGTGGTGGTTTACGGGTGCGTTTCATATCTCAATACACTATTTTTCTTATACTCCCATAAAAGTAAAAACTTAACGCAAGTTTTGCATACCTTTTGCGGAATCCAAGGCCGAAGAAATTTTTTTAAGCGCGTTTTACGAACGCTGTTACATTTATTTGAAAGGTATAGTTACTTTAGGCATAAACGCTCCGCAAATTGAACAAAAAAGATTCGTATTGTAAAAACAAACTCTTCATGTTGATTTCGTACCCAATTATAAAATGAAAACTTACGATTATTTTTAATTATCAGCAAATTAACACTTTAACATGGCAAAGCTAGAACTCTTAAGCAAGAGCTGATACAAAAATAACTGAGGTTATGCTTGGAATCAGAAACGTCAAATTAGTAAACACCACATGATAAAAGTGAATTACTAGACAAAATATGCAATTTTATTGTACAGTGATCCGTATGCGGTGTGCCACTGCCACCATGCCACCATACCTAAATATTATTATTTTGCAAACGACACTATATACTAATCGCAGTTTATGGACCACAAACTGAGAACATGTGCCAGCTGGTATACCTACTGGGAGCTTAAGAACATACTCTTCACTTGGTGTACTGACTCAAGAGCTTAGTTTTGGCCTTCTGCAGCATAATTATAGGATGCTATCAGGAGAGATACGCGTTGGACAGTATTAGGTTTAATGAAACTACAAAAGATCTAGAAACTTACTAAACCTGGATTATAAGGAGGCAGATTCGTCTTGCGAAATCGGCTGAGGTCAAACGTTTATTTATGCCCCATCCCATGGGGTAGGTATATTAAGTTTGTCACATCGTTTTTAACACTGTTAAATAATAATGAAAGACCCCAAAGACCTTGAGGGCGTACGATCGAGACCGAATTCTGAATTGAAAAACCTATGTCCGTCCGTCCGTCTGTATGTCATGTGTTGTTAGCCCTTTTTTTTAGGCTAGGAAGCTGAAGAACTTTGTGCATAAGCGCTTTGTTGTCTCCGAAGCAATACAAGTCCTAAAATTTTGGAAATTTTTGAGTGGCGCAACAGCTCAAGGTGAGAACCAGGGCTAACTTCTCAACAATGTATGCTGTGTGTGTTAATAACTTCACATACAAGGGGACCTGCAATTTTTTGCCGAATCGGAACGGCACTTTCAAAAGCTTTTCAAGACAAATGATATTCTCGGAGGGCTTGTCAGACGCTCGTGGAGGTGGGGACCGCGAAAAAGAACAAGTCTTTTTTTCAGGTGACGATGATGGTAGGATTCGAACGCAGACCTCCGGCGTACACACACTAACCACTACGCCATGGCACCCCATCAAATTTGCAACTACCTCCAGAGTTTTCAAAACTGTAACACGTTTTAGAAGCCTGGAATTTGACATTTAATTTCCTGGTGATTTTAATATATACAAAAAATTTAAATCGCTAAACCTCGATAAGTGGGCGTAGCATCGATTTGAAAGGTAAATTTTCAAATGCATTTTATTCAATATTTTTGTTAAAAATTAAAAAAGTTATTCGTTAGAAATTATATTAAAAAAACCCATAGTTTTAAATTCGTTTCACGAGAATTTTGAGCCACTCCCTTGTTTGGAGTCAGAATTGATGAAAAATCTGGAATTTTCTAGAAAAACGGAGTTTCGACTGGCCTTGACCCTAATCGATTTGATAAAAATATTGAATTTGAACCAAAAAATGCATTTTTGCGTACATTGAAGCCCAAAACTTGAAATACCTATATGCTAAAGGTGGTTTGATATGATAAAGGGTTGTTTTACCACGTACATTTTAAATATTTTTACCAACCCCAAATTGTCAAAAAAAAATCAGCAATTTACAATGTGGCATAAGACTGAAACTTCTCCGGATACACACTGTAGCACTTATGGTAAACTGGGGCACCTACGGCTATGGGGAACCTTCGGCATCGTCATTTTTACCAAGAAAGCCTAGGTCGCCTGGGTCTAGGTCACTGATTTCTTTTTTGAACGCACCTTTACATAGAAGCGTTGTAGTTTGACAGTCCTACTTAGTTTGAAAAAAAAACCTACAATTGGTTGTGTGTTTTTGTACTAATTTCTGTTGTTTCCTGCTGGAGGTTGGTAAGCAATTTTTTAAAGTAATTTTGAGTAAATGAAAGCGAAATTTTGTGAAAATTAATTATTTAACATTTGTTTTTAAGGTAAATAGCCCAAATCTGTTCTAGTCTTACAAGGGTTTGTGAAATAATTTGAAAGATCAAAATACAGAAACCGGGCGCATTCGGCGTTTGTATATGGGGTGCATTTGGCGTATACCCCACCTTACTAATCCGACACCAACATCAGATACCGTACAAAATATGACTTTACCGAAAACTTCAATAAATATTTTGTTAAGTAAAAACTTATTTATGAAGAGGCAAGTTAATTTATTACAAATTATTAATTTTTATATTCCTTTTCCTTATTATGTGCTATGGTTGCTGTGCTTCATATATAACACCAAAAAGTGACTTACTTTGTTTTAAACCATAAATATCATGCTTTCATTAAGTATTAAATTTTCTGCACTACATCAATGAATAACGTCAATATGAAGCGCTCAAGTTAAGGTGCCGAAGGTAGGTACCCCAGTTTACCATACTCACTTTTTTTCTGTAGGTATATCATTTCACTTAAGACTCACAGTTTGATGCGTGGGCTATCAATTTAAATAAACAATAACATGACGTTTTGGTTTCAATAAAGAAAATAAAATAAATACCAAGGGCTTGGGTATTGTCCTTTTCCTTAAGGCTTGATGATCCTTTCGAGAATTGATATTACTTCGTATGAGCTACAAAATTTATGCATGAAAAACGTTTATATAAAAAAAATTTAAATAAATTGTTTTCTTCCTGTTAAGAAGACTTCACAAATAAAACCGTGCTGTGAAGATAAATTTCACCTTGTTGAATAGTGTCAAAAAATGTCAGTGAATCACTTTGTCCGTCAGTCGCACCCACTATTGCTTTCAAAAAACTCTGAAAGGTGTAGCTATCTACTGATTTTTTTCGCGCACCCATCCCACTTCAATATCGCTAGCGAAGCATAAACTTTATAAGCACACTGCATTCAAAGGTGCAATTAAATAATGATTTTCAATTTATTATTTGTATTGTTTGCAATACTGTTATTCACGGTCTGTCACACACGAGGAGGTGAATTATGCATTTAATCGCAGGCATTACAATTACACGTATTCCACAGACGATTTACATGACAAAACGTTTGTTAACAAGCTGGCTTTGGGTTGACGTTTAATTCATAATCCTAACTTCCGGTGTGGGCGAATATCTATATTCGTATCGGATAATTGTTTTGGGTCATAAGATAATGAATAAAGGGAAGCTTTGCGAAGATGATTCACGAAAGTTAAATGAATTAACTATGGCCTGCCCAGTTTAGATAAAAAATTCTTTCTTTCTGCTATGTGGATGTAATGTTGCTACACAATTTTTTAGAATATTTTCGTATATAAACATAATCAAAATTGAATTGAGCTCCATGAGTGTATAGCTGAGAGCTCAGTGCTGAAACAATATCAGAATAAAACAGCAGACGTCCGAGAAATCAGAACAAATTCTTTCTTTCTTTTCCCTATATCTTCACTCAAATTCACAATTTGTAAAGTCAAAACTAAGTCCCAAGCCCAGCATTTTCTGTACCAACTGTTGATACATATTGATTGGAGGTTTCTGAGGACAAATTCAATCCAGCAGTGAAAAATATAGGCCCAAACAGAAAGGTAATTGTAAACTCGATATTCGGAAGTGCAAACCCTGGCGGCTCTGTCTGGGTGGTAACGAAATGCATCAGTTTACTACTTGCAACCTCGTTGTATGATTTAACTAGATTCCAATGGATCTTTAGAGTTATGGTCAGCCGGGATAAATGTTTCATAAAATATTTTAACACATATCTTGCACAAAGGCGAAAATGGTATAGGTATGATCAATCTGTGTACATATGCGCCTTTATCAATAATAACCACACCACACCACAGATGTGCAGTTCGTTTGAATTTTATGGCAAGGCCTGGCGCTTTTTTATGATGGACCGCATTCGAGGAGATCTTGCTCGGCATCTAGCCCTATATGGAATATTTATTTGCCGCATGGTATATCGTTACGTAAATATGAGTTGTGAATATACCACTTACAATGTGATGTAGTGCGCACAGAGAATTATGTGCAGCGCATTTGTAATTAATTTTTTATATAATAAATGCGAGTAGTACGTGCACGAGTCATAATCGTTATGGCACAGATAGCAATTGGCCTTCTGTAACAGTTATTGTGGACGAAGCGGAGAGCAATCTCAAATGGCCATGACTGAAATCGAGTTACAACTGTTTAAGCGATAGTTTTGGCTGACACAATTTACGGAATTTCAAATCATTATAGGATATGCTATAGACAGAAAGATTAAAGCAAAAGATGAATTGCGTTTTGGTTATTATCTTAAGATGTGAAATAGTTCATGTAGATGTTGCATTGACTAAAGCCGCAAGCCGAAGGTGCGGAAGATACAGGTCAAAACCTGTAAGAATATTGAGGCCAATAAGGACCTAAGTCCAAATGGTGACTCTACAACGCCAATAACGACGGGTGGAAGATACAGGTGAAAAACTAAGAGTATTGAGGCCAATAAGGATACCTAAGTCTAAATTCATCGACAAAGACCTCAGTTTAAAAAAGGCAGAAGAAATTTATCAGAAAAGACTGTGAAGGTAGTTGAGGTGGCGAAGGAGTTTCAGTTCCCAAGTAACACAGAAGCTCTTGCTTTAGCCACCGATACGTTTTCAGCACCACATCATAAAACCTTAGGTTCTTGAAGTTGGTTTTAAATAAGTAACGGGGCCCCCTACAAAACCCCTATAAGGATGATTTGACACATTATAGAACTTAATTTTGGGTGCAGGAAAGGCTCTAATTCGGGCTCTTATATAACTTTTTTGACAGTCAATACATTTTAGGCACACACACTTCGAGGTGTTTAACTTTTACTGTCGTGGTGTGGTTTTTATTGTAGTTAAGTATACACACATTTTTATCTTATTCTTTGAAGATGTTGATGTTTTTACACAAATAAATTCGTTCATATGAAATGGTAATGAACAAACCGAGTGCATTTTATTAGCAGAAAACAAGATGCGCATCTAGTTTCTTCGAACGATTTATTAAAATAGGACGAAAAGAAACAATGCTCTTCTTGAAATATTAAATATAACATAAAATAAAGAGTGCAAGGTTTTATTTAGAGCCCACATAGCCCGGTTGTAACACTTAACGTGCTCTGCGATGCCTTTTAGAAACTTTGGGTTCTAAGTAGCACTGTCTAGCTTCATGTAGAACTATTATAAGGTTTTGTGTTTTCTGTCAAACATGGCTCTAATTTATTAAGGGTTGCCATCACTCTCTTTTCTTTTAGGATATACGTTGGTTTGACTATTTGAAATTATTGACATGGCAGACGTTAATTGAAATATATATTTTACAGGCTGGTTTTATCTTATCCATGAATGTAGTTTATACCTTAGCAGTTTTAAACCCCAAGGAGGATACCTGCTAAACTTCTACCTTAAAAGTTCAGTCAGTGAGCTGATAAAATACTTGAAGTGCTGGACTAAGAATGCCTAAACCTAACTTATTTGACCAGCTAGAACATAGAAAAGTGAAAAATTTCAACAATTTGCAATTCTACAAGCATTATAGTCATGACTGGCCCCAATATAAGCAACGATACGCTGAGTCACCTTTTTGATGAATGTTCATAGAAAAAACAGCATAAACGCATGAATTATCTCTTGAAATCAAATGTGTATGATATACTTCTCCAGCCTAATATGTAATCTTATTAAAATTCATATCATTCTATAAAAAATTTAAATTTCTTATATTAAGATGTTTGCTTCAAATGTTCTCACAACAATTTCTGTCAATTACATTGTTTTCTATTGTGTGACTTATGGCAACCCCCAATTGCTATATAAGAGTGCAAAGAAGTACTTCGGATGTGTCAAACCTATAGTGTTAGAAAACAGGTGCTAGAAAGGTCTACAGAACTTGCGCTATAGAACTAAACCCCTCAGCACTTTTTTCTTTATAACTTGAGTGCCGAGGTCTGGTCTGAGGTTCCACATTTGTGACTGTTCGACCATCGGAAAAGGGGACACTTGCAAGTCCTCGGTTGTCGGAAAACGTAGGTATTAAAGTTTATTCCTGATCATGGCGACTTGGGATTCTTCCTTCTTTCCTTAAATAGGCTTAAGGCCAGTCGAAATTACGCTTTTCTGGAAAAATTTAGGTTCTTCTTCAATTCTGCCCCCAAATGTGGGCGTGGCCAAAAAGCTTGCATACACAAAATGTAGAATTTAGGTTTTCTACATATAGTAAAATGTTTTCGATTTAGAAAAAAAATATTGAATTAAATGCATTTGAAAAATTGCCTTTTAAATAGATGCCATGTCCACCAAGGGAGGTGGAGCAGTTAATTTTTTATTTTGTGTATTTTACAATACCCTGGAGGTAATAAATACCAAATTTCAGGCTTTTAAGGCGTCTAACAGCTCTTGAGGTAGTTGCACAATTGCACGGATTGTAGGCGTGTCTGTGGGCAGATTTCAAAGATGTTTACAAATCAACTATTTCGGATAGCAATGAACCTCTGCACCATATTTTAGCTTCCTAGCCTAGCTTAAAATTTAAGGCCGAAAAACGAGTGATATACAGACGGACGGACGAACGGACGAACGGACGAACGGACATGGCTTTATTCGATTCAGAATTCGTTCTCGATCATATGCCCTTAAGGTCTTGGGGGCCTACCATTATTATTTGATCGTGCTACAAATTATGTGACAAACTTAATATACCTCCTATCTCTATTCTGCTTTACCTCCCCTAGTGGATTCAAATACAGTTTATTCAATATTTTTGTTCCAAATGGAAAAAATTTTGCCCGAGATATTAAGTAGAACCAAAAAAAATGCATCTTGGCGTACATTTAACATCAGCATTTTACAATGTGGGATAGGATAGGGTATTCAACGGTCCTTTATGGTCCTTCTGCGTACGCACTGTTGCATATGCTCACTGGTTTTCATATGATCGCGTCTGAAAGTAAGCCACAATCGGCCGCATCAGATTCTGTCTCTCAAATTCTAGACATGATTTTAGAAAAGCTTGAGCAACAGGCGAAACTTAATCAAGTAATATTCAACAAATTGAGCGAGCTCGAGTTTAAACCTCGAAAAGCATTTAATAAAAAATCATGAATATGGGAAAGTCAATCAAAATAATTACATGGAATGCAATTGGCCTTTTGCAAAGAATTGACGAACTAGAAGTATTCCTACGGAAGAATAATGTAGACATATGCCTGATTTCGGAAACCCACTTTAAAAAGGGTTCGGCACGCAAAATAAAAGGTTACATTGACTATCACGCGCATCATCCTTCAGAAAATTCGAGAGGTGGATCCTCTCTCTACATTAAAGACTGCATTAAGCACTCCAAAAACGAAGAAATAGAACTTGACTCTATGCAAATAACCTCAGTCTCAGTAAAATTAAGTCACATAGATTACAACATCGCGACGTGCTATTTTCGTACGCAGTATCGGCTGGCAGATGAAGATCTTGCTCTGCTCTTTGATTCACTTGGGTCAAACTTTATCGTCGGCGGGGACTTTAACGCGAAAAATACTTTTTGAGGCTCACGGGTTCAACAAGAGGCAGAGTCCTCTTTAAAGCAAGTGCAAATCGCGGCGTGGTCTTCTTATCGACGGAAAAGCCAACATATTGGCCAACAGACAGAAATAAAATACCTGACCTCGTCGACTTCTTTATCGCCAAGGCTGTACCTCATTACCTTACGAACGTAGAAGAACGCTTTGATCTCTGTTCAGATCACTCGGCAGTTCTTTTGAATCGGCGTAAGCCTAGCGAAAAAGAATAGAGCGCCTAGATTAACTAACAACAACACCGACTGGGACGGCTTTAGAAAATACTGCAAAGAAAACATAGCTTTAAATGTACCGCTCAAAACGCCACTTGAAATAGAAGACGAACTAGATAAACTCGTGAGAGTTTGCGTGGAATAACACTTCTTTTCGGAGGTCCGAATTATCGAACAGCGGAACAATATATCCGCGAGAAATAGAAGAGCTAATATGCGAAAAGAGGAGAGCGCGCAAGAGATCGCAACGTTCGCGAGCACCCCCCGATAAGACTATCTTGAACCACCTTTCTAACAAACTGAAGCACGAACTTCAAGATTTTAAAAGTCGCGAGACCACTGCTTACCTCGAAAGTTTGACTGCCGATAAAGATTCGAACTACTCTCTTTGGAAAGCAGTCAAATCCATTAAGAAGCCTATAGCACACTCTGCGCCATTAATAAAAGCCAACGGCGAATATGCAAGAGAAGACAAGGAAAAAGCAGATTTATTTGCAGATTACCTAGAAGAAACATTCAAACCGTTTAACGGGGAACCGTTGATCGAGTAGCTCAATCCTTATGCGGTACAAGATAATTATAGAATAAAAACCGTGTCATTGGCTGAACTTCGTCAAACGATAAGTAATCTGAAAAACAACAAAGCCATACTGGCTACGACTTAATTAATAGCGAAATTCTAAAGAAGCTACCGAAAAAAGCTTTGGTCAAACTACTCTATATCATTAACGCCTCCATGAGAATTTTATACGTTTCAAGGCAATGGAAAGTGGCCGAGGTCATAATGGTTCCGAAACCAGGAAAATGTCCGAACGACAAAAAGTCATACAGACCTATTTCGCCACTGCCGATAATAGCTAAGGTGTTCGAGAAACTGTTGCTTAAAAGGTTGCAACCAATCATTGAAGAAAGACGATTGATTCCGGACCACCAATTCGGATTTAGAAAAAAAGCATTCAACAATCGACCAGGTCTATCGAATAACAAACGAAATCGAAAAAGCTCTGGAAGCGAAAGAGATATGTACTTGCGCTTTTCTCGACGTATCGCAAGCCTTCGATAAGGTATGGCGCGAAGGCCTGAAGTACAAGTTAAGCCTAAACTTACTAGAAAAACTCTGTAGAATCTTAGAGTCTTACCTTGAAGTCAGAATCTTTTGCGTAAGGTACGAAAATGAGTACTCGGAATTCAAAGAGATAAATGCCGGTGTCCCGCAAGGAAGCGTTCTAGGCCCAATATTATTTTTGCTTTATACAAGAGACATACCCCACGATGAGGGAACAATTTTAGCTACGTTCGCTGACGACATTGCTATTCTCGCTATTGATACGACAGTTGAATTATCAACAGGGAAACTTCAGCGCGGTTTAGACAAAATATGCGACTGGACGAAGAGCTCGAGTCGTCTTTAACGAGACTAAGTCAACGCATGTTAACTTTACTTATAAAAAGATAAACAACAAACCTTTAGTCATTAACTCGGAACAAATCCCGTACTCAAATGAAGGGAAATATCTAGGAATGACTCTAGACGCAAAACTTAAATGGAAGCCGCACGTTAAAAAGAAACGCGACGAGCTCGAAATCAGGTTAAGAGAAATGAATTGGCTTATCGGAAGATTTTCGAAACTAAGCATATGTAACAAACTGCTTTTGTATAAGCAAGTGCTAAAACCATCTTGGACGTACGGTATACAATTATGGGGTTGTACTAAACTAAGCAATATATATATTTTAGAAACTTTTCAAAATAAGACACTCAGAGCAATCGTTAATGCTCCATGGTACATAAGAAATAGCGATCTACACCGAGATCTAGGAATCGCAACCGTGTCTGACGAGGTAACAAACTTTGCTCGCAAACTTAGTACTCGTCTTCGCGGACACTGCAACAATGAAATTATCTGAACTTTGGATCAGACAAATCTTACGCGCCGACTACAACGAATGAGACCGTTAGATCTAGCAGCATAAGATGAAACCGCATAAATTGACGGTATTGTAGGTGCCTTCGTTGGAAGGCAGCCTGCCACACGCGATTACTACAGAAGCTTGAACTACTTGTTAAGGAAACTTAGTCGTAGTCTGACGGAAAATGGGAGGCTTTTTAGTGAGTAAGAATCTCACACTACTATGAGCACGCGCGGCCGGTCCTCGTAGTGCCTATGAAAGTTTTTCCTACCCCCGAAAAAAAAAATGCTTTCTCCATGCGTTTTTGTGATTTTTATTCAAAAAAACTTCAAAACGTCAGCATTAAAAGTTTTTTTTTTTAGAAAAACATCAGTGTGTTAAATATCGGCTTTGCTCACTAAGCGGTTCAAAAGTTATGGCTTGAAAAACAATTTGAAAAACGTCATCCAACTTCAGTTCTTTATTTTTCAATATTTTTAAGAAATTAGACCTTTTTGTGAGCGTTAAGTATTTGCTAGACCTATAAGTTTCGTTTTTCTAGCTCTCGCCTACTAAACTTCTTAAAAAAGATCTGGAAAACATTTATTCAATTTTCCAATGAATCTTCAACCTGGAATTAAACCGTTATTTGTGCTTAAAAAAATTGCGCTCATTAGATTCTCTGACTATTTTCGAAGTTTAAAACTACACCAAATTTTGTTTTTCTACGACTTACCGTTCAGAAGTTATACAACGCGATTGCACGGACGGACAACCATACCATAAGATAAGATACAACGGAGATAGGCAGCGAATACCATAAGAGGTCCTTTTTCCATTCTTGGACGGATCGCTAAAAAGATAAGGCCAAGAAGGCCTTTAAAGTTTTCTCCAGGTTTTTGAAAAAGTGGGTAGTGAAATAATACTTGTTAATTCACAAAAATGTTCAAATGTTAATCACGTTCGTGATGCCTAGAAAATTAATTTTTGTACAACGTCACCTTAGAAGCTTGACGTGAACATCCAAATCCGGAAAAATCATTAAAACAATTCGCCTATGTTCAACTGATTGCCATAGCTTTTCCCTGCTTAAATTTTATTAATTTCTTAGATCTTTTGTCGTCAAAGTTTCCAGAGGGCAAAGTACACACTGTGTCTAACAAAGAAGTTCCTATGTGTATGATATTATCCGCGCGCACAGTTCAACCAGCTGCATAATTAGCATTTTTTGACAGCCCTCTACTATATCAGATTTAATGTTAGCCGATTCCGCTGCCTGAAGCTTGGTCTGATTTGATGTAGAAAAGCCGTTGTAGGTGCCATACGTCCATCCGTTCGTCTGTTTTTGTGTTAAGCTACGAGCTATAAGCAGTAAAAGTAAGAAAAAGTAAACTCGGTCACTGCGACGCCAACAGCACTGCAACAAAGCGATTTTTTTTATTTAAGATCATTTGGTCTTAACCCCAGTTTTTTGATCGATGTGTGTTTCGATGAAAGCGATTTTTTGTTCTTATAAATTTTCTGCCCCTAATTTTTAATATGGGTAAATTGAAAATTGAGTCTTTTATCGAAAAAAGCTTCAAATATGATTTTTCTACACTTAATATTGGCCTCCGACCTACTTTTAGGGGCGTTTTTATAAATATATCCAAGGAAGAAGATTTTTTAAAATTAATTTCCTCTTTTACAGTCTTAAAGAATAAAATCTAAGCCTAGAAAAAAAGTTGTCAGGTTTAATCGTTCAGTCAATAGATAATTGTACCTAGAATACGTGCACTAGACTTCTTACATGAGTTTTGCACAAAAACATAAGCTTTAAGGTGTTAGATATAAAAAATTTCTTATTCAAAAGATCATTAAGGTCTAAAGCCTCAGATTATTGAATGAATAATCTGGGGCTTAAAACCTTAATAATCTTTGATTATTTATCATATACCCCAGTTTATCACAGGATCACAGGATAACTGAAGTAGTGCGCTCGATATTTCCTAAACTTACTCTAGCTTAAATTTTAGTAATCGCACTAATTGCCGCACTCATGCTTTTATCAATTACCTAGTCAATCTCAGTTATATCTCTTGAAAGCTTATAGATCGACAATTATTTTCCTATTGCATAAACAAAGCTTAAACTTATTATAAATATTCCCTAAATGGCGTAGGTACAAAAAATAAGACCACACACATTCAAAAGATGTTTATCCTAAGGCAGATCACTCCATGGGGATCGAGTGTATCCAAACATAGATCGCATACCGCCATTTGAATGCTATTTTGAACTTAAGCATTATGAGCATTTTATCGAATGCCACAAGTCACATTCCATATTCTATGACATCTGCACCATGTACACACGCAGAGAACCTTCTCGAATTTCCATTTGCGACAAGTATGCTGCACTGTCAGAAAACCCGATTCATTTGAAATGAAATTAGCACGCTAAATAGCACTTAAAATCGCCATTAATTAATTATAGTATTCGTTTTTTTTTTGTACAAGTATTCCCAGAGCTTATTAAGTGTTGCTTGTTCGATGCCATAAATCCATATTCTACACCGCGAGGACACCAAATACGGAACGAGTAGCATTTTGCGATCGAGCATGTATAAATCATGCACAATGACGGGCAACAGGTATTCATGTTAAATTTCCATAATTATAAACAAATTTTTATGCAATCAACATTTTTATTTGTTGCCGCCATATTCAGTGAATGGTTGACACAGTAACAGGTGCTCGCACTCTGTGGTGCCTTAGGGTATCCGAATGCCAATGTATCTATGGTGGTGGCTCTATGGCGCGCGCATGACGATCAATAAAATTCAGATCAATATCATCGATGGAATACCATATGTCTGTACAGTGCGTGAGCTTATGATGAATGTTTTGTCAGATGATAGACGTGTGATGTCGATGGGATAAGGCGAGATTTTATAGTTGGGAAGAAAAGTCACTTGTCCGAATGGAGAGACCTGTCAGTCTGCTTAAAGCCTCTATGTAAGTTACTACAATCACTGAATATACTCTCGGACTGTTTTAGGAATGGTTATGATTTCAATTATCGTCAAAGATCCCGAGTGACGTGATGCTATGCTATTGAACTGTCACAAACTGTCAAGACTCTTTTGTGTGCCATTTATTTACGCTGCGTTTCTGCTGATTGCAATTTTGTATGCTGTTTTAGGTTGCAAAATTAACTTATGGATATCACACTTTTGCTTAAATTTTATCACAGAAACGTTAAATTATTAACCAACTAATGACATTGGAAGAAGGTATACAAGAAGCTGTTGAGAATGATCTGGGTATGATACCTAAATGCCAGGTACCTAGCCTTGATAGAAAGCTTTATCAGAAGTGTAAAACAACATGTCACAGTATAGTCAGGTCATGCTGACATGAGCGAATCAGAAAGCCCTTACACGAGCAAAAAGTGTCTGCCTCAGCCTCTCAAACGGCTTTGACCATAGAGTGGAGTCGAAATGTTAGCGAACGGAAATATCGAAAGAAAATACCATGCGCGGTTCACCGACAATTCCAAAAATATCAAGTTTTTGAGAAATAAGGAATGGAAACAGATACCCATTTTCAAGGTGTTTAACGTCATTCATAACTTTCGCATCACTTTATTAAAAAAGCCGATATTGGGCTTACATCTATATCAGCCAGAGGCTAAATTTAAATTTTGGTTTAATGGTTTAAAAACTGTAGTTTTGGCGTATTTTGGAAAAAAAATCGTGAAAAAATTTTGTCCCCACCACTATCCTCCTCGGCAAAATAATTTGAAAAAAATCACGAACATCAAGAATTATTTGCAATTTTCGGTAACACTATAGAAGTTTTCATATATTTAGCAGATTCCAAAATTTAGCTCGAAAAACATTTCAAAAATTATTTATCAAAATATTCTGGAATCTTAATGGTGATACGGTGGTACCGATTACAGTGAAATTTGGTTTGTGTATAAAACGTGTGAAGCAAATTCTAAAATTTCTAAGATTTTTTAAGAATGGTCTTACTAACTTAAAATTTACTAAAACGGTTTAAAAACTAAATTAAACCAGTGAGACTTACTCACAGCTACAGTGTGTTCGCAGAAGTTACAGTCCGTAAAACGGACCGTTGAATACCCCATCCTATCCCACATTGTAAAATGCTGATGGCAAAGTTATTTTTTGACATTTTATAAGTAATGCAAACTTCGAAAAGGGGCGTGGTCCAACCACCCCTAATTAAAAACTATTAATTATAAGATACTTCCACAGATATTTCCAAGTTACACTTAAATGTACGTAAAAATGCAATTTTTTGGTACAAACATCAATATTTTTGAAAAATCGACCCCTAAAAGCTAAAAGGGGGCGTGGCAAAGAACTTTGTATGAACGAAATCTGGACTGAAGTCTCGTTTACCTAACCTGCTACTTTTTCGTTTCATGCTTTCCTAAATTAGGCTCGAGGCCAGTCGAAATTAAGTTTTCTGGAAAATTTTAGGTTTTTATTCAATTCTGCCTCCAAATATGGGCGTGGCCCAAAGTCTTGTAGGAGCAAAATTTAGAACTAAACGTTTTTTACATAAAATATTAAGCAAATTTTTTTCAATTTCGAGCAAAAATATTGAGTAAACTGCATTTGAAACTTTACCCTTAAAATAGATGCCACGCCCACTGAAGGATGTTTACCTATTAAATTTGTCTTTTTTGTGTCTTACATTCATTAGGCCTTTTAGAACGTCTTACAGTTTTGAAAACTCTGGAGGTAGTTGCACATTTAGACCGATTGTGGGCGTGTCTTTGGGCGGATTTTAAACATTTTTACACTTGTACTGCTTCGCATGACGTGGACCTTACGTGCGAAGTTTCAGCTCAAAATTTAAGGCCTAAAAACATGCAGACGGACGGACGGACGGACATGGCTCATTCGCTTCAGAATTCAGTCTCGATCATATGCCCTTAATGTCGTGGGGGTCTACCATTATTATTTCACCGTGTTACAAACTATGTGACATACTTAATATACCTCCAATCCTATGGGATGGGGTATAAAAACGCGATTTTCTAACCGATAACTGTAAAACTTGTGCTCTGAGTACTAGACAAAAGTAACCGTTGCTATCGCGAAGTATATATGAGAATCAAAAACATTTGAGTAAGTACAAGAGTTCGTCTGTGACAAACTTCTATATACCCGACCTTATACCCTGTAATACAAAACGCTAAGATTTTATCTCCCAAATTCCGCTTCCCTAAAAAGTGGGATCGGGCTAAAAATTAAAATCAATCAATTGTAATTTCATTAGAATCATGACAAAATACTTCAAAACCGAATATTGTTTCGGAAAAACACCGTTTTTTCCTAAAAACGCCCAATAAAAGTGGGCGGAGCTCAAAACTTTGTAAGGAGCTAACTAAGAAAATAGTAATATTCACAATATTTGTCATAGAATTTTTTTTCGATTTAGAGTGAATTTTCTGAGAAATCGGCTTTTTAAAGATCTTAAAAGTGGGCATGGTTATCATATTGTGGGCGATCCAATTTTCTCCCTCTTAGAGGTTTTGGGCCATTATTACTCTATACCAAAATTTGAGTTCCTACGCTTTGTCTAACTTGACCAAAAGGCATTTTGAAAGAAAATTTGAAATGGAGGTTGTCTTACATTAAAGCCAGTAGTGGGTGTGGCCATTGACGGATTTAACCAATTTTCACACTTTGCCTGTACGAAATAGGAACAAAGATTCACTATAAGTTTGAGCGTCCTAGCTCAATTTTGAAGACCTTAACAATTCATACATATGGACAAATGGACAGACGGACAGACGGACGGATGGATATAGCTTAATCGATTCACCTGTCGGTCTCGATCTTATATCTAAAATATCTTAAGGTCTACGGTGATTATTTCGCTGTGTTACAAACTATATGCGATATACCCTGTGTCGGTTATAAAAAAGAACGGTATTTAACAAAATGTTCCTTCAATTAGTCGACCTTCAGTTGCTTTAGACTTGTATTTAATATCGACTTTGTGGACTAAGTATGGTTCATAAATTATGGCCAAAAAACACATGAAAAACCACAAACGTTGAAAAACGTCAAACTGTTATTTGTGCTTGAGAAAAATTGCCCTCGTGGGTTCTCTGACTATATCCACAGCTTAAAAGCAGACCAAATTTTGTTTTTACGACTAACCGTTTAGAAGTTACAACGTGATTGGACGGACGGACAACGTAGTGTGGCCATAAAGGGTCATTTTTAAATTTTTGCACGGACCGCTAAAAAGCAACCTATAAGACGACGATGGCCAAAACCCACCTTCCCTGAAAATGAGACGAAACTATGACAATTATTTCTTATCAGTCGTCGTATTCCTCCTTATCATATAATTTTGCGACAATATTATAACAAGTCCAGGATCCTATCCTAAGGTAATGCCGAAACAATAAATAAACAAAAATGCAAGACTAAATATATAAATAATGGACATGGAAGAGACGAAATCGAATATTGGGCCGACTCCGGGTCCAAAACGAAAGGTCAGAAAAACAAATATAAAAGAAAGCGAAACGTTATAAATAATGAGTTGCACTTAATCAAATGATAACCACCCACCCCACCACGATGATTTAGGGGCGCAATAAACGTAAATTAATTACGAGGACGGCTTACGGAGATTAATTATTTTGCGCCGTTTCGCATAAGCTCCGTATTGTTGGTGTTGTGCTTCGTTGTTTTTTTCTTCCATTCCCCAAGTATGTGTGTATTGGTGCTTGCGTTAAGGTTGGAAAGAAAAGGAAAACGTCGCCGCCGCTGGCCGGCTCTATTTAATGTATTTCAATTGCACGTTACATTTGGTCACCTCGTCCTGTTTGGTGGTGGTGTGACAGGCCGCCCAGGTGAGGCGAGACTTATCCACTTGAAAAATCGAAAGATTAAGAGGATGATGGCGGTTACATAATTCAAAGTAAAACTCCTGGTCTGTAGGGTATAAGGAGCTGTGGTATAATGCATCAAGGTAGACGAATGAAAACGGGTTTGATTTACAAAGGCAACGTAGGTACCTACCTACTGTTCAAAAGAAGCAATTGAATACTGCTTTAACGCTTGATAGCTTGTGGTTTTAATGCATGTTTTCTATTTCTTATTTTTTTTCATAAACCGCATTCTCAATTCATTCTAACCAAAAGGTAGAAAAAAACAACCCGCACTGAGTATACAGCCATTAGATATCCCTCCAAAAGTCATTCATTCAAACGATTCCAACGAGCATTATGCTCTGCATGAGATTAAAATGGTAATCGCAGGATATGCTATGCAGGCTTCGTGTGAGGATGAAATTTCTCCAGCCAGGCACTTTAAATGTTCATCCTTAAATTTCTACGTGCCCCTTTTTTTATTTCCTGCATACACCTTTGAGTTAAGCTCCACACTGCACATGAGAGGTGAACAAAATAACAAAAAAAAAATAATGAATATCCTGCCCAAGGTGAGCCTTGCAATTTTTCCACTTACTTGAAACAAAAAAAAATCCTTGAAAATGGTTTCGTTGAATAGGGAAAAAAATAATCCACGGAAACGTAGACGAGTATAGTAAAGTTATACTCTTCTCCGAGGCAGGGCAGCACTAGAATAAATGTGTTTCAGGAGGAAATCAAAAGAAAAACTTTTAATTAATTTTGCAATAAATTCAAAAGAATAAATTGCTTTTTATTTTATCTTCTCTTATTTTCCTTGTTTTATTTTTCTTTTTAACATTGTTCTCCGCCTGATGATGATTGATTTTGCTTTTGTTTTGTATAGCAATAATTGAAGGTATGTATACCTATACACGAAAGAAAACACTTGACTTCGACGAGTATAATATTAATGCAAAGAAATCAACTTACCCCACTGAAGATTACTTTTATTTTAAAAAACAATTTTTAATCAAGGTTTTCAACAATCAATTCATCAGGCATATAGAAAACCCATTAAGGTCTTTTTATTTTTACGTGTCTTTCAAACTTAACAAAAATATTTTTACCACCCACAAGTCCTTTTTAACAATGCCTTTAGGAAGCTTGACTGCTTTGACATGCAGAACTTGTATATTCTGCAAGTTATTATTTTTCTCACGACTTTGTGATAAATGGGTCTGATGCTTCTTTTTTCATCATCTTTTCAAAAACGTAATTAATTTAATTTCCACTTCAAATCGAGAGCAATCGATCGACATAATTTAATTTAATGCTTACCTTCCTCCATTAAAATTCAATGGTCTGATACCAGTGTCATTAATTTATGAGTTTCCCTCCGCCATTATGGTGCCTCCTTTGCTGCCTCTATACCTATAGACCTACTCTAAAAAACTTTTCTTTTTTTGCAAAAAATGCACGTAAATAATTTTTGAATAATGATAGATACGCAACGTATCGACTCAACATTAGCTTCCTGCTATATGCCTTTGCTACCCAGCGAATTCGACCCCAATTTATCAAGTTCCCGGCGAACATCAATTGGGTGGATGGATATAAAATACGGTTTGAAAAAAAAGCTCAAAAACCAGATACAACATTCAGCACCGCTGTTTTACTTGATCATCGTTATTATCATTACCATAACTTACCAGCATCAGAGACGCTTGTGCCCTCCCTCGCAGATGACTATGAGGGATGATGAGGGTGGTGTATAGAACAAAGTTGCCCAGACGATATGCAAGAAAAATTTTCAATGTTCATCACCCTACAGGCAATGAATTATGGATTTCAAGTCGTCTTCTAGATGAGAAGTTTAGAAACGAACCCTCACACCCGGGGTGAAATCATCCCCACGCAACCGCTATTTCTCGTATTTCATTAGCTTTAATTTGGTCGGTACCGCTAACTTGTGTTGTTGTTATATCCATTTGTTGGGGTGTTTTAGTGGGGGTTTACTCTTGGTTGAATTTTTTCTTCGGTGGAATCTTTACACCCTCTACGGGCGATTTTTAAGATTCCTGGGAAATGTTACTATTAGCTTTTGAGTTTAAATGATTCATTAAGTGTGTAGATGTTCTTCAAGTGGAAACAGGACGACATTGTAATGGCGGAAAATTTGGAAAAATATATTGAAAATAACTCTACTGACTTAATTAAACTTTTATAAGCCATTATTTCATATAAATCAAATAGTCTAGAATGTGTTTTTCGTACGACGAATTTACTTTACTTTTAAGATGAGGGTCTTAATACATTTAGTAAATCTAGTCCCAATGTTCATGAAATTAAAACCTATGTAGATAACTATAAAAGATTTAAGCTCTATGGTTACAGTGTAGGTAGATGCCTACGCCAAGAGATCTTACACAAACAGGTCAGTAAGTAATTAGAGATCCGAATCGCTTACTTAAGTCTATTATGGGCATCACAAAAGCGTTTGACAAAACTTCAGCTAGACTTTTTATGTATTTTGACATAAGGTTAGATGTGGCTTATCCCACTTAAGTCTATTATAGTTGGGACTTAACGCTTAATGTGCTTATACCCAAAAACCGTTGCATTGCTCTTAAAAGGACAGTCTTACTTATACATGCAAAACAAATAGATTTTGATAAGAGTTCTAGTGGCACCCGCATAGTTCTATAGTTCCTCATACAAATTATAACTAGTTCCGCGAGATTAGATGCAAAAGACGCATAAGAATAAAATTTTTCCAACTTCCGCCAATACAAAATTTTTAGAACTTTTCTAAAAATTCTAAAAAAATTCTAAAAAATCTTTTCTATTTTTCTTCGATAGGTTCAACATAAGTGTATAGTTCCTCATACTGAAAAAAAAATTAGTCTGATAATTTAGTACATTGGAAAAAAACCCTAATTAATTATTTAGGAAAAAAATGAAATTCGAAATACCAATTTTACCAATTCTGGTCATGTTTCTAGCATATTACATATCACTTCCAATTGGTAACGTTAAAATTACTCAATTACATTATAAACTAAGATTCTTAAGCGAATATTTAAAAAAAAAAGTATAACTCCTTAATTCCTATGAGTTCCTATAAAAGGTGAGGTGCTGTGGATATTTTCATTTCTAACGCTGCTTCTTTAAGTTCTTTAACAACTTTTTATAAGTTAAAAAAAAAAACAATCATAGGTAGTGATTACGATTTTTATATACAGGTTGTCCCATAACTCAAAGTCAAGCGGCTAAGGGGCATAGCGGAGGTTTTAGCCGTATACTGGGAAAAATAATAGAAACAAGTGAGTAATCAAGAGTTCGTCTGTGACAAACTTGTATATACCCGACCCTATATAACCTGTAACACCAAATCTTGATTTTTTTTTTTGTCCCAAATTAATATATAAGGCCGCGCCCTCAAAAGTCGGTCTGGGCTAAATAAAAAAAAAATAAAAATCAATTAATTGTAATTTCGTTAGAATCATGACAAAATGCGTTGAAACCGAAAATGATTGCAGAAAAACCCGCCTTTTCCTAAACACGCCCCTTAAAAGTGGGTGGAGCTCAAAACTTCGTATGAAGCAAATAGTAATATCTTGAATATTTGTTATAGAATGTTTTTTTTCAATTTGGAGTAAACTTTCGAGAAATCGGGTTTTTAAAGATCTAACATGGTAAAAGTGGGCAAGGTCGATATTGTGGGCGGTTCAATTTTCGCCCTCTTAGAGGTTTTCGGCCATTATAGCTCGATACCAAAATTTAAGTTCCTACGCCTTGTCTTACTTGACCAAAAGGCATTTTAAAAGATAATTTAAAATAGAGGTTGTCTTACATTGAAGCCAGTAGTGGGCGTGGCAGTCAGCGGATTTAACCAATTTTCATACTTTGTCTGTACAAAATAGAAACCAATATATGCTATAAGTTTGAGCATACTAGCTCAATTCTAAAGACCTTAAAACTTCACACATACGGACAGACGTACAGAAGACAGACGGATGGGCGGTCGGACGGACGGACATGGCTTAATTGACTCACCTGTCGGTCTTGATCATATCTCTAAAAGGACTTAGGGCTCTACGGTGATTACTTTACTGTGTTACAAACTATGCATTAAAATTAAAATACCCTCGGTCGGGTATAAAAATCCATCCCGCTTGGTTTAGCAATAATTAATAGGAAAATTTAGAAAAATAATGAAAATTAATACCCTATCCAACTAAGACACTTCATATTTAAAAAAAAATAAACAAAAGATTTTTTTTATTATTTTTTCCAGTATGGGTAAAACTTCTCTTATCACCCGGTATCGATTTGACGTTCAGTTCCGGGACACCCTGTATATTAACTATGAACATATAAAAACTCACCTACGGCGTGCCAATAGAACTAGTCCAAGAAACTTTATGCACCCTTGCAAATGATTCAAAAGGCCATCGAAACGTTGTGTTATGGATTGGGGTTCTTCTTCATTCGCATTTACAGCAGACTGACCAGTAAGCCCATTGGAATATTTTTCATATGATTTTTTCGATTTAGAATGAATTTCCCGAGAAATCAGGTTTTTTGAGATTTAAAATTTTAAAAGTGGGCATGGTGTGGGCGGTGCAATTTTCGTCTAGTTTAAGGCTTCTGGCCGCTATTACTCCGCACCAAAAAGTTGAGTTCATATGCCTTGCCTTACTTCACCAAATAGTATTTTGAAATAAAATGTAAGTTTTAGGTTGTCTAACATTCAAGTCAATTGTGGGCGTGGCTGTGAGCAAATCTTCTAAATTTTCTTACTTTGTCTGTAAAAATTAAGAGCCAAGCAACACTGCAAATTTTAATTTGCAAGCTCAATTTTAAAGACCTTAAAACTGCATACATACGGACAGACAGACCCAGGGTGTATTATGTTACGTTTTTGTTGGAGGTTGCTACTAATCGATTGAGCACTCAGACACAAATGGTCCATTGTACTGTACCATGTAGACACCTTATGTATTTAGTTTACCCGTCTTTCGAAGAGCTTAGGTGTTCGGTACTCACCACGTCAGCCCCAAAGATCCGCCTGATGTGAGCAAAGGCGGGATAATTACAGAGGAAGTGTACCGCTAAATCGTCGTCCTCTCCACAGGCAGGATAGTTCATGCTTTCGCTCAGGCCTAACAAATTCAAGTGTCTAGCAAAAGCTTGGTGGCCGGTAAAGTCGCCTACAAGAAATCTGCAATCGATTCTCCAGAGATTGAAGGAAAGACGTCGACCCCTCGCAGTTGTCCGGGCGTAGTCGCTTAGTTTGTCTGCACCCATCGCAGTCACGCCAACGACGCCTGTGCTCACAAGAAACTTAAGTATCAATGGCAGACGTGACAACAGATACAGGCAGGCCTAAAAACGTCTGAGCCTAGTTTGGCAAGCTCATGAGCAGGGCCGGTGCAATGACTTTTGGCGCCCGGAGTCGCTACTCCACCGGCTCTAATGCAAGGTCCGGCCCTGCTCATGAGAGATCTCATTTTCCTGGATACCAGTGTTACCGGGGACCCACACAACATCCATTGCATTTAGTTTAACAAATGCTTGCGTTCGTATAGCACTATCTTGGACAAGGTAAAAGGGTTGAGCAAAGCATTTAGAAAGGCTTGGCTGTCACTGCAAACACATATGCTTCTTGCCCTCCACCTATCAGTCACAATATATCGTTTAGCCATTAGGATAGCGAAAATCTCCGCTTTGAAGACAGACGCATATTTACCTTACGGTTAGTGGAGTCTAATGTTCTCGCTTTCCACAAAGACTCCAGCACCAGACCCCTGTCCGGTTTTGGAGCCATCCGTGAAAATATGATGGCATTCTTTCCCTGGCTCAAAGCCTGGCCGAAGCCATTCCATTACCTGGGGAAAAAGTGACTTGGTAGTTTTGTAGCAAAAGGATTTCTGGGGTCATTGCGTCAGAGGGCATATCCATAAGAAGGGGTTAAAAGGACAATTCTCACACAAGTTCTTCAAAATTCCAACCCGTGTGGTACCAAAAACCGCACCTTTCTTCAAGCGAAAGATAATATTTAGCGTACAACCCATGATAAATACATCAAGAGGGGAGAGGTTCATCAAAGCATCTAGAGCAGAGGCCGGCGTGCTAGGGTAGGCCCCTGTTCAGCCAAGACAAGTCGTTCTTTGGAGTTTGGAAAAAGAGGCAGTAACACGTTTCCGCGAACGCCTGTTCCGACAAACAAACGATGCGTATGAGAGGAGTAGTCTCACCATGGCCGTAAGGATCCAGAGGACCCTTTTCGGCGATAAGCCCCATGTATTGCCAAAAGCGCGTCTGCACTGCCGGAAAGTGGACAAAATTTAATACTGTACAGCTTGGCCATGCTCCTTAATTGTGCTATCAAGTGTGTACACACAGTGAAGGATACTGATGCGCTTACCTTTTTTTGAATTTGCGTTGTATTTTTTTATGTTTATCTTTTGTACCAGTAGCGGTCGTTGCATTTCAAAAATCGAAAATGCAACTTCCCAGTTTTTTGTCAAAGAAAATATATAAACGGTGAATTATGTTAATCTTAGATTATTAGTGTTGTATGTAGCAAGAATTAAGTTTCACGGGACTTAACTCTTGTAACTAACTCTTGCTAAAAAGACGACTCACGCTTTGGTCCACAAGCTCCAAAGCGTGAGTCGTCTTTTGATTTAGGTAGGTACATACAGGCAACGGAGTTAATTGATCCGCTCGAGATGTTGCTGGAGTTTACAAATTATGAGTTTTTCAAAGTTTCCTTTTCAAAGTTACCATCCATTTCTACTTGAATAGTAAGTATAAGGCACCAGGAGCCTTTTTTAACAACCCTTTTTACTTTCTTCAGAACTCAGATATGTTTAATGCTTTTTATAAAATGCATGCGAAAAAAATTAACCATTCATCGCATACACGTGTCGTCCATCATCAATTCCCTAGATCCCATTACTGACCCTCTGAATGTTTCATCAACTCAATTTGAAATTGATTTTTTTTTTACCATAACCCTTTTTTAGTCCTTTTATTTCTTTTTTCTTTCTTTCGGTGTTATACGCATCAAAATCGTCCTGTGGTTTCATGTCACCGACTATAGCCCACGCACGCTTGCAGCCACGTTCTAATAAATATCTTATAAGGCCAATTGACAGGCCATAAATACTAACACAACCATACAAACCGCTAGTGTATAGGTATACTAAAGCGACCTAACCAACGTCGTCATATCATTCTTCCCTTGGTTCCCCAAAAGTATTATGTACGTCGCGGGACAAGGAGGAAAAAAAACTTTAAAAAAATATTCCCGAAACATCCCCAATCCACTTGCCCATCGATCAATCACCAACATCCTTGGCTTGCTGTACTACCCCAACTCCACATTATGAATCTGTGTTTCCTTTTCAATTCCGCATCACGACCAGATTTCACTTCTATTCAAACTCAAAGGTATTGTACTTTTTTTGTAGTGTGGATTGGGGATTCAAGAAGTCGGAAAATAAAATAAAATTGGACCTCCATTTCAGTGGCATGAAATTCTCTCAAGGATATTCATTTCCACAATTGTATAAGAAAGAAACTCGGATGCTGAAGGTAAAGTTGTTTTGATTTTGGTTTTGTTTCCAGTTTTTTAGATATTTTGACACAACACTGTAATATATTCATCCCTAGGGATGCACTCCGGATTTCTTATGTAGTTTAGATTTTTTTGCCGGAAAATTCCTTCTGTGACTTTTTCCCGGGGATATCCTTTGTACCGTGGTGGCTTTTATATTTTCCTATTGGATTAGTCTAATGTAGTGCCACTTATCCCTGAGATTCTGACACGACATTGAAGTGTGCGAATAGGAAACGGAAAAATTTCGTACGGAAAATATTAGCAACCCTCACACATGCTGTCACATTATCCTCATCATCATCAATGATGAACATCTTTCACACTTTGCGCATAATTTTGGCGTCCCAAGGCGATCTCCCATATGAGTGATGTTGGTTTCACATACGCGTGGCGTATTCGTTTTTTTTGACATCGGCATAAAAAATGGCAAAAGGACATTTTCCTATTTTGAAGTAGATTGATGGCGTTGAGTGGGTTTTTATGTTGTGCTACCACTGCTGCATGACATGTTCATGCAAACGATTATGATTGACTGTTTCGGAATACTCTTAGTAACCGCACTAGGCATGGAGAACTCCAAGAACAGTTCAGTGGCCTTCTACAGTTGGTATCAGAAAAAAATTAAATTCCAAAGACATAAGAACTAAAACCCATAAATTAAAACCGTTCAAATAAACCGAATTGCCTTTCCACTGAAGTAGGCCTCAACGATGACAAATTGAAATGCATCAAGCTCCTAACCCGATGCAACCATAAAAAGCAGAAAAACCTATCTTGAAACGAAATCATTTCATATTTGTAATGAACAGCCGACGCAATCATAACAAACTTGTTCTCTCCATTTTTATGGCAGCGGTTGGCACGTTCCAAGTCCAATTTCAATTCCATTTGGACTTGGTCCAGAATCCGAGTCGCTTGCATTTAGCTGCAACGAAATAAAAATGCCACTGACCATAAACGTATCGCGCGACACAAACGACATAACCATTATGAGTGCAAACGACTTCTGCCCCGTTCCCTGGCCGGCCGCCTTGGCTCCATCGTTTATTCCAAAACGGTCTCAGATAGTCAACATAGTCGTTAAAAGAAAGATTAAACTGCTGCATCGCGGTTCACTTTCGAATGAGCTCGGGTAATGCTTTAAATCATTTAGGCCCCATATTTTGGAGGGAAAAAAATTTCCCGTGAAAACGATAAAATTATTATCTATGAGGCGTTCCACGAGGGGTACACGTAGACATGGCCAGACCAAGTGCCAAATTCCAGGAAGCACACGATTCCGTTTCGATGTCTAATGTCACTGTCATATAATGTCGAATGTGTTCCATATGTTTTTCTATCCGAACGACATACCACAACGACTCATTAAAAATATTAACTATACTCGCGGATTCATAAATATTCATTAGCGGTGTCGGCGTTGCCGTTCATATGAAAATATTGAAATTAAATTTTTTTTTCAGTCTCTATTTTTTTATGAATTATTATAGTGAGAAAGCCTTTGTTTTTGGTGGGATATCGGTGATAGTCAGTAGTCAGTCCAGCGTGACACCGGTGGTTGTCATAAATTGTGGGGCTTACTGCATTGTAAATGGATGCCGGTCGGGCGTTGGACTGCAAGGCTAGAGGTCGGACAGGCATTTAGGCCGAATAATTTAAGAGATCATGTTTTATTGTGGTTTCTTACAACGTTGGATGGAATAAGTAATTCGTTAGTTTGGATTTTTTTAAGGGCACCGTTGGGAGTTTATGGCTAAACGAGTTGGAGACATTATTGGTAGCAGTTTAATGCAACGGCTAGTTTACTCAAATGGCTATAAATTCACATGACAGTGTGTCGCCTTGTCTTAATCCTTTTTTGACATCTAAGGGTTCGGTGAGGTCTTTGCCGACCTTAACGGAATGGCGTGAATTTTCCACTGTCATACTTCACAGACTGACAAGTTCGGCAGGGATGCCAAAACTGGACATTGCGCACAGCTCCTTCTTTTGCCCGGCCCTTTCCACCGCATTTATTGGATGAAAGTAATGTCGTTTAGGGCTTCCGCAAGTTGCTCGGCTGCACGTGGTCTGTTAAGGGACCTAACATTTCACGTGCAGATTCGAAGCTCGGTTAAAAGAATATTTTGTAGCCCGCTTACTTGGCGGCATTGTGATTTTAAATTTTTCCATAGAAAATATAATACATACATACAAATACATATATATGGCCTGCTAGTTGGTGTCTCAGCTTATACACAGCCTGCGACAAAAATGGAACCGCTTATACTGCTGTTTGGTACTGGTGCTATGTTGCAGAAGCAGCGTTCCACATTTGAATTATCCATTGACAGTGTTTTCGAATTTGGCCACGGGTACCAAACAGCGCGTTTTTCTACGTGTTTGAAAGGGGCCATGAGCGGAGACACCAACTATTTCATTCATGACATAATCATGTCAATGAATGAAATAGTGAGAAATAAATAAGAAGGGTAGAAACGCAATGATATAAAAAATTTGATTACCGTTACAGCAAAGGGACTTTCGAATCCTTTGTCAAGTTCATAACATGCTAACCTAGTCCTCGTGCACATGTCAGGAACGCCAGAGGGATCAGTAATGGGGTCAGTTCGGTGGGAAACGAATCAAACAGAAACGTTTAATAATAAATATTAAACAACTGTTTTCTCTTTAACTTAACTCTTCAAAATTCGTAAAAGTCTTTTTTTAATAGGTAAAGTCACGCATTCAATCAATATTTTTCTATTATCAAATCTTATTAAGTTTGAGCGATCATAGCCTGCCCAACTGGTTTTCATCAACCGCACTTAAGATGAAGAAATGAAGTGGGCTCCCCCATGGTTAGCTGCACTTTCCACGACTTCAGCGTTATCCTAGGCGTCATAAAATATAGCCATGAACCAACTCGCTTTACTTTTCCAATGACTAATACAATTCTCATTCATCTGATCAGCATATTATGTTTACATACATCCTCAAACCTCCTTCAGGCTTAACTATTCACCTTTATTCCCATGGCACGCCAAGATCTTCGTATTTTTCATTATTAATTAAAACGTGAAACATGCGCCAGCGTATTTGTGGCTTTAAGTTTTTATAACTTTCTTGATGGGGTAGAGATACCCTATAACGCGCGCAATATTAAATTATAAACTTAGTTTTATGGACCCATACGACAGGAATCATTGATTTCCCATCGCTCAACAGCCTCGGACTCCCCCTGGACATTTATGTTTGCATTCGGGTTTTACGACACTACCTGTCCTACGGATCTCATGATGTCGCATCGTAGTTAATTGATTTTTAATATCAACTGGTTAGGGAGCCCCTTAATCAAGTCAAATAGTTATCCCCTCGCTCCATCGCGAGAGGTTGTCGTGCGGCGCGGTTACGAAACTCGAAATGGAAATTCATCATCAAAAAATCCTTGCATCTCTTTTGCATACAGGACAAAAGCGAAGCAATCCTCGTTTCATGCTCCTCTTTCCGACCGCATTGCCGCACGAAACGAGTACTTCAGAATGCAGTCTTGCGATGTTTTTTGCCACACCCAGGCAGTTTCTTTGAAAACTAATTTCTTAAGACGCCTGAACACTACACCACACAATTTAACTTTTTCCTTTGCGGGTAGCAGCGAGGGTGTGAGCAAGGGTCACATCCTTTGGAAATAAAGTTTTGTATATGATTTTCGAGCTGATGATGATAGGCACAACGCGCAACGCGACACTATCGCGAAGAATTCGCGCGAATCCCATCACATGAAAACAATGCGAAGTGGTCGCTTTATCTTGGGGTGAGCAAACCTCAAGAGTTTTGCATCCACTTTTGCTGCCTCTTTGCCCCGAGCGCCGTGCCGCCAAAGTAATTTTAATCGAAAATTGATTTATAATTGGAAAATCTTTTTACCCGATATTGACTTACCACAGTCTTGTAGAGAAGAAGTCTTACACCACACAACCACCACTTGGAATAATACCCCTGCCACCCGACCACTTATCACCTACCCTTGTTAGAAAATATTAGATCTCGGCACCAGTGCGTCTTCCTATGCGTTCTTTGGGGATAAAGTTTTCGGAAAAGAACTTTTCTTTTTTGAAAAAGCGACTACGGAATTTTCTTTGAAGCGTCCCGGAAGAAGAGTTTTCTTATTTGCAGTCCTCGTGCGCTGATGGCAAAAGGGGAACTTTTCCAATCGATTGCTGCAAAAGAATTAAGATAAAGTTGGCTAAATGCCGAAGGGCGTTCGTAGATACGTGTGGGACCGGGATGAAACTCCCGTAAATTGAATTATTTTCATTTTTGTTGATTGGGCGAAAAGGATTAACACCTTGCGATCCCGGGATTAACATTTGCAACAGTATGGGGAGTGGTTGAGACAGAGAAAAGGATAAGAAGTTAGTTGTTTACAAGAAAATCCGCAGCCCTTAGGGGCGGTTAGACTAATGAGTTCCGATGGACGTTAATGGACCACGGTGAGGATATGACGAAGAACTCTTTGCTTTACCGTGCGAGGGCTCTCTCGAGTCGGCCTGAGGTCTAATAAAGTTTTGCTTATTTGCCTGAATGCAGAGATGAAATGATAAACGGGTTGAATGTGGCTTATGATCTAATGAATTTATTTTATTTCATCCTTTAAGTAGTGAATATAGGATTGTCGTTTGTATTAGAAAAGTAGCGACCAAAGAAAAAGATCTCGAGAAACTGATTAATAGAGATCATAAAAACAGTTCTTATGGACAAGAAAAAGTGACTATAACTTTATTGGTATGGACGACAATATGTAAAGCTTTAAACGGAGTTATATTTGATAGGTTTAGGACAAAGTCCATTCAATATCAAAAAATATAATTGATGACATATAAGTACCATTTAACTTTTTGCAGAATTAGTTTAAACTGTTCGCAGACCAAATCTCTTTCATCTCGAGCTTTTCTATAATATATAAGATTTCTCATCAAACAGAATCCTCTGAATGTGTTACTTTCCGAGAGGGTCTCTGGTGAAAACAAAGTAATTTTTTTTCCGTTTGCAGTACAATTTTTGGATAGGACGACTTTGGACCAGCATATAGCAGAGCTTAATAAAAAGGATGAAAAAGATGAAGTATGCTGAATACCAAGTCAAGTGTAATTTTTTTTTTCATTCATACCTACTTAACCCCAAACTGCTAACATTATACCGTCATGAGACCCTGACTTTCCACAAGGAGAGCATCACATACAAACAATTCATCACACCATCAAGGTCATTTAAAAAAAATCTCTCTCTACACAAATAGCTGCCAGAAATTCAACAACAGATCATTTTTGATGGACGGCATTCAATGTGAGGTGCCATAAATCGCACACCATGCGTTGGCAATGCACACCGTAAACAGACCGCGCGAGATGTGGCGGTACAAGCCTTGTTACAATCGGGTGCCTGATACACGACGACAGCCTCCACAGCTTACGCTCACCAATGGATATTAATTTTTCATTTCATCATTATAAACTCACCGATTGGATGTAAATCAATCAGAGCCAGTGGAGAAAAAAACGAAAATAAAGGCTCCGCACAATATAATGTAGCCGGCCGAATATGGCACAGAGAATGAAAAGCAGTTGTCCTCTTTACGATCCTCGTAAATATTGAAAGAAACAATTCCAAATAAACAAACGGGGCGCGCTTTAGTGCAAACTTGAACCCACATCTGCGCGGTGCAGGGTGCCTAAGAGGAAGAATGCTTATGGAGCACAGCTCCATCATCCCGGCTTCACGGACACAACGAGGCAGTGTGGCATTCATCAGATTTTGTCGATCATAACTACTACTGGCAGTGTGCGGTGCGGTCACCGTGCAGCGCTGCAATCGAGCAAGAACAATATGTTATTTCGTACTCATGTGAGTTTCCGATGTGATTTATTTGAATCTAACGAGTAATTTATTAATTAGCGTAGATCGTTAAAATGCTTATGTCCACGGCTGTGACAATAATCGTAATGCATCCGACAAGAGGTATGAAGTATGAAGGTGTTGTGTATATGTCGGGACTACAGAACTTTGCGGTGGGTATGAAAAATTAAGTCACGGCTGGCCGATTGCTCTAGTTTTGCCCAAAGCATCCCGATATTAAAAATAGAATTCTCACCAGGTAAACACTATCTGACAAGCTTTGTATGAGTTGGTGACGCAATTTCACCAGATGTAAGGCAATCACAACCGCACCTGTACATTGCATCTGTATTCTTAGCAGGCAGACAAAAGCAATGTCATGACAATTCTTTTGGTAGATAAATTTTTCGTAATGGCTTTATCTATGATCTTTCATGATTTTCGCAAGCATACTGTGCTGGGAGTGGAATCGTTGAAAGTGTGGCAAGTGCATAAGATATTGCGTTTATTATATACTGAAATATGCTTCTAGGAAACGTTATGTTTGAGGAAGAACAAGTTTAGGTATAGGAAACGTTATGTCTGAGGAAGAAACGAAATTGAAATAGAAAAAAGAAAATACACTTTTTCATGCGAGTCTGGATAATCTTCAGGGCTTGACTTTTTCATTTTTGGACAAATGGTGAGTTAAATTTACCAAAATTGCAAAGCTTGTGGGCCAGTGATGGGAAATGTAAAACGGTGGTAGCTGAGAATGAAAAAAGGTGATAGACGGGACAAAAAAGTGGGAGAAAAGAAAAAACTCAAATTCATATTTCCTTTTCCTTAAACAAAAAAAATATCCTTAAATTATTCAATGAAGACTTTTCGTATTCAGTCTATTTGTAGGTACTTCCTTCTCAGCTGGTAACAATATGCAACATATTTTCAATTTAATTGGTCTTCATATCCTCCACTGAACGTATCGTGAAAGTTTGTTGGGTGTTTCCCATAAGACTTGAGTAAGACCCTCCCTCTGCCAGCCCGCCAACCTACTTCAAATTCAAAAAGGAGAATGCGCAAGCAAAGGGATAGAACTTAAATGCTTTTAACTTAAATTGCACCATTCCTAGATCTGTAAGAAGGGTGTCAAAGTCACGATTTTTTATACCCCATCCTATAGGATATAAATGAAATAAAATTAAAAAAAAAATATAAATAAGACAAATGATACCCCATCCCATAGGATATAAATAATAGAATAGATATAATAAGAAACTGAAACTGATTAATATCATAAAAACAGTGCCTACATATGGACAAGAAAAAGTGACTATGGCTTCATTGATATGGACGACAATTTTAAGCCCTAAGTAAATCTTAAAACGGGCTTATATTTGATAAGTAAAGGCCAAGGCCCACTCAATATCAAAATATCAGAAAATATAATTGATGACATAAAAGTACCATTTAGCTTTTAACAGTATTTGTTACAGTACTGTTCGCAGACCAAATCTCTTCCATCTCGGGCTTTTGTAGAATATCTAAGATTTCTCGCCAAACAGAATCCTCTGACTGTGTTACTTTCCGAGAAAGTCTCTGGCGGACACTCATACCTACTTAACCCCATAAATGTTTTTAACTTTAATTGCACCATTCATAGATCTGTAAAAAAGGGTGTCAAAGTCACGATTTTTTATACCCCATCCCATAGGATATAAATAAAATAAATGAAATAAAATTAAAAAAAATATAAATAAGACAAATGCTATAAATAAAATAAAAAATATAAATATAGTGGCGCAACAACTCGAGGTGAACCAGGGCCAACTTCTCAACAATGTATGCTGTGTGTGTTAATTTCTGCACGTACAAGGGGACCTACAATTTTTTACCGAATCCGAACGGCACTTTGAGAAGCTTTTCAAGACAAATGATACTCTCGGAGGGCTTGTCAGATCCTCGCGGAGGTGGGGACCGTGAAAAAGAACAAGTCTTTTTTTTCAGGTGACGATGACCCAGACCTCCGGCGTAGTAAGCAAACACACTAACCACTTCGCCACGGCACCCCACAACCCATAGGATAGGAGGTATGTTAAGTTTGATTCATAGTTTGTAACATAGAGAAATAATCACCGTAGACCCCCAAGACCTCAAGGGCATATGATCGAAATCGAATTGTCGAATGAGCCATGTTCTTAGGTCCGTCCGTCCGTCCGTTTGTCGGTAGTTCTTAGGCCTTACATTTTGAGCTAGGAACTTGAAACTTTTTTTCTGTTTTTCTAGGTCCGGAAGCAGTACAAGTGTAAAATTTTTTGAAATCCGCCCACTGACACGCCCACTTTACTTATTAGCATGAAAAATCAAAGTTGTGGCAGGAAGTTGAAATTTGGTATGCGATATCCTCGCTTGAGTGTATTGTGATTTGCATTTAAAAAAAAACAGCAAAGACCGCCCCCTTGTAGGCGTGGTCACATACTCAATAAACAATTTAATCAACGGCTTTAAATCCAAAAAACTTGCACCGTAAAATGTCCAGATATGTACATAAGCTATCAACTCAAATGAATAAATTTTCGCCACGCCCACTTTTGGGGGCGTTTGTAAGTATAAATTAAATTTTTAATATGAAAATGCAATCAACACATGTATACCACTTCTGAAAAAAAATATAAACAACCAGAGAGTAAGTGCTACAGTGTGTACGCAGAAGTTGCAGTCCGTAAAACGGACCGTGTAATACCCCATCCTATCCTACATTGTAAAATGCTGATGACATGGTTATTTTTTGACATTTTATAAGTAATGCAAACTTCGAACCGCCCTAATGAGAAGCCACATATATATCCAAGTTACACTTAAATGTACGTAAAAATGCAATTTTTTGTCCAAATTCAATATTTTTGAAAAATCGACCCTTAAGAGGGGGCGGGCTAAAAACTTTATATGAACAATATCTGGACTGAAGTCTCGTTTACCTAACCTGCTACGGTTTTTGTTTCATGCTTTCCTAAATTAGGCTCAAGGCTAGTCGAAATTAAGTTTTTCAGGCAAATTTTAGGTTTTTCTTCAATTCTGCCTCCAAATGTGGGCGTGGCCCAAAATCTTGTATAAACAAAATGTAGAACTAAGCGTTTTCTACATAAAATATTAAGCAATTTTTTTTTAATTTTGAGCAAAAATATTGAGTGAACTGCATTTGAAAATTTAATATTAAAATAGATGCCACGCCCACTAAAGGAGGTTTAGCGATTAAATTTGTCTTTTTTGTGTCTTACATTTATTACTTACTTACTTACTTAAGGTGGCGCTACAGTCCGGGGTGGACCTGGGCCTCAGCCAACAAGCTTCGCCAGCCAGCTCTGTCTCTAGCTAGCCGTCTCCAGTTTCGCACGCGAAGTTGGCTGAGGTCCCCTTCCACTTGCGTGCGCCACCTGAGTCTCGGTGCTGCTCTACCGCGTCGTCCCTGCGGTGTGGATTCGAAGATTTTCCGGGCCGGGGCGTTGGTGTCCATCCGCTCTAGATGACCCAGCCATCGTAGACGTTGTGTTTTGACTCTTTTGGCTAGGTCGGTATCGCTGTACAGCCCGTACAGTTCGATGTTATATCTCCTCCTCCACTCTCCGTCTATGCAGACGGGACCGTAAATCGTCCGAAGAATTTTCCTCTCGAAGCAGCCTTAAGTGTTTTCATCCGCCTTTGACAGGGTCCATGCTTCTGCACCGTAAAGCAGGACTTGGATGATGAGGGTCTTATACATGGACACTTTAGTTGCTCGAGAGAGGACTTTGCTACTCAATTGCCTTCTTAGCCCAAAGAAACAGCGATTGGCAAGAGTTATCCTTCGTTTGATTTCAGCGCTGGTGTCATTGTCTGAATTGATAGCGGAACCCAGGTAGACAAAGTCCCTAACTAACTCAAAGTTATAGCTGTCGATGGTGATGTTTTGTCCAAGACGTCGGTGTTGGGTGTCTTTTCTTGATGACAGCATATACTTGGTTTTGCCCTCATTGACTGCTAAACCCATATTCGCCGCTTCCGTCCCAATACTCACGAAGGCTTCACTGACATCACGCTTTGCTCTACCGATTATGTCAATGTCGTCTGCGTATGCAAGTAGTTGAACGAACTTTTGAAAGATTGTACCTCTGGTGTTGGCGCGAGAGTTCTGCACAATTCTCTCAAGTATGTTGTTAAAGAAGTCGCATGACAGCGCGTCGCCTTGTCTAAATCCTTTTTTGACATCAAAGGGGTCGGTGAGGTCTTTGCCGACCTTGACAGAACAGCGTGAGTTTTCCATCGTCATCCTGCACAGACTGACGAGTTTGGCAGGGATGCCAAAACTAGACATTGCGCTATATAGCTCGTCTCTATAGATGCTGTCATACGCGGCCTTGAAATCGATGAAGAGAGGGTGTGTATCGATTTGGAATTCCTGGGTTTTCTCCAAGATCTGCCGCAGTGTGAATATTTGATCGATGGTGGACTTTCCTGGCCTAAAGCCACACTGATATGTGCTTATCAGATTGTTGACAAACGGCTTCAGGCGTTCACACAGTACAGCAGAGAAGATCTTGTATGCGATGTTAAGAAGACTTATGCCTCTGTAGTTGGCACAACTCAGAGGGTCTCCTTTCTTCAGGATCGGGCAAACAATGCTGAGGTTCCATTCGTCGGGCATGCTTTCTTCCGACCATATCTTGCAGATGAGCTGGTGCATGCTCCTAACCAGCTCATCGCCAGCGGATTTAAAAAGTTCGGCAGCTAGGCCGTCTGCTCCGGCTGCTTTGTTGCACTTGAGCTTAGACACAGCTACTTTCACCTCCTCCAGGTCGGGTGAGCGGTATCGTTCGTATGCTTCGTCGGTAACGTCTTCGCCCGGGTTGAATGGTTCGTTCTGCCTGACAGCGGTATTTGGTTCGTCCTTGCCGTTATACAGTCTGCAGAAGTGGTCTTTCCAAATCCTCAGCACCGACTGCGATTCTACAACGATGTTCCCTTGATTGTCCTTACAGGCTTTAGTTCGAAGTTTATACCCTTGGCAGGACCTTCTGATCCTTTGGTAAAACTTTCTAACCTCATTCCTGTTGTAACATCTCTCTATCTTACATTTATTAGGAGATGCTAAATGTTAAATTTCAGCCTTTTAGAACGTCTTACAGTTTTGAAAATTCTGGAGGTAGTTGCACATTTAGACCGATTGTGGGCGTATCTTTGGGCGGATTTCAAAAATTTTTACACTTGTACTGCCATTATTACTTGCCTACCATTATTATTTCACCGTGTTACAAACTATGTGACAAACTTAATATACCTCCTATCCTATGGGATGGGGTATAAAAATACGATTTTATTGAGAAGGGGTCGACGCCACGCCCCTTTCTTAGGGAGAAGATTCTTAACTGAGAAATTCTTAATACAATTGAAGTTAAATGAAACTGAAACTTAACAACCAAGATTTATGACACAATTCGGAGCTTGACAGTGGTCAATTGGAATGGGGTATCCAACCATTCGCCTAAGCGGATTGTAACCCTCCCACTAGTTTAATTTACGATATCTCCCTCGTATATTTTTTTCTACATGTGAATGCTGCAAAAAACCACACCTTTTCTTACTTAAATTGAGCCTATTTTAGTTTTTTTTTTTTAAAGCCCCATTTTAAAAAAAAAATAGAAAAAATTAAAAAAAGTACTATTTTTTTCAACAGACCAAATCTCCCTTATTTAACATTTTTTTTGATCAGGCAGTGATGCAGGAAAATTGCACCTCCTCTAACCCACGATATCTGATGAGCGTACCCCTATTCAAATCACTGGAAACAAACTTCAACAGAGTATATAAGGTAAGAAAGTAGGATCTACTTGCGGACAATAAGGATGTTTTGATGGCCTGCGGTATGCCAGTGTTTATTAAGGCCTGTCAATAAATTAACACTACAACTACCACTACTACAACAACTACTACTTACTATACTATACTATACCGTGGCGCAGTGGCAAGTTTAGCGTTTGTGATTAACATTCGGAAAATCATGGTTCGATTTCCACTTCTGTCATCTTTAAAAAGGACTTATTGTCTAACACGGTCCCCACCTTCGTGAGGGTTTGAAATATTTTCCGGGGAGTCCACGTATTGATAATGTGAAGATTCATTCATGTTTAAGAGGTTGGTTGGCCTTGATTTTGAAATTTTTATTTATTTTTCAGGGCATATTTTTTTTTTTGGTTACCATATCGGGTTATAAATACAAAAGTTGGAAATATTATTTTACTTACTTGGACACGAGTATTTAATAGTGTCAATTCTTAATTATTATAGAGTCTTTATGAATTTAATTAATTAATATTTTTTATTTCTTATTCAACTCAAGTAAACTGAAGCTGCTTGTCGTAATTCAAATCTTTCACATGCTATTTATAAGCCCAATTATATGTATTTTATGTAAGTAACCAAATAAATGACCTTCGCCAGAAATCAAGCTGAGGTCGCACTCAAAATACTTTGTCGGTGCATACATACCGTATGCAGCATACCTAACTTTAAAAATCACTTAGCTTATTCATAAGTTTTATATCAAACTCCGTCCGTTTGCCGCCAGCACTCATAAATTTGTATATGCATTCGGTCGGACACATGAATGTATCAAACGACTCTGGCCGTCTTCGTAAAGCGAAGATAATAATCCAATAAAAAGCACCATTCCCGAAGTCCTCGTGGCTGTGAGCACCATATATGGACAGGATGTATTGTCGTGCAATTGACCCACCATCAAAGTGGCCAATTATAACTGCGCAGCGCCACAGCGCCACTCATAAAATTATTTTTTTTGCCGTAATTATTTTCATCGTTTTCGTCATAAAAAATAATTTTTATTGTTTTTTATTGCCATGCGAGAGCAATTATAATCGCAACATTGAAATAGTTGGTTGCAAAGAAGTATAGACTCCTGGCGATTTGCGGGGAAAAAATTGGTGGAATAAGCTGGTTCTATAATTGCGTTTGTCCTGGCCAAAGGTATTTCTTAATTAGATCACGTTTACTTTACTTATTAATGAACTGATAATAAAGTATTCCCGTTTTCCGGAACCGGGATGTTAACTACGCACACACATGTCATGAGGGCAGCGAAAATGTAATTGCCCGATTTTATTGCTAGCTTGATATACACTACCTACGCATTGGCAAGGACATTCTTGGAAGTTAATTCCAAATTTTATTGCAATATAATGTAGGTAGGTAGGTGCCTTCCTAAAGCGCCATTTCAGTGTGTAGGTTAAGGGAAGAATATGCAAATAGATGAGATAAATGTAATACACAAATACGCAATCATTTAAATAAGGTAGGTACATTATATGTATACTTTTCAGAGTCTTTTTTATTACAATAAAGGCTTTTTCATTGGGGATTTCTGAACTTTGTCCGTGATTATGGCAATTTCTTTGTGACATTTTCGTTTATTTAATCTGCTTTACTTAATCCACATAAAGGCTAAAGGAGCTTATACAAATGTTAAAATGATTAATTCGGAAAGAAATCAAAATTCAAAATTGGAACAAGTTTACCGTAGGTCCAATAATGTCCAAATTTCTTAGATTTTTTTATGGTAATGTGGAGTTTTAAAGTTAAAAAAAAATTAAAAACAAATAAATAGAGCGGCGCAACGGCTCGAGTTAAACCAGGGCAAACTTCTCCACAATGTATGCTGGTGTGTTATTTCATTTACATACAAAGGGACCTAGAATTTTTTGCCGAATCCGAACGGCACTTTGAGAAGTTTTTCAAGACAAATGATACTCTCGGAGGGCTTGTCAGACCTTCGCGGAGGTGGGGACCGTGAAAAAGAACAAGTCTTTTTTTTCAGGTGACGATGGCCGGATTCGAACCCAGGCCTCCGGCGTAGTAAGCACACACACTAACCACTACGCCACGGCACCCCCCAGTTTGAAAGTTAACACTTTTTTTTATTGTCAAAAAGTTGTAACTTTCAAAATTTCACTTTTTTCATACAAAGTGTAAAATTACTCTCTTTGTATAGAATGTACGCCTAAGAATATGCAAACGAAAATTTAACTACTTAGGTACCTCTGCAAAAAAGTTTGGTTTTGGAGACAACAGTGTTTTCGTGGCCCGCTTTGTCGCTTTGCAGGCTTAAAGGATTTAAACTCTCATTTTTCTTTAAGGTTTCGCCTCCCGATATAAGGGTTGCTTATAGCCAAATTCTTGGGCCTTAATTGTATCGTATAGAAAGCAACGGGTACATGACTCACAACTACAATAAACATTTTTCTCGAGTTCACTATTTCCCCGTATAGTAAAGAAAATGCGAGGGGAACTAGCTACAAGGGGTATTAATCTGGAGGGGTTTTAAGCCGCAGATCTATGGCAATAAACCAAAAAATAACACTACAATACGACTTTGAAAGTGATCATAAAATTATTGCTCAAAATCAGATGCAAACAAGTTACGAACGCTGCGGGCCATGTTTGAATGAAGGAGCGACGCACGGTCGACAGGCCTTCCAAATAAATGCTCAGATAGATATCTCACTTACAGTTTGTTTTATAAAAATTCAAATTTATAAGTCCAATGGCATTTGTCCAATGTAATGGTTGGCAAAAAGCGCCAACCATTACATAAGTCCAATGGCTTTCGAATATCATCATTGCCTTTTTCTTGCTAAACTAACAGCTGCCTGCTCTTAACAGCTGAATCTGCCGTAATTAAGGCCTTAAACACTTATTAGTTCCTTATCCAACTTTAAACGCCGCACGTACCTACCTACCTACTTATTACCCTTTTTATACCCAACCCGGATATATTAAGTTTGTTGTATAGCTTGTAACGCAGTGAAATAGTCACCGTAGACCCTTAAGACCTTTAAAGATATGATTGATACCGACGGAAGCATCGATTATGCCATTTCCGTCCGTCCGTCCGTATGCTAACAACTTTTTGGCATTAAATTTTAAACTAGAGAGCTGAAATATGGTAGAATTCAAGTCGTTCAGATTAAGTTTGAAAATTAGCTGAATTCCCCCACAGACACACCCACTGCAGGCATGTATGTGCGACCAATTCTAATTTAAAAAAATAGTTTTTTTCCAAATTTTGCCTATGCTTATACTTCGTATGTAATATCGCCTTGTAAAATTGTCTTTGAAGTAGCCAAAAAAGTTTGGCCTATTCATTGACCACTCCCGCTTTTTTAAGGGATTTTAGCTTAAAATTACTGTTTTTCAATAAATATATATGACTAAAAATTATTTGACAAAAGGTGTAGATATCAGCATTTAAATTTTTCTGCTACTTTGTATATATAGTATATGTTAAAAAAGTGATTTTTTGAGTTAAAAAGCCGGACTTTTAGGCCGAAACGTATATGTCACCACCAAGTATAAAGCATTCAATAGTTTCAGTTTTATATCTCGCCCACTTTCTGGAGGCGTGGCAGTTTCCTTTTTTTGGTAGGGAGGGTATTTTGCGATTCGTCACAGACGGACTGAAGTTTTTACATCGCACTGTTGCAATTTCAACAGTGCGATGTAAATACTTTCGCTATGAAGCAAAACTTTGGAAATCACTACCTTTAAACTTCCAACCTTCAAATAGGTACGTAAAGTAGGAATATATGTTCTAGCGTCTCGGAAGACTATTTCAGTGTTTTAAGTTCTCCTTTTTTAAAAGCACAGTTTAAAAAGAATTATCTAGGTCTATAAGACCGACAAGATTAGAAAAATCTAGAATGCACACTCGATACCTACCTACATCTCTTAAACTGACGTGCTGGCTGCCCTTGCAAATTTTCTATGTAGTCTCAAATACCTACACGCAGATTTAGAAGCTTACATGAAAGCGTGCTTTGCTTCAGTTTTTTTTTTTGTAATGGCTGCCCTAAGCTCTGTTTCCTGTCAAGCGAGAAAAAAAATCTCAATTGCCAGGATAACATGTTTTTCATTTTACTTGTTATATCACATTTGCCATAAAAAACCTTCTGCGTCATCCTGCCAACTTTCAAGAAAAAAAACTCCTCATCCCACCATCGCAGGCTGTAATAATGTTATGTTCGGCACTATCTGTGATGAGGATACGAGTAATCCGTCATAGATACAATTCGAACCAGACGACATCGTAATGTTTAGTTTGTCAATCATTTGCGCGCAACCCCTTTCGCGAAAAAAAACCCTCCATTTTCGAGGCAAGCATAATGGAAGAAAGTATAGTCCCGCATTTGAATGCCATATTCAGAAGTATACTACCATACCAATACCTACTCGACAAACCCTTTGCCGGAGAACAGTCAATCGGTCTGCTGTCGCGAGGAAATAACCTACAAACACTATGTTCACCAGACATACAGTAAATTAATCAATTTAATCAGTTTAATGCGAAAAAGTTAAATGGCATAAAAAATATGTTCGACAGTGCACATTTCATTTCATTTCATTTGCCCACGTTGAGTGGCACAGTGGATGTGTTACTGTATCTGGTCTGGACTAAACTGATAGGTACGGGTACGGGCTCTCCCGCATTATTCTGATGGAACTTTTTTTTATAAAAAATTATTCGCATACTTTGTACAGAAATGGTAAGTGAATTACTTTTAAGCGGGCCGCCTTTTTTACCGTGAAAATTGTTGTAAATACCGCCGCGTCGTATGCGCGTTTAAGAGAAAAGGATTAAGACTTTGTTGATTTGGATTTGTCATGTGAGCATTATTTGATCTTCCGGGACCAAGATCAAAATTATAGAGTCCAAATTCCAAATCGAACAAACCACAATTACATCCTGTTTTCGCAGTCAACAGTCCATCTGAATGTAATCTGTTCTAGTGGTTTGTTTTAAAAAAACTTATTTTTTTGTCTGACGGCGGGTCAATAGGTTCTACATCTGTCTGTGCTTTGAAAAACCATAGGCTGCTGCTGCAGGTAGCCACAAAGTTAGCAAGCCTTTGGTAACCTCTCAAAGTTTTTAAGAAAATTGAGCCATATTGTTTTAAAAAAAAAAATTTAGGATAAAATATAAGTTTCTTCATCACTTTATTTCTCAAATTTATAATCTTCTGAGCTCTCTGAAGCTAGCGAGCACACTTCAACGGCCACACACGGGACTTGGCGGGTTGATTGAAGCTTTTTTTTTACGCCAATCCCGAATTTGTAGCTTGACCCGGTTCCGAGAAAAACAAGAGTTATTTTTTCGCTAGCCAGGCGACGACCCAATATCGGAACTAGTGGGTTAATTGAAGCTTTTTTGTTACGCCTTTTGGAAATTTGTAGCTAGACCCGGTTTCGAGAAAAACCCGATTCCACTAGCTTCAAATAAAATTTTGACCCGGTTCACTTTTTTCGGTAACCGGGAGACGACACAATATCGGAACTAGTGGATTAACTGTAGCTTTTTTGTTACGCGTATTGGAAATTTGTAGCACGAAAACACGATTCCACTACTTAAAGTTTGACATCATTCTTTAATTTCTGTATCCGGGTGTCGACCCAACATAGAACCCAGCGCGTATTGGACATTTGTAGCTCGAAAACACGACATCATTCTTTAATTTCTGTATCCGGGTGTTGACCCAGCATGGAACCCAGCGCGTTAATTGTAATTTTTTTGTATCTTTTTGTATCATTTTTTGTATCGCTAGGTTCACATAAAATTTTGACCCGGTTCATTTTTTTGGGTATGCAAGTGTCGACCCAGCATGGAACCAGTTGCTTTAATTGAAGCTTTCTTCTAGCTTTTTTGTTACCCTATTCGCGAGTTTGTAGCTTGACCCGGTTTCGAGAAAAAACAAGATTTTGCTAGGTTCAGATGAAATTTTGACCCAGCTCATTTTCTTGAGTATGCAGATGTCGACCCAGTACTGAACAGATAAAACTCTAAGAAAAGCTTTGTTCTCTAAAGCGTTTTCATTCGCCTTTGAACTTATGTATGTAAATATTTAATTTTATTCTTAGCTTAGCAAAAATAGAAAGAGCTCCTAGATTAACCAACCAAAAAGATGAACTGGGACGCTTTCAGGAAAGATTACAAGGAGGGTGTTGGCTTGAATGTGTCATTCAGAACTCCATTCGAATAAAAAGACGCAGTTGATAAATTCATTGAAGCAATCCAGAACGTCACCTGAAAAAAAAAGACTTGCTCTTTTTCACGGTCCCCACCTCCGCGAGGGTTTGACAAGCCCTCCGAGAGTATTAATTGTCTTGAAAAACTTCTCAAAGTGCCGTTCGGATTCGGCAAAAAATTGTAGGTCCCCTTGTATGTAAAGAAATTAACACACTAGCATACATTGTTGAGAAGTTGGCCCTGGTTCACCTCGAGCTGTTGCGCCACTCTATTTATTTATTTTATTTTAATCCAGAACGCTGCGTGGAACAACACTTCTTTCAATAGGACAGAAGTAAGCACTGACGGGCATTTACGCACAACATATCCGCTCGAATTCGAAGAATTGATTCGTGAAAAGAGAAGAGCGCCTCTAAGATGGCAATGCACGAGGCACTCCGGACCAAACCGTCTTAAACAGCCTCTCAAACAAGCTTAAAGAAATGCTGCAAAATTATAAAAACCGTGAGACCACTTGAACTGAAGGTTTGTCGGCGGTTAGGATCTCGAACTACTCGTTGTGGGAAGCAGTTAAGTCCGTCAAGAAACCTATAATGCACTCGGCCCAATAAAGTAAGATAATGGCGAATGGGCAAAAGAAGACAAAGAGAAAGCGAATTTGTTTGCGGAACAATTGGAAGAAACATTCAAGCCGTTCGATGGTCCATCGTTGTTGGCTGACTTTCAAAACAACAATGCGGAACCTGATAGCTTTAGAATGAAAAAAGTGTCATTAGCCAAACTTTGGCAGACAATAAGCAAACTTAAAAATAAGAAAGCCCTAGGAAACGATTCGAAATCTTGAAAAAACTACCGAAAAAGGCAATAGGCAAGCTTCTTTATTATCACAAACGCTTCTCTTAGACTCGTTCCAATACGTTCCAATATAATGGAAAGTTGCTGAAGTCATTATGGTTCCAAAACCGGGGTAATGTCCAAATGACAAAAAATTTTATAGGCCCATATCGCTTCTGCCGATAATATCGAAGGCCTTTGAGAAACTTCTGCAGAAGCGATTATAACCAATAATTGCAGAAAGACGTTTGATCCCGGATCATCAATTCGGCTTGATAACTTATCATTCAACAATAGACCAAGTCTATAGAATAAGGCATAAAATTGAAAAAGCCTAAGAAGGGAAAAAGATATGTTCTAGTGCTTTCCTCGAGGTATCGCAGGCCTACGACAAAGTGTGGCACGAGGGCTTAAAGTATAAGCTACAGCAAACCTTGCCAGAATATATGTATAAAAAAAAAATAAATAGAGTGGCCCAACAGCTCGAGGTGAACCAGGGCCAACTTCTCAACAATGTATGCTGTGTGTGTTTATATCTTCACATACAAAGGGACCTACAATTTTTTGCCGAATCCGAACGGCACTTTGAGAAGTTTTACAAGACAATTGTTACTCTCAGAGGGTTTGTCAGGCCCTCGCGGAGGTGATGGCCGTGAAAAAGAACGAGTGTTTTTTTCAGATGACGATGGTAGGATTCGAACCCAGACCTCCGGCGTACATACTAACCACTACGCCACGGCACCCCACGAAGATATGTATAGAATATGTTTTTCTTTTTTTTTTATAATGTACTCGCGAACAAGGGATTGGCTACCCTTTTAATGTTTAGCATCTCACGAGCGGAAAGGATTAGAAGAAGGGGAAAGGGATGAGAGGTACCGGTGCACTCTTGTTTTGAACAGTTGTGGGTTGTATTGCGTAGGAAAGAGTTGTCGTGGTAGGACATTCCACATTTGCGTTGTACGGCTTATGAAAGAACCTCTAAACTTGACAGTACGCCCGAAAGTCTGCTCAAGGGTGAACTGATGAGCATTCGATCGTTGGCGAGTATTACGGTTGAATAATTTGAGGGGTGGAATGCAAATGGCTATTTCGTTGGAACACTGTTTGTAAAAAAAAGGTAAAACAGTGGCAAGCAAGAGACATTGCAATATTTCTGTCACCTATGAGTTTTATCGCGCGTTTCTGGATCCTATCGAGCAGGTGCAGTGTTGTTTTAGGAGCACTAGCCCAGACATGGGAGTTAAATTTCATTTTAGGGCGGATATAGGCCTTATATAAAATAGCCAAATCATAGGGGTGAAATATTTCTGCATCTTTTAAGGAAACCTAGGTATTTCGCAGCGTTCTTGGCGACGTCGAATATGTGGTCATTCCAACTAAGGTTGTTATTGACACACATACCGCGAATGGAAAACTTTTCGGTTTCGTCGATGCAAGTGCCATTCATGGGCAATGGCTGGGTGCTCCGGTTTGCTTCAATGACAGAAGACAGCATTGAGTTTTAGAAGCATTAAACTCTGCTCTATTTTGAGATCCCCATGATACAATGCTGTTAAGGTCAGAGTTTAATGAGGTTGACATACGCTGCCGTTCCAGTTCAACGTCCGAAGAGCAGGGACGAGGAGCTGAGAATGAATATGAAAGACTGAGGTATATATAGAATATTGAAAAACTGTCTTGAAATCAGACTCTTTCGTGTTAGGTGTGGTACTGAATACTCGAGTTTCAAGCGAATTCGAACTGGCGTACCCCATAGGGAAGCGTCCTCGGTCCAACCCTGTTTCTGCTAGAAACATACCTCTAGATGAGACAGTCATGGCCACGTTTGCGGACGACATGGCGATCCTGGAAACAGGTGAATCAATCGAGTCATCAACGAGAAGCCTCGTGGGAGGCATTGGACAGAATCTGTGTCTGGACGAAGACGTGGCGAATCGCTCTTAACGCGAACAAGTCACCCCATGTAAATTTTACTTACAGAAGGGTTAACAATTTACCTCTGTTCATAAACTCTGCACAGATACCTTATGCAAATGAAGCGAAATATCTAGGAATGGCCCTAGACGCTTAACTAAGGTGGAAGCTACACATAAATAAGCGTGGCGAGCTCGAAATTAGGCTCAGAGAAATGCATTGGCTTATCGGAAGATTTTTCAAACTACGCATATATAACAAACTGCTATTGTACAGGCAGGCGTTAAAGCCGTGGACATACGGTATGCAAATTTAAGGTTGTACCAAACTGAGCAACATGTCCATGTTGCAGACTTTCCAAAACAGGACACTTAGAACAATTGTGAATGGATCCATGGTAGGGTGAAGCTGCACGTACTGACGGTTTTAGTAGGTTCATTCACTGGGTAGCAACGTACCCAACTAGGTAAACACTACGGAAGTGTAAGCTACTCGTTAAGAAAACTTAGAATTATGAGAGTGCGAAAATTTAGTACTATACTTGCGTTCTGGCAGTTTTCATAGTGTCTCCATAAATGGGTGGTTTCCTAGCACGTGGTGGATTTTTACTTTATTTTTAAAAGTTTGCAGTTTATAAACAACACAAAAAATCTCGGCAAAAAAGTGACAAAAAAAAAATTTTTTTGCAGTTCAATATTCTGTATGAACTATTACAGGAGCCTAAGAGGGCAAAGAAATCACATTTTTGAAGAATTCAAACTCTTGGCAAAGATTTGGCATTTAAAAATAAATGTTAATTCTTGACGGTAAAGTTTTTTAGAACCCAAAAGCTTTGGTACTCTTAATTGCACACCAGAACTAAGTATTCCTCTATGGAACTCAATTTGACACAATTTTAAAAGTAAAGGCAATACAATCATACGTAAGGAAATGCTCTCGGGACATACAGAAGAAGTGTCAGGATATTCAAGAATACTGGCATAATTGTTATCGGATGATTCAGCTCAGTTTGTCTTTAGGTAGGTTAGGTGGGGGCATACCTAAATACCAGACCATTTAGTTTTCTAAAAAGTATAAATACTTGCCTCTAACATGACCACAAGGAATTTCAAATGGCCAAGCATTCAAAAATGCAATGCACGATAAAAACTGACGCCACTATAGGACCACATAGTCTAGTCCACTCTCTGTCCACCTTACGCCAATTTCCTTCCCCACATTGCTGCAAGGCATTTTGACGAATTTATTATGGAGATGAATGGCGCCCACCAAATGCGAAAGAGAGTCACCAAAAATGATCCACTCGGCCGGATCCGTGCGCTGTGGCATTTCGATGGCAGTTCCGTGTCCACGTTGATTGATAATAAGTTATGCTCGTTTTTATTGCGTTACCATCATCATCACAATTTAATATGATGGCCCCCTCTGAAGCTGCCCAAATCCTTGCATGATTTTTGCTGAGTAAAAAAAAAACAAACGGGGAAATTCTCGAAATTCCATATGGCTCCATCGTGGCCGTCTCTCATTCAGAATCCCTCATTCCGGTGATATTAGCCGAAATTTTAATTACCAAATGAACACGATTAACTAGAAAACCACTGACTGATGTATGTGTGTGTTAGGTAGGACTGAACCCCTGTCCAGGAAGAAATTTGACATTTTTCTGCGCCACAGCATGATGGCGACGTCATCATCATCATCATCGTGGTCGTCAGCTTCAGTCCTTGCTGATGGTATTCATGCCATGATGGTGTGCCGAAAAAAACGGCAGCTCGAGTTAATTGATTGATTTATTTCTGAGAAGATACTTTTTGTTGCGTGATGGGTTAGCAATATTTTTCTCTTGGAAGGGAAAGGAGCTCCTGTCTTCCTTTAATTTTCAAAGGACTTAGTCTAAAGTAGTTGCAAGCAAAATTGAATGCGGCCAAGAGAATATATTTTCATTCTTGGTGGTCAAAATTTTTATTAAACTTTTTTATTGTTTAGCTTGAAGATGAAGTTGGCGAGGTGGTAGACTGTCCGAAAATGTATTCAGTTATGATTTTATGATGTTTTGGGTGGGTTTTGACAGACCGGCGTCAGTCAGGTGGACGGTCTTCGGAGCCGACACAAAAAAAAGAAGTCAGGACAAATTGAACAAGGCGAAGACTTCATCTCTTTCGGAGATTGTAAGGTAGTAAGAAGGTTGGTAGTTAGTCGGCAGAGTTTTTGTACCTTTCTTATAAAATTATTAATTATAATGACCATTTGTTGGTGGGTCATACCATTATACACTGAAAAAAACCCTGGTAACAACAACTCTTCTATCAAAACAAGCCAACAAAGCCATTTCATCATATTAAAACAATTCTGCAATATTGACAAAAAGATATTTTGTCGTACTGAGAAAAAAAATTATTTTTTTTTATTTCAACAAAAGAATTTTTAGACCTTAAAGGCATATGGGTAATCGAGACCGGTTTGTGAGTCGAGTAAAACATGTCCGTCCATCTATCTGTCGGTAGTTTTACCTCGATGTGCTTGCGCTGCAGAAGCAGTCTGCAGAACCGGATCGCGAAAGAGCTGATAAAAAAGGCTTAAACGGAATCTCCGCTTCTTCAAGATTAGGAACAACTCAAGTGGTGGAAGGAATATTTCACATCGATATTGAATCATGGCCTTGCAACTCATGTGAGCCCAAGCTAAAATAAATTGTCCAAAGTAAGTGTTTCCCGAATACCTACCACAGCACACTGTAAGAAAGTGACAATATCTGCGATCAAATCTCTAAAGACGTTTAGAGGCCGCACGACTAAACGGACTTTCAGAGAAGATAATCAAAGTGTCTTCAACGTGTCGTCGGAGGCAGCTTTTGCACCTCTCATCGAGCGAGCATGAGTGGCAGAACTTTCCCCCGAGAAACGGAAAGGAATAATCGTCAACCTTCCAAAAAATTGGAAATCTTAGGTACCTACTGCGTGTGGAAACTGGAGAGGCATTTGCGTGCAATCTGCGTTAGCCCTAAGATAGTATTAAAAAAATGTAAGACCATTTTAAAGATATGCTAGATGCAGAAAGGAAATCAAGCAGGTATGCGATCAAGACAGTTCTTCCTGTGTTGATCCCATAAACACAGGAAGAACATCCTGCGGATTAATATTGAACAGTGTCTTGAATTTCTTCAACGGAACCTCAGCATTGTTTGCCCGATCTTCGAGAAAGGAGACCCTCTGAAATGTACCAACTACAGAGACATCAGTGTTCTTATCATCGCATGCAAGATCTTTTCTGCTGTACTGTGAGAACGCTGGAAGCCGCTTGTCAAAAACCTGAATAAACCTGGCACATGTCAGTGTCAGTGTGGCTTAGGGCGCGTTTCTACTTGAGAGTAAAACTACTGCGGGTAGCTCTAAGGCCACCCTCGACATTCAAGAGAGTAGCTTTTAAAGAGTCCGGGAGTTGAGAGCAAAAGTCAATTCTCTGCAAGTACTCTTGGGACTTTTTTTTATATATAATCAAGGGGATTACCCTCCAAATGCGTAGCACATCGCGAGCGGAAAGAATTTGGGGATAGAAAAGATAGAAGAAGAAAGTAATTCTCGATCCAACACAAACGCTGATGAGCCAAACATGAAACACAGAAACACCAAAGCTTACCCCCGCAAGTGTTATGCCTTTACGGAGAAAAGCAATAGTATAGCCAGCGGAATATTTCATAAAACATCAGGCATGCATCTAATTGTTGTCCATTCTTTTTGAATATTGGAAGAGAAAAAGGTGTTTTGTATTCGGCCCGCCCTAACCTGGGTAACATACGCCGACCAGAAAGCCGCTCATTTTGAGACAGACGCTTCTGCCCTATCCGCCAACTGGGGAGGCGCCCTATTGAGGACCAGCAACCCCAGAAGGTACCGAAAAAATGAAAAAAAGACCCGAAAAAAGACCCGAGGGTTTTTCGCAGCAGTTTTACTCTCATGTCAACATGCGCCTCTAGGCCAGCAAAGTCCATCACGGATCAAATATTCACACTGCAGCAGATCTTGAAGAAAATTCAGGAATTCCAATTCGATATACCCACCTTTCATCGCTTCCAAGGCCGCGTATGACAGCACCTATAGAGACGAGCTATATAGAGCAATGTCGTCGGTCTGTGCAGGATAACGATGGAAAACTCACGCTGTTTCGTTAATGTCGGCAAAGACCTTATTTTGACCTCTTTGATGTAAAAAATTGATTTAGAACATGTGATCTAAATGAGAGAGTTGTGCAGAACTCCCGGGCCAACACCAGAAGCAAAATTTTTCAAAAGTTCGTTAAATTACTCGCAAAGGCAGACGACATTGACATAATTGGAAGAGCAAGGTGTGATGTCAGTGAAGCTTTCGTGAGTATTGGAATGGAAATGGCGAATATGGGTTTAGCAGTCAACGAGGGCAAAACCAAGTATATTCTGTCATCAGGAGGAGACACCCAACACCGATGTCTTGGAAAAACATCACCATCGAATCGACAGCTAAATATAAGGATAAAAAAATAAAAAATTAACATGCAACTTGTTAATTTTTTTTTGTTTTCTTATACCTGACCGGGTATATTAATAATTGTAATGCATAGTTTGTTACACACACAAGACCTCATAGAGATATGATCGAGACCGACACGTGAAAAGCTTAAGCCATTTCCGTCCATCCGCCCGCCTGTATGCGTGAAGGTTTGAGGTCTTCAAAATCAAGCTAGAGAGTTGAAACGACTTGGTTCTTTTGTTCCACAAAAAAGCGTGAAAATTGGCGGCCACGCCCACTACTGGTTTCAATGTGAGACAACCTCTATTTCACATTTTCTTTCAAAATGCCTTTTGATCAAATTAGGCACAGGGACTTCAATTTTGGTACTGAGCAATACTGGTCTAAGACCTTTAACAAGGCAAAAATTGGACCGCCCACAATATCGACCATAGCCACTTTTAACATGATAGATCTTTAAAAACTCGATTTCTCGGAAAGTTCACTCAAAAAAAAAATATTACAAATATTGAAGATATTACAATTTGCTAAGTTTGCTCAATACAAAGTTTTGAGCTCCGCCCACTTTTAAGGGGTGTTTTTAGGAAAAATCCGTTTTTTTTTTAAATAATTTTTGTTTTACCGTATTTTCTCATGATTCTAATAAAATAACAATTAATTGCTTTTAATTTTAATCCCATGCCCACTTTAAGGTGCGTGGCCTTTTCATGAGGCCTTTTCAATATGAATTCGGGCCAAGAAACTTTAAAATTTGTTGTTACATGGTATATAGGGTCGGGTATATAGAATTTTGTCTCAGACAAACTCTTGCACTTACTCACTTGTTTTTTAATTTCTTAAGTTCTATGGGCAAAAAAAAATATTTATAAATAAACGCACACAAAAAACATTTATTGCTTAGCGAACAACAAATGCATTCGCCTAGGATCTTTTCCAAATCGCTCAAGTATCTCTTCAAAAAATTATGTCTTCTCTTTGATATGATTTCGATGGATGTAGATACAACATACACATTGAATCAAGGCTTTCATCAGTCATGGAAGATCTTAAACATGTCTTAACTTTTTGTCAAGTGACAAACGATCGCTCAGCGGTACATTCTGGTTGCTGGAATCGAGAGCCCTATGCGAAGAGCTGAAAAAATAGACTGGTACAACTCCTCGACTTCGTTCATGTGGAACATTTAGTTGAGTTTGACAAAATTGTAATTTTCATGAAAACAATTACACAAAACCGCTGCTAAACATATTATTTACCGGCCTGTCCACGACTTCCCTGAAGATATAAAGGTAAAACGTTGTGCCAAAAGGTGAAACGTGCAGCAGCGTATGTGGACCGAAAGAGGGTTAAACACTACACAGTGTCTACCAGTCTACCAAAATTTTCTGTGGTTATAAAACTTAATTTTAATCCTTATTATTTTGTTAAAAGACTGCACTGAAACCTAACTTAAACCTTACGTTACCCCCCAAGAAATTTTGACAGCTTGAACGTCATTGATTTTGACAAACGAACAAAGATCTCTCATAGAGATTTTAGTCTCTCTAAGTTTAATCTGAATATGTCAAAAAGTTGAATTTGTCAAAATATCCTAGTAAAAAAATTATCGATCAGAGCCATTACTCCCCCTCTCCGGGCGCCTATGTGTTACAACTTAGCCACCCAGGCATGTATTTTATGTGGGATTGTTTAAAAAAAAATTTAGAATAACTAGAAGCCACTTAAAAAAGATGACTCAATGATACCATGAGGCTGCCGTCCGTAGATAAATTTCACTGCATTTTCTTCTTTATCCTTAATTTATCTCCTTTATTTTATATACTTAAAATCAAAACTTTCATAAAAAGATGTAATACATGTAAGAAATCTTTCTTTTTTAAAATATGCATGCTTGATAAAAACAATGGGAAAAAATTGGGTCCAAATCTTAAATCAGGTCGCAGCTATTGTGATTGCAATAAATTCGACATCATTATGTTACCTTTTTTCAGCACCATTATATGCAGGAACAGAAAAAGATATAGGTAGATACGTGTGTGAAAAATAGTATTTTTCTCTTATCCCTTAATTCATACCACATTAATTTATTATGTCCTCAATGCTGCCAAAATACTCCTTTTATGGAACCCAAACTTTCAATGAAACAAATCGGCGCCGATCTTAGCCTTTAATACCTGCACTCACGTCCATGTTGTAGGTACATAGTTTTGCTGTGTTTTATCTAGGTGCGTGTAAAAGGACATGCTCTCAAGGGTACATGACAATTTTTGCGCCTTCGCTTTAGTTGCTTCCTTCGACATATCAAATACGGCGCCATTGTCTTGATAAAATTTTATTTATGTGTCGGCAATAATTTCATAATAAATTGTCCTTATTCGAAGAGGTACTCGTATAGTATTGTCAATGAACACAGCAACTAATACACATAGGTTAGGTATGTGCGGATGGAAAGTGACTTAAAAAGGCTGATGTGTGTTTTTTTTTTTTTTTTTGCAGTTGACGCAGGTATACTCACATGCATTTCTCTTATCGTATTTTAATTCGTTTGTTATAATTTTTTGTCCTTGTAGATTTGTGAAGTGATTGCGTAAGGTGCAATCAACGCGTTATGAAGTTCGATTTAGTCTGGCGCCTATGTTTGTGTATCAAGTACCTATATCTATAGTTTATAATTGTGGGCACTTAAGAAAAAAAAATTCGGCACAGGAAGACAACGTCACGAAGGAAATATAAGGTTCAGGGATCCGTTAACTGACCCCATAATAAAATTGTGAAATTATTGAAAATGGCTTGTGTCGTTGACAGCTTGCACATGGAACATTTTTGGAATTTTAATTTAAAACCTTTTTTATACCTATTGTTAATTAGCTTAAAGAGTTATCTGTTGCCAAGGAAATTTAAAGATATGCTTCTGCTCTGTGCACATAGATCTATACTATACCCCTGGATTTAGAATCAAGGTCACGAACGTATTTTTAAAACACGGAATCATCATTAACATGCAGACAAGGCAATGGCCTTTGTAAGAAAGTTTCAGAATTTATCGGAGGAACTGATCGCTTGATTGTCGCGCTTGTTTGTAGAAATAGACGTGTTTTAGACAGGTCTAAAAACGAACTTTATTAGGGGAGCTCTTCTAGGACTTAGGCTATAGGTATTAGGTCTCAAAGAAAATGCTTAGCGATTTCAAAAATTTTTTTACACATATCCTAAAAAGTCTGTCAAATTAGCAGTATAAACATTTTTAGATACATAGCTCTCTCTGTGTATAGGAAAACAACAAGCAAACAATCAACCAACACATCACTCAATGTCCCAGATCCCAATTAAACATTAAAGCCTGTTTATCAGCTGCAGCTGAATATTTCACTTTGATAACGAACATTCCATTGAGTATCGCCAATAAATATGTAAATTGCTAATTTGATTTTGAAACAAAACCATCTAAAATACTTTTGAATTATTGACGACTCCTGTCCTTTAGTGAAATCCCATCTATACCTATGGCATAGCCTCTTTGGCCAAACTAATGGGCAACAGAAAAACTATCCAGCATACACCTATACTCAAACCCCGTATACTAGTTCACAAACGCAAAATGTTCAACAAAATCCATATATCCAAAGGCTAGAATCAATGCAGTTTTTGGTATCTAAAACCGCCTAAGCCCCTAACTTGCTACACCATATATGCTTAATTCATTTACAGCCCCATACTACCTGAATACATATAGCTGGTGGCATTATACCGTTTTGCCATTTTGCAATCTAACTGCACTCAGGATGTTGTAAATATTCGAAATGTCATTTGAAATCCTAATTTACGCTCTCGCATTGTGTGTGTGATGAGCATGCAATCAAAATTTAGAATTTCTGCACACAAAAGCTCCTCCGCCATTCAGTTTCATGCTTTCAATCAGCCCAGCTTCGAGGATGCACAGCATGTACCTACACCCTCCGCCGCACGGGGGGGGGGGGTCGAAAATTAGTGCAGCATAACTTGTAACTGTATGATTGCGTTTCGCACGAGGATGAGATAATACACAAAACACCCCTTGGGAAAGGTACACTATTCACACACATGCAATATGTACGACGATGCACTCCTCCCGGCCAGCGGCGCCCAGCGCCACCGATGAAACAGTAGTTGGGGATTATTGCGAAAGCAAAATTTGCGTACAGATCTCCATGTCAGGACATGGTCCCATTGATGATAAAGATGGAGGTTATAAAGGCAGTTTTGATGCAACGTACCTATGTGTACTGCGCTTTTCGGTGTGCATGGGGCAAGAGGCGTCCAAAAGCGACAGTCCACTATGGATGTGGACTATGCCAGACCAATGGTACCACATCCAGTTAAAGGGGAAGGGCGTTTTTCGGAGGGTTGAACCGGTAAGCATAATCGAATATTGGCATTTCTGACATAAGTCCAGATAGATTGTGTAGTTGTTGTCAGTTGGAATAGTTGATTAGAAACTAACAGGGTGACAGATTTTCCTCCCGCACTGAAACAATGTTGCAATGGGGCCAGGCCAGGGGGTAGGGCGCACTTGCCCTTGGCTCAGTGTGATTCACCAATAGTCATTAAACATATTTTTTTTACTGTAGGAAATTTTGCCAAATACGACTGTTTGTATTCTTTTTGTCTGAGTCCATAGTTTGCCCTGCCCTTGGAAAATATCACGCGGGCGCTTATGGGATAGGATAATATTGTCCATGCGCTGATCCTCGATGTAACAGCAGTCAATGTATAGTATCCGTGTTTAGGCATTTTAAAGTACCTACTACTAATCCACATCTTGGCGGGTAAAACGGATAGAGTTCGCCAGTTTTAAGCTCTTCTTAATGCGCCCCCCTAAAACACAGGGCCTCAATTTTCCGTAGAATTTTTCCTTCTAAAGGACAGAATAGGGGAGAGCGGGAATCGTAGACTCAAGAAATATATTTCTATTTTTCTTTTAACTGTTTTTTTTTTTTTATTTTCCATTTAATTATGGAAGACTATGTCAGATACTAAAACTATGTCAGATACGACTAACGTTAAAGTTTACATCGAAAAAGTATCTTTTGGCCTTTATAAAAGTGATCGTTCGACTTACCAAAAAGTTGTCAAAGACAGTTTTTTTTTACTTTAACAAAAGCATCTGAAAAGGAGCAATTGACCCCGTTCCTGGTTGGTTTTTTTTATTTGACATAAAAGTAAGAAATCGCTTGAGAATTAGAAATAAGAACATAAAAATAAGAAATACTTTTGACCGTCTGATCCGGATGCTTATTTTCATTTAAACAAGGCTTAAACTGAGGGGTAATAACCCTTCCACTTCTAATGAGTTCCTATACTAGTCCGTCTCTGGAGTGCATTTACTATACTGAATTCCATGGTGATCTGAGCACTTATCAAGTTTTTATGCGATCAAAAATGGCATATAACTCTCATGTCTGGGCAGGTGAACCAGCACCATAGATCACAGCTCGATAGAATTCAAAAACTAATACCCTTACATTGTGACATAACCTAATCTATAACCTCACTTGGAATTGGTGGAATGTGTCTTCTTTTACATTGTTTTATCACTATTTTCATCACAAAGAGTGCTCCAGTGTAATGACCATCCACATTCCACCCACGGAATTTAACACCAACAACCAAGCTATAGATGGAGGAATGCTCATCAGTTGTCCCGATTTAACTAAGGACGCACTGCAATAGGCTTAACTTAGTGTAAGTGTAGGTAGGTGGTACGGACTTTCACGCTAGCTTTTTCTTCGTGTTCTCTTCTCAAATCATGTCCATCCGCATTACCTATTTTAATTCTGTATAAGGGTAACCATAAACCCCTAAGCTCATGTAAATTTTAATCACCTACTATAGAGGTATTACAATGTGTCGGTATTAAAAAAGAGGGGATCGAGATGAGATTCTAAAGTGACTCTGAAGACAAGGGCCTTCCTGCACTACCGCTATGCCAATAAATCTGCCCACATCGGAAGTCCAAGTCGATTAGAATTACATCGGGTCTTTCTTATCTTTCGAAAAAGACATCAAGGATATGAAAAATATAAAAAAAATAATGTTGCCCAGAAAACTATTTTGTCTCACCCTGTACGTCTGCAAACACAGAGCACTCAGTGCCAATTTACAAAGTCATGCATAATTGTTAGCGAATGCACTTTGAACCCACCCCCCACCCACATATGCACATAAACATCGTCAAAGCAGCACCACCATCACAACACACGTATCAATAAATTCTCCCCGGCCTCGATACTCAAACCATCTGCCATAATGTATCGCTACCAAATTGCTGACCCATTGTAATCATAAAATCAACGATGCACCACTATCATTGGATTAGAGACACACCGAGAGAGACAGACTCCACACATCGTTTGTATAGCCGAACAAGCATTCAATCCAATCAAAGGAAACGAATTTTCATTTGCGTATTTTCACAAAGACCCCAAAACAAACACAATGCTAGAATAGCAAAACTATCCCCCACTGAGCACAGCGCATACGAAAAGCACAATCATAGACGCATCCATAGAAGGACTCGAAAAATACTAAACTCGAATTTCCCGGAATCGCGTTTAACAAGTTTATGTACACAACGAAACACGACCGCAACAACAACTGGTAGCGTTGAGCACCGCATCCGCATCCAAAAACCGATCGGGTCCATCGAATTTAACATCACCATGATACGAGCTATAAAATAGTGGATCGCTCAGCTCGATGCAACGATGACATTTTCAGTCATATCGGTCCACCTGCAAATGCTTTCAGGTGACCAGCTCCAGTGATCTTCGTCGTCGGTATAGTGTCTGTGGATGCGGATGGATCACCATGGATCACCGCTATGGAAATATAGAATTTCATTTCTAATAAATCTCCGATCGTGGTGGTTTTCCAATGAAGTCGTAAAGATTAACAAACCAACAATGGTCGGCTGCAAAGCTAAATTGGGTGCGCTCACGAACTGATCGTGCTCGCTTTCATCAGAGAACCCCCAACTGAACCGCCCGAACGAAGTGCTGTTGATATAGAGCCCTGATGTGTGTGAACTGTTTATGGCTAAAAAGTGGTTATTGGTCGGTCGGTTAATGTTCGATCCATTCAAAATACATATTTCGATAATAAAATAAAATTGTTCCACGATGATCGTGGCCGATATCGTTCGGCTGGGCTGATGCCGCCGGGGCTGCGAAAGGGTGAAATGGTCTTCTCCACTAATGGAATTCAATAAACGGGGGGTAATAAACCAAAATAGAGAAACAAAAGAACAATCAAATTTGGTAGCCCAGTGGAAATTTAACGCATTTTCGTGGAAAGCCTTTCACTACCTAAAAATAGATGCAATCTATATATCCGTGTGCCTTAGAACGATTTCTTAATTGCGCAACGATCATCGTTTCGAACACGATTTTTCTTTCAAAATCGAAGGTATTTAGGAGCAATATAATGTAAAGTGAATAATAAATTCTAGACAGTTGGCTATAAATTTTGACTGAGAAAATAGATAATTAGCGTGTGCGATTAATAATGTGTTTGTTTGATTAGTTTTTAATTGCTTCTTCTGTGTTTAGGTTCCAAAGATACATTTGGTAAGCTTGTGCAAGGAAGAAGCGGAGAAAAGGAAACGGATTCGTATATTTGAAGTCATTGTTGGCCAACGTCAAGAGCAGGACTAACATAATTTCCCACGCCCAGAAGACATGCTCAGCTCACACTCGGTAATTGAATAAAAGTCAGTCGCCAATTGCATGATTTGTTCTTCCCCATATTTCAGTCGCAGTGCCACTTGGAGTGCACAAATATAAATCAATTCGAGTGGCCCTCACGCATTATTACCTCCTTCCTTCTTTGGGACCACATCATCGTTTGCATTGAATATTGCACTCAAGAGCCTACTCGCAGTCATCCTCAAGTTCCATCAATGGTGTGAAAACACTGTGTGCGGATTTTTGCAAAAACAATTTGCCAAAAGTGACTTCATTTTCGAGAGCAAGCCCTCAAAAACGCACATAAAGTGTTGGCATTGCCACGGCCACCGCATCAACCCATCAGGCAATGCAAACGCCACAAGGAAAGCCACACTATTCGGCCAGACTTCAAGTGCCTTAACATGATGTCCTTGAATTTTTATGAAATGAAAATAAATTTTCAACAATTTTCGTTTGGTAATTGCGTAAGGACACTTGATTTCGCTTAATTTACTCCGAACGTAAACTCAGCCCCGGGTGTAAGCTGGGGTAGTGCCATAAATGCGGTATCCTGCTGCGGTAGTGGACGTACTTAATTAAGCGGAAATTGACGTTTTTTCGGTTCGTGCTTGCCAAGACGGGAACCCCAAACAGTGGTCAGAGTTTAGTGGTTTTTAAGATTTTCCAAGAGAAATGAATAAATATTTGATTTTTGCACGCACCCTTAAGTATTAGGGAAATTTGTTTTTCGGGAGGAAAAGCTAAGAAAAACTCGATTTAAAAAAGGACGTTTGTATTGGACATTCGCTATAGACCTTTTCATCTTATGGTGGAAAATCAAATGCTAGGGTGGAAGTAGTATTGTGAATAATTGTGGAAAGCTCCGATGAAAGCTGATTTGTATATTTTCAAGCAGTCGTTATGAGGCTCGTAGTTAGTACAAACATCGGAATCGTTGAAAATAGTTTTTCAAGCCAGCTTTTGACAATATTTTTGTGATTGATCACCTTACGCAGACGGATTATTTTGTTTGGGAACATTGACTGTCACAAAATGTGAAAATCCCAGATCACCTTAGCCGATTCCACCCCTGAATAACAGACGCGAGCCAGGAAGCCGCTCATTTTGAGCTGACGCTCCTGGATTTTTTGTTTGTTGCTGATTTTGGTCTAAACCGGATACTATCTAACCGGTATAACCATATCTGCTGGGCGTTTTCCCGAAAACTCCTCAATCGGGAACCAGCAAGCCCAGAAGGGGTTGTTACTGCTGTTTCCTAGGCAGTCCTGAAGCCTCCTCAGGTGGTGAATGGAAAACTCCTCAATCGGGAACCAGCAAGCTCAGAAGGGGTTGTTACTGCTGTTTCCTAGGCAGTCCTGAGGCCTCCTCAGGTGATGGATGGAAAACTCCTCAATTGGGAACCCGCAAGCCCAAAAGGGTGTGGTGTTACTGCTGTTTCCTAGGCAGCAACACCTTCTTCACCCATTGCCTTGAGCATTTCTGGCCAGATTTCATCAAGTTCAGCGGACCTTCCAGCTTTTAGCCATAAACCTTTTACCGAACTCTCTTCACGCCTGTTCCTCGGCTGCTGTGCTAGATTGGAAGTTCTTCGCGCTTCGGGCACGGGAAGCTGTAGCTCCATAATCCATACAATGTAGGCTCCATTCTTCTTTCCGAAACACTTGGCTTCTGAAACTCCAAGTATTTTTAACCAGACAGTTCTCTTCTCACCTCAACACCAAGCCGCTTCATTCCACCAATATTTTTTGCAGAGGCCATTGCTTCTGCCGATGAGGTATTCCATCTGCCAATTTTTAAGTTGGTGCCATTGTCGATTTGTAGTCTGACCATCTAAGCCCTCATTTTGGCTTAGCGCTGCCCTTATCCGCCTCCCGTAATGGATTGCATCGCCGTTTCCGGGCTGGATGTAACTTCTTCGGGTTGAACACGATCGGATGCCAAGCAGGACATTCACACGGCCAAGCGATCGCATGCTGACCCTCTCCAGGGTGCCCTGGGTTACCATGGGATCCGCACATATCCGAGGCTTCTTCTTTCTTCTCTTCATTGTGGGGGGTTGGATTTTATAACAAGCTTCCAGGTTTCAACCGACCAGCTAATTACTCTGAAGGTTATTCTTTAGAAGGCCTTGGAATATGCAAACTCTATTTCACATTTTCTTTCAAAATGCCTCTTAATCATGTTAAGACAGGGCAGGAACTTAAATTTTGAAACTGAGCAATATTGAGCCAAGACCTTTAACGAGGCAAAAATTGGACCCCCAACAATATCGACCATGCCCACTTTTAACATGTCAGATCTTTAAAAACCTGATTTCTCGGAAAGTTAACTCCAAATCGAAAAAAAATTTCATGCCAAATATTAAAGATATTACTAAGTGCTAAGTTTTCTCCATAAAAAATTTTGAGCTCCGCCCACTTTTAAGGGGCATTTTTAGGGAAAAACTGTTTTTCTGAAAAAATTTTCGCTTTTACCGTATTTTCTCATGAATCTAACGAAATTACAATTAATTGATTTGAATTTAAGTCCAGGCCCACTTTTGGGGGCGTGGTCTATACAAATTATATGTGTATTCGGGCCAAGAAACTTTTAGATTTGGTGTTACATGGTATACAGGGTCGGCTATACAGAAATTTGTCGCAGGCAAACTCTTGCACAAACTCACTTGTTTGGTTTTGGAAAAGGCTAAGACCGGGTTCCTTGGGATAACGTCTGGAGGGTTTTGCAAGACTATGCTCTGGGCCTTTTCTTAGAGCCATTCAGTCTTTGTATGGGAAATGCAGAAGCTGTGTTCGAATAAATGGCATAAAATCTTATCCTTTTGAGGTGTGCGTTGGGCTTCGCCAGGGCTATGTCCTATCGACTGGATGGTAAAACGCAGTCTTGGGGAAGAATCTTTCAAAATGGCTGGCTAAGGATAAGCCATCTTACATACTTACTTAAGGTGGCGCTACAGTCCGGGGTGTACCTGGGCCTCAGCCAACAAGCTTCGCCAGCCAGCTCTGTCTCTAGCTAGCCGTCTCCAGTTTTGCACGCGAAGTTGGCTGAGGTTCCCTTCCACTTGCGTGCGCCACCTGAGTCTCGGTGCTCCTCTACCGCGCCGTCCCTGCTGTGTGGATTCGAAGATTTTCCGGGACGGGGCGTTAGTGTCCATCCGCTCTAGATGACCCAGCCATCGTAGACGTTGTGTTTTGACTCTTTTGGCTAGGTCGGTATCGCTCTACAGCCCGTACAGTTCGATGTTATATCTCCTCCTCCACTCTCCGTCTATGCAGACGGGACCGTAAATCGTTCGAAGGATTTTCCTCTCGAAGCAGCCTAAAGTGTTTTCATCCGCCTTTGACAGGGTCCACGCTTCTGCACCGTAAAGCAGGACTGGGATGATGAGGGTCTTATACATGGACACTTAAGTTGCTCGAGAGAGGGCTTTGCTACTCAATTGCCTTCTTAGCCCAAAGAAACAGCGATTGGCAAGAGTTATCCTTCGTTTGATTTCAGTGCTGGTGTCATTGTCTGAATTGATAGCGGAACCCAGGTAGACAAAGTCCCTAACTACCTCAAAGTTATAGCTGTCGATGGTGATGTTTTGTCCAAGACGTCGGTGTTGGGTGTCTTTTCTTGATGACAGCATATACTTGGTTTTGCCCTCATTGACTGCTAAACCCATATTCGCCGCTTCCGTCCCAATACTCACGAAGGCTTCACTGACATCACGCTTTGTTCTACCGATTATGTCAATGTCATCTGCGTATGCGAGTAGTTGAACGGACTTTTGAAAGATTGTACCTCTGGTGTTGGCGCGAGAGTTCTGCACAATTCTCTCAAGTATGATGTTAAAGAAGTCACATGAAAGCGCGTCGCCTTGTCTAAATCCTTTTTTGACATAAAAGGGCTCGGTGAGGTCTTTGCCGACCTTGACGGAACAGCGTGAGTTTTCCATCGTCATCCTGCACAGACTGACGAGTTTGGCAGGGATGTCAAAACTAGACATTGCGCTATATAGCTCGTCTCTATAGATGCTGTCATACGCGGCCTTGAAATCGATGAAGAGGTGGTGTGTATCGATTTGGAATTCCTGGGTTTTCTCCAAGATCTGCCGCAGTGTGAATATTTGATCGATGGTGGACTTTCCTGGCCTAAAGCCACACAGATATGTGCCTATCAGATTGTTGACAAACGGCTTCAGGCGTTCACACAGTACAGCAGAAAAGATCTTGTATGCGATGTTAAGAAGACTGATTCCTCTGTAGTTGGCACAACTCAGAGGGTCTCCTTTCTTCAAGATCGGGCAAACAATGCTAAGGTTAGCAAGGATAAGCCATTTGCTTTTCGCAAATGATTTAGCTATCCTGGCATCGTCCGAGGAAAAACTTCAGCGAGCACTGGATGGGTTTGCGGCCATCTGTGGTAAAGCTGGGATGAAGGTTAACGTGAGCTAATCCGAAGTGATGGTTGTTTCCCGAACTGTGTAGTGCGTCCTGCACATAATGAAGTCCCATTGAAAGCTTAAGTATCTCGAGGTCTTTTTCATGAGATATAGAAGGAGTGACACTGACTTATCCTGTAGGATTGGCCAAGCTGTAGCAATAGTAAAGGAACTGCGCCGGCCGATCATCAGGAAAGCTGAGCTTTGAGTGAAAGCAAAGATCTCAATTTTTTAATTCAGTGTTCGGTCCAAACCTCATCTATGATCATGAAATTTGGGTAATGACCGAAAGATCTAGATTGCGGGTACAAACTGCCGAAATGAGATTCCTGAGGTGCGTTGCTGGTGCTCTTAGGGATAGAGTGAGAAGCGTCAGTATTCGTAGGAATCTTAATGTTGAGCAGCTACTTCTCCGAGTGGAGCGATCGATGCTTCGATAGTTTGGACACTTTGTTCGCATGTCATGCTAGCCGAGACGCGAGCGTGTCGCCCCCCTGGTAGGCCAAGAAACAGGCGGTGGGATCAGGTAAAGAACCTCTCTGAGTCCCGCCTGGGGATTGCGCCGGAGTCTCTTGGGTTGATGGTGGAGGATCGGAACGATAGAAGACCTAGCCGCCCTCGTTCAGCGATCGTTATTTAAAATCGAGTCATCATCCTGTAAGTTTCCCACCGTTTGCGGTTTCGAATTCGTAGTTTTCGCTTGGGTGGCACAGGAATACTGTCGCTGAAATGCAATTTGCACAACACCAGATGATGATCAGTTCACTGCTCCTCTTAAAACAAGAACATAACAAATCATCTTTTGAGCACACGATAGAAATCTGTAAAAAAAGTTAGAAGTGCGTTGAAAAAATATATATTTTTTTTTAAATTTCTGTCTTTGTCGGTGTTCTACTAATTACTTTTGTCACGCTTCACTAAAGCAAGTATTTGAATACTCTACAATAATGCCTACAACCACAACCACTAAGACCACTTTAAGTCGTTCAACTTTCCAGCTAAGATTCGCTTTAAGAAGAGCATACCTACTCCAGCTCGAAATGCATTTACGAATCAATTAACTCAAATCTTGTCGAGGGGTGATGACAAATTATGCATCACGAGCGGCACGCGCCGCATCGTTAATGGAGAATATTTCCCGATTCGAGTAAACAGAAAATATAATAACTGTCGAAGATTTTCCAAAAATAACAAACCATAATTTGATCATAACCCAGAAATGCATCCAAGTATACGTGGCAGTGACATCCTGCCATTGAATAAGTATGCCTGTCGATCGTTTCAAAAATAGACTTCATCAGCGCCGATTTTGGAAATGTTTTCTTGACCTTGTTGACTGAAGTTCAATTGAGGGAACACCGACGCGGGTATACCTCCCATACGCCATCAAATTGGATTCTATAAATCTAGACATGACAGGAGCATCCTGAATTGGGGACAATGTCTATGGGAGGTGAACTGATCACCGCTCCAACTTTTTCCACGAGGGCGAGAAGAGAAAGTTTTAATTTGAAATTTGTATTTTTACGATAAATTGAAGTAACCGTAGCTGAGGGTGACGCAAATGTGCAATTAGATATGTAACACGTGTTGGGGTATTAATTTTCATTAAAATTTCCATTGCCTTTGTGCGTTGGGATTAAGGTCCTGCTTTGCAATTCGAAAGCATTTAATAGATAAATGTAAGATTTGCCTCATACTCTTTACTTAATTACTTAAAAGAATAATGTATAACATAATTATTTCCCTTTGGCATAAGAGTTATCTGAAGAAAAAACTTTACCTCCTCACCCCCAAGTCATAACCTTAATTCAATTACTTGTGTATCAGTACATGACTCCCAGCTACTCGTGTATATCCCACGCGTAAGTATCGACAGCACGAGCGGCGCCATTCGCCGCACCATCGCATTTCGCTTTTAATAGAAAAGAAAAAAAAACATGGCACCCATTATGGCTTTTCATATCCTGCGAATTTACATTTAATTCACTCATCTCATGTGCTCTGCTCCTGGCGGTGCTGTTTTTCCCCCAAAATGAATATCCCACCATGGATGGATGACATTGACAAGGATGCGTGTTTGAGGAGTCTCATGATGACGATAATGATGCCGATGGGGGATGAGTGCGCCCTAGGTTGGGGGATGAATAAACAACGCGCCATATTAAGCATGATAAATTTACGTTATGGGTTTTTTTTTTCATTTTTTTTTTCTCTTTTGTATGTGGAACTCAATTTTTTAAGAGGGTGTCGTTTTCTCCCCTTCGGGATACTTACAATCCCCGCTTGTGTACTGTACTTACATAATGGTACACCAGAACTTCCGTTTCAACCTAGTATATAGCTGGAGCATATGTGATGGAGAACATTTTATTTTTGAAGATTTTGTTACAAATATTGTTGAAAAAAAAGAAAACAAAAACATTAAGGAAAAAAAATATAAAAAAAATAAATTTATTCCACCCTTGGGAAGATGTGTTTTTTTTATACATTTTTTTTGTTCACAATCACCGAGTTTTGACGTTCAACGAATGCGTGGAGTTGGTGCTGTTTGTTTAGGGTTTTGATTTTCTAATTTATTCAAAGGCTTTCGATTTAATACATTTTATGAGTTCGATATACTTTTTTAAATGAATTCCTATATTGCTTTCTAAAAAAGTACCAAGAGTTGTACGAACTGTTTCGAGTCACTTGTGACTAGTCCACTGGCTCTTATAAGCTTATCGGCAAAAGCCAATGATTTTGCAGTCAGCAAAAATGAAGGATGAAAAGTATCTTTATATATATAGTTGGGTCCCAAGAGGGAGCGGTACTCTTTTTTCGGTCATACACAGTAGCGATTAACTGAAGCTCTCATCAGACTTGTTTTACTGAGGTGCATATTACATTTCGAAACATTTTAAGTTTGCTACCAAGTTGGAATTCAGCAATTCAGGAAACCTCAGCCATGAAAAATTAATTCATATAGGTACATAAGGCATAACACTTGCGGGTTTAAGCGTTGCTGTTTCTGTGCAGAGTTTTCATGTTCCGAACTGGCTCATCACCATTTGCGTGTCGGATGGAGAATCACTTTTATGTTTTATCTTTTCTGTCCTCAAACTCTTCCCGCTCGCGATGTGCTACGCATCTTAAGGGTAGTCATAACCCCTTGATTGCCAGTAAAAGGAAAAAGTTTGAAAAGTACTATTGACGACAATAAGACCACCAAGCTGCTTGAATTCACAGTCATCTTTTGCAGAGGCAGTAACCGAACGCTGAAAAAAAAACCAAACTGTATTTACATACATGAACATTAAGAAAAGCGTCGGAGGTAAGACTAAACCCTGGACCACACCAGCATGTTAAGGGTGGATAAGATACTTTATGCATCCAGAACCACTTGGATTAAATTAAGGGAACTTCCGCAATCCGAGAACAAGAGACTCATCAATTCCAAATCCACTCATTTTCGACAAAAGTGCCTGATGCTAGGCCCTGTCAAAAGCTTTTGACGTATCGAGTACAACAGCCTTGCTTTTACCGTGTAGAAGCAGGAGGCGGTTCCACTTTTCGAGGAAAGAGACCATATCAGATCACCAGTGGACCTTTTGCTCGCTGAAAGCCATATTGTTGCGGTCACTAAGAAGCTTCCGTGATTGAAGACTACTTATTATCCTATGATCTTGCAGCCTTTCCATGACCTTTTTTTATAATTAAGTCGCGATCAAAGGGCTATGAGGACTACTCTTAAGATGCGAAAGAACTAAGAAGAAATGATAGAAGAGAAAAGGAATTCTCGATCCAACACGCCAATGCTGATGAGCCAGTACGGAACATGACAACTCTGCACAAAAACACCAACGCTTACCTCCGCAAGTGTTATGCCTTTACGGAGAAAAGCAATAATATAATTAGCAGATTATTTCATAAATGCATCTGGCATGCATCAAATTGTTGTCCATTCTATTTGCATATTGGAAGAGAAAGAGGAGTTTAATATCCGGCCAACCTTAACATGGATTACAGACGTCGACCAAGAAGCTGCTCATCATTCAGAGACAGAGACTCCTACATTTTTTGTTTGTTGCTAAATTTGGTCCGCCCCGGATATTTTTCATTCCGGTACCGACCATATCTGGTAAGCATTCCCCTATCCGCCACCTGGGGAGGCGCCCAATTGGGGACCAGCAACCCCAGAAGAGAAGAAAGGACCTTGGAGAGAATGGACGTTATTGCAATTGGTCGGGAACTGGTCGGAGAAGAAGAATCGCCTCTTTTTCGGGCCGGAACAAATGCTGTGAGACCATCAGAGCATTTGCGAAAGAGACTATCAGAAGGATAGATAGAAATTTTCCAGCATGGCATAACACGTCTGCAGAAGACGTCTGGACCAACGGACTTGTGTATGTTGAGGTTTTTTTCAAAGTGTTGTACTATTGCAAGTTTTCTTGTAAATAAGTTGATCTTAATTCTTAAGATGGCTCAAAGCTGAAACGCGTCATTAAAACTATTTTTTAATAAGACTTTAAGGTGGTCTTGATAAATTTTCTTTGTTTGGAATGATGCACTTAAGTATAGGTTGAGAGTGTACAGACAACGCACAATCAGAAAGCGTAGATTTGGCAGCAAAGTGAGCAGCAAGAAGATTGCCTTTTCCAAGAAGCTGACAGCTGAAAGATGAAGCACAATTTTTAATGTTTTTGACGAAGGAGCAAAAATTGTTACTTTTGAGTTTTTGAACTGTTTGCCTCAATTTCTGGTCATGTGAAAATTTATCTCGACAGATGACTGCATTGCTTTCATTTTTGGCTTGTTTGAATTTCTTACAAGTTTTCTTATTTTGAATGTCTTTGTGTGATGGGAAACTCACTTTCTTCGACTTGATGGCCTCTTTGGAGCTCGAGTTAAACAATCATGAGTTCTTCTGTGGTCTCATACTTTTGATTCGGTTCGGAATAAAAGATTTCATACCAAGAAGAATTATTTCAGTTAGTATATCGGCTGATGCGTCCGTGCCACGATTAAGAAAGTAAAATGATCGGACAAAGGCGCCGATATGACACATATATCAACGGAAAAACGTGAACAAGGTTTTTGCGAAATATTGGAGCCCTGAGACCAGGAAACATGACATGAAAGCTTAAGTTTGACATTCAATAGGTTTTCTTGGCCAGATTTTATTAGCAGTAAAGGTCTGTGGGATAGGTTCCAGAGGCAAACTTCAATTGTTTTGCTCACCACAGTGAACAATCTATAGCCAAGGGTTTATCTTTCCATTAAGCCTTAAGCCTAAATGTAGGTATTTTATATGGTACTAATGGTAGTCTCTACAACAGGTGTTTCACTGATATGATAGATGGATCTTCAGTGGGCTCTATCATGCCTTGCCCAAACACAAAATTTACTTCACTTGCATTCAAGATTTATAAGAAAATCGAAAGAAATACTCTGTGAAGTATTTATATGATTCAATGAGTCTTCAGTTGAAGACAACAAGTTGGTATTTATTTAGAATTTTCTAAAGCCTTGAATATCAAATGCTTATGGCAGTCTTGCATATTAAAACTAAGTGGGGTAATGGCGTGTCAATGGTGACAAGGCTTCATTATAATCAATCATTATAAGGTAAGTATAGCAGGATGTAAGAATCTAGATGGAATCAAGATTGATGTCAGTCCCTAATCTACTTGCAATGGATACATTTTTCGATCCAGTTAGGTATACCTAGGCCACGGTCACCATGCATTCCCAATAAAAACCCTTTTGCGTATTTTCATTAAAATTCACACGAAATCTCTTCAAACAAAACTCATATGAAACAAACCAACAAAAAAAGTAAACAAAACCAGGTCAAAAGAATTAAAATAAAAATTTGTGTAATAAAAAAAATTCCACTGGTAATTGTTTCATTTTATTGTTGTTTGTTTTTCCATTTGTACACCACTAAACTATTATACGACCTTCCGTCCATTTATTTAGGAGTCTGTTTTCCAAACTAATTTGTTGCATATATATATCACATGCCGTCACTTATCTAAACAAATTTCTCCCTTCACGTCCGCTTGCAATAAAATTCTGATTATTATCCTTGGAGCCATAAAAAATCCCATAAAAATGGCATATTTTTCTAAAATCGGTAGTAAAATATGCGCACAAAGCGATGAGCGCAATGGAAACAATGCCGCCAAAAGCAAACAAACCAACCCTCAGACTCTCCTACCTGTAATTGAGAGTGTTATGAAGGTGTAATTCCTTTCGCGCTAAATGAGTGTGTAGGTCGACCCATCAGGTATATATAATATGGTTTTAGTAGGTAATGGAGCGACCACAATTTCTGTTCGGAAGGATCGTCCGAATTAGGATTGACGTTGCAAAAGGATTTCGTCTATATGAACTATACGATTTGTGCAAATCTCATGGCACAGGGAGGATCAGGTAGCTGACCGGAAAATCCGATTGTCCGACTCAGATCCTATTGTTGAGCTCGAACGAAATGACAAATGAATCGAAAATTGTTAGACTTAAGGGCGAACACAATGGGCTGGGCACCATTAAAACAATTAAGTCAAATATTTTGCGAACTAATTAAGTGCGGAGGATCGCTTCGAGGAGGTAAAAATTTGGACATGGAAACCTTCCATTCCAGCACATGTCTCGCAGACATAAGTCGCTGTCATTTTGATAAATGGTTTCCAATGAAAAGAAAGGAGGCATATTTGATGTCAATATGAAGATTTAGAGCTATTACCCTTTTGTCCCGCAGCACGTTAACTGGTGTGTCCTTTGTTAAATAGTGCTGACCGTTCTTGGTATTTTCTTGAAAGAACATCTCAAAAATGAAATCCTTTCGACATGCATGACCGTGCGGGTATTGTTAGCATGCAAATATTTAGTAAGATAATTTATCAAAATACTCGAAGGTCATTCAGAATGAATGAAAAATGTATGCAGCGATCCAGCTGAGCCGAAAGAGTTATAGAAATATACATATAGGTGTAGAAGAATGCAACGTCCAAGCCTAATGCACTTCACAGCAAAGGGCGTTTTCAAAATGCAATTACTGCAGTTTTGGAATATGGAAATTTCTTCAACCTTGAAAGATGTGAAAAACTGTTTTACATACATTTTTCACACATCGATTAGAGAAATGGAAAGAGGTAGTACCTATCTATACATTGCCGCAGTTTTCGGCCTTTTTGATATTACCAACTGTTGTCCTTCGAAAAGCCATTAAACGAACTGATTTTATTATTCTAGCTTATCAAAACTTTTAGAAAGTAGGTATTTGTTTCCGAATTGTGCAGAACTCTCGCGCCAACACCAGAGGTACAATCTTTCAAAGGTCCGTTCAACTACTTGCATACGCAGACGACATTGACATAATCGGTAGAACAAAGCGTGATGTCAGTGAAGCCTTCGTGAGTATTGGGACGGAAGCGGCGAATATGGGTTTAGCAGTCAATGAGGGCAAAACCAAGTATATGCTGTCATCAAGAAAAGACACCCAACACCGACGTCTTGGACAAAACATCACCATCGACAGCTATAACTTTGAGGTAGTTAGGGACTTTGTCTACCTTGGTTCCGCTATCAATTCAGACAATGACAATGACACCAGCGCTGAAATCAAACGAAGGATAACTCTTGCCAATCGCTGTTTCTTTGGGCTAAGAAGGCAATTGAGTAGCAAAGCCCTCTCTCGAGCAACTAAAGTGTCCATGTATAAGACCCTCATCATCCCAGTCCTGCTTTACGGTGCAGAAGCATGGACTCTGTCAAAGGCGGATGAAAACACTTTAGGCTGCTTCGAGAGGAAAATTCTTCGGACGATTTACGGTCCCGTCTGCATAGACGGAGAGTGGAGGAGGAGATATAACATCGAACTGTACGGGCTGTACAGCGATACCGACCTAGCCAAAAGAGTCAAAACACAACGTCCACGATGGCTGGGTCATTTAGAGCGGATGGACACCAACGCCCCGGCCCGGAAAATCTTCGAATCCACACCGCAGGGACGACGCGGTAGAGGAGCACCGAGACTCAGGTGGCGCACGCAAGTGGAAGGGGACCTCAGCCAACTTCGCGTGCGAAACTGGAGACGGCTAGCTAGAGACAGAGCTGGCTGGCGAAGCTTGTTGGCCGAGGCCCAGGTCCACCCCGGACTGTAGCGCCACCTTAAGTAAGTAAGTAAGTAAGGTATTTGTTTCCAACATGAAATGTGTAAAATTAAATTTGTAACCAACAATCGCTGCGGAACAAGGTATTAGAAAGTTATGTTACCTGCTTAAATCCTTTTCAAAAATGTTTGAAAGACTATCAGTTTTTAATTTCTCGTTTTTGTTTTTCGGGTCAAAATTCCGGATCGGTCGAAATTCTTTTTACAAAATTCTTCTTTTCGAAATCCATTTTTACAAAATGTTGCTTTTTCAGAATTCTAGGAATGTAACTTTTGAATGGCGAGCGTTCTGGACCCCGAAACCATGCGGTGCTTGCTTTTTGTTCTCATCAGCTTATGGGTTTTTAATATTCCTTTGGAGAATAAAATGAAAATATTGTCTAGTAGGCAGAATGAGCAGAATTTTATGCCCTAATAGTCAAACTTTGTAAAAGCAGAAATTTTTGTTGCCAGTTATCTGAATATTGCTAGATATGCAAATTTTTGAAAGTAGAGTAGGTATAGACCCACTTCCCTAATATTAGAAAACATATATTATATAGTCCCAACTACAAACGATTTTTTTTCTAGCCCCGCCGAAAATCCTTAAAAATTAAGAAGTTCTGAACGAATTATAGCTTTTATAAAATCGGACGATTACTATCGTTTATAGCGATTAGTGACCGTCAGATGATGGCAGTCTACTAAAAGCTTCTAAGCCTAATCGGACAACTTTGCATCACAAAAAAAAAAGAAAAAACTCAATGTTAGATGCCTCAGCATATTATGTACCTGGCTGGAGTAGCCGCAGCCTACAGGAGGCGCTTCTGTGAGTGAATCTAGGAAGAGAGTCTCATTCGCCCTGTGTGCGAGGAGGGCGAATGGAGGTACCAAGATGTGGATGTAGCTCAAAAAGCCAGAACACGAAGACTATACATTGGCTCGTATCCTGCCGGTGTACCGCACACGTCTTTTTCTTTCGACATCTCGACAAGTCCAAAAATTGAGACGAAGTGACTCACTGCGAGAGACTTTAGCCAGCACGTGTCGGTGGTTCGGGTCAAAATCGCGTCTGGGGCAATTTTTCTTTAGCGGTCCGTCAAAAAATGGAAAAAGGACGTCTAATGGTATCGCTACGTTGTCCGTCCGTCCGTCCGTCCATCCGTCCAATCGTGTTATAACTTCTGAACGGTAAGTCGTAGAAAGACCAAATTTGGCGTGCTTTTAGAGAGCGAAAATAGTCAGAGAATCCAACGAGGGCAATTTGTTTTTAGGTCGTAATAACAGTTTAATTATACAGTTTGAAGTTTCATGGGAAAATGCATTAAAAGTTTTTCAATACTTTTTTAAAGAAGTTAAGCAGGCGAAAAGAAAGAAAAGCGAAACTTAGGTTAAGTAGATACCAAAATTCAATAAAAAAAACTACATTTTTTCACAACATTGAAAAGTTTTTAACTGATGAAGAGTCGAAAATTGGTGACGTTTTTCAAAGTGTTTGAGGCCTTAACTTTTAAACCGCTTAGTGCACAAAGACAATATTGAACACTCGTTTAAACCAACTCAAAATCAATCAAGTGCTTGGGTCAAAAATTTCCGAAAGAGTTTTAATACTGCCGTTTTGACGCATTTTCGAAAACAAATCGACAAAATTCATGAAAAAACGTGTGTACCCCCCCCCCCCCCCCCTTTTTCCGATCTTGTTTATACAAATCAATAGGACAAAAAAAATCACACGTATCAGAAATTATTTAAAATTTTAAGGAAAACTAAGTGCATTTTTAGGTTTCAAAACCTTCAGAGACTTAACTCGAAAACAGAAAAGCATTTTCAAAAACTATTTTTTAAATCTTCTATAGTATCTTAACAGTAAAAGCGATCTTGTTCAGATTTTGTTCAAGTACAAAGAGTACAAAAGGAAAGCAAGCTGCGAAAAAAAAATTGAATCGCTGTTTTTAGCCTACGTTTTTTGAAGCCTATTTAAAAAACGAAATAAAAAAGAAGATTGCTTTACCGTTTTCACAAAAACCATTGGCCATGGAATTAAAAAAAAAAAAAATATTCAAGTTAGCAAAAAACATAGCAAGTAGTTACGCTATTGGAAATAGATAAGTCTAACGGGAACTGAAAAAAATTCTAAATAGGTAGTTGTTTTATGGATTTGAGATTTAAAAAATTAGAAAAAAGGTCAAAAGAAGGTGTGTCTCCCCATCTAGCTCCCCAACGATATAAAATAAAGCTTTGAATAAATAACGGGCATAGTCCATCTTTTTAGATTTCATGTAAAGTCAAAGCAAACTTCGAATATTTAAAAACTTCGAAGATTAGACCCAAAAGTTACATGTCTTTATGCTTAAAGGTCTTTTTTTTTTAATTTTAATCGATGCTGCGTTGTTTCTGTCGTATGAAAGGCTTCTTTACTAGTAGCCCAATGGAGCAGTGATTGCTTGTTTCGTTTTCTGATAGCGGATACGTTAAAGGCCTCCCTCATCAATAATTTTCTTTTTCTCATCAATAAGTTTCTTTTGTTGATGACAGCGTCTATTTCTATGTCTAATTAAGAGACTCCTAAGAGCTTTGGCGAGGCCCTTACCTTGATGGAACAGCCTCTGTTTTACATCTTAATAGATAAATTTTGTTGGAGCTGTTAATAACTAAACCTGGCGCATAGCTGGTCTCTACGGATGCTGTCATATGCGGCTTGTTATCCATAAAAAGTTTAGATACCGAATTCCTGGGGTTTCTCCCGAGTGATATGGCGCAGTCGTGCGATATGGATATATCAGGCTTGTAACAAACGGTCTTAAAAGTTCACATATAGGTAGTTCATCAACACAAAAGACCTCGTATCGGTAAGGTGACTGTTTCCTCTATAGATGGCACTATTCAGAAGGCAGCCTTTCTTGGGGATTGGTTCAACGGACATGCTTTCCTCTGACCATGTTTTGCATTTGAGTTTGTGCATGCTCATGGCCAAATTTTCACCAGCCGCTTAGAAAAGATCGGAAACTACTAGGCCATCAGCTCGGGTTGCTTTTTAACTTTTAAGTTAAGCGACTTTCATTTCAACCCGAGGCCTTGGACAGGACAATTAAAATTTGGTCTTAAAGGCGTTGCAAGTTGATAAGACTGGCTGGCAGCTACAAGGCGATCGACATCACCCCTTTTCAATAGTGTTCAATAACTGAGCATGTTTTTCAACTTTCTTAGTAGGTATAGGAGAATAGATACTATTGAAATCCTGCGATTCTTTTTTGTTCTTAGGAAATGGAATTAGTGATACTTAGAATTATAGCAAAACATGGTCGTTCGCTGAACTTCATCGGTCACCAAAACTACCGTTTTCACTAAGTCTTGAAGCATACAGTTCCAATAGTATAATTATTTCAGTTAGTTTCATACTATACCCAAGGATGTATACCTACCCAATTTAAGTGGTGTATTAAAACAAACAAACAGGCTCATAAAAAGTCCTTCAAATATCCTTCGCCTTATCCAGAAATCATATTTTTCTTCCAAACAATCTCTGGCAAATGTAACAACATTATATAAACCAATAAATCCACATCCAGGCTCCATGACCCCATAATATCATAAAACTACCAACAAAATTTAGTCATAAAAATCCGATTCCATCATCAAGCAGCTGATGAATCCCTGCTCCGGGTCCGGATACAACATCATTATTCGAACTCGCACAGGATATGACGAATAAACATTTCGTCATAACATAAAAAATCATAACCAGGATCGTAAACTCCCCTCTATACGTATATACACAACGTAAGTATGAGCAGCCGGAATAAAGCCATGTCGCCGAGTAATGGCTCCTAAATAGCGACACGTGGCTCGTATTGGGAGCAACACACGCAAAAGGACCTTCACGCACCACAGTAATATGAAGGCTGACTTCTTGTCATCGGTAACACTGCTACTCCTTGAGCCATATACAAAAGAACGGCGATTTATGGAAAATTATTTCATAATTCGGGGGGTTGATCCGATCCTGTTGCGTGTAGATGCAAACACCGTTCCGAGCTACTGCGACGACAAGGCTCCTTGACAATGTGTTAACATAATAATAGACAGACAGTTTCTTTTGTGTGTTTTATTTTTGCTTTCGCCCTTCGAGAGGGGTTGAAATAATTCGTTTGATTCATAGATCCTTGTATGCCTTGCACCGAATGATTATCCTAGATGATGGTTATTAATAAAGTTCCAAAAAAAAAAAGGATATACATATACAATATGAGGTCACGTGCCGGAAGGCGTTATGTTTTTATTTGTCACATTCCTCGCTTAATGTAAATATTAGTTGATTGAAAGATTGCTCGAGCCCTCTTGGCATCGGGGGTGTTTCTGCATTGATTGCGTGCATTAATGCGTAGTTAATGGGTGGCGCAATGGCAGAAAAGCACTTTTGCAAACAGAAAAAGGATGTGCGACGACAAGAAGGGGCAATATGACATTGCTTGGAAAGATTTCCATAATTTTACGGTTTTGATTTATTAACACAGCGCTCTGGACGGATGTTGACAAGGACAATCCGGGGGAGTTGACTTGGACATCCTGTTGGAAGTGAAATATTGGACAAGTTTTTGGCTGTAAGCTTTTAGTCCGTGGATATTAAAAAGACGGTTCAGACGGTATAGACCTATCTACATTTAAAGTTGAACCCCGAAGGAAATGCCATAAACAAATAAACCAAATCAACCATCAGCTCTTGTGCAAGCTACAATGATTGTACCTACCTGAAAAATATTAAAATTCATCATACACCCCGAGGATGATTGTAAAAAATCATAAAAATCCCATCAAAAATATTCAACAGTGATTTCGTGTTTGTACAAGAGCAGTGCCTAATTTTTTTTTTTGTTTTTCATCCATAGGTCTCCCACATTTAATTGCCCCTGATGTGCGTGTGCGATATAGGCGGCAAATGTCCAACTTCAGTGCCTGGGTTGTGCACAGGATTGTAATTAACCCTTTTCCCAATTTTTTTTTCTTCTGTGTTTTGTTGGCATTTCCAGCGAAAATAAAAGAATCATTCCCGGCATTGTAGGAGGCATCTCACGAATCGGCGGAAAATATTAAAAGCAAATAAATTATTGATGCACATGCAGACGCGGTCATATATCTACACATAAGAATTGAGAGGGTAAGATCGAGAGTCCTTTGAGGCAGTAGCGCTTATAGCGCATTTGGTTTCTACATTTTGTTTATTTTCAAAGGAACGCGGTCATAAAAGGCGATATAGAGAGAGGTGCCACAAATGGAATACGAAAACTGCGTGCACACAGGCACTGTAATCAAAATGTTTAATGATAAATTGTTATGCATCCTGTGCACATCCTTTTTTCTTGATTTCGTAGTGTAAGTTGGATACGCGATTTGGTTTAAATGGATTCAGTTTCAGTCTGTAGGGAATTCTTATTGGTGGTAATTAGAGATGAGTACGCACAAGTGCCTACACGAAATTCTAATTTATTGGGAGTTTAATTCTACACAAGCATGGGTACATGTAGATACAGCGTTTGATTTTGTAGGAATATCCGGTTGAAAAGTGTTAAGTATGGTCGGTATATTTACCAGTGTTTTTCAAAGCTACAGCCACGATATTTTGGATACAAATTGTTTCATTATTGGCCGTTTTTTTTTTTTAACATTGTGACACATTTGCCAACAAGTACCCCTATACTAAGACATAATATAACTTTGACTGAGAAAAGTAGGTACATACTTTCTCTTTCTATGTCTCTTCTATGGATCCTTTAGAAGCACCAACAAAATTATTGTTACGAAACGTGTCGATGGGAATAAAAAAAGTTTTCGTAGGTAGATAAAGATAGGTTAAACTTATATATGTTTTCGGTTCACGGTTATGCGGCTACCGTTCTCTGACATTAAAAATTTAACGTCTTCAAAAATGAGATTTGCCCCATAGCCAAGGCTTGAAATAATCACTGATGAATGCATTGATAAGAAATCCGTTTTGCTGTTGCATTTTTTCTGCATATTCCAGAGGGTCCTTTTTAAAAAGCGCTCGTATCTTGGCTAGCATGACCTGTCTAGGAAGTCTGTCAAGGGGAATGCGAACAATACGCCTTAACCATCGAAGAATCGATCGTTCCACTCGGAGAAATAGCTGCTCAACATTAAGATTCCCACGAATGCTGACGTTTCTCACTATATGCCTAAGAGTAACACCAGGAACGCACATCAGGAATCTCATTTTGGCAGCTTGTATCCGCGATCTAAATCTTTCGGTCATTACCTAAATTTCATGCCCATAGATAAGGGTTGGAACGAACACTGGACTAAAAACTGTGATCTTTGCTTTCACTACATAGCTCAGCTTTCCTGATGATCGGCTATGGCAGTTCCTTTGCTATTGCTTCAGCTAATCCTACAGTATAACTCAGTGTCACTACTTCCATCTTTAGTGAAAAAACCATGCACAGGAGTTCGGGAAACAACCATCACTTCGGATTTGCTTACGTTAACCTTCATACCAGCTTTACCACAGATGGCCGCAAATCCATCCAGTGGTCGCTGAAGTTCGTCTTCGGACGATGCAAGGATAGCTAAATCATATGCGAAAAGCAGATGGCTTAACGTAGCCAGCCATTTCGAAAGATTCCTCACCAAGTCTGCGTTTTACCATACAGTCCGTATTTTTTATGAAAATGAGAGGTGATAGGACACAGCCCTGATGGCGAAGTCCAACGCACACATCAAAAGGATGGGATTTGACGCCATTGATTCGAACACAGCTTCTGCAGTTCCCATACAAAGACTGAATGGCTCTCAGAAGAGATTCACTCAGTGCTTTATAGTCCTGAAAAACACTCCAGAGTTTATCCCGATGATCCCGATCATATAGGCCTTTTCCAAGTCTACAAAACACGCTTAGACTGGCTCGGCATATTCCCAGGCCTTCTCAAAAATAACCTTTAGAGTAAAAAGCTGGTCGGTTGTGCCTCTGCCGGGCCGAAAGCCGCATTGCTCTTCCCGCAACAACGGCTCGATTACAGCTCTGGAACGCGCTTCCAACACCTTTTCGAATACTTTTCCCGGAACACTTAAGAGCGATACTTACACCCCTATAGTTTGAGCAATCTATCTTGTCCCCGTTTTTGAAAATAGGCACTATAACTCTTGTTTGTCAATCACTAGGTGCTTTCCCGCTTGAGACGTGTTAGCTATTTAACACCTTCTTCCCCCAACGCCTTGAGCATTTTTGGCCGGATTCTATCAACTCCAGCAGACTTATCCACTTTAAGCGATTTAATCGCGGCAGTGGCTTCATCTGCTGCCATCTTCAGAGCCCTGTTGGGGATTGAGTAGCTACGAAAAGTGCTTGCTCCATCTGCGTAAGACATCGTTCTCATTTGAAGGAAGTGTACCATCTTTGAAGTTAACCCCTTGTACGATATTTAGCTGCGCTTTCCTTTGAGACGGCGAATAGTCTGCCAAAACGTCTTGTTTGCAGATATGTCGAGCTCTGCAGATAATCGAGCTCTAACCCGCGTCGAACTTTTTCCAAACCTGTTCCTTAGCATATAAGAAGTTCTTCGTGCCACAATGAACCGGGCTTGAGAAATAGCGTTCCTACATTGATACAATATAGGCTCTCTTCTTCTCTCTGATGGCTTCTTGAAGTTCAAGGAGTCTTTTTAAACGCGTAGTCCTTTTCTCACCACCAGCCGCTGCACTCCACAAACTTGTATTGCATAGGCAAAGACTGCCGATGAAAACAGCCGCCATTCTTCCTCTAAAAGGTCAGTTGGAATTTGTTTAAACTTTCCCGAAACGTGCCGTGCAAATCGCTCCCTGCAATCAGAATCAGCATCCTGTAACCTTTCCCATGGTATGCGCGTTACCCGTCTTGGCTTTCGCCTGCGTGTTAAAGGAATACTGTCGCCAAAGCTTAATTTGCATAACAAGGTGGTAAACAGTGGACGGCTCAGCTAATCTCAAAACGCGAACACACAAATCATTTTTTGTTTGCAAGAAATCAATCAAAGATCTCTGACTTAAACTTTTCCGGTACCAAGTGTATTTATGAAAGGTGTTCATGATAGACAAGCCATAAGCAAAGCAAAAGTCCAACAAATTCCCAATCACACTTCTCCAAGTAAGTAAGTAAGTAAGTAAGTAAGTAATTTATTTAGTTCAAATATACAAATATACATATTTTAAATATTAATAAATTAAATGTGGCCTTGGTTTATAACCGTCTGCCAGAGTCACACTTCTCCAAGTACTGTCGTCCACATGAGCATTGAAGTCACCTATCAGGAGAAAGAAGTCCATTTCTGTCACTCTGGGCAGCATCAACTTCATTCAAGAAGCATACTCAGACTATCGATTCTTTGCATACACCTGCACTAGAGCCAAAGTCGATCGCTCAAGCTTAAGCATTAAGATCAAAACCCTCCCTCCTAATGGAATAAACTCAAATACTTTTTCCGACAGCCGGGGGTGTGTGAGTATCTCCAGACCCGCCTGTGCAGTCATGTTATGTGGGACGGCAGAAAAGAAAAGTCTCCACCCATCAGCGAAGTCTCTGGTTCCAAAACCTTTTGATACTTTTAAGCCTCCTCAACCAGTTCAAGTTCCTTTTTTCGTTAGCGATGAGACATTCCATGTACCAATTTTAAACTGGTGCCGTTGTCGATTCGTAGACTGAACATCTAAGCCCTGATTTTTGCTTTGCGCTGCCCTTATTGAAAAGTCGCCTTCTGTGTGTGGAATCCTTCCTATTTTCCCCACCATACTTGGTTCAGAATGGTTTATTCTTTGAACAGATCAGCCTTTAAGTTTTAATAAAGAAGACATTACTGTATCTGTGACTTCTGTGAATCCCAAGCAGAAACCTAATTGTGATAATATGGCAGACTTATAATTCTGTATAGTAATCTTTCACTACTAGGTAATTTTTTTGGATTGCTAGGTTAGGTATAGGTAGATATCTACATCTCCGATCCGTATGTTATTGTAGCATAAACAGTAGAATACTCCATTTGGGTAGATACGGATCCTAGGTAAGGTAGGTACCTATATGGCTTAAAGGACTGAACTCCCCACCGTTATTTATTTCTGCAATAATCTAAGTAGGCACCCACTATATCCTCTCTTTAGCATGGCAATGTCGGTCGTCTGAAACTTAATCTGAATGCAGGAATTAAATTTTCCACCGAAGTTTCCAGAGAGTTTAGATATTTACCTAATTAATTGTAATTTTCCCTGAGTTAGCTTTTAGGCTATTGATACATAAACACATTTCTAAGACACATTTCTTATAGGATAGGATAAGTTATAGAAACGTTGTTTAAGGGCTTAGAAAATGCCTAGGTAGGAAATACTTAGGCTTAGAAAATACCTATACAGAACTAATGGGAACTTCTATGAGAAATCCTGACAGGAAGGTAGGTACCTTTCTAAACCTTCTAAAAGACTTCCTTCATACCTATCATCATTCATATCTAGGTAGGTATAGCTACCCCAGTTAGGCAAAATCAATCAGAAATCATCTGGGCAGGTAAACACTTACAGCGCAAAGCCACTGAAAGCAATTATCCACTCTTTCCTATCATCACACTTGATAACAATCATCCTAACCTTTATCTCAACAAGCAGATTCCAACCTTCCACCTGAGGCGTCCTTTCAGTTGCCCAAACCATTGCAGAGCACCCCACATTGGCCACTATACTATCTCTCATCCACATTGAGGACGAACAATTTTCTTTTTTTCCCATTTCATGTCCTGTGAGTTTCTTTGCTTCGTAGCTTCCTTGCCACCTGAGTTTTCTTATTCTCATTTATCAAGGAAAAATGTTTATACATATCTATTTAGTTGTATATGTACAAACCCACTGGGGTCCAACAAAAAAATGAAATAAATAAAAATTTATGACCACGCCCAGAAAAAATAAAAATTCACCTTTCGCTCCACAATACAACAGCAAAATATTTTTCTTTCTCCCCCTGACGACGAGGAACCACATAAAGGATATTCTACACATAATGCGCGCTGGAAAAATCAACCCCCTCTATACCTACGTAAGAAAATATTCTAAGGGTGCTGTGCTGGGCGCCCATCAGCCACCCACTGCCACACATACTGGCTAGGCTACCACAATACAATGCGTCACTTTTCTTATATTCAATTCACCCCCGTGTGAGAAGAGCGAAGCAACAACACACAACCGAGCGGAGAAAAGAAAAACTACCACGGCTTGGAAAATTATTAATACAACAATCGAGTACCGTTACCCACCCCCAACCCAAGGCGCCCAAGAAGAGAATTTTCATAATCTCATTGCATAAAACGTAATAACTGCAAAAACAAAATCAGACGGAGAGGAGCGTATACGGTCTGGCAAGTGCAAGAAGAACTCGACAAACGATAAGGAAGATTTTTTTCTTTTCTCACCGAAGGAGAACAACAAAAAATCGGGAGCAATAATAATATGAAATGAAATGCAATGCAACAGCGCGAATGGAGGATCTCTCTTGGCCAAAGAGAGCCGAGAAGTTTACCTAGAAAGAAAAAACAACGAAAAATCCAGATGAAAAAGGTGAAAACAGAGAACACTGAAAGAAGTCAACGTGGGGGTTTTTGGGTGGGTAAGGAAGGAGTAAAAAAAAAGTATAAGCAAAACCTTCAGTTGCATGGGTGAGTGAGTGTGACGGTGTGCGAGAGCTTGGTTATTATATCGCTCCGCCTAACCTTGTCATAACCTTATAAAAATTCATCTTTTCATATTATCTGTTATGACCAGAGCGAAAGAGAGAAAGCCACAACAGGTTGCCTTCAGAGCGAGCGAGAAAACGATCATGGATGGTGGTGTGCGTGAGACGACCTGCGCATTAAGCTGAGACGAACTGAGCAAATTGAGTGGAAACTCTGCGGTTGAAAAGGGAACACACTCTGGCGTCTTGTTCGAATATCGAAATTTATGACCAACAAAAACACAATGGCAGCTAAGAGTGAGTGAGTTTGTTTAGTCTGTTGCGGAATGAAGTTGTAGCCGGAGTGGTATGGGGCAGTGAGTGTGGCGCTGTAATGTTTTGTGGGGATGTCTTGTCTGTCGTTTATGTCTGGTGCCTCTGTCAGGCAGCAAGCAAAGCAGAATGAAACTGTTTTTTAGTCGTCTCACGAACTGTATCACAAACATTTTGTTTTCGAATAAGACAGATTGGTAGGTACCTACCTACCTGTTAAAAAAGGGTTAAATGTGTAGTTTCATGACTTAAACCTTGCTCTTTGAAGTATCTAGGTAGGAATCATACCTAATCAATTCCCGCCGGCAATTGAGAAATATGCATCAGAGATACCTACCTAGGAAGTTGCCTACCTAAATATCCATTTAGGCAAAAAAGGTTCAATTTCAAAAGTCGTATGAGAAGCTAACAAAAGAAAAATAAAAAAAACCATAGAAACAAGCTCAGAGATAGTGGGTTTGGGGCGGTAAAGCAGACTACCCCTCTGTAGTCAGCTGCTACAAACGATCCTACAAACGTTTCACACTTCATTTCACACAGATTAGGTAGGTAAATATTTAGGTAGGCATACCTATCTATATTATTTCCGCTGCCCTTTTCCCTTGTAAATGGGAAGTTATAGGTAGCAGACTTGCCAAGCTTTGAATGATTGTTAACTTAAAGGAGATCTGTCATGCTTCGTCCGATCTAATAATCCGATATAATTCCGATCCGATATAATTTTATGTATAGATAGAAACAGGATTCAAATGAAGCTTCTGTCTACTGAAAAGTCTTCGTCATCAAGATCAGACGAAACATGAAAACTTTTTGGCCTTGCCGTTCCAAATCGGCAACAAACTGTATAGATCCTTTTATGTGAGGTATATGAAAACACCTGTATCCAACGCACACAGCAAACATGATTGTAAGACACGCCAGGCAATGGCTCTTCTGAGCTTCAAGAGCCAATTAATAGTAGCAATTGAGATTAGATTTGTTGGATTTGTTCTTCACTTAGCCCGTTCAAAGCAGTTACCAAATTTGGTTGATTTAAAAGAACCTTAAATGCGACATTTATAGCAAGTAGCTATAGTTATTATTTACTCCTAGGTACCAACCGCGATTCTAACTTTTGTTTTTGAGGAACTTGCGAATATAAGGGTGATATGCAGCTCTATTCAGTTGGTGCCTAAAACAGGCATCGATTTTACAAAATCTATTCAAATTCACGAAGTTAAAGACACTATTTTTCGAGGTTATATCTACCTACTCGCAGTTGGTAAAAATCATGATTTGAGAAGCGGAATCATTTTTTTTTTAACTTATAAAATGGTTTACCAAAGTGCTCCGAATTTCTTCTTAAATTGCATCAATTCTCTATTTGTGCAAGCTTTTAAGGCCCGTTTTACTGAAAACAATTTTCATATTTGCATTTTGCATTTTCTGTAGATATAAGGTAGGTACATATACATGACTGATCAAAAATTGGTGATTAGTGCTAAAACAAAATTTATGTTTTCAATTTGTAGGCGCAAAATTCTTCTGGATTTGTTCTTAATGCCAAAGCTTAAGTTGCTGGCCCGGTTTCAAATTCAGAATGTCAAGGAGTCTTATCATCTGACGCTAACAACTGATCCCAATTTTGTGGATTTACATTAAGATATGTAGTTATAAGACGAAAAGAAAATTAAAGCCTAAGGCAATGTTTTCTGGAACATCCAGAACACTCAGAAATTGCTTATAAGGTGTTTTTACCGCACAAAATACAGAGATTAACTAAGGAAGATTTAAAGTTATTCCTAAAGTGTTTCCACAGGAATAGAGGCGATCAACTTAACGTCATCACATGATCACGTCATCTGCGCATCTCCTTGTAAATGTTTTATCTATCGGGCAACTCAGATTCAGAAATATGTAATTAAATTAATTTTTGCTTTCCACCGATTTTTTGAAACTACGAAACGAAACAACCAAAAAATAGAAAAACAGAACATCAAAAATATGTTGGGAAACTTGATCAAAATCAACCAGCAGCATCCATTAATTTTTTGCAGTGTGTACACCTTATTGCACTTAACTTTTTTGACAACAACGACCACATCTACAGCAATAGCAACATCAGCCGTTCTGCGCATCCCTTTACACCACACAAGAAACACTGCTGAGGTGATGATACCCAGCTGTCAATAAAAGGTGTGTTTGTTTTGTTTCGTCAGAAAGCGCACAAAACATGTAGAGTTTTGAAAGGTTTTATTTAAGAATTCTGGCGTGGGGAAGAGATTAATTACGCAATTAATTTTTAATCTCCTCGTGAAGAGGTTAATATCCGTATGGTAAATCTCGTGCCATTTAGAGGAGATTTGTCTTAATCTTAAGAGGGATGGAAATACACTATTACAATGAGCCTATTCAATTTATTCTGGAAGCTTTATTTATTATGGATTTTTTCTTATGGTGCTAGGTAAATCTAGTAAATATTTCTACCTTTTAGACAATAGCTTATAGGACGAAGTCTCAAAATTTAGTTTTAAAAAACTCAAAAGACTCTGGAACACAATTTTTCCAATTCCTAAAACAAGAAAGTAGGTTCCTAGGTAGGTATAATACCAGTAGGTAACAAAGCTTTATGAACAAAAAAAAAGTGTTACCCAGTTATGTGTTAGCAACTTGCTGTTGCTGATAAAACGACTTAAAAAAGGTTTCGTAAAGATGTTGAATGTATAAAATTAAGCCTGTTTGGCCGAGTAGTTGGCTATGGTATCAGCTATAATTCCCCCTGATACAAACATTTCCAGGAGTCCACATCAGCTTTATTGTAGGTACTTGGCTATTAATGACGCAAGTAAGGTAAGTAGCTAATTAATAACATTTTTTAAGGAAAACACGCTTTTGTTCCACGACAAAGCAGTGTGATCTTATTTTGAATTTTGTATCAGCGTTTAAATTTATTGGGTCATGGCAATCAAGACAATTATGGCGATTTAACACATTGAGAGTTTTGTGTTTGATTATTTCTTAATTTTAGTATTTATTCAATACACGTCCAGTTGGTAGGCAGACAGTGAGTTACCTACTAACCTAACCTATAGGTACCTGATGAAGAATTTGAGATTACAGATTTTGCATAATCATAGGTATGCGTATGTTCGCTGAAACGTTCCTGCAGGGATATTTTTGCAATTGCGTAGGTATGGTGAAGGCACTAGAAATGGACACTAGCAGTGTCCGGGCAATTTGCGGAAAATATAAACACAATACACAAACAAAACTAAATACCAGCAATAATACATTTATTTATACGTTCTCGAAATACATGGAAAGTCTAGAGAAATTAATAGTACACTTTAGGAGTCTATGAATGAAGTTGAATCTAAAATTTCTGCTAATAAAGTGGCAACACTTGAAAATATTAATTATTAGGGAGTAGATTCTTATACGCAATTGTTTTTTTTTTACAGCTATTTACAATAAAGTTTAATAATTTAGGGAAAGAAAATTTTAAAAACTTTTATTTTACATCTTTTACGGTGTCCGGATACTCAAGCTCAAATATTTTAATTTCCGGACAGGATACTGAAATTTTAAGATAGAGGTCAAATTCTCTTTTGAATGCTCCTAAATGATAAAAGGGTACACAATTTTTGATTTAAGCGAAATAAAATATATATATTTTTTTCACACATTTTCAGTATTCGGACCGGCCAGGTTCGGAGACTCGATCCTTTTTTTTATGTGGGTGTTATGCTCGTGTTCAAGGAGATATGATTACTTTTAAAATGCGATTCTAGCACATCGCCGTCAGAAAGAATTTGGGGATAGAAAAGATAGAAGAAGAAAGTAATTCTCGATCCAACACAAACACTGAAGCCAAACATGAAACCTCTGCACAGAAACACCACAAGCAGCACCCCGTAAGTGTAATGCCTTTACGGAGAAAAGCAATAGTATAACCAGCAGAATATTTCATATAAACATCTGGCATGCAACTAATTGTTGTCCATTCTATTTGCATATTGGAAAAGAAAAAGAACATATTCAGCCGATACTAACGTGGGTAACAGACGCCAACCAAGAAGCTGCTCATTTTAAGACAGACGCTTCTGGACTTTTCGTTTGTTGCTGGTTTTGATCCGCCCCGGATATTGCCTATTCCGGTACCCACCATATCTGATGAGCATTCCCCTATCCGTCACCTGGAGAGGCGCCCAATTGGGGACCAGCAACCCCAGATTCGGAGACTCGATCCTAGTACGCAGGTGTCCAACGCACTTAGTGTCCGGACAGCAGTATGAATTTAAGAGGTGTCGAGCCATTTTTAGAGCTTAGGAAGGCATACATTTTAGGGCTCATTGTAGCTAAGCTTAATGTATGTCTTCCTATATCTCCTTTTTGTTATTTTGCAGTATGAATCCAGACAAGGTATATCCAAGCCATTAGACAGGGTAAGAAGCTTCTAGAAAGACTTCTTGGGTATAAGTCAAGTGGTTGGATAGCTTACATGGCAAAACTGTATCCGGTAAAGGTGTAGTAAGAAACATTATTTCTTGTGTATCATCCTTCAACACTTAGTGAGTGAGTATTTCATCTTCTTCGCATACACGGGATTATTTTGAAATAATTTAAAAGCTTTGAGAAGAACTTGAAAAGAACCAAGAACGGTAACTAAATGTATAGACCTGACAAGCCTTGGGAGTTTTTTAAATTTTTCAACTTCCATAAATTTAATAGACTTTTGGCTTTGTCAAAGAGGCTGTCAAAAATTTAGTAACGACACGCTCGGTTAATTTATTTGTTAGATGTATTCTTCAAATTTTTTGTTAATAATTGTTTATATTTAATATAAAAGGGCTACAGTTGTTTCTGTTTTTATACATGAATGCTTAAAAAGTCAATTTCTTTAACTTTGAATTTCTAATTTCATTCATGACATTTAAGATAACTTAATATAGGAAAAGGATCTAAAATGCAATTATTAAAAAAAAAACCATTTTGTAAAAAAACTATTAAAAACGCACAATATATTATTAGGTAAAAACAAGAAGGGGCCCAAATTTCATTAAAGATTTGTGTCCGGATACAAGAAAAAAATGTGTCCGGAAACTGAACTCTGCTGTCCGGAGGACACTAGGACACAACGAGCTTTTTTGAATTTAATTAAGGGTAAAATTTTTCTTATTAGATATGTTAATATATATGTAAATGTTGTATTATCAGAAAATATCTCTTTATAGGTACATATTTGCCAAAAATATATGCTTTTTCGATAGCGTTCGTAGGTAGGTACCTTTGTTTATAGGTAGGTATAGTATTCAAACGAAATAAAGTCAAAGCTAACAAATGTGTTAACTGTCCGGATACTAGTGCCACTACCGGATACTACTAATACTATCGGAAGTGCTATAAGAACCAGCTGGCTACCAGAAGTGCTATAATTTAGCTTCAAAGATGGACACTGCTCATCGACATTAATCCTCAAACATTTCAAGCTTCAAAACCAACATTTAATAAAAAAAAAAATGATTTTGATAATGTTCAATTTTCTCAAAAAAAAAACTAGAAAACTTAAAAAAAACCCTTCGATTTTCTGTGTATTTCAAGCAACTATTTCATTGTTTTCAGGCAAAGTGCACGAATTTCACCAAAGGTAAAAATGAGAGGCACGGGCGAGATGGTTTCGCGATGAGCTCTAGCGTACCGCAATTTTGTACACGAATTGCAGAGAAAACAGTAGGAGGATTACATACCGCTTAGGCCAGAGACACTCGGCGACATAAAAACGCGCGACAAAAAACAGCACGGTTTTTTGCAGCAAGAATACTCAACACACGAATAATAATTTCCCTGCGGCTCCTGTCAGTTTTGATGAAAATTGAATTTTCATAGTTGAAGAAAAAAGAGTTTGAAAACTTTTTGTGGCAAACACAGTACACAAACAATAATTTTCTGTGTGGTTCTTGTGAATTGTGGTGAAAATTGTAATTTTCTTCGTTGAAAAAACAAAAATTAAATTTTTTGTCGTGCGGTTTGAAAGTGTAGCAAAGCAAAAAATTGTCGCAAATCGAGTCTCGCGACTATCTAACTAGCCCCAGGTTAGGTACACTGAAAAAATTATTGGTTGTACTATTGACAATCGCTGGTTGTTAAACTGAAATTGTTATATTGACGAACAAAATTGTCAACATGACGCAAAAATTTCGAGGACATTTTACGCGTTTAACAACTAAATTTTCAATATGACAACTGTCCGATTGTCAATGTTTGGTTTTTAATATATGACAACAAGGGTTCGTCATATTGACAACCCAATTCTCTAGACTGAGACGAATTGCAGCTCAAGAACGTAGGTAGATGATTGTGATATTAACAATCGGAATAGTCAATGTGACTAGGTACCTAGGTATATCTACTTAGATCGTCAATATTACCGACCTACCGTAGGGACTACGGACCTACCTACCTACCAATTTTGAGTCTTTTTCATGTCAATTTTGATATGATGATTTTTCTAACCAGTTGATTACAAGATTTCATGGCAAGCTTTCTGGACTGTTTAAATTTGTCTGTCAGGTGTATGCAAACCTTAACTGGCTTCACATTTGGGAGCCTCTCGAGGAACTCCAACACGAGCTGAAAAGTGTCCCAAAAATTAATCCCGCTGTCTTTGTATATCACGTACATATATGTATATACCTACCCACTTAAATCCTTATATGCAGGTATGTGGGTATATCACATAACATGATACAAATGAATTTATTGTGTCATGTTATCCTATTCGAACAAAAAACAATGACCTCTCAAAATTCATCAAATAAATTTGTTCTTCTTCTTCACCTCGCGGCCATATTTCAAAGCAACACTCTCTTCCGAATCGAAAAACCCATAGCCCCAGTATAAGAGTTTTCCTCAACAAATTCACCTCGCTCTTTTAAAACCGAAATCAGTGGAAACACTGCACCGGCACCCACTGGCGGGCCCAGTCCAATAGGAAGCAAGACAAGGACACAGCTAACTTGCCAACTTCGAAACCAGTTCCACTCGAAATAAAATTTTGTGAATGGTTGAATCCAGGAAGGTGAGCACGCAAACAACAACAAAACACCCCTGCGAGAGGAAATAAAGAAATAACAGAGTTATGATGAAAATCATAGATGGGGGTTTTTGTTTCATATCTTTATATTGTTGGCTGGTGTGTACGGCAGCGATAGTCGTGGCGATGGTGTGGTAGTGCGGTTAATATGCATATGACAGGTCTGCTATCTCTTTCCTTATTCCGTTTAGGGTTGTGTTTTCTTGTTGGCTCGTGGTGCTCCTTTCAGTGTGTGTATGGGAATTATGAATTTCATTTGTTTTTTGGTTGGCAAAAAAAAGTATGTGGAGGGGATAAATATGGGTTTGACTTTTCTTTTCCAATTCTTTTTCTTTTCTTTTTTGTTTAAAGTTTTTTTTTCCTTATTTCTTACCGTCCGGTTGTATTGAGTGGGATTTCTGGGGGTTCATAGTGTGGTGGGCTGAATGGTTAAATGAAACTTTCATTGATTCGTATGAGTAGTCTGGCTTGACCATGGATGTAAGATGAAAGCTTAATCATAATTCAACAAAAAAAAAAAAAACTTATCTCAGCAAAATTTATGAAGCACGGAACCCCCCTCCGGAACCCGGCCATTTACGATCTCATTCCCAACACCAGTTGGTCTCCGTTGGTTCGCTCGCAATACCCCACCGCGTGCAAGAGAGATGGGGTGTGCACCACATGAGAAGCCAAATGCCAATCAGCCATTGTTCGAGCGAGAGAGCAGTCAATTGTGAATGTGACAGAATCCAAAATATTCTCCATAGGCATGAAAGAGAGCGTACCACCATTGCGTGGAGAACAACACAACAAATAGAAAAGAAACGAAAATTGAGTGATTTTTCCTGTCGCCGTACTGTTGTTGTGTCAGTGCTATTTTGACGCGCGTTCCGAACATATCCATATCACGGAGAGTATCGCGTCCGCTCACATCGCAATCGCAACCGAGAAGTTTCGTAAAAAAAGTTACATCGCCGCAAGTTTTCCGTTTCGGGATTGTTTTTTTTTTTCTCGTTATTTTCCGGTCATCTTGTTACAATAACTCTACTTTTTTTCCTTCTGTGTCCAATATGATTTAACTGGTCAGCTGGAGAAGTCGGTAACGTGGCCTGTATCCTAATAACTCATACAACACACATATACCTACAACAAGCGGGCAACAATAAGCGCAGTTACGTGGGGTGGGAGGTGCAGACTGTGATGAGTGTAACGTATATGCCTATGTAATGCACGTGTACATATATGTATCTAGATACATGTTTCAATTATTATGACGATCATGTTGATGATGATGATGAGCACCAAGAGTTATTATTCGTTTATTCGAATATAATGATGACAGTTGATGACGGCAACGTGCAGTGTAAACACACATCATAACCGAACCGTTAATGTTATTAAATAAAAATCAAAATTTCTACCCTTTGGATTTTTTATCCCGAAATATTTTTTAACTCATGAATGAAAACCGTCGCGAATTATACAAACAAAAAAGGATTTTTCTTTTATTTATTTTTGTGTGAGTTTTATTAAAAAGGAAATTATTTCGCAAGAATGAAGTGTGCCGCGGAAATTAAGTGAAGTGTATCCGCATAGAATATGGAACGAAGATTGGATTGCCGAAAATCGAGATGATACTGCGAATGCATTGACGTACAGGGATACACACTCTGCCAACGCGTGTGACACGAAGTGCGGGTTTTGTGCAAATTCGTTTTTTTAATAGTTTTTAATTTTTTCCACAAATTTTAATGAAAAATAATTTCATATCTCTGTTGGGTGAAATGCGCAGTGATTTTAAAGATAATACAGATACTATCAATAAAATGATACAATTTGGAACTGTTAAATATGGAATTGTTAAGCAACTTAAGGATCGAACGAGATCTGAACGAGGTGAGTTCGTGTGCCTATTTGTTTGTGAAAATGTGACTAAAAAACTGCCAATAAATCAGTTGTCTTAAAATCCTACCCATGGTAATAACTGCAGGTGGGCTTATTAGATTGTGTTTCTACCTACGCTACGCACCTATTGAAATATTTGCAGAAAGTGCTGCAAATTCTTCAGGTCCTCAGCAATGTTTTTACCTATGATGAACGGGTTTTTTGAATGGCTCGTTCTGGTCGTTGCAAAATTGGATAGGTGACTATTCGAAAGCTATTTTCCAAATTTTGGTTTTTTATTAAGGAACCCTGCCAACTGTCCAAAAAAGATGGAGCAAAGAAAAAAGATGGAAATCTATGTGCCTTACTATACTAGTTCACGGGGCTGCGCTTGCATTACATTCAAGATGTTTGATAGATGTGCCAAACGATCGGAAATTCCTAGCCAAAAAAGCTATTTTGTATCTTTTTGACTACCTCGGTTTACCTAAAAGTTAAAAAAAAGTAAGTCCATAACCAACTAATCCATAATGCATTAGCAAGTAAACCATATCTTGCGGCAATACTTATTAGCTGCTAATTTCAAAACGTGTAGGAGACAGGTAGTAGTTTTTTATGCCCAATTCCTGGCTTCCAAGATTTCAGCTTTGTTATTTGAACAAATTCAGTAAACTAACAATTTAAGCTGTGTAAGTAGGTGTACTGTGTTTTTTTTTCAATCCTATTGTCTCTCTTTCAACGCCAAATAGGAAATCTGGTCGGCATCAAATCGGAATCCAAAAATCCTTCAACTCAGCTTTCGTACAGATCCGTATTGAAACGCATTAATGGACGTAGAAAAGCTTTTTACGAAACAATTTTTTGCAATTCATAAAGCTGTTTTATTCTCTTCAGTAAAGAGCCAGTTGATCTTTTCGGTCAATACCAATTGAGGATTAAGGTATCTTCTTTTTGTATGACGTTTCGTCAAGGTTTATGGACATCGTCAGTCAAGACCATTATTATAGAGAAAAAATAGTTTCTGTTTCATAGTTTACTCGCTAAAGGACATACAATGCCAAATTAAAGGACAAATTGATAAACAACTTGGTTTCGAAATATGTATCTTGTTTCGTTGTTTTTCATGTATCTAGTTAATGATTTCACCAAATTTAACATGGCTTAACTATAAGTGTATCTGTTCAAAAATTTGATGTCGAATCGAATCGTATTTCTTCGTATCTGCTCTTCATATACCTGCCTACCTACGTGGCGCACAGCAGCGCATGTTTCGGGTAATTATTACAATTAGGACGGTAACATAGGTACAAAATGTGCTTAGAACAGAGTTTGAACCTTATAAGTATACTAAAATAATTAATACTTAGATATACACCTAAATATTCATTAGCAAAGTAGAGACTAGACACTACCAAACCTTAAAAATATCTGAACTAAGATAGAGTTCATTCACTCAAGGTTTTTGCTCAAAAAACCCGTCTTATTTTGTTCACAAAACTTTATCTTAAAATCGTGAATTCATTTATTACTAAGGTATCTACTGATTGCAAATTCAGTAGGTAAGCATCTATTTAGAAATTTTAGGCTTTGTGATGTCCCTATTTAAACTAAATGGAATTAATAACTTAATGGAACTAAACCTATAAAAATATCTATCCAGATCAACAATTTATAAATTTCCTTCTGCTGAATCCTACAATTTAATTAAAAAGCTTGCTGTGAAGCCAACCATCTTAAGGTACCTATGACAAGTGTTTAGACTTAGTAATTATCTATAGGTATCTAAGGGCCATGACATTATTGACTTTTTGAGTTTAAGAATAGCTCGAAACAAGTATCCTTAACAGGTATTTAACAAAAGCTTAAAGGAATGAATATAAGACGACAAAATGTGTCAGTAAATGTATATTCATGAGATTAAGCGTGGGCAAAAATAAAAATATACCCAACAAAAAACATATCCATTGCATCGGCCTTTCACCGGAAGCCAAATGCAGACATTTTTTTGAAAGAGATGAGTCCTCTCTACACATAATTATGGAATATCCAGCCGTCTTGGGTCTAAGGAAGCGAAGAAATTATTCCTTCCGCAAACCTAGCCGATATCCATCCAGAGAAGATCCTTGTCCTTCTGACTGCCTTCGAAGTAAAAAAAAAATGGCTCTAGGATTTTATCAGGGCAGGCTCAATAGGCTTCCTTTAAGAGACCGTAGTGTCAGAGCCCCAGGAAGCCTCTCCGCCAAATTTCATCTGTTGGATTATGTCTTATCTTCATTTAAGATTTCCCTTCTGGGGTTGCTGGTCCCCGATTGGGCGCCTCCCCCGGTGGCCGATAGCGGAATGCTCCCCAGATATGGTGGAGATGGGAACTGGTCTGCAAGATATCCGGGTGGTCCAAAACCAGCAACAAACGAAAAATCCAGACGCGTCTGTCTCACAATGGACGGCTTCCTGGTCAGCGTCTGTTATCCAAGTTAGGGTCGGCCGATAATGTCTTTTTTATCTTCCAATGTGCAAATAGAATGGACAACAATAAGATGGATGCCATATGTTTTGATAAAATACTCTCCTAGTCATATAATTGCTTTTCTCCGTAAAGGCATAACACTTGCGGGGGTAAGCTTTGGTAGGCAGAGTTTTTATGTTCCGTAGTGGTTCATCAGCGTTTTTGTTAGACTAAAAATTACTTTTCTCCTCTATCGTCTCTTAAAAGGGCTTTTTCCAGTTTCTTTTCCTGCTATTTCCGGCGTTCCCCAGGAAAGTCATCTAGACCCACTCTTATTTATTCTTGCTATTAACGATGCAAGAATTAATATACTTCGTGTGTCGCTTATAGCGAAACTCTGTCATATGCAGGCGGTATCAAGATATTTAGAACTATTTTAATGAACTGCTCTAATGAGCATGTTCTTCTTCAGACTGATATAAACAGCTTTGCTACAAAAACGGTCTTTTTCTCAATCCAGCTAAATGTCTAGTTATAACTTTTTCTTAAAAGCGTATCGCATAACAACATTCTCTTACTCCATCAGTGAGCATATGCTCTTTGCCGTGTTGAACAATCTAAGGATCCCGGTGTTTTCTTTAGTCAAAACCTTGGCTTTTCAAAACACATAAACTACATTGTTAATAAAAACATGCATTTATTTAGCATGCTTGAGTTTATTAAGCGAAGGTCTAGATAATTTAATGACCCCTACGTAACGCTTTCCCTTCACTATACCTTAGTTCGCACACACGCCTTGAAGACGCTTCGTGTGGTCTCCATCGCAAGTATGCCATATGAATAGGATCGAGGCGACCCAGCGGAGATTCATTCGGTTCGTACTCAGGGGACTTCCTTGGGAAGAACCACTCAATTTCCCCCATACTTCGATCGGCTTAAATGCAAAGTTAATATTCAAAGTCTTTCCCAAAGACGGATAAATAATGACTTGATTTTCATTGTGCCAAAATTGCACAATTGTATACAAAGCATAAAATGAAATTAACAAAATTTAAAAGGTGTAAATTAATTGAGGTGTCAAGAGGCTATATTTACAGCACCAGGCCCCTAACTATTTGCCGAATAGAAACAATCATTTAAAAAAGGAAAACTAGCTTTATTCATTGTTTTTTTTTTTAATTTAATTAAGGCGGTTTTTCAATAAAATGCGAATTTGATCGACTTAATTACATTTCTTATAAGGTTGTACCACTTGATGCCAGTATACATTATGAACCTTAAACTAGGATTAACTATAAAGAAGCATAACTTAGTTCAGCTGCATGACGACACATACATGTGACTCGTATGAGAACATTTATAGGTATATAGGTAGGTATCAGGATACCTACCTCCTCAATCTCAGAGTACGCAACAAACAGCAAAAAGAACTTGTGTCAAAAAGTTTTCCTTTTTTTCTGAGTCAAGCCAACTAGATTTATGACTTAAAACCATGCCTATCAGCCTTTTTATCAGATTCTTAAAAGTGTTGACTCTAAACTATCTTATTGTAATTGTTTGCTTGTACCCATATGAAAAAACATCGGAACACTAACCTTAAAAGTTACTAACGTTGACTTTTGTTACCTATCTACTTTTTACATGTAAAAAAAACAAAATTTTTACTCAATTTTTTCCTCCGACGTTTTATCGATTTTATTGTTAACTTCCTCAGGAAGGCTGTTTTATTGATTCAAAGTTTGAATTTTATTTCATTTGGTTCTGCATTTAATTGATATCAATGAATAGGTAATGTTAAATAATTAAGAAATAAATTAAAAAAATCAGGAAGGTATAACAAACGAATATATTATGAGTCTATTTCAATTATTTTCTGAAATCATTAAATTTATTTTAGTTGTATAAGCCTCCGGATTTTTATAGCTAGGTACTATCTTAAAACCAAAAATTATCTCGAGTTTAGTTCAGCTTGAAGTGGTAGTCAGTCGGATATGACAAGCCGAGAAACCTCGGCCTTTAGAGGTTTATTTTGGCGCACGTAAAATCTAGAAGTTCAAGCCTATGCAATGAACAACTTCGAACTATTTATGAAGCCTGGGAGATACTCATGGTCCTCATGGTGCATGAGTATATCGACTGTCCCCCAATGTACCCCTAGTATCCTAAGATCACTTGGGTAAATCATTGTAGACAGAATCTTCGAGGTGCAGAGAAGATAATAGGCGTGTCAAAATCAATCAAAAAATCCCTGTCTTCGTGGAAAGTAAGTCGTTTTCAACTAGTACCAAAAAGTGGTAAGAAATGTACGCCTCAGAACTATGGGCCAATAGCTCTGTTATCTATTTTATCTCAAGTTATGGAAACGGCTGTTAGAGAGACATAACCTTTTAATCAGTAAAGATATGGCTTCTGTAATAAACGTTCAACTGCAGACTTGCTAAGTTTTGCTTCTCATATTTGGACAAAATCTGTTAAGAAAAAAGGTGAAAAAAGAGCTGTTTGCTATCGATATTTCTAAGACATTCGACCGCGTAAGGCATACAGCTCTTATATCTAAACTTGTGTCTTACGGTTTCCCGTAACAACCTAGTAGTTGGATAGAATATCTTCTTCATGGAAGATCAATTCAAGTTATAGTTGATGGTGAATGATCCGAAACAAAGTTGAATATCTGGTTGGCTTTACTATGAAAAAAAAAGTACTTCTAGGTATTTCATCAAAAAAGGCTTACATAATTGTAACTTTTCCCCTTTACAAGCAATATGGCAGCTTTCGTATAAGACCCAGCCACGGCCAGCGAACTTAAGCCTAAAGGGACTTTGAAACTATATTTGTACTTGGAACTTTAGACTGTACGCACCTATTACAAAAGAAAACTAACAAGAATTGATTACTTATCTGAATTTTGACACTTTCTAGTAAACAATTTTCAGTTGTGTTGTTAAAACTTGCAACACATCGCGCAGCATAGGTTGATCGCAGCAGAACTAGCGAACACTGAATATTCTTCCAAAAGTGTGGAAACTCATTTTTCAATTCGATAATTGATAGCTTTCATCTTAATTTTTATAAATTTTATTTCTGTGAATCCAGTAGTATCGACTTAAATTCAGTTTTGCGGTCGCGAATTCGCTGATTGTTAATGGTTCTTTAGTCTTATCATCACATCACATATTTTCAATTATTGTGGGTCATGGTTATAACTTATTGAATGTTTATTTCTGCCACCTGTAAGCCCGTAAGTAATCAGTAAAATCAACCATGTGCTTAAATTCATGTTAATTTAAATTAACATGTTAATTAATAAGTTAATTTAATTTTCAAACTTTTATATTACAATGATGCTGACATTAAGTGACAACTCTAAGCATTGTTGTCATTAAGTGACAATGACGAAAGCATTTTATGAAAAATTACAATACTGTTGCAGTTTTTCGGTCTTTGATCCATTTCTTTCTCTCTTCGAAACTGAAGTCGGAGTATTTTTCCAATCAGTGAGAAGAAGGAGAATACTAAAGCAGGTCAAACAGCCCATATGAAGCTATTTCAAGTTCATTAGTTAAAAAGCTAATCGAACGTATTGTTGCTTTGGAAAGCGGCACCCTATGACAAAGCTATACAATATTAAATTTAATATTAAAAAGTGAAAAATTACAACAATTTACAACTCTACAAAATATTTCAATACTGGCTAGTCCTTTTTTCACTTTTCAATATTAAATTTAGTTTTGTATGGCTTTGCCATAAGAGCACCCGCAGAAGGGTTCCGCTTATGTATCATGTTGAGTACTTAAGTCTGAAAAAAGCAACGTTATCAACTTATCTAAGCTTCACTTTGAATGTAAGCTCGCGGAAAAGGTTTAAAAAATTATGAACAGCAGGCGACGCAAAAGCCAAAACACCTTAATTTTTCTTTTTTGTTATAACATATAAAAAATTATTTGAAAGCTAAATTGACACAGCAGGCTCGCCTACTGTTTATAATTTTTTAAATGTTTTCCGCGAGCTGAAGTTTAGCAAAGTAGATAACGTTGCTTTTTTCAGACATAGCAAAATCAAGAGATATTCAATGTGAATTGTATGAATCAACGAGCCTTCGGTTGAAGGTATCATGTTTTTTAGCGTCTTTCGCTTCCATTTGAACCATCAACATTCAACATGATACCTTCAACCGAAGGCTCGTTGATTCATACAATTCACATTGAATCTCTCTTGCTTTTTCTATGTCTGAAAAAAACCAACGTTATCTACTTTGCCAAACTTCAGCTCACGGAAAACATATAAAAAAATAATGAACAGTAGGCGAGTCGAAAAAACATAAAAATTTTCTGTGTCAAATTATTTTTTATATGCTATAATAAAAAATAAAAATAAAGGTGTTTTGACTTTTGAACCGCCTACTGATCATAATTTTTTAAACGTTTTCCGCGAGCTTAAATTCAAAGTGAAGCTTAGCAAAGTAGATAACGTTGCCTTTTTTCAGACATAGAAAAATCAAGAGAAGTTAAATGTGAATTGTATACATCGGTTGAAGGTATCATGTTGGATGTTGATAGTTCAAATTGAACCTAAAGACGCTAAGAATTGTGGCGGTTCTCTTTCGGTTCAATTTAAACCACCAACATGATACCTTTAACGGAAGGCTCGTTGATTTATACAATTCTCTGGATTTTCCTATGTCTGAAAAAAGGAACGTAATCTACTTTGCTAAGCTTTCCACTTGGTGGTCGATGGTTACCGACGTATAAGTAGAATTCCTTGAGGAAACGAAATGTGGCGCGATGTTGAACGCCACATTAAGCCCGTGGCCTAGCTTTGTAATATGAAAAATGTTAATTTTTGTACTTCACAAACTTGCACATAAGCAACTTTTGTGTTTTTTTTTGTGTTATTTGACAGTAAATCACGTTATTTTTTCGTGTTTTAAAAAAATTCATAAAAATAAAAATGCACTAAAAATCATTTGCCTGTCATCTATCTACATTTTGTTGCCTTAATGTTTTGCTACCTTTTCCATCGATTAAAAAAAAGGTGTTCTGCGACGTATTTACCAGTGCTATGGGAGCTCAGACTATTAGCCTGGCCTTACACGAGCGACGAAACAGTTTTTGGCTACATCGTGTCTTATGAGACCCTTACACGAGCTACAGCTGTCGCTCCCATAAGACCCAATGCTATACCTGAACCGTCAATGGGGACTGTTTCGTAGCTCGAGTAGGCTCTAAGTGCTTATTAGCTTTTTGAAGCATTACCTAGATTTTAAAAAAAAATGGTTTTCACTCAATTTGTTCAATTTTAATGTTGTTATGATTGTTGGAAATACTTCAAAAGTGTAAAGGAGATTTTTTGGAGAATCAACTCTAATTTTTTATGGAAATGGAACATTTAGTAGGCATTTCGTTTGGAAAAAGCAAAAAAGCGATTGGTGGAAACATTTTTAACAAGACCTTTTTTTCTCGATTGTTTGTTGTCTGTAGTTAATATAAAGTTTTTTTTTCGAAAAGATATTGATATGTTCTGCAAGCATTTATACCGTGGAAATTAATTCTAAGCTCAGCTCTTAAGCTCCTAAAGCACTAATTTCGCTTTCTTCATCTTTTTTATTTAACCATTTCAAATTGTTCAACGGTTATTTATAAATTATAATCCCGAAGTTAGCAAAATCACTTTAAAAAAAGCTTTGTAGCTTAGGCTAACGTGCTCTTCGAAATTAACTTTGCTTGAAATTTTTGAAAGGTACTTGCAGCCTTTAAATTCTGATCTGTTTGTGTGATGTACGCTCATTTTTTTCAGGTTAGTTTTCGAGCTTTTTCCAAATAAAAGGCTATTGCATAAATGCATTCAAAAAAGCTTTCAAGATGGTTAAAAAAGCCCATTTTGTAGTGGTTTTGCATAGAACTTCTCTCTTTACTTAAGATTTTTCAAAAATTATGGGTAAGTCGACCTGTGCGTTTATTCTAGCCTGTCTCGTCTTAATTTACCGCAGCAGAAAGACGTAATCGAATATGTTTGGCAACGGATTTTGCCATACTTTTTTGATTAAGAACAACAGAAAAGCGCTCTTCTGATAATACTACATAATAATTGTTTAAAAATTTTGCCAGGACATTCTATTCCATTATGATGACTGCAGTTTTGAAGATTTTTGTGCTAGCTGTAAGCGTTCAGGTTACCAATTTAAGTTGATTACTTTATTCATCAGGTGACTGGCAGTCTTAAAACCTTAATTGTATCGAAAATCATATACACCTCAGGTATATCAAGTCTTATCTGGATGATTTCAACATAAAAGCTTCTAGTTTTTAGAGCATCTATAGGTAAAGTCTTAGGTAGCTCTATCATACCTAAGTTTTGAACAAAGGAAACACGGAAACTTTTCCTTGTATTTAAACAGGTACATGCTTGAAAAGTCTCCAAAGGCAGTAAGTATGAAGAACCAATAAGGTCGACAGTCAGAAAATGAGTCACATAAATCAGCCGCCAAACAAACGTTAACAAACAATTTTCCTAACCACTTTTTCGATCGAATAAAACCCAAATATACCGCCTTTACAAACGAAAACCACTATCACAATTCATTTTTCTGTCAACAAGCTTAAAAGATCCCTGCACTAATACCAAAATTCATTCAAGACCCTAAGCTTTCGAAATCACTCAAATACTTTTATCAAAACTGTTTGATCTGCTTAATCGCATCGATTAGTTAGCACGGAACCAAAAGTCATGATACCCAGAGTTAGTTCTCATTCCGCTGCCAATTAAGCGTATTTGGTAGCTCTTTTCGAAAAATTTTCTTACTCCTGATAAACATCCTTCCCATTCCGATTAATCGGTTAATTAAACCCGGCTCAATCCCTTGTGCAGAGGGAAAATAATAATAATAAGGCACCGCTATTAAACTCGGCCGCATCCATAGAGATATGACCGGTAACTCCGGTGGCTTAATTAGTATCAAAATGCGCGGCTCACTTTGTTATCAAATCTTCACCATCTTTCTTCGTGCTCCATCTTGCCATAAGAAGATAGGAAGAACCATACGAGAAGAATCTTTAATATTAATAATTAATATTCCACTTTATAGGCTTATCCATATACATACCCAGAATTATATATTGTTCTTTTTTAAATCTTCCCATAACCGACTAAAAAATGAATGGCGATCAAGAATGCTTTCGAGTGATAAACCGGCTGAACTGAAGCCGAAGGCGCATATACAAAAAGAGAAGGCCCGGACAAAGGGAATCACGAACTTGACTCATTCAGTGAAACATTCAAAATATATATTTTTCACTTCTGCATCTGGGAATGGAAGGTACGAGTGTACCTATAATTATGAATAAATTAATCCGAATTATCTAATGAAACCTTTGTATAGAAGAGATGCCCGCGAGGTCTAGGGCATGATGATAGTATAGTGTTGAAAAATGTCTTGGAATATTGATTTTTTCTTCTCACAGATGTACACGTGATTAAATATTCAAAAAAGACCAAGAGACGCACTCAAGAGGAGCTCCAGTCTTGGCACTTTGGCAGCATCGCATCGACCTTACACCCAGAGTCTTTCTGTCTCTCTGTGTGTATAAGAGTCGGCTAACCAATGACGCTGATGCTGCGCGATGATGATGACAGTAGCAAAGATGAGATACATTCGACGTTGGAGGCAATTTACATTTAAATGAATCAATAAATAATTTTTGTTTCGTTTCTGGTTTTTGTCATATACCTGTAGATACATCTTCAACACACTGCGGGCATGGGTTGTGGAGACATTTTTGAATTTTTGATTAGTTGGATGTAGTTTTGAGAGAGTAGGTATAGTTATAATGGATGTTGAATCGCTGGTAGTTTTATTGGTGGAACTTCTTTTTTATTTTGAAAATATATGTTAAGTCATTAAGGTTCACTTAAGCGATAAGCAAATGAGTGCATACGGGATGAAGGCGAATGTTGCCTTTAAAAATCATAGCTAGTAAGAAATAACAAAAACGTGAAATATGTGATACCTACAAGTCTGAAGTTCATATTGATATATTATTCAGATGAGATTCGTTAGTTATTGTTGAACAGTAAGGCAAGAATGGATCGTTCCTTTGTTTGAAAAATCGAGATTATAGAAAAGAACGGATATAAATTAGTGTGATCAATGTTTAAACAAATTTATGAAGCGTCAAAACATCCTTGAATTAAGTTTGGCTTGAAATCGGAAAATTACACCAAGTACACCGCATTTAGTTGAGCTTAGATAGCTTGTAGAGGCCCAGTAAAATGAAGTTGAGCTTCTTTTAAGCAGTTTTCTCTAGCGTGTAAGATTTAAGGAATTGAAGAATAAAAACCACTGATATGTTTAAAAAAACAAACCTGAGTAGCACCGTGACACTTTGGCACCGTGGCATTATGACAAAATCTTTGAAAATATTGTACTTACTCAAAACATCACATCCATTCTGATCTTGAATGTTCTAGACACCTATACTACAGCGCCTTAACCGCAGTCTTCAGCTACTCAGGCATTGCTGCATAGACATCGCTAAGATAAACAATTCAAGGTTTAGGTTACGTTTTTCTTGGAGGTTGCTACCTACTATCTGATGGAGCTCTCAAACACAACTACTGCTTTGTACTACCATGCAGACACCTAACATTAATGTAGTTAGTTTACCCGTCTTTCGAAGAAATATGAGCAGGAGCCTAGTTGATGACATATCCTATTAGGTTATAAATAACCTAAATACGTGTTTCAGCGCTTGATTAATAACCTGGAAAAAATGTATTGCTCTAGATCAAAAACTGGTTATTCGTTCTAATCTAATTAGCTCCGCACACATTCTTAATGCTAGGCCACATTTTTCCAAAACACCTAAGAACTTTCCCAGAACTGTTAAAGGTTTCCCATTGTGGGCTAGGTTTTCAGTGAAAGATTATTCGGGTCCTGAGCTAAACATAGAAAAAATCCGAAAAATTTGTTTCTTTTATTAAAGTTTAATCTGGTCAATTAAGACCAAATCAAGCTAGAATCAAGCTTGAGAGCTGAAACTTGATACACGGCTTGGTTATTCTGTTGCACAGACAAAATGTGAAAATTGGCTAAATCCGCTAGCGGTCACGCCCATTACTGACTTTAATGTAAGACAACCTCTCTCTCACATTTTCTTTCCAAATTGCTTTTCGTTAATTTCGACAAGGCGTAGGAACTCTAATACAGAGCAATACTGGCCCAAAACCTTCAAAAAGACGACCTTTAACAAGGCGAAGATTCGTCTTTAAGAAGGCGAAAATTGGACCGCCACACTTTCGACCATGCCAACTTTTAACATTTTATATCTTTAAAAGCCCAATTTCTCGGAAAGTTGAATCGAAAAAATTTCTATAGCAAATGTTAATGATATAACCAATCGCTAAATTTGTTACAGTTTTGTGCTCCGCCCACTTTTAGGGGGCTCTTTTTGCGAAAAAAAAAGTTTTTTCCGAAATCATTTTTGCTTTTAACGCATTTTCTCATGACTCTACCCAACTAACATTTCAGCTCTAATAAAGGTCTACAATAGCCTTAAAAGAGTTATGTGCAAGAGTAAGGCTTTTAGAATTGCACTCTTGTAGAGTATTATAAGAGTCTTCTTAGAGCCTTACAAGCGTTAAATGGCCTAAGTATCAGAGTTATTAAGCTCTGAGAAGGAAACTATATCTCTTGTTGTAAGAGCTGTTTTCTCATTGCTTACTTACTTACTTACTTCAGGTGGCGCTACAGTCCGGGATGGAGCTGCCAGCCAGCTCTGTCTCTAGCTAGCCGTCTCCAGTTTCGCACGAGAAGTTGGCTGAGGTCCCCTTCCACTTGCGTGCGCCACCTGAGTCTTGCTGTTCCTCTACCGCGCCATCCCTGCTGTGTGGATTCGAAGATTTTCCGGGCCGGGGCGTTGGTGTCCATCCGCTCTAGATGACCCAGCCATCGTAGACGTTGTGTTTTGACTCTTTTGGCTAGGTCGGTATCGCTGTACATGTACTGGGATGATGAGGGTCTTATACATGGACACTTTAGTAGCTCGAGCGAGGGCTTTGCTACTCAATCGCCTTCTTAGCCCAAAGAAACAGCGATTGGCAAGAGTTATCCTTCGTTTGATTTCAGCGCTGGTGTCATTGTCTGAACTGATAGCGGAACCCAGCTAGACAAAGTTCCTAACTACCTCAAAGTTATAGCTGTCGATGGTGATGTTTTGTCCAGGACGTCAGTGTTGGGTGTCTTTTCTTGATGACAGCATATACTTGGTTTTGCCCTCATTGACTGCTAAACCCATATTCGCCGCTTCCGTCCCAATACTCACGAAGGCTTCACTGACATCACGCTTTATAAGGCTCTTACTACAAAACTTAAACTCTACCAGAGTTGAAGTCTTATAGCAAGAGTCTTATAAGAGCCCATTATACTCGTGTTATAAGATTTAAGTGCTACAGGAGTAATACTCCCTTAACAAGAGCGTTACAAGATCATTTTTGAATCTTATGACAAGATTTCATGCTCGAAGGGCATCAAAAGCATTATAAGAGTCTAATAAGAGCTAATTTGACGTTTTTAGCATGTAATTCTCAAGAGTTGGGTAACTCTCAAGTTCAAGCGTGTTACCCAACTCTCATCTCTCTTAGTTGAGTAATGAAGTTACAATTAATTGATTTTAATTTTTAACTCAGGCCCACATTTGGAGGCGTAGGTTATGCCAGTAATATAAAAATTCGGATCCAAAAAACTTTAAGATTTGGTGTTACACGGTGTAATTATAGGGTCGGGTATATAGAAGTGTGTCACAGACGAACAATTCAATGATAAATTGCAGCTAATGGCCACAGCCGATATACTTGTCGACCTAAGTTTTCCTTGCTTACGTGGAGAATGACACTTTCACAGTCTGGATGAACAATAGCTGCTTTCTGAACTTATTTTCCTGCGGTAATATTTTGTTAAGGAGTCATAAATGTCGGTAGTAAGTAAAAAACCAACTTATAATTCAATAACTAATTTAATAAGAAAACAATTGCGATTTTGAGCGAGATCGGAACTAGCAACAGCACTGGTTCGGGGTTAATCCTTATATTTACATACTTGGACATCACGTAGGTATCTGCAAACCAAAATATCACCAGTGTTAGATAAAGTGCGTTGAAAACAGACAGTCATATCAGTTCCATGCCGGAGTTAGGTAAATGACTTGCTAGATTTTTTAAAAATTGAATGAATTTGGTTTCGATTGGGATTCAAGTTTAAATTTCAAAAGGATTTTGTTACACAACCCATTAATTTCGATTTTGGGTTGATTCGCATCCAAAGGTCATACGAATCAACTCATTTAGACTTCTTAGCTTTTTTAATAGTTTTATAGTTAAACTTATATAGTATAGTTAGCGAGGATCATCGGCATCGGTCCATAATCGAGAAACACAGGAAATATTGTTTGCATGACTAACTAACAGTGTTCAACATATAGTTATGATGCCTAGATACAAATCATTTCTACTAAAACCCACTAAAAACACTAAAACACTGACGTATTCTTTACCAACGAAACACCTCATCGGCCAATTGATTAATGCGCATAATTTCTTTATATGATTCACAACTCAAAAACCGAAATGTTTTTCTTAAAAACTTCTATTAATCATTATCGAGCCAATTAAAAATCCAAAGCAGGCACATCATTTTTACCACCACATACGCAAGCGTCCATACAGACTGTAGCTTCATCCCTATGCTAGATAATAACTCATTTCATAATTCACACATTTTCACCCGCAGAAATAACATTTTTATGTATTTTTCTTATAAACAAAAACAAAAATACAAAAAAAAATCATTTCTTTCACATGGAGACTGGTATGCATATACAGACACATGCGAGTACGTATCATTTTTACCCGTCTACCTTGAGTGTGAAATGAATAAAAATTTTAGTCGGTGTGTTCTACATGATGGTTCAAATTAATTGTATATCTCATGTGAATTATGGAAATCCTAAATAAAATACGACTTACATATATCGCAGGCGCAGCTCAGTTTCAGTTTGAACCCAAAGGCAGAAAAAATGCATAAAATTTGAGTTAAGTGCTTACAAATGGATTTTCGAATTGGATATCATGTATTTAGGCAAAACGGGAGGAAGCATTAAGTTCCTATACCTAGATATAGTGTGTGAGGAAATTCCACTACCTACTTGTTTTCACTTCGAGTATAGCACAGCAATCTGAGGTCAACACCTAGGAATAATTTAACCTACAAAATGTGTAATATAAGACCATTTTTGTATATCTAAAAAGGAATAAAAAATGAAATTGTTAATAAAAAAAGGGTGACATTGTCGCTTACTATGCAACCTAGCTATACTGTGTGTGGTGTGTGCGTCGCTCTACATTAGCAATTCGAATTTAGGTATGTATACTGTACTGACTCCTTTTTTTTGTCTTCATTTTTCTACATTATTTTGCTTAATAAATAAAAAAAAAATTGTTCTGTGTTTATTATCGAAAAAGGAAATCGTATTTTCATATTCATGCGTTCCTTCTGAACTATGTCGATCGTGATATTTTTTTTTTCCATTCCAACGCGCACTGTTTTGGTGCGCGCCCATGAAATTTAAATCCAACCAGTGTACTTATAGATACGCTGGTAAAATTTAGTTGGCATAAAATTTGCATTCAAGTTCGAAATGATAATAAAGGGAAACTTTCCTGAATATTTATCATGTTTAAGTATTTTTGTTTTATTTAATTTTTAATTACTCAAAAACAAAAAAAAAAGAATTAAAATTAAGTATCAGATTAAATATATAAGGTCATACAGGTTAAATTGGTTAATGACCATTTAGAGGCTATTTAAAATTCACACTTTGGATTTGAATATTGTTGAAAAGTTATTCAAACAGTTTTGGTTATTTTGAGTCCGCAGTGTGTTTGACATCTTTCTACAAAAAAAAAACTTTCAGAAATAGGTAGAAGAGCTCGAGAATTTAATTGCTATTTTAACCATTTACCATGTTTACCGTGTTGCTTAAATTGAAAATTTTTTATAATAATGCCTGCCATAGGAGCTTTTGACGTAGGTGGAACAACAATCGAATGATTGTCGTCACGTGAAGTCATTGACGAATGATGATGTGTCAATTGCTAAATTTCGAAAACAACAAAAGCTGCTTTTCTTTGCTGGACTGAAAAACAGGACTGGCCTACTACTACAACCTATAGTCCATTAAGGACCAGTTTTTTTGTGCGACATCATTCCAGTTTCGGATTCCCGGATAGAGCGTATCGAGGTTCATCAAGCTAATACATAATGTGTACCTCTGTTCATGGGTAAAGTCGGCTAATGTGGCGCACTTAAAATATCATTTCAACAAAACATTTTGGCATATACATAGGAATATTGTCTTAATCTTTAACATCTAAAGTAAAACTTTAAAACTAAAAAGTAACAAAAAATCATTGTGATTTAGGGAAAGCAGTCGCCAGTTGAGATAATCTCGAAAAACATTGGGTCTTATCGGACTTACTAACTGGGAGAGACAAACTCGACTCTCGCTCGTGGCAGGCTTCTAACAAAAAACCGTTTTGTGGCGGATGAAAGGCGGCACTAATGCTCGGAAAGACGAAACAGCACATTATCTTGAGGGTGATATGGTGGGTGTACCATTTTACCCTCCAATCAGTTTTCTATTGATGTTAAATGATGTTATAGGATGTTAGGATGTTGGCCATGGCAGATCATATTTAAAAAATATTAAGCTCTTTAAACTAACTACTATAAATGGAGTTTTTTTTGCTTTCGATTTCTGAATTGTTTCGATATTTCGACAAAGAAGACTGGGAATTATTCGAAAAATGCTAAGCAATATTTAATCAGTACAGTTTTGGACACTTAAGGGCACTCCAGGTCCAGTAGAAAACATCTAAAAAAAAAACAACTCGAGTTCTGGCTTTATAAGAACATGGATGCATAAGAACTTCAAAAACATGAAATACCAACAATTTAAGTAGGTATTTAAGGGTATTATTTCATACTTAGCGTCAACATATTACTTTTTCATAAAATAAGCTGCCACCGTTTCGCTATCCTTTGACGATAGAAATTTTCGTAAAAAAAGGTTCCAAATAAATTTTACGAAAAGCTTTTTACAAGATGTGCGGAGGGATAAAATATATCGAGAAGAAATAAAAACGAGTTGCATGTCGTTTTTCTGAAAAAGCGATGCTTGACTTAAAATTCTAATTCGTCAAATCGCTCTGTATGGTGTACCATTTCACCCGCCACTGAGTTATATGGCTTTTTCATAGTTTTTCAATATTTTTCATTTATTTATTTTAAGTAGGTATAAGTTTGCGTTTAATTCATAAATAGTCCTGTTTTGTTTAAATAAAAAATATTTTTGGTCTTGGAAATACATATTTAAAACATCATGTTAAAACTGCCTTACAAAGGCGTATATTGACACATTTTGCGTTGTGACGTTACGCTGTCCATGCGCGTCAGTGTAATTTTTTGATGATTGTCCTACCTTCACTTAACTAAACATATTTGCGCATGCGCGTTTCCTGTCTTTGCTGAAAATATAAACGATAAAATGCATGCGCACATGATAACAATCCACGGGTAGATTCTAAGCACTTAATCATAATTAACAGGTAATTTTAAAATGCAATTATTTTTCATCAGATCGTAAATCTTTTTGTTTTTTAACTCTTAGCTGTATTCATTGTCACTGTTGTACCGGTAATTGCTTTTAAGCTCGCATTTTCAGGCTTATGCTTGATTTCATACATTCACCATATCTCATGAAGGACCACTCTATTCACAACTTGGACTTTTGTTATGTTTTTTTTTTTTTTGGGAAAAAACAACACTCCTTAGAGTCACATGCTTTTAAAGAACGTCAATAAAGAAACGAAAAATTACCACATTTTAGCAGCGCACATTTACCCACTATCTCATCTTAAGCAAATCAGCTAATGTCCCCATATCGCTCCGAACTGAGTTTTGTTTTATGGTAGCAATTTCTGCTCTGCCTTCTGAATATTGCCGGCGAATTCATACAATTAATCCCAACCTCAAGTAAATCTTGATGAAAGTATATAATAATCCCTTTGGCTGCCTATCACATACACTCTGACGAGGTCAGTAAAATGCCCAAAAAAATAAATAAATTAAATTACTAATAAAAATGTCCCCAAGACTTCTCAGCCTCCCTGACTGACAAATGTAAATCACTTAAGTGATGCGGGCCCGCAACAGTCACAATGCAGATACAAAACGTACAATTCATCGAATTGCCATTTAATCTTCCCGCGTACCAGTCGTTGGTATAGATGAGAAGAAATATAGCATGTATCTGCATATAAAAAATATAAATATATCGCATATAAAAACAAATTCTCGGCTATTTAATATGCACCCACACAGAAAGATGAGAATCCGATGTATCTTCAGCCGAGGTAAAAACAAAAAAAAAAGAAAATCTCAAAAACCCGATGACAACCCAGAGTTGATGGTTTATATAAAAAAAATACCTTAAGAGTGTGCGCTTGTCGTTTGGTTAATCAATTTTTATGAGGTGAGGTTCCTTATTTTTCCGTGTATCCATCGCTCATTTGACTTTGGCGTTGAATGGCGGCAGCGACAACTTCACCCGCGAAGCATGGGATGCACACACGTCCGCTTGGCGTGTATAGAACCGATGGGGCTGTCGCTGAGGCGGAGGCATAGTATCATTAAAGTTGATTTAGGAACCAAAGAGACGATTTTTTAAGCGTTCTGCATTAATAATAAAATAAAATGAATGAAACAAGAAAAAACAACAAAAAAAAAAAATCGTTTATTATTGTAGATTAAAACAGTTTCCGTAGGTTTTTATTTTATATCTGTACCTTAGCCATTGTATATAGCTATAGATATGTACAAATTAGAGAGAAATCAAAATGGTTTGTTTTAATTGGAGGGAGATTTATGAATTCATAAATTCCTGATACATCCGATGGGGAGAGAAACAAGATATTTCAAAGCCTATAAACAGAGAGAATTTATTGTGAACGCAGTCAAATGATTTGGTAAGAAATGTTCCAATTGATTGCTATCAGTCAATCAACTTTGACATGAGTTTAAGTAAATAAGAAGCTGTCTGTATACCTACAACAAATTAAGTGCGTATAATGCATTCCTTAGTGTGTTAAATTGTAATTAACCCTCTTACCCTGAGTGTTGAGTATGGGTTGAATTGGGTTTAATCCAAATTTATGTCAGGACTCGATTTATTCCCTTGTACATTTGGTATATATGTGTCAAGTAAATGAGAAGTAATGCCCTAAATGTCTTTGATCCGCGTTTTGCAGTCTTAGAACGGATTTCATTAGTTTATTGAGTTGCCTAAACTTGCCTGCTGGCAAGTCATTCATCGTGCTTTTATGGTAAGACAAAGTTACTTGTGCAATGGCCGTCTCACATTCAGCGCGAGAGCGTCAAACCAGAGCGGCAGCGACAACGCGAGACTAGAGAAATCGTCTGTTATAGTACACAATGAAAGCGAGAAACCGCGTCGACTGTTTTGACTGCACAGTGACAAAACATAACATATTTCTATATTTTGTCGACTTTATTACACACGTGTGATTTATTCTTCACAGCAAGTATTAGCTTCGAGAAAAAAAACGTCTATTCAAGAGCAATTGACAGAATAAACGTCGACCTCTGCGAGAGTATTTCAAATTTACGAATAGGTCGGCCCACGACTCAGCGATAACGCTGGTATAGGTACTCCATATATTGCCATTAATTGAAATTCATTTGACAGTTCGCTCGAGATTCTCGCTTGCTCTCTCGCTCTTGATGTGAAACAGGCATATTGCATTTAAGTGGTGGTATTTTCAGGCCTGAAGAATAGAATTCCTTTTTTGAATCTCGCCGATAAAGTCTCGCCGGTAAATCCTTATCCAAGATAACATAATGCCTACCGTATGTTATATTTGATTGTTGATAAGATTGTTAATGTGAGATACTTGTTTTCTTGGTTCAGCTTCATATAGTCCAACTATACGCAGATGCCCTAATTCCCCTAATCAGAAATTTCGTTGTAGGTGGAGAAAATAGGAGGACGCTCAGATAAGGTATATCGGGTGCCGACACGGGACTAAAGCTTATCGACAGCCATGAAAAAACCAGCAGCACCTGTGTCTTAATAGAAACCTAAGTAGAAACCTTTTTATTTTAATATTATTTTAAAAAAATGCGTTCCACCACATACGCAAAAGCAACTTAAATAAACTGGGAGTAGTCGAGTGCAGTGGCTGCACTAATGAGAAGACACTATCGCCATAAAGGTCAACACGCCACACACAGCGTTAACACCGGCTCAAGTCTTTCGTCACTATACAAAAATTCCTGCGTCCACGTTGAAATATCAATAACCACGATATAAATATCATTGAAATGGGCTGACACACATGGATCTCACTGAATTTAACTTTCCAGCCGGACCTATTCTATAGTAGATCATCAGAAGACCGGTCTATAAACACATCTCGTCAGGTCAAAAACGATGTTCTTAACAACCTACGCACGCGACCCAGCATAATAAAATAATGTCAGGTCATAAGATCCTGATAGACTCAACGCCGAAAGCGAAATAAGGCTTATTCTAAAAGGCAGATTGGAAAGAGTTGTCTGACGAAAGAACCGATTCATACCTTTAAAACCTTTTAACTTTGATTAATTTACTGGCCTTGATACCGCAACAGTGAAGTTTAGTATTCCAAGGGGTTTTAACAAGGAAAACTGTAAAAAAAAATGTATACGCAGAATTCCTTTCAAATGGAAACCTAAGCCTAGAAAATGATCTTACGAATAGCAGGAGCAGAAATAGCATTCTGCAGAACAGGAAGCAGAATTGGATGAGCACGGGCAGCAGAGTCAACCTTATATACTAAAACTAAATGATATTGCAGTTATTCTGTAAACTGGTGTCGTTAAACCCGCCACCTGTTAAAGCAACAAAACATCCATATTTTTATAGGCTAGCAGTTAATTTGCAGGTGATTCTGTCAAATGCAGGACCAGATAACAAGTGCAAAAACTTAAAGACTTACGAAGAAGCACAACTACACAACTTACTCGTAAACCCATTTTCTACAGCCGGTTTTTCACTCAAATAAAATATGAGCTGCAGCCGGATGAAGTAGTCCGGAACATATGAATCACAGTGATTCAAAAACTTCCTATTCCAAGATGCTGTCATCCTCTGAGCTATACCTTAGTCCTTCTATAGAAATCTAAGATCATCGCGCTCCAAGCAAACCCACTCACGCAATGCCCAACAGCGCTAGCGTCCTTTATTGTCGTCCTGTCACTTGGTCTTAAACTCTTGAATGTATCTATTATCTTAAACCGAATAAGCACTGACATGGAAAAATCTATTGCATACGAAAAAGCTGGTCTTAGGAAGTCCAGAAATTTAACCGAACTCAATTCAATATGTCGTCAGATGTGACATAAGATTGAGCGTGACATACGATTGAGCGACAAATCTCCTTTGTCGACATAAGACCAAATTTTTTTCGTTTGGTATTATGACACTTTGTAAAGTGACATGCCCATAACTAACCAAAGTGTCATAAGGCCAAATGTTATGCATCAAAACTAGGATATATGAGAGGGCATGCTGCTCCCCTGCAACCCCCCGCCTGCTTTTCTTTTTACTCGCTAAAGTCCAATGTGACATTGACCAAATTTAAAATTTTGCCTTATGTCGTTTGGTCTTTGTCACGGCACCCGTCAGATGTGTATGTAGGCTAGAACCAGACCCCCAAGCTTGACTTCACGAATGACGAAACAGTTTTTGGGTACATTGAGTCTATATAATAGGCCATCCACGAGCAAAAGCTATTGCTCCCATAATACCCAACGTTATCTCCACTGTCTACGGGCACAGCTCTGCACTCTGCAGGTGTACCTACTAACTATACTGATCGACAGGAGGAAAACGTTTCTACTGGGTACAGATAAACTGATAGAAACTTCATATCGAATTTTTTCCAGATTTCAATAAGATTCTAGGTTAACAGCTGGGGGACCGTCTAAATATTAATAAAGGTTATACTCATGTCAAAATTTTATTTATTCGACGTTTTATTTATTTTATTTATTCTTTCATAGACAATCATAATTGAGGCCTACACAACAGTTTACTCACTCAGTATTGACTTATGAACAGACCTTTTATGCATTATGATGAATATCCAAAATTGTATATTGGACTTGGTCATACCTATGTTTATAATTAGCCAGTTTGTGTTGTGATTTTTAAATCAAGACCCAGCATCACGTTGTGGTTTCTTCCTCCTCATATTTTCAATCCTTTCTACAAATAAGGAATATCAACCTTATTTGCTCCCCGTTCTATATTGTTGTGCTGGCTTCGGCAGACTCCTCCACAATCTACAGTCTCATAATAGGTTCAAGCAACAGCCTTTATTTACTCCGTTCGGGGCTACTTTCCTGTATTATGAATGTTCCAGAACAAACCAATAATCATAAATTTAAACGGTCGGATCCTAAACCAAATGCTTCCATGCTTGTTCAGGTCAATTATAAGGTTGTTGTTTTTACCCTTCATTAATTTGTGTCCCCCCAGTTGAAAACCACGATTTTATGCTTTATGACTTTTCAATAATCGATTACTTTCCTATTTATTGTTTTAAAGTGGTTGGGCTATTATAGGCAACGTTCCAAGACATGCAGCACATGGGAATGTTGCGTATAGTGGGTGGATGAAGATTTCGAATTAAATTGATATTATGTTGTGTCATCACAGCAAAGCTTAAATTTATTTTAAGAGTAATAAACAGTAAGCGACTTTATAGAAAAGATGGTCATCGTTTGTTCATTAAAACAGACAAAGCTGCATTGGTGGTCTGGCCTCAAAGAATGGACAATATAGATAGAAAATTCAAGAACACTTATCAATGGAGGACAACCAATCATAAACCACATCAATTTATATACTGAAAGTTTGAAATTCATATCAATTTTTGTTCAACTCTTAAATTTGAAATTCAAAATGTAACGAGCATCACATTTGCGTTCAGTCAATCATTGTCTATCTTGAGATGAGACCACCATAATGTTACCCAGTCAAATCTGTCTCTGACAACAAATTACATCCATTATAAAACCAAATCAAAACTGGACTGACTTAACGAAAAAGAAAAATCCGTCTCCGAAAAAGCATCTGTACCAATAAACCTACCGCACCATTTGCATTTTACAATCTTATGACCAAAAAGGTGATAAAAATTCAATCAACCCAAAAAGTAGGAAGGGAGCACAAATACCAAAGATTAATCTTCATTATGCGCATTATTGAGTGTTAATATAAATCAATTGAATTCATTATAACTTTATTCGTTTATTTCTCTTATCAGAATGTTCTCTTTTCGTTTTTTCTTTTAAATCACACTCCCATCTTCGATCATCAAAAAATCATAAAAATCATTAGAATTTTTTTTTGGCTGCTTCAAATCTATCCCGCTTAAAAGGAAAGACAAACAAACAAGAGAGACAACAAAACGAAAAAAAAAAAACAGCAAATTTGTTAATTTTTTATGACGTTATTTAATTTTTGAATATTATTTATTTGAAAACGAAATATCGTGGGTTGGTTTGTATAGTTTGGCAGCAGACACGATATAAACTCATACCAACAAACACGTACGTTTTGTATCTTTTCATATTCGTTCGGATCAACGTCGTCGTCGTGTCGGTAAGTCGCCGTCGCCGCCGCTGTTCGTTGGGATCATTAAATTGTTTCGTTTATTTGCTTAAGTTTGGTATTAAATTTGTGTTTTTTTGTCGATTATTTTATGATTATTATACAAATTTTATTTTCGAAATACATTAGCCAGTGTTTTATTATCCAAATGGTAATCATAAAAATAAATTAAATATTTAAATTATTAAGCAAAAACTGAAAAAAAAACAACATACACATATTTTTGTAAAATCATTTAGTATAATACAATGCATAAGAGGTGTTGATAAAAATAAAGGGGAAAATTCCTAAGTGCTAATGAAAATAAATCAGTCCAGCGATTTATGATTAATATTTTATGCGGCCGCAACAAAAACAAAATCAATTCTTTGTGACATTTTTCCTTCATCAATTTTTGATTGAAACTGAATATTTAATAACCAAAAAAGAATTGCTGATCAAAACCACTGATAGTGGTGGATTTTTACGAGCTTTTGAACTAGTTTTGCAATTGTGGTTCGTATAATATGTTATATGGAATATTCGATTGGATTTTAATTTCCTATATAAATGAGGTTTTTATTTATTTATTTTTTTGTTACGGTCCGGTCCCGTAGGCGGGGTCAAAAAAATTTGTCTAATAAAGTGGTTAAAACAGTTTTTATTGATACTAAAATTTTAATTATTAGAAAGGGGTACGTATAAGGTATCATTTGGTATCATTCGTTTGCTTGTCTCCAAACTTGGAAGAGATGACATTAGAAAATCAAACAAAAAAAGTTGAACTCCATGGACTGTGAGCAGCATTAAATAAAAATCAAATTCCATAAAAAGACTGAAAACTGAATGATACTGTAGGTTGGGTCATTAATTTAGTAAAATATGATTGAAGGTATTGATCGGATAAGAAAAACGTGCTTGACTTTGTTTTTGGTTGATATCGTCTTTGGAATTGTGCTAAATCACGAAAAGCGGACATACGGGGCAGCTTTTGCATATATAAATCAAATAAAAGTGTTCAACCAGAACACCATAACGCCTCCAATCATTGGCATAATTATTTGTTCGGTGCAATGTGTGACCCTCGTTTTTTTAAACAAAATTGTACTTTAAAGCACTATTTTTAAGTGCTTTTTTAAGAACCAAAAAACGTTCCCTGAATAATTATCAAAACTTTCACAAATGGCCCTGTTCTGTTAAGCTTTTAAAAGTGAGTATGATTTTTTCTCACATTGTTTTCGCGTATAAATATAAGTAAAGAATATTTGGGCTGAAACTACTCTCAATGATCTTTTTATTCAGAAACCCACAAAATTTCACAGATGCGTTAAGGCTTTGAAGAAAAAGCTTTATGCTTAAGATGACAAAATTGCTTTAGAACTCAAACAATCATTCCGCGATCCCGGCCAACAGCTGTACTTGACTAGCCTTAAAATTTACCATCTTGGCCTGTCTTGGATGCGCTTCGGGTAAGGTCGGGTGATATGGAGCAGTCGGAAAAATTGTGCACCTACTTCAAATCTATTATCTCAGCGAACATGTGTTCGGATACACAAACAAAAATATTCTTACGACCTTGGCTTGTATTGGATGGTCGGGTGATGTGGCGCACTTCAGATTACTCTTCTCTTTCACCATGTGCTTGGCTATACAAAAATAAATATTCTCTTTAGTCTTTGAATAGCCTTAACATTCACGACCTTGGCTTGTTTTGGATGTGCCTATAGGGTAAAGTCGAGTGATATGGCGCAATGGGAGAAATGGAGCACTTCCAGTTTCTTTGCTCAGCAAAGATATTTTCGGATACGCATAAGGCAATATTCTCTTCCACCCTTAATGAGCCTAAACATTTACATTTCACTATGGCGTTATGGGAAATAGAGCCACTTCAAATTTCTTTTCTCAGCCATAATGTGTTTGGCTACACATTTAGAAATATATTTTTTGGTCCTTGAATAGTCTTAACATTATCGCCCTTGACTTGTTTTGGATGTGTAAAATGGCGCACTTCAAGTTGTTCTTTATAGCCAACGTGCTGCTTTGACTTCAAATCCAGTTACATTTTCTTTGGTCCTTGGACAGTCTTAATAATTTCGCCCTGGACCTGTTTTGAATGTGCATAAGGTTAAGTCAGGCGATATGGTGTAGTGGGCAAAATGGCGCACTTTACATTTCTTTTCTCAGACAACATGGCTTTGAATAAACATACAGCAATCTTGTCTTTGGTCCTCGAGTAGCCTTAACATAAACAACCTTGCATTGTTTCGGATGTGTCTAGGATAAGGTCGGGTGAAATTGCGCAGTAGACTAAATGGCGCACTTCAAGTGTCTCTTCGTGCGTTTTGACACACATCCAGGAACATTCTCTTTAGTATTTGAACAGCCCTTAATTTTCGCCCTTGACTTGTTTTGGATGTGCATACGGTAATGTCGGTGGGTAGAGATAGTCGGAAAAATATAGGTAGTGGTAAAAATGGCGGAATTCGAATTTCTTATTCCAACAAACATGTGCTTGGATACAGCAATTCTCTTCGGTCCTTGGCCTTAAAATTTGAACCTTGGCTTTCTTAAAACGTTTTAATGGAAAGGTCGGGTAATATGGTGCGGCGCGGAAAATTGCGCACTTTTAATTTTTATTCCGCAACAATGTGAGCAGAATACATCACTTACGATCCACACAGCAGAAACATGAAAAGTCTTAGCAAACATTTTTGTTACAACAAAAACTAGTGGGAGGGTTACAATCCGCAGGCGAATCGTTGGATACTTCACACCCAATTGACCACTGTCAAGCTCCGAGTTGCGTCATAAATTTTGGTTGCTAAAATTCAGTTTCTATTAGCTTTTATAGTTTTTAGAATTTGTCCGTTAAGAATCTCCTTTCTTGAAAAAAGGGCGTGGCTACAACCCCATTTCAATAAAATCGTTTTCTGTTCATATTTTTTATCTGAAATGGCTCTTAAGCGAAGATATCGCACACCAAGTTTCAGCATCCTACGACAACTTTGATTTTTCATGCTAATAAGTTAAGTGGGCGTGTCAGCATGTGCCTTCGGTACCTAGAAAAAACAGATATTAAGTTTCAAGTTTCTAGCTCAAAATTTAAGGCCTAGAAACTACCGACACACGGAGGGACGGACGGACTTGGCTCATTCGACTTTACCTTTTTTGTTTAATTTGAAAATATCTATTTTTGTTTTGGAAATATGTAGATAATGTAGGTTCATTTCACAACAAATAGGGCGCGCCATATTCCCCAACTCTATTACGTTTGGAAACCCTATTGCCTTCATCAAGTTTTTGCCGACGGCTTTTGCGGCTTTAAGTGATCTTATACACCTTTTTTCGTTCACTATACGGATCAGCAGGTATACTACAGGGCAAGTCTACTGCTCATATAGTTTTTGTGTTCCCGTCCTGTAAACGCAGACATAAATCAATTTCCAAGCATTCTTGGCATTCCATTACCTAGTCAAGTCACTTACAAAAGCAGATCCCCGCACAACAAGATCACTGTACCCTCTTTAGGTGAAGATCACTTATTATTTCTTCACATTTTTTTTTTCTTTCTTTGCTCTCAACCAAACAACAATGGGACACACGATGGCACGTGTTTATTATCCATCCATTATACATCCCACTTTCAACACAACCCGCCCTACCACGCCCCTCATCGACAATGGAAAATAAAATCATCTCATCTCATATGAGTTGTGTGCATGCTGCCGAGTTCGAAATATACCTGTTGTTGCCGGTATTTGTATCTGCCGGGGGAGCAAAAACTGTATCTATTACTATTTCTTGGTCAGTAGATCGGAAACAAGCCAGCACACACATGTGGTCAGTTCACATGCGGCGAGGATAGCCCGATCGTCGGATCTACACAGAACAAAAAGTAGCGATGCAACGCAAAAAAAAAAATGGAAGTTCATTAAAAATTTTGATCGCACCATTAAAATCTATTATTGCTGTTTGTTGCTGTAGCTCGGTTCGGATTTCAACAGCAATATCTAATTTACTCTATGCCCTCACACATTCACATGTGTTGTCAGTGTAAGTCCTTTCCTCCCATCCCCGCGTAATATATAGTTGAAAATGAAAGAATGCACAACAATAACCCATGCGTTTATTTCTCTTCTGAGATGATGCATCTATGTATATTTTTGCAATCCAATTGTGGAACGGAACATACACAGAATGCAGTATTTTCTTTTCCATTGTATCTGCTATTTCTGTGTGCACGAGATGTCTTAATCGAAATGAGCTTTTACTATCTAAACGTACCAGAAGGGTGTGATGAAAACGCCTTCTGTCTTATTTTAAATACTGAAAACTAAATTACTCACATTCTAACACCGTTCAAATGATTTCGATCTGAATTGGATATCACGAACGCGCTAGAGTGTTGCATTATTTCGCACCCAGTATCTTTGAATCTTTTAACTTAAAACAACAGATAGTAAAAGGTGATATACCTGTACCCAATACCTTGTTAGGAATTTTATTAACATGCAGAAATACACGCTTCTTGCCGGCTATGTAGTCGATGGGGTCACGCTGTGTTTTCACTAATTTCGATATCGTGTTTAAAAGTCAAAGTTCCATTCGCTCGCGCGCCAATAGACACGATAATGTGATGAGTTTATAATCGATTATACAAACATCAGGCAAACATACTGCCAGTTACATCTAATGACATTTGCCAAGATAGTTGCGGTTCAACTTCCACTTAGGTTGAGTCTGGAGAATTGCTAGTTAAGTCTGTCTTAACTTATCATTTACAAATCACACCTAATCTCGTCATTTATATGTCGTCTGATACTCGTTGAAAAGTCTTTAAACCAAAATTCGATTTCTCTTTACATTTCAGATTTAACCAGTGACCAAGAGGAGAATGGCTCGTGCTCGCCGATTGTCGATTGCAAGTCCAATAGTCCTGACCTTCAAATGCAATCGCAAAACTCACACTCAGCTGAAGCTGACGATACTGATGCCACAGCAACCGTTGGTGCTAGTGTTGCCGTAAACGACACCAGAACTATGTTAGATAATCACCATCACATGCATCACCTGAATCATTTTAGTCATTTAAGCAATCATAGTCTAAATCACTTGGAAGACCATAACCACAATAGTAGCCTAATGTCTCCGCTTGACGGTGACGAAGTTCACCTGCCGCATCAGCAGTCCGAGTTGATGGGAGGTTTGAAGGCAGATCAGCATACATATTTGCAAGAGATCGAAAGGATAAATAGTAAGCTTCCGTCGCCGACCCCGCCTGACCTGGAGATAAATAACCAGCCTTTAGACCGGAGGTCGCCAGACGAAGCAGTTGGTGGAGAAACCTCAGAAGAACACCAGCGCGAGGAGTCTGTTGAAAGGGAACAAGCTGACGAGGAACCGAATAAAACGCCTCCGACTTCTTATGAATCGGCGCGGACAGCTCCAGCTACTTCTGAATCAGATGAAAAGCCCAACGAAGAAGATTGTGCTGAGGAGGAGAATCCACCGGTTTTGACACCACCAGCAAGAAGTCCGCCGCTGCAAGTGCCACAGTTCCCTGCCCCAGGTCCGGTTACACTGGAAGCGATACAAAACATGCAAATGGCTATTGCCCAGTTCGCTGCAAAGACCATTGCGAATGGAAACGCCGGCGCTGACAACGAGGCGGCCATGAAGCAGTTAGCGTTTCTGCAGCAGACCCTTTTCAATCTGCAGCAGCAGCAACTGTTCCAGATTCAATTGATTCAGCAGCTGCAATCGCAACTGGCGATGAATCAGGGTAAAAGCGAAAACGGTGCTGAGGAAGAGAACGACGACCTCGAGATGGAGCAGGAACGCGAAAACGATCAGGATCAGGAACTGGAGGAGGGAGAGATCGACGTGAAACGCGAAAGGCTAGAACATGAGGATAGGTGTCGAGATGAAGAAATGCAAGCATCAAGGCATAGCGAGTCGAATAACAATGATTCTCTTAAACGCAAACGCGAAGAGTACGAAGAATACAGTAGAAATACTTCGCTGCAAATGCTGGCGAGCATGAAACAGGATGAAAATATGCCTCTGCCCTTTGGCTCTGACCTTGCTTCGAGCATAATCACAAACCACGATGATCCTCCCTCGCTTGATGAGCCGAACTCCCTGGAAATGCTGCAGCGAAGAGCACAAGAAGTGCTTGACTCTGCTTCGCAAGGAATCCTTGCGAATAACTTGGCCGATGAGTTCGCCTTCGGAAAAGACGGCAAAACGGCCGACGGAAAGAGCCGCAATGAGCCATTTTTCAAACACCGGTGTCGCTACTGTGGCAAAGTGTTCGGCTCGGACTCGGCCTTGCAAATTCATATTCGCTCACATACAGGCGAGCGACCCTTCAAGTGCAATGTGTGCGGCAGCCGCTTCACAACAAAAGGCAACCTAAAGGTTCACTTTCAGCGGCATGCCCACAAGTTTCCACATATTCCGATGAACGCGACACCCATTCCCGAGCACCTCGACAAATTCCACCCACCTTTGCTGGAGCAGATGTCTCCGGATAGCTCGCCAACTCATCAGCCACAAATGCCACAGCAAATGCCACCGGTTTCGTTGCCCTTACCATTCCCACCAAGCGCAGGTTTCCCCGGACTACCCGGTCTCTATCGTCCGCCGCTGGATATCCTGAAATCACTTGGACCATATCCCAATCCATTCTTTCCTTCTCTGCCGCACTTACCACCAGCAATGGCAGCGGCCTTGAAGCGCGAACAGGAAATGCCTACTGATCTGCGAAAGCCGTCGGCACCAAGCTCACCGGAGCGGGCTAAAGAACCAGAGCCGGTGGAGAGACCAAGAAGTGCTACCCCTCCCATCGAGGAGCCACTGAGCTTAAAAATCAAACTGGAGACGGTGCAAGACGAGAATGATCTGTCACGAGAGAGTACTCAGATGTCACCACAACCGCCCACCCTACCTGTTCCGCCACCCCCACCACCTCCAGAGATAAAAACGACTCCAACTCCAACCATATCGGTGCGGCCATTGGCGCCAGCAACACCACCGACTCCCACAAAGTCTGCTCTGCCACCAGTCGTCCAGCCACAACAACCAGCAATACACCCTCAACCTTCGCCCGGATCAATGCCGCCGCAAAACGTTGAATTGCTTCCTACGCCCGGGCAGCTGCCACCCTCATTTCATCGTGATGATTTCTTTGCCGATCGATTTCCACTGAATTTCACAAAGACTTCTCCCGAACGTCGGTCGCCGATTCGTAGCCCCGCAAGCATCCCACGGTCGCCGTTTTTCGGAGCTGCGCTTAAACATGAGATGGCGCTGTTGCCCAGACCACACAGCAATGACAACTCGTGGGAGAACTTCATCGAGGTCTCTAATACCTCGGAAACTTTGAAGCTAAAAGAGATGATGAAGAACAAGAAGCTAACCGACCCCAACCAGTGCGTGGTTTGCGATCGTGTGCTTTCGTGCAAGAGTGCCCTACAAATGCACTATCGCACGCATACGGGCGAGCGGCCTTTCAAGTGTCGAATTTGTGGTCGGGCGTTTACGACCAAGGGGAATCTCAAGACCCATATGGCTGTTCATAAAATTCGGCCGCCGATGCGGAACTTCCATCAGTGTCCGGTGTGCCATAAAAAGTACTCCAACGCACTGGTGCTGCAACAACACATTCGACTGCACACTGGTGAGCCCACCGATCTGACGCCAGAACAAATTCAGGCGGCAGAGATTCGTGACCCACCACCGTCCATGATGCCCGGTGCATTCCTTAACCCCTTCGCGTTTCACTTTGGTGCAATGGGCCCTGGCGGCCCTCACAATGGTGCTATGGGCTCGGAATCATCTCAAGGCGATATGGACGACAACATGGACTGCAGCGATGACTTTGACGATGACGTGTCCTCGGAGCACATGTCGATGAACCATGAGGACTCTGTAGATCGAGTGGATCGCCCTAAGTCTGGTGACGACATGAAGGGTATGCTGTTTGAACAGAAGTTGAAAATAGAAGCAAGTGCCAGCTCGGGTCCTTCAAGTCCATTGGAAAGTGCTGCAAGCACCAAGCCACCACCGTCGCCAGGTGACATGCAGCAAGGTGCCCTGGATCTAACGCCACGATCCCAACATACCCTACCACCAGCAGCCCCGCCTAAAAAAATACCAACACCCCCAACACCACCTCAGAGCAATCCTCCGCACCAGCAAACTTCACAGCCCCAGCAGCACAGCCCAGTTCCGCCAAGTCATCCCAACATGTTCCTCCACCATCAGCAACACCTCCACCAACAGCTGCATCATCACCACCAGCAGCAGCAGCAACAACACCAGCAACACTTACATCAGCAGCGACAGCACCAAGAAGCTCAACAACAGGCGCAACAGCACCAGCATCAACACCACCAACTTCAACCTCCTCCACCGCCGCAACCGAATCCAGCGCTGGTCACTGCCCGTCCACCGTTTGGAATGTTCCCCAACATTCCACTATTTCCGCCGGCAACAACCCAAAACATGTGCACCGCCATGAACACAATTGCACAGTCAGTGATGCCAGCTGCACCCTTCAATCCACTAGCACTTTCGGGTGAGTTGTGAGTTTCCAACTTTTTTTTCAATTACAATTTTTTAAACTTAAAAAAAAAAACATAAAAAATAAATAAACAAAAAAAGTTTAATTTATTTATTTATTTTTGGGTGTAAATGCATTTTATTTTTAATGAAAACAAAACTTATTATTTGTTTTTAATTTTGAATTTTTTTTTCTTTTTGATTTCCACTTTTTACAGGCGTCAGAGGGAGCACAACCTGCGGTATTTGCTTCAAAACATTCCCATGCCATTCGGCTTTAGAAATCCACTATAGGAGTCATACCAAAGAGCGACCGTTTAAATGTTCGATCTGCGATCGGGGTTTTACAACTAAGGTGAGTGGATTTATAATTAAAAACTTTTTAATTTACTTTTATTCAATCAAATTGGCGAAAAAACGTTTTTCTCACTTTTTCAATTATTTGAGCACTCAGAAAAAAAAGTCCGGAGAATTTTTTAAAAGTAGGTAATTTTTTGGAGGCTTAATACTGGTCGTCGTGGGTTTAGTTCCACTGTTTTTACAAATTCTTTTTTAACCTTAGAAAGACTGAAATTAAAGTACTATAGTGAATTCAGTAATTTCATATTTTGTAAAATTTCCTCTAACAAACTGTGTACATACCCTATAGAACTTTAGAAAATGCTGCTTCTAAATAATAAAACAAAGCCGTCTATATTTTTTTAGCCTTTCAATATAACTTACACACTTTTGAATTAAAAACTCAACCATTTAGATCAAACAATCTTATTAAACAAAACCACGCCCACTAATATGGACAAGAACGTGTTTAAGATAAAAAAATATATCTTAAAGCCCAAACAACTTGAAGCTAAATTATTTAAGAGGATTTGAATTTACTTTAGTAAATCACATTTTAAAAAACACATAAAGGCTTAAATTTTCCCAATAAATAGGCGTGGTCAATATGTGGGCAAACAGTTTGCATTCCTTTTACAGACATTTTTTCTCGTGAAAGTACAGTAGGGTACGAAAGCCGTCACAGAAGTATTAAAACTTCTATACATTTAGTTTTTGTTGGATTTCTTTCTGTTGGAGGGAGAAGTTAAGGTACGTAAGAGATGGCATTGAGCTTCGAAGCCGGGTTACCGTTGATATCAATATGAGAGCGTACAAGAAGTTTGAGGATGAGCCACGACAGTTTGCTTAGTATCCGCAGAACCCAGGTACTTGGGCTTTGATTTTTTTACTTAAAAGGAAAGCCTTTTTCTGTTAGATTTAATATCTGGAATTTGAAAAGGAAATTATAAATTGACATCGGTGGGTCAAACATTTTCTGCAGCTAAGACGTTTTATTCTTTAGGTAACACGATACTTATTTATCTCCGACACACGTTCTCCAATACGTCAAGTGATGGTTGCAGAAACGTATTACCTACCGTCACTTATGATCAAGGGCCCGGCCACTAAGGATGCTTCTCTCTGGTTCACACCGGCTTTGATTGGGAACTCTTTGATGACTCCGTAAGGTCATCTGGATCTGACTCTAGCTCTTTTATTTATGTCCCACGATCATGCATTTACATAGAGGCTTATCGAAATAATCGAAATACTCTTGTTCGCCATCCATGTCTTATTTCGTAGTTGACTGTAGAGAGCTTTTTCAATAGAAACAAGGGGTGGAATCGGTTAAGGTGATCTGCGACTTTCACATTTTGTGACAACATTGAATGCCATCAAACAAAATAATCCGCCTGCGTAATGTGACCAAAAATTATTGTTCCGCATCACTGCTTTATTTCGACTTGTGATGATATTTAGTAGTAAAAATTAAAAGAAACAGGCTTTACGACCAGAGCTTATTGAATTTGTAATAGAAATCGAATTGCAGACATCTGCAATGAGATTGAGCAAGCTACAAGTTAGTTACTGTGAAACTGATTGCGCACTGGGTACGAGCAATTTTTTTTATCTTTGATAACGTAAAGTCCGCCTAAGTGTAGGCAAAAAATCTAATTAGCCACAAAGTTTGAAAACTGGCCACCAGCTGGTCTTGACGGTTACTTGACTGATCGTGAGCTGTCACACGAAAGTTATTACTTATGATCACAGACAAATTTTGTGATTTGTAACCTCACTACTCACTTGTTAAAGTTTACCTTAGCCAATTCCACCCCAGTACCAAGCCTTCAAGGAATCACATGATCCGATCATATCTGGACATTATCAGTGTTGAATTTACCTGCAACAAACCCGCACTGGTTTTCAGATAGAATTGTTGTTATCATTATTGACTATCAAGATAATAGAGTTGACTATACATACCCGCTCCAACTGAACGATCTTCATTAGGTTTACGATCATTTATTAATGAAACCCAGTTCTTAGGTTACTATCTCCAGTTTAACATCTCAAGCCGATAAAGTCATTTAAAGTCAGTAGAAAGATCGCAAAAATAATTCTACATTTTAAAAATAATATTTGTGCATCTCACTTCTTATTTTTTAACATATTTTTTTTTTTCTTTTTTTGCAGGGTAATCTTAAGCAACACATGTTAACGCATAAGATCCGGGACATGGAGCAGGAGACATTTAGAAACAGAGCTGTCAAGTATGTAAGTTATATATCTAAAATTATTTTGTTTTATTTTTTCCTTTATTTCATTCTAAAAAACAATCTTTAATGCACGCATAATTTTCAAAAAAAAAAATCTAAATCTATGCAATGCTTCTATATCTTTTATATTGTTCCGCAATTCCCAAAATAGCTCTAACCTCTTTTTTGATCTCTTTATTTTGATTTCAGATGAGCGGCTGGAAAGAAGAATATGAGTAAACCTTCTTTTTCAAAGGATTCTTTCGAAGGCAGACCTTTAGACAAAGGTAAAAAAAACTTGTCTCCCAGTTGCTATGTCGTCGCCACAATATGATCTCATAAAACTCCTCCACTAAAAAAGTTATTTAAATGATATCAGGTAATTGTTGGAAACTGTCTCTATTTTTTGAAATACTGTTGTCAAAATTATTGGATCTATCCCAACAAAAACAATCGTTTCAAATACACAAAATAAACAAAGCAACAAATGCTGGTTCCTCATAAACAACAAGCGTTAATCTTACAAAAAATATCCCGGTTTTTACTGGTTTCATAAAAGCAATCTCAACAAACTAAAACAAAACAACTACAACAGGGTGCAATAATTTATTTTTTGCCATTTCTCATCTTTTATTAGTTGTACACTACAAAGATCAATGAAACAAAAATACCTTTTCATTATTTTATCGGTTTATGAGCGAATTATTGGATTTTTCTTCAAGCGTTGTTTCTTACAGAAACTTCTTTAAATATTAAGAGAACCTAAAGAATTACAAAAAAAAAACTATCAAATGAAACGTATCCAAAGATGCATGCAATGTGTGATTTTAAACAACAAAAAAAAATTAAAACGCCAGACAAGAGACTGATTTCGTTTCATTTAAATTTAAAACATTAAAAGAGGAAGAAAAAATTAGGTACCCAATCTTCAAAATCATACAAAGTAAACAGAAAAAATATAAAAATTCCTTGCAAATCAAAATCAAAACAAAACAAAAAAAATATCTAAAATTTCATAGTCATCGTCGCTGCCGTCGTCGTCGTTTGAAGTGAAATTTTTGTGTATCAAAGTTAGTGCAATAAAAACAAATATATTTTTAAAATTATTTCGGCGGAATAAAATAAAAAAAAAACTAAAATCTGTGTAAAAATGTAAAATATTAGCAAAATAACATTGCACACTCTCTCCCCTTAAAATAAATCTTTATCACTGTACTTATTTTGCTTTTGTACATATTTAAAAATATTTCTGTCGATGTAACATAAAATAAGCACACACGAATGAAACGAGAGATAAAATTAAAAAATAATAATAAAAAATAAATAATAAACTACTTTAATATAAACAAATTTTGTGATACTATCCATTATACATATTATAAATGTTAAATTAAATTTCTATATATATATATACATGTAAAGAAATCAAATTAATTTATTTATCGTATGAGAATAATGCAAAGATTCTTATTTAACAATGCTAAGGCGTAGTAAATAAGATATAAAATCATTGCACGGTGTACTAAATATAAAAATAGTTGGTTAATCTAAGCTAAGGCCGTAAATAAATATGTATCAATCAATTGTAAAAGTTTTTATATTAGTTAAAAAAGGCAACTACAAAAAACAAAAAAAAAAATATTTTGTGATGTACGTATTTTTTTTTTCTACTTAGTTTAAAAATCTAATATGTGTAAATATTTCCCGTTTATTTATAGATATCAGATAATATCTACGAGAATTATATAAGTTTTACGATCATAAGCTAGATGTTAGTTTATGGATGCATAAATATGATCAAAGTTATTTGTCAAGTAAAAGAAAACTGAAGCTAGAAGTAGTGAGTAATATACTATAGTAATATACAAATTTAAATAAATATAAAGAAGAAACAATGTAATAAGTTATTACAAACCAAAAAATATAAAACAAACAAAAATAAAACAATTACATGGAATTGAAAATTAAACTGCTTTATTATTTGTACTTGTGCGGATAAGTAAATTAAAGGTAGGTAAGCTAAAATTTTACTCTCGGATCATCAGCTCGACTATTTTTTGAGAGTGGTTTGAAAGATAGCCAACCCTCAAGTCAAAAAGCAGTTTTTGTCTTCGGCAGAAATCTGACTATTATGTCATCTGGAAATTAAGCATACAAAGTAGGTAAACATAAATACTCAAAGATCAAAGTAAGTATGTATAAAGCATACATAAGCTTCTCGCAGCATACAACCATGTACCAGTATGCTATGGACATTATATGTTTTCTTACACAAATAGATAACGAAAGAGTACATACAGTTTTTTTTTCGATTCTTATCGCCTGCTGAGACGCCTATAGTAAAACCGCTGAAAAATCAACTCTTGGTGCTCTAGGAAAATTTGTGGTTATCAGTACCTACCTGTGATGCTGGCAAACTCAGAAGGGCAGGTTCTCAAAACAATTGCCTCCGCAAGTAGAAGAACGATCACTCGATATTGTACCGGCATAAAATTAGTTCGCACCAAACCAAACGAAAACAAGTGGGAGAGTGCAATAGTGCGTATGTAAAAACTTAAGTCCGTCTGCGATGGATTGCAAAATACCCTACCCTACCAAAAAAGCAGACTGCCACGCCTCCAAAAAGTGGGCGGCATATAAAAGCATAATTGTTGAATGCCTTGTGCTATAGGTGGTTGCATACATTTCGGACTAAGACTCCGCTTTTTAAACTAAAAAAATTACTATTTTTAAAGTCACGCCCATATATACTATATGTACAAAAAAAAATTAGAAAATGCTAATGTCTACAACCTTTGTCGTCGAATTTTTAGTCAAATTTCATATATATATTTATTTTAAGCTAAAACCCCTTCAAAAAGTGGGCGTGGTGAATGAAAAAGCCAAACTTTTTCTATGACCTCAAAAGCAATTACAGGACAATATAACATTCCAAAAATGAGTGCGCTAGCATCATTGTAACATAGCTAAAATTTGAAAAAAATATTTTTTAAAATATGGTTTCTTAGAGATGGTTGCACTTACAGGCCGTGTCTGCGGGCGGATTCAGCTAATTTTCAAACTTGATCTAAAGGACTTTTATCCAATCAACCAAATTTCAGCTCTCTACCTTAAGGCCTAAAAATTGTTACCTACGCACGGAAGGACGGACATGGCTTAATGGATAATCGAAATGCAATTCGAAACTTAAATTGGATCAAAAAGTGGGCATGGCAAAAGTTTGGGCGAAATTTTCGCGTTTTTATCAAAGACAATTACAACAAGTAGGAAAGTGCAACAGTGCGTATGCAAAAGCTTCAGTCCATCTATGACGGATTGCAAAATACCCGGCCATACCAAAAAAAAAACTGCCACGCCTCCAAAAAGTGGGCGGGATACAATAATAGAACTCTTGAATTCTTTATACTAGGTGGTTGCATACATTCCGGCCTTAAACTCCGCCTTTTAACTAAAAAAATCACTTTTTTAACGCCACGCCCACAAAAGGGGGCTGAGGCACATACTTCATTTACATGAAAGTTAGAAAATGCTATCATCTACAGCTTTTGTCATATAATTTTTATTCAAATTTCATATATATTTATTGAAAACAAGTGGGAAAGTTCAACAGTGCGTATGCAAAAGCTTCAGTCCATCTACGACGGATTGCAAAATACCCGACCATACCAAAAAAAAAAAAACTGCAACGCCTCCAAAAAGTGGGCTTGATACAAAAATATAACTGTTGAATGCTTTATACTAGTTGGTTGCATACATTTCGGTCTAAAACTTCGCCTTTTTAACCTAAAAAAATCACTTTTTTTAGCGCCACGCCCACAAAAGTTGGCCTAGGCACATAGTACTTATACATGAGTTAAGTTAGAAAATGCTAATATCTACAACTTTTTTCATATAATTCTTAGTCAAATCTCATATATATTTATTGAAAAACAGCCATTTTAAACTAAAATTCCTTAAAAAAGAAAAGGGCGTGGTCAATAAAATGGGCTAACATTTTTTGCCCACTTAAAAGACAATTACAAGGCAATGTTACATACCAAAAACGAATGCGCTAGCACTAGTCTAACATAGCTTAAATTTAGAAAAAGTATTTTTTCAAATTAGAGATGGTTCAGCTAATTTTCAAACTTGATCTGGTCTAATGGACATTCAAGCCAACCCACAAAATTTCAGCTCTGTACCTTAAAATTTAAGGCCTAAAAGTTTTTTACGGACGAACATGGCTTAATCGATTCTCCTGTCGGTCCCATTCATATCTCTAAAAGGTGTTAGGGGTCTACGGAGATTATTTCACTGCGTTACAAACTATAAATCAAACTTAGTATAGGTACACTGGGTCGGGTATAAAAATTAAATTTAGTTTGCCACTTATTTTGTAACACTGTGAAATAATACTGGTAGACCGCCAGAACTTAAGGGCATATGATTAAAACCGCACTCGTACTCGAATAAGCCTTGTCCGTTCGTCCATCCGTCTGCTTGGGTGTCACATGTGCTTAGAGCTAACATTTTTAGCTAGAGAAATTAAATGTTATGCGATGTCTGCTTGTCAACCAGAGAAGTACAAGTGCTTAGTCGGTGCAAATCTGCAACTGACTTCAGTACTTTCGTCATAAAAAGCTGAAATTCGAATAAATGTTCTCAAGTGCGTTACAGAATCAGAACAAAGTATACTCGGAGCTCACTCGGTTCAGAGCACGCTCAGAGTTCTCGAGCTCTGTTCAGTACTCTACACTGAACCAAAAAACAAAAACGCCCAAAAGAAAAGGAAAATTGGTAACCTGCTCTATTAGGCGTGGAGGTTATCCTATACATTTAAAGGGTAATTTCTGGAAATGGCACGCCCCTTTAAAGTTTAAAAAATTAAGAAACTTTGTAAGGAATAAAATAATATTCTTTTTAGGTAATTAACGCTTCATGAATGGTTACGGGAAGGAGATGGAAAACAAAAAAATAGGAATGGTAAGGAGAATAGGAATAGAAATAGTCTAAGCCGCTGCCCGTTACAGACGAAGCTATTACATACACACTGTTGCATTTACTCGCTTGTTTGTAAATGTAGTAAATCCATAAAACGAAAAGCTTTCGATTTTTTTTATATTTTTTAAAAAACAAGTTCTTTAAAAACAGCCTTGTAAGTATTTTCTCAAGAGGACCTCAGGGCCGGACTTTAACTAACACCACTTAAGCAATTTTAGAGAAAACGAAAAAAAAAAACAAACAAGCTTTTTATTCAAAGGTGCTTTCGAGCTTTTTTTGCACTAAACGTTTCGATTGTATCAACAAATTCTATTTTTTTGTGTGCTCCTCTTCGATTGAAAGTAGAGCCAAATTTGTCAACCTAGTTTGGCTCGTTGTTGAACTTAGATAATTTTTAGTTTTATTTTTAAAAAGCTTCTTTCGCGTGATGCAACTGATATGCAAATAGTTTAATAAATTCTCATCGCCAATGATAGGCTTAGTAACGATTCTGCAAAGTCCCTAAAGCTTAAAAATTCAAAGGCTTTTGCAGGTGTGACGCCATATACGCTCAATTTACAGTATGATACTGTTTTCTGCGAGCTCTGTAAATGTCGAGGTAGGAATTTGAACAACAGCACGTAATTCATCCTCTGTTCCATACAGCAAGAGTTTTGGTTGAAGAGCTGAGAAATCTGACGCCATAACGTCCATGGCCTTAGACCGGTGAAAAAGTTTAGTGTAAAATGTGTCCTGCCTCTTCCAACGTCAAACCAGCATCTTGATGAGCCTTTTCGCTTGGCATGGTTAAGTTGCTATAGCTATAAGCAGAGACAAACTTAGTCCAAAGGAGGTCCTTTTGGACTAAGTTTGTCTCTAATTTGTGCCTAATGAGCAGGAAATTTTCCTTAAATGACCTAACAGCCGCGTTATGAGTACCCAATCTAATGTCCATAAGTATCTTGTCTGATACACCTACATTTTTTATAAGAATATCCCAACGAAGCGTAGAGGCTGAGGAAGAAGTTTAAAGTCTTTTCTTACTTACTTACTTACTTAAGGTGGCGCTACAGTCCAGGGTGGACCTGGGCCTCAGCCAACAAGCTTCGCCAGCCGGCTCTGTCTCTAGCTAGCCGTCTCCAGTTTCGCACGCAAAGTTGGCTGAGGTCCCCTTCCTCTTGCGTGCGCCAACTGAGTCTCGGTGCTCCTCTACTGCGCCGTCCCTGCGGTGTGGATTCGAAGATTTTCCGGGTGACCCAGCCATCGTAGACGATGTGTTTTGACTCTTTTGGCTAGGTCGGTATCGCTGTACAGCCCGTACAGTTCGATGTTATATCTCCTCCTCCACTCTCCGTCTATGCAGACGGGACCGTGAAACTCAGAGGGTCTCCTTTCTTCAGGATCGGGCAAACAATGCTGAGGTTCTATTCGTCGGGCATGCTTTCTTCCGACCATATCTTGCAGATGAGCTGGTGCATGCTCCTAACCAGCTCATCGCCAGCGGATTTAAAAAGTTCGGCAGCTAGGCCGTCTGCTTAGGCTGCTTTGTTGCACTTGAGCTTAGACACAATTTCTACTTTCACCTCCTTCAGGTCGGGTGGGCGGTATCGTTCGTATGCTTCGTCGGTATCGTCTTCGCCCGGGTTGAATGGTTCGTTCTGCCTGACAGCGGTATTTGGTTTGTCCTCGCCGTTATACAGTCTGCAGAAGTGGTCTTTCCAAATCCTCAGCACCGACTGCGATTCTGCAACGATGTTCCCTTGATGGTCCTTACAGGCTTCAGTTCGAAGTTAATACCCTTGGCAGGACCTTTTGATCCTTTGGTAAAACTTTCTAACCTCATTCCTGTTGTAACATCTCGTGCTCTCTCTTTTTCCTTCGGAGAAGCCGGTTTTTCTCTCTCCTCCTCTGCTCGTAGAGCTTGCGAGCAGCTTAAAGTCTTTTCACTGTCCCAAAAAACGTTATACTGGAAGAAGTGCTTCCCAAAGAGTGAACCTCACATGGCGTAAACAAAGCCTTTGGATTGATTTGCCGAATTAATTTTCGCACTCCTCCATGAATACTCGCCATAGTCGCAACATAATCATATCTCTGAGCTCCGCAAAGGCTTTTTTCATTAAGTTGCTTAAGGATACCGTCGGTTACTTCTTTCGTAATATTTCCAGGTGTGGGAAAAACCCTAGAAGTTTTATTTTGTGCTATGTGCAAAATAGATATTTTGCTATTTACTGATGCCCCTCTCTGTTAGTCTGCCACGAGGGGCGAAAGTTCGTACCTCAACATTTGAGTCCTAAAAAGAACTACCGACAGATGAACGGACGGTTGGAGGGACAGATATGTTTCACTCGACTTACAATTCGGTCTCGATCATATCACCCTCATAACGTGCCGATTTCCAGGATCGGAGATTAATGAAAATAGTCTTGTCAATGGGCGTCTTCGCTGGATGTTTTCCAGTCATTTTCCAACAATGGAAATCGGCCAAACCATATCCACGACTTAACACTATAGGTAAGGTCTTGGGGGTCTACGCTGATTACTTTTTTATGTTACAACATATGAATCAAACCTAATATACCTCCCATTAGATGGGTGACGAGATTTTTGAAAATTTCCAAAGGTTAGTATACCTCTAGTCCAGTTATTTCAGCAATTTTAAACTCCTATCTGTAGAAAAATACTAGTAATAATATAAATGTTGTAATACCATTTGTAGACTAAGCATGCTAAGTGGTACCTACAAGCCAACGTCAACCTTCCACGTTTGCTTCTTTACGCAATGGATACTTCTTATGTCTTAAACGACTCTTAGTAAATTTCGGGGCTTTGAAGTGTTTGTAGAAGAATTAATACCTACTTTTGATTGGCTTATATATTAAGAACCTTATACTTGTCTCTGTTTATTTCCTAGTTTGTAATTCTACCTCTTACAGAAAAACTGACACGAAAAACTTTTCGTGTCATTCCACATGCGCCAACCAACTTTCCTCTCATCGAACGGAAGCAATTAGCCGGATATGAGACGCGTACATCAGAAATGTCATCGTTTAAGGACAACAACGGTCGCGTCGCGTCGGTCGGCGGTAGCTGTAAAAAACACACATCTCCTCTAGTCTTTCCTGATGTTTCGGGGGTGACAAATTATAATTTTATTAAACGAAGGGTTTGCTTCCCGTTTCTTTTAACAGTCCTACTTCTAACCAAGGGGTAGCGCTGGTTGGTTTTGATGTATTCGCCACGGCTGTTATGACGGCTAACTGACAGAAGGCATTGCATGCACGTGGCTCCTTTTGAAGGGCGACACCACGTTGTCCTCATGCACTTTGTATCATCGTGTTACATGTTAAATGTTAAACGCACACAGTTTTTCATTTTTGTTTTACTGGGGCCTTGCCAATGCTGTATAGCTTGAATTTGAATGGTTAAAAAGCCAGAGTCATGTTCTTTTTTTGCCTGTGTCATCCCTTAAATTGAATAATTTCACGTTCGAAAAAAGTTATGTTTATGCATTTAAGAATGTTAATTGTGTGCATAGCGATGACATAATGACAAGGGTAATTTGTTTCACTTTTATAGGTGTGTGAAGTCTGTGAGGATCTTTTTGATTTATGATGTGGTTGGTGAAGTTTGGAAAATTTATGATAGCATCAGAGTCCCTTTATAGTTACTTGGGGAACTTCCAATTTATTGTTGGCAACTATATTTTAAGAAACCCTATTAAGGCTTCAACTCCATATTGTTGAAGACGTATTCTTGCAATATCTTCCCAAAGGCGGTTTAATCTATTTATCAGCGAACTGACATATCCACGCCCATGCACAACTCTCATAATCTATATCAAATTCTGTGCAAAAATATTTCTTGCGTCACAATATTTTGATAGTGTCAATTGTGCGGCTAATTTAATGTCAAACAAAAGCTTGCACGTGCCAGTGGATATGATAACATATCCGGCAACAACGGCCAATGCAATCGCTTAATCCTCAGAGTCTCCGTCGATTATACGACGAAACTAAAACCACACTCGGAGACAAGGCGATGGCATCTTTGTGCACGTGCCTTCATAACTCGCATATTAATACCGCAGAGCATTTTCCTAGCTCCAAAAGAAGTGTGAACACCGAACAATAGTATTGTGATTCTAATGCTTGCGCAAATCTCTTGAAAATTAGCTCTTTAATCCTTGCCTTGCTTTAGGGATGAGTAAAATTGCATGAGCCTTTGAAAAATTTACAAAAAAAAAAAAAATTGTGGGCGGAATGACATCGCCACCCCACACAAGTTGTTTTAACTAAAAAATAAAATTCAACCCAACAGACACCAAGGATAATGTTGGAAACATTGTAATTCGTTTGGGAACGCAACGTCAGTTCTAGGGATATCTTCAAAGGATTCATTGTAAATGGGTGCAAGGGATCAATTCAGATTACAACCTTTTCCCTTGCATGACTTTCTATTGTCCGCCGACCCGGGTATAGCTTTTCTGCTTCATAGCAAGCACGACGATTGCAGGACATTGGAAAGGATATACCTTTAGCATGCATGGCGTGTGCAGCAGGATTAATGGTGAAATTATGCAAAAATCCTGCCGTGCTTAGGTGTGTTGTACAATTTATTATAAAGTGTCAGTTGCTAAATTGCAGATTAGGATAACATACGTTATGGAAGACTGATTACAGATTTTCGGATTTTTATTTATGCTTTTGAGTTACTGACCGCAGTCGGCCTTTGTGCGGAATTCAATTGGATTTTCGTACGAAAAAATGTATAAAATATGTAAACTGGATCTATCATAATTTATATGGTCGCTCATTAAAGCCCCGTCCAGTTCAGTTCAGTGCTCTTCTATTCGATTTGCGTGTGTGCATAATTATCAATCAATTCGTTATCATGTTTGCATAATTAACTCGCTGCGGGTTGTTGTCAGTGTGTCTGTCTTTCTTTGCTGTTGTTCAACGCGTTTTAATGACAACGTGTCATGGAATGGTCAGCGAGCTTTTGTTCATAATTTAGCTGACTAAATCATTTCGACACAATGACAATAATTGTGTCAAAAATTAGTATTCAAATTTATTTGATAAACATAAAGATAAATTAAGAAATGATAAGCTGAGCGAATCCTATTCAAACATGTGAGGCTAATTAACATCTCTGGTGCTTTTTCTTTTTGTTTGTTTTTTTGGTAATTTATTCGAATTCTACGGATGATTGATATTTAGGTCTGAATAATTTTAAATAACGACTGATTTGGTGGAGTTACATAGATGTTTCTAATTTTATATATTGATCAAAACAAGTGAGTAAGTCCAAGAGTTTGTCCGTAATGAACTTCAAAATAACCTATACCCTGTGGATGTTGGTTTTTGCTTTTTTATGTTAGCATTCTTGTCCTAGTTTACTTTAGACCTACGGTTTTTTCTTCTGTGAAGATATTGCCTTCCGTGTTGACAATTGCAGAGGACTGTCATATCTTGCGAATATAGACTCCAGAACGGATGTAAGAACGGAGAGAACTTGGAGCTCATTTCTCTTTTTTATATTAGTCTAAGTCTATAACTATAATAAGGGTCTGATGTGGTCGATATTTCGTCCTTGGCACCATCCTGGACCGTGCTCATTATTTCTTGGCAGACCAAATGAAGACGCTCACCAATTTTATTTATATTCAGAGAGGTTTTAAATAATTTGACACTGGCATATAAAATAAATAAAAAGTCAAAGAGCTCGTTGTGTTCGTTGCATTTTCCAAATACTCAATTTTATGCCGAATCCGAACGGCCGGTGCACTTTGAGAAGTGTTTTTTCCGGGACTCGCAACCTCGACTTTGTCTCTGGAACTCGATTAATGATCCAAAATTAAGATATCTGGGCCAATGATTCGCCCTCTCTTAGATTAATGGAGTATAACACCATAGTCAAGGGAAAGTCGATGGATTGAGGTAGGTAGTTACCCACAACACCAGCCCCGGATTTAGCATTTTACCGAACAGGGGCAAAGACTTGATTTTGGCGCCCCTTTTTCACTGCACTTAAGTTAAATAATAAAAGAAAAGCAATTGTTGGATGTTAGTATATGATTACTTGGTTTTGTAACTGCTTTTATAATTTTGTAATGTTTTGCACTGGGACCACAAACACAAAGCACAATTTCGATCAATTTACACCCGTCCACCACCTACGTCTTAAGCACTTTCATGCCGGTAAGAGTTAAATAAAAATATACCTAATAAACATATGAATACACAACCTGTATAGAAAAGGATCAGCCAAGAAAATACTTCTTTAGGCGTGCAAGTCAATTTTGGCATGTACTTTTCAGTCTTGAAAGTAAACGAGGATAAGACTAAGTAAATATGTTATAGGGACATAAAAATACACCCGTCCGCCCTTTAGAACAAAAACTTACTGTTGGTAGCAGCAACTTTAAGGTGGTTAAGGACCTATACCTTGGAGTTAACATCAACTACACAAATGAAGCCTTAGTGCGGAGTACCGTCAAAGAAAAACCCTGGAAATCGATGCTATTGCGGTGTGGCAAAACAAAATGGATTCGAAGCTCCATTCACGAAAGACAAGTGTTAGCTCCTGAAAAACCTTATTCTGCATGCCGGCTCTGCTTTATACCTCCGAGTGCTGGACGATGAGCAGAGAATAAGAAATCATCCTGGGCCAATTTTTGGTCCTGGGTGCGAGGAGAGCGAATGGAGGAGAAGCCACAACCGCGAAATCTATGCGCTGAACAAAGATGTGGATATAGTTTGTTGTTAGTTCAAGAAGCCAAAAAAGGAAGACTATAGATGACCGAGACATCTGGCTCGGTCACATCGAGCGGATTGAAAACAACGCTCTTGTCATGAGGGTATTCGAATCTAATCCTCCAAGTTCAAGACGACCAGGAAGATCGAACCTCCGTCTTTAAGGACTAAGCTATCGCGGATGCCAGAGCACTCGGACTTAACAATTGGAGGTAGAGTGCTCAGGATCGTAAAGGAACAAAAGAGCTAAGCAGCTAACGCCAAATAACTATCGCCGGGTAAGGTGATCTGTGATTCTTACCACATTTTGTAATAGTCAATTTGATCGAACAAAATATTCAGGCTGCGTCATATAATTATAAAAATATAATTCCATAATACAGGCTAATGCGGTGCAAGAGCTTTTTTATTATATTTGCATTCAGCAATTTCTTCCTCAGTTTATGCAATAAAATTTTCAAATCCGTCAACTGATTTTGATAGTGATTCAAGTGAAGCTCAAGACGAGCGGTCATAAGAAATTTTTATGATCACAGTTTATGCCGACATATTTAATCCACCTTCGACGGGCTGAAGCCTGTCGGCTATCTTGACTTAAGAAAATTATGATGATGATGATGACTTAAGTCTTGCACACTGGTAACACTTCTGTACTTGTCATGCAAGCTTTTCCTAAATTTCATATTATTTTTTTTTAATTTTTATACCCCATCCCATAGGATAGCAGGTATATTAAGTTTGTCACATAGTTTGTAACACGGTGAAATAATAATGCTAGACCCCCAAGACCTTAAGGGCATTAATCGAGACCGAACTCTGAATCGACTGATCCATGTCCGTCCGTCGGTCATTTAGTCTAACAGGCCTAGTTTTTAGGCCTTAAATTTTGAGCTAGGGTGCTACGTCATGCGAAGCAGTACAAGTGTAAAAATTTTTGAAATCCGCCCAAAGACACGCCCACAATTGGTCTAAATGTGCAACTTCCTCCAGAGTTTTCAAAACTGTAAGACGTTCAAAAAGGCTGAAATTCGACATTTAGCATCTTCTGATGAATGTATGTAGCATCACCCTCCTCTCGGTGTCCCTGCAGATACACATTAAGAATCGATCGTAAAAGTTGTGGCATCACCCTATAGTGAACGGCAGTGTATGCATTTTGAGCCATTCTCAGGATTCCTTGTCATCCTGAAAATGGCTCAATATTTACAATTTATAACACGCCACAATCTGATGCTTGAAAATGTGGGGGCCCTTGGATATGAATATTTGGAACGACTACAACAGCACGTTACCTCTTCATCTCTATCTTCCCCTTAACGTAGACGTTCGACACTCAGCGGTCGAACTCGGTGAACTTCAAAAGCAAATACGATGTTTTTTAGGTTTTTCGCATATTTTTATGATTTGCACAGCGGCGTACTGGGGCCACCAGTAAAGGCCACCCAAAATATTCCTTTCATTTAACATTAATTTTCAGCCCAATCCAAAATATGGAATGGGAAGCTGCGGGTCCGGTGTAAGTCACTAGTTCACACCACTTTCTCGACCGCGATGGAAAAACCTAGTCTTAAAGGGAAAGCGGACAACGGTTTTTCTTTGAAAAAAACTTTTTTGACGTGCTGGACGAGATTTCAACCGGTCAGGGTGGCGGAACTAATGCTCAAATAAAACCGTGGCTGGGATAAGTTTCATGAGCTTAGATTATACATAAGAATGAAGTATCATAATTACTGTCATATCTTCTTCTTTTACCAGATTTATTTTACTTGATAGCACTTGGTGCCCTATTGCCCTATGCAAGCTGGCATCCCTGGCTCTGTTATAAACCTGTACCCTAAAGTATGGATCGTCTATCTGTTAGTGTCTGTGGCAAACTTGATAAACTGTAAGTGGTAGGAGTAGGTCACGAAATATACTGGAGCTTTGGGCTTCTCCGGGCTGTGCATTGGCACCTCACCCGTACAATTATTTTAATTTCTTTTAAAGGAGCCAGCAATGCTCCTTGCACCTACATTGCATAAGTAAATGGTGATTAAACGAAGGAGTTTAGTTCAACGGTTATAAATTTTTTACGATCTAAAAAGTATTCTTCCATTTGAGGTGTGGCACAACGAAAAATCCATATAGACCTTTTCAACATTATTTTTCACAGCTATTCCTAGCCCTTTCCACTTAAATGGGTGTTCCTCTCACAAAGAGTTTGATTACCCAACTCAAATGATATTTGGATTTCTATGACACAACATGAGTATCAAATCCAATGCAATCGCCTATAAACGGCCAAACAAAAAACCAGCAAATAAAATCCTTCGAAAAACATTGTGTGTATAGGTAGGTACCTAACAGGTTGTAAAAAAAAACATTACGAAAAACTACAATTCATTTGAAATCTGTATTCGAAGGAGAAAACCAATCAAAAAATCGAATCGCATGTCTGAGGCAATTTCACTCGTTCAGATACAATAATTCGCCAATTACCGTCCATCCACCCACCCATCCGTTTATTGCGCGAACAGGTAACTCAACCCCACCACAAAAGCTCCGTTTATGGCCTGCAGACAGCCGCTGCACCTGGAGAGCGATATATGGTTGATTTGAAACTGACGTGTGATCGTGCACACGTACTAGAGTGCGCCAAGAGCAAACACAATTGAAGGCGGACACATAACATCCACTAAAAATTGGTTAAAAAAGAAACTGCATTCGGGCATAGGGTATACATTATGAAGCAGGTGTTTGGACATGATTCAGGTAGCGGGGGACTGCTTCCATACTGTACTTCATACCAGGATGTGATTATTAGAGAGTGAGTCAATTGTGGTCGCGGTGTAATTACCATAACCATATATAGCTCACGCAAAGTAGGTATCCGACGGTTTTCAGGAAATCGATGTCCTTGTTTTTATAATCCCGTTTGACTTTGTCCACAATGGGCGACAACTGTTCAAAACTTTTAAAGATACTTTTCGACATTAGAATGTTTTTAGGGTAGAAAATGTGCGATTAGCTGCATCAAGTTGAAGGCCAAAATTCAAACTGAAAAAAATGTTTGTACACTTGATTTTTTCCAGATATAATGAAGGCTTGTCATAAATTGATGGAACGACGCCTATTCAGTTCGGTGCACCGAACCTCCCAAATGAATTGGACGAAATTCCTCCAAAATTGCATTACCGCATGTCGACAGTCGACTATTCCGTTTGTTTCACCAACGAAACAGGGCACAGGACGTCAAAATTCATGTCTGGGCATTGGACGTCCTTCGTAATCTATTCCGCGTCATTTCAGTTTCTCGATTGCAATCACTTTTTCATACGAAGTTTCCATCAGAAGACTCTGTCTGAATGGATTTGGTCAATTTCTCTGGAAAGGGTTTTATTGTTTTATTTGCGAACGTTCCCTGACTATTTTTCAGGTCCATGGAGGTTTTTCCATTCTTGTCAGTTATGACTGCAACCAGGGCCGAAAAGCTGTGAAAAAATTTCCCAATGGCTTTTGAATGCATCCGTATTTATGTGTGCAATTTAAACGATTTCTGGATTTATCGCTGAGGACTCGTCAGTACCTACTAAGGGAAAGCGTCCACGCTACATGCTGTTTTAATAAAATGTCACAATTTACTCGCAAACGATTTCGGTTACAGGATTCGTTATGCCTGATATATTCCTGACATTATCGCGTGCGGGTTGACAATTGAATCATTGCGAGGAAAACGGTACTACACGTGCGTCGGTGAGTCCATACCATACCTCAAACATGTCTGCGCGATAAGACATAAAAGTCGGACCGTGAGTTGTCGGTCGCGTCGCCAGCAACGCGAAAAGCAAACTTGTGCATCTTTCACCCGCAAAGCAATAACTCGCCACTGGACTTCTTTGATTCAGGCTAAACCAAATCTTCCAAGCTTAAATCAATATTTGTAGCGAGAGGAGGAGAGCAGAAGTGGCAGGTAAAAGGATCTGTCTGCCGACTGCGCCCGGCTGAACTGAAGTGCACTTCGATTCCAATAACTTATTGATAAGCCAAGGAACACACCGATTGGCTTTGGGTCGCTTTTAACGATCATGTTTGTCGTTATTCCGGTAGGCATCGATTCGCACCGCTCTCTCCGGCATGTTGGGGTTCGCTCGACAAGTCTCCCAAATGGGATGCAAAAATTTACGACCTCGATGAAGGATGTGGAATCGCTTCCTTGTATTTAACGCATTGACCTTTTGTGACGATCGCAGTGTGAATGAGAGAAAGGTGCCCCCATGCGCAGATGCCCAACGCGAAAAGCCCCGCACCGCTGCTTTTGTGTCCACAGCACGCATACTACCACAAGTGACTGAAATATTACCTCAAGACGGAGGTCGGTGGCTGAAGCTGGAGATGTTCATTTGCTAATTTGCCAGATCTACTTTCTGCACTTGAATGTGGTTGGCAGTAGTAGCATTCTGCATTATCAGTTCCGAGCCCGAGAAGTTAGCTAAAACATCAAGCGGCCAAAGCCCAAACAGATTGGGAGTGGAAGCAGCGTAAAGTGCCAATCTGTTGGTCAGTGGTTTATGAGGCCATTATGAAGGTTTACATGCGACCGATGTGTGTGCAGTGCAGGACTCGCGAATAGGTGGAAATATTTTGCAAATACTTCTTGTTCGATTGAAGGGCAGTGTCGATGGTAGGATTTTTAATTGCACTTGTGTGGTTATTTCGAGGACGCGATCTTGTTCGAATGAGTGTCGTTCATGTGTGTTGTTTTTAGAGTAGAGACGCCTTGTTGTGATCGTAAATTGGAGCGAGAGTAGAGTGGATGACCAGGAGGTACCTAACCTATAGCAGTTTCAATTAATGAGCAGTGCAACTGCAGAACAGATCTCCAACCCCTATCACGTTCTGAAGGTTTTATGTAACGGTTATAATATTTTTAAGTTCTTATAAAATAAATAAATATTTATTAATCAATATTTTAAAAACAAATTTAAATAATTTAGGAAAAAAAAAACAATATTTACGTTTCCAAAAGCCATATTCATGTTTTGCACCTGTATCTTATATATATAAATTTTCATATTAGATAGCACTGCACATGCACACTCCTCAAACCAGCTTAGCCGCTTTTATCTTCAAGTAGAAACAAATGACTCAATATATGTTAAATTTATGCTATATTACATGGAGGGTGAATTGGCGCCCTAACCATATCACCCCCAAAAGTGTGAAAATCACACACATCCTCTGCTGTGGTCTCCGGGAGCTAAGCAGAGTCATTATAATTGGTCATAATAATACTTCTTTACTTCAGGTGGCGCTATGAGACAACGTGATAACCCTTAGCCAAAAACACTACCAAAAGATGAATCTGCGGAAACCAAAAGATTAAAAGCTTTTGTTGATAAATACAGACCAAGCATCATGCCTCCCTCAGCATGATCCAACCATAAGTAACATGCGGCGAAAATCTATATTTCGAATTATGACCCCTTCCTCGCACTTTATTACAGCTCCAGCCCCATTATTGGAGTAATTATATTTACTGCATGAGCGTACACAAACTTATAGGCACCACGATACCAAAATGCACCTACATCCTTGTATCCATACATAAACTAAGGCAGCTATCTCAATTACAACACTTCTTGGATATCGAACATCCCTCTCGAGTGTTTCGTTACTCCGTTAATATAACCAGGTGCCAATTTCATCCATCAACAAAACCGTCTGTCTGTTTTCCGAGAGGCCTGCTTTTCCCCGTCGATCGTGCCGGTATTTTCAACTCTCGATGATCTCTGTTATGAAGTTGTTTCAACACAAAATTGGTTTACTAATCATAAATCAACACAATCATATTTTATATTCTTATGAATATATGCTAGAAATCTGGTAGCGAGGATAAAACACCTCTCCTCGCTCACCTCTTTGTAAACAAATCAAAATTGACTGAAAAAAAAAAAGATTTGTAGACACAACAGCAACACTATATTTCCATCCGGCCTATACCAAACTATGTACGTCTTCAAGTGGTCTTCTCAGGTTGAAGAAAACAAAAAGAAGTGTAGCATAAAAAAAAATAACATAAGATACTACTGGAATGGCGTTCTGCTGGAAGAGTGTTTACATCATCTTTCTGCACGTATCTCAGATGTATCCGATGTTGATAGAAAGACGATGGTTTTGGGAAACGTTCGACGAAGCGCTCAACTATATAGGCGGCGCGCGGCGGCATGGACCAAAGTTCACACATTAACAAACTCCAGATTCGGTGTTTATAAACAATAATTTTTTTTAATAATTATCTCCGTTTACCCTAAGCAGGTGATGATGCTGTATTTGGAACAACAAGATAGATTAAGATATATTTGGGCGAAGTACGCGTATATGAGACTCTTTTTGGTTTATGGGTTGCTGCCGGGGAAGCCAAATTATACAGACACACAAAAATAGACAGGTAATTTCCTGCTTTTGAATTTTGAAGGTTTAGAATGTTCTGGACTTATGATATATTTTAGATCACAGCATGTGGTGCAAATGTGTGCCAAAATTAAATCGTATACACCCCCGACGCTTTGGCTGGCCCATCAGAAAATGTTACAAAATTAAAATCGTAGCGCAGGTGACATAGTTATACAAATCTACTTATAAATGCTAGTATCTGTCTTCATCCACAGACCCATCTAGTTAAGTGGACCAAATGGCTTGAGAGCTAGTCCCTAAATGGTTATCACCACTTTCGAACTTTGTAAAACACTTTTTGGCCTTTTTAAAGCCTACAACTAAGAGCTCCTTATTCAACTAGTGGCAACAAAACAAATCGCTCAAATGTGCAATAGTATCGGTGAAATACCATGACTTTATCGTGGGGTAGGAGTATCGAAAATTAATGAAAACAAGTAGGATGCGTGTTTCACATCAAGGACGTCAGCGTCAAACCAAACCAGAGCGGCAGCGTCAACGCGAGACTAGAAAAATCGTTTGCTAATACACAATCATGGCTGTTTCAAATAAAGAGCGAGAGAGCGAGCGAGGTTCTCGGGCAAACTGTCAAATGAATTTCAATCAATGGCAATGTATGGGTTGGTTCAGAATACCGGCGTGATTGCTGTCTCGCTCGCCGGGCTTTTCGAAAAATTGAAAAACCCGCGCCGAGGTTGACGATTATTCTCTCAATCGGTGTTGTGAGTAATGACATGCTGTTGAATAGCCTTTTTTACCGATGCTAATACTTGTTGTGAAATATAAACTATTTTTGTGCAATAAAGTCGCACATAAAAATTTTAAAAATATGTTATGTTTTGTCACTGTGCAGTCAAAACAGGCGTCGCGGTTTCTCGACGCCTGCAAAGTGACAAAAGACAGCATATTTGCGTTTAGCTTTGTCGACTTTATTACACGTGTACGGTTTATTCTTAACAACTATTAACATCCAAAAAGGGCTATTCCACAGCGTGTGACAGCTTAGAACAGCGATTGACTTTATAAGCGACGACCGCGACGAGCGTTTTTAAATTTTTCGAAAATGCGGCGAGGCAGCATAGTGATAGTGAACCACCTCATTGCCATTGATTGAAATTCAATTAACAACTCGCCCAAGATTCTCGCTCGCTCACTCGCTCTTGTTGTGAAACAGCCATGAGTTACTGCACGAGTTCGTCTGTAGCGAACTTCTATGAGAACCATGAGAAAATGCGTAAAAACGAAAACATAAGTAAAAAAACAATTTTCTCCCAAAATCGCCCCACCCCCTAAAAGTGGACGGATCTTAAAACTATCAATGGAATAAATTTAGAAAATGCTTGTATCTTTTATATTTGAAAGACTAATTTACTAAGTTTGGAAAGATATAACACTGTAAAAGTGGACATGGTCGATAGTGTGGGCCGTTCAATTTTTCTCACGTTAAAGGTTTTTAGCCGCAATTTTTATACACCAAAATTTGAGTTTCTAAGCCTTGTTTTAACTTCATTCATTGTCTCACATTGAAGTCTCATATTTTTAGATTTGGTAGTTGAGCTGGTGATCCTGCTCTAAAGATCAAGTTTGAAAATGATTGAAATCCGCCCACAGACACGCAAATCTCTAATTTAAAAAAAAACACTTTTTTCTCGAGACTATCTATCTTGAGTCTATATATCTATCGATTTACTATCTCGACTACTTTTAAGCCTTACTAAGCGAAGAATGAGAAATAAAATCTTGTTACACTAAACACAATTCTAGATTTCGTTCATATGGAGTTTTTGGCCACGTTTTAGGGGTCGATTTTACATAATTAATGAATTATGTAAAATCGACCCAAAAAAAAACTTGGATATTTCTATGCCAATATTGATTTTTGGTGATAGAAGCTTTACATGCCACGCCCCTTTTAAAAAAATAAACTAAAACACCTTATAAGGAAAAATAAGACATTTTTTTAGTTAATTAATGATTCATGAATGGTAACGAGGATGAGATAGAAAACAAAAGCTTATATGAATGGGAAGGAGAGAAGGAATGGAAAGAAAAATACGAATAGGAATAGGGTACCCATACCGCAGTTTTTGCAGACGCACGGACTGAAGCTATTACATACGCACTGTTGAACTTACTCACTGGCTTCACTTTCTTGTTAGCGGTCCATCCAAAAATGAAAAAAGGACCTCTTATGCCCATCTGTCCGTCCATCCGTCCGCACCTGTAACTTTTGAACGATAAGTCGTAAAAAGATTAAATTTGGTACTTTTATAAGGTCCGTGAAAAAAAATGAGATCGCATACAAGGGCAATTTTTGTGTATATACTCATAACGGTTTAATTGCCGTTTGAATATTGATTGTAAAAAAGACAAAAAGTGTTTTGGCCTTATCTTAATAAGTTTTAGAGCCAAAAAAAAGAAAATTGAAATATGCACTAAAAAGTATTGGACTTTCATAAGAAAATAAAACTTTTACAAAATATTAAAAAGTTTTTAAGAAATAAGGAATGAAAAATAGATACCCATTTTCAACGTGTTTAAGGTCATAACTTTTTCATCACTTTATTTAAAAAGCTGATATTTTGCCAATATATAAACCAGCCAAAGGCTAAGCAAAGGCTTATATCAAATTTTGGTTAAACGGTTTAAGAACTGTAGCTTCGGCGTATTTTCGAAAAAAAAAACGTGAAAAACTTTTGCCCCCACTATCTCCGATACAGCATCGGCTAAACGATTTGGAAAAAATCACACATCAAGAATTATTTGTTTTTTTTTTTTGGAAAACTATAGAAATTTTCGAATTTCCAGTAAATAAAAATGTAAGAATGTGAAAATTCAAGTAAAAAAAAATTATTTGTCACCCTGCGTTTCAATAAAAATTTAAGTACCTAAGCTCCTACCTAGACTCCTACAACTCGAACACACAGATCTTACCATTATACCTACGGAAGCTATAACGCCATTGGCCGTTAGCGATTAACGGTAAACAACGTAGCGATACAATAAGAGCTCCTAAAAATGATGCAAGTCCAGCAAAAGGACTTGTCGGCCATGTAAGTTAACCTGGACTTGCAGTAGCTTACGACCGATTTTATATAGGTCTGGTGACTTGATTATTAGCTGGAGTAGGAGCTTTTAGAGCTTAGTCAAGCTATTTTATATGATAAACGCTTCTCTTAGACTTCTATATGCGTTCCAAGGCAATGGAAAGTTGCTGAGGTCATTATGGTTGCAAAACCGGGGAAATGTGCTGTAAAGACCGATTAAATGAAAGTAAACGATTACCCAAATGTAGTCTTTATTCTTCTAATTACTAATACGAATTTAAATATCTACTGATTAAATTAAACTTAAAATGCACCCACTGCTGCTGCTGAAGCTGACGACTCGAGAAAAAAGAAAAAGAGCTAAGATGCCGGATGAAGCATGGTTGTCAAAATTGACGGCTGTCATTCGCAGTGCAGTGTATCATTAGCATTGAGTGCTGTTCGATGATATTCTTGTTGTAGCTTCCAGAAATCCAGAAGTGCGTTCTCGGTTGTCGGTTACTGGTCGCTACAGTGCAAATGATAAAAAATCTTATAGGCCCATATCGCTTCTGACGATAGTATCGAAAGTATTCGAGAAACTTCTGCTGAAGCGATTATAACCAATAATTGCAGAGCGACGTTTGATCCCGGATCATCAATTCGGTTTCAGACCTAACTATTCCGCAATAGATCAAGTCTACAGAATAACGCATGAAATTGAAAAAGCCTTAGCAGGGAAAAAATATGCTCAAGTGCTTTCCTCGACGTATCGCAAGCCTTCGACAAGTTATGGCACGAAGGCTTGAAATATAAGCTACGGCAAAACTTGCCGGAAGGCATGTTTAGAATATTGAAAAACTATCTTGAAGCAGATTCGAGCCGGCGGGTGTACCCCAGGGAAGCGTCCTCGGTCCGACCCTGTTCCTCCTCCACACAAGCTACATACCTCTAGATGACGAGACAGTCGTGGTCACGTTTGCGGACGATACGGCCATCCTGGCAACAGGTGAATCAGTCGAGTCATCAAAGAGAAACCTCCAACGAGCATTGGACAGAGTTTGTGTCTGGACGAAACTTGGCGAATCGCTCTTAACGAGAACAAGTCAACGCATGTGAATTTTACTTACAGAAGGGTTAACAATTTACCTCGGTTTACAAATTCTGCACAGATACCTTAAGCAAATAAAGCTAAACATTTAGGGATGATACTAGCCGCTAAACTAAGGTGGAAACGACACGTAAAGAAGAAACGTGACGAGCTCGCAATTAGCCTCAAGATTTCGAAATTTTTCGTATGTATGCTTAATTTCGAAAGATTTTCGAAATTAAGCATACATAAAAAACTGCTCTTGTACAGGCAGGTCTTAAAGCCGTCCTGCACATACGGTATACAACTTTGGGGTTGTATCAACCCGAGCAGCATGTCCATATTTTAGTATTTTAACGAACTGATGGTTTTAGTAGGTGCATTCACTGGATAGCAACCTACCCAACGCGATAAACACTACGGAAGCGTAAGCTACTTGTAAAGTTAACTTAATTGTTGTCAAGAAGAGTTATGATAGAGCAAAAATTTACTACTATGACGTGCGTGCTGGCAGTTTTCCTAGTGGGTCTCATAAATGGGTATTTTTTTTAACACATGGAAATCGGGCATAACGGATATTGGCTATTTAGGTATTATATACCTGCTATAGTGGGCGTATTGGTTCCTTTAAAAGATTTTGTAGTTTTAGCCTCCGGACGGGGGGCTAGTCCGGAGGCTAAAACCCTAGTTTTCAAACACAAAAAAAAACTTCTTCCAAATACTGTTGCGGTCAAAAATCGCGCAACAAAGAAGCTCCTTGTCTGTCCTTTTGGTCCCATCCTTCCACTTCACTTTTGGGCTTCCCCGTCTTTCTTTCTTCAAAGAGTCCAACACTTGAGCACCACTACCACCAACAAAACACTGCGGAGAAATTATAAAGAGAGATTGACCTAAGTCATACATCCACCTTGAGCGAAGAACATCAATGGCCGAGAGCCCATCTTAACAAAGATCATAACAGTGTAAAGAATGGCTTACTATAGATAGAGTCCTCTCCCCCAGATCGGCGCGAAAGTCCGCTAGGGTATTGTGTTTCGTATGGTAGTTCCTTCTTCGTTCTCCTTAATAAAATGTGTAACACTATTCTCCTTCTTAGAATAGGGTTAAATGGTATGGATCACTGAATGCTCTCTTTTCGGCACGGCTTGAATTCTACCCGAGAATTCGCAGTGGGGCGAATTGGTACGAATTTTTGTGTGAGAGGAATGCAGCTGGGGTTCAATAACGGCAAGCATGCCCAGCAAAGAGCTGAGCGAAGCTTGAAACACCGTGACCGATAGCCACTGTACCCGAATGAGAGGATTGGATGAATGTGTGCGTGAATGAGCCATTGTTTGTTTGCGAAAAAGCCAAGCCCAACTTGGGTAAATCACTCCTGGTTTACCTAGCGAGTTTGGAGGAAGGAAAAGAGAGCTGGAAGTAAAAAAAATATTATTTTCGAGGAAAAGATCCAGAGGTAGAAGTTTTGGAAGCAAAAAGATCCAGGGTAAGGGACTTAAAAAGGAGTAATAGAAAGGAGAAGGAAAAAGGAACGGAAGAGAGAAAAAGGAAAAGCTAAGTAGAGTGATTTGCTATTGCGTTTGTGTTGAAGAAAATTGATTTGTCTAGTAGACTTTCATTTCGGGAAAATCCCCTGGATAAGACGGGACGCGCGACCCTTTCAGTTTTCACCTTTTTCGCATTCGGGACGTGTTAATATAGTGAGCCATTCTACCCTTGCGGCGATATTTCTACAATTGTTAAACTTTGCTTTCGTTCGGTCATTTCTTTTGTTTGCGTTGATTCTTTTGTTTCGAGTAATTCATCGGCCAAATCTTTTAGTTACAGTCTTGTTAATAAATCGCCTTCGTTCATCTCTGAACGTTTATAACGACCTAAAACGAATGTGTTATTCTTTTTATCGGACCCAATCATTTTCAGCTACCTACAGTTTTGTTGTTTTACTTATAAAACAGCTGGCGCCCATTTTAATCTACGTACCAAAATCATTGAAGCATCTTATCAATACCCAATCGAAGCCCACCCCCTTGCTGAGCAGTCTTGCCGTGTTGTTGCACTTTTTCGCCGCTAGTTTTTTTAGTTCTCGGTATTCTTACTCGGGAAAAAGTGCAACAGTACAGTGCACTGAAGCCTATTTGCGCTTGCCATGTGCTTCAGGGCACTGAATGTGGCGTCTGAGTAGTCAAGTAACAGTTATCAAAAAAGTTAAGCATTTGTCTGGAGCGCCCTGCGAATTATTGCATTGGCAGAAGTCGTTTTTACAAAAAACTAAAGAGCTAATCTGAGTTATATCCTTAAGGTTTGATCAGGCTAGAGCAAAATATAGAAAAGAACTGTGCTGGCCGGTTACCAAGAGACTTGGGATAAAAATAACTTTTAATTTTAAGTTTTTGGTTTCGCTCTTATATTTCAACAACCAACTATTGAATTTTTTGTAATGACCGTAAGAAGATTACTTGTGCTGCCGAATTGAGTTTTTTGAAGTTTGATAATTTGGACACGTTATTTGTATGGCTTCCAAGCCCCAACAGACCTCCTTGATGAATTAATTAAAGAAAGATATGGCATTGTGCGAATATGAAAGCGTTTTTGTATACTTGTTGCGGCCAGGATATACAAAAACCATAACCAAGTTTACTTGCAGCGAATTTCTTAGAACTTCTTTCTAAATTTTGTATATCTTTTCCTTCTCGACTATAAATTTAGGCACGTATATTCCCATTCATGGGCAAACTATGGTGCGGCAACTAAACTTACAGAGTTAAACCTACATAACATACACACTAAATCATTTATTTAAAGGACGTATAGGAGGAACCATTAGTATATGGTACTTATTACATTTATATCCCACATAGAATTTTCAGTATAAGATCTCCTAACTTTTCTGCGTCTGCATATGTGAATGATAAATAGTCAAACAGAACTCTAAAATAACTTCATTTAAAACTTCTATACAATGTTGGACTGAGAGCTCGTTCTTTATGTACCACACACCGGCCACAAACACTATAAGAGTATCACGTCGCAACAGCACCTCTTTGCACCCGAAGAAGTAATTTGTCTTTTATGGATTGGATAGGTGTTCCTCCGGATAGGAACGATATAGTATAGTTTCGGTCATGGTGATGGTTTCCACAGTACTCCTAATATGCGTGTTAGATATCATTAATCATACAGTGTACACCACAAGACACATAATCCAGCTTCTGGACTAAACAGATGTCGTATTGTCCAATTTTCCGCTTCAGTTTCAGTGTCAATTCTGTGTATCTATTTGCAGTAGATAAATTATATTCGCTTTGCTTTTCCTCACAAATATTTGTTCGTCTTTTCTTTTTTTTATTATTTGTTAAATTAAATGACTTTTGGAGATTCTGTCCCTTTTGTCTTGTCGAAAATGCAATCTCATAACTTTTTACGCTGTCACTGCAGAAATTGGTTTGCTCGTTTATATCAAGGACTGTGGATCTTTCTGCACACCAGTAAAAGCCGGTGTCACGAAATGTACATAACAATTTTCATACTTTCAAAATAAATGTTTGTCCTTTTCTGTATATGTGGTCCATTGTATAGTGTATCCTTGGACGAAATAGCTTCCCATGCATATGGATATACAATGATGTGTTGGATGAGCCATTCGAATGGCGGCGAATAAACAGAAGCAATATTCACAATTCTCCTGGGTGAGATCGCATCAAGTTGTAGGACGAGCAAAATGGAAATATCATCGTAAAAATATCACACCCACATAGACACAACGAGCAAGTGTCTTCGTAAAAATCCTAGAAACTAATAAAATCCAACCAAGTGAGGGAGTATATTTTTCTTTTATTCTTTGCGGTCTTGTGATATTCATAAACCACGTTCTTGCGAGTTCTTGTATGGTAGATATATGTGATTCTTTTTATGGTAATGGTTTTGGCAGTTTGTTTTGATTATGAGCAAGGGGGTGGTATTTGGATGAGGGTAGCAAAGTCGTGGGAGTGCAATTTATGCGAGGGAATACTGCCGTACCGCACGTTCTTTTTCGTGTTCGATGACCAAAGGTAATCAAAATTGCATGCATGAATAGATTCGAGACATCTTGCGTTACGATCTCGTCTGTGCCAATATGCGTATACTTTTTGTTATGACTTTATTTATGAATATCCCTCGGTGAGTGATGGTAGTTGGTGGAATGATAAATATCCTAACGTGTGGAAAATGTATTAAGGAAAATGTGCTTCATACAATAAATGTGTAATTGGGATTTATTGCGTGCATATATTTAAGGGTTTGCCTAGCTTTTCAAATTAGGGTTAAGTCTTGGGGGAATAAAATGATCTGTAAGACCCAGACCAAGACCAAGACCAAGACCAAGACCAAGACCAAGACCAAGACCAAGACCAAGACCAAGACCAAGACCAAGACCAAGACCAAGACCAAGACCAAGACCAAGACCAAGACCAAGACCAAGACCAAGACCAAGACCAAGACCAAGACCAAGACCACGACCAAGACCAAGACCAAGACCAAGACCAAGACCAAGACCAAGACCAAGACCAAGACCAAGACCAAGACCAAGACCAAGACCAAGACCAAGACCAAGACCAAGACCAAGACCAAGACCAAGACCAAGACCAAGACCAAGACCAAGACCAAGACCAAGACCAAGACCAAGACCAAGACCAAGACCAAGACCAAGACCAAGACCAAGACCAAGACCAAGACCAAGACCAAGACCAAGACCAAGACCAAGACCAAGACCAAGACCAAGACCAAGACCAAGACCAAGACCAAGACCAAGACCAAGACCAAGACCAAGACCAAGACCAAGACCAAGACCAAGACCAAGACCAAGACCAAGACCAAGACCAAGACCAAGACCAAGACCAAGACCAAGACCAAGACCAAGACCAAGACCAAGACCAAGACCAAGACCAAGACCAAGACCAAGACCAAGACCAAGACCAAGACCAAGACCAAGACCAAGACCAAGACCAAGACCAAGACCAAGACCAAGACCAAGACCAAGACCAAGACCAAGACCAAGACCAAGACCAAGACCAAGACCAAGACCAAGACCAAGACCAAGACCAAGACCAAGACCAAGACCAAGACCACGACCAAGACCAAGACCAAGACCAAGACCAAGACCAAGACCAAGACCAAGACCAAGACCAAGACCAAGACCAAGACCAAGACCAAGACCAAGACCAAGACCAAGACCAAGACCAAGACCAAGACCAAGACCAAGACCAAGACCAAGACCAAGACCAAGACCAAGACCAAGACCAAGACCAAGACCAAGACCAAGACCAAGACCAAGACCAAGACCAAGACCAAGACCAAGACCAAGACCAAGACCAAGACCAAGACCAAGACCAAGACCAAGACCAAGACCAAGACCAAGACCAAGACCAAGACCAAGACCAAGACCAAGACCAAGACCAAGACCAAGACCAAGACCAAGACCAAGACCAAGACCAAGACCAAGACCAAGACCAAGACCAAGACCAAGACCAAGACCAAGACCAAGACCAAGACCAAGACCAAGACCAAGACCAAGACCAAGACCAAGACCAAGACCAAGACCAAGACCAAGACCAAGACCAAGACCAAGACCAAGACCAAGACCAAGACCAAGACCAAGACCAAGACCAAGACCAAGACCAAGACCAAGACCAAGACCAAGACCAAGACCAAGACCAAGACCAAGACCAAGACCAAGACCAAGACCAAGACCAAGACCAAGACCAAGACCAAGACCAAGACCAAGACCAAGACCAAGACCAAGACCAAGACCAAGACCAAGACCAAGACCAAGACCAAGACCAAGACCAAGACCAAGACCAAGACCAAGACCAAGACCAAGACCAAGACCAAGACCAAGACCAAGACCAAGACCAAGACCAAGACCAAGACCAAGACCAAGACCAAGACCAAGACCAAGACCAAGACCAAGACCAAGACCAAGACCAAGACCAAGACCAAGACCAAGACCAAGACCAAGACCAAGACCAAGACCAAGACCAAGACCAAGACCAAGACCAAGACCAAGACCAAGACCAAGACCAAGACCAAGACCAAGACCAAGACCAAGACCAAGACCAAGACCAAGACCAAGACCAAGACCAAGACCAAGACCAAGACCAAGACCAAGACCAAGACCAAGACCAAGACCAAGACCAAGACCAAGACCAAGACCAAGACCAAGACCAAGACCAAGACCAAGACCAAGACCAAGACCAAGACCAAGACCAAGACCAAGACCAAGACCAAGACCAAGACCAAGACCAAGATCATGCCAGTGACTTCAGGTTCAAATCTCAGCAAATCTAAAATTTTTCAAAGTAGGGCGAATATGTATTGGTTAATATATTTGTTTAATAAAAGTTGTCCCTGATGATGTCCATCAGTATGGACAAAACGTTCAAGCTTGATTAAAGGTTTTTTCATTTCCAACACATTAACCTCAGTTATTTTGGAGACTATTTCAAAAGAGTACCTAACCAATATCTATAATAATTAGGCATGCATCACATAGTTCCCAAGCCTAAGAATTTGGAAAGCAATCAGTCGTCACAAGGCGCAAAAAAACCAGTGAGTAAGTGCAATAGTGCGTATGTAATAGCTTCGGTCTGTTTATAACGGACTGCGGTATACCCTATACCTATTCCTATTCTCCTTTCCATTCCTATTCTCCTTTTCATTCCTATTCTCCTTTTCATTCCTATTCTCCTTTTCATTCCTATTCTCCTTTTCATTCCTATTCTCCTTTCCATTCCTATTCTCCTTTCCATTCCTATTCTCCTTTCCATTCCTATTCTCCTTTCCATTCCTATTCTCCTTTCCATTCCTATTCTCCTTTCCATTCCTATTCTCCTTTCCATTCCTATTCTCCTTTCCATTCCTATTCTCCTTTCCATTCCTATTCTCCTTTCCATTCATATTCTCCTTTCCATTCCTATTCTCCTTTCCATTTCTATTCCCCTTTTCATTCCTATCTCTCTTCCATTCGTTCATTTTCTTGTTTGCATAATTTTAAATAAAAAACTAGTGAGAGGGTTACATGCCGGTTAGGCGAATCGTAGGCCCCATCCCAATTGACCGCTGTCAAGCTCCTAATTGTGTCATAAATCTTGGTTGTTAAATTTCAGTTAAGAATCTTCTCCCTAAGAAAGGGGCGTGGCATCCACCCCTTCTCAACAACATCGTATTTTTGCTTATATTTTTATCAGAAGTGGTATACGACTGCATTTTCATATTAAACATTTGGTTTATACTTAAAAACGCCCCCAAAAGTGGGCGTGGCGAAAATTTATTCACTTAAGTTGATAGCTTACGCACATATATGCACATTTTATAGTGCAAGTTTTTTGGATTTAAAGCAAATATATCAAATAAAAACCCTTTATTAGAATGCATTTTAAGTATGACCACGCCTACAAGGGGACGTTATTCGCTTTTTTTTAACTGCCAATCACAATACACTTAAGCGAGGATATCGCATACCAAATTTCAGCTTTCTGCGACAACCTTGATTTTTCTTGCTATTAAGTAACAGTGGGCGGATTTCAAAACTTTTTACACTTGTACTGCTTCGGGACCTAGAAAGAACAGATATCAAGTTTCAAGTTCCTAGCTCAAAATGTAAGGCCTAAAAACTACCGACAGACGGACGGACGGACGGACATGGCTCATTCGAGTTACAATTCAGCCTCGATCATATGCCCTTAAGGTTTTGGAGGTCTACGGTGATTATTTTTCTATGTTACAAAATATGAATCAAACTTAACCTCCTATCCTATATGGGATGAGGTATAAAAAAAACAACTGACACTTGCAGCTCAGAAGAGCCATCGCTTGTGAAGAGGTTGCTGTGTGTGTGTGTTACAGGGTGTTCTTATATGGAGGAGACTTTAAATTTATTGAAGTTCCCACTAGCGTTGTGGGAACGCCAAAAATTTTAAATTAAGAGGTTTTTCATGATAAATAATACTCTCGGAGGGCTTTTAAGACCCTCGCGGGGGTAGGACCATGAAAAAAGCTTCTATTGCCCCAATCAGAATTCAAACCCAGGATCTTGTGCCCCGTACACCGATATGCTAGCCACTGAAGCACGGCCGGCGCGGCGCCTACTTAAATATTCAATATTTCTTTTAAAACACCAGTATGCTCCTTCCTCAACCCATACTGCCAGTTCAGCCACGTTTGAGCGCCGCTCTCAGTCGCATACGGCCATATTAATTCCCAGTAGTCAACACCTCACAGCCGAGCTTATGACTGATTTCTGAATTTATTGTGTCCACTATTGCTAGATCAAACCCTACGATAACTCGTCGCTGGAAAAAGTACTCACATCCAGTATAGCTACGGCCAGAGTCTGTCCGCAGACATAGTCGCAATGGCATTAGCTGGGACTGCACACTGTATACAGTACAGCTACCGTTCATCCAGGATATGTGTTCCATCGCTCGACTACCTCTGTCTGTCATGGTGAAAACAAAAACCTAAATAATATGCAAGAGTCGGCTGTCATCGGGCGAATGTGCCTACTCGGCCACCATCACGGTCACCTAATAAGTATGCAGACACTATGCGGTGTTAATTATTATCGAATACATTCCGAATGCGACTGTTAAATGGAAGATTACACGTGTGTGTACTGACTTAATAGATATAGAAACAGAGACACCGAAGTCCGAACGCACAGACGGCCACCCCGGTGTCCCTGGTATCTTCGTCTATCTATCATCACACATGTCGCGCATCGCAAACGCAAAATCACTCCGACTCTGAATTGTTTATAATTTTGCTTATGTTATGCAAATTTTGCCAGTGGTCTCAGCTGTGGGTGCGGTCAAGTGCACCAGTTTGTTCGCATTTAATTTAACTTTTGTTCGATTTCCCCTGATGTCATTCTAAACTCAAATCTGAGATCCAAACGGCGGGAGTCATAATTTGAATTGTAACAAAATATGACGCAAATAGTGGCTCAAACAAACAGAATATACCTTACCTTTCTATACCGGGGCATTTGGCCACCCCTTTTCCGTTTCGCTCACGTACTGTCATCATAATTTCTTCAGATACATCATCGGCATGGTCAAGCACTACAAGACATCCATCGATTCGGACGTCAAATAAAGTCTGTTATTTTTGACAGCGCGACCTAATAATACAGGGCTTGGGGCTATTTATAGCCTCTTTGCATACAACGATCGCAGGCGATCATAATTCGCGATCATTTGAATGCAAAACGAACAATGAGCGTGCTTTTGTTTTTGAATTATTACCGTGTCCCTCTATGGAAGAGATATCGAGATACTCGATCTGATTACGTTTGGTATTTCCTGTGTGCGATGATCAGCACGATCTTGTAGTTTTATGCAGATTTCGAGAGCGAGCGATTTTGAGGGCGAATTCAGTTATGAATTATTCAAATGATTAGTGATGCGAAATAGTGTTATTACGCCCGGGAAGTGAGTGTTCTAGGTGACTTTCACCTCCATACTGGAGCAACATAATTACTTTGAGCGGCCTTGATGGCTTTGGAACTTTGCAGCATTATTTTCAGCTAGGCAATCTAGGTGGTCTGCCGAATTAGTTGCACAGGGCTTAATGGATCGTCTTAAATGGCACACTTAAGACCATCCCTCCAATCACTCTGTTTTACTTATATTCATTTTTGGTCATAAAAACGGTGATTATTCGGCAAAAAAAAAAACACAGTTTGCCTCCCAACCAACCGCCACCCACACCAAAGACGACAGATGATGAACAGAACAGCGTATGAGACCCTTCATTTTTCTATATTTTCCTCGATATATTCCTTCGTCCTTTGTTTGCGGGTAATTAATGTACTAGTGCCACGGCAAAGGAGCAAAGAAAATCCTTCATCAAATTTGTTGCCCTAATGAGCATGCTGCCTGCGCGCCTTTGGGAAAGGATATAGTAGTATTAACCGGCACATAACCCAATTTCCTTAATGGCTATTAGGCATTTTCTTTCCTAGCTCCTAATTGAGACGATGCTCATTAAGTGGTTTCCATGGGTGGTTGATGATTACCCGTTCTACTTTTATTAAAGGTGCACAGGCACACCGCATTTTTGTGGCAGTGCGAAATTAAACCAACTCCCCAATATGACATGTATATCCTTTTTCATATATCACCCTGCGCGCCGATGGGTCATAAATAATTAAGGAAATCCATAAAATCCATTCACCCCACACAATCATATATATGCGCCGCAGGATAATTCGTGGTCGTGAACAGTCGCATCTGGTCAAATATTGAAGAAGATACAACACTCGAGTGAAAAAAAAAATTAAGGATGATAAAAAATCCTATTTACAATGCACTCTTCTATTAACAGTATACAAGGACTTGTTGACAGGCGGGAAAAATCGAAATGAAAAGAAGAATGACTGGTGTAAAAAATATCCTTGACAAAAATTAAATTGTGAAAAATCGAGAAGGAGTGTTTTTTTTTTATTGTGGGGAAAATCAGATCGACTCGACAAAGTGACAAGATAATAAATAAATAGTCCTTCCGCGCGCTGGGATGATGGTGCGCGCTACATAGAACACATGAGGCACTTGGAAGTTGGCTGGTATTTCTGAAGCACAGGGGTTGTGTTCGATTGAGGAGGATTTGTGCGGCGTATAGAGACACATAAAAGAAATTATAGAATGCCTGTCATATGTATTTACAATATCCTTTTGCAAAGGATATTTATTTTTTTCCTCGTGAAAATTAATTGAATTGAGTGCGACGGAGGCTGGGAGAGAAGGATTTGATTTGAGGATTGCACTGCTTTTGATGGTAGCTGTAAGTTACAAAGGGGTTATTCACCATCATCAATAGGTATCTATCCAGTATTAAGGATGTGATGACAAATATGAGACTCGACATATGTGTAAACATGGTGCGGTGTAATTGGAGTAAAAGTTTGGGGAGATTTTTTTTTTTGGTAAGGGTTGTAAGTTAATGGCTTGTAGTGCTGCATTGTCTCTTAGCTTAAAATATGATATGTGAGAGGATTAACACGTAAGTGGATTGAGAACAGTCGCACGTGGGTGCAGGTGCGAGCTGCAAATTCTATTCTGCTTGTTAAAAACCATAAAACACAAATCAAAAGCGAATAAAATATTTCATAGATATTTCCAGTAAACAACCCCACCCTTCAGCACAACAACTATCACCTGCTCTATCAGCGTCGATCTCTCTCGAATAAATTAAGATTGGTGCGAGCTGCAAATTTTTTTTCATCTGATCATCATCTACGGACTAGTTTTTCAATCAGTGTGAATTGATTAGGCCATGTCCGTTCGGCCATTTGAATGAAGGTTTTAGACCTTTAGAATCAAGTTAAAAAAACTAAATCTCGGGTCACAGCTTAGTTCTGCAGACAAAGGGATAAAATTGGTTAAATCAGCCTTCGGCCGCGTCCGTTATAGGTGTCAATGTGACACAACCTCCAATTCAAATTTTATTTCAAAATGCCTTTTGGTCAAGTTAAGCAAAGGGTGGGACCTAAAATTTTGGAGCAGAGCAAATGTGGCCAGAGCCCTTTAATTAGACAAAAATTGGACCGCCCACACCATCGACCGGCATGGTCTGGGCAAACTCGGTTATCAGTTCTTCACAGAGGAACTTAGGTACTTAGGTAAGGTACCTATACTCACTTGTTTTTAGTGAATTTATGTTTTAATGGCCGACAACGTGGAACAATTTAAAAATCAGAAAGATAACAATGAAAAGGAGAATAAAAATAGGAAGAAGATAGAAATGGAAAGTAGAGAAGCAATAGGAAAAGAGTATAGGAACCCGCACCCCGCAGCGGTCCGAAATGAACCGAAGCTATTACATACAACAATGTGCAAGTGGCAGCTTGCTTCAACTTCAAGCCAATTCTTCTTTCAAGAGCTAAATGAGCTTTCAACCGGTGAATATCGTGAAGCTCCAGGGACTCCAGCTGGGCCGAGTTTCTCTTTGAAGCTCAGCATACTTGAATTAACTAAGTATCATATTAACATGCTTACATTTGTATCCCTTACCGGTTGTCTCTATATAATGACGCCAAAGACCCTAAGGCCTATGCGAACTGGTGGCTGTGGCTGCTAGCAACCCGACCTAACCTAGCCTATTTCATATAACAATACGCACTGTAATTTAAGCAATAAATAACTTTCTTGCTTCTTAAATAACTTTCTTGCTCACTAGTTTTTTTTTCTCGAAATTTTTGAGGTTAACATTTTTAACCTCCAGAGTTTTTTCAGATTTTTGTTTTCTCAGTTTTGGTTTTCTGCATCATACCCTATTTGTTTTAATTCTGAAAAAGCCGATAGGATCACCAAGCAAATGCCACATATGTGTGCCTAGTGGTTACCATTTACCATTTTTGAAGACAGTTTTCAAAACAAGCCTAACCAAGCTTGTAAGGTTGGTTAGGCTTCATCATCATTCTACCAAGGCTCCTTTCGAGGTAAGCTATAAGCTCAAGTCCTGGGCCGCTATAATGCAGTCGTTTTTGTTTCAACCAGTGATAGAGTACGATCAATCCCTTTATGTTCGAGGTTGGAAGACGAATGAGCCCCGTGTCCTTTACTTGCTCACATGTGGTTTGTTGTATGCCTGTTGACAGCAAAAGTTGAGATTCGTGGTAACTTTACACCGCATTGTTGATGAAAACAAGTCTTGTAAAATGAGGATCTGCAATCTTACAAAAAAGAGGTGGCTAACTCGAGATACATTTTCGAAAGGTGATCATTAAATCTAGCTTCAATTTAAAACTTACACTTTAAGTCAACTTTATACAATTCCGTGTAAACAAAATATCCGTAATGTGTCTTGTACGTATACTTCCTATTTCGTTGGACATATCATCGAACACTTTTGCGATTATAAATATGTCCATCATGTGGTGACATACAACAGATTACGATATGCAAGCCGCATATAAACCAAACAAACAGCCGACCGGTTCGTTGTGGCAACCATTCTAATGGTCCATTGTCCAGTCACTTCACCTGAAGCTACATATTTTCTAGTATAGTTCCGGCAAATCATTTTGCCGCGAAGAAGAAACGGTCTTGTGCCGCTCACTATGGTCCAATCTATATGGCGATAATACTTGTAACTAGCAAACGATGCGACGCGACTGTGAAGGCTACAACGCGCAAGGATTATACGAGCTTTACAACACACACACACACTTCTAGGGTATATATTCTAGTTAATTTTCCATCTCATATCAACAACAAACAATTCCGAAAGTCAGTCAATCAGAACCTGTCTGACCATCCGTCAAAGTTGCACATCACCATATCACCTCCGCGAAATTATCCTCCGCGCGAATCTATTTTATTTTTCCTGTAAGTTGCCGCGCAGCCGAATATTCTAGCTTGGCGGAACATCTCTGTGAGGACACCACCAAGTTGTTGCCATACTGTGGAGTAGATATCCATTCCATACCTACATTACAAACAGCAGATGGATGTGCACTGCTATGAACAGGCAGCGAATGAAGATGGATAGTTGAATGAAGCTAGAGGAAGAGATGCTGATGACGTTACATACCGAATGGCGGTGAATATGCTTCAATTGCGCTTCCACCGCTTGCGATGTGTTGTGGGATTTGCTGATTTGCCATGATGCGGAATTATCGGAGATCCTTTCGGGGAGGGAGCCATCATTAAATTGCTTTCCAGGGAGAGGGAGAGGGGCATCAGGCGCTCGCCGCTCCGGGTAGGTAATCACTCCCCATCAACCCGTGCATATTCCAGCAATTATCTCCGCAAACGTGAACGTTTTGTCGGAGGGAACAACTCCCCCGATTTGTTGTCTAAATCCATTTTTTTATGTGTGCATGCCATGGACAGACGACTCCTTGTGGGTGAAGCGAACTAATTCGATGGTGAAGCGATTTTTGAAAATTACTTGTACTCCGCGGTGATTTGCTGAAACTGTTTCTCAGCAATTATTCAGTGCTCCACAAATGGCAGGATGGGCAATTGGATGGATGGATGCGAGCTTGACGCAGCAATTTTAAATGTCACTGTGGGTGGTTGATCTCCTTCTCGTGGGGTTTGTCAGAGAGCTTAGGTCAATTATTATAAACATTGTAGTCAAGTCATGTTACGTGGTATGTGTCCATAAAGAAGTGTAATTCGTATAAAGGCATACCCATACCTACATCTGACAAACATCGCGTTTCATGTGAAAGGCTATTCCACTTCTGGGAATAGATATTTATGTTTGTTCATCTTGAAATCAAGAGATCATTCTATTCTGCTTGTTAAAAACCATAAAACACAAATCAAAAGCGAATAAAATATTTCATAGATATTTCCAGTAAACAACCCCACCATCAGCACAACAACTATCACCTGCTCTATCAGCGTCGATCTCTCTCGTATAAATTAAGATTGAATAAGCCGTAAATCAAATTCCATGATGACATGATGTCATATCTTTCTCCGATTTCCGTGCGCGTATGGTAAAAACAGCCATCAGCAACAGCATGGCACCGCCGGCCGGCCGGTCGGTTACCATGTAGTCCGGCCCGTAAGGCGGTAGCGCATTCATCCATAGAAAAACTAACAATCACGCGAGCTCCTCTTCAGACCTCACCTGTGCGCTTGAAAGATGTGCTTCAGTAGCTGTATCTTTCACCGAATGTATAGCTGGGCATTGTTTTGCTCAGCGTTTCCATCTCCCTACTGAACCTGATATTGATTTTAATGGGCCGATTGAGTCGATGGGGGGTTGCCCGCTGCCTGCATGTGTGAATGTGACCGCGATGGGTTTTATGTTTTTCGATTTTTCATAATATTTTTTTTTTATGGAATGGGTGTATGCTAACATTTGTTTTTATTTTTGGGTATTCAGTGTGGTTTGCTTAAGAATTTCTGATTATAAAGATTTTCTGAAAGCGATAAAGACTGGTGTCTTAGCTGGAAATGGTAATGCTTATGGGTGCTCTGACTCTTTCAACTTATAATTGGGATGGATTTCTGTTAATAAAGCTGTTTGCAAAGACCGCCAACGTCTTTCAACTTTCGCTCACTCTAAAAACATAACCCACAGAATTAATTTCGAGTAGGTAGGTGTAGGTTACTATTGGCGGAGGAAATGTAGGCAACGGTTGACATTGACTTAAATGTCAATTATGTAATGAGGGGTCTGATGATGAGAAATGCTGACTTCGTCACTTGAATTGAATTGAATGTATAGGGTATAAAACCCACTTGATCTGCGACCTAAAAGATCTATTGTACCCCTTTTCTTTGATCTAGGTTTTTAGAGCTATCTTTACAAACCTGATAACCTCCCTAGATGGGATGTTGTCATAGTCATTCCCTGTTAAATTGGGTATCCCAGTAATTTTAAATCTGTGGAGAGCAAGAGGGGGACACTCTATCAAAAGGTGTTCCATAGTTTCTTTTGTTTCTCCACAGTGTCTACAGATTTCAGTGCTGCTGTGGCCTAGTTTGGATAGGTGATAGTTACATGCTGCATGTCCAGTGAGAGCTCCACATAACAATCTTAGATCGGATCTGTTGAGTTTTAGGGCTTCCTTGGCTCTTTTGGGGTTGTACCTGAGGAATCTTTTGGAGTGTTTGAGGCCTTCCAAATTATTCCACTTTTGTAAGCATATATTGATAGTCCAGCTTTTTATTCGATGATAAATGTCTGCCTTGGTGAAACCAAAGAGGGGAAAATGCCCTATAAAAGGAATCTCAGCTCCCCATTTGGCTTGGATGTCGGCTTTTTCATTACCTTCATAGTTTTCGTGTCCCGGCACCCAAATCAGCTTAACACTGTTTTTGGTAGGCAGTGTATTTAGAATTTTGTGACATTCCCAAGGAGTCATATCTGTCGCTCCTTAGTGCTTTTAGGACTGCCTGGCTGTCCGAGAATAGTGATATCTTCACATTGGTGAGATTGTTATTATAAATGCATTGGGCTGCTGCGTTAATCGCAAAGAGTTCGGCTTGAAAAATTGTGGCTTCTTTACAGAGAGGTATGTGTTTAAGGCACCTCGGTATTACTATACCAGCTGCTATACTCCCTGCTTCTACTCCCTGCTCCTACTATACTCCACTGCTTGACTTACACCCGTCCGTATACCACTTTGGGCGTCGTCATTTAACCAATGTGGATTGCTAGTCCATTCCTCTCTTTTTTGGGATTCAGATTTTGTAGTTTTTGCTAAAGCTTACAATAGGGTCTATGATATCGCTGAAAAGCGTCATATCCCTGACCAAATCCACTTTCTTCAGTATCTCTAGATGCGCTTGTAGATTAGCTTCTTTGTATGTATATTTGCGTTGAAGACTTATAGCCTGTCTTGCTGCTTCTGCCTGAACCGCTACATGTTGTGGTGGAAGGTTTGGGAGGACTTCCATACCAGCTGTGGGAGCGGTTCGCATAGCTCCAGTGGTACAGATGTACGCTAGCCTTTGCAGTTTGTTTTGCTTTTCTTTGACTGTCCGCTGCTCACACTTTCTCCACCATATGGCAGCGCCGTAGAAAATAATTGGCCTGATCGTTTGAGTATAGACCCACAGGCTCATTTTGCGATTGAGTCCCCATGTTTTACCAACCTTTTGTGCATATTGAATTTATTTGTGGATTCTAGGTGAGTTTGTTGTCTAGAGTTATCCGTAGATACTTAGCCTCTTCACTGGTTGTAAGAGGAATTCCTTTTATTTTTAGGGTTTGAAGTTTGTTCTGTCTCCTCCGAAAAATGTTGGTCTTGTTGGGATTTATAGAGAGTCCTTCACCCTCACACCATCCCAAGTTATTTTTACTTCTTCACTTAAAATAATAAATAAATAACTTAAAAAAATTAGTAGTTTTACGTTTTTTCATCCAAAGAGATACCTTTACATATACCGGTGTAAGGCCGTGTAAGACATCAGCAGTGTTTCAGTAAACTGGGGTGGCATGGCGAAGCGGGGAAATGGCGCGCTAATAATTTTCTACACTCAAGATGTGTCTGGATAACTATACAGTAATTGGGTCCTCAGTGAAGTGGCTGGCAGTCTTAAAATTTGTGGAGGAGTAGGTATATGTGCAATCGAGTTTCGGTTTAGAAAGGGGTAATGTATTTTTGTGAGAGTGATAAAGCAGGGGTACCATTTTACCCTGTTCTTAGCTTAGCATAATTTTAACGTAGGCTTAAAAATTAATTTTCTGATTCTGAGGGCACATTGCAGCTAAAAACGATAAAGTTTTCAAAAGTGAAAAAAGACTTTTTCTGCTTTCGAATTTTTTGTTTGTTCCAGCAGGTTTAGATGGAAAAGGAAGCTGGAATCAAATACGAAACGAAATTGCTCCTCGAAAAAATCTGAACAATGTTCTGAACAATGAAGGCAAATCAATCATGTCAAAAGCAATTCCTCAATGCGTAAAACTGTTATCCTCAGACGACGAAATAATTTCGAGTGTTTCTCTTCGCAACGTCTGATGAACCCGAAGACTGTGAAATATCTATAAAGTGGGCCAATAAATACGGGATATGGAGAGGACTATAATAAACAAGTCAAAAGGATGATGAGTTGCCTGGAGACTACTTCCGAGAGCAGTCTCATTCTCATAAAATACATCTACCTGCAAACACATGTAATAAGTGAGGCAACAATAACATGCGTTTCCTCATGTGCGGTTAATCGATGTACCATATCACCCGCCATTGGAGCGAATATAGTTTTTTGCAATCGTTTTTGATTATTTTGCAATTTATACATTCGTATGCTCTTGTGCTGTGCTTTTAAACAAATTCATAATTTCTAATACTTGTTCTTTTCGGCAACCGTAGGGAGAGTTCGGCTACGTTCGAAAAGATAATCATCATATTGTCCCTATAATCATTACCAACCTATTGTTTGTAGAATTGTTCTTGTTTTTCACATTTCAATTTTAAAAAAGTAAGTAAGTATGAGTTCGTTTGTAACGAACTTCTTAAACCTTACCCCAGTAGCCCTGCAACCAAAATTATAAACTTTTTTGGCCTGGATTCATGCACTGTATGCGAATTTAAAATAATGAAATCTTAATAAAAATTAAGTCTAGTAATTCTAGAAGTTTCTTCGAAAACAGTTTTTTCCCTAAGAACGCACCTTAATGTGGCGGTTGTCTATTTCAGAAGTATTATCGATGGAGTAAATGTTGGCACTATATGTATCTGCGAGAATTGAGGACAGTTTCTTTGAAATTTCTAACTAAGGGTCTATTTCTTACTCTTAAGCGCAACTATTGACTCACTAATATTTACAGCTGAGGGCGTTGCAATCTGTTGTTAGTAAAAGCCTCAAGTTTAATATTCAATGTAAATCCCCTGAAAATGGAATCGAGTTTATGGTTGTGGAAGTAGTTCTTTCCAGTTCAAAAAAAAAAAGATTTTGTCCTGGAAAAAATTTCCCAGCCAACCTTTTAATTTCAGATTTGAGTTCATTACCCCGATTCATTTGCAGCTTTAGGGCTCGTTGTCATCAGCTCCTATCTTACGTATCGCATGCACCCGACCACCCTCCAAGCGTTTTCATGGTATACCGAATAGTTTCAATTGTTGAATTTTCTCACTCTGATCTTCTTATCACTTTTCAATTTCAGGACCACTGCTCAGTCTATAATCACTGACCTGCTTTATAAACATCTACTTATAAAAACAGTACGAGTTAGATATGTATATGTATAGTGAGCCTCTGAAGTGTCTATAAGAAACCGACTATTGGCTGGATTGCTGTCAGGCTAGAAATCAAGCACTTGGGTAACAAAACTTGCAAAATATCACATCCCTGAGCCCTGAGACTGATTCAAAATGATCAATTTCTTGCTAACACGACAAATTTCATTGTGAGTAGCCCAATGAAATCAATTATAAACGAGAATGTTCGCCCTATTTTGCAGCGGAATACTTTTAACTTTCAGGCTTCATTTTACGGAAAAAGGTCTTAAGTGTTGAAGTCACATTCAGTCGCGAAGACTTTTATTAAGCTCAGTCTTCCCGCTACTGCTCATTTCAAATTATTTTAAACTATAAGTACACATTCGACTTTCTCAACTAAATGGATAGGGCCGCTTTAGTCACCCCAGTCGCTAAGAAGTTTCAGTCTCAAGCAATCCAGTGATTACGCCCACTGGGTATTCTATACCTTGCCTATGCGTATAAGGTCTTGAAGTAAATTCTTGTGCAACAGGTCATTAACAATCTTAGAACAAAAAATCCCTTGTCTCCCATACCAGTCAGTATTTAGAGCAAGCTATAGCTGTCAGGCAGCTACGACTAAAATTCTGGATGACATAAGAATTGAGTACCTATAAAATAAGGATTATTTAAAAAACTCTCCCTCTCACTCTCTTGATCCTTCCTCTTCAAGGCCTCTGGTTAAGCTCACTAACTATTGCTTGTTCACTGATGGTAGTGAAGCACCTACATGAAAACTATTTAAGAAATCGAACACAGCATATTATGGTATGAAGCTCGGGACAAAATAGATGTCCCGACTTTAAAAATTATAGCTTCGGGTGTACCATAGGGTTCCATTTTGGGTCCACTCCTCTTCTGAATGTTCATCTCTATGCATATGATATCTATTCAAATATATTTGTCAAGCCTAATAGGTCTTATTTAAGACCTAATCTTCAGAATTAATGGAGATCTTAGTGCGATCCTTCGGAGAACTGAGCCTCAAATTAAATCCATGTAAGACCCAGGCTATATGATTTTGGGAAAAGGCCCTACGACATGACAAATTTTCTGCGTCTCTATCTCCAAGGGTTTTGAGATTCCCTTTAAGAGGCTAGCAAAGCCTTTGATTTAAGGTACCTAAGCATGTCAGAACTTATCCTGCAATGAGCATATAAACTTCGTTGTTAGCCGTTTTTATTGTGAACTTAGGATATTATGGCAGTCAAGTAACCATACACCATCTGTCTTCCAATCGGCGATTATTACTATACGCTAATGGATGTGCGCTATGTTGTGACTAACACGTGGAGGGCAAGAAGCTGCTCTAAAAGGGTTACTCTTAACCCCTTACTTCGTCCAAGATAGTGTTCAAACTTAAGAATTCGTTGAACTTACACGGAAGGTTATCCATGAATATTGTTTGAATACAGTGAATCTTGTTTGGGTTCCAGGGAAATAAGATCTCTGATGAGCTTGCCCGAAAAGGTTCAGAAGAGATTTTCTCAGGACCCGCATTTGGTTGCCATTAATACATGGGTTTCTCGTGAACACATGGATTGTTGGCGTGACTCCGACTGATGCCGATTAAGCGACTACGCCTGGATACCTATAAGAGGTCTGCGTCTTTCCTTCTGCAGACTTCTTGCAGGCGTCCTTACGGTCCATCAGACTCTTCTAGGCACTTCAAAACTTTGATTGATATCACAAGGTGAACGTGTGTGTTTGCTCTGCGGAGTTGTGATCAAGTTTCCGTGTTTCCTTTTTTTCCGCCTTTTTTTGTAAATAGGTATAGCATTCGGCTTTGGAACGCACTTCCTGCTAGGATAAAACAAATTCTTGAATCGGAAAATCTTCAGACCTAAGTTTTTAAACATTTAATAACTCACTTATTGAAGAATCGTGAAGTATAAATAATTATAAAGGTGTGAAAAAAGAAGTCTGAATAGGCTTAAAAAAAATTTTACTTTGAGATGCAGAGGAAACCAATACCTGTGAACTCCTGAGTGCTTGGGCAAAGGCTCTTTAAACTTCTACTTACGTGTGAAATTAAATGTTGCACCCATAAAATTGCACCCCCTATCATTGGCAGAATGAACTCAGTTATATACTGTATCTGATTGTCCTTTGGATACCAGCAAATTCATACATATAAAACATTTAGTTTTCAATCACATAACTGACAAGATAGAAAATAAAAAATCCAAGAGTTTTTATTCTTAGAGTTAGTTACGGTGTGCTTTATTTGATATATTGCTTCCCAAGGTGCAAGATGTAAAATTCCATAAATTAAAGCTTGAAATAAAACTTTGCTCTGCATATAAATCACAGATCTTCAACATAAATTTATATCTGACGTTTGCGCTTCGAAATGGGTAGCAGTAGGAGTTAACCTGAAGGGTTACATCTCTGTATAAAGGGATGGCTAATGCCATAGTGGAAATCCAACCCTCAAATTGCAGTAAAAATTTTACGGAAAACTTCTTCCATCCATATATTTTTAAGCATACGTATACCTACCCAAGTTTTCTCAATTGCATTTATCCATACACAGTTTTATATTGCAAATGCTGCCAGGTAGGATAGGTATAGGTAGGTTGGATATGTACATATACATGCGAAAGAACTTACTTGTGTGACTAACTGGTGTTATTTATTAATGTGCTAAAATTTTAAGGAGTTTTTGTGGGTGGTGATGCGAAAGAAAGTGTTTGTGTATATTGTTGCCAATTTGAAGGATTTTAGAATAAACTATTCAGTTCTATATTTTGTTACATCAAGAACGTGCCATTTTTAGATATGTTTCATACCTTACACATTGCTTTTGTATCTACCTATTAATTATGTCGAGATATATGACCAAATGCTTTGGAGAAAATGCCTTAGAAAGGAAAAATTCTTTTTTACATGACCTATAGACCAACGCAAAAGACGTGAAAGAGCCACCCGACACTAATCCGCGGTTAACATAAAACCTTAACTGATCACCCATAAATCTCGGGATTATTCATAAAAATTTAGATCCCCTTGACATGATAAATCCCCGCACATCCACAAATCTCATTTACTCTTCTTACTTTATACCACTTTAGTCCTATTCACACACCTTTATAACAGTTCGACACTTAAACTGTCCACTTATGACAGATCTGTCACATATACGTTCTCTGTTGGGATTTTTAATACGAAATTGTATTATCGTTCCCCAAGGAAATGTCTGGTCACTCTCTTTTGAAAGCCAAATGACAAAAAAGAGTGCTCGAGTCAAATTAATCCTGTGCTTGTTTGGTGAAGACAGTTCGGGACTTATTTTAAATCTTTTCCGCTCAATCGCAATTTTATGACTCGTTTTATGGTTTTATGGTAGAGACAAAATATCAAACAGATTGATGCGCAGATGATGGCAACTACCAAGCTTGAACTAGTTGAGCACCAAGTTGACCCGAACCGCTTAGCGTTACATGAAAAAGCAAGGACCTATGACGAGACGAAGGAGGTGAAGAATAGCCAATTGCTGGAAAAGAGAAGAGTTAAGGGAAAGAAGCTTAAGATTTCGAAGAAAGAATGTAGATCTATGAAGGCCCCAAATTGTTTTGAAAACACACACACACATAGGCTGTGGTATAACCTGGACACTTTCAATATGTTTTTGAAAAACTTACGCAATGAGTCCCAAAAAAAATTAACTGACGTTTTTCGACATTTAATTGTTTGTTTACTCAGTTTTGAGCAGTAGTCACAGGTTATTGCGGGTGTTAGTCATAATGTCAAATAAATAAATTGATGTAATAAAACAAAGACAACCTGGGTCCTGAAAACAGGTAGGTACCACTTTGCTTGTACTCGTATAAAAGCGCAGGCACAGAGACTGCATTTGAATTACTCGTCGTATATGTCAAGCACAGAATGTGAGAACATAACTCCATCACAAGTCTGTCAAAACCAAAAGTATAAAACTTCAACTGTGCTTTTGCGTCTAATATAAATTTTTTTATAAAGGGGAAAGGAAAGCAATTTTCCCTATATAAAACCCAACTCACATCGAAGTTGTAACCTCTCTTGTCATTTGAGCCGTCAAATTGACTTTTATTTTATTAAACGGTAACATGGTGGCAAGCTGAAATCGTGATTTTCATAAAATTTATTTTTACGGCATAAACTGGGCTATTGACGACACTTGCTCAACAATTCCGCAAACTACAAACGGCCACTAAAATCGTAAGCAATTTTGTATCGTTAATACAAGCCATGCCGTCGACCAACAGCCGTCGACCGACAGCCGCCACCACATAGCACGCAGAGATACAGATATACAGATACTTTATCTGGTTCGGACTGATTGAGATTTTTACCTAAAAAGCATAAAAATACTGAACGATTGCATTATTTGTTGCCGAGCACGAAGTTTGTACGCGTACACACGATTTTGGCTGTTTTTTGGTGATTTATGATGTTTTTAAATTTTCAATCCGTATTGTATGTCGCATTTTAAGGGATTTAGTTATAATTCAGTAGGTAGGTATGTAGGTAGGCATTGTATAGTTATTTTCGCCTGTACTTAATTTGTTTAATTCATTGTATGAAATGAAGGTATACCATCCTGTTTCAAAATTTTGAATCCTCTAAAACTGCATCAAGTTAAGTGTATTTTCGGACGACCTCATTCATAACCCTACCACAGGCACGTGTGCAAGATTCGAAAACCGTCAAAATCCAGGTTATTAGTCTTGCTACGATATAAATTTGTTTGGTTAATTGCACCACAACGCATTTAAGCCATTCATTACCATTGTGATACGCATCTTGATAGACGCACGATGGATCTTATGCCCCTCGGATTTTTTTTACGAGGACATTATGCTGACCACTTAAATGGTTAAACGTGTGAGGTGTTTGCTTCGCTTGTATCTAACCCCACGTTTCCGTTTTAGAATCAGAGTACTATAAGAGTATTTGTGTTTTAGAAAATTGTGTACATTTAGTTTTTTAATTATTTTCATTACGCGTCTATTCGTGGTCGTAAATCTAATTGTTACTATGGCGGCCGGCGCAGCACGGCGCGTCGGGCATGGCGCGCTTGGCAGACAAACATTTTGTGCAGCACCACCGAATGACGAACACATACGATTCGAAGTGTCTAAGTTTGCTTTTGCTCTTTGAAAATGCGAGTTTAATGAGTGAGTTAAATTTTAATTAGAAATTAATTTAAATGCAAGTGTTTTGTGTTTTGAAAACAGTTTAAGACACTAAGGCTTAGTTTTTGAGAGGTCCGAAAACAAATCGGTAATTTTGTTTGATTTGGAATCTTTCAAGGATAGGTATGCTATTTTAATTACCTATAGGTACATGTTTTCTTAAGGATATCTTTCAACTTTAAGTACCTAAATGCCCTTTTTTAAGGTATAGATAGGTGCTCTAAATATGTTATACCTACATGTTGGTGTGAAGGTGTCGTAACGTAGTTGTCTGTGTTTACCTGGAGATTTGAACACAGATGCTACCGTGTCGTCATCTAAAAAAAAATCGCTTTTTTTCACGGCCCCCATGGTTAAGAAGTTGGCCCTGGTTCACCTTGAGCTGTTGAGCCATTCTATTTATTTTATTTGTATTTTAAACTGTTGTGTAAGCAAAAAAATCCTTCCGAGGATCCTCATGCTTTTCACGTTCTTAGCGGTTTGCCCAAAAATGGAAAAAGGACCTCTTATGGTGTCACTCCGATGTCCGTCCGTAAGTCCGCACCTGTAACGTTTGAAAGGTAAGTCGCAGAAAGATAAAATTTGGTGCACTTATAAAGTTCGTGAAAAAATGAAAACGTATACATGAAAATTTTTTATACACAAGCATAACGGTGTAATTAGGTACCTTTCAAATATTGATGCAAAAAAAACACGAAAAGTGTTTTTCTTACAGCCAGAAAGAAGAAAATTGAAACACGAAATAAAAAAATATTTTCAACTCTCATAATAAAATCGAATTTTTGCAAAATATTGAAAAGTTTTTGAGAAATATGGAAGGGAAAATAGATACTCATTTTCAACGCATTTAACGTCATAACTTTTTCATCACTTTACTGCATCTGTTGACGATTACGATCAACCACGATATCGTACACACAGAATTCCATAAGGTGCCTGGAATGCAACCACTACAATAATCTCACAAATTCAACGAATATGAAGAGAATGGCAAAACGTCAAAGACGTGTCAATTTTTGTTTATATAAAAGGAAGAAAATTTTGAAATAAAGTGATTCAGATTTTATAACGTTTAAAAGATAGTTGTTTCTTATTTTAAAACCGGAATTTTTCAGTTAACCGAAAACTAAGTTGCTTCTAACTTATCAACTAACTTATCAACTAAATCTTACGCAAACACAAACCACTGGAGTAGAAAAATTTATAAATATATAAAAAAACCCGTTTTTAAAAACCTGTTTTTAATATTTTTTTTTAGCTTTTTTTTATCACAAAAGTCAAAAATTTATTTGTCACCCTGCGTTTCAATAAAAATTTGAGTATCTACCTTAACTTATACCATGTCTCCACCGACAATTAAAAGAAGATTATCGGGAGATAATGATAGAATTAATTTGACACGAAAACTCTGTTTGGCTCTCAAAAGAGAGTGGCGATGTCATTTTCCAGGAGCGAAAACGATTTCCTAAGTAAAAGTCACAATAGAAAACGTACTTGTGACAGATCTTTCGCACGGGGACAGTTTCACTTTCCTTTTATGATTCTCAAACTGTTACAAAGGTGCAGAAAATGGGTTTGTGAATAGGGTGGATGGGACTTTGAGAGGATTTATTTGTAATCGCTTGCCGAGAGCATTTAAATTCGTATGGAAAATCGCGTGATTTGTAGAGGATTTAATAAAGATTTATATTAATCGACGATTAGTGCTCGGTGAAGACATGGTATTAAAATTCGGCTGAAATAAGTACAGTAGACTTGTAAAAAATATTAACAGTACCTTAAATAAAATTAATAAAAAAAATCTATTTTAAGAATTTTAAACCCGAATACCGGAAAAACAGTTGAAAATCTCCCCTTTGTTTACTGCACTGCAATAGCAGCATTTAATAACTCGAATACACAGATTTTATGCACATATCTTCTTCAAATTGAACTTATATATTGAATTGAAAGCCCTGAAATCGTCGTTAAAAGAAACAAAAAAGTCTCAATCAGTCTCAGTCTAAACAACATTTTATATGCAAATAAAGCAAATATGCAAATAAATTCTACGCTTAGCATTAAAAGCCGACAGACCGCTCCGTGTATGACTTCATTTTTGACGGTCTTCTTTATAAGTGCACCGAATTGCATGTTTCCATGACTCACAGTTTAGAAGCACGGAGGGTCAAAAGAGCAAAACTTTTTTCATTTTTAGCGGTCCGTCCGAAAATAGAAAAAGGTATGGAAACTTAAGGTATTGCTACGTTGTCCGTCCGTCTGTCCATACGTCCGTTCAAATTTAACAACCAAGATTTATGATGCAATTCGGTACTTGACAGTGGTCAATTGGGATGGGAAATCCAACAACCCTCCCACAAGCTAAATAAATAACGGGCATAGTCCATCCTCTGAAATTGTATAGGTACATAACTGTAGTAAACTTCTTATATTTAAAAACTTTGAATACTTAACTCAAAAACTTAAACCGTTTCGAAAACGATTTTTTAAAGATTGCTAGTCCCATGTTCCTTTTTTTACCATCACATCATTATGACCTTTCAGGATCATAATTTCAAATCCGGCTGGTGCCTATATATAAATATTGTGCAATTCATAACTGTAACTGACAGAAATATGTACGTTATACGTCGATACCAGCACTCAAGTCGATCTGCTATGTTGTGTCTTTTAAAATACTTGGCATCCGTACCTAACATAACTATATAAATGTTCGCCGCGATATATGAAAAATGTTCAACAAAATCCAAAAGCCAATCGAGTGAAGTGGTTCCTTTTTGGCGCACAGAGACAAACATCTATGAGTCTGTGCATTGGATCCGGAGATACATAATTAATTACAGCGTTTTAATTTCTGTAATTAGTCACGATTTTGCATTTTGCTTGCACTACAGCACCCAGCGCCAGGCGTAGGTATACTATGGTGTGTTGGTACATTTGGCGCAGCGGCAACGCGACGCGACGTTTCTTTGCTCGACATCTATTTGATCCAATGTGCAATCGGATGTGTCCTGAAGCCAACATACACATTGATATCATTTGCAATACCGCCTATAGGTACAAACTCAGAGCAACAGCAACAATAGCAGTGGGAGTTACCGTACTTCGTATGTAAATTGAGAAGGCGCTTAAATTCTACTTCGCCTCTGCTCCGGCCAGGATCGAGTGTCAAAGAGGCAAGATTCGTATAGATGCAATTATTTTATGCATAACAAACCATTCTTTGGTCAGTAAGGCGCTTGCTCTCTTGCCTTAGAGAACTTCGTGGTGAATTAAATCTAAATTATATGATTTGAAAAGCAATGCGGAGCGACCCGTTTAAGTCCTTTACAAGCGATTTCGATCGTCGTCGTCGTCGTCGTCGTCGCGTCGGTTGAAAGCCGTTTCCTGAGCTATAAGATATTCATCTAGTTTCTATAGTTGAAATTGGAGCTGCATTGAATTATTTGTAAAAATCACTCATTAACAAGAAATTTGTATCTATGCAAATTGGTTGGGTGCCAGAGATTGCACTCTTGGCGAAAGAGTTTTGCATTCCTTGGATAACGCGCTTACACTTAAAGAGCTAAAGTTTTGGATTTCGAGAGCAAAAAAGAAGAAAATTCATAGGGGAATGCTCTTAAAATTTATCTGTCTTACCGAAACTGTTAATGAAATGTTTCCTTAAAGAGCGAGACAGCATGTGGTTAAGCTTCGGTAAGGCCTTACACAAGCTGAAAAGAGGTCCTACCGAAGCTGCTTTACTTTACGTATCAACTAATGCCGTTTTCGTTTCCATTATTCATATAAGGCGATACCATAGTGGAAAGAGTCACGACTGTCACGTCAGAGGACCCAGGATCGATCCCAACCAAGTAAGTAAATATTTCAAATATCAAATGTTTACAAATATAGTTTCCTAAATAATAATTGATATCATTTCAGACAGCAAGAAGAAACAACAGCCAGATAATAGAGGGAAAAGATAAATCAACAGAGAAGGAAGGAGACTGTACAATTAAACTTTTTTTTTTTTCGTTTTATGCTCCATTTATTTTTATATGATGTTTTCGCGACGATGTAGCCTAGTGGATGAGTGCTTGCCCTTGGTAAGCGAGAACCACGGTTCAAGCCTCAACCAGCGAAAGAATTTTTTTTCTTTATTTATTTCGGAGATTTGTTCTGCAACAACAGGTAAAGCTTGAGGGAGTAAGCCTTATACAAGTAACAGTATCTATAAGACCTGCAAGAGGAAGCCTTACACAAGTAATAGCCTCTATAAGGCCTGCAACAGGAAGCCTTATAGAAGTAATAGCCTCTATAAGGCCTGCAACAGGAAGCCTTATAGAAGTAATAGCCTCTATAAGGCCTGCAACAGGAAGCCTTATAGAAGCAAAAGCCTCTGTAAGTCCTGCAACAGGAAGCCTTATACAAGTAATAGCCTCTATAAGGCCTGCAGAAGGAAGCCTCATACAAGTAAATGCCTCTATAAGGCCTGCAAGAGGAAGCCTTATACAAGTAACGGCCTCTATAAGACCTGCAAAAGGAAGCCTTATACAAGTAAAAGCCTCTATAAGGCCTGCAACAGGAAACCTTATACAAGTAATAGCCTCTATAAGGCCTGCAAAGGGAAGCCTTATACAAGTAACAGCCTCTATAAGACCTGCAAGAGGAAGTCTTATACAAGTAATAGCCTCTATAAAGCCTGCAACAGGAAGCCTTATATAAGTAACAGTTTCGGTAAAGCCTAACAGGAAACTTTATACAAGCCTGCTAAAAAACTGTCAACAAGTAACAGCCTCGGTAAAGCTTGCAACAGAAAACCTTAATGCAAGTAACAGCCTCTATAAGACCTAACAGGAACTTTATACAAACACCGGTTTCTGTAAAGCCTAACAGGAAACTTTAAACACGGCTGTTAGGGCTTTAACAGTTTCTGTAAGTGCGCCAAATTGGCTTCTCTAAGGCCTTATACAAACTATTTTGCGGGAGGGGAAATAGAATGTATATAACCTTACCGCAACAGAAATGTTACTTGGGTAAAGTGCAATCTATTAAGAGCTATCAAAGTCCTAGAGCGTTTAAGATCTAGCTTGCGCCAAATCTGTTTCGTTACTAGACAGGTACTACCACTAGTCCATCAGAGATTTGTTCTTTCTATTGAATCCAGTTTTATCATGAGTTTGCATGTCGAAATCGGAGAAATCTAAGGAGCCTTTATCAGACGAAGTTTAGAGAGTAAATCCAAGTTTGGCGAGTTTGTCAGCCTTGCAGTTGCCGTGAATGTCACTGTGCCCTGGCACCCAGCACAGGAGAATGTTGAACTGCTCCGACATATCCTTTAGAGACGAAAGGCAGTCTAACACTACAATGATCCGGAAGACGAAAAGAGAGGCTAAGATCTAGTCTTTCTGTGAATACACCCTCGCACACCCCATCATTTCTTCTTTTTGTCATCAGTCAGGCGCACAGTCATCCCAAGAGGACCTTTGGGGGATAGTTCTTCTCAAACTCAAATAGTTCTTCTGTAGCTGGGGTATATAGAGAAGTCTATGTTTCTAAAAGGGGATCTGAATATGTTCAGAATAGCGGAGTGACGTACATATATCACTATCGGTCCACTGAGAGGTTACTTTGAGATGAGTAGATGAGTAGTGAGATGAGTAGTGCTGAAAGCGACAAGGGGAATTAGATTGAACAGGGTGTCTAGTGCTTCTGAGGCAGTGGTGCAAAGTGATCCGCTTATATATAAGGAAGCTGACATTCGGACCTGCTTAGCTTGTCGCGGTTTAACGCTTTATTCAAATTGGTCCAACAAGCACCCGTTCCATACGTATAGCCAGTGGGTGATTCGGGGTTGAAGTCCCCACTTGTTACCGATAGTTTTTTTGCAGGAAAAGAGTTCTATCGTAGCTTTCCGGACCCTTTCCTGTATTTAAGATTTCGAGCTTAGCCTTCTATCGAAGATGAGACCCAGGATATTTAGCTACTTTGGATGGGTCTTGAATCCTTTGGAGTTATATAGGAATATTTACCGGCTTTGTGTAGACATAAACACCACTTTTACTTCTCTCGATAACAGCGGAATGAACATAGTATGTACCAACAGTTTCGAGATCTCATCGTTCGTTTTCACTCTTAATTTTTAACTGAAATTGCAAAATCTGGGAGAATGGAGCAAGAAGCTGTAATCTTGTACGGTCTTAAATCAAAGTTTTCGGAATTGCATTCGTTTTTAAGAAATTCTAAAAATAAGAAATAATGGAAATACAGATCACACAAAGAGCCTTACATCTCATATCTGCTAAAAAATATCTTATTCCTTGCTGCTTGACGCTGTGTTAGTCCCAGAGCCATGGGAACCAACTCTGTTAATAAGCATCGCTGAAAATGAGCCAGAAAGTCTCTCATAAACGAATAACTAGTAGCTATAATTCATTTACCTTTTTACCGTCACATTAATATTCTTTGAACATCCTCCCTTATTACGAAAATCCACTGCCATAGACAAGAAAATTTTAATATAACACACGTATGAATTTAAAATTTTAGTTCACCGTGAAATTTATAATACATTTAAGTGTGCAATATCCTCGTGCATAAATCCTTCGGAATTACAGAATTATAAATCCTATTTGCATACATTTGTTCCGCAGTTTTCCTTGACAAGTATTAAATGCACATGATGCGCAGATAAAAATAGGATATACGCAATAAGAGCAAAAAAAAAAAAGGATACGTAAGCATAGAAATGCAGGATATGGCAACCCGCTGGCATTCGACAAATGATGATGATGATGTAATTCTCTTCGCGTGACCAATTAATTTGATTGTGAAATGGAATTAAAATCTAATACAATGTAGGCATGCTACACTCTCTTGCAAGGACACTATAAAAAGGATGCGGAAAGCAAAACCCAACAAGGGGTTGAATGCGTTTGCCCTCGATTATAACTATGTAAAAGTTATGTGTCGCATGTGCCAGCGCAACGAATCCTTATTCAAATTTTCTATTCCTTATTGACAAAAGGATATGAAAGGCAAACAGGGATGAAAGATAGTTTATTATATTAGTTTATTTACTATTGAAAAATTACAGTAAAAAAAACGTATATGTAAACCTTGAGTTGTTATAAAATTGAATTCTCAAGGATGTTTTTTCTGCACTCGAGCAGTTTACACTTACAAGAACTTTTCCAAGGATAGAGGCGAGCTTCTTTCGATAATTACATCCGCATTTCGAATTCTTGGTGGTAATTTTAACTGCTTCGCTGCGGTTTTCTCTGCCATTTTTGTTGTGGGCCTCACCTTACTCACTCTCCTGTTGGCTGGCGCGGAGAGAACAAAGAACCGAAAACTTTCCGTTCCGTTGGCTGACTCTTTGGCTGTGCTGCTAAGAAAACCTGAACCAACTTCAAAAACTATCAACTGAACAGAATACTATCCTAATTAATCCTTTTGCTTGAAGTGTAAAGCAAAGAGTCCGGGCGGTATGGGTTAAGCACAGCAGTATGTCCGAAGGTGAACGAAAGAGTCGCACCAATTACCGGTGTGTGTGTGTTTGTATAATGCTCATCTACAAATCCTTGACTAGGACTTATTTAGTTTTCATATAATAGGCATTCATTTTGTGTGTTGGATGGAGTTTTCCAATTAAACTTTATCGTTTTCCTTTTAATTTACCGGTTACATGCTTTGTCGCCCCTTTTATATATCGCCCCATTTATATAGAGCAGGATAGCGCGGTTCATTGTACAACAAATTGAACGAAACAAAGTCAACATAAAAGTACGTAGGTATCTATGTGTATCTGGTTTTAGGATTCATCTTCTATTTCTTTGGTAAGACACTGGCAATAAAAGACCAGAAAAATGTATATTTGATTCGTAAGTGCTATTATAGACCGGACTTTATCTATCAATGCAGTTTTACAAGGATATATCATAGCAAATAACTTTTTTTCTCGAATAATACCTCTAGATTCGACTGAAATCATTAAACGAAAAAATACCTAAGGATGTAGGTCAGGTCTGGACACAACTCAAGGCACTTTCGCCATATCATAATAGACCTCAACACTTTGAGTACCAAAAAGCGCGTTTACCTAATCATAGCCCTATTGTATAGGGAATAAAGGAGTTAAGATTTAAGGAGCCAAGATATATATTGATATCGACTGAGCTACAAGGGAAGTTTATCATTTCGTCGTTGATAAATTTTTACAAGTCCTTCTTAAGACTGTGCCACGTTTCCATAGCTCCGTGGCAGGGAAGGCTAGGCATAGGCACACTACTACAAAGAACTATAGACCCATAAGCCTGTCTTCCTTTGTGCTCAAATCGATGGAGCGACTTATCGCATAGGCACGCAGATGGAGGGTGGCAAGGGGGGGAGGGCTGATGAAAGATGCGAATAGAAAAAACAAAATTGCATAAGGAGACGAGAGTATGCAGTCTATAGGTACTGACGGCCTTAAGATGAACGTCGAAACGAGCGCAGACATCTTCTGTGAAGCTCTGATGAGATTTAAGCAAAAGTGATTCCGGATCAACAACAAATGCGGTATTTTTCAGGCTGAGGTAACGGCCATAATCCAAGCTACCGCTGATAAGAAGAAGCCCATCAGGCTTAAAAACAAGACTATAACCATCTTCTCTGACAACCAAGCGCTCATTACTGGGCGTCTGCATTGCCTTCCGATTTTCACGATTGGAAAGCGACTGGAAAACACCATCTAGTGAAAACCAATTGTAAATACTTTTTGCAGTAATATCTTCCAGTAATCTTCCAATCGTATCGGCCAGGTATTATCTGCTGAATATGGAGATGGCATAACTTAAGGTAATGGAGTCAGATGTGGTAAAATCAAGGGCTGTAAAACTATGCAGAAAAATTCTAGGCATGATATCACTTGGCAATACTATTTTACTCTGTGTTCGGCGCAAGGTCATACAGTCTTCTTTTTCATTTAGGCACGAGGTTATAATGGTTCATGACTCTCTCACTCTACTGCATTCCTATAATGGTCCGCTTGTAAGGTACGCCGATTTGAACTCAGAATATACCGGCAGGCTACCCGGTTTTGAATCTCTTCATCACTGCGAGGCCAAATAAATGCTTTTGTATAATTCACGAATGCTTAGGCCTTCCTCTCCTTCGCGATTGCACTGGAATGTTGATTGACAATGCCTTTTTGACAGGGCTCGTAGCATCTCTTCCTTGAACGTGGTAATATCCAAATGAGCCGGCGTGCTCCATTTTTCTGGAGATAGGCTCTTTTACATGGAGGCTTCCTCGGATCTTCGTACTTCATATTCTATTCGCTTTGTTACTCCTGCTATCTTTGCGAAGCATCTTCATCTCAGCTGCCGTTAATTTGCTCTCATATTTCTTATACGCTGTCCAACATTGTGAACCATATGTAAGCGCCGAACGCACAACTGCGGTATACAGCCTTCCTTTTAGCTTAGGGGGCATTTTTCGGTCACGGAAGATGGCGAAGTTTTCTTGCTACTTCATCTACCCTACGCTTACGCAGGGATTGATGTTGTCATCACAGTTTGCTTTGCTATTAATCATAGATCCCAGGTACTTCAACTTTTCGCACTTGGTAAACACATTTCCATTCAATCTAATGTCTGAAATTATCTCGGGTGGGTCAGAGAATGGGCAGCACAGGTACTCTGTCTACTTTTGGCTCATATGATACACATTCCCCGCTAAAACATCCACCCATATATCAAGAGTTCGCTGCAGGGATGTATGATCTTCACTAATGATGGCCCCATTCGTCAGCGAAGAATAACTGATGTACTTTCAGGTCCGTCAGTTTTCTTTCAAGCGGATAATCAAGGACTAAAATGAAAAGCAAAGGACTTAGAATGCTTCCCTGGTGTACACCGACCTTAATTGACAACTCATCAGTGACTCCAGAAAGGACATCTTACTTTGCTCCATCATACATGTCCATGACCATCCGCGCAAGGTCACACCTATATCCCGGGAATCAAAGAAGAGAGAGAACCGAGAGACATTTTTTTGTTGGGTGTTTCAAGTTATTTTAGAGTATATCTACACCATGAACCGATTTAATCGACGCACGCTGCGCTACTCAAATCTAACTTTGCATTAAGCACAGAAGTGGAAGTTTAATTTGATGTCCAGAGGGAACCACAGCTAACAAGGGGTCAACCTAACAAATTTGCTGAGTTAAACTAGGATAAGCCCAAGATCAAAATTAAACAAAAATCTAATTTCTAAGTTTAACCTTTATCTAACACCGAAACTCGGATGATTTCGCAATGAAAAACTGGTTTTTACTGCAACATTTTCATTTTATTCAACTCTCCCCGTTCAAGGATTTGGCTGCATATATATTGCGTAAACACCACAGATTATACTAGCAGTGGGGAAAGAGGAGAGCCCTAAATGTACTTAGTCAAAGATGATCAGTCACTTATGCTTCAAACTGCTGAGGACAACAGTGAGGAGGAATGAACTCATGAGGAATGTTCCTTATGAGATGATAGGTACAATCACTGTAGGTAGACTGTAGATTGTAAGGGGGAAGGGGTATAATAAATCCCTGATCACTGCGGCCAGAAATGGGCCCATATTGTGATCCTCCCCTTATAGGATCATCGATGATGCCGCAGTTTCTTATAAAGGCGGCTAGCTCTTAAAAAGTAGGTATCTACTCTAATACAAAGCGGTATACGCCTAAAACTACGCTCCCGGGTGAACTGGCAAGCTCTAGTTCTTGCAGGGGTTATGCGGCTGAATTCTTTTGAAGGTGGACTGCAGCTACTTCCTTACAAAAGTAACAATAAAATGATGCGTCGATGTTCCAATGAGTCAATCGACTTCTCTATGATTATGTCAACCATACGTTTTTACCCTCGTTTTTAAACCATATCATACGCGATGTAAGTTGGACTTTTGCGCATCTTCCCAGACGTGAGAATAGTACCTACCCTAGTTTGAGGCTTATGACCGATTTAGATATGCTCAGAGACAGATCTGTAGGTATAAAGTATTTTGGCATCGGTCCCACAAAACATTATAGATTTTTTGTCCTGCAGTAAACGGGCTCAACCTTTTTTTTTAATAGATAGAGTGGCGCAACAGCTCGAGGTGAACCAGGGCCAACTTCTCAACAATGTATGCTGGTGTGTTAATTTCTTTTTACATACAAAGGGACCTACAATTTTTTGCCGAATCCGAACGGCACTTTGAGAAGTTTTTCAAGACAAATGATACTCTCGGAGGGCTTGTCAAACCCTCGCGGAGGTGGGGAACGTGAAAAAGAACAAGTCTTTTTTTTTCAGGTGACGATGGCAGGATTCGAACCCAGGCCTCCGGCGTAGTAAGCACACACACTAACCACTTCGCCACGGCACCCCAACCTTTTTTTTTGCGTTTTTGCGGCCCACAAAAATTTAGATCTTGTAAGTTTGGCCCGTGCTAGACATTGAGTTTGACATGATCGCTGTAGGTATGTGGATCTTTCAGTTAGGTATAGATTAGACTTCAAACCAGCCGAGCACCGCAGACCTTAACTACTCGCTGTCTCTGTGCCCTGGGAAGTCTATTCCTTCATTCCACACGGCAATCAGTATACCTACAGTATGTATCTAAACAAAACGTTGTAAAAGCTCTTCCCAAATTTTTTTTTTTTTTAACTTTTCTGTTGTTTCTGATGTGATCAATTGGAACTGGCCAATGATGTTTAAGATCTCAGATTTTGTTCAATGCGTCTTCGTTTCTCAGGTGGTCAGGTGTTGCAAATATTACTCTTTTTTTTGGCCATTGCGTTCAGCACCTTAATTCAGTGTTCGCTTTTTCATCTTCTACTTCTCCTTCTTCTTCCTTGCCGTCCTATCTACAAAACCGGCATTTTATAATTGTTCGACTAAGATATACTCCCTATGTACGGAATTTGATTTCGATGTTTGCAATCGATGTTGAAACTTTGTCTTAAGGTGGTTTTTTTTTCCCAGGATTTATGGTACGCGGTATGTCTCTTTTGTTTGATGTAGATAAAGATATATTAAAAAAAAAACAGGCAATCCAATTTGCCCAACCTTGATATCTTCTATAAATGTCGGTATCAACACAAAAGAGAAGAAACTCACCAAACATAAAGTAAAGCCTACAGTAAATCAATTTTCTTTAAGTCCTTCAAGTGAAACCCAGCAAATAGGTAAGTCGAATGCAACCCAAAATTGAAGGGAAGGCCTCTGCTTTGCCAATGCTAGCCAAAGAAGTCATAACCATAAATTCACTCCATTGAATCCATTATTAATTTCTAATAACTCGGTCATTTGTTATCGATAATAACTGATGTACGCATCAGATATTCCGTGATACCAAGCACTCATTGCGTTGTGTCTTTTTTTCGTTTTTCCTTCACCCTCCCATATGGGAAAATACATCGAACTCCGATTGCCGGCAAAGCTATCTAATAACTTTTCAGCTCCATCAAAACTCGGAAGGACGCAAAACCACCACTTTCGCCCACAAGCACAACACTAGAGCAGATGACTTATGGCTCCATTTTTCTGTGGGGAAGCGAAACAGAGGACACACTCACATTAAAGCTCTATATGAAAGTCCAGCGATTGCAGAGAGATTCGAGGTCCACTCCTTGAAACATATGCGCCATAAAAATCCATTACTTACCGTGTGAGTGCGAGGATCATAAAATTCTATTACGATGATTTATAGATGTGGAACGAGCCGGACCACCAGTCCGGTGCTTTTGTATAGGACATTGGGGAAAATATTTGAGGGTGCTTAGTGCTTAATGGATGGACATTTTTCCCTGTTATTGCTGTCTTTGCCGAGTTGAGTCCTTGATAAAAATCAAACTACAAAAAATAACATCGAAACAAAGCAATACTCAACGAAAGCAACAGGAACAAACGTCGCGTCGGTCGGTCGGTGTGCAACTTCATGCAACAAGAACTGAGTGAGACCTTCGATGAAGAATCATGATTGCCGGATGATGTTGATGCTGGTTGCGATGACGATGATGCTGATGATGATTCTCAGTACCAGTACCACACCATGATGGCACTATATGTTGCTGGTTCCTCCAGCCACCACCGCCGCCGCCGCCACCGCCACCGCCCATTGGAACATTGATGTCGTCCCCGCGAATCCGAAATCAATGTTGCAAAGCATCCCGATACGAAGTAAACGGAGACAAGCCGAGACGAGTTGGGAAAAAATGTGTATTTTTACGAATCACGGTTTCGATGTTTCGCATGAATACGTAATTAAATCTATAAATCGGCCAATTAAAATGCTTTGATATCGTGACAACACAACATTGGACATCGACAGAAGGAATTAAAATTATTACACACACAGAGAGTGTAGCATAAAATCGGAAGATGGTGGGCATACTTATACTTACTCGGGTGGAAAAGGGCAAAAGGAGTCCTTTCGAGCAGAGTTCTTTTGCCAAACCAGTGTGATTCGAAATGGGGACCTCAGCCTCAGTTCAAATGTGACCGAGCGAGGCGCCGCACTTTATTGAATTCTTTCATTGCTGTGCGGTATTTGTGTCCTCATCGATGGGTGTTTATGCTGAATGGTATTCGTGAGGACGAGCCTGAGATCATTTGGCTACATATTGCCAAGGTGAAATAGCATGACCAAACGACGACAAACGATAGGTAAGGTTTTTCAATAAGTAAATTTGAAATTAATTTTTGAGCGTTTCGTCCAAACAAAGTGGGTAGGCTTAGGCTCATCAGCTCGTCGGTTCACATGCTTTTCTTTCATCAAATACTTCCTGTTAATGTGCCTACCTCAGGCTCTGCAAAAGGTATAAGTACATATTTTGAAAAAGAAAAGTAACCCGACCTTTAAATAACATAATAGAGAGTCGATCGTGGTCACCGTAGCTCAATTGGTAGACCATTACTCGCAACAGGTAAATGTTGCAGTGATCATACTCATACCCTGCCGGTGAGTCCCACACGGTGTTTATACCCCATCCCATGGGAGTACATTAAGTTTGTCACATAGCTCATGACACTGTCAAATAATAATGGTAGACCCCCAACTTAAGGGCATATGATCGAGACCAAATTGTGAGCCGAATGGGCCACGTGCGTCCGTCCCCGTTAAGGGGTTACGTTTTGAGCCAGAAAGTTGAAATTTTCTGCGCAGGTTGTATGTCATCTAGAGCAGTACAAGTGTTAAAACTTTTTAAATCCGGCCCCAGAAAAGCTCACAATCGATGTAAATATACATCTACCTCCAGAGCTTTCAAAACTGTAAGACATCTTAAAAGCCTGATATTTTACATTTATCATCTACTATTTTTTTTATAATTTACTCGCGGTCAAGGGGTTATGTATGTCCTGACGTTTTCACAGCGTTCCATCCTGTCGAAATTGGTAGCCATTGTAACTATACTATTGTCCTTCCACTTAAAGAAAATCAATTTGTTTGTCTCGTCAAATTGGTGGTCAAAGGTTCCCCTGTTCTGCTTTTGAAACTCTTTATTATAAGGCAAGGAACATTTTTTCAGTCGATTCTCACACGCAGTTCCAGTTGCTCGAAAGCCATTTTCTTTTAAAATCTTCATGAGACCTAACCTAACTAGTAAAAAAGTTATCAAATTAAACGGCATGGTCACTTGGGCATTTAATATTTTTCAAAAGATCAAGAACAACTCTTTACCCTAGCGGAAGTGCTTTCAAAGAATGCTTAACATTTTTAGCTCCACAGTATGTGTCAAATTAATACATGTAACCATCTTTGCTGCAGAACTGAGGTGCCATTGGCCTTTTTAACGCTTTGAAGCATATATTGTCTATCTGTCCTTATGTAAACAACTTTTAGACCTTTCATTTTGAGCCAGAGGTTTGGAATTTTTCATAGTTGAGCCGGAATTCCTCCTCTTCGGATAAAGTTTGAAAATTATTGAAAGCCGCTCAAATAGGGCCGCTGTTTCTCAAAAACACTTAAATCCAGGGGTGAAATCGGCTATGGTGATCTGTGAGTGTCACATTTTGTGACAGTTAGAACACTGATTTTTATTCGTAAATGCAGGAAATCAGCCTAAGAGTAGGCAAAAACACCAACTTATCAGGAAGTTTGAAAACTGGTGACCAGCTGATTTTGACGGTGATTGATCGGGAGCTGTCACAAGAAAATTGTGATGAATTTGTGATTTGTGACATCACTAATCATAGATCACCTTAGCCGATTCCACCCCACGTTTTACCTTCATAAGATGTTGCTTTTGCTTTGGCACCCTCAATTTTGGGATGAAGTCTTTGTAATTTACCCATAATTTTTTTTTCAATCCTTAAGGCTATCTCTCACTTAGGGGCAATAGTAAACCAGGGATCTAAATCTAGTTAAACTCGACGAAAGGGAGAGGTAGGTACTCTATTTGTCCCTCACACCACACGGGACGTAATTAGTAGTACTCCTACAGTAATTGCCATTTTTCTCTTCGCTCCCCTCCCCACCATATCCCAGTGTTTTTCCCAGGGCTGGATCGGTGTAGGCTTATACCCCCACGGGATCACCAGCACATAATTCTCACTGGTACGGGTTTATACTGCTTCGGTAACCCCTACCTTCCCCCAATTCTAACGCGAGTTGCCTGTAGTAAGGGCTAACACCGAAGACGTTTACCCTATATCAGCTTCTTGCATGAGAATTACCCCCTGCATGGGTTCACACCGAATCGGTTACCCCTGCACCTTCCCATCCCCGAGGATAACTCTTAGCAGAGCAGCAACAGGTTCGGACTTATACCGAAATCGGTTGCCTATATCGGATGCCGGAACTATTCCTCACTGACCCAACCACCTCCTCCTCGACCTCAAGCAACCCCCCACCGCCCCATTCCGTATCAATGGGGGGAGGGGGTTGCTTGAGGCAAATTCCCATCTGGAGTTCAGCAGTTACGAGACCACCCTTTCTTCAGGAAAGTCTCTCACTGGCCTCCCTCAACTCTGCTGCCAGCGGTTCACACCGAAACGGTTACCCCCAGCCTTCACTACCCTCGAGTATATGTCTCAACCAATCAAACTGTGGTTGGTGACCTTCGGTACAGGTTTATACCGTCACCGGTTGCCTAGACCCCTCCCCAAACGGGTAGTCATCATTTAGGTCCTCGGGCTGGTAACTTCGCTCCTTCAAGTGGTATCACAATGGACCTTTGGTCTAAGTGTGCCCCCACCCAACTTAACCTAACCTAACCTAACCTAGCCATAGTTTGGGCACGTCCACAGTCCACTTTTTATTTAATTTTTGTATGAAATTACGTTTTTTTTTATAAGTTTAATAAAAATTGAACAAAGTTATGTATAAACTAATGTTGTAAGCGTATACGCATTTTTACGTCATCATCATTTTCTAATATGCGGCTTATCCTGTAGGGCCTTTCTATCGTTCTCGATCCTCCACCGCCAAGTCTAGAAACTCAGACGCAATCCCCAGGCGAGAGGTTCTTTACCTGATCCCACCACCTGTTTCTTGGTCTACCAGGGTGGCGACGCGCTCGCATCATCGCTAGCATAACCTGTCTGTCAGGGGGAATGCGAACAACATGTCCATACCATCGAAGAATCGATCGTTCCACTCGGAGAAGTAGCTCCTCAACCTTAAGATTCCCACGAATTCTGACGTTTCTAATTCTATCCCTAAGAGTACACCAGCAACGCACCCTAGGAATCTCATTTCGACAGCTTGTACCCGCAATCTAATTCTTTCGGCCATTACCCGAAATTCATGACCATAGATAAGGGCTGGAACCACCACTGAATTAAAATTAAAAAACACTGGAAAAAAAAAATTGCACACGGAGCCTCATGTATCAGTAGCAGTACAATTAAATCCCTCCCAGTGCTAGCCAGGCCCAAGAAATTAAATCAAACTTTTGACAATCAAACCCTTTAATAAATAAACCAAACAAAAGAATCACTTCCTCCATCAATTGGCCATAAAATTGCCAAACTCGAACGTTTCCATACAAGCCCTTTGACTTTTTCTATACACAGGTACAGAACAGTTTTCCATATTTTTTTTTTCATCCCGAAAATTTCTCATTGAGCGTGCCTAATCGGCGGTGAACAAGTGCCGCGATTCCCATACTGTCATTCGAGCGCACATCAACAAGTGCGCTCACCGAGATCAAGCCGTCTAGTCTGTCCATAGAGAACCATTAGCCCCGCGCGTTCAATCAACCGAACGACCACTCCAAGCCCCCAATCAATGGCCTGTTTATTATTATATCCAGATATCAGAAAAATTATCCGATTCACTAAGCGGCGCAGAGTATTGCAGTGGCAACAGCCGAACACGCCGTTCTAGCTCTAGATGACTGCGATGATAATGCCGATGAATAATTTGCCAGTAGGTTACATGGCCACTCGGGCTCGGGCTATAATAAATACAAAAGTTTTTGAAAAAATAAATTCAAACAATCGCGCTACGGATTGATTGTGACCGGCAGGAAATGGAAACGATAGAAAATAATTAATTTAATGCAATGTGGGTGGGTAGATGGATGCTTTGGACTTAAGAAAATATTTTATTTTTCAATTGTGCATAGTATAGTGAATGGGTACGTACCTATACCAACTGTGTCGCCAGCAACGGTGGAGTTGAGAAAGGTTTTTGGGACAATTTCGTCGTGCGGGCTGGGTTGGTCTCCAGTCGAGTGTGAAGCCTTTTGTGCATTTCAAAAGTATGAACTGGGTAATTGTTGCACTTTGAATGTTTCGATTGATTTGTTTGTTTTTTTTTTTAATTTGAAAATGATTATTATTAAACTGAAATGTTAGAATAAAGTATTCAATCATGAAGTCTGATTATGGCTTATTACTTAGGAAGGTTGAAGTGTCATTCCAAAAGTAGGACAGGTGTAATTTAAGTCATATAATTTACAAAGCCCAGCATATTTTACCCCAAAAGCTTCATTTTATATGCGTAATATCATAAGATAGCCATATTACATCTCTGCGGTAGTCACACAGGCATCGGTCTTAGGGCAACATTACGGTGGATTTCTTTTACGCATAAGGCTACCTGAGGGTGGAGCGTTTATTGGCTTCCCTGATGACATTGTGCCAGTTGGTAGCATATTTAAAGAACTGCTAGATCCGTTGCGCCTATAAGTTAGTCGACCATAGTACATTGGAAGTCGTGTAACCAGTCCCAAAACCGTTGAATAAGCAAACTTTCAAGTTAAAAAATAAGTCTCATTTTGAAGAAGTGAGCTGCATACCTCGGAGTGATGCTGGATAATAACCTTCAGTTCAAATTTCCCCTCGAACCCATTTGATCTTTGAAAAAAAAAATTTTTTTTTGTGTTAAGTTTAAGTTTGTAACGCAGTGAAGCTATCACCGTAAGTAGACTCTTAAGATCTTAAAAAGATATGAACGAGACCGACAGGAGAATTGATTTGCAGTGTCCATCCGGATGTTAACAAGCTCCAGACTGTAAATTTTGAACTGGACAGCTGAAATTTGGCGGTCGCTTCGATTTTATAGGGTTAATTTCGGAAATCAACTAATTCCGCAAACAGACAGGCCCACTACAGGCTTGTGTTTACGAACGCCTCTATTTTTTAAAGGCTGTATAATCACATAAAAGTTATAAGACAATCGCACAAGCACACTGTTCTTTCGTATGCAGCATAATTTTCTAATTGTCCTTAGGGCGATAGAAAAAATGTTGGCCTAGCATTGACTGTGCCCGACCTTTGAATCGTTCCAACTAAAAACAAGTGATTTAGTGCACGCGTTCTTCTGCAATGAACTTTTAAATAATTTCATAAATTTTTTGGCATGAATTCACATTAGTCGTTTCTGCGGTGATCTGCAGGCGGTTTGAAATATAACACACATACTGTGCTAATGCGAGATTATTTTGCGTATACGCAGGAAATTTTTAGGGGAATATTTAAAATAAAAACAGTTTTTTCCTAAAAGCGCCCCCTAGAAGTGGGTGGGGCTCTTTACTTTTGTATGTAATAAACTTAGCGTACAGTAATATCCTTAATATTTGGCATAATTTGTTTTTCGATTTTGAATGAATTTTCCGAGAAATCAGGTTTTTAAATATCTTTCTTACTTTCAAACTTGGTCACGGCGATGGTGTGGGCGCTTAAATTTTTGCCTAGTTAAAGGTTTCTGGCCACTTATGCCTTACACCAACATTTTAATTCTTGGCGCTTTGTTAAACTTGAACAAACGAATTTTGAAATAAAATGTAAATTTGAGGTTGTCTGATAATCATGTCACAAGAACCATAACATAAGGACCAAGCTGGGCCCAAGTTTCAACTCTCTAGCTTAATTCTGAAGACCTAAAACCTCCACACATACAGACCGACTCTCGGAGCTTTTGTTTGACCCTGGCGGAGTTGCGGCCGTGAAAAAACTCTTTAAGCCCCATTCGGGATTCGAGCCTGGGACCTCGTGCAAAGTAGTCCTACTTACTAACCATTGCAACACGGGGCTCAAAAGCATCACCACAAGCATAAAAAGTAATCACTGCCAAAGTTCTGGAAACAATATCGTGTAACCGACATTATTGCTCTGAATGTTGTTTTTTCTACAAAGGCTCAAATAAAAAACAGACCGTCAAATATGAAGTCATACACGGAGTTGCCCATCGACCTCTGTTGAAAGTTAGGCTTATCATATCATATCGAAGCAGTGTATGTAAAAAACGCGTTTTTTGACTTTATATTATTGGCTGGGTAACCAAACTTGTGACTTCCAGAACTCCTTAAATAGTGAATGGATCAGCATGATATTAACATCGAATGAATAGTTGAGTAATTTCAATGAGCCAAATGTTTATAGATACGTTTTTCACAGGAATAGACTACATTAAGTTCGATACAGTCGAAAATGTAACATAGAGGAATAATAACGATAGATTCCCAAAAGCTTAGAGATAAAATCAAGGCCGAATTCTGAGTCATGTTCGTCTCGTATGTCCGTATGAGCTAAAAAGGTTTTTGAACGTAAGCCCTTTGTCATCAAAAAGCAAAAGACAAGTGCTTAAATTGTTCAAACAGACACGCCCATCACCTGATATGTGCAACTAGATCCTGTGCTTTTAAAAAAATAAGACTTCGTTTGAGACTAAAATTTAACATTAAGCAAGTTCTAAGACTGTAAGACATAGAAAACAAAAATAAAGTCGGTAGACCTCCCCTTGTGTGCTTTAATTTAATTCCCTTATATTGTTCCAAATCGGAAAAAATTGGCCTCTTTTAATATATAGAAAAACAAAGCTATAAGTTTCGACCACACAAGCTATGCCTATATTTGGAGTTAGAATTTAGAAGAACCTATCAGCAAAACACTGATTTAGCCTGATTTAGGAAAGAATAAGAAAAAAAAATAACAAGTGATCTCTCTCGTGGGGTGCCGTGGCGTAGTGGTTAGTGTGTGTGCTTACTACGAGATCTAGGTTCGAATCCTGCCATCGTCACCTAAAAAAAAAGACTTGTTCTTTTTCACGGTCCCCACCTCCGCGAGGGTTAGATAAGCCCTCCGAGAGTATCATTTGTCTTACAAAACTTCTCAAAGTGCCATTTGGACTCGGCAAAAAATTGTAGGTCCCCTTGTACGTAAATAAATTAACAAACCAGCATACATTGTTGAGAAGTTGGCCCTGGTTCACCTATAGCTATTGCTATATAACAAAAAATAAATAAATAGAGTGGCGCAACAGCTCGAGGTGAACCAGGGCCAACTTCTCTATAACAAGTTGTATCATGTCATGTATCATGTATCACATACACACATTGCCACGCCTATTTTTAAAGGTCTTTGTAACAAAATTATTGATTTTGACCAACAAATTTCATTTTTGGATACAATTATGTCGCCGACTTGGATATTTCTAAATTTATTTTGGCTTTTGGTTATAGAACTGTTCATATCACGCCCCTTTTATAAAATAAATTAAAAAGCCTGGTTAAATAATTCTTTGTCATTAGTCAGTTTACAAATGGATTATGAAATTGGGTAGGTATATCGTCTGCAACAGACTTAACTATCACATACGCACTGTAACTGTAAGTTTGGAAGCGGGCCTAAACTACCAGCACGATTTGGGGCTGGTAGTTTAGGCGATTTCCGACGATTTCCGATATCGGTAAATCAATTCCCGAATTGATTTACCGATATCGGAAATCGTCGGTTTGATACCTCTGTATTATATTGCGCTCCAAACTCAACTGGGAGAAAGATATAGAAGATCGTGTCAAGCGGGCATAACTTTATATGCCTGCAACCGAATATGGTAGGTACACTGGATCTATATAGCGGCGGAAGGCTACAGAAGGTCATCTATCAAAACTTACCAAGGTCCAAAGGGTTACTTGAGTGGAAGGAACAGGGTCCCTAGGACCACCACTTAACGCAACATTGGAGGTACTTCTTAATCTCACCCTCTTGGACATATATACTGCAGCATCAAAGCAGCAACAACAGCTGTCCGTGTAAGGAAATATGGACTGAACCGAGATCTTATAGACATGCCTCTGTGGATACGCAATGCGATACCTTCTACCCCCAGCCATGGGCTACCTTCATGACATTCGCTTTCAACTGGAGATTTGCCTAGGCCAAAAACGGCGGCCTGTATGAGAATAACGAGGTCCCTATAAGGACCTAAGACTTACCACAGCTTTGAACGTTCTACTTAATCTCAGCCCGTTGGACATACATATATGTATGCTGCAGCGGCAAGGCTAAGCGTCTGTCTTAGGGAATTCGGTCTGTATAATCCCCTACATCTATTGGACACGCCTTTGCGGATACGCAATGGGATGCCTTCATGTTCATAGATACCCAGACCCACGAAACACCTTCGTCTGACGTTCACTTTCATCAGGAGATTTGCTACTAGAATCTCCTGTTGAAATGAAAAGATGTGAAAGGGAAGGAAAGGCTATCACAGGAGATAACAAGATCAAAGTCTGTACTGACGGCTAAAAGCCGCAGGCATCTTCTGTGAGGCTCTGGGATTAAAGAAATTATTCCGGATGATCGACGACTGCAGTATTTTTCGGGCGGAGCTGGCAGCCATTATTAAAGCTGCCACTGAACTGAAGAAACAGAAGCTCCAAAGCAAGACCATTACCACCTACTATGACAGCCGACCGGCCATTAAAGCCGATCTGATCATGGGGGTCAGATATAATAAAGTCAAGGGTTTTAAAACTATGTAGGACTATGTAGACGAGATTACTTAGGTAGACTTAAGTAGACTTAAATTTTAGACGTGGCAATACTGTTACTGTTTTGGGTACCAGGTTATACCGATATCTGCGAAACGAAGAAACGGACAAGCCTGTGAAAACTTGGTCAGGGATGAATGCATCTCTATAGCTTTCAAATCTAAGAATTCCGCGGAGCTCGATAGCACCTGGGATAGAAACTGAGTCCTTTAATGGAACTAATCTATGGGCTCCTTTCTACGCCTGGTCTAACTTGGTCAAAAGGCCTTTTAAAATAAAATGTAAATCTGAGGTTGTCTGGCAACCAAGTTAATTGTGGGCATGTCTGTGGGCGGATATTATCAATTTCATACTTTGTCTGTACAAAATAAGAACGAAGCTAAACTCCAAGTTTCAACTTTCTAAAGCTCAATTTTAAAGACGCAAAAACATCACACATGCGGATGGACGGACTTACCTATCTTAAAAAGGATATTAGGGGCCCACGGTGATTAAATTTCACTTTAAAATTAAGTTCAAATTAATAGATCCTGGGTCGGGAACAATACTTATACACATTGTGTGACATAAAATTGCTTTCTAATTAAAAACTTCCTTGATATTTTGTTAGCCAGGAAAAGTTTTGAAAAAACTTTGTAGATTTGCTATTTACCAAATTTTCACCCTTTTCATAAGTAAAGTGAGGAGATTTCAAAAACTTGTTACACTCGTTCTGCTTTGGGTCCTGGCCCCTGGGTCGGGAGTAGAAACGCCACTCTGAATGGAATATACCATAGGACAGGAGGTATATTAAGTTCGTCACATGGTGGCCTTAAGTTTGTTACACGATGAGATAATAATGGTAGACCCTTAAGACCTTAAGGGTATATGATTGAGAATTCTGAATCAGATAAGCCATGTTCGTCCTTCCTTCTGTCCGTCTGTATGTCACATGCTTTAAGGCCTTAAATTTTGAGCTAGAGTGCTGAAAGTAAGAAATTTTCACATGCTAAGCAATACAAGTGTAAAAATGTTTGAAATCCGCACAAAGACACGCCTACAATCGGTCAAAATGTGCAACAACCTCCAGAGCTTTCAAAACTGTAAGCAGCTCTTAAAGGCTGAAATTTGACCTTAAACATCTGCTTATGAATATAAGACACAAAAAAAAAAAACTTAATTGGCTAACCTCCTCCAGTAGGCGTGGCATCTATTTGAAAGGCAGTTTACTCAATATTTTTGCTGCAAATTGAAAAACTGTTGCTTCATGTTTTATGTCGAAAACGTTTTTTTCTACATTTTGTTCATACAAGACTTTGGGCCACCCCCACATTTGGAGGCAAAATTGAAGAAAAATCTAAAATTTTCCAGAAAAACCTGATATCGACTGGCCTTAAGCCTAATTTAGGAAAACATGAAACAAAAAAATTAGTAGGTTAGGTAAACGAGACTTCCTTTCGAATTCGCTCATACAAAGTTTTTAGCCACGCCCCCTTTTAGGTCGATTTTTCCAAATTGAATTCTAACAAAAAAAAGCGTTTTTACATACATTTAAGCATAACTTGGAAATATAAGTGTTATAATTGCTTGTTTGTAATTAGGGGCGGTTGGACCACGCCCCTTTTCAAATTGTGCACTTCTTATAAAATGTCAAAAAATAACAATAACATCAGCATTTTACAATGTGGGATAAAATAAGGTATTCAACGGTCGGCTTTACGGACTGTAACTTCTGCGTACACACCGTAGCACTTCCTCACTGGGTTAATAACCTGTTTGATATCTGGCGCTTTTGAGTATCCCTACATTTCGCCGATTTTGAGTTTGGATATCCAGACCAGAATTGTTGCTTTGCCTTATAGACCTAAAGCTTAGCTCCCATTCTTGACCTTATCTGGTTGGTAAACGCTGCCCTAACCGCAATTCTTACTTACTTAGGGTGGCGCTATAGTCCGGGGTGGACCTGGGCCTCAGCCAACAAGCTTCGCCAGCCAGCTCTGTCTCTAGCTAGCCGTCTCCAGTTTTGCACGCGAAGTTGGCTGAGGTCCCCTTCCACTTGCGTGTGCCACCTGAGTCTCGGTGCTTCTCTACCGCGCCCTCCCTGCGGTGTGGATTCGAAGATTTTCCGGGCCGGGGCGTTGGTGTCCATCCGCTCTAGATGACCCAGCCATCGTAGACGTTGTGTTTTGACTCTTTTGGCTAGGTCGGTATCGCTGTACGGGCTGTACAGTTCGATGTTATATCTCCTCCTCCACTCTCCGTCTATGCAGACGGGACCGTAAATCGTCCGAAGATTTTTCCTCTCAAAGCAGCCTAAAGTGTTTTGATCCGCCTAAGTTCACGGAAGGATATCTGAATACAGACTCCAACATGTCCTGAAAGTTTATAGCGCTGAAATCACATAACTCCTATCCATTGTGTCCACAGTTGTTTTAAAAAAGGGATTATTTCTGTATATAATGGGCCTTTGGTTATTTACAAGGTTTAAGACAATATATACCACACATTGGAACAAATCAAACGTTTTGGTCAGTTCATACGTTGAGTTTCCTTCTCAGTCAGATCCTAGAGTTGGTTTATCAGAAGGAATGATGAAATAATTTTATGGGATACTTTTTTGTCTTCGACACAGAGCTTATCCTTCAATTGCACGTTTAAATAGGCTTGCGAAATATTTTCACTATTTAAATTTCTTGCATGCAATATCTACTTAAGCCCAACGTGGAATAATTATTTGCTAAGCTCCTTGTTGACATATCGGATTACAATAATAATTATCCTCTGAGTCAAATCCGTTTTCTTTTCCAACCTCCATCATATTCCTTTTAAACTTTCAGCCAAGCATAACCCATAATTAGCCCTAAGGGTTCTCCCAACACAATCAGTTATTGTATTCGCGCCAGAAAAGGAAGCTCGTCCATGCTAAACTCCATCATATCGGTTACAAGGATTAAAAACAAATTTTTGCTTTAAACTACTAAAATACACAGAGTGTCTTCGCCCATCAGTAACCCACCGTGACCTTGTGAAAAACCATTAGCTACACCAAATTCGCATAGCTAATAACAATACAACCACCCTTTAAGGGTGGACAAAAGTGCCGTAGAGCAACTTGACTTTGGGCCCATAATCATAAGCTGGCATAGAATATCATATTTAAATAATTGCATAGTTACTTGCGGGGCCAAGAACGGCGGAGACGCTAGATTCGATAGAGAAAAGCCATTCTTCGCTTAGGAGGTTGTTAAAAAAGCTTTTGAATGTCGCAAGGGGATCCAATTACACGGGCAATTTTTTAATTACACACGTCTGGGTTATTAATATGAAGTGATGGGTTGGATGGGACAGATCGCTCGAAGGCATCAGGTATAGGTGAGTGCGACGAAGGTAATGCGCTTAGGGCAAGTTTTAATAAGCCTCTTAGGAGGGTTAATTATTTTCTTGTCGCGTTGCTTTTTGATTATTATTCTTTCTTCTTTGGGGCGCTTAGTTGGGTTTCATGTTCCAAGTTCGCTGTGCTTCCAAGTTCAATAAAGGGTGGGTGATAGGTACATAATTGTATTAATTGGGCTAATGGGACTCATTAAATGGTTTTGAATTCTGTAACTATAAGAGCAAATATTTAGCAGTGATGGGGAGATGTCACTGAAAGAGGCAACGAAAACGACCCGAAGAAGTATAATCTTAGCACAGAATTAATTCTCGCATCGCGCAGAAATAAAAGGTAGACAAACACCAGTGGCTCCACTAAAGTTGTCCATTTCGATCTGTGATCCGTTGCTCCGTACATTTCTGCGGGACCCTTGTGACCCCAGCCCTCCCAAATCGAAGCGAAGAATTAAAGGAAAAGCATTTTTGCTGATTATTCGTGCTCATGTTCGTCGCCATTTAAAATAGCAGCAATTGCCGGTGAAAAAAATTGACAACATCGAAAAAGGTACAAAATGTACTTCGAGCCATTTAGCGAATTGCGATTGCAGGACGTCGTCGCGTCGTCGTCGGCGCATAGAAGACAACCAGCCACAACAATCCGCAACGTGGTGCAAGCGCCTCATTTCAACTGTTTTCACACAAATTCCGACTCGAGAACTCCCAATCACATGCACACCGGGGGCAGCAATGCCATGCACCTATCTAGAATACTAGTGCTAGAATCCTCCGAACAACGGCTACTGTATGTGCGGGTTCGGGTTTAGGCTGATGATGGGACGAAGGTTTTCGTGTCCCCACCACAAAGTGTGGTTGCAGTCGGAGTCTCCCCCCAAAAACACACATCACTCGAAAGCCATTTACAGGCAGCGACGAAGGTTTATTACCAAAAGGATTACCCAACGGACAACAAAAAGGGAACAAGCATCCCGATTGAAGACGAAATAAAGATGCGACCAACACTTCCAATTGCAATTGATGCGCTAGTTGCTCTGCACCACTGCTGGGATGATCGCGGTGGTGCTAGATGATGCTACCGGTGTGCTGGGTCTCTGGTCACATGTTAGGTGCAGTGATGGCGACTTTATGGACGAGGAATAAGACGAACATACAGTGCGCATCGTCGATGGCCACAACGACGATCGTCGTGTTCGCTGTTGCCGCCGCACCGACGACGATTGTCTTGTCGTTTTGTGTTCAAATGAATTTCACTCCTTGTTGCACGACGATAGTTTTGTAATAGTTCAGTTTGTCCGAGCTGTTTGTTTTCTGTCCATCGGACAAGACTCAATTTTGCTAATTTTTGTAATTTCTGCTCAGTCGCTGCGACCGCGCTGAAGAGGTGGTATGGTGCGACCAGTAGCACACTGTCAGGGTTGTGTTCAGGATCAGGATGCGAGATCGCTTATACCTTTGCTTCGCCCTTTTGTGCAAGTTACTGCTTGGTATTTTTAGAGTTTCTGATATTTCTGGTGTTTCTGTTGTTTCTGGGATTTTTGTGATTTTTCGAAGCTCCCAAGGACTGCCAGCAGAACGAAAATGGATCTTATGCCGCACTGATGTCGTACACAGAATTGTCCTCGACCAAGAAATGCTACCGATGACGCCGTACACATGCACAAAATATTCAACATAATTATTGGCCATACTGTGATGGCGATGAACGCAATGGTTAAACTTAAATCTTAAATCCCAGATACTTGAGCACAACAAATTACGTATTGTCTCTTAAGTGTTACTAATGCATTCTCCCAGATACGAATCGCGTTGGATCACATTAGAACGTGATCAATCCCTGGTCTCTATTCCTCTCATCATTTTCTTATCAAAAAATAAAAACAAACTCCCAAATGCGATTGAAATAAATTTCAGCTTAAATGACTCTTTTAATGGTCAACGCAGCCAAAGTCACCAGAATCAACGTCAGCCAGTCAATCAAGTTCAAATGCACACACTGTTCCTTAAAAAGTCGTTAAATTATTTTTAAAGACACCAGAAATTTTAAAGACACAAATTTACTTTATCAAAAAGTAATAAAATCTCAAGACATCCTTTTCGTACGTAAAAATAAAAACAAACAAACATAAACAAATGCTATGTGTGTATGTGCAAGCTAAAGAAATAAATTATTTCACCAACTGTGGTCACTGATAAGACTGAGGTCCCCAAAATAGTTATGATTCAGGTAAGAGATATGTTCATGAAAAAAATAAGGAACAAAAAAACTGTTAACACCAATCGAGCATCATCATCATCACACAGTTACCTCCTGGTGCTGGTGACGAAGAGTAAAAAAGAAAAATACTATTTATAGGTTTTCCAAGGATTTTCACATTTTATAGCCAATTGAATCTGCTTTGCAGGATCTGTTTGTTCAAGGACCTATGACGGAAATAATTATTTATTATTGAGTCTTATCGATGGCAGTCTCAATGCGTGCGGTGGTGGCGGCGCTATACGTGCAGCAACGAGCCATTTGTCGTCAGTTTGAATTTTTTTTATTGGATTCTTGTCTCCTGATGCTCGGACCACTGAGTCATGGAATTTGTGTGGAAGCAGTCTATCATTCTGTCATTAAATCGGAATGAATTAGTTATATGTCATAAAATTTTGTTGCCCTTGGAGTTGATGGATGTTATAGATCCTATTCGCTATAGAAAGGATCAGTTTAGGTTTCGTATAGGGGACTGGATAAATTAGGTAAATGAGCATCAGGGATGGGCACCAAATGTCAGTGCTGTCGTCGGCTACTTAAAGTTAGATTTGTGTAGATAACTCATACGAATGACTTTACGAGTGCACTCGTAACCGATGATCAAGCCTATGGATATGGACTCAAGAAACTTAAAATATTTTGTCTTGAAAATCCCTTTGATAAAAACCCGAAGATTGGTTATAACATAGTACCTTAATATAATATGTAGTCTAATGAACCTACTTATTAATTTAAATAAAATATTAAAATTAAAATAAATAATTAGTATTGTAAGGGTTTCGAGCAAATCAAGTCAGGAACTTTCCTTTTAAAAGTCCACAGGGCTAGGTATTGCAGGTATGCCTGCAACTCTTTCGCGATCAACTGCCATTTTTACATGATTGAAGTCAGATTGTTTATTCTTTTAATATAGGTTATAAACAGATTGAAGAAGCTTCATCCTTTGGTCACCGCAGTAATTATTTCTCCCCTGTGAGGAGGATTTTCCCCTATTTACATTCTTTTACCTGACGACCCAGATATTCGCATAAGAACGCCCACTGAATACACATATTCACCTTGAAACACCTCGCACTACACTGTTTCAAAATTCTTTCTTCTATAGATCAAGCACACTTTGGAATTCACTATCTGAACACATATTTCCTAACACGTATAAACTGCAAACTTTTAAGAATAAAGTGAACAAATATCTCCTTACATCTCGGGACACTGGTTCAGTGTTTTAGTTTCGGCTTTTCTGAAAGAAGAATTATATAAAAAAATGAACTTCATTATATTTTTCTATAGAGCAGTGTTTTCAAACTTTTTGAAAACCCGAAACCTTTAGCACAAAGAAAGCTTTGGTGACCCAAATCTAAATCAATATTTTTTTAAAAGTCACAAAGGTTTTTTTGATAAGTGCAACTTCAGTCTGCTTGCGACGACACGGATTGAAAAATTCCCTACCCTACCTAAAAATTATATTACCACGCGTCCAAAAAGTGGGCGGGATAAAAAGTATAACCTTAAGGTGCCCTGCCAACTGACAAAAAAATTCACGTTTTTTAAACCACAAAATTAGGTAGAGACCTTTAGAGCGTATACAAAAAATGTATCAAATTTTATACCTACATTTTTTATTTCCCACCAAGGGTATAAGGTTTAATATACCTATAGCTTGTAACGCACTAAGACCTAAGACCTAAGACCCCTAAGACCTTTTATGATCGAGATGGGACCGACACAGAAGAATCGATTAAGCCATGTCCGTCGCTCCGTATGTAAACAAATATTTAAATCGGATAGTTGAGCGGGATATCCTGTTTCACAGATTATGATTAAAAATTATTAAAGCCCGCTCAAGAACACGCCCACTACAGGCCTATATGTGCGACCACTTCTAATTTAAAAAAATACTTTTTTCACTCATTATGTATGTTACAATGGTGCTAGCATACTGAATTTTGTGGCTACCTGAAATTATACCATAGAAAATAACACCAAAAAGTGTTTAGAAAAAAATTGCAAACAAAAATGAGTGTAATGTGGTTTTTTTTTGGTATCGGGTAAATTAAAAACCAAGTTTAATTTTTTCGTGGTTGAATCAAACAAAAAATTAAATTGAGAATTTTTGTTATAGTATAGGTGGGAATAGGTAAGACCTGTCATATCTTAGTTTTGTTTGAAGGGTGGGAAGGCCAATACAATTGTACTGGGTCGGGTTAAGCAAAAAAGTACAATCGGAGTAAAAGTACAATGTTTTGTAAAAACTATGTTTTCTTCAAGGTAAAATGGTAATTTACTTAACCATAATGTTTTTATTTCAGCAATATGTTGACGGCACTATGCAACAATAACCATAAGTGACTGTTTTAAAAACAAAAACAATGACAATGCGGCGTTAGCGTAAATAAATCGTTACGCATAAGTTAGCGCAACAAAAAGAGAGACTTCGATGCGAAATGGTGTCACATTTTTACTTTGATTTACATTCGCCAAAAATATCTAAGGTATTGAAATCATACTACGCCGAAATACTCTGTTAACGAACGTTTAAAATAGTACTCTGTAGGCGTTTCGATAAAGAACTTCTTATGCTTTAATTCAAGTTGCTGGCGTTTTACTACGAAATTATGGCAAATATTTTTTTTGCTCAATGTGATATATTTACGAGAAAAGAGCTGAATGTCTTGAAATTTATTTTCAAGGTAAAAATGAGGTTCAAAACATTCAAGGTTTCAAAAAATTCATTGAAGATGTCTATATACCATACCATACCAGCCTAGCTTGAAATACACTTTTTACTTTACCGAAAACTGAAGCTATATTCTGCTTAGGAATTGAAAGTGATTAAAAGTTCTTCTGGAGTGCAATCATTTTCCAAATAACGGATAATTCGTGATTTAATTTGTTTAAAAATGCAGAGCTATACGAATATTTCCCATTAAAAAACTTTTATTTTAATTGGCAAATTATTTTTTTTTAACGCAAAATTAATCTGAGTACATTGGCTCCGTTTTAGTACTAAATGAAAAAATTGTTTTCCATCCCTAGTTTGTTTACATTTTGCTGTGGCTTAATTGCGGGAATTTTTCTGTTCTTGTTTGTGACGAAACTAGAAACAAAATAAGCCATTGTTATGTTTTTACATTAAAAAACCTAAACTTTATTCTTTGCTACTATATTAGTGCACCAAGTCCCTTATAATATACGCAACTCGAAGCCTGCTTGATTTAATTTAACATTCGGCAAAGTCGTGGGTGCTTCTTCGCCTAAAAATACACGAATACCGCGTCCTGTGACTGTCGAAGAACATGATTAGGATGAATACAGTTTTTCAGCCCGTGTTGAAATAAAGTTTTTGCACTAGTCAATTAAAAGCAAACATTTTACAAAACAAAACAAAATTATTTCTGTAGAAAGACCAACCCGTTCCAAATATACACGAAGTAAACAAACGAACTGTCAACACAGTCTGTTGGTATTGGAAAATCTGAAAATGAATCTTGCTAAAAAACGAGATTTTATTCTGCGATTTCAGATTCGAGCAATGGCAGTTTTCCCCTTAATTTCCCCTCATTTTTGCCACAAAGAAACGCTTTCAAATTTAGATCTGTCAGTTTTGACATACCCAAATTTTTTTTGACTCCAAACGAAACGCACATAACATTTTTGAAAAAAAAACGCCAAAAACCAAAAAGGGAAATACGCCAAAATTAAGGAAATTACGCTACATTCTCGAAAAAGAGCCAAAAAATGAAACGAAAATTACGCCAGAAAAAGTCAGCCTTTTTGGCTCAATTTTCAAACGCGGGTGGAAAATATACAAAAAACACGAAAAAAATACCTTTTACCCTAAAAAATAACTACAACTAAGTTGCACTTGCAGTTGCAGCTCAGAAAAGCCATAGCCTGACCACTCTTACAATCATGCATGCTGTGTGCGTTGCAGGTATTTTTATACACACGAAACGGACCTACAATTTTTTGACAGTATTTAGAACGTTTATAACACCACGCTTACGAAACTAATGGCGCTAGCACTTTTATTTTTATAATTATGGTACAGCACCAACTAACATTTTTCCTTCCATAACACTTTACGAGAGTCTTATGAGAGTATTCTCCAAGAGCTTGCCTCTTGGAATTTTCCTCTCATAGACTTCTACGCGAGCGCTTAAGAGAGTCTTACGGATGCTAAATGGCCCCACTTATAGGAGTTCTTTGATCTGATAAAAAGTCTTAAACTCTCCTTGCAAGAGTTATTCGGTCTCATAATAAAGCAATAAGTTCGTCTTATGGGATGTGAAGGGCTAGTCTTCTTTGAAAGAGAGAGAAACATATAACAAACAATTTTCGTGTCATCTTTATCATGTTGTGTGCCAAAAATGCTTTAATTTTTCATAAGGACATAAAGTAATGAAGAGAACAATATAAACTTCTAAAAGAAATTGTTATTTTCAATGCGCTGTTTGATGGTACACCATTGTCATCAACATTATTGACTTTAATAATATTTGTTCTGAGGTAATCTGTGCAAAAACTTTGTGTAACTGAAAATTAATCTGCTAAAGTTAACTTTTAACTTCGATCAAAACAAAGCGCCTCGAAAATAATCAATTTAAAAAAAAAAACCAATTAAAGCTCCTCGCAGTAGGGTTGCATTTTCTCTGCCTAACGTGCGGTTTTTACCTCAACCAAGTGGGTAAGGAGTAAAATAGGATGTAAGAGGATATGATCGCTGCCGAAATGGGAGTTGAATGAGCCATGTCCGTCCGTATTTAGCTGCATGGTCGATTCGGTCTCAATCAATAAAAACGCTAAGTATGCGATTACGCGGTGATAATTTACTGTTACAAACTATACGTTTTAAAATATATCCTAATTTTAGGGCATAATAAGAACCAAAGCCTCTTACCATCCTACAAAAAAAAAGGAAAAAAACATTCATAAAAACCTTTTCGGTATATATTTTTTTTAGATGCGTATATTTTGACGTTGGTAACTCTAAGAGGTAAAAAATTAAATGGCGGAAAAAATAGTTTTCTAGTAAGAGTCATTCACTTTTTGTGATCGATTTAGCTTTTTTAACAGAGATTAGCTCTCTTCGTGCGAGCATAGTGGCTGTTTTCCAGAGTTTTACCCTTTTAACCAGAGTAAAATCGCCTTTGTCTTCCCGAATCAGAGTAAATAAACTGTTTTTTAAGAATTCAGAAATGTCGTGGTTTTGTGGTTTTGTACTATTTTATGACGCATTTCTGTTTTTACATCATTGCCGCGTGCACATGAATGAAGGAATATAAAGATTACGGCATACGCATGTTATGACATTTGCTCGTAAAAGTATATGTAAATCTGACGTCATCGGAGTTGACTGTGAGTTTGTTTGCGTGTAAAAAAACCAGCCAATCCATGCTGGCCAACCAGACCATGAATATGGTTTCGATGATGATTTGTGCTGCAGAGATATCTACATTTTTTTTTTCATATAGAAATGCATTAAATGAATTAAAAAACTTCTGTCACCGCAAGCACACTACATACTGACAAAATTACTTTTGACGTATGGTGGTACGCAATTATTTTGAATTGACATAAATGGGTATTTTTATCAGCCATCCGGTCTCAAAACAAGAGTGTTAGGCTGAAAAGAGTATTTTTATGAGTACTTCGATACTTTGACTCTCCTAATGATTCTTCTTATAATACTTTTACTCTTTGAGAGTAACATGAGAGTTGAACACACATAACAAGAATCAAATATTCTCTCATAATGGGAGTTTACGTCTTTTTTACTGTGGTAGCCTTTTACCATTTTAAAGAGAGTACTATGAGAGTAAACTTAAATTTAGTCAACAAAAATTATGTTCTGAGAGTATTTAAGAGTCTAACGAGAGTCTTATAAAAGGTTTTTCTAGATTTGTAGAGCACATCTTCCGAGAGTATGTTTGTTGGGGCAAACGTTTCTATGATCAATTTCATAACTAAATAACATTCTATAGACGTTTCTACCACCTATTTTATAACACTTTAGGTTTGACATTCCGAAGAACCCACTTTGCACTCTCATGTAGCACTTGAGGGTTGCCAGATGTCAAAGAATAGATAACAGAGAAATGGACAGAAATCGTTATGAGAACAGTTTAAGCAAAACATTTAGATATAAGAATTTTACATTTTTAATAGAATGATATGAATTTAAAGACTATATTTTTCCCGATCACTCACATGCCCACTTTTAGCCAGAAGTTCCAAAGGAGTTCTCCTTGGAGCTTTTAACTCTCAAGGTATGTATATAACTGCATCCATGGGTAAGAATAAAGCATCCAGGAAAAAATACGTTTTAATTATCGCATGCCGTGTCAATAATTACATAACTAGTCAATTTGTACTTTTTAATATTTCAAGAAGGGTATTGTTTCTTTTCTTCCTATTTTAATAAATCATTCCAATAAATCATTAAATGCGCACCTGTTATCTGCTTAGTAAAAGCACTCTTTTACTCATTACTTTCATCACCTTATCAAACATGTACGAAGTTTTTTTTTGCAAAAACATCAACACTTACAAAGAATATGATAAGAATGTATGTATACCCAAGCGAAAGAAAACCACACCATGGAAGTAATAGGTGAACACCATGAAAATGTGTGTACGTACAGATTCTTTTAAAACCGTATTATCAAATTAGTTTTATAAGAGCGCGAAGTAGAACCCTTTTTTCTCCCAAAATTAAGTTCTATAAAAAGTCGAATCGCCCTTATAGGGGGTTTGTAAGGGGTTCCGTTACTTGTATAAAACCAACTTCAAGAACCTAGGGTCTTATGGTGTGGTGCTGTAAGGGTAGAGTTGGCCATAACAAGAGCTGCTATGTTACCTGGGATCATGACAAGTGATTCTCTCAAAGGCTTTGTCAGACCCTCGCACAGGTGGGGCCGTACAAAAATTTGTATTGCCCCGGTCGGTTCGGGATTCGAACCCAAGACCTAGTGAACAGTGTAACCACGGTTTAAAATTGGGCGTGATCAATGCTGGGGCTAAATTTTTTTATTGTGCCTCAAGGAAAATACAAATAAGTGATTGTATTTTGAAAATACTTATAAGAGATTGTCAAAGCTTGACCAATGTTTTTTTTGTATTGGCCAACGAAATTGATATACAGTGAATGAGTTGAAGCACAAAGACTTTTATAGATTTTGTGTTACATATGGTCGGGTTCATATAGAATTTCGTTTTAGACGAACTCTTGCACTTAATGTTGTTGTTTTCATTAGTTTCACTGAAAAATTTTTGTTTAATATTTTCACCCGGTTGACAAGCTTCTGAAAGCTGACGTTGTAACAATATATTCCTCTGTTATCCACCAGCCAATAGCGTTGGCCAATAGCGTTCACCGCTCAACAACATATGTAAAATAAAAAGTGCTCCAAAATCGCTGGTTGCATTAGATTGGTCCCGACCAGTAGTGAGTTTTGGAGAGTTCTGGGCCACTGTTGTGGTTTTCGCGTTGTGGTTTTCTTATCAGTAACCTGTGGTTTTTTTTGTGGTTATCTTCAGCAGCCGCGATCTTTGTGGTGGCAGAGGGGGTCGTTGACCTAGATCTTTGTGGTAAGGGGCATGATTTGTATGAGTCATAGTGGGGTGGTGGGCGGTGGGGCGGTGGGGCGGTGGGCGGTGGGGGGCTTGGGGGAAGTGGTGCTGTCTAAGTCCAGCGTATATACCTATGAAGACAGACAGACAGAATCGTCAGACTAATATTTTCAACATAGTGAGTAATAATTTGGATGAGAATTTCGTTCGTAAGGAAAAAATATATCAGTAAGCTTGGCCTTGTTCTTTGTGGTTAAATGGGGCAAAGTAAGATAGTGAGTAATAATTTGGGTGTCAGGTTCGCTTGTGCTGAAAAAAATTCGTTCGTAAAGAAAAAATATATCAGTAAGCTTGGCCTTGTTCTTTGTGGTTAAATGGGGCAAAGTAAGATAGTGAGTAATAATTTGGGTAGCAGGTTCGCTTGTGCTGAAAAAATATATGGTGTGTGGTCATCAAAAGAACTAATATGAAAATAGATTGGGGTCGTTGTATTGTCACTTGAAGTGAGGACTATGTCACTTGTTTAGAATAAAAAAAATAAAAAAATTCTTATCAGAAGACTGAACCACAATTTAACAGGAGTGGGGTCGTTGTATTGTCACTTGAAGTGTGGACTAGGTCACTGTTTTTGAATGAAAATAAAAAATAAAAATACTTATCAGAACCATATGTGTATGAAATAATTTTTGGATGAACCACAGTTGGATGAGATAGTAAAAAAATGTATGATATATCACTGTGAGAAATTTTTTTATCATAACGATGAACCACAATTTAACATAGGAGAATATAGTTCTATGGAGTTGTGAATATGAGACCCGAAAATATTTGTGGTATCCAAGGGAAAAAATAGAGAAAAAAGTGTGGTCTTCAAAAAAAATCTACAAGCAATATTCATATAAATAGAGGGCTTCAATTCCTTTTAGTTTAGTAGAAAAATATTGTGAGGAGCACCAGTCCGATTGTGAGGAAAAATGTAAGTATACCTATTCTATTTTTTTTTTGTTTATTTATTTATTGTTTTTATTGTTTATTGTTTTATTTTAATTTTTTTGTTTAGGACAAACGCAAATGAACTACTAAAGGAGGCGCGCGCGTACCTGGACGCGTTCGAAAAAGAAAATTGGGACTACGAGGATCTGTTGAGTTGCGCAAGGACCCAGCTGAACAACCTGGAGATCACTCCAGGACAACATAAACTCAAAACAACAATACATCTTCTAATGGCTATAGATGCTATAGCCAAGGATAATTGTATAAACGTAGAATTAAATAAATATTTAATAGCCCTATTGGGGTTATTTTAATTTACAAAAAAAAAAATAAAAAAAAAAATTTTTTTAAAAAAATTGTGTTTGTTTTGTTTTCATTATGTAGAAGAGAAACTTTTTTAGACTTTCAGCTTGTTTTTTTCCAGTAACTTTTTTAGGTCAATCGTTGGTCCTCTACACACTCCACATGATGTTAGGACAAATAATTTTCAGTGACAACGAGGATCTGTTGGCTAGCACAAGGGCTCAGCTGAACAATCTGGAGACTACTCCAGGACAAAACAAAATTAACAACAACGGGGTTATTGTAATTTACAATAAAAAAATTAAAAAAAAAATTGTGTTTTTTTGTTTTCATTATGTAGAAGAGAAACTTTTTTAGACTTTCAGCTTTTTTCAGTACCTTTTTAGATCAATCGTTGGTTTATTTCTTTTTTTTGGTTTCAACCTTCTTCATATATTAAAAATTAAAAAATCGTGACTAACAAATGCAGTTTAAAATAATAAAAAGAAAAATGCATGAATTGATTTATATGTTGTTTATTAAAACATTGCATATAAATTCAAATATCGTTTATTGGTATTTTATTATGACCCCAAGCATATGTACTTATTCCGTCACTACATAAATATCTCTTGGTTAGTGCTAGCTTATTAATAACTTGTGTATAAAGGTTATGCAACTTACTTCTAAATATATACTTCGATTTTGAAAAGCATTGTTTTTTTTTTTTTTTTTTTTTTTTTAATTAAACATTTGTGATAATCTCTTATATTTAAACTTTTAGTAATAGACTTTTTAACCCCCTTTGCTTTTTACTTCTCCAGTATCTACGCTAAAAGAATACATTTTAGCTCTTAAACCCACAAATTCCGCATTTTGTTAGAATTATTTTCATCTTTAAATTTACCAAGAATTTTACCATTCGTTTGTGATGTATCAAATCTTGATTTCTCCGGACTAATGACATCACTATATATATATATCAGAATAAAAATCATCTGTTGTTATTGAATAAATAAATGAGTCTGTATCCATATAATTTAATTTTACTGATTCTTCAAACTTTTCCCTCATATAATTATAATGAAAGTCGTACATATGTAAACCATTTTGATAACTCTAATACAACATTTTTTACTTCTAAACCAATAAAACATTTATTATTTAAGTTTTTTATATACGATATTTGTTGTTGTTGTTGATGGTTTTGTCTCAGCCTTGAAAGGATTCTTGATTACTAGGTACTGCCATTTCTTGCTCCACGATTCCTTCATGTCAGGGTTTGATTTTTTATCCATGATGCTGCCTTCACAAATTCTAAAATAAAACTGAATCCACTCGATGAAATCGAAGAATGGATCACTATTCATCTTCAGATGAAGAAAAAATTGTATGTAAACAGAGCATTCTCCGTTATGTTTTACCCTTCATCACTTTGACTTCAGAGATAAGTTTGATTGTGTTTGACTCTTTTTGCTTCATCAATTCAACGATAATTTTGAGGACATGAATAATCGCGTTCCTTTTGTGTATTGCTTATAAGTTAAGAGATTGCCATTTCATAAGTTTGCTTATAGTTTTCACAATTCAACCTTATTGTGTTCGTTCCTGCATCGAAAATATGGAGGAAAGACCTCATCACAACTTGAGTCTGAGAGCGATGATCGGCTGACCGGTGTACTTTGATTATAAACGTATGAATTTGTATGGGTTCTAAGTAAAACATCTGCTTCATCTTCTGATAGATTAGAATTTTTTGATCATGATTTATCCTATACTCAATTTATATTCATCGTTTGCAAGAGATAGTTGGTTGAAAATAAAAATAAAAAAACAGAATAATAATGTCAGTTATTCTTGACTTTTATTTGTAATTCGTATACGGAAACTTTGATCTAATGGTTCAATAATTGTTAAAGTATAGCCTTTTTTGTTAATGGCCTCAATTGTTGAATCCGACATCTTGGTGAATCGAGCTGGAAGAAAGGCCTATAAAAAAAAATGAGTAAAAAAAGAAAACATTCTTCTCTTTTGATACTTACTTGGAATTCGCCCAGGTCACAGAGAATTGCATTTCCATACATGGTCTTGCAAATTCTTACGTTTTCGATGTTGTAAGCAGCACCTTGAATTAATTCGGAAATCTTTTTTGTTTCCTTATAGCTGCTTGCTTCAAGTTGATTTAATTCCTGTAGAGGATCCATCATACCCCTAGTTACTTTGAATGTTAAACTTATTAATTAAAAATTATTCAATTCGCTCGTCTTTTATACCATTTCATTGTCATAATGAAGACCACAGTAATAACCACAATGATAAGACTTTCCTTATGTTCTTCATAATACAATTTTGTCTTTTGTCATTGAAGTGTGGACTAGATTACTTATGTTGAATGAAAATTAAAAAAAAAATATTATTAGAACATCATGCATAAAGTATATTTTATTTTAGATGAACCGCAATTGGATGGGATAACAAAATTTATGTTATGTATATCATTGTAAGAAATTATTTTTTATCATAACGATAAAGAGTAGTAGATCTAACAAACGAGCTCAAAAATCTGTTTCAGGAGAGTCTAGAAAAAAAGTTTGTTATATGAAAGTGAAAGTCACACTTACCTATAAATAATTAAGTCAAAGTCAAAACCAATATAAATATTTATTATTGAAATTTTTATAAGCGATATTTGTTGTTGGTGATTGTTTTTCATATAGGAGCGGTTCCGAACAGCCCAGTTCCGTACAGGGGTGGTTCCATACAGGGCGGTTCCGAACAGCTCCAGGGCGGTTCCGAACAGCTCCAGAGTGGTTCCGAACAGCTTCAGAGCGGTTCCGAACAGCTCCAGAGCGGTTCCGAACAGCTTCAGGGCGGTTCCGAACAGCTCCAGAGCGGTTCCGAACAGCTTCAGAGCGGTTCCGAACAGCTCCAGGGCGGTTCCGAACAGCTCCAGGGCGGTTCCGAACAGCTCCAGAGCGGTTCCGAACAGCTCCAGGGCGGTTCCGAACAGCTCCAGAGCGGTTCCGAACAGCTCCAGGGCGGTTCCGAACAGCTCCAGAGCGGTTCCGAACAGCTTCAGAGCGGTTCCGAACAGCTCCAGAGCGGTTCCGAACAGCTCCAGAGCGGTTCCGAACAGCTTCAGAGCGGTTCCGAACAGCTCCAGGGCGGTTCCGAACAGCTCCAGAGCGGTTCCGAACAGCTCCAGGGCGGTTCCGAACAGCTCCAGAGCGGTTCCGAACAGCTCCAGGGCAGATCCGAACAGCTCCAGGGCGGTTCCGAACAGCTCCAGAGCGGTTCCGAACAGCTCCAGGGCGGTTCCGAACAGCTTCAGAGCGGTTCCGAACAGCTTCAGAGCGGTTCCGAACAGCTCCAGGGCGGTTCCGAACTGCTCCAGGGCGGTTCCGAACTGCTCCAGAGCGGTTCCGAACAGCTCCAGGGCGGTTCCGAACAGCTTCAGAGCGGTTCCGAACAGCTTCAGAGTGGCTCCGAACAGCTCCAGGGCGGTTCCATACAGCCCGATTTCCAAATAACTACAATGAAAAGACTTTTCAATTATTCTTCATAATACAATTTACCTTTGTCACTTGAAGTGTGACCTAGATCACTTATGTTGAATGAAAATTTAAAAAAAAATCTTATTAGAAACATCATGCATAAAGTATCTTTTATTTTTGGATGAACTGCAATTGTAAGAAATTATTATTTTTTTTATCACAACAACAAAGAGTATCAGATCTAACAAATGAGCTCAAAAATCAGTTTGAGGAGAGCCCAGAAAAAAAGTTTACCATATGAAAGAGAAAGTCAACTTTGATTATTAGCACATGAATTTGTGGGGGGTTCTTAGTGAAAAATCTTCTTCTTCTTCTGGTGGACTAGAATATTTTAATGATGATTCATTATAACAATTTTTGTTCTCGTTGATTTCTGATTCTGAATATCAAATTAATATATAATATTTAATTAATATTTAGCTAATATATATAATATATATATAATATTTAATTGTTCGAGTCTATCAGTTCTATTCTAATGCATATAACCATAACACATAACACTACCCTGAATTAAAAGGTTAATCATTTTATACTTTTGACCTCGATTACCTTGACTTATGAATTAGGATCATAGTTTTTCATATGAACACAAAATTTTTCTAATATTCTAATATTCGTTCAAAGTATAAGCATTGTATTTCACTGGATCCATACAGCCCGGGTCCATTTGATTATATTTTGTAATCTGAACAGTTCAAAAAAAAAATCATTCAACGGCTGTCGTACCTACTTATGCACAAACAGAGAGAAATCAGCAGGCTCACATTTTCAACATAGTGAGTAATAATTTGGGTGGTTATTTCACTTGCATAGAAAACTATCAGTAACCTTGGTCTTGTGGTTGAATGTTTATTTTTGATCGTTGAGGTAGGTCGTTGTCCTTGATCTTTGTGGTTGAATGTAACATAGTAAGATAGTGAGTAATTTTGAATGAAAATTATTAAAGAAATAAAAAAATTGTTATCAGAACAATGTTTATAAAGAATTTTTTTTGAACAACCGCAATTGGATGGGCACACTTGAATAACATTATGACAATATAAAAAAAAAAACCCCAAAATATTTATGGTATCTAAAAAGGTATATAAATAGACGACTTAAATTAATAACAAGTCAGTTGTAAAAGGAAAAAGGTTTGATTTACGTGAGAGAGACTCCTTTGATTTTGAAGTAAGTTTTGTAGTGTTACAATAATTATATTCATATAAAAACAAAATCAGGTTCTCTATTTGCGTCAATCGTTTTATTACACCGAGTGAGTGTGCATCGTCTAAAAAAGATAAAAAATGTTTCGTTGTGAAGTGTGTAGTAGGGAATTTTGGGATAAATCCTCTTTCGTTAGACATTCTAAACTAGAAAGATGTAGTGAAAAGAGGCACCCTTCTTCAGATCCATATCCATCGACTTCTACCGAAGTGCATGTTAAAAAACGAAAAATAAACCCTACTGTTTATAAACGATGCGTTATTTGTGAAGAGGATGTTAATGAAAGGTATTGGGCTCAGCACAAAAGGAAAAATAGTCACAAGGAAAAGGCTAAGAAGGTTATACAAGAAAACGTTTGTTGTATAGAGAGCGCGTTTAAAAATAGAATTAAAACCTTTTCAATTACTAATAAAGACGAGTCTATATTGAATGTAGAAGCATTATTTGAAAAATATATGGATTTAATAATGAAATTGTTAACAAGCGAATTGGAAATTATGACAGCTTTCAAATTCAACATTGAATTATTTTGTGAATTTGTAAAACATTCAAATAATGATGACAACATGATCACGAGTACCAAGAGTATGCAGGCGGCGATGGATACAATTCTACAAGACAATGATATAACTGAAAAGTTGAATAAAATGATTGAAGTCATCAAGACAAAGTTAGAGGAATTCCAAGAAGCAGATAGCGGATGGGCTTTGCTATCATTTCTAAGAATTGAAATAAATATCAATAAATACCAACCACTTCGGGCTTCATCATATTTTTCATTACCAGCGGAGATTTGCTTAAAAAAGGCTTGTATAAATGTAAAAAACAATGATGAATATTGTTTTAAATGGGCTATCATATCGGCTCTTCATAATAGAGTTCAACATAATGAAAGATCATCAGTATATAATATTAGTTCCATAGCAAGTGAGACAATAATAGTTAATGAAGAAGTCCTTAATTTTCGAAACATGCAGTTTCCTCTTATTGTTAAAGATGTGAAAATTTTTGAAGACAACAACCCGACCATTAGTGTTAACGTTTTTGGTTATGAAAAAAATAAAAAAAAATATGATATAATTGGACCCTATTATCATACACGTCAAGAAAAGGCTAAACATATTAATTTGCTTTTTTGTGAAAGTTTCGATGGTAGTCAAACACATTATGTGTATATCAAGAACATCTCACGATTATTGAGCAGTCAAATAACACAACACAAAGGAGAAATATATCTCTGTAACACTTGTTTAATACAGTTTACCAACAAATCCAAGCTGCAGAAACACAAAAGTGAATGTTGTAAAAAGGTAACGATAATGCCAGAAAAAGGAATGAATGTGTTGGAGTTTGTTAAACAAGAAAGAAAGTTGCAAGTTCCCTTTACTGTGTACGCTGACTTTGAATCCATCCTAGATCCTATGAATTACTGTATACCGAATCCAGAAACTTCCTCAACCACAAATGTACAACAACATGTACCATGTGCTTTTTCATATTATATTAAGTGTTCATTTGATAATGATTTAAATAAACACAGAACATTTATTGGTGAGGAATTAAATTAATAATTATATAACAATTAATGAAAAAAAATTTTTTTTTTTCTTAGGAAAAAACTCAACGGATAAATTTGTTGAGATGCTAGTTGAAGATCTCAAATACCTTTATATGGAAGCCATACAGAAACCAAAGAAGATGATACGATTGACGGACCTTGAGAATAACTTTCATCATATATCTCCTGTATGCAGTATATGTAAGAATAATTTTAGTCAGTCAGATATAAGAGTAAGAGATCATTGCCACTTCACCGGCAAGTATAGAGGACCTGCGCATTCAAAGTGTAATTTAGATTTTTGTATCCCGAAGTTTTTCCCAATTTTTTTACATAATTTTTCAGGTTATGATTGCCATCTATTTGTAAAAAGTTTGGGTAAAATTAGTGGTGAAATAAAAATAATTCCATTAAATAAGGAAAACTATATTTCACTTTCCAAGCGAGTTGACAACGCGTTTGAAATGAGGTTCTTAGATTCTTTTCGATTTCTTCAATCTAGTATAGACTCTTTAGTGAAAAATCTATCGGAAGATGATTTCATTGTTAACAAGATAGTTTATAAAAATGATGATGAGTCACTTAAATTAATGCTTAGGAAAGGTGTATTTCCCTATGATTATCTCGATTCATGGGATCGTTTAGAAGATTGCTTTCTTCCACCAATTTCAAAATTTTATAATAAATTAACGGATGAATATTGCTTAGAAAAGGACTATAATCACGCTCTTAAAGTATGGAAACATTTCAATTGCAAAACTTTAAAAGATTACATGCTTTTATATCTACAGAGTGATGTTTTATTGTTGACTGATATATTTGAGAATTTCCGTAAAGTTTGTCAAAAAATATATGAGTTAGATCCATGTCACTACTATACATCTCCCGGTTTATCTTGGGATGCAATGCTAAAGGTGACAAACATTAAATTAGAACTTTTAACCGATATTGATATGTTTAATTTCTTTAAAAAAGGTATCCGTGGTGGCTTATGTCAATGTAGTCATCGTCATGCTAAGGCAAATAATAAGTATATAGATAATTATGATGAAACTAAAAAAAGTGAATTTCTCATGTATTTCGATGCAAATAATTTATATGGTTGGGCAATGTCGCAACCGCTTCCCGATGGAAATTTTCAATGGCAAGATCCTGAGATCTACACCACAGATTATATTTTTAATTTGAAAGAAAATAATAATTTTGGGTGCGTATTGGAAGTAGATTTAGCTTACCCAGAGGATCTTCACGATTCTCATAATGATCTTCCATTTTGTCCAGAAAATACAATAACTCCGGGGAGTAAAATTCCTAAGTTGACAGCAAATCTAAATAAAAAGACTAAATATATTGTTCATCTCAAGAATTTACAGCAATGTCTGGCGAATGGACTTACTATTACTAAAGTACATAGAGTATTGTCCTTTACCCAATCTAAATGGCTTCATAAATATATAGAACTTAATACCGAATATAGGAAAAGAGCTACAAACAAGTTTGAAAAAGACTTTTTCAAATTAATGAATAACAGTGTCTATGGTAAAACTATGGAAAATGTAGAAAAGCGAAGAGATGTGAAGATAGTAACCAATTGGGATGTTAAACGAAATTTTTTTAGTGCAAGAAAGCTAATTGCAAACCCTAATTACCATAGCCGATCTATATTTAGTCCAGATATGTGTGCTATTGAAATGATAAAGGGGAAAGTAACATATGATAAACCGATTTATTTAGGTTTTGTTGTATTAGAGTTATCAAAATGGCTTATGTACGACTTTCATTATAATTATATGAGGAAAAAGTTTGAAGAATCAGTAAAATTAAATTATATGGATACAGACTCATTTATTTATTCAATAACAACAGACGATTTTTATTCTGATATATATAGTGATGTCATTAGTCCGGAGAAATCAAGATTTGATACATCAGAATATCCCATAGACAACTTACACAATTTTCCACAAACGAATGGTAAAATTCTTGGTAAATTTAAAGATGAAAATAATTCTAACAAAATGCTGGAATTTGTTGGTTTAAGAGCTAAAATGTATTCTTTTAGCGTAGATACTGGAGAAGTGGTAAAAAAAGCAAAGGGGGTTAAAAAGTCTGTTACTAAAAGTTTAAATATAAGAGATTATCACAAATGTTTAATTAAAAAAACAATGCTTTTCAAATCGATGTATATATTTAGAAGTAAGTTGCATAACCTTTATACACAACTTATTAATAAGCTAGCACTAAGTTGTAATGACACCAAGAGATATATATGTAGTGACGGAATAAGTACATATGCTTGGGGTCATAATAAAATACCAATAAGTGATATTTGAATTTATATACAATGTTTTAATAAACCACATATAAATCAATTCATGCATTTTTCTTTTTATTATTTTAAACTGCGTTTGTTAGATACTATTTTTTAATTTTTATTATATGAAGAAGGTTGAAACCAAAAAAAGAAATAACTAATTGAAATAAAAAAAAATATTTTTTCCAGATAAAAGCAAAAAAAAAAAAAAACGTCATGAACAATCATTTTGAAAAAGATTTTTATAGATGGTTCTATAATGAACCCTCGATGTCATGGTTACAAGAAGATAATTACAGTCCAGAGGAAACTAATACGAATGAAGTGATGGAAATAGAGATAGAGGAAAATTCAAAAGAGCACTTTGAGAATGACACCTGTTGTCTAGAGTTTGAGGAATTCATCAACATAAATGACCTCATGAATTACGTCTTCGATGATCAAAGCTCAATTAATAGTGATAACAAACCCAATGAAAATAACGACTTTTTATATTCCGATGAAATCATGTTAAATTCACCAGTAAGTAATACCAAGAATCCTGAGGAGACAATCGTTGTTAAGGAACTGATTTCAACAGAGACGTGTCCATCGATTAACGAAATATCTCTATGTGAAAGCTCAACAAGTAGTGATGACAAGTCCAATGAAAATATAGACTTTTTATATTGCGATGAAATCATGTTAAATTCACCTGTAAATAATACCAAGAATCCTGAGGAGGCAATCATTGTTAAGGAGATGATTTCAACAAACACTTACCCATCGTTTAACGAATTATCTATATGCAAAGGGAGGGATCTTAGTCGTTGGATTAATAAGATGAAACGTGCACTGAAAATTATTTTTCCTGACATCATGTGGAGTGTGCAGAGGGCCAACGATTGGCCTAAAAAAGGTTTTTTTGCTATAGTTTCTGAGAAAAAAACTAGTTCTATTAAATATGGTTATGTATACTTATATGAAAAGAAAACCCATAGTATTGAGTTTTGATTTTGAAATTTTGTCATCCCATCCAATTGCGGTTCATCAAAAATAAAATATTCTTTATGCATGATGTTCTAATAATATTTTTTTTAATTTTCATTCAACATAAGTAATCTAGTCCACACTTCAATGACAAAAGACAAAATTGTATTATGAAGAACATAAGGAAAGTCTTATCATTGTGGTTATTACTGTGGTCTTCATTATGACAATGAAATGGTATAAAAAGACGAGCGAATTGAATAATTTTTAATTAATAAGTTTAACATTCAAAGTAACTAGGTCTATGATGGATCCTCTACATGAATTAAATCAACTTGAAGCAAGCAGCTATAAGGAAACAAAAAAGATTTCCGAATTAATTCAAGGTGCTGCTTACAACATCGAAAACGTAAGAATTTGCAAGACCATGTATGGAAATGCAATTCTCTGTGACCTGGGCGAATTCCAAGTAAGTATCAAAAGAGAAGAATGTTTTCTTTTTTTACTCATTTTTTTATAGGTCTTTCTTCCAGCTCGATTCACCAAGATGTCGGATTCAACAATTGAGGCCATTAACAAAAAAGGCTATACTTTAACAATTATTGAACCATTAGATCAAAGTTTCCGTATACGAATTACAAATAAAAGTCAAGAATAACTGACATTATTATTCTGTTTTTTTTATTTTTATTTTCAACCAACTATCTCTTGCAAACGATGAATATAAATTGAGTATAGGATAAATCATGATCAAAAAATTCTAATCTATCAGAAGATGAAGCAGTTGTTTTACTTAGAACCCATACAAATTCATACGTTTATAATCAAAGTACACCGGTCAGCCGATCATCGCTCTCAGACTCAAGTTGTGATGAGGTCTTTCCTCCATATTTTCGATGCAGGAACGAACACAACAAGGTGGAATTGTGAAAACTATAAGCAAACTTATGAAATGGCAATCTCTTAACTTATAAGCAATACACAAAAGGAACGCGATTATTCATGTCCTCAAAATTATCGTTGAATTGATGAAGCAAAAAGAGTCAAACACAATCAAACTTATCTCTGAAGTCAAAGTGATGAAGGGTAAAACATAACGGAGAATGCTCTGTTTACATACAATTTTTTCTTCATCTGAAGATGAATAGTGATCCATTCTTCGATTTCATCGAGTGGATTCAGTTTTATTTTAGAATTTGTGAAGGCAGCATCATGGATAAAAAATCAAACCCTGACATGAAGGAATCGTGGAGCAAGAAATGGCAGTACCTAGTAATCAAGAATCCTTTCAAGGCTGAGACAAAACCATCAACAACAACAACAAATATCGTATATAAAAAACTTAAATAATAAATGTTTTATTGGTTTAGAAGTAAAAAATGTTGTATTAGAGTTATCAAAATGGTTTACATATGTACGACTTTCATTATAATTATATGAGGGAAAAGTTTGAAGAATCAGTAAAATTAAATTATATGGATACAGACTCATTTATTTATTCAATAACAACAGATGATTTTTATTCTGATATATATATATAGTGATGTCATTAGTCCGGAGAAATCAAGATTTGATACATCACAAACGAATGGTAAAATTCTTGGTAAATTTAAAGATGAAAATAATTCTAACAAAATGCGGAATTTGTGGGTTTAAGAGCTAAAATGTATTCTTTTAGCGTAGATACTGGAGAAGTAAAAAGCAAAGGGGGTTAAAAAGTCTATTACTAAAAGTTTAAATATAAGAGATTATCACAAATGTTTAATTAAAAAAAAAAAAAAAAAAAAAAAAACAATGCTTTTCAAAATCGAAGTATATATTTAGAAGTAAGTTGCATAACCTTTATACACAAGTTATTAATAAGCTAGCACTAACCAAGAGATATTTATGTAGTGACGGAATAAGTACATATGCTTGGGGTCATAATAAAATACCAATAAACGATATTTGAATTTATATGCAATGTTTTAATAAACAACATATAAATCAATTCATGCATTTTTCTTTTTATTATTTTAAACTGCATTTGTTAGTCACGATTTTTTAATTTTTAATATATGAAGAAGGTTGAAACCAAAAAAAAGAAATAAACCAACGATTGATCTAAAAAGGTACTGAAAAAAGCTGAAAGTCTAAAAAAGTTTCTCTTCTACATAATGAAAACAAAAAAACACAATTTTTTTTTTAATTTTTTTATTGTAAATTACAATAACCCCGTTGTTGTTAATTTTGTTTTGTCCTGGAGTAGTCTCCAGATTGTTCAGCTGAGCCCTTGTGCTAGCCAACAGATCCTCGTTGTCACTGAAAATTATTTGTCCTAACATCATGTGGAGTGTGTAGAGGACCAACGATTGACCTAAAAAAGTTACTGGAAAAAAACAAGCTGAAAGTCTAAAAAAGTTTCTCTTCTACATAATGAAAACAAAACAAACACAATTTTTTTATTTTTTTTTTTGTAAATTAAAATAACCCCAATAGGGCTATTAAATATTTATTTAATTCTACGTTTATACAATTATCCTTGGCTATAGCATCTATAGCCATTAGAAGATGTATTGTTGTTTTGAGTTTATGTTGTCCTGGAGTGATCTCCAGGTTGTTCAGCTGGGTCCTTGCGCAACTCAACAGATCCTCGTAGTCCCAATTTTCTTTTTCGAACGCGTCCAGGTACGCGCGCGCCTCCTTTAGTAGTTCATTTGCGTTTGTCCTAAACAAAAAAATTAAAATAAAACAATAAACAATAAAAACAATAAATAAATAAACAAAAAAAAAAATAGAATAGGTATACTTACATTTTTCCTCACAATCGGACTGGTGCTCCTCACAATATTTTTCTACTAAACTAAAAGGAATTGAAGCCCTCTATTTATATGAATATTGCTTGTAGATTTTTTTTGAAGACCACACTTTTTTCTCTATTTTTTCCCTTGGATACCACAAATATTTTCGGGTCTCATATTCACAACTCCATAGAACTATATTCTCCTATGTTAAATTGTGGTTCATCGTTATGATAAAAAAATTTCTCACAGTGATATATCATACATTTTTTTACTATCTCATCCAACTGTGGTTCATCCAAAAATTATTTCATACACATATGGTTCTGATAAGTATTTTTATTTTTTATTTTCATTCAAAAACAGTGACCTAGTCCACACTTCAAGTGACAATACAACGACCCCACTCCTGTTAAATTGTGGTTCAGTCTTCTGATAAGAATTTTTTTATTTTTTTTATTCTAAACAAGTGACATAGTCCTCACTTCAAGTGACAATACAACGACCCCAATCTATTTTCATATTAGTTCTTTTGATGACCACACACCATATATTTTTTCAGCACAAGCGAACCTGCTACCCAAATTATTACTCACTATCTTACTTTGCCCCATTTAACCACAAAGAACAAGGCCAAGCTTACTGATATATTTTTTCTTTACGAACGAATTTTTTTCAGCACAAGCGAACCTGACACCCAAATTATTACTCACTATCTTACTTTGCCCCATTTAACCACAAAGAACAAGGCCAAGCTTACTGATATATTTTTTCCTTACGAACGAAATTCTCATCCAAATTATTACTCACTATGTTGAAAATATTAGTCTGACGATTCTGTCTGTCTGTCTTCATAGGTATATACGCTGGACTTAGACAGCACCACTTCCCCCAAGCCCCCCACCGCCCACCGCCCCACCGCCCCACCGCCCACCACCCCACTATGACTCATACAAATCATGCCCCTTACCACAAAGATCTAGGTCAACGACCCCCTCTGCCACCACAAAGATCGCGGCTGCTGAAGATAACCACAAAAAAAACCACAGGTTACTGATAAGAAAACCACAACGCGAAAACCACAACAGTGGCCCAGAACTCTCCAAAACTCACTACTCCGACCAGTTCAACTCTATCACACCATTACAGCAAAATCACAAATGTAAATGCATGAAATAAGTCTTAAATTTGGAACGCAACGATGGCCGGAGTCTACTAACCTACAACGCGAAGAATAGTCCTCAATAAACTTTCGGCCTTGGGTATAGGAAATGACCTCCCCGGTGGAACTCCAATCCTTAACCTCATAAAGCTCACCAGATGTAGAACCTTGCAAAAAAAAGTGTTAATCAAATAGACGGCTAACCAGAAGAAAAAGGAGATAAGACTCTTTTATAATAACACGTGGAAGTTCTGTGAATCAGTCGACACAACCTACTCGTCTCGGCGCAGCAAAATCCCAGGGCCAATAGAGATACAATATGGTATCTCAACTTAAGAAGATCGGTGGCACCTAGAACACGTAATACGAGGAAACGCTAAATATGCTAATGTACCTAACTTGTACTATATGATAGAACGTTTCCTGATGTTCCAGGAAACTAGGAAGCAAGCGCACGCATGACATCATCCCGGTCCCTCAAATTCGCAAGGACATCACTAGAGTTCAATTGCACGACAAGTTGAAACTCATTTCGTGAGCATCAGAAACAACCATTGACACACTGTGCGTATAGCCAGTGGCAACCAAAAACGAAAGTACTTTTTAAGATAGAGACTGCAAGAATATCTGGGATTATTATTGCAGAAGCTAGTAGGCTGCGATTACCCGGCCCTGAATAACATTAGACGTAGGAACCTCAAAAGTTTTGTCTTTTTATACCCGACCGAGGGTATATTAATTTTAATGCATAATTTGTAACACAGTTAAATAATCACCGTAGACCCTTAAGACCTTTTTGAGATATGATCGAGAACGAAATGTGAATCGATTAAGCCATGTCCGTCCGTCCGTCCGTCCGTTTGTATATGTGAAGGTTTTAGGTCTTCAAAATCAATCTAGTGAACTGAAACGTAATATACGACTTGGTTCTTTTGTTGCACAGACAAAGTGTGAAAATTGGCTTAAACCGTCAACTTCCACGCCCACTACTGGCTTCAATGTGTGACAACCTCTATTTCACTTTTTTTTCAAGATGCCTTTTGGTCAAGTTAGAGAAGGAACAGGCACTTAAATTTTGTTACTGAGCAATATTGGCCTAAGACCTTTAACAAGCAAAAATCGGGCTGTCCTCAATATCGACCATGCCCACTTTTAACATGTTAGATCTTTAAAAACCCGATTTCTCGGAAAGTTGACTCTAAATCGAAAAAAAAAGATTCACAAATATTAAAGACATTACTATTTGCTAAGTTCGCTCCATATAAAGTTTTGAGCTCCGCCCACTTTTAGGGGCGTTTTGAGGAAAAAACTGTTTTTTTCTGAAATAATTTTCGGTTATACCGTAATACGGTAAATACGTAATTTTCCCATGATTCTAACGAAATTACAATTATTGATTGATTTTAATTTTAAGCCCATGCCTAATTTTGGAGGCGCGGAGTAGGTGTAAGCGAGCTGTGACACCTATAACCAGGGGATCCATCAACATTTAATTAATTTGTACTGCTGTTATGATTAAAACTTTTGTGTTTATTAAAACTGACGGAGTCATTGCAATTAAAAACAGATACAAACATCGAAAAACGCTAAAGCCATTATTAGTAAATGTACGCAGATTTAACGTATGTCACATTTTTTATGGTTTAAGCATTGATTAATTAAAAATAACGATATGTGTAGCTAAAAAAGCGATTTTCATAATATCACAAACATAGCTAGTGGAAGTTACTTTCAATTAAGTAAGCGAACGTTCTCGTTTCAGTTAGACATAAATATCGCCTTGTTTTTGAAAGTTTCAGCAAAAAAAGAATCACCTCCCGAAATATCTCCTTACTCATAACCTCATGACACAATTAGACAGACTATATTTTATCGACCTCTTTGACTTTATCGTCCCCGAAAATAATTTCATAGTTTTGAAAAACCACACAAAAATACTTAATAATTTTCAACACATGTCTGCATCTATCACCCCAATGTTTACAAATATTTTCCATTTTCTATCTTTCAAAATTAAAAATGAGTATCCCTCAAAACGGTATAATAAACGTCTGCTTTTATTAATATGTCATTAAATAAAAATAATATTTCCACACCAGAAACCGCAGGAATTTTAATAGACTTCGTTTCGCCTTAAGTGCTTCTTAATATATACCACCAGCCACATCAGCTTTACAATAACTCAAAAACGCTTCAGCTATTTTCAAACGAACAGAACACACACCTCAGAGATTAATTATAAAGCCATTAACCATGTCATCTAGTTATGATTTATAATATTATTTAGCTGGACAAATTAATTGAGTGAAGGGAACGAAACAAGCAGGTCTAGAAAATGTAGGTATCTACTGTCAGCAAAACAAGAGTGCACGAGCTATAGAGTTTTTGAAAGCGTAATTAATGATAAACTTGCTAATTGGTATTCTGGCGTGAAATTTAAATTGACATAAATGTCAAAAGTGTAAGGGGACATGGTGCTGGCTGATGGTGTTGGTGGCTTTCTTGGGTGTTTGCATTTGCGCCCATAACTTGATTATGAGTTTCCAATCTTATGGGGATAGACATTGCATGTAGTGCTGACAAATGAAGACATCCTTTAACGACTAGCACCTACTGCGTGTGGAAATGGAAAATGTTTTTAATTGGCGCCACTATAAAATTACTTGCGCCTTGTATTTGAAGAACCATAAACATTCGGTTCGTTCGAGTATATTTATGATTGCTTTGTAGTCACGTTTTTTTTTTTCCTCCTGTTGTTTATCGGATGAGGTAGTAGCCAGTGCTGGCGCCCTTGCACAAGTTGTTCACCTGTCGTGGTTGAAAATCAAGTTGATGTTAGTATTGTTTATTTTTAGTACTAAATTTTTGTGGACAAGGCGAACTTTTCCTGCGTACTTTTGTAGTTTCAAAACACGGGACGTCGAAATTGCTTTTACCAACATGGGTTTTTAGAGAAAATTGTACCTATTAGAATTAAGCGAAAAATTGATTACATAAGGATTTTTATATTTATATTTAGAGTGGCGCAGCAGCTCGAGGTGAACCAGGGCCAACTTCCCAACAATGTATGCTGCGTGTGTTAATTTCTTCACATACATGGGAACCTACAATTTTTTGCCGAATCCGAAAGGCACTTTAAGGAGTTTTTCAAGACAAACGATACTCTCGGAAAGCTTTTCAAACCCTCGCAGAGGTGGTGACCGTAAAAAGGACAAGTCTTTTTTTTCAGGTGACGATGCTAGAACTCGAAGCCAGACCTCCGGAGTAGTAAGCACACACTCTAACCACTACACCACGGCACTCCACATTTGGGGTTATCTTTACTGTCCATTTTTATCTTTACTGTTCAGATATTTTCATATAAGAGTAAAAGTGTAAATTGAGTAATTAAGTTGGAGTACAATGCTTGCTCTCCGATTTGATTTGGACAATGTTACCCGCTTAAGGCTCCAGGGATATGAAAAACATGACAACCCTTAGGCCTGGCTCCAAAGGGTTCCTTTAGCTACCAGGATCAGCGTATATCCGAGGCTGTTAGTTTTTTCTTTTAATAATAGAACGGGGGCTAATCTTATACGTAACTGCGAGCTTTGTATTCAGCCGTTTCTAACCTGGATACGCCTCTTGATTTCTGTCACTAAAAATGCAGCCGCCCTTTTGGGATATAGACGCTGACACGTTAAGCTGCCCTTTTATCTGTGAGACACTGCAAGGTTTTGTTTAAGCCTTCAGGTCCTTCTTCTGTTTACAACCTTACTGCAGAGACGCCCTACCCTTATTTACTCACTTAAGGTGGTAAGTCACTCACTTCCCATTTGTGCGCCACCTGAGTTTCGGTGCTCCTAATGTGCCGTCCCTGCGGGGTACAGCAAATCCGTCTAAATCCGAAGCTTGTTGATAGTTTGTTAGTATATTTTTATGTGGCCGTAAGCCACCCCGACGGCATGACTCCCAACCAGGAGGGCCAGATCCTTCGTATAACTTCAAGAACGGAGACCCGGATAACCCGCTCTATATAGGTCTGAGCTCCGAATACGTCTCGTCATAAGTAGCCCATATAAAGTGTTCACTAAGTAGTCCGGCCTGAATGGAACTGTGGGCACCACCGTTTATTACATCTAGGGAATTCCTCCGCTGCCGTCTGGATGCAAGGAGAAGTGCCTTAGTGGGAACACTCCTCCCCCTCTCTCGTCTGCTACTCCCAACAATCTTCTAATAGGGTTGGAACCCAATCTCCAATTGAGGTACTAGGCACCCGGTGTTGACCACGGGGAGGTAAGAATAGGAGTTGATAGACAGAGGTTGGTTTAGAAAACCTGTGGATGCTTTTGACCTCTAAGAGGGACGCTATCCATCCATTTGAATTGAAATCATAAGCTATTAGAAAGTGCTGAGATAACCTGAAGGGCACGTCTGCTAATAAATTTGATTTTATTCGAACTTCATGCCAACAATCAATCCTGAAGCTGCGAGCTTGTAGTAAGTTTTTTTTTCATTGCAAACTTTAAATACCTACTCAACCTTACAAAAAACAATGCTTTATTTGTACCAATGCTTTATTTGTACCTTAAGTATGCTCAGGTGTTTCTTATTTAATTTCCGACCTTCATGGCAAATTTTCAAACGCGTCAATAGCTCATTCATTTTGCTTATTAATATTTTGAGTGTTATTTCAAGACGATGATTAATTGCTGCTATTTCAACGTAGTAAATAAAGGGGGTCATTTTTGACTATTAGTCCGATTTTCAGATTTTTCAGCAACTTGTTAAAAAAAGACCGCCAAGTATAAAGACATACGTGGAGCTGCCCTTCGGCTTTTGTTGTAGGTGAAGCCAACCTTAATTGTTCAGTTTGTGTAAAATTCTATAAATTTATTATTATTTCTGGGAATATTTTACATTCTCTTGTTTACTTTTTCGTAGTTGAGGCTACTGTTCTTATATTGGGTGATTTTTAAGTTTTGTCACTTAAAAAAAGGCATGAAACTTTTTCTTTTTCAGCATTTATTTTCAGCAGTTCATTGCTTATAAGCAGTTCATTGCTTATTGTTTGTTTTTTTCAAAGCTCTTGTGTTGGTGAACATTCATGTGGTTGTGCCTGCGTCAAATTTGGTTGATGTAAAATAAGAATCCCAGAAGTTACAATACTTCAGTCTACTAAAGTGTTTTCAAGCACATCTCGAAATCCATAAACTATTTCAAAAATGCTTCAGTTTTTTTTTTTATTTCAAAAGATGAACTATGTTCGGTATTGATTTTAAATTTTTGCCTCTTACCGTATCGAAAATAGAGGGAAAGACATATTCTTTGGCTTTTTTACCACTTTTAAAATTTAAAATAAATTAAACAGCAATTTAGATTTTTTTTTTCAATTACCGTTACGTTTTCTTATTCAATTTTAGAATCAGCTGCGTTCCATCGGGCAATTTTCTTAAATTCTGCGGACATGACTTCCTGAGAAAACGGTAAAACATGTTGTTTTCAATTTCGTTTGCTTAAATAGACACAAAAAACGTAAGCTTGGAAACGCCAACATCCACACTTTTTAAATGTAGTATATGAAGCGTTTACAACGCAATTTATACTTCAGCCAAATTTAAATTACATCGTCATTACCGTTGGCAGACTAGCAACTTTCAAAAAAATCGTTTTCGAAAATGTTTTAAAGTTTTTGAATATTCGAAGTTTAGTTTAGCTTAACAAGGATGAAGCAACTATTTTGAATTTTTTTTAGTTCCCGTTAGACTTTTCACCAATAGCGCAACTACCTGTGCATAAAATGCATAAAATTCAGCTTGCTTTCTTTTTGTACGCCTTTGACTTGAACTAAATCTAAGTAAGATTGCACCACGCTCAATGAAACTTGAGCGAAGCGTTCGGGGTGAGTACGTTAAAGCTCATTTTAATTAATACGCGGTAATATCCGAAAAATATTTAATCTATTAGCCACCACGAAAACCTCAAATGTTATAGTTTTTGAAATGTTTTTAAATATTAAAATTTTGCTATAGCTTTTTCCCGAAAAAAACATAAAACTTTTGATATAAGGGATTTTTTCCACGTTTTTTCAACATTTTTTCACGTTTTTTTTAAATCGTCAAAACCGCAGTTTTAGACTATTTAACCAAAATCTGATTTTAGGCTTTGCTCAAGCTGTGATCGCATTTACGTTTTTTAATACCCATTATTTGCTTTTTGAATAAGGTGATTGAAGAGCTATGACCTTAAACACGTTGCAAACAGCACTAATATTTTCTATTTATTATTCCCCAAAAACTTTTCAATATTTTGTAAAAATTCTGTTTTATTATGGAAATTTGATATTTGTATATAGTTCATGTTTTAATTTCCTTCTTTCTGGCTTTTAAACTTTTCAAGAAAAATTCCGAAACTCTTTTTATCTTTTTTATCGTCAAAATTAAAACTGTAATTAAACCGTGTGTACAAAAAAATTGCCGTTTTCATATTTTTCACAGACTTAAAAAAAAGTATCAAATTTCATCTTTCTGCGACTCACCGTTCAAAAGTTACAGGTGCATAAGAGGTCCTTTTTCCATTTTCGGATAGACCGCTAAAAAATTCTCAAGTCCTCAAGTACGGGTAAGCCAACATATTGGCCAACCGATAGGAATAAAAAGCCTGACCTTGTCGATTTTTTCATCGCTAAAGGGTACCCCATATACCTTACGCGAATCGAAGAGTGTTATGATCTTTGCTCAGACCACTCAGGAGTTATCTTGAAGATGGGTGGAAGACTGGCGAAAATAGAAAGAGCTCCTAGATTAGCTAGCAAAAACATGAACTGGGACGCTTTCAGAAAGGACTGTAAGGAGGGTGTTGGCTTGAATGTGCCATTGAAAACTCCTTTCGAGTTAGAAACCGCAGTTGACAAATTCATTGAAACAATTCAGAGCGCTGCTTGGAACAACAATTCGTCCCAAAAGAACGCAGTTAGCACCGACGGGCATGTACGTAAAACATATCCGCTCGAAATCGAAGAATTGATTCGTGAAAAGAGAAGAGCGCGTAGGAGATGGCAAGGCACGAGGGCCCCCCCAGACAAAACCCTATTGAACCACCTCTCTAACAAACTGAAAGGAATGTTGCAAGATCTTAAAAATCGTGAGACCACTGTACCTTGAAGGCTTGTCGGCGGATAGGAGCTCAAACTACTCGCTGTGGAAAGCAGTTAAGTATATCAAGAAACCTATAATCCACTCGGCACCAATAAAAAAAGCTAACGGCGAATGGGCAAGAGAAGACAAAGAGAAAGCGAATTTGTTTGCTGAGCATTTAGAAGAAACATTCAAGCCTTTCGACTGTCCGCCGTTGGCTGACGTTCTAAACAACAACGAGGAACCTGGTAGCTTTAGAATGAAAAAAGTTTCGTTAGTTGAACTCCGACAGACAATTAACAAACTTAAAAATAATAAGGCCCCGGGTTACGACCTGATCACTGGCGAAATATTGAAAGAGCTACCAAAAAAGGCATTAGTCAAGCTACTTTATATGATAAACGCTTCTCTTAGACTTCTATACGTTCCAAGACAATGGAAAGTTGCTGAAGTCATTATGGTTCCTAAACCGGGGAAATGCGCAAATGATAAAAAATCTTATAGGCCCATATCGCTTCTGCCGATAATATCGAAAGTATTCGAGAAATTACAACCAATAATTGCAGAAAGACGCTTGATCCCGGATCATCAATTCGGTTTCAGACCTAACCATTCCGCAATAGATCAAGTCTACAGAATTACGCATGAAATTGAAAAAGCCTTAGAAGGGAAAAAAATATGTTCAAGTGCTTTCCTCGACGTGTCGCAAGCCTTCGACAAGGTATGGCACGAGGGCTTGAAATATAAGCTACGGCAAAACTTGCCGGAAGACATGTTTAAAATATTGGAAAATTATCTTGAAAGCAGACTCTTTCGTGTTAGGTGTAGTAGTGAATACTCGAGTTTCAAGCAAATTCGGGCTGGCGTACCCCAGGGAAGCGTCCTCGGTCCAACCCTGTTCCTGCTCTACACAAGAGACATACCTCTAGATGACGAGACAGTCGTGGTCACGTTTGCGGACGATACCGCTACCCTGGCAACAGGTGAATCAGTCGAGTCATCAACGAGAAACCTCCAACGAGCATTGGACAGAATTTGTGTCTGGACGAAGACTTGGCGAATCGCTCTTAACGAGAACAAGTCTACGCATGTGAATTTCACTTACAGAAGGGTTAACAATTTGCCTCTGTTCATAAATTCTGTACAAATACCTTATGCAAATGAAGCGAAGTATCTAGGGATGACACTGGACGCTAAACTAAGGTGGAAACCACACGTAAAGAAGAAGCGTGACGAGCTCGAGATTAGGCTCAGGGAAATGTATTGGCTTATCGGAAGATTTTCGAAATTAAGCACATATAACAAACTGCTCTTGTACAGGCAGGTGTTAAAGCCGTCCTGGACATACGGTATACAACTTTGGGGTTGTACCAAGTCGAGCAACATGTCCATGTTGCAGACTTTCCAAAACAAAACACTAAGAGCAATTGTGAATGCTCCATGGTATATTAGGAATAGCGATATTCACAGAGATTTAGGAATAGCTACCGTGGGCGAAGAAGTAACAAACTTCGCTCGAAAGCTTAATGCTCGCCTTCATGTTCATTGCAACAATGAAATGATCCGTACTCTAAACGAGACTCTTAACGATGTTAACAACGAGCGACGACTACAAAGAACAAGACCCTTCGATCTAGCGACGTAGGGTGAAGCCGCATGAATGAACGGCTTAGTAGGTGCATTCACTGGAAAGCAACCTATCCAATGCGATCAACACTATGGAAGCGTAAACTACTTGTTAAGTTAACTTAGTTGTAGTCAAGAAGTATTATGAGAGAGCGAAAATTTACTACTATGAAGTGCGTTCTGGCAGTTTCATAGTGTCTCTCATAAATGGGTGCTTTTTTAGCACGTGGAAATCGGGCGTAACCAATATCGGCTACTTCGGTATTATGTACCTGCTATAGTGTGGGTATCTTTGAAAGATTTTGGAGTTTTAGTCTCCGTCCATCCTAGTATTCAAAAAAAAAAAAAAAAAAAAAAAGTCCTCAAGTCGAGGCTATTCCTAATTTCTATATTATCTAGTAAGCATGTAATAAAATTTAATCGAGTGACTAATCGACTGAAGAATTTCTGGCCAAGTAGAGTCTTCGCTTCAATTGTATGAAGCATAGGCGCCCGCAGGATTTTTTCCAGGGGGGGCAAACGATGGACTCAGACGAAAAAATTCAATTGAACAGTCGTATTTCTTGAAACTTCCTCGTAAAAAAATATATGTTTGGTGTTTGATGATGAATCGCACCGAGTCAGGGTGGTGCAAGTGCCCCTCTTGCCTCCCCCCCCCTCCGGGCGCCTATGGTATGAAGTGTATGGTATTCAAAACACCTACCTACGTATATGAAAATATACATGCAAGTACAGAACATTGCCCCTAAAAATTCATTTTTTACGTTGTCCAGTCGTCTAGAAACTTGATAAGTTGCCTAATATTATCACATGACACAAAAGTGATAAAAATCTATTATAACACCGTAAACCTAAAACGACTCCAAACAAAAAAAAAAGAACTAAAAGGCAACAAAAAAGCATAAAAGAAATATGAAACGCAAAAAGCTTTTTGTATTATCTAACGTTGCCCATCATCATCATCATCATCATGCTCACATGCACCATGATAAATGAAAATAGAAGCCACTATACCGAATGACCACTCATAGATGGTTCACAATATTAAATATAATGGAAATAGATGACTCCGCCGAGCCAAAAGGACAGGACGAGTCCTTCCTTAAGATAGGACACATATAAGAAAAAATATAAAATATTTAACTTTATGAATGATCTGCCACCCCTGTGCTTAGACCGGTGAGGGTGAGGTTTACGAGAGTTTTGTTTTATATCGTGTCTCATTATTTATTATTATCCTTGTCGCCGTCGACATCCTCTCTAGAGTGTGCAAAGTAACATTCCACCAGAAAAAAAAAAAACAAACGAAAACTCTCCGTGTACACACACTGGGGTAAGCGTAAAAAACGACATGTGGTCCATAAAAAAACAGAGGTGAATAAAAAAATTAATTAATTACCACAGATTTTCGTGATGACTGAATCACGTCTCTGTGTGACTATAAAATGACGAGTCCATCATTTCTGTGGCGCAATGCAACGTAGGGGGTCGCGGACGCCTCCTTATTGATTCGGTGAAACAGAGCTTAAGAAACATTTTTATGTAAGAGATGGTATCCTTTTACTACATTTTAGTGCCTCCTGTCCCTGTGTACGGCACAATGCACAACCACAATATGAGTATGTATGCGCCAATTAATTGGCAAAAATAATTTTTAATTTGTCATGAGGTTAAAAATGTTGACGAAACAAAACATGAATTAAGTCATGTCGTTTTTATGTGCACACTCGCCCTAAAATCTGTTCGATTGTAAGGAGGACCACCAGGTGTGACTGTTCGTCGATTGTCCTTTATGTGCGTTTTTGTTTTGGATAAAACTACATATATAAACTTATGCAGCATCACTGAGTGTCTCAGCAAAACCTGGTTTTTGTCTTGTTCTCAAGAGTCAAGAAACAGTTCTTTTATCGATGGCATAAATCAAAGGAAACGAAAAATATTCCGTCATAAAGATTTTTATTTCAATATGTATATTTTTTCTCTTGTCTGGAGAAAACAGAAAAAATCATAAAATTAATTATTGATTTTATCACAATTATTGAATTGGTGAATATTTAATGAGTTTGGGATTTGCTTTGTGGTGGTGGGAATGTTTTTATTGGCATGAGCTTCCGTGATAATTAAAAAAAAAAAAATTTAGTCAAGGGCAATGTAGAACAGATGACGCCGGAACGATAAACGAAAACAAGCTATGGATCATCTTTCAATATTGATTTCCTTATCACGAACGTGGAGGAAATCAACAGAGTGTCGTAGAGTCTTTTATCTTAGACCTCTTTGACCCAGTCTTACAGTCGAAAACTTGCACAGTTGTAGGTAATATGTAAAATTTAAAATGCCGTAGCTAGAATGTTGATTGGTGTCAAATGAGAACGTTTCAACTACTAATGCAAGCAATTTATTGATTTAAGCCAAAATTAAGTGCAACAAACAACATACCTAATCCAAAAATCCTTTTTCACGTCATACTAGGTAAACATCGCTTTAAGGCTCTTGCGCTAATTTCGAAAGCCCACTTGTCGTGAATTCCTTGAACCGCTTTCTTGATTAAGAAAATTGTAGCTTGACTCTCTAGATGGTATACTACATTCCTCAGGGATTTCTGTGCCTAATTAAAACCATTCGTTGGCAGCCCTAGAAGCATTTAAAATTGCACTCGAAACTTATGTGCAGATAAGAAATTCCACTCATTCTTTGCAATAGAGCAATTAATATGACACCAACTAAAACCATTTGCAGAGAGCCTGAACAGTACGAAAAAAAACTGCACCTTCTACAGCACAATACCAATACCATGCTCATGTAGTAAAGGAAATCGTTGGCCGATTCAATTTATACTGTATTACCATAAAGAGTTTTCATAGGTCTTTAAACGCTGCCACAATCGTTATAACTTGGTCACCACAGCGTCAACTGTCGTGCGGGTTTCCTGTGTGCCGCCACTTTCTGTCCTTTTGCTTATATGTAACTACTCTAGTTATTATATTGCATCTGTGTAACTACCGCGCGCTGCACTCCACATATGCAATCGAGATGTGGAACATCTCCATGGTGATTGTATCTTATGAGTCGATGACGGCTGGAGATGTGGCGGACAAGGACAAGAAGCAGTCATCGAGCAAACAGCACCAGCCATTGATCAATCAACTTTGGGCATACGCAATTTATTTCTCGTTAAGAACGGGAGCACGCATCTAAACGTATACGTTTTGTTATTGTTGTTGAGTTTACTTTTTTTTCGTCCCTTTTGTCATTCCTTTCAACTGAAATAATGAGCTCTTGTTCTGTCAATAATAATTGATGCATAATTTAATTTGAATGAAGCCATTGAAGGGGGGAAAACGTATGGATGCATTTTTTTTTCTTAATAACTTAGGGATATGCAAAATAGCAATAAAAGGATTACAAAAGGACAGTTTCCGTTGTAGTATTTACACAAGATTTCAGGAGCTTGTCCGACTGGCCGTGCAGATGGATTTTGGACTTAACCTTGATCCCAGATTTGAACTTTGTCCAATTGTTTTTTTTTTTTCGTTGGTAGCTAAAAACCTTTATAGAGACTACGAAGACCGGCCGCGCGTGCTCCAGAGGTTCTTACTCACTTAAGAACCTACCATTTTCCGTCAGACTAAGACTATAAGTTTCCTTAAAAAGAAGTTCAAGCTATCGCGTTTGGCAGGCTGCATTCCAGCCAAAGCAACTGCCGTCATTTTATGCGGTTTCGTTTTAAGACGCTAGATCCAATGGTCTCGTTCATTGTATAGTCGGTGCTTAAGATTTGACTGAACCAGAGTTCGGATTATTGCGTGGGTGCAAAGTGCGAAGTCGAGTACTAAGTTTGCGAGCAAAGTTTGAGGTTACTGACGAGGTAAGTCACGGTTGCGATTCAGATCTCGATGTAGATCGCTATTTCTAATGTACCATATGGAGCACTAACTCTAAGCTCTAATTTTGAAAAGTTTCTAGATTATATATATTGCTTGGTTAAGTACAGCCCCAAAGTCGTACGCCATACGTCCAAGGTGGTCTAAGCACTTTCTTGAACAAAAGCAGTTGATTATATAAGCTTAGTTTCGAAAATCTTCCGATATTCATTTCTCTTAACCTGATTTTGGGCTCGTGGCATTTTTTGACGTGGTCTTGCGTCCACTCAAGTTTTGCGTCCAGTCTCATTCCTAGATATTACGCTTCATTTGGGTACGGAATTCGTACCTACCGAGTTAATGAATAGAGGTTCGTTGTTTATTATTCTATACGTGAAATTTACATGCGTTGATCGTTGACTTAGTCTCGTTAAGGACGACTCGCCTCGCCAGGTCTTCGTCCAGTCGCATATTTTGTCTAGAAGTTTTCCTTTTATGATTCAACTGTCGGCTCAGGAGAGCAATCCCGAATATTTCTCGGAGTCCTGTTAGGCATCAGGCTTTCATTATAAAGACTATAAAACAAAACAATCTCATAATTCTTCTGAGTTCGTTTCAGCGTTTGATGCACAATCTCGAAACTAACTTCTCGGTTACCTGATGTTTCTCCAACATCTTGAAACCTACAACGCCAAAATCTCCCGTAGTGAACTGATACCTTACTATAGCTTAGGTTTATGTAAGCCAAGTTCATTCTCCGACCTCATTGCGCATCGTTAACAAAAAAGTGCCCTGATGGTTGAAGGCTTCAGTTTATGTAGGACACAACTTTCCATAGAACCATCCAATCACAGGGATCTTCATCCTAGCCCTGACGTTGCCCTCGGCACTGATACACAAGAATCTGGCTCGATCATGGGCAACACGTAACTTTGGCTTAGCATTTACCAGGTTCGTTCGTAGATATCTTTTCGCCTCAGGAGTACCATCGAGACCCAGACCGCCTTTTTCCAATACAAACAGGTCTTTTTCTTCAGTAAACTTATATGGACATATCAGAGAAGTCATCTAAAAAAGTGTGTGTACACTGCTCAGTCAGAGTTTTTCGAAGGAGGAAGACGGCTACCCAGATATGAAACCGACTCGCATATCTCATTGCTCTCATGTGTGGAATTAAGATCTCAATCTAAGCAGCCAATTGCAATCCTCTTTATTGAAACTCTATTCTATTTTGCTTTTTCTTAGAACTGTTCTGAGTTTTAAATAAAAAGCTAACCAAACGTATCGGTGCTTATATTGCAGCGGCTCCTATGGGAAACCATACAAAATCAGATTTAATATTGAAAAGTGAAAAATTACAACAATTTACCATTCTACAACATTAAAATAATAGCTAGTCCTATGATCATTCAAACATTGCCAGGCGAACATCGCCAGGAACCTTCATATTATAATGATGCTGCATTAAGTGACAACTCTTCCTACGGTTTCCCATAAGAGAGCAAGTATTTGAAAAACAAAAAACGCTTACTTCTAATACCTTATCTTCACGCAAGTTACATCTAATTCGTCTTTTCTTAACGCTATGACGCAGTTTTAGTTCTTACCCCAGAACTCAGTCTCAACCTTTAGCGTTACCTAAACCTCAAGCGTTAACATCTTAGCTGCCCAGGATGGCATTGTCGTCACAGCCTATGACTTCATTTTTCTTAACTTGTTAAAGAGTCCGTGGGACCGAGTTATGATCGTTGTAAGGCATGTAGATCGGCATCGCGTATAGTAGCTCTCGCCGATCCCTCTAATGTTAGCCTCCTCGTGCCTTACCTTTTTTGCTTCCTGATACACATAAACAAATTTCAATCCTTATAACGGGATTCTGTTCTTTTTTGGATCCAGAGCTCCTGAAATAAGGTTAAATCCAGGTGCTCCTTCTCAATAAACTTAGATTAATTTTGGCAATCTTACTCTGATGAAACCTTTCTCTGACAAACTTCAATGTTCTCCATATCCTCTTTAAGTCCACCGTAGTTTTATAGTTGCTTGGTTGATTTCGCAAGCTCGCTTAAGCGATTTGAAAATGATTTAAACAGGAGCAAACTCCAGCGTCTGCATTTACGCGCGGGGAGGCATATCAGAAGCCACATTTTCCGGTTCTTCGTCGCTTACAATCTCTAATTTCTCGCTTGTAAATTGCAAACAGAGGATTTTGCAACAACTTTTTCGTAACTTGTGAAGGGCGGCCGTAACAGTGTTTTGCCCGCTCGTTTTTTTGGTATTCTTTATAACTGGCTGTGGGCTTAACCTTTCCAAATGTGTCATGAGTTATCCTTCTAGGGTCTTTTTCTGTAAAGCGTCATTTGTAAAAGAGTTTTGGATGACAGATGAGCATTTAAAAACTTCGTATCCCGATTAAGCTTAGAAGAGGGAAATATCCCTTAAAAATATGATTTCAGTGGACCCTTATTTTCATCATCCATTTCGATTGAGTCCAAGCAGGTAATCAATCCTTAAAAAACTCACACAAATTTTCTTGTATTACCCGGTCATAGAGACGATGGTTATAACAATAGTATTAGGTATTTAATAGCTTCACGTAGCTGCGCACCTTTAGACGATAACCATTGTGTAATAGACGACACGAATTATGTTATAAACACCAACATTTATGGCGCCTCACATCATAACCGCATATTAATTCCTGCCAAAGAAACCATAAAAAAAAAAAAAAAAAAAAAACAAACCGGCGACAACTGACAACCTTAAGGGACTTCATTTACAATTCACAGCGACAGACGATGGACTGACCGCCGCATGGATCCATCACCACGTCTAATACGCAAGTAATTAATTTAATTGATCTTCATCAATAATGGACAGAAACAAATACAACAGTCTATACAAGACCACTTGTCCGATCCATGAATAACTTTATGGCACCCTTTCGACGGTATTGCTGTTTTTTCTTTTGTCTGCGTCGATTGTCCCCACACACTTTAGGTGTGAAGGTAGGGTGTTGATGGTCCGCAACGTCTTCGGTAGAGATTCTTGCACGATAGTTATGGTTAGATTTTAATCACGTTCTTTAATGATCGGTACACTATCGGTGTATGATATGAATATGATTGGCCGTATTGTCCACGTTATCGGGTACGACCAACTCGACTCCCCGAGAAGCGAGTATACGTGCTGCGAACCGTAATGCTATGTGTGTGGGAAAGGTAGATATAGGTTTTTGGCAAGCCAAATAAATTTCATTAATATTTCTTTAAAATTCAGCTCATATTTGCCATAAAATATACAAATGCGAATAGTGTGATGATTAAGTTGCGACATAAATCAGACGAAGGCTTGTTCGATGACACGATAGTGGGTGTCATATGAGAGTTTATACGCTGTTTGTGTCATCAAATTATTATAAAAAAAAATGATGAGTTTATTGAAACTGTTACAATGTGTTTAAGAAATCAAACTGGCACGGTAAAAAATTTATTGATCTTCGATAATAGAATTTGTAGCCTTTAATCTGAAAAAGCTTATATGATACTAAGCGCTTATTATTAGTATCAAAAACAAGTGCCAAGAAGCATGACATACTTACATTCCATACAATGAAAATACGGATGAGCTTTTTCCGAGACAAACAATTCAGTCATTTACATTTGCAAGCAATTGCCCCACATCATCTGTCATTAATTAAATAAAATAACAATTCATATTCAATTTGTTGTCATATTGCATGCGGCAAGGTCCCACTGTGGCATGCGAAATATTTTATGAAGAAAAATTATTCCATAAATAACATTGAAATTCTGTCAACGGAGATACGTAGCTTAAGTTCGTATACTTATACTACGATAATAATATTAACTTGTTTATTTATGAATCTCGAGTCAAAGTAATAAGCGAGTGCAGATGATAATTTTGTTATTGAAGCAATATGGAAATTGTTGAAGTAGATACTTTAAATTCCAGTCGAAAATTCGGTATATTGTCGCACTTGCTTGTTGTTGAGTAGTTATAATTCAATGAGATGAATTCTGAAGGTAGCGTAATGTGAGCATTCGGATTTAAGTAATTTTCTTTATAGGTTATGTTACCTGTTAAATTTTTCGCAGTCGACAGAGAAACTCAACTATTGAGCAAATAATGAACACCTATCTTATAAAGCTCCAGACACCTATCGTTTACGATGATGATGTTGTTGTTTGCGCCTGCGGCGAATTCTTGCCCACTCTTGAAATCTTAGCAGATGTAGGTAACGTTAGGCTAGGTAGGGCTGCTAGCCACTAGCTCGCATAGGCCTACGAGGGCCCTTAGCGTCGCCACATGGGTGGGGTATGGACAAACTGTATGGATAGAAATAATAGTATTTATGTATATTATACTTAATTGAAGCATCCTGAACTTCAAAGATAAACTTGGCCCAGCTGGAGTCCCTGCTGATCTTCACGAAATTTGCCAGCAGTGTTCTTGCAAGCTCGTCCAGCTCCTAAATGAAGAATTGGCATAAAAGTTTAAAACTTTGCCTGCTGCCGCTTGGATATTGGCAGAGGAGGTGTTTCACATCTTCCTCCGCTTCGGGATCGTGACAGCCCCTGCGAATGCAGTTGGCGTTAACGATTCTTAATTTTGCTGAGTGTTTTCGCAATAGGTTGTGGGCTTGTAGCCTGCTATAACTCTTGTGTGGCTTTAATGGCTCCTTGGCTGTCTACGTAAATGGAAATATCCTCCTGTGATAGTTTTAATACTCTGGCCTTTTTGGCAGCTAGAATTCCCGCTTGGGATACTGCAGGGGCTCAGCAGTCTTATGCACCTGCTCCAGTACCCTCACTTGATTCAGAGCCTTCTGTGTAGACTGCTATCTCGGAGTGGATCACAACGTTATCCAGCCTGCAGCCTTCTCTGCTAGAATGTGAATGGTGTGGTCTCGAGTGAAGTCAAGAGAAGGTGTTATGTGGCCTGTTTTACGTACACAACAACCCAGTGTGTGTATGATTGAACTGTGTCCTGTGGATGTTGTACTCCAATTGCCTGTCCCTTGAAGTCTTATTACGCTTTTCGCAGCGCTTTCTTTAATGAACAGATAAATAGGCGTTGGGTTTAGGATTATGCTTGACCCCATGGTATAGGAGTGGATCTCAGAGCAATTGTGGTTATTATTTTACTTGCAATTGTGGTTATTGAGATTTTTCTGTTTGATTTTAGCTGGCGACCGGTTACAGCTGAACTCACTGTCTAGGATGTTACCCCAGATATTTAGCGCTTTTAGATACCTTGATTTGAAGAGTCGAGCCGTCGAGTGTTGATAGCTCTACATCTGGGGTTGAGTTCTTGTTTGTAAAGAGGACAATCTCCGTTTTTGACGGGTTGACGATAAGCAGATATACCTACCGAATCATTCGCCCTTAGCGCCAACGTAGACCCTTTATCAGGATGGAGAGATCGCTCTTTTCACAAACAGAATTTTTTCAAATTCAGTGCTTGTTTTTTTTTTATCTGAAATCGGGATAGTGAACTTTTCCAGTGCACTGACTGCGTGAAATGTCTTGTGAAGTGTTGCTAGTAACCATGGCTAGTATACTTCCGGTCTTGAATTTGACATAAAAGTTAAGGTATGGTATTGTGACAACGCATAATGAGCTACCAAGAATATCTAGTACCTTTGTTACGAGCCGCAGGGATTCCTTGAGTCTTAATGCTTCTTTTGCTGCCATCGATTTCCCAAAGATGTCAACGAAAAGAAGGTGAAGCATTGTGTCAAGTGCAGCTGAAGATATTTTCCTAAGAGCACCTGCTATGAAAATAAAAGATAGTCTTGAAACTTCCTTTTAAATAGCGGTATTGCTACTCTTGTCTATAGTGCCTTCCACCAGACTAGTGCCTCGTACATAAGTGTATAGGCCTTACAACTGCCTTGTTAGTTCAGTATATATAATCCAGGGCTGGAGTGCCTTGTTAGTCCATTATATAATCTAGGGCCTTACAACTGCCTTGTTAGTCGAGTATATAATCCAGGGCTCAGGACCTTCCTACAGGAGTAAACGGAAATCGAGGCCTTCCTTACACGGTTTTACGTATTCAGTTTCCTACTAGGCTTATTTAAAAAAAAAACCCGAACTGGCATGATCTGCAAGTGTCAGTTCAACGCCTTTAAGTTTTGGTGCGGAGTTATGGGTGGTACTGTATACCTTCTTGTGAACAGTAACAGTACTAGTTCAGTCTGGGCCGGGTACACTTTAAAAACGACATTATCTGTCCACTTAATAAGTTTCCTAAGAGCGAATTGCAAAAAATGTCTAATTGTTGGTAGCGCTATTTAGAGCCAAATACTGCTAATCGTAGCTAGACTATTCAAACCCTAGAAACGCTTTAACTTCTAGCACTGTTAAGTTCTGTGGGGCCTGTAGCATAATCTCTTAAGGGGCCCTTGAGATGCTTAGGTTATCGGTTTATCAAAATTGTTACAAAGAAACTTTCTCGATCTTATTTTAGTCAAGTGAAATCCTTTACGAGGGTGCCTGTTTCAGAAAAAAATACAGACGTTTTTTTTTTTTGCTTGTTCTATATATGGCTTTTAGGGTGCTAAATCCTCCTATTTTCAACTTTGTTACTTCCCACGGACATAGATTGGTTTTTATACCTGACCGAGGGTATATTAATTTTAATGCATAGTTTGTAACACAATGAAATAATCACCGTAGACCACTAAAACCTTTTAGAGATATGATCGAGACCGACAGGTAAGTCGATTAAGCCATGTCCGTCCGTCTGTCCGTATGTATGCAGTTTTAAGCTGTTTAAAATTGAGCTGAATTCTCATTTTGTACAGAAAAAGTATGAAAATTGAGACGATCCGCCCACAGCCACGCCCACAATTGGCTTGAATGTCAGACAATCTCAAATTTACATTTTATTTCAAAATGCCTTTTTGTCAAGATAGACAAAACATGTGAACTCAAATTTTGGTGGAGAGCAATATCGACCAGAAGCCTTTAATTTGGCAAAAGTTGGACCGCCCACTCTATTGACCATACCCACTTTTAACATCTGAAATCTTATTTTTATTTTGTTATTTGCCAAAGAGGCATATAGAAATATCCAGTTTTCAAGATAGATAACAATGAATCAAATAAAGAAAATTAAAATTTCATTTGATTTTCTTGAAAGCTTTGATGCGTTTTTCCGATCAAAAGCTTAGGCGCTCGACCGCACTGAAAAATTACCCAAATTTCAGAAACCCCGTTTTTTCTTTAATATTTGCTTGCAACTAAAAAACTACGCTCAGAAAAAAAGTGTTTTATATTTCCTGTTCTTGAACTCCTGAATTATCATTACTATCCTGATAGTACTTAAGCCGGATGTATCACGATGCTTCGAAAACCAGAAAGCAAAAATCTCTCAAAATTAAATGTCGAATCAAAAAAAATCTAAAATAACAAAAATCTCATAAACTAAAATCACGAACGAAAAAAATGTCGAATTAATGTACCTACCTACATTAATACACACATTATGTTTGAGAGAATGTTGAACAATCGAGGCGAATTTCAAACACTTTCTCAAAAACCCATTTTGTGATAGTGGTGTAAGGAATGACAAGTTCAAGCTTTTCCATGCGATACGTCTATTGGTCAACCACTAAAATACCCCCCTGAAACCGCCTGCCTCATTTTCTTTGCCAACCTTAGTTTTGACTAGCTTTAAACTAAAAAAAAATATATCAAGAAACATTCTGCATTCGAGACATCATCTTTCGAGATTTTTGCATACGAAATTTTTAATGCCATGTCTCTAACGGGCACTAATCCGCGACCAATATAGATCTTCCTTAAATCCCCTACAAATTACGCGATTTACCAAACAAATAAAAATCCTCTCGCAAACGATTGAAAATAAATCCTCTCATAAGTCCCATTCACCCAATTCACAAATCTTTTTTATGCACCTTTGAGCTAACAGTTTGAGAATCAAAAAAAAATATTTTTTTCGCTCCTATAGGAAATAACATCGCCACTCATTTTTGAGAGTCAAAATGGCAAAAAAGAGTGCTCGCTCGTATCAAATAAATCCTATGTTTGAAGCCAATTTGGTAGATATTTATTTTTAATTGCCGGTGGAGACATTGTGTAAAAAATATTTTCGAGATCTTAGCCATTCGAAAATTTAGTCGTACGAGATATGATCCCACTAAAACCACATAAAAGCTCCGTAATATCGCATAGTGCACAATGTGCAGGCCTCGTACTATTTGCTACTCTTGCTGCTTGGTTAATCAGCCAATGAATTTGTATGACTTTACGAACGCAAAGAATAGAGCAACCTTTTTAGATTTATAAGCTACAACTTACTAAACGTGACTTGACAGGTTGTTGTATGGCCAAACCAATCCAAGCCTGTCTAAAAGACAGGCCTCTTAATCTGCAAAAGATGAGGCAGATGCGCGTAGTAAGGTATATTTTACTTCTAATTTAAGTTCATGCCGAATTTCCATCCTGGAGCAGCCCGAGCCTGGTGAGCGTTCCCCTATCTACCAGGACAGCCTTTGAGGTACACTAGATTACAAAAGCATTTCTTTTTAAAAAAGGAGTGTTAACATTTTATCAACAGGAGCGAAAATGGAACGACATAATTGCAATCCAAAAGTGCGTGATTCTATCTTAAGGGATCGGGTCGCCTGAAGCCAGGCGACCCGACGTATTCATATTCGTATTACGTTTTCCTTCTTACCAAAAATTTGGTTTAAGTAGTCCTAGCTTATCTCTACTTTCTGGTCTGAGACAAATATCGCAATATCAAGATTTCAAAAGTGGTAAAATTGGTGTTTCATGGACTCATTGTTTTTCTTTCCGCCTAACAGCAAGTTAATGGCAGTTCCCTCTGAAGCAACGGAAGCTATCTTAGGTTAACAGAGCTCCTAACAGACACTTGAATTAAAATTTTCTTCGAGGCGCTATCTATACCAAATCTGTGTGTCTCACTACCCGAAACATTTTAATTTTCCAACTTCCGACTTCCGAAATTGAAACCCTAATCAACCGGTACTTCGATCACGCAACTTCCATTCCAAAACTTAAACTGTTATAAAACTTTTCCAAATGCAACTCGTCGTAAACCTTTTCAATCTAAATCAGTGGCCAAAATCTTAACCTTAGCTCAGTTTATATCCAAGTTAATGAAAAACCTTTATAGAGCTAATCTTGGTAATTCAATCTTCAAATGAAGAATTGTAATAACAATAAAAATTACTACGACTGCCATGCAAATTTTAGCCTGACAGGCTTCTGTTTTCTAATTACCTTTCACCTCACAAAGCGCTCATAATCGGCCATCTCAGCACATACTTACAACACTCATCAACATTATTATGGCGCTTTATAGATGCTGAGAGTCGATTAACGTGGTTGATCCACGCCGTTCGTCGTTGTTTATTTTGGGGCTTTTGGCCTAAAAGTACATTTGGACAATCGATTAAACGTTTCGATAACGCGACTCTCATAATGACTCGTTCTGCCGCACCGCGCGGACACACAGCCAGCGCGCACATAATACGAAACAAATTTTCGGCTTCCATTGAATGAAAGATCATGCGCGCTCGCGCACCGGGTATGATATGTTGTTATCTGTTTCAGTGATATAGCCTACCGATTACTGTTAGCTGGAATATAAAACACGACAATTAACAGCATTTACTGGACATTAATCATTTTAATCACTGGCGAATGATCGCTATTGCGAGCTGCGACCTGCGACAGCGACTACTCCGGTCGGCTTTGGTCGTAAACGCGTACAAGCTGACGCGCGTGGTGATGCCTATGGCTGCAGCTTTATATGTAGATACGGTTGTTCGAGCACGTTTGGCCCTTAAAGGTCTTAAGGTATGTAGAAATTGGATTGAAATATTTAAGCAAATAAAGAAAGCCCTCCACTTACAAGACCTCTTGGAGCGCTTAATAGGTCAGCAAATGTTGTGCATGACTTATTTAGTCTTATTGAAAATGTATATTTAGTACACTTCCTCAGTTGTCCTTTTAAAAAGGTTATTATTGTTTTACAGATCATTGTTTAGTTTCTCTTAACAGATGTCGATATATTATCTTTCGCATAAAAGATGCACAGAAATTATGTCCTTCAATTGCAAACAGCATCCCAATTGAAATGCTTGACCTTTTCAGGTTCATAATTGTTCTATTCATGGCGCTAGGAAGTCTTTTGAATTATTATGGATTTTGCAAAAAACCACCCCGTTTTAATTTTAATTTACCTCGTTCCCTTTATACGAATATCTTCCAGCCCATTTAATAACCTTTTTTTTAGAGAAACGCAGGGGCCCCAGACAAAACCAGCAAATTAATTGAGGCTCTGTATAGTTATACCAAATCATAACATCAATATTTTAAATGGAAGCGAACGACTCAAAGGGTAGAAATTGCACGAAAAGGGGTATCTGGTCCATTGAATGATTGCTTTGACTGTTAAAGAATGCTCGGTACTCCTTGAAAGAAAAGGCAGAACGCCCTCTGATTTCTATCGGAGAAAAGCTCTTCGATGATTACAATAGGATAACGATGAACATAAACGGATGTGATGCAATTTTTTGATTTTACTAGGGTTAGACTTATAAAAGATTGTTCGAACAGAGAGAGGGATGTCACTTGAGTTGTAGATATAAAAACCGTTGAATTATATTACTTTGCTGATGATGTGACAAGTTTGCCTTGTGCTTGCTGCAAACCTTTTTTATTGATATCCTCTGCGCTTTCCCAAATTAAACGGAAGTTCTCTTCAATAGCGTCTAGTGATCCATGCTTAAATTTTACTCAACCCAGGGTTTGTTAATTTTACAGCACAATTTGTATGATAGCGAAATAGTCGCCGTGGACTTCAAGAGATATGACCGAGACCGACAGGTGAATATATATAGATTTAGCCTTTGGCACCTTCGTCCGTATGAATGAAGTTCTTAGGTCTTTCAAATTAAGTTTGGGAGCAAAGACTTGGGTGTAGGTATTTTGGTTTTTCTTTTGTACAGGCTTAAGAGTAGGTATAAAAATAACTGGAGATATTCTCAAAGCCACGCCAAGTAGCCAATTAGGGGGAACTTAATTTTTGGTAATGGCAATTATTCCGATTTTAAAAAACCCGGATTTCTCAGAAAATTTTATACAAGGAAGACAATGATTAAAGCATTTTATGAAGAACTATAATACTGCAGCAGTTGTTCGGTTTTTGATGCATTTTTCTCTCTTCGAAACTCAAGGCGGAGTATTTTTCGTGAGAAGAAGGAGAATAGTAAGGTAGATCAAATAGCCCATATGAACAATGCTGTCCAGGTGTGTTAAGCCAAAACTCGTTGGATTCGGTTCTTGTAAGGTTTTTTTTTTTATAGAGTCTTTAACTGACTCTGCAGAACGGTTTAGGCCCTGGTTGGTGAAATTGTCCCGAATTTAGCAAGCGAGTTTGCTAATTCGTTTCTTTCAAAGCCACTGTGGGCTGGAATCCGGCGAAGGATGATTAAGTTTTTTTGGCTAGTCTTTGGATTGACATGACTGTTTCGGAAAAAAGCTTTGACTTGATAACGTGTGATTCAATCGCCTTGAAAGCTGCTTGGCTGTCCGAGAAGTTAGATATTGTTCTTCCTCTTGTGCTGGAACTTAGATTTATTCTATCACAGTTAATGGCAGTTGCTTCCATCTGGAAAATGGATAAGCTTTTACCAAAGCTAAATGAATAGTCCGACTGGGCAGTTCTTCGGTGCATTCCGTAGACCGCAAACCGTCTGTATACCAGACTAGGTCAAACTGAGAAGGAGTTGGTTGAATTTTTTCCATTACTAGAGGAGGGATTACAATGAAGAATTTTTTTCTGCAAGCTATGGTCTGCAAGTATATCGTCGGGAGACATGCTGAATGTGATTTCAGCTTCTAAATCTTTAAGAAAAGCTAAGTGACCGCCTTTGTAAGAACGGAAATTTATGTTACTTGAATGGAGCAAACGATGAGGATTGCTTTCATTTAGATATGTACTTGAATGGGTGTAAGACCCAGGATGACGTTAACAACCATGGTCGGAGACGATTCATTCTAGCTTTTTGAACGTAGTGACTTCGTTGATCTTCGGCCACTAGACCAGCGCAGCTTAGGCTATTGCCGTTCTAAAGGTCGGTCTAAAGAGTGCATAGCAAGTTGTATCATCCGTAGTAACCCCTATGCTCATCGCGGAAGATGACTCAAATTGAAAACTAACATTCTGACTTCGCGCGGGATATAAACCTGGGGTGGAATCGGCTAATTTGCGATCTGTGATTTTCACATTTTTCCCTTCTGAGGTTGCTAGTCCCCTATTGGAGGGATTTCGCATCCTCAAAATGTTTCCCCCCGCGATGTGCTACGCATCTTAAGGGTGGTCATAACCTTTTGATTGCGTGTTAATTATATACATAAAAAAAAACAATAACAGTCAATATAAGCGAGCGATGTCAGAGTGAACTAATTCTTGATTTGAGTCATCTTCCGGGATTAGCATAAAGGCGTAAGCCAAACTGTTTTCCTTTATGTGGAGATGAAGTTGAAATAGGTTCAGAATGATCCTCAACGCTGCGAAGGGGACGGTTTTCATTTCTCCTGTTAGGCAGACAAGCTAGATAAGCTAGCCTTTGGAGTTTGTTAAGTCTTGCGTAGGTTTCTGTTTTGCTCTATATGCAACAAAACTGGTGCTGAGGTCTTTCTTTTGTGGCCTAGCCATGGCAACATTTTGGGGCTCAAAGTCCAGATTTTTACATTGAGACATTTGCTGGAAGCCCCAGCTTTGTCAATGGTTTTTTTAAGGTAAGAGTTTCAGATGAGCTTTTCATGTAGAAATAGTTGCATACATTTAAGCTCTTTACAGAACTCTTCTCAGGGGCGGATTAAGGTAAATTGCCTCCATGGTCCAAACTTGTTTCTGCCGCCCGCTTATACCGCCACTATCACCTTTCCCCCCCTTAATCGGCTGCTGGTCACAAAGTTGTAAAATGAAATCACCACACTGAGAAAAAATACCACTTATAACACTGTTCCGCTGAACAATGTATGGAAAAAAGGCAAAGGTAAATTCTAAAAGCAATCTCTACGTTTGGGGAAATGATGTGTAAATTATTGGTCCAAGCTCTTGTAGCAGGTGTCTTTATTGTCACACAAGCATGATTTTCATATCGTTTTTTTCGTGGAATGTAATTTTTCCTAATTATATATGCCCTGAAATGCATACACTACGATAAAAAAGAAGATTCGAAGTCGCCGCGGATGGCGCGATCGGAGATTTTCTGCATTTTCCGTTATATGTATGGTAAAATGGTTGCCTGTAAGATGGTTAACATAGGTATTTAGGTACCTATACCAACCAAACGGAAAAATTTTTTCCAGGGGTGATAAAAAGGCTACTGTTTTATAAGAGTTAATACGTGCGCTAACATGTGTGTTTACATTTTTACATATTTTATATGTAAGCAACACACAATTATAGGATTTTTTTTTCGTCTCACGAATTTGCCGCCCATTTGCTGCTTTGGGCCCGGGCCCCACATATCTATGGCTATAGTCTGTCCCTGACTCTATGCTCTCGCCAAAAAGTGTTGCCGCTTTCAGCTTGTCCAGTTTTCTTACCCGACCTAGGGTATATTAATTTTAATGTAAGTTTGTAACACAGTGAAAGGATCACCGCAGTTCCCTAAGACCTTTTAGAGATATGATCGAGAACGACAGGTGAATTGATTAAGCCATTTTTTTAATTTTTTTTTTATATTTAACGCGTGATCAAGGGGTTTTATGACTACCCTTAAGATGCGTACGTAGCACATCGCGAGCAGAAAGAATTTGAGGATGGAAAAAAAAGGAAAGTAACTCTCCATCCAACACGCAAATGCTAATGAGCCAGTACGCCAAAGCTTACCCCCGCAAGTGTTATGCCTTTATGGAAAAAGCAACAATATAACTAGCAGAGTATTTAGTAAATGCATCTGGTTTGCATCATATTGTTGTCCATTCTATTTGCGTATTGGAAGAAAAAAAAAGAGTTTAATATTCGGCCGACCCTAACCTGGATAGCAGACGCCAATCAAGAAGCCGGCTCCTTTTGAGACAGACGCTCCTGGACTTTTCGTTTGTTGCTGGTTTTGGTCCGCCCCGGATATTTTCCATACCGGTACCCATCAAATCTGGTGAGTATTCCCACATCCGCAACCTGGGGAGGCGCCCAATTGGCGACCAGCAACCCCAGGAGGGACGTGCGTCCCTTTATCCGTCTGTCCGTGAAATTTTTAGGTCTTTAAAATTGACCTAGAGAGCTTAAACTTGGATTGTATTTTGGTTCTCATTTTGTTCAGACAAAGTGTGAAAACTGACAAAAACAGCCACGCCCACAGTTGACTTCAATGCGAGACTACCTCTTATTCACATTTTATATCAAAATGGCTTTTGGTCAATTAAGACAAGGCGTAGGAATTCAAGTTCTAGTACAGAGCAATAATGGCCAGAAGACTTTGATTAGACAATAAATTTACCGCCTACACCATCGACCATGTCCACTTTCAACATATAAGATCTCTAAAAACCTGATTTCTCGAAAAATTCATTCTAAATCGAAAAAAAGTCGTATGACAAATATTAAGGATATTACAAATTGCTAAATTTGTCAGATACAAAGTATTAAGTTTGGCCCACTTTAAGAGGCATTTAAAAAAAAAAAAAAACTGTTTTTTTAAGCAATAATTTTCATTCTTAATTCATTCTTTCATGATTTTAACGAGATTAGTATTAACTGATTTTAAGTTTTAGCCCAAACTCATTTTAAGAGGAAAAAAAAAGTTGACATACAGCATATAAATTCGGGCCAAAACTGACGTTGAGGTGAACTTTTTGGAACTACTTTTAAACTACTTTAACAGGTCCTCTGGACTGGAGGAGTTCCGAGATTGCTTTTTCGAATCGCACCGTAATTGTCATCTGTGTATCCTTTGGACATAAAAGCCTGCATTATGCTTTGCTCAGTCCTAAGTATTTCCAACATTTCCAGTGGCTGGACAATATTAGGCAGCCAAACGCAAACTCTTTTTCTCTTAATGTTTTTGCAATGATGGTATAAATTTTTTTGGTATAGGTTTTACCGTCAGCCCTTTTCAGCTTTTGGAAATATGAACCTTTTCAAAACTGCTTCGATACTTGTTGATAAGATGTGGTGAGGGGTATTTTTTTTTGGAGGGGAACGGGGAATATTGCCCCCTCATCTGCAGCCTTATGCAATTTTATGCAATTTTCTTATTTTCCCTTCGCAGAAGATTTCTTTCGATCTCATTTCAGTCTTCTCTGTTTTTCGTTCTTATAAGCTAAGTTGGCCTTGGCAGTAAGGGTATCTTGGACATGGAGTAGGCAAATTTACCAACAAAAACCTTATTTTATACTAGTTCGTTTTGTAAGCATACAATTTGTGATAACAACTCGCATCTCGATTTCTGCTGTACCTATACTTAAATTTTTTCTGTGCTATGGAAGACAGATGGTAGAAAGTTATAAAAACATGTTGCTAGATTGTAAAGTTCTCATCAATACACTTCCTGATTTCCCATTGAACTAATTATGTGGTAAATTAGTTAAGGTGGCCCTACAGTCTTGTGTGGACCTGGGCCTCAGCCAACAAGCTTCGCCAGCTCTGCCTCTGCTAGCCTTCTCGAACTCCAGTTTCGCACGTGAAGTTGGCTGAGGACTCCTTCCACTTGCGTGCGCCACCAGAGTCTTGGTGCTCATCTACTGCGCCTTCCCTGCGGAGTGGATTCGAAGATTTTCCGGGCCGGGGGCGTTGGTGTCCATCCGCTCTAAATGACTCAGCCATCGTAGACGTTGTTTTTTGACTCTTTTGGCTAGGTCGGTATCGATGTACAGCCCGTACAGTTCAATTTTATATATCGTCCCATCGACATTCATTTTATATCGACACTTCAGTTGCTAGAGAGAGGGCTTTGCTACTCAATTGCCTACTTAGCCCGAAGAATTCCCCCCTGCAAGGGTTCACACCGAATCGGTTACCCCTGCACCTTCCCATCCCCGGGGATAATTCTTAGCAGAGAAGCAACAGATTAGGACTTATACCGCAATCGGTTGCCCTGCCGAGCTATAGGAACTATTCCTCACTGACCCATCCACGTCCTCGTCGATCTCAAACAACCCCCCAATCCGTATCAACAAGGCAAATTGCCACCTGGAGTCCAATAGTAACGAGACCACCCTTTCTTCAGGAAAGAAACGGTTACCCTCAGCCTTCATTAGACTCGGGTATGTCTCAACCAATCAAACTCTGCTTGGTGACCTTCGGTATAGGTTTATACTGTCAACGGTTGCCTAGACCCCTCCCACCCAAACGAGTAGTCATCATTTAGGGCGCTGGCTGGTAACTCTGGTCCTATACAAGTGGTATCACAATGGAACTCCTTTGGTCTGTCTAATAAGTGTGTCCCTGCCCAGCGGGGACAGTCACCCAACCTAACCAAACCTAGCCTAGCCCAAAGAAAAAGCGATCGGCAAGAGTGATCCTTCGTTTGATTTCAGCGCTGGTGTCATTGTCTTAATTGATAGCGGAACCCAGGAAGTCAAAGTCCCTAACTACCTCAAAGCTATAGCTGTCGATGGTGATGTTTTGTTCAAGACGTGCATCGGTGTTGGGTGTCTTTTCTTGATGACAGCATAAACTTGGTTTGGCCCTCGTTGGGCCAAATACTAACAAAGGCTTCACTGAGATCACGCTTTGTTATTCCGATTATGTCAATGTCGTCTGCGCATGCGAGTAGTTGAAGGGACTTTTGAAAGATTGTGCCTCTGGTGTAAGCGGGGGAGCTCTGCACAATTCTCGCAAGTATGATGTTAAAGAAGTCACATGACAGCGCGTCGCTTTGTCTAAATCCTTTTTTGACATCAAAGGGGTCGGTGAGGTCTTTGCCTACCTTGACGGAACAGTGTGAATTTTCCAACGTCTTCCTGCACAGACTGACGAGTTTGCATGTCTGCCTAAACTAGACATCGCGCTATATAGCTCGTCTCTATAGATGCTTGCATACGCGGCCTTTAAATCGACGAAAAGGTGGGGTATATCGATTTGGAATTACTTGGTTTTCTCCAAGATATGATGCGGTGTGAACATTTGATCGATGATGGAGTATGGGAATGGGGTAAGCAAATGAATTCATAATTCCAACTTGGAAATTTGTTGCAACTAGCTAGCTAAAAAATTTTCAAGCAAACGAAACTCTCTAAAATACTTTGAAAAACTCGCTGCTCAAATGTTATAATTATAACACTCTCACAACTATTGCATCATATCCACATACAGACTAGTATAGAAATAAAACCAGTATAAAATAAACAGCGAAAATTAAATCCAAATTTCCAGACCATTTGCCAGCGGTATTAATTTACACTGCGTGCGAAAAATCAATGACCACTTGTAAGAGACCCCATTCCCACCATCCCGATCGATTTCGCATCCGTCCGGTTGAACTGTTGGCCGGTCTGTTGGTCATTTGTGAAATCAAGAAGCTCGTTTGTGATACCTCAACAATATGTGTCTCCTTCTTGACTTTTGGCCTTGTGTTGTTCTTGGTTTCTCCCCCTTTGGCATATATTATGAATTCATAAGTCATCCCCCAAGTCACCCCTGCTACAACCAGACACTGAGAAACGGATATCAATCAATATTTAAATTGAGTTAACACAAAACAGAGGGTGTGATTTGTTGATTATAAGGAAAGGACATTGATACCCGTTCATTAAAATCACAGGATATAGGTACTTGTTAAACATACAAAGTTCGTATATGACTAGGCTACAACAAATACACCTCCTCATCATCAATGACACTGGGCATTATGGTTGGCAAGGATTCCTCTGCAAAGGCACATCTGTAAAGTCACATAATGTGGCACATTTGATAATGTGTACGTATATATTATGTGATTGAGATACTGGAATCACTTTTAATTTATTTGTGTACGTTCATGTCCTGTAATTGATGCAATGCACATCATTATTGTTCTTATATGTGGCCCGATATGCATGCGAGACCGCACCGAGGCGGAATAATTCTGAATGGTGGTCAGGCGGCATCTCATTTTCATCGTTTCAGCCTTTAGGTTAATGAGTTTCCTTTTGTTGCCCGGCCGATACTGTTGCAGTGGACAGTATTTTGTTCCGATGACAATGATTAACGAGTCAAGTGACCCCTGGAGGAAGAAATGAAATTTCCACAACTGACGACGACGCTATAGCAATGAATCCGTATAAATCGCGACTTTAAGGAGGTAAGCAAGTGGCCCGAAACGGTTTGCTCGGTTTCTTTATTATGAGAATTTGTCGGGCACATCCGGTGGCTGAATATTATTGAAGAGTTTGCGTTTTGAGTGAAATGTGAGCCTGTGGGATCTTTTGAATGTTACTTATATATCGTTGAAGTGGGGCTTACGATAATAATGCTGAAAGCAAAAAGGAATATACTCTCTTTGGATCCTTCTATTCATGTAATTGCCTACTTACCAATAAATTAAAAACTGATCATAGCGTATTGTGTATAAAGAAGATGGTAGCTCCACGGCTTGTTCATATCACTTTGCTTTTTGTCCTTTTTATAAGAGTCAAACAACTAAAGCCCCGAAGATGCTACAGCAAAAAAAAAAATATATTTTTGAAATATTAAAAATACAGAAGCATTTCAATACCCCTCTGATGTCCTAACCCTATGGGCTTCGCGTTAGTTTGGGGACCTTCTTCGTGTATGCTTGCTTAAACAGCAGGCCACCGCGGTCACTTGCACATTTTTCTCCCAGAATTGTCCTGTCTGCACGGCGAGCACGACCCGATATTAATTTGGTCGATTTATATTTCATTTGGAATTTTTAAATTGGCATGTGGACAAAAAGCGGACCGCAAAAAGAGTCTCAAAATTGTAGCATATTTGGGCGTAAGTGGGCAGTTTTGCTCGTAGATGATCCCGGCTTTTTTCTCCTCATTCCCAAGAACTGTATTATCTTGCTGCTTGTGCGTTGACCAGCTGCGCGATGGATTGTCCTTTTGTTTGTTTGTGTTTTATTTTTTTTTCAGACTTTAGACACAATATTGAAATTCCAGATATTACTTGATTGGTGTGTCTTTAGGCCCGCTCTTGACGATGATCCAAATTGAACGAGGCAAAGCTCAGATGATGGCATGCCAGATAAATCAAAGTGTCAACACCTTTGTGTAACGAAAAGGGGAAGCTGTCAGTTTTTATGGGTTTGTGATATGCCATTGTTCGGAGATATCGGCAGAAAGGCAGACGCAGAATATCAATTTTAAGTGAGTCCAAAGCTTTGGGTTCCTTGTCGGCGGAGAATTTGATTGCAGAATTGTGTTTGGCTGACGCAGTCAAAGATTTATGGCAAATGAAGGAGTCATCTGTTTGGCTTTGTTACAAGTGGTCCATTGAAATAAAATGCAAAAAATATTTTTACCTATGCCAAACACACATATGGCAGATCAGTTCTTTATCCCAATGAGATAATGCCTGGGTTATAGCGCTGACAAAAAATAATTTCGCAATTAGCTTAAAATATTAAATTTGGTAGATAAAAATCAATATTAGCATAGATATATCCAAGTTTGGTGCTGAAATGTACGTAAAATGTAATTTTTTGGTTTAAATTCAATAATTTTGTAAAAATGACCTTTAAAGATGGGCGTGGCCAAAAACTTTGTATAAACGAAATCTAAAATTGGGTCCGGTGTACCACCTTGAGTGCTAAATTTTTTTTTTTCTTATTTTTTCCTTTGTAAGGCTAAAAATCAGTCGAAAACCAGGTCTTTCATCCATATTTCCGTGGAAAATTGGAAAGCTGGACAGGTTTAAGAAGTTTTGTAGACCATATAAACTGAGCACATCGATAAAATTAATGATATTGTATATAGTATAGTATATAGCGCTGCTGTACAAAGTAATTTTATTGTGAAAAAGCTTGGGTCAGTTAGTCGAAATTCGCAGTATTTGTAGACATTTTTGACCGAAGTTTTCGTCAAGGTTTTTAGACAAAGGATATTTGTCAAAGTTTTTTAAAGAAAATATCTGTGTTTTGAAATGCCTTTTCACTTGAAATAGCTCAGTGTATCCGATACCTGCAGCTTTTTAACAGAATCACCTTCTTAAAGTGACTTCTTCCATACATGTAAAACAGAAAGCAGTCATTTATTGTTTATAATATTTCGATGATTTAATAGCTTTATACGAGAAACTATTCACTGAAGTTAACGGTTGACCTGGGATTGCAGTGAGTGTGTCTGCGCGCTGTATAGGCTCTCTGCTATCTAACGCAGTAACGTAGTAAATAATTTGTCGCTAATTTAATGTTCTACAATTTTCATAACACGAGTCAACATCATTGGAGCTAAAGAATCCGATATAATCGCGAAAGACTAATTTCTGTGACTTTTGATCTTGAATAATTTACTCAGCGGACATAGAATTATATGAGACTTTTGATAGAGGCAACCTTAAAACACCAAAATAAAGGTGTGTACGAGTTTTCAGGTTGTTATCTCTCATACCGAGGCTGACCCGTTTTTTTAAACTTAAATGACTGCACCACTAAGGTCTTGAGCGTCTACGATGATTATTTCTCTGTGTTACAAAATATGAATCAAACATAATATATACCTCCTATCCTATGGGATGGGGTATAATAATATACGTACTATTCTATGGGACGGGGTTTAAAAAAGTAAGCACTGGCCAGGGCTTTCGGCTAAAAAGCATTTTAAAATATGCTACACTGAAAAAAAAAAATATATGTTTCACCTGTTAAATTCACATTTTTGGGTGATTAAAGTTATCCAGCATTTAGAATATCAAAATTGATATGCTGATCATATCATCACAAAATGTACTTAATTTCATTTTGATACTAAAAATGTTGAATCGATAAGTCATATTCTGTGAAAACGCTGAATATCAAAATAATGCTGCACGTTTAAATGTTATATTAACATTTTTAATGTCAAATTGACGTTTCTACTAATCCACCTGATATGGGGAATATGTAGTTATTCATCATATCGTTATGTTTAAATTGATTGGCCTGAATCCTTATATTATTTGTATAGGCCACGCCCTTAATTGTGGTCATTGGCGAAAAATCAAAATCAATTAATTGTATTTTCGTAAGAATCATGAGAAAATACGGTAAAAGCGAAAATTATTTAGGAACAAAAATTTTTTTTCTACAAACGCCCCTTAAAAGTAGGCGGAGTTCAAAACTTTGTATGGAGCAAACTTAGCAAATAGTTATATCTTTAATATTTGTTATAGAATTTTTTTTTCGATTGGAGTGAACTTTCCGAGAAATCGGGTTTTAAAAGATCTAACATGCTAAAAGTGGGCGTGGTACATATTGTGGGCGGTCCTATTTTTGCCTTGTTAAAGGTCTTGGGCCAATATTTATCAGTACCAAAAATTGAGTTTCTACGCCTTGTTAAACTGGACCAAAAGGCATTTCGAAAGAAAATGATAAATAGAGGTTGTCTCACATTGAAGCCAGAAGTGGGCGCGGCCGCCGACATTTTTAGGTGGCGCTACAGTCCGGGGTGGACCTGGGCCTCAGCCAACAAGCTTCGCCAGCCAGCTCTGTCTCTAGCTAGCCGTCTCCAGTTTCGCACGCGAAGTTGGCTGAGGTCCCCTTCCACTTGCGTGCGCCACCTGAGTCTCGGTGCTCCTCTACCGCGTCGTCCCTGCGGTGTGTATTCGAAGATTTTCCGGGCCGGGGCGTTGGTGTCCATCCGCTCTAGATGACCCAGCCATCGTAGACGTTGTGTTTTGACTCTTTTGGCTAGGTCGGTATCGCTGTACAGCCCGTACAGTTCGATGTTATATCTCCTCCTCCACTCTCCGTCTATGTTTTTTCATCCGCCTTTGACAGGGTCCATGCTTCTGCACCGTAAAGCAGGACTGGGATGATGAGGGTCTTATACATGGACACTTTAGTTGCTCGAGAGAGGGCTTTGCTACTCAATTGCCTTCTTAGCCCAAAGAAACAGCGATTGGCAAGAGTTATCCTTCGTTTGATTTCAGCGCTGGTGTCATTGTCTGAATTGATAGCGGAACCCAGGTAGACAAAGTCCCCAACTACCTCAAAGTTATAGCTGTCGATGGTGATGTTTTGTCCAAGACGTCGGTGTTGGGTGTCTTTTCTTGATGACAGCATATACTTGGTTTTGCCCTCATTGACTGCTATACCCATATTCGCCGCTTCCGTCCCAATACTCACGAAGGCTTCACTGACATCACGCTTTGTTCTTCCGATTATGTCAATGTCGTCTGCGTAAAGTAGTTGAACGGACTTTTGAAAGATTGTACCTCTGGTGTTGGCGCGAGAGTTCTGCACAATTCTCTCAAGTATGATGTTAAAGAAGTCGCATGACAGCGCGTCGCCTTGTCTAAATCCTTTTTTGACATCAAAGGGGTCGGTGAGGTCTTTGCCGACCTTGACGGAACAGCGTGAGTTTTCCATCGTCATCCTGCACAGACTGACGAGTTTGGCAGGGATGCCAAAACTAGACATTGCGCTATATAGCTCGTCTCTATAGATGCTGTCATATGTGGCCTTGAAATCGATGAAGAGGTGGTGTGTATCGATTTGGAATTCGTGGGTTTTCTCCAAGATCTGCCGCAGTGTGAATATTTGATCGATGGTGGACTTTCCTGGCCTAAAGCCACACTGATATGCGCCTATCAGATTGTTGACAAACGGCTTCAGGCGTTCACACAGTACATCTTGTATGCATTGTTAAGAAGACTTATGCCTCTGTAGTTGGCACAACTCAGAGGGTCTCCTTTCTTTAGGAAGGAGAGAATTGGCGGCCGCCGACACGGATTGTGCCAATTCTCACAATTTTTCTGTGCGACAAAAGATCCAAGTTGCGCACCAAGTTTCAGCTCTTTAGCTTAATCTTGAAGACCTAAAACCTTAATACACACAGACGGACAGACGGACCGACGGACATATCTTAACGATCTCTAAAAGGTCTTAGAGGTCTACGATGATTAATTCACTGTGTTACAAACTATGCATTAAAATTTATATACCCAGGGTCAGATATATAAAGTGACTCGGCTGGGAATTAAACCTGGGCCACCGGCATGACAGCCATTCACTAAGCCAAATCGTCATGAGTGTAATCACCGCGCAATCGTCATATTGGATAAAATGTTATAATTTAAAAAAATGTAGGAAAAAATTACTGATTTATTTAGCACTAAGTAGGTACATTCAGTCTGCACACTTTCCCACTTATTTCTATTTATTATTCGAAATTTATGGAAAATTTTAGTCCCCGAATACAAGCACAAGAAGTTTCAAATCGTACCTAATTTGGTTGTGCAAAGTTATGGAATTTTATAAAATTTAAAAACAAATTTACAAAGTTTTAAAGAATCGTCTTGAGACTTTTAAAAGATTTGACTTTATTAGGCTCAGGTATTAGTATATCTCTGAGGAAGACTAGTTCTGTTCGAAAAATACGGTAGAGCTCTTAATTGATCGAAAAAAAAAAACATCTAAATGTAAATTTATGAAAAGAAAATATACTTTGCACAATTTTTAAAATTTCCAATTGTCTCTACAGCTTTTAATGCTTTATTTTAGCTGAACATATTTAATATACCACTCGCCGAGTGAGATTGCCTTCTGATGCGCCTAAAATATCTCATCGTCAAGGAAATTTGTAATTCCACGGCCATATCTGGCGCGCACCCCTCCCTCCCAAGCACAGCCACACTGAAAGTTATTTCAGGTATCAAGCTGAAAAATCTTTCCCGAGAATTCTTCACGTTTCCCAAAGGCAAACAAAACATTTTCCAAACTTTCAACATTGCTCCAATGGTGTTCCATAAAGGATACCGTGCAGGGATTTCCATCAACGAAATTTTTTTCTCGAATATGATATCCTCTCGTGCCAATGGTTTTGCATTCATCCATGCCTAACTTAAGCTTCGCATGAATACCTTACTCCCAAGGCAATTTTGCAGAAAGCTGAAAGGAGAGAGAAAAAAAAATTAATATTCAACTTGAAGACATTTGAACGACCTTCATAATTTTACACTCCATTACACCTATATTAGCTGGGGTGGATTCGGCAATGAGATTGCCTGGCATGGAGGGTGCTTGGTGAAATTTATACTCTCGACGGCGTAAGGGAAGCTCAGTGCGCTTCCTTTGTGCTCGTTCTATACATAACGCAGATAAGGAATATTGATGGATTCTATTTTGTATCCAGATTGAATTTCAGATTGCGCAGCGGGATGATTGGATGGCACACTGGCTGTTGGTAGCCCCATACTTTTGCGTCGTTTGGCGCAAATGATTGTGCTCCGGCATGCAAATGTACGGCTATATACCTTAATGTATCCAAAGGAGGCATAAATTGTTACACGGCTACTGAAAGAAGAAGAAAATCTTGTGCCATTTCATAAAGAATAGCGCGCGTCTTTCTCATGTTAACTTTCACATTGTGACGTATTTATGGATATCATGTGCCACAATTCCACTCCATTGGCATATGTCTTCGGTGTCGGCGACATAGGAGTCAGAGGGTGATTCACCAGGTAACGGCAGCATGATTTGCTTCTCCAGATCTCCAGGTTCAGCTTGACAACAATGACGACGATGATGATGTGGATGATGACGGTGGGGACAACTTGCATAGCGCTGATACTGGCACGGATTTGCATATGGAAAGAAAAGCCATGGATCGACGACAAGAAGACGACCCATCAATTGGCGATATAGATTTCAATGAATGAATGTGGCTGCAGAGCCCGTCCGGGAAAGGCGGGAGGTGATTAATATACGAGTAGTATTATAGTAGTGGCATGCAAAATTTATGCCACAAGGCAATGAGACTCGAGCGACAATAGATACAGACGTTAGTTGTACTAAAGGCTTCACCTGAAAGGTGGACAAGTCGTTGAGGAGAATGAAGTCGCATACATCATTGAAGTTCCTTAACACCTAGAGTGTGTCTCTGAATTGTCTCTGTATTGTTCTCATACATCGCACCCAAAAGGGCAGCGGAGCATATTCCACAAAATAAGGAAAAGGCATGGAAAATATTTTTACGACCAACCCGGGGATCAGAACATGTCAATGAAGAAATTATTTCCCAAAGAATTATTTTTGATTTAGGCAAAAATTATTACCCCCCTTGACTCATGGTCTATGCACAAGCTCTATCGAAAAACTGCTGAAATCAGGAAAATATTCAACTGACCAGCTATTCCTTCCATCCATCCACCCACAACGTATATACGGCTTAAGTAACGTATCCTTGACCCTTGCTTCCAAATCCCCTTGAGATGTTCTGAAATATAGTCATAAAAGTTATTGAACTCCATTCAGCTGCTCTATATGTACTCCCGGACAGCACCATGCAGACACTTCTTCTAGTCGATATACAATGCACAAACCCTTGTTTGTTATGCCCTGGCAGTTAAATTATTACCCGATGGAGGATATGAGGGCAAGGTACATTCTGGTGTTCAAGTAAAAAAGCTCATCCCGGTGAAGTGGCCAGTTGTTTTTATTACCTTTGCTGATTGGAATATGATATAGAAAAGGGATTTACTCAAAGGAACACTAAAACAATACCATAATGCACGTCGAAGGATATCTGAATTATGACATTCGGCTTATGGGTTGTGAATTTAATTTACTACACAGGATCAATAGATATACCTTAAAGAATTTGCTGTTTAAGGAGAGATTAAAGGTTTATCACAAGCATACTTTTTTCACTATAGCTGCCTTCATATTCGATTAGTCATTCATCGTAACAAATCTTCAAAGGATCATCAGAAAAACTGATGTTAAATAATCACACACCATTTATCATATCGTCGAGGCTGCACTGCGCGTCGTCAAAGTCACGCTCTTCACCTCATTTGCTTGACAAAAGTCTCAAAGTGTCAAAACGTCTTTGACAATTATAACGCTTAACGCATATGGCGTTGAATTTTGTCCAGACACCGTGTAAATATAATTCATAATCTTATCCAAGAATGCGTGAGAATACCGCACGCGCTGCCTGGCTGACGATCTGGCATCGTCTCCTGATGCGTTGGACCACCATCGGCGGCACCCCTCAAGATCCAGAACTGTATCGACCATCTGGTGGAACGGATGCTGCGGCGGCGGTGGCTGCCTCAAAGTGTTTATGGATGTGATGATTATGACTGCGCTAATGACACTCGAGGAGATAGAGAAAGCCGGTGGAGATCTTGCTGCGGAGGAGCTGGGAGACGTGTCGTGTGGCCATATGCAAAGTAGTGCAGACTTGGACTGCATGTGGTGGCTTTGATGGTGATGGTTCTCTTGGGGCAATTAGAAAGCGATCGGGTTTTCACGACGCACGATGATAATGATGATTGCTGATGTTGCCACTGAAATCTGCGTGGTGGTGTTTTTATCTCTTCAGTTGGGTTTGAAATCGGGAATGAAGATCTTCGATGGCACTATTAGACTTTAAATGTTAGCGATAAAGCTTTGTGAATAGTAAGAGCAACTGTGGCGCAGACTGTTATTAGGTGCTGCATGAATATGACTTTGGAAGTAAGTAGGTATATGGTAATTGTGTTCGTGTAAAAAAAGTGCATAAAAGATATTGTTATGAAGTTCAAAATATGGGATTAATTTAGAAACTGCATTCTCTAAAGTTTTCTCAACAAAATGACTTGTTTTTCTTTCATTTGAAGGCCATGAAACATATTAGATGTCAACAAAAGTCACCAGAGGTATCACATTCACGATGAGCTTGCGAGACGAGGTTCGTGAGAGATCTTCTCAAGACCCGAACCCGAGCTAGGTCTGCCTGCGCATCTGCCGTGAACACAGGCCACGTTGGCGTAATTGCGATGGGTGCAGACAGACTAAAGGACATTTGTAAGGGGGTTAGCGTCTATTATTCTGTCTTTCAGGAGAATCAACTGCAGACTTTTGGTAGGCATCTTTACGGGCTATCATAAGCTTTTGCTAAACAATTGGATGTGTTACACTTGAGCGAAATCACCTGTGGAGAGGACCACGATACAACGGAACACTTCCTCTGTAGATGTCCTGCCTTTACTCGTATCAGGCGGACCTGTGGGCCTGACGTGATGAATGCCCAACGCTCTTCATCACTAAAACTCGTCTTTCTTCGAGTTTTTATTTTTCCGAATCCAAACGGCAATTCTTGAAGTTCTTCGAGGCAAGTGTTAGTCTCGAAGGGCTTTCAAATTTCACATTCCTAACTTAAAATTTAAGGCCTAAAAACATATGACATACAGAGAGACAGACGGTTGGACGGACGGATATGGCTTATTCGATTCAGAATCCGGTCTTGATCCTTTAGGTCTTGGGGGTCTACTATTATATTATTTCACCGTGTTGCAATAACTATTTGTGACGAACTGAAGGCAATGAGTCAATTGCGTCCGTCACGTTGAAGTACACAACTGACAACTGAGTTAAATGAACACGCTCTCTTATTAAAATCGGCCCATAGAAGAGCTTTCCATAAGAACGCGTGTATTGCACTAAGTTGTCAGTTGTGTACTTCGACGTAACGAATGCAACCGCAACGGATTCATTGGGCTGAAAGCTTTACTATACCTGCAGTACTATGGGATGGGGTATAAGAAGAGCAAAAACAATTGACCCTGACGGAATTTGAACTCGAGCCCATGGCGTGTAGGGCTAACACTATCGCAGTGAACCGCTGAGCCATATAATTTGGGCAACCAAAAGGTTGGGTAGTTTATTTTTTCGTAATTGATTTTGGTTTGGTGTGGTAAATTAGGCACTTAGCGCTTTATACTATATAGGGGATACCATTCCATGTATTATCCTGTGACTGCGAGCAGCACCTAGAATCCAACCGCACCGCGACATCCAGGTACCGTAGAATGGGTCTACTTTGTATCAGCAGGAGGAGGAGGTTAGGGTCAACAAAAAGGAGTTAGGGTAAACAATTCTGGTTGAGTCAAAATTCTGCTATCGAAATTCTGGAAACACCACTTATACAAGGCGACACAATGAGATGTGTATGAGTATCGCCCTGTCTGTTTTTTTTTTATCCCTTAAATGTCGAGCTAGGAACTTGCAGCATAATTGTTCTCTCTGCGTTCTGAAGAAGTACAAGTTTTAAAATATTTAAAGTACGCCGACTTAAAAAATAAGATTTCCATATGTCCAGTTTTGGGAGCAATTTTAAGTAAAAGTCACATTTTTATACAAAGCTTAAACTAAAACTAATCTTAAACTACAATCCGCGTTCGTTGGATATCCCATCCCAATTGACCTCGCGCTCTCAAGCTCCGAACTGCGTCATAATTTTAAGGAAATTTCAATTAATTGATTTTAATTTTTAGCCCAGACCCACTTTTGTGGGCGTGGTATATACAAATAATATATGAATTCGGGGCAAAAAAAATTAATATTTGCTTTTATACGGTATATAAGGTCGGGTATATAGAAAATTGTCACAGACAAACTTTTGCACTTACTCACTTCTTTAATATAGAGATAAGTACGGCTTTTTTACCATTTTGCCACTGATGGTTTATTGGCCTAGCTCTTCGAAAATTTCAACCCCTGGCCTTTGCAACTCCTCTTTTTAAGTTTTATTATAAGCTCAAGAGCAATGCGGTTGTGACCACTCGTAAATTGAGCACTAATCGTGATGATAGTGATTCAGGATAAAGCCACTATTTTTTTTTTAAATAAGTATTAATTTAGTATTAATCAGTTATTAAAATTGCTTACGAAATTAATTAGCTAAATATTAAAAATATTTTTTTATTTATTTATTTATATTTCAGTTTCCTCAAGCAGGTTTTACTCAAATTTTATATAAAACAAGAAGTGCAACAGTGCATATGCAAAAGCTTCAGCCCATCTACAACGGGCTGCAAAATACCCGACCATACCAAAAAGGAAACTGCCACGCCTCCAAAAAATTTACGGGATATAAAAATATAACTGTTGAATGCTTTATGATAGGTGGTTGCATACATTTCGGCCTAAAACTCCGCCATTTTAACTAAAAAAATCACTTTTTTTAAAGCCACGCCCACAAAAGTGGGCGGAAGCTCATAATATGTATACATATAGGTTAGAAAATGCTAATATCTACAACTTTTGTCATATAATTTTCTGTCAAATTTCATATATATTTATTGAAAAACAGTAATTTTAAGCTAAAATCCCTTAAAAGGTAGGCGTGGTCAATGAAAAGGCTAAAGTTTTTTGACTACTTCAAAGACAATGACAAAGCAATGAAGCATACCAAAAATTAATGCGCTAGCGCCATTGTATAATTGGGGCCCTCACAGGCCACTGTCTGGTAGGGCGACATGCCAGAAGACTTGGTGCCCCCTTCAACGACTTCTGCAGAAGTAGCAGGCATGAGGAAGAAGTAGAGACCATGGTTCATCTTCTGTGCAAACTGTCCCGCCCTATCGACATTGAGAAGGAAAACTTTAGGTAAATACTTCTTTGATGATGTGAATGATCTAGCGCGACTCGATTTAAAGAGGCTAATGAACTTTATCTCCGGGTCAAACTGGCTAAACGCCTAACTGTGAACACACAACCCATCCCTCCTCCACATGGAAACTCTATTTGGGCGAGGGAGCACCTACAGAGGAGCGCCAAATTTTGACCACCACACCTCCCCAAGGTTTTCCCAACAGGACCGGCCTGCCCAACAAACATACTCTCGAGAGATGTGCTCTACAAATCTAAAAAAAACCTCTCATAAGACTCTCGTAAGACTCTTGAATACTCTCAGAACATTATCTTTTTTGATTAAATTGAATTTTACTCTCATAGTACTCTCATTAAAAGGGTAAAAGGCTACCAGAGTAAAAAAAGACATAAACTCCCATTATGAGAGAATATTTGATTCTTGTTATGTAAGTTCAACTCTCATGATACTCTCAAAGAGTAAAAGTCTTTTAAGAAGAATCATTATGAGAGTCAAAGTATCGAAGTACTCATAAAAATACTCTTTTCAGCCTAACACTCTTGTTTTGAGACCGGATGGCTGATAAAAATACCTATTTATGTCAATTCCAAATAATTGCGTTCCACCATCCGTCAAAAGAAATTTTGCCACGATGTAGTGTGCTTGCGGTGACAGAAGTTTTTTTAATTAATTTAATGCATTTCTTTATGGAGAAAAATGTGTAGGTATCTCTGCAGCACAAATCGTCATCGAAAACATATTCATGGTCTGGTTGGCCAGCATGGATTGGCTGGTTTTTCTACAAGCAAATAAGCTCACAGTCAACTCCGGTGACGTCAGATTTACATTTACGTTTGTGAGCAAATGTCATAACATGCGTTTGCCGTAATCTTTATGTTCCTTCATTCATGTGCACGCGGCAATGATGTAAAAACAAAAATGCGTCTTTAAATAGTACGAAACCACGACATTTCTAAATTCTTAAAAACAGTTTATTTACTCTGATTCGGGAAGACAAAGGCAATTTTACTCTGGTTAAAAGGGTAAAACTCTGGAAACTCTGGAACAGCCAATATGCTCGCACGAGGAGAGCTAATCTCTGTTAAAAAAGCTTAATCGCTCACAAAAAGTGAATGACTCTTATTAGAAAACTATTTTTTCCGCCATTTAATTTCTTACCTCTTAGAGTTACCAACGTCAAGGCATACGCATCTAGTTGATTTGCATTCGTTTGTTGTAAATAAAATCAAAAAAATATATATACCGAAAAGATTTTATGATTGTACGAAGAAATGTTAATTATTTCTTTTTGTAGGATGGTAAGAGCTATATTTTGGTTCTTATTATGCCCTAAAACTAGGGTATATTTTGAAACGTATACTTTGTAATATTAAATTATCACCGCGTTATCGCATACTTAGCATTTTTATTGATTGAGAACGTGTACCTAAATACGGACGAACATGGCTCATTCCACTTACATTTTGGACGCGATCAAATCCTCTTCTATCCTATTTTACTCCTTACCCTATTAATTGAGGTAAAAAAACACATTTTAAACAGAGAAAATGCGGCAACCCTTCTGCGATGAGCTATCTTTTATAATTTATTTTTTAAATTGATTATTTTTGAGGCGCTTTGTTTTTATCGAAGTAAAATGTTAACTTTAGCAGATAAATTTTCAGTTGCACTAAGTTCTTGCATAAATAACCTCATAAAAAATATTATTAAACTCACTAATATTGATGACAGTGGTGTACCATCAAACAGCGCATTGAAAATAACAATTACTTTTAGAAGTATATCTTTTTCTCTTTTTCAATTCATGTCCTTATGAAAAATTAAACCATTTTTGGCACACAACATGATAAAGATGGCACGAAAATTGTTTGTTATATGTTTCTCTCTCTTTCAAACAAGACTAACTCTTCACATCCCATAAGAAGAACTTATTGTCTTATTATGAGACCGAATAACTCTTGCAAGGAGAGTTTAAGACTTTTTATCAGATCAAATGACTCCCATAAGTGGGGCCATTTAACTCGCGTAAGACTCTCTTAAGCGCTCTCGTAGTACTCTATGAGAGGCAAATTCCAAGAGGCAAGCTCTGGAAGAATACTCTCATAAGACTCTCGTAGAGTATTATGGGAGGAAAAATGTTAGTTGGGTGGTAAGGGCTCAAACCGATTCGGTTGCTCTCACGTCTCCGCTCTTCTGGTATACACTACACTTTCCCCCTGGTACCGATTCATACCGCTTCGGTTACCTCATCCTCGGTTAATCATCCTGCGGCAACCGTCTTTACCGAAATCGGTTACTCCACCTGCACTTTCCAATCCTTAGAGATAACTCTCACTTAGGGGCAATAGTAAACCAAAGATCTAAATCTAGTTAAACTCGACGCAAGGGAAAGATACCCTATTTGTCGCTTACACCACACGGGACGTATTTAGTATTACTCTTACAGTAATTGCCATTTTCCTCGTGTCTCCCCTCCCCCCCCTAGTGTTCTTCCCAGGGTTGGATTGGTGTGGGCTTACACCGCTTCGGTTACCCTCACCTCTCCACCCTCATGGAATCACCAGCACATAATTCTCACTGGTACGGGTTTATACTGCGAGTTGCCTGATGTACGGGTTTATACCGAAGACGGTTACCCTATATCAGCTTCTTGCCTGAGAATTCCCCCCTGCAAGGGTTCACACCGAATCGGTTACCCCTGCACAGGGGCGAACGCAGAAAAAAATTTCGGGGAGGGTTTTCAAAAAATATGATTGAAATTCGTTTTTGGGTACTGCCCTTGAGCAGTGTTTTGATCAGGTAGTTCCAGGGGTGTTGGGGGACATGTTAAAAATAGTTAATGTTTATCCGAGAACTTTAGTTTCGAATTTCATTTTTCCAGTTCTTTTTTTTTCATTCTACATATTTTGGGAGGGGTTTCAACCCCCAAAACCCCCCTGCGTTCGCGCCTGCCCCTGCGCCTTCCCATCCCCGAGGATAATTCTAGCAGAGAAGCAACAGGTTCGGACTTATACCGAAATCAGTTGCCCTGTCGGGCTCTCCTATAGGAACTATTCCTTAGTGACCCACCCACCTCCTCCTCGACCTCAAGGACTCGACTTCCAGCCATCCCAACAAATTTCAGCTCTCTACCTTAAAATTTAAAGCCTAAAAGTTGTTTGCATACGGACGGTCGGACGGACGGACGGACGGACGGACATTGCTTAATCGATTCTCCTGTCGGTCCCATTCATATCTCTAAAAGGTCTGAGGGGTCTACGGTGATTATTTCACTGCGGTACAAACTATACATCAAACTTAATATACCCTGGGTCGGGTATAAATATTCACGTATTCTAAAAAACTCGATATATGCCCCCGGAAACAAGACGGCGAACGGCACTACAGTTAAGGATAGACCAGATCACAACCAACCAGATCTTTTTTCAAATCCTCTCATATTAATAAACTAGCTCCTTATACTTAGTTTAAGTCAAACCAATCAGTTTCAAGGAGCGTTTTTACTTCTTACTAAAACGCTGGAATGAAAATATCAAACGAATTCCATTAAATTAACCTGCATGATTTAAAGAGATACCACAATATGGCCAAGTTGACGTCATGATTTAAAAGTTATTACCTGCGCTCGTTTAAAAGACAGTGGCACTTTGTACAAAACCTTACCTTATCTTGATATTTCCCAGCCATGTAGATAAGCAATAAGACCAGCCTTAAAATCACTCGCTTCAAACTCATTAACCAAACTTCGACAGTACTGAACATCTATCACCATGAACAGCCAATGACAAGCAGGACATGAGTACTGTAAATACTACCAACAGAAACACGCTCACCATCCTAGTTTTCATCTAATTTCCATAAGACTTGACGTCCACATTACGAGTTAAGTATATATTCGCACCTCAACAGTCGAAATAGACTTGAGCAAAAGAAAACAAAAAAAAAAAAAAAAACTGCACATAACACTTCAGTTCAGAGTCAGAGAAATATAATGTCCTTTTGCATAAATCTTTTGCGAAATTAAATCTCCCCTCGCAATAAATTCATCAAAAGTCAGCGCACACAAAACGAAATAACCAAATTGTGAATACCCCAGTGTGTGCTCCAGCTTAGCCATTGGCGCATGCGCATTCAGGTCTGTGAATGAATATCGCCTCCTCCTCACAGTCCTCATCAGAGGCGCAGAGCAACAACAAACGCGAGGTGTCAGCTAAAAACTTATTATTAAATAAATACTCTCACAAATGCATTTATAATTCGTTTATCGTGCTAAAATCAACTTTATCACCCAATTCACTGTGATTTCGAATTATTATAAGCGCACTGTCCTGGCGTGTTTTGTCTGGTGCCTTGGTTGTTCTGGTTCGGCCGGGTAAGATACATTATTAATGCGACGGACTTTAGTGTGAACGTAGTAGATGCGAATGCGAATGCTAGCGTATAAGGAATACGAGGCTTCAACGCACAACACACGTTACAGAGGCGACGACATGGACTGACAGGAGACTGAAAATAAGAAAACACAAAACTGTCCCAGGTCCTCAATAACTTGGGCGTATAAACACACACGCTATAGCCGGGGAGAAAAAGCGCAGATTTGCTTATGAAAGACGAAAATTGTGATTTCCACGGCGCTTCGTGCAAGGAAGATTAAAAGAAGAAATCCGCAAATACTTAAACATGTTATTTTTTGAAAAGTAGTACCCTATACTGGCCTTAGAAGTAATTGCTATTTTAACTCACAGCTTAAGGCCCGTCGTATACATGCGGGCCTTCATAAACAGCCCATGTGTACATGCGGTTCTGACGACATAGAAAAAGTCACGCACATTTGGGTTACATGTTGATTGCAACTTCCCTATGATTGCATGTTTTCGCATGCGAAAAATATTGGGTGAAACTAAATGATTTGAAGTTTTATTCCCAATGTAGATACTTGATGCTGTTTTAGACAGCCGGGATTCAATTTCAGCTTTTTCTTAAAATGATTCTACCGTCCCTATTGTAATCTGCAGTGGATTCGGCCTATACTTTATCTGTAATACCCTACAAAAGGATTAACTAAACAAATCCCACATCTCACTTAGCACAACTTCTTATTCGAATAATATTAATAATTTAATTTCAACTCTAGCGTGATCGTAGTACCGGTTTAAAAAGTCGCGAGTAAGCATCTTAGTAGCGACGAAACCACGTCCTCCGATTATAGCACGCATCCCCACGGCCATATGTGTTTATACCATTAGGAATGCTGCGCACATTTCGATATCGCGAAAAGACATGCGCAGAGCACTTATCGGAGTTGCAACGAAGATGTGAAGAAATATGCACATGATGCGGGATGCATTCAGGCCACACAAATGTTGCTTATAAATATTTTCATCTTTTGCGACTGCGCATCGGGCATCACCATTCTTATCACGGAGAGCACAGGTAGAATATACATACCTGTATTGTTATGAAAGAACCAAGAATCCTTACGGATTTAGTGGCAAAATATAAAGATATGTACTTACTTCTTGAGCGCGCCGGATCGCCCTGTTTCCTTGGGTCAGAGGGAGCCAATGCGAAATTAAAATGGAAATCTCAGCCAATAAAGCTGAAGAAGTTATTTCGGCCATTAATCAACAACGCCATTGAATTCAGCTGGCTTGTTGCTGTTTTGTTGCTCAACCAGCCGGGCGGATACACCGTCACAGCAGCTAAGCTAACCGCGTGCTTCACTTGAGCCTCGTCCTGTTTGCCGCACAGGGTCCATCATCAACATCATCTCTCATGAATCTGTTGTGTGTTGTGTCGTTGTCGGTCGACATCAACTTATGATCATCATTATTGTTGGCTGTGCGCATAGCACAGCAAAAGGCTCAATGTTAGCCCCGCGCGCCTTGCCCATTGCTCAGGAATAATAAAAATTGCAAACAAGCCTTATGTATATTCTCGGGGAATCGGAGAACACACATATCCCAGCGAATCACACAGCAGACAATAAAAGCAAAAGTTCGCCGAGTATCGCGCATAAAATCGGCCACAATCGGCGTTGGTATAATGTCCGCTGGCCTGAAATGTTCTGGCCATCCTTCGGGATGTAATATAGGCCTTTCTCAGATGGCCGACGAGACATCGACGGATGGGAGTTGGTCGTCCGGGCTGTGTTTGCAGATTGTTTCGCTAAAGTCAAAAGATGTGTTGCTACATTATTACACGGGCTTTGTTTTTATGAAAATGTGCGTATATGGGGTACATCGATGAGGGGCATATGCGATACCTACACGGGGTACCGATTTTTGATTTTAAAGTCCTGCGTGTGGCTTTTGTTACATATTTTCCTACAACAAGAATGGGAAGTGATATTGGATATTGTTGAAAATTAACCAACATCAGTGCATATCAAGAACATTGCACACATCTAAAAATATACTCACCGCACGAAGGTATATGTATTATGGCACCGGTACGATCAAAATAGCAAAAGTTTTCCGACAAAATGCTCTAAGAATAAAGTTCCAAATTTTCCATCTTATACCAAACGTATGTCTCCGAGCTTCAACAGTCCTTTTAAAAACAAACAGTGGGCAAGTAGGTACTGCTCAAGTTCTGAACCGAAATTCAGAATTTAAAATTGAATTAAAATAATTAATTAATAAAAATTAAAAATGACTAATAATAATTAATTTTTTTTAGTGTTGCATAGATTTATTGTTTTAAATTTTATTTAATTCTTTTTTAAATTTTACTATAAACCGTTGCCGTACACCTAATTTTATCAAAAAGAACGGCAGCGAGATCATTTACCCGCCCAGAGTAAACTTAAAATTTCTTACTCAAAAACTTCCTTTTGTTGGAAAATTTCCAAGTTTCAAATGTCCAATCACGACAGTTGATAGAAAGGTTTTGTTTAAATTTTATGATTTCAAGTTTTTAGTTTTGTTTTAAGGCATATTTTTCCTGCGTTTTGTCCAAATAAAAATGTAGGACAAAACGCGGGAAGGACTTGGTATCATTGTCCATCCGCCCGTCTGTTCGGACTCGTTTTACTGCTTGAAATTTTACGAAAAAATGGTTTAAATGTTTTGAAACTTGAAAAGCTAAGCAGCTAGGAGTGTCGAAGAAAAAATTTGAGCCAAGGAAAATTTTATTTTTGAAAAGAAAAATATTTTTTCAAAAGTGTTTGGGACCATAATTTCTGAATCACTGAAGGTAAAAGCCGATATTTGGCACACCGACTGACATTAAATTTTTTTTTGTCGGAGGTTGCTACTATCTGATGGAGCACTCAAACACAACTACTGGTCCATTGTAGTTCCTTTTACAGACGCCTTCTATTGAAATGTATTAAGTTTTCCCGTCTTTCAAAGAAACACGAGAAGGAGGTTCAGTGATGAAAAGCTTAGCTGTTCGGCACTCACCACGTCAGTCCCTAGGATCCGCCACTTGGTGCGAGGAAGTGCTCCGCTGTAAAGTGTCCTTCATGGGCAGAAGAGATGGTGGTTTCGCTCAAGCCTAACATTTGCAAGTGTTTAGCAAAAGCTTAGTGGCCCGGTAGGAACCTGAAAGATATGTAAAAGGAAATACGCTGAGGGCTGAAGCCTTGCAGATATCCGGATGTCACAGTTGTTTGGTCTGTTTGCGTTTGCACCAATCGCAGCCACGCCAACGAGCCCTGTGCACACGAGAAACCCAAGTATCAATCGCTGACGTGACAACAGATACAGGCAGATTCACCGCAGGTTCGGGTCCTGAGAAAACATCTTCTGAGCCTTGTCTAGCAAGCTCATGAGAGATCTCATTCCCCTGTGACCGGGACCCAAACAAGATTAACTGTGTTTAGCCTTCCGACTAAGTTCAACGAATGCCTCAACTCACGCACTTACTTAGACGGGTTGAGTCTAACCCGTTAAGGGTTAAGTCTAAGAGGGTCTGCTCAACCCTCTTAAGAGTGAGAGGTTTGAGCAAAGCATTTAGAGCGGCTTGGCTGTCACTGTAAACGCATGATATGTTTCTTGCCATCCGCCTGTTAGTCACAATATAGCGCATAGCCATTAGGATAGCGAAAATCTCCACTTGGCAGACAAACGTGTATTTACCTAAGGGGTTAGAGTCTTATGTTCCCGCTTTCCGCGAAGACTCAAGAACCAGATCCCTGTACGGTTTTGGAACTATCCAACAAATACGATGGCATTCTTTCCCTGGCTCAGAGTATGGCTTATAAGCCAATCAATTACCTTAAGAAAGTCGACTTGGTAGTTTTGTCGCAAAAGAATTTCTGGGGTTATTGTGTCAGCGGACATGTCCATAAGACTAAGCTCGAAGGACAATTCTCGCACAAGTTCTTAAAAATTCAAACTCGCTTGGTATCAAAGTAAGGGAGGGCTTTCAGCGTACACCTCATATGATATATATAAAGGGAGAGGTTCATCTAGAGCAGAGCCCGGCATGCTAGAGAAGGTCCCTCTGCAGCCAAGTAAGCCTGTTTCACCAAACAAACGATGCATATGAGTGGAGTCGTCTTACCATTGCCGTATTTAGATCCAAAGGACCCTTTTCGGAGATAGGCCCGATGTCTTGCCAAAAGCGCCTCTTCACTGCTAGAAAGTGTACAGTACTTTTTCGGTTTTGGATTCAACATGCTTGGAACAAAAGAAGTTTTCTAAGATAACTCCCAAATTTTTGACTTCATCGTATTTCGGCACAGTGACACCTTTAAGAACGAGTCGATTCAGACCATTGCCATTTCCCCCTTCTCGTAAGGAGAACAACCGTAGTTTTAAGGGGATTCACGGAAAGCCTATTCGTAGTGCACCAATTATCAATCAAGTCTAAGGATCTCACCGCCTGAGAGCATATAGTCCCTAAGTTTAAGCCGATATCATCCACGTAGGTTTGTGTGTAGGTTCCAGTTGATAGCAAAGAGTGCAAAACCTTACTTAAGGTGGCGCTACAATCCGGAGTGGACCTGGGCCTCAGCCAACATATTTCGCCAGCCAGCTCTGTCTCCCGCTAGCCGTCTCCAGTTGCGCACGCGATGTTGGCTGAGATCCCCTTCCACTTGCGTGCGCCACCTGTGCCTTCGGTGCTCCTCTACTGCGCCGTCCCTACTCAGTGGATTCAAAGATTTTCCGGGCCTACAACCCTACAAAAAGTCCACAACCATGCACTTTAAAAGGGGAGACAGAACACCACCTCGGGGGCAGGCCCCCGGGTATATTAAGTTAGTTGTATAGTTTGTAACGCAGTGAAATAATCACCGTAGACCCCTCATAGCTTTTAGAGATATTAATGGGACCGACAGGTATTCTATGAAGCCATGTCCATCCGGTATCCATCCGTTTGTAACAAATTTTAGGGCTTATTTAAAGCTAAAGAGCTGAAATCTGGTGAGTTGGCTGGAAATCCAGTCCTTCAGATCAATTTTGAAAATAAGCTGAATCCGCTTACAGACACGTCAACCATAAGCCTGTATGTGCGACCATCTCTAATTTAAAAAAAAAATACTTTTTTCAAATTTTAACAATCTTACAATGGTGCTAGCGCACTAATTTTTGGTATGTAACATTGCCTTGTAATTGTATTTGTGGTAGCAGAAAAAGTTTGGCCCTTTCATTGACCACGCCCACTTTTTTAAGGGATTTTAGTTTAGAATGACTGTTTTTCAATATATATAAACTATGTAAACTGTGATTACAACAATTTCCTATTACAGTTCTTCGTGAGTTTTACTTGAATCTCTACCGAAATCAGCCAAAATTCATTGAAGAATTTCCCTATGCAAATATAATAAAAAAAACTCTTGTTTTGTTATATGTAATATTTTGTTTTGTTTACAAACTGATTATAACAAAATGTCAAAATCACAGATCACCTTAGCCGATTCCACGCCAGTTTAAACGTAACATTTGATTTGGCGATCGCTGCTTAGCTCTTTTCTTCCTCTACGATCCTAAGCACGCTGGTTTCAACTATGCAGACCGAATACTCTGGCATCCGCAAAGTTTTTGCGCATTGTCTTTTGCGATGATTATTGCTTTGTAGAGCACCAATTAACATCTGAATCTGTTAAGTATTCTTGGCGATGTCAAACATCTGAATGAGTCTCTTCCGGACGAATTAAATGTTCCAGAGGACTTTGAAGAAAACCTCTGTGCAGGCAGGATATGCAGGGAGGACTAAAGAAAAAAAGGGTGAAAAGCTCTTAAGGTATCATTTCGTTGTCTGTCCAGCCGTCTGTGCTGGACAGACTTCATGTGTCCGCAGATATTGTAAATTCTAAGCGGCAAGTTCTAGAAACCAAAAATTTGGGTCGCCTATTTATAAACTGCCTTAAAAAAAATTACGGTGCATAATAGAGCAAAATATTTCTGAAAAATTTACTTCGAAGTGCATAAGGGCACAACTTTTTAACCATATAGTTTTCAAGTATTGAAACTTATTCCTTATTAGGCTAAAAATTTCACTTTATTATGAATTAATTAGTTATAGGTATACCTACCAACTACCTACATAAAATTGAGTATAAGCTGGCTGAGGCTGACTAGGTATACTGAAGCTTACCGACCTCAGCATATGAACGTGACAATCTTGCACCTTGTCCTAATGCCATTCGATTCCATTTATATGCCATGCCAAGCCAACCATTCTTGGACCCAAGCGAATGAATTAGTACCTTTGTGCTCCTCCTTCTTTGAAAGAGTTGTTTCGTCGAACTGGCTTCCAATCCTCCAGCCCCATCATCATCGTCATCGCGCATAAGATGCCCAAAGAAACTAAGTAAAAAAAAAAACAAATCACTTGGGTCGCCTTATGTATTCAGTTGCACCGGGAAGCCGCGGGATTCTCATCCAAAGACGTATCAGAAGGCGGCCGAATGAGTTGGAGGATTGCCTGAAACCGATTGTGAATGGCAAACAAAGCCGCGATATTCATTATTCAACTGTCATCTTCGATTCCCTGGTTATGAGGATTTATGAGTTAGTCGTGTCGGTTACCTGTTTTCATAATGGCGCTGAACCGAGGGCCTGTGTATTGTATCGGTTTGAAGGTGGAGAATCGAATATATCCAACCCGCGTGATATTGAATGGAAAACGAGATGCTGTACTGCGATTGGCTCTGTCGAGATTTTTGCTTTTTACTCAAATCATATCATGATGTTAATGGAGGGGAATCTGTGGATCACAGGTGCATCGCATGGTGAATTTATTGTTTAGGCTTGCTTTCATCAATAATTTAAGCCCCAACTTAAAAGTTAGAATGGTCAAACTTAGCAAACAACACATCAGAAAGCAAAATAGCAAAATACGACATCAAGTATTTGCTTCTTCCTCTTACTTAAACAAATTTCCCATTTTCTATAACATGAGCAACTGATAAATTTCCCATTAAACCATGGATGCAAAGATCCTCATTATTTTCACAGATATCTAAAAATAAATATGCAACAAACAGCCGTGGCTAAAGGGTACTTGAAACTTATTCCAAAATGAAGATATGCAGATGAAAACGAATGTTAAGCCCGGTACCGAAGTCATAGTAAAAATTACGATGAGCATTAACGACATTAAAATAACCCATAAAGAAAAGTAAAGGCTCCCAGGCGCATACTCCTTAGAATAGATAAGTATGAGTAGATGAGGCTGAGGCTGCAACAACAGCACACCATAGCAGAAGCCTATCGCCGGAGCATTTGTGAAACAAAACGTGTCTAATTCCAGCACAGCAAATGCTCAGCTATCACAAAATGAGGATCCGCGAATCGGTCGCTTTGCGCGCATAGAGCCACAAAAATGTACACACCATCCTTTTGGTATGAATATTATGTGCGCTTCGCCCGAGGTGGGTTCTTCTTTTTTCGCAGTTGGCTCCTTGGCTCAAAGATCCACAATTGTTAGCCCTCAGAAGACAATGGCGAGCTGTATATAGGAAGGTGCGCGGAGTGAGGTATAGACGCATACGGTCGAACACAGAACACAAAGTGAAATCCTTTTAAACAGATAAGGAACCCAGCCGAGTTAATGGTAACAAATGAATGCGACTAAATGGTGTATGAAGATATCGAAACGCGAGACACACTGTAGGAGGAGGATCTGGCATATTGATTGTGTGGGCATGTGTGGTGCAGAGAAAAGCGAGAAGCCATGGGTGCCGTCGTTACTGTCACCAAAAAGGCCGCTGATCACTCGGCACTTGGTTTGCTATCGATTGTTGTCATCATATTTGAGGTCATGTCTTAAAGTTTGACTTATAGGCATGTCTTAAAGTCTTAAACGTTTCTGTGTTTCCCTAAAAAAAACCTGCTCATAACCAATTTTGATATTGGTAAATATTCCACCCCAAAACTCAACTTTCAAAATGCTCCCTCGTATTGCGTCGCCCCAACTGATCGATTGTTAAAGACCTCCAGGCGATTGAGTTTACGATTGTAAAAATTTGACGTTTCATTTCATCTGCATAACCATTTCCCACGGAATTTCTCCTTGCAACGCCAAAGCGATCGTTGTCTTTCCTTTCCATTGCTGTAGCTACGCCAAGGAGACCACACTTCAGGCAGTCGATAACTTCTCGGAGACCCATGTCACTATTATTCCGATATAAATTCATTAATTGAAATACTCTTACATTTGCAAATGGTGCATTTTTATGCACGCAAAAAAGAAAAAAAAAACGAAAAAAAAGCAGATCAGTTCATGAGGAAAAGTCCAACAACACACATCCAGTCGCATGCATCAGGACGGAAGCAGGCAACAGTGGAAAAAAGACGTTTGAAAAAACCCAGCAACGTCATTGTCTTTTGTGCCGATAAATATTTTATTCTAGACTGGATTTTTCTAAATTATTTCCTCCATCGAGTACATTTATCTGAATTAATGAGAACGAGGAGTACAGCGAAACGGCCTCCTGCCATTCGAGGGACACCAGCCATCAGGCAAAGACGCGATGGCGCATGGAACGGTTTTGACTTCAATCATATCGTCAAGCATTTTGATACCATGCCACATGCATTGTCTTGACATGATTGCCGGATCGATAGCGGGAGCGAATGATTAGATTGATGGAAATGTGCGGATAAGAGTTTATTTTAGACCGGCACTAATAAAATATTTAGAGAAAAACAAGCCCAACAAGCAATCGCGAATGAGTCTGATTGATGGCAAGTCTGTATATTAATGACTTGCGCTACAGGATGAGTAGGATATAAAGCTATCAACTTCAAGATCAATAAGAATTTCCATGAACAAGTCGTTTAGGGGTACCTATACGTGAAAGAGCGCATAATTAAGCTACCAAACTTGTGTTGCCATCTGATTAGGTAAGTACTTATATTTGAACGAGACTTTGATAGATAAAAGTTTTTATATTATGTGGCTTAAGTATGTGCTTAATGTTTCTTTTTTTGTTTTGAGGGCGAGTCGAAATCTACAAACAGTTCCGTAGGCTTTTGTTAAAGGTCAAGTTCATCTACGTATATCGCGCAGTTTGTGTAAAATTCTATTTGTTTATTAAAATTATTTCGTAAAATAATTTTATGACTACCCTTAAAATGATTTAACACAACGCGGGTGGAATGGATTAGGGGAGAGAAAGGAGGTACCTACTGGTGCACTTTGGTTTTGAACTATTGCGGACTACAATTACGAGGAAAAACTGCGAGTGGAAGCCTGTTCAACATCCGTGATGTTCTGCTAAAACTATAATGCCGTACGTCCAAAGCCGATCTCAGGGGTGAATTCATGAGCATTCGTTCTTAAACGCGATTGCGCCTGAACTCTTTAGGAGGTGGCATGCAGCCAGCTATTTCATTGGAACAATCTCCGTAGAAGAAGCAATAGAATAAAGAAAGACATGGAGACATTGCGACGGTGTTCTGGTGAGTCAACTAACATTGCTATATTAGGGTCTCCTGTGAGTCTTATCGCTATTTTCTGGATTCTATCAAGTAAATGCAGCGATGTTTTTGATGCACCTGCCCAAACATGAGAGTTGTACTCAAGTTTAGGGCGAATAAGCGCTTTGTAGATGTTGGCCAGATCCAATGACGTTAAAAGTACTTCTTACACCGCTTTAAGAATCCTTAGCAAATCAAATATGTTGTCATTCCAACAGTCACACACATATACCGAGGATAGAAAGCTTTTCGGGCGCAGCTATGTAAGTTCCATCTATAGATAAAGGCTGAATGCTTCTGTTAAGGTTGCATGATAGAAGGCAGCACTGGGTTTTAGATGCAATAAATTCCACTATGTTAAAAGGCCCCACTTTAATAAAATGGTTATATCCGAATTTAGAGAGTTTAACATACATACGCAACCTTGCCATTTCAACACCGAAGGGGCTTCAGAATAAAGGGCGATCAGAAAGAGTGTTGGAGATAAAAGAAATCCCCGAGGTACACCAGCATTGATACGACGGATATCAGATTAGTATCGTCTAGAACGACACGGATCAAAAGAAAGTCCTTAGTCCACTCTATGAGAGTTTTGTCAATCCCATAAACACGCTCTTTTGAGAAAAGAGCTTGATGCCATAATCAAAAGCTTTAGAAATATCCAGTGCAAGAGCTTGGCTTTCACCATATGGAAGTGCAAAGAGTGGTTTCACTGTTCGGTGAGATAAGCCATCAGATCACCAGTGGACCTTTTGCTGCGGAAGCCATAATGTCGGTCATTTAAGAGCTTCACGCGTGATTCAAGATATTTCATTAGTTGACGATTAATCAATGTTTCCATGACCTTGGAAAGCAAGGATGTAAGTGCAATGGGACGGTAACTAGAAAGAGAAGAAGCATCTCCTTTTTTCGGAACAGGCTGAACAAACGCTGTTTTCCATCGAGTTGGGCACAATCCAGAGGAAAGAGACAAATGAAAAAGCTTACGCTTAGGTTTGGCTGGGGTGGAGGCACACCTCTTAAGAACAACAGCGGATATGCCATCTGGACCTGCGGATTTATGTTCGTTAAGATGTCTGAGAACTCCTTTCACTGAACGAGTGCGAAAGTGTACATGGCCCATAGAGTGTTCGACGCGCTCAAGTACAGGTGGAGACAAATCACAATCAGAAAGCATGGAGCTGACAGCAAAGTGGTTGCTAGCAGATTTGCTTTTACTAAGGAGTTACTATTTGGAGTGTTGTTGCAGACGAGTTATGGTATGGCAGATGACGTCTAGTTTTTTATGTTTTTTACAAAAGACCAGAAATTTTTGCTGCCTGGGATATTGCATCAGTTTCTGGTCATATTGAAACTTTACACGACGGATAACTGCGTTTTATTCATCTCTTGATCGCTTATATTGATTTCGGATTTCTCTAGTCGGGTTGGCCTTGAAAAACCGAAAACTAACTTCCCTAGCCTTAAGCGCCTTTTTGCAGCTCAAATCACACCAATAATTCTCCTTTGGCCGGGCACTTTGTATTCTGTAAGAAAAAAAAAGTTTCATTCCAAGGAGAACTCTTTCACTAAGCATATCGGTAACAGCATCAACAACTCGATCAAGAAAGCAGAGAGACCAATTATTAAAATTCTTGAAGGAGTCGTTGAGACTATCCCAGTTTGCTCTCTCGTACTGCCAAACTATTCTTTTCGGAGCTGGATCTTTAACCACGTGATAAGTGTACGAAAAGTCGAGGGTGTACGAATAAGTCGAGGGTGTTCGTGGCATGACTGTGGCAATATGAGGAACCTTAGTAGGTTCATTTACTAGCTGGGTTAAGTTATTGCCCTAAGCAAAAAGCTCAACGCACCTTCTTTCTGGAGTTGTCGGTCTTCTAGAGTATCGAAGCCACTGAATATTGTGGACTGTAGACATTCAAATCACGAGCTATACCGATTTCAGTGTTTGGATGTCGGGCCGCAGTTCTGGTGATGAGGTCAGACAGCTCATCAAACTTGTTATGGGTTTACTCGCTGGCTAAACTCGGGCTTCGGTATAAAAAGCAATAATGAGTGTTTCAACTTGTTAAATCATCGGCCCTTATAGCATCGGATATATCTATAATGGGGACGAAACGTTTTTCTATGTTTTTTTGCGATTTTTTTTTTTCGAGAATACGTCAAAATCCAAACCATAGTTTTTTTTATAACTTGCTTACCAAAATTTGACTTTAATTTTAAACAAAATGGCAAACATATTTCTCGAAAATTTTTCAATACCTTCTTAAAGTTAAATGTTATTATGAAAATTCAATGATCTTTTTGTTTAGATTTAGAAGACCGTTGATAAGTGATATTGTACATTAAATTTTAACTTAATCCAAATTGTGGCATGGTTTAAGTAACCGTCTAATAGGTTGACATTTTGGTGCTCAAGATTTAAATGAGGTACATTTAAAAAAAAGTAAATTTTTAACAAAACATAGCAAAAAAAAATTAAAAAAGCAGAAGAAAGCTAGTAAATTGAGTAGAATGCAGACACACTACCACTGTATAACTTGAACAAAATCAAAATTCTTCGTTTAAAATCTGTTTTCTGTATTTAAGGGCCTCTTTTATATTTGCGTAAATCATTTTAATTTTCTCCATTAAGTAGACAGTATGCAATCTCAGAGGTAAGTAACCTTGCGCCGGATACAGACGTTGCACATCTTATAGAACAGGACACCTTGTGGTGAAATCTATGGTGTCTTCTCTAGAACTTAGGTTGCACAAGTGCACAAGTTGCATAATGTAGAAGCAATTGCAATATGCGGCTTGTGCTTCATTCAGCATATTTTTGATTCCGCATTTCAAAGTTTGTTTTGTTGTGTCCAATGAGCCTTTTTCTGTATTTGTAATAATAATATATTTAAGAGCTTTCCATACCTAAGAGGAAAAGCTACCTGTAGTCAAGATTCTTTGACTTTAAAATATTGAGAAGTTTATAATCCAAGGACAATCTCAGACGACTAAGTAAGGAAAACTTAATTCTTATAAAAATGTTCGTAAATAATGTCCAGAAAATTAATTTTTGCAGAAATCTTTCACTTTTAGAAATATATTTGAACTCAGCTTAAAATCAGTTGTTTGCAAAGCGTTTTTTGTTTTCTTTCCGGTACAGTAAAACCCAAAAAAATACAACTTTTCTCCAACAAGACTACCCTTACAGCTTTTAGTGCACCCAAAGGCATTGCTGCAAACTTTATATACCTTATACCGATACACTTATACAAGACTTGTTTGAAAGAGAAATAAAGCATCGTCTATTCCTGGAAAAGCTAAATCAACTCCCACACATAGCCAATCCCGTGTGGAAAACATAAGTTACAGCTAAACTGCCAGCGTCAACATGAATGCATAAGAGTGCAGAAGAAGTGCCTAATGCCGCCTTGCCAACCAGAACAATGACACAGAACACCATACGGAACAACTAAATCTGCGCAAAAAACAAAGACGAATGCGCGCTACTGTTTGCCTTTCGCCTTTTCCAGAGCCGCGACTATAGCACATTTATATATAGGCTTGGACCGAACGTCCGCTTTACGTTGTTTATGCTCCCAGATATTTGCTGTAATATCTAAATGTCCTTCTTGCAGCAGTTATGCATTCTATGCATTCTTGCTCCGAGCCAATACGCACATGAGCACACAAAGCGCGTGTACCATTTCGCAATGTTTATTGCGGCGGTTGTGAAAATTAAGAGGCCATGTCATTTCTGCCACTGGTAAAAGGACCGGCCTTTCCAATCTACGATTTTCTAGCATCGACTACTCCCATAGGTACACTGCCCACCCTCCTCTATTCTCTGTTTTTATTGCAAACAAGAAGCTACCAGTTAAATTTTGTCCTAATCGATGGACATTCGGGCTCATGGAAAATGTTTTTTTCAAATCCCTGGCCCACTCCGCAAACGTTTCTATTGCAAGCGCGTCTCTATGCGGACATCGTGACATTCGTTCGCATAGTCGAAACAATAGGGCACGATGTTGTCCAAAAATTTTGTAGTGCTCTGTGGACACGCACAAATGTCATTTGAAGCAAACATATGCACTGCACATCCTTGTGGAGTGTTGCGCGATTTCCTCAATTGTAATCGAGGCAAATTTATTTCGCACGCTACCAAATCATACATCGGGGACGGGTATAGCCACAGGCTGTATAAAAAAAATTAGTTAGACATCTGAACAAGTTACAAACATATCCAGGGAAATAATGCGTATGGGCTATATCATACAGGCATATACATAGTTTCATTATAAGCACTGATTACTGCATCTTCATTTGGGGAATATTCAACCGCCTTACGAGGATAACCAAGAGCCTTACCACATCGCATGTAATGATTCCACACACAGTGTTTCTCACAAAAGCCGATATCAAATGTGGTCACAGCAAGAATAGGTATTCAATATGGCATGGATAGAGGTTATAGGTAAAATGACTTCGGATTGTGCATCGCATTTTTGGTGTGGAATATTAATTTTGTATGAATTTAAGGTAAGTATCAAGACAAGGAGAAATCATCCTGCCAATAATTAAACTTGGTTATCTTCAACATCGAAATCGTTTTATATCCCATTTACTCACAAGGGAAATACTCTTTCTTTCGGAATTTTTAAAAGACCAACCAGCGAACAACGCCTGAACATAGAGAATCTGCGCTCGTTCCTCCTTGCTGCGGCTGGTCCTTGCTGTTACCTTCATCCACCTCGGTCGTACGCACACAAATATTAAATCCATAAATCTCGCTAATAACCAATCCCCATGGTGGAAATGCAAATTGTCCATGTCATACTCCTATGCTATGCGCAGACCTTTTTTCCTCCTCGCTTGCGATGGGGTACAAGCGCGGGTATATGCGCGACAGGAGGCCATTTAGGCCAATGCTCAGCGTTCATGTTCGCAAGACGGTCGTTGTACGTTTATGCGCAAACACTGCAACAGCAACACAACATATAGCATATGAGTGTAGACTATATAGACCCTATTTAGCTATGGTTAGGGGCATTGCTAACAAGGATACGTCGAGCAAATGGAGTATACTATCCACAAACCGATTAACTTTTATTCGCTCTCATCTTTCACTATTCTCTTTAGCCCGGCAACGCGCTGGTGAAGTGAAACTTTAATTCAGGTGAATTGTAATTACAAGTTGAACTGTGCGTTTAGGAATTTTTAATCAACCATAAATTCCCAATCGCTATGGCGTGTAGGTTTACTGCGAGCCCACCTAAATTTTAAATTCAATATTATTTTATGCCAGGGGTTAAAGGAGTTGCACCCAGCACAGCACACACCGGCGCGTATACCACAGCTGATGAGTCTAATATATCCTGGAAAACTGCTGGCAAAATTTATAAATATTAATACAACGCGACCGCGTTAATTTACATAAACGCAATGCTGCATTTTGGAAACCCAATTAAAATAATTATTACGTCTCTAATGATGGTCGGGAAATTTACATTTCTAATGCAAATAACATTTTGGGTGGTCAGGACCTTTATAATTTTATTTCACTCTCTATACCTTGTTGTACCTATTTACATAGGTAGCGGTATAGGTGCCTACCTATGCAAGTTAGTTTTTTGTGGTTGCATTATTGCTTTTTTATGGCAGGAACACTCTTTAAATCAAATGAATGGTGCTATGATTTGAAAAATCATGGATAAGTTTTCAGACTCAGCCATTTGAGGAATGATTTAATTTATAGGGTAAAAAACGGTGATGGTTTGAATACTTGCAGAAAAAATTTGAACTTAAAGATGAAGGCCCTAAAGCTAAGATGGGGAATCTTCAAATTCGTCATAAAGCATCTCGATAGTTTAATTATTTTGCTTAACTTTTTCAATATTTTTAGCACAATTTTAACAAGATATTTGCATACGAGTTTTTTCAGTTATTGTCAATATAGCTTAAAAAATAAAGAGGTAGGTACCTACTATCTTTGTCTATTGGCCCAGTTATAAGTTTTAAAATTATTAAAGCTATTTTTCATTCTTTCTAAGGTAATGTTATATATTTTTATTTAAGCCTACTTTTTGTATTTTTGGTGAATTGAAAGATTCTAAGCAAACATTTTTTCGATATACAATATAAAAATAGGTCAGAACCCGAAGTTATAAGCATTTTACTGGCACTCCATTTTAATAAGTTAGATTAAATGATTTTAAGTGTATCTGAAAAGTCATTAATTACTTTAGGTAGCATGAAGATATAATTTTCTTTTAAACAATAGAAAATCGTCTCTGTCCCAGATTTTTGTACCCCAACCCATAGGATAGAAGGTATATTAAGTTTGTCACATATTTTGTAACACGGTGAAATAATAATGGTAGACCCCCTATACCTTAAGGGCATATGATCGAGACCAAACTCTAAATCGAATAATCCTTGTCCGTGCGCCCGTCCGTCCGTCCGACTGTCTATATATCACATGTTTTAAGGCCTTAGATTTTAAGGTAGGACGCTGAAATTTGGTAAATAGGCTAACTGCTATCCAAAGCTGTTCAAGAGTAAAAATTTTTCAAATCCGCCCACAGACATGCCCACAATCGGCGCAATTATACAACTACCTCCAGAGCTTTCAAAGCTGTAAGACGTCTTAAAAGCCTGAGATTTGGTGTTTATTATCTCCTGTTTAATGTAACATACACAAAATAAAAATTTAAAGGTTAATTTTTCAAATGCATTTTGTTCAATATTTTTGTTCCAAATCGAAAAAAATGTATACTTAATATATTGTGTAGAAAACACATAGTTCGACATTTCGTTCATATAAAACTTCAAGACGCGCCCACATTTGGAGGCAGAATTAAAGAAAAACCTAAAATTTTCCAGAAAAACGTATTTTCGACTGGCCTTAAGCCTAATTAAGGAAAGAATTAAAGAAAAAAAAATAGCAGGTTAGATAAACGAAACTTTATTCCAGATTTCGTTTATACAAAGTTTTTAGTCACGAGCCATTTTTGGGGTCGATTTTAAACCAAAAACTTGCGTTTTACGTAAGTTTAAGCGTAATGATAGTTTGTAATTAGGGGCGGTTGGACCACGCCCCTTTTCAAAGTTTTCACTTCTTATTAAATGTCAGAAAAATAAGAATAACATCAGCATTTTACAATGTGGGATAGGACGGGGTATTCAACGGCTCGTTTTACGGACTGTAACTTCTGCGTACACACTGTAGCGCACTTACTCACAGGTTTTGATGTTCAAAATGTTACTAGGATAGAGGTGGAGACATGCGTTTTATGCGCTGCTTTCTAAATATTTAGACTTACAATCCATAAAACGTCTATTTAGAATCTATTCTCCAACACAGTTGCATAGTGTTTTTTGATCCACAGGCAAACCTGCAAGAGATTAAAACAAGCCAAAAATGTTCGCCAATGCCCGATTGAAAACGCGATCAAACAGAGTGTGTAGCCATATATCGCGAGCCTTATATATGTTTACATAAAAGGCTCGCGAACACTTCTGTACCACAAACGATCATAACGAGTATTTCTATGAAGACAAAAGGGTGCTTTTCGAAACGAGTACAAACGAGTTCGAATAAAAGCGAGTATCGTGCTTATGGGTGTAGCGATTGACGACAATCATGCAGGAATGCAATATTTAGGGGAATGTTTGTTCGTTTGATTTCTTTGTGTGGAATAGATGCTGGAGAGTTTTTAAAATGCAATGGTGGTAGGAATACTTCTGCAAAAGAGAAAAAATGTGATGAGGGGAATATATCCTTTCTTGCTTGTCATTTAAGTGCATATGGGCATTTTACACATTTTTTCATTCATTTAATATAATCCAAAATATACTATAAAGTTATATAGCTAAAAAGGGTGGTTAAATCTTAAGGGCCGATGTTGAATGTGAACCGTTAAGTTTTTCTGCATTTCATTTGACATTTCTCAATTTCAGACTAACTCAATTTGAACCATGGAAAGATACACAATCGAGCAACACGTTAAAGCTGTTCAGGCTTATTATGAAAATGGGCGTTAAAATCAAAATTCATATTGTGCACTTCGTGATTTTTTCGGTCAATTTAATCAGCCAAATGTGTGTACAATCGGAAAAATCGTGCAAAAATTTGAGCAAACCGGGTCTCTGTAGGAGTTGTGAAAACACCAGTGCATGCTCGTCCAGCTCGTACTGAAAATATTGCTGCTGGTCGCGATAGTGTGGCCGGGTCTGTAGGAGATGTAAAAACACCAGTGCATGCTCGTCCAGCTCGTACTGAAAATATTGCTGCTGGTCGCGATAGTGTGGCTGAAGAGCCGGCCACCTCAACTCGTCGTCGTGCCCAACAATTGCACCTCTCACGCTCGTCGTTGATGAATATTATGCATAAAGACATGCATTTACTCGCTTACAAGGTGCAATTGACTCAAGAACTAAAGCCTCTTGACCATTTCATGCGTCGTCAATAGTCAGAACGGTGGCAAGAATGGCTCTTTTGCGCGACAAATTCAATGGCCGTGTTATCTCACGTGGGGCGATGTCAATTGGCCGCCAAGATCACGTGATTTGACACCGTTGGATTTTTTTCTTTGGAGTTATTTGAAAGAAAATGTGTACCTACGTCGATGAGCCAGCAACAATTCAAGAGCTAAAGGATGAGATAATTCGGCACATTAACGGCATAGAACCTCAATAATGCTTTAGCGTCATCGAAAATTTGGACCATCGGAAGAAGGTGTGCCGCCGAGGTCGCGGCGGCATTTGGCGATATTTTGTTCCGTACCAATATTATCATAATAAAAAGAAATAACAATAATTTCCTAATCAATTTGTGTTTTATTCAAAATCAACATCGGCCCTTAAAATCTAACCACCCTTTACCATAACCATTTTTTCTCGGGCATCTAGCTAGAAGCAACAATTTCGATTTAGTTACATCAAAAACCTGCAAAGGCTCTGCAAAAAACATGCACGCGCAAATGCATCAAGAAGAGATCTTTATTTCTCAAGGGATAAATAAAGCGATCACTACGATCATCCCATATAATGTTCAAACAAAATAACTGACTGGAAAGATCGATTCTGTTTGCAAACGATTCCTTTTAAACGCAGTTACACCGCAGCGAGTTACTTTGGAGTACATGAACCATTTGATGAACCTACCCGAGCGTTGCGAAGATTTTCGCTAAACTAATGGCTATGCGCAGCCTTGCATTTAAAGGTAGGCCAACTAGGCCCAGGCCTAGGGCATCCCGAAAAAGGGGGCACCACAAAGAGTGCAAGTATAATGAAGCAACTAAATATGAACGAAAAAATGCAGAACTCATTTTAAATCATTTAAAACACGGTGAGCTTCTCAAAATTTTTCTTAAGTTCAATAACAAATCTAACTTTAAATGAGAGAATGCACACATGAAGTTACATTGTTTCTCTTTTGAAGAAGGCGACGTTAAAGCCTGTTCCAAGTCTTTGGTATCTAATCTAATAATTTTTCATAAATGGGGAATACCCAGGGTATAATAGGATTAATGCTTAGTCTGTTATGCAGAAATGTTATTCACCGTAGAACCCTAAGACCCACTTGGACACATGATTGAGACCGAGAGGAGAATTGATTAACCCTTGTCCGTCCGTTCGTATGTACATAACTTTAAGGCCTTGAATTTCAAGCTCAGAGCTGAACACTACCATAAAATTTTACACATGCTGCTTTAGCGCTAGAGCAAACATTTTTGGTACGAGGCACAGGCTTAAAATTTTCTTAAGGTACAAGAAAAAATTTTTACCCCAGCATTGGATCACGCCCACTTTTAAGCCAATTTTAAACAAATATTCAAAAATATTTTTTTGTAATTATTTAAAAATTAACAAAAAATGTAGTTATGAAAATTTGCTACATCTTTTGCATACCTACACACTGTAGGTTTCCGCCCAATTTTGTGGGCTTGGTTAACCAAAAATTGTATTTTTTATCAAACAGCAGGGTATTCAGTTCAAAATTTATAGTCATATTTTTTATTCCGCCCACTTTTTGGAGACGTGGTAATTTTTTTTAAGCAATTTAAATATGAGAGAAAATATAAACCACCTGCTAAGGAGGCCTAGGGCCCAAAAAAGTTAAATCCGGCGCTGGCTATGGCTATATTGTGTCTAACAGGTTGAGGACAAAGAAACATTTGCGTTTGCAGTTACAGCCAAAGCCGCTCTAAATGCGTTGCTCTTTGCTCAACCCTCTTACCTCGTCCAAGATATTGCCTGAACTCAAGCATTCGTTAAACTAAGTTGAAAGGCTAAATGCAGTGAATAGTCTTGTTAAGGTCCCGGGTCACTCCGGTATCCATAGGGAAATAAGATCTCTTATGAGCTCTCCAGACTAGCCTCAGAAGAGGATTTCTCAGTACCAGAACCTGCGTGTCAGCCCAAGTCTCGACGCGACATTTGCCATACCCCGATTGCATTTGTGAATGGTCGAGTTCTTTTGCACGGGGCAAAACGGCATTACCTATATTTTAACAAGATCATCATGTGTTCATTTTTACACAAAATCACTACAACACGATAATCCAGATCTTGCAGGCCTCAGATCTTGGAGCTCTCGGATCCGCCATTGACCCACAATTACACAATCAGGGCATTCCACCAATATCCGTCACCATCTCTTTTAGAAAAGCGAACCTTGTCTTTACTTTTTTTTTATAATTTACTCGCGAATAAAGGGATTGGCTACCCTTTTAATGTTACACATCTCACGAGCGGAAAGGATTAGAAAAAGAGGAAAAGGAGGAGAGGTACCGATGCACTCTTGTTTTGAACAGTTGCGGGTTGTAATGTGACGGAAAGACTGAACGTGGGAGAACATTCCACATTCGCGTTGAGCGGCTTATGAAGGAACTTCTAAACTTGACTGTACGTCCGAAAGTGGGCTCGAGGGTAAACTGATGTGCATTCGATCTTTGGCGAGTATCACGGTTGAAAGTCTTAAGGGGCGGAATGCAATTGGCTATTTCGATGGAACACTGTTTGTGGAAAAAGCGATAGAACAGTGAAAGGCAAGAGACATTGCGTCGATGTTCTAATGAGTCAATTGACTGCGCAATATTTCTGTCTCCAAATAGTTTTATCGCCCGTTTTTGTATCCTGTCTAGCAGATGCAATGCTGTTTTTGGAGCACCAGCTCAGACGTGGGAATTATATTCCAGCTTGGGGCGGATGTAGGCCTTATATAAAATAGCCAAATCAGAAGGGGTGAAATATTTCTTACATCTTTTGAGAAAACCTAGGCATTTCGCAGCGTTCTTGGCGACGTCGAATATGTGGTCATTCCAACTAAGGTTTTTATTGACACACATACCTAGAATGGAAAGCGTTTCGGTTTCGTGGATGCAAGTGCCATTTATGGATAATGGCTGAGTGTTTCGGTTTTGCTTCAATGACAGAAGACAGCATTGAGTTTTAGAAGCATTAAACTCTACTCTGTTAAGAGATCCCCATGATACAATGCTGTTAAGGTCAGAGTTTAATGAGTTTGACATACGCTGTCGTTCCAGTTCTACGTCAGAAGAACAGGGGCGAGGAACCGAGAACGAATATCAGAAACTGAGGTTACTGTCATCGGCATAGGAGTGAATTGGATTAGTTGTAGCAGACAAGAGATCGTTTATGAAAACAAGGAAGAGAGTCGGAGACAAAACAGAGCCCTGGGGAACCCCAGCATTTATTTTTTGAACTGCAGACTTGAAGCCGTCCAAAACAACTTGAATTGAACGGTTCGAAAGGTAATTACTAATCCACTGAATAAGAGATTCGTCGATTCCAAATGCACGCATTTTCGACAAAGGAGCTTGGTGCCAAACTCTGTCAAATGCTATTGAAATATCAAGCGCAACAATCTTGCTTTCACCAAGAAGATGCAAGGAATGGTTCCACTTTTCGGTGAGATATGCCATCAGATCACCAGTGGATCTTTTGCTACGAAAACCATATTGCCGGTCATTAAGTAGTTTTCGTGATTCGAGATATTTCATGAGCTGGAAGTTAATCAGCGTTTCCATGACCTTAGAAAGAAGGGAAGTTAGTGCAATTGGACGATAGCTAGAGGGAGAAGAAGAATCGCCTTTTTTAGGGATGGGCTGGACAAATGCTGTTTTCCATCTACTCGGAAAGAGGCCAGAGGAGTAGGACCGATGAAAAAGCTTACACAACGGTTTTGCCAGCGTGTCTTTACTAAAAACTAAAAACCGTAGCCCCAAATAGCTGGTGCACCTCTTTTGATATTATTGTTGTTCTAATATTCGTCGGCAAAATCGATTGGTTTTCCTTTGGTACTGCCCTTTTTGTGTCTTTTTATTCAAGCCCCCAAAATTTTGCGCCCCCAACTATAGGGGTTAGCACGAGGGTGTGAGGGTACCTACTTTTACTTGATACCTTAAAATATTAAGGCGGAGCTCACAGTTTTTTTTTTTGTGCAATTCTTTAAGCTTTGTTCTTTTAACGAAAACACTGACAGCCCCATTAAAACCAAAACTCTGTGCACTCTAAATCACTCGCAATATTCATATGCCACTGCTGGCAGAAAAATTCACCAAGTGGCTTACTTACTTATACCCCAAAAATGCGCAGACGAGAATGCACATTGCCGGTCTAATAACGGTCTCTTTATCATTTTTCCGACAGAATATTCTCATTTCACTTCACAAAATAATTAATGGCGCTCTTTAGATTGTCCAAGACCACCAACCGACGGGCATATTAATTTGCTCATTAAGAACACTTTCACATTGCGACCAGAATTCATATAAATAAAAATCCCGAATTTACTTTATTTGATTGGATTGATATGTCGGGCAATTTCTTTTTTTCTGCTGCACTTCAAGGCACACCGAGCGTTGAGCTATATAAAAAATCGCACGTCACGCCTTGGCGACAATTAAATTATAAGAAAGATGATGCAGATGCAAAAAGTTGAGCGCTGCGCTATTTTATTGCTTTATTGGCCAAGATCCAAATCGATGAGTGCGGGAATTCCTTCTTGCTTCACCCCCTTATTGCAATCTTCAAAGTGTCAACTTGGTGCACCACCGCACACTTGGTGGCTTGACACTCGACGGACACTGAGTCAACAATATTTTCCGCACCTATAGCGCTGCTGGTGAAGGTTAGTTAAGGTTCCTTCATGGATGTGTCCTGAGTCCAATCTCGCCTGCCAATTCGGCACACAAATACACATAATCAGTGATTTGAGATCACGAGTGGCGGTCTACATCACACGCGCTTGAAGGGAACCGCTGAGAGATACCAAGCGGCGACGACGACGACACAAACTCCTAGATGCTATGATGATGATGATGATCTCCGCCAGGAGATTGGGCTATTGGAGTAGATGTCGTGACACAAGTGCAACGCTTTTCCGCTTTATTATAGTGGAACAGATGAGGCTTTACCCTTCTAGCAAAAATACGTGATTGCCGTGGCCGTCGCGTCGTTGCCGTTGTCGTTCTTGCCACTCGCCTTGTAGCCTTCGCTGAGGCTGTAGGTTTAGGCTAATCATCGTGAACACCTTGTGGAACGTGCGAGGAAAATTACTCAAAAAAGTGGGAAAACAAGAACGATTTTAACAAATCGCACATTTCTCGTTTCTTGAGTTTGACAGACGACTCTAGCCAAGCCAGACTCGGGGTGAGGATTATTTCTAGAATTTAAATCTGGAGCAGGCAGATTATTGTGGCACAGGCTGTCATGTTTGGGATGTCAATGGAAGATCGTGAGAGATTTGTGGAAATTATTTGAAGGGATGCACTCGAACTTGGTGAGCTTTTAAGCGTTCTTTGCACTTGCATTTGCTGAGTTGTTAGTTGGACAGTTATGTTACAAAAGATCCTTTTCAAATACATAAAGTAGGAAGGCCGCGGCTTGATTACAAACATACCACTCTTCCACACTGTTTCTTGAACACAAGACATTGAACGGCAATTGAATCATGAATATTCAAATCGTATTGAAATGATTTAAGAAGTAACTTCGTATGAAATTCCTTCGAAGACTCCATGCAATATCAGCCAGGAATTTCAAATATTTTAAAGAAAAGAAATCCAAACCTCTTGCTGAAGCCAGCCAACACTCAACAAATTTGTCAGAAATAATCTGTATGCCACCCAAATGTAAAAAATCCTACATACGAGTATCGTCGCGTGCCTGATGTGCTCCTTGGTCCGCGAGTCTGTTCTGTTCCTCGTTAACAGCTCCAACAGATGCGTTCTTCGTAGGACAGAGAAATCAAAAAAAAATCCAAAGAAATTATTATTTCTAGACCGAGACGTCTTTGTCTGGGGCAAATTAAAATTAAAATCTGGAAAATTTTTCTATCTCCCTCACCACCACCAGACCGTTGTCGTCTTCGTCGTCATTTCTACCATCTTGCAATAAAGCATTCTGACAAGAGGAGACCCTACTTGCTCCTGCGGTATACTTTCTCATTTTCCACATAATGCAATTTTCCCAAGAAATTCAATTTAGCTAAACTATAAGTGACGCCGGGTCTTTTAATGTAATATTCGAGAAGACGGTGTCTGGCTTATATGCGGTGCAAATCTTAGACTAGTGCGATAAATAATTTTCATAAAGTGTCATATAAAAGGGAGGACCTAGAAGAGTCTGTGCCAATTTGTTTGGTCGTCATCAGTGCAGGCATATGCCAAGAGCTCAAGACGTCGACCAGACACAAGAGTACACGGAAGGTTGTTCGCTGCCTTTGATAGTGGCGAGCCTCATTAATATTTCTCATAATTCATTGAAATAAGGGGCATGCTGAGGTTGATATGCTAAAATGAAACATCTGATCAAGGACGAAATGCAAAGCACATTTCAATTGAGACACGGTAGAGGCCGATGTAAGTATTTGAACTCTGTCTTGCAACTAGGTAGGTGGACTCTGTTCAAAACCCAGAACGGAATTTGGTAGAACGCAGAGAAAAACAAACGAATTCGGTCCAACGACAAGCATTTTGTTGGACCCAAAATTCCATTCGACTCCCAACACTCAAGTCGTAAGACTCCACTCCGAAGTGAACTCACTGAGGACTGAGGCAACTGGGAGAAGAAAAAATCCACGGTCGTCAGCGTCAGGCCGATAGATTTGTCTTTACAGTCGCGTTGGGTCAGTCCATAGATCCGGATGGAGAACAATAAGACTTTAAGCTCACATAGAGGAGGTCTTTATCAGGTTTGATACCTAGCCTGGGCATACTGAATTTTTATACAGGCCGGAAGTTAATGTAAAGCCTACAATTGAATAAAATGCCCTTCGAGACTGTAGAGCGTAGGTCGGTGCTTTTACGGTGACGAGGCTGGCCGTTGCCATCTACGAGCGGCAGCTGATAAAAGATTCTTTTCAGCTCCCATAGGACCAAATGTTTTTTAGAGTTATCTTAACTGTCAACGGCGAATGTTCTGTCACTCGTGGCAATATACCCACAGAAATAAACAGAAAAACGTTTTACCAATCTGACGAGTAATGGAGGTGCCAGTATAGGAATAATGCTGGAATCGCAATGTTGCGTTGCTGCGCGCGCACGTTAATGGCCTTTGCCATGCGTTGCCAAAACTTTACGATACTTTACGTCAAACTACGCACGCAGCAAATTTGCAAAACGAAATGCCGCTTGCGTTGTGGGGTTGGAAACCGTAAAGTATCACCTCAAACACATTCAATTTCTGTTGAAAGATATTTGCAAAAGAACGAGCAGAAAAGATGTTTTTTAAAAACGAACCAAGTTGCCCAGCAAAAAAAATAAAACTATTTCTGTTTATTTCATCACAAACATATCCAAGGTGGTGCACTCGTGTCTCGCCAACCAACAACTTGCGAGTTATCGCGACAAACTGAAATAATACAAAAAAACATCAGATTCTCTACTTAATCCTCTCTACTCTACTCCTGTTTATTTTTATTCTGACAAAAATCAGAAACAAGCCTTTTTCGTCCCCACCACCTACTGACGACAAGAGAACTCACCACACAATGAATGAGCATGGGGTTGTTCAACGGACACAAAAGTAGAAATTAGATCTACTTTTGCGTTGCAGATGCGTCTACGATATTTACGGTCAAACGTGGGGTGAAGTTTTGAAGTAACATTTCGTTTTGCCCCATATGCGCCCGTTATTTCTACTCTGCTTGTCACCGAACGCACGCAGCAACGCAACATTTCGTTTTGGACTTAACGCTGCGGACTGCGTGCGTTTGCTCAGTTTTTAACTAAAATTATCGCTGCGCAAGTTCTAAATACGGATGGAATTTTTTAAAAAAGTTGGAGTGCAGCTTGGTTCTTATTTTGTACAGACAAAGAAGGTATGAAAATTCATAAGATCCGCCCACAGCCACGCCCACAATTTACTTGGATGTCAGACAACCTCAAATCAACATTTTATTTAAAAATGTTTTTTGGTCAAGCTAGACTCGTAGGAACTCGAAACTACCCCAGTGTTCGCCCTCGGTATTTGCAAAAACAAATAATGATGGAATATGACCTCTTTGATGATAACTTTTGGTAACAACGACCAAGGCAGTGCTGCTTGTATCATCTCATCAGCACGAAATTATTTATTTCTATGAAGTGTTTGAAAAGTGCTTTCGATATCACACCAAGATCCGCATTAAAACCACAGTTGGAAAATCTAAAATTTTTCACGCAGAGTGACATTAAATCACCTCCTCCGCCTTTCAGCCTTTATGTTCTAGCATCTATAGCTTGTGTTCCGATCCGACAATTTAATGTCCCTTTAATAATTTCTTTGTACCTAACGAAGCGCATCCATAACGTTGCTTGTATTTATGACACTTATGCGTTAATAAACGGAGGCGCTAAGTTGTCTGTGACGCAGTCGATTAGATTTGCAGTAATTAAAACGCCTTCGAAGAATTACTATAGGTGGATGCCGCAAATTGAAGGAGCAGCAAGGAGTAATATTTAGGGAAAAAAAACTTCAAACCATGTCCTAGGCGTAAGCTCCTATTGACTCATCATCCATCTGCCCCATGAGCCCTAATTATTTTATCGAGCTATTTACTCCTACTAAAATTCAGAGTATAAAGTTGTTTGCCTGGTCTTCAGGAGCAGAAGTATGTGAAAGCACGCCTGCTGCTGGCTCACTCTTGTCGGCAAGTTCATCTCTGTGTATCGTGGCTTTAAGGAGGTGGTGGCCAGTGGCTTTGCCCAGACCTCTGCTCTTCACACGGCCGATTGGTTTGTTCCCGTTCAACTTCCCGTGTATTGCACGGCTTATGATGGTATTGAACCAAACTCTCTTCGAATGTAAATCGCAACCGACCTTGCTGGCGCGACCCACCTGCGTTTTGCATTTTCATAGATCCAAGGCGCACTCCACATAGATACACAACACACATTTTCTTCCTTGGGGCTTGCTTTTTTTTTTGGTCCATGCTTGTGTGTGGACTTGAGCACTCTGTTCGGATGCTGTCGTCGGCATGCTGCCGTGTCTATAGTCTTCCCGACATTTTGCAACTGCAGTTGCATTTTCTGGCCATGGACAAGGGCACACACATCGGATAAGAGCAGCTCGCGATCTGTGGGAGCAATAGTCAATTTGCAGAGGCTGAATACTGTTTATTACGGTGCCCGATAGCGTCTTACAAATTTTTCCCATGTCTTAATTCATAAAGGAAACTTTGTCTGTGTATGGGTATATGGTCGCTTAGCTATGCGCTATTGGTGCTGCCATACTCGTTTTGCGTTTGCGATCAATCTGAGGCACACCGAAAAGTCGAAGCCGCACTCACCGACCAATGCCAATGTAACCTGTGGCATTGCACTTTGGGGCTTAGTTGCTGGCTATTTATTGGAGATGATATCTATTGTATATTCAACACATGTGTGATATTTTTCTTGCTGGAATCCTAATGCAATGCAATTTGTGAATGTTTAGAATTTGGTCCTGCCATAGTCAAGTGGAAGGGGTTGCAAATGAATTCCAAGGCGATGTGGTTAGCAACGCGTAAATTGATTAGAAATTGGGTGGTTCACATGAGTTAATTATTCAGGGTTGTACCGTAAGGATGTGCGGCATTTCGTAGGTATTAGAAAAGAGTAATTACCTATACTTATAGCGATATGCAAGTTTTGCTTTTTTACGTAGCATAAAGCCATTATAACTACCTAATTAAATTTACATATGCATACCTTGAAAAGAGGCGTTCCCCTTAACTCAACAATAAATTCTTAAAAAAACATTCTTTGTTTGGCTTTTACTTAACCGTTAAAATACTATCGCTGTAGTATTTTAGATTGCAATATGCATATAAGACGGCACTAATTTCTTCTGCTTTCCAATTTTATTGCGGCACCATGCCAATCAAGAACCTTAAGCCGTATACGCCATGCCGAAAAACCTTTTGCCTACGTTTGGCCCCCTGACTTCTTTCTGCCTTCCTGTACCTATCTTTTTAATGACAAGTTGGCACAGTTATTTTTTTTTATTTTCAACCTTGTTTTTCCTTCAGTAAGATCCTTTTCAAAAACACAACAAAACAATGTCAAAAAATGTAGTTTGCCAATAAATCAGTGTTAAACGACGAAAAACCGCACATTAATATATATATGCTTATTAATATACCATATTATTAATATCTGCAAAGCAGGTATGGTAATGATATGGAAAAGCTTTAAAGCTTCTTAAGGCTAATTGACGATCAAGCTTTTAACATAGCATTAGTAAGCTGATCAGCTTGATCAAATTATCTGCCTTGTGAGTAAAGCCTTGTGCAAGAATCTCCCACATAAGACGATCTTCATACGTTTTTCGATCGAGTTAAGATTTAAACTTCGAGCCCGCCACTTGGGTTTTGGGTAAACCATTCTTTTGCGGATGTTACACTGGGCAATATCCTATTGGAATAAAAATTTTGCGAAGAAACTCTTTGGCCGTGCTCATGTGCTCACTGCGCAAAGATCTAGCACACTGATGTACAAAGAGTAGCTTAACCTTATTGCACATCATAGAACATCGATTGTGATGTTCCCGAGCCAAATACCGGGTTACTAATATTCACCTGCTAAAATGCCCCAACAAATCCCCAGCGGACTTATGAGTTACCACTAATTACTTCAGCTTGCTTACTAAATAAGTAAGAGAGCTCACTTGAATTTAATTGCGCGACGAGTCGGTTCAGTTTTGCAGGAGTTTTGGTATTCGGGTTAAAAATTGTTGTCTTAATTTTGTATTAGATCAAATATAAATAAATTGGAACCTTAGTATGTTTTGCCCGATCCTCAAGAAAGGAGACCCTCCGAAGCTTGCCAACTACAAAGGCAAGGTCTTCTTACAAGATATTCTTTGCCATACTGTGTGAACGTTAACGCCCAAAGCCGTTTGTCGATAATCTGATAGGTCCATATTAGTGTGGTCTTACGCACAGCCCAGGAAAGTCGGCCATCCCTCAAATATTCACACTGCGGTAGATCTTGGAGAAAACCCAGGAATTCCAAATCGATACCCACCACCTTTTCATCGATTTAAAGGCCGCGTAGGATGTCAGTGAAGCCTGCGTCAGAATTGAGACAAAAGCAGCGCATCAATAAATCACCATAGGCATCCTTAACCTTAAGGTAATTAGGGACTTTGTATACCTGGGCTCCGGTTTAAATTCAGACAATGACACCAGCGCTGAAATCAAACGAAGGATACCTCTTGCCAATCGCTGTTTCTTTGGGCTAAGAAGGCAATTGAGAAGCAAAGCCGTCTCTCGAGCAACCAAATTATCTATTTATAAGACACTTATCATCCCAGTTCTTCTTTATAGTGCAGAAGCATGGATCCTGTCTCAGGCGGATGAAAGTGCTAGGCTGTTGCGAAAGGAAAATCCTTCGGTCGATTTATTATCCCGTCTGCATAGACGGAGAGTCGAGAAAAAAATATAGATAACATCGAACTGTACGGGCTGTAAAGCGACACCGACCTAGCCATCAGAAGAGTCAAAATACCACGAGTCCAACCTGCAAGAACCTCAGCCAGCTTGGCGTGTTAAACTAGAGATGGCTAGCTAGAGACAGAGCTGACTGACGAAGCTTGTTTCTTGTTTGCTAAGGCCCAGGCCCACCCCGGACTTCGTATATCTTAATAAAATACCCATAAGGGTCTAATTTAGAGATCTCTATCTTCTCTAGGGTATAACTATACCTTTTAGGGCCAGTTTTTCAGTGCAGGATCATTCGAGTTCCGGAGTTAAGCTAAGGCTAACCCTGCAGAAAAGAGTTTTTCTATAAGTCTAGATCCGGGGTTTATATCGGCCTAACTCGCCAAATTTGAAGAGTTAATCCCGGATCAACTCTGGAGAGCAATATAAACTTCTTTGAATTTTTCTGTGTAGAATGGCAGTGTTTTGCGTGTTTCTATGAAAAATTGCATTTGAGATCATCTCGATCTACTTTTCCTGTGTTTTTATACCCTACCCAGGGTATATTAAGTTTGTTGTACAGTTTGTAATGCAGCGCAATGATCACGGTAGACCGCTAAGACCTTTTAGAGACATGAGGGACCGACAGGAGAATCCATTAAGCCATGTCCGTCCGTCCGTGCGTCCTTATGTAAACAACTCTTAGGGCTTAAATTTTAAGAGCTGAAAACTGGTGAGTTGGCTGGAAATCCAGTCCTTCAGATCAGGTTTAGAAATTAGCTAAATTGGCCCACAGACACGCCCACTACGCGTCTGTATGTCCAACCATCTCTAATTTAAAAAAAAAAAAAAAATTTTCAAATTTTAGTTGTGTTACAATGGTACTAATTTTTGGTATGTAACATTGTCTTGAAGTAGCGGAAAAATGTTGGAATTTTCATTGACCACGCCCACTTTTTTAAGGGATTTTAGCTTAAAATGACTGTTTTTCAATATATATATGTGAAATTTGACTAAAAATTTTATGACAAATTTAGATATAAACATTTTATAGCTTTTTTGTGTATATAGTATATGCCTCCGCCCACTTTTGTGGGCATGGCGTTGAAGAAAATGATTTTTTAAGATAAAAAAGTGGAGTTTTAAGTAAGTGTAAAGCATTCAACAGTCATATTTTTATATCCCGCCCACTTTTTGGAGGCGTGGCAGTTTCGTTTTTTAGTAGATTTTGCGGATTTAGCAATCCGGCACAGACGGACTGAAGTTTTATTGAAAGTTATTGAGAAATGAAGAGTTAACAAGTGAGAAAGTACAACAGTGCGTATGCTTTTGCACTTTCTCACTTGTTAACAGTGCGTATGCTGTTGCACTTTCTCACTTGTTAACTCTTCATTTCTCAATAACTTTCATAAAGGTTTATTTTCTAATAAAATTCAACAGAGTTACCCTAGTTTCATTTTCGGACCTCTTGTCGGCAAAGCTCTTCGAAAAAGATATATAAAAACTTGTCAGCCCATTTAATATGAAACTTTAAACTATTATTTAACGGTTTTCATCCGGATATATGTACCTACCACAAAAAGCATTCAAAAGTAACATATTATTTAGGGCCGTCAACTTTTTAAGGCGTAAGACGATAGCTGGGTCAGGGTATCATGCAATCCCTTGTAGAAGGTCTGAAGCTTCGATGAACTATTACTAGTTCCATCAGTTTTAGCTCATCCTGTTCGTTAAACTCACTTTTATTCTTTTGCACATTGTATGAAGGTTCATTTGTTCATTTATATACCAACAAAGCCGTAATTAAGCTTAAAAGAACAGCTAAAAAACTATATTCCAAGACTATTTATTTCCTATTCTAAAAAAGCGACAAATTTTTGTAGGATCGAATCTGAAACCAAGCTTAAAAAAAACCAAAAACAATGCTCTCCAAAAAGTGAAAAACACTCAAAAATATTTAATAATTGTTTATTTTATTTCTAATCTTTAATTGTAAGACCTAGATACATAGTTATCATTACAGCATAATAAATACCACTACAAATAATAACGTGATTTTTTTTACAAAATTTTATGTATTTCCCTTCGTCCATTAAATGCCAACTTTTATTTCTATGGATATTTCTACAAAGAGGATATGTGTTCATCATTATCGGGTGGGGTTTCTCCCAGCTCAACCTTTAACAAATTCATCGTGATGAAAGTCCTTCTTCCCTGACAGCGGGTGTTGACTGTTGAAGTGGTGGCTTTGTTGTTGCTGGCCATTAGCTGTTATCTCGTGGGGACTTCTTGAATGCTTCTCGTCCACGGGTGACTTGGAAGTTTGACGATCTAGACTCGGTAGTGGAAAACTATACGGAGGACCCAAAAAAGGGGCGAATCCCATTAGATCGGAATACTTCTGGGCACTTCCATTAGGGAAAGGAGGTGGTGGGAGACCAGGAAACGATCCTGACGGCAAATCAACGGGCTGTGCGGAAAAAAGCATAAGATTCTGTTCAAGGTTGAGATTTGTTTTGTGTTTACCTTTTGTTGCAACCCATTGAAAAATGGCGGCAAATAGGGGAAAAATATTTCTGGCCTCCTTGAAAGCATCTCCTGGTCTTGATGCGCACCCAACGGTGGCAGATTTGGCCTGTGCATTGGAAGTTCGAGCGACATTCGGCGTCCCCGTCGCGAAGCTGGATTTGTCCACATATGGGTGCCCATGTGCACCTAAATTTTAAAAAACAACGAGAATGATTTATGGTAACCTTTAGTTTAGGCAGGGTGAAGGCATCCACCAACCTTAAGATTTCCTTTGGTAGTGAAGGCCTTCTGACACACATTGCACTGAAACGGTTTGTCGCCCGTATGAGTTCGCATGTGAATCTGCAGCGCAGAACTTGAACTAAAGTTGCGTCGACACACTGTGCAGAAATGTTTGTTATTCGCTGGTTGTTCTTGAGAGCTCTGCTGTAGTTCTTGCTGCTTAAGCACAGCGTTAGGTGTAAATCGCGAAGATTCTGACGGGGGATGTATGTGGGATGACTCGTTTGGTAAGGAAGAAACTGCGAGGAAAAAAACAGTAGAAAAGATGTAGTTTCACGAGTATTATCGAACTCCAAGTGTATAGGTCTTACGAAGTTGCATCTTCATTAGGGAATGTTCGGCGTCGTCACCCAAGTTATTTTCCGAGTTCATAGTTGAAGAAGATTCTCGTCCAGTTGGAGATAGGGGTTTTTGATTTTCATTACCGGGTATCTCGGTCTTGAACACTCTCTGATTTGCTTCTGAATGCATTTCGTCGTTAGAATAGTTGCAAACATTTTGATTATTACTACTGGAATCCCCCGAATCTCGACGAAATCTGTGAACCAGAATATGGTGGTGGAACTCCTCCTGAAATAATCAAGTTGAAATATTGTACCGTACGCATATGCCCTTTCTTTTTAATTCAAGAAATAGCTAAGTGAGTCTAAGAGAGAGATAAAAACCGTTGAACTTTGCTTTTTTGCAACCCATTTGTACATCATTCGGGCGGCGCCCATTAAAACGAACGTATGGTCTGTATTGTGTCTGCACGCTCTGTGGTCCCTGGTAATTATTTAAAATTTTCGAATCATTAAAAATTCTTTAAAATTATGTCGAGTCGAATACAGGCGATGTTCTAAGGAGCCAAAATGCCATTATGACAATGGTCTGCTCTCATCTGGCACCCTCTCAAAATAGGCCTCTTCCAACAAATGCGCCATGCATCAGTCGTTGGAGTGGCGAATTTCACTGCGAGGACATTTAGGCTCAAACAATGCGATGCAGATGCACCACACTCCACGAAGCAGCCCCACAGCTGAGGGGGCATAAAGCGTGTACCCAAAGTGTCGTCGGAATGAATTGTGTCTGCACAGCCAAGAATTTGGATCATCTCCAAAGAATCTTTTGAAAATAATGAACATTGTCATTAGTCATAGATACCAGAGATGATGGGATATTTCATATCGTAGACGGCATAAACGATATATCAAAATATTGTGGGCCACCAAATGGGGCTTGTGAAGGGGAGACCACATTATAGCCGAGGCAGTTTTATGCATCTTGCAGATGAAAAACGTTTTTATTGTTGTGTGTAAATTATTTTTATGCCGCAGATGCAGACAGACAACTCGGTACGGTGGATCTTAATCGAATTTTAAATGGAGAACAATATTGTGGAATGTATTTAATGTGTTTTTGCTGGGCTTCAGGGAAATATACGATTTCATAATTGTCTTGATTTGTTTTTGCTTTATTGTTAACACATTGTATTTTATTATAAATAGAATGAAAATTTTGGAATAAAGAAAGTATTTTATGTTTTCTTGATTAAGGGAGTGCATAATATGAACAGAAGAAGACTTGTAGATTGGACTAAAATAGTTTTTAAGAAGTTTTTCCATTTGGTAGGATAAGCAGGGTTGGTATGCTTTTGGATCTAAATAATGTTGACAACAGTAACAGAAATGATGTAGTTTTTTCTAAATTTTATGTTTGAGAGTATTAGACCCCCAAGATCTTAAGGGCATAGGTATAATCGAGACCAAAAGGTAAAACAAATGAGCTGTTATATGTTTGTCCGTCCGTCCGTCTCTCTGTCGGTAGTTTTAAGGCCTTACATTTGAGCAAGGAACTTGAAACTTGATATTTGCTCGCGGAGCATTATAAGAGTAAAAAATTTTTAAATCCGCTCACCGACACACTCACTTTACTTAGCATGAAAAGTTGTAGGTTGTAGTAGGGCGCTATGATTCGGTATTCTGTATCCCTGTTTAAATATATAGGGCTTGGCATTTAAAAAAAAAAATCTTAAAACGCCCCCTTGTGGGCGTGGTCTCATTTCATCTGCATCCTTATAAGCGGCATTCATTCAACTTATTTGCTTGAAATCCAGAAAACTTACACTGTTAAATGATCAGATATACGTATCCTATCAACTCAAATAAAAAAATGTCGCCACGCCCACTTTTGGAGGCGTTTTTAAGTTAAAACCAAATTTTTAATATAAAAATACAATAAAAACATGTAAGCCATATCTTGTAAAATATTTTAACAAAATCATACGAAATTTTTGAACAATGATTGATACTACACCCCTCTCTTATTCAAGGAGATCTGAGTGAAGGTATGGTGGAATAGTGGAATGATTGAATGATTGCATGACTGAGTGATGGAATAATGGAATGATAGAATGACCTTATGATGGAATGATGGAATGATGGAATGATGGAATGATGGAATGATGGAATGATGGAATGATGGAATGATGGAATGATGGAATGATGGAATGATGGAATGATGGAATGATGGAATGATGGAATGATGGAATGATGGAATGATGGAATGATGGAATGATGGAATGATGGAATGATGGAATGATGGAATGATGGAATGATGGAATGATGGAATGATGGAATGATGGAATGATGGAATGATGGAATGATGGAATGATGGAGTGATGGAATGATGGAATAATGGAATGATGGAATGATGGAATGATGGAATGATGGAATGATGGAATGATGGAATGATGGAATGATGGAATGATGGAATGATGGAATGATGGAATGATGGAATGATGGAATGATGGAATGATGGAATGATGGAATGATGGAATGATGGAATGATGGAATGATGGAATGATGGAATGATGGAATGATGGAATGATGGAATGATGGAATGATGGAATGATGGAATGATGGAATGATGGAATGATGGAATGATGGAATGATGGAATGATGGAATGATGGAATGATGGAATGATGGAATGATGGAATGATGGAATGATGGAATGATGGAATGATGGAATGTTGGAATGATGGAATAATGGAATGATGGAATGATGGAATGATGGAATGATGGAATGATGGAATGATGGAATGATGGAATGATGGAATGATGGAATGATGGAATGATGGAATGATGGTATGATTGAATGATGGAATGATGACATGATGGAATGATGGTATAATGGAATAATGGGCTGGTGGAATAATAAAGTAATGATAAAAAGGAATGATGGGATAACGGAATGAAGAAAATATTGTATGATAGTGGTAAATTGATTGACTGATGGATTCGAGCAATGACATGAAACTCGTAGAGAACTCAGACGGTTTCTTGTATGTTTTTGTTGAGAAGCAGTATCGACTTGAAAAGGAAGTAACGAAATTAAAGAACCAATAAATGATAGAACGTAGATGGTAGATGGAATAAGGAAAGATTGAATTGACGGAATGACGGATTTATGGAACAATGAAATTATTAAATGATAATAGACCAAGTAAACGATGGAATGATACAATAATTTGATGAACCGAATGGAGTAATCTACCGATGGCGTAATCTAGTGAAATAATCCATAATTAAGTTGAATAAATGGAGCAATGAATTAAGGACAGTAGTGAAATTTTATGGAAGGATGGATTTATTGAATGGTGTTATGTTGAAATTGTTAGATGACAATGGTGAAAAACAAATGATAGAATGAATTAATGATGGAATGATTAAACGATGAAAGGGAAATGATACAGAATTATGGAAAGATGGATTTATGAAATAATGGAATGATGAAATAATGGACAATGAAATAATGAAACAAAGGACTGATGAAATCATGCAATAGGCATTTCGACAGAGGCGTCGGATAGTTTCTTCTTTTATTAAAGAATGTTCAAGCAGTCAACTTTGGAGCAATGGCTTGTTAAATAATTTTTCTTCAAAGTTAAACATAGAAATATGATAATCTCTGCGTTCAATCCTGCGGATAACGGATGGTTTTTGTTAACCAACTTTGAAAAAGGCGACTGGTGGGTTCCGTAGGCGAATGAGTAGTTAGTGTACAAAGTACTTGGCAGAAGCACGTAAGCCTTAATCTCTTCCTAGGTCGTTTTTCAAGTTCGGCTTTCGTCCTGGTCTTCACGGTTCACATTCTTAAGAGATTGACAAACCTTCCAAATTTATGTGAAATTAATTTTACATTTTTTTTTTTTAATTACCAGATATTTAGGTCTAAAATTTTGGTCAAATAAGTTTAGGCAAATGTATTAAGATTTAAAGGACTAATTCTTAACAAGTTTTTTATTTCTAATGTTGCGTTGTAGAAATACGCTTTTCTGAAATATGATTTGACGAAAGCTACAAACAGTCTTAAAAAGGTAACTGCAAAATTAAATTACTTTGCGGTAACATATTTTCGAATGTGTTGGTTAAGAAAAGAAAGTATTGCCATTCAATGACAAAATTATCAGTGTCGCTTATCTAGGCAGTACGCCCGTGTAAAACTTAGATAACTTCTGCAATAAAGCCAGGTGGCACTTCAGTAAAAAAATTTTCAGTAAGCACTTATGCGTCTATATACCTGCTCCAGTCTAGGTCTATCTACCTCGGTGACAAAGGTATACCTGTTACAATATAGTACCAATTAAAGAAATCTCACGTAGAAATATTCTTGAACTCCATCCATGCCTGCATACCTACTAATCACTTATCAACTAATAAAAGTTACTCAATCAGTATAGAGAATTAAAAATAATTACTGTGTGTTAGCCAAGACCTTGAATGATTATGTTGTCAGAATAAAGCCGACAAGAAATCTTTGCTCCAGAGAAAGGCATCCAGCAAGCAATCAAAAGCGAAGCATTCCTGGTCTAGCGCATCTCCATAATATGCACAGTGCAGGCAATTCCCCATTCTGCGCAGCACTCTTACGTGCAATGTGACATATTCGGTCTTGTTCCCAGTCGATGCATTCAAACCACGATGACTTCTTAAAAGTTCTAAAACACTACGTCATATAAGGCATACAGGTTTCTGAACTGTTCTTCTACTTGCCGAGAATAATTCTCTTTGTTGAAGCTACTATCCTGTACAGCCAGACTAAAGTAAAACAAAATGAACCAACTCATTGTTGCTTGTCACTTTCGTCACAATTATTCTGTATCATAGTCCATAGGCAGTGCAGTGGTCTTGTTATTATTTTGTTGCCTGTGAAATGAATGAGGTATAAGGAGACTAGAAGTCTGCTTTCTGCCTTGATTAAGATCAGGAGTAATTAATAATCTGCTCATAATTTTTCTGTTCACATCGTTTCCCATGCACCTACTATGGATAGACTGAGGTGAACCGACATCCTTAATTAATACAACCGGCATACTACAAGCGGATCCCGCCTGGATTATGGGAAAAGTAACATTTTTTTATGGGGTAATTAGACATCTCAAGGGCATTGGCAGCAATATTATACTGATTGACATGCTACAAGCAAAAGTGGTTATTTTCCTGATTGAATTTAAGAAGATTTGATCGAGAAAAAGAATCTTGTTTGAGGTACTTACTTTAGTAGCACAGCCTTTATCACAGATGGAGCACTTGAAGTTATCCTCTTTGGTATGAGTTCGTATGTGAAGATCTAACTCGGTTGCGTTGGGAAGAATACGAAAGCAAATATTACAGATGTTCGCTGCATTACGAAGACCAGCTGGAAGAAAATATTTATTTAAGCATTTATAAAATGCAAAAAAGTTCCCAAAATATAATTTAGATAATATTGTAAAAGAATATGTATAGAAGATAATGTTTTAACATTTCTAATACTGCTATGCCTTCGATATGGTTGGACCCTTTAGAAGAGTGACGGTACGCATTTTACCATTTCTAAATTAGGCACACGCTTACTTTGGAACAACGTCCTGTTATCAATACCCTGTTATCTACAGCTTGAATCATTATTTCATGCCGTTAATTTCCAAGTTTTCACATTTCAAAAATTTTCTGAAATGTACCTATATTACAGTGTTAACTAAAAGAAAGGCAGAACAACTGTTTTAAGCGGCAACGCTATGACTTTTTGCGAAAGATGTTTGTGAAAAGAAGCGGCTCGGTGTGGGGAACGATAGAATTAAAAAAGCTGGGTGACTGAAAGCATGATTAACAAAGAACGTAGCGAAAAATTCTGAGGTAATACAGACAGAACAATTTTTTTATTAATTGGCAACGCCAGACTTCTTTTGCGAAAGATGTTTGTGGTATGAAGCAACTTGGTGTGGTGGACTATAGAGCTGTATATGAATGCATCCGGTGTTCAAAAAGTAGATGCGGAAAATAAGATATACTTAAACTTCGATACACTTTAAATTCGATACACTGGACTCCAAAGGCTTCGACTCCGAAAATTCGAAGCGAAAAACTCCGCAAAAGCAGTTTTGATTGAAAAAATTTTGGCGAGAAGTTGAAAGACGAAACATCGTCTGAAAAAAAGTTGTTTGCAAAAGGATGGTGCAAAAAAATTATGGTCTAACAGTGTACGTCGTGAGCTAAATTTCAAATAATTCCTTATCTAAAAAAGAGTGAAGGCGCCTACGGAAGATGTCGCCGAGGAAACAGCGTTAAATTAAATCGAATATTCTATTCCTGTACTACACGAGGGTTGTGTTTTGGCACCTCTTCTATTCATTAGTCAGTTTATAGACATCATTATATCCATACATAACATCATACTTGAGAGAATTGTGCAGAACTCTCGCGCCAACACCAGAGGTACAATCTTTCAAAAGTCCGTTCAACTACTTGCATACGCAGACGACATTGACATAATCGGTAGAACAAAGCGTGATGTCAGTGAAGCCTTCGTGAGTATTGGGACGGAAGCGGCGAATATGGGTTTAGCAGTCAATGAGGGCAAAACCAAGTATATGCTGTCATCAAGAAAAGACACCCAACACCGACGTCTTGGACAAAACATCACCATCGACAGCTATAACTTTGAGGTAGTTAGGGACTTTGTCTACCTTGGTTCCGCTATTAATTCAGACAATGACACCAGCGCTGAAATCAAACGAAGGATAACTCTTGCCAATCGCTGTTTCTTTGGGCTAAGAAGGCAATTGAGTAGCAAAGCCCTCTCTCGAGCAACTAAAGTGTCCATGTATAAGACCCTCATCATCCCAGTCCTGCTTTACGGTGCAGAAGCATGGACTCTGTCAAAGGCGGATGAAAACACTTTAGGCTGCTTCGAGAGGAAAATTCTAAGTAAGTAAGTAAGTAAGCATAGCCCGACTTACTGGGAGTCCATACCGGGCTAAGATGGTCTAAGATGCTTAAATTGTTAATTAAAGGTAATCTGAAAGCTGAATGGACTTATAAAAAGATGTTTGTGACAACATTTTCAAAAATACCCTCAACAATGTTTTTCTGTATTTATTTTTCCACATAAGTTCTTCCTTACCACTTCCAATAGAGCAGCCCATAAATTCTCTGTCAAGTCTAGAGAAATTAAAAAACTCTTCGTTCATCTTGTAAACACTGCCGTACGCACTTGATTTTGATTTAAATTCGGAAATCGAGATCTCAACCAAGTATAATGCCACACTGTCACTCTTTGTTTGCGCTCCAATTGAATTATGGTATCTGTGAGTGTGCTGTATATAAATGCGCGCACTTGGTGCTAATTTCGAATCTTTACGCTCACTGGGTCAAAGGTGACAGACAAAAAGAGTTCGTCATTAATGTCGTTGCTTGGCACGAGCATTATACACACATGGAACCGGCAAGGCGGTGAATGCATTTGCGATCGTACTGTGTCGTGCCGAGAATCTATTACTGGATGGTTGGGTTTGACAGATGTCATCTAAGTGAATGCGATATGTGTCGCCGAGATAAATAAACTTTTAGCGAGTTCAAATTTTATCGGATATTTTTAGACAGAAAGGGATTGCTAATCGATGTTGAATTCTAGAGATCTTTGTTTGCGAGTCTGATTTATTTTTAATTAAATTTATAAAGATGGCGTAAAGGAAATTCCGGTATTTATGCACTTCCTTCAGTGACATCAGACACTTAGACAGGGAAGTTTTGAGAAGGTACCTATCGGCAAAATATTTTTTTTCTTTATTGAATACGGGGATGGAAGAAGGCTTTAATCCTCAAAAATCTTCAAAAGATACAAAGATGCAAATATATTACCATTTCATTATTTCTTCCACTCACCTATAATCCCAAGTGGTCCAAATGGAAGCAGTGGAAACTTTGGTGGACTTCGATTGTCTCGTGCCATAAGCAGAAAGTTGGGCACCAAACTTACTCCGGTGTTTTCTGGACTCCTTTCACTATTTGCACTTTTGGCGGACAAGTCCATTGCACCATTCTCGTCCGAATTGTTACCCCCTTCGGAGTCTTCGTTGCGTTCTTTCTCTTCACAGCGTTCCGCGTTGTTGGAGGCCTCATTCGTTGGCGATCCCTCCTCGCTGGCCATGGTGAAGTCATCAAAGTCTCCCTGGGAGGACTCTGACCTTTGCCCCGAATACTCTGACTGCGAAAAGTCCATGTTATCCGAAGTACATATCGATCTTGTGGAACTTTGATCCTCAGCGTTAGCCATGTCAGTGTATTTCGTTCGATCACCATCGCCATCGTCCAGCGTGTGTATCCTGATGTGCTGCTGTAGAATAACGCCGTTGGAGAACTTCTGGTGGCACACCGGACATTTGAATTGACTACGCATTGGGGGTTTGATTTTGTGAATGCTCATGTGGGCCTTCAGATTGCCCTTGGTGGCAAAAGCCCTGCCACAGATTCGACACCGAAATGGGCGTTCACCTGTGTGCGTTCGGATATGCATTTGCAAGGAGCTGCGGCAGGACATCACTTTCTGACAGAAAATACACTGATTCGGATCGGTGAGTTTATTTTCAATATTGTCCACCAGTTGTTGCAATTTCGAGGTCTCCGAAGTCTTGTCTATTTCGATAAGATCTTCCCAGGATTTATCTATCAATCGTTCCATCTGGGCCAGCGAGTATTCGGAGGGTATTTGTTCGAGACTTGTAGCCGATCCTCGACTTAGTGATGATCGCCGCGATGATTTCGAAAGATTTTCGGGGATGATTTCGTCTGTTGGCTTAGGTGGTGGGGGAGGGTGTGACTCGTGAGGGCTGCTTAAAGGTCTCTTTCGACGGTTATTCGGTGGAGGGATGGGGGTTTCTTGACGCTTTACTGTCTCTATCTTTGGTTTGTCCTCAATCGCAAGTATTGAATGGTCGTTAGCGTTTGTTGTCTTTCGCAGATCCTGCGCTTCGGTCTGCGGCTGGAGCTGCGGTTTTTTCTCACTTGGCATTGGATCCTTTTCTCGGTTCGGTGAGGAACTATGGTGGATCGGAGGCAGCTGCATAAACGGCGGAAATGGTAAGCGCAGGGGTGGATTCGCTGAAGTATTCACTGGATTCATTGCGGCGTGATGTTGATACGGAGGGTATTGTTCTGTATTCGCCGTAGGTGGCATTAACATTGGTGGGAATATTTGAGTATGTCGCTGATAATGAACCTTCAAGTTGCCCTTAGTTGTGAATTTACTACCACAAACGTTGCACTGAAAAGGTCTTTCTCCGGTGTGCGATCGCAGGTGGATCTGCAGAGCCGAATAGGAACCGAAAATTTTCCCACAGTACTTGCAGCGATGCTTGAATATTTCGCCCCTACCCTGGGCGTCTTTCTTTGAGTAGTCGTACTCATCGTTCATGTTATTTGCATGCACGCTCTGTGACGCCGAGTCCAGTACCTCCTCTGTTCTCCGTTGCAGCATCTCGAGACAATTGGGCTCGTTGGGCGGTGGAGGAGGGTCGTGATTGGTGATAATGCTCGAAGCAAATGATGAACTGATGTCACACAGGTGCGGTTGGAATGCCTTCGTACACTCTTGCGCTCCGCTTGGCTTTTCTTCCTCTTTCATTTCAGTCTTGTCATTCTCTGGGATTTGATCAGTGCTCTTGTGGGGCGAGACCCCAACGTCTTCCTCTTTTATCGCTAGTCTTTCCTCTTGTTCTTCTTCCTCTTCCTCGTCACAATCATCTCCTGTACGATGCTTCAGCTGTGACTGCAGGTGTTGTATCAGCTGCATCTGAATGAGCTGCTGGCGCTGCACGTTAAATATCGTAGACTGCACTACGGCTAGATCGCTTACCGCCTCGTCATAGTTCTGCGAGTTCGCTATGGCGGTGGCAGCAAATTGGGCTACAGCCACCTTTGTGTGCTGTAATGCTTCAAGTGCGACGTGTCCAGTGGCTGGCAGACGCGACATTACCGACAAATCCAATGCCTCCTCAACGCAGTCCTCTTCGTCATTTTCTTCATCACTCTGCTGATGCAGCTGAAGCTCAGGCTCTGGACCGTCACCCCCGCTGTTATTGTTGCGATCTGGGTCATCTTTGATGGCAGACGGCTCACTGGTGCCAACTACACTTCCGGCCCTAGGACCCCGGTAGTTAATGCGGTTGTGGAAAATCGAGCACATCTTCGTGTTGCACCGGGAATCTGCAAAGAAACAGAAGGAAATCGATTATAACGTCAGATGCATATATTCACGAACGAATCCAGATTTAGCAATATAGTCCGCGTAATCCAGCTCCGTCACGCACTGTTATGATAAAATACTTTTTGAATATATGAATAGGATATGAATACATAAACGTTGGCGCATATGATTAGGTTACTAATTTTATTATTTATCTGAATTCGCTCCCCGTTGCGCAAGCTCACTTTGGGTTCTGACCGGCTGGCGGGTGTGGATTGGCTTTTAAACAGGGTCGTCGGAAATTTTTAATTTATTGATATAAATCAGACAGGCAATTGGCGCAAAAGCCAACTCCTCTTAGTGGTGGGATTTGGATGGCTGGTATCTTATATTTATTTGTTTGAAGCCAGCATGACACAAGCCGGCAGGATAATTTTATTTTTCTAGATAGATGGATGATGGATTGAGGCGAGAATAATGAATAAATGATTCGCTTTGAATGCGCAATTGTTTAGATATGAGCTATGTGTAACTGGATGGAATATAGGAATGCTTATGTGAGCAAAAGCGAAATATTATCTTCGATGGAAACTGAAAAATTCTTGCACAAGCGGATAAGTAATGGCGACTTGCGCATGCTGAGTATTGAGTGTATAATTTCTGGACCTCTGGAATAGGTATTTCGATTTGCATGAAGCTATAGTGCAGCCTTGGATTTGGCACAAAAGGACATACGAGTTCACTGTTGCATTCAAATTGGATTAAGGTTAACATGATCTTAGGGATAAGGCAATGTATGAAACACAGTATTTGTCCATCATAATATATGTGGTAAAGTTAGCCTACCAATAAACCTAAGTTAGGCGGAAAATCATATTTTATTTTTAAGGATTAATGCAAAAACATAAAATCTGCATTATTCAGAAAGTATAGTACCAAATATATTTTACAAAAGGACAAAAAATGTGAGTATTTGAAAAAAAAAATATTTATGGTTCAGTTTATTTAGGGGTGCCAATGTCAGGTTTACCGGGTGATTTCTCCCTTATTTGTGTTTTCTTGTTGATATTGTTTGTTATAGTAATCACACAAAAATCTTATCTCGAGAATTTTTAGAGATTTCTAGGGAATTCTTTTTTGGTATTTTTCTATGGTCTAGTCGGTCGATTAAGTTATGTTTGGGCTTTCTTCACGAACGCTCACTGGCATTCCCACTTTTTAGGGAGAACTTTAAAAGGAGTCTTCATTGGGGCTTTAATATCTTAAATAGGACTGCATCCATGGATAAAACTAAAACATCCAGTAAAAACATTCATTTCAATTAACGCCTGCCGTGTCAATAATTATAAAAAGTCAAACCACCTATAGCTCCACCTAGGGAACAGAAACCAACGTATAGCATAAAAGAAGAGAGTGATGTAACCCTAAATGAATTAGCGCCATGTTTGACAAAAAAGCACAAAACCTTATAAGAGTTTTACAGAAGCTAGACAGTACTAAAATAGAACACAAAGTTTCGAAAAGGTAACGCAGAACACTCCAAGTGTTATAATGGTGCTGTATGAGCTCTACATAAAACCTTGCATTCTTTATTTAATGCTAAATTTAATATTTCAAGAAGCGCACTGTTTATTTTCGTCCCATGTTAATAAATCATTCGAAAAAATTAAATGTGCGCCTTGTTTTCCGCTAAGTAATGCACTCCTTTTAAACATTAATTTTATCACCTTATTTAACATGAACGAAGTTATTTGTGCAAAAAACATGAACACATACAAAGAATAAGAAAAGAATGTACGTATACAATCGAGTAAAAGAAAAACCCCACCATGAAAGTGTGTGTATCTACATATTCTTTTAAAAATGTGTTGGCTGTCAAATAAGTTCTAGAAGAGTTTGACGTAGAACCCTTTTTGCACCCCAAAATTAAGTTCTATAAAGTGTCAAATCGTCCTTATAAGGATTTTGTAAGGGTCCGTTACTTGTTTAGAACCTACTTTAAGAACCTAAGATTTTCTAAACGCAACGGTGGCCATAACAAGAGCTTCTGTGTTACTTGCGGTAAGCACCTATACCTAAGAAGAAAAAAGCAGAAAATATTTTTCTTGATATGTCAAATATGCCAAAATGACATGTAATCTTTTTAAGATCTAACATGTTAAAACCGGGTATGGTCTCGACGGTCCAATTTTCGCCAAATTTAAGACCTGTGGCCAGTTTTACCCTGCACCAAAATTTAAGTTCCTACGCCTTGTCTGTTTTGACCAAAAGGCATTTCTTAATAAACGTAAATTTGAGGTTGTCTGACATCCAAGTTAATTGTGGGCGTGGCAGTGGGTGGATCTTATACACTTTATAAACCGTCCAAAAATAGATTTGGGTCAAAAAGACTGCGGGTGGATTTTTACAATTGCATGCATGATTTTGACAATTGCAAAAATGAAAGTTCTCTATTGGTTCAAGATTTTGGATTGGTAGGGGATTGCACCTAAACAAAAAAGGAGTCGCGAGGTCTTCGTCATCACTCCCGTCACCTCAACAAAGTAAAGGGTGGCCCTTGCAGGCCTGATTTCATTAAGTTTTTTATAATGTAATTTTATAATGAAGCAGTTTCTGTATAGTTTCCGTTTTTTTACAATTGGTTGAAATATATTAAAATTTATTGACACGATTAAAAATCATTGGTTTTTCGCGCTACATAAAAAACCATCCGTTTTTCGCTTGAAAATGTAGGTGCCAGGATTTTAAAAAGCATAGTTCCAAAAAGCAGAATTTTAAAGAACATTTTTTTTCCTGTGAAAGCAAAGATACGGCTCGCTTCCGTATTTTTACAGCATAAATGATAATTACCTAAATGCTAAACAAAATAGTGGTGAAAGATTTGCGAACAGCCTTGGCAACCCCTATTGATGAGTTCAGCAAGCCACTGTTGGCGAGTGTAGATCACTGTTGGGATCATAGCACACATCAATCAATCAACTTCGGTTTTGTCTCAAATCCAATGATTAATGATCTTTCATATGAATACAGCTCCACTCATTGACTCCTCTTGCACGCTTAGCAGAATTAGGTATTGCCAATAAAAATTTGCTTGTTAAGAATTTTAAAGATAAAGAAGGAGTTTTGTAGAATTGGAATGAACCAATATTCATAAATATTTTTCCTCGAAAAGTTGAAAAGCGTAAAAAAATGTATTAACAATAAATGGAGGATAATACGGCGCATACTAGTGGTTAATATGACACCTACCTAAATTCATTGTGCGTAGTATATTTAAAATACACCTCTCGAGACGCCCAATTGGGGACCAGCAACCCCCAAGCAGGGTTTGGGTAGTGTTCTCTGGTTTCTTAAATTTCGTCTGAATAGGGTATAGTCGTCAATTCCAGTTTCTTCAACTCTAGGTAGTAAGGCTACTTACATACACCTATCTAAACCTATATAAACACCTTTCTAGCGTAACTTTATCCCTCAACTTCATGCTGCTATGCCTGAATGTTGTCAAAAAGCGCTGTGAGGTGCTCCTGCGTATGGTTTTTCGTTTTCGATAAGATTTGGAGAAAGCCTATTTTGATCTTTCAAAATTACCACGACCGGGGTGATTGAACAGCCTCGGGATTTATATTTTATAACATCTTTTCGGTTCAATCTGAACCATCAACATGACGCCTTCAACCGAAGGCTCGTTGACAAATATAATTCACACACAATTCCTCTCGATTTTTCCTCAAACCTCGCGTGGAATTGGCTGAACAGTATGAACTGATGATCATACTGTCCCGTGTAATGCGAAACACCTATTGGGTGTTTCAACACCTATTGGGCAACTCTAATTTTTCTTTTGACAACAACATTTATTTTAAAAATTTTGTTTTATTTTGTACCTTTCCTAGTATCTGTCTTTGCCAAAACTGTAAGCAAAGGCGCTTCTGAGCATAGCTTGACTAAAAATTCATCTTTAATTGTGTCTGTATACATAGACCTTATCCACTTTTATTCCATTGCTTCCATTGCATAGGGTAACTTTTCCTTTTTTCAAACTACGTATTAAAAAACTCAGTCGTCAGTATTACATCTATAATTTAATATCCACAAATTTTACTAATCTCTTCCTTCGACGACAAATGAGCTATCAATTGAATGAACCTCACCACCCCCCCCCCCAAAATCAAGCCAATGAATTATACATTCTTAATCAATTGATGAAAAATCAAAGGAACGTCCACCAACAAGTTTGAAACTTTATTTATTTACACAAATAAACTACAAACACCGTACAGTCCAATTGAAATTCAACAGTGCGCGGGTTGAAAATTGATCACCCCCCGAAAAAATATTGAAAAAGAAAAAAATATATCGAGAAGAAAAAAAAAATGTTTTTCCAACAATATAATCAAGTACCGATCATAAACTAAACCATAAGACCGCTAACAGGGTTACAAATCGGGCCGAGAATTAAAAAATTACACCTCACACGAAAGGATTGCTTTATGAGTATTTTTCCGCCAATTATCTGAATTTATTCACGCCGTCTTATAGTACGTGTGGATTCACGTATCTGCTCACGTGATGCGCAGGAAGACTAATTAAACAGGTAGTTTGCCTTTGAAAGACGACGGCCGTGGTATCAATATACCTATAAGCGAGTTTTGTTTAGGCAGGCGATAGCCTACCGCCTACTCTACGGAAGCGCGGGCCATTATCAAACATAAGACTTCTAACGTATTCGGGAGCACCCCCCTGTGGTTTTAAGATTTTCTTTCCTTTTTTTTTCAAACTCAATATGGAAAACTGAATTTATCAAGTGGTGAGTGCTGAGGAACGTGAAGAAGGCACCGCTCTTATATTTATACACCCGTAAGATATGGATTTACATTTGGAGATTTGTATCCATCGGATTGTGCCTTTGTATGCATAATGCACGTTCATATGTGTATATCTATTGATAGGCTTTTTTTGTGAATCAATTGATGTGGGAGGCGATTTGAATTGAGATTTTTTAGTTTGATCGATACAAAGCCATTGAGATGGCGAAAGATATGGATGGCTGTGTGCTTTTTTTCGCGCGTGTTGCTGATGTATGCTCGTACAAATAGAGTTTTCAATCCATCAGTCAGGTAGCAGTCAGTGTACGGAGCTCTGATGAAGAGCAGTAATATGTGGGCTATCGAGATGGACGACCCAAGAGCTATTATACAAAAATAAATATCGAAGTGCTGATTATTTTAATGATAGGCCATGCTTTACGTTGAAGCCCTTAAAATCCTAATAGACTGTTTGCTTAATGACTGCGTATTTATTAAAAATCCTTATTAGCACTGCTCAAAGCTCAAACTGGTCAAAGTCAAAGCAAAAGGCATTTATTTTATAGGTATTTCCAGCTTTATAAACTGTTTTCTTGGTAAATGAGGTCCACATTGGAGATAGATCCTTGCTGATTTTTCGAAATTATACCCAAGAAAAGATGCATTTCCCAAAGTACGTATTGTACTTTTTTAGTACCCATATAATAGGTTACAACAGGACTGCGATCTGGGAATGCTTATATGGAAAATTAGGTTCTTAAACATGTTTTCATCACGGTTTCGTTTATATAGGTGAAAGCTTTAAAAAAAAACAGTTCAAAAGTGCAAAAGTGCGCGTGTAAGAACTTCATTGCGTCTGTGATGGATAGGAAAATATCCTACCCTACCAAAAAGGGAAACTACCACGCCTTCAAAAAGTGGGCGGGATATAAAAGTAAAACAACTGTTGAATACTAGGTTGTTGCATACTTACAATTCGGCCTAAAACTCCACTTTTTCATCTCACAAAATCACCTTTTTAACGCTACGCCCACAAAAGTGGGCGGACATATATACTTTATATACTAGAAAATGCTAACATCTAGAACTTTTGTTATAAATTTTAAGCCATGTTTCATATATATTTATTGAAAAACTGTAATTTTAAGCTAAAATCTCACTTCATATAGAAAAGAAGTGGGAAAGTGCAACAGTGCGTATGTAAAAACTTCAGTCCATCTGTGACGTATTGCAAAATACCCTACCCTACCAAAAAAGGAAACTGCGATGCCTCCAAAAAGTGGGCGGGATAAACAAGTAAAACTGTTGAATACTAGGTTGTTGACATTTCGACCCAAAACTCCGGCTTTTTATCTCAAAATAATCACTTTTTTAACTCCACGCCCACGCTCACAAATGTAGGCGGAGGCATATACTTTATATACAAGAAAGCTAGAAGGTAAGTTTGTAGGATATCTACAACTTTTGTCATAAAACTTTTACTCAAATTTCATTATATATTTATTCACAAACAGTCATTTTAAGCTAAAATCCCTTCAAAAAGTGGGCGTGGTCAATGAAAAGGTCAAACTTTTTCTACTACCTCAAAGACAATTACAAGGCAATGTTACTACCAAAACTTAGTGCGCTAGCACCTTCGCAACATAACTAAAATTTGAAAAAAGTACTTTCTTAAATTTTAGGTGGTCGCATATAGTAACTTGAAGGGGACGTGTCTGTGGGCTGATTCAACTTATTTTCAAACTTGATCTAAAAGACTGCATTTCCAGCCAACTCAGATGAATTTTAAGGACGGACGAACATGGCTTAATCGTTTCTTTCGTCGGTCCCATTCATTATCTCTAAAAGGTCTAAGGAATCTATTAAGGTGACTATTTTACTGCGTTACAACAAACTTAATATACCCTGGTTAGGGTATAAAAACTTTTCCTATGGTGAAAACTAAAAGCTCTTGACTCTTGCCATCTTGTGCCTTAAGTTACTGAATCGATGTCCAGCATATGCCCATACACAAAAAGCACTCGGTGCCAGTAATTTTTCATGCCTTATGCTATAGTTTTATAGCAAAAATCGGGATAGTGACGGTTTGCATTTCGGAAAGTGCAACAGTACGTATGCAAAAGCCTTAATGCCTTAAAAGGTGAGTGGCCAATGAAAAGGCTAAAAAGTTTTTGGCTACTACAAAGACAATTTGAAGGCAATGAAGCATACCAAAAATGAATGCGCTAGCGCCATTGAAACATAGCTAAAATTTGGAAAAAAGTATTTTTTTTTAAATTAGAGATGGTTGCACATACAGGCCTGTAGTGGGCGTGTCTGTGGGCGGATTCAGCTTAATTTCAAACTTGATCTGAAGGACTGGATTTCCAGCCAACCCACAAAATTTTAGCTCTCTGCCTTAAAATTCAAGGCCTAAAAGTTGTTTACATACGGACGGACGGACATGGCTGAATCGATTCTCCTGTCGGTCCCATTCATATCTCTAAAAGGTTTTAGGGGTCTACGGTGATTATTTAACTGCGTTACAAACTATACATCATACTACCCTGGGTCAGGTATAAAAATACAATGAGCCAGAACAGTGTGTACGCAGAAGTTACAGTCGGAGCGACGTATCATATCCCACATTGTAAATAATTATTGTTATTTGTTGTGCTAATATGTTATTTGTTGACATTTTGTGGCTACTGAAAGTTTTGAAAAGGGCGTGGTCCATTAGCATTGATGTCTCCAAGCTGCGATTATATACGCTAAAATGCAGTCTTTATACCCTATGGAATGAAGTTTTTATGTAACGGCGAAAATGTAAGATAGAGAAATAATAACTATGGACCCCCAATACCATACGGACGTATGATCGAGACCAAATTCTGAACCGAATTCGAATGAGCCATCTCCGTCCGTCCATCAATCTGTCAGTTCGTCCGTTCGCATGCCACCAATTTTAAGGCATTTAATTTTAAGCTATAAAGCTGAAATTTATACGCAAGCTTTTTGTCTACCAAAGTTTTTCTTCCATTCTTCCTCCAAATATAGAAGTGGCCCAAAATCTTTTATAAACAAAATGTACGACAAAGTTGTGGTCAAAGGATAGACAATATGTGCACTCAAGAGGATACAAGCATCCACAGGTTTAGCATCCACGGCTAGCTTGAGACAAAGCTGGGTGGCAAAGCTTGTTGGCTGAGGCCAAGGTCCACCCCGGACTGGCGCTACACTTTTAGTAACAAAGTAATGACAAAGTGTTTCCTAAAAAAAGTTTCTAAGATACGGGAAAAAAATATTGAGTAAAATTTTTCGAATGAGATAAACAAAATATTGAATAAAATCTGTCCCAGGGAAAAACGACTCAAGTCCATATTTAGTCAGAACTACAGAATGGAATCTACCCGGTTATGCTGAAGCAAGGTTTAGGTCAGCTGTTGCCCACGTTGAAAAGAATTTTCACTGCGAGCCTTGCCTTGGCTTACATACCCACCCTTTGGCGTATGGTTAAAGTCGTTTTCATACCAAAACCTGGTAAGTCAGACTATAGCCTAGCCAAAAGCTTCAGACCCATAAGTCTGTCTTCCTTCCTGCTGAAAAGCTTAGAGAGACTGGTTGAGCTGCGCGTGCGCAAAGTTGCTCTTCGTTTGCACCCTCTTTCTGAGATGCAACACGCTTATCAGCGCGGAAAATCCTGCGAAACTGCGCTTCAAAACCTTGTTGGTAGGATTGAATGTGCTCTTGACCAGAAGAAGTACGTGCTGGGCGTTTTCGTCGATATTGAGGGTGCTTTTGATAACGCTACGTTTGATAGCATGTGCAACTCAGCCAGACAACATGGTGTAGATGAAACATTAGTTCAATGGATTAGGGCAATGCTAATGAACAGGACGCTGATAACCGAAGCAGATTGTGGCAAGTGCGTCATAACTGGGGTAAACAGGGGCTGCCCGCAAGGTGGTGTTCTGTCTCCCCTTTTATGGTGCATGCTTGTAGACTCTCTACTGTCGGCTCTCAACCTTCCTGAAACCTACACACAAGCCTACGCGGATGATGTCGCCGTTCTTTCTGTCGGCTCAAACCTAGGGACTGTGTGCTCTCAGGCGCAGAGATCCCTGGACTTGATCGATGATTGGTGCACTAGGAATGGGCTTTCAGTGAATCCTCTTAAAACTACGGTTGTTCTCTTTACGAGAAGGAGGAAGGTCACTGGTCTGACTCAACTAGTGCTTAAAGGTGTCACTATCCCGATATACGATGAAGTCAAATATCTGGGAGTAATCCTTGATAGAAAACTTCTATGGTCCAAGCATGTTGAATCCAAAACCGAAAAAGCATTGTCCACCTTCTGGCAGTGCAGAGGCGCTTTTGGCAAGACATGGGGCTTAACTCCGAAAAGGGTCCTCTGGATCTATACTGCCATTATAAGACCACTCCTCTCATACGCATCGGTTGTTTGGTGGAACAGGCTTTCGCGGAAACGTGTTACTGCCTCTTTTGCCAAACTCGAAAGAACGGCTTATCTTGGCTGCACAGGGGCCTTCCCTAGCACGCCGGGCTCTGCTCTAGATGCTCTAATGAACCTCCCCCCCCCCCCCCCCCCCCCCCCTTGATATATTTATTATGGGGTGTACGCTGAAAACCATCTTTCGCTTAAAGAGAGGTGGTTTTTGGTACCACACGCATTGGAATTTTGAAGAACTTGTTCGAGAATTGTCCTTTGACCCCTGCCTTATGGACATGCCCTCTGACGCAATGACCCCAGAAATCCTTTTGCGACAAAATTACCAAGTCAACTTTCCTCAGGTAATGGAATGGCTTCGGCCAGACTCTGAGCCAGGGAAAGAATGCCACCGTATTTTCACGGATGGCTCCAAAACCGGACAGGGGTCTGGTGCTGGAGTCTTTGTGGAAAGCGAGAACATTAGACTCCACTACCCCTTAGGTAAATATGCGTCTGTCTTCCAAGCGGAGATTTTCGCTATCCTAATGGCTATGCACTATATTGTGACTAACAGGTGGAGGGCAAGAAGCATATGCGTTTGCAGTGACAGCCAAGCCGCTCTAAATGCGTTGCTCAACCCTCTTACCTCGTCCAAGATAGTGCTCGAACTCAAGAATTCGTTGAACTTAGTCGGAAGGCTAAATGCAGTGAATCTTGTTTGGGTTCCAGGTCACACTGGTATCCAGGGAAATGAGATCTCTGATGAGCTTGCCAGACTTGGCTCAGAAGAGGTTTTCTTAGGACCCGAACCTGCCTGTATCTGCTGTCACGTCTGCCATTGATACTTGGGTTTCTCGTGAGCACAGATCTCGTTGGCGTGACTGCGATGGGTGCAGACAGACTAAACGACTACGCCCGGACATCTGCGAGGGGTCAGCGTCTTTTCTTTTATCTCTTAGGAGAATCGATTGCAGACTTCTTGTAGGCGTCCTTACCGGCCACCAAGCTTTTGCTAGACACTTGAATGTGTTAGGCTTAAGCGAAACCACCACCTGTCTTGCCTGTGGAGAGGACGACGATACAGCGGAACACTTTCTCTGTAGTTGTCCTGCCTTTGCTCGCATCAGGTGGCGGATCTTTGGGGCTGACGTGGTGAGTGCCGAACACCTTCAGTGAGTTCATCACTGAAGCTCCTTCTCATCTTTCTTCGAAAGACGGGTAAACTAAGTACATTAATGTAAGGTGTCTGCATGGTAGTACAATGGACCAGTAGTTGTGTCTGAGTGCTCCATCGGATAGTAGCAACCAACAAAAACGTAAAACAAAAACGTAGTCAGAACTAAACCGGTCATGACATCTTAGAATTTTTTTTTAAAACTATTTTTCAAAAATTTTCAAAAAAAATATTAAAAGTTCTACAAAATCATCGCCAATAACTTGCCTTATCAAATTAAATGTTAAATGCCATGACACTTTATTTTCACTTTTTTCTCAAAATCGATTTGAGTGGACTTGAGCAATTTTTCCCCTGGATCCTTTAAATTCAATTGCAAATTTACCCTTTAAATCGATTCCACGCCCAGTTAGTGGGGTTTAACAATTTGTATTTTACTTTTGTATATCTCACAATCACTAGGATAGGTATGAAAAATTTCAAATTTCAGCCTTTAAAGACGTCTTTAAATTTTGAGAGCTCTGAAGGTAGTCTCACATTCACACCGATTGTTGACGTGTCTGTAAGCAGATTTCAAGCTTTTGCACAAAAGGACAACTTTCTAGTTCGAAATTTACCTATAGAATAGAAAATTTACCTATTAAATATACCTAAAAGCATGTGACATACAGGCAGACGGACGAAAGGACGGACATGGCTTATTCGATTGTCTATTATGAATTGAGTCTACTTTTAAATCTCCTTCTTAGTCCTTAGTAAAAAGTTATTGAATTTAAATACAACATAACGAAAATCTAATTTTAAAAACAGTATTCAAGTAAAAATTAATAAGTAGGTATTTGTGCATAATTAGCTTAATGTTTAAACAATATGAATGTGTTTTTTTTTTAAATCTTCGAATATTTTACGTTCCCGAGCGTGTTTAAGAGTTTAAAATTCCACATCGTTCGTAAGTGACGCAGGCGAGACAAGAGATTATGACAACACAAATAAACGACCATCTTCGCGTTTTCCATATATATAAAAATCAACAATAAAATTTTAAATTTATGAAATTATAAAAATGTTTCTCGCAACCGCTGCTTATCTTCCTACTACAATAATATTTCTTATTTAAATTTTTTGTGTATTCCATAATAAAGAACCATTTAACTCTTTAATCCATCTGCTTAGTTAAATGCCATTCACCTAAGTAAATATCGTTGCTTTGTTTTTCATGAATTCATACAAAAGATGAAAGCACAGATAAAATTATTTATTTTTAGATACAAATATTGCATATCTCTATTCATGGGCGAAGCTAACACTTAAAGTCATCGAAACAAACGATTTATCGAGGGCGAGTTCGCCGAGCCACGGGTATCCATACACACGCGAGCTTTTGTTTTTTTTTTATTATTGTTAAAATGATTATCTTTTTATTTTATTAGGCAGCATTTTAGTTAAATCGTTTTTTATTAATAACGGAAACAAATAGCTATTTAGTTATTCCCAAGGTTGTCGCGAACAAATTAAATAAAATTGCCTAGTGATTTTTTAATGTGTTATTATTTAAATTCCTATCCGGTAAGGGGTATTAGTGTCAAAGACTAATTTATCAAATTATGAAATTTATTTTTGATTGCTCAAAAAAGATGGAGCTGTGCGCGGTGAGGAATAAAAATCAAAACAAGAACATTTTTGGTGGCAGTTTTAATATTTTACCCGCCCACGTGCAAGGCACAAAAAAAACATTTCGAAACCTGTTGAGAATTGAGATAAAGACAGAACATCTAGCCCAAAGATAAAGCAGGGTATAGTTTATTATTTCGCGCCACGTTAATGGTAAATTTATTGTTTTGGGTTAAAAGTTAGGCCGATAATTGGTTTTTACTTTTATTTAAATGACTAATCTAAATTGTTATCATCAGCAGGCCACAAGTATTTAAATGAAAAATCATAATAAAAGTTTGCGTAAATTTAAATGAGTTTTTTTTATGCTTAAATTTATATGATTTTGGTTAAGTAAATGAGAAGCTTGTTGACCTATGGCGACAAACACTGTTAGAAAAGTTATAAATTTCGTAGTCTTATGCTCGCGTGGAAAAAATAAATTAAGCTGATGAACTGGATCGTTTAGAATGATGGTGGTGGTGGTTCGGTGCCTAGGGGAGTTTTGCATCAATTTGTATATTCTGTTGTGTCGAGATTTTTTACATGTAGGTATATTTGCACACGATTTGTTGATCATATAGATAGATGATTGTGGTTAAAAAAACGCTGGACGAAAAAACAAACGCGGAGAAATAGTTTGTGACGGATGTCCTAACAAACTAACTTATAGAAATTTTAATGGCTCATCCCAAACAGGTTCAAAAAAAAATATACAGAGAAGTAGATTAGTATGGGTACCTAGGGGCAATTTAAGCATTGAAAAAACACGCCTCGATCAACAAAAACGAAAGTCTTTCAAAGAATTTGGTTTAGTCTTGCCTTATACGAGTGACAAAATAGTTTTTGTTTAGGTACATTAAGTTCTTTCAGCGCCCTTAAAAGCTAATTTTTTTTAAATCAAACACAAAAATGTAGGTACCAAGTAGTTAAGTACATACTTAAATTTCAGAATGGTATGCCTCAAGATATGTTTTTAACGGAAGAAAATGAGGCTTGCAAATTCCTTTTTCAAACGAAAATGACCAACCCATCACTCTGGAACTTAATTTCAACACCAAACGCATAGGATATGGAAAACTTAACATTCACATGAATGAGCTACCCGAATTTACTACCTAGTTCTCTTTGGATACAAATATTTATGAGGGAGCAAGTAAGGATACAAACACATTTTACATATAGTCCAACATGGAGAAAAGTATTGGTGCTCTGATTTTGTGTAACCTTTTTAAATAAAATCCCAGGCCACTTAAGTAAAAATAATAAATAGGCATATACCTACCAATTGAATACCTGGTTATGCGCTTGTTCGTAACGGTAGCCAAAACCGCCACATCAAAGACCCAATTCACAAATTCGGCGCAAATTCAGAGACCAAAACACCGAAAAGAAGGCAATCCTCGTCTGCATGTGCACCTGAATTACACCATTTGTCTTCTCGGATTCGTGACCTCATATAAGTGTCAGGCCAAAGCCGCAAAGGAATATCACGAAAAAGAGAATTCGGTCTGATTGTTATCAAGGAGGTCGTCGTCTGAATTCGTAAACTCGAAATAAATTTATGAATCAATATTCGTCGTCGCCGATCGACGCGGCAAAATAAGTATCATGAAGAAATCGTAAAAATGAAATTCAAAAACAATTTCCACTCCTACTTCCGGGTGGTAAAAGGTTGTAATAAAATGGTTCAATAGGTATACGTAGACGTACCAACCTATTCAAACCAAGGAATGTCGTTTTGAGTGATATTAATTTTTTTTTTACGAAATTAATGTTACTCGCTTACTTTTGAACAGGAAACCGGGCGCACTATGTCACCGGTATGGAATGTCATCGATATAAGTACCAATAAAATATTTTTTTGTTTCTCAAAAAATATCATCAAATTAAACGAAAGAACAAAAACTACACAGAGAATATAATTTCTGAAAATTTGCGATTTAATGAAAGGAAGATTATAAAGATTTTAATGGTGAAAGATAAAATTTACAAATGCCGACATCATTGGTCGATTTGATGAATTTTAAAACGAATACATTTTCGATCTTGAGATTGACTCGTTTGAATTTAAACTGTTTTTCAGGCTTCCAATTCCGTACAATAATTGCAAGTGTTAACTCCGTAGCTCATTTGATTATGAGAAACACACACATAAATCAAAGAGTCATTGTAATTTATTGTTCTAGCAAAATCCTCGACTGCAAATCCTGGATACAATAATTTTTCCCACCGGAATTTGACTTTTAATTCTTGACCATAAAATTTACGAGTATTATGTGCAAAACACGAACATGATGACTGGGGCTTCTGTTCTTGCACGATGTAATGTCTTGGGAAGGGCAGACATTTTATGAGAAATTTACATAAATTTTCTCTAAGGGGAAGTTGGCCTTTGAGGTATGAATATAGCAAAAACGAACGTTCTTAGAGCATAATTAAAATCATCTGACGAGAAAACATGCATTTAGTTATTTTATCTTAAAAAGCGAAAGACTGTTATAAAAACTACATTCAATACATAGAGTTCGCGAAAGGGCTTTGTAGCTTTAACTTTATGTGGGTGCTTTAAACTTAGGGGTGAAAAAAATTTTTATCTCTGTATACAAAATGCTTATAGAATGCCTGGTTGTGCAGGTAATTTAAATAACTTGTATCAAGCCAAAAACATATTAAGCGTTTATTTCTAAGAAAAACAGTTTGAAGTCCCTTGGGAAAAATTTTTTTCTTGATTATTACACTACATATTTCTTAAGTGGCCGACGAGTCGTCTCAAGTTCGTTCGAAACTATAGGTTCAACAAACTCGCTCATACACTCCGGTTTACTGTAGATAATTTTTTTTTAACGGCCTTTTGAGAGTATCCTAGCAGTTTCATGCCTACTCAAGCCTCCGTTGACACCCTTACATGGGATAACCATATTAATGCTGTCGTCGGGACAGTTTGTGGGGTCTTCGATTGCTCTGGTCAACAAAAATGTTAAAAGTAAAAAATGTTAATAAGTAAAAGAAGGCTTAACAATAATGTCGCTATGTTTATGGACTTCAAAAATATGATCGCGTATCAGCCTTTTCAAAATGTCTTGTCGGGTGCTTGTTCGACAACCTCTTAGCATTTCGTTCTTTGTCTGGTTTGCAGGATATAATTTAGGCACATCAATCTTTGATATAAACACATTGATTAATGAAAGAATGGCCCAACAGCTCGAGGTAAACCAGGCACAACTTTTTAAGCATGTATGCTGTATGTATTTGAGTTTGATTTTTTACCAAATCCGAACTGCACTTTGAGAAGTTTTTCGCGCATAGGTAAGATTCGAACTTTAGACCTCCGCTGTAGATAGCACATACACAGATCACTGCACCACATCACACATAAATTTGAAAACGTAAGAAATGTCTTTGGAGACAGTAGTCATAATGTAACCTTCTAATTTTTATGCCCAAGAACTTTAAAATAGCCCGGGCATATGATTTCAACTCTTTTTTTATAAACATAATTAAAATTCTTCTCAATTACAAGACTTCAAAGTTAAATAAAAAATTATTTAATTTGTGAGCCATATATTTAACAATATTTTGTTGGCCTATTTTTGGCTTTCTTAAAATAAAAAAGAACCACTGAGTAAGTATGTAGGAGAAAGCGGGGTTGGTTGGGTGCAGGGGTAAGTTGACTCGCTGGCCCTCAATTCAAAAGTTGACATGAAATGCATGTCCATTCCTTCGTTTACATTCTACACGACTACCTGCTTAGTTTCTTGTCTGTATTGCACGTGTTGGCAGAAATATTTGAAGAAAACAATTTTTTTCAGTTATACGAGTTTTTTTTTTTGTTTTCTCCTTATTTTTTTTTTTTTCTATTTTTTGCCAGCGTCTGACTTAAATTTTTTTTCCAGTTACGCTGAAGTTACAGTCCGTAAAACGGACCCCCATCCTATACCACATTGTAAAATGCTGATGTTTTTGTTATTTTTTGACATTTTATAAGTAGTGCAAACTTCGAAAAGGGGCGTGGTTTAACCGCCTCTTATTAGAAACTATCAATATTAACAGATATTTCCAAGTTACGCTAAAATGTACGTAAAAAGGCATTTTTTGGTTAAAATTCACTATTTTTCGAAAATCGACCTCTAAAAGGGGGCGTGGCCAAAAACTTTGTATAACCGGAATCTGCCACGAAATCTCGTTTACCTAACCTGCTACTTTTTTCGTTTCAGGCTTTCCTAAATTAGGCTCAAGGACAGTCGAAATTACGTTTTTCTGGAAAATTTTAGGTTTTTCTTCAATTCTGCCTCCAAATGTGGGCGTGGCCCAAAGTCTTGTGTTAACAAAATGTAGAACTAAGCCTTTTCTACAGAAATTTTTTTGAATTTCGAGCAAAAATATTGTGTGAACTGCATTTGAAAGTTTACATATAAAATATATGCCACGCCCACTGGAGGAGGTTTACAAATCGAATTTTTCTTTTTTGGGTCTTACATTCATAAGGATGCAACTAAATGTCAGCCTTTTAAGAAGTCGTACAGTTTTGAAAGCTCTGGATGTGGTTGCACATTTAGGCCGATTGTGGGCGTGTCTTCAAGTGGATTTCAAAAATTTTTACACTTGTACTACACCCTTAAAAAATACTCTTACAGCAAGCAGTATGTTTTTAGTACCGCTTGTCCTTAAAAGAATCCGCTTGTGACAAACAGTTACCACTTACACGTAACGGTTTACGGTTGCATCAAGCGTTTTTCACCCTTAAATGCGAGTACAAGAAAAATCGCTTACGAGTATCTGCATTCAATGTAGATGCAACCAGGATTACCTTTTTTGATAAGAAAGAATGTTAATAATAATAAGAGTTTATACATGTGCAGGGTAACTCAAAAACCGTTTGCCACAAACGATTTTTTCTAGTGAAAGTATGTTAGTTCCCCATTTCTCTTCATTTTTAAATGAAAATTTTGAATGTATTAAAATGGTCACACGTACTTGTATGTACCCCCAATAAAAAGTACATCGGTGATTTGGTTCTTATGATTTACACTTTGTTATTGCAACATAATGCTTCAAGTATATGTTGTATCTTAATGGCTTTTTTATTAAACAATGAATGGTAACATGACTCAAACTTAAGGTAAGCAAATTAAGATTTCATATTAACCGCGCTTTGCTATTGCACTTAGACATAAAGTCGTTTGTGGTAAATGGTTTAACAAATGACTGTCAGTTCTTTGAACCCTTCTCCAACGGTACTGACTGTTAAGCCCAAATGAAAAAAATCAAATTGGCTATCTGAAATTCATTGGTAGAAACGATTGTGGGATCTTAAGGTTACCATGCTATGTCATGCCTGGTATGGGAAATGTTATTTGCGGTGAACTTTTCATAAAGTGCTGTCAAATCTTTTTGCTATTGCTTAAACAATATTTCCTATTAATGCCAAATGAAAAACAACTAAAGGCTATCAGAAAAACAATTAATGTCTCAACTGCTAAGACAAAACGAATATGAGTTATCCCTTACTGTGCTTCCTTATAACTGGCAGAGACAAAGTCGTTTGTGATAAACGCTCTAAAATTTTATCTAAATATCGATTATCGTTCATAGCAAACACTTTCCATATAGACCTAAAATATTTTCGTGCTGACTGTAATAGCTTATGCCTCTGCTAATAATGATGGAAATCATGAACTACAACCTCGATTAACGCTTGGCCCTTTTTCACGTTTGTGACAAACGACTTTCCTCTTGCATGAAGTGTTTTTTTTTTTCAGTGTACTTCTTATGACGTGGGGCTTACGAACGAAATTTCAGTAGCCTACCTTAAAACTTTGGGCCTAAAAACATGTGACATGCAGACGTACGGACGGACATGGCTTATTCGATTCAGGATTCGGTCTCGATAATATGGTATTAAGGTTTTGGGGGTCTACCATTATTATTTCAACGTGTTACAAGCTATTTGAGAAACTTAATACACCTCCTATCATATGTGTATCACAATTGACCTCCCTTGGTCTAAGTGTGCCCCTGCCTAGCGGTGGCCACCCAACCTAACCTAACTTTTATTGTGTTTGGAATAAGTTAAAGCTAAGAATCTTCTTCCTTAAAAAAAGGGTGTGGCATCAACCCCTTTTCAAAAACATCTTTTTTTTTATTCATATTTTTTATCAGAAGTGGTTAACACATTGCATTTCATATTAAAAATTTCGTTTATACTTAAAAACGCCCCCAAAAGTGGGCGTGGCAAAACTTTGTTTATTTAAGTTGACAGCTTTCGCACATATCTGAACATTTTATAGTGCAAGTTTTTTGAACTTAAAGCAAATATATAGAATAAAAACCGTTTATTAAAATGCAAATTAAATATGACCACGCCCACATGGGGGTGTTCTTTGATTTTTTTCTTTTAATGGCGTTTTTTAGAGAGACGAAGTTAGAATTATATTTCCTCAAGTAGAAATAAACTATATGCAGTAATATAAGAAAACTTTTCCTCTTGGCATTTTATTCCAGATAAGGCATGTTGATTATTGAAGCCGAGAAAAACATTATTTCTTGCAGTAAAGTCTGCCACAGTTTCAATTAGACAAAATGAAGAATGAATGATTTGCTACGAATGAAAATGTGATGCAATTCAATTTCAATTCTCAAATCCACCTTTTACAGGGTTAAAGCCATAGCTGAAAAATAAATTACCAATTAGCTACCTTATACTACCTTGTTTTAGTACAATAAAATTTCTTATTCCTTTTTTTAAATTTTTTGGGTTTTATGCAAAAAATAAAGTTTTATTAAAGTTTTTTTATACTATTTTTAGTTAAAGTTTATAGTTCATAATATTTTATAGAAAGTTCAGATTTTACTAGGATAAAAACTTTTATTTCAGTACAAACCCTAAAATTTTAGAAAAATATCAATAATTTCTTTTTTTGATGAACTTTTCTTAACAAATAGAGTGACGCAACAGCTCAAGGTGGCCACCCCAACCAGGGCCAACTTCTCAACAATGTATGCTGTGTGTGTTGATTTCTTCACATACAAGGGGACCTGTATTGAGAAGTTTTTCAAGACAATTAATACTCTCGGAAGGCTTGTCATACCCTCGCGTAGGTGGGGAACGTGAAAAAGAACAAGTCCTTGTTTTCAGGTGACGATATGGCAGGATTCGAACCCAGACCTCTGGCGTAGTAAGCACACACACTAACCACTACGCCACGGCACCCCACTTTTCTTAACAAATTGTTTACCATGAACAATGCTATTTTTTAATCGTATGCGTAATTTCATTAAAATCCCCTGAATAGTTTAGATTTAAGAAACTTTTTTCCGTTTTCTCATTCAAACCAAACCTGCGACACCCCAACAGATTTACCTATGTATGCATTTAAAAACCTAAAAACATCTCATCAAGTATGAACTCGAAAATTAAGCGGTCTAGCGGCTTTTGTTAAAGAAAAAGCTCATCCTTATTATGAAGTTCTTATTAAATGTTATTTGATTTATGCAACTTACTTGAGGTCTGCTGTTCTTATGTTTATTTTAAGACTGATTGCTTTTAATCGTTCGCTACCCACTAAATTATCATCGTAGCCCTAAGAACTAAAAGAGATTATGATCGAGACCGGACCGATCTCGGGGTCTTTTTCACGAAAGATGGAAGCAGTGATGAATTATCCTGTAGGATTCCAATTCCAAGCTGCAGCAATAGTAAAAGAACTGCGCCGGCCGGTCATCATGAAAGCAGAGCTTGGACTGAGAGCAAAGATCTCAGTTTTTAACTCAGTGTTCGTTCCAACCCTGCAGACTAACAGGCAGACGCCTGTCTGTCTGTCCGTCCGTCTGTCCGTCTGCTTTTAGGTCTTTAAGCCTAAATTTTCTGGCTGCCTTTAAATGAGGGCGTATTCCAAAACGTTGTATGAGCAAAATGCTATTAAGTCCATCCCAAGCCCACTGGGGTCGGTCTTTCGACTTTATTTTTATTTTTTATGTCCAACAATGATTATCGAAATATTAAATATTTATACTAAAATGCTACGTCTTACACTTATTGACCCATTTTGGGCGTGTCGGTTTTTAACACTTGTATTGCAAATCTTCAGCTTACAAGCTCAAAGTTTTATGCCTAAAAATTGGTGACATACGGACGGACGGATGAACATGCCTCATTCGACTCAGAATTTGGTCTCGATTATATGCCCTTAAGGTCTTGGGGGTCTATCGTTGTTATTGTATCCAACTTATAATGTGTACCAACCTATACCAAAGAAGTCAATAACCATAGCAAGAGGTTATTATTGACAATGTAGGTATTTCTTAGACTGTTAACAACTGTAACACCATAGCAGTAGATAGTACCACCTAGTACCACCTGATTTATTTGTAAATGTTAAATATACACGTGTAAAACAATCAAAAATTAAAATAAATTGTTACAACTAATTAAAATTCCTAAACAGCGGAACATGTAGTCTATTTGATTTTTGCTAATTTCTTCTCACTCGATTGATAGAAAACGACTAAGTATATGTAGGTTTATACTATAATCATGTAAAACTTTTAAGCCTAAACCAGACAAACATAGATATAGATCAAGTTACCACTATGTCTGACATATTAAAATAATCAGGTGTCTCACATTACCTATTTCTATACTTAGATGGCATATAGTGATCGAAATTTATTTTTCATGTTTTCAATAATTTATTGTTAAATTTTCAATAGAAATCGTACGGCTAAATACAGATACCTTGTGTCAAGCGCGACTGATGAAACCACCACATAAATTTAAATATTTCGGGGGCGAATTTCACTCAAAAACCGTGGGAAATAGTTTTGTCTTTGCTGGAAGACATTAGCATTTTTGCGAATTTTGCAAAGGTATCACTTGGTTATTTGGTTTGCTGTTGAGGAAGTTCAATCAATTTGTTTTGCCTGGGTTGAGGAAGGTTATTGAATTTGCAAAACGAAAATTTTGTTTCTAGAAATTTTTGACAACGCAACTAATTGGAAAAACAATTGGACGCAAAAGTGAAGTCATTCATATAGCTTAGTAGTTAAATTGTATCTTTTGAAATGGTTCAGTAAAAGCGAAGTAAATTGTTTTTCTGCCCTTCCTTAGAACAAAACTTTTTAGGTGTTAATTTTAAGTACCTACCTACCTAGTTTTGTCTGATAATAAATCGAAGTCTAATATGATATGAAGATCCTAACTAACGTTCTTGGTTTTTGTAATGGGCTCCTGGTCAACTTGTTATACCTGGTCACCATCACCAACAAATTCCTACGATCCTAACTAAAGCTAACTGACATTTACTATTGCAGAAGATGAAAAAAAGTATGTGCCTATAATATGGCTGCATTAGGGTCGATACATAAACAAATAAAACGATCAATGAATTAAATATAGTCGCAGAAAGAGTTCCTTTTTAAAAAGCTACAAACCTCTAAATATATATCTCTCCAACTCAACCATATGTTAAGGCTATTAGAAACAATCTTAAGTGCTGATGACAACCATAACACATGTATGGCATCTACTTTGATTTGACAAAATATCTCTTTTTAAAGGCCATTGGGCACCTATAAGTGGAGCAATATAAAAATAACAATTAAATGATGGAGAACAGGAAACTTTGAACTATGAGATACTAATTTAATTCGTGTCTCCCTAAACTGAGAAGTTTGCCTATGGCGTATCTATCTATCTTTGAACTTGTTCCTTGTTTTGTGAACTTTATTTTTAAAACTTGAAACACAAAACACGCGTGCACGTCAACGAAGCTACAGCCCAAAACGAGAGGAGACAGATCAGCTTGTTGGAAAATATTTAAATAATCACTTTGGATTTTATTTGGCACATGCTTTCGGAACTCAATTCGAATGTTCCATGATGACACCTGTCATCGTAATTGTACCCAAGAGGAAGATAATTTTTTTGCTTTTGACTTTAAAAAATGTCAAACATGACAATACATCAAAATTCGAAAAGTCACTTATGTTATATGAATTTGGTTGTTGTTCAGAATGTTCAGTTCCAATGTATAATGTTTTCAGACGGGTTATTAGGCTAAAAATGGAGCACGACAATTTGTGTCAAAAGTTGTTCCCATGGGGGATGGTGGACACAAATTAGTGCTTAGCATGCTGACTTGGTTCATTGAAGGTTTACGGTAGAAAATGTGTGCCGCATGGTGGTGTACAATTGGCTTGACAGGTGTTTATGGTTGAACCTTGAAGAAATTGGGTTGGTAGTTGATTTTGACAGTTTTGGGTGAATTTTTACAAGTTTTACCAGTGCCCTAGGGAATTAATTGAATGTCAATCCTTGTGATTTTTGTGTAATTTTAGTGTAGAATTTTTTAATTTAAATATAATTCAATTTCAAATAACGGCTTATGTTCCTACATGTGCGTATCTACATAAGTGTTTGTTTACATGCCGAATGTGCCTTTCTGTTAAAAAGAGGAGTTATGTTAGCCATTGCAAACAAAAAAGGTTAGCAACAGAATATTGTTTTCTGTTAAACGTTGTGAAAAAATTACCTACTAGGTGGTACCTTCTTCAAAACGTCAATAATTTGGGTAGGTGAAAGTATAAGCATCGGGATCCAGTCAACCAATTTCCGAACATGGACTTTAATTCTTTGAAGTAAGCTCTCTTTTTTTTGGAAATGTGTAGGGGAAACTAGGGTACCTTTGACACTAAATTTTTAATCACCTATATTTCTAAAATGTATGGCCTTAAATTTTGAGCTAGGAACTTGAAAGTTAACATCTGCTCTTTCTAGGACCCGAAGCAGTGTAAGTGTAAAAAATTTTGAAGTCCGCCCACTGACAAGCTCACTTTACTTAGTAGCATTAAAAATCAGAGTTGTCAGAGGAAGCTGAAATTTGGTATGCGTTATCCTTGCTTAAGTGTATTGTGATTGGCATTTCAAAACACGCCCCATGTGGGCGTGGTCATGTTCAACTTACAGTCTATTAAACGGTTTTAATTCGATATATTTGCTTTAAATCCAAAAAACTTGCACTACAAAATGTTCAGCGCAAGCTTTCAACTTAAATGAATAAATTTTTACCACGCACACTTTTGAGGGCGTTTTTAAGTATAAATCAAAATTTTAATATGAAAATACAACCAAGGCGTGTACGACTTCTGATTAAAAATTTGAACAAAAAACACGATGTTATTGAAAAGAGGTTAATGCCACGCCCCTTTTTTAAGGAAGAAAATTTTTAACTGACAAGTTCTAAATACAATTAAAGTAACGCAATTACAATTATGACGCAATTGGGAAGAGGTATCCAACGATTCGCCTAAGCGGATTGTAACCCTCCATAAATTTAACCTTAGGATTCACCCTTTTGGTAATTTTATTGCAAAAACGCCATGCTGTGTTTTTAGCAATTTTTTTTTCTTAAAAAAGTCACTTTATCAAAAGTGCCCCGGGCATTGAGCACAATTGACTTTACAAGAGGAACATTTGACAGTTGTAGTTGCATATATGTAGTTGCATGTAGTTTTAGTCCAGCCATCTAGCCTGTACATTAAGCCTGTTTTTTAAATAAAGAAATTAACAATTTTCTTTTTTTCAAAATGATTTATTAAATAATAAATAAATTCAAGAATTCAAAAAAAATGTTCTAAATTGTTTGAATTAATAAAAAAAAGAACATAAGATTATTTATTAAAGGGTTCAAACGAATTTTTTTAAAAAGAAGTTTTCCGAAAATGAAGGCAAACAAAAATGTTGTTCAACAAGGGGCGTTAAAGCTGGATTTGCTGGTAGCGGCAACTTGGATTCGATCTCACTTCGCATATTTACAGAAATATCTACAACCACTGGTGATTAAGTAGATCATTTAAAAATCGTCAAACGATCCCCAAACACGTCAAGTGTGCCCCGTTAACAAAAGTTAAATATGCCCCATTGCCCCATTAGCATTGAAATGGTAGGGCCGTCAACAGCACATTCAAAGTCAAATGTGCCCCCCTGTCAAATGTACCCTGGTAAACATAAAATTGAAAAATCAAAATTTGGGTTTGTATAGGAATTTGTACAAGAAATTTGGTATAGCCTAGTCCGGTCAAATGTTTTTTTTTTTGGGGAGTAAATATTTTTTTCACTGTTTCTAACTGTATGGTTTTAGGGCGCTGAATCCAAGGTTCAACTTTGCTACTTTCCAAGGGTTCGCTTCACCCCGAATTGGCAAAAAACCTTAAAAGCTTGACCGTTTTACTTAATTTTTTTGCCGAAAAGTCATGAAAATGTGCACTTTTCGGGGTAGGCTATAGTTTATTAACCAAAGAAGACTTAATTTTGTATAAAATCAAGCCTAAATTTTGATGTGAGCTTCTTCACTGAACTTGTCATGGATGTTTGTTGGGTGTTTTCCCTATGGCGTAAGCCATTTTTTTTTAATTCTCATTGAGAAGTGAAATGTTCCCAGTTATCGGATGGATTGCAAGTACTTAAATTAGTCTTTCGGTCAAAGTGGCTGGGTTTAGGGAAAACAATGATTTTGAAAGTTGGGTCATTTTTCAGCGCACTCTAGCGGCTAAACTTGTGAACTTAAAAATTCATCTAAGTTATGTTTTAATAGGAAATTTTATCTCTTTTATTTGATTTAGCGTGGTCTTCCTTGAAAAGTAACCATTTTATATGACTTTTTGGCAAAATGCTAAAAAAAAGGTTGAAATTGTTCGAGGTGAAGCCATGGGAAGTCCGTGGGAAGCGGAAAGTAGCAAATGTTGTCAGACACTCTTCGAAACTCAAAAATGACAGGGTTTTCGGATGCTCTCTAATTTTGGAAAATTAATACTGGAACTATAAAACGAAGGTTAACATTTTTTGATCGGATGATAAAAAAAATCTGTGTAACGCTGTGTGCCGTCCAATCAATTCAGAGTTTGATCCAAAATACATTATCAAGAATATTGATTCTTGATAATGTATCGGCTTTAACGCCATGCGGTTTGGCAACGTTTTCCTCTCGTGGTGTTGGTCTCGCCATGGTGCAAGTCGAAGGACGAGTGTATCAATTTTCGAAAACTTGAATACTTTTTATGAAGCGTCGGTTTCAGCAGGAAAACATTGAACTCTTGAATTGGCCAACTTAAAATTCGTATCTCAATTCGATTGGGAACCTTCCAGGATACCTACTTAAGCTAAGGAGGTCTTTGCAGAAACAAAAAAGAGATGCATTCGAATTATTAAAAAGCAATGTCGTCTTCGGATGAATTCCTTAATATCGGGTTTCGATGGTCAGCCCACCGAGACACGGTGAATTAGTACCTCCTTAAAAATAAAGACGAGCCTCGTTGTAAGTATTAGTCCACAAAATTTATTTTTTATGACTACTCTGATGAAAAGACCCCGCAGTCTAATTATAGTTCCAGTAAAATAAGTAGATAATGTTTCTTGAAATAGCTTGTAGTAAAAATTTTATTTTTAAATATTTTTTTTTGTGCACAAATGAATGATGAATTTTGTTTTTAACTTAAAAAAATTTTACGGTTTTTTTTTATACCAATGTGAAATCCTCCTCCTGTATTTTGGGCAGGGCGTGCCAGGCGCCCAAACGACGATCAAACTGTCACGCCTGTTGTGAAACACCAAATGGGGTGAAGACTACCTTCATAATTCCTTTGAATATTTTCAAAAGGCCCCACAACCACTTTATATGTCTGAAACTAGCATCATGCTAGTTGACTAATAAAATGTTTAATTTTTATTGAAAAGCATTATAGGTAGGTGCCTATGCCCAAAGTCCGGTAAATTCAAAATCCTGAACACTTAAATCCTGAAAATCCAAAAACATACTTAAAAACCCTAGAAAAAATGTCAAAAATCGAATATTCCGAAACGCCAAATCCCGAAACGTTAACGAATGTAAAAAATAAAAGTTGAGCAAGGGGATTGCAGTTGCTGTTTTCGAGTGTTGTTTTCTAATCATTTAAGTGTTAAGTTATCAATAATTAATGGGGCAATAATTAGACCAACCCTACCGCGTTTGTTTCTGCACAAACACCAGAATTTTAAGAATGTCTTTCGGTAATTTTTTACAATTTTTCCTGCAGAAAGTTCTTAGGTGTAGGTACCTAATACTCAATGAACTCAAGGAATGTATAGAAAGAAATAACTTCGGCAGGGGATGATCCTGCTAAAATATCACCTCTCTTAATTGGTCACTCGGTAACTTTCTCGTCCCTGTTTTAGCCATTGGAGCTATCACGCTATCACCAGTACATTCTCTGTGAAAATTCGACCACTTGGGTTTACTTTTCACAAAGATAAGACTGCCTTGCAGTGCAGAGCGGTACCAGCCTTATTAAGAGCATTAATTATTGTAAGCATCTTTTCTTCTTGGAAGCCTTTTATTATTTTGTCTTACATCTGACTTCTCATAGGTAGGTATTTCAGTAACAAGGAAAATTATGCAACTAATAAGTTAGCAATGTGGTTCGAAACTCTTTATACCTAGATAATGTTGTCGGGTGTAATAAATTCTAATTTTCTAGTACCTACCCGCACAGACTTGTTCTTATGTTGGGCGCTGGTGCTGGGGCCATAATATTATACATTTCATTTTTTATTAAAAAAAATTTCTTTGGGTTTCAGTAGGTAGGTAGGTACCTAGCTGCCTTACCTACATCCAGACCTCAAAAATTAAGAAATCATAAATATTTTAGATTTTTTTTTCATACAGGTTATTAATCATACAGCTTTTAATCATACAGGTTATTAACACTGAGCTATTTTTCTCCATAATTAATAATAAGTTTATCTCTTCTCCCACAATTATATTTTGGATAAAAAGCAACTATCAGACACTCTTTTGTACTTCGAGTACCTAGATATACCTACTAAACAAAGCTTCTCATAAGACTTAGATGTTAACAGGATGTATTGGTATGGTAGGTAGGTATAATGAATTGTGTTTTCCTTGACAGAATTAAGGCTGTTTGCATTATTTTAAAATCAAAAACAACTTCCTATTTTCCACTTATAGGTAGGCATCTACGTCTCTTGTCCCATTTGATTGTTGATAGCTTAAATACCTACCTACCTACCTACTTTTCGTTACTCTCACCCTACATCTTTATGCACGCAATAAGAAATTCTTTATTTTGAAAAAGTAATTAAATTATAGTATAGGTATTAGATAGGCAAGTGTATATTTATAGAAGTTTATCATAATATTAATGTTGGTACAAACCTGCAAAGCAATCTCAGCTACTATCCATTAAAATTGGTTTCATTAACGGCTCAATCCCTTCGACTTTCTGCACCAGAACGGCAGATAGATTTACCTTTACACAGCAGTGGAAATCATATCGAAGAGAAAAGTTAAAAACGTGTTTACCGTCGGCACTTTGGTGATTTCAAAAACTTATTGAACTCCCAACATTTACTTGATTATGACAGTCTAGAATAAATGATAGTTATCATATTCCCTCCGACACACATATAAAGCAGCTGGTCAAAAAACAAACAAACACTCTTAGTTACCCTTTTCGAAAAGGATGCAGTAACGATTCCTGTGTTACACCGAAGAATTGCAACACTTTTAAAAGCCAATATGAACTCATACAAAACAAGCGTAATTAGCACAACGATTATAGTTAAATTATCGAAAAAAGAGCAACTCTTGCAATAAAATCTCGTATGGATAACCCGACAATAGAATTTACAATAGTATATCTGCATTAGAGCAACGGACAAGTAGTTAAAAAAGTCACCACCTAGTCATCCTTATTTGGATATAAAAAAATACTAAAATTCCCTCTTTGCGAAAATACCAAAATATCCTGAAACTGCAAAAGATACACTTAACCAGTGATACTAGGAGAGAGAGCGCAATGTACATTGCTTATTGAGCACTTTAGATGGAATTCTATTTCCACAAACACGCACACTAGTCCGCGTCCATCCAGCACCGAGAGAGAACCGAGAGCGACCCAAAGATTGCGATTGCGACTATCATCCGTTTCCTACCCCCAAAAGGTATCGAGGCATGTATATTCTTCTATTTTTCCTGTTAGTTGGGGGTTGTTCAATAGTTCAACATCTCTTCTCTGGAAGAGGGGGGCTAACTAGGGGGCTCTGTTGTTTGTTTTTGCTCCTTTTTGGCGGAGAATAGAAAAGTTCTTCACGGGAAAAAAGACATATCGAAGGAGGATGAGAACGTCTACTCTATAATGTAGCACCAGAGCTTACTACAGCGCATTCGTGTGCTCGAGACACTCTGATTTTTGAGTGACTGTCGTATCTATCTACACATACGCCACGTATATAATTCCGAACAAAACAAACACTGCGAATACTGTTACACAGCGACCTGATCCACGGCAAAGGACGCGCGTTCGCGTTTCAACGAGGATACACGACAACACAAAGCGGCAAGTATTCTCATTCTCTCTCCAACCGTACTTTGCACACAACTAACTTAAGCGCGCGCAAGTCTGATGCTCTTCTCGTCGTCGTCGCCGTATAGCTGGCCAAGGATTTTCTTCATTTTTTTTCCTTCTTTTCTGCAAAAGAAAAAAAGAAGTCTCAATTCAACCACCTTAGATGTGGGGGAACCCAACAGCACACGGAGGCACCTCCATAATGGGGGCAGTTGTCACTTTTTTCTATGCTTTGTTGCAATGCGAACTGATCAGCATTGGCAACCATCTGTTAACAGGTTGGTACCTAGTTAGATACTAGACCGTGCATCCCTTAAAATGCATTCTTCATTAGATGGTTAATTAGCTCTGAGTCGGTACCGTCGTCGATCGTTTGACGTTATCAATTCTAGAGCAACGTGCGAAAATGAAAAATTTGTCTTCATCTTACATCTTTAGGATACAAAAATTCGAATATACAGCTATTAAAGAGAGTGTGGTTGCAGAGAGAGTGTGGTGAGTTTTGCCCACCCAATATAAGAGATTTTCGAACTCGAATCAAGTCTCAAAGTCGATTCATCTCTTTTCTTTCACTCCATGAAATATACTTCCTTTTCGTTTGAGTATCTTTTCACTCACCCCACATAAAAGAGCAAAAAAAAGTATCTCACTCAAACACAACGAAAAGTATCTTTCGCTTGTATACAAGTGGCTCGGCTGGCTGGCAGTCAGTTTTCATATTCCGGAAAAATTATGACAAGGTTAGGCGGAGCAAATTTTTCGTTCACGTATGCGGGGCACTTCTCTCTCAAGTTATTGTTGGCGGCTTTTGTTCCCAGGAGTATATTGTGTGAATGTGTGCGTAGCCCTCCTATATGTCACAAAAAAAAAAACACATTAAATCCCCCATCTACTTTCATATTTCATAACATTTTCCATCCCTCATTCGAAAAGATAAAAGTTAAGTTACCAACTGGAGGAGTGCGAGCAGCGACGGCAAATCCAAATATGAAAAGAAAATATTTTCTGTTCCAGATACATTTTATGATGAAGAATTTTGAGTGGCTGTTGTGTGGTGGTTTTGTGCATACCTACCTATATACAATCTGGGGTGGCGTAGCCTCTTATGTATACATTTTTAGAGAGTAGATAGGTATTATTATTTATGACACACCTTGTAGGTATATACTTGAGCTCTTTTTTTACCATTTACGTGGGTGACTTTATGATTTGTGACGTTTGTATTTGATGATAATATTAATAACGTTTTGTGAAGAGGCGGAGTTACGGGACCAGGCTTATGAAGAAAAAGTCGTGTTAGCCATTATTTTTGGCCCTATTTCTATAAGAACATACATAAAAAGGTAAAAAGGTAGAAAGGTAAGATACCTACCTAGTTATATCTAGGTAGATTATAGCCTGTCCATATGAAGACACACAACGGGTAGAAAAGTATGCCTACACCTTTGAAGTAACCTTACATGAATTTAATAAAGGTACCTAATAACTACCTAGGTATATCTACTTATTCATAGGTAGTGCCCCGCTTCACTTCTCCCAGTGTCTTAGAGTCCAAGAGGAACTTATATTTAAGTTGTCCGCCCCGCAAGCAAACATCTGCAATATAAATAAAATAAATAATTAAATATTATTTCATAATTCATTCGAGAACTTTAATTTGCAAGGTAAAGGGTCTTAAAGAACAAAATTAGTTGCAAATTTTCAGTACTGACATGTGAGAGGCCTGATTCTAGCAAGGTAGGTAAGCATCTATATATACCTACCTACAAAAAAATTTTCGCTTTGCATGGATCGCTTAAATTCACGAACATTTGGGATTTGTGTCGGTGTCTAGATGTAGGTATAATAGGTACTTATAAGCTCTTGGGGATAAATTCTTGGGGAGATCGCCCCCTTAATACCCTATCTAAAATTTGAGCGGTGCACTGAGGGCATTTTTTTTAACTCCCTTGAAAAAATCGTTTTTTCGCGTGTTTTCAGAAGGCAAATCAAATTATTTACTGGATCAGGGAGTACCTACCTTTTATAAGCTTCATTAGCCGAAAGAAATTTTTTAATCGGCTTTATGCAGGTAGGTAGTCATAGTGGGCATATTTTTCCAACCAAATGAAAATGATTTTATTTGTTGCAATTTTAAAGGTTTTAGCGAGCGTAAAAATCTGAAGCATTTGTTGAAGTTTTCCTTGTACAAATTTTTTGTCCTTTTACAAAAGGCTAGTTTTATTATAATATTTCAACAAGAGTTTTAATTGTTTTATAGTGGAAAATTTAAGGATTTTTGGATAGCTGTTTTTTTACTTAATATTTTGACTTTGAGTTGAGTTTAAAATTGTGTCTTAAGAGTGTTTATAGAGATAAACTCGACGGAAACCTTTTTTCTTACTATTTCTGAAACGTTTCATTAAAAAGCCAGTAGCCTTGGTGAACTTATTCTCGTTTTAGAAATATTTTATTGAAGAAGGTTGGTTTTATTCATAGATATGTCTGAAATGGCAAAGAATTTTTATATGTTCATTACCCAGAGAATATTAAGTTAAATGTAAAGTTTGTTATGCAAAGAAATAGTCACAGAGCCCGAATACCTTTTAGATAAACAATTAAAACAGATCAGAGAATCCATTGAGCTATGCCTTTCGCTTTCCGTTAAACCGTCCGTTTGTCCACGTAAAAAACTTTTGAGATTTTTCGTTTGTAAAAAGTCCTTGAGTTTTAATCTAGAGAGCTTAAACTTAAGGCCTGCTAGAATGCCTGAGCTGATAGTTTATTGTACCAGATCAAGTTTGAAAATTGTTAAAATCCTCCTTTTGAAAAAATACTTTAATCACATTCTAGCTATTTTAATATTCCGTCAGCGCACTTAAGTTGGTAATAAAGCTTAACCCTAGCACTGGCCACGCCCACTTCTAAACCAGTTTTAGCTATAAATAGTATTTTTTCCAATAATCTTTAGGTATGAATTATGAATATTTGAAATTAATAATGAATTTTTGAAAAACATGTTCATATACCTAAGGCTTTGGCTAATTTTTTTGCATAAGCACACCATATGTCTTCGCCCTCTTGTGTGAGCGTGGCTTAAGAAAAGTGATTTTTTCAGCTGAAATGCGGGGCGAAAGTGAAAAATTCTGTTTTGTGGGGGATGGGGTTGACACCCAGTCCACATACTGTCGGTCCATCTTGTAAGCTTGATCAGAGAATTCTGTAGGACTTCTTCAAGGGTATTAAGATGCTTCCCCAAAACGTTACAGCAGTTTAAAACATTGCAAATTTGTGGAAGAAGATTGAAGAGCGCTCTTCAAAAATAAAAAAAAAATACAAATGTTAACTAAACTTAACATGGTTTTTATTTAAATTTCTGAAGGTACTGGAAGAGAAACATTCAATAATAATAAGTCCTCCTGGAAGCAAGGACTCAATTCAAATATTTCCCAAAAAGAAAAGTAAGTAAATTGGCAAAAATTGGTTAAGTGCTTAGTTTAGTTACCAAACGATACAAAAAAGTTAGTACAAAATGTGGATAACTCGCAGTTATAAAGTTAAATTAATTTTATTTAATTTAAATTAAATAATATTATTAAATTTATTTTAAATTAAATTTAATAATATTAAATTTAATTTTAACTTAATCTTGCAATAAACTTTTACCAGAGTTTCTGTCAACACCACAACACATAGCATAAGACAAAAAAGAAACAGTTTTAATAAAAACAAAATTGGAAAAATTACTTCCCAAAAAATATCAGAAACACTTTTCGCTAATATCTCGAAACTGCTAAAAGTGAAGTTGCCTATAGTTCTTGCATTCACATGACGATATTTTAATCGACAAAATTAAATGATAAAAACCACATTTCAACACTAGATTCCGCAGCACTCTGGGGAGCAATTTTTTGGATTGGACAGGAATTCACAAGGTAGATAGCTTCGAGCTTCAACTTTATTTAAAAAAAAAAAATTAAAATAATCAAAAAATCTTCAAAAGTTCAGAAGTTATCTTTATCGTTCTTAGATAGGATTTTATAGCTTAAATAAAGCCAAATAAGTTCACCAGATAAATACCTATAATGTGCCTATCCTGTTCTTATACCCGACCCAGGGTACATAAATTTTAATGCATAGCTTGTAACACGATGAAATAATCATCGCAGAAAGACCTTTTAGAGATATGATCGAGACCGACAGGTGAATCGATTAAGCCATGTCCGTCCGTGTCCATGTGTAAAGGTTTTAGGTCTTCAAAATCAAGCTAGAGAGCTGAAACTTGGAACACGGCTTGGTTCTTCTGTTGCACAGATGAAGCGTAAAAATAACTTCATTCGTCCACGGCCACGCCCACTACTGGCTTCAATGTGAGACAACCTCTATTTCATATTTTCTTTCAAAATGCCTCTTGGTCAAGTTAGACAAAGTGTAGGAGCTCAAATTTTGTTACTGAGCAATATAGGCCCAAGACCTTTAACAATGCAAAAATTAGACCGCCCAAAATATGGATCATGCCCACTTTTAACATCCTAGATCTTTAAAAACCAGATTTTTCGGAAAGTTCACTCAAAATCGAAAAAAAATTATATGTTGATATTAAAGATGTTACTATTTTGTAAGTTTGCTTCATACCAAGTTTTTAGCTCCACCCACTTTTAAGGGGCGTTTTTAGAAAAAAAAAATAAATTTCCAAAATAATTTTCGGTTTTAACGCATTTTGTCATGATTCTAACGAAATTACAATTAATTGATTTTAATTTTTAGCCAAGCCGCACTTTTGGGGGCGTGGCCTATACAAATAATATATTAATACGGGACGAAAAACTTTAAGATTTGGTGTTACACGGTATATAGGGTCGGGTATATAGAAATTTGTCATAGACAAACTCTTGCACTTACTCACTTGTCATTTTGAAGACTGTCTTTTCTATTGCATCCAGTTCTAGGATCTTGCGGAGCCTTTTCCCTAGAGGAAAAATTTAGAGCCTTGGCGAGAGTAGTTTCGAGTTAAGCAAGCTCACCGGATTGGAGTTACATGCAATTTCTAATATCTCTCGAAATCAGAGCAATTGAAGTCGTGAAGGTCGCACTAGGTAGTCCAAAGCATTCCATTTTAGTAGTAGGCTCCATTTACAAGTAGGCAAATATCTTAGAGTCCTTTCATTGTTGATCTTCGACACAAATTAAAGTCTTGCATGCAAACTCTGCTTTAATATTTTTCACATTCACTATGGTTGTTTTTAGTGAAAAATTAAACTCGATTTTTTAGCCACTTTTGTTGTTGGGTTAAGCAAGACCAAAATAGGCAGGATGCAGCTTGTTACATTGTTTTATTTTAGCCTTTTTCTTTATCTACTGTTCTTATATTGAGTAAATTTTTAGTTTTACTGCAACCATTTAATTGTTTCAATAAATACAGGGGCAAACAATGTTTTGTCATTATTATTATATTTTTATTAAACAATAAGTAAATGACAGATTTAATAGTAGTCCAGCACAAGGTAGGTACTAAGGGCTATCGCCTAGGCGAAACGTTGAAGTAATCCTAAATATTATTCTCTAACTTAGGTATTGTTAATACTTTAACATTTAAAACGCCCCAAAAGTGGGCGTGGCAATAAAAATTTAATTCTTATTCATAGCTATGTAATAGAAGCATTTTGTATTTTAAGTCTTCTTGATTTCGATCAAATATATTGAATAAATGCCATTTATAAATGAATGTGCCACGCCCCATGGAGGCGTTTTTGTTTTTTTTTTTTTAAATGCTAGTTACAATAGGTATAGGTACCTACTAAAGCAGGAATATGGCACACCAAAATTTCAGCTTCGTGCGATAATTTTGATTTTTCATGCTAGTAAGTAAAAAAGGCGTGTCTGTGGGTGGATTGCAATAAAAATTTCCCACATATACTGCTTCGGGGCCTAGAAACTACAGATATCAAGTTTCAAGTTCCAAATTAAGTCAGGGTGCCCTTTAATGACGGAGGTCATACAATATTTGGGATTTCTTATTTCCTGGTGAAATAAGGAGAAAAGGTTTTATCGGGGTTATTGACTCGACCATCAAGCATATCAGCCCATCTTTTCACTTTGTAAGGAGTTTTTTTGTTGGAGTTCCTGTTAGGTATACCTACTTCTTTTTGAATATCAAATCCATCGTTTACAGCAACGAGCCTAGTAGGCATGGATGTTTTTAAGCAGTGCAGTAAGCTTACTCCTTAGCTAGTTGCTTCATGCTTTGCCCCACGTGACTGTGGTTGAGATTTCCTCCACTAGCTTCCAGCACCTGAATCTTGGTCTTCTTTAACGTAATATAGTTGAATTGATGAGAGTTTTCTAAGGGGACACAATTGCTTTCTTAGCCAAACAGAGTATCCCTTTCCAACAAAAATACTTCGTTTGATCGTGTTACTATCCCATCTGAGTTTTACAGTATACAGCTTATCTGCCTTATTTTTCTGTCTCAATATTAGCTAAAGATTCAATAATATAGGGGTGTCCTTCCAATTATTTTGAAAACTTGCAACTTTTTCTGCAATAACTTCTTTTGGTAGGCACCTATACTTTCTGACCTTTAACATAAATTGTATCCTGTTTATTTATGCTAACAGGTAGAGAAATATTCGACCGTGAACTTGAAATTCTTAAGCTTTTTTCAATGGCAGACTATTTACTTCATCCCCATATTTTAGGGTTAAACTGCTCATGTGCCTAACTTGCCATTCAGATATACCTAGCTTATGGAGTAAAGTGAACTCATTTGAAAATTTAATTTCGAAAATGTCAAAGAATAAAAACAACCGAGTCAATGAGGCCGCACACTCCTTCGGTAGCTCAAATTACAAATGCAAACAGTGTTAAATAAAAAAGGCTTTCAGTCGCTAGGTTGTGTTTATCCGAACCCAAACAAATTTGTATCTTTAGCTAAAAGTCGACGGCCGATAACGATTACCTACTTCTCTGACAGCGACAACGTCGACAAATGTCGTTGACCTGATTAACATAATACCTACACCCACAAAGCCATGAGCCAGCCGCACTGTTACATAGACTTTCAGTTCCAATTCCGATTCGTGTTCGTTTTATTTTTTGCAGTGCATGGGCTGAAGAAGCAGCGCCATTATCCCGTACACCCGTATAGCATCACTTCTATCGATTTTCAAGTGCAACAATTGCTTCCCAAAAAATACAGCAAAAGGACCAAAAGAAGAAAACCCCGTTTCACACACAAATGAAATCAACCAGCAAAAAGGACGAGAGCAAAAGCAACACACTCTCGCTCTCTATGTGCTTGGGGTTGCCCTTTCTCGTCCAGCCTAGGAGTATAGATTGGAGTATATATATGAATGTGGATCCATTGTCCTTTTATTAGCCGTAGCGCAACTAAATGTCTCCTCTCTTAAAGTGTTTGAATTCAATGTCTCGCTTTCTTGCAGGGTATTTAAAAGGATGTGCCTCCCCGGTCTCACTATATGTGGGGGTGTGTAGATCTGTATATGCGTATGCTGGAACATTGGCGATGTCCTCTATAAGCGCACACACAATAAGACGAGAAATAAAAACGAACAATACCGGAACTCGAAATGGAATTCGAGAACTCGGCATCGTTGCTGTTATAGCCTAATCGATTTTCTTGTAACGTCAATGTCAGCCTATGTAGTACATAGCACTTGTATTTGTGTGTTAATATTGTAGACGAAAAAATAAAGGAGTGGAAAGGATCAGTCGGAACAATTTTGGTCACAGACTTGCTAAAATTGACACCACCCCGGCGACACACAGAGGCCTTATTGATTTTCTTTAACGGCATTGTGCACCATTTTAAAGGAAAAATTAAAGCGGTCACCTTAAAATTAACCAAAACTTCTTGTATTTTCAGAACTTTTTCCCACAGGAAATTAGGTAGGTACCTAATATAAAAATGCATATTATTTCCGAGCGATTGCGTCACTATAATCCCAAAGAAATTTAATAAAAAAAAATCATAACCGCCGGCATATTTTAAGTCCTGAATCTGACAATGCCTAAACAAACAGAGAAAACATAGGTAGGTATGCGTTGTGAATTGGGGCACATCACCAACTGCGAATTAAGGAAGATCAAAGATCAGCTCATATACGCAGATGAAATAATAACGAGGACATTTTTTTTGTATCATTATTTTTTGATCGAAATTCATTCGAGCGAAAGTAATTTTGCGGATTTATGTGACGATTGTCAACGGTCCTGTTGGTATTAGGGATGTAGGTCTCATAAAAAAATAAACACTGCCACAACGATTAATCCTCCCTTTAGCTAATTATTGTTTTTTTTTTTTTTTTATATTCCACTTTATAAATGTGTATGTAATGCCTACCAGAGTTTGATTCAAGTTCAACCCCTTTCCGCCAAGGATTCTGATGTAGGTAGGTACCTATATACTGTATGTGCCAGTTACCTGTAATCTTTCATGTGTAGATATATTATGAAAGGAAGAAAACCGGATTCCGTTAGTAGGGATTTTATAATTCATTTTTTTATTCCTCTGTCGGCTTTATGATCAACCATACCACTGGGAGGGAGATTCAATTGAATTATTAATAAGCAGAAAGTATAATATTCTGTATGTATGAGCGAGAGTTCAGCTTGGCAGGAGTAAGGGAGTTTCCCAACAGGAAGATAATCACGTTGACAATAGAAATATACAGATGAGTCGCATCAGGGTTATGTGCGTGAATGATGACGATGAAAACATGAAAAATCGTTTTATTAGAAGTGGATGCATTTATTATTGGATAGGCAATGGAAGGCATGACAAAGGGTTTTGAAATGAATTCAACCATTTTGAATATTTGAGAATAAATTAAAGCGATTGAGTATAGTATGGGGACCTACTAAAGCAGGTATGGTAACGGCCGATTATGACGCTTAAAATATGGCGTCTGACAAGATGGATTTGTTGTCTTATAGCTATTACATAGCGAGCTTAAAATTTTGTTGTTCTCTAAATGGTAACTAATTTAATTATTTAATTGAGGTATAATAAATAAATATATAATAAAAAAATCGATAAAAAATATTAATGGAATTTTTTTTAATTAACGGCATAAGTTTACCGTAGGTCCAAGTGGAATGTACTGGATTTTTTTATCTTAATATATGGATTTGGGTGTCCTGATTCCGAATATGCTACTTAAAATTGTCGGTCTAGATTAGTTTAGAAGTTATAAGCCAAAGAAGTTCAAAAGAAGTGCAACTTTAACATACCCGTAAATGGCCACAGGCGCCTGCCAGACAACTGGCACCTACCATTAGCGAAGCGACGAAGTCGCGTGAGCGGCTAAACCCAGCGAAAAAGGGAGTTGAAATCCTTTAAACCCGCGAAGCGTTAAAAGTCAAAGATGAGGTATTCTGTATGGAAAAATTGAAACTTTTAGTAGCTACAACTTTTAAACCAAACGAGACCGACAATTTTTAATAACATATTCGTAATCAGGACACTGAAATACATATATAAGCATAAAAATAACAACTGAATTTAAATGATACTTTATGTTTATCCAAGAATTTCAGTTTCCCGTGTTGCGTGTGAGCTTAGAAACACTTCCTCGAAACTATTGCAAACATACAGTTTCTCAAAATCATCCTATATCCTCTTCCGGTCTCATTCCGAGTAGGTGGAAAACAGCATTTGTCCAGCTGGACCGTCCCTAAAAATGAGACTCTTTTTCTACGACCAGCTACGTTTTTGGAAGCGATGCAAATTCTTCTCATGATCTGATCTGGCTAAAATTTTTTAAATGTGTATAAACGAAAAAAACTGGCAATATAACTCGCATGTCTGGGCGGGTGCACCAAAGATCACCTTGCATTTGTTAAATATGATCCAAAAACAATGTAAGGGCCCAAACATTATGAAGTCCAATCACTCTTTGGAACATCGTCGAAATGTGTCTGTCAAGTCAACCTGTCAAGGAATTCCAATACCATACCCGCAGTAGTAGGAATGCTCATCAGTTATCCATCGAGCCATCTTTCGGACGTACCCCATTGTATTGGAGCTCTTTCATAAGCAGAAATACACGTATGTGGAGGGTTTTTCCACATTTCAACATTTCAAAACCAAAGTCACTTATACAACTTATACAACAAGTGGGAAAGTGCAACATGAATATATATGAAGTATATAAGTTATATATATGAACGTATATGAAGTTAGAAAATGCTAATATGTACAACTTTTGTCATAAAATTTTTAGTCAAATTTCATACACATTCATTCAAAAACAGCCTAACTAACTAACTAATATAAAGGCCTAATTTTTTGTTTGCTTACCTCAAAGACAATTACAAAGCAACGTCACATACAAAAAATTAAGGCGCTAGCACCATTTTAACATAGCTAAAACTTCAAAATTTAATTTCAAGTAGTATTAGTAGAAAGTGCAACAGTGGGTATGCAAAAGCTTCAATCCATCTACAACGGATTGCAAAATACCCGACCATACCAAAAAGAAAACTGCCACGCCTTCAAAAAGGATGGGCGGGATATAAAAATATAACTGTTGAATGCTTTATACTAGGTGGTTGCATACATTTCGGCCTAAAACTCCGCCTTTTTAACTAAAAAAATCACTTTTTTTAACGCCACGCCCACAAAAGTCGGCGGAGGCACATACATACATAAAAGTTAGAAAATGCTTATATCTACAGCTTTTGTCATATAATTTTTTGTCAAATTTCATATATATTTATTGAAAAACAGTCATTTTAAGCTAAAATCCCTTAAAAAGTGGGCGTGGTCAATGAAAAAGCTAAAATTTCGTAGCTTTCTTAAAGACAATTATAAGGCAATGTTACGTACCAAAAATGAATGCGCTAGCGCCATTGTAACATAGCTAAAATTTGCAAAATGTATTTTTTTAAATTAGAGATGGTCGCACATACAGGCCTGTAGTGGGCGTGTCTGTGGGCGGATTCAGCTTAATTTCAAACTTGATATGAAGGACTGGACTTCCAGCCAACGCACAAAATTTCAGCTCTCTGCCTTAAAATTTAAGGCCTAAAAGTTGTTTACATACGGACGGACGGACGGACATGTCGGTCCTGTCGGTCCCATTCATATCTCTGAAAGGTCTTAGGGGTCTACGGTGATTATTTCACTGCGTTACAAACTATACATCAATCTTAATATACCCTGGGTCGGGTATAAAAAGTGGCCGTGTCTGTGGGCGGATTCAACAAATTTTCAAACCTGATCTGAAAAAATGAAGTTCCAGCGCACTCACCAACTTTCAGCTCTCTAGCCTGAGATTTAAGTCCAACTACTGCGAGGGTTACAATCCGCTTCGCTCCGCTATCAGTCCGCTCCTGTCATAACTTTTAAATGCTGATGGTGAGTCGAAGAAAGATAAAATTTTGTACCTACCCCTATAGTCCATGAACGCATTCTTATAAACGCAACTTTTTATAACCGACCGAGGGAATATTAATTTTAATGCAAAGTTTGTAACATAGTGAAATAATCACCTTAGACCCTTAAGACCTTTAAGAGATATGATCGAGACCGACAGGTGAATCGATTAAACCATGTCCGCCCGTCCACCCGTCTATATATGTCTGAAGGTTTTAGGTCTTCATAAACAAGCTAGAGAGCTGAAACTTGAAACAGGGCTTAAATATTCTGCTGCACAGACAAAGTGTGAAATTTGGCTTAATCGCTCAACGGCCACGCCCAATACTGGCTTCAACGTGAGGCAACCTCTATTTCACATTTTCTTAAGTTCCAATGACTTGCCTTTTGGTCAAGTTAGACAAGTCATTGGAACTTAAATTTTGGTACTAAGCAATAGTGGCTCAAGACCTTTAACAAGGCAAAAATTGGACCACCCATAATAACGACCATGCCCACTTTTAACCTGCTAGATCTTTTAAAACCCGTTTTTTCGGAAAGTTGACTTGAAATCGAAAAAAAAATTATGACAAATATTAAAAATAATTATTACTATATGCAAACTCTTTTCCATACAACGTTTTGGGCACCGCACACCGTTAAGGGGGGTTTTTAAAAAGAACTGTTTTTTTCCGAAATAATTTTTGGTTTTAACGCATTTCGTCATGAATCTAACGAAATAAAAATTAATTGATTTTAATTTTTAGTCCAGACCCACTTTTTGGAGTGTGACCTACACAAATTCTATATGAATTCGGGACAAAAAAAATTAAGATTTGGTGTTACACGGTATATAGAAGTTTGTCACAGACGAACTCTTGCACTTACTCACTTGTTGATTTTAATTTTAAGCCCACGCCCACTTTTGGGGGCGTGACCTATACAAATAATGTATGAATTCGGGCCAACAAACTTTAAAATTTGGTGTTACATGGTATAGGTTCGGGTATATAGAAGTTTGTCACAAACAAACTCTTGCACTTACTCACTTGCTTTAAATAGGTACACCCAAAGGTTAAATTACAGTTTGAATTTTAATCATTAAAAGATACAAAGAGTGTTTTGGCCTTTATATGGAAAACTGTGGAAAGTTTTACAGTCATAAAGTAGAAAATTAAAACATAATTAAATTATACTAAACAAATATAAGATTTTTATATTATCCACAATTGATCTTTTAAAATATGTATTGATTTTTTTTTAGGAATAAGGAATGGAAAATATGTACACTGAAAATAAAACCCTGGTATAATTGACAAAAATGCAGGTTGAAACAACAAATCTTCTATCAAAATACGTTCAACAATTTTATCAACTGGACAAAATTTTGTAATAATGACAAAAAATTATTTTTTCTTATTGAGAAAAATCCATTTGTTGTAACAACAAAAATTTTGTGTGGAACTAAAAAAAAAAATTAACTGCCAAAAAAATTAACTGCTAATACTACTTACTTACTTTACGTATTGCCTGCTAATTATGATTGCCCCGTCAGGAATCGAACCCAAAACTTTGTTCATCCTGTGCTACAGAGAAGACGAGCTCATTGACGCGCGCGGCCGTTGTTGCTACCAAATATTGTGTGCCAGAAAGTTACTTAAAGGAAGAAGGGAAAAAACTGACAAAAATAAATTTTTCATATTGATAACGATTTTGTTAAATCGACAGTCTAAATTTTGTTGTTCTGATAAAAACCTAAAAAAAAGCTTTTGTTGTTCGAACAAAGTTTTTGTTGTTTTGTACAAAACCAAATTTTCTTTCATCTTTCAGAAAATCGACGGAAAATTGTTTCATTTAACACAAACGTTCTGTCATAATGAAAAAAATCATTTTCTGATGTAATAAAAAAGCTATGTTACCAAATATTTTGCCAATTTGACAAAAAGCTCATTTAAATGGATTAAAATTTTTTTAAAATGACAATTTCATTGCTAAATCAACAATTTTGCTTTCGTTGAATTTTAACAAAAAGTTTTTGTCAATATTACCTACAAAATTATTTTCAGTGTAGGTATAGGTACCTTCTTTTTAACCACTTATTCAAAAAGCCGATTCTGCACATGTGTACAACAACTATAGTTTGAGCGAAAGCTAGTCAAATTTCGGTGAAAGAGTTTTGAAACTGCAGCTTTGACACGTATTTTCGAAAAAAAAAAATCGCAAAAATAATGAAAATTTTTTGTCCCCATGATAGATGCTTTCGATTTAGAAAAGAATCACACGTCATTCTGAGTTTCGGCTAGAAAGCTTCAAAAACGTGTGGGTTTGCCGTGGCGTAGTCAAAGACAATTTTCTAAGGTTTGAGGATAATTCGTAGCGGGACTGAAATATTTAATCGTTTTCAAGATACGCTTCAAATCATTTAAGTTATTTTACTGAAATGGATTGCAAGCAAAATGCCTGTAACTTTTGATCTATTTCTATTTAACAAGTTTGATGTTGCGCAAGCAAAAACGACTTGAATAGAAACAAGCCAAAATATCTCAATATTTTAAAAACAAAAAATATATTTGGCATTTTTCAAACTGGAGGCGGCTAGCTAGAGACAGAGCTGGCTGGCGAAGCTTGTTGGCTGAGGCCCAGGTCCACCCCGGACTGTAGCTGTTAGTAAGTAAGTTTTTCAAACTTTCTTCTAAAAGTTCTTTGTCACCCTATATTTCGAGAAAAAAAAATTAGTACCGAAACTTAGAATTCATCAAGTAGGAATAGTAGACTTAAATTAAAAAAAAAACACATCAGTAGGTAGCTACCTATCTTAAAATTAATCAAAAAAAAATTATAGGTAATTTTAAATCTAAAAATCGGGTACTCAACTTCATACATGCCTCACATTACGTTTCTAAGACGCTTTGGAATGTAGTCAGCCAACTTTATAGATATAGTGATCAAAGTCTATAATGATACAAAATCAAATCTTCCCTGATTTTTTACACTAATTTTGTATCAGCTTTAATTTAAGTTCGTTTGTGTTACTTATTTTGGTTGTCCTTATTTCTTTGTCCAGTTATATACAAACATTTTGGACTTATAACCAGAAATTGTGGAGGTGTTTTCACCGTTTTGGGACGATTGTAGAGTATAAACGAACGAGTTGAATTGGTTTTGTATTTCGGGGCCTTCTTAAAACACTAACTTATATTTTTCAGGCTAAATTGATCAGCACTTCTTACCGGACACTAATGTATTATTTATGGTTCAGTTACCCTTCGAAAAAGTGCAATTTGCCTATCCCTACGGAGAAGAAACACCTGCCATCATAATCAAACCTTTACTAAGTTTGAATGTGTTTTATATGTTAGAACTTCACAGTTTGGTTTTTGGTAAAACCATCTGACGCGTGCACATTTAACATAGGACGCCAGGACACGTCGGTAATTTACTGTTCGCGTGAAGTCAAAACATTTGAATAGAAGTCAAAACATTTGAATAGAAGTCAAAACATTTGGAGGGTTTGAAGCTTTTGGAGAATTATCTTGGAGGTCTCTTGGAGGTTGGGGTTCACCAAACACACAATTTTCGTGAGGCTGATAAAAGTTTTCTTGAGTGTTTCATTGCATTGGGTTTTCAATCTAACCAAATTTTGTTTTATGCGGACATCTGAAAAAGAACTAACTTTAGAAAAATCTGAGACATGATATATATGTATATATGTCTGGAAATCTAGCTTTAACTTATAAACCTACCTACCGGTGTTCTGAGTCTCAGTATCGTTTTTCAAACCGATCTAAATTGAGTTTTACTTTAACATCTAGAGACCATATAATTGCAAGATAAGGGGAGTTAAATTACCATCCAATTATACATACAAAAGGTACTAATACCTGCTTAAAATATTTGCTTCCGGAATTTCTGGTTAACTTTATATGGGATTTAAGATTAGGAGAAAAATAAAAATAAAATTAGAGGCTTAGATAATTGAATTAACAATTAAAACAAAGGCACATCTTTAATAGAAAATCCCTTGAAATGCGATTTGTCAATACATTCATGCAAAATGTATAAAACACTTTTTTTTTTTTGCAATAGGTAGGTACCTATATTCCATTTTCCTTTAAAGTATGTAGGCAATATGTATACAAGTATATATAGAAAACAATGTGAATAAGAGAATCCCATAAGATAATAGAATTTGTAATCCGCGGAAGCTATGTCTGCAAGTATGTATGTTGTATGTCATTGTGGATGTTATGCATTGTATGTGATTAAAAACAGAACGCAAAGCCTATAGAAGCCATAGATAAACCTGTGTGATATATTGAAATTCTTGGGTTATTTCATTTCTCTATTCGGTATTAAATGACAATGTTGAGTTAGTCTTTGGATGTTGCTTGAATGTGTTAGGGATATGAATAGAACTTTACAAACGTGCTGTTTTTAAGCACGTCCAGAATTTTTTTGGGGTTATTAGTTATTAATTTGACACACTATATACACTATTCTATATACACTGCACTGCACTCACACTGAAGGATAAACTTCCAGATATTGTTTTGAGGTTATAATTTCCTTGTTTTACTTTTACTTTTGCTCTAACTGGCTTCAAACAGAAGGTTCATCATATAAGGGTATTAATTTATCTCATCAATTAATTATAACTCGCCGCCAACTGCACCACATCTGCCAAACTGTCGATCGGCTGGAAAGTCAATCACCATAAACATCGACATCACCCTCGCGCTCGCGGCCAACTGTCGATGATAACAATACAAAGCAGTACAGTCCGACAATTTCAATTCTTTCGGCATTCGGCAATAATCATAAATTACCAACTTTTATCGGTTCATTTGAGGTCTCGAAAAATTATAAAAAAAAAGTAAAAACGCAACCAAATTATTAAAAAGCCATCATGACTAATTTGTAATGACCCATAAAAGCAATACGTACCCGCCACGACCACCCGTCTAAAAAGAAAGGAAGTGCATCAGAGTTCAATGGTCATTGGGTCTTTTCACATTCATAATTCAAACATCACTCAGAAGAACCATAAAACTTGAAGGTGAAGTGGACTTGAAACGAGTCCCGAATATAATTATTCGACTGAGGCGAACCGGTGTGTGAAGTTTGGAGCTGGCGAGGTGATAGGGATCCGCAAAAACAAAACGGAAGGTTTAGTTATTTGTTACCATTTCGGAGAATTTACAACGATTTACGATTGATTTTGGAAAGCCCTCAGGATATAGCGCATTGCCTGCATTTCTTCTTTCTGTATAGCCAGGCAATTGACATCGGCCGTACATATACAAATCAAGAACTTCTTGCACTACCCCCCACATTGGAATGAGCATTTGCGATTGCCAGCACTGTGAAATTGGTATATCCCTCAGGAAGTGCACTCGGCTGTAGGAGAATCCAGCAGCAGTGTTCTTTTTAAGGGGTCCTTCGATCGTTTTGTTCTTGTTTTTATTGTAGACGTAAAATTATTGCGCGACAAATGATTGCAACGGACATATGTTTGTATAGAGGATGCACTTCCACTAACAACTAAAGTACTGGTCGCTGCGCTGTCTGGTGACATTGGTAAAAGAGAGGTCTATCCTTGAGGGCGCATATACGACAAATTGACAGGGTGGAATTGGAAATTGATGACAATTGCCTGAGGCGGCTAAGGTATCCTGTTTTGTGTGTTGTCCTTTCTGGCTTGCTTTTTTTTTATTATTATTTGTAGGGATGACAGTCAATAATAGAGGAAATGTTTTGGTTGCATTAAATTTCAATAACACAGGCGAAAACTAACAATCTGTCGTCCTGAGGATTCCTTTTATTTACTTTTTTTTTATTGTTTTTCCTTTGTGGGTCAGATGACAATGGGTGATATTATGAATGGTAGAATGAGTGCATTGTGCCTGCTATTGGAGTGGAGAAGTTATTTGTTTTTTATGGCTGCTTGCAATGACAAATTAGCGAAGCGAAAACTTAACGTTACTGTAAGTTAAGCGATGGAATATAATATGAGCTCCTATATTGTGAATTATTGTCTTTTACGCGGCTATTAAAATATTATAATCTTCGGTACCTAGGATAGGTACCTATCGTTAATTCATTCAAAGTAGGTACTTTAGAAAGAGGATTCAATTAGAAATGTTTTTTTTTATAAGATTATATGGCTTGTTCCCAATAAGTGAAAAAACTGTATCGTGTGGCCCGTCAAAAATGCCTCGGCACTCGCATACGACCACAGGGAGTCTTGAACGCTTGAAAGGATAACACTGCTGGTCTTGGACGAAGGAAACTTGGTCCTTGGGGAGCCAAAAATCAGAAAATAGTAAAAAAAAATGTTACCGAAACAATTAAAGTTTTAAATTTAAGTTTAACTGACGGATGAACTTTTTTTCCCAGGACTTTTATTGCATAATGAGCATAAGCAAAAGCTAAATACTGATGATGAAAACGCCAAATCCTATACTTTTGATGTGTTTTGGGACATCGCGAATGCTGTGTTATTTCGACTTTCCTTTTTGTCCAGCAGTCGTGGAAAGGAATCTGTCTTTTTACCTGGAACTAGCCTATTATACGTCCAAAGAGAATAACTTCAGCATTGTATAGGTTTTTGACCATCTGTAGTGATACTATATAAGATGAAGGTCAGCAAATCGAATGTGGTGGTTGTTTCCTAAACTGATTTGCAATGTACCCTATCTGCAAACTAAATCTCACTGAGATAAGTGGAAAAGTTTAAGCACGTTTGAATAGTTTTCACGAAATATAGCGGAAGGACCTTATATTGATCCATTCTGTTGGTTTGTCGATGTGGTGGCAGCATTAGAAGAAACTAAGTCGGTGGTAGAAGTAAAGATTACTTGTAGTAGAAGCAAACATTTCAGATCCAAATAGAGTTAGATTTGGAAGTGTCGATTAAACTTCGACACTTCAGCTCATAAAATAGGTCAACTCAAAAGCTTTTTCACTTTATGCCGTTTAGGGCCCCGGCGCTCGTATAAGAAAAAAAGTTGACCAAATCGCCCGACAGCTACATTTGTAAGACTTCAAACTTCTAATGATTCGATAATAGTGAAAGTTACTGAGATTTATTCGTCTTTTACTTAGATATAGTCAGTCCGTTTCTTTATTTAACGAGATGCAGAACTACGAGACAGAACTTCTTTATTTTCAAATGAAAGCATGTCTTAACTCTTCCCCAGTCCTTCCGCTTGGCTGTTGCCGTAAATACAAATGTCCTTGCTTTCAAAATTGTCTCTTCAGTTCCCTGGCCATTTGGACTATGGTCGCTGACTCCGCTGACAAAAACACTGCAAACTGGAGATCTTGCAGGATTTACTTAGCTTGAGACCTGCTTACTTACTCTTACCTAATCATGGAGGCACTACATTCTATGGTAGGTCTGGGCCTCAACCAACAAGCTTCGCCAGCTAGCTCTGTCTCCAGCTAGCCGTACCCATTTTTGCACACGAAGTTGGCTGAGGTCTCCTTTATCCTGCGTCCGCCACCTGAGTCTGGGTGCTCCTCTACTACGCCGTCACTGCGGGGTGGAATCGAACGTTTTCTGGGCGGAGAAGTTGGTGTTTATCCGCATTAGATGGCCCAGCCAGGTCGGTGTCGCTGTAAGGACAGGCCGTACAGCTCGATGTTAAATCTCCCTCTGATTTAACATCGAAGGCCTTAACATCACAGCCTTGATTTCAAGCTGTGTTCTTTCGAGTAGTTGTACGGATTTTTGAAAAATTGTTCCTCTGGTGTTGGCGCGACAATTCTGCACAATTATGTCAAGTATGATGTAAATGAAGTCAGACAAGACAGTGTGTCTGTGTCACCTTGCATAGTTAAGACCTTAGTTAAGACCTTAGTTAAGACCTTTTGGAGATATGATCGAGACCGACAGGTGAATCGATTGAGCTATGTCTGTCCGCCCGTCCGTCTGTATGTGTGACGGTTTCAGGTCTTCAAAATCAAGATAGAGAGCTGAAACTTGGTACGCGGCTTGGTTCTTCTGTTGCACAGGCAACGTGTGAAATCCTTAATTCATCAATGGCCAAGCCCACTATTGGCTTCAATGTGAGACAACCTCTATTTCACATTTTCTTTCAAAATGCCTTTTGGTCAAGTTAGACAAGGCATAGGAACTTCAATTTTGGTATTGAACAATATTGCCCCAAGACATTTAACAAAGCAAAAATTGGACCGCCCACAATATTGACCATGCCCACTTTTAACATTTTAGATCTTTAAAAACCCGATTTCTCGGGAAATTCACTCCAAATTGAACAAAAATGCTAAGTCAAATATAAAAGGTATAACTATTTGCTAAGTTTGCTCCATACAAAATTTTGTGCTCCGCCCACTTTAATAGGGCGTTTTTAGGAAAAAACTGATTTTTTTTTGTCTGAAATAATTTTCACTTTTACCGTATTTTCTCATGATTGTAACGAAATTACAATAAATTGATTTTAATTTTTAGCCCATGCTCACTTTTGTGGGCGTGGCCAAAACAAATAATATATGAATTCGGGCCAAGAATTTTTAAGATTTGATGTTGCGTGGTATATAGGGTCGGGTATGTAGAAGTTTGTCACTGACGAGCTCTTGCACTTATTCACTTGTTGATATTAAAGGGGTCAGTGAGGTCTTTACTAACCTCGACGGATCAGCGTGAGTTTTTCAACGTCATTTTGCACAAGCTTAGGAGTTTGGCAAGGATTTCAAAACAAGACATTGCGCTTTAAAGTTCGTCTCTATAGATTCTGCCATACCTTTTAGGCCTTGAAATCGATGAAAAGGTGCTGAGCATCAATTTGAAATTTCTGCGTTTGGAAGACTTATGTCTTTGTAGTTGACAAAACTCAGAGCGTCTCCTTTCTTGAGGATCGGGCAAACAAAGCTGAGGTTCCACTAGTCGGGAATTTTTTCCTTCGATAATATCTTTGGGATGAGCTAGTGCCTACTCCTAACCATATTATCATTACCAGCCGATTCAAAAAAGTTCGGTAGCGAGACCGTCAGCTCCGGCACCTTCTCGCATAGACACAGCTCCTTTCCTTCATCTAGATGGGGTGGGCGGTGGATTCCTTGTCCTTGTGCTTGTCCCGAAGGCACTATTTCTATACTGCCTTTCTTTTCGGTAGGTATTCTGGTATCGAATTTCCTTCCCGTGTCCTGCGCGGACTGCTGTGAAGACATACCACGCAGGCTCCACAGAGAAGTGTCCACATGGTCTAGACTCTAGGTTCACCGTTCGGATTCACTGTCGATTGTCTGGGTTCGGATTGCCTAGATTTTCACCTGCAATGCTGAAGGAGATCTCATAGACTTTTGATTTGGGTTCGTTTTTGGACTTTGCTGAAGTTGGGAAGGTGATGCTTACTAGGAAAGTAAAACTAAACAATGAAAAGTATTTTTTTTTCTTATTATATAAACAACAAAAGACTTGCAAGTATGTGTGTACCTACAGATTCTATTTAAATTTTTTCTTATTAGAAAAACAGACAGACTGTCAACTTATTTCTATAAGAGCTCGAAGAAGAACTCATTTCGCACCCTAAACTTATGGCGTATTCTTTTGAACACCGAGCTGTCAAATAATACTCGGTGTTTGCTACAATTCCAGCGTGGTGTACACTCGGTTTCATTGTGTACAGAACGGCAAATACTGCACCGGTTCAGTCATCACGTTAAGTGTGAAATTGTTTTGACTTCGGGTGCGTTTCTTTATTCGTTCAACTATTGCGGCCGAAGTATCTGCGGTTTATTATTTATTCGGAATATTGTGATCATTCCGTTTTGCATTTCTTTATACGTTTAGAATATTCGGAATGCATTCTATTCATATTGCCTCCCGATGTCGTACGAATTAGAACGTTCGGAATATACCAACTTAGTATTCCACACTTTCCATTCCTTCTATGGAATGAATAAAAAATGCACCCTTCATTTTGTTAACTTTTTTTCATTTCGCAGAGTGATTTGGTTCCCGTCGTTATTTCGTACTTTTTACTTAAAATTAATTTTGATAGCTTTGAGTTTGAGATATTAAGTTATTTTTTGTTGATTTCATACAAAATCACTCGCGTTGTAAAAAATCACGAAAAAAAATTAGTCGAAACGTCACTTCACACACACACCGTCAAATACTATGGTGGTTCCGAGTTCGGTGTCGACACCGAACTATTTTGGGTTTCAAAAGAACATTTCCATGAGCACGATTCCGTTCAGGTGTACGTGAAAAGAACTATTTTTTCCTGTATTCCACACCAGTTTCACGATTCAGTGTTGAAAAGAATACGCCATAATTGTTATAAATTTTCAAATCGTCGTTATAAGGGGTTTGTAAAAGACACATTTACTTGTTACGTTACTTGTTAAGTTCCCAACTTAAGATTTCGTTAAGTGGTGTTTTAAAGGAAACGGTGGCCATTATAAATCCTTCTATATTTCTTGGGGCTGCAGCCAGGGTAACACGTATGATCCGAAACTGCGGAGATATGCAGACATAAAGACATAGAGATATAAAAAAACCGCACGTATGCTCAATCGAGCACGTTTCTCATATTCTCCCTCGAGTTGAATTTGGAGCCCAGGTTCTAGCGGAATTAGAAATCACAAAGATCAATAACACCCATTCTATCTTGGTAGCCTAAAGGCTAAAATTGAGGACTTTGAATCAAAAGGGGGGCAAGTCCATTACATGCTGAAAGGTACAGGCAGATCCAAAATCAGAACATTTGTATTGAGCTTTGATTTAAAACCTAACACCAACCACTTCTTCGACTCCCACGATGTTTTCTAGAATGTTCTGATATTGATAAAATAACATGCATTACAACAGTATTAAAATGCTTCTCTTGGGCTCAGCATATACAAAAGTTTGCCTTAGCATTGCTTTGATATGGCATTAAATTAAAGTTGAGTGAACATTGTTTTTCCTTGATAGGATAAGCCAAGTATTTGGATTACTTTTTTCTCAAAAAGCGTACATAGATGCACCTTCAATGTTATTAATGCTTGTTAGTGGGCTTCTCTTCTCCATTATATCATTTACTTCTTTATACCAGCAAAGCCTTCGAATCCCATTTATGCCATGGAAATGAAAAAAAAAGTGAATACTGCAAATATAAATGCAAAACAAATGCACCACCCATACCGTTCGTATACCATCGCAGGCATGCCGCAATAACATTCTTACTTATCCTTTACTGTTTCCACCAACAGAAGATAATCCTTTCGGGGTATTATTTTCGCATAACAGAAAACATGCTATAGGTGATTAGCATTCTTGTTGTATATACTGAGGTGTATACTATATGGGGAAGGAAATACAGTAAACTTGTTGAGGAAGATATGGGGTCTCAAAAGCCCTAGAATAATTGTACTTTTGTGTTGGGCTGTAAAACTTTGCATAATTGCACTTCAATGGATTTTCAAATAATGTTGTGGAATTTAGCCTCTTTGTTTTCGAAGTATTTTCTTTATTCACGAATAGCGCACGGATATTCTTTTCTTTTTATTTAATTTGTCATTGTCTTGCTTTTTTCTATTTTGTTGTATTTAATTAGATTATTCGCTGGTGAGGCAACGTGATTTATGCGTTTTGCATACCAAATGAAACAAAGTATTAGTAGACCATAAGTCATTTAATTTAATTAAAGAACACCGTTAATGGATTTCATGGAGCGTATCATTGTCGTTGTGTTGAACTTATGCTTAATTCGATTAAAGTCAGAAATAAGGATGTTTTTTATTAAAAAAATATTCTTTTGACTCATTGCTTTCCTTCCAAGTTCAATGAATTTTATTATTTTTCAAGGAAAGACGATTTTTTCATACCGTTAAGTTCGTTCATACCCGTTAAGACCACAATGACCCAAGCGAATTCATGGTTAAGTCCGAGAAAACTGTTTTTCAAATCAAGCTCGTACTTTATACCCGTACATATACCCAAAAGAAAAGACATACTTGCTTCCAAACAGAAGAAACGACGATGAAGATTTGATAACTTATAACTAGGCGTGACTTCAACACTCGTTAAAGTTTTCCAAAGTACCATTACGGTAAGCCAGCGACTGGGATTACCACACTTCGATTGGCAAGGCCTTGGGCAAAAAATGTGCAACACATTTAATACATCATCATCATGATGTAAAACAGCTTCAGTGCGAGGTAAAAAAAAAACCTTTACCAGATAAATGAGAAAACAATCTTTGTCGGGGGGCAGCAAAATTATGTGACACGGATATTATTGGAAATTTTGCTGCACAGAAAAGAATCTATAAAAATTGAATTGGATACGTTATATCCCGAAGGCATATTGCGCAGCACATCAATCACAATGAGCCAGCAATGCACTTTAGGTATGAGAACCTTCTGCTCTTGCAAATTTTTCGAATGAAACGAATTTCTTATGGAGTTAAGTGATGAATTCGCAGACACCTAAATGCCAAGTATGATGATTTGCGATCGACTTTAAAGTGTTTACAATTTTTAATTATTTTGCCAATAACGTTGGAGGGTTGAAGACAAAGGACTGTCAGAGTGTTGTTAACTTCTTAGGGCACCAGTAACATTAATGAGTCTGATCAATAAAATAATAATGCGTATGTGCTTACATAACAATTCACAAGACAAAAATTAAATCAGACCAGGGAAAAGAAGCATGACGTCCTTAAGCTCAAGTGCTTAATTCAGATTTTACGGTTATATCTATTTCAGGTCAAGCAAAAGATAAAAAATTTTATAGAAAAATTGGTTTTTTGAAAATATGGAAAAGTCTATGGGATATTTAAAATTAGATTGTGTTTTCCAAAATATTTGAGGCCATAACTTTTGAACTTAATTAGTTCACCAAGTTGCACAGCTGTTAAAAAACTCGAAGTTAACTATTTGCTTAAGCTTAGGTGTCAAATTTACCTGCAAAGTTTTGATATTGCTTTTTCCACGCATTTTCATAAAAAAATTCAAAAATCATGAAAAACAAGTGGGTAAATGCAAGAGTTCATCTGTAACGAACTTCTAAATACCCGACCCTATTTACCATGTAACATCAAATTTAAGAGCTTTTTGGCCTGAATTCAAATGCTGTATGTCAATTATTTGTATTGACCACGGCCAACGAAAGTAGGGCTAGGCTTAAAATTAAAATCAATTTATTCTTATCACGTCAAAATCATGAGAGAATGCGTAAGAAATCGAAAATTATTGCTCAAAAAAAAGGTTTTTTCCTAAAAATACCCCCTAAAAGTGGGCGGTGCTCAATACTTTGTATGTAACAAATTTAGCAATTGGTAATATCTTTCATATTTGCCAATTTTTTTTTCGATTTAGAATGAATTTTCCGAGAAATCAAGTTTTTAGATCATACATGCTAATAAAGGGCATGGTCGATGGTGTGGGCTGTCAATTTTTTGTCTAATTGAAGTGTTCTGGTCATTTTTGGTCTTAACCAAAATTTGAATTCCGATGCCTTGTCTTGACCAAAAGGCATTTTAAAATAAAATGTGAATTAGAGGTGGTCTCACATTGAATTCAATTGTGGGCGTGGCTGTGGGCATTATGTCTATACAAAATAAGAACCAAAATACGCTCAAAGTTTCAGATTGCCAGGTTAATTTGAAAGACCTAAAACTTCACACATACGGACAGACGGACGGAAGGATGGGGATTCCCTTTTCTCTCTAAAGGGAAAAGATCGTATTATCACCACATACCAGTAGTGAGAATAGTGCAGTCGTCAGCGTAATGACACAATTTTTTTCCATAAGCTGGAGGAGGTAGTTTGAAAACACAGTAATTAAAGAGAAGAGACTTAAGTGAAGTGAGAAGAGAGAAGAGAATTAAAGAGAAGTGATCTACACTGTCGAAAGCTTTGGAAAGACCCAAGGCGACAGCGACGCGACGGTCCTGTGACAGGATTATGCTTCTGGTTCAGTTCATTTGTGAATTGTGATGCAATTTCGTTAATAGCTGTGGTGGTACTTGCAGCTGGTGCTGTTTCATGACTGTGGTTCTTTTGTAGCAACCGATGTTTTGCGGATATTTAATGAACAACTGTTGTTGACCTATTCCGTTGAAAGAAATTTGCTATGCTGCCGTTTTGTTTAGGAGGGCTATCGAAGCTTTTGACGGTGGACCAGAGTTTCTTGGCCTGAGCCAAGATTACAGTTGCCAAGGTGTTCGCACCATCTGTGGCGTAGCTAGCTTGGGTGTTACCCGGTACGGTTATTGTGGCGTCACCCCCTTATAAAACATAGTAAAATAAATAATAAATAAAATTTCACTATTACGTAAATTAAGAATTTTTAATTAAAACTTAAATAAAGAGATGGAAACTGCAGAAGCTGTGTACTTTTGATGTGCGCATTGGACTTCGCCAGGGCTGTGTTCTGTCGCCGCTACTTTTCATAGCATATAAGTATGAACTGGATGGTGAAGCGCAGTCTTGCGAGCATTGTTTCGAATTGGCTGGCATTAGGATGAGCCATCTGCTTTTGGCAGATGATTTGGCCATCCTTGCATCATCCAAGGAGGAACTTCAACGAGCACTGGATAGGTTTGCAGCCATCTGTGGTGATGCTGGGATGAAATTAAACGTGAACAAATAGGAAGTGATGGTTGTTTCCCGAACTCCTGTGCAGTGTACCCTGCACATAAATGGAGTTCCATTAAAACAGGTGGAGAAGTTTTAGTATCTCGGGGTCTTTTTCACGAAAGATGGGAGGAGTGAGACTGAGTTTTCAGGAAAGTTGTGCTTGGAGTGAAAGCAAAGATCTCAGTTTTTAATTCAGTGTTCGTTCCGACCCTCATCTATGGTCATGAAATTTGGGTAATGACCGAAAGAGTTAGATCGCGGGTACAAGCTGCCGAAAAAAGATTCCTGAGGTGCGTTGCTGGTGTTACTCTAAGGGATAGAGTGAGAAACGTCAGTATTCGTGGGAATCTTAATGTTGAGCAGCTACTTCTCCGAGTGGAGCGATCGATTCTTCGATAGTTTGGACACGTTGTTCGCATGCCCCTGACAGACTTCCTAGACAGGTCATGCTAGCCGATATGCGAGCGCGTCGCCCCCCTGGTAGGCCAAGAAACAGGTGGTGGGATCAGATAAAGAACCTCTCCGAGTCCCATCTGGGGATTGCGCCGGAGTCTCTTGAGTTGGTGGCGGAGGATCGAGAACGATGGAAGGACCATTTAGCCATCCTCGCTCCGCGACCCTTTTAAGGGATAAGCGGCCCTGCATATAATATATGCAGTTACATAAATACATTTTAATGTACCTGACCTGTACAAGCTTAAAATGCCTTCGTCCAAGCTTTATAAGATCTGTAAAATTGTTAATAGCATTTCCTAATCGTTTAAATACCAAGATTGTTGAGCGTTATTTCAATCTATTTCAATCACTGACGTTTTTTTCTCGTCCGATAACGTTTGGTGCCTATCGGGTGTCCTTCCCACATGGCAACGTGACAACTGGGTCGGGTCGCCTCCTCCACGCTCCTTTAGCTACGCCACTGCGTTCCATTTCTTCTTGCGATGTTCGTCGACTATTTGACGAATCTGTGTTAAGGTGTTGACTTTTGGGATCATCTGGATTGGTTAGTCTGATGAAGTCTTATATGGTGGCTGTGGCCGGGAAGTTTGGTCGGACTTTGGAAATGTGCTGCTGCTTGGGCGATAGTTTCGCGGAATGCTTTTTAGCCGCTGAAGACGTTCATTGGTGGTGGCATGTTTCTGAAACGGTTGTTCGTGTAACTGGTGAAATTAACCCAGTTCGCCTTGTTGGAATTGATGTAAGAACTTTTTTCGGAGACTTGGAAATTATGGCAGACGGTCAGAGCCCAGGAGAGGTACACTGGCTAGGCTGATGTCTGGGGAGCTTAAGCAGTTGTTGGTGATTCTAGTGGGTGCGTTTTCATTCAGAACGCAGAAGTCGGAATTGTTCACGTTTTCTGCGAGGATTGTACTGCCGATGCGTCGGTGGCTAGGGCCGAGAGCCACAGTTCGGGGTGAGTGTTGGAGGCATTTTAGGTCAACCTGTTGTTTCCGTGCATGAGTTGGCCAATCGACGGGCGGTATTAAGAAGCGCAATTGCTGGTGGGTAGTATGTAGAATGTTGATCAGTTCAACGTCTGGGTTGGATGTGATAGAGATGCCGTGATGTTCAAAGTTGGCATCAGACTCTAATACACCCGTTGACGGCTAATAAGAACCGATTCCAAGATTAAATAGAAATATGGATTTGGACAAAATGTTAACTTTTATTTGTTATGCTTAAAAAATTTGAGTTTTCTTTTGAAAACATCAGAGCTTTTTACACAATTTTAACAAACACATAAATTATGATTTTTAACAATTTCTTATACTTAAACCTCTGAATTGGCTAAACAAGTATCATTCATCATCGCATCGCCAATATTGCAAAAATAAAATCGTTTCTAATTCGCTGTCAACGGCTGTATTTTTGCGGTCCATGAAGTCTGTTGGGTCATGGATTATGCCTTAAATGCCATCGCAGTTTCATTGTAGGATTTTGAGCTTGCCTAGTTGTTGTCGCAATGGGTATACACTGTACGGACCTTAATGGTTTCGGAGATGCCACCAGATGAGGCAAGAGTTTTAATTCAATCAGATGGAGTTGTGATGAATACGCTTCTAGAAAACTGAGCATATCCTGGGTCGTGGTTTGGATTTAATCGCGCGCTATAATGACGCTCAACAGTCCTGTTTGTCCCTAGAAACATTCGAAAAAGTCTTCGAGGAAGTGTAGGTTACACACTCGAATTCTGTTAGACTACACTTTCACTGCATTTACCTAAATTTTTGCTAGGGATAGTAAATGTGAAAATTGTCAATGACAATGCCTTACAATGCTAGCTGGGTTTGTGCTATGCTATAGCTTCCCCACGCTAGAATACTTAAAAACCTGCCTTGGAGTGAAATATGCCAATATTTCCACACGTAATAAACATAAACTGACATCTTCATTTAACACTGGAAATGAAAATCCATTTTCAGGCTCCACACACGGAACATTTTCCCGTTTATCCCATTCCGGCAATACCCATATACGCCAGGCTAAATTCTGCGGTACTCCAACCATCAACCGCATTGTAAACATATTTCCGTGCAAATCCACTTCATAAATCCACACGAAAACGTCAACTTAGAATGGAGTTAGGGCCGGAATATAGCCGTAAGCTTGTTATCATAAAACAGGGAAACAATATCATAAAGGAACCATAAACAGGATACAATTTAATAATATCTCACATCATTCTACCATTTTCGGGCTGCATATTGAAAGTCATACATCCCGACGTCACACACAAAAGACTATTATACCTTATATTTCTTCGAGGACATTCACTTGTAGGTAGGTAGGTATGTCCTGGCTAGCACTCTACACTCTTTACACACGTGCGCGCTGTTTGGGGAAACTTTTGTGTAAAGTTTGCTGTGCGGTGTGTGCATAAAGCAAAACAAGGATCTTTGGCTGCGACAAAATTTCATGTTTATCACGCTCAGCGGCAGACCCTTGGGGTTTTCGGGATTACTGCTGCCGCATATTTCATGCCAAATATATATAATATATAGTCTGACGTCTTGAGTATTGTTGTCGCCCCCGCCAGAGCCGAAAGGGTTGGAAGTTTTGACTTTTGCATGCGAATACTAAGCCCTTTCGGCATAGTATACAAGGCGGTGTCGGCAACAATAGCGTGCAACAGTGTCGCGCATACTTTCGATACAAAGTTACAAAGTTAATAAACTTGTCAAAATCTCTTGAGTCGTATATCTGGGTTCTGGGTAAACACTGCGGATTGTATGGGTAATTTGGGGGAGGGGGTGATTTGAAAGATAGTCCTTTTGGGTCGTGGAATATGTGACAGCGTGAATGGAATTCGAGAAAGATTTCCGAAAGTCTTTAAATTTGATGTTTCTCGGGGGAGAATTCGATATGAGGTTCATTTTTCTACGAAAAAAGATTTTATTGTTTCTGTAAAAGTATACATGGATACCCAAGTACATACTTGAGGTTTTACAATGACAGTAGAGCAATTGTCATAGGGCTTGAAAATTTCTTAAAATCTATAAAATTCTGAGTACCTAATTATATTACCTTAAATCTTTACCCTTGGCTGGATGTTAAAATGCTAAAAGATTTCGGACTTTTCTTCGGCGTCTTAAATAATGTAACCAAATATCTCGACCTCCAAGGTAGGTAAATGTCGTCTACTGTTAATGTAGCCTTTAACTCGATGACTGAAGACCATCGTTGTTGCCACAGTTTGATGTTGCCGAGCAGATCGGTAAATACCATCGGTCGATGGTAGACCCGGCCGATGGTATTTACGATTAATTTTGCATAGGTTTATATTTTCAGTCATTTGCTAAACTATAGAAGTCTATATTTTTTGGGTCGTTTTTTTAAATCAGATTTTTCTAGTCGTTTTTTTGCAGAAGTTGCGCCTTTTCTTCTGCGCCTGTTCTATGCTCTCTCGCTGGAACTGAAACATCACTTGGAGCCATCCTTCCGGATGACGTTGGTAATCTTAGTTAAGCCAGTATCAGTTAAGTTAAACGCTACTAGTGGTTATTCCTGGACCTGTTCTCGCTCAGCTAGATAATCTATGTTCTAAATAATCCATTCAAAGCGAATAAGGTGCTCAAATTTTCGTTCAGTCAGTTTTCTTTACCGCTTGTCCAAAAAAGGCTGTCTTGCAGAAAGGCTGACTCAGTATAGGAATTTTGCTTGTGTTTATGCTCCGTCAGCAACTTGAGATCTTCAAGCTGAGCTCCCCAGGTGCATAGCTGTGAAAAGTGTTTCACCTGGTGCAGCCATACATGGTTCTTGCCCTACTCGGGGTAGTCTGCTTTTATATCTGGAAGAACGCACTGATCAGTACAAACCATCAAAGTACTGATCACGGCGAATATCATTATTGATCATTGATATTTCTGTACGTTTCTCGATCCATCCCGAGCTGAGTAACTCCCAACAACCTCAGAAACCTTATTTCAGAAAGTCATAGTCGCCACTTTATTGTTTTAGTCTCTGTACTGGTGTTTCAAGTGGACAATCCATAAGCACAACAAAAGTCAAACAACTTTCTTGTTCTCCGGTTTAGATTCGGGTGACCCTGTCTATACTACTTGATCACAGAAGCCATTCATTTAAAGAAAGAAGTCCGTATGCCGATCGATCTGCTTGCATATAAAGGGTGATTTTTTAAGAGGTTGAGAAATTTAAAAAAAAAAAAAAACACAAAAAATTCGAAAAAATTAATGAAATATTTATTTGAATCGATAGTTTGAACCTAGCAATTTATGTTTAAAGATAGTTTCATGCAAATGTTGACCGCGGCTGCGTCTCAGGTAGCCCATCCGCTGAGTCCAATTTTGGCATACTCTTTCACACATATCGGCCGGTATCTCACGAATGAATGCATGGATGTTGGCTTCCAGTGCGTCAATCGAAGCGGGCTTGTCCCTATAGACATTAGCCTTGACATTCCCCTAATAAAAAATAATGTAATGGTGTCAAATCGCACGATCTAGGCGGCCAATTGACCGGCCCGAAACGTGAAATTAACTGTTCACCAATTGCGCCATTGTTTCGCGTGCTGTGTGGCATGTGGCACCGTCTTGTTGAAACCACATTTTGATAGTAAAATTCAATAATTTGCAAGCGTTGTTCATTTGTAAGACGATCCATGGTTAAATTGCAAACCAAACTGAAGCTGTTTGACAGTGACACAAGGTACTAAACACACGTCAGCTGTCAAAACCAGTGTTGCCAAAACCAAACCAGCTAAAAAATCACCCTTTACCTCAGGCCTATAGATTCCATGCATGCGTATTGCACTAGAGGCAAAGTAAATCGTTCAAGCTTAAGCTGCAAGCTGGCGACATGTTTCCGGAATGATACGTTACTTGTTAAGAGTCCCTACTCAGTCCTGTGCAGTCCCAGACATCGAATGTGGGACTGCACTGGACTCCAGACTATCGCGTAGTCGTTGAGTTTCCACCTATCAGCCCTGTTTTCTGGTTCCAGAACCCTTCTCCACTCAGCCGAGGGTGCATCACCAATTCAATTTTCTTTCCTGCCTTATTGTTGTCAAGCACCCCTCCGCCTCCCGTAACATGGATGGGGCTAGCATTGCCGGGACGCTCGTAAATTCTTTAGGTTCAACCCGAGCGGGACATTCTCAGATACTGCGGGACATTCAGCTTGCACTTTGAAATCTTTAGACCTTGGTCTAAAGGGTGCGATTAGGGGAGCGGGGTCAGTTTATACATTGCTCCAGTCTTAACCAACAAAACAGACACTGACCCAGAATATGTGCTCTTTTGAGATAGACGAACCTAGGTTTCTGTCATTTAAAGATCAGCCAAGGTGGGAGGAGGGCTTAGGAATCAGATGCTGGCCAGTCAGACGCTCCTGGGTTTTTTTTTCAATCCTTCAGGTTACAACGTTAGATAAATCACTCAGTTGTAATGTTAATGGACAAAACCTTATGTCAGAAGAGCAAAACTTCTACAGCATCAGTCACTTAGCCAGACTTTGGGGGGTCCTGCTTGAATTGTAGCGGTGGACATTTCAATAAGACCCAATGTTTTTTTAGCTAATATAAGCCGTCGTTGGCGGCTGTTCATGTCTGTCGTTTAAAAAGGCTTATTACAGTTAGGCATATTTCGAGTTGGTTCAGATATTTCCTCACTAAAAAGTGCATACAATGTAATCAATTAACGGGTTCTCGCATAAAAGATGTTTGACTGAGACGCCTAATGCTTAGTTACATGTCTCGGGAACCTAGGATCATGAAAACAAATCTTAAGAAGAGATTTTTAATGTTTTTTTCCTCTTTTTCTGCTTGGTGGCGGCTTAAAATGAGATCTCACTCAAGGATTGAGTTATTCCTTCAGGGTGGAGCTCAGGACTAATTGCTTGACTGATAACACAACCCAAAAGACGAAAAATATAAAAAGGAATAGTAAACAGATCTACCGAAATTTGTACGTTAACGTTTAGCAGTTTTTCAAATGTTTAACAAAAGCTATTGTTGTGCTTACACTTCCCTCTAAGGATAACTGCCCCCAAAGCATACGTAGTTAATTATTACATATATATTTTCACTTCTTCTCAGTTACATTTTTAAGCCCTCTTCAATGCCCCATGGCGACTCAGAGTTCACCCATCCAAGACCGATCACTTACTTTATGTGTTATTTGCCTTTGTTGCCAAATAAAAATTTCGTTTGTAATCTTATATTTTGACAGCTTCAGGCTCTTTTATTATTCTTTAACAAGCCAACAATAGTAGGAGTTCAAGTCCCCCGCAAAACTCACTCAGCCTTCCATTGCATTACCTGAATTTATTTCAATTTTATGCTAACAAATTAACGCATTAAATTAATGCTATTGTGCCCGCGGAACGGTGTGAATGCGCATCCAGAAATTAATTTCGAAACTCCTCGTCGTCGTCGGCAGCCAGAGTGTGTGTCTTATCGCCAGGTCTTTCTTCACATGTGCGTGAAGCAGGTGATAACTCGGGGGCGTTAATAAATTACTCATAAATTCACTAAAGTAAAAGCGCGTACGCAAACCGATAGCCCGCAAACGAATTTAATATGTATTGTATAGGGTTCTGGGCACAGGATAGCATTCGCCTCTAGGTATGGCCTGGGCCTGGCCAAGTGATGATAACAAATGTTGTGCAGTGCCATTGTGATCTTTGGAATAGATACTTTTATATCGTGCTGCCTTGCGGGGTCTCAGGTGAATACTAATGATTTGTTTTTGTTTACATCTGCTTAAAGAGTTTCTATTTAGAGTGATAAAAAAAAAACTTTGTATCAAATGTCTGGTGTATCGATTCGATAAAACCAAGACGTCCTGCACGAGGGGGAAGAGTTCAATTGTAAATTTTTGAATTGAATACGTACTGCCGTCATCAATCACTTGGCGAGTGACCCTTAGACAAATGAACGGAGGTGGAAGTAAGACGTGAGTAACAATAAAAATGGAACAATGTGCCTGATGTGATGCGACAAGGATGTGGAAGAGTTTAATCGGCTGGACAATGGTCATTCTCGGATAGTGCAAGAAACGCAGTCTTCTGATGTTTTCCAATTTATTAAGATTCTCCGACACGTGTGGTGGTACCCGCATTATTATCAGCAGATGCGTGCACTAGGGTTTCCCAGGGTTATTTGCTCTAATTTTCACACTTCAGTATCTATGTACATTGGTTGCACTTCCGATTTTGTACATATGAGCTTGGGCATTGTTCGGATCATACCAAACCAACGGATATAGGCTAAATGAAAAGGTTACGAGGCAATAGGTTGAGTCTTGAAGTTTTTGTTTACTACTAACGAATAATATAAGATTTACAATTTAAAAGTAATAATTTAACCAACCTTAAAAGTAATAATTTAACTAACCTTGTATGTAAAGAAATTAACACACCAGCATACATTGTTGAGAAGTTGGCCCTGGTTCACCTCGAGCTGTTGCGCCACTCTATTTATTTATTTTTTATTTATTTTTTATTTAACCAGCTCTTCTTTGTCCGCGATAAGTTTCGAATGCTGAGGGATTTATTCTTTGTTATGGCATTTCTACGTCACTTTATGACCACGAATAAGGCGGACTGGTCCAGTGGGCATAACTATGTATACTAGGTGGCGATTCGAAAAATCAGAGCTAAGTTTTTTTAAGTGTGCTCATTTACTTGTACGTTTTACCTATAGAGTCTCAGAGCTCAGAGGGAACACACCATAAGGTATGGAATAACATTAAAAATGAGCATTTTTTAGCAATTAAGTAAAGTAAGAATACAAACAAAACTCAAAAGTGTGTGCTTTACAAGAATGACAAAATTTTCGTACCTCCAACAAAATTGGACGCTTCATTTATTCCTTTTTCGCATTAAAAGAAGATCGCGACGCGATGTTTCCAAAATCGTGCTTTAAAATCTTTAGTACTTAGGTAGGTAGGTATATAATTATAGGTCTAAGGTATTTTTTTTTTTTAAGAAAAATCTGAGGCAGATAACCTCAAAGTGTCCAAAGCCTCGCAGTGTCATAAGTCCACAGGCCAGAACGCAAAACAACGGAAAAGAATATGAACTTATAAAACACCCAAGAAGGCCAGAAGGAACTTATAACCCATCAAAAAAGGCTGCGAAGAAGTCAGCAGCATTTCTGCGGTCATAGTTTAACTTAAAAAGGGAAATACGTTTACAACTATCTCTATTACTTATACAAATAAATGCATGGACTACACTCCTCGTGCAGCTACGCGGGTGTTGGAAGCTGCGATTTTATAGAGATGATACTGAGAAGGCGAGTGGACATCTTATGTATCCAAGACACCAAAGAACGGAACACAAAAAATTTTGCCCATTTCTTGGACATTTGGACTTCATCGAAGACATACTAAACTTATGGTCTTACCGTGCTCAATACAATGTTCGTCAAGGAAAACAGGCACCTGATAACTTATACGACCTAGATACCTAAATACAACCTAGATTGACTATCATTTGGTTCTATACCAAATCTAAACTTTTCCTCTATCACATCATCTTTAACGAAAATGAAGATGCGCAGTGCAGGGCACAAGATATGTGAGATGACCTATACAGTGAACGTGCATAGAGAACGCCAAATCATTGCTCTAGAAACTTCACAGGGCCCCTAGAAACTGGTCAAAAAACATGGTAGTGATCAGATGTAGTGAAACTAGTGATTAGTCATTTTTCAAGGCATAGAAGAAGTGCTCTTGGAACAATAGGGATGAAAAGCTTCAACAGGAATTGAAATATGGACACCGCGCGGCAGTCTTGCTAAGACAATGTTCTTCAAGCAAACAGAATTTTTGGCCTGTATCGGCAATCGGACGAAGTATCTTCTTCGGCTGCCAATAAATATCTACACACCGGGACACACAGGATTTTTAGCAAAGCATTTGAATTAAGAAGACTAAAATCTTTATAAGATTGCCGGTCAGAGGAGGAGAAATACCCATCACACAAAAAAAGTTATAACAAAAATTTTATACTTTGGTCCAACAATTTTCGTAGGTTAAAATGAACCCGAGAAATTTTAATTGTTGGTCTAAGAATAAAAGTGTTAAGTTTGAACAAGAACTTATAATCTTGATTCAAAAATGAAAAATGTCAAAACCGAATTGTAAGCTGTTGCCTCAAAAAAGCGTTGTTGGTGTTGCAAAGATTTTAAAATTTATTACTGCTGCCAGTGGCTATTAATTTTAGAACAAATCTTCGAGATCAGGTCAAAATAAAACACTGCCCAGACTGAGATTCAAAACTGGGTCACCCGTCCGATGTCAAATTGCACTCCAGTAGGCTTGTTCTTTGTGAAGTAAAACAGCGCAAAAGAGTCATGTTAAATAACAAAGTTTCAAAAAAAGTAAAAAGAAATTATTTCAAAACGTATATAATTGTTGGTTACATTCGAACCCTCTTTTATGTCGATTTTTATATATGTATCCTCTCTGTTATTCATTTGGATGTTGGTATATTCGGCCGTCTAGAATGAGTAAATTATAAATTTTTATTGCATACTTTTTATTATCAGTGAACATATTATGGTAAATTAAATTAAAACTTACTTGATTTTGGGCTTGAACATGCGTTCTCGCGCATCAAAGGCAGCTGCGCTATCCACTAGGCTATCGCTTGATATGGATTATGGCTTCCGAATTCGCATATAATACATTCTTCTTTATTTTTACTTTTTCAACATTTAATTCTTGCTTTAAGAATAAGTTATTAAAACAAGATTTTCACAAAAATAATTGAAATTTTTAATTGTTGTGCTAACAATTTGCATACTTAAAAAAAACGTTACCTCAAGAACTAATTGTTGGATCAACAATTTGATTTTTGATAGGCGAAACTGGCTTAAAACATTTTAAATACAACAATTTTCCGTTTTTGAAAGTGATTGACAAGGATAAAATCTTTATTTTCAGAATTTCAGTGTGAAATTGAATATACTTATTTTTTAAAAAATCAAAAATGAGTTCTTGTCTCAAGAAAACATTGTTGGGCCAAGAATTTTTGTTTCATAATCCTTCAAGAATCTAGAATTCTTGGGACAATTTTTTTTTTTTTAGTGCAGAAGATTCTTTCGCCAATGTTCAATAATGCTCAGGGTCAGCTTCTTGTGGATGACGATAAAACAGTTCCCAGGTGGCGGCTGTATTGTGGAGGACTTTTTAAGTAAACAATTTCGCAGCCAACACTTTATAGAAGAAACTACTCCCAACTGGGAAGAAGTACCAAACATCCCAGTCGAAGAAGTAAGGAAGACGGTTTAGTATTCAAGAAAGTGAAAACAGGTTGGGCCAGATACAATACCCTAAGAAGATGGAAGACACCGGGTCCAGATGACTCACGACCTTTATCTCCAAGCGTATAAGAGGTAATCCAAAGCCTAATCGGTGGAGGGAAAGTAATCTATATATATTTTGTCTGTAAAAAGAAAACGGTTAGATATACCCGAAGTCTATGCACGAAGTATAACATCCAGTATAGCATCATGATGCCCTAAAAATCTGCATATGGTCTTGTTCATTTGAAAAAAAATCTTTCGATAGACTACCACGAGCTACCATATCAGATGGGTGACATTTAGAAAAAGAGGAAGTTTAGAAGCTTACGTCTTTGCTCCATCATGGAGATGTGTGATGCTCCATCAAGCTCCATTAAAGACAAGAGTACGATGTCATTCCAAATTATAGTCATTTTCGTTCTCCTGACGACAGTCCTTTTCTTTTCATTTCCGTCTTACATAATATAGTTCCTTAATGATTGAAGGAAAACCGACGAACCCTAAAGAAGGTACATCAGCTATTCTTCGCTGCCGATGTGGGGCCATTCTAAGCGCAGATCATACCTTGCTGTAGCGAGCACTTCATACATGGGTGGATGTTTTGGAGGAGAATGGGTGTCGTATATTAGACAAAACCAGACTGCTGTCCATTCTCAGATCCACTCGGACCAATTCTAGAGATAGAATTGAATGGGAATGTGCTGCGAAATGTGAAAAGTTCTTGAACTTGAACTTGAACTTTATTGAGACATATAGATCATAACATTTGTTCTTACAACTCGTGTGTTACATTTTGGTTGACTTAAAGATATGCCATACTTAATCAAAACTAAAGAAAATGTGTTAAGCATTTAAATTAAAGATTTAATCAAATTATAATTTTAATCAGATATATTTTCGCACACTTGCTCCCGATGTGCGATCACAACTTTGCTCTTTGAGGCTTTTTTTTTACCTATGGCTAAAATTACAACTAAAACTAAAGTAAACTAAAAATAAAACTTAACTATAACACTTAAAAACTAACTTAAGTAAAGAAGTATGAGGAAAAAGATTCATACAAACGTTGGGAGCACAAATCAAAGATGTCCTTATGGATAGGTATAAAATTTTATACGATCCCAAGGAGACCTTTGCTTTATGCATTTAGAAACAGATGTTTATGCAACCAATTCATTTTTAATATTATTTTCTATCAGGATCATCCTCTTAAATTTTGGGAGGATGCTTTTTCAAAAAAGGGAACAGAAAGCGTCCTACTTGCACTAGGCCTAAACAGAGACATCGAATTTTCATTTAATATATTAATTGGTGCTAAGTAGTAATTATCATTTAAACTTTGGTGAGCTTCAGTTTCGATTAAGGATCTAACGAGTGGGTTAGGATGTGTGCTGATTCGTCCGAGCTTTTTTGTTAGAAGATCAATTTGGTAAATCATAAGCGGCGTAATATTCGTTGCTTCGTAAATCACTCTGTTAGAATACCATTTTTAATCTGGAGTTCTGAATTTTCCGCAGCAAAATCTCAACAATGTTCTTTCAAAAACTTCCATTTCCTTGGCCACAGTTGGTGAAATTGTGAACCAAATGGGAAAGCCGTATGTAAGAATGGGTCTGATTAAAGTTTTATAGATAAGAATCTTAGTTTTTTCAGGCATTTGCTTCGAGTTAAGCAATGGCCTAAGTGCCATGGCCACCATTTTAGCTCTATTGAGGACCGCCCTAGCATGTTTGTTAAACATAAATCTGTTATGAAAATTGATGCCCAGATATTTTGTTTCACTACGTAATGGAATTGGTGTACAATTTATTCTCAAAGAGAGTTGCTTGCTCTCTTTAACTGCGAGATAGTGCCCTTTTCCGCTGGAGTTCCTAAAACATGTTAGGCCACATTTAGCAGTGTTTATTCTAAGTTTCCATTTTTTAAAATAGTTTTCCACAAGTGGGATTTTTTGTTTTATTTTGTCCAGTGCGATACTTGGCCGTAAATCGCTTGCTAGAATGGTTGTATCATCGGCATAATGAATTGATCCAGGCTCTTCTGCAATAGGGTCGGAGAGTGGAAAATCCTGAAGATAAATATTGAATAGATATGGTCCAAGAATTGATCCTTGCGGCACACCCGAGGTCACAGGGAACTGATGTTTTTCGGTTTGTCAGAAAGCTAATAATAAGCTTTATGAGCCAATCTGGGAATCTTAGTTTGATGAATTTGAAGATAAGACCATTATGCCAAATTGAATCAAAAGCCTTTCGAAGGTCAATGTCCAAGCTCAACGTACACTTTTTGCTTCTTAGGTTTTTGATTACTTTGTTTTGAATGACGAGAAGTGCATGCTCAGTTGAGCTACCTTTTTTAAAACCAAATTGGTTGTTCGGAATGATGCCTGTTTCATCGGAAAAGCAGTTGAGGTGTTTTGCCAATACTCTTTCAAAAAGTTTTCCAATGTTTGATAGGAGAGAAATTGGGCGGAAGTTTGTAACATCTCTGGTAGCTTTAGTTTTTGCTATGGGCAATATTTTTGCTATTTTCCATAGGTCAGGGAAGTAGCCATTGTTAATACAGTGGTTGAATATTGAAGCTAAAACCACATCTAGAGAATGAGGACATTTTCGCAAAATGAAGTTAGATATATTGTCGATGCCAGCGGATTTTTTGTTATTCAAATTGGCCCTAAATATGCTTATTTCTTCAGGTGAAGTGAATAAGGATGAATCGGGGCTTGAGGCTACATTGTTGGAGGAGAAGGTTGTAAGGGTTCGACCAAACTGCGTTGCTTCGAATTGATTTATGGCTAGGGAAACTTCGTTTTCGAAATTCCGATCTACTGTGGGGAGCAAAGTTGAGTACAATGAAGAGTAAAAGTCTTTGAACGCGTATAATTTCTTTTCCGTGTCATCTAGCTCTTGTCCGTTGTATGACAGTATGTCTTTTGAAATGTCGGTTCCAAGGTACTTTCGCCCAGTTATCTTATCAATTTCTTTGAAAGCATATGGCGATGGTTTTATTTTCATCAATCTTGACTCGAAAGCATTATTGAGGTCTATGTTGACATTTTCCCTAATTAAAGTACTTAGGCACTGAATTCTAGAATGTAGTTCTAGATATTCGTGGTTTATTCTGTTGAGGTGGCGATGGTAAATTCTTTTAAGACGTTTGAGCCAAATAGCTCGCAGGTCGATAAGTTTTTTAGTCCTTTCAGAAATATAGTGAAATTTATGGTCTTTGGGGCAGCACATCACCGAGTGAGCGTCAATGTTGCATGCTAAAATTTCACTTAACTGACATATAAGACTATCAATCTCACTATTTGACAGATTTCTTTCTGCGGGTATATCAAGAGAGGACAGGTTAATATGTAATTGAAGTCTAAAAGCATCCCAGTTTGTGTTCTTGAAACTTCTGTATTTCATTGGAGGTATCAGAATCGGGAAAAAGTTAAGGAGTCTTATTTCCAAAAGGATATGTGAAAAGTTCAAGTACCTCAGATCTATAATCAATAGCGAAGCAAACTGAGATGACGACGTCAATCACCGCGTAAGCGTAGGAGGTAAAGTGTCGAGAAAAATTTGCAATCTTATGTGCCAAAAAATTTCCCTTCAACTTGAAAGGAAGGCTCTACACCATAGTTGTGCGTCCGGCACTTAATGGGCCACAAAGTTGGACGAAGTGACGGCAGCTGAGATGAAGATGTTTTGCAAGACAGCAAGAGCAACAAAGCATAGAAGATGCAGATTTAGGAAGACCCGAGGAAGCCTCTACTTTAAAGAACCTATATCTCCAGGAAAACGGGCATGACCGGCTCAGTTGGTATAGTCATGTGTTCAAAGAAGACACCCTAACGAACTCTGCCAAAATGACAATGTCAATCAACATTCTAACACAGTCGCGAAAGAGAAGAAGACCTAAACATCCATGGATCGCACAAATGCAACGTAAACAGCATTTGATTGGCTTCAGAGATGAAGCGATCCAAGACCGGGTGGCCTGCCGGTATGAGCTGCGGTCCTCTCGTACCCTAAAAGCTGACTATTAGAAATGAAGAAAGTGGGATTTTTCGTTAAAAGTATTACCTCTGATGTTACACCATTTCTTTATATATTGAGCGAAGTATGAGGACTAGACTAAGATTTAAGTTCTGCTCTGCGTTAAGGCTCCTATCCTATTCATGGGCTTTATATACAGCGGGTGAAGATGGTCTCATGTTGATTTGAAAACAACTTAAGACTTCACAACACACACGTTCGCAGTATCGTTGAATCAAATCCTGAGATACAGCGTTAAAGAGGGCTACATCGTCTTGGGGTTATGAAAAGTAGAATGATGAGCTCAGCCAGCTTGGTGAAATTGAAAGATACTGCAACTAAGCATCTGGACTACTAGTGAACCGTCGATTCGAATAAAAAAAGCCTGAGAGTTCTCTTATTACATTCTGCTGAGAAAGGCAAAATTCTTCCCCTAATGTGAAGTGGCTTGCGGAATCGTTGTTTAGTAAAAAGTTTTGGTTCTTCTCCGTTTAGCAGTTCTTGGGGCTAAATTGAAATATGCAAATTATGAGCTAGAAACGTTACTTTAGAAACGTATTTTTCGTCTAAGATTAAAGATTGTTTTTTGTCCTAGCTCTGCATGACTTTATGCAACCTCCTTTTAACGCTCATTTTAAGAATTGTTAAAAGCATTAAAAGGGTTATTTATTCAGTTATTTAAAAAAAATACCTTTTCTATATCGCTGCAACTCATTTATCAAACCCTTTTAAAATTAAGTGATACTTCAGCTTTTCTTCAATAATTGATGGCCACAACCAAATCCCTTTTCATCCACACCTTTGAGGTTATGCTCAATAAAATCACTTAAACAAAAATGATTTTTGGGCTCAAATGAAAAAAACCTTTCGTCCACTTACCTTAATTCCCACTAACATAAAATTCTTCTTTCATATTGCTGCGGGTAGATGGTCGATTCACCCCACTTCCAGCCATTACTTTCATAATGCGGCACATTTTTTGAAATCAAAAATTGATTTTTATATCGATAAGCAGCGTAGTGACTATAAATCCACTCAAGGATAAACATCCCATATTACTCTGCAGATTTTATTTGAAAAGAGCCAAGCAAACTAGATATTGGTAAACATTAATAAAACATCACAAATATCTTTCTCTGCCCAAGCATGCACACATACGATAGACCAGAACGTGCGGACGCTTGCAAAAGGCCAGAATGTCTATGCTCTACACGTTGTTGTATCCGGGAGCAATCGAAGCGTACCCAAGTAGCAAGAGCTGCCATATGTTTGCCAAAAATCCATCTTGTATCTGCTAGATACATGCTCGCTTTCGCAAAACGAACAAATTTGTGGTCATAAATAAATAAAAAAAAAGATGCTGCCGAATTTTTATTGCGATATCATAACAACATCTCGATAGCAAAAATATCCTGTCCGAGCAACTCAGATAAAATATAAATTCACTTCATCTCGACATCATCGTCGAAGGAGTATAATAGATGATGGGTGGTGGAGGTGGTGCTGGTCCTGGTAGCTGGTAGTGCGCATCATTGAGCATTCTCGGGCACCGGGGGCTGGAGAATGGGGATTATCTGCTGCGAAAAAGAAAACAGTTCGGGCACGTAGACCAACATCAATTGATAAAACACACACAGAAAAAGTTTGCCAAAGGATCTACCAGCAAGCCTGAAGAGTGGGCGTCCCGTCCGACTTCCAGGACGATGATGATGATGGTTTTTTGAAATGCTCTGAAAGTTTTCTCTTGCTCCTTGAACTTCTATGAAGGATAAATAGCTTAAGCATATAGGGATTCAATAAATAATTCGCCGATGGATTTTTATTACTTCAGGTAGAGAGTATTTGTTGTGTGCTTTCTGAGTTTGAGTAGTCGGCTTTTATCTAATGTCGATTGGAACGTGCTGCAAGTGCTTTATTGCCAATTCGCATGACTCTACCTCCCGGTCGGTGCGAACGGAATATTGGGAAAGTTTCGCAAATGTTTGCATTCAATGCTTAAGTTTTTCTCAAGGTTCAAGTGAATATTATGTAGAGAGAGAAGGGAAATATAGAGCTCCAGAAAAATGGTTTTTAAAAATTTACACTAGTCCTACTTGTCATTCAAGTCCCATCCCAGATTGTCGACATAAAATTCACCCCCAAAGTGGCCGATGAAATATGATCATAAATTTGAGAAAACAAAAACGAAATTTGTCTATATTCTGGGAATTCACATGACATTGAATTTTTTTTTTAACTTCATTAAAAACAAACAACTTGCCGACAAAAAACTGAATGAATACCTATGACAGGCGGCAATCTCGAATAATAATAATTGTCGACGAAAGATCACGCACCTAATCAAAATGCACGATGAATATGATGAAAAATTAAAATTATTTTAAGTTTTATTAAGTGCGTAAGTCAATGTAGTGCTTGTGCTCGGTACGTGTACGTTTTGGATTTTTAACGACATTTTGATGGTGTGAACAAACATATCGGCGCGTTCACATTCGGCCCTGGAATGGATCATCATACACAATGCCCTATCATGGTGAAGGTGGAAACAGAGTGGCCGTGTCGTCGTTCAATTGGGATTTATGACATTTGCGGAACGCTCTTGTTTCAAGTCGTCTTTGATTAATATTCAAAATGAGATTTTTCTGTTTTACCTTTAATATGTGGAGCAGGTTGGGATCAATGTCACGTTGCACGTTTTATTACATTTTAATAGCGAACCCTTTTTTCGTTTTTTTGTGTACTGTTTTCAGTTGTTTTGGAAGAAAATATTGTATGCAGTCGTGCAAGTGCCCTATTGTTCTATATTGCATATTAAGCTTAGTGTTACGGCTCTAAATGAAGATGCATTTTAAAGAGTTTTTTTTTATATCGTTTTTGTGGGTGGCGGTATATGTCCAACTGCATTTGATGTGATTTTCCGTTTTATGTCAAGTGCGTGGGCTCACTTTTTTGGACATTTAATGTGATTTTGAAGAAGCATTAAATACGGTTCTCTATATGCAAGATGTAGGTGTGGATACTGTAGATGCATCTTTAAGCAACCTTCGGCACTTCGGAAATTCTAAGAAGGAGATCATCAACCATATACATATGCTTAAGCTGAAAACTTAATAAAAGAGAAACGTAATAAACGATGTAAGCCCACATTAAGAACAACTTCTACTATCATACTACAAAGCTAAAAAATTGGTTGCTTCACCAACAGAGAGATTATTTCTGTCGTTTTAACGTATACATTTTCAACTGCACAAATTAAGTAAAGGAACCGCGCGTATGGCTCGTTTTGGCACAAGCATTTATAATGGTGTTGTTTCTACCACCCCACTGTTATATAAGACAAGATTAAATTGTATATCGGACATATGAAAACCGACACACTTTGACCTATAAAAGAGTCCATTGAGGTTCGAAAAAACTTTAAATTATAGTACGGAACACTGGAAGGGAGAACGCGGCCAAGCTTAAAATTTAACATAAACTCCACTGACTACTGACACTACGGAACTACATTTTAGGATCTGATCCAAATTCTTCCCCGTTGTAAGCTTTATAGAGCATGAAAACCAACGCTATTAAAGACTCCGACACCGACTAAAGAGACTCAAGCACAATCCCCAGGCGGGACTCGGAGAGGTTCTTACCCTGATCTCACCACCTGTTTCTTGGCCTACCAGGGGGGCACGCACTCGAATCTCGCCTAACATAACCTGTCTAGGAAGTCTGTCGGGGGACATGCGAACAACGTGTCCAAACGATCGAAGAATCGATCGTTCCACTGGGAGAAGTAGCTGCTCAACATTAAGATTCTCACGAATACTGACGTTCCTCACTCTCCGAAAAAATAATTATTGTTAATATTTATTATGTTTACCTACTTATGTTATAATATTTATTAATGTGCTATTTTTATATAATTAGCTCGAATTCAGGGTGATGAATACTATAATGGCCTTAAGCCTTAAATTACTGAGTAACTAGATCGGCCATGAAACGCTTTGCCTCTAAGCTGAAATTCACAAATGTGGTAAACTCGTCAATTCATCATCATCATTTTTTACTTAAGGTGGCGCTAGAGTCCGGGGTTGACTTTCAGGAAAAGACATGCTTATACTGTCTTAAACTCCCTTCTTTAGGAGCTAGACCTGGAGAAATTCGGGCTATAAGAAAAGGCCCGGTTTCCCTATTTTGTATGGTGACCCTCCCTTAAGCCTTATTTAACATAAGCCTTATTGGCTTATATCCCAGAAATAGTTACACCACAGTTGGACTATTCCAACCCAACCAAAAAATAAAAAAGAAATATTTTGGGTTGGTACAAAATGTGGATTTTATTTGCGGGATACCAATTATGTCTTACCTCTATGCCGGATAATAAAGGAATAGAAAGATCCTAGGGTTCAGCAGCAGCGACATCTATGACTTCAATTGAACATTTCAGGAAAGTTCTGTTTCATCATGCATCTGAACATTCTCGGCCGCCTTGCAGTAGAACTGCTAAACAAAAAGGGCAAGCTCGAGAAAAATTATGTACGAAATTCAATGTAATCTTAACCTAAGGGGGAGCCCTTTGTTAATCAGAGGGACTCCACTCACTCCACTAATGAAATTTAAACCAAGAAATAGTTTCATGAAAGATAAACTAAGTTAATAAATTCGTGAAATATGTTTCGAGATCCTACGTGCGAAAAATATGAAAAATTGATTTAAAAAAACGATCGGGAAATGATACTAAGCTACATGTATATACGAGGTTGATATTGGAACGATACCAAAAATTTTTATTATTTTTATTAATATTGAAAGATACCAGATTATTTTTATTTATCAAAGAACGTTTTAAAAGCCTACTGACACGTGATTATTCTCTTTTATGTACTGACATCCGTTACTCTGACTCGCTTTTCAGCACCTAGATAAGTCTTCATTACTCTACCTAGTCGCCATTCATTAGGAGGCATTTGCTTGTCTCGGAATATAACCATATGATCTACCTGAATGTCTCTTTGCAGGAACTTCCACTTATTTCGCTTGTGAAGCTCCTTTAAATATTTTTCTTTCCATCGACTACTGAACTGATGGTGCAGAATTTTGAGTTTCTGCCATCGATTGAGGATATTTAAGAGGCTATCAGCGAGCGACGGTTCAGGAAGAGTAAGTAAAGGGCCTCCTCTTAAGAAATGGCTTGGAGTCAGAGGTAGAGTCTCAGAAGGACTCAATTCCAGCAAGAAGCGCAGAGAATTCTTCGAAGGCCAGTTTCGTACTTCCAACAACTTCACGGATATGTGCCTTAAAACTTTTTACGCCTGCCTCCTATAACCCATCCATATTGGGGGCTCCAGGAGGTATAAAAGTCCACTTGATTTGCGAAAAATTCGTACATGGGTAACTTTTAACAGAATTTTTGAAGTGTATGATACATTTCGAGGTTCCGACAAAATTCGTGCCGTTATCAGAAAATATCTGATTAGGAAAAACATGCAAGAAACGCTTCGGTGGACAAGTTGCGAACCGCTTCTAGATGAATCGCTTTTGCCGAGAAGCAAACGAACAAGCACGCATAGCCTTTCTCCAAACGACAAGTCCTTCCATAGAAGTTTTTAATTATAAAGGGTCCTGCGAAGTCGATTCCCGTGTTTGTAAACGGTATTGCAAATGTTGCTCTTTCTAAAGGGAGCTTCTTTCATTGTGAATCGTACACATTTTGCAATCGCGGATACACTTCTTAACAAGATTTTTTAGTTTCGGAATCCAAAATTTAAAATGGATTATGCGAATCATGAGCTGAATTTCAGCACGCAAAGAAAGTATGTGTACGAAATCAATTCGAAGTTTCAATTAGAAGCTACCGTGGGCGAAGAAGTAACAAACTTCGCTCGAAAGCTAAATGCTCGCCTTCATGTTCATTGCAACAATGAAATGATCCGTGCTCTAAACGAGACTCTTAACGATGTTAACAACGAGCGACGACTACAAAGAATAAGACCCTTCGATCTAGCGACGTAGGGTGAAGCCGCATGAATGAACGGCTTAGTAGGTGCATTCACTGGAAAGCAACCTATCCAATGCGATTAACACTATGGAAGCGTAAACTACTTCTTAAGTTAACTTAGTTGCAGTCAAGAAGTATTATGAGAGAGCGAAAATTTACTACTATGAAGTGCGTTCTGGCAGTTTCATAGTGTCTCTCATAAATGGGTGGTTTTTTAGCACGTGGAAATCGGACATAACCAATATCGGCTACTTCGGTATTATGTACCTGCTATAGAGGGCGTATTGGTATCTTTGAAAGATTTTGGAGTTTTAGCCTCCGTCCATCCTAGTATTCAAAAAAAAATTAGAAGTTTCGAAAAATACGCATTATAAGGGAGTAAAATGGGATGACGCTCACTATAAGTAAGTGTAGAGGCTAATGTTAACCTTCCATTGACGCGAAGGGTTTTTTATACTCAAAACCAGTGAGTAAGTGCTACAGTGCGTACGCAGAAGTTCAGTCCGTAAAACGGACCGTTGAATACCCCATCCTATCCCACCTTGTAAAATGCTGATGGCATTGTTATTTTTTGAGATTTTATAAGTAATGCAGACTTCGAAAAGGGGCGTGATCCAACCGCCCCTAATTACAAACTATCAATTATTTAGACCGATATTTAGACTGATATTTCCAAGTTAGGCTTACATGTACGTAAAAATGCAATTTTTTGGTTCAAATTCAATACTTTTGAAAAATCGACCCCTAAAAGCGGGCGTGGCTAAAAACTTTATATGAACGAAATCTGGACTGAAGTCTCGTTTAGCTAACCTGCTACTGTTGTTGTTTCATGCTTTCCTAAATTAGGCTCAAGGCCAGTCGAAATTACGTTTTTCTGGAAAATTTCAGGTTTTCCTTCAATTTTGCCTCCAAATGTGGGCGTGGCCCAAAGTCTTGTGTAAACAAAATGTAGAACTAAGCGTTTTTTACATAAAATATTAAGCAAAATTTTTTCAATTTCGAGCGAAAATATTTACTAAACTGCAGTCCGGACGGACGGACGAACATGGCTTATTCGATTCAGAATTCGGTCTCGATCATATGCCCTTAAGGTCTTGGGGGTCTACCATTATTATTTCACCGTGTTACAAACTATGTGACAAACTTAATATACCTCCTATCCTATGGGATGGGGTATAAAAAGGGTGGAGCGTCAGCAAAGAACTTTTGGACTTGATAGATTGGCGTTGGGATAAAACTTGATATTCTTGAGGAAAATAGATTCTATGAGACAATACAATATAATTTGAGTTTTCGTAAAATCGAATTATCCTCAGGTAAAATGGAGAAAGAGGCTGATATTCTCGCGCTGCCTGATGCCAAGAAAAAAATCGGTCAAGAATCGACTCGAAGTCATCAACTGCAATTGATGAAAAGGTTTTGCCAGTTTTTGTCTCCATCGAAGACTCATCGGGGGGTAGCGGAACTGATTCTGGCCAAAGACCTTAATCCTGCCGCAACGACTTCGGACCAGTCCACCAAAGCTCATTTTCTACCGGGGCTACTTTGCTTTTTTTACTATCCAAGACGCTGCTTGGAACAATACTTCTTTCCGGAAGACTGGAGTAAGGAAAAGCGGATCAATTTACCCGCGCGAAATTGAAGAGCTCATACGCGAAAAGAGAAAGGCTCGAAAGAGGTGGCATTTGTCTCGAGCTCCTCCTGACAAAACCATTCTAAATGGGCTATCTAACAAATTAAAGCACTTACTTCAAGATTTTAAAAGTCACGAGACTACCAACTACCTCGAAAACTTGACTGCCGATAGAGGGTCAAACTATTCACTTTGGAAAGCCGTGAAGTCCATTTAAAAGCCCATAGTACACACGGCGCCAATAAGAAAAGATAACGGTGAATGGGTAAAAGGCGACAAAGAGAAAGCAGATGTATTTGCAGAACATCTAGAAGAAACATTCAAACCGTTTGACGGGGAGCCGTTGGTTGACGATCTGTATCGCAATGCGGAATTAGACAATTATCGAATGAAAACCGTGACACTGTCTGAACTTCGTCAAACAATCCGAAATTTGAAGAATAACAAAGCTCCAGGCTATGACCTAATTACTGGGGAAATTTTGAAGGAGCTACCGAAAAGAGCGTTAGTCAAGCTTCTCTACATCATAAACGCATCAATGAGAATTTCATACGTTCCACGGCAATGGAAAGTCGCAGAGGTAATAATGGTTCCGAAACCAGGGAAATGCCCGAACGACAAAAAATCATATAGACCGATTTCGCTTCTGCCGATTATATCTAAAGTCTTCGAGAAACTTGTGCTCAAACGACTGCAACCAATAATTGAAGAAAGACGATTGATTCCGGATCACCAATTCGGCTTTAGGGTCAAACATTCAACACTTGACCAGGTCTATCGAATAACTAATGAAATTGAGAAAGCCTTAGAAGCGAAAATGATATGCTTTTCTTGACGTATCCCAAGCCTTTGATAAAGTTTGGCACGAAGGCCTAAAATATAAGCTACGGAAAGTTTTGCCGGAAAAAATGTATGAACTCTTAGAGTCTTATCTTGACAACAGACTATTTCGAGTGAGATACGGGAGCGAATACTCAGAATTCAAAGAAATACAAGCCGGCGTTCCACAAGGTAGCGTCCTCGGTCCAACACTGTTTTTACTTTTTACAAGAGATTTACCTCAAGTAGAGACAACGACTATAGCCACGTTCGCTGACGACACGGCTATCCTCGCTACGGATAAGACAGTCGAACAATCAGCGGGAAAACTCCAACGCGCTTTGAATAAAATATGCGAATGGACAAAGGCCTGGCGAATCCTCCTAAATGAGACAAAATCAACGCATGTAAATTTTACTTACAAGAGGGTAATCAACTTACCTCTATTTATAAACTCGGTACAAATTCCGTACGCAAACGAGGCGAAATATTTAGGCATGACCCTAGACGCAAAACTTAAGTGGAAGCCACACGTTAAAAAGAAACGCGATGAACTTGAAATCAAGCTACGAGAACTGAATTGGCTTTTCGGACGTTATTCGAAACTAAGCGTATATAACAAACTGCTATTGTATAAGCAAGTGCTAAAACCATCTTGGACGTACGGTATACAACTTTGGGGTTGTACCAAACCAAGCAACATATCTATTTTAGAAACTTTTCAGAATAAGACACTAAGAGCAATCGTAAATGCTCCATGGTATATAAGAAATAGCAATTTACATCGAGATCTAGGCATCGCAACCGTGACCGACGAAGTAAGAAACTTTGCTCGCAAACTTCACACTCGCCTTCACGGCCATTGCAACCACGAAATAATCCGAACTCTGGATCAGACAAATCTTGCACGCCGACTACAACGAACAAGACCGTTGGATCTAGCGTCGTAAGAGGAAACCGCACATAGGACGGTATTGCAGATGCTTTCGTTGGAAGGTAGCCTGCCAAACGCGATTACTATACAGAAGCATGAACTACTTGTTAAGGAAACTTAGTCGTAGTCTTACAAAGATTGGGAGGTTTTTTAGTGAGTAAGAATCTCACACTACTATGAGCAAGCGCTTTCGATTCTCATAGTGCCTATGAAGGTTTTTACCTACCCACGGGGAAAAAAAAAAAAAAAAAAAACTTTGCTTTTTACCCAAAATAAATGAGAAGAGAAAGAAGATGCATTATGCTCGGCCCGGACATAGAGCGCCGCAGCATAGGCCTTGTCCGATGAGTCCCATGGTGAAACCCATGTATTTGGATTGAAACCCATTGACTCCATCGGGGTATAGAAATGGTTTTTATAGCGGGGAGAGTGGCTAGATAATGATTCCACCGTTCTTGTGTGTCTGGTTCGAGGTCTCGGTTTCATTTTGTATTATGTCTTTCCAAATCTGTTGAATGATGATATTGGCGGAGATAATAATTGGAGCAAGCCAACCGGCAGGATCATACAGCTTGGCGATTGAGAGAACGGATAGTTTTGACACAGAGCACACCAACGCTTCTGGGGTGACTTTTTCTGACTTTTTCTGACGCGAAGAAAAAGTATCTGAAGTGGGCTTCCAACAGATGCCCAAAGTTGTTGCTGTGCTTATTTGATCGATTTTCAAGAAATCCTCATTTTACTTAGTTGAATTTGCCGTCGATTTTCGTAGGCTAAAACCGTAGCCGATGAGCCTTTTGAAAATTGTTTCCAAGATTAAAGGTCCAAGAATTAAACTATTGTAATTGTTGAGCTTTAAATTTCCTACTTATAGGAAATTTTTAGCGCTATTTTAAAGTTATAAAAAAATTTCTTCTTATGATCTTGTAAAAGTGTTTTGTATAGGTATAAGAAACTATAGCTCTCGTTACAAGAATACACATTTACTCTTATAAGGCTCTGGCAAGGCCTCGAAAAATGCTGAAAGCCGAAAAGAGAACGATATACATTACAAATTTGTTTCTTGCAGTATAGTGCAGTTAAACTTGTTTCAGTTAAAATATATCAGCTTAAGTAAGCATTATGTCTAATGCACTGAAGTTGTGTTGTTGCTTTATGGGTCTGTGCAAAGAGAACATGTAGGCTGTTAAAGCACTCAAGATGGAAGAGGCCTTTAGTTCAGATGATAGCACCTATGACCAAAATTCGGAACGTCCTGGGTGCAATACCTGGATCCAATTAAATTTATTTATTTATTTATCTATTTACAATTACTAATAATTTCACACTTATATAAAACTAGCAAAAAGTAGAATATTTTTGAAGCGTTCACGAGAAAATTGTAAGCCAACATAAGAAGAGATCAATGAAAGAAGTATATAAGCTCTAGATGCTCTAGATTGTAGCCGTAACTAAGTCTATGAATAGGTCGTAGAAGAAGTTTTCTCTCTCTTAAAGATCTAGACAGAGCATAAATGTGGATGGACGAAATGTCGAAAGAAAAAACCGTGTGTGCTACACAGAAGTGAAGTTGTGTTTAAAGATAATTTAATTTTTGTATAGCCGAGGCTCATTGCCATAAATAAAAAATAACTATAGTTTTTTTAAGTTTTTTCTTGTAATAGGAGTCTAAATAAAATCTTTTCTTTTTAGTTCAACGCTGTAAGAGGAAGAGTCATTTAAGGACAACAAGATCGTTTTAATATCTTATTATAAGAGATCTTATTATAAGAGTTTTATAAGAACTGTTATGATGTTTGAAGAGCTTACTATCTTACGTTATCGTACCTGTGTTACCTCAACCTTTCTATATTACCCATCAAATTACTTAAAATACTTTTTGGAATAGATGTTCAAGTTCCTACTGTTGCCCAGCAAAACTTCACGGTTTCAAAATTTCCATAGGAAATTTTATTGTTTTTATTTGCGTCTCTCCCAGACTGTTATTAAATTAAATCTTAAATTCTTATATTCGAAAGGACCTTCAATTGATTATATAAATTTTGTCTTATTAGCAGTGAAGCAAAAAATAAATAATAAGAATGAAAACCGATTGATCCCATTTTTTTTTTTTCATTTTTATATTTTCTCTCAGTACCAAACAAATTCAATTACATAAATCCTCAAAAATACTTTACCAAATATCTAATAGGCGCATGCGTCCCCTTGCCCAACAGTAGCTGGAAAAAAATTAACGACAATTAAATTAATCCATTGTAAAAGGAACACACAGGATTACACAAAGAACACGAACGGTTCCTTTCCACACAATGACAAAATACAACTATGTATCGACTGTTAAATTTTTATCATTAGCAAGCATCGGTGACAATAAAGACCCACTGCAAATACGTTGCCGATTCCATAATGACGGACGGACAATCGAAAAAGGATCATTTTCAAAAAATCAAGAGCATGAAATTTTAAGTTCTTCTCTGTCACATTATAGTTTAACATTTTTTTCCTGTCTGTGGTACTGTGTAATGTTGTCTCTTTACTCTCCATATTTGTTGACAATTTATTATCCTTACGCATTAGAGATTTTGAATGGGACTTCAACCATTCTATATATACAAGAGGGGCAATAATGGAAGACCCTATGCAATGGCATCATCATTTTACTCATTCATCCGCAAGGACTAAATGTTTTTCTTATTATGAGTAAAGAAATTGGAACAACGGACACAAAAGGACTAAAAATTCCCTTCTGTCATGTCAACCAACTTGATTTTTATCTTTATCTTTTAAGGGATGCCGCGTACAGCGCTCGACTTTGATGAGGTAAAAATATTAAGGATTTATTATATTATTATTATAATTACATAAATTCTTAAGGGTAGGTACCTACTCACAAAAAAAAGTGTCTTCAGATGCCTCACTTTCTGCAGCGGATACATGAATTTAGGTTTATTATTTTCTTCGTACCTGATCGTGGTGGAAAATATCCTGTGACAAAATATTATTTTACATTTCAATTATCCTATTGTTCGATGCAAAAATTCATACAAACACATGACAACATCGAGAGTTTTGTTGTTTGTGTAGGATTGGATTTCATTTTTTATAATTTTGCGTAGAATGTTTTTGGTTTGCGGCCTCACAAATTGACAGACCTTATATGACACAAAACCGTTTGACAGTTGTGTTTTCGTTCCCTTTTTATTATTCTGCTAATGATTATGATTTTTGTGGTTGACAATTGAAATTTAATATGCTTGTATGTGAAGGCGGGTTTTGTCTTTGGATCACTGCATTTCCGCTATTTGGCGCCAGTTTTGGAATCTCAAATTTGATTTGCCGAACTGGTACGGCCGACCGGTAGCAGATTCGGAGAAACGTTTGTATAAACGGCGTCTATATGCACTTCCATAATGAAAAGTTTTGAAAGGTTTGATAGCTTTAATTAAATAGAGGAGTCATATAAAAGTGACATAAATTGAAAGTTCGATAGGTTTCATGACGGGTGGGCGGGTTCAATGAATTGTGGAAGCACCTTTAGCTTGCAACTATATTATATTGGATACATATTACACAGATCGTATAAATATTGAAATTTAAGGAGTATATAAGTAGAAAGCTTCTGTGTGAAACAACGAGTTCATAATTAGCAGCTGAAGATTTTATAGCTCTTCTTGTCGCCTTTTGTCCTTTTGGACGAACGCACACCCAGTTTCATCAATAACCATTTGCCTACACTTATAACCCCCTGTTTTTTCCCGAACCTTACGCTCAGTACTTAGCATCCTTGCGAGTTGGGATAACACTTCTTTCCGGAAGATCGCATTATCGCACAGCGGAAAATTATATCCTCGAGAAATAAAAGAGCTTATATGCAAAATCAGGAGAGCGCGGAAGACATGGAAACGTTCGTGAGCATCCCCGGATACGACCATCTTGATCCACCTTTCTTACAAACTGAAGCTCGGGCTTCAAGACTTTAAAAGTCGCGAGACTACTGCTTACATCGAAATTTTGACTGCCGTTAAAGGGTCGAATTACTCGCTTTGGAAAGCCGTGAAGTCCATCAAGAAGCCTTTAGTATACTCAGCGCCATTACGGAAATCCATCGGCGAATGGGCAAGAGGAGACAAAGAGAAAGCGTATTTATTATTATTTATTATTTGCAGTGCATTTAGAAGAAACATTCGAACCGTTTGACGGGTAACCATTGGTAGAGGATCTCAATCGCAATGCTGTCCCAGATAATTATAGAACAATAAAAACCGTATCATTTACTGAAATTCGCCAAACGATCGGAGATTTGAAGAATAACAAAGCCACAGGTTATGACTTAATTATACTAGCGAAATTTTAAAGGATCAACCGCACTCCGCCAAAAAACGCCTCCATTAGAATTTTATACATTCCAAGGCAATGGAAAGTGGCCGAGGTCATAAGTTTCCGAAACCAGGAAAATGTCCGAACGACAAAAAGTCATACAGACCCATTTTGCTACTGCCTATAATATCTTAGGTACATTCGAAAGACTGGTGTTTAAAAGGTTGTAACCAGTCATTGAAAAAAGGCGATTGATGCCGGATCACCAATTCGGATTTTGGAAAAAGCCCTTCTACCATCTTTCATGAAAAAGACCCGGACATGCTTAGACTTCTCTATACCTTTTTCAATGCGATTTATGTACAGGATAGACTAGACAAAGACGAAGACGTTACCGACGAAGCATACGAACGATACCGCCCACCCGACCTGGAGGAGGTGAAAGTAGCTGTGTCTAAGCTCAAGTGCAACAAAGCAGCCGGAGCAGACGGCCTAGCTGCCGAACTTTTTAAGTCCGCTGGCGATGAGCTGGTTAGGAGCATGCACCAGCTCATCTGCAAGATATGGTCGGAAGAAAGCATGCCCGACGTATGGAACCTCAGCATTGTTTGCGTGATCCTGAAGAAAGGAGACCCTCTGAGTTGTGCCAACTACAGAGGCATAAGTCTTCTTAACATCGCATACAAGATCTTTTCTGCTGTACTGTGTGAACGCCTGAAGCCGTTTGTCAACAATCTGATATCAGTGTGGCTTTAGGCCAGGAAAGTCCACCATCGATCAAATATTCACACTGCGGCAGATCTTGTAGAAAACCCAGGAATTCCAAATCGATACACACCTCTTCATCGATTTCAAGGCCGCGTATGACAGCATCTATAGAGACGAGCTATATAGCGCAATGTCTGGTTTTGGCAACCCTGCCAAACTCGTCAGTCTGTGCAGGATGACGAGGGAAAACTCACGCTGTTCCGTCAAGGTCGGCAAAGACCTCATCGACCCCCTTTGATGTCAAAAAAGGATTTAGACAAGGTGAAGCGCTTATATGCGAATTTTTGAACATCATACTTGAGAGAATTGTGCAGAACTCTCGCGCCAGCACCAGAGGTACAATCTTTCAAAAGTCCGTTCAACTACTCGCATATGCAGACAACATTGACGTAATGGGTAGAACAAAGCGTGATGTCAGTGAAGCCTTCGTGAGTATTGGGATGGAAGCGGCGAATATGGGTTTAGCAGTCATTGAGGGCAAAACCAAGTATATGCTGTCATCAAGAAAAGACACCCAACACCGACGTCTTGGACAAAACATCACCATTGACAGCTATAATTTTGAGGTAGTTAGGGACTTTGTGTGCCTGGGTTCCGCTATCAATTCAGACAATGACACCGGCGCTGAAATCAAACGAAGGATAACTCTTGCCAATCGCTATTTCTTTGGGGTAAGGAGGTAATTGAGTAGCAATAAAGCCCTCTCTCGAGCAACTAAAGTGTCCATGTATAAGACCCTCATAATCCCAGTCCTGCTTTACGGTGCAGAAGCATGGACCCTGTCAAAGGCGGATGAAAACATTTTAGGCTGCTTCGAGAGGAAAATTCTTCGGGCGATTTACGGTCCCGTCTGCATAGACGGAGAGTGGAGGAGGAGATATAACATCGAACTGTACGGGCTGTACAGCGATACCGACCTAGCCAAAAGAGTCAAACCACAACGTTTACGATGGCTGGGACATCTAAAGCGGATGGACACCTACGCCCCGGCCCGGAAAATCTTCGAATCCACACCGCAGGGACGGCGCGGTAGAGGAGCACCGAGTCTCAGGTGGCGCACGCAAGTGGAAGGGGACCTCAGCCAACTTCGCGTGCGAAATTGGAGACGGCTAGCTAGAGACAGAGCTGGCTGGCGAAGCTTGTTGGCTGAGGCCCACGTCCACCCCGGACTGAAGCGCCACCTTAAGTAAGTAAGACTACGCCGGAGTTCGGGAAACAACCAACACTTCCGATTCGCCCACGTTTCATTCATTCGAGGATCATATGCATGGCCGCTTATGATCCTTTAGAAAAACGATTGATTCCGGATCACCGATTCGGATTTAGGAAAATCATTCAACAACCGACCAGGTCCGTTGAATAACAATCGAAATCGAAAAAGCTCTGGAAGCAAAAAAGTTATGTAGATACTAGAGCTTTTCTCGGCTTATCGCAAGCCTTCGACAAGATATGGCATGAAGGCCTGAAGTACAAGTTAAGGCTTAGCTTACCAGAAAAACTCTATAGAATCTTAGAGTCTTACTTTGAAGACAGAATCTTTCGGGTAAGGTACGAAAATAAGTACTCGGAATTCCAAGAGATAAATGCTGATGTCCCGCAAGGAAGCGGTCTCGGCCCAATTATTTAAGCTTTATACAAGAAACATACCCCACGATGAGGGAGCAATTTTAGCTACGTTCGCTGACGACACTGCTATTCTCGCTGTTGATACGATTGTTAAATTGTCAACAGGAAAACTTCAGCACGCTTTAGACAAAATATGCGACTATGGACGAGGAGCTGGCGAGTCGTCCTTAACGAGACTTACACTAAGTGAACGCATGTACTTGACTTTTAAAAAGATAAACAATAAACCTTTATTTATTAGCCCGGTACAAATTCCACACTCAAATAAAGCAAAATAGGAATGACTCTAGAAGCTAAACTTAAATGGAAGCCGCACGTTAAAAAGAAACGCGACGAGCTCGAAAGAGAAATGAATTGGCTTATTGGAGGTTTTCGAAACGAAGCGTTTATAACAAACTGCATTTGGATAAGCAATTATTGGTAAAACCATCTTGGACGTAGAAACATATACAACTTTATGCGGTTCTTGTCAACAGGTTGTATTTGTATTCTATTTTCCTGCAAATTTACGGGCAACCAATGAATCAAGTTTTTTTTATGTGTGACATTTAAGATTGCATTTTTGGGTAGTGCCTAAGTAGGTACTTTAAGGTTAACAGACACTCTTTCAATCAATCCTCTTTTAAGCATTACCGCACCTAATTTTATGAAAAAAAAAAATTTCCATCTTTATAAGGAAAATGTTCAAAGGTTACACCTTCATTTCAAAATCGATTAAATTTTCCATAATAAAACAAATGAATTTCACATAAAAATTTAGTAATCAATTCAACACGAACAAAATTGTGTTTATGCTGATGGTCCTTAATATATATGGCAGGTAGGTAGGAGGATGAAAAAGAAAAACTTTTACTGCTCCTCTTTAAATCAACTCAGATAAGATACCACAAAACCTTCATATCGAATTTCCTCTATTCATCGACTGCGACAACCTTCATCCGAAACTGATATTTTATTTAAATTCTCGAAAATTAAATAAAAGCCAAAAAGGGACAAACCAAACACACAAAAAATTATAATCACAATAAAAAAATAAATAAAAATTAAGAGAACAACCTTAAAACAAGGAAAAATCAAAAATTCATAGTGCAACCCACACACACATACAAAAAAAAAACAACCCGTACCTAGTCCCTTAAAATTTTATTGTGCCATACAAGCCTGAAGGCATTAAATTAACTAAAAAAAAAAGTAACTATCAAAAGCCGCTCTGTCAATCTATTCCATATTAGATGCAGCTAGAACGTAAATTAATGCCCCACATAACGCGCCATCCTAGTCCACCCAGTGCATTCGTATCCAGGCAACTATTTCAGTGTGATAGGTAATTTATTCCATGCTCGTTATTCGTCGTCGCATCCCTGATTTTGGGTGGCGATAAGATATATGTGTATGGCTTTAGGACCTAAGAGACATATCGGCGTCATCTATTGAAGCCGCGCTTCACTCAAGCCCGCGAATGAGGGAAACAACTCAGATGCCCAAATGATTGGTGACGATTTCGTGCTCTGGTCTATTGGAATCGCAGCAGAGGATCAGCAGCAGCGCATTGGCCGTGTATCAAGTAGGTAAACTGCGGCGATCCTTAATGCATAAATATCTACCGATAAGAGCGCATGCACGGGGCTAAGAAATAAAAAAAAAAAACAGTGCCTAGAGGCTACAGGAAACTTTTAATTAGACCTCAATTAGCCTCGTGATAAGTACGGAAGAAACTACAGGACGGCTCACATTGCTGCAACGTGCCTTGAACGCAATTGATAAGTGACTAATTAGAAAAGTAGGCGAGGCTAAATTAGTTATTTTTTCTCATCGATAAGAAAACCAATTTTATGAAAGAATAGCTTAGCCCCAGCGGAATCGGGGTCATGGGGTTCAAAGTTCGTGTCGCGGTGTAATTTCATCGACGAAAACGTTACGTATCTAATATGGGAAAATATTAACTTCCAAAAGAGTGCCTCTATTCCCCACACGCTCATAAATCACCAAAAAGTGCAACATCAACACAATCGTGAAACGTCGCTCGCCCAGAGGATAATTTAACGTCCATAGTTACTCTCGTATATCCTGAATTAAATGTCCACCCACAATCATATATCACTTATTCCAATTGACATTTTAAACCAAACGAAGAACCACATAGATCTCCGTGCATTACTTTGACATCTTTATCCACCCGCACTCATTTCATGTAGGTAGTATGTGCAAGGCACACGCAGCAGATGTGACATTTCATAACGGTACATAAATTTTGGAAAAATTCTAAATTAGTTTTTCTTTGTTTCTAAAAATAGCCAAAGAGTCCTGCCAATGTGAATGGAATATCCTTTTGCCATTTCCAAATGAATTAAGATGGCACGTTCTCAGTGTCACGATAATGGGAAGCCATTCGCGTGTACAGTATTAGGTCAGGCGGTGAAGGGAGATCAAACATAGACAGCTACCACTGTACTGTACTATATTCGGGATGCTATTAAGAGAGAAATGCAGTGTCCATTAGAGGTAATTTAAAATTTTTATGAGGGGATTCCCTATACTCAATTGCAAAGCAAGATATAAGCTGAAATTTATTTATAAAAATAAATGGGCTTTAAATAATTTTAAGGCAGAAAACGGACTGCATTCGTGTACAAGGAATGATACTTTTAAAATTAATGAGAGACGGGCACTCCAAATATTTAACATATAATCAATATTTAGTTCAAAGTTCGAAAAAAAGAGATTTCAGTTCATCATGTTCCAACTCCTACTCTTACAAAGCTATTCCAAAAATGGTGAGCTCAAACTAAAACACATACAATGTTCACTAAAAGGCTCAAGAAAGGCAGAAGGATTTAAAAAATGGGTAATGAAAGACAGATGGACAAGGCTCAAAAATAAAAACCCCGCCTAGAAGTCCCAAAGTCTATTCGTTCGTTTTTGTTGGAGGTTGCTACTATCCGATGGAGCACTCAGACACAACTACTGGTCCATTGTACTACCATGCAGACACCTTACATTAATGCATTAATGTATTTAGTTTACCCGTCTTTCGAAGAAAGATGAGAAGGAGCTTCAGTGATGAAGAGCTTAGGTGTTCGGCACTCACCACGTCAGCCCCAAAGATCCGCCACCTGATGCGAGCAAAGGCAGGACAACTACAGAGAAAGTGTTCCGCTGTATCGTCGTCCTCTCCACAGGCAAGACAGGTGTGGTGGTTTCGCTTAAGCCTAACACATTCAAGTGTCTAGCAAAAGCTTGGTGGCCGGTAAGGACGCCTACAAGAAGTCTGCAATCGATTCTCCTAAGAGATAAAAGAAAAGACGCTGACCCCTCGCAGATGTCCGGGCGTAGTCGTTTAGTCTGTCTGCACCCATCGCAGTCACGCCAACGAGCCCTGTGCTCACGAGGAACCCAAGTATCAATGGCAGACGTGACAACAGATACAGGCAGGCCTAAAGCAGGTTCGGGTCCTAAGAAAACCTCTTCTGAGCCAAGTCTGGCAAGCTCATCAGAGATCTCATTTCCCTGGATACCAGGGTGACCTGGAACCCAAACAAGATTCACTGCATTTAGCCTTCCGACTAAGTTCAACGAATTCTTGAGTTCGAGCACTATCTTGGACGAGGTAAGAGGGTTGAGCAACGCATTTAGAGCAGCTTGGCTGTCACTGCAAACGCATATGCTTCTTGCCCTCCACCTGTTAGTCACAATATAGCGCATAGCCATTAGGATAGCGAAAATCTCCGCTTGGAAGACAGACGCATATTTACCTAAGGGGTAGTGGAGTCTAATGTTCTCGCTTTCCACAAAGACTCCAGCACAAGACCCCTGTCCGGTTTTGGAGCCATCCGTGAAAAAACGATGGCATTCTTTCCCTGGCTCAGAGTCTGGCCGAAGCCATTCCATTACCTGAGGAAAGTTGACTTGGTAATTTTGTCGCAAAAGGATTTCTGGGGTCATTGCGTCAGAGGGCATGTCCATAAGACAGGGGTCAAAGGACAATTCTCGAACAAGTTCTTCAAAATTCCAATGCGTGTGGTACCAAAAACCACCTCTCTTTAAGCGAAAGATAGTTTTCAGCGTACACCCCATGATAAATATATCAAGGGGGGGGCGGGAGGTTCATCAAAGCATCTAGAGCAGAGCCTGGCGTGCTAGGGAAGGCCCCTGTGCAGCCAAGACAAGCCGTTCTTTGGAGTTTGGCAAAAGAGGCAGTAACACGTTTCCGCGAAAGCCTGTTCCACCAAACAACCGATGCGTATGAGAGGAGTGGTCTAACCATGGCAGTATAGATCCAGAGGACCCTTTTTGGAGATAAGCCCCATGTCTTGCCAAAAGCGCCTCTATACCAAAGTCTAAACTTCCACATGTGTTAAGGAACAACCAGTGGCATAAACAAGAAAAAAACTACTTATGGGCCACCCTGCATCTAATTGTATTTACTAAAAGTAGAAATAGGGAGAAGTTGCCTAAATTAAAGCTGCCAGCTTAAGACCGATCCAAGCCAATGGATAACATCCGTCGACCAGGAAAGGTGCTCCATTTTGAGACTGACGCTTCTAGATTGTACGCTTTGGTTCGACCTATGGTTAATTTCACCATGCCAGCAAGCCGCTGTACCATATGAGTGCCCCCCCCCTCCCCTTCACATGGCTAGTCGAATGACATATGCCCGACCGCCCGTCCGTGTGTCGGTAGTTTTTAGGCCTTAAATTTTGAGCTAGGAACTTAAAACCTAATATCTGTTCTTTCTAGGCCTCGAAGCAGTAAAAGTGTAAAATTTTTTAGATCCGCCCACTGACACGCCCACTTTACTGGTTAGCATGAAAAATCAAAGTTTTCGCAGAAAGCTGAAATTTGGTATGCGTTATCCTAGCTTAAGTGTAAAATAAAGACAAAAACCACCCCATGTGGGCGTGATCATATTTAATTTGCACCCAACCCAGGGTATATTAAGTTTGATGTATAGTTTGTAACGCAGTGAAATAATCACCGTAAATAATCCCTTGACCTTTTAGAGATATGAATGGGACAGACAGGAGGATCGATTAAGCCATGTCCGTCTGCTGTCCGTCCGTCCACCCGTCCGTATGTAAACAAATTTTAGGCATAAAATTTTGTGGGTTGGCTGGAAGTCCAATCTTTCAGACTAAGTTTGAAAAATAGCTGAATCCGCCCGCAGGCACGTCCACTACAGGCCTGTATGTGCGACCATCTCTAATTTCGAATAATACTTTTCCTTGACCACGCCCACTTTTTATGAAATTTGACAAAAAATTATATGACAAAAGCTGTAGATATAAGCATTTTCTAACTTTTATGCATATATTATATGTGCCTCCGCCCACTTTTGTGGACGTGGCGTTAAAAAAACTGATTTTTAGTTAAAAAGGCGGAGTTTCAGGCCGAAATGTGTGCAATCACCTAGTATAAAGCATTCAACAGTTATATATTTATATCCCACCCACTTTTTGGAGGCGAGGCAGTTTTTTTTTGGCATGGTCGGATATTTTGCAAACCGTCGTTGATGGGCTGAAGTTTTTGCATATGCACTGTTGCTCTTTCCCACTTGTTATTCTTTATATAGTCTGGGATAAGGGGCGAAAGAATTTTAAAGTATAAGAGCCTAAGAAACTGATAAATACCCGTCTTATCAATGTTTTATCGAACATTTGAGAAGCTGAAAGAAAAAAAAAGCTTTCATTAGACTTAGAAAAATTCATGATTAAAGTAAGTAGTTAAATAGTTGAGCAGTTTTACGATACGACAGATCCTGCGACAAAAGACCACATCAATATCTTCAAATAAAATGAATACATCGATTTGAAAAGAAAGCGCCAAACCTTTCATTGGCTGGCTGGCGTAGTGTAAACATGTTCTGAAATGGCCACCCAATAGGTGGGTAAGACTAAAAAAAAAAATTATATATCAAAACCATTATATCTTCGTCACCCATTAATTTTTTAGATCCAAAATACACAACCTGAATGGTTACTCTAACCCAGCCCTAAAAATAACCCGTGTAGGTAGCAAGTCAGGCTGTCAGTCGAGTTTCACATTCTAATTAATTTTGTTGATCGAATGCAAACACAAAGAGAAAAAGTTGAATTTTTGACTCATTTTCACATGTCTCCATTTGCATTTTTGTTTCGTTTCTTTGAGTTATTGTTAATATTTTCACTGTCTTTGTCTTTTTCCAATGATTCTTGGTTCGGAATTTATTTAAGTGTTTTTGCCTAATTTTTAAAATTTGTTTTTATTTGAGTCTCGCACAAAAGCCATAATTATACAGGCTATGGTCCAACACTGAATAGAGTGCTTATTGGCATCGATATTTGTATTTAATTATTATACCCCCTTATAAAAGCGATTTATATATACTCGTTGGTATTTATCTCTCTTGTGGCTATTGGATAAAATCAATATATTAATTTATGACCGTTCGATGGGCAGTCGCGGGAATTGTTTTCGAAGATGTTTTATATTTATTACAGTGCTTTGGACATTAGACCAGTTTTGCTTTTGCATTTGTTAATATTTATTCGGATTTTTTTCAAATTTTTTTTCCCTGCTAAATAAGAAGCAAAGTGACAACTCGTGGGAATCGAACATTTAGCAGACAAACTTTTGAATATGCTAAGTTGCAGCCGTGAGATATGTACATTTGCAAATTATCAAATAATAACACTGGCAAATTATGCACAGCAAATCATTTGGAGGCTATAATATAAGAATAGAAGTAATTAAGAACGTTTGTCAGAATTATTTCGTTTATGGTGCTTGGGTACCTGTTACGTTTAAAATTTAGTTTTCTCCTCAATCCTAATGGCACAGGTAGGTACTCTACCATCTTCTGCATAAACTTCTTTTTTGTCCGATCCTTTTTTTGATGGATGATGGCCCTTATTTTCGAGAAAATTTTAAATACTGGGAATGAATTCAGGTAGTTCTATTAATCTTCAAATAGAAGCTGGCCAATTGCTTCAAAAGTGCCTGCCTAAGTAAAGGTATAGCTTGTCTCTCCATTTTGAGTTAACAAAACAAGTTAATCGTTGGGAAGAAAAATGGTTTTGTAAAAATTCGTACTATAGTATAAAAAAAAAGACCGTTAAGTACGAAGTCATAGACGGAGCGGTCCGCGACTTTTTTTGAGGGCTTAGCATCAATTATTTTTTGCGTATAAAATGTTGTTTAGTATATTTGCGACTTCGTCTCTCTTTTGTTTTAAAGACAATTTCGAACTTTATGGCATTTTTCCAAGCGCATCTCGATAACTCATTTGTTTCGTTTATAATAGTAGTAAGTAAATGTAAACTTTATTAATCCAGATTTCTTTTTGTGTGTGTTTTACAAGTTTAACGAAAATAAGCGTTGGCTTTTGCCATCAGCCGAGAGAAAAAAATTAAAGAAATTAAATAAAAACAAAAAAAAAAATCGTAGCTACTAAAAAGCTTCATAATATTATACTATAATAATATAATATATAATAACAATATATAATTTGTATAAAGTTGTGTAAAGTGTGCCAGTTTTCACCGTTCAAAATATTTATGATCTCATTAAGAGATAGGGTGTTCTTGCCCCAAAAGGATCTCCTGATTGAGTTTAATATAGGACACGTTTCAATAAAATGCACAGTGTACATTCGTCTCCTCGGTCGTGTAAGGCATATAGTTAAGGTGCAAAAATTCGCCTCTGGCTTTGAATATTTTTTAAATGGCCTCTACTACTCGTTTGGCTTTGTTGGCTTTGCGACTCGAAAAGCTGCTGTGCAGAGTTGTAAATTTTTTTGAGCATTTCGTTCAGTGTCCTCTCCCAGTTGGTTTCATTTCCGATAAGATCATGCAAAGACACATTGTGTTCTTGGCTGAGCCTTGACCTTCCATAAAGAAATTAAGGTTTCTTATGAGGTAGACGAAAACTTGGTTGAGCAAACACTTTTCCCATATAGAGTAAGTGCAGCCTAAGCGTGAAGATATGAAGCGTTGGTAGTCCAGTTTCCAGGTGTAACATGTAAGTTGCTGTATTTTCAGGCAGCTTAAACATTTTTTTGAGGAAGTATTTCTACCTCGTCAAAATACCAAGCCCCCCACACTTGTGCTGCATAGCACATTACTGACCTCATTACCGCTTCAAATATGCTGTACTTTATACTCGGTGCGACATTCCTTTTTTCCAGGATTACTTTCCAGCTGCAATTAATCGCACGTTTAGACTCTTTTAATTTTTCTAGCAGGTGTTTTTTGAAAGATGCCTGTGAGGTGACTAGAACACCGAGGTATTTGCATTCCTTGACCATCTCTAGTTCTACGTTCTGCAACTTGTAGATTGCACATACGGCAATATTCTTGCAGCTAGTTAATCATGATTTGGAGCATGCTTGGGGTTTCCGCGAAGATTACGATATCGTCGGCGTAGAGTAAGAGCCTTATAATAAGTCCCTCAAGAGACAACCCACCCGGAAGAAAATCAATAGATCGTCCAAAAATATTGAGAACAGAAGAGGACTCAAAAGACATCCTCGCTTGACGTGAGTTTGTTTGGAATGAATTAGACAAAATATTTCCGTCCCACACCGCTTCGTAAAATTGTTGCAGAACTTTTAGAACTTTTGTTGAGACTCCTATGTTGCTGAGTTTAAGAATGATGCTGAGTTTGACTCGATTCTTCTATCGATGGAGTCAAAAGCCGCCTTAAAGTCTACAAAAAAAGCGTAGAGTTTCTTACCTCGGTCCATGTAAATCCGAGCGATGTTTGTGAGAATCAATATGTTGTCAATCGTTGAGTACTCCTTGCGAAAACCGGCTTGAAACTCACTTAGCAGATTGTTTTCGCGTATCCAAGTTGATCACTCCTGTATAAGTTTTGGTTGCAGCATTTTGAAACGAAATCCCCCTGTAGTTTGATGGATCATTTGGATCTCCTTTCTTGAAGATTAGAAAAATTGTACTCTTTTTGAAGGTTTCAGGAACTTCGGCGGTTGTAAATATAAAGTTGATGTTGTCGTAAGCTTCTGCAGAAAGTGGTCAGTTGCCCTTTTGAAGGAATACGGTCTTCCCCTGGAGCCTTGTTCGGGGTTATGGGGCAGTCTAAGGAGATTACTTCGGAATACGGTAGTGCGAATTTAATCTTATTTGTGACAACTGGTGGATTCAGCAAGTTTTCGAAGTACTCCGCCAGAACAGCCGCTTCAACCTTGATTTCTCGGGCAAATAACGTACCGTTCAGAGTCTTAGCCATTTTCCAAAAGGACTTGCTGTCTTTTGTGTGCGCTAGTTTTAGCGACAAATTATTTATGTAGAGTTTTTGTTTTTCTTGGCACATAATTTTAAAGATTCTGTTTACTTGCTGGTACATAAGTTTTATATGGTCGCAACTTTTGCTTCTGAGCAGACGAAGATAGGCGAACGATTTTTTTCTGGCTTTCTCGCATTCCCAATCATACCAGAGGGTTGTCTTACTGTTTTTTTCGTTTCCGTTTGCAAAGGTTTAGCTGCGTTAAAGATGCAATTCGTAAGAATTTCGTCTTTATTTTTTGATGGATGTTTCGCTTATATAATATTTATAGAATATTTCGAGTTCAATTTAAGAAGATATATGCATAAGCTCTGTGTATCCGAGTTGCTTAATGCTGCCATTGACGTATGGTAAATAAACAAAAGATTTTTGACTGTTTACCCCGAGATAGTGTTACCGTTACATATGTTACCGTTATCAAGATAGTGTGGAGGGACGACACGCGATTTTTTTTTTTGCTTTTTTCTGCATTTTTTTGATTTAAAAAACATCAAACATCTATTCGGTACCTTTTGTTGAACATCGTTATTTATTTATTTTTTTTTTTTGATTTTCATATACTCTGCGCTGGCAACTGTTATTTTTTCTCATACTCAAAGCACAGATTTTTTAGTCATCGGTTATAAAAGCGAGTTTTTTGTTTTGCTTTTTAAACTGTTTCAGAACAATTTAAGTTAGAAACGCCATTTTTTAAAGATTTTAAAAGTTTTAGAATTCGCTTCACAAGTTTTATATAAAAAACTAATTTTAATATGGTCGGTAGGTACCACCGTTAAGATTCCAAAACATTTAAAAAAATAATTTTTGAAGTTTTCTCAGAATCTTCTAAATATTCGAAGATTCCTATAGTTTTCCCGAAAGCTACAAATAATTCTTGAGGTGTGTGATTTTGTTCAAATCATTTGGCCCATGCTATATCGGAGATAGTGGCGGGAAGAAAATTTTTTTCACGATATTTTTTTTTCGAAAATACTGCAGTAGATAGTAAAATACTACAGGGCAGTTTTCGAAACTACAGTCTTAAAACCGTTTTACCCTAATTTTCTTTTAGCCTTTACTTAGCCTTTGACTGCTTCATATGTTAGCCCAATGTCGGCTTTTTAAATAAAGTGAAGAAAAAGTTATGACGCTAAACACGTTGAAAATGGGTATCTATTTTCCATTCCTTATTTCTCAAAAACTTTTCAATATTTTGCAAAATTTCGATTTTACTATGAGAATCCAATATTTCTTTACTGTTAGAACTAAATAGTAATAATAATAGTAATAATAATAAATAAAATAAATAGTAATAAATAGAATAATAATAATATTCAATATGTAAAGGGTCCACCAAACAACTTATTTTTTTTTTAATGCTATAAAAAAAAACTACTGAATATTTTCACAAATTTTTTTTTTATTTAAAAGTAAAATTTTTCCGGTTAATAATGGAAAATAATTCCATTCAAATGGTTGCCTCGGCTGTCCATGCAGTAGCCTACACGATTGGTCCAATTATTAAGCACATTATCGATTGTGTGCAGCTGTATTTCACCAATGACTTCACGAATATTGTCCTTTAAAGCGTCAATTGTCTCTGGCTTGTCGACGTAACACTTATCTTTTACGGCACCCCACAGATAATAGTCCAACGGTGTCAAATCGCAGCTGCGAGGTGGCCAACTTTGCGGCTGATAATGCGATCTTAAAAAACAGTGCAAAAAAAAATCGAGTGTAGCTTCGGCTGTGTGGCACGTAGCGCCGTTCTGTTGAAACCAAATTTTGCCAATATCCTCGTCTTAAATTGTGAGTAAAAATTCGTTCAACACGGCCCGATAACGATCACCATTGACTGTAATGGCCACTCCTTGCTCATATTTGAGAAAAATGGCCCAATTATGCCTCTGGACCAAAATCCGCACCAAATAGCGACTCGTTTTGGGTGTATCGGCTTTTCAATGTATGCGTGTGGGTTTTCTGTGCCCCAAATGCGACAATTTTGCTTGTTTACATACCCGCCAAGATCAAAATGAGCTTCATCTGAAATTCTTCCGAAATCCGTACGCAATTTTCGCACACATTCTGCAACATTACCATGATTTTCAAAGTAATGTCGCAATATTTCCCAGCAATGTTCAAGCGTATACACAACCATATTCGTTCAGTGGAAGGATAAAACTAATTATCTGTCAAATCAGACATGAGCTAAGTGTTACCATTCACGAAATAAGCACTAGTTGAAAAAAAACGTTTGTTGGCGGACCCTTTATTCAGACCGTTTTGCGTGTTGCGTATATGAAAATATGTTACTGCAATATAAAATCAACTTTCAATATTTTATATTAAAAAACTTAAAGATTTTTTTCTGAGATTGAAACATGTTGTAGCGTCAATCCGTGTTAAATGATCTGCCATATAGCCATCGGATTATTACTAAAATGTTGAGTTGATATTAAAAAAGTCAAGGATATTTCAAAGAAAACCAAACGTTGATATGAAAATATGATGTTGCGATATAAAAAGGAATTTCTAAAACTAAATAAATAAATAAATAAATAAATAAATAAAATGGCGCAACAGCTCGAAGTGAACCAGGGCCAACTTCTCAACAATGTATGCTGGTGTGTTAATTTCTTTACATACAAGGGGACCTACAATTTTTTGCCGAATCCAAACGGCACTTTGAGAAGTTTTTCAAGACAAATGATACTCTCGGAGGGCTTGTCAGACCCTCGCGGAGGTGGGGGCCGTGAAAAAGAACAAGTCTTTTTTTTCAGGTGACGATGGCAGGATTCGAACCCAGACCTCCGGCGTAGTAAGCACACTCACTAACCACTACGCCACGGCACCCCCAATTTCTAAAACTGTATATGTGAAATTTAAGATAATTCAAAATACAATCTTTTGTGTCAGTTTTTCAGAGATTGATATAATATTTTGTTTGATTATGCTAAAAACGTTTGTGTGATATACGCTTTTTGTTTTAGACTAGAGTTTTTCACATATACAAGCTACAGGCTTGGCGTGCTCGTCTGAGGGTAGATCAAGCTGATTTGGATTCTTTAGTGTGATGGCTGAATTTCAGGTGTCTTGCTCAAAAATTACGATCTGCAGTTTGTTGAAATGATTCACCTTTCAGTCTCGTTCTCACCTCGAAAAGGTCTTAAGGTTCTACGGTGATTTTGATGCGCTGAAAACTATACATTAAACCTGAAAAAGGGTATAAAAATAGACTGATAAGTCTTAATGAAGTCAAAATTTTGACAAAATGGTAGATTTTTGCTCCGATAGGTATACGTTTGATTTTTTTCTAGAAGCTATTCAATTGCTACTAAGAGTCCTTTGCAAGCCTAAAACTAATCACGTTTCGTGAATGTTTTTCTTGTTCGAGTAACCATACCGTCTCACCCTCTTGGTACATTATCCACCAATGCAAGCAGTCATTCTCCAACTGCCATTAAATAATTTTTGCTTCGTAAATGGAAAAGAGTTTTTGCACTCTATCCTCCTTTAAAGAAGGACACTAAACGATGAAATCGTGACCACAGATTATTTGCATACAAAATTCGAAAAATCATCGCGAGGAAATCTTCTGCCCTGTCTATCCTTAAAAAATGTATCTGTTTGTTGTTTCTCATGGCTGCTCCCCCGTATACTTGGGCTTCAAATTATTTACCCATATGTTGCATAAAAAAATGCACACTCTTGGATTTTGGTTGTCTTTTGTTTTTACTGGTTAATAACATTTTATCCTGCGCTTAACATCATTTGCGCGCTGGCAACATCTCTCTCTCTTCAGTCGCATGCACCTCACTTATGCTGTGTATAGATATATTTCCTTGGAGTTTTTCTGTGCAAAATTAATTCGATTCGCTAACTTAGCCGCTGCAGCCAAATGAGTTTCTTTCATTCCGCTTGCAGCACCATAGAATAAAGGTCCCAGCAGCTAAACCTTTAAACAGAAAAACCCAATTGCAAGTCGGGAATCAAAGAATCTGGAAAAAGAATTTGAGACTCCTTGTGAAGATGTTTGTTTTGGGTTCTCTGTGCCCAGCTCCATGGTTGCGGATATGGTGCTGTATATAGCTGCAGTCAAGGCAACATGGACATAAATGCGGCATTGAATCGTTCTGGCGCAATGTGTCTCTCCCGGTATGGTCCTAAGATGTAATGTAATATATCCGCGATTGGTACACGAGATCAGAGACGAGCATGGTGTACGTTTACGAGACGGTATTGAGACATACACAGGGAGGTTGTTTTTGTGGGCGCCACATTTAGATGGGAATTTGTTACGTTGTGCGGCAATTGTCCTTTGGTAAGACGATTTTTTTTATATTTTTTGTTTTGTATGAAGTTTGTTTGAGCATTGTGCACGATTTAGTTGAGAGAAGGTATCGGGATCGAGCTATTTAAAGTTTCCTGTTTGTTTTCCTTTCGGAAAGTTGCGAGTGTATATGATCTCCCTACCTATAAACTATGTTCCAAAAACAGCTAAATTAACCTTAGCCCTCTTGTGTTTATGATTGTTTAATAGTGCAAACAGCTCCCTTTACCGAACTCTTTCTTCCGCTCGAACTAAAATTGTTTTGTTAAAATGGCCATCAATTTAATTGTGCAATCGACAATGTCATCGAATATCCTTGTCCTAAAAGCATTCAAAACATTTATGTAGGTACATCAGATTCCCATATTACATACTAAGCGAATGCCTCAACTAAGTGATAAAAATAATATTTATTCACTTAGTTAAATGCCAATTGACACGATTTCGACAAATGCCGATGTCTATGCAAAAATAAATCTCAAACTTAATTTCTTTATTGAAATTAATCGAATCGACAATCACCAAAGCGCAATAAAACGATCAAAATACCAAAAGGTCATGTACTATGATTAGATGCGCTCTCCGCAGTGAGCTATACAAAACAATTTACAAAACATCACCAAAACTCGATTCGATATCAAAGTGAAAATATTCAATATAGGAAAAACAAATAAAAAATAAATTGAAACAATTTTCGAATAAGACGAACGAACACAAATAATGTTCTTGCGTCTAAAATTATCCTTGCGGTGATAGACAGTCAAAGCAAGCAGACGTCAATTTGCGATGCATTAAGGTGCGTGTGCTGGTTGTTCGTGCACACATTCGTTGCCTCCCCTAGCATCAAACTGACAGTGTATTGACCAGTTCCGATCATGTGCCAATTTCATATCGGTGCAAATTTTCCTTATATCAATATCTAAATTTAAATTTTGGTTAAAAAATTATTTTATTCGTTCGTACTCTTGAGGCTGTGTGTATGCAATGGCAGTGTGCATGCAAAGGAGCAGACTATTAACCATGACGTTTGTCACTCGCATTTCAAGTGACAGATGCATTTCGCTTGAAGTGCATTTCATTTCGAATTGCAAGAGTTTTGTCTGTTGCATTGATTGTTTGAATATCCTGGCCAATAGCCAGAAAATTAGATGAATAAATTCCCTTAGTCGTAAATCACTTATTTATAAGATTCGTTTTTGCGAACCTGATGAGGCATACAAAATTGTTTATTTTCTTATCATTGAATTAAAGAAAATGTAGATAGGTTTTTTTTTTTTAAATCTTCTAATGGTTTTAGTAATTTACTATTTTAATCCTGGTGCCTGGTTGAGTGAGAGTGTGATTTCTAGGGTAGATACTACAATACGAGTTGTAATCATTCACTTACTAATGTCTTTGATTGTTTCCGGTTGAGGAATGAATGACTCAAAGCATTTTAACTATATGCATAGAGATAAAGATGGAAACCCGCGGTGAGATTGACAATTTGAAAAATCGATGTCTTCACCTTTTTATGTAGGTTATGTAGTCGTAACTTCGAGGTATGACGCCATAATGCATGAGTGCGTTAGGGGAAGTCATGTTGTAATGAATACTTTTTACAAACGCGAAGGCTTTCGGCAATCGGCTTCGTGAAGTGCATCGAACGAATTTAGAAACGGAAGTTATGCGTAGGTTCTAGGTTTAGGTTAGGTTAGGTTGGGCGGCTGTCCCCGCTAGGCAGGGACACACATGCCCGTGGAACTAAATGATAACAACCCGTTTGAGTGAGAGGTGTCGAGACAACCAGTAATGGCGTAAGCCTGTGCCGAAGGTCACCAATCAATGGTTGATTGGTTGGCGACTTACCAGAAGAGGGTAATGTAAGCTGGGGGAAACTGTTTCGTTGTGAACCACTGTCAGCAAGGTTGAGGAGACCAGTGCGAGACACTTCTTGAAGAAAGGGTGGTAGGGGCCTTGAAGGCTTGTGCGAAGTAACTTGAGTTCGAGGGATAACCGATTTCATACTAGGTTTAGGTGCATAAGATCCGTTTAGGATATTTTTACGAGTTCTTAAAAACTGGCAAAACTCCTCAGACTGTTGCTGATCCCAATCCTCATCCTGAAAGGGATCCTATCATGCTAACAACAATTACAAAGTCCAGTTCTGTCATCGTTCTAAGCATTTAGAATATCAAAAGAAACCAAGAGACCAGGGAGTGTGCAACCCACTTTCTTACTCTCTTACTCAACTCTTTATCCCGTGCGATAAGGCCTGGACTCTGGAGAGACTGATGTGAGGTCAATTCGGTAGAGATTACTTTGCACTCACTGGTTCTTCAGAAATCATTCGAGTACATACACAAGGATTTCAAGATATGGTGGCCTGTCTTACAATACCTAACTCACAGATCAATATTATCTGCTGAACTCGTCAACTCATACAATCCTTACTAACCACGAATGACGAAAGTAATGGCGTATTCTTTTGCACACCGAACTGCCGCACCGAGCTGTGAAATAATACTCGGTGCTCGCAAAAATTCCAGCGTGGTGTACATTCGGTTTCATTGTGTATAGAACGACAAATACTGCACCGGTGCAATCATCACCTTAAGTGTCAAATTACTTAAACTCCATTTTGTTTACTTTTGTCTTCATTTCGAAGCGTGATTTTGTTGGGGTTGGTTTTTTGTACTTTTTTAAAAAAAAATAAATAGAGTGGCGCAACAGCTCGAGATGAGCCAGGGCCAACTTCTCAACAATGTATGCTGGTGTGTTAATTTCTTTACATACAGGGGGACCTACAATTTTTTGCCTATGGACCTACGGCACTTTGAGACGTTTTTCAAGACAAATGATACTCTCGGAAGGCTTGTCAGACCCTCGCGGAGGTGGGGACCGTGAAAAAGAACAAGTCTTCTTTTTTTTTTTTTTTAGGTGACGATATTCGTCACCTAAAAAATTCGTCAGGATTCGAACCCAGACCTCCGGCGTAGTAAGCACACACATTAACCACTACGCCACGGCACCCCTCTTTTTGTACTTTTTACTTAAAATTAATTTTCATAGCTTTAAATTTGAGTTTTTATCGATTTCCTACGATTTCAGTCGTGTTATTAAAAATCACGAATAAAAATTGAGTCGAAACGTCACTTCACATACGCAATCAAAGCTACACCCAGCCTCCACCGTCAAATGCGACGGTGGCGAAATTTCGAGTTCGGTGTCGACACCGAACCAATTTGGAGTTCAAAAGAACATTTTCATAAGCACGATTCCGTTCAGGTGTACGAGAAGAGAATAATTTTTTGTGTATTTCACACCAGTTTCACTATTCGGTGTTGAAAAGAATACGCCATAAGTTTACAGGCGTACTTAAAGAAGGAGGTCTTTCTAGTACTCATTGTCGTACCTGCGCCAAACAATGAGTAAAGAGGGTTCAGTCTATATGTATGTTAAGGTCCCGGTGGATGTTACCTTTATCAGGAAACTAGAATAAGTTTGAATAAGTTGTGAGTGACTAAGTCAACATCAACACCTTGGTCTAGCAAATCTTTGCAGCTTTTAGACTTTCGGAAATATCCGAAACATATGCTCACCTTTAACGATTATGACTTAGAGTTACCTTTTGCTCTTCCTTTAAACTGTCGCACAATAGTATAGGTGTTGAACCTTCAAGCCCCAATTCTCGATTCAAAACTCAACTGGGCACGGGCTAAAAACTAAAATCAATTAATTGTAGTTTCGTTAGAATCAAGACAAATTGCTTTAAAACAGAAAAAAAATTTCGAAAAAATACCGTTTTTTTCTTAAAAACGCCCCCAAAAGTGGGCGGAGCTCAAAACTTTGTATGGAGCAAATTTAGCAAATAACTTAGCAATTTTTTTCTATTTGAAGTAAACTTTCTGAGAAATCCGGTTTTTAAATAATCTAACACATTAAAAGTGGGCTGCAACCTTTATATCGCAAGAATCTGCTGCCAAAAGCGCCTTGAGGCTCAGTCAGTCACCTGAATGGATCCCAAGCTCATTTGGTCATGCGCAGATTCTTCACAGCGTTATAGGAATCGACACCTACTCCGACTAATTTACCCCTATCTTGGTTTCGAAACGCCTTCAAACTGCATGTTTCCTAGCAGGGATGAGTGGAAATCGGAGGAACCGCCAAGAAATTTTTCGAAAGCCACAGGTGGATCAAAAATTAACATCGGTATGGGTGCGGGTCTTCACTCTCAGAGCCCACATATGTTTCTATGGTTTTTACTTCAAAAAGCACTAAGATTGCTCGCTTCTTGCAGCGTCTTCCTTGCAGTCAAGGAGGGAGCCAGCCTACTGTCAATAAAGGCAATACTACAAGATGATATTACCATATTTAGACAGTCAGGCTGCCATAAAGGCAAAAGCTGCCATAGAAATCAAATCCGAACTTGTTAAGTGTTGTCGCAAACTGCTTAAGGTTCTTGGCTCACAGCACAATGTAAGACTCTGTAGGGTTCTCTGGCCACAGGACCTTTCGTGGCATCGAAAAAGCCGATGAGCTTGCACGACATGGATCAGCATTAAAGCCTAAACAAGCCCTTCAATGGATCAAACCTCCACTCTGTAACCTCAGAAGGCGGTTGGAATACAAGATCCGGATGAAAGCAAATACAAGATGGACATCCTTCTCCACCTGTGAAATCTTAAGTCAAATATGGCCCTAATATGACAGGTCCCGAACTAACGCGCTCATCAAAGAGCGACAGGAGGACTCTGTTGTTACTTCTTGGTCACAATTGGTATATGGAATGAAATTAATGTAATCCATATAATGGATCACATCATATGGAATGAAATTAAATCTTGACAATGACGACATCTGCAGAGGGTGTGGCGACACGGATGAGAACACATACGATACTGCGAGGACACATCTCACTTTCTGTCCCACTGTCCCAGTCTGAGTCAGTTGAGGATAAGAACTTTAGGAAGCTTCTTCTTCCACGAAATTTCAGAACTTTCAAACGCACCACTAACGTCTCCTTTCAGGTATGTTAAATCAACAAGGTGGCTCGAGGACTTATACACAGTCCGTAAGAAGGAAGCGAAAACATCCAAACAACAGCAAGGATCTTCCCCCACTGGGCATCACAATAGGTCTCAATAATAGCCATAAGTACGATGAGGCGCGGGTTATCTCGCTTCATCAACCCAACAACCTAACCTAACCTAACCTATATATACAAAATTGTTCGTTGAAGGCCCCATACGCCCTAATATCCTTGCATCTTGGTTTTAAGCTTAAAGCTGTTGAGTCCAATGCTGGATTGTGAGTCTTACACACCAATCGTTATACCTGATTTTTTGTGCTATAGTGCCTTGCGGTAGAAGTGTCGCTTCTCGGAAATTTGGACAAAGATCATACGACCACAGTCAAAATGTCTGAGGCAAGAGGTCGTGCAGTAGTTAAAGTGGCGTGCGGCAAACTGCCGCTGTTGTCTTCATATCGGTCGCTAACGAGCCCTACTAAAAGCTATAACTATCGCCTAATTTTTTTCATAAATAATAATGCGGCAAAAAAACATACAAAATTTTTTATAATATAATACAAATAAGAATTCTTGTTGAAAACGAACAACCTGTAAACATTCGTCTACCCATTTTGTAAATAAACGTTCGATGGCCAATAAAAAGCAAGCCAAACCTGCACAAGCACTTAGAATCCTCCTCCCCATATGATGGGTTCGATCACATCTGCAAAATGTCAATGTCATTTTGCAAATAAAAAAGAAATATTTAAAAATTATTAATGCAAACCACACAATAAATTTCTACTTATTACCACATCAATTAGACTAATTTAAATTAAATTCACATTGTCACAACAAAATATTCTCACACAGAGTTGACCATTCAAACAATTCATTAAGTTTACATCAACGAGGATAATAAATTTAAACCCCATAAAGATCATTAACAGTCGATAAATACACCTTGTTAAGTGCCATCTTTGACAACAAATCGAAGAATAAATTTTGCATAAAAAACGAGACAATACCAAGTCACAGCAAACAAATCAGCAAGCAACGAACCAGGCCAGGCCACCTAATGAACGTTATAAATACGTTGACGCTTAACGCTCTCTAGCGGGCAAAGTTGTTTTCACGTGTCGACTGGCGCACGGATCGATCACGCTCCTAAATTAGTCTTGGTTTTTTTTTTAACAATATGATGTCTCGGTTACCACGAGAATAGATATCGCCCCAAACTTCTGAGCTGACTTATCGGACGAGATCATTTCTGCTACTGTCAAATTAGCAATTTAAATCAATCTCCCGCTCCACATAGTGCTTCGGTGCCACTCTTACTCAGCCGGCACCGCAGAGTTGATCAACTAATTATTGTTGTGTTGGCAATTTAATTTGTTAAACTACACTCGTCCACATGTTAAGCCCATCGCCGTGTAGGAGGCGCGATCCGGATAAATGTCTCATCAAGACTTGTCTAAATTAGTGTACCACCCAGCAGCTAAAGCCGATATGCTAATAAGATTCAACAGCTCAAAGCAAAATGCACCTGGCACCGTTCACAATCGTTTGGTGTTATTATTTGAAGTAAGAAAAAAACAGCTTGATTGCGTTGACAAATGCTCCCCGGTCATCAGAGTCTATATGTCAGTAAGTCCTTTCCAGCGGGCAACGCGAGTGGAAAATAGGACCCACCATTAACTAACCCATCGTGAGTCACATCCATGTGGCCTCGTATAGGGAAACTTAATTGCCTTAACACTTTGTCATTTAAAATAAAAACATCATTGATGACAAAAAACTCTCACTCGGCTGCTATGAAACTAAAAACGCAAAAAGGACGCCTAAAAAACAAAAAGCAAGGATCAACCGAATGCAAAGCCGGTGTATTGTGCATTAACCAGCATTTAGCAGGCCGTATATGTGGGCGGCTCGGACATATGTTGCACGTATAAGGAACAAAAAACTGGGAAGCACAACATACAACATCAAACTTACTATTAGTAGATAGTTTGCAGAGCTTTGTTTTTATTGCAACAATAAAAATTAACGCCGCGGTTAGCAAAACACGCAGCGGGTAAACCGTGGAACACGGTGGGCGAAAATAAAAAAAATCTCACGCGCATAAAAGTGGTCGAACTCTAGGGTATAGTCTATGCCCTCACACATCACATATCCACTGCTTGTGAAGCAGGATAAAAAAAACATTATTTGACACCAATTGAGGGCACGCATGAGATGTCCTTGATGCATCATCAGACCGCAAAACAATTGTCAATTGGCGGAGGTTTTCCACCGTAGAGAGTGGTAATTCTCTTCTCGGTTTTTTTTTTCCATTTCACTCAAAGTACATTATCATTATACGCAAATTAATTAACAACATCACTGCCAAACGATAAAAAATGTTTAAAAAAAAAAAATACTGAAAAAAAAAAACTGTTGACAGGTTCATTGAATCGAGTCGGTAGTGGAGTAGAAAAATAATATCCGCTGATAGATTTGTTGACCGCAATTTTCATTACGCCTTGTTGAAACTTTTAACTGCTAGTGGCTCTGATTGAAGGTATATCAATGAGATCGTGAATTAAGCATAAATACGAATTAAAGTTTAATTACTGGGATCGTAATAACTGGGGAAATAATATCTGTCGCTAATTAATGGTGCGCCATTCGGTCTTGGAATAAAGTGGATGAATATATTTTGTGAGTCATATTATTTTTCCTTTTCTGATGAAGAATATAAAAATTCATCGATGGAAAGCTATATGATGGCTTTTCTCTATAAGCGATAGTCAATGGAACTGTTCTATTGAACTGCTATTCTGATTCTTATGAGACTGCTCTGCTACATAAATTCGCTATAGCGCGCCGCCGGCCGGCCGCCTCGCGGTTAGTCTAATCGCTCGTAAGAACATTCCCTTCAAATTGGAGGATTCAGCTTCCAAAGTTACTTTATCGTATGAATTGAGCGCAAAAAAGTGTTTTTCATCTGTATAGACATGACATAATACATATATTCAACATGTATAAAATAAACATATTATTTCATATAATGTAAGAAGACGGTAACGGTTTGATAGAAAAGACAAAAATAAAAAAGCCAGCAGGCCCACCTACATATTCACCTATAAAGGCAAAATAGAGATTTTTTTATGTAGGATAGTCATTAGAGATTTTGTATTTTAAGCGGCCCGTCAAAAAATTGAAAAAACGTCTCTTATGGTATCACTACGTTCTTTCCGTCTGTCTGTCCAATCACGTTGTAACTTCTGAACGATAAGTCATAGAAAGACAGAATTTGGTGCCGCATATCTACTAAATAAGTTTTTTCTTTGCATATCTACATAAAAAGGTTTAATTACATTTTGAAGGTTCACGGGACCTTTAAACCAAAATTCATTTTGGCTGGAATTTATCCGAAGGTGAACTCATAATTTGGCCGTTAGGAAAACTAAAGCGAATTCTGAAGATTCAAAAAATTCTGATGTTTAACTCGAAAATTTAAAGGCATTTTTATAAACAGTTTTTTTTTTTTTGATAGTATATCAACGGTTACAATAGCGATTTTTTTTTCAGATGTAGGGTAAGATACCCAGTGACCGACACCTTCCCAGTTAGTAATCACCCATCACAGTTTTTGTAGTTTAGTAAGCTTTTCAGTGGCTGAATGCTTAGAAAACTATTTTTAACGTGTTAAGGCATACAAACGTAAAACGACAAGACTTTGTTTGACATTTCGAAGTCATTCGTTTTGTTTTAATCAAGGAGGTAAGTGCGCCTACGCAGGAGAGCCTTAAAATCTACTGATTTCCTTAAGAAACGCGTGAGAACATATCTTTTTTTCTTAATTACATCAGCATATTTATAAAAGTGAAAAGTGAATGTTATTTTCAAGTATTAAGCAGTCAAGCTGTTTTTTATTCGCCTAATAAAATAAGTAATAATTTATTTATTGATGGGTGTCCATAACTGAAAAGTAATCGACACGGGTGGCCATTACTGACCTAATTGGACAGTGTTGGGGTTTTTAGTTACGAACACCATTTTATATTATTTTGTCTTTACAATTGATGTCAGTCTGTTGCACCTTGATTGCCACCGATATTTTCAAAATTTCCACTGCTCGTCGTTATTTACAAACAAGACAAACAAGTAGAGCAGTACAAACTAGAAGATTTGCAGAGGGTGTTGACCGCGGTAGAGCGCCGCCAGTAAATTGAATGTTCCTCGCACAACCTTAATAAACTGGTTCACAGGAAAAGTACAAAAACCAAAATATGGACCAGACACGATACTGACTGACGAGGAAGAACAGTAAATAGTCAATTGGATCAAACAAAATCATGAAAGGGGATTTCCAAGGCGAAAGGAAGACATCCAAAGCAGTGTCCATAAGTTTTTAAAAAATGCGCCTAGAAAAACCCCGTTTAAAAATAATGCTCCTGGGGAAACGTGGTACATGGGGTTTTTTGAAGCGGCATCCAGAAATAGCTGTACGAACTCCTGAAGCAGTAACCCTTGCTTCGGCCATTGTTTCAGAAAACGATATTCGCCGCTGGTTCAAGCTAATTTCGGACTATCTCTCATCAACAGGAAAAGACGACATTTTAGAAGAAACAAGCCGGATTTTTAATGGCGACGAGACAAACTTCCTTCTCTGCCCAAAAACGGGCAAGGTTTTGGCTCCAAAAGGAGCCCGAAATGTATACGAAACGGAGAAGGGGACTGCAAAGGAGAACCTTACTGTTATATATCCGTATGTAAGAATCCCTTTTGATCTCGGTAATTCCGTACCAAAAGACTGGGGAAGAAATTTTTTTTAATTTTTTTGCATTCTGTTTTAGTAAAAAATGGCACAAAGTTCCCCGTTATTTTGTTTTAAGATGGGCATAAAAGCCAATTGACGTTCAATTTGTCTCAGCTTTGAACCCAGCTAAATATAATCGTCATTTGCCTTTATCCAAACTCAACGCAAATCCTACAGCCCGCTGATGTCGCTGCCTTTAAACCCATTAAAAATGGATGGAAGTAAGCCGTTTTAGATTGGAGGTGTGATGAAAATTTGACGAAAAAGCATGTTGCTCCTTTATTAAAAAAGGTATTAGACACGAGAATAAAAAAAAGAAGACAAAACAAAATGGTTTTAGGGCATGCAGTCTATACCCTTTTAACCTAGATGCGCTTGACTTTTCAACCTTATACCTTTGTTTTATTAGTATTGATTTTTTTAATATGTTAAAAAAGTGAATTAAGTGCCTTGTTTTTTGTAAATTCTTACAATAATGAAGAATCATTGCAAATTTTAGTTGTTCTTTTAATTAATAAACATTTTAATTTATGTTCTCACTTTATTTATATGTGCTCACTATTTACTAAAAACATGAAAATATAAAATTTAAAAAGAAACTGATGTTTTATTGGCTTAAACAGTTGTTTACATATCTTGAACCAATTCTAGATTGAGGTCCATCACTAAAACTTAAAGGTTTCCATAGGTACCTTAATAACAATACATACAAAAATAAAGCTTAAGCTACCATAATTTAAAATAGTCATTTTCAACTTATGTTTTTCAATGCCTATTTAAACTGGTGTGTGGGTTACAATCCGCTTAGGCGAATCGTCGGATACCCCATTTCAATTGACCCCTGTCAAGCTCCAAATCACCAAATATCAACAATGACAATCTGCCTTAGTTAAAAAAGATGCGTGGCGTTAATACCTTTTCACTCATATCGTAGTTTATTGAATAAATGAGGTTTGCATGTGGTAAGTGCATTTTCATACCTATCATGAGCACCTGTACAGCAGGTTGGAAATAGTAAGGTTTCCGAGACGTGCCTGAAAACACTGTATTTGACAGACTTAACTTTTATATGCCATAGCACATATATCGTTAGTTCTAGGCCATTTACTTAACATCAACTTATTTTGAATCGCAACCAAAGAAGGAGAAAAAAAAGATCAAAGCGCCCGGGGATGATCGAATTCCATACGAGTTATTCAAAAATCTTACACCAGCTTTCATTAACCTTCTCACCTCTGGCTACGGCAAAATTTTGGAGACAGCAGGGTTGAAAAGAATAAAATTCTGCATGAATACCAAGCAGGTTTTAGGAAAAACCGCTCTACAATCGACCATATTGGCGAATTCTACAATGAAAAAGGGAGAAAGCTATACATGTTCTTTGTTGATTTCAGGGCAGCGTTCGACTTAATACACAAAGATCTGCTTTTCTAATGGAATGGTCTCTAGATACTCGAGAAGAGAAAAGTGGAAATTTGATGGAGTCCCGATAGAAATTGTTAAGGAATACAAATATCTAGGAGTCTTGATTACCTCCAACCTGAAATCTAACCAGCGCCTTCGAGCAAAATTAGCGGAAGCTAAAAGAGGCTTATGTTCAGTTTGGGGTAGTTGTATGAACAACAATCAAATTTCGTTTGCGGCAAAAGTACTACTGCAATCTCTATTCTCTTTTGCGGAGCCCAAGTATGGGGCTACACATCATATGAAGAAGTTGAAAAGTTTCTTTGTTTTTTTCATCCGGTCCACGTTCAGACTTCCTTCTAGCTTACCAAATTACATGCTATACCTTTAGTCGGGAACACATCCCTTGGTTTTGGATACCCTAAAAATGCACTTCGACTACGTAGCAAGAGTATTGGCAATCAGCGATGAGAGGATACCGAAGCTTGTGTTGGCACAAATGATGTCTACAGAAACTAAATGTGTGAGGGAATGGTACAAGTTGGCAAATGATTTTTCATCTGCGTTAACATTTGCACCGAACGAAAACTTTGCTGTGATCAATTTAAGGCTTAGGGAACTGCTCAGAAAAGCTTTTAATCATATGTATGACAAGATTACCCAGAGAAGCTCTAGTGTCGCAGTATAGAGCCTATTTAACAAACTGACCCACTACCTTCGATGCAACACATATTTTCTATCATCGTATCCCGTCGAGAAGATAGGTCTTATCTTGAAACTTAGAGGGGAGCTGATTGGTCTTAATTTCATTTCACACCGACCTGAGCTACCTTTGTTATGTGACCTATGCAATTTCAGAGCACGAGAAGATGTTCTGCACTTCTAAGGAATATGCCCAGTCCTAAAGGAGATCCGCAGGAGCTGCCTTGGAGTAGCCTCAATCAACTTTGATGAAAGCCTAAAGATTTTGAATGAAGAAAGAGGTTGGGACATATTATATAACTTCACGCTAAATGCTTACCGTTATGGAAATCGCATAACCCAGGTAAACTTTTAAGCAACCCATGTAATTAAACAAGCCTTATAAATAGAGTGGCGAAACAGCTCGAGGTGAACCAGGGCCAACTTCTCAACAATGTATGTTGGTGTGTTAATTTCTTTACATACAAGGGGACCTACAATTTTTTGCCGAATCTGAACGGCACTTTGAGAAGTTTTTCAAGACAAATGATACTCTCGGAGGGCTTGTCAGACCCTCGCGGAGCAAGTCTTTTTTTTCAGGTGACGATGGCAGAATTCGAACCCAGACCTCCGGCGTAGTAAGCACACAAACTAACCATTACGCCACGGCATACCACAAAACAAGCCTTAGATAATAGTATTTAAGAAATAAGGGAAAAATTAATATAAATAATTATTTTAATATAATTAATATAAATAATAATATAATTTTAATATAATTAATATACATAATATAAATAATAATAATTAATATAATAATTAAAAATTAATAAAATAAATGATTAATTTCAATTTACTTACATGTACTCAATTAGTCCAAATGTCAGTCTGGCAGACGGCCATCGGCCACGACAATTTCAGACTTAGTTAAGCAAACAGCGGAGATGTATAAAAATGTAATAAATTTTCAGTCAATAAATAATAAAAAAAAAATACAAGCGCAACCACATGAACGTTAAGCCAATAAGTTTTTGAAAAAATAGCTAACTCAAAATTTTTATAAAAAATTTTTTCTCATCCTTATTTAAGGGTATTGAAACCTTAAAATCACCCAATAACGGGTGATTTTTTAAGAGGTTGAGAACTTTTTTTTAAAAAAAAAAAAAACAAAAAAAATTCGAAAAAATTAATGAAATATTTATTTGAATCGATAGTTTGAACCTTGCAATTTAATGTTTAAAGATAATTTCATGCAAATGTTGACCGCGGCTGCGTCTCAGGTAGCCCATCCGCTGAGTCTTATTTTGGCATACTCTTTCACACATATCGGCCGGTATCTCACGAATGAATGCATGGATGTTGGCTTCCAGTGCGTGAATCGAAGCGGGCTTGTCCCTATAGACATTAGCCTTGACATACCCCCACAAAAATATTCTAATGGTGTCAAATCGCACGATTTAGGCGGCCAATTGACCGGCCCGAAACAATCTTCCGAATAGACTGCTCAGAAGGTCGAGAACGCCGACCATAAAATGGAAGCAGCGCGCGATGAACATTTCGAACCGAACACGAATTTTGATAGTAAAATTCAGTAATTTGCAAGCGTTGTTCATTTGTAAGACGATCCATGGTTAAATTGCAAACCAAACTGAAGCTGTTTGACAGTGACACAAGGTACTAAACACACGTCAGCTGTCAAAACCAGTGTTGCCAAAACCAAACCAGCAACGGGTAAAAAATCACCCGTTATAAGAACAGTATACTGCAAACTGCGAAAAGAGTATACAACAGAATTTCAACAAAGGTAAGTAAGTGCGAGAGATCGAACTTCCAAATACCCGACCCTCTTTACCCTGTAACGCCAAATTTAAAAGTCTTTTCGCCTGATTTCATATACTGTATGTTAATTATTCGTATTGGCTACGCTCTCAAAAATGGGCGTGGGATGAAAATTAAAAACGATTACCTTATTCTTATTTCGTTGGAATCATGAGAAAATTAATTTAAAGCAGTTTTTAACCTGAAAACGCCCCCTAAAAGTGGGCGAAGATCAGTGATTTCTATGTACCAAACTTAGGAAAGAGTATAAGGTCTTCAATATTTGGCATTAAATTTTTTTCGATTTAGAACGAATTTCGAACGATTTAACGTTCTAAAAGTGGACATGGTCGATGGTGTGCTCGGTACAATTTTCATCTTAATAAAGGCTTCTGACCATTATTACTCTGCTCCAAAATTTGAGGTCCTATATGCGTTGTCTAACTTGGCCAAAAGGCATTCTCAAATAAAATACAAATTTGGGGTTGTAACATCCAAGTCAACTGAGGGCTGATTTTGTAAATTTTCATACTCTGCCTGTACAAAATAAAAACCAAGGCACGTTCCAAGTTTCAGCCCAATTTAAAAGACCTAAAAACTTCACACATGGACGGTGAATCTTGTCTAACTTGTCTGACTTGGCCAAAAAGGATTTGTGAAATAAAAAAGAGATGCTCTCAGACTGAAGCCAATAATGAGCGTGGCCGTTGGCTGATTAAACCAATTTTCACATTTTGTGTGTGCAAAAGAAGAGCGAAGCCGTGCGCTAAGTTTCAGCTATCTAACTTGATTTTAACGACCTAAACCCTAAAAAGTGTTATTGGTCTGCGGTGATTATCTTACGGCGTTACAAACTTTGCATAAAAATTAAAATACCCAAGGATAGGGTACAAAAAATAAGCTCTCCTCCCTTTTATAAGACTTCAAGCAGTAACAATATTCAAGAAAAATCTTATTCGAGGAACTACTTCCAAAAAAATTCACCGAAATTATTAAAAAATTTAAACGTCTTTTGACGACGGCTTATGGCTTCATAATTGACGGTTTTTTTTTTTAATCTTTTCTTTTATTTGACTTAAGACCAAACTACCTATTCGTCTGATTTATTTCAAGAGATGGACATAAAGAGAAGGTGAACCAGATGCAGACCTGGTATTTTATTAAAAAAAATGTTTTCACTCTAGCTTTTCAGTATGTAGGCATCTATTTATAAATTTATGTTTAATTTTTAGTACGTATTCAATCTGTAAACTGTTGTAATTTATCATACTACTCTGGAAACTTTATTCTTTTCTTGTTTCTTGTATTCCAAAGGTCGACTTGACTGTCGATCTCTGTTAAATAAAATTTCTGACTCGAAAGTCATTAACTTTTAATTTTAAAGTGACAGTAAAATTTAGCATGAAAAATGATAGTGATTCGTTTTCATCTTGAATAAAATTCTGCGGTGGATATACAAGTGCTAGAAAGTCCTCCGCAGCGTTCTACCATGACAGCAAATTGAAATTTCGAAAATTGCCATAATTATCTATGCGCGTGTTTCTGCCACCGTCAAAATTCAAACGAAAAACTTTCCAACCGAGAGTTGTAAAGTTTTGAAATTCCTTGTGGCATGAACAAGCGAGACACAAGGGTGCGGGCCACTTTCTTCAACGCCTAATATCAAAACCAATAAAATTATTCATGAGCCCCTTTTTTGGGGTGGCAGCAATAAAGCCGTTTTTCGTTGAAGATGCTCTACGGAGCGTGTGTACCTTACACGCATATTATTATGCATACGGTTGTAGAGTGTGTATAGTCTTTACCAAAATGGGTGGTTTAATTGAATCAAATAATTTGAGCATTTTTCAACATGGAGTTGATAAATTTACATAAATAATTACGCCATTTTGAACTTTGGGGGTGACTATGAAATGAAATAAGGGGTATGGGTATATGGTTATAAGAATATTGACTGGTCTAGATATAATAGGCGTTAGATAAATTTTATATAAAATATAGGTTGTAAAAAACTAAAAATAAGTAAAACTGAAAACATTTAACCTGAATCGACCTCCGATTTTATTGTGCTGTCTTATATCTACCCGATTTATCAAGTTATACATGAAACATGACCTCGTGTACCCGTTGGTATGTACAACGAAGTAGGTAGATAAATCTTAAAAATAGATTAAAACCCCAAAACACTTAAAATGCTTCATTACAGATTCATTAAGAGAATTAAAGAAATATAATCTCGTTTACGACAATTCCAAAAAAAAAAAATCCATTTCCCTTCGACACGTTAATGGCCGCATCTAACGGATGCGTGTACCAGCCATTGTACACGCAGTAAGTGGCTTCGTCCAATGGGTAATTTTCAAACGGAGACGTCAATCTTCAACCAAAACTGTCATACTCTGTACAACAGCAAAAGCGTGCAGCCTAATTTTTTCTTCATTTTCATCCCAGCATAACTTTACAATAGAAATTTATGTACCGTCTATCAATCGTACGGCAAAATCAAAATCGCTATAGAACTGTGCGTTCCGAATACAAATTCAGCGAATCATAGGTAAGTCTATGGCCTATGGTCTGGGGGCTCCATTCATCAGCGATTCACTGGCTCACCACTTGAAGCCGTAAAAATGCGCGAAACAGATAAAGTATCTAATCTGTGTGGACTAAATTAGCGAGAGAGTGCGACGCGTTCACTGTTTGCATGATGGTTTTCTAAAATGCGCTTATAAGCGTTCTCATAAAACAAACATTAAAGGTTAAATATTTCCGAAATAACGGTGATAACAATAAAATTAGATCATTTTTCTTTGGTCGTTTTTCTCTTTCTGGTTTGACTTTTGTGTTTCTGTCTCCTGTTCTGCGTGCCTGTTGTTTATAGTGTGGTTCTTGAGAGGTTTTTAACGTATTGCTTGCATGGAATATTTGATTTTGTGTTTGGGGTTTTATTATTATAGAATGTGGCCGGAGGAATATCCAGCGTGCCCCTTGGACACGCACATCGAGACGCATTTTGAATGTAATGCTACCTATGTTTGATTCAAATTGACGACGCTTTGATTCAAGGTTTGGTTTTCTATCCCTCTGCTAATTTTTCTGTGATTCGATTTGAAATTTTATTTGAGCTTTTTTTTTTTAGTTTAATGAGTTCCCTTTTAGTCAATGAGAAGCAAATATAAAAAGTGGGGGGAATGTTGCTCTGATTTAAGCACATTTTTGATCATGCATGGAATGCGTAAAGAAAAAGTGATTTCCCCGACATTTGCATTAAGTTGATCGATTAAAACTGAGTATAAGAACTCTATGTCAAAACTGAACGAAGTAAAAGTTTACGGAAAAAAATTCACCAAAACGTTTATAGGGTAATGAATTATGAAATGTGCTTTAAAAGTACTACCATATTCTCCGTCTTTTGTGCTTTGAGGGCGTCGAAGGATTTGATCGCCCCGACCAGGCCTTTTTTTATTGGTTATATCCCTGATCTTTTCTTCCTTCTTCGAGAGCCCTGTGTTACTATACCGTAATCTCTGTGGGGGTCGGTGCAAACCTGGGAAAAGAGATTTCCTAAGCACATCTAGTGTTTCCTCGTGTCTTGTGGTTCAACTCTGTCTTCCTGAGTGAAGACCTGAGAGAAGATTTTCCTCAGTTAGGACGCTCAATTTGTTGTCTCGATTGATTCGCAGAAACTCCTCCATGAATTCCTCTCGGCGTTCTCGTTCTTATCTCGTCTCTTTTTTCAGGATGCGTACCCTCTGCTTCTCCTTGGTCGTCCATTCGATAAGCCCTTCTTCTACAAGGTTACTAGATATTGAGCTCATGAGTGATCCATGATCTTCGGCCTAAATTACTTAATCAAACAAAACCCCGCCTCTAGCATTAATGTTTGAGTTTCCCCAAATGGTATGAAGGGCATTGACAACACAGCCTAAGACTTAGTTCTTCTTCTACCGTGCAACTCTCATCCATTCCTATAACCTCAACCACCATCAGGTAATATGTGAAGGTTTTTGTTTGCCTTTATCGTATAAAGGGTCTCTTCTAACCTTTGAAATATGTTTGTATACCATATAAAACATGACTTCTAAATACCCTATTTAGCATGTAACACCAAATAAAGTTTTTTTTTTGGCCTTCATTCATATTCTATATGAAAGTTATTTGTCTTAGACACGCCCCCAAAATGAGTTTGGCCAAAAAATCTAAATCAATTTATTCTAATCTCGTTAAAATCATGGGAGAATGCGTTAAAATCGAAAATTATTGCTTAAAAAAACTTTTTTCCTAAAAGCGCCCACTAAAAGTGGGCAGAGCTTAATACTTTGTATGTAACAAAAAAAGCTATTCATAATATCTTCAATATTTGTCATATAATTTTTTCGATTTTGAATGGAGTTTTCGAGAAATCATGCTTTTAGAGATTTAACATGTTAAAAGTGTGCATGGTCGATGTGTGACCGTGTAATTTGTTGTCGTGCTAAAGTCTTGTCATTTTTCACCTTTCAGAATTAAATTTAATTTTGCATAGCCTTGCCATAGGGGCCGCCCCCCAATATAAACAATGATACGTTCAGTTAGCTTTTAAATTAGTGTGTCGTATGGCATAAGGCCTTTATGGCTACGAGAATCACTTATAGTAGCAGCATCATCAATCGGCCTTCCAGACTTGCCTGTGTTGCCAGCCCTGTCCTAATAGCTGCCTTAGCCAGTGACCTTCTAATAACGTCGTCGCTATATGATCTCCCAGCCCCACTCTAGGAAAGATTGAGAGAGAACTTTTCCTTGGCTGTCTTTGGTCTTCCTTTTCAGACTCTTTCCCTCTAGGTCGGGAGTTGTTCTTCTAGATTTGTTCGCCGGATTTCTCACCGGAATCATCGGAGTGTTCAGCGGGTAGCTGTTTGTCCCCATTCTTTGAGATCCTCTCAGCGTCAATCGGTTTCTCAGGCCTTTATTTAGATCGCAAAGAACCACCGGTAGGGTTCCCTCCGTTCCTTCGGCACTTGAAGTGATCTCTCTTAGGTCCTTGTTTGTTTTTTTGTTTGCTTGTGAAATTTCCTTCCTACGAGGCAGGGTTCTTCGAGGCCGAAAAGGGTAATACTCTTTTCACACCGAGCCCAGAATCTAGATTCTGAGCAATTCGATTTCAAAATCGAATAGAGGCTTTTACACTGCGAAAATTATGTAGATTTCGTTGACGTTTCGGTTAATTGAACACCAGACGCCCAATTTGTCACTGTTCTTTTTTACAAGTTAAATGGCTTCAAATAGGTACAAAAACAATTGTGGATAACTCAACAAGCACTGGAAAATGATTAAAAATCCAGTGCTCACTATTAAATTGCACAATGAAAACATTTATTGCATTCAATTCGTAAACAAACTCCATCAGCTGTTTTGTCTTCGGCAATTCATTCATAATGGATGATTCCCACAAAATCGAATAAAATCTAGTACATTTTTATTCGATTCTGTGGGAATCTAGATTCTGATCTAGATTCTGTATTCTACAAATGTATGGGACATCTAATAGATTTTATTTAGATTTGGGACTTTTTACTCTGAATCTAGATTCTGGCTCGGTGTGAAAACCATAAGATGCCCTTTTTACACCGAGCCCAGAATCTAGATTCTGAGCAATTCGATTTCAAAATTGAATTAAGGTTTTCACACTGCAAAAATTATGTTGGTCTTCGTTGACGTTTCTATTAATTGAACACCAGCCGTCCAATTTGTCACAGTTCTTACAAGTTAAATGGCTTCAAATAAGTACAAAACCAATTGTAGACAACTCAACAAGCACTGGAAAATTATTAAAAATCCAGTGCTCACTATTAAATTGTACAATGAAAACATTTCTTGCATTCATTTTGTAAACAAACTCCATCAGCTGTTTTGTCAGCGGTAATTCATTCACAATGGATGATTCCCACGAAATCCAATAAAATCTAGTACATTTTTATTCGATTCTGTGGGAATCTAGATTCTGATCTAGATTCTGTATTCTACAAATGTATGGGACATCTAATAGATTTTAATTAGATTTGGGACTTTTTTACTCTGAATCTAGATTTTGGCTCGGTGTGAAAACGGTATAAGCTAGTGTATAGTTTTTCTACAGGTCTTCGCGTTGCACATGAGAGAGCTCGCTTGAAACCCCCAGCTTTGCACTAGCACCTTTCGGCATGCGTTGCAATTTTCTCGCACACATTTGTTCAACCAACCAATCAGGCCCTCATCATCCCAGTCCTCCTTAACGGTGCAGAAGCATGGACCCTGTCAAAGGCGGATGAAAACACTTTAGGCTGCTTCGAGAGGAAAATTCTTTGGACGATATACGGTCCCGTCTGCATAGACGGAGAGTGGAGGAGGAGATATAATATCGAAATGTACGGGCTGTATAGCGATACCGACCTAGCTAAAAGAGTCAAAACACAACGTCTACGATAGACTCGCCTCTGTGGAAACGCAATGGGTCAAAATATAGCCCAGCCACAGACTACCTTCCTATGACATTCCGTTCCAACAGGTGATTTGCTACTAGAATACCTGGAAGATGTGAACGGGAGGAAAAGAATGGCACAGGAGATGACGGGATCGCCGTCTATACTAACAGCTTTAAGATGGACGTCTCTTTGGGCGCAGATATCTTCTGTGAAGCGATAAGACTAAGCAAATCATTCCGGATCAACGTAGACATCAGTATTTTTCAGGAGCTGGCAGCCATAATCCAAGCTGCCACTGAGCTGAAGAAACACAAGCTCGAAGACAAAATCACCATCCACTCTGACAGCCAAAGCAGCCATTAAAGTCATGGAGTCAGATGTGGTGATCAAGGGCTATGAAACTATGCCTATGTCAAGGGCTTTGGAACTGTGCAACAAAATTCTAGGCGAGATATTGCTTGGCAATACTGTCACTCTGTGTTGGGTGCCAAGTCACAAAAGGAAAACGAAGAAGCGGACAAGCTTGCTAGATCTGCGGGTCAGGAATGAATGTTTTTTTTAGCCATTGAATCCAAAAGAATTCCGATGAGCTCAATGGGTCATATAGAGCGGATGGACACCAACGCCCCGGCCCGGAAAATCTTCGAATCCACACCGCAAGGACGGCGCGGTAGAGGAGCACCGAGACTCAGGTAGCGCACGCAAGTGGAAGGGGACCTCAGCCAACTTCGCGTGCGAAACTTGAGACTACTAGCTAGAGACAGAGCTGGCTAGCGAAGCTTGTAAGCTGAGGCCCAGGTCCGCCCCGGACTGTAGCGCCACCTTAAGTAAGTAAATAAGTAAGTCAACCAACCAATGCCTGTTGAAAATCCGCTCTCAAAAAGGTTTACTTGAGATCGTATTAGAAAAAATATGAGTGGACGTTATTGTAAGTCGACTTTAATAAGATACAACATTACTCTACCCTACAATATCAAAGATCACACCAATGCTTATGCGTTATGCATACGCATACCTATAAGTATAGCAGGCTCTTATGGAAGTCATACTTATTACACATCTATACCTATGCTTTGTTGACGTCACATGCAGTCAATTTAGGCATAAATATATACAAATAAGATTGGCTTTTGAGTTTTTAAGTATTCATTCAAAAACTTAAAAATAGGAAGTTGAGCTAAAACAAATAAGGTTTTTACGTAGGATTTATAACTAAAGATCGGCGCCTCGCGTCTGCCAAAACTAATTAAGTAATTTAGCCTCACTTAAGTCCTGCTAAATGGTTGTTATCTTAACCTTATGGCATACATTTTCAAATCAGGTGCTATAAAATTAAAACACCAGCACTCTATTCACACAATAAAAATACAAGTAGCTAACGCGAACCACAAAAAGCAAAGGTTCATTAACGTTATCAAATCAACCGCTTTGCAGTTAAAACATGCAATTCGTAAGCAAATCTTTGTTTTATAATATCAATGAAACACATTCTAGATAATTTTGAGATTCAATCTGGCATTGATCACGTCTTACTGGGGATTTATGCTAAGCAGCGGTTCCCCAGATCGTTGTATATGGTCTTCAAGTTTGACGCACTTCAAAGTCAAATAAATATTTAGCAAAAGATTAAATAATCGACACAAGTTCAAGTTGTAGTTTTTTTTTCTTGCATTTAAACAATAATGAATTGTGCTAGTGAAGTGATTTTCTTTTTACCTGTAACAAACGTTTGCATGTTCACACTTCAGCGACTCAAGTCATGTCAATGATAATAAAATCAATCATCGCCCTAAATCATGGTAAAGATTCTAAGAAACTGAAATTACTAAACAACTACAAAAAGAGGTCCTCCAGTTTACCTATCATGATATTCATTTAAGAATCAATCGTTAATGATGGACCCAGACTCTGGATAAAGCCAGTCCAGAGCCATACGTTCGGCCTATAGCTACTGAATTTTTATTACAATAAAAGACATCGATCAGGGGTTTTATTATACAATTAAAGGCAAAGCATATTTATGATCTCAAGGCATGGTTTCTACAATGAAAAATTGAAAAAAAAAAACATTTTTAGTTTTTTTTTTTATCTCATTTATCGATAAACTGGGACTTGTGTAGTTATAAATTTAATTAAAGAAGTCTTTCGGAGTTTCTGTTGAAAAATTAAAGTTTCGGATATTCTTCTTGGAAAACAAAGAAATTGAGAAAAGAAAAGACATAAAGATGAGTAATTAGTATGATTACATTTCTTCTATAAAGGCACATTATAAACTGTTGATATAACAACTGAATATAATCTCCTTGGGGTAATTATATTATGAAATGTTTAAATCACTTTTCGACGTCGACCAAGAGTAAGGCATGAGATTTAATCTACCTTCTAAGGAGTTCGTTGCACTTTTGCGTCTTAAAAGATTCGATGAAGATTATATAGTTAATTTAAAAAACGGGTATTAGATGAAGTCTTGAAGGAAATAATGAATGAAAACAGAGTTGCTTGTTACCTTAAAGCTGATTTAGCCTCGTAGCCAATGGACTAGAAGATCTGATATCATTTTCAATTTCCTACAATTTCCTCTATCCTGTCCAGACCTACAGACATTCTTTAAAGGTTAATGCCTTGTTTATGTAACAAATATTTTTACATTAGAGGATGATTATTTTTTTTTTAAATTATGTATTCCTGACTCGCCTATGGCGAACTACCTATTTCACCTCGGCCTAAGAAGATCTTTTCTGCCGTGAGCGTCAGGAGAGTTAGGCTTGGAAGTTATCCACTTTGCGTGCGAATTCATTAACGCTGCTGGTAAAGGAAATCGGAATGTCTTTCGTATACTTCCGTATAGATTGAAGGCAACTTTTGGCATTTTTGGTGAAGGTATGCATGGCGCGTTTAGCCTGTCATAGGCCTGAAGTACCTACCTTATATGAGATTCGTATAGCATGCTCCCAATTTGGGTCCCTTGAAAGGAGCTTCCAAGCCTTTTCTGGCTAGTTCGTCGGCTATCTCACGGCCATCAACACCTTCGTGCCTAGCTTCTGTAGGGTATTGAAGCAGTGCGTGACTGATTTGGAGTCAATGATGTGGGAGCTAAGGGCTTTTGTAGCCTCTTAATGTATGATCAAGCTGAAGCATGTATTAAACATTTCGCAGCTTCTACCACTATTATTTGACATTGTTGCAAACTGTGCGTGACGAACTTAATATGCTCCCATGGGATGGGGTATAAAAAGAAACAGGCGGGATTGTCAACGGGCGAATATGGAAGATATAGAATTAGTCTTTTGTGTTCATTAGAGAACTGGATAAATGCGTTTTTTTGCGGATTTAGCAATATTTTTACATGGCTCAGGAGGTCTTTACAAATCCACACCAAGATCAGTTAAATTTTTTACATATTACCAAAAATTAGGTGGCTTGGACGTTGGGCTACATAATTTCACTCAATTCAAGTCTCCAAGCCAAAAGGCACTTCTGTTAATTCACATGCAATCAATGGGTTATGGCTACCCTTACACTGAAACTAACACACCTAAAGCGAGAGTGTGCAGAAGACAAGGAATAGGTACATGTGTACTTGGGTTTTAAACAGCTTAAGGACACTAATAGTGATGTGAAAAACGCTCGGGTGGAAGTTCGTCTTATGAAAGTACTCCAATATATCGACGTAAGTCCGAAGCTGGGCTTAAGGATAAATTGATGAGCCTTGTAGCGCAGGTAAAGCTTAGTTAATAAGTTTGACGGCTGGAATAAAGCTGTTTTTTTCTGTGAAAGATACGCCACAATAAAGATGATGTTCCAATGGGTCGCCAATGAAACGGCACAATATTGGGTCACATATATGTCTAAACGCTAGTTTTTAGGTCCAATCGAGTTTCCAGTGCTGCATATTCAAGGACAATAGCTGAAGGTCCCGATTGGGAGTGCGAGACAAGACAGTAGACAGCTTCGTGTTTTGGGGCATATTAAATCTACTCGTTTTATAATGCCTCCGCTTGAGATTATATGCTTAGGTACAAGGTAAATTGATAATAATTTGTCATACGTAACCGTTCCATTTCGAAGTCCGAAGAACTGGAGTTCGTAAAAACAGCTTTGAAAAATTGAGGGTACAGTCGTCAGGTACATATCGTTCTTAAGGAAACAGAAGGCTCAATATACCATAATTTCTTGGTCAGCATAAGTTTCAAGAAGCTGTCAAATTTCGAACCCATTAAACCCTATTGTTAAACCCAATCACAAAATGACAAGTCAAAATTATATGACTGCGAGAGTGTTCGTTCTATACGTCGCGTCGTTGGCTCTGGTCCAAATCCCGTCAGGGGAAAAGTTTTTTATACCCCACCCAGCGTATATTAATTTTAATGCATATTTTGTAACACAGCGAAATGATCACCGTAGAGGCCTAAGACCCTTTAGAGATATTATCGATGTTATGAATCGATTAAGCCATGTCCGTGCGTTATTTCGTCCTTCTGTCCGTCCGTCCTTATGTGTGAAGTCTTAAGTTCTTTAAAATTGAACTAAGATACTGAAACTGGAGTGCTGGAATGCTTGGACTGTATTCTGTTTTTTTTTTTTGTACAGACAAGGTATGAAAATTGATACGATCCGCCCACAGCCCCGCCCACAATTGACTTGGATGTCAGACAACCTCAAATTTACATCAGTCAATCAATCATCAAATTAACATTTTATTTAAAATTGCCTTTTGGTCAAGTTAGACAAGGCTTAGGACCATAAATTTAGATTCAAAGCATTAATGGCCCGAAGCCTTTAATTAGATGAAAATTGGACAACCCCCACACCATCGACCATATTCACTTTTAAAACGTTAAATCTTTAAGAAATAAATATTAGACACATAACTATTTGCTTAGTTTTCTACACACAAAACTTTGAGCTTCGCCTACTTTTAGGGCGCGTTTTTAGGAAAAAAATGCTTTTTTAAGCATAAATAATAGTTTTTGACGCATTTTGTCATAGTTCTTACACAATTAGAATTAATTGATTTCAGTTTACAGAACTCCTGAAAACCTATACTACATGCGCCAATACAAATTATTGACATACAGAATATTAAATCAAGTGAAAAAGCTTTTAAATTTGGTGTTACAGGGTAAAGAGGTTGGCGTACGGTCTTATCGCCCAACACCATAACGCCCAAATTTTAAAATGTCATAACGCCCAACAAATTCTTAACAATTTGTTGTTGTAAAAAAATCGTCGATTTGGGCGATATGACATTTTATTTGGGCGTTGTGACGGTTTACACCATGAAAATTGGGCGATATTTCGCTCTTTTGGGCGTTATGACATTTTAAAATTTGGGCGTTATTCTTTTGAGTGATAGAAGACCTATCACGGAACGTTGTTTACAGACGAATTTTTGCACTTACTTGTTTTTTTTTAATATTAATTGTTGTGTGTTACATTGACGATACAACATCAATTTTATTTAATTATTTAATTATTTTAAATACTTATGTCTTCTCGAACCGCGTTATGCCAATTCGGTGAAAGAAGGTATAGATTTCTGTTGTACTCTATAAGAACTAAAGGAAATCTCGCCCCCGAGACGCCCGTCTATGTAGCTGCCATACTTCGCACAAACCATCCAAAGACTTTTCCACACATTTTCGCTAAAGATTTCTTTTATAAGTTTGAGCAAAGTAAAAAAAAAAAAACTAAATCCATATAGCGGGCGGGAGAAGATTTTCGTAATTAAAGCTTAATCAGCTTGAAATAACTTTCTTTATCTCAGCACACCGATGGAATAAAGTAAAAGAAGCAAAAAAATCCAACGAAAAGGCAGAGAAAAGGTAGAATATCTATCTTTGTTGGTCAGTCCACACCTTTATGAAAGTCCTTTCGCGCAAACGTTAGATCTTTTTTGCTCCTGTTTGTAATTATTTTAAGCTCAGCATCTAAAAAGGAAATCTCGCTTCTCTAAGAATGCGATTGCGATGCCTCAAGGATCCGTGATGGTAAGAACGAACCACAGTAAAAGGACCAACCAACCCAGCAAATGGAATTTTTGTTTAATCACTTTTTTTCCCTTTCGTATTTCTAAGGCAAAACTCTGCATTCGCTTCCTTATGCTTAAAACTGGCAGGGTTAATTATGACTTCCTAAAGGTGAAATGGGGAAAAAAAGTTTAAAGAAAATTCATCCTTTATTTTTTTTTTTGTTGCCTGCACCTAAGTAGTGCTGGGATTTATTTCAGGATAGTTTTAAGAACATTAGAATAAGAGGATAACTTTCTTTTTTATTTTTGCAAACGACTTGAGAAACTAGATTTCATTAATCATTCTTACCTACGCGCTTAATTTGTTGTAATCTCTTCAATCCTTTTGAATATTAACAAAATCCCTTCAATGTTAATTGCTGCAAATATTTTCCTAATACCTCTACCTGCTAACAGTGAAGGCTATAACAGTGTTGTCTTTGCGAATTTGCCAAAAATCATTCACAGGTGCGGGTTTATCTATGGAAAACCTTTTCGAAAAGCAGATTGCACAAAAAATCATACACAATACGATTTCTTGCAGTGACAATAGGTATCTGACGTCTGCCCAAATGAACTGAAGAGACGTAAAAATATTATTTATGAGTACCTTACCTTTGATGGCTAATACTACTTCGTCCATCCTTCATGTCATATCCTTTCACAAATTTATGACAAACTAAAGATTACACAAAAGGGTATCGCAGTGTGCGAGCTCAAGGACATCTCTCCTAATTACCTTGAACGAAACTAATAAAATTTTGAATGTTACCACTGTGAAATGTAACTGTAAGGTACGTCTTCTGAAAGGATGAAAACAGTGTGAAATATGAATTTATTACTTTACTCTCATATTTTTATCTAAACCACTTGTGGCAGGATCAGGTATAAGAGTATTTTGAGTGGTTTTTATGATTATTTGTGTTTTGCTCTTTTGGCACGGACCATTTTTTTACCACACATCCTTGACATTCCCGATTGTACTTTTCTGCTTGTTTTTTCAACTAGGAAAATGCTTGAACATATTATAAAATTAGGAAACTAGTTCCGACCGAATGTTGGAATGCATGGAATGTTGGAATGCATGGCTTATATTAAGGCTTATATTTAACTTAAGCCATGTTTAAATAAAAAAGTAAATATCACTTGCAGATCAGAAACCCCATTTCTTCGTTAAAGGTGGTCTCACACACATGAATGGGACCTACAACTCTCTGCCTATTCCTAACGGCGAATCAAGAGGTTTAAATTTACATATTTCAGAAAATTGGATGGTCCTTATCATGATGATCTACACAGATCTTTATCTTATAATCTTAAATCTAAAAAGTTTTGAATTTTCTTTTATAGCGAAAATTAATTATCTTAATGTTAGATGCACAATTTTCGCTCCCCAAAGGCCAACGTCAGTGTCAAATGTCAAACGAATCGCATTCAATACAAATAAACTTTTTGTTTTTCTTAGATTTCGAGTTCGTATTAACTTCTTGTTATGGATTCAATTTGACATTTACTCTAAGGCTTCCCGTTCGTCTAGTGTTAGACATTTCATCTGTTTCGCCATATGGCTTCGCTCGGCAAAACTATATCTAAGAAAATAAAAAAACACTAACTGTATACGACTTCTTCCTTCTTCAAGTTAGAAATCCATTTCTTTGTAGCGAATGAAAAATTTCAAAACGTCAATCACACTCACAAGTGTGTATTTATTATTGCTTCGGTGGCCGATTCTGTCGTCGTTCGGTTGTTACTACTGGCATAGCGTCCTCCCTCACATTGCAAGTAACACAAACATTGCCACGTGCGCGCACTACTTCCATCTGTGTCCTTAGTACCAGCAAACACACCGTTACGCTCCTCGTGGATCATTAATTCCCTGACACAGTGTATCCGATTTCATAAAATTGAGACTCTCTATCAAATTCTATAAATATTTCCGTAAACGTTTCATTTCATCGGACATAAATACACACACATGCATCATTGCGGCCTTTGGAAAAAAAACAATAAAGGATGTGCCATGTCCTTTCGAGTAATATTTCAAATTTGAAAATTTATTTTCACTCACATTGCCTTGTCCATTTGTCTAAAACCGGAGGTATCCACCCCCTGACCAAGCTGGACGAAAAGACCGATGAAGTGTGGTGTATTCGGATCTCGGTGTCCTTCCGCTTCTGACTCGTGTGAGTGTGCATTGTTTCGATTCTGTGACACTTTGTATTGTCAAATTATTGATCAGAAAAAGGTGTAGCCTCCGACCTCGTGTTTGACCTCGTAAAATCTATAACAACTCAATATGCGAGTTATAGCTTCGGGGGCAGAGTATATACGTTATATGGATGCCCACTCGAGTGTCCTTTTTCCTGGCTCAATACCGAATGAACAAAACGCACGGTTTTATATGAAAAGGAATCCAATAAATGTCATCGAATTTATTGCTAAGTTCACAATTCCATTGTTTGCAATTTTCAAAAGAGGACATTATTTCCGATTGTCCTTTAGCTATATGTTGCGTGCATGGGGTGTGTGTGGGACCATTTGAACCGACCGGTTGAGGTTTAATGTGCTCGTGGACAGGGGTCAAGCATAGTGGACAATTTTGAAGAACTATATATGCACGCGCGCAGATGTGACAAAGATTGCTGGAATCGAAAATTGGGGTATATCCTTTTTAATGGTTATTCGATACTTTTATTTAAAGTATTACGATTAGCAGGCATGAGGGTGCCACTTAAGAGGATAAATGACACTTGAGGTATTCTATTCACCAACAAGAGTGAATTTTGTATATCCATGAGAATTTGACAACGAAATATTACAACGCTTTTTATAAAGTGAAAAATATTTTTTTGGGCTTAAACTTTTTCCCGCAGAGTTCAAAGCAGTTCGCAATGTAATCAAGCAACTAGCTATGCCCATGTCACGTCGCTTTTGTCCAACAGTATCACGTCGCCAACACCGTGCTTAAGTCAATATGACCTTGCCCACTAAGCACGAAGCGGTCGATCGGAAAATATTCCCACTCACCCACAATGCTACTATGGAAAGCAGATATCAAATTTATATGCAGACATCGCAAATGACCATGCAGAAACAATTCTGCAGAATTCTTAAATTAATATGGGTTAACATTGATTCTAACGGTATGATCGGCGGCACAGACGTGATAATTATGCGCTCACCATGTCTCTCTATACTACCTACTTGCACCTGACAAAAATTTACAAAGTAACTTACGCTTGCGCACAAACAAAAACACGACCAAACTATCCCATATTTCATAGATGCCTGCACTTGCTGCAGTTCTTGTGTATAGTCTGTGATGTCTTCCTCGTATACCCGAGGTTGGTCCGATCAAACTATCGCGATCGGGCTAATTAGCGAATTCGCTGTGAGTACAACTGAATTCGATGTCATTTCACAATCGGAACATGCTGCTGTTCATTCTTCATAAAGAAGCAAAAACATAGGCAAGGCATTATACCACGATCTTGATTATTGATGCAAGCAAAATGCCAAATACATATTACAAGACACGGCTATGCGAACCTAGTGACCGATATTCATATGCGAGAAGTATGGATTGACAGAGGGATCGTGAATGAGACTGGATCGTATTTGGAGTTTGATGGAAAAGATTCACGATTAATAATAAAACCATAAGCGGACTCAGTTTGAATGCGAAATGAAGACTTGTTGCATGCGTTTTATATTCTCAATCATGTCCGTACTGTAGTGGTTAAAGCTTAAGGCGCGACATACGCACTGTAAATTAAAATATACTGAGAAAAAAAAACTGACTAATGCCATAATTAAAAATGCGATCAGGCATTAGATTTAGTTACACATTCGACTTATAAAAAGATAAGCTAAAATACTTGATACATGGAAGAAACTTTTGAATCCTCATGGTATATTGGACTTGAAATCATTGAATGACTAAAAGAACCCGGATCAATCAACCCGGATTATCAAGTTTACCTATAGCTTTGAGTTAAAAAAAAAAACCATAGAGAGAATGCTTGGAAACGGTCTGACCAGCATTGAAACCTGAAACCTAAGAAGGGATAAGGTAAGGTCGGGTGATATGGCGCAGCAGAGAAAAAGGTGATTGGATAAATTTTCCAAAGCAATCAGAGAAATTTGCCGGATTTCTGGACAACTGGACCCTAGGGCTAATATATCCCTGGAGAAAATTGACGGTATTGCAGAGTAAGCTTGACTTCGAGCTCTATCTTGGACGAGGTATAATGCTTTAGTAGCGCTCATTTGGTGCAGCTTTCACCAAGTTCATCAGAGCATCTTTAGAGCAGATGACAACTACTCTTTGGATTTTCGGGCGCTGACACGATTTGACAAAGGTCTGTTCTACCAAACACCGGATGCGATACCAATGAAAAGTATGGTCTTATGGAGGCTGAATACACATATTTCACAAAGAGCTTCAATTCACTGCCAGGAACCTGAAATTGCTTTGTCGGTTTTGGATTCAACTTGCGTAAATGCTAGAAATAATCTGTCAACGATTTCTCCCAGAAACTTGACTTGGGTATTAGTGACACCTATTAGCACGGTTTGAATTTGAATCAGATCGAGCAGTTCTGAAACAGGTATATCGAGAGACATGAGCAGAGAGCATAGCACCAAATACTGTTAGGGGAGAGACAGAATATTAACCTTGCGGACAGCCTCGTTTAATTTATGTTATCAAACGCTTTCCTAAATTTTCCTTGGTCGCAATCAGTGCTTTGATCCACAATATGCTACTGCTGAAATTACTCCATGTTTTCTAAAGGCTAAACATGTTGGGCTAAACATGCCTAAAAGGCTTCAAGGTTTTGAAGCTCAGTTTAACCTCATTAAAATTGTTTAGGTAAGTTTGCTTAGGTAAGGTTGGGTTGGAAGGGTTGTTTGCATTTGGTATGCAAGTTCATACGGTGGCTAGTTTGACCCATGGTGATAACCCTTTAAAGAAAGACAAACATAGTTATGGGCATATGTCTAACTAACTGAACCAGGCAGATCTTTCAATAAATCTTTTTAGGTTAGTGATAATCCTGCCAGATCCTGGACCTAACACCTAAACATGTTCGTCCTTGTTCTTGGAGAGCTGGAGAGTGTTCTATAGACTCTATTTCTTCTTCATCTCTACATCTTCTACAGAAGTCGTTCGTAAAGATTCCCATTCGCGTAGCCATGACATGTGTGTTCGAGTGTTCTTAGGAAATTTCTATTGAGATATAGCACGACACGGTCGTTTTGAGTCAAGCACTGGTCATAAGGAGTGAGCTATGATACAGTCCTTAGACTGATGCCATATCGTTCACCAGATAGTTACATCGTGTCTTGATCTATGAAATTTTTTGTTTTTTTTTTTTTTTTTTTTTTTTTTATAATGTACTCGCGAACAAGGGATTGGCTACCCTTTTAATGTTTAGCATCTCACGAGCGGAAAGGATTAGAAGAAGGGGAAAGGGATTAGAGGTACCGGTGCACTCTTGTTTTGAAAAGTTGTGGGTTGTATTGCGTAGGAAAGAGTTGTCGTGGTAGGACATTACACATTCGCGTTGTACGGCTTATGAAAGAACCTCTAAGCTTTACAGTACGCCCGAAAGTCGGCTCAAGGGTGAACTGATGAGCATTCGATCGTTGGCGAGTATTACGGTTGAATAATTTGAGGGGTGGAATGCAAATGGCTATTTCGTTGGAACACTGTTTGTAAAAAAAACGGTAAAACAGTGACAAGCAAGAGACATTGCGTCGATGTTCGAGTGAGTCAATAGACTTTGCAATATTTCTATCACCTATGAGTTTTATTGCGCGTTTCTGGATCCTATCGAGCAGGTGCAGTGTTGTTTTAGGAGCACCAGCCCAGACATGGGAGTTATATTCCATTTTAGGGCGGATATAAGCCTTATATAAAATAGCCAAATCAGAAGGGGTGAAATATTTCTTGCATCTTTTAAGGAAACCTAGGCATTTCGCAGCGTTCTTGGCGACGTCGAATATGTGGTCATTCCAACTAAGGTTGTTATTGACACACATACCGAGAATGGAAAGCGTTTCGGTTTCGTCGATGCAAGTGCCATTCGTTTTTGTTGTATTAAAAGGAGGAAATCCCGTCGGTCAGCTAATGTTATGTCCATATCAGAACCTTTCCAACTTGCCAAGAGATCCAGCAGAGTGGAGCTGTGTGAAGGCTTATTTCTAAGTGCAATGAGGCAATCCTTGACGCTTTTGAAGTAAACGGTTGGAATCCAAGGCTTTAAGTGCCGCTTGATTTTTCAGGCTAAGGAAGTCTCTCATTTAGAGATTCGACCTCTACGAATTTTTCATAAGAGTAGTTTTTCGAATTGCGAATGAGTGTTTTAAAATATCCTGCTGTCGGCCAATAAAAATTATCCCATCTTCAACAATATTTTTTTTTAACTTTATCCGTTTAAGCAGTTCCCTTTTTTCCTAGCGAATACGCTTTGTTTGGTGGGGGATTTGTGTGGGGGTTTTTGGTTAGGTATACTTCAACACATCGACCTAATTCGCTGCTGAGGTGTTGATCAGGCCCATCTAGCCCCTGTGTTTGTGTTTGTTTGAATGCGGCTTTGACAGAGTTGCCCAGCTGCCCTTTAAACAAATTCGAGTTTTTCCATTTTTTTACTTTTGCAAAGGTTAAACTTCACAGAAAATTATAAATTCCATATATCCGCCATCTGACAAAATGCGATCTGGATATACCAGTGATCTTCGTTAAAATCCTGGTTGAATGTGGAAAAGTGATATACCTGCAAACATGAGCTTTCCCCTAAAGATACGAAAAGCTTCCTCATGAAAAGAAGAAAGTAACTTGTTCTCGGGATTTTTTTAAATTCCTCACTCGCCTATTGCGAACTAAGGCACCTCGACCTGAAAAGATCTTTTGTGCCGTGTGTTCTCGGGATTACCTACTTACGGTAATTCGTCCTTCACAGGCAAGAGGCTACAAAATTAAACTATATGAAGGCGGGTATGTAAACTATTCAACTAAATAATTTAATCTTTCTTCCTACTCATATACGTGGTGCTAACAGTTATCTATGTAAGCAGGGAAAATATTTCCTCTATTAATTTTTAATATTTTAAACCGTCCGGGAGTAAAATTTTTGGTTGAAAAACCGAATGCCGCTTGAAATCGAATCAGTCAGCGAATTAAGTCTCTTATGCTTATGCGTATGCGAAGAAAAGACACAGACTGCATATACATGACGACACTTCGATGCACGGCTTACCAGTCACCACAAACTATTGTACCCGTTTTTTTTAATACAAAATCTCCTTTTCTCTCCGTGTAGTAAAGTAGTCGATAGTCCCTAGAAGATCGTCTGAGTCAATAGACCTTTTGTGCTAAATTCTCCTTGTCAATCTTAGATTTGAGAGGCACACCATACAGGACACGCAATATTGTGTGTCGGTCCAAAAAAGGTGGCTTTATGCATCTAGATACAACGCTACATCACCTCGAGATACTTTATTAGTTAGGTATCTAAAAAGGTAATAAATTGCAACCGATTGATCGGTGCACTGGTGCGGCAGCCAGTGACAATTCTACCACTGACTGTTCCAATAAACCCAGCCGCGCATGCTAGTATGCATGCAGCACTACTCGCGCAAGTAAATCCGTAATGCTTGCGTTCGTTGTCGTTGTCCGAGTTGTTTTCTGGCTTGCAAAAGACAAAACAGACGTGACCATCGCGATGACACATTATTCTTCTGCGATGGACAATTGAAGTTTTGTTTACAATTATGGTTTTTTTTGCTCAGAAGTTGAAGTCGCAATTGACGGTATGTTGTCGCCTTCCTCGAAACGGGCGTATTGTAGAAAAGCAATGACGGGCAAGGTTAGTCGTATATGAATTTTTGAAATTCTTTTGGAAAAAATATACATTATGACTGTTGAAATACAGTTAATAATATATTTCTTTATTTTTATATCTCGGAAGAGTAAGTATTCCTCTGCAAGAAAGTTCCGATTCAAACCGCGTGCTTGGAATACTGTCAACGGCCACAAACTGTCAATGGCAAAAGATCAAAAGCTGAGGCATTTTGAATAATGAATGCATAAAGAATTGACTGAGTGCCTTGTTAGGTTTATCATGTTCGCTGTCATGTTGTGCACGAAAATCATACCTTTTGTTGAAATTTTTTATTTTTCCATTTTTGCGTGACACAGAAAAAGTATGACCCATTTATATACATGATGCGAATTTTTGATGCCCTTTGTTCTGGTGACAACCATGCGGAGGGATCATAAATCAAAAAAATTTTGAGCGGTAAATTCTTTTACGTATTTGGTATGAAAAAACTGCTTTGCATGAAGTGACTTTTGAGGCTTGAAGAAAAAATGCAAATGTTCGTAATGTGATCGTTTGTTCAACAGAAAAATATTTTGGAGAGTTGCAGTAGGTATTATTAGTGACTTGGAAAGTTTGTGTTTAGAAAAAAGAATTGTTAGAATGGAAGCCAGAAATATCTTTCGAATCATCCTACCTTCTATTTCTATATCTAAATTCTAATATGGAACCCCCTACGTCATTCTTTTCACCACCAACAAATGATTTAATGACAAATCCTCGAACGGTACCCATATAGGAATCTTCAGGAAGCTTCACTTACAGAGCCTTTTTAAATTGACCCAAATATCTAAGCTGCCCATATAAAGGATGAGCCAACAGATGGTGTCGATATCTGTTGTAAAATACTATCATTTACTCAATTCGATGAGGTTGATCTTTTCGGGAGTATCAACGCAGTTTCTAGCAATAACAGTCACGTAGATCTCGAAGCAGTCCATTTTTTATTATAGTCGGGAGACTGGTCAATCAACATAGCTATAACTTTTTTTCGAGTTTTTAAGTATAAACAACTTACCTGCTCTTTTCAGTACCAAAAACCATCCGTTCCTAAGACTGTAGCAGCCCGTTCTTAATCTTCCGAACACAAGAGATGTGGTAGGAAGTTTTTTGTAGGCCAAATATGTCCTTGTTTTGAAACGTGAAGCTGGAGTTTGTTGAAGTTTCGCAAAGTGACTTTGAAGTTGACTTATGTATGTAGTTAGGTCACCGCTCCTGTGGGCGATGGGTTTACCGAAACTCTCGACGCGAATCTATGTACCTCATTGAACAGTACCTTAATGCAAGACGATGATTGAATTCAATTCAGCCAATTCAGTAGTCTTCAGCTGACGCTGAAATCATTCCACCATACTATTGACTGCTGTATGGTCAAGAGGTTAGAAGTTAAGTCCTTCTAACTAACAAGTGGATTCCGATTGATCGGACCAAATTGTCTGCCACGGTCAGAGAGTACCCTTGACATTCACATCCAGCCACCAGCACCAGAGTGTCAGATATTGAATTTTAAGTTTACAGAAAATACTTTTGGACCAACGAGAGAAGCTGTCTACGGTAGTGTTGGTATAAAATCTAGAGCCTCTTCAGTGCAGAATAGGTTCAACCAAGCCAATGTACTGGTTCAAATCTGTATTTGGATGTGTTTTTTTTCGATGGGGACAAGGTATAATGAGTGATTTTGAAGTTTTGGGACGGGCTACATGATTTCGTCCACGCTCTGATTCCCTAGAGATGGTGAAACAAAATTTCAGACGAGCTTTGATTGGGCTTTTGCACCGGGGTGACTTAAACTATGCAGGAACTCGAACGTCTGCTGGCAGAAAGCCTGGCTTCAATCGATTAATGTTCTTATCACAATAAGGTTGAAGCTGTCGGGCTTTAATATATTTTTGATCCTTCACCATTTTGCGCTTCTGCTAGTTGCTTAACATCGCCGTCTTTGCTTATTCCTTCCAAAATGCTGAAGAATAGCTCCCATTGAATTGTATTGAATAAGGGTGGCAGTTAAACCATATTGTACTGCGCCCTAAAAGATCTATGTACCCCGCCTTACTTTGATCTAAGTTTTTAGGGCTTTTTTACAGATCTAACCTCCCTAGATTGGATGTTGTTATAACAAATGCAATTTAGCAGAGTAAATTGGGATTCGCAATAATTTTAAATCTGTTGGAAACAAGAGAAGAACACTCTACCAAAAGATGTTCCATAATTCCTTTTGTTTTTTTATATTTCTACAGTTTTCAGTGCTGCTGTGGGCTAGTTTGGAAAGGTTGTAGTTGCATGCTGCATTCCAAGAGCTCCACTTATCAATCTTAAATCGTTCCACAGAGTTCTAGGTTTTCCTTGCCTCTTTTGGGGTCGCACTTGAAGATTTATTGGAGTGTTTGGGACCCTCCAGATTATTCCACTTTTGTAAAGAAATACTTGGTTATCCAGCTTTTTATGTAAATATCCGCCATAGTAAAACCAAAGAAAGGAAAAGGACCTATAATAAGGGGAATTGCATCAGCTCTCCAGTTGGCTTGCATGTCTTCCTTTTCATTTCCCTGATTGTTTTCGTGTCCTCAGCTTCAAAAATCAGCTTAACACTGTTCTTGCTATTTAAAAATTGGTGATATTTCACAGACAACCTTGGGGTTGTAACTCAATCTAACTTTGCTCCAGAAGCCAAGCAGTCCTTTAAGCTCTAAGAAGCGTAAGTTAGAACCACTTCATGATTCGAAAAAAGTCTGGCTTGGCTTGAAAATTTGTGCATTCTTTGTACCAGCCTCATATTTACACGCCACTGCGTGACTCCAACCCGTCAGTATACCACTCTTGGGCGACGTTATTTAGCCAATGTAGATTGTTAATCCCTTCCACTCTTCTCGGAATTATAATTTAGTAATATTTCATTCCTTTCTAATTCAGCTCCCTGATTAGATCCATTTCTTCAGTATCTCTAAATGACCTTGCAGGTTTCCTTCTTTGTAGGTACATATATCATTGCGTGGAACACTAAAAGCCTGCCTTATTGGCTCTGCTTGAACAGCTATATATGTAATGGCGGGAGGTTTAGTAGCACTTCCACACCGGCAATGGGAGTGGCTCGCATAGGACCAGTGGAAAACAGCTCTTGGAGCTCTGCTTGAATCCTCCGTAAACGCAGGACTGTCTTAAAAACTATGCGTCGGGTGTCTTTTTTCTGGTCACTTCAGGCATTTGGGTAACAATATATGAATTTCACTTGAAGTTTACTGAGACGGAAAATTTTTCCGAGGGCTTATGGCTACCCTAAACGTATTTAGCATAATCGAGCGGAATTTGAAGGTAGAAGAAATAGAAGAGAATAGTTATTCTCGATCCAAGACAAACGCTGATGTGACAGTATATGGAACATTAGAACCCTGCACAGAGACACTAAGGCATACCCCCGCATGTGTTATGCCTTAACGGAGAAAAGCAATGATATAACCAGTAGAATAATCAATTAAAACATCTGGTTTACATATAATTGTTGTCCATTCTATATGCGTGTTGGCAGAGAAAAAGGAGCTTAACACTAAGCCGACCCTAACCTGGAAAGCATACACTTACCTGGAAGCTGCTCATTTTGAGGCAGACGCCCCTTTTTATACCCTACCGAGGGTATATTAATTTTAATGCATAGTTTGTAACACAGTGAAATAATCACCGTAGTCCCCTCAGACTTTTTAGAGATATGATCGAGACCGACAGGTGAGTCGATTAAGCCATGTCCGTTCGTCCGTCCGTCTGTCCGTTTGTCCGTATGTGTTAAGTTTTTAGGTCTTTAAAATTGAGCTAGGACGCTCAAACTTATATCTTGGTTCTTATTTTGTACAGACAAAATGTAAGAATTAGTTAAATCCGCTGACGGCCACGCCCACTACTGGCTTCAATGTAAGACAAGCTCTATTTCAAATTTTTATTCAAAATGCTTTTTGGTCAAGTTAGGCAAGGCGTAGGAGCTCAAATTTTGGTATAGAGCAATAATGGCCCAAAATTTCTAAAAGGGCAAAAATTGGACCGCCGACAATGTTGACCATGCCCACTTTTACCATGTTAGATCTTTAAAAAACCGATTTCTCAGAAAGTTTACTCCAAATTGAAAAAAAAAATTCTATTACAAATATTTAAGATATTACTATTTCCTAGGTTCGCTCCATACAAAGTTTTGAGCTCCGCCCACTTTTGGGAAGCGTGTTTAGAAAAAAAACGGGTTTTCTTGCAAAAATTTTCGGGTTAAGCGCATTTTGTCATGATTGTAACGAAATTACAATTAATTGATTTTAATTTTTAGCCCAGATCCAATTTTTGGGGCGTGGCCTATACAAATAATATTTGAATTCGGGACAAAAAAAATTATACATTTCGTATACATGTCGGTCGGGTATATAGAAGTTTGTCACAGACGAACTCTTGCACTTACTCGTTGTTTTGTTGTTTTTTGTTTTGACTTGACTTACTTGTTGTTGCTGATTTTGGTCCACCCCGTATATTTTCCATGCACCAGACATCAGTGGTGAGCCTTATCCGCCACTTGGGGAGGCACCATATTCGGGATTATCAACCCCAGAAGATTATGTTCTTATTAAGCGCTTCACGTTGTTCCCATCTTATATAGTCACTGTCTCACTGATTGCCTCTACTTATTCCTCAGGTGGCTCCATGGCGACTGCGACTGTTGAAATTGAGTACCTTAAAATTAGACCTGACGTTTGCCGAACTCGTGTTTGGTACCACACCGTAATCGCCGAATCATGTAAATAGAGAATTTTTAAGTGCTTGTTGTACTGATAACCATCTACTGAGGCGGTCAAAATGTAGCGCTCGGTGAATGCCACAAATCTTATTACAAAAATATGCGATCTGTGAAAGTAACTGCATTTATTTTGTTTAGAAGAATCACTCTAATAATTCCCTTGTTCGGCTGATGTTTCACTTTATCATGATTGCCATAGACCTAACTTTATAAATCCAGAAAACTTTACATTAATTTGAAAACAAATCTTTCCCTAATTTAATTGAAACTTCCGCACAGTCTGTTGACTCATCCTGAACTTGATGATACAGACAATAGGAGCTGCCTCGGTTATGATTTCGAGATTGGCTTAATGTTTTCTATAGTTTCTTTTAGGCCCCCACCGAATATTCTCTTCTTCGGAGGGCATAACCCTAATGCGTCTAGATCATCAGTCCAGAACACTTAACAGACCGTTTTAAGCTGTGTCCTTGCAAATTCTACCAAAACAGTTCTATGCATAGATACTCTTCCTTTTTTTCCAACCCTAGTCTAGTTTTCTTTGTGACATTTACTAAATTAATTCATTAACTGTCTTTGGTATACAACGAACGGTTCTTCAAATTATGGCGGTATTCTTACATTTCTTTTCACCATTGGAATAATGGAAGGGTGTACTCTTTCGTGGCCTAATGTAACACCGTGTTGACATGATAATCTGAATTTGAAAAATGATCATCACTAACCGCAATATTCCACCTGTCTTTTATAACTTCCTTCTCCGATGGTGATCATGGTTGATGAATTCAGCGGGCACTTTGCGGAACTCTGAAATCGCCGTCGGCGCAGAAGGGTCATAGTGTGTAACACGAAGCAAACGGCTTTACATGATTTTGTACTTTAGTGAGCTGCCAAGTAACGCGAAAACAATGGGTATTTAAGCCGTTCTGCGGGTTTGAGATTTTTAGTGCACTCACAGTGAGAAATCAAATTTTCGAAATTATACTGGCGAAACTGCTGTATATGACGGACGGTGGATTCTCGTTCCGCTTAAGCTCTTAATGCGTACAGTACAATTTCAGTAAGGGTTACAGTTACATCAAATTTTCTATTGCAGTCTTGTAATCATTTATCATTTTCAGATTCATTTTCAACCAACGGTTGTGCATCGTGTATGTAGCACGGGGTTAATTAATGACTCTCTCCTCGCAGTGGTAATGCCAATAGGGACTTAGGTCCTTTTAAGTACACTATACTACTGATGAAATGAATGAATAATGGTTTTTTGATTTATTTACATATTCGTATTACAGCCACATTCCTGGGGACAAAGTTCCTTTTCCATAATTATTTCGCTTAATATAACTTATGTCAGAAAGATCGTGACAAATTGATTTTGTCAAAGTGACGCCTAAGGTTTTGTTGCGGAAGCGATCGGGGTTGAACAGTCAAATAAAGCCATGTCTGCAAAGTTAATGACAATCGTACAAATCCGATTTCTTAACTCGACAAAACACTCGAGAGTCCAATGAGGCCATATTTCATTCCAAATCTTGCCAGAGCCCGACCAAAATGCAAATAAACATCCAATCTGTCATAAGTCACACCCTCTCCAAAAGAAACGAAACCAAACCTCAAATTATCATAAGAGGTCATAACAATCAATTTGGAAAACCAACAGTCAACATCTATCAAAAGGCCAAAAGCTCAGACACTCTATAAGGTATCTCTTTCATCTTGGCCGTTGCACCAACCACTGGAAGCAAGACTCCCCCCACTTAGTGTTCCGTGAAATATGATGTTTAATAAACCCACTCAGAGCGTGGCACTCAACAAACGATTAATCATCACATTAACTCTTTCACAGCGTGTTTAACACTGTCAATTAGTTAAGTGTCGGTTGTAAAAATTTCCAAAATATTTTTTGACACCCACTCTGGGGCACGCATTTGTAACGCCCCATTAAGCACCATACGCATGAGTTTGATGTCCCACACAGGTAGGTATATACTCTCGGTCTGGAATACCCTTTTAAAGCAGGAGCGCATCCCCCAACAATTTATCATCGCAAAGAGGAATCTTTAACCCAATCGAGTTCGAAGGGGAGTTTAGGCACCAACAACGCACCGAACGCTTGGATCACAACGCGTCTAGCAGGTGACAAAACAATTTTCCAGCACACATAAGTGAATCGCTCTTTTGGAATTCCACAAAACTAATTGGACAGAACCAGAAAGGAAATCCACGCGGAAGAACTATCCAAGGGATTACGGCAGGTCAATTAATTAACAAATGATGATGCGGTGGTGACGCTGATGCGGCTGGAGTGCTGCAACTGTGCCCCATTAATGTGGCCATTTATGATTGTGCGTGTGCATCTAATTTTCATAAATATCCCAACTCTAATCTAAGTGAGAGTGTTGGATGGTGGCTGAAGCTCTGTTGCTTTCAATTTTCTATTTTTATTATTAGATTAGAAGGAAGACACAAGTATATGAACGAAAAACACAAGATGTATCCATAATGGAAGCAGAGTAAAAATAAACACAGCTTCTTCGATTAGGGAACAAAAAAAATATAATTTGATATTTTTTTGGGAAATTTATGAACCTCCCGATGGTGAAGAATAAAGAGCGCGGTTCCATGAAAATGAAGATATTCCAACTTTTATTTATTACTCATACAAATGCATAGTTTTTTGTTGAATAATGATGATGCAGCGAGCGGGGAGGGTTTGTTAGAGGATAAAGCGAAAAGTTTTTTATAATGTGTGACCAGACAGAAGAGAAATGTATCTGTAAGATATTTCTATAAATCTACTATTACGCTTTTCCCGACTGACTTTGCATAAACAGTGAATGGAAACTTAATGTATCTTATTCAATTTAAAGTGAGAAGATAGTATTTCTTGTCTTCGGCTGTAGATGGGGGTGTTATTGTTCTTAAAGAGTGCCAGGATTGGAGGAACCAGCAGTTGAATTTATGCTTGAAGATATAAAGTGAATTTATGTTAATCTCTTCTTTGCTTTTGGTTTTTCGAATGAAGCAAAAATGCTTTTGTATTTATTAATGTCGTTATGTCCCTAACTTGTGCTTTTGATTGATGTCTAATCGAACAGTTTAGCTAAGAACGGTAGATTAATAATAGGTAGGTAAACCTGAATTTGCTTTAATGCAATTTTTCCGAAACTTTATTTCTTTGTCGAGAACTCAAGTTTATTTTCAAGCAACAATTTAATTAATAAATAAATACCGTCAATCCCACTTCCATTCAAACAATTAAAACTCGATACAATTTTTGGAGATGCCGCGATACAAAAGTAATAAATTCTACTTGGAAAACGCCTTTGAAGTTTTGAGGGGGTTGAATTAACCTTAAGTGGCAATAAAAGTTTTTTCACGGTGTCTCACCTCCGCGGGGCCTGACGAACCCTACGAGAGTATCAATTGTCATAAATGACCTCTCAATTCGCCGGTCGGAATCAGTAAACTGTAGGTCCCATTCATGTATGTAAAAACACATGCAACGCTCACAGCAGCAGACTTAACACGAACCGTGTAATAGTTTTATAATTGCGTGGTTTAACAAGCAGAGGTAATTACGTCATTACAAGGCCAATCACGGGGTTGCTGAATATGTAACTTGGCATAAATTTTTGATAAAAATACTGATTCCGGAACCTTGCGAGGGCATTCGTCTATGGCCAATAGCCATACTCAACGTTGTATTCTTATCCTGCAAATTTTTGTAAACACTTCATAATATTAACGGACTTATAACCCACGGAAATTCCCTGCTTCATACTTAGAAACATTTCATTCTGTCCACTATGCTACACTGAGACTAAGCCGGATACTTGAAATCTTAACCTAGAGACTAAGTTTGGGGTTATCAAGTAACCTAACCACACTCAGACCAAGCCAAGACCCACTTCCTGCGTTATGAGGTTACCGCACTCATCAATGGTTCCAGAAACGTAGGTCAGTATAGAACCAAGAAAGACCACGCTTCTTAACTGGTATATTCATCCCGAGTGGTAACTGCGATGATTCAATTGCGCATCTTTTCACCTGGTCTAGATGATCTTCTTTAAGAGATAAATAACAGCTCGAGGTGAACCAGGGCCAACTTCTTAACAATGTATGCTCGTGTGTGGGGTGCCGTGGCGTGGTGGTTAGTGTGTGTGCTTACTACGCCGGAGGTCTGGGGTCGAATCTTGCCATCGTCACCTGAAAAAAAAAGACTTGTTCTTTTTCATGGCCCCCACCTCCGCGAGGATCTGACAAGCCCTCCGAGAGTATCATTTGTCTTGAAAAGCTTCTCAAAGTGCCGTTCGGATTCGGTAAAAAATTGTAGGTCCCCTTGTACGTGAAGAAATTAACACACCAGCATACATTGTTGAGAACTTGGCCCCGGTTCACCTCGAGCTGTTGCGCCACTCTATTTATTTATTTTTATGCTCGTGTGTTAATTTCTTTATATATAAGGGGACCTACAATTTTTGCCGAATCCATAAACGGCACTTTGAGAAGTCTTTCAAGACAAAATATACTACCCTCAGAGGACTTGTCAGATTATCGTGGAAGTGGGGACTGGGAAAAATTCTTTTTTTTTTCTGGTGACAATGGTAGGATTCGAACCCAAACCTCCGACGCGTATATTAAGCACACACACTAACCGCTACGCCACGGCACCCCACCTTTATTTAGACCCATTCATATAAAATGGTTAGTCAACAAGTTAGTCAAATGATGCCCACTGAAGAAAATATTCACTGCATGCAAGCATATAACATTGGCTAACATACCCACTCCTTGGCGTATGGGTAACATATTGTATTCATCTTAAAACCAGGGAAAGTCGGTTTGTCTAGCTATGATCTTTTTTCATTAGTTTCAGACTCATAAGGCTGTTTGACTGATTCAATTATGCGCCTGCGCAAAGTTGCTCTTCGACATCATCTGCATCAATGATGCAGCCCGCCTCATGCAGATTAGCTCAGAAAGTTATTGGCAGGATTAAATGTGGTCTAGGCCGCTTAAATTGTACGTACAGACGTTTCAGTCGATATTGCGATATTGAGGTGCTTTGGATAACGTGAAACTTATATACATGACCCTGCTTGATTACTGAAGTCGACTATGTCAAAGTGAAACCTTATAACTGGGGTTATAAATAAATACTGTTCTGACTCTTTTTATTATTATGGTGCATCTCTGCTATTGACTTTCAAGCCTTTAGCCAGATGGTTTCGCAGTTCTTTCTGTCGATCCAAACCTTGTGACTATCTGCTGGAAATGCGCGGAGATTCCTGGATGATTGATATCTAAGAATGCGCTTTTAGTAAATCCTCTAAACTCCAGTTGTTCTATCTTCACGAGAAAGAAGAATGTAATTTTTCCGAACCAACTAATGCTTTGTCCTATTATCTCAATGTCCGTTGAAGATGGACATTCAGCGTTATCTGGGAGTAATTCTTGATAAAAAACCGAAAAAGCACTGTTTACTTTCCCTCAGCAAAAAGAGTCTTTCGGCAGGACATGGGGCGAAAAAAGTTCTTCTGGTTGTATTAAGGGCCAAGGTAAGACCACTCTTCTCATACGCATCAGTAATGTTTGGTAGATCAGGCTTTCGTGGAAACGTGTTACTGCTGCTTAGGCCACACTCCGAAAAAAGGTTTTTCCTCGCTAAACAGGAGCTTTCCCTAGCACGACAGACTCAACTCTAGTTGGCCTAATGAACGGGTGCCTAAATTATTTTTACAAAATTCTCCTTTTCTAAATTATGTTTAACAATGCAACACCCTGCCTATTTTTTTATACCCAACCCAAGGTATAATTAGTTTGATATATAGTTTGTAATATAGTTTGTAACGCAGTGAAATAATTACCGTAGACCCCTCAGACTTTTTAGAGATATCAGTAAGACCTATAGGAGAATCGATACCCGTCCGTCCACCCGTCCGTATGTAAACAATTTTAAGGCCTTACATTTTAAGCTAGAGAGCCTGAAAGTTGAAGAGCGAGCTCCAGTCCCTAAGAGGTTGAAAATATGTTGAATCCAGCCACAGACACGCCCACTACAGGCCTGTATGTGCGACCATCTCTAATTTTAAAAAATACTTTTTTCAAATTTTAGCTATGTTACAATGGTGTTAGCGCACTTCTATTTCTTCTATTTGTTATATGACATTGCCTTGTAATTGTCTTTAAGGAAGCAGAAAAAGTTTGGTCTTTCCATTGACCAAGCAAACCTTTTAAGGGATTTGAACTTAAAATTAATGTTTTTTAATAAATATATTAAATTAGACAAAAAATTGTGCGTCAAAAGTTGTAGATATTAGCATTTTCCACCTTTTTTGTGTATAGATATAGTATGTGCCTCCACCCACTTTTGTTTGTGTGGCTTTAAAAGAACTAATTTTTTTTAGTTAAAAGGGCAAAGTTTTAGTCCGAAATGTATGCAACTACCTAATATAACCATTCAACAGTTATATTTTTATATCCGCCCACTTTTTGGAGGCGTGGCAGTTTCCTTTTTTGGTGGGGCAGGGTATTTTGAAATCTTGTATTTATATAATATTTTGTTGAATGCTTTATACTAGGTGGTTGCATATATTTCGGCCTAAGTGGGCGGAGGCACATTTAGTATATACACAAAAGTTAGAAAATGCTAATATCTACAGCTTTTGTCATAAAGTTTTTTGTCAAATTTCATATATATTTATTGAAAAACAGTCATTTTATGCTAAAATCCCTTAAAAAGTGGGCGTGGTCAATGAAAAAGCTTAAATTTTTAAAAGACAATTATAAGGCTTGTATGTAAAGAAATTAACACACCAGCATACATTGTTGAGAAGTTGGCCCTGGTTTACCTCGAGCTGTTGCGCCACTCTATTTATTTATTTATAATTATAAGGCAATGTTACGTACCAAAAACGAATGCGCTAGCACCATTGTAACATTGCTAAAATTTGCAAAATGTATTTTTTTAAATTAGAGAGTGTCGCACATACAGGCCTGTAGTGGGCGTGTCTGTTGGCGGATTCAGCTTGTTTTCATATTTGATCTGAAGGACTGGACTTCCAACCAACCCACAAAATTTCAGCCCTCTGCCTTAAAATTTAAGGCCTAAAAGTTGTTTACATAGGGACGGACGGACGGACATGTCTTAATCGATTCTCCTGTCGGTCCCATTCATATATCTAAAAGGTCTTAGGGGTCTACGGTGATTATTATACTGCGTTACAAACTATACATCAAACTTAATATACCCTGGGTCGTATAAAAAAATTAAAAGTTTGCTAAATAAAGCAGAATAAGCAAATTTTTTTTTGCCTACTGCAGAATTTTGAAAATTATGAACCATTCCGCTGGTAAGCGTCTCTCTTTTGTATATTTATTATGAGATGCACTCTAAAAACCGCATCTTTCGCCCAAAGATAGGCGGCTTTTTGTACCATGCCGCTTCGAGCCCTATCGAATAGCTCTTCAATCATTCCCGTTGATGATGCAATGACAACAGAATGTTGCGGCAAAGGTAGGTATCATATGTCTACCTTCCTCGGGCAATGGAAAGGCTTTAGCCAGATTCTGAGCCAGGGCAAAAATGCCCTCGTTCTTTTACAGTCGGCTCCAAAACGAGACACAGGTCTGGTGCTGGAGTCTTAGGGGAAGGGTTAAACATGACACACTATACCCGTTCCTAATGGCTATGCGTTATATTAAGAACAACAGGTATGTTATAAGTGTGAGTATATGCGTTGACACTAACATCCAAGCCGTACTAAAGGCGGCTCTTCGAAGATAGTGCTTGAATTCAATATTTCCACGAGCGACAGCTGTCGTCGTTTGTTGCGCCCATATGACCGTTTTCAGGTTTGTCTCAACTGTTCTGTCACTTGAAGAAATAGACACTCAAACGTCCTTTTATCTCAAGCTTAGTACCTTTTGTGCTTGTACGACCACAAAGGAGGAATTAAGCACCATTTCGTCAGAGAGAGAAAATGGTGCTTAATTACTCTGTTATGTTTTCAGTCTGCCTTTAACCATTAATGGCTTTTCCGTGCAAAAATTAGTGCTTTATGAAAGCACGGTACAATTTTTTCCCAATTTTGACCGAATCTTACCAACCAAAGTTCTTTCAATCACAGTAGTAAAAAGCCAAGACAGAGCTATCTGATTTTTGTTGCTGTCTAATGTCTACTTATAGCTGGCCTAAAAGAAATAAAATTTTTGTGCCAAAATTCTTTATGAAGTTTTTTTTTTCAACAATTTTCAGCAGTCGGTTTAAGCTTATATGCGTGTCCATCAACGGCTTTGTAAAAAAATGGGCACAAAAGTTTCCGTATACCAAATCGCGTAACCTAAACTTAATTTTCTCTAAGCACAAGCACTTTCATTCTTGGCTTGGAAAATCTACAAAGGAAAATCCTCTCTTCTATCGCTTGCACTCTATTCAAGGGCACCCACTTGCGTGTAACATTTTGAAAAATATCACTTTAGGTTTTTCATTAATCCTATAACTGATCCTCGATCTAAATGGCCCAGGAGGCTTCATTCACAGAATTTATATATATATCATATGCACTTCACTGGTGTTAAATGGCATTCTCTGACACGACATCAACGATAGCGCATTATTTATGAGTGTTTTTAGCCCTAACATAGGGTCTCACTTCTCGACCCATCATATATGGGTTCAAAAATGAGCGCTTTACGCCGTTGCACGGTGAAAACTTCTACTCACAGATGGGGGGCGGCGCGGCGCGGCGTCCATCACCGAGGACCTTCTTAATATCTGTGTGATGTCATTGAAAAATTTTCCAGATTTAAATGGTCATTAAAAATTTTTCTGGTACACCCTATATAGCACTAGGGGCGACAATCGATTTTCATTGATGCCATTTAAATTGGTTTTTGGCTATTTTCGGTGGCACAAGACTTGCCGCCTAAGGCAGCACACATATTGGGGTGGTACACGCTGAGCTAGCTGACAATCCGTATGGCATCACATGAAGCTGTAATGAGGGTATTTATGAAATTTATTGCATATCATCAAATTACTTCCACCAGATACGATGGAATTTCTCCATTTTCGAAACACATTAGGCGATACTTTTACCGAGCAAAGAATTCAGCATGACACGCGTTGGGCTCACGCGTAAGTGCATGTATGGTGATTTGGGGTAATTTATGTTTCGAACAAAAATTTTTATAAATTATTTATGCAGTTGAATTGGAAAAATAACAGATTCGTTTTCAATATAATTTTACACATACTTATCAACACTTGATAGATTTGAATGCTTGTTATTTCGTGTTTTTTGTTCAAAAAAATAGATTTCATCTACGTCATTCACATCAGTTGACATAGTAGACAAAAGAAAGGGAATTACGAATTGAATAAGAACTAAAAACGCGAGAAATAAAAAACGGAAAAAACGCTAAAAGGTTAAGAAAAAATAAACGGCAATTGACTTTATATAGGTGTACAATAAAATTGTAATTTCAAATTCCCCATGAGCATGTCGGTCCCTCTTTCTGTCGGTTGGTAGGTATGTCATTTATTTTTGGCTTGGTTTTTTTTTTATACATTTTGAGTAAAATTTCAAGTGCTTAGGTAAATATATCGCTCGAACGTGACCAGAATCGTAATATCGGGTCAATGAAAGTCATAACATGCCACCAACACCGGTGGCGAGTGTACCTATATCTATTGTTAATGCATAAAAATTGCTCAAAGTACCCACCTACTACGCTTCGACTGTGGCTGTTGCCATCAAATGAAATGAAATAACTATAGCAGTGAATTACCATAAAAGTCAAATTACCCACTGCGTCGAAAAAATATTAAAGCTGATGTTACACTGGTGGGGAAGACGCTCTTTATACAATGTAGGTATACGTTGTACAAAACGTTATGGAATGAATTTTCGATTCGCTACACGACCTCCACGTGATGGAGGTGGAATCTTCTATAAATTTAATTAAAAATCAAATAGATACGAGAAGAGATACACTTTTAATCAAGGATCCGATTGTTCCCCGCAATGACGAATGTGAGTGAACTGTATAGAGGAAATGTCGATGAAAATCCATGTGTCACTCAGAACGAGTAAGGGTTGTCAACACCCTTGTCCAAGTGTGAATATGTGTTTTTACCTACTACATTTGCACATAAATCCAGATCGAAGTCGAAGGACAATAAAAAGTATCTGACCACCGGTCAGGATATGTGTAAGGGGGCACCCCCGCCCCGGACGCCTGCAGAGAGCACAATGGGAAATCTTTTAATTTTCCAATTCAATCGGATTTTTAACGCCCACAACAATTTGTAATGGTCTACGTATGGGATTGAATGGAAAAATGGGAATTAGATACTCTCAAGGTGATCGAAGGATTGTGGCACGCGTGTGCGGGTGTATAGTGCCACTGCTGATGTGCCAAGAGGATTTCACATTCATTATGTGTTTAATCCAATAAAGATTGGTCCATTGTCCGTCGTTGAATTATGTGTCCAATTGTTGTTTATTTTGTTGATTGAGACTTGTGGTCAGCAGCTGCTTTTTGATTGGTAATCGCTATAGTGACTGGAGGGTTTTGCCAGTTGAGACTAACATATTGAGGTCTACACAAAAGCACAAACCAGGTCTAGGTTTATAAAATAAAAATATAAATAGAGTGGCGCAACAGCTCGAGGTGAACCAGGGCCAACTTCTCAACAATGTATGCTGATGTGTTAATTTCTTTTTACATACAAAGGGACCTACAATTTTTTGCCGAATCCAAACGGCACTTTGAGAAGTTTTTCAAGACAAATGATACTCTCGGAGGGCTTGTCAGACCCTCGCGGAGGTGGGGACCGTGACAAAGAACAGGTTTTTTTTTCAGGTGACGATGGCAGGATTCGAACCCAGGCCTCCGGAGTAGTAAGCACACACACTAACCACTACGCCACGGCACCCCACCCCAGACCTAGGTTTACTTTCTAGAAAAACAAAGTTTTATGGTAACATAGAAAACTGAGGCATAAAAAGCGGATATAGTGAACAACTACTTTCTGGTCTAGCGGGCTTTCGACCGTGGTGGGTCCTTGTCTAGTCAAAGTAGGACACCATATCCTGTGTGAGCCTTGGCATGCGGATTTTGTTTGTAGCGAGCACTCTGGTAATCGCGATGATCTTGAGCCTCTTCCAGAATATTGTTTTACATCCGCTCGATGCGACCAAGCCAATTTTCTTTGTTCTTTTCCACACCATGATATAGCGCACAAAGTTTTTATGGATGTATCTTCTCCTCCATTTGTCCACCTCACACACAGGACCAAAAATGATCTTTTTTTCTCGAAGGAGCAGAGTATTGTCTTCCGTGCTTATCTTAGAGCACCCAACGGGCGGTCGCATCTCAGCACAGTACTCGTAAACTCGCGAAGTATAGGTTTTCGTAGAACTTCCGCACTTATGGCCCTTTCGGTTGGTCATCCGGGAGCGTCCGGGAGACTTCTGGACTCTCCTAAAACTGTTTTCTTGGACTCGTTTGACAGTTCCTCTTCTGGATAGAAGAAAAATTTGCTTCTGGTTTTGAATCCAGAATCAAAACCAGAAGCACGCACACAATCATACATGTGTCAATGTCAAGTTGGATAAATGTCATTTGTTCCTGTAGAATAGCTTTTGCTTCACAAATACAACGCTAGACAAACTTCAGAATCAATAAAAACGTTTTTGGCTATTCGGAGAGAAACCCCAATCCGGGAGAAGAACACCCTGATCTAGGATTGCCAACCGAAAAGGCCATTAGTATTTATTAGGAGTTTTGAGCCTATTTAACTTTGCCAAACCGAAAAAACAACGGTTTCTTTGGGCCAACTCAAAAAATAGAAAATTTTGTGAGCTTGAGCAAGAACAACTTAAGGCGATTTGGTAGGTATGTCAAGGAAGTGGGAAAGAACATCTAAGAAATGTCTTTTCAGATTTTGCGGCATAATCAGCGAAATTCCACAACATCTGCTCAATTCTAGTCCATTCTTATCCTTCAATTCTTAAAATCTAAAACTCGACTTGAGAGAGTGTTCCAAAAGTGATCTTCTGGGCAAGGAAAAAGAGGAATCTATAAGATCGAGTGAATTAAAACTACGATTTAATTTGATTCACTAAATTAAACTTTAATAAGAAATATCAAAGTAACTTTTTAATACAGCGAATAGTAAGATAAAAAGAAACATCTGAAAAAATATATCAAATTAAGGGTTATTAGTTTAAAGATTTATATTAATGCTAATAATTAATTCGGTCATATCGTTCACATTATTTTCCAGAACGAATCGCATAAGTCGCACTTTAAATATCACCTCAGCTCATTGTCGCATCCCGTTTGCCTGACACATAGATGCATCCAATAAAAATACCAAAGGAAGCTGTTAAATATTATAAAAGAGGTGATTTAAAATCATTAAAAATACTGAAAAACCGCACTGAAAAGATACAACGACAAAACAGGGTCGGCCACCAAAAAGCGGATGAACTAGCAAAGCGGATGAGACAGACACCTCACCCAAAAAAAAAAAAAAGTCAACAACATCGCCGAATGAATATTGGCTAAAATGCCAATAATTCATCTGTGATGCCTGCACATGAACGTAGGCTTCACAAGATATCCCCAAAGAGTCACCACAACCAAGCCCCCGGATGCTGTTTGCTGACAACAAGATCTCTTCTTTGGGGACGTTTACGTTTGGTTCTTTTCTTTTTTTTTTGTATTTTTAATGTCCACTCGCATATTTTTTAAACAGCGACACGATTTTACATTTGCACAGTGTTTTAGTTCTCGTCGGTTAGTATATCATCTGACAGGATATACCTACCAGCGAAAAGGAACTTGTTTTGCAGGGGAACAACATCGCCCAGTATACTGTTGACAAAAAAAAAAATCGCATACGGATACGACCACGGAGAGACGATATAGAACGAAATTGACTCAAAATTAATAACGAGACAAGGTGGAAAAATAAAAATGCCTCATTATGAATATTTTTTGTTAAAGTCGTTAATTTTTTTGATCTTTCATCTCTGGTTATTGCACACTGGGTGTTGTTGAAAGAGGTTGAATTTGGGTTGACAAAAAAAAGAAAAACTAATCGACACTTGTTACGTGTATTTTAATGTCCTCTCTGAATCTGGGGACATAATTTGTAAAATTTTGTATACCTACCTACATTATTTTTTTCTTATTATTGGAAGGCTTTCTGGTTTCAAAAATATCGACTGCTAGTTTATGGGATATTTGGCTGCATATGGTCATGGCATGATAGGATATCGTGCGCGTATAACCAGAGGAAGATTATTATCTGGTTGAGATTTTCTTTACGACTATCGAACCCTTTTCATAATTTTGTCTCATTCTTACGAATGAAACAGGAAAATGTTTCTGGAATTTCATTCACGAAATGGAATGGAGCATATGAAACAAGTTCGTTCATCGAAACTCCTTTAAATTATGGTTGAGAAAAACAAAAACTTTGAATGGGTTATATTATTGTTTTTTCGGTTTTTTTTTTCTGGCAATCAGATTTTTGTCATAGATATGGGCGGAAATGGTTGGATGAAGCAGACTGTTGGGCTCTAGTTATAGTAGACCTCAGGGAGACTTTTTGAGTGAATCCCAAGTTAAGTATTTTTATATAAGAAAAAAAAGGTGTGTGGGTAGCAACGCGTAAATTGCTTTAGCTTTAATGCAGACAAAGATCAGTGGACAAAAACTTGGCCATGACAATTCAAACAGGATCTGGTTTTTGATGTTTTTGAATTTGATCAATAACATAATTTCATGAAGTAAAAATCCACATTAGATATGATTGTTCCGAGGTGAGACATCGAGTTTGAATTTCTTTTCCTGGGAGTTCATTAAGATGAGACGTTTTCGAAAGAACAATGTATCAAATTTAAGACAAACCTATAAAATAGGGTAAAACAAGGTTTTGATCTTATACCCACATATCAGAGCTCCGACGATGTCCCAGAGCTGTCGAGGCAGTATATAATTTCTTACCCGCTCTAGGATATTGGTTTGTGGATCCATTGTGGTGGTTGGGTGTTGAAACAGCACAAATTGGCGTGAACTTGGCGACACCCTGTGTTGAGAATTATACTTTTCGCATGGGACTTTTCGAAGCATAAACATTCCATTTTCACACCTGGATGGTAGAAAAGCTCAGAGTTGGAATTTAAAAAAAATCCCTTAAGAATCTTCACAACGCAGATAACGTGATCAATATTGTCATATAGAACAAAGAACCTCTATCAAATGGCTGGACGCAGTAGAGACACTAGAAAAATTCGAATATGTCTGTAACTAACTTGCTTACTTAAGGTGGCGCTACAGTCCGGGGTGGACCTGGGCCTCAGCCAACACAAGCTTCGCCAGCCAGCTCTGTCTCTAGCTAGGCGTCTCCAGTTTCGCACGCGAAGTTGACTGAGGTCCCCTTCCACTTGCGTGCGCCACCTGAGTCTCGGTGCTCCTCTACCTCGCCGTTCCTGCGGTGTGGATTGGAAGATTTTCCGGGCCGGGGCGTTGGTGTCCATCCGCTCTAGATGACCCAGCCATCGTAGACGTTGTGTTTTGACTCTTTTGGCTAGGTCGGTATCGCTGTACAGCCCGTACAGTTCGATGTTATATCTCGTCCTCCACTCTCCGTCTATGCAGACGGGACCGTAAATCGTCCGAAGAATTTTCCTCTCGAAGCAGCCTAAAGTGTTTTCATCCGCCTTTGACAGGGTCCATGCTTCTGCACCGTAAAGCAGGACTGGGATGATGAGGGTCTTATACATGGACACTTTAGTTGCTCGAGAGAGGGCTTTGCTACTCAATTGCCTTCTTAGCCCAAAGAAACAGCGATTGGCAAGAGTTATCCTTCGTTTGATTTCAGCGCTGGTGTCATTGTCTGAATTGATAGCGGAACCCAGGTAGACAAAGTCCCTAACTACCTCAAAGTTATAGCTGTCGATGGTGATGTTTTGTCCAAGACGTCGGTGTTGGGTGTCTTTTCTTGATGACAGCATATACTTGGTTTTGCCCTCATTGACTGCTAAACCCATGTTCGCCGCTTCCGTCCCAATACTCACGAAGGCTTCACTGACATCACGCTTTGTTCTACCGATTATGTCAATGTCGTCTGCGTATGCAAGTAGTTGAACGGACTTTTGAAAGATTATACCTCTGGTGTTGGCGCGAGAGTTCTGCACAATTCTCTCAAGTATGATGTTAAAGAAGTCGCATGAAAGCGCGTCGCCTTGTCTAAATCCTTTTTTGACATCAAAGGGGTCGGTGAGGTCTTTGCCGACCTTGACGGAACAGCGTGAGTTTTCCATCGTCATCCTGCACAGACTGACGAGTTTGGCAGGGATGCCAAAACTAGACATTGCGCTATATAGCTCGTCTCTATAGATGCCGTCTTACGCGGCCTTGAAATCGATGAAGAGGTGGTGTGTATTGATTTGGAATTCCTGGGTTTTTTTCAAGATCTGCCGCAGTGTGAATATTTGATCGATGGTGGACTTTCCTGGCCTAAAGCCACACTGATATGTGCCTATCAGATTGTTGACGAACGGCTTCAGGCGTTCACACAGTACAGAAGAAAAGATCTTGTATGTGATGTTAAGAAGACTTATGCCTCTGTAGTTTGCACAACTCAGAGGGTCTCCTTTCTTCAGGATCGGGCAAACACTGCTGAGGTTCCATTCGTCGGGAATGCTTCCTTCCGACCATATCTTGCAGATGAGCTGGTGCATGCTCCTTACAAGCTCATCGCCAGCGGATTTAAAAAGTTCGGCAGCTAGGCCGTCTGCTCCGGCTGCTTTGTTGCACTTGAGCTTAGACACAGCTACTTTCACCTCCTCCAGGTCGGGTGGGCGGTATCGTTCGTATGCTTCGTCGGTAACGTCTTCGCCCGGGTTGAATGGTTCGTTCTGCCTGACAGCGGTATTTGGTTCGTCCTCGACGTTATACAGTCTGTAGAAGTGGTCTTTCCAAATCGTCAGCACCGACTGCGATTCTACAACGATGTTCCCTTGATGGTCCTTACAGGCTTCAGTTCGAAGTTTATACCCTTGGCAGGACCTTTTGATCCTTTGGTAAAACTTTCTAACCTCAGTCCTGTTGTAACATCTCTCTATCTCTTCAACCGCGCGCTTCTCGTGCTCTCTCTTTTTCCTTCGGAGAAGCCGGTGTTCCTCTCTCCTCCTCTGCTCGTAGAGCTCGCGAGCAGCTCTAGTCCTTCTGTGCAGCGCCGCTTTGTATGCTTCCTGTTAAGCTGCATGTGCTTGCCGGCATTCATCGTCAAACCAGGGGTTTCGTTGTGGTCGCCGTGTGAAACCCAGCACTTCAGAGGCGGCGTCTCTGATGGCATTTTGGCAATGTTGCCACTGGCTATCAATACTTGATGCTGGTTGTATAGGACTTCGTAGAAGGTTTTGAGAGACTCGGTTGGAGAAGGATCTGGCGATCTCTTGCGATTGTAGTCGGCCGACGTCAAACTTCCTCACAGTATTTCCATTACTTGGCGCTGGTCGGGATATTCGCAGCCGTACCTTGGCTACAACAAGGTAGTGATCCGAGTCAATGTTGACCCCTCGAAAAGTTCGGACATCCATGATACTGGAGGAGTGCCTTGCGTCGATCGCAATATGGTCAATCTGGTTGACGGTTGATTGATCGGGAGATCTCCATGTCCCTTTGTGGATATTGAGTTGCGGAAACTGTGTACTAGCTACCACAACGTGTCGCCCCGCAGCAAAATCGATCAGCCTGAATTCGTTATCGGAGGTCGTGTCGTGCAGGCTATGCTTTCCGACAGTACGAACAAAGATGCCCTCCCTTCCTAGCTTGGCACTAAAATCGCCAAGGACAATCTTAATGTCGTAGCTAGGGCATTGCTCATAGGTTTCGTCCAGGAGCTCGTAGAACATATCTTTGGTCTCGTCATCTTTCTCCTCTGTGGGGGCATGTGCGCATATCAGGCTAATGTTGGCGAATTTAGCCTTGATGCGGATCGTCACGAGGCGCTCGCTTACAGGGTTGAAGCTCAAGACTTTTTGCCTAAGTCTGCCTCCAACAACGAAACCACACCCAAATAGGCGCTGTCTCTGATGCCGATAGCATTCGCCGTTGTAGATGTCGCAGTTTTTCATCCTTCTTTTGCCCGGCCCGTCCCACCGCATGTCTGTAACTTGATTGCACGTGTTTCCTGATGCTCGAAACGAGCGTGATATTAACAGCAATGTTATTAAAACACCCTTCATTTTCCTGTTCCTTAATAAAGAGTCCTTTCTTAATTTCTTATTTATTTCTGAGAAATCATTAACGAATCTTAAAAAGCACAGGTACATACATAGTGACAATGGGAAACCGCCGATAATAAAGACAACTTTAACCTATCAGTTTTAGATCTTAAAAGTATTTTCGTCGAACTATCAAAAGAAAGGGGTATTTAATTCAATATAATAACCAACACTAAAACTTGCAACAGCGGCGAATACGCATATGGCTATGTTAAACATTACCAAAATATTCTCTTCGATTCATTTCTCGTTGAATTTTTAATAGATTTAAAATAAATTCGAAACGTGAACCTCATGCGGGAATAGTGAACTCAACGCAAGGGTTCTACAAATGGAATTAAAAATTCAGAAAATCGATAATATGGCAGCGGAACTTAAGCCATACGCCATAAGAACTTCACTTTATACAACAGCTATAAACATATAAAATAATTAATTAAAAAAAATTGGAATTTCAAAATATGCCAGTAAAATAGGATAAAAATATAAAAAAGTAAAAAAATAAATGTTTTTTTTCCAGATTTATCTGGGAGATACCGAATACCCGCAAAGCGAATTTGCCTTTTTTTTAGTATTCCGAGCGAATGTGTCAGACCATAAAATTGAAAGTTGTGTTAATTAATTGAATTAAAATTGGCGAATTGAAAACCGACGTTGAAAGGCTATGCCTTTCATAAAATGTATTTTTTTTTATTGAAATATTTTATAGATTTACTGGTTTCTTTTTTCTCTGCTGATGATTGAGCTACTTGTGGGTGTATTGGTAGGTAGTTTATACAGTTTGGTCTTATTGCTGAACATTTTTTGGTGTTATTATTTATGCGAGTAAATTAATTATTGAAAATCGGCATTTTGTACGATTTAATTACTTTTTTTTCAATTGAATCGGAATTTTTTTGTGCGGTTTATTTTTTTTTTCTGTTGCTCTCAATGGGTTTCCTCTTGTGACCTCAGATTTTAATTACGATTGTTTTAAAATAAGTTTTGATTTAATAATACATCAAGGCTATGGATATAAGCCAGAAATCATTTTTTTCTTTCGATTTTCGTCAAACCTATTTGTCCGCATGGACTAATACAAATACTACTTAACAACTTTGTATATTTTCCAATTTGTATATTTTGTTATAGCTTCTGACTTACTTGTAGGACTCCCGACCCATGGAGCGTCCTTTTTTTCTTAATATTTCATTTTCTTAAACATCAGTTAACAATTTGATATTAATTTTACAATGTGAAAATAATAGGAATCATTCTGTAGACGCGAAGGGCGACTAGAGGCGAATGAACCAAAAAAACTGAATTTTAAGTAATTACAAAAGTTGTTACAAGTTCTTGGTATCAACCTGCTTCACAGAAGCCTTCCATCCTCTGCGGAGGTACGGTCTTCCTGGTCGTTCGAGCCCGGGGGCTTGGATTCGAAGATCCTCTTGGCTGCAGCGTTATTGTCCATCCACTCGATGTAACCGAGCCAATGTAGTCTTCATGTTTTGGCTTTTTGAACTAAATCCACCATCTTGGTACAGCCCATAAAGTTCGCGGTTGAAACTTCTCCACCATTGGTTGTTATAGGTTGTTTTTATTGGTTGCTATTCACGGATAAAAAAAATGGTCAACAGCTGTGACCATTTCACCAAATGCTTGTAAAAAGGAAGTTTTGACTAAACTAAATAAATATTTTCCTGGAGCGATATTTTGAAATTGTCAAGCAAGTATAAGACTAACCTTAGGTAATAGAGCTTAATCTTATAATAATGAAATCGAAAGTATTTTGCTTAAAATAAGCAGCCTGTAAGTTTTCTTAAGTAAGGATTAATACGCTCGTCAATTTAATCCTCGCTTTTATCTTAACCCATGTAGCTTGCCAATGAAAACCCGATGGAATCATTTATCATAACCTCTTCATTTTTGATTCTGAAAATATTCACTCATTAAGCTACTATGAGCTCACTACCGGCTTCCATTAAAGGCAGTTCATTAACATTATAGTGATGACTTTTTGGGTGGTCTTAAAAAATTCTCCTACTTCAGTCGGTGCGGGATGGAAAAACTTTCTCGTTCGTCAGCCTTTTAATGAGTTGTCATATTTTCGTGTTCGTATAGGGTTTTTTATGGTCACACTAGAGAAGAACCGATACAAGGTTAAAGAAAATGTGTGTCCAACATGTTGTATAGGTGCTTACAAATAAGATAAGAAGATGTCAAGATGGATTGATTCGTCAAATTACAAAAAGATATTTTGTGTTGAATATAAGTTTGAGTCCAATGATTTACTCAATAAAGCAGCGAAACTGGATATTTACTGCTTACTTATCTTCAGGTTTGATTATAGATTGGCAAAAAAGGAAAATTATTCGTTTAAAATAATCTGCATGCGCCGTGGTTTAGTACTTTTTGTACCGCGAACAGGTGGTCTCATATTCGAACTTCTCCCGGAACAACTTCAAACTGCACTGCCAAAATGGACTGGCAAGAACTGCAGGAGTCATATCTACAATACTTCACAACCAAATCAGCCCTATAGAACCTATCTGGGAAAAATTGTAGGTCTTCTTATTCTAGTGTGATGGAGAATAACCATTAAACCACAGCTGTGCAAGTCAGGAGTTGACTCATTTCAAGTTGTTGGGCCCAGAATTTTTTCCATAGGTACAATTTAAACATTTTTTGCAGTCAACCATTTCGGCTGACACAATTAATGTTCAAGATGCAGTTATATTCAGCCGCCCATCAATACACGTACCAAAAATCGTACCACAACACGTACGAACAAATCCCAACTGGCATTTCGCATTACATACACAGCTGACCATAATAAAGTGTGCGAAGATGGAAGCAAGACATTTTCCACAATGTCCATATGTCCACATTTTGTCATGGTCTTATTGCCACAAAATATAGGACTGGGACCATATCAGAAAAAACTGCCCCATAGCATTGTACTTTCTTCACAATTTTTAACGTTAAGCCCAAAATCCGACGAGAACGAATTCATTTCAGTTTCGTCACTCTACAGTTTGTTCCTCCTTCTGGTCAGTTCAAATCTTCTATGGCGTTAGGCAAATGCTTTTCGGGACCTTCGGTATCTGGCTCTTTGGTGTGGAACTTTTCTGGCGACTCTTCCTGGGAGATTAAGTTCTGCAGTTCTGCACGTCGGATTGCAAAATACTCGACAATACCAAAAAAAACTGCCACGCCTCCAAAAAGTGGGCGGGATATAAAAATAAAACTGTTGAATGCTTTTTAACGGGTGATTTTTTAAGAAGTTGAAAACTTTTTTTAAAAAAAAAACACAAAAAATTCGAAAAAATTAATGAAATATTTATTTGAATCGATAGTTTGAACCTTGCAATTTAATGTTTAAAGATAATTTCATGCAAATGTTGACCGCAGCTGCGTCTCAGGTAGCCCATCCGCTGAGTCCAATTTTGGCATACTTTTTCACACATATCGGCCGGTATCTCACGAATGAATGGATGGATGTTGGCTTCCAGTGCGTCAATCGAAGCGGGCTTGTCCCTATAGACATTAGCCTTGACATACCCCCACAAAAAATAATCTAATGGTGTCAAATCGCACGATCTAGGCGGCCAATTGACCGGGCCGAAACGTAGACTGCTCAGAAGGTCGAGAATGCCGACCATAAAATGGAAGCAGCGCGCGATGAACATTTCGAACCGAGCACGAATTTTGATAGTAAAATTCAATAATCTGCAAGCGTTGTTCATTTGTAAGACGATCCATGGTTAAATTGCAAACCAAACTGAAGCTGTTTGACAGCGACACAAGGTACTAAACACACGTCAGCTGTCAAAACCAGTGTTGCCAAAACCAAACCAGCTAAAAAATCACCCGTTACTAGGTGGTTGCATACATTTTGGCCTAAAACTCCGTCTTTTTAACTAAAAAATCAATTTTTTTAACGGAGGCACATACTACATATACACAAAAGTTAGAAAATATCTAATCTAAATATCTAATATCTACAAATTTTGTCATACAATTTTTTGTCAAATTTCATATATATTTATTGAAAAATAGTCATTTTAAGCTAAAATCCCAAAAAAGTGGGCGTGTTCAATGAAAGGGCCAAACTTTTTCGGCTACTTCAAAGACAATCACATGGCAATGTTACATACCAAAAATGAATGCGCTAGCTTCATTGTAACATACCTTAAAAGCGATTGTCGCACATACAGGCCTGTAGTGGGCGTGTCTGTTAGCGGATTCAGCTAATTTTCATGCTTGATCTGAAGGACTGGACTGAAGTAGAGAGCTGAAAAAAATGTCAGCTTTCTACCTTAAAATTTAAGGCCTTAAAGTTGTTTACATACGGACGGACGGACGGACGGACATGTCTTAATCGATTCTCCTGTCGGTCCCATTCATATTTCTAAAAGGTCTTAGGAGTCTACGGTGATCATTTCACTGCGTTACAAACTATATATCTGGGTCGGGTATAAAAACTAGCAGCAAAGCTCCTCATATCTATTTTTTTGGCTATATGAGGAGCTTTGATCATGTTATTTTTGATTTTTCATCGGAAGTCATTGCTTGTCCAAAAATTTTGTAGATTGAAGCGGCTTGGTGTAGCCTAAAACGGCTGGTGGTGAGAAAATAACTGCGTGGCTTAAAACAGCTCTACTCAGCCCTAGATAGCCTTACTCTGTGCCGTGAAGAACTTGCAAACTGGCAGTAGGAACTAGCCAAGAAACAGTCAGTGAGCGAACAGAGGGGGAACAGTTCAGAGAGCGAATGGATCATGATAACAGATCCGCAAATATGATGTCTTCTCATTCACCGTCTAGGAGGAAAGAAGTTGATTACAGCAAGAGTGCTGTCCTCAGAGATGAAGCGAGCAGCTTTTGCAGTTGTCCAGCCCCTAGCAGGTCACTGAAGATATGGCAATCCCACCCCTGAAGTAGATCAGGGCGGAGAATGGCCGCACAGTGGATGAGGTCACTGTTTAAATTAAACTTATTAAATCGCTTAAAGTTGGCAAGTCAGCTGAGGTTGATGAAATCCGCCTGAGATAGCGCTGAGAAATCACAAAGGGATTAACAAACTATGGATAAAGTGTCAATTTTCAGAAAAGGGGAGAAAGAAAATTGCTTTTACTGTAGGTTATGCTTGGAAGGCCCAAGGTCATATTAGCCCAAGGCTCCAGTGGGGCCCGCGCCCAGAGCGGCAAATTCTTGGGCGCAGTAAATTAACACATAAAAATATATAAAAAAAATTTACACATAAAAATACTATTTTACATATAAAATACGAATGAATACGAATACGCCTCTGTAATGTTTAACAGGAGATTTGTTATATAACGGGTGATATTTTAGCTGGTTTGGTTTTGGCAACACTGGTTTTGACAGCTGTTTAGTACCGTGTTTAGACGTGTTTAGACGTGTGTTTAGTACCTTGTGTCACTGTCAAACAGCTTCAGTTTGGTTTGCAATTTAACCATGGATCGTCTTACAAATGAACAACGCTTGCAAATTATTGAATTTTACTATCAAAATTCGTGCTCGGTTCGAAATGTTCATCGCGCGCTGCTTCCATTTTATGGTCGGCATTCTCGACCTTCTGAGCAGTCTATTCGGAAGATTGTGACCAAATTTCGCACCAAATTTACTTTGTTGGACATTAAACCACCAACACGTTTACGTACTGTGCGTAGTGAAGAAAATATTGCGGCCGTATCAGCTAGTGTGACAGAAGACCGCGAAATGTCGATTCGGCGCCGTTCCCAGCAGTTAGGCCTTTGTTACAGCACTACGTGGAAAATTTTGCGGAAGGATTTGGGCGTAAAGCGATTTGACACCATTAGATTATTTTTTGTGGGGGTATGTCAAGGCTAATGTCTATAGGGACAAGCCCGCTTCGATTCACGCACTGGAAGCCAACATCCATGCATTCATTCGTGAGATACCGGCCGATATGTGTGAAAGAGTATGCCAAAATTGGACTCAGCGGATGGGCTACCTGAGACGCAGCCGCGGTCAACATTTGCATAAAATTATCTTTAAACATTAAATTGCAAGGTTCAAACTATCGATTCAAATAAATATTTCATTAATTTTTTTCGAATTTTTTGTGTTTTTTTTCTTTAAAAAAAAGTTCTCAACCTCTTAAAAAATCACCCGTTATTACATCAAAAAACAAAAAATAAAACTAAAACGCGCCCGCAGTGGACGTGGCCTTAGAAAATAAAAGAATTATTTCATAGGTCCTCGCACAAATTTTTTGTCACGTTTTTTATTATTAGTTGTACTTTACCTTAATCCGCCCCTGAGAAGGCCTAGGAATATGCCATACCGGTCTTTGAGTGTTTTTTTGATTTTTAAAAGGCTTATGACCAGGTCCTTCGGGATAAGCTGTGGAGAATTTCGCTTATAAGTAGACCTTTTCTGATAGCCATTCAACAGTCATGGTTGTTTTCCGGACTCCTGTGCAGTGCATGTAAGCTGACATACCTATAAATGGAGTGCCTTGGAAACAGGTAGAGAAGTTTATTGAAGAGTTTGATAAGTAATTAAAGATTGGAGGAGTGATACTAAGTCAACCTGCAGGTTTGGTTATGTTGGAGAAATAGTAAGGAACTGCAGCTGAGCTTGAGGTGTACCGGGTATCACAAGCGGTCAAAATAAAATCTGAGGTCTGTTGCTGCATTTATATATTCTAGATATTTTTAAGTATAGTTGATTCATTTGCAGGTAAACTTTGGTCTATCTATGGTCTTTTGACAAATATATGTCTAAACTCGACAGTTTATTTCATAATCTTGTATATTATATTCCATTGTTATATTATATTTCATAAAATAACATTTCATAACAATGGAAATAAGAAAACGTCTGAAAATTAAAATAATTTCAATTAAAAAACAAATAAAAAAGTATATTTTGCGTACTTTGTTAAAAAAAAACTTGTTTAGTTTAAGTTGCCATATTCAGTCTCTTTACAACCTCAGCCTAACAGACTTTAAACAAAGCAAAGAAATCAATAACGCTCACCCATACATTCATATAATTTAACAAGCAAACGCAAGTATCTAAGAAACACTTTCTTTAATTCTGGATTAGGATCAGCTTCATCTCCTCATCATACCAGCCTTCCTCTGCCAGTTTTATATCAGAAAAGACGTCCACTTAATGCCTATGAGTTTTCCCTATATCTACTACGCACATCTTCTGATGAAATTAAGGCCTGCAACCAATAGATAATGACCCCGGTCAGTGAAACTGAAACAATGCGAAGGATCTTAGGAAAACGAAACTTTTCCATGATAGCAGCTAATAACTAAAAATGATTTTATTGTACCCTGCCGAATTGTCCGTACGTTGATGCTATCTCTCAAGGGAGGGATTATACGTGATATAGAGTGGGCAAAGTGAGTTGTCCATCATATGCCCGTCCATGACATCACTTTATGTCAGTGAACTCAATCAATTGTCGATTTGTTCGTATCGCATCTAAGTTATTGCACAAATGTGTCCGCATCTAAGAATATGAAAAGGAATTATTAATCTGTTTGTGTTAGTTAATTCTACAGGGAATCGACTGCAATTGATAAGGATAAAATCGTTTTATTAGGGTGAAGTATGGGTTCACATTTGAGGGCGTTATTAGTTGGATATTGCTTTGGTATTTCAAAAGTCAATTAAGACCGAGAGTAGGTTTTTGTGTTTGCGTTAATTGGAATGGATATCATACATTTCCTTGTCGTTAGTTTTTCATTGACTTTCCCCAAGTAAAGACAAGTAAATTATCTAATTTTGATCCGTTCCAAAGTTCTATTTTAGTAACCATATTTTTTTTACCTGGGCAATCGCCCAATCCATAAAACAATGAACGAACAAACAAAGCAACAAAGATCCAATTCAAATATTGATCATCCTGCATCTCCGATTCACTGACCACAACCACCGTCCTCTTACCCTCATATATATCACCTTTTGTCACATTGAGTCAATTTTCATTTCGGTTGTGTCTCTTCTCGCACTTCTGTATTCCGTAAGCTGTCGTGTCATCACACAGGGTTTTTGTTTTATAAGGAACCCGTTTTTTTTTTATTGGGACTCACACATGGTCCGATGACCGGTCCCGAGGATCGAATTCACTGGCCTCTCCATTTCTTTCATCTCATAACGAGTATAATTTCAAACATTTCCGAACATTATCATAAATTTGAACTTTCAAATGTTTGTTGATTTTTCAAAAATTTATGTTTCATATAAATGTGTATAATGGGTCCGAAGAACAAAGCGAGAGAAAAAAAAAGAATGTAAATGTTTCGGTTCCTTTTGTGGTTCCTTTGCTGTGTTGATGGGACATTAATAATTTTTAAATTTCAGCCAAGGGTACCAATGGGACTTTTTCTTATTCCATCTTATGGTTTAAGAATTTTTAGATTCATTGATCCGGCCAAGGTGTAGATTAATAAAGGTCCCCACAAAACAAAAAGGACAGAAATCAAAACAGAGTGGACATAAAACATTGATAGTGAAACAGGTAATTATCGTCATATCTTTGTTGGATTGCCCGTGATCGAAGGTGGAACCTTGATCTTGAAATCGATTTGGTGGGTTCTATGTTCATTAAGAAAAATAAAAAGCAAAAGTAAAACAACTAACCAGAAGAGATGACAAAGTGAATTATTTACGTATCACATTAAAAATGAAAGAGGTTGATAGGTACGACTGAAGAAATTATGTTCTTAATTAAGATAGGTTGTGTTTAAAGGAAATGATTTTCTGTTATATCAGAAAATGAGGGTGTTTTTTTTCTTGATTTTTTTGTTTTACATTAAAAAGATAAAGTTCAAGGAAAAATGGGTACTTAATGAACCCTCTGGAGGCTGGATATAATATACCTGCTTAAATCAGACTGACCGAATTTCGTTTTATAGAGCGATATTGGAAGCATATAATATCTGGCCGTGTCTGCAAAAGAAATATTGTTGTGGAACTTGAAGTACCCAGTAAACCTTTAGTTTTCTTAATGCCATTTCGCTTGGTTAAACGTATTATGGCGCAATAGTCTAGTAATATTTTGTATGCGACTTCGAAAACGATTTGCTTCAACTTAGTTCAATCAATTTAGTTCAATCCTTGGCTAAAACTAAAGACTAGGGAAATGAAGAAAAAGAGCACAATGGTAACACTAGTATAGAGCCTTGATTGCAAAAGATTGCCGAAGAAGCATGCTTTTGTATATCAGAATCATTATTATAATCGAATTTCCTTAACAAACTGTATTTTTTATTACTAATTTAATTAATATCTGTAATGTATTGTATTTTTTTTTTCATTTGTCTGAGGTTGCTACTATCCGATGGAGCACTCAGATACAACTACTGATCCATTGTACTACCGCGCGGACTCCTTAATTTAATATTTTTAATTTACCCGTCTTTCGGAGAAAGACGAGAAGGAGCTTCAGTGATGAAGAGCTTAGGTGTTCGGCACTCACCACGTCAGCCCCAATGATCCGCCACCTGATGCGAGCAAAGGCAGGACAACTACATAGGAAATGTTCCGCTGTATCCTCATCCTCTCCACAGGCAGGACAGGTGGTGGTTTCGCTCAAGCCTAGCACATTCAAGTGCTTGGCGAAATTTTGGTGGCCCGTAAGGACGCCTTCAAGAAGTCTGCAATCGATTCTCCTGAGAGATAGAAGAAAAGACGCAGACCCCTCGCAGATATCCGGGGGTAGTCATTTAGTCTGTCTGCACCCACCGCAGTCACGCCAACGAGCCGTGTGCTCACGAGAAACCCAAGTATCAATGGCAGACGTGACAACAGATACAGGCAGGCCTAAAGCAGGTTCGGGTCCTGAGAAAACCTCTTCTGAGCCTAGTCTGGCAAGCTCATCAGAGATCTCATTTCCCTGGATACCAGTGTGTCCTGGAACCTAAACAAGATTCACTGCATTTAGTCTTCCGACTAAGTTCAACGAATTCTTGAGTTCGAGCACTATCTTGGACGAGGTAAGAGGGTTGAGCAACGCATTTAGAGCGGCTTGGCTGTCACTGTAAACGCATATGCTTCTTGCCCTCCACCTGTTAGTCACAATATAGCGCATAGCCATTAGGATAGCGAAAATCTCCGCTTGGAAGACAGACGCATATTTACCTAAGGGGAAGTGGAGTCTACTGTTCTCGCTTTCCACAAAGACTCCAGTACCCCTGGAGTCCCTATGGAGTCCTGGAGTCCCCCCAGTCCGGTTTTGGAGATATCCGTGAAAATACGATGGCATTCTTTCCCTGGCTCAGAGTCTGGCCGAAGCCATTCCATTACCTGACGAGAGTCAACTTGGTATTTTTGTCACAAAAGGATTTTTGGGGTCATTGCGTCAGAAGGCATGTCCATAAGACAGGGGTTGGAGTACAATTCTCAAACAAGTTCTTCAAAGTTCCAATGTGTGTCGTACCAAAAACCACCTCTCTTTAAGAGAAAGATGGTTTTTAGCGTACACCCCATGATAAATATATCAAAGGGGAAGGTTCATCAGAGCAACAAGAGCAGAAACCGGCGTACTAGGGAAGCTCCCTGTGCCAAGACAAGCCGTTCTTTAGAGTTTGGCAAAAGGGCAGTAACATGTTTCCGTGAAAGCCTGTTCTACCAAACAACCGATGCATATGAGAGGAGTGGTTAGTTTAGTTAGTTTAGTTTATTATTAATATAAAATTGGTATGTACATTAAGACTTACCATGGCCGTATAGATCCAGAGGACCCTTTTCGGAGATAGGCCCCATGTCTTGCCAAAAGCCCATCTACACTGCCAGAAAGTGAACAGTGCTTTTTCGGTTTTGGATTAAACAGGCTTGGACCAAAAAAGTTTTTCATCAAGGATTACTCCCAAATATTTGACTTCATCGTATATCGGGATAGTGACACCAAGCACGAGTTGAGTCAGACCAGTGACATTCCTCCTTGTCGTAAAGAGAACAACCGTAGTTTTAAAAGGATTCACTGAAAGCCCATTCCTAGTACACCAATAATCGATCAATTCTAGAGATCTCTGTGCCTGAGAGCACACAGTCCCTAGGTTTGAGCCGACAGAAAGAACGGCGAAATCATCCGCGTAGGCTTGTGTGTTGATTTCAGGAAGGTTGAGAGCCGATAGGAGAGAGTCTACCACCATGCACCATAAAAGGGGAGACAGAAAGCCACCTTGCGGACAGCCCCTGTTTATCCCATTTATGACGTACTTGCCACAATCTGCCTCGGTTTTCAGCGTGCTGTGCATTAGCATTGCCCTAATCCATTGAACTAATGTATCATCTACACCGTGTTTTCTGGCTGAGTTGCACATGCTATAAAACGTCTCGTTATCAAAAGATCCCTCAATATCGACGAAAACGCCCAGCACGTACTTCTTCTGGTCAAGAGCACATTCAATCCTACCAACAAGGTTTTGAAGCGCAGTTTCGCAGGATTTTCCGCGCTGATAAGCTTTTTGCATCCCAGAAAGAGGATGTAATCGAAGAGCAACCTTGCGTACGCGCAGCTCAACCAGTCTCTCCAAGCTTTTCAGCAGAAAGGAAGATAGACCTTTGGGTATAAAACTTTTGGCTAGGCTATAGTCAGAGTTACCAGTAATTATTTATTACTTTTTTTGTTAATGCTTATTTTGTTTTCTTTATTATTAAATTAATTTATATCCATATTGAATAGTTTTATTATTTATAATACATATATCTATTAAATTATCATTTATTTATTTTGTAGTAATTTACTTATTCATTTACTAATGTATTAAATCGTTAAATTATTTGTCTTTCTATGCTCGCCATATTGTCTTGCTCGATCAAAGCTTAGATCTTCCTTTTCCGTCAATCTCCTCCCTATCCTCGGTGGACGATACAACAAACAAAGCTCATGAAGGTTTTTCCTATAGCTTCTTCTTCCTTACATCTTATTATTTTTATAAATTAATGATAAATATCAGGCTTTTAAAGTTGTAAGGTTATTAGTTTTGTAGTTTTAAGCTGATGTGTAATTCCTGCTTTAACAAAACAAAATAATAAAAAAAAACCTCAACAAACTGGGGAAAGGATTTCAAAAGGGGGAACATTCTATGGTAAATCGGATTTTCACATTTTTATAGTTTGCCCAGAAGTAACATTCAGACGGTTTAACCTATGAACCTGATCAATGGAAATGTAAACAAATGTTAACGAAAGATCGACATTTAAATATCGAAAATATCAATTCAAAGCGATATTGATTGATTAAACCTATACGCCCTAGCTTTTTGTCACACCTTAACTGAAACACCCTGTATATACCCTGCGCACTTAAAAGTGCATGTTATTTATAAATTACAAAAGGTTTAGTTTTGAACTCCAACTAAAGTCACTTCACAACCCTGGTTTGGGGGTAAAAAAATGTCTAATTTCCCATAACAATTTTCAATTATATATTTAATATATTTATATTTATATATATATTTTTTTTATTTATATTACACAAATTCATGGTAAAAATAAATCATACCAAATCAGACACTTATAAAATTTTTCTATCTTCCGCTTGACCATTTCCCACGATTGTTAGCATCGAACACATCCTCCGTTTAGAACCTTTTAAATTTTCCGAAAATGATTACCCTTTCGGACATTCCTGAAGACCATCACGATCTGCGTTGTCTCCGATGCCCAGCAATTCAATTCGTGGGTTCATATAATAATTTATCGAAATTCCACTCGACGCAATGAAATTATTCAAAGTCCCTGTGACAGTGTCACACATATAAGAAAACTCGAAAGGATAATGGCTAGCAAGATGATGATGATAGCCCATAATGATACCAAAATAACGAAAAAATAAAAATCTACAACACAAGTATGAGAAAAGAAGAGGCCAACAGCATTTACACGGCAAACCTGAATCAGTCGAACGAATACAGAAAACGAAAGGAATATCTAGCTAGCCCATAAAGTGACCAGACTTTGGACCTGTATGCACTTGGACAGCTCCACAAACGACGCCGCAGCGTCTGACTCGGAAATATGTGCCAACAATTTCCAATGATTGTGATGGACACTCCAATGTTGAGGGAAAGGGTGGCCAAAGGGGATAGGCATACGGCACGGATATAGTATATAATACTGGTTGCGACGACGTGATCATTATCCAATACAGGAGAGGAAGGTTATAGTTAGATGGTGGATCATCGTTGAACTTAACGATGTTGGGCATTCCTACACAATGGACGTAAGAACCTCAACTAAAAATTTATTGCACAAACCACAGGGTGAGAGTTACCCGTGCATGTGACATACAGATCGTACATGTGACCATAGAAAATCTGTCACAAGAACAAATTTAATTTTTTAAATCATTTTGAGTCATTCACAAATCCAAGCATGAATATTTTCAAGCTCAAGTTATTACCTAAGATGAACTTTTTCAACATTTTAATGTGGTAAATTTCCTAAAAGTGAAAATTATGTGCGAGCAATTTTCTTATGTATACGATTAAAATTTTAACGATTTAAAGTCTTAACACTATCCCTATTACATTCTATATCATTTCTGCCTATCTTAACAAACATTATTAAATGCAGTACCATTCGCAGAGAATATATTCACTTGGACAACTTTTCCAGTTAGGCACTTATAAACACTATCACATGTCGTTAGTAAAAAATTAATTTGTTGCAAATTTTCATATTGCATGCAAACAATATTCAAATGCTTGAATAAATTATGCAAGGCGGCACGGCACGTACGGATATTTATGCAGTATTGTAGCGGAGCTCTATGTTTGACTAATTGTTATATAGAATAGGTCATACATAAGATATTTCAATAGGGTGGATTTTTGATTCCGAGGATTTAACAAAATAAAAATTAGGAAGAATTTAGGAGAATAAACATGCCAACGTTTCCTTATCTGTCAGAGAAGGCTTGTCAGTGAAAAGCTACCCACTCAGATCGATGTGTATGCTACTGTACGGCAACTGCAACATCTGAAAAGCAAAAATTATTCTGCAAATAGGCGTATGCCACATTGAATGAATGTTTCTTAAATACCAATGTGCCACTGTTGGCTGCACTATACAATCTGATACCACAAGTCAAAGCTACTCATATATTCAATTGTGGGCAGAAACCATTTGAATATATCACTCATGTGACTTGTATCGATTGCCGATAATATCCGCGGGCTCGAACGCTATTTGCATTTACATTTATGATTTTTTTTTTAAGTCATAACTTCATTGTATTATACACATTGGGTTATATAGGTATAAACGAGTATAGGTATGTGGAAATAGATACTTTGGCGTCCCGTGAATACCGGCATTCAGTGGGGCAAAAATTATGAGCATACGAGGCTGCAATTTTCACATTTGTTCAATGGTCAAAGTGTTTGTGATAAGATCTGTTTGAATAAATGACACGGACAAGATTTGAAATATTTAATGGGCAGCACTAGGAGACTTTTCTTTTCAGTTGTACCTACCTTTATTGGTCAGACAAGATAAATACGCCTATGCAGGGACTTGGCAGAAAGGTTAAATACTCTGCTTTTGTGGAGTATCAAAATACTTATCCATAAAATGAGTTTTGTTTTTTTTTTGCGAACGGTTTTTGTTCGAAAGGAAATGTCCTTAATGTCATTAGTGTTGAAAAGTTATCCAAAGGTTGAGCCAACAGATGATGTGGATCTTAGCTATTAATTACTACCGGTTACTGAATTTAATGTGGTTAATCTCTTGACTTATATCAAGTACAGTCTATAAGAATTGTAAATTGAGTCACTTATTGAGTCGCTTAGCTAACCTTATTGTGAAAATGTGCAGATTTTACAAGTAGGTAACGAATTCATGATTTTTTTACTGGCGCAATCATCCTTATGTGGCCAGAATTCGTGCAATGGTGAAGCTTTTTGAGAAAACATTCGGTTTCGGGACAAACCACTTCGGTTCTACTGTCAAACCACTCCAAACATGCCAAAAACGTTCGTCGGAAGTGGAATATAAAGTTTATTGCAGAAATCATTCGAACATGTAAATGCAACGTTTTTTGATTGTTTTTTAGTCCCCATACGCATGATCGATTGCCAAATCCCGCAAAACCAATTCAACTGTGCTTTGTGTGACATGAGATAATAAAATGCATGGTAAAGAATAAACTTTATCAAAACCAGTAACAGTTAGTAAGTGCAACAGTGCGTATGTAATAGCTTCGGCCCATACCGCAGTATATACCCTATTACTATTGCTGTTCTTCTTTCCGTTCCTATTCTTCTTCCCATTCCTATGTTTTTTTCTTTTCCATCCCCTTCCCGTTACCAGTCATGATTTATTAATTAACGAAAAATATATACTATTCCTTATAAGGTTTCTTAGTTTATTTTTTAGAAGGGGCGTGACTCTTATAACCAAAACTCAATACTATCATATATCTGAGTTTGTGGTTAAAATGTACGCAAAAAATTATTTTTTTAGCTAAAATTTAATAATTATGGGAAATCAACCCCTTCTTAAATTCTGCCTCTAAATGTGGGCATGGTTCAAAACTTTGTATAGACCAAATATAGAACCGAGTATATTTTCTACATAATTTATTAAGTAAAAATTTTCCGATTTTAACAGAAAAATTGAATAAATTGCTTTTGTAGAATTACTCTTACAATCGATCCCACGGCCACAAAGGGCGGCCTGCCAACTTTATTTTAATTTTTTATTATTTTTTGTGTTTTATAATCATTAGGGGTGTCTGTGAGCCGTTTTGAAAAATTATAACACTTGTATTGCTTCAGATGAGAGAGAGCTAACGTACAAAATTTCAGCTTTCTTGCTCAAAATGTAAGACCTAAAAATTTATGACATACGGTCGGCCGGATAAAGAGACGGACAGACATGGCTCATTCGACTTAGAATTCGGTCTCTATCACATGCCTTTAAGGTCTTGGGGGTCTACCATTAGGGTACATGAAAAAATGGTCCTAAACTGAAAATGAAAAATAGCTCCGAAATAGCTCCGGTCATAATGAAATTTAAAAAATGAAAAATCACCCCAAACTAATGAAAGTCGCCCCAAAAAATGTTGAAAAATTTTCATTTTAAAAAAATGCTAAGCACATGCATGTGAGGCGGCGGCGCCGGCGTATGAGTTGTGGAGACGCCCCGAGTCTTTATACCCTATTCCAAAGGAATGGAGTATATTAAGTTCGACACAGGCGAAAATGTAACATAGGGAAATAATAACTATAGACCCCCAAGACCTTAAGGGCATATGATCGAGACCGAATTCTGAGTTAAATTTACCATGTCCGTCCGTCCGTATGTCACCAATTTTTAGGCCTTAAATTTTGAACTAGACAAATAGAGCTTTCAAAACTGTAAGACATCGTGAAAAGCTGAAATTTGACATTTAGATATAAAAGGTAAAAACGAAATTGGCAGACCGACCCTAATGGACGTTGCATCGATTTAAAGAGTAAACTTTCAAATGCAATTTATTCAATATTTTTGTTCCAAATCGAAACTTACTTAATACGTTGTGTAGAAACTTACTTAGTTCTACATTTGATTCGTGAAAAGTTTTGGGACACGCCCACATTTAGAGGCAGAATTCCAAAAAAAACCCATAAATTTCCAGGAAAACATGGATTTCGACTGCTTTTTAGCTTAACTAAGGATGGAATAAGAAATAAAATTTATCACATAAAGTACACCGGATACTATTTTAGATTTCGTTATTACAAAGTTTTTATCCACGCCCATTTTTAGAGGTCAATTTCGCAAAATTATTGAATTTGACCCAAAAAATGACAGTTTTGCGTACATTTTAGCCGCAGACTTGGTTATTTCTGTGCTAATATTGATTTTTGATTACAGCGGGTGGACATGCCACGCCCCTTTTTAAAAAAAAGGAAAGAAAAACTTATAAACAATACATTTTTTTTTCTATTTAAAAGTATGCATAAATGGTAACGGGGCGGGGATGGAAAGCAACAAAATAAACGAATGAAAGGGAGCTAGGAATGGAAAGAAGAATAGGAATGGAAAGGAGAATAGGAATAGGAATAGGGTATACCGCGGTTAGTTACAAACGGACCGAGGCTTTTACATACGCTCTGTTGCACTTACTCACTGGTTTTTTTTTTAAGAATCACCAAACACTTTTTGATATGCGGTATTTTGAGCTCGGAAATCATACATTGTTTGGGGTGGTTCTATAAATAAGAGATTCCGCGTATCTCTTCGACTCATACACCGGTCGGGATTCAAAATACGGGAGATCAAACAGTGTTTGGGTAATTCTTAAAAAAAAAGACTCCGGGCGTCTTTTCGACTCATACGCCGGCCGCCCTTCGGCCTCACATTCAGGTGCTTAGGGCTACGCGCCATATATCCATTTTTTATTTTTCTTTACATGTCCATGGTTCTTTAAAATTTGGGGCAATTGTTAATTATTAGTTTATAAAAGGTTTGGGGCATATTTTAAGAATGAAAAATTGAAAAATTTGACATGAAAAATTTCCCCAATTTTTCATTTTCCCTAATAAAAAATAGACCCACAAAAAAACCCAATATGACAATTTTTTGTTGTTGTTGCCGTTCAGGCAAAGGACCGCTTTTGGAAAAAAGATATACGTTGTCCAGTTTCCATCTTCAATGGAACATCGCCAGGTCAAGTGTGAGTATCAATTATTATCTTCAACAGGTCGCTGCAAGTAATATACCTATGGTATATGCGAACGATGTAGACTTCATCATGATCCCATGAGGCCTCGGGAAGGGATTTTCATGACGATTAAAGGACATATGGACCATCCGAATTGGTCTGGAAGTAAATACGTACAAAATAAAGTTTATTCTATCAACAAAGAACCAAACATACATTCACCGCTTAGCGAAAAAGTGAATATTTAGGTAAATAAGCTCCACAAATAAAAAGTTTGACCGACCTACGATCACAAGGCTTTGGCAACTAATATACCCCTTGTATCGTTTGACCTATGGCGCCCGTAGTGTAACGAAAGGGACTTTCGTTGTAATGAATGAAGACAATTATTTCACAGCCAAGTAATTTTCTCTTAAAAATCTAACTAACTGAACGTATAATTGCTTTCATTGGGGAACGGACCCATGGCAAAGCCATGCAAAATTAAATTTAATATTGAAAAGTAAAAAATTACAACAATTTGAAATTCTACAAACAATATAATAGTGGCTGGCTCTATGGTCATTTCAGGACCAAAATCGCTGCAGTATAGGGATTATGCTTCGACTCCAAAATAGCATAAGATAAGAAGCATTTTATACTCGCGATCAAGGGGCTATGACTGGTGACGTGAAATAACGCCGAACGAAATAACACCAAATCTCAAATTTGGTCTTATTTCGTTTTCAAAAACGAAATAACGCCAATTTGGTATTATTTCGTAAGCCAAAGCGAAATAAAGCCAAAAGAAAAATAGAAAGAAGACAAAATTTTTTATATACGCCCTTACAACGAAAAGTGAAGACAGTTAAAGAAAAAAACAGGCAGGGGGGCTCCATACATATTTTACTGTTTAAGTGGAAAACGAAATAAAGCCAAATTGGTCTTATTTCGTTTTCTAAAGCGAAATAAAGCCAAATCGGAAATTTGGCGTTATTTCCATTTTCAAAACGAATTAAGGCCAAATTTTTCGTTTTTGGCTTTATTTCGTTCGGCGTTATTTCACGTCACCGCTATGACTGCCCTTAAGATGCGTAGAACACCGCGAGCGGAAAGAATCTGAGAATAGAAAGGATAGAAGAGAAAGGTAATTCTCCATCCAACACGCAAATGCTGATGAGCCAGTACGGAGCAATAAAATTCTGCATAGAAACACCAAAGCTTACGCCCGCGAGTGTTATGCCTTTACGAAGAAAAGCAATAATATAACAAGCAGCATATATACGCCACCTGGGGAGGCGCCCAATTGGGGACCAGCAACAGAAGAAGGAAAGCATATTTAAAATGACACCCATTGATGGCACCAACTCAAAACATTCAAAACCTCCCCTATAAACTGTACAATTCATATCCGACGAACCATTGTAGGTAACTATTTAAGGGCTTTTTCCGTAAAATGAAACAATTTTTATTTCAAATTTTAACAATTTGGGGGTACTTAGACGAACGGTATAGTATACCTCATCCCAATCGACACTTCTTTTCAATAAAATTCTATTTTTTATGCTTAAATGCATTATTTATTGCATTATTTTATACTAAAAAAATCACTTTTTTCACACAAATGCCCCAAAAGTGGGCGTGGTGAATTTTTTTTATGATAATAGTATCTTAACATTAATATTATGAAAATTATTATGCAGGTTTTCGTCATTTTATCCAAAATATTGCATGCGAAAATAGAATTTTGATATCTTAGAATCAATCCCAGCACGCCCACATGCCGTATTTGTGGTTTAAGCTTTGCGAGTCGCAACCAACCAGAGATGCTGCATACCAAGCATTTTAGCGTTCTGCGACAATTTTTAATAGGCCGTCGCCATGTCAACGGGTGGCGGTAGATGTAAAAAATTTTACGTACTCATTAAAAATTTTACATACAAATTTTCCGGAACTAAACAGCACCAGATATGATGTTTGAAATTCTAAGCGCAAAATTTAAGGCCAAAAACTACTTACAAACATCTGTCTAAATAGACCGGCGGACTCACAAATCGGTCTCGGCAATCTGCCCTTAAGATCATAGAGCCTGTCTACGGCCATTATCTTTCTTATGCTCGAATAATAAATCAAACTTTATAAACTCCCTATACTTTGAAATGGGTAAAATAAATCAAACTATAGTAAATGTAGCATACCAGTTTAGGGGTTTAATACATTTACAATTTTTGCAAAATTTGTTAAAAAATGTTATTGTTCTTCTCAAGCCTTTCGTCTCCCTTACTTCGAACCTTACTCCTTTTGAGTATACTTTCGCAAAAGTATACTTCGCTTAAAGTATACTTTCGCAGGCCCAACATTCAACTAAAATCTAACCTTGAGAATTGAATTTTTAAGCTCTCACATTTTAGATAGTAAGTGTAATGGATACCAAGCCGGATGGTTCCAAGAGGGCGGAACTTTGAGCTTCTAACAGCGGCTTATTTCTGTTTTCGTACCATGTGTTAAGAAGGTTCCCAATGGACCCAACTGCTGGTCTAAGTGAGCTGTGACTATTGTCAAGAGGACATCCATCAACCTAACCTAACCTAACCTAAGTGTAATGGATACTTTATTTCTGACTATCTCCCCTCCTATACACTTACAAATTGGTCGATTCAAATTTTCATATTGCAAACATAAAAATTTTACTCGGTACTCAGTTTCAATGATTAAGCTTTCAACTATTGCGACTGGGTCATTTATATGTGGCTGTGGCGCCTTAATAATCTCGTTTAAAATCAAATAAAATGTTGACCACACCTTTGCTATTCCCCCTTAGGCTAACGATTTGTAGAATTAGTGACCAATTTTGCCGTCATTTGCTAACGAATATCATTTATAATCTCATTGTGCACACGGGCCAGAGGCTGTATTTGCATGAGATCTCTCTTCTTACATTGATTTACGTGTATGGAATCCTTGCGTGGGTCGCAAACCACTCGCCATACTTGGCAGCCACACGAATCAAAAGCGCAGCAAACTGCTTCGAAGAGATGTAAATTTCTGTTCATGAATTATGACCACTGCACATGTAATACACTTGGGATTGGGAATTGCGGTTGTGGCTAAAAGAGTGAGAGCGGTTGGTCTGCTTGGCTGGCATACGTATGCCAGACAAACATGTCTATGTCTATGCTCTCTCTGGCTGGAGGTCCAATTTCCTTTACATGGCATTGATTCATAATCATGGACGCGGTTCTATGCTGGGAGCGTTTTATTTTTCTCCATTTTACCATTTATGTTTACCTTTCCAATGGATTTAAGGATGGAAAATTGTCGATGTTTCCTGGCGATATGTGACAACATCCTACGCAAAATTTCAGTCAAAGAAATGTTAAATGTTGTGTCTGTTGGTGTCATCGAGAAACTCACAATCCTTGTTTGGTAAGTGTCGCATTTCAATTTTGATGCTGACAATCAAAGGAATCGTATGAATGTAAACTGACCTTTAGATTGCACAGCAGGTCTGACAAAGCGAAAGAAAATAACAAAACTTCAGCGACCACTCCTAAGGTCTAATTAACCGAATGATTTATATTGTGAAAACCTATAGAGGAGCATCTTCCAACCGTAACAGAGTCAATGATTTTATTACTTCCTGCTGTAAGTTCTTATAAGTTGTTTTATTTTGGCAAGGAAAAACTTTTTTGTCTGAGAATTAAAAATTTTATAATCCACATTTTAACATGGTCAAATTTTCCGTCGAAACTCGCGCGAAAGTTGAGGGAATAAACCTTATAACAGTCCAAAGCAACACCTTTTGTTTAAATTTACATTTGCGTGGATGTCGTGAAATGAGGACGGTTCATTGTTAGGCGTATTAAAATGAACGAAATTGGATTTTATAGCATGTATTGACCATAATCAGAGTTTTTGGGATTTTATTGAATCTTTTGTTGTGGCTCATATTTTTGGTGAGTTGCTACACTTAATGAAAATTCCATTAAAAATGTTATTCGGCAGTAATTAGAAATTTGAATCGAACAAAGTAGAATAAGGCGAAACGTGACTAGGTGATAAAAAACAAATGAGTAGGTAAGTTCAAGCGTTCGCCTGTACTGTGCAACCCAAATTTTAAAGTTTTTTGACCCGAATTCATATATTATTTGTATAGGCCACGCCCCCAAAAGTGGGCTTGGGCTAAAAATTTAAATCAATTAATTGTATTTTCGTTAGAATCATGAGAAAATGCTTTTAAACCGAAAATTAGTTCGGAAAAAAACGAGTTTTCCTCAAAACGCCCCTTAAAAGTGGGCTGAGCTCAAAGTTTTGTATGAAGCAAACTTAGAAAATATTTAATCTTTAATATTTGAAACATAATTAATTTTCGATTTGGAGTGAACTTTCCGAGAAAACGAGTTTTTAGAGATGGTCGATATTTTGAGCGGTCCAATTTTTGCCTTTTTTGCTCAGTACCAAAATTTGAGCTTCGACGCCTTGTCTAACTTGACCAAAAGGCATTTTGAAAGAAAATGTGAAATAGAGGTTGTTTTAAATTAAAGCCAGAAGTGGGCGTGGCCGTCGGCGGATCTAACCAATTTTGATATTTTGTCTGTACAAAATAAGAACGAAAATTCTTATACAATTCAAGTTTGAGCGTCCTAGCTGAATCCTAAAGACCTCAGGATCAAGTCAGATACAACTCGATCACATATTCAAAAGGTCTACGATGATTATTTCACTGTGTTAGAAACTATGCAAAATTAATATACCCTTGATCGAGAATAAAAAAGGTGTCGTCTTTTTCATAAAACTCTGGGAAGATACTGACATCTGTGAAAGAACTTATTAGTTTAATCTAAGCTTCGCGAAGATTTAGGGCTTGCTTCCACAAGCGACGGAAGAATTGTCATTGACAGTAAAAATAAGCTCGAAGAACATTGGGTCTAGTGTGAGTGACAGATGACGAAAAGCCTGTGATAAGACTTAATGTATCCAAAAACTATTTCGTCGCTTGTAGAAGGACAACGTCTTGAAGATCCACATATTTTCGGTTTATAAAGTTCCATGCTATATGGCAACCACATAAGATATCAAACTCCAAAGAAATCAAAATGATGATCATTGATCTGGGTAAATGTAAAGGTATAAAAGACGGGCACAATGACTGTCTGTGTCTGAGGCTATGTCTCGCCTACCTAAAATCAGAGACACAGCGAGGTACGCTGTGAGTCGCTACGTGTTCCCGTATGCTGAACTGCGGGAAACAGGCACTCATTGCAGCCCAGCTAATCTAAGTTTTTTTTGAACTATCAACTCTGACCATTTAAGCCTTATCGCGAGATCGGTTAGGGCTAGCTAGATTTGAGTTTGTTGCCGGGTTTTGATCCGCCATACAAACAAATCAGAAGAGCGTTTACCTATATCTACCGCGGGTTAGTGCCACGTAGATGTGGATTCCATTAGCCTTAGAAAGTGCTTCTGGCTTCTCCCGCTTTTGTTCAACCTTTAGTCTCCAAAAATGTGTAAATGCGCATTTATTTTGTGGGGTGCCGTGGCGTAGTGGTTAGTGTGTGTGCTTACTACGCCGGAGGTCTGGGTTCGAATCCTGCCATCGTCACCTGAAAAAAAAGACTTGTTCTTTTTCACGGTCCCCACCTCCGCGAGTATCATTTGTCTTGAAAAAACTTCTCAAAATGCCGTTCGAAATCGGCAAAAAATTGTAGGTCCCCTTGTATGTAAAGAAATTAACACACCAGCATGCATTGTTGGAAAGTTGGCCCTGGATCACCTCGAGCTGTTGCGCCACTCTATTTATATTTTATATGCTTTTTATTTACGTTTTTTTACCTTTTTTTTTAAAGCACTCCCGTTCAAGGGTTTGGATATCCTTATGATGTGTTAACATAACGCGAGCGGAAAGGATCAGAGGGGATAGAGGAGAGGTACTGATGCACTTTGTTTTTAAACTGTTGAGGGCTAAAGTGAGGAGGAAAGATATAAAGTGGGAGCCTGTTCCACATACGTGTCGTTCTGCTAAAAAAGGAATTCCAATATAACGCGGTAAGCCGAACTAGGTAAGCTAGGCTCCAGGGTGAACTGGTGAACGCACTAGTTCTTGTGCCGGTGTTTCGGCTGAATTCTTTGAGCGGTGGAATACACCTGGCTATTTCACTGGAACACTCTTTATAAAAGTAACGATAAAACAGTGAGAGACAGGAAACTTTGCGTCGATGATCCGACGAGTCAAACGACTTTACTATGTTCATGTCGCCCATAACTTTAAACGGTCGTTTTTGTATCATATCAAGAATATGTAAGGTGGTCTTAGGTGCACCAGCCCAGACGTGGGAATTATACTCCAATTTAGGGCGTATAAACGCTTTGTAGATGCTAGCAAAATCTGAAGGTGTAAAGAATTTTTTGCATCGCTTTAGAAATCCTAAGCATTTCGCAGCGTTTTTAGCGTCGTCAAATATGTGATCATTCCACCGTAGGTTGTCATTCACATGCATTTTGAGAATAGAAAGCTTTTCGGTTTCAGCAATGCTTATGCCGTTCATAGATGATGGTGGCAAGTTACGGTTTTGCTTTGAGGACAGTAGGCAACATTGAGTTTTGTACGCATTGAATTCCACTCTGTTTGAAAAACCCCATGATGTTATTTTATTGAGGTCAGAATTCAATGACGTTAACATGCGTGATCTTTCCATTTCAACGTCAATAGGGCTAGGACGTTTAGCGGGAAACAAATAGGAAAAACTCAGAGTGCTGTCATACGCAAACGAATGTTTTGGATTGTAAGTTGCGGATAAAATGTCATTGATGAAGATTAAGAATAATGTTGGAGATAATACTGAGCCTTGGGGCACTCCAGAATTTATGTGATGGATGATAGATTTGCAGTCGTCTAGAATAACTAAGATTGAACAACTAGGAAGGAAATTACCAGTCCAATAAATGAAATATTCGTCCATTCCCAATGCATTTATTTTAGACAGGAGAGCTTGATGCCAAACTCGATCGAATGCTTTAAAAATGTCAAGCGCGATTGCCTTGCTTTCACCCTGAAGATGCAAGGAACCGGGCCACATTTCGGTAAGATATGCCATCAAATCACCACTGGATCTTTTGCTACGGAAGCCATACTGACGGTCATTAAAAAGCTTTCCTGACTTCAAATATTTCATGAGCTGAAACTCCTCAAAATCTAACAACATGTTCTTCAACATAAGACAGCTGGCTAGGTTCATGGAACGGAATTCTTCGAATTTAAATCACCGCATATATATCTAAATATTCTACTCAATATTAATGTTTCAATTCTAATATCACGTTGTGCTTCAAGCCATTTATTTTGCAAGAAATAACATTACGATAAGCAATAAAATGTGTTTTTATATCAAAAAACTGTTAAGAAAGAAAAAAAAGCCTGCACCTTCTGCTCACAGCCAAAGTCAACAATAATATTACTTCAGAAGTTTAATACGAAATTAAATAGTAATAAATATTTTGATGCTTTTCTAAGGATCATGAAACCTGCTGCTAAGAATAACTGCCAAAAAATTAATTACGCGCAAGGAAAGCAGCCATATGTTGGGCACTGTAACTCATAGACAGTACAAATTTCCTTAACGTACAGGTCTATCCTCTTGCCTGATGTGATTTCAGGTGGCGATATGTAAGCGCCCACAAAATTATAATTTTAAATTGCTGTCCCCTGCTGTGGGTATACCACCAACTGTACCCTGCTACCAGTAGCTCCATTAAATGTTTGTTTATTTGAAGTTAATCGGATTAAACCATAAAGCAATAAATGCATTGGCACAATAGAATTATTTGTCCAATAAAAGAATTATGGGCATTGAGCGCCTCGCATGGTACCTCTTTATAATGGAGCTATATCTTGGCGCCGACTGTAGGGAAGAAGAGCAAGTTATAAACCATAGCTGTGCTGTGATAGAGATGGATAAATAATGGAAGATGGGACCGCCTAACTGGAATTATCCACTGTATTCTCACACCACCTATAGAAAGATCGATTTCGAGTAAATGTTCCTGCTGTGATAATCACTTGACTAAAAACGCCTTAATTGCTTACTGGAACTCGGAGGAAAGCAGTGTTGGGCACACTGCTTGTCTTCTGGTCTGAATACTTGCTTTTGGGCCTTTTTTTGAACAATGTTGACACATTTACCATAATATGTTTACACGCGAGTTAATAGCTTAAGGAGTCCGTCGCGCTAAATCGACAAATATTGTCCTCAGAATATAATTCGAGTTTTATAAAAATGAATTAAAATCCGTAAGTCACAACCAAAAGGTAGGTACCTACTTCTCGCCAAACCTGAGAGAATACGATTAATTCCCATGGCTGAAAGACCTTAACAGAGTAAAATATGCGCAGCATTATAGTCACACAAGTACCGCGTCTCCCAGACTGCATTACATAAAGGTGTAGTTGGGAACAATTGTTTATCATATCACAAATCGAAGTACAAAACTGAAACGTTTTCAGTAAATTCAGTCCATAGGGACCTAAACTTAGGCTCCAGAAAATCACACTGTGTAGGTATAGTAAGGCAACATCAGCGCCCCAGCAGCATTCAGGCAGGCTCGCCGTTTACCAAGCCAGCAACTTTTTGAGCTATGCAATCGCTGGACAAAATCAGTGAAACACAAAAAATAACAATCTTGCTAATTGGATGATTTTAGCATAAACAAATGTATTTTAGGACCATAAAGAATCCCAAACTGAGTCAGACAGCAGCACAGCCAAAGCCAGAACATCGGGGCAACACAGCAGACCTATAAGATGTCGGTGGCGTTGGTGTTTCCTCCTCAGTGCCATTAAATGTGTCCATGGCAGTATAACTCCCGAACATATGGTCAAAAGAAGGTAAGAGAACGGTTAAAAGCATAAGATGCTTCTGCATTATTATCCTGGGACTGGTAATGGTTATATCAGAATACATATGGTATCTATTGAGTCCCTTGTGATTTGCAAGCATTGGAAATCGAAGGGTATGCAAATGGCTGCTTACCTGTGTGTCTTGGTTATGAATCCGCGGTGCATATATAGGAACAGACGTAAGAGTTCTCCTTATCCGATCCCTTCATCTTCTTGTGAAAAAATTTACTTGTGTCCTTTTTTTGTTGTTTTGAAACAGGAAACGCTTGCCGTTTTTTGCATTTGTTACTGAACAAGAACGATTGTTGTTTTGAAGCGATAAAGGTACTGGAGCCCTTATTTAGTATGGCTCATTGATGAATTGCTTCAGATACTAAGTGTAGTGTGTAACCCAATCACATTACAATTTGTAACAGATCAATTAGTTTCGGTACTAAAAATTTTAGTTGGTAAGGAAAATCTTTGCAAGAAGTTGCACCGTGTCGGCCTGAGTATGAGACGGTTAGACGTCGAAATATAACATTTGGTTAAACAAACGGTTAAGTTATTTAAAATTTTAGGTGAAAACGCTTGTTTAAAATTCTTATAAGCTTGAAAGGTTTTGCAGACAAGAACTCAAATATGAATCGTATGCCAAACCAATGTTGTATTAATACTAACATTGGCGGATTACCCACGTAGCAAGAGCAGCAAATGCAACGGGCCCCGGGCATATGGGGGCCCGCGCACAAAGACTTTCTGACCGTTAAAAGTATATATGTATGTATGTATTTAGATCGAAGCGTTATTTTTTTTTTCATATGAATGTGTGTGTACTATATTTGCCATGAAATAGTTTCATCAAAATGTTCAACTATAGTTTAAACTTTTTAGTACATTTCTAAAAGTGAGCGCTGGTCACACCACAAGTAATGTTTTGCTCCGCGCTACACGCAAAATGAGTTGGCACTACTGCGAAACTAACAAGGGAATTCCCTTATAGCTATTGCAGGCAACCAACTTATTATACTCACGAATTTGTCGTTGTCTTATTTTTTTCTTTTTTGACATTGTCTAACATGAAAAGAAATAAACAAGTATAAGGAGTAAGTGCAAGAGTTCGTCTGTGAAAACTTCTATATACCCGACCCTATATACCGTGTAACACCAAGTCCTAAAATGTTTTGTCCCGAGTTCATATATAATTTGTATAGGCCACGCCTCCAAAAGTGGGTCTGGGCTAAAAACGCCCCCTTTAAGTGGGGGGAGCTCAAAACTTTGTATGGAGCAAACTTTACTAATAGTAATATCTTTAATATTTATACCCGACCCAGGGTAAATAAGGTTTGCTGTATAGCTTGTAACGCGGTGAAATAATCACCGTAAACCCCTAATACCTTTTGGAGATATGAATGGGACCGACAAGAGAATCGATTAAGCCATGTCCGTCCGTCCGTCCGAATGTAAACAGCTTATAGGCCTAAAATTTTAAGGTAGAGAGCTGAAATTTTGGGTTTGGCTGGAAGAACAGTCCTTCAGATCAAGTTTGAAAATTAGCTGAATCCGCTCACTACAGGCCTGTAAATAAATATATATGAAATTTAACTAAAAATTATATGACAAAAGTTGTATATATTACCATTTTCTAACTTTCATGTATATGTTGTATGTGCCTCCGCCCACTTTTGGGCGTGGCGTTAAAAAAGGTGATTTTTAGTTAAAAGGCGGAGTTTTAGGACAAAATGTATGCAACCACCAAAGCATGCAAGAGTTATATTTTATATCCCGCCCACTTTTTGGAGGTGTGGCAGTTTTTTTTTTGTATGGTCGGGTATTTTGCAATCCGTCGTAGATAGACTGAAGCTTTCCCATTGTTGCACTTCCCACTTGTTGTTATTTATTTTTTTTTTCGATTTTGAGTTCACTTTCCGAGAAATTGGATTTTTAAAGAGATAACATGTTAAAAGGGGGCGTGGTCGATATTGTGGACAGTTCAATTTTCGCCTTGTTAAAGGTCTTGGGCCAATATTGCTCAGTACTCAAAATTTTAGTTACCCAAAATTTTAGTTCCCATGACTAGTCTAACTTGAGCAAAAGGCATTTTGAAAGAAAATTTGTAATAGAGGTTGTCTCACATTGAAGCCAATAGTAGGCGTGGCCGTTGTAGGACTTAGCCAATTTTCACACTTTGTCTGTGCAACAGAAGAACCAAGCCGTGTATCAAGTTTCAGCTCTCTAGGTTGATTCTGAAATACCTCAAACCTTCACACATACAGACGGACGGACATGGCTTTATCGATTCACATGTCGGTTTCGATCATATCTCTAAAATGTTTTAAGGGTCTACGGTGATTATTTCACTGCGTTACAAACTATGCATTAAAATACGGGTCGGGTATAAAAAAACACCAAAGTCACTGGTTGGAAAATATTTACATATTCTTGTCCGTTTAGGAATGCGGTTAATAAATATCTGGTTGCTTACATACATAAATAGGATGTGAACACTTAAATGCGCGAGTGAATATAACTTATTAACTCTGTCTTATGACAGAGAAGTGAACATTTTTCCTCGTCTTTGTTCGGTGGTGCACCCGGTCCTGCCCGGGCTTCCTGTAATAATGTTTAAATCATCAATTAATATACGAATTTTTTGGACATCAAATGCCTAGAAGCAGCTTCTATTAACTCGAAAGTAGGCCTAGACTGCAATTTACCTGTGCCTGGTGGCAGAAAAATAGACATTCCAGGCTTACGAACCCGCCGAACTTGGAACTATGTATAGCTTTCGCTAACTTTTAATAAACTCGGAAAGCTGTTTATTGGATATTCTAAGAGTTCGATTGCAACTAAAACACTAGATAACATATTAGTGCTTAAATCGGTGACATTAAAGGCCACTGTCTACAATCAGGCCATAGGGTTGTATTGATTCCATACCCTGTTCGTCAAAAATAGTCAACACAGGAAAGTTAGGAAGTTTGCTTCCCCAAAAACAGCCAAAATAAGCAACTGGCAGCAGACAGAATTCAAACTATTTTCTCTTAAAATCTTAAAAGAGCAGAAATTCTTTTTAGCATGGGTTAATTAAGGTTACGCTAGCAGCCAACCCATCATCTCTTATAGGCACCCCATAGAGAAAATCTAGAGGTTAAAATTCATTCGAAATATATTATGTACCTACTTAGTTAGTTGCAGTATCCTGAGCTTGAAAGAGAAACTTGGACCAGCCGGAATTCCTGCTGAACCTTACAATATTTGCCTCCGGAAAATATACTCGCAACCACTGTCCTAAATCTTGAAGTAGTTGACAATTGTCTACTGCTACTTGTATTCTGGCAGATCACATAAGTGTTTCACATCTTCTTGACTACACATCACTTTATCATGACTAGCTGGCACTGAAGCTCTGAAGAGTCATCGCTTGACAACCATGCATGGGTGCTGTGTGCGTGTTAAGTGTTTTATACGTATATGTATACGTACACAGACTAACGGATGGGAACTAAAATTTTTTGGCGATTCCGAACGATGAAAACAAACTCGTAGGATTTCTGAGACCCTCGTGGAGGTAAAAAACTGATATTGCACTAACGCCATGGCGCCCATGACCAGACTATACCTCACCAGAATCGGGATCATGGCATCCTCTGCAAATGTAGTTGGTGCTAATGGGTCCTAATTTTCCTTAAGTATTCCCAACAGGCTTTGGCTCACTTGTAGCTATGGCCAGTAATGGCCTTCTGAGTGCAATGAACTTTTTTGATTTGCTTCTGTATATATATAGCTGGCCTTTATGCCTTTGTATGTATTACCAGGGTCATCTGTTTTGGGCTATTTTAAAGGGTTTTAGCGACTTGTTTTGTTTCAAAAAAAACTCCGCTTTCTTTGATGAGCTCTTTATGTCCGCTACATCCGAAGTATACATAGGAATGAGCCATGTTTCGCTAGCTCGTCAGCCTTTTCACTTCCGATGATATCACTTTGGCCTGGCATCCAATCAATTATGACCTTATTCTGCCAAATGCGTCGAGCCCTAACTTCTGTGCGACAGAGTCACTATGATCTACACCACAAGATCTATCTGTGGGGGTTGAGTCTCATTGGAAATATACTCTTGTGGTAGCTCTGCCTGTAAGGATACCGAGTTTCTCCGAGTAAATACCAGCTCCATATCATCACTTGATTTAGAACCATCTGTATAGATTGCTACCTCGGAGTTGGTTGTACTTGTAACGCTCCCCAATCTCCAATTTTCTCTGCTTGGACTGTGAGGAGTATAAGTCTCGATTGATGTCAGAATAATGATTTATATGGTTTCTGATTCCAACACAGCATTTTGGTGTGTAAGGATTGAACGTTTTTAATAGCTGCAAGCATAATGGGGGTTGATTTCGTGCGCACAAAGTCAATGTTAAAACTATCTGAAGGTTATATTTTACATGAAAGTGATTTACCCCTTCCAGATCAAAGCCCAGCCAGTGTTGACGCTCATAATAATAAAATACAAGAAAAACGAAAAAACAACGCAATGAACTACATTGCCCCGTCGCGTCGAGGCCAGCGACTAAATTTCACAATTACTATCAGAATTCAACCATCAATTGAGATTCCGATCCCATAATTTTGACGACAACAATAAATTCATCATCAGCGAGTAATCTCATTAATTAATAAAAGAAAAACTGTAAAAAAAAAATAGCCATCTCTTCAACAACGTCCGTCGTCCGTCGACCACCACGTCGGAAGCCGCTGCGCGGTATCGATCCAAAACTCATAATCATGATCTCGAATTCCATATAAAAATTATTGCATTTCAATAAAAATTGATCTTATTTCGTAACGAGCTGCACATACGATACCATAGCCGCAATCTAATTATGGTCTTGATGTCCCGATGTGACTTGCAACAACAGCTCTCCACAACCTCTATGTGGCACTCCATATGTGGCAAAACGCGACCGCACGCATCCTCCATCCGTGCGGACACCCGTTGAACGAATTGTTTACGATTCGATAGAGTTTTATATATCTTTGCAGTGCGATTATTATTGCAATAAAGTGATGCGGCCTTGATAGAGCCGACGACAAGGACTTCGGCTGCGCATGATGACAGTAGCAGTGCTGCGTCATCATAAATGAGCAGTGTTATGATGTCCTCTTCACGAGATATTGTGATAAAAATTTATTGAATTTTGAATTTCAAAACGGAGACACAGACTCCATGGTGTCCTTGTCCATTATGCCCATGCTGGCTTCGCCTCCGCTCAACATTGAAGTTGCCTTGTTTTTTGTTCCGATGAGAGGCAAAGAGTGTGAGCCAGCTACAATACAAGATCCGGTGCCATAAGCAGAACTGCAGCATTTGCCTTCGAAAGTTGGAAGACCCTTGAAGGTAGCCACCCAACCGATCTTCCAATTCAGCGAAATCTCCCGCTGTGCTGGGGATGCTACTGAATTCGTTTGGCGGAACGTTGTGTGATTTATTTGCTCATGCCCGGAGGCTCCGTTCTCTTATTGCTTCTTTTGCGATATTTCGCTCCTGCAGATGACATTTTCAACCCCTGCAACGACGTGTGCTAACGATTTGCTTGTCTCGGTGTATGATTCAGGTTTCATTACGAATGCAGTCGAATAAAATCATCATTAATCAGAAACTAACGGGGGGCGGTGTCGGGATGGTTTTAAGAGTGGCCAACTTCATTGTCGGTCGGTTGTTCATAAATTAGGTTTTTTTTTTGTGCTCCCAGTTTGTAAAGTATAACCCACCTCCACCCAGTACAACGGTCATGCCAAGTAAGACTCCGAGTATGAATAAATGGCGAATCTACAATGATTCCTGGTTGGCTGGTTTTCCAAGTACCAACGGCGCGAGTGTGGTGTAGGCACAACCGACAGGTCGGTGGCTTGGACTAAGAGCTCGCCGTCGACTACGATGGTAATCATAATGAATAGAGGGCACATAATCATTTTGTATGCCTTCATAACGAAAAAGGAGGCAAGCCTAAAAAAGTCATTTGCATAAGTCCATTGTATACGAGAGGCGGTCGGGCAAAGGCGTGGTTCTTCACGGCGGGAGGCTTCATTTTAAATTGACTTGTCACAGAAAAGTTAGGTTGTATCATTGTACATAACTGTATATGCATATAGGTATAGTTTTCTTATTACACCGTGCTGGGAAAGTTCTCTCAAACTCATATCTAGAACATGCCTTGAGCCTTATCTACTGCGACTGGCATAATAATAAATTACGCTATGCAAGCAAAAACCAAGTTCCGCTCTGATGGGTTTATTTTATTTTCAGAACCTGGTGGAAGAAAACCTTTCGAAATTTTCATAAAACATCATTTGTCGACTTGATAAGTCATTGGCCGGAGCCCAATGCTGCTCTTGTTTGTTTTTTTTTTCGATGCCTATTTTTGTGGTGTGAAATTATTTTTAATTTTATCACCGTCACCTGCCGTGATGTGGACTTTAACCGTGCTAAGAATGTTAATGTCCCGAATTTATTTGTAATATATAACACGATCTGGGACAAAGGAAGAATTAACTTTAAAGAGGGGTAAGATACTGATAACAAGTCAAATATTTAGGGGCGCTGTAATTATTTGATAATTTACACTTTCACAATGAATGTTTTAAGAAAATGTCAACAAAAAAAACCGCTAAATTTCATTTTTATTTCTATTTTATTTATGTAGCTTGAAGCTTATTAACAGCTTTGTCAAAAACTTAAATACCAAGAACTCAACTTTAATAGATAAAACATATTTAAATACATAAATAAAAACAGAGTGGCCCAACAGCTCTATAGGTGAACCAGGGTCATCTTCTTAACAAAGTACGTTGGGGTGTGTTCCATTTTTCACACACAAGTTTTTCGAAGCAAGGCTGGGGGTTAAACCAGCCTCTAACGAGCTCTCTCAGGTGCCTAGGCGAAGACCTGCAGATAAACCATAGCCTTACCCGGGTATGGTGGCTCTGCCGGGGTGGACCACCCTTTCCGGCCATTCTTGTGGGACCCAAATAGCCGAACTAATTAAAACAAATAAGGATGAGGGGGAAAGCACGCTATGTGCCAAAAACACGGACGACACCATACCGGTGGTTCCGTGCGATCCAAACGTGGTACTACCAGCCTGTTTGATCGAAACTGAGGATATCTCGATGGAAAGGGAGGAAGAGCTACTCGCTGAACACTCCGATGATTCCGAAGAGAAATCCGGCCAAAAAAAGGAGACCAAGCGCGGGAGCAAGTCCAGAACTACTACTCCCGGCCTGGAGAGAAAGAAGCGGTTTAAGAAGGCCAAGCATATTTATGGCATCTTAACAGCTAAAGAAAAATCTTCCCTCACTCAGAAAGAACTATCTTCCCTTAAGTGGGCCCGGGAGACCATAGCTAACGACGTTGCCACGAGGCCTACGCCTAAGGCAGCTCGTTCAGCTAAAGGTACGGGTGGTAAATCGGGAAAATCTGGAAGGCCGAGGGACGATGCCGCTACTAGCACATCCCTCGGAACCAACAGAAAGCATGTTACCGGAAGAGGAACTGCAACCCAAAGACCCAGTGACAAACCGGGCCCAAGCGGGTTGCAGAAAGGTAGTGCCGGGGGGCATAGAAGAGAAGCGTTCGCCTCGAAGAGAACACGATCTTCTGAGGACACTTCAAGGACGCCGAAGAAGGCGAAATGGGGCGCCACCACAGTGGGAAGTCCCAGCAAGCCAAGTACGAGCCGGACGGGCCAGTATAGCGAGGTGACAAGGAATCCACTACAGCTTGCTGAAGTAGACTCCAAGAAACCCAGCGGGCAGTACAGTGTTGAGTGTGGCAGGAAGATTGAGCAAGCCCTCGGGGCAGCTATCCTCAGCCACATTCTGAAAAACACGGGTACTAGTGCCCCGACCTACGGCAGAATGAAATGGTCTAAAGGCATTACGTACATCGACTGCAAGGACCAAGCTTCAAATGACTTTGCCAAGACAGTAGTGTAAGGACTACAGCTTTGGGATGGTGCGGAACTTAAAGCCGTTCCAATAGACCAGGTTCCAAACAGGGCAAAGGGTAGGCTAACTATTCCGGAGATGGGAATAGTTAAAGATGACATCCTCCGCGTGCTGCAAGCACAAAACCGCCAGATTCCGATGCAGGATTGGGAAATTATAAGCGAGGAAGAGCCGAGAAATGGTTTCAGGGGCTATATTGTTGCCTCTAGGAAAGTTTGCTCGGAAAGTTTTCAAAAGCCCAAAAAGAGCAAACTGGGTGAAGTTCAATCAAGAACTGCGGAGGACTATCTCCCCCTGCCCAGACAGAGATCTTACTACCGCGCATGAGATCGACTGTATCGTCGATACATATCGTGCCTCCGAGCTGAAGAAACACGGCCCCGCAAACAAGACCATCACCATATACTCTGATAGCCAAGCGGCAATTAAAGCCTTGGAATCAGACGTGGTAAAGTCAAGGGCTGTGAAACTATGCAGGGAAATTCTGGACGAGTTATCACTTGGCAACACTGTAACTGTTTGTTGGGTGCCAGGTCACACCGATATATCGGGAAACGAAGAAGCGGACAAGCTTGCGAGATTTGGGTCTGGAATGAATGCATCTCTAGCCCTCAAATCTATAAGAGTCCCGCTGAGTTCGATAGTACGTAGGATAGAAACTGAATCCTTGAGTAGAACCAATCTACGTTGGACAGAACTTGATACGTGCAGACACACAAGGGAGCTAGGGCCAGCGGTTAGCAAAAAGAGATCACTATTTTTGATCGGACTAGCCCGCAGGAACTTCCGAGTACTCACGGGAATCGTCACGGGGCACTGCGCTGTGGGTCTACACGCTGAGCGGCTAGGCATACCGCATAACGATTACTGCAGGAGCTGCAGGGACGTTGAAGAAATTGAATCTGTTCGTCACCTACTCTGCGAATGCCCAGCCCTAAACAGCATCAGGCGTAGTATCCTCGGCAGCTACTTCTTCAACGAGCTCGAAGATCAAAATAATGTATGTAGATCTAAAGGACCTCCTAAGATTTGTATACAAATCCGGATGGGTCCAAGAGGGCGGAATTCTGAGCTTCTAACAGCGGTCTATTTCTGTTTTCGTTCCAGGTATTAAGAAGGTTCCCAATGGACACAATGGACCCAACTGCTGGTCTAAGTAAAGCCGTAACTATTGTCAAAAGGGCATCCATCAACCCAACCTAACCTAACCTATAATATAACATTGGTGAAAGCTTTGGTGAATATAGATACCCTATTCGTCCTTTCAAATTCTTTGTCATTTAGCACACGTAGTGACTTAGTGAAATTACATAATTAAGTTTATTTTAAAAGTTGTGAAACAGTTTTTATACTTGATACTTCATTATGCTAAACAATGGAACTAAGACAAATGAGCCCACGCCTAACCTCAATCTTCAACAAAAATTGAGATTAGATTTTTCTTTTTCTTTGTTTGAAAAATCTAAACTTACAGTATCGGAGAGCGCACTGTGCGACATATTAATTCGTCAAGCTTGAAGACCGAATGACTAGATCTATTAGCATTTCTAACAAGGTACCTGCCAATTTCTACTTATTAATGATGCAGCAAATTATGTGCGATCTTAATGACTACTTAATATTCGACTATTATGCACAATTTAATAAAACCGTGGCCTTACGTTTTTGGCTAACCGGTATATCTTCACCATTGGCCTGTGAAAAACAAAATTCCCACACCTCCGTCGTACGGTGGAAGTTTGCAAAAACTTGACGTGTGTGATGTATAATGTGGCTTATAGAAGAATTTCGCAATAAATAAACGAAGATGGATGAAAACTTTCAATAAATTAAGCCAATTAACATCAGTTGGGCATGCTAATCAATTGAGGGTTTTGAAATGCATGGGAAATTTAAGTAACTTTGGACGCCTTAAATGAGCGCAACTTGCTCACTTAAGGAGACAACCTTAAAAAGGCAAATAAACATGAGAAAACGAAATTCATCGCAAAAAGCTAGATTCAACTGATTTTTTTTTTAACGTATCTAGAGGAGAGGTAGATAGGTATGCCACCTGTCCATTCTTTTATTACCCCATAGGATAGGAGGTGTATTAAGTTTGATTCATAGTTTATAGCATAGATAAATAATCAGCGTCTATCCCCTAAGACCTTAAGGCATATGATCGAGACCGAAGTAAGTCGAATGAGCCATGTCCGTCCGTCCGTCTATCGGTAGTTTTTAGACCTTAACTTCCTTTTTGTCTATAGGAACTTGAAACTTTATATCTGTTCTTTCCAGGTCCCGAAGCAGTACAAGTGTAAAATTTTTCGGAATCCGCCCACTGACACGCCCCTTTACTTATCACCGTGAAAAATCAAAGTTGTCGTAGATTCTGAGGTTCGGTATGCGAGACCCTCGCTTAAGTGTATTGTGACTGGCGTTTAAAAACAACCACCCTCATGTGGGCGTGGTCACATTTAATTTGCATTCTAGTTAACGCTTTTTATTCTATATATTTGCCTTAAATCCAAAAAAAACTTGCGCTGTTCATATATGTGCGTAAGCTATCAACTCAAATAAATAAATTTTAGCCACGCCCACTTTCGGGGCCGTTTTTAAGTATAAACCAAATTTTTAATATAAAAATGCAATCAACATGTGCAACACATCTGATAAAAAAATATGAACAAAAAAAGATGTTATTGTAAAATGGTTGATGCCACGCCCTCTTCTTAAGTAAATATATTTAACTGACAAATACTAAAAACATTTAAAGTTAATTGAAACTAAAATTTAACAACCAAGATTTACGACGCAATTCGGAGCTTGAGCGGATTGAAACCCTCCCACTAGTTTTTTACTGGGAAATTTTAACAAATGCGACTGTTAACTTGAATTTGTATGTCTGAGTCTATGGTTTGCCTCCCCACTCCTGTAAATAATCCTGCGGGCGCCTATGCGTATCGTTGTTTATATTGGGTAGCGGCCTCTATGGCAAAGCCATACAAAACTAAATTTAATATTGAAAAGTGAAAAATTACAACAATTTACTGTAACTTAAAGGAAGAAGGAAGACAATGACGAAAGCTTTTTATGAAAAATTATATTACTGCTGCAGTTGTCCGGTCCTTGATCCTTTTTGGAATGGATAAAATAAAAATAAAACAAGTGGGAAAGTGCAACAATGCGTATGTAAAAACTTCAGTCCGTCTGTGGCGGATTGCAAAATACTCTACCCTACGAAAAAAGGAAACTGCTACGCTTCCAAAAAGTGGGCGGGATGTAAAAATATAACTGTTGAATGCTTAATAAAAGGCGGTTGAATACATTTCGGCCTAAAACTCCGCCTGTTTAGGTCACTTTTTTCAACGCGATGCCCACAAATGTGGGGGAATTATATACTCTATTTGCAAAAAAGTTAGAAAATGGGAATGTCTACAACTTTTGTCATACAATTTTTAGTCAAATTTCATGTACATTTATTGAAAAACAATCCCTTAAAAAAGTGGGCGTGGTCAATGAATATGCCAAACTTTTTCTGCTGCCTTAAAGACAATTACAAAGCAATAATACATACCAAAAATTAGTGCGCTAGCATCATTATAACATTGCTTAAATTTGAAAAAAGTATTTATTTTAAATAAGAGATGGTTGCACATACAGGCCCGTAGTGGGGGTGTCTGTATGCGGATTAAGCTTATTTTCAAACTTGATCTGAAGGACTAAACTTTCAGCACCAACTTCCAGCTCGCTAGCTTAAAATTTAAGGACTAAAAGTTGTTTATATACGGAGCAATGGACGGACATGGTAGAATCGATTCTCCTGTCGGCCACGCCCAAATGAGTGGGCGGAGTCATATACTCCATTTGCAAAAAAGTTACAAAATGCTATGACAAAAATTGTAGTTTGTAGATGTTACTACAATTTATGTCATAGAATTTTTAGTCAAATTTCATATACACATAGACCAAAAAGTCTCCGTACAGCAGAATCATTTCTATATTATTGTAAAAAATATTTACCGTTTAGTGCTAAAAGGTTATAAAAAACAGAAAGAGAAAATTTATGTGTTCTTGTCTTTTTACTGAATTTCAGGAATTTGTGTGCACTATGAGCACCGTTATATTAAAAATTTACTTGCTAAGATCGTGAAAAAGAGTCGAAAAAGTCTCCGTACAGATGTCATTCTTTTATTCAAATTGCAAATGTAAGTGCAGGAACGGGAATTTTGTAGGTTTTTGGTAAGCTCAATTATAAACGATTTCATTAAGGTAAAAACAAAAATATTTTTTCACAAGGAAAAAGGAACAGAAAGCCAGAATAAGCTTATTTCCCTGGCCACTAGTTAGACTATTATAAAAAAAGCCACTTTGCAACCTCCTGCTGATAGGACTCTCAAAAAAATTTTAAAACGAGATATCTCTCTGACTTCTGTGCATTAACACTTGTGAAATGACCGATGACAATGTCTTGGTTTACAAGGGAATGCTCGCAAAAAAAAGATATGAAATATGAAATAATGAAAATTCGCCGAAGATCATAAGGTAGGGGTACCCGTCCGGTTATTGCTGATTAAGTGGAAAACGCCGATGGAATAGTTATCTGTTTTAAGGAGATCAGAAATGCTTTTAAAAAAGTGGGTATAATGGCTGGGTGAGCTGGAACAAGCCATTTAAAAGGAAAGCTGGTTGCCATACAGGCCCGTAGTGGGCGTGTCTGTGGGCGGATTCAGTTAATTTTCAAACTTGACCTACTCCTTCAGGTTAGGAAGTTCCAGCCAACTCATCAACTTCCAGCTTTCTAGCTTAAAATTAAAGGCATAAAAGTAGTGTCCATACGGACGGATGGTTGGATTGTCCCATTCATATCTCTAAAGGGTCTTAGGGGTCTACGGTGATTATTTCACTACCAAACAAACTATTCAACAAACTTAATATACCCTGGGTAAGGTATATTTATGGTTGTTTCCTTAGAACAGTATAAGAACTTTACAGTGTTTGAAATGGTCCTTGTTTTTTTAAATGCGAAAAAAAGAACTTTTATTCCATTTTTTCCTTTTTGTAGTTGAATTAATAAACAAAACCCGTGAGGAAGTCGACAAATAATCGACGAAACGCCGGGGGAAAAAAATAATAAAATTTCTTACATTTTTCGCATTTAAAAAAACAACGACCGGAAATCTCATTTCAAACACTACCAAAAAAAATGTATCGATGATATTTTCTTCGTAAATATTTGTAAATTTATGGTAGAGGCTATTTTTTGTTGAAAAATTCTAAGCCTATTTTATATTTAAACATTGATATTTGCAGGGCAAAGGACTCGTGTTCACGGCAAACAATCTTCTTTTCAACATATCAAGGTATAAAGTTTGTGGGGCTGAAAAAAATTTGCTTAGAGACTGTACTAAGTTTTCTCGAGAGCCGATTAAAATGTATTTTGTTGTACGAAGTAAGCAAACAAATATTTCTCACACATGTCACACTATGAGGCGCGATTCGAGCCATTTGACGGCATTCGGCATTTAAAATAATTACAACCCGCAGGACGAGCTCTGGATCGCGGGCCCATCCTAACCAGCCAACTGGCTGATTGTCCGAATGACTGACTGACAGCGTAAACTGCACCGCCTTGACAGACACGATCAAACATTTCATTTCCGGTTCACAAACAATATAATAGCCCGTTATTGTTTCATCTCGATAATTATCCAAAATCATTTAAATATTTCGTGTTGCTCCTCTTCACCTGGGTAATGGTATGCAGTGCTAGTGAATTTTGCAATTTTTCATTTTCATCGTGATAGCTCACATAGTTTGATTGCATTCGTATATAGGACTTATCCGGCCGGCGCAACCGGCTGTGGTTAAACAAAAGGTAATTTTCAGCCAAATGTGAGCGAGCACCGCATGCAAGTTCAACTATAATCATCTTCATCGTATAATCATATTGGAGACGTTTCCCTGGCCATGGTCGAGCAGCGCGGCTTAAACGGCCAACAAATAAATTGTATCTGCAAGATACAATTTTTAATACGGTCGATCTGACATTTAAATTATGTGAACAAGACAATTCTGGTTGTTTGCGATGATCGCCGAAACGCAAAGCGCAAAATACCACCGATACTACAGATAGATACCGCGTTTATGCATCAGCCACTGCGATCACCGTCATCAGAGATCAGATACGTTTATGGAACAATGCAAAGCGGTTGGGTTCGGTCTTGTGTGTGCATGGTCAACACTGGGGTGAGATGACGACAAATGGCAGCCATGGAGAATTGTCCGAAATTGTGAGGGAAATACTCAAGATATTTCCATGTTTACGAAAATATTTAACATGGTTTCTTGATGCTGGGTTGGTTGACCAAGCTGAATGCTCGGTGTTCGAGACTATGAGAACCATAATGAAGCAGGAGCTCATATCTTCCGTTTAGTATACAGGCTGTCGGTCGGTTCGATTTAATTCAATTGAAAATAAAACTTAGTTTTTTACGAACAAGCTAGAAATATAATATGCTGCGCTTGGCAATTTTTACATTTTTTTTTATGTTTTTAGTCAAGCTTCTAGTTGTTGAATATACTCTTCGGTGGCATATTGCTTGCATCAAGCCTTAAAAAACTAATTAGTAAAACTCATAAGATTATGGTTAAATCATTTAAATAACAAATTATTTAGGCAGGTGGATTTTAAAATGAATTAATAAGATTTTTGGGATCATCGGAATGCACTTTTTGATTTCGGCTTAAAAACTGTCTACATAAACGTTTCATAATAAATCTGCTTCATACAAGGCTTACACTAAATTCACTGTGCCGGCTCAAAGCTAAATAGTTACAACTTGGCATTAAATTATATATAACGAAGTTCGGAGCTAAATTCACAGTTCCGAAATTCAAATCTGTGCGGATCTGTCTGGTTTGGAAAAAAAGAAATAAGCCAATATGTATGAACTAGGAACATTTGCAATAAATGCAATGCGTCGCATGAGAGATGTAAACAATTTAATAATTTATTGACGCATCTTTTTTAACTTTTCAAACCAGAAAAGCAAAAACATTTTTACAATTTATGTCCTGTCGTGTAATATGCCTTGCCTACCTACCCTAAAAGCTTAAAAAACATCCTGTTATATCTCGCTTAGGGACATGCTCACTGACGTCCATGTGATGGGCCAATCGAGTATTAAAGTGGCGTTAAGTACTCAGCCAATTTATAATTCTTTTTCCATCTGGATACTCACAGCAGGAAAGGACCGCTGCAGGGTAGGCAATAAAAAATGAAACTATATTTCTTAACAAGATTTTTTTTTATAAAAAAGGAAAATAATTCATTGTTGACTGAAAACATGACACATTCGAATGTTATACCCGCATAAGCCCAGAAGCTCCTACATCATGAATGCGCATTAAGTGTCCTGAATGCGCGCATTCGTATTGAATAATGCAGTCAAAATTAATTATGACCGCGCACACAACTAGAGCCAGGGGTCCAAAAGGATACTCCTCACACACCATGGGGCAGGGCATAAAAACAGTTCGCTTACCACGTCTGATATCTTGATTATAACACGCCAAACATTCCAAGGCAAACTGTTGCGGAGGCTCACAAGGACCCCCGTTTTTAACAATTATCACCTGTTTGGACAATTTATCATATGTTTAACATAAGTACGGAAATACCTCAGTGTCACCACATGTGTTGGATCCTGTATTTGTATGTTTAAGGTCGTGTGCTTGTATCTTATGCCGCATTTAGTCGGTTTGCCGGCTCTTAACACCTTTTCTCGGTAATTATGAATTATTTATGATGTCCGTGTTTTGAAAACTCCCCCGCTGCGAGATTGTACAGACCCACATACTACGATCAATTGAATTCACAACAGCGAATCCTTTTGCAGATGTTACGAAATAATTGCCAAAGCTGTTGCGCGCACTGAGTAATTGGTGAAAAATTATTTCGGCTTACTGGTGGACTTCTTCCTTCGAATAAACGGCCCAATCATCAGACGAAAGAGATACACGGTGTTTTTTCCACGAGAATGTTATTGTCATGCTGCACCCTGCACTTCGGCTGTGTTGAATCATCAGTGTCTGTACATACCACATTGATCTGGGCCACTGATCGGGAATTATTTACGCGAGCAGCTTCTTTTACAAATAGGGGCACGTTGAGTAATTGTTTCATTTGTCGAAGCTAATGCAAGCATAAACTGATGTTGCAGTTAAACTTGTCCCTACAAAGTATCTTTAAAAGTATACCAAGCAACATATGGTATGTCAATGACGGGTGGAGAAGTTTTGGGTCCAAAAAAAGTAAAAGTATTAAGCTACAGCAATCCTTTGGAACTATCATTTTCGATTAGACGCCGCCGACCGCCATTTAAAATGCTAGACCATATCCGGCGAGATAGCAAAGCTAACATTAGACAACTCTATCTGCGAATTAAAAATTATGGATACAAACATTGCAGTTGTTAAGTTATTATGCTAAGTTTAAACAAGTGTTTTCTTAAAGCGATGAAATAAGCTTTGACTCACTAGTTAAAAAGGAGTGAGTAAAACCTCAGCAGAAAAATCACTGGGTCGACGAATCCTCATGAAACAACTGAAAATAAAACTACCAGGAGTGGTTAAGCCAATATCAAAGTACTCTGGAATAATACCCAAATAAGGATCTTCCTGTTGGAAATAAATAAGCGACAAATACCTCAAAATCAGTTTTGAAGGAAAATAGAAGCATTGCGATCTAGAAATTATGCCATGGCAACCACAAGTATCGAAGAAACTAATGCCCAAATTGTTATAAACTTATCTTGACAAGCTTTCAACGATCAAGACAAACATGAACAAAGTGACCATCTATTGTATGTATATCTGACCAGAGAAGCATAGGAGTGCCTATATACCATTTAGAGGATCTAAATCATTCAGTGAAATAGGATAAGACCTTAAGAAGGAATTAAGAAAGTCCACCGAGCTAAAACCTGGGAAAAACATTTCTTGCTCAGCTTGTCACGATTTTTTCACATCTAAAGCGGTTCACTAGACAACCGTGTCTTACGTAAGTATCGGTCCAAGGGTAGGTATACGACCGAGGTATAGCCAGTGAGTGACTTGAGATTGAAGTTCCCACTTCTTTCCAACGGCTTTTTTTTAGGAAAGGCTTAGTTCCTAAAGCAGCTTATCTTTTAAAGGGTCGCGGAGCAAAGGCGGCTAAATAGTCCTGCCATGTTCCGCCACAAGCTCAAGAGACAAATCAGGCGCGAACCCCAGGCGGGTCTCAGAGATTTTCTTTACCTGATCCCACCGCCCTGTTTGTTGGCCTACCATCATCATCAGCAGCCATCTGTCTGCAAACCCATCTAGTGCTCGTCCAGTTCCTCCTCGGACGATGCAAGGATAGCTAAATCATCAACGTAAAGCAGATGGCTTATCCGGAAGCCAGCCATTTCGAAACATTTTTCGCCAATCCTGCGCATGCCCGTCCAGTCCACATAAACTATCAAAAGCAGAGGCGATCAAACACTGCCCTGGCAAAGTCCAAGGCATATATCAAAAGGGCGGAATTTGGCGCCATGTATCTGCACACAGCTTCTGCAGTTCCAATACAAAGACTGATGAATGACTCTCAAAACAGGCGCATTCAGCTCAAAGTCCTGCAAATCTCTCCAGAGCCTGGTTGTAAGCCTTTTCCAAATCTGCAAAACACGCGTAGACTGGATTGCCATATTCCTTGGTCTTCTTAAGAATCACCATCTTCCCGCAACAATAATAAAGTGGAATTTTGAAAATGAAAATCCTCTATAGATTGTTTTTAACGTAGACAGAATTTGATCATAATCGTTTACCCTTAGAATACCTACATAGCCTATAATATAATATTTAAATGATTTGCCTTTTTTTTTTATATAATTTACTCGCGAATAAAGGGATTGGCTACCCTTTTTATGTTACACATCTCACGAGCGGAAAGGATTAGAAAAAGAGGAAAAGGAGGAGAGGTACCGATGCACTCTTGTTTTGAACAGTTGCGGGTTGTAATGTGACGGAAAGACTGAACGTGGGAGAACATTCCACATTCGCGTTGAGCGGCTTATGAAGGAACTTCTAAACTTGACTGTACGTCCGAAAGTGGGCTCGAGGGTAAACTGATGTGCATTCGATCTTTGGCGAGTATCACGGTTGAAAGTCTTAAGGGGCGGAATGCAATTGGCTATTTCGATGGAACACTGTTTGTAGAAAAAGCGATAGAACAGTGAAAGGCAAGAGACATTGCGTCGATGTTCGAATGAGTCAATTGACTGCGCAATATTTCTGTCTCCAAATAGTTTTATCGCCCGTTTTTGTATCCTGTCTAGCAGGTGCAATGCTGTTTTTGGAGCACCAGCCCAGACGTGGGAATTATATTCCAGCTTGGAACGGATGTAGGCCTTATATAAAATAGCCAAATCAGAAGGGGTGAAATATTTCTTACATCTTTTGAGAAAACCTAGGCATTTCGCAGCGTTCTTGGCGACGTCGAATATGTGGTCATTCCAACTAAGGTTTTTATTGACAGACATACCTAGAATGGAAAGCGTTTCGGTTTCGTGGATGCAAGTGCCATTTATGGATAATGGCTGAGTGTTTCGGTTTTGCTTCAATGACAGAAGACAGCATTGAGTTTTAGAAGCATTAAACTCTACTCTGTTAAGAGATCCCCATGATACAATGCTGTTAAGGTCAGAGTTTAATGAGTTTGACATACGCTGCCGTTCCAGTTCTACGTCCGAAGAGCAGGGGCGAGGAACCGAGAACGAATATGAGAAACTGAGGTTACTGTCATCGGCAAGGGAGTGAATTGGATTAGTAGTAGCAGACAAGAGATCGCTTATGAAAACGAGGAAGAGAGTCGGAGACAAAACAGAGCCCTGGGGAGCCCCAGCATTTATTTTTTGAACTGCAGACTTGAAGCCGTCCAAAACAACTTGAATTGAACGGTCCGAAAGGAAATTACTAATCCACTGAATAAGAGATTCGTCGATTCCAAATGCACGCAATTTGGACAAAAGAGCTTGGTGCCAAACTCTGTCAAATGCTTTTGAAATATCAAGCGCAACAATCTTGCTTTCACCAAGAAGATGCAAGGAATGGTTCCACTTTTCGGTGAGATATGCCATCAGATCACCAGTGGACCTTTTGCTACGAAAACCATATTGCCGGTCATTAAGTAGTTTTCGTGATTCGAGATATTTCATGAGCTGGAAGTTAATCAGCGTTTCCATGACCTTAGAAAGAAGGGAAGTTAGTGCAATTGGACGATAGCTAGAGGGAGAAGAAGAATCGCCTTTTTTAGGGACGGGCTGGACAAATGCTGTTTTCCATCTACTCGGAAAGAGGCCAGAGGAGTAGGACCGATGAAAAAGCTTACACAATGGTTTTGCCAGCGTGGAAGAACACCTCTTCAGAACAATCGGGGGTATACCATCTGGACCAGCGGATTTGTGAATGTTGAGATCCTTAAGTACTTTTTTCACTGTACGAGTGCGAAAGTGAATTTGTCCCATAGTGCATTCAACGCGCTCAGGTACAGGCGGAGACAATACGCAATTTGGTAGCGTGGAACTGGCAGCAAAATGTGCTGCGAGGAGATTGGCCTTGTCTAGGGAACTGACAGCTGGAATTCCATTGCAGACGAGCGTTGGGATGGAGGATGAGGCATAATTTTTCACATTTTTGACGAAAGACCAAAAGTTTTTACTACCTTTGGGACAATGTAGTATTTTCTGCCTCAACTTTTGGTCGTACATGAATTTCACACGACGGATATGGGCATTGCAGGCATTTCTGGCTTGTTTGAACTTATTTCGGTTTACTAGAGAGGGATTGTCCTTGTAAGACCGAAAGTAAGATTCCTTCAAATTTATTGCCTCTTAACAGCTCAAGTCAAACCACGAGTTCTCCTTCGGTTTGATACGCTTAACCCTGTGGGGGATAAAAGATCTCATTCCTAGAAGAATTATATTTGTGATCATATCGGCAGCGGCGTTTACATTGTTGTCGAGAAAGCAAAGCGACCAGTTAAAACTTTCGAAAAAGTTGTTAAGGCCGTCCCAATTTGCATCCTCGTATCGCCAAACAGTTCTCTTGGGAATTGGAACTTTGGTAGGTTGGTTGCCAACGAAAAAATTTGCCGAAATGAGACAGTGGTCTGACGAGCCTAGAGGAGATAGAACATCGACGGTATATTTGTCGGGATGGGAGGTCAAAAACAAGTCCAGTGTGTTGGCGGTATGATCGGCAATGTCAGGTATCCGTGTGGGCTCGTCTACAAGTTGGGTCAGATTGTTTAGAGCACTAAAGATTTCAACATACCTTCCTTCGGGTGTTGTCTGACCAGAATGTCGAAGCCAACTAGAATTGTGAATATTGAAATCGCCCGTAATCACGATTTCGTTATTGGGATTCAGGGTGACAATTCTTTGGATGGAATCAGACAGTGCATCGAACTCATTACAAGTTAATGCACTGCCCAACTTTGGACTTCTGTAAAGAAAACAGTAATGAATTGTTTGTCTACGGACGGTGAAATCGATCCACTTGAAATTAAATTCCGGATTGGTACAGGTGTTTATTTGTGGAGGAATACGGTAGACTATATCATTACGTATATAAATGGCGAGGCCACGATGTGGGAAGAATAATGGTTCTAAGCGATAGCCAGGGAGTTCAAAACTCGGGTCAGGGTGACCAGTGGCAGGATCTATGCCTAATACCTGGGTCTCGCTGAGAGCCAAAACAGCTGGGCTGTAAGTACAGAGGTGGACATACACCGCAGTAAAGTTCGTTCTCAGCCCACGAACATTACAAATGTCCACACGAAAGTCCTTAATCACGAACACAAACAACAACTATTCAAAACAATTTTTAAGCGATAAACACTAAGCAGAATTGTTGCGTGAAAATTCTCACAAAGAAACACCACAGCAACAATTTGTGAGTTCTATGCCTTTACAAAGCATTGCGTGGTGAATCAAGCGAAAAAACGCCTTTAATTTTTATACCCTATTCCACAGGACTGGAGTACTTTTATTAAGTTCGGTTATGAAAATGTAACATAGAGAAATAATGAGGATAGACCCCGTTAAGGGCCACCCGACTAAGGGCATATGATCGAGACCAAATTCTGAGTCGAATGAGCCATGTCTGCCCGTCCGTTTGTCCGTATGTCACCAATTTTTAGGCCTTCAATTTTTAGCTAATATTTTGTACGTAAGCTTCCTGTCATCCGAACTACCTCCAGTGCTTTCAAAACTGTAAGACGTCGTGAAAAGCTGCAAATTGACATTAAAAGACATAAATAAATAGACACAAAAAGATGAAATCGGCAGACCGCCCCTAGTGGGCGTGACATCGTTTGAAAGAGTAATCCTTCAAATACAATTTATTCAATTTTTTTTCGCAATCGAACATATTATTCTTATGTATAGAAAATTCTTTGTTCTTCATTTTGATCATACAAAGTTTTGGGCCACGCCTACATTTAGAGGCAGAATCCAAGAAAAACCAATAATTTTTCAGAAAAACATGGATTTCGACTGCTCTTAAGCTTTACTTAGAAAAGAATAAGAAATAAAATAGATAACGTTCGTACAAAGTTTTTGGCCACGCCCATATTTAGACGTCAATTCCACAAAATTATTGCATTTGAATTATAAAAAATCCTTTTTTGCGTACATTTCAGCAGCAGGCTTGGACATTTCTATGCTAAAATTGATTTTTAGTAATTGAAGTTGGCCACGCCCGCCCCTTTTAAAAAATAAATTAAATCTTATAAGGAGTAAATTTTTCGTTTTTTAATTAACATGATTCATAAATGATAATGGGACGTGAATGAAAAACCAAAAGAAAAGGAGAATAGGAATAGAAATAGGGTGTACCGCGGCTCGTTGCAGACGGACCGAAGCAATACATACGCACTGTTGCACTTACTCACTGTTTCTTTCGAGTCGAATTTCAGGCTTTGACGATTTTTGAAATTCGAACATTTTGAATGATTTCTCTTTCGTATATTTCTGTCAATATTTTATGTATATTCACCACATATACATAGAATTTTTGCATATTTTTTTAAAATTCATAAGAAACGTAGTTTTAAAACTTTTTTACCAAAATATTACTTAGCCATAAGCTTAAGTTGCTGAATATGTGGCCCTAATATGGGCCTTATGAACAGAGCGATACAAAAATTATGACCGTTATATCTACACACTTTGTCAGCGGCTACCAACATTTTTTAAACTCTCTTCAATGGTTTTGAAAAAATAAAAAATTTTCAATAAAAACTTTATGCGTATAAATTTTGAAATTAAGTGCATGTTTCATATTTTTTACTTATGGCTGTGAAGATTTTCAGGATAATCGCGCAAAACACTTTTTGACCTTATTACAGGAGCAAAAGCCCCCCTCGAAAAACCTAGATACTTATTGGAAAAATAACTTTTGAAAGATAAAAACTTCAAAAACATAAAATTAATTTTTAATTGCGTTTCCGGCACTATCAATATATACGGTAGGATATCTCGTTTGGCGGAAAATGTAACTAAAATTTGCTATGGAGGTGAAATTAGTAATTGCGTGGTGGATCCCAAATAAATGTGACTGTGACCGAAGTATAAGACAATGCACTTCGCTTCTTGCTAAAACATCGTATCAGTCACTCTGAGATTAAAGGTTGCGACCAACGTCTACAAAAGTAAACACCAGCCCAGCATCATAGTCAACATATCGCGGCTATACTTAAGGCCAGTCGCTGCATATGGGAATGACAACGGCAACTAGGCAAAAGGGCATCTACATAAGTTTGTTCGTAATATATAATTAACGAACAAACGCAATGTAATAATACATTTTTTTGACCCCGCACCCGCTTCACTTTTTGACCTTATTACAGGAGCAAAAGCCCCCCTCGAAAAACCTAGATACTTATTGGAAAAATAACTTTTGAAAGATAAAAACTTCAAAAACATAAAATTAATTTTTAATTGCGTTTCCGGCACTATCAATATATACGGTAGGATATCTCGTTTGGCGGAAAATGTAACTAAAATTTGCTATGGAGGTGAAATTAGTAATTGCGTGGTGGATCCCAAATAAATGTGACTGTGACCGAAGTATAAGACAATGCACTTCGCTTCTTGCTAAAACATCGTATCAGTCACTCTGAGATTAAAGGTTGCGACCAACGTCTACAAAAGTAAACACCAGCCCAGCATCATAGTCAACATATCGCGGCTATACTTAAGGCCAGTCGCTGCATATGGGAATGACAACGGCAACTAGGCAAAAGGGCATCTACATAAGTTTGTTCGTAATATATAATTAACGAACAAACGCAATGTAATAATACATTTTTTTGACCCCGCACCCGCTTCACCTGAGTTCCTCTGAAACTTTTTTCTGAGTCGCCCCTGCTTTATAAGCATCGAAACTATAAATTTTTTTCATTTTTTTCATATACACACGAAAAATTATCCTTAGCTAGTTTAAGGCATAGTTTACAGGCAAGTGTACCGCATTTCTTGTTTCTACCTACAAATCTATAGCTTCGGATGAAGTGACAAGGAAAGTTATACTATAAGGGGTCCTCTTTCGATTATTGGACGGTAAAATTAGGCATGCATAAAATGTGGGCTTGTAGAAATGTCTCGACAGCTGCATTTTTTTAATGGTACATAGGTGTATAACTTAGTTCTTTATTTCCAGAGCTTGAGACGGACAGTGCTTAGCTCTTCAGGGCTCATCGGCATATATTTCGAAAAATGCACTCGTTTTCCACACCCTTCAGTAAAAGGCTTCACTACTGACCCACACTCCCTGATCCCATTTTACTGTCATTCATGCACTGATCATGCATGCAAAAGCCACAGATTTTCTGCACATAGCCGCGTTTACCATACGTACAACCGCCAACAGATCAATGATTATGATTGATTGCCTCGCTGTCAATTGTTGTCCCATTGTTCACCTCTCAAGAAATTGATCAGTGGTTTCATTTCTCGCTTTGTATTGATCACTCACCGCGCATACCGCTTCAACGGAAAAAGCGCGAAACAGATTGCCCGTATGGAGGCTGCAAAGGCAACACACAATTCCGCATTTCGTGTGTGTTTGCCCTCGGGCACCTCTCGTGGCAGCATCACAGCCCCACCAAAAACAGTAGTGCTTTCAAGCCACAGTACCTCAGGAGCAGCCATCGTGTTACACATGCCTTGACTACCCGCGCCGCTCGCTTACCTGCTACAAATACCTGCCTCGTATGCCTACCTATATTATTCGTGTCAACCGTTTTTGGATCTGATATGAGATTTATAACTTATGCCATCGATAGTGTTAGCCGGCCATATTTTTGACATTGTCAATTTGACATCACACATTGTCGTTTCGGGGGACACGCGGGACAACAAGTATTCGTAGTATAGTAGCTAGTCATTGCGGTCGTGAATGTCCTCGCGCGTATCGCAGCCGTCGTCATGTGAACTCCTTGCATTCGATTTTATTTATGGAAACGCTTCGCATCGGTACGAAAAGTGATTTTGTCGTTATAGCTACATCCGAATGTATGTATGCGTGACGATCAGTTCGAACTTGGACAACGCGACGAGTCAAATCTGTTTTAATGAGCTGATTTCTGGGAAAGATATCGATTTTGGATTTTGGGAGGAACAATAATAATATTTCTGTGCACCAAGGAAGATGCGAAAAGGAAGAGCCGAGGAAGACATAAGTGATTTAACTAGAGCACAGCAAGTAATCTGCTTACTCCTATGATACTAACAAGAAAAACAGACTCGCCTACACGAAAAGTCCCCCATCTCGTTTTACACAAAAAGTTATGGACTCAAATTAGGATTAGGAAATACAAACACAAATATCCTAGGAGACGAACTAATTTAGGAACGTTGGCAGAATGCCGTTTATACATTTCATAAACTTTTGTTAAAGTTTAAAAATGTCAGAGAAAACTTTGATATCACAAATTTAAAATAACAGAAGTATGATATGGGACCACGTCACATAATTTTCTATAAATTTCAAATATTTCAAGTAGATATTGATTAAATTTTACTAAGCCTTTATTAATTATTAAATATTAATTGACATTTTATTCTAGACTTTTCTATAGATCCTTTCCATATCCGACCACAGACAATGCATACATTAACATTTATCTCTATAATTGCAATCGCCAATTTGTATCGAACTGATTTTAATTAACACCAATGTTGCAAATCAAATAATCCATTATACATGTTCATACACTACACATGCTACGATTTTATGATTTCAGAATAATGTAAAGATAGACACAGACAGTGCTGATGTTGATTTGTCGATAAAATATGTAGAGATGAATAATTTAAAAAATAAATGGTTTCATTAACAATAATCACAGCAACCATAATAATAAAATGCAACGGAATGAGTCTTCCATCCGAAAAATGTTAAAAATTAAATACCCTCCATACAATATTCAACTGGGCTATATACCTATGGTTATTTGAAATAAAAAGATTATTAAGCAATGCGTTCCGCCCAAACCCCGCAACCAATCGATTTCAGTAATTCTGGAGTATTACATATTATTTTCACAAAAAAAAACTGATATTTTCTATCTGCACTCTGCGAAGCGGTTATTTAGAAAGAAATTGTGTGTTATAAATTTCATAAATAAACCAAGATGTTAAACTTTAAAAAATAAGGATTTGGGTAAAAATATGTACACAGCTGATGGCCGAAAAAATAGGTGTGTGAAATTCTTTTTTTTTTTTTTTAAGTGAAGTTTTTCATATTTTTACGCATTTTTTGTTTATTTTAACATTTCTTTTAATAAAGTTTACATTATTTAAGAAACATGGAAACATTAATCTGTATATTTTTCGAATAATTTGAAAAAAAAACGTAACAAAAACTTTTTTGAGTATTGTTTTCCGCTTGGCCAAAAAATAGGTGTGTTTCTGACTTATCATTTATAGACGTAGTTAATGTTTTTTTGATTTTTTTTTGACTTATCTGATCCTCCATAATTTTTCAAAACTTTTTGGATTCGACGTGGTATTGATCCTACCAATTTCTGGCACTTTTCAGAAAGAATGGAATATGATTCCTTTTGCATACTGCCAGTTTGTAACTGACCTCCAATTTACTTTTCATTTCATCCCACAAGTTCTCTATGAGATATAGACCTGAAGACTGACTTGAACATGGAACTTATACAGAGATGTTTTCATCCTGAAACCAATTTTTCATGAGACCCGGCCGTATGTTTTGGTTCGTTGTCCTGTTGGAAACGTCATGCGAGGGGCATGTTTTCTTCGGAAAATGAAAGCATGTAATTTTTCAAGGTGTCCTTACATTCATATCTTCTCATGGTATTACTGACACAAAATATAGGACCGAGACCATATCAGGAAAGCAGCCCATAGCATTATATTTTTTTCACAATTTTTAAACGGTCTTCAGTGTACAGAGAGGATGGTATTCTTTTCATTTTGGTCGTCTAACTTTACGCCCACAATCCGAGGCGAACTAATTCACTTTAGTTTCGTCACTCTACAGAATATTCCGCCATCTTTTTACTCCTTCTGGTTCGTTCGAATTTCTATGGCTTAAGGCAAACGCTTTTCGGGACCTTTGGTTTCTGGATATTTGGAGTGGAACTTTTATGGCGACTCTTTCTGGGAGATTTCCTGGTTTCTGGATGTTTGGAGTGGAACTTTTATGGCGACTCTTTCTGGGAGAGGCCTTTCCTTTGCTTAAAGTAAAATGCGGCGGTCAGTAGTTGCTTCACTTTTTTCCAAATTCCTCTATTCTCTTTCTCTTATGTTGGCTTAAGACCATTGGTAACGAACTTCTGTGAGCTTCTTGGGGCATCTTCTATAAGTTTAAAGGTTTCACCCTCGCCCCTTAACCACCCAAATTGTTGCTTTCTTTAGCAGAGCAGTAAATTTTTCGACCCATCTTAAAATATGATTCAACAAAATACTTAAATCCTAAACATTCATGAATCACACAAATACAACGACAACAGCATTTATTTGGCCTGTGACGAAGAGATCCAAAACCGGGTGGCCTGCCCCGGACAAGCGGACCATTAGGAATGCAGTAGAGTGGGAGGGTTACAATCCATTACTTCAGATTTTAACCTCGCGCCTAAATGAAAAAGAAAGAAGAAGGAGAAGAAAAAGCTTAAACGAGAACGATAAAGTGATAAAGTGATTAGAAAGCAAAAGAACATTTTAAGCTAATCACTTTTTAAAAGTGCTTTTGCAACAAATCGCCAAATTTAAACAATTAACAAAGCACACCTAATTTTATGACCAACTTTTAAAACTATAATAAAATACTTAAGGGTACAAATAGGAAATGAAAAAAGCATATTTTAATAAAAAAATATTTTGTTGCAAGATTTGCGGGCAAAAACTGTAAAATTTAAAATAAATCTATTTTTTGCACCTTAATTTATAATAGTAAAAACAAAAAATCAATTTTCTGCCCTGCGGTAGAATGTATACTGTGCCTAAATAATACTAAAAAAAGTTTTTCCTTCTTTAAAAACTTTTATATTTTCTTAAATTAATTTTTAACAATGACCATATCTGGCTACATTCAATACCAAAATAATGCGTTTTATTAGGATAAATTATCTTTAAAAATGTGGAAGTAATCACTCAATTTAAAAAAGCACACCACCATAAATTTGTGCAAAGATTGTCAAAAAAAGAAACAATAATAGCAGTAATTTACAATTTGGGATAGGAAAGGGTATGCAACGCCTCGTTTAACGGACTGCAACTTCTGCGTACCGACTGTAGCGCACTCACTGGTTTTTTGTGAAATATATTGAGAGTTTATAGATCTATCATTGACTTACAAATCTCAAATCAACAAACCCATCCCACCAGTAGTGAGTATATCTTATCACTCAGATCAAATCAATATCCAGATTCAGCCTTACCCAATAAATTTCTATAAAATAATGACTACCTAAGAACTTGGTAACCATTTTAAATTGCCCTTAATAAATATACAATGCAAATTGACAGGAACCCCCACAAAAGGGCACAACGCACAGGAGTATTTAAATTTTGTTTTAAAATATAAAACAAATAAAACAAAGCGGAACACCCTAATGAGTCCCCATATATCCAATTCTCATTTATGTTTTGGTTTTTTTTTTTTTTCTTCGTTTCTCCTTTTGAGTGTGTGTCCTTTAAGAGTCTCGCATCTTCAATAATAATTTTCTGGAAATTCAAAAATCTGCATGTGCAATCATCGATATATTCCACACCGGGTATATCTGTGAGGACAACCGACAACCAGCGAGACAGCACAAAAACCGTCTTCTGGTCGATCTTCTGCGTCGCATGTTGCAAGAAGATCAATCTTTGCATTTATCTTTCGAACCATATCGTAAAGCAGGCGACATGCAGATCTGTCAATATATTATTTAGGTTTTTTGGTGATTTAGTTTTGTTGAATTTTATTTAAATTGGATGAACGTGGATGAAGATGATCAGAAGGAACATGCAAAACATTTTTTTTTTTTTGTCGATGCGACGACGCACGGCTGTGAGGTACGAACAGTCTGTTTAACTATGGTGGTAAGGAAGGATTGCATCAGGCTAAAACGAGGAAGCCCGATACTGTCGACAGAAGTTTACAGGGCACACTCATTAAAATTGAGTTTTCAACTATGGAATGAATATATTGAAAGCTTCAGAGATTGCATCGAAAATACACTGTAAGTAAATATAGTTAAAATTAAAAATATATTTTTTAAAAGACTTCAAATTATTAAAAGATTTTTTTAAAGATTTTCATTGATGACATTAATTAATTAAGAAAATATATTTAATTCCTTATAAGGTTTTATAATTTATTTTTTAAAAGGTGTATTGCGTATCCAGCTCCTATAGGTGAAATAATATCAGCATGTATATGTATAGAAATATGTATCAAAGTTTGCGGCTAGAATGTACGCAAAAATTTAATTCTTAGTTTTATTTCTTATTCTTCCCTAAGTTAGGATAAAAGCAGTCGAAATCCATTTTTTGGTAAAAAAAAGAGGGTTTTCTTAAATTTTACCTCTAAATGCGGGCGTGGCACCAAATCTTGTATGAACAATATGCAGAACCAAGTATTTTCTACAAAAAAAATATTAAGTAAAATTTAATAAATTGCATTTGAACGATTACTCTTTAAATCGATGCCACGATTCGCTCTGCCGACTTAATTTTAATATTCTATGTCTAACAATCATTAGTAAATGCTAACTGTTGAATTTCAGCTTTTCACGTTTTCACAACGTCTTACAGTTTTGAAAGCAATGGGGGTAGCCTAGCCCGTCCGTGGGCAGATTTGAACAATTCCTAACACTTGTATTGCCTTGTATTGGATAACCTACGAAATATCAGGTTTTTAGCTTAAACTTTAAGGCCCAAAAGTTGGTGGCATCCAGATGGATAAATGGCTCAATCGACTCAGAACACGGTCTCGACTAATAATTTTAAAATCTTAAGAACATGCATTCTATATATGTATTATACATTTGATCGATATGAAGAAAAAATATTTAAGTAAAAGATTCTTAAAACATTTGTAAAAAATTATAACATTATAACCACAATAATTTTTCCTTCCTCTACCATATAAATTATCAACCTCCTATCAATTGAAACAAAAAAAAACTTCTAACATCTAACAAGGACAAGACTCCTTTGCATACGGTGTTTCTTTTCCTTTCGTGCAAAAATTCTAAAGCCTATGTCACAGTTGACAACATGCAAATCACCTTTGCATTAGTTCTTAAAATTAAACAAGTTTTTCTCTCAATTTTTGCAATACTATCATGGATGGTGGCATGTTTGAAAAGACGCCCCTTAAGCGGGTGAATTGAAATACACCATTGCCACACAGCAACGATGGTTACGGTAATAAATAAGAGCACTGTCTACAAGATAAGATCATTTTCTTCATATTAATAACTAAAAACCAACATTTTTTAAAAAGAAAACCAAACCTGAATAAAACTTAGAGCCAAGACGATGTGAAGAGGCTATCTTCACCTTTGGCTGGTGACCACAGCAGAAACAGCAGCAGGAGCTGAGGGCAGCAAAGTGCAAGGCAACCGCTTGTGGCATAGGTCCTTATCGCTAAACTTCAGCAAATGAATTCCATGATAAGCATGAGAATGACGATTACGAGAGGTAACTAATAGAACTTAGCGTTCGCCAGTGCGCGACAGCCGAGGCAGAGAAGGATTCATTAGTGTCGTGCGATGTAAATATTGCATGCCACCTTGGCGACTATCAGTGGGATGGGGTCTTCTTAGCACTCATATATTGCAGCACATTTGCGCGACGGTAAAAAAAAAATGCTTCACAAGGGTTCTGGAAAGATAAAGCAACATTCGATTTGCAGAAAGGTCTGGCCCTTCACTATGATGCTCCAAAGGAAATACTGGTTCTTTGGGGCTTAAGATGGGTTTCTTCATGCACATCTCAATCTTTTTTGGGCTCAGCATACGAAACAAAGAAGCTCTCTTTGACACACTCGAACCTTAGGTACAGATAAATCTACTCCTGCTGGAAAGTAAAAATCTAATGCATAAGTAAATATCTAATCGTCTTAAATCAAACAGCCGTGGGCGCCGTGGTGCAGTGGTTAGTGTGTAGGACCACTGTTCAGGAGGTCCCGGTTTCGAGTCCCGGCCGGGGCAATAAAAGTTTTTTTTCACGGTGTTCCACCTCTGCGGGGGCCTGGCAAACTTTCCGAGAGTAACAGTTGTCATGAGGGACCTCTCAATCCGGCAAAAAACTGTAGGTACTTTTTATGTGTGTAAAAACACCTGTAACGCACACAGCATGCATGATTGTAAAAGAGGTTAGGCAATGGCTCTTCTGAGCTGTAAGTGGCAATTAGTTTTTTTTTTTAATGAAACAGCAGAACCAAAATCCACCAAACAGTGCGTATCTAAAAACTTCATTCCGTCTGCGACGAATTGCAAAATAACCTACCCTATCTAAAAAGGAAACCGCCACGCCTCGAAAAAGTGGGCGGGTTGTAAAAATATAACCGTTGATTGCTTTATGCAAGGTGGTGTAATACATTTTGGACCTAAACTCAGCCTTTTTAACTGGAAAAATAGTTTTATTTAAAACCACGCCCACAAAAGTGGGCGAAGTCAGGTATGGAATATCCAAAAAAAATTAAAATTCTAAAATCGACATTGTAAATTCTACAACTTGTGTTACATAATTTTTTGTCTAATTTCATATATATTTATTGGAAAACAGTAATTTTAAGTTAAAAATTCCTTAAAAAATCGGCGTTAAGGCCAAATTTTTTCTGCTACCTGAAAAAAGTGTTTGAAATTGGAAAAAGGATTTTTAAAAATTAGAGATGGGCGCACCCCACATACAGGCTTGTAGTGCGGACGTGTCTGTGGTCAAATTTAACTAAATTTATTGAACTTCATCTGAAGGACTGGACTTCCACTGAATTTCACTGACCAGCTTCCAGCTTTCAGCTCTAAATCGTAAATTTTAAGGCCTAAAAGGTGTTTACATATGGGTGGACGGACGGACATGGCTTAATCGATTCTCCTGTCGGTCTCATTCATGTCTCTTAAAGATCTTAGGGGTACGGTGATCATTTTAGTGTCAATTGTGGTCAATATTCTGTTAATCGGTTTTGGGTAAAGCTTCTCAAGAGCGTATAGAGCAGGCAGCAGACATAAGCAGACACACATGATTCTTAGACGCAGTTTTGCAAAATATAACTTCGTTGCTTTTCTTGTAAGACATATAGATACATAGACAGGTCATAGGTACTGCCTGAATGCGTAGATTTGGTTGCACTGTAGTCGCCGCATTGACTTGTTCTACTCGCTCTTAAGAGAGGAAAATTTTTTGAGAATGGATCAATTATTCCTTCAGTGTTTCCTTCCAATATGTAGCCCATTTACCATTTCAATGTCTCAGAAAGCATAAGTGCAACCTTAGTTTCCAAGCTAAGTTTGTTGAATTTAAGGGAGTGCGTAAATTTGTTGAAGCCAAATTCTCCTTGAGTTTTTTCTTGACCTCATTTAAACTTAACATTAGACTTATCATAAACTCAACCTTACCCGTGACTCAAAAAGAAAGCCTTATTTATTTTCAGCACATAATCCTTTTTCCAATGTGCGACCAGAGTCTGACCACGCTTTTTGATGTTGACTTTTCCAAGGCAATAACTGGCAAACGATTTTAGTAGACAGGATCTCAATTTAAAAATTCCCCTAGTGTATTCAAGCGGCTATTTTACCTAGAACCTATATATTGAAATGTGACTTCAAAAGTGCCTATAGGTGCACCTATACTATAATAGGTGGGTACCTAAAGCTAGGTGGGTACTTCAAATGTTAAGCTTCATCATCTCCTAAATCCGTGCACCACACATAGGCCAACCTCCGCCTTCATCTTCTAATTTAGTTCGCAGCGAAAAGATTTACAACCCACGTGTAATTTATTAAAAACAAATATATCTCTAAAAATGGAAAATTCCGCTTCGCTTTGTGTGCGACGAATGCCGCCAAATGAGCCTGTGACTTAAAAGACCGGACGCAGGCAGCGAGCAACAAGTAAAGTCGGCCGGCCAGGATAACACTCCAATTAACACAATGATGAAGAATTATGCTTGCCCGCGGAATTAAAGCAACAGATTCATCTCCTCATTCTCCTTGCATGGAAAGGCTGTCGAGTTTTTGTGCGCATTCGCACCCCTCCCACTTGGAAGAACGTGAACGGCCTAGATCATATTTACATGGCTAAGAGGATGGCGCTGTAGCCTATCTCGTGTGTGTGTCCATGGCGCGGGCTCCTCTGTGCTACCATATATATATTAGATTTGAGCGCAGAACAGCAGTACCTACGGCGGCGGCAGCTTATAGATCGATGACTGTTCAGCTGGAGCCGATGCATGCCGCTGCTGCCGCCAGGGCTTATAAGACCACGTACCACATTTGTTGGTGCTATCGCAAAATTCATAAATCAAGTGACTAATTAATGGCAGGTAACTTTTCTAGGTTCATCGTTGTGTGGTGGCGGTGGTGGCGTTGAACAATTTCTTCATCACCCAACCAGGCAGCAGCCACGACAAGGAAGGAAGCAGATCGCTGGCCGTCTTCCCTCGTCGTCGTTGGAGGCGATGACGGCAATAAACTGTATGGATAAAACTGGACATGGAAAATATTTTTTATTGCTCCAAATCTTTTGAGAATGGATAGACAGGCGATGATGTGAATGCCAGATGAGCGTGTTTCTTATATTGTCGCTTATATTGTGCTTAACTGTCGTTGGTGTGCGAGTTTATGAGTCACAAATCGAAGAGTAATTAGTTTCAAAAAAGATGGGCCATTAATTTACAATAAACAGAGTATATTTTTCAGTACACGAAAACTGATTTCCCAGCGGTTCCAGTAAATTTAAAAGAAAACATTCAAAACAAGTCAGTAAGTACTACAGTGCGTATGTAAAAACTTCAGTCCATCCGTGACAGATTGCAAAATACCCTACTCTACCAAAAAAGGAAACTGCCACTCCCCCTAAAAGTGGGCGGATATAAAAATAGAACTGTTAAATACTTTTTACTAGGTGGTTGCATATATTTCGGCCTAAGACTCCGCCTTTTTAACTTAAAAAATCACTTTTTTAACGCCACGCCCCCAAAAAGTGGGCGGAAGCATATACTACATGCAAAAGAAAGTTAGAAAATGCCAACAACTTTCGTCAAAGAATTTTTAGTCAAATTTCATATACATTATATATATTATTGAAAAACAGTCATTTTAAGCTAAAATCCCTTCAAAAGTGGGCGTGGTCAATGGAAAGGCTAAACTTTTTCTGAAATCTCAATGACAATTACAACACAATGCTACATACCCAAAATCAGTGCGCTAGCACCATTGTAACATTGCTTAAATTTGGAAAAATTATTTTTTTTAATGGTCGCAAATTATTTAGAACTGTTTGCATATACTGGCCTGTAGTGGGCGTGTCTGTGAGCGGATTCAGCGAATTTTCAATATTTGTCGGAAGGACACCAAACTTCAGCTCTCTAGCTTGAAATTTAAGGCCCAAAAAGTTCTTTTCATACGGACGGACGGACGGATGGACATGGCTTAATCGATTCTCCTGTCGGTCACATTAATACCTCTTAAAGGTCATAGGGGTCTACGGTGATTATTTCACTGCATTTCAAACTATACAACAAACTTAATATACCCTGGATAGGGTATGACAAGTGAGTAAGTGCAAAAGTTCGTCTGTAACGAACTTTTAAATACCCGACCCTCTTTACCCGATAACACAGATGATGCCATTATTCTGTATGTCAATTATTCATATTGTACACGCTTCCAAAAAAGGGCGTGGGCTGATTTCGGTGGAATCAATGAGAAAATGCGTTTAAAGCTAATATTTGAAAAGATCTTCTTCCTAAAAACGCCCCCAAAAAGTGGGCGGAGCTCAATGCTTTGTATTAAACAAACTAAGCAAATGGTAATAGGTATTTTTCACATTTGTCATAAAATTATTTTTCGATTTAAAATGAATTTGCCGAGAAATCTGGTTTTCAAAGATTAAACATGTTAAAAGTGGGCATGGTCAATGGCTTTGGCGGTCCAAGTTGTGTCTAATTAAAGGCTTCTGGGTCGTTTTTAATCTGCACCAAAATTTGAGTGCACATGCCTTGCCTTACTTGAGTAAAATTCATTTTGAAATAAATGTAAATTTGAGCACATGCCTGTTCTAGGCGCCAGGCCATAGAGACATTATGGGAAACTGTGAGGCTGACAAACTCGCTAAAAACGCTACCAAACTGCCAAACGATGAAGTCTTCTGTAATAAAGGTACTTCCCTAGCTACCTTCAAATTACAGCTCAACAATCACAGTAAACAAAAAACCAACGCCATATGGAGGACAGGCACCACATATCAAACCCCCAAAGAAATCTGGCCCCGTCTCGATCAGATAGATAGCTTGATCTCCATAAAGGGATTCAAAATTAGTACTGCAGTGGGAATTATTACCGGACACTGCTTATTAGGTCTTCACGGAAAAAGACTAGGTTGTTTCTTAAACAAATTCCGTAGAAGCTGCTGAGACGAGGAAGAGGAGGAAAGTGTGCAACACCTTCTCTGTAGCTGCCCGGCACTCACATCATCCAGAAAATCTACAATAGGCTCCTACTTCTACAACTCGCAAGCCTCGGTGTCAAGCGTATAGTAATTTGTTAGGGATTTTTTCAAGGCATGATCCACCGTTCAGCGTTTGTAAAGGCATAGAACTTACAAATCTCTGTTCGGTGGTTCTTGCGTGAATTTTTTCCCCTGACAATTCTGCTTAGTGTCGTCGTTTGAAAATTGTTTTGGGTAGTTCTGTTTTAATTTATTTATTTTAATTAGTTTATTTTAATTAAATTAAGAGACAGAAAACAGAATTTAAGCTGAGGCAGAAATTTCTACATTGTCCCAAAGGCAGTAAAAACTTTTGGTCTTTTATAAAAAATGTGATATTCACAAAAATATTCACAAATCCGCTGGTCCATGATGGAATATCCCCGATTATTCTGAGAAGGTGTTCTTCCACGCTGGCAGAACCGTTGCGTAAGCTTTTTCATCTGTCCTACTCCTCAGGTCTCTTTCCGAGTAGATGGAAAACAGCATTTGTCCATAGCCCGTCCCTAAGGCGATTCTTCTTCACCCTCTAATTATCGTTCTATTGCACTAACTTCCCTTCTGTCTAAGGTCATGGAAACGCTGGTTTACTTTCAGCTTATGAAATATCTTGAATCAAGAAAACCTCTTAATGACCGGCAATATGGTTTTCGTAGCAAACGGTCCACTAATGATTTGATGGCATATCTCTCCGAAAAGTGGCACCACTCCTTGCATTTTCTTGGTGAAAGCAAGATCGTTGCCCTTGATATTTCAAAAGCCTTTGACAGAGTCTGCCATCAGGCTCTCTTGTCAAAAATGCGTGCATTTGGAATCGATGAATCTCTTGTTTCAATGGATTAGTAATTAATTTTCGAACCGTTTAATACAAGTTGTTTTGGATGGCTTCAAGTCTGCAATTCACCATATAAACGCTGGGGCCCCCCAGGGCTCTGTGTTGTCCCCGACTCTCTTCCTCGTTTTCATCAACGATCTCCTGTCTGCTACTACTAATCCAATTCACTCCTTTGCTGATGACAGTAATCTCAGTTTCTCATATTCGTTCTCAGTTCCTCGTTCCTGCTCTTCGGACGTTGAACTGGAACGGTTGCGTATGTCAAACTCATTAAACTCATTCCCACATTGTATTATGGGAATCTCGAAATAGTAGAGTTAAGTAGAGTTTTCAGTCATTGAAGCAAAACCAAATCACTCAGCCATTATCCATGAATGGTACTTACATCAGCGAAACCGAAACGCTTTCCATCCTCGGTATGTTAATCAACGGAAAGTTAATAAGCATATAGAACTAAGAGACTGGCAATACTTACTTCGAAAAAATGACGTCGAGGCACTATACAACAATTTTGTACAAGAAATGAATAAAATATACTATGAAGCATGCAATACGACCACATCAAAAAGAACACGTAAGCATAAGCCATGGATCACGCCAGAAATTGTACCAATGTGCAAACAAAGGGATGAGCTATATAGGAGGAGGAAAAACAACCCCAGATGTAAGACGCTTAAGAGGGATTACAAGAAATTTCGAAACACAGTTAACAAGAATATACAACTAATAAAAGCCAATTTTTACAAACAAAAATTCATAAATGCAAATAATAATGACCCGAGGAAAACGTGGAGGATCGTTAACGAACTGCTTGGAAGAAAGAAACGTTCAGTAGATGAAACTATCAAAATCAACTTTCCAAATGCATCCGAATCCAAAGGATTAAAAGATATTGTGGAGGAATTCGCCTAGCGGTTTTCGAATCAGGCGGCAAGTATTATGCATGCATGTGAAACCAAAACCTCTAACCATATGAGCTGGGAACTTCAGCAAAGTATTTATAAAGAGGAGGCAACGGAACCTGAAGTTTACGAGATACTGTGTCAACTAAGTAACACAAAAGGTCCTGGAGCCGAGAACATAAGACCAGTCGATCTCAAAGTAAATGCAATGTGTCTGACCCCTATAATCACGAAGATTATCAATCTTAGTTTGTGTCAGTTCCATGTACCCAAGCTCATGAAAACATCCATAATTCGTCCAATTTACAAAGGAGGATTAAAAAAAGCCGCGGCAAATTATAGGCCAATTTCAATTCTGTCAGCGGTTGAAAAATGCCTGGAAGAGATAGTCGTTAAACGTCTTAATTGTTTTATGTTGAAGCACAGAGTGATTCACCCAAACCAGTTTGGATTTCAAAAATGCAAGAGCACCCAATTGCTACTGGGAGAGTTTACCAATATGGTCAATGAAGGGCTAAATAAAAATCACCACGTTCTAGTCCTTTTCATAGACTTCAGCAAAGCTTTTGATACTTTGACACCCGAAAAACTCGTCGAAAGTCTCAACAAACTGGGAATGAGAGGATTGCTGGCAAGCTGGCTCAAAAGCTATCTGACTGATACAGTAATCCAAGTCAAGGTATCTGATACATTAAGCCGAAAAAAAACAAGCGAATACGGTGTACCACAAGGTTCCTAATTGGGGCCCATTTTAATCATTCTTTTTACAAATGAACTGTTAAGAACATTTAAGAAATCGATTGCCTATGCCTATGCCGATGATATCGCAATCGTTGTTAGACACAAAGACTTGCAGTTAGCCGTGAATCTGAATGGTGTCACGATAACGGTCTGGTAATAAACGCAGACAAAACCAAAGTGATGCACATTCGGACTCCATCAAAGCCAACTGAAACAATTGAAATCTTTCGTCGTAATGATCGCTGTTCAGTACAAAAAGCAGCAACGCGATTGAGGTAGTCAAAGCGTTTAAATATCTTGGAGTTACCATTGATGAGCACTTTCTGTGTCACGAGCACATCAATAACTTAAGAGCACCCTATTTGCAATGGTGTATCTTAAACGTTACTCGCATCTGAAGGTACAAAAGCAGGTGTACTACTCGTTGGCTGAGTCACGCATTCGATACGGGGTTCTGGCCTGGGGAAACGCAACAAAAACCCATCTGGATAAAATAATTAAATTACAACATCGTCTTATTAAAATAATTAGGCCTGTTAATTCTACTTTCCCGGGGTGCCGTGGCGTAGTGGTTAATGTGTGTGCTTACTACGCCGGAGGTCTGGGTTCGAATCCTGCCATCGTCACCTGAAAAAAAAAAAAGACTTGTTCTTTTTCACGGCCCCCACCTCCGCGAGGGTCTGACAAGCCCTCCGAGAGTATCATTTGTCTTGAAAAACTTCTCAAAGTGCCGTTCGGATTCGGCAAAAAATTGTAGGTCCCCTTGTATGTAAAGAAATTAACACACCAGCATACAAAACGCCACTTGAAATAGAAGACGAATTAGACAAACTCGTGAGAGTTATTCAGAGCGCTGCGTGGAATAACACTTCTTTTCGGAGGTCCGAATTATCGAACAGCGGAACAATATATCCGCGAGAAATAGAAGAGCTAATATGCGAAAAGAGGAGAGCACGCAAGAGATGGCAACGTTCGCGAGCACCCCCGGATAAGACAATCTTGAACCACCTTTCTAACAAACTGAAGCACGAACTTCAAGATTTTAAAAGTCGCGAGACTACTGCTTACCTCGAAAGCTTGACTGCCGATAAAGGTTCGAACTACTCTCTTTGGAAAGCAGTCAAGTCCGTTAAGAAGCCTATAGCACACTCTGCGCCATTAAGAAAAGCCAACGGCGAATGGGCAAGAGAAGACAAAGAAAAAGCGGATTTATTTGCAGATTACCTAGAAGAAACATTCAAACCGTTTGACGGGGAACCGTTGGTCGAGGAGCTCAATCCTTATGTGGTACAAGATAATTATAGAATAAAAACCGTGTCATTGGCTGAACTTCGTCAAACGATAAATAATCTGAAAAACAACAAAGCCCCTGGCTACGACTTAATTACTAGCGAAATTCTAAAGGAGCTACCGAAAAAAGCTTTGGTCAAGATACTCTATATCATTAACGCTTCCATGAGAGTTTTATACGTTCCAAGGCAATGGAAAGTGGCCGAGGTCATAATGGTTCCGAAACCAGGAAAATGTCCAAACGACAAAAAGTCATACAGACCTATTTCGCTACTGCCGATAATAGCTAAGGTGTTCGAGAAACTGTTGCTTAAAAGGTTGCAACCAATCATTGAAGAAAGACGATTGATTCCGGATCACCAATTCGGATTTAGAAAAAAACATTCAACAATCGACCAGGTCTATCGTATAACAAACGAAATCGAAAAAGCTCTGGAAGCGAAAAAGATATGTACTAGCGCTTTTCTCGACGTATCGCAAGCCTTCGATAAGGTGTGGCACGAAGGCCTGAAGTACAAATTAAGGCTTTGCTTACCAGAAAAACTCTATAGAATCTTAGAGTCTTACCTTAAAGACAGAATATTTCGCGTAAGGTACGAAAATGAGTACTCGGAATTCAAAGAGATAAATGCCGGTGTCCCGCAAGGAAGCGTTCTCGGCCCAATATTATTTTTGCTCTATACAAGAGACATACCCCACGATGAGGGAACAATTTTAGCTACGTTCGCAGATGACACTGCTATTCTCGCTATTGATACGACAGTTGAATTATCAACAGGGAAACTCCAGCGCGCTTTAGACAAAATATGCGACTGGACGAAGAGCTGGCGAGTTGTCCTTAACGAGACTAAGTCAACGCATGTTAACTTTACTTACAAAAAGATAAACAACAAACCTTTATTCGTTAACTCGGTACAAATCCCGTACTCAAATGAAGCGAAATATCTAGGAATGACTCTAGACGCAAAACTTAAATGGAAGCCGCACGTTAAAAAGAAACGCGACGAGCTCGAAATCAAGTTAAGAGAAATGAATTGGCTTATCGGAAGATTTTCGAAACTAAGCATATATAACAAACTGCTTTTGTATAAGCAAGTGCTAAAACCATCTTGGACGTACGGTATACAACTTTGGGGTTGTACTAAACCAAGCAATATATCTATTTTAGAAACTTTTCAAAATAAGACACTCAGAGCAATCGTTAATGCTCCATGGTACATAAGAAATAGCGATCTACACCGAGATCTAGGAATCGCAACCGTGTCTGACGAGGTAACAAACTTTGCTCGCAAACTTAGTACTCGTCTTCGCGGACACTGCAACAATGAAATTATCCGAACTTTGGATCAGACAAATCTTACGCGCCGACTACAACGAATGAGACCGTTAGATCTAGCAGCATAAGATGAAACCGCATAAATTGACGGTATTGTAGGTGCCTTCGTTGGAAGGCAGCCTGCCACACGCGATTATTACAGAAGCTTGAACTACTTGTTAAGGAAACTTAGTCGTAGTCTGACGGAAAATGGGAGGTTTTTTAGTGAGTAAGAATCTCACACTACTATGAGCACGCGCGGCCGGTCCTCGTAGTGCCTATGAAGGTTTTTCCTACCCACGGAAAAAAAAAAAAAAAAAAAAAAAAAAAAAAAACCAGCATACATTGTTGGGAAGTTGGCCCTGGTTCACTTCGAGCTGTTGCGCCACTTTATTTATTATTTTATTTTTAATTCTACTTTCAAAGTTTTAGATGTGAAGGCACTTTTCCAGATGACAACATTGCTTACCTACATGAACGACCAAAGGTTTCTCCGACCCATAAGCCATCCACAAAATACCCGAAGACGAGCCCAAGGGATGCTTGAAATCCAGGAAGCTTACAACACGTATGGTGATAGAGAGCTGAGATGCACGGTCCCAAAATTAGTTAATTCGCTGCCACAGTTTTTAAAAGTAATTCCAAATTTTAAAAAAAGAATTAAAAAAAACACTTAATTGAACTTTATTTTGTGAATTAGAAAGCTAAAGACATTTTTTAAAACACTATAATAATTGTATCCTGATTGTAAATAAAACTCTTTTCAATTTAAATCATTTCAAAAGTTAAATTATTCAGTTTATGCTTAACCACCTGCTGATAAGCACTCTGCTTAGCAGGTAATACATGTAAACGAAAACATCTTTGTATAAATAAAAACCATTGAATTGAAAAAAAAAAATGTGTGTTAATAACAAGCTTACTTGGAATGACCACATATTCGAGGTCACCAAGAATGCTGTGAAATGCTTAGGTTTCCTTAAAAGATGTGAGAAATATTTCACCCCTCCTGATTTGGCTATTTTATGTAAGACCTACATTCGCCCTAAGTTGGAATACAATTCCCATGTCTGGGCTGATGCTCTTAAAACAGCACTGAACCTGCTAGACAGAATTCAAAAAAGCTCGATAAGACTCATTGGAGACAGAAAAAATTGCGAAATCCATAGACTCACTTAAACGCCTACGTTACGTCTCATGCTTATCTCTGTTTTATCGCTTTTTTTACAAACAGTCTTCCGTCGAAATAGCCAATTGCATTCCGCCCTCAAGATATTCAACCGTAATTATCGCCAAAGGCACATCAGTTTACCCTCGAGCTCACTTTTGGACGTACAGTAAAGTATAGAGGTTCTTTCTTAAGCCGCACCACGCGAATGTGTCTTTCCTACGCAATACAACCCACAACTGTTTAAAACAAAAGTGCACCGGTACCTCTCCCCTTTTCCCCCTTCCTCTAATCCTTTCCGCTCGTAAAATGTCAATCATCAAAAGGGTAGCCAACCCCTTGATCGCGAATCATTATAAAATAAAATACTTCTACAACTATCTAAGTGACCCAAGATAGTTGACCCAAGACTGGCTGGCTGTCATAAAAATTTCACGCCATTCCCCTCCCTTGGCTACATACCCACGTGGCAGAGCAATGGGCCTACTTTGGCCTCAGTGCACCTTAAAGCCACTTACAATTAGAGCTTTCTTACTAAAACAGAATGATGAGTCATTCAAGATTTTTTCGGGACATTAATAGGTCTAGACTTTTTTTTTGGATTTCGCGTTTTCTAGATATCGGGGAAGACGTTTGATAAAAAACACAGCGCCGCATTCTAAAAATCGATGTTGTTTAACACAGTGTAATAAGCATTCCGCCCAGAAGAAATTGGTGCGAAAAATTTGAGGATTTAAATGTATTGATTCGATACCTATACACAAGATTTTTTTAAATTTTCGAAAAGTGTTCTTATTATAGTTTTACATATATGCATCCTGAATATTCCCTCCAACAAGGCAAGTTGCCTTCTAAGCCACTCACAGTCCATTTTGTAACACAACACGCAAGCCAAAGCCAATATCTTTGATCTACGAGTATTTTCTTTCGACAAACACACGTCGCTGTATGACAATCGATTGTGATGGCATACGCAATATGACTTGCCACTCAAATCAAAACTCTATCACCTCCAAGGAGTTAAATCCAGATAAACATACCGACACACTCATACTCTCCTAAACCGAGAACAATCAGAAGAATAAATGAATACAAAATTGCACATCTGATAGGATCTATCGTTCGCTTGTTGCACCAGCCCATGTTCGACACGATGCTCATGCATCCGCGCACCAGCAATCATATTTTTCTACACCTTGGCAACATTGGACACAAAAAAGACTCAAATTTATTCATTTATTCATTTATTCAATATTTTTCATATTTTTTTTTTTTCTTTCCTCATGTTTGGTCTTTTTAAATCCTTGAACGGATGCATTATCCTTCAGTGGCTTCGCTTTGCATAGGAATTTTTACTAACTCTTGGGCACTGCTAGCCTGTTTCGGACAAACAGATGATGATCATCATCATCTTTCCGTTATGGGCAAGGCAATGCGTCTGCGCTGGTGTTTCATAAATTTTTGAAGGGCACACTGCAATGTGACTGGGCATCTTTTGTTTCAGAAGTGTGATTCAGGTGCTACACGATCAAAGCGAGAGAAAAAAAAATACCAACATCCGCAGACAGAGCGTCTCTGCAGAAGACACTTGGCAGTTTGCAGTCGTTGTTTTATTTTCACCGACTGTTATTGTTTCGCACGAACGAGGTGTGCTTTTTGTGTTCTCCGCCACTGGACGGAGATCTTCCAACAAAATGCCACCAAAAGGTGCGATAAACGGAATATCACTGAATAATATTTATGATCGCAATGATATTTTCACGAGGCGATTTTATTTATGTGATCGCGATTTTGAGCAAAGTTGCGTATGTAGGTATATGTTATAGGGTCCTAGGGGATGCTGGAATTCGCAGAGGCATATTTCTCGCATCCGTCGAAGAATTTCCACAGCAGGTTTTTTCGATTTACTGAGAAGGTGATGACAAGCATTTTTGAATTCCGGCATTTTTTTTCATTTTTTTTAGAATGAATCGAATATATTCCCAGTCGGAGTAGGCAACAAGCCTTTGGCAAACTTCTGCTTTTCATTGGAGTTGTCAGGAAGAACTGTCAATTGCAATAAGGCAACTCAACGCCCCCGCATTAATCGACAAACAAACGATAAATTTATTTGAAATTATAATTTGGTTTAACAAAAACACCTGAGCACCCGCAGGCGACACACCAGTAAGTGGATGTCTTTTGGAGGGTGTCTCACCGTTGTGTTTTTCACCCCCACGAATTGCAAATTGGAAAAAGAAATTAAAAATGTATTCTCAACGCCAGGGGATGATGTTTGTAGACGAATAACTACGTGTTCTGGTTGTGAAGTTGTAAAAAAATAAACTGGAACACCTTTGAGAAGAAATGCGTAGCCTGGGGCAGTTTGGTCTGTATTTTTAGGGTGTGTGGTGAGCCCACAAACACTGGTTTTGAAAGAAGTCATGCAGCAACAAGTTATTGGTTCTGGCATCTGATTGCTTTAGTGGATCTTTCACCAATTGGTGACATCTTTCTCGAGGGGAGATTTTTTTTAAACTTTAAATGAAGCAATACTGACGTCAGCAGGTTTTTGTACAGCAAATAATAAAAACTGTGGTCTTGTGATACAGCCCACACCAGTGTAGTTATAGGCACATATTGTACGTGGACTTATTTTCCATGATAGTTTTCTGCCTGAAGTAGCTTAAACATAAGGAATTGTAAAAAAATCGTGAGTTATAATGGCCTTTTCGGTTGGGCAGAACGTAGAAACGTCGGAGAGTGTTCTGAACTCTCCTAAAACTGCATACTGTTTCTCGTTTGACAATCTGCCTCTTCTCAAAAGAAGAGGAATTTGCTTTAAGCCGTGAATTCAGATTCAAAACCAGAAGCCAACACAATATATATTATCTAAAGCACATGTGTCAAGTTGGATAGATGTCTGTTGTCGCTAGCATAGCTTTTGTTTCGCAAAGACATCCCCAGATAAACTTCAAAATCAAGATAAATGTGTTTGGCTGTTCTATTGTTATACCGAATCAGGACATTTTGTTCGCTTATATTGATTAGAAAGTGACGCTGTATTAGGTATGTCATGTTTGTTATTATTAGATTTTAAGGTGTAACAGCCTTATGTGAGGTGAAAGAACCATGCAAGCTAGTGGGCATGGCTTTCTTCACATTTGCATGTCAGACCTACAGTTATTTGCCGAATCTGACCGCACCTTAAGCAATTTTTCATACAATTTTTTTTAGATCTCGGTAAGTTTTTCAGGTCCTCGCGGAGGTGTAAACCGTGAAAATAGCAAGTCATTGTCAGCTTATTACAGAGGCAGCCAGCTCTGTTTCTAGGAAGCGTTGTAGTTACTTAGTTTCGCACTCAGAATTGAGTAAAGTCAAAACTTTGGCGAAACGTTGGTGTCCGTCCAATAGATGACACAGCGATCGTGGCCGTTGCATTCTGGCTCTTATGGCTACAGCCAAGTTCGTCCATACGTAGGTATTGTTCCATGTTATATAGCATGTCACATAAACTTGTAAGCGAAAAAGTATGACGTAAATCCTTTACTCTCAAGTCCAAGGGTTTGACTCATCTCTATCAAGCCAATAACGGTCATTGGGGTAATTGGTGATGCCATCCCTATCAAATGTATTAACCTGTAAAGATTTGTATACCCATATTCCATAAGAGGTATATTAAGTTTGATTTATAGTTTGTAACAAAGAGAAATAATCGCCGTAGACCCCCAAGGCCTTAAGGGCGAGATCGAGACCGAATTGTAAGTCGAATGAGACATGTCTGTTCGTCCGTCCGTCCGTCTGTCTGTCGGTACTTTTAAGGCCTTAAATTTTGAGCCAGGGTTTTGAAACTTCATATCTGGGCTTTCTAGGTCCCGACGCAGTACAAGTATAAAAATTTTAAAAATCCGCCAACTGACACGCCCACGTCACTTATCAAAATTGTTGTAGGACGCTGAAATTTGGTATGCAGCAAATTCTTGCTTAAGTTATATTGAGATTCACGTTGCAAGAAAATCGAAAAATACCCCCATGTGGGCGTGGTCGCATTTCATTTTCAATTTAACAAGCGATATTTATATGCAATGCGTTTGTTTGCAATCAAGAAAATCTTGCATTATCTGTTAACATATTTCTGTATAGTTGTACTATCAACTTATTGGGAAAATTTTCACCATGCCCACTTTTGAGGGCGTGGTTGAATAAAAACTTAATTCTTGACATAAAATTGCACTTCAAACATGCAAACCACAGCTTTGGATAATATATTTGAACAAGGCTACAATGTTATGGAAAAGGGGTCGATGTCACGCCCCCTTTTTACAAAGAGAGATTTTCAACTAATAAGTGCGATTCGGAGCTTGTCAGGGATCAATTATGTTGGGGAGTCTAACGATTTGTGATTCGTCTAAGCGGATTGTGTAACCGGTCCACTAGTCTGAATACGATTTAGTACAACTTAAAAACCATTAATATCACTTTAAAATCTTTGAAATGGCTAAATTAGGGGAAATAGCCTATTAACAAGCAACTTTCGAACATGTCCGCTTGCAAAAAACACCGGTACACGTGTAAACCTAAACACGAAAAAGCATTTGCAATATGATCGGCTACGAAAACATACGACGACATTCAAATGAATACTTACATGTAGAAATTTGTTTTAAAATAGGATTTCGTATTGTTTAGTTAGTCATTACCTTTTACTTCCAAGCGCTCAAGAAGCTATAACTAAGTTGAGTGCTTTAAATAAAAGCTTAGAAGATGTAGACGGTTTTTTCAAATCTTTAACACATTAAGTTTTTAGAACTTTTGCAGAAAACTGGCTTTGTTTTTCGAAAAAAGACATAAAAGAAAAATCTGCATTTTTTAAGTGGCTATATATTTTTAAATGGCTCCGGGTTATATTTTAAATAATAGCTATATTATAGTTATATATATAATACCCAATAAAAAATGCTAACAGCCCAAAATAAAAATGAAATAACTCTCCAAAAATGTGTGGAGGTGAGGATTCATATGAAATAAGCCCCCAAAATTGGGGATTCATCTTATGGGTTTTTAGGACCAGGGACTTATTTCTAACTTTAAATTGGGGTGTTTTTTCATTATCAAGTTAGGTCCCCAAATTCTGCTATGAAAGAAGTCTTGGAATTTGGGGTACATATTTTCTATGCCACAGTGATTCAAGCGACGTAATAAAATATATATTCCACCACCCCTGTAACCCCCTTGCAGTCCCCTTGCTCCGTCAAGGTTTTGAGAAATTGTCGAAATTTGTTTGCAGAGTATTGAAAGCAGACTTATGACTGCTTATTTTATAGAATTGTTTTTTTAAAAAAAAAATTCTTATTTACTACCATTTGGGGACTTATTTCATACTTTTTGGGGGGGGGAGGTTATTTCGTTGGGGGCGTCTTTCCTGGAGCCTTTTCAAATAGCCAAAACGTAGTTTTTCTGAAAAGTCATAAAAATTCAAATAACTAAAAAATCGTTGGGTTTTGAAAAAAGCGATACATCAAAAATGCCGATTTCTTTTGACCACACCCAAGATCCATTAACGGGAATACAACCTATTTCCAATCGCCCTGTATATAAATAATTTCCTACATTACAAATAGGTACCTACATTATTAATTAATAATTATTATTAGAAACATTATATGTATATATATAACAGCAGTTTATTCAAATATAATTTAAGCTTAAATTTATAGTTTTAATAATTTTTATTCTTGTAGGCCGGTATATTATGTCTTAGGTACATACAGTGGTGGAAATTCGATTATGAAATGAACAACAATTTTTTTTTTATTCCTTCCTTTCGTCATTGTCTTCCTTGTTTCTTAATTTTGCAGTCGGTAGCTCGCAGTATTGGTAGCAACGCACTTGTCTGTTTTGGTACTGTTGGTTGGCTTTTGCATAATTGTTTTCAAATACTTGTTCTCTTATGGGAAACCGTAGGAAGAGTTCTCACTTAATGAGAATCACATCATTATAATATAAAGGTTCCTGACGATGTTCGCCTGGGCAGCGTTTGAAATGATCATAGAGCCAGCCATTCTTATAATGTTTGTAGCATTGAAATTATTGAAATTGTTGTAGTTTTTCGTTTTTCAATATAAAAAAACAATATAAATTTGACAGCTGGAAATAAAATCTCAGGATTCGGAAGTCCAAGTTTTTAAAATGATGGCAAATAGGTGGAAGCTCGATTTTGAACATATGCAGCTTTTAAGGGTTATTCGTGATTTCGCTGACTTTTGTATTTATTGAATGTAAATCTTAATAATGAATGGACCTCCTCTATTTTTCTGGCTTTTAAAATTAATATGGTAAGGCTTTTCAGTATTTAAAGGCTGACTGCTGACCTAGTCTCTTTAAGCTGATTGACTAGGTAAAATTGTTTTCCTTGTGGGTGGGAAACGTCACGTGAAAAAATATTTCACAAATTCTCGATGGAGTAAAGGCATAAACTTCGCGCCGGCACCGTTGTTATACCTCTTAATCGCTCCCGGGAAAAAATTTTTTAACGGACCGTGCGATGCGGACAGGCAATCCATTTCGAAAACGAAATTTTCGGAAAGAAAATCTTCTGATATACCTACCCACTACCTACATTTAGATCAAGTACATCAGTACAGAAAGAGGAGCTAAATCGAAAGCTTAAGGTAGGCGTTTTGAGCTTCAAAAGCTTTTCGAGCGGCTTTGTTGCCAATCAGAGAAGCTGCATTAAAAATAAGTTAAGAAATGCTGCTTTTCATAATCGAATTTTCACCACTGTACCTACTTGGCTAGTAGGTGTACCTACTTAATTTTCGATATGACTCAGATTTTTTTTAAAAAGCTAAAATTCCTTTACAGTATCCTTTATGACTGCAGATTATATATTTTAAGGTAGGTACCAGGTATCTATCTGTCAAATCCTCCTGTAAGTCGAGCGACTTCAAGGCGTTATTCTAGTTTTTGTTCTCGTATTCAAAACTTAGTATAATATTGATTTCAGGCTGATAATAATAAAGCCATTTTTTAGCTGGTTCTTTAACTTAAAATCTTTTACTAGTATAGGGAGGTATAAATATTGTTTCTACAACCTATGTGTACCTAATTACCTTTACTTAACCGAAAACCTACCTATGTTTCGTACATTTAGGATATTAATATCTTTTGTAGCGTGTGCTGCACACCTTATTTAGATGCGTATAGAACAATTTTTTTTATGTAAATTAGGTACCTTCATACCTATTTTTATACCCGACCCAGTGTATATTAATTTTAATGCCTAGTTTGTAGCACAGTGAAATAAAGACCTTTTAGAGATATAATCGAGACCGACAGGTGAATCGATTAAGCTATGTCCGTCCGTCCGTCCGTTTGTCGCATGTGTGAAATTTTTAGGTCTTTAAAATTGATCAAGGACGCTTAGGCTGGGAGTGTAGGTTAGGTTAGGTTGAAAGGGTTGTTTGCAATTAGTGCAAGTTCACTGGGTGGCCAGATTGGCCCATTGTGATTACCCTTGTAAGGTAGACAAACATTTGGACACATATCTTGCTAACTGAACCAGCCTGATCTTTTAATAAATCTTTTTAGGTCTAGTATTGATATTCCTGGCAACTTTGAGTGTATCTTGGCTCTTATTTTGTACAGGAAAAGTGTGAAAATTGTTAAAATTCGCCAACGGCCATGCCCACTACTGGCTTCAATGTAATTCAACCTCTATTTTAAATTTTCTTTTAAAATGGTTTTTGATCAAGTTAGACGCCTAGTCTAGTAGGATCTCAAATTTTGGTATAGAGCAATAATGGCCCAAAACCTCTCAGGAGGCGAAAATTGGACCGCCCACAATATCGACCATGCCCACTTTTAACATATTAGATCTTAAAAAAACGATTTCTCGGAAAGTTCAATCCAAAGCGAAAAAAATTATATGACAAATATTAAAGACATTACTATTTGCTAAGTTTAGTTCATAGGTTAAGTTTTAAGCTCCGCTCACTTTTAGGGGGCAGTTTTAGGAAAAAACTGTTTTTTTTTCAAAGCAACTTTCGGTTTTAACGCATTTTGCCATAATTCTAACGAAATTACAATTAATTGATTTTAATTTTAAGCCCAGACCCATTTTTGGGGGCGTGGCCTGTACAAATAATATATACATATTTATTCGACACAAGAAAATTTTAAGATTTGGTGTTACACGGTAAATAGAGTCGGGTATTATACCTATAGCAGTTTGTCACTCTTGCACTTACTAACTTGTTGCATAGGCATTAGACATTAAGTGTGTAAGTGCAGTACATACCTATCAATAATGCATTCACAGAGGAGGAAAATTTGCAATATTTGAAAGTGCCTCTAAATTATTTTTCTCAAAAAAAACTTACTTTCAAGCAAAAGTAAAAATTTTCTTTTAGAACAGAGAGCACTCACGACCCACCCCACCGGCCGTCAAACACCTACACGACTGCCCTTCACCACACCAGAGATCAGACACCCACCCGCGCCACACACAAGTTTATCTCTTTCTCCTTTCCTTATCCCTTTGTTTGTAATCAGAAAATGTATCAGATATTCTACTCCCATGAGACATTACATGACACAATCAGAAGGCGTGGTCTGATTCAACTAACTGAGCGACGATTTCCCCTTGAATGTGCTCTCTCATGGTATCAATTTTCCCTTTATTCACATGTTGTGCTGAGCTGACCAGACCAGACCAGGCCAGTGCACTACACTAGACACCACGCAACGCACCACCACCATGGCACCATACTGTCATGAATGGTTGTCTCATTGCAAGTTCAATGAGTGCTCTAGTCACTCGAACTTTTGAAACTCTTGGGAGTGAGGCTAAGAATTGAGTGGAAACGCCAGTTCGAAAAGTTAAATTCGAATGAGTTGTTTTTTGGGCATGAATGACATGAGCAAGTTGTACTTACTAAGCTAATACGACTCCATGGATAATTCGCCTCCATGAATTAAGTCCATGGATGAGTCACTCCCCAACAAAGTGTGACGAAAGTTAAATTTTTAACGCATAAATTAGGTTTCAATTTAAGTAGCGTTACTGTGCGGGAAAAGCAACTTGCTCTTGTCGAAGATGGGTAGGTACCATAATGTACCTAGGTATGCTGCTGTTTACTATTGTTCCTTCGTTTCGTGATCTCCTCTGTATCTATAATTTTCATAATGTGGTATCTTATCTATGGGGGCGAGGTACATAGGTAGGTTTCGTGACAGCAAATATCTATCAAACAACGAAGAAAACTCAATAAGAATTTTATGGCATATAGGTATGTATCTACCTACTCATCCATCTTCTGGGATGGTGGTGTCAATTTTATCTAGCAGACTTCCCAAGCATCAACCTTCCAGACTTCGTCGGTCGTAGGTACCTATATACGAAAACAAAATGAATATTCCTGCGCATTTATGTCCTCTGGCGGCAACAATAAATTTTCTCGCAGAATCGACGTTTCTCATAAATGATGAAACAACAACCAACTTCTAGATAGATGCCTTCTAATTAAGAAACTATAGACTAGACGCACAATACGCAGACAATTTTCGATGCACATTAGTGCGTGGCTGGTAGAGCCACCCTCATGTCCACCCACGTTTCTATGCGGTATTTGGGGTGGTAAGGTAAACGAAACAACAACAACCATCACCGGCAAAATGAGCAAAGCATCCTCCGCAACCACTGATGTCGAGGACATTATTTATAACTCTTCTGCTCTTCTATCCAGGGGTGAATTTTTAATTATTATATTACTGTTGTGTATTTATATCCCCTTCATGGATCTCGAATACCGTCTGCGTTGCTCTTAGTATAGGATAGGCTTTCCGTAATAAGAAATTCCACCCACGAACACTCATAGTGTACACAGCATTTGCGTGTGCTTATTTACTTGGGTTTTTATGGAGGAATAAATAAAATATTGCTATAAAATTTAAGCATTAAAGGGAACCTGCGGAAACATAATCTATTTGTTTCTTTGAGGGTAGGCAATACATACTTTTTGTTGTCATCTAAGATCCCTCATAATCATACTTATAGGGGGAGCTAGAGAGATTGGGACAAGTTCAATAGTTTACCGATCCCGATACCCAGATGTACCTAATTGGAAAAAAGCAAAAAAGTATACATTTTCTAGCGGTTCTCGACGTGTCGCAAGCCTTTGACAAGGCATGGCACGACGGCCTGAAGTATGTATTAAAAAGTAATAAGAAGCTGCGGAATATTTTACCATAAAAACTCTTGAGAACTTTGAAGTTTTACAAGTGGTGGGATTCTAAAAAACGAAAATCTGGGGTGGAATCGGCTATGGTGATCTGTAATTTTCACATTTTGTGACAGTCAATGTGATCAAACAAAATAATCCGTCTGCGGAAGGTGATCACAAAAGCATTGTTCCGAATCGTTGCTGTATTTAGGCTTGTGATGTAAGAACACTGACTTTTATCCGTACATGCAGAAAGTCAGCCTTAGAGTAGGCAAAAACACCAACTTACCAGAAAGTTTGAAAACTAGTGGACCAGCTGATTTTGGAGGTGATTGATCGGGAGCTGTCACAAGAAAATTGTAATGAATTCATGATTCCGTTTTCTTAATCGTTGCTTGAATGTTAAGAAAGAAGCAACGTTGCGTTGAGAAGCTCTAGAATCTCAAACTTGTCAAAGCTACTGTTTTCAAAATTAAATTGTAATAATTATAACGGGTGATTTTTTAAGAGGTTGAGAACTTTTTTTTAAAAAAAAAACACAAAAAATTCGAAAAAATTAATTAAATATTTATTTGAATCGATAGTTTGAACCTCGCAATTCAATGTTTAAAGATAATTTCATGCAAATGTTGACCGAGGCTGCGTCTCAGGTAGCCCATCCGCTGAGTCCAATTTTGGCATACTCTTTCACACATATCGGCCGGTATTTCACGAATGAATGCATGGATGTTGGCTTCCAGTACGTCAATCGAAGCGGGCTTGTCCCTATAGACATTAGCCTTGACATACCCCCACAAAAAATAATCTAATGGTGTCAAATCGCACGATCTAGGCGGCCAATTGACCGGCCCGAAACGTGAAATTAACTGTTCACCAAACTCGCCTCGCAATTGCGCCATTGTTTCGCGTGCTGTGTAGCATGTGGCACCGTCTTCGGCGTTGTGGTAGGTCGGCTGGCTTTAGTTCTTGCACCAGCTGTATCTTAAAAGGCTTTACGCCCAAATCCTTCCGCAAAATTTTCCACGTAGTGCTCTAAACAAAGGCCTAACTGCTGGGAACGGCGCCGAATCGACATTTCGCGGTCTTCTGTCACACTAGCTGATACGGCCGCAATATTTTCTTCACTACGCACAGTACGTAAACGTGTTGGTGGTTTAATGTCCAACAAAGTAAATTTGGTGCAAAATTTGGTCACAATCTTCCGAATAGACTGCTCAGAAGGTCGAGAATGCCGACCATAAAATGGAAGCAGCGCGCGATGAACATTTCGAACCGAGCCAGAATTTTGATAGTATAATTCAATAATTTGCAAGCGTTGTTCATTTGTAAGATGATCCATGGTTAAATTGCAAACCAAACTGAAGCTGATTGACAGTGACACAAGGTACTAAACACACGTCAGCTGTTAAAACCAGTGTTGCCAAAACCTAACCAGCTAAAAAATCACCCTATACATAACTAAGGTATGAAAGCGAGTATTTGGTGTACTCGGAACTCTAAAAAATAATGACCCAACGCACGGTATTTTTTCTAAACAGGCGCCTTGGTGCTGTTATAGCGACTGATCCCAAACGAAGATCTTTTCATGCTGATGAGAGACCTCAAAGCTACGCAAACCGCCTTTACATATTGCACTTTTTTTAGCACAAGATCCGGCATTAAATCTTATTTGGGTGTCCACTGATAGCCCAGCATAAGCTCCAAGCAAATTGATCATTTGGCCCAAAGACGCTATCTCAAATATATTTAATTTTACATCTATTTGTTTCGAAAATGTTTGCATTTACTTTGACTGTGGCTCACTCTAACAAGAGAAAAGAGCAAAAAATAACAGAAAAGCGTGTCCGTCTTCTTCTATGCTCCATAAGAGGAATCACGAGTTAATATTATACATTCTTATTCAAAGCAAACAGTTTTACCCAGGGATAAGCTTCCTCATATCATCATTGGATGTAGATAATTGGTCATAAAAATGCTGTCAAGAATTACTAATTTTTAATCTTAAGCAAGCTTATAAAAAATACGGGTCCCCAGCTATTTGAACAGTCTTTTATTAACTTCTTAGCAATTGACTAAATTTAATTTTATATGGCTGGAATGACAGTGCTGCGGTTTTGAAGTCTTCTGGCTTCTTAGGGTCGGTTTTTCAGTTTTGAGTTAAGCCCAGCTTAAACCAAGATCTGTGTATACCGGAACAAAACGAATCTTTAATAACCCAGCAGCAGTTTTTCAGTGCAAAGTTATAACTTCGTCAGTAAAGTTGTCAAAATCTTCTACTCTCGTAATTACCTATTGACTCTACCACCTCTCACTTCATATAAGACTAGTGGGAGGGTAACAATCCGCCTAGGCGAATCGTTGGATACCCCATCCCAATTGACCACTGTCAGGCTCCAAAATGCGTCAAAAATCTTGGTTGTTAAATTTCAGTTTCTATTAACTTTAATTGTGTTAAGAATTTGTCAGTTAAAAATCTTCTTTCTGAAAAAGGGGCGTGGCATGAACCTCTTTTCAATAACAAAATTTTTTTTATCATATTTTTTTACCAGATGCAGTATATACGCGTTGATCGCAGTTTTATATTAAAAATTTGATTTTTTACTTAAAAACGCCCCCGAAAGTTGGCGTGGCAAAAATTTATTTATTTGAGATGATATAGCTTACGCACATATCTGAACATTTTAATGTGCAAGTTTTTTGGATTTAAAGCAAATATATCAAATAAAAGCCCTTTATTAGTATGCATATTATATATGACCACGCCTATACAAGGGGGCGGTTTTCGCTTTTTTTAAGTGTCAATCACAAAAACACTTAAGCGAGGATATCGCATACCAAATTTCAGCTGGCTACAACAATTTTGATTTTTCATGCTGTCAAGTAAAGTTGGCGTGTCAGTGGGCTGATTTCAAAAAAATTTACACTTGTACTGCTTCGAGATCTAAAAAGAACAGATATCAAGTCTCAAGTTCTTAGCTCAAAATTTAAGGCCTAAAAACTACCGACAGACGGACGGACGGACAAGGCTCATTTGACTTACAATTCAGTCTCGATCATATGCCCTTAAGGTCTTGGGGTCTACGGTGATTATTTCTCTATGTTACAAACTATGAATCAAACTTAATATACCTCCTATCCTATGGGATGGGGTATAAAAACGCAGGAAAAGAAGTAGGTACGAGTCATTTTCTACTGTAGTTTTACACAGAATCACGCAGAGCCCAGCCACTGCCATTTCACACCAGTTCGACAGAGTTGATCCGGGCTTAAGTCACCAAATTTGGCGAGTTAAGACGAGAATAATCCCGGATCAATATTCGCTGAAAAGTTCATTTCTGGGGTTATTCTCAGTTCAACTTGGTAACCAGGCTGATCTGGCACCACAAACTGGCCCTAAGTGTTTTTAACGATAAGGAGAACGTTCTGATCCTTGTCCACCGTTTGCTATTATGGGCTACGTTATCACGCAAAGATCAGCAAAAAGTTCAAACATCGCTTAAAAGCCGATGTTTAAACTTTTTACAGAGCAGGTCAGGTACAGCTTTTTAATGTCTTCTCGTAAATAGCTATAGTCTTACAACTTTTAATAAAAATTTAATATAAAAATATCATCCCCATAAAAAGCAAGTGCCTACACTTGCTTTACTTTACTTTATACTCGTATAGCCCTAGAAATTGCAAATGTTCAATTAATTATAACGAGTATAAACTTTTTTTTTGGCAAAAGAGGAGGCCATAATTGGATCTGGTGTTGGAATTTACGCTAAAATGCATCCAAAAAGCGTCAACAGCTACATGAATGAAACTGCATTCGCTCATCAAAGGAAGGGATTACGATGGTGCATGGACCGAACGCACAAAGGCGTTCACATGCCATGCCTCTGCCAAAAAGGATATTTTTCTGATTAATTCCCATTTTGATTTTGTCGCTGTGAATGCCATTGATGCAATGTAATCTGATGGCAGCCTGATTGAGACTTTTCCCCCTATCAACATGCCCTAGGGGAAAAGGTTCAAGTGACCATCCAGTTTTACCTCAGTATCTATATTTATATTGCCGAGAAGGATGTTCGGCACCTGCCTTTCTCTTTGTACAATTTTATTAACTGACACAAAATCATTTATACGGCACGAAAAGTTAACAAAATACAAAAAAAAAAAACAGTTTTTACTTAAAATTCTGCCCAACCATATAGCATTTATTTTATACACATTTTTTGTTGTTAGATCATGGGAACAAAGGTGCAAATAGTGCGGCGTTGAATTGAAATTGTTAAGTTATGGGGTTTTCTACCTCGCATTGCTCGTGTGATCTACTATGAAGTTTTTCCATTTTTTTGGAATTTAATCATTTCGTAGTTTTGTGGTCGGAATTTTAATGTTCCCCATAAGAGCCAATTGTACACGCTGGATAAAGTGGAACGTTAACTTAAACTTGTGTAATATTTCTTGTTTTTTTCATCCGTTTCGCCAAGATTAACTGATAAATAAATTTGAAATGTAAAGAAGTCGACGAGAAAGGTGACATGGATGAGGTCGTTGATTAATAGCAAAACATAAACATGGGAATAATATTGTGCAATCTGGCAGTTAAAATGAGGAGTAAAATTCAATTGTACAAAGCGTATATAGTTATATCTACTAGAGCGTGAATGATAAGTGAATACTTTTACATGAAAACACGGTTTATTATTCAACATCCAACTGAGAAATCGCTAACTTGCTTTAGATGTTGAAGCTAGATAAAAAAACGCAAAATTAAAATTTCGAAGCACAAGGTATAGGTATGCATACGTTTGGAGGAGCAAAATTAAAAAACGAGCTATAACTGAACATTGGGATGTTTTTTAATAGTTCAATTATACAATTATTACAATTACAATTATTACAAGCATACAATTATTACTTAATTTGCAGATAAAATTTTGTTTAGTATATTTGCGGCTTGTTTTTCTTTTCTTTTAATGACAATTTCGGGCTTTATGGCATTTTTTCAAATGCATCTTGACAACTCATTTGTTTCGCTTATTTAATATTTGAATAATATTTTGAGTGCAATTTTAAGAAGATATATGCATAAGATCCGTGTATACGAGCTATTAAATGTTTCCATTGCGGTGTAGTAAATAAAAGAGAGATTTTTGACTGTTTGCCCGGGTTTAAAATTTTTAAAATATATATGCTTTCATTAATTTTACTCTAGGTACTGTTAATATTTTTTTTTAAAAGTCTACTGTACTTATTTCAGCCGTTTAGGTCCTCAAATTTTTATTGAAACGAAGGTTGAAAAATATTTTTTTTTATATTTTTTTTTTGATAAAATTTAAAACAATGAAAAACTGGTTTTGTTTCCAAAAATCTTATATCTTATATATTTTAGCACTACCATATAAGTAAACCAACTTAATTTACTTATATGGTAGTTTGAGATAATTTTAAGCGTATCTCAAAAACATGTAATATTTCAACTTTTATATATTTTTCTTTCGAACCTCAAGAAATTGAATAAAGATAAAACAAGTTTATACGTTAAAACGTCCGTCCTAAACGTGTATAATACGTGTATAAGTTTAATTGTGAATAAAATTGTTCATTTTAACATATAAACTTGTTTTATCTTCTTTCAATCCAACCAAATCTTGGAAGCCAAAGCCGAAATGTACTCAAGAAACTATCTATGTCCGATATTTTTTTTCGAAGCGGTATATGATACCGTTTTTGAGATAGTGCCCCCACTCGATTTTTTAGCTTTTTTCTACGTTTTCTTTTTAATTTAAAATCCATTAAACGTCTATTCAGAACCTTTTGTTCAACACCGTTATATTTTTTTTGATTCTCATATACTTACATACTTTGCGCTAGCAACAGTTAGTTTTTCCTAATACTCAGAGCACAGATTTTTTAGTTTTCGGATATAAAAGCGAGTTCTTTAATTTGTTCTTTTTAAACCGTTTCAGAAAATATTAGGTTAAAACGCCATTTTTTAAAGATTTTAAAAATTTCAAGAGATAAGAATTCACTTATCACTTCATACGCAAACCAAGTTCATTATAATTGGTACCACACTTAATAAATACCAGAATATTTTGAAAAATAGTTTTCGATCTAAATTTCAGAATCTGCTAAATATTCGAAAATTTCTATAGTTTTCCCGAAAACTACAAAAAAAATTTTTAACAATAATATTAACGAGCCTAGCTGCGAAGACTTTTGGCTCTCAAAGCAATAATTTTAGATTTGCATGATTTTTCTTCAAATCATTTGGCCGGAGATAGTGGTAGGGGCAAAAAATTTCTTACGATTTTTTTTTTTTTTTCGAAAATATGCCAAAGCTACAGTTCCAAAACCGTTTAACCAGCATTTGATTTCAGCCTTTGCTAAGCCTGCAGCTGCTTTGTATTTTTGCTCAATTATCGGCTTTCTAAATAAAGTAATGAAAAAGTTATGACCACACGTTGAAAATTTTTCGTGAAACCTATTTTTCGTTCCTTATTTTTAATTTTTATCAATATATTGCAAAAGTCCGATTTTATAATGCGATACGATGTTAAAATCCAATATTAAAAAAAGCAAGATTTTCTTTTTTCTGGCTGTAAAACTTTTTAAGATAAGGCCAAAACACTTTGTATTTTTAATATCAATATTCAAATTTTATTTAAATAATTAAAATAAGATATATAATAAAAAATAAAATAAAATTTGGCACAAGTTTACCGTAGGTCCAAGTGAAATTTAGTTGTTATTTTTTTGCTTATATATGTGTCCTGAATACGAATATGTTATTAAAAGTTGTCGGTCTCATTTAGTTTAAAAGTTATAGCTATTCAAAGTTTCAATTTTTCCATACAAAGTACCTCATCTGAAACTTTTAATTCGTGCCTAAGAGTATGCTATAGAAATCTGACAAGATTCGCTGTAAAATAAATTTGCTTTTGGAGACAACAGTGTTTGGGTGGCCCGCTTCGCGGGCTTAAAGGATTTCAACTCACTTTTTCGCAGGGTTTAGCCGCTAACGCGACTTCGTCGCACCGCTAAGGGTAGGTGCCAGTTGTCTGGCAGGCGCCTGGGGCCGTTTACGGGTATGTTAAAGTTGCACTCTTTTTGAACTTCTCTGGCTAATAACTTCTAAACTAATCGAACCTAATTTTTTATAGCATATTCGGAATCAGGACACCCAAATCCATATATTAAGATAAAAAAAAATCCAATGCATTCCACTTGGCCCTACGGTAAACTTATGCCCCGCTACGCCACGGCACCTCCCGTTGTGTGCGTTATCATAATTGCCCTTGTGTGCGTTATCATGTTTTTCACGGACTTTATAAGTGTACCAAATTTTATCTTTCTACGACTTACCGCTCAAAATACAGGGGCGGACGGACGGACGGACAGCGGAGTGATGCCATAAGCAGTATCCTTTTTCCATTTTTGGAAGTACCGTTAAATTCAGTAAATAAAAATAAAAATTCAGTCTTTGAGGTTTGTCTCGCCACATTTTTCACCTAAAATCAGAGACACGGCGAGATACGCATTGTGTCGCTATATATGTACGTGTTCCCGTAAGCTGAACTGCGAGACACAGACTCAGACACAGATACTCATTGTGCCCCAGCTATAATCCTTATAACGGGTGATTTTTTAAGAGGTTGAGAACTTTTTTAAAAAAAAAAACACAAAAAATTCGAAAAAATTAATGAAAAATTTCTTTGAATCGATAGTTTGAACCTTGCAATTTAATGTTTCAAGATAATTTCATGCAAATGTTGACCGCGGCTGCGTCTCAGGTAGCCCATCCGCTGAGTCCAATTTTGGCATACTCTTTCACACATATCGGCCGGTATCTCACGAATGAATGCATGGATGTTGGCTTCCAGTGCGTCAATCGAAGCGGGCTTGTCCCTATAGACATTAGCCTTGACATACCCCCACAAAAAATAATCTAATGGTGTCAAATCGCACGATCTAGGCGGCCAATTGACCTCCCCGAAACGTGAAATTAACTGTTCACCAAACTCGCCTCGCAATTGCGCCATTGTTTCGCGTGCTGTGTGGCATGTGGCACCGTCTTGTTGAAACCACATATCATGCAAGTCAAGAACTTCCATTTCGGGCAAAAAAAAGTTTGTTATCATCGCTCGGTAGCGTTCACCATTGACAGTAACGCTGCGATTCGCATCATCTTTGAAGAAATATGGCCCAATAATGCCGCCGGCCCATAAACCGCACCAAACAGTGGCTTTTTCGGGATGCATTGGTAGCTGTTGCAATGCTTCTGGCTGATCTTCACTCCAAATGCGGCAATTTTGCTTATTTACGTACCCATTCAACCAAAAATGAGCATCATCGCTGAATACAATTTTTCGATAAAAAAGCGGATCCTCGGCCAGCTTTCCAAGAGCCCATTCACCAAAAATTCGGCGTTGTGGTAGGTCGGCTGGCTTTAGTTCTTGCACCAGCTGTATCTTAAAAGGCTTTACGCCCAAATCCTTGTAACAAAGGCCTAACTGCTGGGAACGGCGCCGAATCGACATTTCGCGGTCTTCTGTCACACTAGCTGATACGGCCGCAATATTTTCTTCACTACGCACAGTACGTAAACGTGTTGGTGGTTTAATGTCCAACAAAGTAAATTTGGTGCGAAATTTGGTCGCAATCTTCCGAATAGACTGCTCAGAAGGTCGAGAATGCCGACCATAAAATGGAAGCAGCGCGCGATAATAATTTCGAACCGAGCACGAATTTTGATAGTAAAATTCAATAATTTGCAAGCGTTGTTCATTTGTAAGACGATCCATGGTTGAATTGCAAACCAAACTGAAGCTGTTGGTAAGTGACACAAGGTACTAAACACACGTCAGCTGTCAAAACCAGTGTTGCCAAAACCAAACCAGCTAAAAAATCACCCGTTATTTCTGCATACCTTGTTGCGAACATCTATTCCTAGTCACTGTCACTGGTGTTCTAAAGCAAATGAGCCCTCTTTTTTTACTGTTGAGCGTGTCGTATTCTCTTCAACTCTTTGGGGAGCTATCTTAAGGGCTATAGTGAGATCGTGTATGTGGCCGAATGGAAACTGGAGTCCAACTCTCAATAATTTGTTTACTGAAGCCGCTAGAGCACTAATATAGGTACTAAACTCGAAAGAAGAAACAAGCTATATTTTATACCTTTTTAAATCATACCAATTACATTTTTATATGTGTTTGCAACTGAATTTAAAGACTAAACCCTTCCAATGACTGACGCCCGTAGACGAGATCCCACGAATCTAAAGTTGGATTAGTTTGAGGAGCTGATGCCAACAGAAGTTAAGAGCAGCCGGACCAAAGGCCAGTTCAAATGACTCATAGTCAAATTGTAGCCAAATCTGCACTCTAAGATCTGGATAAAATGAGGTGGTGAATGTAAACATAAAATATCAAATGTAGTCCTTGTCCATTCACTGCTGGCATCGCAGATACCTTTACCCAATTTTGTGTCAAATCTCAAATTTTTGTTTTTGATCGTGGATAAAAAAACCTTGAAGTTTCCCGAAAAACGTAAATTTCGGCTGAATTTCGCCTAAATTATTAGCACAGGACAAGAATTAGAACTAAACAATTTTGATTGGGACCAAGTATGATTGGGTTAATTGATTATAGGTTAATTGATTATAAGCTATGTGTTCGTCCGTCCGTATGTGTGTAGTTTTTAGGTATTTAAAATTGAGTTCATATGAATAAATTTTAGAAAAAGTATGAAAATTATGAAATAAACCCCAACGTCCAATATTGGCTTGAATGTAAGACAATCTCAATCTTGGCTTAAATGTAAGACAATCTCTTTGCACTTTACTTCAAAAACAATTTTACCAAGTTAGACGAGGCGAAAGCCAAGCCTTCAACTAAATAAATATTCAGCCACCCGCATGACCGACCATCAGTCCATTTTTACTATGATAAAGATCTTTACCAGGTTAATGCCTGAAAATTCGCTTAGTAACAAAAGAAAAATATATAAAAAATGTAAACTGCGATATGTATGAATTCAGGCCACAGGAGCAGATAATTACATGGATACAATCTTGATCGTAATTTGTGTAATAAAACGCCTTTTCGATATTGTTGCCAAGATATTAAGTTCACAGCAATAAACTTCAGACTCTCCACCGTGTTACCGATTAGCACAAAACTATAAAACTCATTCGTTGGATATAGCAATTATGAAAGTTATAAAAATTAACCATCCAAGAACTTTAGACAGAAAGGTATGAGTTTGCACATAACCTACTTCAATTTCAAATTAAAACAGGGAAAAGGGTTAGAGTTCTAGTTGAGTAACTACCCGAGCAATATATAGTGTATTTGTATCCTTGCGGTGTGCGATTTCAAATCGTAGTGCCGATAATTACTGCAGTACCTTGGCGGCAATTTGTTACGCCTAAATGTCGGCACGCGTACTCTAATCTTTGCCCTTAATTTACCAACTGCTTTCGAGTCCGTGTATGTATAGGATTGAAATGGCTTTTGAAGACATCACCCTCATTCCTTGTTTTCGTATGCAAAACTCTGTTGATGGTTATGTTCTTTCGTGTTGCGGCCACTGGTGGTTTTAATACCTGGAAAGTCACTTGTTTGTATGAATGATGTAAGTTTGATTTTCCTGTAAATAATTAACTTTACCCACTTTACTTACACTGGGCGCGGAGAGGACAAATGCCACCTATATAGGAATAGACCGTCAACATTTTCACAATGAAAAGGGGATACTAAACACTTAAGAACAGTCTCAACCCTATGCTCGGCAGTCTGCAATAATTTTCTTTTCGAAAATTGTGAAGAGCTTGAGGTTTAGGTTGCCATACTTAAACGGATATTGGGCGGCCGATATGGTGGTGGGCTGGATAAATAGGCTGTCTGTCTGTCTGCACATATCTAGACACACACAAACATATCCAAAGAAGTCTTGGATCAGGCGATGAAAATCATGTCTTGCGTGTGTAATAAGTAATTTTAGACAGAAAATTTAATTGCCTCCTGGCTCTTGGATGTATATGTTAATTCAAGTGGAATTAATTGTTTCCGGTATTTAAGTTGCCTCAAGGATTTTTGCCCCAGTGCCTATATATCCTTGATCTGGCAATTGTTCGAGTAGTTCGTTTGGTATTATTGTTGAGGGTGTTTGCGGTATGGCAGTGTGCGGTGCGCTCATGTCTGAGATACCTTGGGTTTTTGGGCTTTCGGCTTGACTTGACTTGGCTTTTCAGTGTTTTGACTTTATGGTTTCAGTTCATACCAGGGGCTTGTTTTGAGTGCACAGCTATTATCTTGATTTTTAGCTTTCTTTAGGTTGAATCAATATATAGCAATTATCGTTATGACAAGGGGTTTATATTTCGGGGCGACCAAAAACACTTATGATGGACTCGGTGATTTTTGTTACAGATTTCCCTGCGGCATCAAATCAAGCTCATTTATCAGTGTTATTTCTATGTAGATCCTTAAGAATTAGTTAATGTGCATGTAAAACTTTTTAATTTTTAATATTTTTCTGCTGGTCCTGGCAAAAAACGGAGGCTAAGACCAATCTTTTTTGTTTAGAACAAATAAACCACGTGGTCAGACATGCACATTGGCTAGGCAATAGTTAAGGTGCACGTAAATCTTTTTCATATTCATTCTAGTTTGTTGCTTTGAATTGAGCAACATTTCAAAGCAACAAACTAGAATGAAACTAGAATGACGTTTTCTCTCTGAAATACAACAGAGAGAAAACTTCTCAACGCGTTGTAATAACAGTCATTCCAAAACAAATATCACATGAGAAATGAGACCCGTGATTATTTAAGTTAGTGCAAGTGATAAGTCAAGTTTGGTTTTTGAATTTCTAAAAAAATACATAAGTATGGAAACGAAAAGTGATAAGTTTAAGTTTTGGAAATGATGGTGGTAGGCCAAGAAACCGGTGGTGGGATTAGGTAAATTAGATGTCCGAGACCGGCCTTAGGATCGCGCCTTTGCTTGAGTTGATGGAGGAGGATGGAGGACGATGGAAGGGTCATTTATTTTTTATTAATTTGTTTCATCTGCATGCGACTTACGATAAATAGATTACAAAAATAAAACTTAAAACTGAGAAAGTGCTAACAAACCAAGTAAAACACTCTTAAGGCAATCACGTGAGAAGTGGAGATTTTTGTTATTACAGAATTCATTGAATGAAACAATAGCTCTGGACAGCCGCTCATTGAGGCCATAGTTAGTTCTATGGGCAATTTGAAGAAGAAGATTTCTTTTCCTCAAAGGTCTAACAGGGGCATAAATTGGGACTAGCGATAAAAGAGGGGGACGTTTGATGTGGTAGCATAATAAATACCTTACGAACATGATGTCAAGAGACTTTCGTCTCAATTTTAACGTTGAAAAGCCTAGTAACTGACATCATGCCATGCAAGGAGTTTCAAAGTCCCATCACTTCATGAAAATGTACTCTGAGCTTTTTCAAGACGATCTGAAAATTTAAAAATGGGTACCATATTACGTCGGCATTTTCAAGCTGAGATAAAGATTGCATAAAACTAATGCAATAAAAAGTATAATAAGGACATGATGATCAGACATTTCTTTACTGTTGATTTCATATTCAAACTGAAGATAGGAAGAACTTTAAAGCGCTTTAAAGCAAGAAGAAACGATAAAGCACTTACTCATGTTTAAGCGTAGGTTGTTACTTGAACACCAGTGACCACATTTCGCATTTAATATATACAATACGCAATACGCATTTAATTTTGAAAAATAGGTTTAAGTCGTCAGCGTACAACAAAGAATGGCATGTATACCATAACACAGAGGATAAGTCATTAATAAATATTGAAATATTATGAAAAGCAGTGACATTTAGTGACATAAGGATACATTCTAACGATAAGCGGCCGCAGGAAATGACGATATAATAATGAATATGAACCGACTAAAATTAACTTCGACTCTGCTACAAGTGCAAGAAAGTCTTGAGGCAAATGCATGGATTTTATTCACCGGCAGCAAATATTTCCAGGATTCTTCGTTGCAGAACACCCAGACGTAACCCACACGTTCTTACGGAAATACTGCGAAAGTGTGATGCAGCAGCCTTGAAAGCGTAGCAAGTGCACACGGAGTGCAAACAATGCAATAAGAGAATTTTTTAATATGCTTTAATCGTCATCATAAGAAACAAATGGGAAAGTGCAACAGTGCGTATGCAAAAGCTTCAGTCCATCTACGACGAATTGCAAATTTTTGACCATACCACAAAAAAAAACTGCCACGCCTCCGAAAAGTGGGCGGGATATAAGAATATAACTGTTTATTGGTTTATACTAGGTGGTTGCATGCATTTCGGCCTCAAACTCCACCTTTTTAACTCAAAAAATTACTTTTTTTTATGTGCCTCCGCCCACTTTTGTGGCACATACTCTATATACATGAAAGTTAGAAAATGCTAATATCTACATCTTTTGTCATATAATTTTTAGTCAAATCTCATATATATTTATTGAAAAACAGTCATTTTAAGCTAAAATCCCTTAAAAAGGTGGGCGTGGTCAATGAAAAGGCTCAGCTTTTTTAGCTACCTCAAAGACAATTACAAGGCAATATTACATACCAAAAATTAATGCGCTAACGCCATTCTGACATAGCTTAAATTTAGAAAAAGTATATTTTACATTAGAGATGGTCGCACATACAGACAGTGGTCGCATTGTTCGTGTCTGTGGGCGGATTCAGCTAATTTTCAAATTTGATCTGGTCCAATGGACTTCCAGCCAACTTACCAAATTTCAGCTCTCACCTTAAAATTTAAGGCCTAAAAATTGTTTACATACGGACGTACGAACGGACGGACATGGCTTAATCGATACTCCTGTCGGTCCCATTCATATCTCTAAATGGTCAAAGGGGTCTACGGTGATTATTTCACTGTGCTACAAACTATACATCAAACTTAATTTACCCTGGTTCGGGTATAAAGAATTGATAGCATGCTAAAGGTGTTTCTATGCGAAAGGTTTTCTATTTCTAAAATTCCCAAATTTTTTATTCTTTTACTAAGAAACAACCTTAACTTTTAAAATAAAATCAGAACTAACTTCTAAACATGTTGTTTTCATATCCAAAAGAGGTTAATAAGAAACATAAATTTACATATCAAATGTGATTCATGGACGCTGCAAAAATGGTTCATAGGCAATGATTCGCCGTTCGGTATCCAACGATTCGCCTAAGCGGAGTGTAACCCACCCACTAGTTTTTCTTATAAACTTACGCTCCAGTGCAACCGGCCTGTATGCATCTGCCCAACATTAGTAATGTTTTGGTATACCTTTATAATTACAATACTTTGGAATTTAGGTTCTGTACGAGCTCAGGTATTCCAGCTAACGTACCTACTTAGGGAGTGGAAACTTAACCATGAATATCAATTGCAAATGAAATAAATAAATAAAAAAGAAAAAACATGAACCAAAGCATATTAATATAATATTAATAAACATAAAATTAACTAAAATTGAAATGCACATGATAATCAAAAGTAACTAAAATTAAGGAAGAGTCTCCCTGATGGTCACCCAAACACCCTACTCTTGGAAGTTATCTTTAGCATATTGCATAGTTTTTAAGGCGAATATATACAAACTCAGTTAGAGCAAATTTGGTACTGTAAAAATTTCAAGTTATATTTGTAGATAAGGATTATATTATAAAAGGACATTTCTATTCAAAAATGTATCATTAAAAAAAAAACCTTTATAACATGTATCACTTTACCCACGATGCAAAACCTCCTGATGAACAATGATTCCATATAGCAACATACAAAGGTATACCACGCTACCAGAGCACTTTTTTCCATCGAGTCGAAATCAAATTGATCGACATGTCGTCAATCAGGCGATTGATTAAAATTTTATTATTTTTTCCCTCAAAGGGCAGCACCAGTTACAGATGCAATGTACAAAAACGACTTAAAATTTGATTGGTTTTTAATTAACGGCAAAACGAAATTCAATGGATAAAAATTTTATTTATTTCCATTTTAAATTTTTGAGTTATATAGAGATTTAATTAAAATAACGAATGCAATATTTTTTCAATTAAGATGGGGAATAATATTATTCAATCAATGGAAAAGTTAAGCTTTAAATCATTTTTCCGGGGGAGGGGTACAAGCTCAACATACTCACACAACAATGGCATTGATAAGCAAAGCATATAATGAGTAAGTTGTAACTTAAGATAATAACAAACTTAAGATGATTGAAAAGAAATATAATTAAAAAATAGGTAATACAGCAAACACAAAACTTTATTATTATTATATTGCTCGTAACTAAAATTTCTAGCGAGTTTTTAAACGTTATCCTTAGCAACTTTATTCTACCGATTGCAAAGCCATCGGACAGGCCCTGGAACACTTTGCTCATGTTTATGGTTTGGAGCTTAAGTAATTTAAAAAAAGAGCTTCCAGTATGAAAAAATACACGCAGCGGTTAGTCGGCCTTTTTTGAAGGCTAAGCGTTCAATTATTGCTTGATTTGTAAATGAAATTCGTGAAGTATATTTGCAAGCTTATGTTTTTCTTTTCTTTTATATTTGTATAAAATTTCAAGTGCAATATGCACAAGATCTGTGCATATGAGTTTTCAAATGCTCTCATTGTGGTATAGTGAATAAAGAGGAACATTTTTGACTGTTTGCCCGATCTTCGAATGTAAAATTATTAAATGAATTCTTTCATTAATTTAACGGTACCTACTGTAGTATTTCTTGTTTTGTAAATCAACTAGTCTTATTTTAGGCTAATTTAAGGTTTAGGTACTCAACTATTTTTTTTTAAGGATCAAAGTCGAAACAAAGTAGATGCCTACATACTTTCAAAGTTGGGAAATAAGTGTATATGATTTACAACAAAACGCAGAAAAATAGAAGGACGTGCATAGTGCATAGGACGTGTTCAATTTCAAATCAATATAAGCACAACATTTCATATTCATATCAACATGATATTACGCGAATGTTAAATTTACATGAGCAATATCATTTCCCCATATCAGGGCGATACTTAATATCAAATCTGCATTAGGAAAAAATATTAGTTTTACTTTGAAAATGTTAATATCACAATTATTTGTTAAATATCAATTCAACATTTTAAGTATCAAACTGATATTAATATATATATTAATAAATGTGGTATTAAGTAAATGATGGGATGAAATTTATATTTTAAATGTTGGCCGACTTTATCGCTAAAAAATTATATTTAGGTTAAGTACATAGAAAAAGCAATGGGGCCAAGTATAGAGCACGTGGGATGCCAGTTTTGGAAAAGACCCAAAAACTTACCAACATCTTGAACAGCTTGTCTTCTATTTGTTAAGTAGGAAAACGGTCATGTGGCCTTAATCTATATTGCTTCATAAGTTTATGCCATAAGCTAATAAGTCGAAACCTTCCAGTCGAAAAAAAATCGATAAAGTTTCTTCTTGTTACTTTTTTTAAAAATCCACACTGCAAACAACAAATAGTATCACTCAAAAGGACATTGAAGTATCTATTCAACTTTAATGGAAATTCTATCTGTTCAGGAATGGTTTATTATACCAAATAATTAATTATAACTAACTAACTACTAAATAATTAATTAAAATCTAAATTAATCATTTTAATGAATAATGTAAAACTTGAATTATTTAAATTAACGTATATTTTTTTTTAATCTGTAATTTGTAGCAAACATAACTAAACATACCCTATGTATGTTGCCTATATCGTTTTGCTAATATTTTTTGCGTAAACAATTTTTAATCCGAGAATGCCAATTCCACTTGCTAGCATTTGGGCAAAACGGTACTGCTGTTGGTCGATTTTGCTTTTTGCTATGATAAAAAATTTTCTCGATCTCTTTTGACAAGCAACCACCAGCTAACTGACAGCTGACTAACAGCTGACTAGTACACAAGTCAGATCGAAATTGTCTTGATCATTTTGCAAAAACGAGAAATAAATTACATTGCAACGTTGTTTGAATTTTGACTATTTTTTCTTCGTTTTATTATCGATCACGATCAAAATGCTGATAAATTCGAGCAAGCATAAATTCGCACTGCACCTTGCTTATCAAGCAACACCTTTTAAAACTTTATAAACCAAGGTTTATATGGAGGTCCCCATAGGAGGGTACATACGAATATGCTTAAAATATTCGATCTAGTCTAAAAGTCTCTGCAGTTCGCTGACGGTGTTCAGTGACATTGAGTTTAAAAGGAGGTCTTCGAGAATGCTGAAGGGTATCTTAAAAAATCATTCGAAACCTAGAATAGATTCTTTAGTCCAAACATCCAAACGAAAAGGTGCAGCATTTTGAAACCATCACGGAGGCATGCGGTTTCTGGGAATCATGGGAAATCATTAAGGCGAAAGGATCATAATCAAATCCGGTCGCTGTCGTTGGCTAAATAGAGGCTGAAAGCTGAACCCATTATTTCATTACCAATTATTTATCTATTACTCTTTAGATTGTGCAGAAAGCGTAATACTAGTTCAAATTTTGAACTATTCCTTAAGCTTGTAATCTTGAAGATGGGTGGAAGACTGGCGAACATGAACTGGGATGCCTTCAGAAAGAACTGTAAGGAGGGCATTGGCTTGAATGTGCCAGAAATCCTTTCGAGTTAGAAACCGCAGTTGACAAATTCATTGAAGCAATTCAGAGCGCTGCTTGCATCAACACTTCGTCCCAAAAGAACGCAGTTAGCACCGACGGGCATGTACGCACAACATATCCGCTCGAAATCGAAGAATTGATTGGTGAAAAAAAAGAGCGCGTAGAAGATGGCAAGGCACGAGGGCTCCCTTAGACAAAACCCTTTTGAACCACCTCTCTAACAAACTGAAAGGAATGTTGCAAGATTTTAAAAATCGTGAGACGACTGAATACCTTGAAGGCTTGTCGGCAGATAGGAGTCTATCAAGAAACCTATAATCCACTCGGCACCAATAAAAAAAGCTAACGGCGAATGGGCAAGGGAAGACAAAGAGAAAGCGAATTTGTTTGCTGAACATTCACAACAAACACTCATGCCTTTCGACGCTCGCCGTTGGCTGACGTTCAAAACAACAACGCGGAACTTGATAGCTTTAGAATTAAAAAAGCTTCGTTAGTTGAACTCCGACAGACAATGAGCAAACTTAAAAATTTTATATGATAAACGCTTCTCTTAGACTTCTATACGTTCCAAGGCAATGGAAAGTTGCTGAAGTCATTATAGTTCCAAAACCGGGGAAATGTGCAAATGATAAAAAATCTTATAGGCACATATCGCTTCTGCCGATAATATCGAAAGTTTGCATGAAATTGAAAAAGCTTTAGAATGACAAAAAATATGTTCAAGTGCTTTCCTCGACGTATCGCAAGCCTTCGACAAGGTATGGCACTAAGGCTTGAAATATAAGCTACGGCAACAACTGAATACTCGAGTTTGAAGCAAATTCGGACTGGCGTACCCCAGGGAAGCGTCCTCGGTCTGACCCTGTTCCTGCTCTACACAAGAGACATACCTCTAGATGTCGAGACAGTCGTGGCCACGTTTGCGGACGATACGGCAATCCTGGCAACAGGTGAATCAGTCAAGTCATCAACGAAAAACCTCCAACGAGCATTGGACAGAATTTGTGTCTGGGCGAAGGCTTGGCGAATCGCTCTTAACGAGAACAAGTCTACGCATGTGGATTTCACTTGCAGAAGGGTTAACAATTTACCTCTGTTCATAAATTCTGCACAAATACCTTATGCAAATGAAGCGAAATATCTAGGGATGACACTGGACGCTAAACTAAGGTGGAAACCACACTTAAAGAAGAAGCGTGACGAGCTCGAGATTAGGCTCAGGGAAATGTATTGGCTTATCGGAAGATTTTCAAAATTAAGCATATGTAACAAACTGCTCTCGTACAGGCAGGTGTTAAAGCCGTCCTAGACATACGGCATACAACTTTGGGGTTGTACCAAGCCGAGCAACAACTCCATGTTGCAGACTTTCCAAAACAAGACACTAAAAGCAATGGTGAATGCTCCATGGTATATTAGGAATAGTGGTATTCACAGAGATTTAGGATGTGGTGTATGCCACTTTGCTTGGACTATTATTATGTATACATAATATAACATATAACACTTTAGGTTCGGCAGCTCAGTGAAACCACGTTCCGTGTTAGTTCGTTGTTGATCGTAGAACAGAGCTGAACAATTGTATTAATAAATAAGTGCGTTAAATCTTCTACAAGTGTTTCATTACGAGATATTACAATGGCGACGAGGATGGCGGCATTAATTGGTGCAGTACCAAATTTTGACTACAGAAGTGACGACTGGAAAATTTTTAAAAGCCAACTGGAGCAATTTTTTATTGCCAACGATTTAGTGCATGCAACTGAGCATGCGGCAAAGAAAAAAGCAATTTTGCTTGGAGCCCTAAATCAAGACACCTATAAGCTATTAGGCAACTTGCTGCACCCAATACTGGTTGATAGCACCACAACTACATATGAAATGTTATGCGGAACGATGGAAACCCATTTTAAGCCAGCACGATCACCATTTGCGGAAAGATTCAACTTCTACAACGCGATCAAAGACGACACCGAAACGATTCAACAGTGGGCGGCTAGAGTGAGGGCATTGGCGATGTATTGCGAGTTTGGCACGGAATTGGAAGTCGTAACGAGGGACAAATTCATCATGGGTCTGGAAAAGGGACCTACGAAAGACAAGCTATTTTTAGAAGATGCAGCAAAACTAACCTTAACGGAAGCAGTATTAAAAGCACAGACAGTGGAGTGCATTAAGCAGCAGTACACCATTAAACAAGAGCCTTCAACATCAGACGGTATTTACCACATTTCCAGAAACGGCAGTAGTAAAGGTAATTCACATGTGCAAAAGCGATGTCAAACATGTGGACGGACAAATCACACCAGCTTAAACTGTAAGTTTAGAAACTACCGGTGCAACAAGTGTAATCAACGGGGACACCTAAAAAATATGTGTAATGAGGACAAAAGAAATAGTGATAACGGTGATAGATTTAACTACATAAATGGTGATTCTGAGTTAAGCTTATTTCATGTCAGTGGTAGCAAATATAGTTCGAAGCCTATCCAAGTATGTGTCGAGTTAAGCGGTGTGGTGCTAGACATGCAAGTTGATACAGGTGCAGCAATTTCGGCCATGTCTTCTGCTTTTCACTGTTAGTGGAAACGGATTTAGTTTTGACCACGTACGATGGTGCCATATTAAGACCACTAGGTGTTTGTAACATGCCTATTACGTATAACAATGAAAGTAAAGGTATTGATATTACAATAATAGAAAATGGTGGGCCACCAATCCTAGGACGAAATTTTTTAAATTTGTTTAACATTGGCCTCGAGCAATTAAATTTCTTAACAACTAATTTAAATGACGACATTAAAAATTTTTTGAAAGGTTATAGTCAGCTTTTTAGTGATACATTGGGCGAATTTAATAAAAGTCGTATTTCCTTAAAGACATTACCCCACGCGGTGCCAAAATTTTGTAAGGTTAGATCAATTCCTTTTGCGTTAAGAGAAAAAGTTGAAGCAGAAATAGATAAGCTTGTTCAGTTAGGAGTTTTGGAGCCAGTTAATTTTAGTAAATGGGTGACTCCGATCGTACCAGTTATAAAAAAGAATGGTGAGGTACGTATTTGCGGCGATTTTAAAACCACAGTAAATCAAATATTGATTGTCGATAAATACCCTTTACCCCGAATTGAGGAAATCTTCGCTGAGTTACACGGAGGAGAGGAATTTTCAAAGTTGGATTTGTCGATGGCTTATCAACAGCTGGTTTTGGATGAAGAATCGCGAGATTTAACGACAATCATAACATCAAAAGGACTTTTTAGATACACCCGTCTGGTATATGGCTTGGCACCAGCACCGGCCATTTTTGAAAAAATAATGGAAAGTCTCTTGGCCGGTATCAAAGGGGTTGTTGTGTTCATAGACGACTTACTTATTACCGCGTCTAACCGAAAGGCCCATTTAAGAATATTGAAAATAGTTTTGGACAGATTACAAAATGCAGGATTTAAATTAGGTAAAAATAAATGTGAGTTTTTCAAAAAGTCTATTAAATATTTAGGTCACGTAATTGATAAAAATGGGTTGCATTCATGCACAGAAAAGGTAGAAGCTGTAGTTAATATGAAGGATCCATCGAACATAACCGAACTGCAGGCCTTCTTAGGAATGGTGAACTTCTATCGTAGATTCCTGCCACAAATAACAGAAGTTTGTTCACCACTGTATTCGTTGCTAAAGAAAGACACGAAATTTGTTTGGCTAAAAGAGCATTGTGAGGCTGTTACTCAAATCAAGAGATTATTGACTTCGAACCGTTGTTTGGCACATTTTGATCCAGATGTAAAGGTAAAATTAGTTGTAGACGCTAGTCCTGTGGGTCTGGGTGCAGTTTTACTGCATCAATATTCCAATGGATTAGAAAGGCCTATTGAGTTTGCTTCCAGGAAGCTCTCTAGTAGTGAACAGAATTATTCACAGATCTATAGAGAAGCTACAGCCATCTATTTTGGAATAACGAGATTTCATCAGTACCTTTACGGAAGGGAATTTGTATTAGTTACTGATAACAAACCATTAACATACATCTTTGGACCAAAAAAAGGGATACCCGTGATGGCAGCAAATAGGTTGCAACGAATTGCATTAGCTTTAACAGCCTACCGCTTTTCCATCCAATACGTTAGTTCAAGGGAAAACATAGCCGATTATTTTTCGAGATCACCAAGTCCTCAATCTCTGCCAATCGACAGCTTTGCGGAGTGCAGTAATGTGCACATTAATTATGTGGAAAGCCACACTCGTGCACCCATAACCATTGACGTTATTAAAAGAGAAACTGCCAAAGATGTGGTGTTAGCTAGGGTTCTAGAATATGTTAGGAAAGGCTGGCCAACCGACAACTTGTGTAAAGAACAATCAGACCTTAGATCATATTACACAAGAGCGAAAGAACTACATGCAGAATTTGATTGTGTGTTTTGGGGGTATAGAGTAGTTATTCCCGAGTCATTAAGATCTGAGGTGATAGAGCAGATTCACGAATCGCATTTTGGTATAAGCAAAATGAAGGCAAAAGCTAGAGATTATTGTTGGTGGCCGGGCATGGACTCAGATCTAGAAAATGTTGCGAAATCATGCGAAAACTGCTTACATACAAGGAACAACCCAGAGAAAACAAACTTAATTCCCTGGGAATGGCCAAATCGACCATGGGATCGAGCTCATATCGATTTCATGGGACCATTCTTTAAACGGAACTTTTTAATTGTTGTAGATAGTTATACAAAATGGGTAGAATGTATCGATATGGGTCGCACTATAAATAGCAAGGCTACTATTAATGAATTAAGAAAAATTTTTGCTCGATTTGGTTTACCCCGTATACTGGTCTCCGACAATGGCACATCTCTCGTGTCACGAGAAATGGAGTTGTTTTTTGAAAAAAATGGGATTAGGCATGTTACAATACCTGTGGGGCATCCAGCTACAAACGGACAAGCAGAGAACTCAGTAAAAAGTGTAAAAACCGCTCTTAAAAGAGCATTGTTTAGGTCCGATCATCGCAGTGATATTCACAAACATCTATCAGTATTCCTTTTGGACTATCGCAACACCGTTTATATGACAACAGGTATGTCTCCAGCCGAACTTATGTTTGACAGAAAATTAAGAACACGGTTAGATTTGATAAATCCGCTAAGACAAGAAAATATTTCAAGACCAGATGTTAGGGCAAAAGTAATGAAAAATCAGGCTAGACAAATTAAAAACTATAGGGGCAGTTTGAACCGAAGTTTTGAACAGGATGAGCTGGTTATGGTTAAAAATTATGCAACCCCGAATAAAGTATCCTGGTCACCCGCAAAAATCACTGCATGTTTAGGACCAAATATTTACATAGTAACTTTAGAAAATTCCTCTACTAAGTGGAAAAGGCATGCAAATCAAATTATACCAAGGGCTGAAATATGTCACAGAAGTGAGGAATATTTGCCTCAATCATTAACGGATAGCACACCGATTGTAACAACTCAACCGGAAGAAAATTTGGAAGAGGATCTTATAGAAGTGGAGTTTTTCGATTCAGAAGACACATTAGAAGTAATTGAGGGGGCAGATGCCCAAGAAATTAGTGAATGTACTAAAGATGTGCAAGATATTGTGGAAGGTATTTACGAAGGGATTGAAACTTTAGCTAGTGACTCAGAAAGTAATATAGGAACTGAAGCACAAAGAAATACAGGTAGTATAAATAGAGAATACTTGGAAAAGGAGCAGGAAAATCCAGGCATTGAAGGAAATAGCGAGACATTAAGACTTGACACTAAAGGTAAAAAGGCTAATAAAAAAACGGAAATTGCTGTTCAGAATCAGTCACCTAAAAAGCATAATTTAAGGGTAGGATTAAAAAAGAAAATTAAAAATTAATACAACAATGTGTCAATGAGAGTAAATACAATTGAATTACTGTTAAATGAATTATGTAAAAATAAGTTGATCAAAGTATGAATTTTAGTTAAGATAAGCTGTACTTGTAACTAATGATGAACAACGAACTAAGAGGGGATAATGTGGTGTATGCCACTTTGCTTGGACTATTATTATGTATACATAATATAACATATAACACTTTAGGTTCGGCAGCTTAGTGAAACCACGTTCCGTGTTAGTTCGTTGTTGATCGTAGAACAGAGCTGAACAATTGTATTAATAAATAAGTGCGTTAAATCTTCTACAAGTGTTTCATTACGAGATATTACATAGGAAAAGCTGCTGTGAGCGAAGAAGTAACAAGCTTTGCTCGAAAGCTAAATGCTCGCCTTCATGTTAATTGCAACAATGAAAGGATCCGTACTCTCAACGAGACTTAACGATGTAAACAACGAGCGACGACTAGAAAGAACAAGACCCTTCGATCTAGCGACGTCACCCTAGCCGTACGAACGAACGGTTTAAGTAGGTGCATTCACTGGATAGCAACCTACCCAATGCGATAAACACTACGGAAGCGTAAACTACTTGTTAAGTTAACTTGGTTGTAGTCAAAAAGTATTATGAGAGAGCGAAAATTTACTACTATGAAGTGCGTTCTGGCAGTTTCATAGTGTCTCTCATAAATGGGTGGATTTTTAGCACGTGGAAATCAGGCATAACCAAAATCGGCTACTTCGGTATTATATACCTGCTATAGTGGGCGTATTGGTATCTTTGAAAGTTTTGGAGGTTAAGCCTCCTTCCACCCTAGTATTAAAAAGAAATCCTTAAGCTTCCAATTAAATAAATTACAAAATAAATGAAAAATTGTAATCACGCCCCAAGACGTGGGCAAAGAATTAAGTAGGTGATTTCGCAACTACGCATGAGGAAATAAAAGCGGAAAATAATGCCTTATTTTTTAACACATCCTGAAGTCTATGCAAAATATAAACCAAGTCAAAATCCAGGCTTATGATATCTCTAGCTCTGGATGGATGAATGGATGGACCGATATGGCTGACATGTCAAACAGTAACTATCTATATATAATCGCTATTGAAGTTCAAGTAAAATAGGTGTTATTAAAAGAATTGTATTTGAAATACCATTCACAATATTTTGCTCCTGCCAGAGTTACTTTGTTCAGCCAAAAGTTAGACACAAAAACCATTTCAAAACACAGGCCAACTGGCGACGTCATCTCAAGTCAAGTAATTACCTTCTCCTAAATGATTAATTTCGCAAATTACCCTCGTCATTCTAGGAGGAACAACCAACGGCCAGAGCTGTTGCAAAAATGTTTTGTAATTTTTTTCTTCCCGTTTTATTTTCCCCCTTATATACGAAGTTTCATTTTAAGCCATTCCTTCATTCGATGAGATTTTAAATGGCCAACAATAAAGCGAATCTATGATGATGATTTTCCGCCGTTGTAGTACTTTGTTTTGGGTCCCTTTCTGGGTGGGAGCATGATGGTGATGCAGACAGATTCCCAGTGCGAGTTTTCAATCGCCCTTTAGCCAATTGTACAAGCTGTATTGTTATACCGTACACGAACTCCTCACTCTTGTGTGGGAGGCGAGGGCTTGCAGTATTGGGGAATTAACTATAAACTGAAGGATATGCATCTTTTTAGCCTGGGATAGTCCGCACAATAGGCGCCGCGCCAGTTGCTCTTAATTGCTCTTTTTATCGATGTATGGATCTGATATCGCTGCTTTGAGCCTTTTTATTAATAAAGCATTGTTATCCTTTTTTAATCTAAAGATTTCTGTTCTTTAGTAATTTTATATCCAAAAGTATATGCTTAATAATAATATTAAGCATAGCGAAGTAAACCTCACTTCGAAAGCCGAATATCTAAAATGTGACACATGGTAAACTAGTCCCACTTGACCTATAAATAAAAAATTTTCATATCATCCTTGTTTGCCTACTCTGCACAATTTCAGATTACTACAACGAATCTAATCAAATAATAAATTCGAAAGGTCTCAAAGAAAAAATTCCTACCCACTAACACGGAAATAAATATTTCCGAAATTGTAATATTCCAGGGTGTATCCAGTCAAGTATTTAACTTCTCCTCCCTTACAGCACTTGACCAATCACCCATTACAATTTCTTGATGTTCAATTATTTGCTGGGGAAATCAACGAACAAAACGACATCTGTGACCTTTTCAATCCATGAAATTACAATTACACTCCCGACTCCCCGCTTTTCACCACCGCATGGATCGACTTGGCTTTCCTCAGAACACCCCGACAGATTCTCTCAATTTGACAACTTTCGATTTATGCAAAAAAAAAATGGAAGTAAAAATAATTGGAAAAGCAAAACGGAATCTGAGATCAACCTGGACTGGCCATGGCGAGGGTGGGTCAGAAGGTGTTGCTTCACGTTCCTAACTACCCCTGGTCACAAAGAACAAAAAAAAAATGTAATAAGAAGCAAGAAATGCTAAGCATCCTGTAAACGCATTAAATCAATAGTGAAATGGACATAAATTATCTACAAGATATACTTTTTGTGAGTACATCCCAACCAAACCAACCTATGCCCCCAACTTCCCGTCAGGATATATTCTATTTACTTGTGTAGATTGTTTCATGACACTGTGTCGGTGGCATTGGCGGTGGTGTTTCATCCCTAATTTTGCATAGCTACATGGAACATTATTCGGCTTATTAAGCCTCACGCTTCTGCTTCTCGCACGCAGATCACTGGAATCTTTTCGCGCTGGGGCATGGCTTCTTTGTGAATTTCAAACGTGTTTTTTGTCTTTGGGGGGAAAGAAAATTGGACCGATGATTATAATTGCAAAATAAATCAATCAATTGTGTTTAATCCTTAATAAGAATTGACATTCAAAAGCGGGTGGATAAACAAAAAGCATGTCCTGCTGCGGAATGTCTCACCGAATAACGTGGAAGGAGGAAGGCGTTTGATTTTGAGAAAGGTAAAAGCGGGCTAAGCAGAAAATTTCCTAATTTTTATAGCGAAATAAATGTGGGTTGGATATAAATTTATTTTCAAGAAAATCCAGGGCTGATTTAAGAGACATGCCTCGAAATTTAACAGAAATCTATAGGTAAAATTGAAAAACTTTTGGCTTATAAAATTGTAGTTTTGACAGCTTTGGCTGCAAATATACACTCAAGTCTTGGGACTTGATTCCGACTTGAGGTTGGAAGTTTTTCTTTAAGGTCTTTCGAATTTATTATTTGATTATTCGTAGTAGTAATCTGAAATTGTGCGGAGTAGGCAAACAAGGGATGTGGCAAGGATGGGACTAGGGACTAAAGTTTTGTCTTATAAAATTCTAGTTTGGACAGCTCTGGCTGCAAATATACACTCAAGACTTCGGACATGATTCCGACTTGAGGTTGGAAGTTTTTCTTTGAGACCTTTCGAATTTATTATTTGATTAGATTCGTTGTAGTAATCTGAAATTGTGCGGAGAAGGCAAACAAGGGATGGGACAAGGGTGGGACTAGTTTACCATTTGCCACATTTAGATTCGAATAAAAATACTAGTGTTCATCGGTACATTATCATTATTATTATCATATTAAGCATATAATTTTGAGTGTGATCGATTTTGTTTTATTCCGATCACCAGTTGTATTTCGCTAAGCTTTTAACTTTATTCAAAAAGGCAATTTGTATGATATTGCATTGAAAAAGTGTAAATCTCACAATCGGTGTTAAGCTTTCGCGAAATTTTTAAACAGGGATCCACAACCACATTGGGCCCAAGTTAAAAAAATCGAAATACCTTAGAATATAGGTATAGCTAACTCATACTATAAATGCTCTAAACACGCTAACAACAAGGGCGCAATAGATGTGATAAGAGTATTAACCCCACAAAACTAAGCTATAGTTCTCTTACCACTAGGTTAGGTTAGGTTGGGTGGCTGGCCCCGCTAGGCAGGAACACACTTAGACAAAAGGAGGTCCGTTCTGATATCACTTGTAGGACCGGAGTTACCAGCCCGAAATGATAGCTACCCGTTTGGGTGAGGGGGGTCTAGGCAACTAGTGACGGTATAAATCTGTACCGAACGTCACCAATCAAAGTTTGATTGGTTGAGACATACCCGAGGGTAATGAAGGCTGGGGGATAACCGTTTCGGTGTAAACCGCTGTCAGCAGAGTTGAGGGGCGCCAGTGAGAGACTTCCTGAAGAAAGGGCTAGAGGTGAAGGCAACCGAAGCGGTATAAGCCCTTACCAGGCCAGTCCTGTTGGGAAACAAACTAGGGGAAGATGAAAACTAGTTACCACTAGGTAACACAAAAGTTAAGAGTTAATAGTTGTCTGTTCTAATTTCATGATGCTAATAAAAAACAGATTTCTTAGATAAAAAACATCTTAGAAATTTCGTAGCCTTGCGAATGCTTGAAAATTTATATTTTCTGCATAAAAGCCATTGGAAATTGCAGACCTTTAACCCCGAAATGCATCTCCTTTGCATAGCCAGTGAGTATGCCCTGAAAATATTTTTTCCGCTTGGTAGGTATAGGTACCTACATTATGTTAAACATCTTACAGGCAAGTATTTTACTATATAATGGAAAATGCTGAAAATCTCAAATCGAACAAACGATCGAAAAAGCGATATGCTGAAACAAAAAGGATTTCATGCTTGTGCTTGTGTTAGAATGAAGATAACAGATGTTCACTGCGAATAAAGCATTGTTATTAAAGTGGTAAGTCTCATTCGGACCAATAATTTACACACCATTCTCCCAAACGTAGAAATCGCTTTTAGAATTTACCTTTGCCTTTTGCCACAAATCGTTCAGCGGAATAATGTTATAAGAGGTATTTTTTTTTTTTTTTCAGAGTGCTGATTTCATTTTACAACTTTGTGACCAGCAGCCGATGAAGAGCCGGGGGGGGGGGGGGGGGGGGGGGATGATGGTAGTGGTATATTGGGGGCGGCAAAAAAAGTTTGGCCCATGGCGGCACTTTACCTTAATCCGCCCCTGCTTCGATCTTAACTGACCATAACCATATAGATACAGTACTAAAGGGTGATTTTTAGCTGGTTTGGTTTTGGCAACACTGGTTTTGACAGCTGACGTGTGTTTAGTACCTTGTGTCACTGTCAAACAGCTTCAGTTTGGTTTGCAATTATGGATCGTCTTACAAATGAACAACGCTTGCAAATTATTGAATTTTACTATCAAAATTTTACTATCAAAAGTGCTCGGTTCGAAATGTTCATCGCGCGCTGCTTCCATTTTATGGTCGGCATTCTCGACCTTCTGAGCAGTCTATTCGGAAGATTGTTTCGGGCCGGTCAATTGGCCGCCTAGATCGTGCGATTTGACACCATTAGATTATTTTTTGTGGGGGTATGTCAAGGCTAATGTCTATAGGGACAAGCCCGCTTCGATTGACGCACTGGAAGCCAACATCCATGCATTCATTCGTGAGATACCGGCCGATATGTGTGAAAGAGTATGCCAAAATTGGACTCAGCGGATGGGCTACCTGAGACGCAGCCGCGGTCAACATTTGCATGAAATTATCTTTAAACATTAAATTGCAAGGTTCAAACTATCGATTCAAATAAATATTTCATTATTTTTTTCGAATTTTTTGTGTTTTTTTTTTTGAAAAAGTTCTCAACCTCTTAAAAAATCACCCGTTACAATCGGAACCATAGGAAACTATAGAAGGAATAGAGCACTCTCCCTCCACGTTTTTGGCATATTTCTCGGTCACTCTTAGAAATAGAATCTTCACGTTGGAGCTTTCTTCCATAATGATCTAAGAGATGTTCATACTACCAAGGCCAACCCAACATGTCTCTCCCGCTTCATAATAAGCTAAAAATGTTTCTACCGGTAAGCGAAACTTTATATCTACACCCAAGTGATATAGGTATCTACCATTATAGAACATTCAAAAGTCTAAGTCTTAAACTTCACCGAACTTAACCTAGGGTGTTGTTCCCTTCCAACAACTTCCAACAAAATGTCATAACGCCCAAAACAACAACCTATCATCTCAATGGATAAAAGCTTCATGAAGCTGAAATGTCATAAAAAATGTCTTTGAAGACATCCTGCTATGTCAGTATGGGCTTCTAGCAAAACGCTCCCCTTCACAAAAAATATATTTTTTGTTTAAGTATTGCTGGTAAATAAACAAATATTTTTTAACTTCTTCAAGAATATATTTTCGAACAGAGACATTTATTTTTCATAAATAAAAAAGATGCAATAAAAATCAAAATATAAAAGAAGAATAAAACTTGACATAAACAATCTCCCGGGGTGTTTGCAACCCCAAAGCGGTGTAAATTTCAAACCATAATTTGTTTAAAACGCTCAGACGCTAAAGTGCACCGCTGTGGGCAGACAAACAAGGGAAGCTGTTACTCCCTTTCCCTGTTCATTTTGATACAATCACAGACCGTCATGCAATATCGCAATACTATCTCAATTTTTAACCTCACCGTTTTTTGTGTTTATATATATTTTGTTTACATCAAAATTCAATGGGGTGGCTTAATATCCTCCTAGGAGACATTTTAAAACATTTTTTATAATGAATAAAATAGCGCTAGCACACAGGGTGACAATATTGTATATAATGTAGGTATGTTTTTGTTTATTCAGGAGTCGTTCGTTATTTTTCTTTTTGTCCTCGAGGGATATTTGATTATGCAATTCAACTGATGGGGTGTATGCGTGAAAGATCTCCCTAAAAAAAAGAATGAATTGAGATTTTTGACAAAACGTTGTTTCGCTGTTGACAGTGTCAGAGAACACTCATCAACGATTAAGTACTGAGGGTTGAAAAAAAAAACAAGCAACTTTAACAAATAAATAAATAATAATGGGAAACAAGTGGCATCTGTCAGAAGGACAATAAAGTGTGAAATTATATCACAAAAGGACCTTGGAGAGATATGTCAAAAAGAAAAAGTGTTTCCATTATCCCCGCGTATGACCCAGTTGAGGCAATGATTTATTTGCTTGTTACAACATATTCCCAGACGATGAGTGTCCAAAAGTTGATCGTTTACAATTTAATTTTTTTAGCTGTGTTACAGGAAAAATTCCCCGTCTATTTTCAGACACATACTTAAAGCAAATCGCTGTAGAATGATAAAACGATGGTTTCATCGTTTGGGTAGTTAGTTTCTTTTTGTTGGTAGGTTCCAAGGTATTTGTCACCGTAGTTCAAATAATAATGTTGCGGCTAAACATAGTGCCGGTTGCCGTCCGAAGGTAGGAACATATTAGGTGTACTCGACTCATATTAAGGACATAAATAACCGTTGACTAACAAGCGACCTCAATTGACAACATCGACATCAATAATAACTTATGTTAATAATGTTAAAGGCAACCATAAGTCAGTCTTGCAAATCAACGAAATGTCCCTTAACTCCTGGAGCTTTTTTTCAACTCCAGAGAATATGCAGAAATATTTTTTCATTACTACGAAATAGCTTACCCTCCACGTTCTGCCAACCGTAGGTATAGTCATCTCAAAACAAATCCACGCTGAAACAAAAAGATCGTTCCATAAAAAACTTAAAACGTGAATGAAGTTCAAATTCCCATGGTCCTTTTCGCTCATATCTCATTCTGATCATATTAATTATTTTCCATTTGAATTGAAATGACATAAAACAATAAACCTTTTTCGGGTAAAGTGCATTTCATTTGTCAACTTAACGAGCAGCCCTGAATAATGAACAATTTTTATTTTATTTTTTTTTGTAAATTCATGCAACCAACCGTATTGCATCCACGTAGATGTCGGTTTTGCTGAATTCACATTCCAAAAATAAGAATTGATTGCAGGAAAAGAAAGCCAACACACAGGCGAAATAAAAAAAAAATAAATGAAAGAACGAATATACATATGTGAAAAATTCAACAGAAAAATATACAAAACATATGAAACAACGAAACACAACTGTCATTCTCAAATTGACAGTTGAAAATCAACTCCCCGAATGAACATATTCAATTTGATCCGAACGATGTTTGCAAATAAATTGCAAAATTCAAAATCCGCTTCACATGCGATATGCAGTCATGCATCTAGCTACTAGCTCCACAGCCACTCAGAAATCCCCTGAATGCATCTGCTAAAAATGTGCAAATAAAACGATACAAAAACCGGGAGCGGAACTGCCACTATACTCCAGTATTGATATTTTTCAATGTTTTTTTTTTTCATTCTGATTTTTCTGTGCTTAAGGATTTGCTGTAGTCGAGCCCGTTTTACTCAATTTTTTATTTCGTTCCAGGAAACTACATGCATTTGTTATCGTGCTTAGGCAGAAAAGGACTGTTTGGGTATGAAGTGATAAAAATGAGTGAATCAGTAAAAAATTGCAATATTGCTGGTATTTGTTTTATTCGGGCCAGTTGTGAGTATAGGAATACCTATTTGTAGTGTACCTACCAATATGCATTCGAGTTTTTAGACAAAACATTTGGGATGGATATAGGTACAACGTAGTCAAATAAAATAGTTCTCATTTTATAAGCTACGAATTAATGCTACCAATTGACAACTAATTTGCTTGGAATGGGTTTGTGCACGTGCAGGTTATTACTTTATGACAATGGACTAATATGTAATGTAATATATACTACCTGGCAAAGTCGCTGCGGTTTTGGATTTCTTAATCAGTGTATTTGTACCACCTTCTCATTCCCCATCCTACAGGATAGGGAGTAGGTTAATTTGATTCATAAAGTTTGTATCTAGAAAAATAATCACAGTAAACCGCCATGACCTAAGGGCTGAATTGTATTGAGACCGAATTGTATGAGGTATGAATCATGTCCTGTCCGTCCGTCCGTCTTTAGTTTTTAAGCCTTTTATTTTGAGCTAGGATCTTAAAAGCTGAAATCTGTGGTTTTGAGGCCTTGAAGCCTACTTTAAAAATCAAAATGCTTCTATTCCACGCTGAAAATGAGTGCGCTAGCGCCAATGTATATTTTTTTAAATTAGAGGTGGTCGCACATAATGTCGTGCCTGTGGGCGGATTAAACTAATTTTCAAACTTTATCTGTAGGACTGGACTTCCAGCTCCCTCAACAGCTTTCTGACGGGTAACGCAGTGATAACATAAGAGGTCCCTTTTTCATTTTAGGACGAGCCGCTAAAAAAGTTATCGCCAAGACGAGATTTTATAAAATTTAAATAAGTGTAACTCGCGCTTACCCCTTCTTTATGTCTAATATTCCCGCAGGAATATGTGCACGTACTCGAAAGTTGACAAGTACTTCAAGTGTCCTTAAACGTTTTAATCATTACACTTAGCCTCTCGTTCTTTTTGTATAATCATGTGTTACGTCGCGTTGTTCTGTTTGCCAATGCGAATGCGTAGTCGTAACTCAAGTATGTATAATGTAACTTCAAATTTATTATGGTAGAATATAAGACAGTTGTGTTGCTATGAAATACTACATACATTAAGTAATTCTGTTTGCCTGCATTAAAATCAAGCTGTAAAATTATAGCTTAACCCAACAAAAAGCCAATTACTTCGTTCTGATCCATAAAATCTTTTGATCGCCGTCACAGGAATGTGTTTGTACCCCAAGCAGTTATATTTTAAAAGCGTTTTTAATTTACACCCCTTAAAAATTTAAATTCCATATCACTAAGAGTAACGCCCGCACTTGCTGAAATCGTTCAACCAAAAGCAAAAACTGCACATCAACACATAACCTAAACCTACTCTTTGTATAGTTGAAAATTAGATGCAAAAATGTCTTTTTAATGAAATTAACATATAAAACCCATGAAATTGCTGAAATTATTAAAATGAACGAGTGAGACACCCTCTTTAAATCTCAGTGTCGTCGTAACCTATGCAGCGGATTAGTGTTATTTGACAATGGCTCGTACGGTGCTTGCCTTATTAACCCTGGGCAGAACTCCTGGGTGGAGGTGTAAAAGGCAAACGCTTAAGATCGCTATGGTGAAACCACCCTTGGGGCTTAGTCTATGACAAAGAGGAAAAATATTGAAACGAGGGTGAAATTATGGAAAAGAGTTATTAAGGGATTAAGTGTAATGTGATTTTGCGTAATGGGAAGATTGCAAGTGTTCCATGACATTGTTTGGTATTAAGACACCCGATATTCTTTAATAGAGGGAAATATTTAGTAAGCGGATATCGCGAGCGTAGGACATTCATTTTTTCTTTAAAAATCGGCGAAATATCTAATGTTTGCAAATTTTACATAAAATATAAATAGAGGTAGGTAAACCAGGCCAACTTCTCAACCATGTATGATGTGTGTGTTTTATTCTTCACATGCATGGGGATCTAGAATATTTGCCGGAATCTGAACGGCATTGTGGGAAGTTTTCCGAGACAAATGTTGACCGGTGGGGAGCGCGAAGATGGCAGAGGTAGGATTTAAACACAATTTAACATACACCAATTTAATATTTGGAATTGAAGGAAATAAGCTTTTATTGAACCACTCCGTTTTGAAAATTTTGGAAAATTATAAATTCAAGACAAGAAAACGTTGAAAGGGTGGTATTCGGTGTTAATTTTCTCAGTGTACCTTAATCCGCTCCTGCGTGAACATCAACAATTTTGCATTGGCTTATTTAGCAGAAGAATTATGGATTCCTGCAGCTTCTTGGGACGCTCCTTCTTTTTTTACTGCGTTGCTTACCTATTGGGGCTTTGGTCCTAGAAAACTATTTCCAGGGTTTTCTATGACCTGCTGTCATCCAAGAGAGTAATTAATTACTTTGCATGCAAACGAATTTTCTCTACATTTTAAATGTTTTTCGGATACTATCGCGTTTAAATTTAAAATCAGTTCCTACATACTTTTCTCTAAGTAGAGAGAACACTTTTTTTCAAACCACAATTATTTACTGAGTTAAATCTTTTATATTCGACAGGACATTTGCAGCAGTGGGCTCGGTATTGACGGCTGCAAATATCTGCGCTATAAGCAAAAACATATTAAGATAGATGAGCGCCAAAAAGTTAAGGCTTGCTGAAAATATCAATTGGGGTATCAAGAAACATAATAAAGTAGGTATATCATTATAAATCCAACAGAAAGCACAATTGGCCTTAGTCCACAAAATTATCAGCCCCAGCATTTATCTTCAAAGATGAAAACCATTTTGCCCTTTATCTGTCTATCAAATTATTAAAACTAAATGCAACGTCACTCCTTCTGTGGCCGAACAAGAGATAAACGTTTAACCACAATGGAATCATTTTGACAGTTTGTGTCTAGACTCTTTTGCTTCGATGAACGAGAAGTTATTAAGTAGAGCCCCACACAGACTTCGTCCTTAATCAAAATCATACCGGATGCAAATTGCAATCTTGGTGTCAGAAAATTTCAAAATTTCAAACACAACATGGCAATTAGTTATGACACTTCTCTCGGGGAGAATAAACTTTAATTGTGTATCTGATATAAAGTTGCAATTAAATTTAAATGCGAAATGGTTTCAGGCGAATTGAGTTCACTTTTGCGGTTTGAAAATGATTAGTATAGTCAAGCCGACACAACTATAACCCGAGGACAAACAACTTGCTACCAACTTGCTTGATAATGTATCAACGCATTCAGTGTTGTACAAGCCAAAGGGAATATTTTGATACTGATCGTCTACGACCAGTAAAAATATTGTAAATCGCATATGAGCTTAACATAACAGGTATGACCTATTCAGGAGCATGTGCGTAACAATGAGGCTGCTTCACTGCCTTTTACTGTCATCGTATCGTGTCGTTTTTCATCAGTTTCAGTGAACGCTCAATAGCCGACAAAATCCCCCAGAGATGTCATAAGCCAACCTGGAACCAGCCTGTTCCTCCAATCATGTTGAGGATCAGAAGTTGCAAGACCTTAGCTTATTGCATATTGTTTGTTAACGCGAAACAAATTAGCATTTCACGGCATAATACAAACAACCCAATGAACCACGCATCTATGGGAGGCATCCCGCGAGGTGTCCTTTCTTTCAACAATTACGCTCCACACTCGTTCATGGCCCGGATCGTGACCAGGGGGAGCCTTTTAGGTGATTTATATGGCTTTTATCGTATTTTATTGAAATGCATATTCGTTGCTCGAATGTCACATGAAGGAAGTTTATGATTTTCATAAGCGCATATATAATCGAACGAGTGCAAGTAGATGTGTGATATATAAAACAAGATCCCCAGCCATTGTATGTCATAAATTGTATCACCGCCATAATTGCATGGTCCTATCCGTATTCTGCAGACCTAACTTTCGCATGGAATGTATAGATAGGTACATCTCTGCAAAAAAGAGGCAATCTGTGTGGTGCTCTGGTGAACATGGCCTGACCACTGAGAAAGGGTAACAGGAGCCGCATGCTGCTTATAAAGCAGGCTATCACTTAATGCGTGTTGGGTGATGGGGGCTTGTCGAGGTTTGGCTTCCTTAGTCCAGTTATATTTGTAAAAAAAATATAATTCTTTCCAATTACGGGAGACGTTTTGTGGGATGTTTTTTTTTTGGTAAAGGAAAGGCCTCAGTTTTACTGTGTGAGGTGACTATAATCTTTCTTTCAAAATTCTTTGAAAACCTATACTACAGGCCAATCTTTTAGCTTTGGCAATTATTTGTAAGGGACATAGTAACGACGGCATTGTCTTTCACGTTTTCAATAATAAACTTTGTATTTTAAACACATACTTCAGCTTATCATCCACAATAATAAACTCTAAAATAAAGTTGTACTAATCACTATTAAAAAACTTTTAATCCTTCATAGTTTTTAAGCCTCGAATCTTTTGTATGGTACGTAGATATGGGAAAATAATATGCTTACATAGTTAATCGTTTAGACCTCTCTTAGGGAAATTGCCAGACAGACACAATAGAAATCAAGATGCAATTAAGCCATGTCCCTTCGGCTCCGACATAGATTTTTTTTCTTAAGTAGGGTTTTTCGCCGCAAACGGACTGAAGGTTTTTAGATTTTGTATTACTTTTGTACTAGTTTTTTTTTACCCTACCCCAGGGTTAATTTAATGCATAGTTTTAAACGAATCGTGTTTTTCTTCGGAACTGGGTCATACTACAAACTTTTTGGCATAACAAAAAAACTACAAAAAAAGCTACATATGTCCCGCCGGGTACCTTATTCAGCCGTTGTAGTGTGCTCGCTAGCTTTAGAGAGCAGCACGGAAAATCGTGTTTTTCGAGGAACCAGATCAAGCTATAAATTTCCAATGGCGTACCAAAAAAACTTCAATTGACCCGCCGGGTCCTCTGTTCAGCCGTTGTAGTGTGCACACTAGCTTTAGAGAGCGGCACGGAAATTCGTGTTTTTCTCGGAACCGGGTAAAGCTACAAATTTCCAATCGGCGTAACAAAAAAACTACAATTAACCCACAAGTTCTAATACTGGGTCATCGCCCTGCTACCGAAAAAAGTGAACTGGGTCAAAATTTCATCTGAACTTAGCCAAATCTTATTTTTCTCGGCATCGGGTCAAGCTACAAATTCGGGATTGACGTAACAAAAAAGCTACAATCAACCCTTTGGCCATTGCAGCTCGCTAGCTTCAGAGACCCGTCGCCTTGTATGTGAAGAAACCAACACACACAGCATATGTACATTGTTGAGAAGTTGGCCTTGGTTCATCTCGAGCTGTTGCGCCACTCTATTTATTTAACTTATTTATAACTGCCACGAATGCAAAAAGTGGGCGGGATATAAAAATATAACTGTTGAATGGTGGTGGTGGTTGCATACATTTCGGCCTAAAACTCCGCCTTTTTAACTAAAAAAATCACTTTTTCTTAACGCCACGCCCACAAAAGTTGGCGAAAGCACATACAATATATACTTTAAAGTTAGAAAATGCTAATATCTACAGCTTTTGTCATAAAATTTTTTGTCAAATTTCATATATATTTATTGAAAAACAGGCATTTTAAGATAAAATCCCTTAAAAAGTGGGAGTGGTCAATGAAAAAGCTAAAAAATGTTGGCTCCCTTAAAGACAAAGACAATTATAAGGCAATGCTACGTACCAAAAATGAATGCGCTAGCGCCATTGTAACATAGCTAAAATTCGCAAAATGTACTTTTTAAATTAGAGATGGTCGCACATACAGGCCTGTAGTGGGCGTGCCTGTGGGCGGATTCAGCTTATTTTTAAACTTTATCTGAAAAACTGGACTTCCAACCAACCCACAAAATTTCAGCTCTCTGCCTTAAGATTTAAGGCCTAAAAGTTGTTTACATACGGACGGACGGACGGACGAACATGGCTTAATGGATTCTCCTGTCGGTCCCATTCATATCTCTAAAAGGTCTTAGGGGTCTACGGTGATAATTTCACTGCATTACAAACTATACATCAAACTAAATATACCCTGGGTCGGGTATAAAAAAAAATTGACATTTACCTACCAATTTAGAGCTTGACTGGGTCAATTGGGACGGGGTATCCAACGAATTGTAGCCCACCCACTTGTTTTTTTACTAGTCACAAGAAGGATCAGAGGAGGTTGAAGAGAAACAGTTGCACTTTGGTTTTGAATTGCTGGTGACAGTCACAAAAAAAATCGTTCTGCTTAAGCCTTTTCCAAATACGTACATTTTGTTCGGCTAAAAAAATTCAATACAATTAACTCCATCCAACACAACGCCGTTCGTCCGCATCAATATTTAGCAATGGAAGATGAGTAGTTTTTCACTCAAATTAGTTCTTAAATTCAACAAATTTCACATAGTTTGGACGTTTGGTAGATAAATATTGGCCGTCTTTCGTCAATAGACGTATGACACATTCATTGGTAAAAAAAGATACCCAGCTTCAAAAAGTTTCAAAAATGATTTCTCGCGAATAAGTTTAACTGAATATTTTTAGAAATCCTCTTCAATTATACATTTTCTGTTCATCTATGTTTTTGTTGCATTTTGGCGATTTTTTCGAACTGATAGCCGAATTCTATAAACTCTCTATTAAACTATTTTCGAACTCTCTCAGAAAAATATGACTTAAGACCTTGTTTTACTTTGAGTAGCTACATAAATGTGTCCAAAATAAGTTTTGTGAAGTTATGGTATCAATAGATTTGAAAAATTGCTTTTATATTTTTACCTCTTAATTTTGTAAAAACTTTTCATAGCATATTTCCAAAATAAATTTTTTTATAAAAATGCAAAGTTTACTTGAGTTAAGCTTAATTTCACTTTTGGAGTTGTATGTGGTCTACAATTTTTTTTTTTTTTGGAAATACATAGGTAAATACCAAAAAGCATTTTAACCATTTTCACATGAAACTTAAAACTGTTTTTAAACAGTTATGTGGGCGTTAAATGTGTTCTCTTTTAATTTTTGCTTTTGCTCTTTTGTGCTTTCTTTTTGTTTAAAGAACACCGTTTTACGTCTTACCTACCGTTTAGAAGTTACAATGGGTTTTTTGACGGACGGACAACGTAGCTTAACCAATGAAAGGTTTACATTGTGTGACATTTCGATGAAGGTCCAAGGAGTTAATTGACTCCACAATGTAAATATTCAGCGTAAATAGTCAAGAAAATTGTAAAGATTTAATGAGTGGACTTTAGTCTTTTTCTAAACGTCGACATCGTAATGGCAAAAATAAATTAAGATTTACATTTTATTTAATGAATATATCGAAAAGCTATAAACTCGTCACATGCTGTGAAGTTTGTAATGAAGATTGATAGGACGTTACAATTATTGCTCTGCTGCATAATAGGAGTTGATTGGTATAGGATGATTCCCTGGAATCTGGCAAGAGCCTGAAACGTCTTGTGCCTTATCTACCTTGCACAAAGAATTGTATGTGTTAAATTTCCGCTCGTCTTAAGTTTTTATTATACAGTTAATTCAATTATATAGAAAATAATTAATCCAAAGCATGAAAAAGAGTCTTTAGAATTCCCGTTTTTGATGGGAAGAATATGTCACGAACAAGATTTAAGCTAGTTAAATCACTGACAGAAAATGAACACATACACAAACTAGTCCTTAAGCTTCGAGTAAAAAATAGTGCTGGGATTGTTAGATGTTTTATGGATCTTTATTTGGTTTTTAGTTTCACCATTTATGAGCTATTTTTTGTTTTCATGGTCCCATCTATAAGATAAATATCCTAATCGAACTCGAGTTGTCATCTTGCAAAGGCAAAAGAGCACGTGTGCTGTGTCATCATCATCAGATTCAAAAGGTTGTTAAGATACTAATCGCTATGGGATATGAAAATGATAAACGCCAGACGCATGCACTCTGGAAGAAGTCGACATGCAGAGGGTTAAATGGGGTTAAATATGAAAATAAATGTGTGTGGTGAAATCGGTTTAATACCATTCGACAAGAAAATAAATGAATTATCATGTTCCAGGATTAAGCACTACAAAGATCGTGGTAAAACACGAGCCGAGAAAAGATAAAGGTGCACGCACGACAGTGTTATGGAAAAACACAGGGAAACATTTTTCGACAAAAACCGGGGGAGAGAATTAAAAAATTGATCACTAGAATAGTAAAACCGTGCACTTGGATTTCGGAAACAATTTCACGCCGTTCACTTGTTTAGCACGCAAGGCACATCGAAAATAAGTGTTGTTCAAAAAATTTTGTTTTAATTTAATATTTGTTATTGAAAGAGCGGGGGGGATGGATATTGGATATGGTATAGGATTTTGAAGAGATGTGTAGGTATGTATACAGCCCATGCATGGAAAAACACAGAATAATTAATATTTTGGTACCTCCTATACCTTTAAATTTGATATAGTAGATTGCAGATTGATGTAAGATTACAACTAGAATTTACCTGGATAACGAAGACTTTTTTTTATAATGTTCCCTATTAGGCTCTCAAATCTCTTTGATTGGAATATAAAATAAAACAAAATCTAGTATTGGCATAAGTATACCGTCCGTCCAAGTTGAATTTGTTGGATTTGTTCTATCATGTAAATACATAGGTATGAACTTGTATGCCCTGATTCCAAACATGTGATAAAAATTTGTAGGACTAAATTTTTTAAGAAGTAACAGCCGAAGTCAAAAAAGACCGTCAAGTATGAAGACATACACGGAGCGGTCCGTCGACTTTTGTTGAAGGTTAAGCTCACCTACACAGTTTGTGAAAAATTCTATTTGTCAATTAAAATTCTGGTTATATTTTACAGTCTATATTTTACAGTACCTATACTTTTTTCGTAGTTGTCTGTATACTGTTCTTATATAAGGTGATTCTTTCGTTCCGTTTTTCTAAGAAATGGCTGGTTAAAACTTACTTTTTCTTACATTTGTTTTATGTATGTATGTATTTTTTTTAAGAAAGACTGTTATCGTAATCGTTTTTTTTTAAATCTGTGTTGGTTAAAGTTCAAGAGCTTGATCTTGCCTCAAATTTGGTCCAGAAGTTACGATGATGTACATATAAAGACAGTCATGTAATACTATACCTACAATTTGACGTGGACCCCTTATGCCTAATAATGAAAAATGTGTTTTTCATTATTTTCGTGGAACAGTACCTAGTCACTATTTGACACATTCTCCACTAACATTCTCCATAACAAAGAAATTTCACTTGGACCTACGGTCTAATTCCCTTTTCCGCAGAGTTTAGCCACTCACGCAACTTCGTCGCTTCGCTAAGGGTAGGTGCCAGTTGTCTGGCAGGCGCCTCCTGTGGCCATTTACGGATATGATAAAGTTGCACTCTTTATAAACTTTTTTTGGCCTATTACTTGTAAACTAATCGAGACCAACAATTTTTAAAAGTAGATTCGTAATCAGGACACCAAAATCCATATATTAGGATGAAAAAATCCAACGAATTCCACTTGGCCATACGGTAAACTTATACCCAACGTAGTAATATCATAATAGGTCATTTTTCTATTTTTGAATGGACCGCTAAAAACACTGTCATTATAGCATACCCGTACTTGACATCGCTTGAACGACTAAAACCTGCAAAAAAGAGAGTTGAAATGCTTTAATCCCGCGAAACAAACACTGTTAAAGCTATTTTTTTTTTGCAGTGAAGGTTGCTAAGTTTTAATTGCATATTCTTAGGCAAAAACCCTAACCTTGATTACAAATTATTGTTGCATACTAAAAATAACTCTGGCGCAGCAACAAACGTTAGCAACAAAAATAGTGTTATGTGGCGACAAGAAATAAAACCACTCGCAGGAGTCCCTGAATGCACCCATCGATTCACTCTACAAACGCACCCGCTTGTCTAACTGAATGAACATACCCAACTGTCATTCCAGTCATCTGACAGCAGCTGTCATATTCGAAGTTCGAATTTCGATTTCCCCTCCTTGGAATTCAGCGGAGGAGTACCAGTGGAAAATTACCAAAGGGGGTATGGAACGTACTAGAAGGTGCTTAATTTTGTATAAATACACGGGTGGCAGGCTCGTACGAGACAGTTATAATTTAAACGTGGACTTGTGAAAATCGGTAATAAAGTAAAAAGTCATTGAGTTGAAATAAAGTGTTGAATTCTAAATAGTAAAGTTGAATAACAGTGTGATCTGAGTTTAAATAAGTTTGTTTGATAAATAAAGTGTTTCATTGTGTGATTATAAAAGTGAAATTGAGTTTTATTCAACGAACCCCAGGCCGAAAACATTACATTGGTGTCAGAAATTGGGGATAAAACTCGTAATTGTGCGGGTTAATTCTACAGTGGAACTTTCCGGAACAGTTGGAATTTTCCAGAGATATCGTGTGTGTAAACAGTGTCGGTGACTCATACAAATTTGATTGTGGAATATTCCGGATACATTGAAACTGATTGTGCGATAAAGCTTTAATTTACTAAGTTATAAAAACGGTTTCAGTGATTTGATTTGTTTATTCGCGAGTGAATTTTCTGGAACAGATATAAGACATAAACTGATTGTGTTGTGAAAATTGTGTGAAGACAATTCAAAATGGGTCGAAAAATTGAACAATTGACAACAGCTGAGTTAAAAGCGGAATTGGGTAAAAGAAACCTCCAGACTTCGGGGCTCAAAAGGGAATTGTTGCTCCGACTCCAGGACGCTATTACCGAGGAAGGTGGACATCCAGACACGATGCTGTTCGAAGTTCAAGAAGAACAGCAACAAAGCACAGTAAGTACTGCCGATAAAATGCCCGCTTTCATGAAGTTGCTTCTGGAGAAATTCGAAAAGATGGAGAGTAGCCAAAAGAATGCTCTCGAAGAACAAAAGAACGCTCTCGAAGAACAAAAGAACGCTCTCGAAGAACAAAAGAACGCTCTCGAAGACAAATTCGAGAAGCTGGAGAGCGGCCAAAAAGAACAAAAGAATGCTTTCGAAGAACAAAAGAACGCTCTCGAAGAACAAAAGAACGCTCTCGATGAAAAACTAGATACTAAGTTCAATGAGCAGAAGAAAGCTCTAGAAAGCAAACTTGATTCCCAGAATGCGTTGTTTGAGGAAAAGTTCCAGGCAGTAGATCAAAGAATTGAAAGCGTGGAGGAAAAATTCACTGAAGTCAAATCGGAAGTTGAACAACTGGCTAAGGAGCTGGAGCTAGTTAAGAAACAGAAAGTGCGAGAATATTTGCCCGACGGTCCACGACGCAAAGAAATGCAGCCGCCTGTCTTCGATGGCCAAACATCGTGGCCGATTTATAGGAGACAATTCGAAGCTGCAGCGTTGACAAACAACTGGGACAACGAAGATAAATCAATTGCTCTCACGCTTGCGCTCAGAGGAACAGCTGCCGAACTGCTGCAGACCATCCCTGAAGAAAAACAAAAAGATTATGATGCCATGGTGAAGGCCATCGAGATGAGGTTTGGCGACGACCACATGCAACAAGTTTACCGGGTCCAGTTGCGCCGAAGAGTTCAGACAAGGGGTGAGACGCTTCAACAGTTGCAAGCCGACATCGAGCGATTAGCGAATTTGTCTTATCCCAACACCAGCAGGGAGATAATAAACGAGTTGGCAACCGATGCGTTTACCAATGCCATTGCGGATGGAAAGCTACAAATGGCTGTAAGAATGGCAGGTAAGAAGACTCTCGCTGAAGCACTAGCATTCGCCCTGACAATGGAAGCTGCAGACCAAGCTTCGCAAGGTTGCCATCGCATAAGGGAAATGGCTGGTCTAGAGTGCTCATGTCAACGCATCGACATCGAAAGGCAAAACACGAACACCACTCGGGGACAAATGAGATGCTGGAACTGTAACAAACTGGGACACCTGCAGCGACAGTGCCGAGCCTCAGTTAGACAAGCGGGTTGCCCACATTGCGCTAGAAGGGGACAGAATGAAGAAGTATCTGGCAGGATGTCGGAGCAGAAGTTGGTTGATGGAATCGACGCCCCCAGGACCATCATCCAAGTCTCGCAAACAAAACGCTGCAACAAGAGTCTGACAGTAGAGGCAATCATCGCCAACAGAAGATGCGTGGCCACTATTGACACAGGTGCCACGGCCTCCATCATCCGAAGAGACCTTGTTCAGACGTCATGGCTACATAACACCAGCTGCTACAGTCTGAAGACAGCTACAGGAGAAGCGGCGAAAGTATACGGGGAGGTGCAGCTACAGATACAACTAGAGGGATTGACCTTCTCACATGCATTCTTGGTAGCCGACATATGCGACGAATGCATCATTGGAGTGGACTTCATGAAGGCACACGAGGTAATTCTCGACCTTCGAATGCAGGTGCTAAGGTATCGAACCATCGAGATCCCTATGGTATACGGAAACGACAACGCTGTGAATCTTCGAGCAATACTGGGAGGCGATGAAGTTCTGCGGCCCTCTTCAGAGACAGTTCTTTGGACACGTTTGGAGGGTGATCCTTGGAACCACCGATTCTATCTCATCGAGCCAGACAACAAAAGTGAATTTAAAAGTTACGTCGTGGGAAAAATTCTTGCAGAGCCCAGGGATAACATGGTGCCGGTAAGACTGATGAACCCAAATAAGCGCACCGTTAAGCTCAGAAAAGGAGAGGTGATCGGAAGATGTGTGCCCGTTGCAGCCATTTCGACAATAGCTGAGAGTGAGCCTGCAAGTCCTGTCTCTCCATCTAAATTGGCCGAGGTATGTAAGACTATACTCGGAGACTGTGAGCTAAATCAGGAGCAGCAAACCATAGCGGAAAATCTAATTGGCGAGTTTGCTGATATATTTGCCTCACAGGATGGAGACTATGGTCGAACACACTTAGTACAACACCGCATAGACACCGGAGATGCTAGACCAATCCGCCAACCTGCCAGACGACTTCCGTTGGCTAAACAGGACGAGGCCACCGAGATGATATCGACCATGGAAAGAGAAGGTTTGATCGAAAGCTCGAAAAGTCCGTGGGCGTCGCCTGTTGTACTGGTGAAAAAGAAGGACGGCAGTACTCGATTCTGCGTGGATTACCGGAGGCTTAATGATGTCACAAAGAAGGACAGCTACCCTTTACCTCGAATAGATGACACATTGGACACACTCTCTGGAGCAAAATGGTTTTCCACTCTCGACCTGAAAAGTGGCTACTGGCAGGTACAGATCCATCCAGAAGACAAAGAGAAGACCGCTTTCACAACTGGCAATGGGCTTTGGCAGTTTACAGTAATGCCATTTGGTCTGTGTAACGCTCCGGCCACCTTTGAGCGTCTTATGGAACGTGTCTTACATGGTCTGACGTGGAAAACCTGTCTGGTATATTTGGATGACGTCATCGTTTTGGGAAAGACGTTTGCAGAACATCGCAACAACTTGAGGGAGGTCTTCTCACGACTTCGAGCAGCACACTTAAAGCTCAATCCAAAGAAGTGTGCGCTCTTCAGAGCAGAAGTAAAGTATCTGGGGCATGTGATATCGACGGATGGCGTGAAGACGGATCCAGAGAAAATCGAAGCTGTGAGAAGTTGGCCAGTTCCCAAGGACAAACACCAGCTAAGGAGCTTTCTCGGTCTTGCTACGTACTACAGGAGGTTCGTCAAAGATTTCGCCGGGATTGCAAAGTGTCTGCACCAGCTCACTGAGAAAGGAAGACAATTTAAATGGTCAGGTGAGTGCGAAAGAAGCTTTCAGCATCTGAAGCAGCGACTTTGCGAAGCACCGGTACTAGCTTACCCCATCCCCGGCAAGACATTTATTGTGGACGCAGACGCTAGCAATGTGGGTGTTGGCGCAGTATTGTCGCAATTACACGATGGGCAGGAGAAAGTCGTAGCATACTTCAGCAAAGTGCTTACCCGACCAGAGAGAAATTTGTGTTACCAGGCGAGAACTCCTTGCTTTAATACTGGCGACGAAACATTTCCAGAAGTACCTGAGCGGCCAGAAGTTCATCTTGCGTACCGACCACGCCGCGCTCAAATGGTTACTGCAGTTTAAAAATCCTGAGGGCCAAGTCGCAAGGTGGATCGAGCGATTGCAGGCTTATGACTTCGAGATACAACATCGCAAAGGAAGACTGCACTGCAACGCGGACGCATTATCCCGGAGACCATGTGAGCCCAATTGTAAGCATTGCGTGCGACAGGAGGAAAAGGACGAATGTACTGTCCAGCGAGTAAGAGCCGAACCTGCAGAAGGCTGGAGTACTGAGGAACTTCGCAACGCACAACAAGAAGACCCTGACATTGAGCCAATCCTTGCATGGAAGGAATCTATGGAGAAACCGAGCGCAAGGGATATATCCGACAGAAGTCCCACATTAAAGGCATATTGGGCGCAGTGGGACTCTCTCCATGTACAAGATGGCGTTCTGCGAAGAAAATGGGAAATGCCGGATGGAAAATCCTTTAAGATGCAGCTTGTGGTTCCACGGTCGAAAGTCCAGGAGATTCTACGGGAAATGCACGATGGAGTGTCTGGTGGGCACTTGGGCATCAACAAAACCATGGAAAAGGTACGGGAACGTTTTTATTGGCTGAGTGCAAGAAGCGACGTTGAGAGCTGGTGTCGAAAGTGTATTACTTGTGCTGCTAGTAAGGGACCCAAAGTCAAAACCAGGGGTAAAATGCACCAGTACAATGTGGGCGCTCCCTTTGAAAGGATCGCCGTCGACATCGCAGGACCGTTTCCGGAAACTGAAAGCGGTAATCGTTATATCCTGGTTATTGCCGATTACTTCAGCAAGTGGTCCGAGGCATTTGCGATCCCAAATCAAGAAGCGAAAACCGTTGTCGACCAGATAGTGGACCACTGGGTGTGCAGGTTCGGAGTGCCAATGGAATTACATTCCGACCAGGGAAGAAACTTCGAGTCGAAGATATTCCAGGAAGTATGCGCAGCAATCGGACTACAGAAGACACGGACCACACCTCTTCACCCACAATCAGATGGAATGGTGGAACGCTTCAACAAGACGCTGAAGGAACATCTCTCTAAAGTCGTGGACGAGAATCAACGGGATTGGGATCGGCGAATACCTTTATTCCTTATGGCCTACCGGAATGCTATTCACAGTACAACTGGATATACTCCATCTGAAGTTTTATTTGGCCGAACTGCCAGGCTACCCAGTGAGCTTAAATTCGGATTTCCCACTGAAGAACCCACATGCGAGGAGGACTACGTGGTTGACCTTAGAGAAAGGATTAATGACATCCACCAGAGAACCAGAAGCAATATAAAAGTTGCAAGCGACCGCATGAAGACGAGATACGATGCGCGAGCAACGGCACCCGAGTTCAACGAGGGAGATCTGGTATGGCTCTACAACCCACATCGTAAAAAGGGAAGATCGCCAAAGCTTCAGAAAGACTGGGAAGGTCCCTACCAAGTTGTAACGCGAATTAATGATGTCGTATTCCGAATCCAAAGAGGACCAAGAGCGAAGATGAAAGTTGTCCATGTTGATCGCCTACATCGCTACCACGGAAGCAATGATGACGTACTTGTTCGGGACGAACAAAACTAAGAGGGGGGCAATGTTATGTGGCGACAAGAAATAAAACCACTCGCAGGAGTCCCTGAATGCACCCATCGATTCACTCTACAAACGCACCCGCTTGTCTAACTGAATGAACATACCCAACTGTCATTCCAGTCATCTGACAGCAGCTGTCATATTCGAAGTTCGAATTTCGATTTCCCCTCCTTGGAATTCAGCGGAGGAGTACCAGTGGAAAATTACCAAAGGGGGTATGGAACGTACTAGAAGGTGCTTAATTTTGTATAAATACACGGGTGGCAGGGTCGTACGAGACAGTTATAATTTAAACGTGGACTTGTGAAAATCGGTAATAAAGTAAAAAGTGATTGAGTTGAAATAAAGTGTTGAATTCTAAATAGTAAAGTTGAATAACAGTGCGATCTGAGTTTAAATAAGTTTGTTTGATAAATAAAGTGTTTCATTGTGTGATTATAAAAGTGAAATTAAGTTTTATTCAACGAACCCCAGGCCGAAAACATTACAATAGCAAGTAACCTACTAAAATGTGAGCACAAAGGGTCGGTCGCATATAAAGGCTTACGACAGACCTGTCTGTGCGACTTCTTGTTTATCACATTTTAATAGGTTACTTGCTCAAATAATGTTCAAAATCGATCTGAAGATGCGGACATCGAGTTCCAAAATGTCAACTCCTTAGCTTAAAATGTAAGGTTTAATATTTCCGGCCACCAGCAGATTTGCTCTACTATAGGTTTTTTGGATCGCTGATCACGAAGTTCGGGTTTTTTCTCTAAAAATTAACTCGATTATTCTTAAATTTAATTTCTTTAAACATGGCCAAACCCATATTTAGGGGTAGTTTCGTACCCCTCTTATTAACCGAAGAGTTAAGTTTTTTATAAACTATTATTAATTATAATTCAACTCAGAGTCGGAAAAACAGTTTTCACGCATAATTAATGTCAAAAAGTGTAAATGTAGAAAAATCTCCCTTTTAGGGTTAGTTTTCGCCCCCTTAATTTAACCCAAATGTTGAATTTTTTATAAAGAATATTATTTTACGTAATGTCCAAATCAAAGACAAAACCATATTTTTTTGGCACCAACTAATACTCAAAGCACAAATATATACCCCTATTTAGGGGTATTTCTGGGTGATTTAAGGGTGAAGCCCCAATTTCTCGAGAAAAAAAAACCGAAATTCGTGATCAGCGACCCAAAAATTCTATAGTAGAGCAAATCTGGTGGTGGCCGGAAGTTCTACAACCAAAGCCGCAAACTAGAGTATTTGTATAGACATGAACGAAAATTAATACGATCCGCTCACAGCCACGTTCACAATTGACATGGATGTCGGACAACCACAAATTTACATTTTATTTAAAATTGCTTTTTGGTCAAGTTAGACAAGGCGTAGGAACCTAAATTTTGGTGCAAGGTAATAGTTGCCCGAAAACTTAACAAAAATTGGACCACTCACACCATCGACCATATGCCCACTTTTAAAATGTTTAATTTTTAAAAACCAGGGGTAAAATCGGCTATGGTGATCTGTGATTTGCACATTTTGTGACAGTCAATGTGATCAAAGCAAATAATCCGTCTGCGTAAGGTGATCACAAAAATATTGTTCCGAATCGTTGCTTTATTTAGGCGTGTGGTGTAAGAACTTACTTACTTACTTACTTAAGGTGGCGCTACAGTCCGGGGTGGACCTGGGCCTTAGCCAACAAGCTTCGCCAGCCAGCTCTGTCTCTAGCTAGCCGTCTCCAGTTTCGCACGCGAAGTTGGCTGAGGTCCCCTTCCACTTGTGTGCGCCACCTGACCTCGGTGCTCCTCTACCGCGCCGTCCCTGGGGTGTGGATTCGAAGATGGTGTAAGAACACTGATTTTTATTCGTACATGCAGAGAATCAGCCTAGGGGTAGGCAAAAACAGCACCTTACCAGAAAGTTTGAAAACTGGTGACCAGCTGATTTTGATGGTGATTGATCGGGAGCTGTCACAAGAAAATTGTGATGATCACAGTTTACGCAGACGAATTTTTTTGATTTGTGACATAACTTATCATAGATCACCTTAGCCGATTCCACCAAAGATTTCTCGGAAAATTCATTCTAAATCGAAAAAAATATGCTAAATATTGATGATATTTCCATTTATAAGTTTGTTACGTACAAAGTGTTGAGCTCCGCCCACTTTTAGGGGGCGTCTTTTGAAAAAAAAAACTTTTTTTTAAGCTTTAATTTCACTTATTCTAACGAAATAAGAATTATTTCATTCAATTTTTCAGCTAACGCCCATTTTTGGGGGCGTGCCCAATACAAATTATTAGCATAAAGTATATGAATTCAGGCCAAGAACTTTTCAATTTGTTGTTAGAGGGAGGTTAATGAGGGTGGGTATTTAGAAGTTCGTTACAGACGAACTCCTTCACTCCTGTTTTCGTATACACACATGATGTTTGAATAATCTACAGTTTTTGAATGTTAAAATGGTAAGCATTATTTGGTAGATATAGGTACATACCCATCTTTAAAAGCTCATCAGTCAATCGAAAAAATTAGACTTTAGAATAGTTATTTAAGTTTTACAATGTTTTGGAAAAAGTTTAGAATTGAAGAGTTCAACTCTTCACAATGTTTTATAGGTCATACATGTTTGCCAAATTAATCACAATGTCAATAGTAAACGAAATGTAATCTCAGCCAAGATAAAGGCTTAAGCCTATTTTTGTCAAACATTTTTGAAATTGCACTTTTGACATACCTGTCCTCTTATTTATTTTCAAAAAACAAGTCATAGGTGCAAAAATGGCTATAAAAACATTTATTTCAATGCCGAATTTACACAGCAGATGGTGAAACTAAGTTCCAAAATTGATTTGACTGTGAAATTGACCAAACATTTTGAGAGAACAATAGCGAACTCCATTCTTTTTGTCGGGCTTTACAGGACCTGCCTGAGTTTTTTTTTTAAATGAACCTCTGAATTAAGAGGTTCAGAGAGTACTTAAAGTAACAATAGTTGGAGACTTAGACCAATTGTGGGCGGATCTAAGAAATTTTATCAAATGTATTGCTTCGGATGCCAAAGAGCTTACCTACGAAATAAGCTTACCTATCTCAGCCAGCCTAATTGTTAGTGCTAAAAATTAGTAAAATACGGATAGACTAAAGGATATATGCCTTATTAGACTCAGAATTCGGTATCGCCGATCATATATAATATGACCTTAAGGTAAGGTCATAGGTGTCTATCGTTATTATTTCTCTATGCAAAGTTTTTGCCTGTATAAAAAAAAAACTTACAAAACCTTAATATAACCTATTCCGTTCCTGTGGGATTTATGTATTAAAGACCACAACTTAAAAATTACCTGAAAAATTTTATTTTTATGTTAAACTACCTAAATATTTAATTTGTTGCTCCCAAAGTCCTTGTCAAATAAAAGGTTATAAGACTTATTTCAGATAAGCGAAGGGGCTTATCCATGCGCCCTACAGCTTCAACTGCTATTAGAAAGCTATAGCATTTCAGTTGTGTTTGTGATGCCTTCTTGGAAGAGGTTCAAACCAGATATAATATTCGATTGAATTATTTTTTCAAGAGCTCCTCACAATGCCTTATTCAACATTTGTTTTTGTTGTTCTGTAAAATCGCGTACATTTCATTAAACTTCAGGTAAGTGAAAGCGTAAATTAAAGCGAAACTGGCTTAAAATGTACGAACACAACAATTTTCCGTTTTTAAAAATGATTGAGAAGGATAACATTTTTCTTTTAAAAACTTCCGTGTTAAATTGAGTATTTAATTTTTAAAAAATCAAAAACCAATCCTTGCTTCAAAAAAGCATTGTTGGGCCAAGAGTCTTCTGTTAACGATCCTTCAAGAATCTAAAATTCTTGGCACAACAACCCCCTTTTTTTTGAGTGCATAACATCATTTTCGAACTTTGTTAGTGAGCAGTCATTTATTTTATTATTACGCCTTTTAAAAAAGAACTTTTTGCATCACATCATAATTGCGCTTTATTTTGTAGGTTATCGCATGCATTTTGCTCAATGAAGACTGCACTAATTTAACAATAAATATTTGCTATGAAAGTATAACCCCATATATCGAAAAGGTAACAATACCTTCATCATGTACCTTACTTGTGCTACAACAATTATGCCAAAGTTACTAATATATCTCCATAATAAATAAATGTAGTTTAAATATTTTTTTAATATATGTTTGTATTCTATAAACGATGCACACGTTGTACTGGTTAAAAACTTATAATCTAAAAAATATCATGTCTTTGGTATTCTAAGCTGTATCTTGAAAATAAATTACAGGTTTTCACTTAAATTTTTCTACGCAACACTTTCACGATTAATGATACTCATAGTAATAACGATATGGATCAAGTCCCGCTGGAGCAGTAGCTGCATTTGTCGGCTTTGCTACAGGTCGCACCACAAACGAATTTCGTCTAAAAAAAAACAATTAAACCATTTAGCTTTAATAAAATTAGTCTCAAAGTAATAACTCACCGGTTATGATCGCCAGCATGCACCTGGAAGCTAGTTTCCTCTTGGTGGTCATGTGAAAAGAGTTTCTTCAACGCGATAATACCAGCAATTGTAAGTGCCACTTTACTTATCACCAATGCCTTAATCGCAATGGCTGCTAGAGCCTTAAGTCCTATTGGACCAGCAATACCCATAGCAGTTAGTAAGGCTGCCACAACGTATTTCACATGGCCTCCACCCTTCTTATCTTTGCGTTTATCGTCATGCCCTCGACCTTGACTCATGTCGATCTTCATCACATGTGTCCGTAAAAATTTGTCCGTTTTTTCAAGCAGTGATCGATCGATCTGTGATAAACTACTCCAGGTCCGAGCGTCCGCTAATCCCATAAGACTCTCCTTCTCTGTTGAGTTCTGCTTCTCCAATACAAGTCCATCGACGATTTTTATACTGTCCTGGTCCAGAGCTTTTGTTATCGCTACTAACGCCTTTTCCTTAAGACACCCAATAAAATCGTTCTTATCCTGGCAATCATCATACACCTTACGGACGATTATAAGCTCCGGTCCCAGCCAAGTGTTTCCACGAGCCGAATGCGTTTCCGCGTTGCTAAGTGCGGCTACGATCACTGCCATCACAAGAAGTTCAAAAATCAATCGCAGTTGCATTGCATTGATTTTAGGCAGCCGTGGGTTCTTAAATCTGGTGTGGTATATCCAATTCCGAATGCTGATGATAGTCGACTAGCAATCTTCAGCGTTGTGGTAGCACTTTTATAAAAAGCCTCTTCAGTTCGAAATGCAATGCTCTGCTTAATCTTATTCCATGCTGAGGTACTTAAGACCAGTGATCATGATCACTGAGTCATTCGTATGGAAACAAGAAGCATGCTATGCGGGGATGCCAATGGAATAGCTGATCAGCAGTTGCTTTGCCACGAACAATGCGAAAAAGTAAACAAGAAAACATCCTATGACGAAAATTTTATTTTAAAACGTCAACTACCTTAAGGGTGCAACTTAAGTTTTAATTTTTCAACAACCTTTCTGGAAATTGCGAGATGGTCAATCGAATCCGGGCTCGTAATGGATCACAATACATCAGAGAAACTACTGAGCATTTTTTTTATTTCGTATAGCTCGCGCCTTACGAGGTATAAGGCTTAGAATTTAGAACTGGAATAAATTTAGTAATTCATACATGCTTTTGGGTCTAATTGCGAACAAAATACCGTTGCATATGGCGATTACTTGACCGTGACCATTTCGTTTGCGGGATAGCCCGGCTCATAGAAAAAAGACCCTAGCAAAGATTGTATATTAGTGTTGCGATCTTCCTTGAGATTGTGTCTAAGAAGGTGCGTGATTAAAAGTGATTACGCCAAGGTAGTATAAAAATGAACGACGGCGCGCGGTTGCACATTTGGTGCAGTGGGTGAAACTGAATTTATTGTGTTAATTACTTATTGAAATTGTTTATGACTTTCATTTCTTTTCATTGAACTATGTCGCTGGAGAAAACAAGACTAATATAATGTGATGTGGTGGATATATGTTTATGTTCTGTGAAAACAAAACATATTATTGGCAGTTGACGAAAAATGCATAATATTAAAGTCACTTTCGAAAGTAACTGATACACACAGATACATACATTTTATAAAGGAACATTTTAAAGATGTTTTTCGATAGCAATGCCTTCTTTAAGACTATTCGCAAAAGGTGTAGCAATTGTTTTATTTATTTATTTTTTTGTGAACCCATATTAAACCAAATTGAGCAGGCAAGTTTCTTTTATAAATCTGAAAAAGCAGAAAAAAACACTTTCTTCAAAACACAATAAAACATTGGTATGAATTTTCAACTCATAAACTTTAATGCATATGTTTTTCAGCAATATCTTAGAGTTGTGAATCTGAAGACAAAGTTTTAAAGGTTTTTTGCAAGGCTTCTAACAGCAGACAGTGTATAGAGGCACAAGCACTCAAGTATGCTGTATACAACATTCAACTAATACTAATTTCATCTTGTTGGGCTCATAGACCGAGACCGAAATTGGGCTAACTTCCCTAAAATAACTTTATCTAGTTGCAAAGGACAACGTGTTACCATTTTATCCACATTTAACATTCAAGTGCTCAAGTTGAAAGCTATGGCTGAAATTGGAAAGAGTTGTCTGAACTATCATTTGTTATTCACTATGTAATCTGAAGTTGGAAATACATTATTTTCTTAAAAGTGATAATGTGTCTGTTTGTCATAGGAAAGATAACTTTGCAACTGCGTCTTAGCATGAAAGAAAAAAACATTTTTTATTTTACAAGAATCCTTTCAAGGAGGTTATTTTCGGGTGAATTTAAATATTTGGGAAACCTTTGTATACACAGTCTCAAAATAAATGCCGGGAAACACCTTCCATTCAATAACATAACATCAAGTTTGAAATTAATAAAGTTTTTCAATAACTTTTCACTTACGAAGCCATCGTAAAGATCTTAGTTCAGAAAAACAATATTTTATGTCAAAGGGGTGTATCGTATTGGTATACCTACCCTTACCCCATTGTGAAGCTTCAAATAATAACATCCCTAGATTGTCTTCTTCCATCATCTTGTTCTACATGGTCGACACAAAATATCTCACTTTGTGTAAATTTACTTTTGGAACATTATTTAAACGCAAACGTAAGCAGTGTTTACAGGAAGAACTTAGCATGTATTCTTAAAATCTGTGTCTTGTAAAGTTCAACACCGACATTAGTCTTCTAAGTTGAGATTTTTCTTTTGCACTTTATTTGTACTTGGTAACTCTGGATGTGGGCTTTTGAGAGCCAACTGAAGTTGCAATGAATTTTGTGGCAACTTCTGGAAAACTTCTAGGGGTGCTTGGTACATATGGGATGGTATCGTCCCCTGTATTGGATTGTGTTATAAAAAAAAAAACAAAAGAGAAACTTGACAGCAAAAGAAGAATTAGAAAAATAAATGTAAAATGATTTTTGTTTTCCGTGCGCCTTGATGTAAGATAGGTACATTTTTACTGCCACCTGGAAAAAAAAATAATTATCGCTTACTTCTCAGTGCGTTTTTTAGGATAATTAAAACTTTAATACATAAAAAGCGCATAACATAAGAAGGTTAAAAAAGCAAGCGAACAAGTGCAAGAGTTCGTATTGCCATGATCTAAACTGAGGAAAATATTAAATCCATTCATGTTTAAATCAAACTCGAATACACCCGTTTTGGCTTCGATTGAGTTTCTGTTTAATTTAAATCGAAACCTACTAAATCATGGTTGACTTGATTTAAACATGATTCTGTTTAAATTTACTTCATTTTGTGTTTGACTTTAAGGTATTTGTGTTTGTTTTATTTTAACCTTTTCAATTTTGTATCAAATAGAATTATGATCATTTTTTTTCAAATATTTTCCTGTTTAAACCAAAAACTTTTCTGTTCGAAATAAATGAATATAACGGGAAAATTTCTGAAAAAGATATATACTTAGATTTTCCAACCATTTTTATTTCCTTTTATTGAAAAACTCATTCTGAAGTCTGAACTAGTAAAATTTTTTATTTCAATCGTTTATTACACAACACACAATCACTTTTCCAAAACATGATCACTTTAAATTTTTAGGAAGACATTATTCACAAGGAAAGACTTTCTGCTATTAAGGAATGTTTGTAAAAAGCCAGCTGGTTCATCCATAAAACGAAACCATTGATATTGAACTAGAAATAACACAAAAAACATTAGAAATATTGGTCGATTTCTCTATAAATGTAGATGTATATTAGTATAAATACGTACCTTTTATTTCTTTTAAATAAGAGCTTTCCTTAGAAACAACAAAACCGCAACAGCTTGACTTAAAAAATCTATTTTCAATAAATTTTAGCAAACAAACAAGACCTTTTCCCTTAACAGATTTACTTAAAATAACTTTTTCAAAGACGACGCGACAATGACGCCAACACAACGCAAGAAATTCACAGTTACACATTTTTGTACTTAACTTCGTTACGGTTTGATTAAAATCGATTTGAGTTTGAATGTAACTTTTGTGTTTAATTTCATTCTTTTGTAAATATTTTAAATTAGTTCAAATTTAAGACAAACATGTACGTATTTACTTCAATTTTATTTGTATTTGTCCAGTTTTGAACTTATTTCGTTTGTGTTAATTTCAAATCGATTCGAGTTTAAGCATAATAATTTCTGTTAGGTGCTTTTCTTTAAATCAAGCCAAACATGAATGATTTTGATTTAAACACGATTCCCTTTAAGTCATATTTTTTAAGAGTTTAAATAGATTTTAATTTGTATTGAACCAATTTCTATTTGTTCATTTTGAACATGTAGCCAAATATGTTTCTTTTTGAATAACTCATAGTAGAGTTTTCTCAGTGTAATAAAAAAATTAGAAAGCAAATAAAAAGTGAACATAATATTTTAAAAATTCGTTTCATTAGAATTTTTATAATCCATCCATATAGAATATGAGGTATATTAAGTAAATTCATAGTTTGAAACATAGAGAAATATTCACGGGCATATGTATGATCGAGATCGAATTGTATAATTTGATGTTTGTGTTTGTGTTTTGTGTATTGGAAGTTCTTTGGCCTTAAATTTTGAGCTAGGAACTAAAAACCTGATAAATGTTTTTTCAAGGCCCCGAAGCAGTACAAGTGTAAAAATTTTTAAAATTCGTCCACTGACACTCCCACTTTACTTAATAGCATGAAAACCCAAAAATGTCGTAGGGCGCTATAATTTGGTATGCGATATTCCTGCTTATATGTTTTGAGAATCATCATCATCATTTTCGAATGCCGCCTATCCTTTAAAAGGGTCGCGGAGCGAGGGTGGCTAAATGGTCCTTCCATCTTTCTCGATCCTCCGCCACCAACTCAAGAGACTCCGGCGCAATCCCCAGGCGGGACTCAGAGAGGTTCTTCACCTGATCCCACCACGTGTTTCTTGGCCTACCAGGGGGGCGACGCGCTCGCATCTCGGCTAGCATGACCTGTCTAGGAAGTCTGTCAGGGGGCATGCGAACAACGTGTCCAAACCATCGAAGAATCGATCGCTCCACTCGGAGAAGTAGCTGCTCAACATTGAGATTCCTACGAATACTGACGTTTCTCACTCTGACCCTTAAAGTAACACCAGCAACGCACCTCAGGAATCTCATTTCAGCAGCTTGTACCCGCGATCTAATTCTTTCGGTCATTACCCAAATTGCATGACCATAGATGAGGGTCGGAACGAACACTGAATTAAAAACTGAGATCTTTGCTTTCACTCCAAGCTCAGCTTTCCTGGTGACCGGCCGGCGCAGTTCCTTTACTATTGCTCCAGCTTGGCCAATTCTACAGGACAACTCAGTATCACTCCTCCCATCTTTCGTGAAAAAGACCCCGAGATACTTAAACTTCTCCACCTGTTTTAATGGAACTCCATTTATGTGCAGGGTACACTGCACAGGAGTTCGGGAAACAACCATCACTTCCGATTTGTTCACGTTTGCTTTCATTCCAGCATCACCACAGATGGCTGCAAACCTATCCAGTGCTCGTTGAAGTTCCTCTTTGGATGATGCAAGGATGACCAAATTATCTGCGAAAAGCAGATGGCTCATCCTGATGCCAGCCAATTCGAAACATTGCTCGCCAAGACTGCGCCTCACCATCCAGTCCATATATGCTATGAAAAGGAGCGGCGACAGAACACAGCCCTGGCGAAGTCCAACGCGCACATCAAAAGGACGGGATTTGACGCCATTTATCCGTACACAGCTTCTGCAGTTTCCATACAAAGACTGAATGGCTCTCAGAAGAGGCCCACTCAGCGCATAGTCCTGCAAAACTCTCCACAGTGTATCAAGAGGGACTCGGTCATACGCCTTTTCCAGATCTACAAAACACGCATAGACCGGTTTGGCATATTCCCAGGCCTTCTCAAGAATAACCTTCAGAGTAAAAAGCTGGTCGGTTGTGCCTCTGCCAGGCCGAAAGCCGCACTGTTCTTCGCGTAACAAAGGCTCGATTACAGCTCTGGAACGCGTTTCCAACACCTTCGCGAATACTTTTCCCGGAAGACTCAAGAGAGATATGCCCCTATAGTTGGCGCAGTCTCTCCTGTTCCCTTTTTTGAAAATGGGCACTATAGCTCCCGTTTGCCAATCGCTAGGTGCCTTCCCGCTATCCCAGGCCACCTTATTGACACGTGTTAGCCATTTAACACCCTCTTCACCCATTGCCTTGAGCATTTCTGGCCGGATTTCATCAACTCCAGCAGACTTGCCAACTTTTAGCGATTTAATCGCTTCAGTGACTTCGTCTACTGTGGGACTATTCTCCGCCATTATCTCGTCAGCAGTGGGAATGCCATCTTCAGTGCCCTATTGGGGGTTGAGCAACTCTGAAAAGTGCTCTCTCCATCTGCGCAAGACATCGCTCTCACTTGAAAGAAGTGTACCTTCCTTGGATTTAACCCCTTGGATGATATTTAACTTCCTTCCTCTGAGCCGGCGAATGGTCTGCCAAAATATCTTGTTTGCAGATCTGTAATCGTGCTCCAACTTCTCGCCGAACTTTTTCCATGACTATTCCTTGGCTGTTCTGACTGCCAGATTGGAAGTCCTTCGCGCCTCATTGTACCGGGCTCGAGAAGTTGAGTTTCTACATTGGATCCACGCAATGTAGGCTCCCTTCTTCTCTCTGATGGCTTCTTGAACTCCAGGCATTTTAAACCAAGCAGTTCTTTTCTCACCACCAGCCGCTACCCCAAGCCGCTTCACTCCACAAACATTTCCTGCAGAGGCAATGACTGCCGATAAAAACAGCTGCCATTCCTCCTCTACATTCAAAAGGTCAGTTGGAATTTGTTCAAACTTCTCCGAAACATGCTGTGCAAAACGCTCTCTGAAATCAGAGTCAGCATCCTGCAACCTTTCCCACCATATGCGGGTCACCAGTCTTGGTTTTCGCCTGGGTGGCAAAGGAATACTGTCACTGAAAAACAATTTACACAACACTAAGTGGTGATCAGTTGACAACTCAGCTCCCCTGAAAACTCGAACATCACAAATCATTTTTTGAACACACGATGGTACAACAAAGAAATCAATCAGTGACTTCTGATTTAAACTGTGCTTGTACCATGTGTATTTGTGAATGTCTCTGTGTGGGAAAAAGGTGTTCATGATGGACAAGCCATATGCACAGCAAAAGTCCAACAACTTCCCTCCGTTCCTGTTTTGATCCGGGTCACCGTGCCTCCCAATCACACTCCTCCAAGTACTGTCGTCTGTACCCACATGTGCATTAAAGTCACCCATCAGGAGAAAGAAGTCCATTTCTGCCACTCTGTCCAGGGCAGCATCAACTTCGTTCAAGAAGGACTCATACTCTGACTCTCGATTTGGTGCATAAACCTGAACCAGAGCCAGAGTCGATCGTTCAAGCTTAAGCTTAAAGATCAAAATCCTTCCCCCTAACGGAATGACATCGAATACATTTTCTGACAACCGGGGGCTTGTGAGTATCTCCACACCCGCCTGTGCAGTCATGTCATTCGGGACGCCAGACCAGAAGAGCTTCCACCCATCATCGAAGTCTTTGGTTCCAGAACCCTTCCACTTAGTTGAGGAGATGCCAGTTGCATCGAGCTGATACTTTTTGGCCTCCTCAACCAGTTCGAGTTCCTTCCTCGTTAGTGACGAGACATTCCTCGTGCCAATTTTGAGTTGGTGCCGTTGTCGATTTGTAGAGTTTCCACCTCAGCCCTCATTTTGACTTGGCGCTGTCCCCCTCCGCCCACCGTAATGGATAGCGGTTGACGAGCTCGTAACTTCTTCGGGTTAAGCCCGGTCGGATGCCGAGCGGGACCTTCCGACCACCAAGCGCTCGCATGCTGACACCCCTCAGGCCTAGCTCCAAAGGGTGCCCTGGATTACCAGGATCAGCAAATATCCGAGGCTGCTTTCGTTTTCTTTTCATGGTTGGCGGGGGTGCATTTTATACCTAGCTGCCAGGTTTAAATTCGGCCGATCCTAACCCGGACAACAGACGCCGACCAGGAAGCCGCTCGTTCCGAAACAGACGCTCGTGGATTTCTGTTATTTGAAGTTCAGCCGTCCCCCTGGGATCAGACGCTGACAAACAAGCCGCACAATATGTAACAGACGCTGCTGGATTTTATTTAAACCTTCGGGTTCATCTTTTTCAGGTATAACTTTACTGCCAAGGGTGGCTTACAAGGAGTTTATACTCCTGGACAGCATTACTTATGTCTGAAGATTACTTCCTCCAGTGGATTTCAGTCGGCTCTTACGACAGGCATACCTTACCTCAAGGCTATTCTTAAACCCGACCTTGCAGGGTATTTTGAGAATGGTATTTTAAAAAAATCGAAAAACGCCCCCATGTGGGCAAAGTCGCATTTCATTTTCAGTTTAATAAACGGTATTTGCAATATGTTTGCTTGGAATCAAGAAAATCTTGCATTATGTGTTAACATATTTCTCTATAGGTACTTTTAAACTTTTGGAAAAATCTTCACCACGCCCAATTTTGGAGGTGTACTTAAATAAAAATCTTTTTTTTATATAAAAATATAGCTAGTACATGCAAACCTCATCTGGACAATATATTTGAACAAGAACTATAATGTTAGTAAAAAGGTAAAGGGGGGGGGGGGGGGTGTCCGCAACAATTCGCCTAAGCAGAGTTTTAATTTAATAACAAAACCCCTGAGTAAGTCCTAGTTTCAAGGCAAATTTAAACTATTTGCCAGTGCCACACAATGCCCATAAAATATTGTTGAGATGCGGAAGCATTTTGTTAAAAAAATCCGCTTTAGATGGAAGTGGGATTCGAATAAAATATAAAATTCCAATTTTCTTAGATGAGGAATTGTGTTATAAAATAAAAACTATGCTATAGGCCCTAAAAATAAACGGAGTTCGATCTTATGGATGCAATAAGCCCATAGCATTCGTTAACATCTTAATTATTTGTTATATAAACATTTTTTGATTTAGAGATGAGTTGAGGACGATTTCAGTGAAAAGGCGTATGCAGTAAGAAACCAGACTAGCTTATCATGGAAGATGAATAACAGTGTAAACTGGGCAAAAATTTGATTTTAATTATAGACGTTCACTCCTCCGTAAAGATTAATACGCTCATTGCCCACAGCCAGATGTGTGGCATAACATTTTGGCAAATTAAAGCTAGATCCAAATGACAAGGGCAGCTCCCCTCTCTGAGTTAATTAAATTAATGATCATCCTCGGTCAAAGTTGCAATTGCCACCAGTAAGAAGCAATTTGTCATAATACTGTCGCAGCTCAATAAAGGATCATTTACGCACCAGCAGGCGACGGACACACCCACAGATTTTATCCCAAAATTTAACCATAATGGTATTACAATGTTACAGTGAACCCTACAATAAGGAACGCACATATTGAAAAAACGCAACAACAAGGTTTAGCTGAAAAGAAGGGAATATGGCTTCTTTATCTGCCGCCAGGACGAGTCGTCGCCAAGTCATCCGAAAAAATGATTTAGTTGTCCTTTGTCCTCCTTTTAAGCATTGCAGCACTCTCCACCCACCGTATATTTACGAGCAGTATATCCATTTCACTAAAATCGTTCGTATTGTTTGCCACCCATATGCCACCTTTCTCGGTGCTTTTTTCAAACTATACAAATTGCTTGCTGAGTCTCACTTGTTGTTTGCACAGGGGTCCGGAAAAATTAGATAGAATACCCGGCACTGATGCCATCCGACACCCCTTTGCTTTGTCTATGGCTAATGTAGGTACTTTTCATTTTTCTGAGATACGGAAATATTTTTAGTTATAAGTCGTGGGTTGTTGTATTGATCCCATCCCTTACCATAAATAAGGGAAAAATCAATCTGCAACAGACAATGGTCTCAATTTACACTCTGCCACTTGAGCATCAGAAGCGAACATCCACCCCTCACGGAAGATTGAAGGACACTTTTGTCATCCAGCAGAGCGAATAATACTGACGAAGGGATTTCCTGGTTAAATATAAGAACAAAATAGAAATACAGAAATTTACTGGAATATAGAAAAAGTTGTTCCTCTTTTGTCTGAAAATCGCGTTGAAGCTTAAATGTTCTTATTGTTCCGGTAATCCCTTTTATGGAGATTTTTTTTTATTTTGCCTTCAGTTATTATCGAAAGAAAAAAAAAGTCGGAGAAATTAGTCCGACTATTTATTAACTATCAAGAAGATCGAAAAAAAATTAAATAACTAAATAAGGCATCAATATTTAAATAGTTGTAAGAAACTTATGTCTTAACAGATATAGAAGAGCATTAAATAAAGGAGTTGTGTCTAGGTCTTAAAAAAATATTTTGGTCCTAAAAAACAATAAAAAGTATAGTTAAATTAAAGTTAAATTACAATTTTTATATTCAAGTTTGTTTGTAAATAAAATACTTAGATGAAACTTTTTCTGTACATTTTTAAATGCATCGTAGATACTTTTAACTGTGGACAATCTTCAAACTCTTAGATTCGTCTCAAAAACATAAATTAGGTATTGTTAGCTTAAATATTTTCTGATCTTAATGGTAATCACGCTTATGATCCACTTTTTCTTAGGTAAAGCGTGTATAGCACATTGAAAATTTTGTTAAATATGTCGTTTTTAACCTAACTTTTTCTGAATCAATTTTTGAAAAAGCCGTATTTTACCACATTACGGGGTTTGAGGGATTTATTACAATTCTTAATTTTATACATGAAGCCTATTAACTATAAAAGCAAAATGCGTTAAAATTTAAAAAAAATTCGACTTTGGTAGTTTTTTACGTTCAAATATGAAAACAAGATAACCAAGTATGAAAGCATACGCGGAGCAGTCTGTCGGCTTTTGTTGTAGTTTAAGCTTACCTTTTTGTTAAGCGCACTTTGTGTTAAATTCTATTTCATTTATTACAATTATTTGTGGATATTTTTTACATTCTGTTGTATACTTTTTTCGTATACAACAGAAAAGAACGTACAGAACAGTAGACTTTCTTATATTGGGTGATTCTTAATTTTCGCAACTCTAAAAAAGGGTAGCAAAAAAAATTTAATTTAATTTTTTTTTTATATATTTTTCTTTAAAATTACTGTTAAAAGTTTTTTTTTCAAAGCTGTTGTGTTGACGTTCATGTGATTGTGCTTGCGTCAAATTTGGATTATGTAGACTATGAACATTCAAAAGATGGACTACGTCTGTTATTTATGTCAAATTTTTGCCTCTTCCCATTTTGAAAACAGAGGGAAGGGTATATATTTTCTTTTCCTTTTTTACCACTTTTAAAATTGAAAATCCATCATTTCAATTTTTTTTTCAACTACCGTTAGGCTTTTTTTAGTTTTAAAAATCAGCTGCATTCGACTGGCCACTTTTCTTAAATATTGGATCATGGAGACATGGATCTCTGAGAAAACGGTAAAACATGCTGTTTTCTATTTTGTTTTTATATCCTATTCCACAGGAATGGAGTATATTAAGTTTGCTACAGGCGAAAATGCAACATCGAGAAATAATAAAGATAGACCTTCAAGACCTTAAAGGCATAATGATCGAGACCGAATTCTGAGTTGAATGAGCCATGTCCGTCCGTCCGTATGTCACCAATTTTTTAGCCTTAAATTTTGAGCTAGAATGCTGAAATCTTATACGTAGGCTCTATGTCATCCGAAGCAACACAAGTCAAAATTTTTCGAATCCCCCACAGACACGCCCGCAATCGGTCTAAATGTGCAACTACCTCCAGTGTTTTCAAAACTGTAAGACGTCGTGAAGAGCTGAAATTTAACATCTCCTAATGAATATAAGATATAAAAAGTAAAAAAAAATCGACAAACCGCCCATAGGGGGCGTGGCATCGATTTAAAGAGTAAACCTTCACATGCAATTTATTCAATATGTTTGTTTCATCGGAAAATTTTTACTTAGTATATTATGTAGAAAATACTTGGTTCTACATTTGGTTCATACAAAGTGCTTTTAGCCACGCCCACATATATGGGCAGAGTTCAAGAAATACCTATATATTTTCAGAAAAACATGGATTTTGACTCCTTTTTAGCTTAACTCAGGATAGAATAAGAAATAAAATTTAGTACATAAAGTACACCGGACACAATTTTAGATCTCGTTCATACAAAGTTTTTGTCCACGCCCACCTTTAGAGGTTAATTCTGAAGTCAAATCTGCGAAGTTTCTGAATATTCGAACTTCGCTACAGTTTTTAAAAAAATTTCCGAAGATGTTGTATTTTGTTGAAAGTAATACTTTGTACCGCTTATGAGATAGAGCGGGTGACATTATTGTTCTTTTTTATAATTTTTAAAATTTCAAATCCATAAAAATTTTTGAATTTTTTCAGTTCACATTAACTTTTTTTCAATAAACCAACCATTTGCGCTAGTATTAGCTTTTTTTCAAATTCTATGGCGATAGGTTCTGCGTATACGGTAAAACAAGCTCCTAATTTATTTCGTTTTTTAAGTACTCGCAAAATTTTGGTTGAAAACGGAAATTGAAAAATTTTTTAACGCTGATTGATATCTTTCTGTACGCTTTGTACTTCATCAAATCTGAATAAGATCAATTTGACCGTTAAGATGCTAGAAGATTTCAAAATAATTTTTTTTAAGTAAAACTTAAAAGGTCGCTCTAATTTTCCTTGAAATTTTAGACAATTTCCGATACGAGTGACTTTTTTATCAGAGGAGAGGAGGAGAGACACGTTTTTTCATGCGTTTTTGCTTTTTTTTTAATGCGTCAAGGTTTAAGAGTGGAGGAGGAGATATAATATCGAACTGCACCTGTATGTACAGCGACACCGACCTAGTCAGAGAAGTCTAAGCACAACGGCTACGATGACTGGGTCATCTAGAGCGGATGGACACCAACGCCCCGGCCCTGGAAATCTTCGAATCCACCCCGCAGTGACGGCGCTGTAGAGGAGCACCGAGATTCGGGTGGCGCACGCAAGTGGAAGGGGACCTCATCCAAGCCCAGGTCCACCCCTGGGCTCTCCTGTGATTCTCTGATTATTTCCCCATTATCCGCAGTTTCAAAGCACAGTAAATTTTGTCTTTCTACGACTTACCGTTCAGAAGTTTTAACACGATTGAACGGACGGACAACGTCCTTTAAGTCTCTCCGGATAAGGGGTCCTTTTCCCATTTTTGTACGGACCGCTAAAAATGTAAGGAAAAGTTATTGGTCACTCTGTATTTTGAAATTTATTTGAGTAACGATACTTGAAATTCAGCCTAAATAAAAACAGTAGATCTAAATGAATCTAAATGAATGAAGTAGTTTTTATTCTATGCACAAAATATCTTTCGAAAATTTCCATGAAAATACAGAAAAAGGAGGTGAAAAAATTTAGCTTTTAGGGAAAATTGGTATGAAATTAAGGTCAAAAATTGTCAGTAAAATACAAGTTGGGACACGGGGCAAGTTCGACCACTCGAATTTCTCAGAAACCATAAGAGCCAAGTGGACAAGATCAGACATGAACGAAGGATGAGCAGTAACCCACTCGTGCCAAACCGGTTTCAGTTACATTTTGTCATCCGAAGGAGTGCCACGCGCCAATTTGTGATTTTTAAGGTAAAAAGTAAAAAAGCAGATTTTGTTTCTTTTCGGTTTAGTGTGGTGAAAACGTATAAAAATCGAAACAAGGTACAGTATATGCGTTAGTGCAGTTATTGAATTTTAATACTACGTGTGTGAAAGTATAAAGTTTTGTGTGTATTTTTTACAACCATGGAATATGTTGTTCACCAATCTAGTTGCGGGGTTAGTTGGTCCAGGTGGACCAACTGACCCCACTCAAAATAAAAGCTTGTTCATTCGGTTACCAACTAGGGTAAAGACCATTTTTATACCCCACCCCATAGGATAGGAGGTATATTAAGTTTGATTCATAGTTTCTAACATAGAGAAATAATCACCGTAGACCCCCAAGACCTTAAGGGCATATGATCGAGACCGAATTGTAAGTCGAATGAGCCATGCCCGTCCGTCCGTCTGTCGGTAGTTTTTTTGCCTTAAATTTTGAGCTAGGAACTTGAAACTTGATATCTGTTTTTTCTAGGTCCCGAAGCAGTACAAGTGTAAAATTTTTTGAAATCCGCCCACTGACACGCCCACTTTACTCAATAGCATGAAAAATCAAAGCTGTCGCAGAAAGCTGAAATTCAGTACGCGATATTGAATTCGCGATATTGAATTGAATTGGCATTTAAAAAAAAAGCGAATACCGCCCCTTACAGGCGTGGTCATACTTAATATGCATTCTAATAAACGGTTTTTATTTGATATGTTTGCTTTAAATCCAAAAAACTTGCACTATCAAATGTTCAGATATGTGCGTAAGTTATCAACCCAAGTGAATAAATTTTCGCCACGCCCACTTTTGGGGGCGTTTTTAAGTATAAACCAAATTTTTAATATGAAAATGCAATCAACACGTGTATACCACTTCTGATAAAAAATGTAAACAAAAATACGATGTTATTGAGAAGGGGTGGATGCCACGCCCCTTTCTTAGGGAGAAGATACCTAACTAAGAAATTCTAAATACAATTGAAGTTAAATGGAACTGAAATTTAACAACCAAGATTTATGACACAATTCGGAGCTTGACAGTGGTCAATTGGGATGGGGTATCTAACGATTCGCCTAGGCGGATTGTAACCCTCCCACTAGTTATTTATTTATTGGATTATTTTTGTTTGAGTTTTTTTTATGTTTGAATAAAGTTTTGTTTTAGTCCAACAAAGTTTAGAGAAAGTGCGTTTTTGAGCGGCAATTTTTTTTTTTTTCAACATGCCGCATATACTGGCCCCCACTGGCGGGCCAAGTTGGCCCACTTGGAGTTGGTACATTTGAAACAATCTTGTGCCTCATCTATAACTTTCTCTATGTTTTTTCTTATTTGGATACCAGTTTCATTCTTTTGTCGCGTTATGGGGGTTCAAGTAAAAAGTGGCCCAACTAGCCCCGGTCTACCCTACCCTTTAAGCTGTATTCATGTAGTACTATTTAGCAGTATTAGCATGTATTACTTCTGTAATGCATTGCCGGATAAGCAAAAGATTCATCGGTTCACCTTCGATCTATTACTATACCATGTAAGCTAAGCATTCATGACCCCCTACATAGCTACTCCATTACTGTTTAGCTATGTTATGGAGTACTGTAAAGTTTACCTTTCTGTAAGTGATGTTTTCATGACTTCAATACCTTCCCAGCTACCAAAAAGCGTAGTTTTTGAAAACCTGTAAGATTTAGATCTGAAATCTGTATAGAACGTTTCTAAATAAACAAGTGCCTTGCATAGTGATTTCAATAATCTATTAATTTTGATTTTTTACTGGCTAATCTATTTATAACCTTTAACACAAAAGACTGTTGTGTAGGTACTGTTAATTTTTTAAATGTATTCCACATAATGCAAAACATCAAAGAATGCATTTTTTTTCATTTAATCAAGTTATTTTAATGTTCTAACGAAACACAATTTGTACATGCTTTGTCTAATAAACTATTCCTTTTTTCTTTAAGTAATGTTAATTTTTGAATAATCTTTTCATATTAATAACACGGCTTTTAAATGTATTCCACATAATACAAAACATCACAGAATACAATTTTTACATTTAATCAAGTAACTTTAATGTTTTAACGAAACTCACTTTGTATATGCTTTGGTCAAATAAACCATTCCTTTTTTCTAATGTAGAAAACGACCCTGCATTTTCCTCAAAAATTGCCATAAGGGCTTTGAAATAACCAACCCCTCCAAAACGCCCTGTACTATCTTCTATACTTGGCGCTGCTTCGTTAGAGAATTGAACATCATAAAACCCAGAGCAAAACTATCCGAGCATTTCTTCCAGAAACTATTCACCTGCTGTACAACCTATACCTATATTTGCCGGAAGTTTTTCATCAAATTGCTATACCAGTACCTCCTGCCACAGGATAATGTAATACCCATGATGATGCATTCAACTAAAATTCTTCCATCTCTACTGCAGCCATAATCACATAAAATACCACATAGATATTTTCTCTCCCGCTGCCTCGATGAAAGCAGAAGCCTTTCCTTTCCTTACCCATAGACAATGGGATGAGACGAGAGAAAAATTGGGTCTGAGCTTGAACACAAACTTTAAAATCCGTTTGTTGATTCCTTTGACCACGTTCCTTTGGTTTTACTCTTTAGAGTTTTTCACTCGAGCAGGGGACTTTAACCCATAGTTTTCTATTTGTATGTATTTTGAACATTGCAAAAGCCATGACTTGCATCCATACAAGGATAAACTCGCCTGCTAGATCCTCTGGGGATGAGTTAATTTTTCTTTTCTTTTTCATTCTATCAAATAACAGAATTTGATGGAGGCCATCAGTTTCAGGTATACTCCTGGTATTAGCATCAACCTCAATAGGGATATGATGGTAAAATTTTCCGTGCACAATGAGGGTGCATTGGAATCTTTCAAGTCGAAAAAGAACTTTGCTCCAAGAGTTTTCCTGTATGTGTACAGCTACCTATTTTGGTACACCTACATATTATCCTGAAAACTATAAAGCTTAATCCTATACAAAGTCGTACGTGTGTATAAAATGCTGCAGGTATTGCGAGATGAACTGCATATACATATTATATACCTACAGATAAACTATACCTTCAGAACTGGTGGGGAAAGAAACACTTATCAGGATTTTCATTTTAAATTATCCACAAAATGTTGTTTTTTTCTCAACTTTTGCTCATTCCTCATCTTATATGGGATCGACTGAAAGCAAGCGTATTGTGTATCCTAGGAAGGTACTCATATATGTTTACATCTGCTCAGATTTCAGGAATAAGTTATACTCATAACACAAAGGAAGGAAATTTATCAAAAAGAAGGATTCACTAAAGTATAGGGAAAACGCATTGGGAAGGATATGGGCGGAATTCTTCTTAGCCGCAACTTCTAATTTCGGGGATAGAAATGTGGTTTCCACTCAGAGTACCCCGTGTGCTCATCTGGTTTAATTTATATTAAATTGGAAATTTTGCTTTGAGGTAGATATATAATCTCTGGTTGGATAATAGAAGTGAGTTCCCTATAAAAGAAATTTTGATTTTACCGTTTCTTTTTTCATTTTCTTGATTTTTCGGATGTAACTGAGATTTTGTGTAGATACTTTCGACCTGAAGTCAAGGTTGAAAAAGTAGAAATCTTATTTTGTCAGTCTTGAAAGAAAATTTACAGTGAATGACGCCATTTTGGTATTGACAAAGGAAAAACTCCACCTCTTTGCAATGCAGTGTATGCGCATTACTACATGGTTATGAAAATTATGAAAACTTGTGCAACAATATGGGGGTCGAAAAACACACCCTTAATCTGTGGGAATAGAAGCAAATGAACTTATTTTACCCTTTTGTTCTTATTTACAACGTAAGACTAGCAGGAACTATCGTCCTGAACATAATATTTATTAGTAAAAATATAAGCTGTCTATACACACATCAATTTGTACAGTCACCCAGCATAATGTCCAATGCTTTCGCTTTAACTTCCAAAAAATGTTTACATAGATGAAATAACAATTTTCCAATAAAGCAACCAAAATCTTAACATATTGATGTGATAAGATCCCATTGGTTAGCTATAAGTGATGACGGGAGGGCCCCTTTCCTCTCTTTTTTCATCGTTAAGTGCAAATAATGTGCAATTATGTACACCCACTTGAACACAGGACCATCATTCCATTTAGTCGATTTGCTAAAAGGATAGCAATATACCTATGTATAGGTTACGTTTTAAGAAGTTTCATTCCTTGGCGAGAGAGCAATGAAATTCACCACCATTGCACGCACATGTCAGTCTCATATACATTATTGGCAATCCTTATCAAATTTAATATCTAAAAGCGCAGGATAATTTGGCATTGGCAGCATTCCTTGAGTTTTGACAAAAGGCTATTATATTTTTGTTTAGAGTTTATTGAGGAGGGTAACTCCCGATCACGGATACACTCAAATCATATTTACTTGTTTTTTGTGACTGTGATGTATTCTAGGAGTCTTATCTTAAGATGAGAAGTGTTTTTGGTGATTTTTTTTACTCGTTTTATTCTTTTCGCTTGTTTAACTTTAAAATATTATTTACCTTCATACCTATATTCCCATAAAATATTTTCTTAGGGAATGTTGGAGCTTGAAGCCATAACGCTATTCCGGAATTTTTTTTTTAATCCCATGGCGAAAAAATCTTTAATGCATACACTCAAAAAAAAAAAACGTTGTTGTCCCAAGAATTTAAGATTCTTGAAGGCTTGTGAAAAAAAAATCAGACCTTAAGGGCATATGATCGAGACCGAATTGTAAGTCGAATGAGCCATGTCCGTTTTTTAGGCCTTAAACTTTAAGCTAGGACTTGAAACTTGATATTTGTTCTTTCTAGGTCCCGAAGCAGTACAAGTGTAAAATTTTTTGAAATCCGCCCACTGACACGCCCACTTTAATTATTAGCATGAAAAATCAAAGTTGTCGCAGGAAGCTGAAATTTGGTATGCGATATTCTTGCTTAAGTGTATTGTGATTGGCATTTAAAAAAAGGCGAATACCGGCTCCTTGTAGGCGTGGTGATACTTAATATGCATTCTAATAAACGATTTTTATTTGATATATTTGCTTCAAATCCAAAAAACTTGAACTATAAAATGTTCAGATATGTGCGTAAGCTATCAACTCAAGTGACAAAATTTTCGCCACGCCCACTTTTGGGGGCTTTTTTAAGTATAAACCAAATTTTTAATATGAAATTGCAATCAACACGTGTATACCACTTTTAATAAAAAAATAAAAAAAAATACGATGTTATTGAGAACGGGTGGATGCCACGTCCCTTTTTTAGGGAGAAGATTCTTAGCTGAGAAATTCTAAATACAATTGAAGTGTTTATTGAAGAATTTATGACACAATTCGGATCTTGACAGTGGTGAATTGGGATGGGGTATCCAACGATTCGCCTAAGCGGATTGTAACCCTCCCACTAGTTAATACCCGACCGAGGGTATCTTTATTAATTTTAATGCATAGTTTGTAACACTGTGATATAATCACCGTAGGCCCCTAAGACCTTTTAGAGATATGATCGAGACCGACGGTAAGTCGATTAATCCATGTCCGTCCGTCCGTCTGTCAGTACGTATGCAGTTTTGAGGTCTTTAAAATTGAGCAAGGAAACTGAAACTTGCGGCGTTGTTTGGTTCTCATTTTGTACAGACAAAGTATGAAAATTGAGAAGATCCACCCACAGCCACAATATACTTGAATGTCAGACAACCTTAAATTTACATTTTGTTTTAAAATGCCTTTTGGTCAAGATACACAAAATATATGAACTCAAATTTTAGTGGAGAGTAATATTAGCCAGAAGCCTTTAATTAGAACAAATTTGGACCGCCCACTCTATAGACCATGCCCACTTTTAACATCTTAAATCTTTGAAAACCTGATTTCTCGGGAAATTCATTCTAAATCGAAAAAAATTCCTATAAAAAGTATTAAAGATATTATCATTTGCTCAGTTTGTTGCATACAAAGCATTGAGTTCCGCCCACTTTTAGGGAGCGTTTTTGGGAAAAACAGCTTACTTAGCTGTTAAAGAAAGTAAATCTCTTTCTCTGCAAATAAATAATAATTTGATTCCATTGCGCTGTGAGCCTAAGTACCTTGGTGTTAATTTTCATAACCGCTTTCTTTTTAATAAGCATGTAAGAAAAGTGCTTAACAGGGCTAAAATGGTATCATTGACGTTGAAACCATTGCTCAACTCAAAACAAATTTCGATGAAAACTAAGACCCTAATGTATAAGACTTTGGTTAGACCCATTCTTACGTACGGCTTTTCCATTTGGTTTACGATATCTCCTACTGTAGCAAAGGAAATGGAAATTTTTAAACGAAAATTGCTGAGATTTTGCTGTGGGAAATTCAGAAAACCAGACAAAAAATGGTTTTCTAATAAAGTCATTTATGAAGCAACAAACGTTACACCCTTAATGATTTATCAAACCAATCTCCTCTTAAAGAAGATGGAGCGTATCAATTTACATCCTAGTGCACTTGTTAGATCCTTAATTGATTCTAATACTGGCCAAAGCTTAAATGAAAGTTATTACTTATCCCCACTAAGCCTGCTACATGAACAGTCTATGTCTCTGTTAAGACCTGACGCAAGTAGGACAATCTCGGTACCTTTTTATGAAAAAGTATCCCCAATCAACTTCAGGGGATGATATTAATTTAAAAAATAAAATGCACTAGAAAAAACGATAAGCCTTTGTTTAATAGGCATAAAATAATAAACTTTCTTTGGATGGTATAAGATTTATATTTATCTTTAAGAATGTTTAGGACTTATGCTAGCAATGTATGTAGTTAAACTCATACTTTAAAGTATATATCTTTTAGATAGGGTAGTTTAAGTTAGTTTAAATTTTTTATTTTTATATTTTAGTTTTAAGTTCTAGTCAATAGTTAAGTGCCTTAATGAGCAAAGTTGCGATTTTGTGCCGGGAGCAAGCGCATACATATAACATTTAAAAAGTTTTTTCTTACTGAATTTTGAGATTAAAAAGCTAAACCCTTTTGTTAAAAATATAGTTTAAGTCAGACATATCTTTAAGTCGGCCAAGAATATGTAACTGAGTAGAAAAATGTATTTGTTTTATATGTCTCAATAGAGATTGAATTGAATTGAATTGATTTTTGGGAAAAACTGTTTTTTAAGTATAAATATTCGATTTTAAAGTATTTTGTCATGACTCCAACGAAATTAGAGTTAATTGATTTAAATTTTCAGCTTACGCCCTTTTTTGGGGGCGTGGCCAATACAAATAATTGACATTCAGTATATGAAACAGACCAAACAAATTTTAAATTTTGTGTTAACGGGTAAAAAGGGGCAGGTATTTAGAAGTTCATTACAGACGAACTCTTGCAATTACTCACCTGTTAAAAATCAAATATTCAATTTAACACCGAAATTCTTAAAATAAAAATTTCATCTTTGTCAATCATTTTCAAAAACGGAAAATTTTTGGCACAACAATAAAATTGTTGTATTTACAATGTTTTGCTTATCAAAAATAGCGTATAGCTGCCGTTGATGTGCGAGGACGCATGTTCAAGCCACAAGATAAGTAAGTTTTAATTAATTTTACCATAATATTAATTAATTTTACCATATATTCACTGACAATAAAAAGTATTCAATAAAAATTTATAATTATTTACTAATTCTAGACGGCCGAATATACCAACATAAATGAATGAACAAAAATGAATAACAGAGAAAATACATACATAAAAATCAATATAAAAGAGGGTTCGAATGTAACCAACAATTATCTACGTTTCGAAATACTGTCTTTTAAGTTTTTTTGAAACTTTGTTATTTAACCTGACACTTTTGCGCTGCTTTACTTCACAACGAATAAGCCTAGTGGAATGCAATTTGACAACTGACGGGTGATCCAGGTTTGAATCTCAGCCTGGGCAGTGTTTTTTTTTACCTTATCTCGAAGATTTGTTCTAAAAGCAATACCCACTGGCCTGCAATCCTGCTTGCAGCAGGAATAAATTTTAAAATATTTGCAACACCAACAACGCGTTTTTGAGGCAACAGTTTACATTTCTGTTTTGACATTTTTCATTTTTGAATCAAGAATATAAGTTCCTGTTCAAAGTTAACACTTTCATTGCCAGCATGCGTACTGCGACAAGGCATGTCATACTGATGGTAAAGCTTGGTAACTCATAATTGTTCTTGACTACAACCAATCAACTTAAACAAGTTGGTTATACGCTTCTGTAGTGCTTATCGCGTTAGGTAGGATGCATCCAGTGAATTCAACAACTTAAACCGTCAGAAGGTGCGGTTTTGCCATACGTCGCTGGGATGGAAGGACGAAGGGTTTTGGTCTTTTAAGTCGTCGCTAGCAATTCTTATCGTTAAGAGTAGATATGGATCATTTTATTGTTGCATTAAGCACAAAGATGAGCACTAAGCTTACTAGTAAAATTTACTTCTTCGCTCACAGTGTGCTATACTCCTAAATCTCTGTGAATATTATTATTTCAAAAAATACAATGGAGCATTCGCAATTGCTCTCAGTGTCTTGTTTTTGAAAGTTTGCGACATGGACTGGACATGTTGCATGGCACTAAGGCATGGTGCAACCTCAAAGTTGTATACCGCATACTAGATAGGTATCTTCGGCCGTTTTTAGGATTTTATCTTAATATCAAAGCCCCCGCGGAAATGAATAAAACTTGAATACTTAAAATGGGGAAGCCATCTTGACGATGACTTCATGACTCGACACGGGACAGTAAAACACAAAGGGAAACATGTTTAAGCCAAATGTTAAGCTCCGTGAAAAGCTCCTCTAAAAGGAAAAAATTAAACCGGTCTGTTCTTTCTTCTTCTTATTTACCATGTCGCCTTTCAGCTACAAAAGAAAAAATCGCGTCTTTACTAGTCCCTCTTTACTAGTTTAACTCAAAAGCAGAGAACCCCTCCAGAGCAAAGAAATAGGGGAATGGTTGGAACAGTTACACAGTACTAACAGTGGAACATCTTATTTTTTTTGTTTGGCCCACACAATAAGGATTTTATTCCCATTCCTCAACCTTTGTTCCTATTCCGAACAAAAGCTAGTTGCGCGTGCTCTGGGTAAGTGAAGGCCAAAAAATAAGGGCAAAATTTTTTTCTTTCATCCGAGTTGTTCTTAAATTTTGGGATATCTCTTTCAAAGGTTTTCTTGAAGGATTCTCTTTGATCACTTGTTATTTACAAAACCAAAAGTCAAAATTGTATTTACCGCAATATCATTACAAAAAGAATAAATAGTAATAGTCAAACATTTGAGTAAAAGTTCATAAAACAAATCCTGGTCTTAAATTGCAGTTAAATACACTTTATCACGAAACAAGTTGTCCGCACCACCCTTCTTTTGCACGGATATGGGGAATGTTCAACCATTACATTTAGTAAACTTTTTTCCATCATCCCTGTACAATAAAAAAAACCGTAATACAAGGACATGGACTTTCTTTCTTATCCTGAAAGTTTCTGCTGCCCATTTGCACCCATCTCGTACTCCTATTTTTTTCTGGGATGGTATCTACACTTTTGCACCCTTAATATTGAACAAAACCTCCAGAAAATAAATGATTTTTCATACACAATCTCTTATACATTTACCTCTTTCTATGGTCAGCAGCGAACTCCAAACACAAGAACAACAGGACGTATGTATTGTAAGAATCGCGCGAAAATAAATATATTTTACGGCAAAGGCAATAAACTTTTACAGAAAATAAATTTACGACCTTTGTTCTTTGTTTTCCTCATTTTCCTCTCTCGGTGTAAAATGTTTTACACAACTATCTACAGACCACCCGTATAGTAGTAGTCACCCACTGATCCTTTTTACAACATTGCCTTCTCATATGTGGAATCAGCACCACCTGTTCGCTATCCGAAGGGGGGTTTAAGCTGGTCCGGCTTTGTATTGGCCATTTGTTAGATTGTTGCTGGGAATAACTGAGTACTCCATGGGGTGAATGCGTGCAGAAGTGAGTTTATGTGTATGAAATAAACCCTCAAGCTAAGAGTTGACCCAACCATTGGAGTAGATACATACACAGTTCCATAATCACTGACACAAGTCGTCAGGCTTGTCCAAAATTGCCTGATTGAGTTTGATGGCAATGGTACCTAGAAAACTTGTGTATCCTTTAATAATTATTATAAAAACATATGTATTATTTAATAATTTAAGAAATAAAAATACTCTTATACGTGTATGCATAAATAATCATATTAGGTATTTATTTATTCATTCATATTAGGTATTTAATAAATGGCGTTTATTCAAATTTTCTCGATTTAAAAAAATATATGCTTGAAAATATACAAAATAGCTTTAAACGTTACAAATTTGAATAAAAATGTTTGGGCTTTCCTGCGGAAATGAAATTAATCTGGAGCTATCAGTAGTATAATCGACCTTGCGGTATTTAAATATTATTTCCCGTACATCATAAAAATAAAGGAGAGGTAGATCGAATGCATTTGGGCTTATTGGTATTCTATCTAATAAAAGGTGTGAAAAATAAGCTTTTGCGGATTGAAAAGCGATACAAGACTCCCGCACTAACGTCTCACCACTTTGTATGCTGGCATTAGTTGTAGTTTTCAAATAGATGGTCAAATATAATGTTCAATTATTTTAATTTATTTTTGCGAATGCAAACGACACTCGAAGAAGATTTTCACGACAAATTTTAATCTCGGTTCTCTGAGGTTACACATATCAGACCCTCGCTAAAGTACACTGAACCAAAAAGGTGCGTCATATTGACAATAAAGTATATGACAATAAAGTATTCATATTTCATATTGAAGAAAAAAGTTGTCATTTTTAAGCCAATGATCGCGATGGTAAATATGAAGAAATTCTGTTCATCAAATTTACTCGGTCAATATGACGAAGACGGTTTTCAATATGACAATCTTAATTGTTGATGCGAAAACCGCAATCTTCAATGTGATGAATGCTTTCCTTATATTGAAGATTTCGGTTTTCATATTGAAAATCGAAATTGTCAATATGAAAACTTCAATCTTCAAGTTCTTCTTGAAGTTTTCATATTGACAATTTCGGTTTTTTTTATTGAAAAACGAGGTTGTCAATGCGATTATCACAGTTGTCAAACTATTGGCTACAGTAATCGGTTCGTTGATGGGATACAGGCGATTTTTAAGCGATGAAAAAACTTTCAGGTTGAAAATTTGGGTTTGCAAAATTAAAACCCTAAATAATCGGAAACTATATGTGGATTCAACTCCAAAATTCTTTTGCATTCTTCCGCTTTCGATTCCATTTGAAGCCAATCAATTACTGAAAATGAATAAAAATTAAAAAAACAAGCAAAACCAAATTCATATAAATCTTTATTTTTTTCGTTTTGAAATCTACAATAAATATAGTTAAAAAAATTAACTTAAAAACTAAAACAAAATTTACGAAATCTGAAAAGAAAAAACCAAAAGAAAATTTAAAAAACTGCAAAGAAAAAAATGAGATTAGTTAAACATTTTTTTAATTAATGTTATTTAATGTTAACATCCAAATAAAAATCTATGGAAAAAAATATACAAATACAGAACATAAGAAACTGAAACAAAAAAGAAAATATAGAAAAGTTAAATTGGGTATGAATATAAATAAATATTTGCAAATGGATACTTACATAAAGCTGCGTTTTTATAATCAAAGCAGCTTTCACAAAACTACTATTTATCAAGCCCGTTGCGAGTATTTTCACGAACGTAGCAGAACTGAAATGAAATCATGCTCAGCCATGATGAGCTCAATCAGGTCTTAACCCCAATTTTCATATTGACAATTGCCATTTTCAATGTGATGAATACTTAAAGCAAAATCTTCACATTGACAACTGCAATTGTCATTATTACAACCAGGTTCATCAATGTGACAATTCGAAATACGACAGTTATTTTACTTTGCAGTATATCGCCTTTTCTCTTGACTCATTCATGCAAGTATTCATATTGACAATCGAGATACTCAAATTGACGATCTTAGTAGTCGCATTGACTATTCCCATTGTTTATATTACAATTACGACTTCAGCTGCAATTCGTCTCAAGACTTGAAAATTTGGTTTTCAATATGATGAACTTTAGCTGTCATATTGAAAACCAAAAATTGACAATCGGACAGTTGTCATATTGAAAATTTGGTTGCAAAACGTGTCCCATGCCATCGAAAGTTTTGCGTCCAATTGACAATTTTGTTCGTCAATGTAACAATTTCTAGTTAACAACCGGCGATTGTCAATATGACAACCAATAATTTTTTCAGTGTAGTGGAAATTAAACGCATACCTCCCGCCTCCCGCGATGTTAGTATATTACACTTAAACCAAACATCGCAGCCGCAGGAGAGCTAAAAATTGAGTTTACTTAAATTATCGAATAATTCTGGACTAAAAACTAGCTTTTAAAAATAAGATGTATCTTTGGCGCTTCTTACTAAACTAAGCTTAGGCATAAATTAAGGTTTATACCATTCAAAAAAATCAAATCAGAAGACGAGCGGGGTTTTTTTGCAGCCGATTTCATACGTTAAACTTACGAAAGAAATATAGAATGTTAGCCTGTCGAGTCTTCTGACGCGCTAATTCTTTGTCTTTTATATCCCAACTCATAGGATAGAAGGTTTATTAAAATTGATTCATAGCAAAATATCGAAATAATCACCGTAGACCCCAAGACCAAGGCATATAATCGAGACTGAATTGTAAGTCGAATAAGCCATGTCCGTCCGTGCGTGTGTCAGTAGTTTTTATGCCTTAAGTTTTAAGCTAGGATCTTAAAACTTGATCTATTCTTTCTATGGGTCCCCAAGTAAAAATTTTCGAAATACACCCACTTTACTTAAAAAAATAAATAGAGCGGCGAAACAGCTCGAGGTGAACCAGGGCCTCGAACTTCTCAACAATGTATGCTGGTGTTTTAATTTCTTTACATACAAGGGGACCTACAATTTTTTGCCGAATCCGAACGGCACTTTGAGAAGTTTTCTTAGACAATTAATACTCTCGGAGGGCTTGTCAAACCCTCGCGGATGTGGGGACCGTGAAAAAGAACAAGCCTTTTTTTTCAGGTGATGATGGCAGGATTCGAACCCAGACCTCCAGCGTAGTAAGCACACACAATAACCACTACGCCACGGCACCCCACTTTACTTATTAGCATGAAAAATCAAAGTTGTCGTAAGAAGCTAAAATTCGGTATGCGATATCCTTGCTATTGTGATTGGTATTTAAAAAAAAAAAAACGAAAACCGGCCCGATGTAGGCGTGGTATTTAATTTGCATTCTAATAACTGGTTTTTATTCGAAAAGCACTATAAAATGCTCAGATATGTGCCTATGCTATCAACTCAAATTAATAAATTTTTGCTACGCCTACTTTTGGGGGCGTTTTTAAGTATGATCCAAATTTTTAGTAAAAAAATTCAATCAACACGTGTAATATCTGATAAAAAATTTGAACACAAAATACGATGTTATTGAAAAGGGGTTGATGCCACCAGCCACTCTTTTAAGGAGGAGATTCTTAACTGATAAATTTTGAATACAATTAAAGCTAATAGAAACTAAAATCTAACAAGCAAGATCTATGACGCGATTAGGAGCCAACGATTCGCCTTTATATTCAATATCCACCGATTCGCGGATTATAACCTGTCCTCTAGTTTTAATTACCCTTGTTTTCCCTTTTCGTTATTTTTATACCTATTGTACCGCAGAAATTATATTTTTTTATTTTAAAAATGTATGTACCTACTTCATAAATCTTGAACAGCAGAATTTTTATTTTATTTTATAAAAGTTTTTTACTTACTTTACAATCTTAAGTTAGTTTGCTTTTCGCAGAACCTATAAATTATTTGAAACTGCGACGATGCTTGTGGCAGATTCCGCCTATCGCTAAGGCTCCTTAGGCGTCCACCCTTTTGCAGTATTATCATCAATTTTCTACATTTACTACGAAATATGTCTTTTACCATGCAAGGACCATGGGGAGTCAAATTGATGCTGTACAGTATGAGATAAAAAGTAAATGTTCCCTCAGTATGCGAATGGCGTATACAGGGTGTGATGCGATATTGCTTATCGTAAATTTTGATATCAAATTTTATTTTATTGTATCCCAGCCAACCCCCATTTGAGCTTTATGGATTTGATCTGCACGCCATTGGGTGGCATAAGAGACGTGCTCTTTTTGTTCTTCTTTTCCCCACCACCCTACGGGCGCTTCCTTTCGTTTTATGATATTTTTTCCTTTCTTTATCTAAATTGATATTGTTTGCTTTGCGTATGGCAGGGAATGCGTGCGTATGGGTGTTGGTGCGAGAGTATGCCTTTATTTTATGTGCTATACGTATTTTTATAAATGAGGGCAGGGTTGGTTGTGATGAAGCGAGGATACACCTAGAAAATATGGCAGACAGAAAGCAGAATTGGGGGAGGTAAAGCTAAGGTTTTCCACCGTCGTCGTCTGCTTGCGCCAGCGTTTGCTTCTCTCATTTTTATGCTGTGTTTTCTCTTTTTTATCGAGATTATGGTACAATTTTTTGCGCTATGTGCTATGATTGAACTATGAAGGACATAAAGAGGGACAGGCAAAGCACCCGTGGATGGGCTCTTATATCTCCCTAGATTTCGATATGATATGAACGCCTGCGTCTTTGTGTGAGGTAAGTGTGTGATTGTTGTGGGTGTCCCCAAGTTGGTTCGTTCTTACTTTCTTTGTGGGCTGCTATATCGAGGAATGGTTTTCAACTGCGCTACATTTTAACGTATTCCTCGTTTCAATGCTGCCAAAACGGATAATAGCATCAAGGGGATGATGGTTAAACACCAAATGTTGATATGAAACATATTTATGTACACTGCATGCGATGTTTTGTGTTTTGAAGTTTCCACTTGACTCACAAGCAGACATTTATTTCCTTGGAGGCGGGCGAGGATTTATCGAATTCAATATGGTGGAAAATTGTTTCGTTTATTTATCTGTTTCTTATTTTTATTGTTATTGCTGTTAAAAGGAATTTTGTTTTGGTCTCAATTCGCTTACGGTGGGTCTTGGCGGAAGATAAGCTTTTGTAGATATAGTATGTCGTGTCATATAGGTTTTAAATGTTAATAGGTAGGTATGAGATGGTTCCGGGATGGTTCGCCACTAACTGTTTGCATGTTATTGCACAATTTGCAGTTCAGATATAAGATAAAGGTAGGTTTACTTAATATATTTCTTCATCCGACCTATACCTACCTGTTTGCATGCTATAAATAGTTTTCAATTGGGGCGATTGAGTTTTGACGCTTTGCGGGGGCCTTGTTGTTTTGTTACCAATCTGTTAATCTGTCAAATCTGTTAAAAACATGTATACCATAGCTACCTTTGAATGAACATTTCTTAGGTACTAAACTTTATTTCTTATTCTTCCTTAAATAACGCTTTAGAAGACCACTCGAAATGATCCACGATCGTTGGTCCACTCGAAATGCGATCCACGATCGTTGCGATGGATACAGCCTTGAATTTACCTGTAGGCCAACTATGCCCAGATCAAAGAGTGCAAGCATAATGAAGCAATTAAATATAAGTAAATCATAACATTGAAAAAAATGCACAACTCAATTTTTGTTTTCAATCTTTTAAAACACAGCACTACTTAACAAAATTCTTCTTTTTATCATTTAAAGATCATTTAAAGAGAGGGACCAACCCTTATTCTCCCTAGTTAAGGTTTTTGCAAAATGCATCGCTTAACATGGGTGCTTTCAAAAACATGTGTAAACGGTATCTTAACTGGAGTCTGGTTATAGGAACGTATAGGAACTTAACTTTATTTCTTATTCTTTCCCAAATAAGACGTAAAAGACCACTCGAAATCCACGTTCGTTTTTTTTTTTAGTTTTGTAAGGCCCAAGAGCATGTGTAATACATAGGAACAGACATTGCTTATTCGACTCATAATTCTTTTTCGATCATATGACAATTGTGGTCTTGCGAGTCTACAATTATTTTTTTATTGTGCTAAAAACTATGTGAAAACTTATTAGACTTCCTTTCTTATGGAATGGTTAAAAAAAAAAAAACAAAAAGGAAGCTACCACGCCTCCAAAAATTATGCGGGATATAACAATATTACTGTTGAATGCTTTATACTAGGTAGGAAGGCTCCATGTAAGAGAACCTATCTCCATCAGAAAAATGGAGCACGACCGGCTTAGTTGGTATTGCCACGTTCAAAAGAGAGATCCTTCGAACCCCGTCAAAAAGGCAATGTCAATCAACATTCCAGCGCAATCGTGAAGGAAAGGAAGGCCTAAACATTCATGGATCACACAAATGCAACGACTATAGCATTTATTTGGCCTCAGTGACGAAAAGATCCAAAACCGGGTGGCCTCCCGGCATATTCTGAGGCCAAATCGGCGTACCCCACAAGCGGACCATTAGGAATGCAGTGGAATGGAAGGGTTATAATCCATTACTTCAGATTATAACCTCGCGCCTAAATGGAAAAGAAGAGGAAGAAGTCATTTTAAGCTAAAATCCATTAAGTGGACGTGGTCAATGAAAAAGCCAAACTTTTAATGCCTTAAAGACAATTACAAGGGAATTTTACATACCAACAACGAGCGCGCTAGCACCATTGTAACAGCTAACATTTGAAAAAAGTATTTTTTTGAAATTAGAGATGGTCGCACGTACAGGACTGGACTTCCAGCCAACTTATTAACTTTCAGCTCTCTAGCTTAAAAAAGGCCTAAAAGTTGTGTTCATACGGACGGACGGTTGGACGGACGGACATGGCTTAATCGATTGGCCTGGCCTGACGGTCCCATTCATATCTCTAAAAGGTCTTAGGGGTCTAATGTGATTATTTCACTGCGTTACAAACTATACAACAAACTTAATATACCCAACGTAGGGTATAATAAATTACGGAATTTTAAATGTTTAATCCACTTTTAGATTATAAGTTCGAGAATTCAGTCATTAGCTTAAGACATAGGATCTGCAGAATATCCTCATTTTTTCTTTGCGTTTTACCGAAATTACTTTATTAAATTAACTTTTTAATATGTTTGTTTACCTGCCTAATATAAAAGCTTTAAGATTCGAGAGCTGAAGTTGTAGATTAACAATTAAATCTGATGCGGGCCATCTAACATTTTCATGAAAACATGATTGTTTGTTACTATCACAGTTCGTTTATTGCAAGCATATGCTGAGAAGAAAAAGCATATCATCCAAAAACTGCCTCGCAGTTGTTGCCCCATAAATACATTACTTCGCTTTTACTAAATCTGAGAAAAAGGATAATACCATAAAAGCGTAGAGCTTAATGAAAACCAGAAAAGGACCAACGCCGCTCCCTTCGTATTCATAATAAGCACAAATGCAGATGATATCGGTGAAAATAAAAATTCATGTGCTCAGATCCTTGTTACCATTTATTTTGCAACGGCTGATATGTCTGTGTTTGTGGATAATCCCCTTATACAGCCCGGTAGATAGAGTGTATTGGTGGATTGGGTTGGGAGGGAGCCCAGATATACACGCAGCCAAAGTGTTTTCTGTTTATTTTCTTATATGTGCAATATAAAATCATATCTAGGCAGGCGGGGGGCTGAACAGGGATGGCTTAAGGACAACAAATGTGGGAAATGGGATGTTGTCGGCTTGCTCTTTGCAACGCTTGATCGTATATTTGGATTGTAATAAAAATCAAATTGGATCCACATTCGTACATTCGAGCTCATATCAGAATATTGAGCGGATTGTAGAGGGTGGTGGTGGGTTGAACCGCACGTTTCCATCCTTCCTTCAAGAAAAAACAAAATGGAATCCGTTGCCTGCTTAGTCCCATTCCAATGAAGACACCATGAATCTGGGATTTTATTTTATTTTATGAAGGCGTTTAAGTATACCAAATCTTGAATTAGGTATTTACCTACTCGTTTCATTTCATAAATATGCATGCATTGCATTGCATATACATAGGTATATGGTGGTGCAAAAACTAATAGAAACAAACTTTTTTTACACGGCCCTTTAGCAATATAAAGAGTTTAGTAAATTGAAATTTGAGAACTTACTTAGTTAAATGACTACTTTATTTCAAAAAATGTAATTGTTACAAAAACAATTAATTGTAACCATTACAAGATTTGGCCTATAGGCCGTCTACCAGATTGACATTTAAAGAAGAAACATTGTTCTTATTTCTTATGTGTAGGCAAATAATTATTTGATGAAGATAAACGGAGCTTGGGATTTTTGCTGCTCCTCTCTTAAAAGCTTTCTTCGATTATGCAGGTCCTGTAACGTAAAGCATTAACTGTGTAGTTGTACCACAGGTTCTAGCCAATGCCACCGTTTAAAATATAAAGTATCGGAGATCCAAAAAATTGTTAGCGGTATTCTCGAAGTATTGGACATTTTCCGATAAAGTGCAACACATCCTCTCGCTCCCTAAGATTGCAAATTTCACATAGAATTGGAAGTCTTAAGAGTCCCCCTCTTACTTAATGACTGTAAGTTTTGCTTTGCTTATCTTGTCTGCAGAGTAGCTGCTCATGAAATACGTCGTTTCCCCAAGATAATGGTTTAACCTGCTATAGTAAGCTCTTACGAATTCGTCATAGATTTTTTGACCAGTTCTATTCAGTAGGATGTTTGCTTTTTGTTTTATTGAAGCCAGAGTCTCACTTATTGCAAAAGTAGGGTTATAACCACACACACAAATTTGAGAACTTAATGCAAAGAAGGTTAAATGTCGGGCTTTTTATTTTTAAGAGTTGAATTTGTTGAAAAATTCGCGCGAATTTTTGCTCTTACTTCAGCAAATGTGCGGTTTCTTAAAGCTGAAATTTTTCAAATGTTTGACTTTTTATTTAAGAGAGTTGAATTAATTGAAGTAAGCGAAAAATTCGCACGAATTTTCTTTTCGAAAACTCTTGCAAAACTTGAACACTCGAACTACTTTCCATTTTGCAAAGTCATCAGATCAGCCTTCTATCTAGGGATGCCAGAAGTCCCGCTAGCTGCGGGACTGTCCCGCGAAACGTGTTTCGTCCCGCAACCGTCCCGTCGAAAAATTGTCCCGCACAATGTCCCGCAATCCAGCCATAAGTCCCGCCGATGATTAAGATTTTTACGTTAACAAACTTAAATACTTATATAACCCAAATGTTACTTGTCCCTATAGCCCGAGTGTAAGCCGTCTCCATTGATATTGTTTCCCTTTTTTATGTTTTTTTAAAAAGTAAGTAAGTAAATAAGTGCAAGAGTTCGCCTGTAACGAATTTCTAAATACCCGAACCTCGTTACCCTGTTACATCTTTTCGCCTAATTTCATCTGCTTTATGTCAATTATTATTTGTATTGGCCGGCCACGCCCCAAAGAAATGTAAGTTAGCTAAAAAATATAATTAAATAATTGTAATCTCGTTTAAATCTTGAGGAAATCATTTTCGCCAAAGACAAAAATTAATGCTAAAAAACTGTTTCTTTCCGAAAAACGCCATCTTAAAGTGGGCAGAGATCATACTTTTTATGTTACAAACTTAGCAAATGGATTTAGAGTGAATTTTCCGAGAAATTATGTTTTTAAATACGATCGGTATTTTGTATTATAAAAGGCCACCATTGCACTGCACCAAAATCCGAGCTCCTATACTTAGCCCGGTTTAACTCGACCAAAAGGCTTTTTGAAATAAAATTAAAAGTTTTAGGTTGCCACTCCATGTTTCAACTTTCGAGCTCAATTTTAAAAATCTGAGAACTTCACACATATCTACGGGCAAACAGGCGGATATGGCGGAATCAATTCACCTGTCGCGGTCTTGATCATATCTCTAAATGGTCTTAGGGGTCTACGGCCATTATTTCGCTGTCTTAAAAACTATGCATGTAAAATTAATACACCCTCCTGGGTCGAGTAGGTATAAACAGGGAATTTATAAAGTTTTATTTAAAAAAGATTAATATTTTTAGTTTTAATCGAAAGAAGGCGTTAAATGATTTTTTGTTTTGAGTGCGGAAGGTGTCCCGCAGGCGATTTTTCTAAGTCTGGCATAACCAATTATTTAAATGATCTTGGACTGAATTAGTATAAAGACCTAGACTTAGACTTACTCATATATGCTTACTGCATTAGCAGTTAAAGAAATTGTTTCCTACAAACGTCTCGTGCGATATATATGTATGTGACGAATTTTACATTTGGCTTCATTTCACTTTCAAAAACCGAAAAAAGACCGCATATTTGGTTTAGTTTCACAAATCCGTGTGGTCTTATTGCTCTTCTTTTAAATATAGCTTAGTTTCATTTTTGAAAAGTGTAAAAAAGCTAAATTTCGAAATTTAGTCTTATTTCATTTGGTGTTTTTTCACGATGAAGACTTGTGTAGATTATAAAAGCTCGCAAATTGAGTCCATGACTGAACTAGGACTGTTTACCCGAACGCATAACACTCTTAATTCGAGGATCTTTAAGAAAAATGTTCAGCTTTCTCAGACATCCAGGTCTTATTCTCAATAAGAAATTCTATTGTATTGTAGTTGGTGGGTTGTAGGTAGATAGTCTCAGGCCCGTTGAGAAGGGAAGAAGGGGGAAAACACCCCGGGCCCGGCCACTTCAAGGGGGCTCGGTGATCTAAGGCATCAAACAATATTGTTTTTATATTTCGTTCCTTAAAAATCTACATAGCTATCTAGTGTTCTAAACTTTTATACCTTGTATATATCTAACTAAAATTACAGTTTTTACTTCAAATATAATGTTTATTCAACCCTATAGGTACAGGTGTCAAAGCAACCAACGTGCTACCAAGATTCCTCATCCGCATCGATGTGCAAAGCCTTATGAGTGATTGATGCTCGCGCAAGGCATAAAAATCATACCTACCTATTGCATTCCCTTCCTCTCCAACTTCCGACATCTGTGATGCCAATTTTATTATGCCTACTTTTACTCTTGACACTTACCTAAATGTACCAATTTGCATACGTTTATTTAAGTTGGCCCTTTTGGAAGTTGTTTTGGAAAACAACTATTCCTAACCTCACATAATCAGTGTGTAGACAATATGGCGTAAGTTTTTTTTAGTAGTGTGAAGGGGCCCGTCATCGCCTTATTCCGCGCTCATCGCGTTGGAGATGAGGATATGATGGCCTCTTCCTTGACGAATTAGGTAGCTACTAGGCTCGTTGTCATCAGAGAATATGCCATAAGGCTCTTTATGCAGGCCTAACCTCCAAATTTAATTTGCTTAAGCTACTCAAACTTCTTGTAGAGACCTCATTCAACATTAATGACTTAAAAACGCATTAATTGATGAGCCAGTGTAACTGTTTTGTTTGACAATTGCCTGCTCTGAGCTGTTACTTGATTAAAGCTCCTTACATTAACATTTACACAAAGGAAATTGCGAGAAAAGGGCCTATTTTGTTAATTAATTAAAATTGAAAAATGAGGAAATGTTTTGTTAATATGTAAAAACTTCAGTCCGTCCGCGACGGATTGCAAAATACCCTACCGCCTATCGTACCTAAAAAGAAAACTTCCACGACTCCAAAAAGTGGGCGGGATATAAAAATATAACTGTTGAAAGCCTTATGCTAGGTGGTTGCATACATTTCGGACTAAAACTCCGCCTTTTTAACTAAGAAATTTACTTTTTTTAAAGCCACGCCCACAAACGAAGACATATACTACATATACCTATATACAAAAAATTTAGAAAATGTTAATGAACAACTTGTGAACAAAAAGTGAGCGTGGTCAATGTAAGTGCCAAATTTTTGCTGCTGACAAAGAAATGTCACGTTCACGTACCAAAAATTAGTGCGCTAGCACCAATGTAACAAAGGTAAGATTTGAAAAAATTTTTTTTCAGTATTTTTTATTTAGATTAGTAGTAAAATTATTTTTTTTTTAAATTAGAGGTCGTCGCACATATAGCCTGTAGTGGGCGTGTCTGTGGGCGGATTTATCTAATTTTCGAACTTGATCTGTTGGACTGGACTACAGCTCACTCACCATTTTTCATCTTTCTGGCTTAAAATTTAAGGCCTTAAAGTTGTTTACATACGGACGGGCGGACATGGTTTAAACGATTCTACTGTCGGTCTCATTCAAATCTCTCAAAGGTCTTAGGGGTCTTAGGTGATTATTTCACTGCATTGCAAACTATACATTAAACTTAATAATATGGTAATATGGTAACAAGAAATAAAAGACATTCAGGAATCGCTGAATGCAAACGAACACACTTAACTGTCATTCCAGTCAGCGGACAGCAAAATGATATTCGAATTTCGATATCGAAAATTTCCCTTCCATGGAATTCACCGGAAGAGTGCCAATGGAAAATTACCAAAAAGGGAAGTATGGAACGTACTAGAAGGTGCTTAATTTTGTATTAATATGCGGGTGACAATATATTATACACGGTATATATAATATATTGTTACAGTTCTTAACTCTTCAAGATGTTCAGCTGACTTTTGGAAGGCTGCAAAAGCCGTAACTGGAAGAAAAAATAAAATTTCAGGGACCTTACAAGTATCCGAGCTACGGGACTACTTCAAAAGCCTACTCAACGCACCATTGTTTTCTCCAGTTCCTCAATATGCAGCCCCATTATTCACAGACGAACGCTTAGATACGCCATTTACACTTTTGGAAGTGAAACGCGCAGTTGATTTGTCTAAGCTAAGGAAAACGTCAGGTGATGATCGGATCCCATTCGAATTCTAAAAGAATTGCTCAACCGAGTTTCTTACTGCACTTACAAGGGAATATTATAGAATATTTGAAACAGCCAGTGTCCCGGAAAGCTTTAAGAAAGCTATTATTTTTCCCTTGCACAAAAAGGGCGACCTGGATTAGCCGGCAAACTGAAGGGGCATCTCTTTTCTAAACACCTCAGCAAAACTTTTCAGCGCCATACAGGTGTCCATACAACAGGATCATGCAATGGATTGCATGATGCAACAGGGTCCTTAATGATTACCAGGCGGGGTTCAGGAAAGACTACTCAACATTAGACCACTTTACCCTAACAAGCATTGCGGACGTTTTTAAACGCAGCAGAAAGAAACTTTATGCTTTTTTTGTAGATTTCCGCGCTGCTTTTGACTCAATCGCGAGGGAAGCTCTCTTCTACAAGCTGTACAAAATTGGACAATCAAGCAAAGTCATCAATGTGCTGAAAGCGATGTACGAGGACAACGTGGCTTACGTTTGGAATGGTGAGTCTATGTCGGAGCAATTCGCAACGCATACGGGTGTCAAGCAAGGCTGCACCCTAAGCACGTTACTTTTCATCTTGTTTATTAACGACATCGTAGACGAAGTAGGAGGTAGGTGTAACTTGGGTGGCACGAGGATTCCGGCGTTAAAGTTTGCGGATGACATAGTCTTCTTGGCGGGGACTGTCCATGGACTACAGCTTATTATGAATCGCCTGCAAAAATACTGTAAGGAATGGAATTTGACCATCATCATCATCATTTTCGAAGGCCGCTTATCCTTTAAAAGGGTCGCGGAGCGAGGGTGGCTAAATGGTCCTTCCATCTTTCTCGATCCTCCGCCACCAACTCAAGAGGCTCCGGCGCAATCCGCAGGCGGGACTCAGAGAGGTTCTTTACTTGATCCCACCACCTATTTCTTGGCCTACCAGGGGGCGACGCGCTCGCATCTCGGCTAGCATGACCTGTCTAGGAAGTCTGTCAGGGGGCATGCGAACAACGTGTCCAAACCATCGAAGAATCGATCGCTTCACTCGGAGAAGTAGCTGCTCAACATTAAGATTCCTACGAATACCGACGTTTCTCACTCTTTCCCTTAGAGTAACACCAGCAACGCACCTCAGGAATCTCATTTCGGCAGCTTGTACCCGCGATCTAATTCTTTCGGTCATTATCCAAATTTCACGATCATAGATGAGGGTCGGAACGAACACTGAATTAAAAACTGAGATCTTTGCTTTCACTCCAAGCTAAGCTTTCCTGATGACCGGCTGGCGCAGTTACTTTACTATTGCTCCAGCTTGGCCAATTCTACAGGGCAACTCAGTATCACTCCTCCCATCTTTCGTGAAAAAGACCCTGAGATACGTAAACTTCTCCACCTGTTTTAATGGAACTGCATTTATGTGCAGGGTAAACTGCACAGGAGTTCGAGAAACAACCATCCCTTCCGATTTGTTCACGTTTACTTTCATCCCAGCATCACCACAGACATATCCAGTGCTCGTTGAAGTTCCTCTTTGGATGATGCAAGGATGGCCAAATCATCTGCGAAAAGCAGATGGCTCATCCTGATGACAGCCAATTCGAAACATTGCTCGCCAAGACTGCGCTTCACCATCCAGTCCATATTTGCTATGAAAAGGAGCGGCGACAGAACACAGCCCTGGCGAAGTCCAACGGGCACATCAAAAGGACGGGATTTGACGCCATTTATCCGTACACAGCTTCTGCAGTTTCCATACAAAGACTGAATGGCTCTCAGAAGAGGCCCACTCAGCACATAGTCCTGCAAAACTCTCCACAGTGTATCCCGAGGGAATCGGTCATACGCCTTTTTCAGATCTACAAAACACGCATAGACCGGTTTGGCATATTCCCAGGCCTTCTCAAGAATAACCTTCAGAGTAAAAAGCTATGGTCGGTTGTGCCTCTGCCAGGCCGAAAGCCGCACTGTTCTTCGCGTAACAAAGGCTCGATTACAGCTCTGGAGCGCGTTTCCAACTTACTTACTTACTTACTTAAGGTGGCGCTACAGTCCGGGGTGGACCTGGGCCTCAGCCAACAAGCTTCGCCAGCCAGCTCTGTCCCTAGCTAGCCGTCTCCAGTTTCGCACGCGAAGTTGGCTGAGGTCCCCTTCCACTTGCGTGCGCCACCTGAGTCTCGGTGCTCCTCTACCGCGTCGTCCCTGCGGTGTGGATTCGAAGATTTTCCGGGCCGGGGCGTTGGTGTCCATCCGCTCTAGATGACCCAGCCATCGTAGACGTTGTGTTTTGACTCTTTTGGCTAGGTCGGTATCGCTGTACAGCCCGTACAGTTCGATGTTATATCTCCTCCTCCACTCTCCGTCTATGCAGACGGGACCGTAAATCGTCCGAAGAATTTTCCTCTCGAAGCAGCCTAAAGTGTTTTCATCCGCCTTTGACAGGGTCCATGCTTCTGCACCGTAAAGCAGGACTGGGATGATGAGGGTCTTATACCTGGACACTTTAGTTGCTCGAGAGAGGGCTTTGCTACTCAATTGCCTTCTTAGCCCAAAGAAACAGCGATTGGCAAGAGTTATCCTTCGTTTGATTTCAGCGCTGGTGTCATTGTCTGAATTGATAGCGGAACCCAGGTAGACAAAGTCCCTAACTACCTCAAAGTTATAGCTGTCGATGGTGATGTTTTGTCCAAGACGTCGGTGTTGGGTGTCTTTTCTTGATGACAGCATATACTTGGTTTTGCCCTCATTGACTGCTAAACCCATATTCGCCGCTTCCGTCCCAATACTCACGAAGGCTTCACTGACATCACGCTTTGTTCTACCGATTATGTCAATGTCGTCTGCGTATGCAAGTAGTTGAACGGACTTTTGAAAGATTGTACCTCTGGTGTTGGCGCGAGAGTTCTGCACAATTCTCTCAAGTATGATGTTAAAGAAGTCGCATGACAGCGCATCGCCTTGTCTTAATCCTTTTTTTTTAGCGCGTTTCCAACACCTTCGCGAATACTTTTCCCGAAAGACTCAAGAGAGATATGCCTCTTTGGCGCAATCTCTCCTGTTCCCTTTTTTGAAAATGGGCACTATAACGCCCGTTTGCCAATCGCTAGGTGCCTTCCCGCTATCCCAGGCCACCTTAATGACACGTGTTAGCCATTTAACACCCTCTTCACCCATTGCCTTGAGCATTTCTGGCTGGATTTCATCAACTCCAGCAGACTTGCCAACTTTTAGCGATTTAATCGCTTCAGTGACTTCGTCTGCTGGTGGAATTTGGAATTTGACGGTTAATTTATCGAAGTCCAAGGTAATGACCTTCAGAGACGGTGGCAGAAGATACTCTCGCAACGAAAAGTGGTTTTATCAGGGTGAAAACGTTGACATTGTGAAAGAGTACAAATACCTAGGCGTGCTTATAACTTCGAATCTAAACATGAAAAAGCATTTCGATTCCCAGCTAGCGGCAGCTAAAACAGGTATTTCATCGGTTTGGGGTCGCTGCATCGACAACAAGTATATCGAGCACTCGGCGAAAATCAAACTATTTCAGGGCAACCGCCGCTTCTGTACTGCTATACGGTGCCCAAATTTGGGGTTATTGTTTTTTCGAGGAAGTTGAAAAATTTTTAAGATATTTTTTGAGGCGAATCTTTAGGCTTCCAACATGTACCCCAATCTACATGCTTCCCTTGGAAACATCCGTCCCACCGCTTTTTTGGACACACTTAAGTTGCATGCCGACTACATTGCAAGGATCGCGAGGATGGAAGGAGGAAGGCTGCCGAGGATTGTGCTGAAGCACATAATCTCGACAAGAGGTACCTTGGTACAAAAGTGGGAGGAGCTGGCGCGAGCTTCGAAGAAAACTTAAATATTTCGGCAAACACACATCTTGCATCGATAGAGCCTATGTTAAAACGCGTTTTGATAAAAGCAGGCAATGTCTTATATGATCGTTTTTTGGATGAAGCGCGCGCATCGCAACACCGATTGATTTACAGCAGGCTGAATATCAACCTCATTAAAAACGGCTCAACTTACTTTCATAATCGCTACTCTATGCATTTCATCAGTACAATTTTTGAACTTAGAGGCGAGCTAATAAGTCTCCACTTTATCCCGCACCGACCTGATCTACCTATTCAATGTGATCTGTGCAACCTTAAAGAAAGAGAGGACGTACACCATTTTATAGGACGATTTTAAGAGAATTCCGCGTGACTTATTTCGGCGCAACTTCACTGGACTTAGACGAGGTACTCAACATACTGAATGGCAGCCTTGGATGGGACGTCCTGTACAACTACACTGTTACTGCAACCAGTTATAGAACCCGCATTTTGCAAGGCGATTTTTTTTGGTTCTGTTCTTTTCGTTTTTTCTTTTTTATATTTTTTATTTTATTGATTCTACAAAACTTAATTGTCAATCTGGTAGACGGCCTTAAGCCAAACCATAAATGACTGAGCATAAACTGTAAGATTGTAAACAATACCAAATTGTATGAAGTAAATAAAGTCTATCTAACTAACTAACAACTAACTACACGGTATAAACACACGGGCACAAAAACGATTGCATTGACATATAGTGTTAAGTTCTAGCAGACAAGTTGAATTAAATGTGATCTGAATTTAAATAAGTTATGTTTGATAAATAAATGTTGCACTGTGTAAGAGTTTTATTCGACGAACCCCAGGCCAAAAATATTACAATACCCTGAGGTAGGGTATAAAAAATATAGGCTGTTTAAGCACCTGAGATCGTATAGTGCATTGACATATAGTGTTAAGTTCTAGTAGACAAGTTGAATTAAATGTGATCTGAATTTAAATAAGTTATGTTTGATAAATAAATGTTGCACTGTGTAAGAGTTTTATTCGACGAACCCCAGGCCAAAAATATTACAATACCCTGAGGTAGGGTATAAAAAATATAGGCTGTTTAAGCACCTGAGATCGTATAGTGCATTGACATATAGTGTTAAGTTCTAGTAGACAAGTTGAATTAAATGTGATCTGAATTTAAATAAGTTATGTTTGATAAATAAATGTTGCACTGTGTAAGAGTTTTATTCGACGAACCCCAGGCCAAAAATATTACAATACCCTGAGGTAGGGTATAAAAAATATAGGCTGTTTAAGCACCTGAGATCGAAGTGGTGCTGTGGTGCAGATGGTAATGGTAGCACCTATGATCGGCAATCGAAAGGTCCCGAGTTCAATCAAACCAACTATTTTTATACCCCCCCATACCGAAGGATAGGAGGTATATTAAGTTTGATTCATAGTTTGTAACATGGAGATAAAATCATTGTAGACCCCCAAGACCTTAGAGGCAAATGATCAAGACCGATTTGTGAGTCGAATGAGACATGTCCGTCCGTCCGTCTGTCTGTCGGTAGTTTTTAGGCCTTAAATTTTGAATCATTGTAGGTTCATGCGTCTCCGAAAAAGACAATTTTCTAAAAAAAAAAAAATATACTAAATCCCGCACGGCTTTTTCTTTCAACATTTCGTCTGCCATTATTTCAACTATGGAGCATGTACATTAATTGTGATCATAATTGTTATAATTTACTTCCAGACCTGTTGGCAATAAAATAAAAATAAAACAGGGGTGGGTTACAATCCGCTTAGGCGAACCGTTGGATACCCCATCCCAATTGACCCTAGCCAAGCTCCAAATCTCTAAAATGTCAAAAATTACAATCTCCTCTGCAAAAATATGGGCGTGGCATCAACCCCTTTTCAAAAACATTATAGCTTTTGTTCAAATATATTGTCCAGATGAGGTTTGCATGTTAAGTGCATTTTTAACCAAAAATTAGGTTTTCAAGTACGCCCCCAAAAGTGGGCTTGGTTAAAATTTGTCCAGTTGATTGATACAGATAGCTATGTTAGCCATTAAAGCAAGAATTTCTTGATTATGTACAGGCAAACATATTGCATACAAATGCAGTTTGAAAAAGGCAAAATAAATGCCACTACGCCCAGTATCGGCGCCTTATTCGATCGCTTTATTTAATGTCAATCACAACGACTAACGCAAGGACACAGCATACCCGATTTCAGCGTTCTACGACAATTTTGATTTTTCACGCTACTAATTAAAGTGGGCGTGTCAGGGGGCGAATTTAAAATTTTTTTACACTTGTACTGCTTCGGGACCCATAGGGCTCAGATATGAGGTTTCAACTACCTAGCTCAAAATTCAAGTTCCTAGCTCAATGCTAATGTCAGCAAATGTTCGTCCGTTTTGTTAAACAGGGTTAGCGTTATACCTCTGTTAACTTTTTTCGTTCTGGAATCTGCTTATATTCTCCCTATCGTTAGGAGGACATCTACTGGGAAAAAGCAAAAGGTTTATCTGTATTGCTTTCAGCGGCATCTAGCTTTTAACACCATCAGCTCGTGATTTTTAGTTAGTCTCACAACCGAATATTCCAACCACCGCTGACTTCACTCTTTACTCTTGCCGCTTCTGTTATTTAGTTGCTTATAACCATATGACAAGAGTCAATTAATTTTTGCACATTAGCTATATTCTTTTCCAAAATGTTCGCGTGTAAGCCCTTTTCACAAAATATGGATTTTCTAGGAAATAATCCTGGAGCAGTGCGGTATGGCAACTTTATTAACTACTACCAGTTTCATCCGGCAGACCAACGCATCAAGCTTCTTCCCAGCAATGTTTGGCTTCCAATTACCATGGACGTAGAAACTTCAGATCAGCCACCGTACCTTGTACTAGACGTTGGCTGCAACGCTGGCGATTTGACCAAGTACTTGCACGAGTTTCTATCCGGTGTGATTGATAAAGAAGTATACATTCTTGGAGTTGACATTGATCCTAGACTAATAAAAGACGCAGGTGAAAAATACAACAGCGACCGAATTAGCTTTGAAACTGTTGATGTGATGAAAGCAGATGAGTTTTCTGTCATCGAAAAGTTTCTGCAGAGCCACAATGCTACAAAATTCAGTGCAGTTTGTTGCTTCAATGTAACAATGTGGATTCATTTAAATCATGGTGACAATGGCCTCAAAGATTTTCTCCAAAAATGCTCGTCTGTTTCTGAACTTCTTGTTGTCGAACCTCAGCCGTGGCCTTGCTATCGGACTGCAAATCGGCGTATAAAACGTTCAGGAAATGAGTGTTTTCAAAATTTGGCTAGACTAGTGTGGCGGGAAAAGGTAGTGCAAGAGATTCAGAACTTTTTGGAGAACGATTTAAAGCGGGACAAAGTCGACGAAACGGATGAAACTAAATTGAAGAGGAAAATATACTTCTATCGGTAAGAGATGGAGGTGCTTAGCATAGTTTGTAAAGACTAAGGATTCTTTGTGATTTAGATATACATTTTTATGAAACAATTATATATCTATTACTTTTCTATGTTTTCATGTTTGCTCACCTTTAATGTTATAAGAGACATTGTAGATAATGTAGTTATTTTTATATCCTTCAATACGAAGGTTGGCAAATTCGGGGCTGTAGTACGTACCTCGCATAGCGTTGGCGTCTTGTCTCTATCAGACGAGCTTACAAGAGGCGCCACTATTCGTCCCTATCTGTCTATCTAAAAGGGTAAACACAAAGGAACACAACAAAGGTTCGCTTGTTTTGCATCGAGGGTGCCTGGCCTGGGCCTCAGCATTGTATAATCGATTGAGAACAGCTCAAAAAGTTCAGTAAACGAGACTTCACTGGTCAAAATTGTAGGAGGGAAGTATTATATTTGGTTCCGTACAAAAGAAGTTTTGTTGTCAAGAAATAAACGTTGTCAATCGCCGTTCGAATCGAGAATTGAACATTAAGAAACTCTATTGAATAATTTAGACTACATGTTTACTTTTCACATTCTTTGTACATTTTACAAGATAGATTTTCTGATCGTCCTTAAAACGATTTATGATTAAAAAAGATTTAAATACATAATCTTACTAGGCTACACTAATCGAGGAAGAATGTGAGTAGGTTAAACGGGTGGGGGCTAGGAGTCTTTTTCGCAACATGGGGGTCACATCTTATGGTCCAGGTTATTTTTTGAAAAAATAGTAATCATCATCGTGGGCTTGATTTCACCCGGCGACCTCTTCGCCGGAAAACTCCAATTTAACGTCAGATGGCAGACCCTCGACGTCCACCTCGTTTTCTTGGGTGTTTAGTCGATTCAATGTCATCATCATGTCGCCTGATTTTGTACCTGCCATCAGCCCGGACGAACTGTTGTCCACAACCACGGTCTCGGTTTTGATTTGCTGCAGTTGCTGGATAGTAACTGTTTGGGGTGGTTTGTGTGGCAGTGGCTGGGGAGGTTGCGTATGTTGCTGTTGTCCACTCGCCCCAACAGGCGCCTGCTGAATTATAACGTGTTGCACCTGCTGCTGCATCGGCTTTGGTTGCTGTTGGTGTTGTTGCTGAAGCTGATGTGAAGTGTGTGGACTCTGTTGAACCGAGGACGCTTGGATGATGTGCTGGACTTGGTTAGCTGGTACCTGCTTGGCCGGAATTCCAGCATCTTCAAACGCTTTCTTTTTCAAAGTCTGCCGTATCTGAGACCTGGAATAAAAAGTTGAAAAGTGTAACAGTTTGTAGCCTTTTTCTCTCGTCGGGATCAGATGAAGAAAGCAAATTTGTCAAAATTTAAGAAATAGATTCCAGGTGTCTTACGCTGTGCGATTTTTCATTCGTAAGCTCAATTTGCTTAGATCTTCTGAGAAGCGGGTTATCGATGAATGCAACATTTCGATTTCTTCATCTGTCCATTTGCTCCTGAGCGTGTTGGGAGATGTGCAAAAGAATCAAACACAAAGTTGTCATGATGGGTGTGAAATTCAAAATGAATTTGTAAGAGGGCACTTACCCTGATGGGGAATCTGAACTAGGGTGTAGCTGCATTGTAAGTTCTCCTAGAAGGTTAAATGCCTGACCAGCAGCCGTGAATATCTCTCCAACCTGAAAAAAATTACTTCTTGATTCATATGCACTTGGAAATAATGTAATTTGCAGTTTTCAAATTAATTGTAGGCTTGTGACGCCGAAAATTTTACCCATCACTTGTGGAGTCTGTGGGCGGTTCGTTCGATTTGGTTGAATTTAAGCATGGTTTGAATGTTTTTTTATAGTAAGGGGTAATTGTGCATTGTGGATGGCAAACATTTAATTAATTTTTACTTACTTTTGTAGCAGAACCCATTATTTTTGTTATGATTTTATTACTGTGAAAGGCGGTCTTTGAGCAAATGTCAGAATTTAGATGACGGATGAAGGAATTATGTTTGGGATTTTTTTGTGTTTCGGGAAATTTGTTTTTTAGGATTTTGTTGATAAGGTTTGAGTCTAAGTTACGATGAGACTGTTGTAAGAGTGCGCTACTCTCCAGGCAAAACAAACGAATAAGTTTGGTTTTAAGCAATCCGCCCAATTTTAAGAAAAAGCCAATTTGTTGTGCATAATTTAACATATTAAACAAGTGTTATTTGTTTATATTTTTTTTAAATTAATATTTTCTTTTACATTTATCTTACTGCAATATTTGTTGCTTGTTGCTGGTGTTACTCTTATACCGTTTTCACACCGAGCCAGAATTTAGATTCAACCTAAAAATTGCGAGACTTTCAAGTAACGAAGAAACGGACATACGCCGCGTAGCGGTGCCCTGAGCACCTGCATGTGAGGCCGAAGGCTGGCCGGCGTTTGAGTCGAAGAGACACTCGGAGTTTTTTTTTTTCAGAAAACGTTTGGGTGGCCCTTAAAAAAAAGACTCATACGCTACGCGGCGTATATCGAATTATTCGGTACTTGAAAGTCACGCGCTTTGTTAATTTTTTTTTTGCGAAATCAAAGAGTATTTGCATGGTTCTTAAAAGAAAAAAAAACTCTGGGTGTCTCTTCGACTCATACACCACCCACTGCTGGGACTTAGTTAATTTTTTTGTTGGGAGTTAGTTCATTTCATGTTGGGACTAAGTTCCAAAAAAAATGGGAAGTGGTTCATATGAACTAAGTCCTATTTTTGTTGGGAGTTAGTTCATTGGGAGCTAAGGCATTTGGGAGTGGCAATTCATTCACAATCAGAGGTGGCAGAAATGTGACTTTTTTTGATTTCCTACGTTTTTTACGTCTGCTACATAATTGAAGTAGTTAATGTAGTTAAATGTAGTTATTGTAGTTAAGCGTAGCAGACGTGGCAATAAGACGTCAAAATGACGTTTGCAATGTCAACGCAACCACCGAATAGTCAATTCAAATTGCTTTTTCGAATTGCGAGGCTGTAGACGCATCGCCATTTGTCTTTTATTAAATTTCGAGCAGATTTATTTTGCTCATACGCTACACATTCGGTTCTTTTCACGACCTTCAGTGTTTTCACCCGGTTATTATTGTAATGTTTCGGCCTGGAGTTAGTCGAATAAGACTCAATTTCACTTTTATAATTTCACAATGAAACACTTTATTCGTCAAACAAACTTATTCACACTGTTATTCCATTAAATACTTAGAATTCAACACTTTATTTCAATTCAATCACTTGTTACATTATCACCGATTTTCACAAGTCCACGTTTTAAATATAACTGTCCCGTACAAGCCTGTCACCCTTGTATTTTTACAAAATTAATCACCTTCTAGTACGTTCCATACTTAGCCTTTGATAATTTTCCATTGGTACTCTTCAGGGTGCATTCAGGGACTCCTGTGAGTTGTTTTATTTCTTGTCGCCACATAACATTGCCCCCCTCTTAGTTTTGTTCGTCCCGAACAAGTACGTCATCATTGCTTCCGTGGTAGCGATGTAGGCGATCAACATGGCCAACTTTCATCTTCGCTCCTGATCCTCTTTGGATTCGGAACACGACATCATTAATTCGCGTTAAAACTTGGTAGGGACCATCCCAGTCCTGCTGAAGCTTTGGCGATCTTCCCTTTTTACGATGTGGGTTGTTGAGCCATACCAGATCTCGCTCATTAAACTCGGTTGCTGTCGCACATCGTACCTGGTCTTCATGCGGTCGCTTGCAACTTTTATATTGCTTCTGGTCCTCTGGTGTATGTCGTTGATCCTTTCTCTAAGGTCCACCACGTAGTCCTCTTCGCATTTTGAGCTTTCAATGGGAAATCCGAATTTGAGCTCACTGGGTAGCCATTCTTTATGAAAAGTGCTTTTTATTTTATCAATTTGGACTTTTGATTTTTGTTTTCCACGTTTGAAGCATTTTGTCAACACACGTGTTTTGATAGATAACTTCTGTTTAATTTACTTTGTCCGTCTTTCTCTCCTGCTTATAACGGGTGATTTTTTAAGAGGTTGAGAACTTTTTTAAAAAAAAAACACAAAAAATTCGAAAAAATTAATGAAATATTTATTTGAATCGATAGTTTGAACCTTGCAATTTAATGTTTAAAGATAATTTTATGCAAATGTTGACCGCGGCTGCGTCTCAGGTAGCCCATCCGCTGAGTCCAATTTTGGCATACTCTTTCACACATATCGGCCGGTATCTCACGAATGAATGCATGGATGTTGGCTTCCAGTGCGTCAATCGAAGCGGGCTTGTCCCTATAGACATTAGCCTTGACATACCCCCACAAACAATAATCTAATGGTGTCAAATCGCACGATCTAGGCGGCCAATTGACCGGCCCGAAACGTGCAATTAACTGTTCACCAAACTCGCCTTGCAATTGCGCCATTGTTTCGCGATGAACATTTCGAACCGAGCACGAATTTTGATAGTAAAATTCAATAATTTGCAAGCGTTGTTCATTTGTAAGACGATCCATGGTTAAATTGCAAACCAAACTGAAGCTGTTTGACAGTGACACAAGGTACTATACACACGTCAGCTGTCAAAATCAGTGTTGCCAAAACCAAACCAGCTAAAAAATCACCCTTTAATTGGAAAAAAGCTGATACATAAACAGGTGTAAGAAATTCTCGTTTTAATACTTCACCTCATTTTTAATTCAATTAACCAGGGTACGGAAACGCACCCGTTCGCAAGCAATCGTCTGTGGTGATTTTCATTTTTGCTCGCGCACACGAGCCAGAGCATTTACACGAGCCATGCGCGATAACACGAGCTCACGGCGATATGCGCACACAGGGTGAGATTCTACGATATAAATGCACACGTCCACGTTCGCGAGCACAAAAAGGTACATTTACTGCTTGCGTGCGCTGCTCACAAAATTTAAAAAAATGTGAAACCTGAATTTCGGTCAGATTTCTTATCCACATTTTCCGATTAATGCAGCAATACCAACTTCCTTTGATTCTGAACTTTTTGCCTTAGTTCATAAACAATGATTAATTCTATTTGCAATGTAAATTAATGTCTTTATCAACTAAACAATAAGAAAAGAATCTTTAATGAATCTGATTCTTCGAAAAAAAATATTTTAACAAGTATATATTTAATGCCAATGTCATCTTAATTAACGTTTCACGCACATTTCTCTCTTTATAATTACCAAAAGAACAATTTGTTAAACTCCTTTTTTTAACAAAACAAACTTAAATGCGCATTCGAGTGTACACACAATTTAATTCCATCCTATTTACTAATGCGCACGTGCAGTATGTGCTCTGCTCACGTGCGCACACGACAGTCTCACTCCAAATACGCACGCCCGCGAGCATGAGACTTTGGAAAGGGCGCATGATAAACTCACTCGTGAACAAGGGTGGTATTAAAAACAACAGTGGCGCGCGCTCGCGCCCATGAGTTTTTGGAAACCGCTCGCGGGCGTGAGCAGCTTATGAGACGTGAGCAGATTAATGTGCGCACGTGAGTGTGCGTTTTCTTATACCATGTCTCCACCGAGCATAATCCTCGATTAATATAAATCTTTATTAAATCCTCTACAAATCACGCGACTTACCATAGAAATTTAAATCCTCTCGGCAAGCGATTAAAAATAAATCCTTTCATAAATCCCATTCACCCCATTCACAAATCTACTTTCTGCACCTTTGTAACAGTTTGAGAATCAAAAAAGGACACTGAAACTGTCCCTGTACGAAAAATCTGTCACAAGTACGTTTTCTCAATTCATTCTTGCTCCTTGGAAATTACATCACCACTCTCTTTTGAGAGCCAAAATGGCAAAACCAGAGTTTTCGTGTCATATTAATCCTATATTTGTCCGATGGAGCCCCTTTGAGATTTATTTTCATCGTCTCCCGCTAATCTTCTTTTAATTATCGCTGGAGACATAGTATTACCCTGATAGTAACTCTACGGTTTATGGAAAACGGCTTAAAAGTATTTCTACCGCGAATTGTGTCTGCCTCCTAAAGGAATAAATCAACAGCATGAATTTTGCTCGTTAGTGTACTTGAGAATATCCAGGTGAGAAACCTTTGACCCTTAACCATAGCAGCGCTCTCTATATCGCAGACATTGAAGTATGGGAATGCAATTTTGGACAAAAACTTTCTAGTTACTTTAAGCGAAAGCTTAAGAAAGATTCCAAGTATTTTTTGACTACTGCATTTTCTGGGAAATAGATTCTGATCCTTTTTATGAATAAACAAATTTTAGATAGGTATGCCGTTAGCACGAAAATTAGCTTTGCATTTTATCCGAACCACTTATGTGTATCTCACCTATTATATGTTTTGCGTTTTAGCTTCCGAATACGTATGTCTATGGAAAGTGCTCTTCGCCGGTGGGCGAAAGCGCTATGATTGATTCTTTTTGCTTTGCAAATGCAACCACTTCTTGTACTGTACGGGCCTTATAGCCACAACGACCTTTCCAGAAGAGTTAAAATACAACGTCTGCGATGGCTGGGTCAAGAGCGGGTGGACACCATCGCCCCGGCCGGGAAGATCTTGGAATCCATCTCTCAGGACGGCGATGTAGAGGAGCACCAAGACTTACCTACCTAGAGACAAAGCTGGCTGGCGAAGCTTGTTGGCTGAGGCCCACTTCCCCCCCCCCCCCCCCTGGACTGTAGCGCCACCTAAAGTAAGAAACCACTTAAGGTGGCGCTGATTGTAACTGTGATGAAGTCAGTGTAATTGTGTTTAAGACTTCTTTTATGCTATTCCTCTTTTCAGTGGAAGCCAGACGTTCGTTTTCTGCGAGCAGGTGAATAAGTAATCATACTAAATGAAAAATACGATCAGAAGAGTCCGAAAGCATCAGTGACGCGCTACGGCTCCTGTTTTACTGCAATGGTAAGCTTGCTCTTAATAAAATTAAGCTTGGTACTTTAACCCAGTAAGGCTATAATTTTTATTTCGTTTTCTTTTGCTGACAAGAGGTTTTGAAATCGTGGTTTCCAGGCAACGTTTCTAGTCAACAGCAAAATCATGGAAGCCGCGATTTGACGCCAACTTGTTCGGTGTTTTTTTTTTTAATATAATCATCTTAACCAACAACCAAGAGATTGTCGTCGGGGAACGTGTGGGCTGGTACTTCCAAATTTAATGGCGCGGGACCTCTGCGGATGCGTCCAGATGCATCGTAGTGAGAGCCGTGGCATGGGCAATAGTAGCCTCCGTAGTCGCCGGCATTGGCGATTGGGACACAACCCAAATGTGTGCACACACCGATGACAACAAGCCACTCTGGTTTTTGGACACGTTGCTGCAAAAAAGAATAAATTACTTCACGTTTTTATACAAATAAATTTGAAGCACTAACGTCGTCTGTTTCAGGATCGCGGAGCTCAGCCAATGACACTCCACGTTCAGTTGCAACCTCACTTGCTGTTCGATGGCGAATAAATAGAGGTTTTCCTCGCCATTTGAATGTTACAGACTTTCCTTCCGGGATGTCCGAGAGCTTGACTTCGATCTTAGCCAAAGCCAACACATCGGCCGAAGCACTCATTGAACTAACGAAATGCGTGACCAATGCCTTCGCACCGTAAGCACCGCCAACTGCTCCAGAGCCTACCAACATGTAGGTGAATGCTTTGCGACTCTCGGCGCTGCTGTCCTTCCTGTTGGCTTGTTTCACACCATCGCGGCGGTAGGCCGAAAAGTCTGGCACCTGCAAATCAGTGTGGGCGCATCGCACCTGAGTTGTAGCTGGAAAAAATAGTTAATTTTACAAATTTACCAACAAAATGCTGCTAACTACTGTGATGACAGTTTCGAGATAACCTCAAAAAATTACATAATGACAGTAGTTTGTATTTTCCTGTGCGAATTTCGCCAGGATTATGCAATTTTTCTATGCAAATCTTTTTTTTAATGCTGTAAATTACTTTGCAATCCAGTTTTGGCTACGACCGAAGCCAGGGGTGCATCCTTATTCACAGCGCTGTTCACCACGATTTTTTCTTTAGTTGTTGTTGAGAGAACAGTTGGCTTTAGGCTGTTGGATACAGCCTGAGTGGTGGCTCGCAAGTATGCTCTTGAGGCGGCGTTAATCATCTTGTGGATTTGGAAAACTAGACTTTTCGTTTACGTACAACTGTTTTGGAACCGAAAATCTGTACGAAATCCCCCTTTTTCGATGGTCGGGTTTTTTTTCAGAGCTAAAAGAAATGACAACTGCAAACGTCAATTTTATCGATTGACGTTTGAGGAGAAAAAAGATGGCCGTTTGTGGAACACGGTTTGAATATATGATGTCTTCCACAGCTGGTGCTGCCACCTGTTGAGTTTAAATTTCGGTTCAAATATTGGGTAACACAGTTTGAGAGCAATAACTAGATTTATATTATCACAGTAAAACTTAACCGTCTGCATTCAGTAAAAGGATTTTGACGCGAAACTTTAATATGTTTCAAACGGCTGTGTGAAAAATTATCAGTGATCCAATTATCAGCAATAAAAAGGGCTCAAATGTCGTAAATAACAACTAAGCTTTGGCAAGCTTTGTGTGGCAAGAAATTGTAAAAGCGCTTGGGGCTTAAGTCGCGAAACACAAACACGCAAGCGTAGGTATATCTTGGAAAGCGATTGCCAGCCTGTTTCAAAGTTAAGGTTTTTTTTAGAACTAAAACAGAAAGCGAATAAAATAAATTACGACCGTAAGAACTTCAATTTTATCGATTGACGTTTAGAGAAAAAAATATGTGGGTCGTCTGTTGAATAGGACTTGATTTTCATTTTGGTGTTCACAAACTGTGCAGCCACCTGTTGAGTTTTCCTTTAGGTTTTAGTATTGGGTAACAGTTTGACAGCAGTTCAGAAAACTATTTAAGAGCTAACAACTGCTCTTTATATAGGAATAACCGTGGGACCACAATGCCCGTAGCGGTGGTATGTAGCAGTAGTACGTAGTACAGCCGCGGAGCCATGTGGCGTAGTACGGAAAAAAATTGAATACAATGGTGTAGCGCGGCTATGTCGAACAAAAACCTCGTTTATAAACAATGGCCGATACTCTGAGTTAATTTGAACTAGATTTAATATATTTGTACAACGGATGACACAAATTCCATAAAATTTCCTTAAAATTAACCATCTCAATAAACTTTTCGACGTCCTTTTCCTCCATTGTTTACTTAACTTGTACTGAACTATCCACCGTGTAGCGCTGTCAACCGTGTAGCCCTACGAAAGTTAAAAGTTGGCCAACTCTTACTACCGCCACAGCTACGCGCTACCGCCACAGACACACATTGTGTGCGCAATACACTGAATACATGTGTTTTAACTTTTGACAGCTCTTACTACCGCTACTACTACCGCCACAGCTACATCACTGTGGTTCTACGGTAAAACACAGTAACACTTCTATTGCATTCATTCAGAGGATTTTGACGCCAAACTTTATTATTTTTTGGAATGGTTGCATGAAATTTTGCCCAAAAGAAAAAATGACCCAAAATAAAAATTTACAAAAACAACCAACAAAAATTGTTTCAAATCGTTTAAATAAATCCGTAAAATTTTCTTTTTATTATGGTCCTTTTTCGGAAATCAAGGGTGTATTTTCGACTGATACACCGGGCGGCCGGCCTCTATCGCAGCATTGTAGGTAATCAGGGCGCTGCTGCGACGTATTTTTAATTTTGTATTCTTAAAAAGTCGGGTGATTTTTTAGCTTTCTTTTCTCAATCTTAGGAACTGTAGCTCGATTTCTTAATACTTTTTTCTTAGTCAGTTCAACTTTTTGGGGAATTTTCTTTATTAATTTGAGACCATTTTTGATTTTTGTGAAAGCTTCCATATTTTAATTTCATTATGAATAATAGCCCCAATTTAGGGCAAGTTAATTAATTCATTATTTTTTAGTTTAATAAAATTACCAGAAATTTTCATATAAACCCGAAATTTCGAAATTTTGTACACTTATAAAGTCCATGAAAAAAAAGCGCATACAACGCAATTTTTTTATTTGCATAATGGCATAATTATAGTTTGAACTTTGATGGTAACAAATACAATTTGGCACTTAACTTTAAAAATTTTTCCGGGCAGAAGAAAATTGAAAAAGAAGAAAATCAATATGTGCCCGTTTGCAACGTGTTTAATGTGGTTTTTTTTTGGTATCGGGTAAATTAAAAACCAAGTTTTATTTTTTCGTGGTTGAATCAAACAAAAAATTAAATTGAGATTTTTTGTGATAGTATAGGTGGGAATAGGTGAGACCTGCCGTATCTTAGTTTTGTTTGAAGGGTGGGAAGGCCAATACAATTGTACTGGGTCGGGTTAAGCAAAACAGTACAATCGGAGTCAAAGTACAATGTTTTGTAAAAACTATGTTTTTTTTCAAGGTAAAATGGTAATTTACTTAACCATAATGTTTTTATTTCAGCAATATGTTGACGGCACTATGCAACAATAACCATAAGTGACTGTTTTAAAAACAAAAACAATGACAATGCGGCGTTAGCGTAAATAAATCGTTACGCATAAGTTAGCGCAACAAAAAGAGAGACTTCGATGCGAAATGGTGTTACATTTTTACTTTGATTTACATTCGCCAAAAATATCTAAGGTATTGAAATCATACTACGCCGAAATACTCTGTTAACGAACGTTTAAAATAGTACTTTGTAGGCGTTTCGATAAAGAATTTCTTACGCTTTAATTCAAGTTGCTGCCGTTTTACTACGAAATTGTGACAAATATATTTTTTGCTCAATGTGATATATTTATGAGAAAAGAGCTGAATGTCTTGAAATTTATTTTCAAGGTGAAAATGAGGTTCAAAACATTCAAGGTTTCAAAAAATTCATTGAAGATGTCTATATACCATACCATACCAGCCTAGCTTGAAATACACTTTTTACTTTACCGAAAATTGAAGCTATATTCTGCTTAGGAATTGAAAGTGATTAAAAGTTCTTCTGAAGTGCAATCATTTTCCAAATAACGGATAATTCGTGATTTAATTTGTTTAAAAATGCAGAGCTATACGATTCTCATTAAAAAACTTTTATTTTTATTGGCAAATTATTTTTTTTAACGCAAAATTAATCTGAGTACATTGGCTCCGTTTTAGTACTAAATGAAAAAATTGTTTTCCATCCCTACTTTGTTAGGTTTCAACTGAAAAAAATTGTTTCTCATCCCTAGTTCGTTTACATTTTGCTGTGCCTTAATTGCGGGAAGTTTTCTGTTCTTGTTTGTGACGAAACTAGAAACAAAATAAGCCATTGTTATGTTTTTACATTAAAAAACATCATCTTTATTCTTTGCTACTATATTTGTGCACCAAGTCCCTTATAATATACGCAATTCGAAGCCTGCTTGATTTAATTTAACATTCGGCAATGTCGTGGGTGCTTCTTCGCCTAATAATATACGAATACCGCGTCCTGTGACTGTCGAAGAACACGATTAGGATGAATACAGTTTTTCCATTTCAAGCCCATGTTGAAATTAAAGTTTTTGAACTAGTCAATTAAATGCAAACATTTTATAAAACAAAACAAAATTATTTCTGTAGAAAGACCAACCCATTCCAAATATACACGAAGTAAACAAACGAACTGTCAACACAGTCTGTTGGTATTGGTAAATCTGAAAATGAATCTTGCTAAAAAACGAGATTTTATTCTGCGATTTCAGATTCGAGAAATGGCAGTTTTTCCCTTAATTTCCCCTCATTTTTGCCACCAAAGAAAGGTTTTCAAATTTAGATCTGTCAGTTTTGACATACCCATACCCACTTCAAATTTTTTTTGACTCCAAACGAAACGCACATAACTCTTTTTAAAAAGCCGATATTGGGCAAAGATACAAAACCAGCCACAGCTTAAGCAAAAAACAAGTGAGTAAATGCCCTACCCTATATACCGTGTAACACCACATCTTAAAGTTTTTTGGCGCGAATTCATATATTATTTGTATAGGCCACGCCCACAAAAGGGTGTATGAGCTAAAAATTAAAATCAATTAATTGTAGTTTCGTGAAAATCATGAAAAAATACGGTAAAAGCGAAAATTATCTCAGTGTTAATTATTTCAAGTGGGCGGAGATCAAAACTTTGTATGTGGCAAACTTAGCAAAAATTAATATCATGAATATTTGTTATAATTTTTTTTTTCAATTTGGAGTAAACTTTCCGAGAAATCTGATTTTCAAGGATCTAATAAAAACCCGACATGTTAATAGTGGGCATGGTCGATATTGGGGGCGGTCCAATTTTCACCTTGTTAAAGGTCTTAAACCAATATTGCTCAGTATCAAAATTTGTTTACGCCTTGTCTAAATTGACCTAAAAGCATTTTGAAAAAAAATAGAGGTTATCTCAAATTGAAGCCAGTAGTGGGTGTCATTGTCTGTGCAACAGAAGAACTAAGCGGCGTACCAAGTTTCAACTCTCCAGCTTGATTTTAAAGACCTAAAACCTTCACACATACAGACGGACGGACGGACTTAATCGATTCACCTGTCGATCTCGATCACATCTCTAAAAGGTCTTAGGGGTCTACGATGATTATTTCACTGTGCTACAAACTATGCATTAAAATTAATATACCCTCAATCGTGTATAAAAATTTAAGGTAATGTTATATAGCAAGAGTTCTACATTTTGCTCACATAAAGTTTTGGGCCACGCCCACATTAAGAGGCAGAATTCAAGAAAAACCTATAATTTTCCAAAAGCACATGGACTTCGACGGCTTTTTAGCCTTATAAAGGAAAGAATAGGAAATAAAATTTAGCACATAAGGTATACTGGATACTTTTAGATTTCGTTCATACAAATTTTGGTCAGTCCCATCTTTAGAGGTCAAATTCACAAAATTATTCAATTTGAACCAAAAAAAAATTACTTTTTTCCGTACATTTCAGTCGCAAACCATCCAGGTTTCCAGATTTCTATGCTTACATTGATTTTTAGTTATAGGAGCTGGACATGCCACGCTTAACTTTTTCTATGCTTACATTGATTTTTAGTTATAGGAGCTGGACATGCCACGCTCCTTTTAAAAAATTAATTAAATAAAATTTTATTAGGAATAATTTTTTTCTTTAAGTTAAAATGATGCATGAATGGTAACGGGACGGGGAAACAAAAAAATATACGAATTAAAAACTATACTTCTTCCAAATGAGAACGACTTTACGCAGGTGGAGCGAGCACTTTTCGGAGCGGCTCAATCCCCAACAGGGCACTGAAGATGGCAATTCCATTGCTAACGAGGCCATTGTTTTTTTTTTCGGGGGTAGGTAAAAACCTTCATACGCACTAGGAGGATCGAACATCGAACGCACTTGCTCATAGTAGTGTGATGTTCTTACTCACTAACAAACCTCCCAATTTTTGTAAGACTAGGTCTAAGTTTACTTAACAAGTAGTTCAAGCTTCTATATAGTAATCGCGTTTGGCTGGCTAACTTCCAACAAAAACACCTGCAATACCGTCATTTTGTGAAGTTTCCTGAAGTATATGTAGTAGGACAAGAAACTTTTCGGATTAACCGCGTTATAAACTACTTTCAATGAGTACACTAGATTCACCCCGAACGTTTCGCTCAAGTTGCATTGAGCGTGGTCACCGGGTAACTGCTATGAAAGTGTTATCGTTGAGATCGGCTGCGTAGATTGTAGCGGTGCGTAGACGGTTCTGACTCATCTTGCTGTTGTATTTGGGATGAAGGTGGTTGAGATCAAACTGTTAACTATACATCATCGGGTGTTTCTAGGACGATTGGGAGTGTGATGTTAATCACGGGGTTTCATGTACGCGAAAGTTTAAAACTATCATCACGATTGAAGTTTTGGTGGCGTTTTATTTCAATCGCTTCGCGGACCAATCGAGGATGTAATGCGCTTCACGAGCTAAGATCTTGGCTTGATAAAAATGCATCCAGTGGTGTTCATCTGGATTATCCAAGATATGCTCGCATATTGCAGATTTTTCCCGTTGTTTTTTAGTCACCGCACTGATGTGTTCTTTCAAACGGGTTGCAATACTCCTTCTGGTTTGCCCTACCTAAGACGACCCACAGCTACAGGGGACTGCATAAACGCCCGGCGTTTGAAGAGGAAAGTAATCCTTCGGTGACGCTAGGTAACTTCTCACCTTTTTTGGTGGTAGAAATATGGATTTTATTCCATATTTCTTGAGTACTTTTCATACTCGGTCTGTAACACCTTTGACGTATGGTAAGAAAGCTTTCTTCTCTGAATTGCTTTCGTCCCTTTCTCTTGGCAAATCTGGGTTCCATGTTCTTTGCCTTTTCGTATAGCCGTTTGCTTTAAGTAGTCGTTGACCAGGACAAGTTCAGCGGAAAGATGGTCGTTATCACAAATTTTGTGGGCGAACTGGAGAATTAATCGAGCTATGTCTGTCTATCGTTGGTACTTAAACAACTTCTAGCATGCCAACAATTTTGAGCATAATTTGCAAAATATGCTTTGGTTAATTTTTAATTGGACCAAAGCAAATTTTGAAAAGTACCTCAACCCGCTCATAGCCAAGCCGCTGTTTTGAAAAATAATCCTAATTGTTTTTTATTGTAGGTATGGTTTTGGTATGCAACACGCAACACCGTTTTGAAATTGTTTTTTAAGGCAACAGAAGAAATCTTCTCCCTAATAGAATTAACTATGCCTATACTTTTGCCTTAACCTCAATATGTGTAGGAAGCTACAAAAACAAAATTGTTGCAGATGCTAAATGTTTTGTATAACAATTAAATGTCTCCTTCCACTATTTTTCTTCAAAAAAAAATGTTTAGTTTTTAGTTTTGAAAATAGACAATGTGAAGGCCTTTGATCTTTAGTATATAGAAAACAAAGGGCATAAGTCTTTAAGCAACTTGAAAAATTCGAAAGTCGACATTATCGACCATCTTAAATTTTTTTCAAAGTTGGATTTCTGTAAAAACTATATCACACAAAAAAAAAATATAATAAAATATCAAAAATAAAATATAAATAAAATTAATAAATATAATTTAATAATCTATCAAAATAAACAGTGATGGATCATAACCCTCCCACCCTACTGCATTCCTAATGGTCCGTTTGTGGGGTACGCCGATTTGACCTCAGAATATACCGGCAGGCCACTCGGTTTTGGATCTCTTCGCCACTTAGGCCAAATAAATGCTGTTGTCGTTGCATTTGTGTGATCAATGAATGTAAAGGCCTTGCTCTCCTTCGCGATTGCTCTGGAATGTTGATTGACATTACCTTTTTGACGCTGTCCAACATTGTGAACCATATGTAAGCGCCGGACGCACAACTGCGGTGTAGAGCCTTCCTTTCACCTTAGGGAGCCTTCCACCCCACGCTTACGCGGTGATTGATGTCGTCATCGCAGTTTGCTTTGCTATTGATCATAGACCCGAGGAACTTGAAATTTTCACACTTGGGAAGCACATTTCTATTCAATTTAATATCTGGAATCGGCTCGGGTGGGTCAGAGAATGGGCAGCACAGGTACTGTCCTTTTGGCTTATACGATACCCATTCCCCTCTAAAACATCCACCCATATATCAAGTGCTCGCTGCAGGGTTGTATGATCTTCATTTATGATGACCCCATAGTCAGCGAAGAATAACTGATGTACTTTTGGGTCCGTTAGTTTTCCTTCAAGTAGATAATCAAGGACTACAATGAAAAGCAAAGGACCTAAGACGGTTCCCTGGTGTACAGTGACTTAAATTGAGGACTCATCAGTGACTCCGGGAGGACATCTTACCCTTGTCTTTGCTTCATCATAAATGTCCATGATCAACCTACGTAGGCTTCTGGAACCCCTCGTTTTCTTAGCGCCACCCATATCAGATCTCGCGGAAGTCTATCGAAAGCTTTTTCAAAATCAACCAGCACCATATGCAGATCTTGAAGGGCATAACAATGTTTTTCCCTTATGATCCTTATACTTTGGATTGCATCAGTGGTTGAATTACCCGTGACAAACCCACACTGGTTCTCAGATATTATTATTTTCCGCCTTATTATTTTCTGCAGTCTGCTATCAAGTACCCGCTCGCTTTCCCATCAGCTTGATAGAACGGTAATTGTCACAGCTTCGTGTATCACCTTTTCCTTTAAACAAAGGAAGGAGATAACTTTCCCTCCACTGATTAGGCATTAGATCCCCTGGAGATGAAGGTCGTGAGCCATCTGGACCCGCTTTCTCCTATTTTCTTCCAGAACTCTGAGGGTATTTGACCCGGCCCAACCGCTTTTCGCTTTTTGCAACCTCCGCAACCTCCTCGACTATGATGTCTGGTAACTATTCTCGGATAGGAGTAGTTTCTTCTGGAAAGCGGTGCCTGGGAAACTGTTCAGGCAAAAGTTCCTCACAATACTGCTGCCACCTGTGAGGAATTTTGTCGTCATCTACAAGAAGCTGTCCCTGAGCGTTGTTGATGAACCTTGGCGAACAAATCTTCGGGCGTTTCTCCTCCTCTGAGTGCCAATTTTGAAGATTTTAGCCCCTTTATTCAAGGTGTTTTGTCGAAGATCCTGTGTGGCCTGATGTGTATTAGCAATGGAAGAAGAAACTTCCTCTAATTCCTGATACAGGCCCTCCATTCTCTTTGCTTGAACCTGGGCGCACTTCTTCTTAGCAAGACTCTTGAGGTGTCTATATTCTAATTCCAGGCGAAGCATTTCATCTCAGTTGTTCGAGGAGCACTTCTTTAAATGTCGCTTTCTGGCATTTTAGACATGGAAGACAAGTTTCACCAATCACTAGTTTCACCTCATCTGACCATCACCATGTTTCATTGACCTGTTTGCGGTGGCCTTTTGAAGTCCCTAGGAGTGATGTGGCCTTCTCTATGCACGTTCGCTGTAGGTCATCCCACATCTTTTGCTCTGCACTCTATATTTTCGTTCTCGTCAATGATGTTACAGAAGTAGTTTTGCATGGCTTTTATCCAAATTGTACCAGTTGATTCTCCCAGATACCTTTGCTTGCTTGATTTTGTTTTTCGACGGTTCCATAAAAATGACGGTCAGCAGCAGCGGTGTTGTGTTGTAATCGCCTCACCTAAAATCACTTTACATTCTTTGACCCGCGGTTTTAGGGAACTGTGAACCAAATGATAGTCAATCTAGTTCTCATTCCCACAGCTGCTAGAGGTGATTGTGACCAGGTGCCTGCTTTCCTTGGCGAACATGGCATTAAGCACAATAAGATCATACGACTTGCAAACGTTTAGGATATCTTCACCAGAAGAGTTCCTAGTGCCATACCGCAGTCCACCATGGCAGTCTTCATAGTCCTCGTTAGATTTCCCGACATGTCCGTTCAAGTCTCGTTCAATTTTCGGTGTTAAGCGATTAAAAAATAATAACAAAAAAAAATACATTTAACATTTAATTGTTTTATTAACAGTTTTTGATTTTACATTTAACATTGATTTTTAATATTTTCGCGTGACGCGTTTTGGGATAAATCCCATCGACAGGCGCTGTGTGTGGGCCACGGGCGGTTGATTTCTTGTCTCAGCTTGTGTGGTGGTGTGTGGTGAGTCATAGCTTTGTTGGTCGCTGGCTGGTCGCTGTGCTTGTGATGCCGTCTCATTGTTTATCTTGTTCCTTGTTGTTGTCTCGTTGTTGTTCTGTGGTCCTGATTTTGGCTATTATTGATTTGGCTATTTTTGTCTCTCTCTATCTTGTGTAATGTTGATGTGCGGTGTCGTATAGTGCGTTTGTTTTTAATGTGAGCTTGTTATTTAGAATTCTTCGATGGTTTGGGCACGTTGTTCGCATGGCCCCCGACAGCCTCCTCGACAGGTTATATTAGCCGAGATGCGAGCGCGCTGCAAGCCTGGTAAGTCAAGAAACAGGTGGTGGGATCAGGTAAAGAACATCTCTGAGATCAGTCTTTGGATCCCGCCTGTGTGTCTTGAGTTGGTGGCGGAGGATCGGAAACGATGTAAGGACCATTTAGCCGCCCCTTCTAAGGATAAGCGCTCACCGAAAATGATGATCATGATTCTTCATCGGTCACTCTTCTTGAGCTTTGACTCGGGTATCTACATTTTCTCTTATGTTTTCCATTACTAGATTTTGCAGCAGGGCCTGCCAAATACTATCGTAAAATCGTAGGGCATTAAAAAAGTAGCGCCAAGAGCTTAAACGGCCGCGACCTAGCACAGAAATTGAAATGTTATTGGCCGGCCAGTGGTAGATTCTATGTTAAATTATAGCCGGGCGGATACTCGAACCCAAAAAAAATACTAAATGTTCTTTTCAAATATCATAGTATACGCGCACTTTAAATATTTGAAATAAATAAAAAAAAGTGAGTTATTCGTTAACGTTAAATTTCCAGCTACCGGGCAGCCCCGGCCGGATACAGAAAAAGTCGTTATATTTGTTTCCATTTACCACCCAAACAAAAACAATAAAATAATTATACCTATTTTTTTTTTTTGAAAATACGAGTAGATATGTTAAAAAATAATAATAAGCTTGTGTACGGCACATTCAAAGAGTATAAATTTGCGTATGTTTCCAAATAAATTGAACTTTTTGAAGGTTTTAACACTTCAACGATCGGGCACACGCTATTTTAATTGTACTGGCTACGGCGTACACATTATCTATACGAAATTTTGTGTGTGGCTTTCGGAAACATTTTTCTATCGATGTGCTTTTGCGTGATGCTCAAATTCGTAGCGGTTTTCTAGTTTTCAATAGATAAAAAGAAAAGTGGCTGCTTACTGGAGATGGCCGGTAATAGGAGCAATGCCCTATTACTCATATACCTACCTGAGCCCAAAACTAGATACCCTAATAAGGGTTTAAAATTTTAATATTGTATAAGCACTCTCTGAATTTTTTCAGGACAATAGCTGCCTAGCTTACGTACACATGTAACTTCTAAAACTAAAAATATATAAGAATTTGTTTTCAGGAATTTATTATCCAATCGAACTCAAAGCTATAAAGGTACTTTGAGAAAAAAAAAATTCTTTTATTTATCTTTGTTTTTAGTGTTGATGGACATCATAAACGTCTGTAAAGATGTTTATAGAAGCAAAACACATATACCTAGGTATATCCATGTATAGAAATAGATGCACATGTACTACCAAGTAGTTACGTAACGTACACTGCGTAGATAGGTATATCTCGAAAATTTAATCCCCCTCTGCTTTCGATAAAGTTCATTACATGCCAACTCCAGCAGAAAAGTAGAGAAAAACAAAGTTGTCATTCGAATGAAAATTCAAAAACTTTTCGGAAGTTTCACTAGCGCAAGAGCCATCATTCTATTCCCTTCAAAACCCAGGAACATACCCTCCACCCGGCATATACTGCCACCACCAGCAGACCCACTCCATTCGATTCAACAATGATCTACTTTCGAAACTACCATCCTGGCGCTCCCACTCCAACAGCAGGCGCAACGGACAATTTGCGAAAATAGCAAAAAAGAACAAACGAACAACGAGAATCCCAGAAGTGCGTGTAGCAAACGAAGCACAACGACAGCCATCCATCCTACCCCACAAAACTTAAAGCAGTAGGAAACCTACCCCCAACCAACAAAAACTCTCTTCACTAACCCGCTTGAACTATACCAACTGCCTTACATACATACAAATGCCCGAGCCATACACACGTACATTAATACATTTTCAATTTGAAGAAACGCACTGCTTCCAAATTCTATAAATCTGGGGGAAACGAAACAACGAACGAAGAACCGACTACGAAGCTGTTCACTGGTAACATCATCAGATCCCTGTTGTCGTCTTCGTCCTGGTCGTTCCTAGTCCTCAACGTCTTCTGGTCCTAATACCGAAAGTAATTCCCGTGGCGCCACTGTTATTATCGGCGCGCAGCAATACAGCACTGGTGATGTTGTGCTGTTTCCAAAACAACTCAAACCCTCGTTCTGGGTAGTGTATGCTATGTTAGGGAGGCCCTCCTACAAGCGAGCATAACTCACAGCCTTATCACCAACGCATATACGCCCGCACCATGTACCTAACTATATCTACATACCTCGGCTAGATACAGAGCCAAATGCAGCACCATATATAACGATAGCATATATCCTGGTTGCTTCATCGCCCACTTTACCACTACAACCGCGCTACCATTCTATTCACAAGCAAAGTACATAAAAGTGTCCCACTTTTCCACCCAACCTCCCTAGTGGGTCACAAAAAAGTGCAAAGCTGTTCGGGGATAGTGTATGTGCAGCGCTTTCCTTGCAAATCAAATGAAAGTGAAAGCAAGACAAGGATGTAAGACAGTCATTAATACCCTTTTGCGCTTCACCAAGGACATTCGAGACATAAAAAAGTAAAAGCTTGCAATTCAGCCCCGTCAATCGCAAGCGTAGGTGTGCACTGGTCTACTGTTCTCTTAAAGTTGTTCTCTTCACTCAGACGGTTCTTTTATGGGGGAGATAAAAAAAAATCGAGGCCTTGTCATCCAAACTTGAACATGAATCTGGTGGACGGTCAAGTGCAATACTTGCCTGCGATAGTCCGTCTTTCTCTTGTTTACTCTCTTCTTCCACATACTGCGTGACATGCGTACATATAACTCACTCTCACATTCGCAGCCTCAACGCCAATGTTAGGATTTCCCTGTTTTTTGCTTTCATTTTCTTCCGTGAAAGGGAAAGCTTCTTGGTAGTGGTTGCAAGGATCAAGGACGTTCAAGAAAGGAACCATTTCTTTCCCGTATCCCTGGATACATCTACGGCAATGGTAGCAACAAGACCAAAAAAAAAAAAGTTATAAATTCCCGTAGATTTTTGCCGGTTACTGCTGCTGTTGTTGTTTTTCCTGTGGCTCCTTGTTTTCTGTCCTCAAGTGAAGACGGTGGTTTGAAGGCATGAGACGGATGTAAGTTGACGTTTGACGAACACAAACGCACACTAACGATATATGTATATGAGTGAATGATAACTCGAGCCTCTAATTGGAACAAAGGGTTTTTATTTTAACACGGGGGTCGGAATCGTATCGTTAGGCAATGCTTAAGAATGATTTTCTTTTGTGCACTTATAAGCACTGTCAACACCCACACCATGTGGTATGTATTTAGTTGGTGAATCTATTTTGCCTCAGTGGCCTAATTAATTTTCTATTCGAACCGTAAGCTTGTCAAAATTTTAAGGAAATGCTTAGCTGGAGGTGAAGCTACTATCAGGATCTGGGGTTTAAATTAATGCAAATCCTAAGCACAAGTCCTCTCGAAGTTAAGGCCCGCTATAGACCTGTGAGAGTAGTTTGGAAGGGGATAGATAATATAGAGGGTTATGTAAATTTTCAACTAAAACTGGGGTGTGATCCAGCTTGTATGCTATAAGCTAGATGAAGCAATTAATGATGTTGAATTTTTTGAAGGAACTGCAAGTTACCGGAGTAAAACTTTTGTCAAACTGCTTAGTTCCTTTAAGGTTTAGGATAAATTTAATGTAACACATAAATGAAAAAAAGGAAGAATTTTTTTTAACATTAGAATATTTTTAGAATTTTTGATAATCTAATAATAAAAATTAGAATTTTTTTAATTTATGAATATTAACAACCTATTGCCTGAGTCGATTTCATTATCTAGGTCTAGCGCCGTATTTTGTTGTTTACCTATATCAAACTATATTTTCTATATATCTTACCTGTGGTGCTTTGAATTCACCTACCAGTAGGTATACCAAATGCAACCACTGAAACTTTCCAACAACACAACGAAGAATCCGTTTTCCAAAGTTTTGATAGGCTTTTAGGTCGTGAATTTATATGCAAAAAATAAATTTTTTTTTTCCACTTTTGTTCCAACGTTTCGTCGTTCTTTACGACATCCGCAGGGCTTTATTTACGTTAAGAATCCTTAATAAATATGTATGTTCACAGGAAATAGATTGTAAGGCCCAAACTATCATAAACAACAAGACACGAGGTCCGCACGAGGTCCGCACGAGGTCCGCGGAAATATGCAGAATCGCAGGCATAGAGTACTTAGTTAGTTTTCAACCGGTTAGTTAGTTTTCAAATGTTTTGAACCAATACCTATTTCAAAATAAAAGTACCTAGGTATTTCCAAACTGTTACATTTCTTGGTATAAAAGTTACACAAAGCAATAGCTCACCGATTTATTAAAAAAAAATATATTGAATTTATATGTTCAAACTATTTTCAAACACGCGCTGCTTTTAGCACTCTTCATGATTTTTCGCATCATTTTTTTAAGAGGAATTTTTTATTGTAACGAATTTGCATAGGAAGATGAATATACAATTCGTTGTCAGCAAAAGGGGACAAATGTAACAGTATTAATCTAAATTATATCATCAAAGCTAAGTGATTCTATGCTTTGTAAAGATTAGGTTACCAAAACCCGTGCTAAAAAATTAGTAAGTTTAACTATCTACCTACACTTTCTATACAAAGCAGAACCTCAACTCTAAGAAGACCTGCGAATTCCAAAAGAAACTTTTATAAACCAATCTACGTTATCCTTCCGCAAGTAGAACACGCATAGGTCCCATTCCCATATCCATGTACACATATCAGCATACGTATATATATTCTAAGCTCTTTTGTTTGCGTTCTGCTTTACTTGAGCCGAAGTGCACATAGTGTCATATCCTTCAAGCGATATCGCATGACTTCGCAATGGGCTAACCGCATTTTCCCTACATCCTTCTCCTAAATTTAACTGATGAAAACGTGGTGGTGATGGTGACATAGGCGTGTGGATACGCCAACGGCATTCCAGAAGGTAAAGCTTAAGCAAAATTTTACCAAAAGGAAATTTATATTTATAGTGGTTGCCTGCCATAATCTAGGTCTGCAGGATATACACGCTTGTGGGTATATGCACAGCAAACATAGTAAACGAATTTATTCATCTGTTCTGAGATACTGGGTTATCCATGCAGGGGAGATGGCGACGACACGGTACGTGCGTTGGTTTCCTTTTTCGATTGCTTTGCTCTGCAAATATCCCTTTTCGAGTGCCACCAAAGTTCTATACATATAATGTATGTGCACTCAAGAAAAAGGCGCAACTAACGCACAAAATTTCTGACAGGGCCGAAAATCTAAAAAAAATAGGTACATACCAACACACCTACATTTTTCGACAAAAAACCCTTGTGAGGCAGAGTGGCGAGGGTGCACAAATAGAAAAAAAAAACTAAATCCACTCGATGTGTCTCCAGGTTTCCCGAAACGAGTAGGTATATCCCTATATAGATCCTGCTTATGACAAATGGCAAAATACCAATTTCCTTTTCTAGTATGCTCGAGTGGGAGATTTCATATAAGAGGATTTCTTCCTCGGTTCCCGTCCACCTCGTTGTTTTTACTATCGCACTTACTCCGCAGAATAGCAAAGTCCAACGTTGGTAGTGCATTTGATTGTACGGCATAAAAAAATAGAAGGACGATGATATCTCGGCATACATCCGTTAGTAATGTATGCGAAGTTAGGGAGACTTTCTCTTTCACTTCATTTCTTTCTTCTTTAGTGTGTTCAGTTGGCTGCTTCGGTCGGGAAAGGGGAAAGCCTGGAAGAATCTAAATTGAATATGTAGTTCATTCCTTGCCAGGGATGATTTGGCTCTCTAGGTTGGTTTGGTATTTGGGTCAATTGGGTATCGTATACGTGCGTACACATCGTAAGTCTTTCTCTTAAGCACAAAGACAAGGTTTGTTAATGCAGACCTACACACATGCGTTTATGAACTTATTTTTTAAGTTGTTTTTTTTTTTTAAACTATCCATTTAGATTATCCATTATCCAAGTCTTAAGTGCATCCTCGTATAACAGATTGAGTTAAAGATAAATAAAGTTACAAAAACGCTAAAAGCCCAAAATCAACATTATACATAATCGCATAATATTCAGGCATTTTATAACTTGAAAGCATTAAAAATTGTTTTAAATTAAAAAAAGAAAAAGAAAAATGTACATATGGCTTGTTCTTTGACTTTGCCAGACTACGACTTTCAGAATTTTGAAATTTCAAGAATCCTAAGCTGATAGGTATATAGCAATAACTAATGTAGATTAAATTGAAATACCTACTTCTATATTATATTTATTTATTTTCTGGAATTTAATTTGAAACAAATTAACTGTGCTATAGGGCAGTTTGCTATGGAGTTGTTAGAAAAGGCTTAATATTGAAGGTAGAAAAGGCTTAATATTGAAGCCTTATTAATATTGAAGAATATATATTATGAGCGTAGAAACATCTTATCACTTCAATATGCCCCTGAGCCCTGAGCCTTTTACCGATTACATTGTCTTATTAAATGGCTTATTAAATGCACTTAAGCCAAGAAGTAGGCCTATTATATGTACCGCCACGTGGGTATATGACCAAGGGAGTAGGTTTGCCTGAATTCTATGACAGCCAGCCAGTATTTTCAATGAATTTTAGTAACTTTTTATCCGGTGTTTCACTAAGGTCGCTTAGGTAGTCATAGAAGTAGGAGCCTATTATGGATTTCCTGGACGACGCGAGTGCCGGGCAGCAACAGAGAAAGTGTTGTACACTTTCTTCCTCTTCCTCATATATGCAGCTTCTACAGAAGTCGTTTGAGAATAGACCAAGTCTTTTTGCGTGAAGACCGAATAGGTAGTGTCCGGTGATATTTCCCACAGCAGTGCAAATTTTGGACCTATTTAAGGAGATCAAGCTATCTGATCTTTTTGGATCGAGGCGAGGCCAGATTTGCTTGGAGGTTAAACATGTGGTACCTGTCCTTCATCTGGCGTTAGTTTCTTGTATGCTATGTGATTTTTGAGCTGTAATTTGAAGGTAGCTAGGGGAGTACTATATAAGAGGAGATTTCATCTACTGGCAGTCTAGTGGCGTTCTTAGCGAGTTTATCATTCTCACAATTTCCCATGATGTCTCTATGACCATGGCACCCAGCACAGGCGGATGCGAAGCTGTTCGAACATCTCATCAAGAGATGTGCGAGGTATCCAGGCAAATGAGATCTCTGAAAAGCTTGCCAGGCTAGGCTCAGAAGAGGTTTTCTCAGGACCTGAACCTGCCATAGGCCTGCCTGTATCTGTTGTTACGTCTGCCATTGATACTTGGGTTTCTTGTGAGCACAGGGCTCGCTGGCGTGACTGCAATGGGTGCAGACAGACTAAACGACTACGCCCGGACATTTGCGAGGGGTCAGCGTCTTTTCTTCTATCTCTTAGGAGAATCGAATGCAGACTTTTTGTAGGCTAGACACTTGAATGTGTTAGGCTTAAGCGAAACCACCACCTGTCCTGCCTGTGGAGAGGACGACGATACAGGGAACACTTCCTTTGTAGTTGCCCTGCCTTTGCTCGCATCAGGTGGCGGATCTTTGGGGCTGACGTGGTAAGTGCCGAACACCTAAGCTCTTCATCAATGAAGCTCCTTGTCATCTTTCTTCGAAAGACGGGTAAACTAAATACATTAATGTAAGGTGTCTGCATGATAGTACAATGGACCAGTAGCAACCTCCAACAAAAACGTAAAGGTAAGATATGTGCGACAGTTCATAACGAATTTAGAGTTGATAGAGATCGATGTCGGGGATTTGATGGCAGCCTGGCTATCTGTAAAGATACAGATATCGCGGGCGGATATCACATTCCACTTTAGCCAGGACAGGGCTTCACTAATTGCCATTATTTCTGCTTCGAAGATGCTGCATTGGTTGGGTAGGCGAAGGGATTTATTTAAAATAATGCTCTCAGAGAATCCACCACTTCCTGCACCGTCTTCATTCGGGTTTCGGTATTGGAGTTACTTTGTTGCAAATGATCAAGTAGGCTTTCGCAACACGTCTTTCCTCGTCAGTATTTCTCCTTCCTTAAAAGATTCTCTGATCCCGGTTCCACTCTAGATAAGTTCATTAGATAAAATTCCAGCATTAAATGCTTTAGAAAAGTAACTATCACAGTACGTACAATTAAGGGTCCGTTTGTGATACCGACTTGTTATAGTTGTTCTAGCGTCCGTCCGTCTATCGGACGGGTTAAAATACATCAAATATAAATAGCAAACACACGATCGGAGTAAGAATATAGCCAAGTAAGGTATGCTTGTAGTAAGAGCCGGATTACATCCATTGGAAAAAGGAATAGTTTCATCACATTAAGTGATAGTATACAGTCCTGATGGTTGCTTGTTGAGCCTACCTTGACGAGGATAACGTTATAGCTGGAGAGATGAAACTTAAGGCTTAAGAAAATCTATAGAATCCATACTTCGCCCGCTTCAGTATTTGATTCCAGATCCAGAGGTGCGGCAGAATCTTATCAAATTATCGAAATCTAGGCCACAATACGCTCATATTCCTGGTAAAACGCACCCTTCTCTGAAATCAAAGGGTATATCAGCATGCGAGCGTTTGGTGGTCGAGTACCAGGCGCGGTTAATCCAAAGAAATGATCAACGCACAGTCTCAATAGGTTTATTTATCAAGTTCTCCATACAGGCCCATTTGCAATAGAGTAACGGATAAACAGAAGTGGTTGCACTTTTCCAGTGCATATGGCTGGCAGCAAAGTGCAACCACTTTGTGCAATGAATGATTTGTGATATTTGGGCATTGCGAGCTGCTGAGCTGAAAACTGATTACCCGTTATTGTCCTGGATATTGTATTTCAGCAACAGTGTTCCAACAGAGGTGCCAGCCAAGAATATTGACCCGGAATCGTTGGGAAGGTTACTTACAGGATGCCGTTTCTGACTTCAGGCAATGACACAGTTCGCTTCTAGACGGTCAAAGAAGCGGGACAGTCAAAGAAAAATTAAAGCAAACTCCAAGTATTTAATTCAATTTAAAGGATGACAGTCTCTTCTAGGGGGAGTAATTGACTTTGCAGATAATATAAGCGGTCCGTTCAAATATTGGAAAAGGATCGTCTATGTCTCTTTTAAAAGGACACTTTGTACGTCCGTCCCATCACGTGGTAACTTCTGAACGGTAAGTCGTAGAATCACAAAATTTGTTGTGCTTTCATACTGCGGCAATAGTCAGCGAACATAACGAGGGCAATTTCTTGTAGGCCGTAGGTCATATCTTTCTGAAAAAAATTTAATGCTGTCGTTTCACGAAAAAACGTGTGTGTGTGTGTCTTATTGAATATTGAAACTACGGAGATTTTAATCAAAAGCAAAAAAGCCTTTTTAAAAACAATTTTTTTAAATCTAAAATCTTAACAGCGATCTTGTTCAGATTTGGTTTACGTAAAAAACGTACAAAACAAAACAAGCTGTGTTGTAAAATTGAAAATAGTTGTTTCTAACCTAAGTTTTTCTAAGCCTATTTAAAAATCGAAGTAAAAAAGAACTTTGTTTGTTTCCATAACATTAAAGAAAAACAGCCGATGCTAGCGCAGGTGGTTGTGCTATTGGGACTATATATTCAAAATAGTTGTTTTATGGATTTGAAATATAAAATTTCCAACCTTAAGTTTTAAGACTCATTAAAACAAACGAAATAAATTTTACCTTTATCTTAGAAATCAATGTCCGCAGAATTTAAGAAAGGTGGCCAATGCTAGCTAGTTTTATGGATTGTAATGTTTAAAAATTGGTAAAAAAAAGGACACGAAAACGTATTTCCTCCCCTTTAATTGAAACGGTAATCCGCAAAAACTTAAAATAAATAAGTTCATCATTCTAAATAAAACTATAACAGTTTTGAATGTCCTAGATGTAAAAAAAACTTTATATGGCTGACTAAAATGGTGATGCATTTTAGTCAATCTTTTAGTTAATTTTTCATCAATCAAAGTTGACGTAAGCACAACCACATGAACGTTAATCAACACAACGGATGTTAAAAATAAAACAATAAACTTATACGAGTTTTTTTTTTTAAATATAAAATTAGGAAAAGTTTTCGCCCTCCTTTTTTATAAATCACCCAATATAAGAACAGTAGACTGCACTAAGAAAAAAGTATACATAACAGAATGTTAACTATATCCAGAAATAATTCAATGAATAAATATAATTTTACAAAAACGGCGAATAAAAATAAGCTTAATCTACAACAAAAGTCGACGAAGCGCTCCGCGTATGTCTTCAAACTTGACTGTCTTTTGTTTGTGAGGTAATGAGGTTTCTGTGGCGTTTTTTAGAACACTTGTTAGTTTAAGGAGTAATCAGAGTGCAGAGAATGACCTTTATTATGTGGATTTAAGTGTTGACTTTCGTTATTATTTCTCTACATTTTACATTTTCGGTTGGTTTCATTTCGGAAGAAATTTCGGAAACATTTTTGAAAAAATAATAAATACAATCATTATGAATTTGACAAATTTGACAAATTGCTTTCGAAGGAAAAACTAAGATGAAAAGCATCATTTAATATATAAAAAAAAGAATAAGGAATATATGATGCATATAAAAAAAATAATACAATGGGAAGTGCCAGTTTAAAATATCGTTTAGCTAAATGTTTAATAAATGAATTGATAAATAATATCGCAAAAAAAATAAAAATCAATAATTGAATAAAGAAATAAATAAATAAATAAATAAATAAACAAATTAATAAATAAATAAATAAATGAATACTAAATAAATAAATAATTTAATATATAACAAATAAATAAATTAATTAAAAGATACATAAATAAACAGTAAATTAATAAATAAGTTACTTTAAATACATAGTTAAATGCTTTAACAATCAATTTAATTATTAATTAATTCTTGGATTAATATATTTTTAGAACCAGCACATTTTGACAAAATCTTTGGTTTTGAACTTCAATTTTTTTGCAACTTGATGCAAACCATCCCCATACCGGACATGCATACAAAATTAAGGCTTGAAAAATTGATTTATAAATGATAAACTTATTAGATTAACTCAGGGATGATTTCCTGCACATAAGAGGGTAAAACATTTAAGTATCGATGCTTATTTTGTTAAGGGTGTTTGCAATGTCATCCCTAAAGGTTAATGTCTTTATTTATCTTTAGCTGACCCGAAGGTAACGCACAGGCTTTCCTTTTCATAAACAAGTCTTAAGACCATAAAGATCTATGTTTGACCTTTTAATCGTAATATTCTAGGCTAGGTTATGTAGGAAAAGCTTTTTTGAATTAGTAAAAGACACTTTAGTTTACCTCGAATCCTTACAAGATTAGTTTAGATTAGATACTATTCTGAACATTCTTAATTCTTATTTCCTTAATATCTTATAGTTCTGTTCTTATTCTTAACTTAAGTGCGGTTTTTTATAAGCTGGTTTTGCATTTTCAACTTTTGAACTATATCTATGCGCATATGCACATTTATCTAAACGGCCAACTTAAAAATATGCCAACTCAAAAATATGATTAGGCACGTTAATTATTTTTCAGGCATGCAAGTTCCATTCAACCCTTAAACTAACGTAAAATATGTGTATCGACCAACTAAGCCCACTACTGAGAAATAAATCCCGTAAGCGTGCATCAAATGTAGGTATTCGTATCTGTCGAACATAAAAGGAGGAGTTTATATACTAAAAACGAATCTGCTGGTTGGCATAGTGCTGACCTCCTTTTTTCCGGAATTCACTTTAATTACGCTCACTTTCACTACTCGATTGAGTCCTTCACCGACGCGTACATATCTCATAGTACCTAGCATACCGAAACTTCTTTATCTATCGTTCTTCTTCTATCGTTATGGATGCGTCTATCTTTTTCTCTTTCCACTTTCTGTTAATTAGTGCAAAGATGCGGCAACGAACGAATTTAATTTAGGGTTTTAAAATCATTCCCTCTCACTAGCTACTCTTGCTGTTACGCGCGTACGCAACGTGCGTCCTCAACCATATCCGCTCACTTGCTAGCTGTGCGAATCCTGAACGTATTGTATCTAGGGAAAGTGATTAATACCGTGGAAAAGTTTTGTTTCGCACCCCAGGGTGGTCGAGGGGTTGATTCTTCTGAAGAGTTATAGGTATAGGTACGACATTGCTCAACTGATAAGCAGAAGGGAAACACAGGACGAACAACTATAATCAACTGTGATGCTCTAATTGCGATGGAACGATAAATTGTCGTCGTGTGCGTCGTCCTTGTGGATGGATTTGAACTCGGGGGCTTTAAATAAGGTCCCACAAACACGAAGCATCAATATCAGAGCAAAGCTTTATGAAGAATTAAAAACTCCTTCTACTTCCAACACTCAGGTTGTGCTTATTTTTCTTTTCAGCACTAGAAACACAACTACCATTGAAAAGGTATAAATCAATAAAAGCGTTGTACCTGCAACACAGGGTACGTAGACTCACTTACGAAAAAAAACCAACAACACTGCGGCGTGAAGGTGTACTATCCCTCTGCACGTTATCCCGTGTTGTGTTGATGGGGGAGTACCCTTTTGAAGCAAGCTGAATGCTAGTCAAGAGGTGTGAAGGGGTATCAGAAGGAGAGAGACATGCTCAACGGGAAATGAAAGGAATCCCGGTGAGTCCTGCCTACCGAAATGGTTTTTGTATGCATATACGCACTTGCCATCCAATACCATTAAGTTTCCATAAACGCTCCATGAAGCACCCAACAATAACTAACGAATCTTTCTAAATATGAAGAAGAGGTGTAGAGGGGGTTTTAAAATACTGGCTGAATGATTGTGAGCGGGTAAGGCGACAGATGCAAGTATGGTGTTACGTAGAGTGGAGATACTTCGCGTTTTAGGAATTCAGGACTCGAAAATGTATTGGAGCTTCGAAAAACCACTTAGTATGTACATGCAACAAAAATAAAATTCAGCTAAGTTTGATGCTACATGGACGACAAACAGTTGGGCTTACAGACTCCGAGCCGGTGAAATAACTTTGTTCTAGATTCTAGATTTTATTATTTATTTAGATAAACAAAACATGCTTTGTTTAGTATTTTTGTGTGAGTTTTTCAATGGCTTCTTCCCGTTTAGGCAGATGCAGCGAAAATGTCACATTTTAAATAAATACAGTATAACCTCGGTAGTTTGAACTAATAGAGACCTACCCTCATTCGAACCATGGGGGTTTTCGAATTAACGAATATTTTTGTAGTTAAAACTTTGCATGAAAAAGAAGTAGCATTCAACGGATTTCAGAAAAAAGTGCATAACAAGAAAATTTTAGCTCTAATGAATAAAATGTAATTTTAAAAGTAGGTATTCCCCGTAAATAGGTATTGCGGCTGTTGTAAGAAATTCATTTTGGTTCAGGCAAATCTCTAGACCTGCTCTCAACACTGCTTAAACCTTAACTCTTAACAAATTTCTTAAGAAAAACGCCAAAAGTGAAACCGCGAAACAAAAGTTTCGTAATATTCATAATAATAAATTAAAAATTTGATTTACGAAATACCGATTTGGAATGAATTTTGAATTACAATGCTAAAATACACAATGCTAAAAATGAGGTGTTCGAATAAGTGGAACGTTCGAACTAGCGAGGTTGTACTGTACATATCTGAATCTATTTTATCGTAAGAAGTGCTTGCTTGAGTTTAGATGACCTGAGTGAGTACATATACTCATACTGTACATAACAATGAAATAACAAATGGAGTGCGACTGCCCTATCGGGTATGGTTTAAGGCATCTCGAACATAAATTAAAGTTTTCGATTTAAAGACTATAATAAAATAATAATAAAACTTCGTCAAACACTTTTCGTTCCCTTTTGCACTGCACTTCTTACGCACTACTGTATAAAAATCTACCGAAACAAATAAAAAAATGTACACATATTTTTAGTAAGTGCAAAATTTCGAGAGGTGAAATTTTTTATGTAGTTATGAGTTGGAAACGTATACCTTTTTGCAAAGTGTATAAGGTTATTACTTTCCAAACACTTTTTCTAAGAATGGTTTAAGATCCTACACGTACCTTTGAGAGAACAGACATTATCAGATATTGATAAGTGGCGCAACAGCTTGAGGTGAACCAGAGCCAACTTCTCAATAATGTATGCTGTGTGTGTTGATTTCTTCACATACAAGGGAACTTGCAATTGTTTGCCGAATATTAGACACTTTTTTCTCTTCCAATACGCAAATAGAATGGACAAGAATAAGATGCATTTATGAAATACTCCGCTAGTTACATTATTGCTTTACTCCGTAAGGGCATAACACTTGCGGGGGTAAGCTTAAGTGTTTCTGTCAGAGTTTTCATGTTTCGTACTGGATCATCAGCAATTGCGTGTTTGATGGAGAATTAGTTTTCTCTTCTATCTTTTATATCCTCAAATTCTTTCCGGTGTAGTCATAACCCCTTGGTGGCAATTTAATAAATAAAAAAAAAAGGAATGATAAAACTGTTTTTTCCACCAATTTCAAAATTTTATTTGAAAAAAAATAATTGTTGCAAGAGTAAAAGTTTCGTTAGTTTAAAAAAGAGCGTATTTGGAGAAGTGATTTTAGTTATTTATTAAAACATGCGCGTAAAATGACAAAAGGAAACTAAAAGTAACATCACTCGACCTCCGGGACGGTGATAAGGATCACTTAAAAAAAATTATAGGACAAGTCCATCCTCGGACGTTGTAAGGAATAGAAATTGGTTAAAATAAATCTTATGGTAAAATTTTTATAATTCACCATCTGCGTAACAGAAACCAAATTTTACAAACGCATAGACCAGAAGAAAATCTCTAAAGTGCGAAAGCTCGGCTGATCTACTTAGTCCGAGATTTTGAAGTTAAACTAAAATGAACCCCCAATATAAATTCTTTAGTCAATATCCATCCAGGGTTCATTAACTAATAGTTAACCTCAACAAATTTGATGGGTTAATCCTGGATCAAAATCTGAAGAACAGTTCAAACTTCTTTGCTGTTTTTTTTATGTTAAATGGCAGTTGCTTTGCCTTTGCGGGTTTCTGTGAAAAAAGATATTTCAGAAAATTAAGTTGGGATTGACAGATCTTGGTGTGTATAACTCTGCACTGCACACCGGAACTTAGTTCAAACAATTGAACAAAATATAAAATTAGCGCGTTTTTCTAGGAAAATTTCTTGTTAAGGTAGGTAATTTGGAAGAATGTTCCAAAGAATTCTTACCGAGAAGCCGCATTATGTTATTATAGACTTCCCGTATACTGAGTTAGGAGTTTTTAGTAAACAGTAAAGGATTCAGTAACAAGCGGAATATTTTGGATTACAAAAAAAATGTTAGGTTTCGGCTACAAAAACCTAAATTTTTGGCTTTAAAAAACATACGATCCTAGTTTCAAAAATATATATAAATATTTTTTTTTTAAATGTGTGCACCTCTTTAAAGTATAGGTCTTTAAATGCACCTCTTTGTGTACTCAAAATTTCTATGCCAGTTAGTTCTATGGCATTCTATGGCATTCTATGGCATTCTATGGCAATGAATATTATCTTAATACTTTTGAACACTAGTGTGATCAAGCTATTGCGTGCGCCGGCATACCCACACCACCATACCCAAACACCATGTGACTCGGGTGCAATCTTACTGACTTGTGGGGTAGGAATAGAATGGCGTGAAGCTTAAAAATGGGCTATGAATGTATTATAGTTCACACCCATTGCGAAAATCCCCGGAAGCAAAGGCCATGCCGTACATTTCAAAAGTACCTACAAATATTGCAGAGTGCTTTTATTTTAGAGAGTGTATGGGGCAGGCGCATGGTTTTTACGTATAGGTGGACTCGCCATGAGCACATAGTATCCTCTGTACCTACCAGTACCGAGGATACTATGTGCTCATGGCGTAGTAGGGATGGGTGTTAATTGAAAGTACACTACCTACACGAGCGATAGACAAGTATTGGACTTCCGGCAGGAGGATTCCAATGTTTGTATCTTTGTGTCTTGTATTAGTCGAGCAACATCGGCATAGTGCTCTGATTTAGTGTGCGTTCCAGGTCCCTAGATGTATATTTTTTTGTCTTTTATGTGCCATTCATAATTAGAAAGTTTATCTATCTAGAGCCGCGCTGTGAAGACAGTTTTTTATTTTCAATTTTTGTTTGACAATCCCAATTCTAGACCTTGCAAAGGGAGACTTACGCGATGGACTGACGTTGTTATGTACACCCGTACACAACCCGTACACAACGCCTTTATAGATTGGACACTGCTGGTATAACATGTGCGATGCTCGGCCCATCGTGCCTGTGCGTATGAATGTCAGGGAATAGTAGAGATAACAGCTTGACACAAACAATGCTACTTGTTTAAAGGACTCTTGCTATCTGATGGATTTTAATGACAATTTTTGTGGAGGTTTATTTTTTGTATTTTTGGTCAAGGTTGGAATGAGTTTTGTCGAAGTTGGCAAAGGAAGAACGGTAAATGAAAAGCCAGCCGACGCACTTTAGAGGGTGTTCCTAAATTATCTGTCAGAATAATCCGTGATGATGTTGCACTTTCAAAATCCATATATTTCATTCCGTCTAATGGTGAATCCTATAAGGTTTATGTTGAATAAATCATGGCTAAATTCATTACAGATATAAGAAACGAGGCCACATTTATTAAGAAATATAGAATATGAGAAGAAGAAGCAAAAAGAAGCTTTAGCCCTGGGTATGATATGTTTGCTATGATATAACATTTAAGCCTCACAAAACTTGATTACTCCTTTACAATATCTGCCTGTTAGTTAAACGAACTGAAGTAGGTAAGTTTTCAAATTCTTCAACGAGGGAGAGAGAAAGAATAAAAATCGTGCACATATATACGTTATTTGTGAATTTCTCAACTCCAAATAAAGCTTGCTGAATTTGATTTTAGTTTTTTAGCAAATGTCAAGGTAATTTTAGGCTTTTTTTTCTTGTTTGGCCTTTGAATATTAATGAGAAAAAAACACGATTTAATCTAAGCTTTCAACTGTCCCGTGACCACTTTCAGGTTAGGCTTTGTACGAGCCTATCTGCTCCAAAGATATATATTTGGTGTTTTGTTGTATTTTGTTATAGGAACTACAGTTTTATTATTTATTTTTTCACTGTAAGTATAGGTACTTATTTCAGTTAAGCGCTTACAATTTAATTTAATTTAATTTAAATTTCCTTACACAATTTAGCTTCGACCTCAACGTCACGTTTGGCAATCGTAAAGAGAAAACGTTAGTGTTGCGTTTTACGTAATGTGACTCCAGAACGAAGCTCTAGTTCAAATGTACTAAACATTGGCTTCGTGTGACAGTTCAGCATTTAAATAAGAAAAAAATCACAATTTGTAATGTTTGCGCGCTGAGGATAATAAACTCGCGCCGATTCAAACTCGTCGTATCGTAACAAAGGCTGGTTTGGTAGGTCTTTACCTTTACGCAGTTCTCATCAAAAGTGCCAATGCCAACTTTTGGAGGCATGGTTTTTTCTAAAGTAGGTTCAAATAAAGCCCATCAGCTAAGCGTTTTTTTCTAAATTTTTCCCACATATTTAGGAATATCTAAGTAAACTTTGTTTACTATCAAGTGAGTATCTACCTCGAACCTTTCGTCTTTAACAAACTTCTTCAAAATGGAGCCGTTTCTAAGTCCATGCCCTGGTTGAGGGAAATAAAACCCTTAAGGAAATTCGTCAGAGGTAAAAATGAATGAAACAATATCTAGAATGTAAATGAATATCGTATTTTTTAACTTTTAAAGGATCTAACATAAAAACAAGTGGGCATGTTAGTAGTTCCATGGGCTATCAAATTATTGTTCAGTAAAAGATTTCTGAACACAATTTCTATAAATATAAGGCGATCAAAATGTCTTTTGAAATAAAATATAAATTTAAGTATTTAATATATTTAAGTATAAATATTTATTTATAGAAATTTATAAATTTAATCTTACAATCACGTAAATGGTAGGCGTGGCTGTGGATGGGTCTCAAAAATGTTCGTAATTTGCTTGTTAAAAAAATTAGTCTTAAGACACACTCCAAGCTTTAGCTCTATAGTTTTATTTTAAATATGTAAAAACTGTACATAGATATATCTACGGTTCGTCTTGGAATTTTGAACCATGTATCTTGAAGCCTCATATTGGGACACCATGCCCGTTCAATAGATTTCAGCGCATTTTTCATATCAGTTTTCTTCTAATTTGCGCACTTTTTCCTTTACATGAACATTTTGGTTTATTCGAACAAAAAATAAAGCGAAAAAGTAAATACATTCAATGACCATTTTTCTTATATCTTAAAAGGCCCACCATATTTTTTGCGGGCCTTATTAGAAACGGGTGTAAATATATCCAATTTATCCCTCCATCTTTCCCGATCTTCCGCCGCCAACTCAAGAGACACAGGCGTGATCCCCAGACGGGTCTCGGAGATGTTCCTTACCTGATCCCACCAACTGTTTCTTGGCCTATTAGCGGGTGACGCGCTTGCATCTCGGCTAACATAACCTATGTGTAGGAAGTCTGTCTTTTAGAACTCGAGCTATCAAGAAAAAAGTTTTTCAAAGCTTCGGAAATTTGGTGAAAAGCCACATTTTCCTGCTTTTCCCGGGCAGGATTTTTTTACCGAATTTTTATTTTTTAGAAACGTCTTATCATAATAAACTAATCCACCTTTTTATCGCTTTTCCCGAGCAGCACAGGATTTTTTTTTTTACCAAATTTTTAAAAAAGTTTATTTTGCACTCTAAGGCACTTACATCCATATTATATGACAATTTCACTCTACTACGACCCAAGTTCAATTTCAAAGTTCCAAAATAGTGGAAATGTGGAAATTGGTAAAAAAAACCCGGACTTCCACCAATTGCAAAGCCCCGAGATTGCCGAGTCTAAATAAAATAATAAAGGAAAATCGACGCAAACTGCCGCTGCAATAACTGTTCAATAGAGAAAAGGAATCTAAAAAGATGCGGACAATGAAAAAAAAATGGTTTTAAAGTTTATAAGCTTTGTTTAACTTTTGTAAGAAGAGCTATTTAATTCGTTAAAAACATAGGCCAAAAAAACACTTTTAACGCCTAAACAAGAGAAGGGGCGAGTAGAGCGGGCCAAACGACACAAAAACTGGATTTTAAGTCAATGGCGGTCTGTTATTTGGAAAGATGAGTCCAGGTTTAAAGTTTATTTTGGCCACGAACGAAACGTTCTAAGGGGGCTTTTCGCAAGGACTGTCTTAAACAAACAGTCAAGTTTCCAGCATCCGTAATGATATTGGGGATGCATGTCTGGCCGGGGTTCGGGCAATTTGAATTTTGTAAATGGAATTGTCAATGCTGCCAAGTACCGGGATATTTTGCAAAATGAGCTCCTCCCATCAATACCCGCAGCCTTCAAGCTAGTGAATGGGACTACATTTTCCAACAGGATGGGGCTTTTTTGCCAAACAGCAGGGTCTACAATGGCGTGGTTATCTGCCAAAGCGATTTCATTACTGGATTGGCCTTGCAGCAGCCTTGAGCTTTCACCAATGGAAACAGTCTGGCATAAAATGAAGCAAAAACTTCGAAAAGAGCCATGTCGGATTCTTCAAGACCTTAAAGCTAAAATAATATATATTTGGGAACCGTTTATATATATTCTAAAACTATATATTCAAAAACTAGTTGACACAATGCCACGACGCATAGAAGCAGTTATCAAGGCCAAAGGTGACGTGACACCACCCAAGTAGCACACTCTGGAACCATAAGCATTGGTTTTTGAACATTAGACTTATAAGACACTCAAAATGCTCTCTAGTAGCACAAATGGTTTTGCAAGGTTTCGTTATCGTACCATTGCTTATAAAATTGGTCATAGAAACATATACAGCTCCAAAATTATAAAACTAAAAGTGCTAGCACCAAAGGTTCCGTAAATGTGGTGCTATAAACGTTCCTTGCACTCAAGTTATAAGGAAATAAGTGCTGAGGGGTTAAGTTCTATAGCGCAAGTTCTGTAGACCTTTCTAGCACCTGTTTTCTAACACTATAGGTTTGACACATCCGAAGTACTACTTTGCACTCTTTTATAGCACTTCGGGGTTGCCATAAGTCATACAATAGAAAACAATGTAATTGACAGAAATTGTTGTGAGAACATTTCAAGCAAACATCTAAATATAAGAAACTTAAATTTTTTATAGAATGATATAAATTTTAACTAGATTACATATTAGGCTGGAGAAGTATATCATACACAAAAATTTGATTTCAAGAGATAATTCATGCTTTTATGCTGTTTTTCTATGAACATTTATCAAAAAGCTGACACAGCGTATCGTTGCTTATATTGGGGCCAGTCATGACTATAATGCTTGTAGAATTGTAGATTGTTGAAATTTTTCACTTTTCTATCTACTAACTGGTCAAATAAGTAAGGTTTAGGCTTTCTTGATCCAGCACTTCAAGTATTTTATTTTCACTGACATGCTAGCTTTTAAGGTAGAAGTTTAACAGGCATCCTCCTTGGGGTTTAAAACTGTTAAGGTATAAACTACATTCATGGATAAGATAAAAACAGCCTGTAAAATATATATTTCAATTAACGTCTGGCATGTCAATTATTTCAAGTAGTCAAACCAACGTATATCCTAAAAGAAAAGAGAGTGATGGCCCCCTTAATAAATTAGCGCCATGTTTGACAGAAAACAAAAAAACCTTATAATAGTTCTACATGAAGCTAGACAGTGCTACATAGAACCCAAAGTTTCTAAAAGGCATCGCAGAACACCTTAAGTGTTACAACGGTGCTATGTGGGCTCTACATAAAACCTTACACTCGCTATTTTATGTTATATTTAATATTTGAAGAAGAGCATTGCTTCTTTTCGTCCTGTTTTAATAAATCATTCGAAGAAACGAGATGCGCACCTTGTTTTCTGCTAATTAAATGCACTCAGTTTGCTCATTAATTTCATCACCATTTAATATGAACGAAGTTATTTGTGCAAAAGCATCAACACTTTCAAAGAAAAAGATAGAAATGTGTGTATACCTAACTACAATAAAAACAACACCATGACAGTAAAAGGTAAACGCCTCGAAGTGTGTGTGCCTAAAATGTATTGACTGTCAAAAAAGTTATACAAGAGCCCGAATTAGAGCCCTTTCTGCACCCAAAATTAAGTTCTATGAAGTGTCAAATCATCCTTATAGGAGTTTTGTAAGGGGCCCCGTTACTTGTATAAAACCAACTTCAAGAACCTAAGGTTTTGTGATGTGCTGCTGAAAACGTAACGGTGGCCAAAGCAAGAGCTTCTGTGTTACTTGGGCATGGTAAAAAAAATATTATGGCTCCTAGGCCAACTATTCTGCGCTTTAAAAAGTTCATCAATCGTTATATTTAAGACTTCTCTATAGTATTATTTAATTGAAGTCATTTTGTTTCTGTTACTTTTTCCTTTTCAAAATAAATAAATCTTAAGAAAAATACCAAATAATTGAATTACCAGATTTTTGTTTTTTTTATCATAGGTGTTCCAACTATTTTGCGTTGGGCTTGTATAATCTTGGCTATAAATTCCGACACGAGAACAAAGCGTGATGTCAGTGAAGCTTTCGTGAGTATTGGGACGGAAGCGGCGAATATGGGTTTAGCAGTCAATGAGGGCAAAACCAAGTATATGCTGTCATCAAGAAAAGACACCCAACACCGACGTCTTGGGCAAAACATCACCATCGACAGCTATAACTTTGAGGTAGTTAGGGACTTTGTCTACCTGGGTTCCGCTATCAATTCAGACAATGACACCAGCGCTGAAATCAAACGAAGGATAACTCTTGCCAATCGCTGTTTCTTTGGGCTAAGAAGGCAATTGAGTAGCAAAGCCCTCTCTCGAGCAACTAAAGTGTCCATGTATAAGACCCTCATCATCCCAGTCCTGCTTTACGGTGCAGAAGCATGGACCCTGTCAAAGGCGGATGAAAACACTTTAGACTGCTTCGAGAGGAAAATTCTTTGGACGATTTACGGTCCCGTCTGCATAGATGGAGAGTGGAGGAGGAGATATAACATCGAACTGTACGGGCTGTACAGCGATACCGACCTAGCCAAAAGAGTCAAAACACAACGTCTACGATGGCTGGGTCATCTAGAGCGGATGGACACCGACGCCCCGGCCCGGAAAATCTTCGAATCCACACCGCAGGGACGACGCGGTAGAGGAGCACCGAGACTCAGGTGGCGCACGCAAGTGGAAGGGGACCTCAGCCAACTTCGCGTACGAAACTGGAGACGGCTAGCTAGAGACAGAGCTGGCTGGCGAAGCTTGTTGGCTGAGGCCCAGGTCCAGCCCGGACTGTAGCGCCACCTTAAGTAAGTAAGTAAGTAAATTCCGACACGAATCGGACAGCTGGTTGTTTTTACTTTTTATTAGTTCAGGAACCTAGGGTAGCAAAACACGACCCGTTATTGGATCGTTATATGTTGTTTTCTGCGAATTTGACCTTATTTGCTTCACCTACCTTACAGTCTACACTGCATATATACATTATGTTATAAAGGACAATATTATGTAAAAGACCAATAACTTACTTACAAAGAAATCTTAAATGTGTCAATGGCAGCATTGCAAAGTAAACATTACTTAAAATAAATATACCTAAATTGTGCGATAAATACTCAGGAGACAATATACTATGATTTGAGGGTAATGGTTGTTTTAGTTCTGACCAAGAAGGCATCTAAGTATGTATACAACTTCCTACCTACATATCTATGTTTTTTTGGAAAACCCAAAATATGCATTACATTAAACTACATAAGGTATTTAAATTGATTAAATTGATTTGCTAAGCCTGTACCTATTAGAAAGAAAAAGAATCTCTAGAGCATCGAATACCTATGTATTTTTTTTTTTCAGGCTTTTACGTCTACTCTTTTTCTATTGCTTACCACCATACCGCTGCGAGCACCGCCCCTCTCAAAGTGTCACCGAACTCCCCAAGCTTTAATGGTGATCAGCAACACATATACAATCGCATCCGCCGTTCAGCGTTCAGAACATATTGCTGCGAATGAACTTTTTCAAGGTAAACGAAAACTTGCGTTGGCACAGCGCATCGAACTCTTGCAAACCTCAATGCCGCTGTGCGTGTTTAAAGCTTTCGATAGCTGACGCTCGCTGGTAAGGCAATACTCACATGTACTGTGTACTATAATTCTACTGTACATGTATGCTGTGCCTATTGAAAGCTTTCTTGTATTTATTGCTGCGGGGAATATAAAATTTGCACGCGCATTGTAAAGCTCCTCAAGTGTTTATCTAGCATAAAGCTCTCTAACTCGGTTGATCGCACGCAAAAATGTGGGGAAGTGGACTGATGCTATTTCACTCTGCGATGACATTGTCTTCGCAAGGGGTTGAGCAGGGATGGAGGCGAAGATCTTTTTTATTTTGTTGACAACACGCGGTCACTATTTTAGTTATTTTTGTATACAGCACGTCGCACCCTACCCCGCATTGCTTACGCTTGGCTTCACCCCGCCCGCTCAAACTGGTGGCCCATCACGCACCAAGCATTAAGCATTTGAATTTTGTTTCGTATTTCTGCTTTGTTCTAGTGCAGGGTGCAATGATCGTATTCGGGCTTTGAAGGTCATGCAAATGGTAGATACTGGTAGAGCCCCAGCCCGGCACAGGCATATAAGATGAAATAAAATAGTAATAGCGTAGAAGATACATTAGATAAATGTGTTTTATTTTTTAAGAAGCTGATGGTTTACTTTTTTAGAACTTATGAAACTGCGTCTTTTCGTTAAGGTGGGATGGAAATCAAATCACTGACTTTCAAATTCTTTAACGGATAGGTAGTTCTTATTTTGTTTTACTTAGTATTAAATATAATTGTTTATTTTTTTCTATTGTGGGAACAGAAAACAAAATTCTGCAAAATTAGGTAAATGCAGTTAAAACATTTTTAAACTGATGCAAAGAATAGTGAAAGTCCCTTTTCTTATTTTTAAAATTATATTCACTTTCGAATTACTGAATTTATAAGTTTTCGTTTTCTGCAGAATATATTTGTAGGTACCTATAGGTATTCAATCTTGTTTTGATAAACAAGTCCGAAAGAGACAAATGAATGTAGATACCTACGTGAAGATATTTAATTAACTTAAACAATGCTGGAATAATACTAGACACGGAGTTCAGTTTGAGTTTTTATAGGTCAGCGTGAGTAGAACATAAAACAAAAAACCTTACTAAAGAGGAGCATTTTGAGCATCTAGTCAGAAAGTTAGGTAAAGCAAAATAACTTTTTTCAGGCAATGTTTTTGTTATTTTTCTTTTTTTTGCTATTTTACTATCACCGAAAACATAAAAAGTGAAAATACATAAAAGGAAAATATTTTCAAGGTCGCCCGAATTGTTGTGACCGTTTTTATTCGAAATCGCCTTATGTAGGTATAAGTTCGGATAATGAAAATTGTGTTTTTTTTTTGTTAAAAGTAAACAATGCAAGTTAAAAAGATAAAGAAGTATTGGCATCATTTGGCCATTGCATCAGGCCTTAATTTTTAAGATTGGTTTTGAATATACCGAATTCGAATGTTGCAGTATTCGAAGATGATGGTCATTATATATAATTTACAAATTATTTCATTGATAGGTAGATATAGATAATTCGTTTTTTTGTTTCATTTTCTTTGAAGAACTCATGGCCATAGCCGTCTGCCAGATTAGTATTGTATTATATTATTATAATAATTATAATATTAAATCATTATGTTCGAAAATTTAGTAATTCATGAAATTTACTTTTGTAAACAGTAACTTTAACATTAAAAAAAATCTTAAAACTACACATGTCTAAGCTTAGAAAGTAGTGTTTTGATGAAAAATGTACACGAGCCCGAACTCAGTATGAAGTAATCGTCTGCAATATGTTGTCACCAAGGTTAGGTTAGGTCAGGTTGGAAAGGGTTGTTTGCAACTAGTGCAAGTTCACTCGGTGGCCAGATTGGCCCATGGTTGGAAATATGTCTTACTAACTGAACCAGCCTGATCTTTTGATAAATCTTTTTAGGTCAAGTAGTGATATTACTGCCAGGTCGTCCAGGCTATCAAAGAACCTGACTCCTAAAAAGGTTAGTCGTCATTCTTGGAGAGCTAGGCAGTGGCAGAGAAAGTGTTCTATAGACTCCATTTCTTCTTCATCCCTACAGCTTCTGCAGAAGTCGTTGGCAAAGATTCCCATTCGTGTAGCCATGACACCAATGGTGCTGTGTCCCGTGACTACCACGCACATCTTGCCAGTTCTTAGGAATATGCCTTAGAGTTATACACCCTATGAAGATGTCCTTAAGCCAAGGAATGAGTGCATCACTCGTTTTCTGAACCATGGCAGGTATTATACCATCCGGTCCCGCTGATTTGAGGGGTTGGAAGGATTTTATTGCCCAGGTTAGTTTATCCTTGCGAATACCCTCAGCGATAACTGCCTGTTCTTCGTTGGATAATGAAGGGCGACAGTCTGTTGTATCGAGTGTTTGTTCGCTTGTTATGTCTTTGCACCCAGGGAAGTGTGTATTGAGCAGAAGTTCCAAGGTTTCATGGTTGTTTACTGTCCAAGAGTTGTCCTCTTTGCATAAGTTCCCTGGTATGCTTGGATTTTTGGCAAGGATTTGGCGCAATCTTGCCGCTTCGCTTGAGGTCTCCATGTTGGTACAGTAGTTGGTACCATGATGCTCTTTTCGCTGCTCTAGTTTTCCCTTTGTATTCGTTGAAGCTGTTGCGATAAGTGTCCCAATCAGCATCATTCTTGGTCAGCTTAGCCTTGTTGAAAAGTTTCCTTGTTTTTGTCCTGAGAAGTCGAAGTTCCGCGTTCCGACTTATAGGACAGGATTTTTGAACGAGGCTAAGAGTGTCTCAGTGATAAGGTTGACGGATTCTTCTAACTGTGTCACATTCGAGATGCTGCCTGTTTCATAAGGCGCTAATCGTCCTGTGACGAGTTTGGAGAATTTGCTCCAATCGGTCTTAGCAGGGTTTCTAAAAGGTAATTCTTTATCTATTCTACAATTAGTCAATATGGTTACCTTCAATATGGTTATCCTGTAATGGTGCGAGAAGGAGCATTTGGTGGATACCATCCAGTCATTAACTTCAAAATTCTCGGTACAGAGAGCTAGAGTTAGATCAATGACCTCCTCCCTAATTTTGTTGTGGAAAGTAGGATGACTACACAACTGGTTCTGGCCATCTGCATGCAATACTGCGGAAATCATGGGCAATTTATCCAGTAAAAGAGTCAAATCAATAATAAATCAATATTAAGTGTTAATTTAGTTTATTAAATATTTTGTAAGTTCATTTTGAAATAGGTAAAGCAAATATTGAATTCATAAGCCTAAAATTGGCTCTTTTCAATTTTTTTTTGCTCTTTTTAAGAAGGTATTGAAAGTGTGGTTGACATTTTTTCTCTATTGTTCATTATTTGAAATTTTAAAATATATTCACCGTAGTTATAAATAAAGCGTAAAACTAAACATAAAACTTGAAAACAGCTTAGTTTATCATTATGTAATTTATTTTTAATCTTATAATGTCTGTAATTTTATGTTTCACACTACCGAATTTTATGTACATAAGAATAGGTCGTTACATATGAAGTCGTACGCATTGTGACTTGAATGCAATTTAATTGATATGATTTAAAATAATCTATTAATTTTATTACTTTACACAGAAAGATTTGACTTTTTTATGTTTAACAGCCCCATATTTAATATACCTATACATCTTTATTATAAATACTAGATAAGCGCAAAGAATTATGTAAAAATTGAATAAAAACACTTTTATGAAATAGTAATGAGGAATCTAAATTAAATTATGTATAGCTACTTTATAATTCCATACCTACATATATTAAAAAAACTACTCGCACAGAAAAATATGCGTAAGCTAGCAAAACTTCGGAAAACAAATTCCGAGCTAGTCATTGCACCCGATCGCACCTCTGAAACTTATCGCATTGCGCGCATGCAAAGTTTAATGACCCTATATGGTTCTTTGTTATGTAAGTAGTTCCAGTGTGCAAAAGTTCACCAAAATGAATTGCGAAAAAGCTGAATAAATAAACAAGCCAACAGCACACAGAAAAAAATATACCTACCTATAATAATTTTTACTTCTGTTAGAACAGCACGCAGAATTTCCCATCTTCTCGGGCTTATCTAATAAACATTTATGTACATTGCAAAGCTTGTAAGCAATTCGAGAAAGCGCAATTGTGGTGATCTGCTCGAAAATGACGTCACCTCGTGGCGCAATAGTTCCCGGATAAAGCTGCTCGGCTATTCGGTGGTGGGCTGGGCAGCCTGGGGCCTTACCACATTGCATCACACAAGCCGCATACACTTATATTTTAAGCCATCACACAATCTACATCCCACATCCACCAAATTATTCGCGCTAGATACTTGATTTTTATTTGTTTTATATTTTTTGCTATCGCATGTTCGGGTTCGTGGCTGAAAGTGCAATAACCTTTTCCAAATTGGAAAATCTTAAATCGAGTTATTTGCTGCTCTTTGCTGTTCACTTATAAAATTGCTCTCTTCTTGTATTATGATGATCTAATTTATCATTCAAATTCTGTGTGAACAAAGCGACGGATTGCCATCACTCTGAAAGGCAACAATATTCCTAAGTTAGGTAAATGAAACCAGTTGTATAGAGTGGTCAAATCCCTTCCTTCCTACGCAGACTCTCTAGATTTACTTCTTGCATTTCACTCCGTAACAGATAGACCAGACAATAGACAGCTAAGAGAAAAAAAAAGTCTTCTAAGAAGTCCGAACTGGTAAACAACCAAATAATTGACTATGCTGCTTGGCCAGTTTTGTTAGCATCGCAAAATTCTAAATAGTTTCCGAAACTTATTTGTATGCGTTTCTCTAAAATCCAAACAAATAAAGTAGGTATACTTTTTTATTTGTCTACCTATATATTTTTTTTAGAAATAAACTTTAACACAAACAGCAAAGCATTTTACATTCGCGCATTCAAATACTAAAACTAAAGCTACGCATTGAGGCCAGTGACCCTCTAACCTTGAAGTTTGCGCGGTGCAGATCTATGCGCGAGCGAACTGAAGAAAATAAAAGTTTTTGCTGTTTTTGAAGTCCAACGACTAAGAAAAGAATACAAGCAGGAGAATGTGGATGTAATAACAAAACACTAGAAAACTGTAGATGTTTGAGTGTTAGATTGGAACGAACCAAAAAGCTCCCACCACGGGTTTCATATAGGTTTCTTCAGATTGTTCTAGCCCTGACCGACACTTGATTAATCGTTTGCTGCGGTGGATACTTGTAGCAGTTTTGCCTTGTTACTGGTTTTTGCCCAGCAAACAGTTTGGATGACTAAGTAGAAAAATTAATCACAAAAAAACTATCTGTCTATTGATGAAGTCAGAATTGTAGGTACATATTCTAGGTATCTACATATTCTTTGCTTCATCCGTAGGCAAGAGTAATTTTACAACGACCTAAAACTTGGTCGATATTAATGTACCTGATTTTGATTTTTGAGCCATAATCTAAAACTATTTGAGTTTTTTATCCAATCAATTAAAATTACATATAGCTTTGTACTTATACTTGGGGTGGCGCAGTGGTTGCCGTGGCGCAGTGGTTAGTGTGTGTGACTCTGACGCCGGAGGTCTGGGTTCGAATCCTGCCTCTGCCACCTGAAAAAAAAGACTTGTTCTTTTTCACGGCTCGCACCTCCGCGAGAGTAACATGTGCCTTGAAAAACTTTCCAAAGTGCCATTCGGATTCGGCAAAAAATTGTAGGTCCCCTTGTATGTATGTGAAAACAATATAGCACACACAGCATACATGGTTGAGAAGTTGGCCTTGGTTCACCTCAAGCTGTTGCGCCACTCTATTTATTTTTGTTTATGTACTTATTCAAAAATTAACATACCATACCATACCATAAAAACCAGGGAGTAAGTACAACAATGCGTATGTATGTACAATAGCTTCGGTCCGTCTGCTCGTATACCCTATTCCTTTTCGTATTATTCTTTCCATTCCTTCTCCTTCCCATTCCTATATTGTTTTATTTTTCTTTTATTCTCTTCCCGTACAATTCACCAATCGTTAATTAAATAAAAAAAATATTTTATTGCAATAAATTCCTGAGGCTCCTATTTGAAGAGGCTTGACATTTCCAGCTACTATAAGCAATAATCAATATTGAGCAAAGAAAAATCCAAGTTTACAGAATCGTTCATTTATCAGAAAATTTTTCATATCAAAAATCTTCCTGATAAACCAATAATCTTTGACCTTCTAAAATGTCCTTCAGACCACAATACTAAATATATTTTCAAATTTTTAAAGAATACTAAATTAAGAAAACAGTATTTAAACTAACTTTAACCCGATAGCCCTCCTTATAACTTTATTAGCTAGTGCTAATTAAGTTATTATATTGTAATTTATTTAAAATATTGTAATTATAAATATCTAATTTAATCTAAACTTCATTCCTATGGAATAGGGTATAAAAAATTAGCAAGAGAGTAAGTGCAAGAGTTCGTCCTTAACGAACTTCTAAATACCCGTCCCAATGTAGCTAGCAGCACCATATCTTGAAGTTTTTTTTTACCTGAATTCATTAATTAAAAGTCAACAAAGTGTATGGGCCACGCCCCCAAAGATGGGTGTGGACTAAGAAGAAAAGCTTTTAACCTTATTTGTTAGAACCGTTAGGAAATGTGTTAAAAACGAAAGCCTAAGCAAAAGAACAGTTTTTTTTTATAAAAACGCCCCCTTAGAGTGGGCGGAGCTCAACACTTTGCATGGAATAAACCTAGAAAATTCTTATATTTTTATTATTTGTCATATAATATTTTTACATAACCAATGCAGAAAAAATTAATTTTAATACTTATTTAATAGTCATACAGGAAGTAATCACCGAAGACCCCTAAGACCTTTTCGACATGTGCTCGAGACCGACAGAATCAAGCTAGAACTGAAACTTGGTGCACGGCTTAGATCTTCTGAAGCACAGACGCTCACTACTGGCATCAATATGAGGCAACCTCTATTTCACATTTTCTTTTGAAATACCTTTTAGTTAAGTTAGACAAGGCATAGGAAATTAAAATTTTGTTACAGAGCAACCACCCACTTTTAGGGAGCGTTTTAAGCAACACAAAAAAACTGCTTTTTAAAAAAAATGTTTGGTTTTAACGCTTTTTCTCATGATTTTAAAGAAACAACAATTAATTGATTTTAGTTTCAAGCCCACGCTAATTTTTTGGGGGTGTGGCCAATGTAAATGATTGACATACAGTACATGCATGGAATCAGGCAAAAAAAATTTAAATTTGGTGTTACACAGTTAATAGGGTCGGGTATATAGTTTATAGCAGAAGAACTCTTGAACTTATTCCTTTGTATATTTGAATTATAATTTTTTTTTTCAATTTAGAATGAATTTGCCGAGAAATCTGGTTTTTAAAGATCTAACATTTTAAAAGTGGACATAGTCGATGTACAGCCCCAATTTTTTTTTTTAAAAAAGGCTTCTGGGCACTGTTGCTCTGCACCAAAACTTGATTTCCTATGCCTAGTAGACCAAAAGGCATTTTGAAATAAAATAGAAACTTGAGGTTGTCTGACATCCGATGTGGGTCAATTTTATCATTTGACATAGTGTGTCTATACAAAATTATTTTATTTTATTTATATTTTCTGTACAAAATGGACTGTAAAAAATGAGAACCAAAATACACTCCAATTTTTAGTTTTCTAGCTCAATTTTGTGGACCCAAAAACTTCACACACACAGATGGACGGACGGACGGACATGGCTTAATCCATTCGCCCGTGGGTCTCGATCATATTTCTAAAAGATCGGATCTAAGGTAACTATTTCACTGTACAGTTAATTAATATACCCTGGGTCGGGTATAAGAAGTTAAGTATGAGGTCGTATTTTGTTAAAGTTTAAGCTTAGGTTGATTATATACATTTTGTATAAAATTTTGCTTAACTTTCTAAAAATACTAAAATCATTGTTGATGCATTTTGCATTATTTTATACAGTTTTCTGCGATCCCCCCTTGTTTCCGATTACCTGTATAAATAAGGAACCATTTTCTTGCTAATGCTTCAAATATAATACATAAGTGCAATATTTAAGTTTATAATTGATGTTAACAGTTTGAAGCCTAGTTTAAAAGGCTTGTTAACTAGGCTTGATATTGCAATATTAATTGCATTTAATCAGTTGATTAAAAAAAAAATTAATTGCTTCAATTCAATTGCAATTAATTTAATTGTGATTAATTGCAAATTAATTGTTAATTAATTCTTAATTTTTAATTGCGTGCGCTGATTAAAGTTATGAAAACGAAAAAATAGACATGTATAAAATTATACATCTCGGTCTCTGATCCCTTTGTCTCTCTTCGAAACCAAAGTCGGAGTATCTTTCCAATCAAGGAGATGAAGTGTTTTCTTTCCTAGTGTTGATTTGTTGATCGAAAGAATTTTCTGAGGTTTAAAATCTCTTCCTGGGGTAGTGATGAGATGCTCCACCTTTTTAAAAGACTCCTTTAGCTCCTGGCCCCTTCCTCGAGTGTTACTTGGTTCACTGGAGTTCCTCGCTTGGTAGTACATTTTAAGCATCTTTTCGCGAGGAACTCCAATTACCTAAGGAGTTCTGGAGGAAGTTAGCAGGAGCTGGAGGAATCCATGATATCATTTTTCGATACTACCAGGTGAGAAACTCCAATGAACCCAAGGAATTCTGGAGGAAATGAGTTGAAGTTGGAGGAACCCTTTATAAACGGGAAGCTTACCACTTTTCGGCACTACCAGGCGAGAAAATCCAATGAACCCGAGGAATTCTGGAGGAAGTGGACAGGAGCCCTGGAGGAATCCTTCATTTAGGTGAAGCATTTAATTTTTCGGTACTACCAGGCGGGGACCCCAATGAACCAAAGAATTTGTAAGGGAGCAAACATATTAGGCTTAATTTTCAATTTTGATTGAAATTAACAATTGACAATTAAATATTTCAATTGCCGAAGCCACAATTAACAATTGAAACTAAAATTTTTAATTGTCAATTGCAATTAACAATTAAATTAATTGTTAATTTTTAAGAATTAATTGCAACTAATTTTTGCCTAACACTGGGAGTGTTTAAGATCCTGAAAGCATGGTTATTTTAAAGTGTCCTTGCAAATGTTTTGTTTTTTAGCATCTGTGATTAGGATCTGTGATTAAAAATATAACCGTACGACATGACCCTTAGAATAATGAACTTTCGGTGAATCGATGTACAAAGTGGAAGAGTTGATTAATTATTTAAAAAAAAAATATTTATATTGTAATCTGCTAGCACTTAAACATGCAACATTACGGTATAATTATAGTGGTTATGGTCTCCGTTCATTAAAAGTGGTTGGGGTTTTGTGTAAAATAAAGTGTTCGTTTAATGCCGTTTTGTTTATTTTTTTAATTTTAGTGAATTGTTACTTTAAAAGCATGTTAAATCAAGCAGGATGCAACCTACAGTTTCATTTATATGGATTAAAAGTTTGTTCCCAATGAAGAAATGTGAACCTTTATATGAATTAGTGCTGTTGTATGCATTATGACGTCAAATCGACACTATTTACTGGGCTGCTCTTTTTTATTATGTCACACATAGTTAAACATTACATTCAAAAGCGTCCCGGTTAAGTCCTGGGACCAACAAATCTTCATTTGCTTACTTAAAGTTTATGGTAATAAATTACTTTACTGGTTGCTGGTGCAGGAAACCGCAAAAGAAAAATAAATATACAAAATGCGTAATCTTATCGCATAAAAATATAACAAAAACAAATGATATAAACAACTGCGTTAATGACACATTAGTTCAAGGTCTTTTATTTATAGAGCTTGGAAGGAAAATTCTAATATTAAAGTGCTTTATGGAAATTGACAAAAAACATGTCTAGCCGTGAATACGCATGTTTGTGTGTACATGTTCACAAAAAAAAGTAGTGGAAACAGGTTCACAAAAATATTTGATGTTTGTTGAGAATTGTATAATCTCGTTGGTTATTCTATAGTTTCAGTTGTTAAATAAATTCGTGAGCGAGATCATGCAGTCCAAGCTTTATCCCAGTAAAAAATTGTGTCCTTCGATACTTGAAGGTCAGTCCCGGATTTCTACTTTCAATAAATATATTTAAATAGTGAATACATAGGTGTTATTCTGAACATAATAGAAAACGAAGTAAGGAAAACATTTAATTTATTAAAGAATAGAAAAAAGACGTTTACAAAAGAAGTAAAAAAAGTCTTACAGTATTAACTACAAGCCCTTGCCACAGGCTATGTACAACCAATGCATAGTTTCTAACACAGAGAAATAATCATCGTAGACCCCTAAGATCTTTTAGAGATATGATCGCGACCGATAGGTGAATAGATTAAGCGACGTCCGTCCGTCCGTCTGTATGTGTGAAGTTTTTTTGGTCTTTAATATTGAGCTAGGAAACTCGAACTTAGAATTTATATTGATTTTTATTTTGTACAGACAAAGTGTGAAAATTGGTTAAATCCACCCACGGACACACCCACTACTGATTTCAATGTACGACAACCTGTATTTAACATTTCCTTTCAAAATGCCTTTTGGTCAAGTTAGACAAGGCGTAGGAACTCAAATTTTGATACAAAGCAATACTGGCCCAAAACCTTTAAGAGAGCAGAAATTGGACCGCCCACAATATCGACCATGCCCATTTTTAACATGTTAGATGTTTAAAAACCCGATTTACCGGGAAGTTTACTCCAAATCGAAAAAATATTTATGACAAATATTACTATTTTCTAAGTTTGCTCCATACCTTGGCCTTAAGCTCCGCCCACTTTTAGGGGACTTTTTAGGAAAAAAAAACGTTTTTTTTCGAAATAATTTTAGCTTTCGATGCATTTTCACCTGATTATAACGAAATTACAATTAATGAATTTTTATTTTTATCCAGGCACGCTTTTGGGGACGTGGCCTGCGTATACAAATAATATATAAATTCGGGCCAAAATCCTCACGGAGCACTGCGCTGTGGGTGTACACGCCGAGCGGCTAGACATACCGCATAACGATTACTGCAGAAGCTGCAGGGACGCTGAAGAAATTAAATCTGTTCGTCACCTGCTATGCGAATGCCCAGCCCTAAACAGCATCAGGCGTAGTACCCTCGGTAGATACTTTTTCAACGAGCTCGAAGATCTAAATAATGTAGATCCAAAGGACCTCCTAAAATTTGTATACACATACGGATGGGGGCAAGAGGGCAGCACTCTCTGCTTCTATAACAGCGGTTTATTTCTGTTTTCGTTTCAGGTGTTAAGAAGGTTCCCAAATGGACACAATGGACCCAACTGCTGGTCTCAGTGAGCCGTGACTATTGTCACAAGGACATCTATCAACCTAACCTAAGCACAGTATCGCAATTTGACGCGTAGCCCCGACTTAGTGAAACCAAGAGTTCAGTTTTGTCCTTATCATCTATTTCGGGATAAAATAAATTAGTTGTCATCGACCGATCTGGAATTTAACAAATTTTTAATTTTAGTATGTTTTTTCATTTATTCGGCATTCATTGATTTGAACGCTGTAGGTATCCTTCAACAATATATTTTTATGTTGGCTTCAATAATGGCAGTCAACTGCGTCTCCAAGGCTCTGCAGTCCTTATTGATCGTAATTCTTAAAAGATTCGCTTAAGCCCAAGAGATTCAGAAAAAGTGTCTGCGCTCTGCGCATGTCTGAAATCTATTTTGGAAACGAAGATATAGATGATTGGTAAATCTAATGAACACCACTAAGAATCTACAGATACTTGTGTACAAGATCAAGAAGACCAAAATCCAGGCTCCCTTGGGCTGAAGTAATTATGTTCAATGGTGTGAGATTCAGACTTTAAAACGATGTTAGTCTGTGTGTCTCTAGCCTTAAAACGATAGTCAAAAAACTAAACTCAAGATTCTACATTCATGGTAAGGACAGCAAATGTACCTTTTTCATCTATTAAAGTAACAAGGAAGTGACCGTCTCTCGTAGATGACCTTGGAAGTTTTTAAAATTAAAATTTTATAACAATTCGTAAATTCGTCCCCAAACTCCACCGGACAAACACAAGATTAAAATCTTTACTTTCAAAAGAGATTCAAGATGACATTTCGGCGAAATGACAGGAGCGGAAAACCAATTTCATTGCAAATAAAAATCCCAATAGAAAAGGTATTTGTGACAGATCTATTAACGTGTTTGATGGTCAAATGTTCAATTAATTGCGGGAAAGATTCTTTTGTTTGCATTTATGAAGCAAAATAATTTTTACTCCTTTTATTTTCAATTTGATTCTATAGACGTCGAAAATCCCCCCAAACGAATTTTCTCCCATACCCGTGAGCACTGTAAAACTTTAATTTGAACCTGTCAAAAAAACTTTTTACATTTTTCAGCTACCAGCCTATTTTTTTTGACAGGTTCCGATATTTTGGGACTATTGCGTAATCTCAGGGTGATTTTTAAGCAAAATCATCCGCACGTCTTTGGTTTTCAGTTTTAGTCTAGGAAAAATGTAAAAATAAAGAAGTATGTATCATAGGGGCTTAACGTGCGTTTAAACCTATATTTGATCAAAACTCGCCAAAGATTGTGTGTTCGAAGCGTATAAATCTCAATCCAATTAACAAGCCATGCTAATTTTTCAACAGTGACTTTTATCATACCCATTCCATAGATACATGCGCAGGTTTGAATAATTTTGCCATCACAGGGTGTGTGCTTTTCCTTGATCCAGCATTAGGCAAATCAGAATTTGAATAATGAATTTAATAGCGATACGCTACGCATCTGCAATTACTTCATGTCATATTCGCGCGCTACTTATTCCAAACACATTAATTAAAGAAGTGGGCGCCAGCACTAACGCACATGTGAGACATAATTAATATTCATTCGCTGATTTGCTAGGACACCGCAATGCCGCACGTCCAAAGGACATTTGAACTGTTTTCGCGTTTCTGGCCACAATCCATCTCCATCGCATTGGTTTAATAGGGACATTCGCCTAATCGCATTATACAACACTATTGTGCAGTTGTAAATACACGTGATGGGGCGACGCGATAAGATTGCGTATACGCCCGGCAATTCCTTTATTGTTCCGTAAATAAATATTCATGCTTACATGAAATCAAAGTAAACTGAACTTGATTGGGAGTTGGCTTGCGATGTGACCATCGACCTATTTGCTGGGTGGAGTATATTCAAATTTTCGACCGAATTTCGGAACCACTCCCTATTTGCGATAGAGGTAGTGCCTGTTTGGAAGCCTTCTTGTGTAAATTTTGTACCCATTAAGAAATTTTACTTGAGCAAGGACATAAATCATGGCGTTGATGGCTGTTACGTGGTACACGCTATACATGGTTTCTCCGCTTCAGAATTGGATAAGAGATTGGAAAAGCGTTGAAGGATTCTTCTGCATGCGGAATTTTCTGAGGTTCGGCAGATGGAATTCCGTTACCGCCATACATATTTTTGAAACTATTTATTGTATTTGTTTCACAATAGGCCTACATTCTTTTTGAAAGCGGTATCCTTAATTAAGATGTTTGCCTACTTTTATTGCCAATTAATTATGCAGATAGAAATCGAAGTATTTTGGTTTTATTACTGAAATTTATTTTTATTTGTCACCAAATATTGCAGAGTAAGTTGTAAGTCTTTTATTGGGCTTGTTTCTTTCGAATTGCCTTTTCATAAAAAAGTTGAAAAAAATTTCTCGAAAACTTGAAAAAAATGTTCTTACTAATACTGCAATAATATAGAGAAGTATAGAAAGATAATATTTTTATAAAAAAAAATCAATCTTCAATTTTAAGCATTCTAAGCTTTGCAAAATGCTTCAACTATTGATGTCTTCATGAATTTTAAAACAATGATACATACCAACATAGTTTTTTGTTCTTTCTTATTACAGGAGGTTAGAAATGTTATGAAAATTCGTCAATATTTTAACAAGTTTTAGGTCTTATATTTTGAGGTAAAGAGTTAAAATGCCATATTAAATGCCCAAAGGCAGGATTACCGCCTTTATCACAATTTTTTTTCAAAAGCACTAAGACAGATTACTGCTATGTTGCAATGTCGTCAGCACAGCACAGTAATTTCTTGCATATACCTTATACATTTTCGTTTTTTAAGACCATCGAAAATTTTTCGCCGATACATTTAGCATTTAACATTTAACATGTTTAAAATTACGTTAAGTAAAAGCTAATTTTAGTACATATCGTTGAAACTCACACTTTATGTCCACACTATTTACTTTAACTTTTAACAATAATATGCAGTCTTTTGTTATTGGACTTTCTTACTCACTACCTATGTTACGAGTTTAAGAAGAAGGGCATGGCTTCTGATTTTAGGCTGTACAAATTCGTTTTGATCATAAAATCTTAAAAATAAAATAAAATAATAAAACAATTATTTTATAATCCTTTGAGTATTAAAATTTCAATAATATATTTAAGCTATGAAACATGTCCAGATGCTTATTTCCCCAAATCTTATTTGGGGGCAATGTGTTCTTCCCGCAATAGCTGGTGCTAATGTACCTAGGCAAAGTTAATTTCAAATCAAACACCACTACAAAGGTCAATAAGATGACCTTGGTTGTTATTAACTGCGATAAAAAGATTAACTGGACTGTCAAATCTAAATAGCAATTGTATTTATATAGGTAGCTATTTAAATATTTACACATGTTCCGCTTCCCAATGCTGCATGTGCACCATACAACAAATGCTCTAATAGGCAATTATTCTCGGTTCGTTAGCTGAATTTGTATTAAAAATTTAAATTCGGAAAACTCAAAAGCCAGTACAGTGCGTATATGAAACGCGTAGGAGAGAATAAGAGAAATATCAAAGCCCGGCAACATTTAGCTATAGCTATAAGTTTGTAATTTAAAAATCCCATGAGTGAGTTATCGAACCAGGAAGTAAACTAAACGCAGACACATATAATGAAATGCGTTTGTGATAGCTTCAAGGGCACCCGTGGCCCTTAATAGTTGGGCTTTTTCTATTGTTGTTGTCAGTCTATAAGGTCAGACAAGAAGCTTCCGTGCATAAATTGTTAATTTTGAATTCAAGTTGAACAAACAGATGCAAATACACCCAAAGGGCGACGAGATTGTTTGAAGGGCTTTTTGGACAAACAAAAGCAGATTTTTTTTTTGCTTCAAATTGTGTGAGAACTGGTTTCTAGTTGCTATTCTTGTTAAATTCGTTCTTTGAATTTGAATTTGTCGATTATTTGCTGATTGGTTTAGGATTAGGAATCGTTTCGTTAAAAAGCTTAAATTTCTAGCTGACATGATGACAGATGAGATGTTGATTAGAGATAAAATTGTGGCTATTATTGTGGAGCTATTTTGTATTTTCTTCAAATATTGGAAAATACAAGGCTTATTGATCTTGTAAAGACGACTACATTTTCGATAATAGAAAACAACAACCCGTTTACTAATTGACTGGCTTAAATTGATAGTTAATTCAATAGTTAATACCTAATTTTTAGACGAAATAACATCATATAACATGCTTAAATTTTAGATGCAGAGAACTTATTACCTGTGAAAAAACTTCACATGGATGATAATGAATTTTTATAATAGTGAGGTATAATTTTAATTTTCATTTGTATATGAGAACATGAACAAATAACTAATAAAATAAAATATACTTTACATACACCAAATCTCGCACTCATATAAAAATAAAGCCCAAGCTCGAAAGCCCTGACAGCAAGCAATAGATTAAGACTATTGAATATCACTATTCCAAATAGACCATGAAGCATTCACAATTTATCTTAGTGTCTTGTTTTGGAAAGTCTGCAACATGGACATGTTGCTCGGCTTGGTACAACCCCAAAGTTGTATTCCGTGTGTCCAGGACGGCTTTATCACCTGCCTGTACAAGAGCAGTTTGTTATATATGCTTAGTTTCGAAAATCTTCCGATAAGCCAATACATTTCCCTGAGCCTAATCTCGAGCTAGTCACGCTTCTTCTTACGTGTAGTTTCCACCTTAGTTTAGCGTCCAGTGTCATCCCTAGATTTTTCGCTTCATTTGCAAAAGGTATTTGTGCAGAATTTATGAGCAGAGGTAAACTGTTAACCCTTTTGTAAGTAAAATTCAACTGCATAGACTTGTTCTCGTTAAAAGGGATTCGCCAAGTCTTCGACCAGACACAAATTCTGTCCAAAGCTCGTTGGAGGTTTCTCACTGATGACTCGACTGATTCACCTGTTGCCTTTTTTATTCAAAAAAAAATCCTCTAAACGAAGAATAGGGTGCTGTTCGATAAAATCAGCCATGATCAAATCAATCAATCAAATCAATCATGACCTGACCCACAGTGAAGATCTGATCTTCAAGCGGAGCTAAGTCTAGGTACCTGGCTAGAAAATAATAAGTCTGTTTGAAAACCATTGCAGATTTGCCGCTAGTACATATAACTTACTTATTGATGTAAGTGCAAAGGAAAAACCTGTTTAATCTTCCCAATCTGCAATCACGGGCGCCCTCAGTGGCGGAGCCAGGATTAATTTTTGGGGAGCTAAGGGTAAAAGTTTCATGAAGCTATTTTAGTAATTCGGTATTACTCCGAATTTCGCTCTAAAGGGTGAGCTAAATACAGTTTTCTTTTGGAAAAAGGCAATAAAATGAACAAAACTATTTTATTTTTCAATTATGAGCATTGTGGAATCTTCCTTTATTAATAAGAGCAAATATTCCCTTCAAATATGGAATACAACGGCGTTTAAGTGGCTGGCTCCAATTTTCAAGACTTGTTGATCGTTTCGGGCTGTAGTTCACCTAGGATGATTGTTCATTGCTAGGATGATATTGGCCTTAGGTTCTTCATGGTTCCTCACAAAAAATAGTCCAAAGGGGTTAACAAACAAAAAGATTAAGACAAATCAACTAAAATAGCTGATTTACTCTTCAGTGAACAATGCGTCATTTTAATCCTGCCCACCCTTACTCTAAACTTTACTTGACCTTAGAGTTCCGCCGAAAACCAAAATGAAAAATCTATGTTCACTCGTTAGTAAATTCAGACAAGGTGGTAAGTAGGTTATTTTATTACAAACGAGTTGACTTTTATAAGCCTAAGCCTACAGGAACGAGTTCGTTATAACCTTACTACCAGCGATATTTTTTGATACAAAACTGCGAAAATAAATTTAAATTAAAGAAAGAAGAGAAGAATATTTTATTCTTATTTGTAAAATTTTCAACATTCTGAACGGGAAACTCTTCCTCCTTAACGGGAGGGGATAGAGGGGTGTGAAGTCATGGAAGAGTAAGGGGATTACTCCTGGACCTAGAATATTAATAAAAAATGTAATACTTCTCGAATTATATTCGATTCATACAAAACAAATGCTAAAATTGGAGAAAAACTAATTCACATCAAAAGTCAAGCAATTGGGTTGAAGACTCTACCTTTTAATTATAGAAGCAGATAGTTTTGGTGTATTCTTAAGGTGGTGCTGCAGTCCGGTATAGACAAGCTTCGCCAGCCAGCTCAGTTTTCAGCTACCCATCTCCAACTTTGAACGCGAAGTTGGCTGAGGTCCACTTCCACTTGCTAACGCCACCTGAGTTTCGGTGCTCCTCTACTGTGCCGTCCCTGCGGGGTGGACTCAAAGGTCTCCACCCGCTCTTTTATTAAGTTTATTTAATAATTTATGAAGTTTATAAAAATATTTGACGTGAAGGTTACGACATGCAAGTTACCTACAGCTTCGTGCAATGCTGAAAAATGTTTCAGCACTCTCCGCAGAGAAAAAACTTGATTGTGGTCGACTATTAGTGGGGTGCCGTGGCGTAGTGGTTAGTGTGTGTGCTTACTACGCCGGAGGTCTGGGTTCGAATACTGCCATCGTCACCTGAAAAAAAAGACTTGTTCTTTTTCACGGCCCCCACCTCCGCGAGGGTCTGACAAGCCCTCCGAGAGTATCATTTGTCCCGAAAAACTTCTCAAAATGCCGTTCGGATTCGGCAAAAAATTGTAGGTCCCCTTGTATGTAAAGAAATCAACACACCAGCATACATTGTTGAGAAGTTGGCCCTGGTTCACCTCGAGCTGTTGCGCCACTCTATTAATTAATTTTTTTATTAGTGACTGTATGCATTCCTCATATAGAAATCGGTTATCTACTCAAGCCGCAAGAGCATGATTTGACAAAAATGGACAAAACAGATTTCCAGAGGAGCACCAAGCTTGTTACAACCTCTCGTACTAGAAAAAAGTCCAATATTTCATGAAAATCTTATATTTGAAGTATATTTTAAAAGTCTTTGTCTTATAAATAAAAAAGAAATATTTAGATAAATAAAAATTTAAAAAAAAAGAAGTGAGTAAGTGCAAGAGTTCGTCAGTGACATACTTCTATATACCCGACCCTATATACGGTGGAACACCAAATCTTAATTTTTTTTGTCATATATATAGTATAAGTATATATATGCTTATACAATTACTATATATAGTATAAGTATATATATAGTCATTGTATAAGCCACGCCCCCAAAAGTGGGTCTGGGCTAAAAATTAAAAAATCAATTAATAAACCCGAAAATTATTGCAAAAAACCCGTTTTTTTCCTAAACACGCCCCTTAAAAGTGGGTGGAGCTCAAAAATTTGTATGGAGCCAGCCTGGCAAATAGTTATATCTTGAATATTTGTTATATTTTTTTTTTCAATTTGGAGTAAACTTTCCGAGAAATCGGGTTTTTAAATATCTAAAATGGTAAAAGTGGGCATGGTCGATATTGTGGGCGGTCCAATTTTTGCCCTCTTAAAGGTTTTGGGCCATTATTGCTCTGTACCAAAATTTGAGCTCCTACGCCTTGTCTTAGTTGACCAAAAGGCATTTCGAAATAAAATTTGAAATAGAGGTTGTCTTACATTGGCCTTCAAGTAGTTGGCGTGGCAGTCGGCGGACTTAATTAATTTTTACACTTTGTCTGTACAAAATAAGAGCCAAGATATACTCCAAGTTTGAGCGTCCTGGCTCAATTTTCACACATCGGACAGACGGACGGACGGACGGACATGGCTTAATCGACTCACCTGTCGGTCTCGTTCATATCTCTAAAATGTCTGAGGGGTCTAGGTTATAAACAGTAAGTAAGTGCAAGAGTGCGTATGTATAAGCTTCGGTCCATCTGCAACGAACCGCGGTATACCCTATTCCTATTCTCCTTTCCATTTCTATTCTCCTTTCTATTCCTATTCTCCTTTCCATTCCTTTTCTGCCTTCCATTCATATTCTCCTTTCCATTCTTATATTTTTTTGTTTTCCATCCCCTTCCCGTTACAATTCGTGAATCATAAATGAACTAAAAAAAAATTTATAAGGTTTTTTAATTAATTTTATTCAATCAATATTAGCAAAGAAATATCCAAGTTTGCGGCTAAAATGTACGCAAAAATTTAATTTTTTGGTTCAAATTCAATAATTATGTAAAATCGACTCTAAAGATGGGCGCGGCCAAAAACTTTGTATGAGAAAAGTCTAGACTAGTGTACGGTGTATCCTATGTGCTGAAATTCATTTCTTATTCTGCCCTAAGTAAGCCTAAAAAGCAGTCGAAATCCATGTTTTTTGAAAAATTATAGGTGTTTCTTATATTTTGCCTCTATTTGTGGGCGTGGCTCAAAACTCTGTATGAACCAAATATAGAAAATAGTATTTTCTTCATAATATATTAAATAAAATTTTTTTGATTTGCAACAAAAATATTGAATAAATCGCATTTGAAAGATTACTCTTTCAATCGATGCCACGCCCACAAGGGGCGGTCTGCGGGCTATATTTTTATTTTTTATGACTTTTTATCATTAGAAGATGCTAATTGGTAAATTTCTTATTGGTAAACGTCCTACAGTTTTGAAAGCACTGGAGGTTGTTGCACATTTAGACCGATTGTGGCCGTGTCTGTGGACGGATTTGAAAAATTTTAACACTTGTATTGCTTCAGATGACAGAGAGCTTACGTACAAGATTACGTCTCAAAATTGAAGGCTTAAAAATTTCTGACACACGGACGGACGGGCGGACATGGCTCATTCGACCCAGAATTTGGCCTCGATCATATGCCCTTATGGTCTATCGTTCTTATTTCTCTATGTTACATTTTCGCCTGTATCGAACTTAAAGGGTATGAATATATATATATGTATGTACAGTTATCAAACAGGCGATTATAGGTATGTGCCATTTTAGTTTTTGGAACAAGTCTTGGTAAAGACTTCAAAAGGTCGTCAAAGAATGCAGTGTAATTCTAAAGTTGAATTCAATTGAATGCAATCTAAAAAATGCTTCAAAGGATTGGTCCAATCAAAGACTTCAAAAAAATTGTGATTTTTATTTTGAATTCTTTATTCCAAAGCGAATTCAGGAATTGAGAAGAATTCGAGATAAAGTCAATTGATTTTTTAATTCAAAAAATTGCAGTATTTTACAACTCTGCCGAAGATCAGCTCAATTATACTTCCCATTCTTCGACGAGTTGGCGGCCAGTGTATCGAGTTGGCGGAAGTATGTGTATCGAAACATAGAACATTAAACATAGAACATAGAACATTAAATTAAATTATAGTAGTTACCCACCCAACTACCTACCCTTGCTTACTTTCTTATTTAGAAACTCTGCACACTAAACAAGTAGGTAAAGTGCACTAAAAGCATATTCTTAAGGTTCCCCTACCTATCTAGGCATAAGGCGTAGATATCTTTAAAACATACATTTTTTAACTTTTCAATACGTTCACAAAAAAAATCATTCACCTACCCATATAGTAGGTAAACCTACATAGATTAAGCGCATAGTGAACCTACACAAACAAAATAAAACTTTAAATTCCCCTAAGCTTTCTGAAAAGCAATAAATTACTCTGCATTGAAAAAATAAAACGCCAGAAAGACGAATTCGGCGGGGTGTACGCAGCAGAGTAGCCCTAACAACACTTCTCCCATGAGCTTATGCGTGTCGCATATGATCACAAAATTCAAAATGATTGCTGGTTAGGTACCTATACATATGTATGTATTTCGCTTGTCGCTGCCCCCAAAGCCATGAACGTAACCTTGAAGGTTTTTTTTCATGCAAAGTTTTTTTCCTCTACATTGGATTTTAAATGCCACGACAAATAAAAAACAAAAACTTCTAACATTTTTACTGCGTTTGCAATAAAAAAAAAATGCGTAAAATTTGAACATCAGATTAGTATTTGTTCTGCGCACACACACTATATAGGTACACAATGCGTGAACTACCAGACCACCGCGCCGCGCCGTTGCTGTTTCACAATCATTATTCGAGTCTGTGGCGATAGATAGCATTCTCACTTTATGAGCTTAGATTCTAGCAATGGATCACATTATTAACTCATTTGCTTTTCACCAGCGAGGGCGGAAGGTCTTGGTACCATCCGAAGCGCACTTGTTTAAGGAATTTGTACAAGTACAATGGTTTGTTCTTCAACTTCTAAGAGTATGCTTAGGCTCCTGAAATAATTTGTTTTCCTAAATAATTGGTAGCTTATTAGAAAACGATCACATACCATACCTACCTATTTTTAAATTTAAAAAAATAATGCAATCCACACTGTTGCACATTTCTGGGCGTTCGTTCATTAAGATACTTCCACATTTTCCCGCTACACAGTAATACTATTCAAGATGCAAACCATTGCACTGATTGGTCGGCGGCTTGCAAGTGGTGAGAATATGCGCTTTTGCATCGTCTCTTTCGACTGGTTTCTGTCGTCGATAATAAAAAAGCTTTAGTTCCATGATATTGCTACAGCCAATATTTTTAAATACAAATGCAAAATGAAAGGAATGAGAGGTAGATGCAGAAATTTAATTTTTTTTTAGGATCGACTCGAAGGATCAATTCCTAACAATACATGGTATTCAAAATATTTGCATAATTTGAGCATAAAATTAATATAATTGCCAAAAAAAATCAAGAAACACGTTGTTAATTAGTTAGTTTTCTTGTCCCGGTGAAACTACCGAAAATTCGGGAGTGTCTTTTTCAATGAGCTATTCTTCCTTGCCTGTGGGTCAAATGAAAACCTTTTAGGTTTACAGCCAAATGAAACGCTTGCCGTTTCAGAATACGGAATATGGGTCATAAGCGAAACTGATGCGAGTAATTGGAAGGCATTGACTCATTAAAAAACAGGAACGCAAGGTTTGCATGACTTTGATGACCAATGACTTTTCTAATTGATGAGAATCAATCTGATGTGGTTAATTTTCCTAGTTGTCGGACAAAGTATTAGAGTTTTATCCAACAGCAGGATGGGCTTGCCGGTCTTGGAGCTTAAGATCAAACTAAAAACTTTCGCGGATTTTTTTTTTAATTTCTTACCTCAAGAAAGGTCAACCTATAACACTGAAACAGTACCAGTACCTTTAAGGCTTTGCATTTAGTGCCCCTTATAGGCTTAGTGCAGTCTGGAGTCGGGCTTGTTTCATCATTAATACTTTCTTTTATAAAAAAAAGTTGGAAAATATACTTGGTATCGCTATCCCGGGCATCATACTGGCGACATATTATTCTTTCGCTAGTTTGAAGGCCGGCTTCTAGTGCTGAAGGACCTAGAAAAGCTTTACCCTTATATAAAACTTCCTGATAAAAGGTTATAACCTCCCTTAAAAAACGTAAGAATCTAGAATCTAGAGAGAATAGAATGAGTTTTATTATCATCATCATTTTCTTTGGTGATCATCCACTTATCCTTAGAAGGGCCGCTTATCCTAAATTGTCCTTTCATCGTTCTCGACCCTCCGCCATAAGCTCAAGAGACACAGACGCGATTGCCAGGCGGGTTTTAGAGATGTGCTTTTCCTCGATCCCACCTCCTGTTTCTTGGACTACCATGGGGGCCACGCTTGCGTCTCAGCAAGCATAACCGAGTTATTTAATGTTAGTTGAGTTGAGAATGAGAATGAGTTATTCTTTGTTTAATGTTTACTTCAAAAAAATGTTTACTTAATTAATAAATGTTACCACCTAGCTGATAGCCCCAGTAGCTATTGGTGGATCTAGTTATTAAGTTTGTAATTAATCTCACAATTTAATAAAAAACATAATAATATAATTATAATAACAAATGTTTATTTAATTAACTCAACAAATCTATTGAATTTGACGCAAGAAAATTACATTTTTGCATGCATTGCAGCTGCAAACTTGGAAATTTATGTGGTAGGATACTGATTTTAAATTTGCCTGGTCACGCCACGCCCCTTTTATAAAATAATTTAAAAAACCGTATACGGAATAAGGTACCCAGGCTCAAGCAAAGATAATGGAGAGCATTTAATGGAGGGAATGGGAGAAAATTTCATCTTCGGCTGCTGATACACACCAGGCCACAGAGGATCTTGAAGATTATGGATAAAGAGGCCAGAATCTTTGAGATTACCGCGCAGAGTAGGAAAAATACCTAGGTGATTTGTTACCCAAAGTTCATCAACGACAGAGTTCTTGACAGGTGGCGGCAGTATTGGGATATTATGATTGAACAGAACTACTCCCAACTTGGAAGAAATTCCAGACATCACAGTTCAACAGGTTAGAAACGCGGTTAAGTACTCAAAAACTCAAGAAACTGCGAAATCGCTGATCCAGGTGGCGCACGACCTTGGTATGAAATCAAGGGCTGTGAAACTTTGCAGGGAAACTCTCGACGATTTATCACTTGGCAACACTTTAACTCTGTGTTGGGTGCCAGGTCACACCGATATCCTGGGAAACGAAGAAGCGGACAAGCTTTCGAGATCTGGGTCAGCGATGAATGCATCCCTAGCCCTCAAATCTATAAGAATTCTGCTGAGTTCGAAGGCACGTAGGATAGAAACTGAATCCTTGTGTAGAACTAACCTACGTTGGACAGGAAATTCGTGCAGATACACACGGAAGCTATGGCCAGCGGTAAACAAATAGAGATCACTATTTATGATCGGACTTGCCCGCAAGGATATCCGAGTGCTCACGGGAATACTCACTGGGCACTGCGCTGTGGGTCTACACGCTGAGCGGCTAGGCGTACCGCATAATGATTACTGCCTCAGCGGCGTTGAAGAAATTGAATCTGTTCATCACCTTCAATGCGAATGCCCAGCCCTAAACAGCATTAGGCGTAGTACCCCCGGAAGTTACTTCTTCAACCAGCTCGAAGATCTAAGTAATGTAGATTTAAAAAGACCTCCTAAGATTTGTATAAAAGTCCGGATGGGTTCAAGAAGGCAGCACTCTGAGCTTCTAACAGCGGTTTATTTCTGTTTTCGTTTCAGGCGTTAAGAAGGTTCCCAAATAGACACAATGGACCCTACATGGTGGTCTAAGTGAGGCGTGACTATTGTCACAAGGGCATCCATCAACCAAACATATAACCTAACCAATCCTTGTGAAGACATTGAAGAGTTCCCAATTAAAGTCGGTGTACACCAGGGAAGCGTCCTAGGTAATTTCATTGTGGTCCTTCAACCGTCTGCTTGAACAGTTTTCCTTCAACCGTCTGCTTGTTCAAGCAGACGGTTGAAGGAAAACTGACCAAACCCAAAGCACATCAGTTATTCTCCGCTAACGAAAGAGGCCATCCTTAGTGACGATCATAAATTCCTGCTGCGAGCACTTGATGTATGATGGGTGGATGTTTTGGGAAAGAATGGGTTTCGTCACCGGCTGGCCTGTCGTACCCCACAAGTGGACTATAAGGAACGAAGTAGGAGTAGGACGACTATTATCCCTTAATTCAGATCATAACCTCGCGGCTACTTGAATAAGGAATAAAAGACTTTTTTTTAGTTGATTAATCATTCATGAATGGTAACAGGAAAGGGAAATTGGGATCTCATTGCTATCTTTTGAAAGGAGTATAGGAATAGATAGTAGGAACGGATAGGAGAAAAGGATAAGGAAAAGGGTATGCCGCGGTCCGTTACAGACTATTACATATGACTTGTGCACTTTACGCAATAGTTTAACAAAAGTTTGCAAGACACGTTTCGACAAAGGTATCTACTGTTCTAGTTTTTAAGAAAAATTGGGGCCTCTTGGGTTCTTGGGAAAAGAACCGCCTTTTTCAAATTACAGACGCAGACACTCAGAAGTCAAGAAAACATCAATGAGAAGTACATGTAAAATTGTACGATGAAAAAGTACGTCAAGATCTTGAAGTATGTGAAAATCAGTTAAACCAAATGAAGGTTTAATTTTTTAGGAATTTTTTTTTTGTCCCCACATTCCCTTTCGTTGGTATATTGGGGCTTTCCACATTTAAGAACAGCCTTAAAATTTCTCTGTTTAATTTTTTTTTTAATAAACTGAGTCCGCGAGATAGACGGACTTTTATAACGTTTCTATTTGCCTACTGATATTCTTGTCGATCTGACTATTGCTCTTCTGTTAGGTAATCTGAGCATTTCGTCAGCGAGCATACAGGGATGTGCCATTCCGAATTGAATTATCTACCTTTGACGCGTTTTGATAGAGCCTGTTTATGATCATCAACACACTCGATATAAGATGAGAGCAGGGAATCATATTGGCATACCAATACACGAAGTCCACAGAGCACAAGTTTGATGTCATGTGACATGTCCTTAGCTAAAATTAGGACTGCATTTTTTTACGTGCTTCAGACTAACTTCTTTTCTACTGAAAATAAGAATTGTTTTGTTAGATATATGCATAGATATCTACGATTCCAATTAAAAAGGAGAAAATAGCACACACTATTCCTTATCCTCATTGGCGCGTTACTTTCAATAGGTATATAAGATATGAAAAGTAACCTTTGCTACAAAAAAGTTTAAACCAACAGTCGCACGTATATCACGTGTTTGAAGGTTTTCAAACATCAAACTCTCCACCAAAACACGTTTGAAAAAGCGAATGACAATATGCTAATTCTTAGTTGAACAATTTTCAAGAAAAAATTCTTAACATTACGCAATCAATTCTAACCCTGAAAATAAGATGAATTCACATGAACAGAAAAAAAAAACTTCCGAAAAATAAACGTTGTTTGGCAGTTTAGCATTCACGCAGGCATGTAATATTGTTGTAAATATAATATACCATTTTACAGAAACTAAAAAAAAACCACATGCATGCGGCCTTATACCCAGACTATCTCAAAACAAAAATCTTTACGACCGCGTCGGATCACCTATTTATCAATCTGTTTCTATATGAATAGCAACAAATATTAGCGCGTTTTCTTGTTTCTAGATTCTTTTTTTGGAGATTGCGTCTGTTGTAATGTGTAAATTGTTCTGGGTGAGCTAACCACAGGAAGGGAAAAGTTCTGTACTGCATTTGTATTTGTAAACTGGATAGCCTTGACGTTTTTTTTTATAATATACATATTTTTTTTAGCTTATATACGTACGCTCTTATGCATGTGTTCAGAAGCGCGACATGCGTAAGATTCACGCAACGCATTGAGATTAGTTAAATGCTTTTCTTACGTAATCATTTCTTTTATGTTGTTTTATTTTTGTCTTTTTTGCAATCTGCTTATGATCAACATTATCGCGGGTGATATTTTATTAACAGATGCAGAAAAATTTTGATTTACATACAAACTACACTTAGGTACACACTTTTATGCGACATGATAGGGCCTTAAAATGGCGAAACCTTACACATTCGGGGTGAACCATACAAGCAATAGACATCCTTAATGCAGGAACCGTCAGTTGGTCAATAAGGTTTTGAGTTTTTTGGAATGATAGTTTATTTATTTATTTATTATTTATTACAAGGTGATTGAAATTACATTGCAACATAATGATAGTTTAATTATTATGTATTACACAAAACTCAAAAAGATCAATTAAGAATTGTCATAACATTAATTAAATTTTATGTTGCAATAAATTCTTTTTAAAGCTTTCTCGGCGTACCAGTTTTAAATTCAAAATATATTTACCTACCTACTTGGCGTTACTTGCTTGTTAAAGGCAAATTTTTAATTTTGAGGATCTCTCTCCATTTTTTTTGCATAAACAGCAGACTAGGTAGGTGGCACATGTAACTGGAACGAGTTTATCAATTGGATGCCATGTCATTGCATCCTGTCAGGTCTATGACTCTTGACTCTTTACGATTAGCCTATTTGTAGGTAATGTGATTTTTTTTATTGGACAGCCTTGGGATAGTTTCTCGAAAAAGAAAGACATTCAACAAGTAATGTCAGTCCACTGCGTTCCCTAAGTAGATTTCCGCATTTAACCCTTAACTGCTATTTGACGTGGAAAATAGGCAGGTTGCACTCATGTTAACACAAAATTTCGGGGATTCGGTAAACCTACCTTATCTTTTAAATTCTTTACTATCAAAAGCACGTTGATCTATGGAATTCACACACACTACCAAAGAAGAAAAATGTTGGTTGCGTATATGACCTCTCCTTTATATTTATACCAACAGCAATCTTCTATAAAAAAAAAAATATTTGAACTTGAAAAAGTTGATTATGAATTTAATTTTTTTATTTTTGTGGTGTTCAACGCAGACCCTTACACACAACTACATCGCGTCAGGCTCAGCCCCTGACCGCCCCATTCTGTGGATTCCCTTCAATCACCACTTTAAAAGCGTCGGCTGATAGGTAATTATCGATAGGTTTAATCATAGCAAAGCGTGTGCATAAAGCTGTAATGTTGTCACTATTACAAAAATAACAGAAAACAATATTATAGCTAGATATCAACATAAATGCGGATAGGAAATCTAACATTAATCACTGTTAATAAGTTCTTTATTGCGAGTATATTTTTCATTCTAAAGGGCCTCGAAAATAATAAAAATCAACAAACGATACGTTTCATTGCCAAGAGATTTCGTAGCAGCATCGTGGTGTGTAGGGCATAGAACTAGCTTCTGTGGCAATAAGCACCGTATAGAAAACTGCGTGCGTATGATAGTATGGGTGGGGCTATTAAGATGATTACCTCATCGCATCAATTAATAAGAATATACAGTATGGCAAAGCTCGAATGTTGGCGACTGCATTGTGTTGTGTGCGTAAGGAATGCGTGCGTAAACTGAATTCGAATTCACAACAACAAGCCACGAACAGTGAAATTAACATACGAACATCTTCGAGTTTTTTCCAACAATTGAAGCCTACAAATGGATGTATAGATTCACAAAATTACCACAAACAAAAATTAATTATAAGTTTCCTATTTGTCAAATTAGAACATAACTTATATGCGAGTAGATAGCAAAGGAATAATATCTAACGGGTTTAAACTAACTTTTTTACGCTATTCAAGGAAATAAAAGATTTTGTGTTCTCAACAATATAAAAAATTATGTTACCATTCATGTATCATGTAGTTTATTTATTTAGTTTACTTTTAGTTTATTTCAGAGATAATATTAATAACACGTAAGATACAACAGTATCCCTTTGTTGTGCTAATTGATCTTTGAGGATATAATTTAAAAGTTCAGTTATCAACGAAGCATAAAAATATATAAGGAACAATTAATTTAAATGTTTAAAAATCGAATCTAAAATATTTAAAATTTAAAAATTTAATTATCATTTTGAATTGTATAAAAAATTATTCCTTATAAAAGTTTTTTTTTTCGATTTTTTTATAAAAGGTGCGTGGCATGTCCAACTACTTTAACCAAAAATCAATATTAGCATTGAAATATCCAAGTTTGCTGCTAAAATGTACGCAAAAATGTAATTTTTTGGTTCAAATTCGATAGTTTTGTGAGATTGAGCTCTGAAGACGGGCGTGGCCAAAAACTTTGTGTGAACAAAAATTAAAATAGTGTCCGGTGTACTTTATGTGCTAAATTCTACTTCTTATTTTTTCCGTAGAAAAGCTAAAAAGCAGACGAAATCCATGTTTTTAAGGAAAATTATAGGTTTTTCTTGAATTCTGCCTCTAAATTTGGGCGTGGCCCAAAACGTTCTATGAACGAAATATAGAACGAAGTATTTTCTACATAATGTATATAGTGAAAAATATTGAATAGGTTAGGTTAGGTTGAACAGGGGTGTGGTGAAAAGGACCACACAAACACTAGGCACCAAAAACGGGCCCATCGCTATCCCTGGGGAACCAGTTGAACTTAACATTCAAAAGGCAAAAACAACCTAAACATTATCCTTCGTGACACAGCGAATTTCCCTGTAAAAGCCAGGGAGGCCTTTAAAGTTTGTGCCGTCTACTTCTTCTAAGCTTTCGAAGAAATATTCCCTTACAAATTTCCTGCGCATACGCGAAATTGCCTTACATTCGCACAGAATGTGTGCTACATCCTCAACCGCCTGTATATCACTGCAGAAGCGACAAATATCCGTATCAGAAAGCCTGAGCCTCTTTGCGTATTTACGCAGGAGGCAGTGTCCTGTCAGAATTCCTATTAAAGCCCTTAGCTTGTCCCTGCTCAGTTTAAATAGTCCCTTCGATCCTTTTTCGTCTAGTCGTGGCCAGAGAGCTCTAGATACCCCCTGTCCAGTCAGACGAGACCACCTTTGGTTGGCCATCGTTTTAATTTTCTCCTCAATAGTGCCTCTTACTACGCAGAGGGGTGGTTTTATGTTAGAAACCTCACTATTTCCGGGGATCTCTCCTCTTCTTGCAAGCTCATCAGCCTGTTCGTTTCCCTCTATATCGCAGTGTCCTGGCACCCAGCACAGTCTCACCCGGTTCTGACTGCACAATGCTTTGAGCATTGATCGATTCCATTGCCTTGAGCGTAGCCTGGCTATCGATGTAAATGGCGATATCTCTGCCGGATATCGATCTAATCTGCATAAGCTCGGCCGCCCTAAGTACAGCCAGAACCTCTGATTGGAAGACACTGCATGTATCCGGTAGTTTTAAGGATACTTTTAGATCCAGGTCTTTTGAGAAGACCCCGGAACCTGTTCCTGCCCCTGTTTTCGAACCATCTGTATAAATTGCAATTTCATTAGGTCTGACAACTGCTCTATTTCCCATTCCTCTCTTGCTGGATAAATGACTTCATATAGTGTGTCGAAGTCGACCAGGGAGGGAATTTCATCCGTTAGAGTTGGATTGGCTTGTATTAGCTCCGACAGGATCGAGCCGTGCCCGTAGCCGCTGCCCTTGAAATAGTTTAAGTTTGTGAGCCGTATCGCACTATTGCCAACAAGTTTTTTTTTTCTGTAGATCAAGCGGTGTTAGGTGTAGCAGAGTGTTCAAAGCTTCCGTTGGTGTATTTCGGAGCGCACCTGTGATGGCTATACAAGCCGTTCTTTGAACCACTGATAATTTTCCAGAAACTGTTTTTCTGTTTGTTGCTTTCCACCAAACCAAGGCACCGTAAGTAAATATGGGTCTTACCACCACAGTATACAACCAGTGGGCCATGGCAGGTTTTAAGCCCCAAGTTTTCCCTACCTTTCTCTTACAAATAAAAAGCGCATTGTATGCCTTCTTGATTCTTTCCCCTACGTTAAGATTCCAATTCAGTTTTTGTCCAGGATTACACCCAGACACTTCGCGCTATCCGACAGGGATAATTCCACTCCATTTAGCTTGGGGAGTTTGAATTGCGGTATCTTGTACTTCCTGGTAAAAAGAACCAGTTCCGTTTTAGAAGGGTTAACACTGAGACCAAAATATTGAATAAATCCTATTGGAAGGTTAACAACTCCATTTTTGTTTTGGCAAGTAAAGCTCATTCCTAAATTGTTAAACTTCCAAACAACTTTAAGTTTTTTTGTTCTTTCCTTTGGGTTGCAAATTTGGTTAAATTAATCACTGTCATGTATAAATAAAATTTGTATTTAGAATAATGATTTTGAGTTGGCATCTGGCAGACGGTTTCAAACCAGGCTGAACTTATTTTTATAAAGCTTTAAAAATTGTAAATAACATATACATGAGTTCAAATAAAAATTACTTGCTTACTTTTTCTGAGAGGGACTCTGAACTAGAATCGCTCTCAGAATTAACACTTTTCACATCTTCGTAATCATATAAGCTTCAATTTCGAAACTTTCAACGGAAATCGGATTTACACTCTTTCTTTATAAGCATATCAATAGTTTTTGTTTTACTTTTTAGAAAAAAATTTTGTTTTTGACAGAAGGAGGTCTTAGGCTCGTTATAAAGGTGACAGATGAGAAAAATTAAACAATTAGAATTAAACATTACAGTTTATCCTGCTGTGCTCTCCTGAGCATTCGATACCCATAGGAGTAAATTACATAGAAGTAAATTACGATACCCATTCCCACCCATACATTAATTGCAAGCTGCAGGGATGTATGATCTTCACTTAAAATGCCAAACCAACAACATGTTAAACTGAGATTAAACTTTCGACGCGCAAGGAAGCAACGCGCACAGCGGTAGGAGAAACCTGGCTTTACTTATCTTTGGGTATAACATTTTAAGGGTTTTTTAATGTATTTTTATAAACTTATGTATTTTTTGTACACTTTCGGCCCCAACCGTCTTAGTTTTAATATTTTAATGCAATACATGTGCTTTGTAGCAATACCTCGACAATTTTAGAAATGGCCTTCAACAATTGCTGATGCCTCTTACCTGGAACTTAAATTTTAAATATTGAGTTAATCATTCCCCAGTAAAGTTATAATATTACTATAGACAATTTAACATACTTTTATAAGGTTAAAGGAAAATACGGAGAAATATCTTATTTAAATTCTTGTGATTTTCGTGAAATATGCGGCACACTTGGGCGTATGCGTAATTTTTATATTTTTCTGCGACCCAGCGTATAATCTTTAGACCTTCTAGAGATATGATCAAGACCGACAATATGAACCACTTTAAGGTGTTATTATTTCGAGCAATGAAAAAAAAAGAAGTCCAGAAGGGGACTTGAAAGTCGGCAACAAGCTTCTCTACATTTTCCACTGTTAGGAAATTATACTTTACTTTGTGTACGTTAAAAAAATTATTATTTACAAATTGAACTCTTTGCGTATTATAGTTTTGAATTGTGAAGTTTCGGGATTTCAGTTTTCGGAATTTCGACCCCAACTTGTAGCAACAATCCTTGTGTTTGGTACACGTACTTTGTGGAAAATTATCTGCCTCAAATTCTTCTGTCTTAAAAGTTCATAGCTGTATATGACCCAGGTCCAATCTTTCATTACAATGTTAATACATGGAAACCACAGATTCTTGGCAGAATACGAACGGGCGGCAGCACTTAGAGGAGCATTTCGAGACTTTCTGTCGGAGGGTTTTTTATAGACTTTCGCGCAGGTGGGGATCGTAGAAAATAAAAAACCTCTTTGATATAACCCCCGACTTCCCGCTTAGTAGGCACATACACCATTACGTCACAGCATCGCTTGCTTGAAAAATTACATATTTCTTAAAAAGCTTATAACTTTCAAACTCCTAATGAAAATGTGTATATGAAAGGTTCGTCGCGTATACGACGACAGCGGTCGTTAATACTTTAATTTTTCTACAAGCGAAAACATCCTTCCAACAAAAAAGTTTTTAGCTATTTTCCATTTGTCTAAAAGAAAATTAGTTTTAATCAATAAAATAATTACACAAACAACTTGTCGGTTTTGTGCTGTCGCCAGTATTAAAATCACAAAGGCCGTTGTCATGTTTTATTTAAAACTCATATAAAAAACGAATAAACACAGCCTACAAATGGCCTACAATTGTTATACCCGAAAAAAAGGAAAAAACTTTGTCAAATTTTTATTCGACTTTTATGTAAAATCTATTTTTTTTATGTATCTTTTCTTGTATGTTTACGTTAACTTTGATTGTGATTTAGGGATGAGGATGATACATCCCTCTCACCCACTGCTTTTTGCTTGGACTAAGTGCGTTTTTATTTAAATTTCTTTCGATGTAACAATAAACCCGCCACGAAAATGCTTGCCCTTGCAAATTAGGTACAACGAATATAGCTGCCCCGTAGTTGGTTAATGGTTTCAAAGCAAGGACATGCACGCAAACTAAACAGAAAGTGAAAGTTAACGTACTTTTAGCGATTACTGCTCTCATAACATTGCATGCCACATACTTGTTGTAATAAATTTAATGAACTTTCACTTTATACTCCTACTTTTCTGTGAAACAAAATATAAGGACGAGAATGGAGAGTTGGCTATTTTGTTTTACATATGATGAATTGCATGAAACAGCAGGTTTTTGTAGGGTTTGGACATTTAAAAATGCTCGGCGTCATTTATGGTGTGTTACATTTAAATTAAGTTGCGACATAAAGTTTTGTAGGGCTTAAACTAAAAAGTTGAGTTGAAATGTAACTTGATTTTATTTAATAGCATGAAACCAGAAAGCAAGTCAAACAGTTTCAGGGATTATGGTCCTGCCATTGTATTTTCGGTTCTAATTAAGTAAGATCTCGACTGTGTGCAGGCTCTCTGATTTTTAAAAACTATTTCAAGGGCTCAGTTTCTTAACAAGATTTCCAGCAACTTTTTGGGCTTATGGCAACATCTAACTACTGTCAGAAGTGACTTCGAATCATGTTACTAATCCCATTACCCGAAACTTCGATATTTCTTTTACTTAAATAAATTAACAATCCGACAATTTAAAATCATCTCTTAATAAAAACAAATGAGTAGACGTTTGACAAAGCAGTTTTACTCATGAACACACTCTCTCTATCTGAACAAAATTCCAATCGAATCTCCATTCCAAGGTCCAATGCCACCCATTCCAATCACTTTAATTAATTCACTGGTCGTTCGCCCAATGACCAACTGACTGTCAAAAATTGCTGTAAAAACTAAGTCGTAATGTCATTTTCACTGCTACTTCTGGTGTCGCCAACGAAAAGTCAATTGACCAAATTTCCTCGAAAAGTCAGACCCAGAACAAAAAATAAAATAAAACACAAACCAACATAAATAACCGCAAAGACAGTGGGCCATAGCAAAATAATTTCCATGGATGTAGAAAATTCGCTTTGCCGGCACAGATGAGTGTATGAACATAATAAGGACCACCAGCACCACCCACAAAAAGAACAAGCATCCTGCTTCCGCCATTGACCAGGCAATTTTTTCTCGATACTTTTGCGACAACGGTTCTGACCGAGCGTAAAAGATCAACCAATGTCCTTATCTGTTTGATGGTGGCGGCTTTTTGACGTCTGGCACAGCAGCATCTAGCATCCTAGGATCTCATAACATCCCATTAGAACACAAAACCGGACCGGGAAAAATTTGTCCAACAAAAATTATCAACCAAAACCGACAAGAGAAAACAACAACACATTAAGGGCAACTTTGACTTTGGCGCTCAAGAACTCTCCTATGACATAGTTACGTAGCACAAGGCCCAAGGATTTTTATTGACTGCGAGATTTGTGTGGCGCCATCAGTCTTTTGCAAGTGCCTTTCAGCCTATATCCTTTATTTTGATGTTGTTTTTATTTTTCTTTGCGTGTTTTTTTTTTTGTGTGTTTCTATTTTGCTGCTGATGCTGTTGTCGTTGCTGTTCGCACAGGGTACAGGATATAAAGGATATATTCAATTTAGTAGGCACATTCGGTGATAGTAGAGTTCGAGAAGATTTTTTCTACTTTCTGTTCATATTTATGATAATGTCCTGCGTTAGTACTTGGAATAGTTGTTTTTCGTAGAGCTTTTCTTTTTCGTTTCGTCCTTACGTATTATTCATTTTGGTTTTTTTCCTATTTTTTCGTAAATATACTCACACGACGACAGTCATTTGGGTTCATTTGAGGAAAAGGAAACAACAGCCAGAAGTAAAATCTAGAGGGGGTGGTGAGAGCTATGAAAGAAACGGTAGGAAAACAAGCAAAGCACTATCATATTTTGTCCTATTATCGGTTAAACTTTGGCTGTCATGTCATTGTGTTGTCCTTTGATTTTATTGCCTTCTTGAACTGATTTGATTTGTTGTATAGTTGTTGCGATAAATAAAACTCAAAGTGACTCTCTTGTGAGGAGATTTCTTTTCCTTTTTGGCGTTTTATTTGTCTCTTTGTTTTTTCTGTAAAAGAATGTGGAAATTATATAAAGGCGCTTACTCCTTCCCATCGGGTCCGAATCCAAAACATGATATGAAGTGATCGTTACAAGTTTTGTTATTTTGGGAAATTTCACATTCCGTTGCAATTGATTTTCTTTTATGTAACTTTTGTTGGTAGGTACCTATAGCCGTTGTCATCTTCGAAGTAAGTACTGTTTGTTAATACTAAAAATAGAAATAAACTTTATGGGCCAGCCAATAGAGGACTTTCGAGTTTAAGAGCATTTCTATTGTAACATGAAATCACGCTAAAATGCGAATAGATGAATATATAACTTTGGAGTGATTGCGGTTTTGAGGACCCAGAATACCAAAGTAAAAAATTGTTGAAGAACTGGTTGAAAGATTTGTTTTAGGAGTTACTTTATTCATTTATCAAACAATTTTAATATACGCTTTTAAGCAATGTTTCTATAGTAGGTAATTTTTACCTACGTTTGTACCTATATAAAAATAAAATAGTGTCAGTTTTTGAGCGCATGACCAGGCTAAACCGCTGGTCCTTAACTGTTCCTTTAAACGAATTCGCGTCTATTTGTTCGGAGTTTTGTAAGGAGAGTAAGGTTAATTCAAATCAGATGCTACGCGACATCTTAACAGGCTACGATTAGATTTTATAAAAAAAATCTGTTGTAAGGTTCAACATTTAATTGCTTCATTCAATTTCGAAACCGCAGTTGACAGCATTGGAGCAATTCAAAGCGCTGTGTGGAACAACACGTCTTTCCAAAAGAAAGAAGTAAGCATTGACAGGCATGTACGCACAACATATCCGCTCGAAATCGAAGAATTGGCAATGTACCAGGGCAACCTCAGACAAAACCCTCTTAAATCACCTCTCTAACAAGCTTAAAGAAATGCTGCAAGATTATAGAAATCGTATGAGACCACTGTTACTCAAGCCGGCGGATAGGAACTCGAACTAAGTATGTATGTCGAACGTAAGTATGAACAGCTTACCACTGTTCATGAACTCTGTACAAATACAATATGCAAACGAAGGGAAATATCTAGAAGCGATACTCTTGACGCTAACTTAGGTGGAAGCCAAACGTTAAAAAGAAGCATGACGAGCTTGGAATCAGACTCAGATAAATGTATTGGCTTATAGGAAAATTTTTGAAACTAAGCACACATAACAATCTGCTCTTGTAAAAAAAAAGTGCTGAAGTCGTCTTGGACATATAATATACTTGGACATATGGTATTTCGGGTTGTACCAAAGCCGAGCAACATGTTCATGTTGCAGACTTTCCAAAACAAGACGAAAACAAGACACTGAGAGCAATTGTTTTTTTTTTTATAAACCTAGATTGTGAGAGCAATTGTGAATGCTCAATGGTATATTTTTTAGGAATAGTGATTTTCACAGAGATTTAGGAATAGCTACCAAGAGCTACCCGTCTTCATGTTAATTGAAACAGTAAAAGGATTCGTTCCCTTAACGAGACAAACCACGAGCGACGACTACAAAGAACAAGACCCTTTGACTTAGCCACGTAGGGAGAATACCGCATGAACTGACGGTTCTATTAGGTGCACTCACTGGAAGGCAACCTACCAAAGGCGATATACACCACAGAAGCGTAAGCAACTTAAGGTAACTTAGTTGTAGTAAAGAGATTTTGAATTTGATCCAAAACCGGGTGGCCTGCCGGTATATTCTGAGGTCAAATCGGCGTATCCCAAGGATTTTTGCCTTCGTCTACCCCAGGATTCAATAAAAAAAAAATTGAATATTTTTTTTACATTGAAAACCTTCACCAACCATCATGTGAGATGTAGATCTCCATAAGCCTTACCTTTTACGGTTCCACTTACAGCTTTTAGGCAACTATAGGTTCTTAATGGTTTTAACTTTTGAATATTTAATAAAATATTTGAAAACATACCACCAATCTAAAACAAATTAAAAAATCATTTTTTTTTTCTTGACTTTAGATGCATTTAACCCCTAAAAAGTCATCTTAAGCAAATTGTGCATAAGAAAGCTATCATCCGAGGCCCATTCTACAGCACCAAATATAAATTAGAACGTTGTGTAATATAGTTTAACTAGTTTAAGGTAATAACATTCACTTCAACTTTAATCAGAAATTTATTTTTCGAAATCAAAGGCCAATATAGCTGAATCCAAAAAGAAGTCAGCGGATCGTGATCTTACGGCAAGAATTAGTAAAACTTTGTTGGCTTGAAAGTAAGCCTTCGCCAATACCTACACGTGTTTAATCAGCAATGAGATCTTCCTTTGGAATCACTTAGGTATATAAATGCTCAATTATGTCATGCCAAACCCTTACAAATAATACGCAGATCCATATTTTAGCCACTATCCAAAATTAAATCAGCAAAATATAACCATACACACACAACTCTCGCAAATAGAGGTTTCTCCTTCGACTTCTCAGTATCTAATAGATACGCAGGATGAAATAATATATGCCTAAAAGTATGCGGAACATTCCAGGTTTATGAGCTATTTATGCATATAAGCTTAGAGCTTAAAAGGCGCCACCTATTCCCTACGTAGCGTTTTAAATCACTTGATTCATTGTCACTCCTTTCGTTTCAGAACATAAAACCACAGGAAGGAATAACGTGAAAAATATTGTATAATAGTAACAGAGGTAACCAAACCCCAAAAAATTACCCCCTTCCACCTAAGTGTGTAACATAAAAATCACTCGAAGAATATTTTTGAACAAAAACAGATTTGCATACGAATTGTTATTACGAATTAAAGAGGCGTGACCCATAAAAAATAGTATAAAAGTGAAAATTTCAATAAATCATCCGCCGACGCGTACATATGTGAGGGTTGATTACCAGTCCAAGGATGAAGGATTCTCAAATAAACATGGCTCGGTCAGTTTCGACGAATTATGCTCTCTCTCTGTAAGTAATTTCACATTTATGGGACATATTTTTTTGGTATTTCTTTACTATTAATAGTAGCAGAGGAGGGCCTCCTTAATGGGGTATGGGGCGGCAAAATTTAATTTACCCCCCGCGCCGCCGCCGGTCGGTAGGGCACCGAAAGGTGCGGACGCGTATCTTCGCCTGACATTCATCGAATGGGTGAATTCTTTGAAAGCAATTTTCACAGCGAAACAACTTTTTCTTAGGTCAACCGCATAAATTTTGTCGTTTTATTGCTGCTGTGCGTTTCTAGGACCAATTCGCCGCATGCATAATTTCAACACGCGCGCAAATGTACCAAATTCCTTAACCTATTCGCTCTGGCAGCATGTTGGGGCTGGGGTGGGTTGTTACGCATATTTATGACCATTCAGTTTTTCCTTGTTTTTTTTTTTTTTATGAAACTTCTCAAAGAGAGCTCGCGACGCACTGGTTGCGGTCCTTAAAATTAAAGACTACTGTTGTGGTTTCCCGCTGTTTGGCATCAAGGAGTGGATACTCCACACAACCCTTTCAGCAAGGGTGTTGGCATGACGGAGGAGGAATGCTTTCTTATTTTCTCCATCGCGCTGTAGGTGGTTCCGGAATGAAAGTAGAGAAAAAGAAATTAACAAGCGAATACGACATTGGTGCGTACACTCGGACCAGCTGAAGTTGGTTATTAATCATGGGAACATGAACATTTTCAACATTTCGTTTTTTTCCTCGTCGGGATAATTATTGTATTTTATGTTCGCTTTTTTCTGCTTGATATGCTTGCCTCTTACAAGTGAAAGGGGGTGCCAGGGCTCACTGTGCGGTATTGCACTACGGCAAATCGAAATCGTAGAAACCCTGTGTAATGGGTAAAGAAATGATTTCTTACGAGGACACCGGGGGCGAATGAATTATGTTTTAATTAGAAATAGCCTGAAAAGTAGCACCCGCAGTGAGGTGCGTGCTTGGATCCTTGGAGCATGAAACATAGCTACAGGTTAAGTATCGCATTAGTTGCACGCATCATGGGGCTAGGAATTTGTTTTCTGAGCGTGAAATTGTGTAGAGGTATTGATATTTAAACTAAACTCTAAATTGGCTGCGAACTAAGGCATATTATATCCTAACAAGTTTTGAGTAGTGCAACTGAATCATTAGTTTTAAGGCTGTGCAATTCCGAAATGAGAGGAAAATTGAAAACCTAATTAATTCATTCAAAATATGCAAACAATCTTGTACATACTCCAACTTTAAAAAATAATATCTAGCTACGCTGTTTTCATTGAACCTATTTTAAAAAAGTTTTCTATCTGAAATATTAGAAATATTTTCTATCTATTCGAAATACCTATTGTTGGTTTTAAAAGTATCTACTGTTGACTGTGGTGAATTTTGTTCTAGCAGAAACCTTGAGATTGATGAGTAGGTCACGTCCACACATAAAAATAACCAGATTAAGCCAAGCAAAAATAATAATCTGTTTATTACTGCAACAGGAGATTTTCTTCAGGGATTTTCTTAAGCCGTCATTTTAAATTCGTTTTTAATGCATAAAATAACACGTTGAATTTGAGGTAAGTAGTAACATAAAAAATTTAATTTTAGTAATTGCTAATATGGATTTGCTGATGTTTATGTATATTTTTTACATAAACATACCTATCGTCAAATTGCTTACTGTATTTTTAATGGAACTTGAGCTTTAATTCTACCTGAGAAAAGCAAAAAAATTGTTTCACCTAGTTTTCAAAGTATACGTTCAAGCATTTAGACTTTTTGAAAGCGTTAAAACATATCTGTAGTTATCCTTGTGCACCTTATCTCCGGGTCAATCAGGCTAAACGCATAAGGGTGTATCACAAAACCCATCCCTCCTCCATATGGAAACTCTATAGGCGAGCAAACACGTTACAGTGGAGCGCCAAATATACCCCACTAACACATCCCCCATGTTTTCCCCAACAGGACCGGGCTGGTAAGGGCTCATACCGATTCGGTTGTCCTCACCTCTCCGCTCTTGTGGGAACACTGGTACGGGTTCATACCGCTTCAGTTACCCCTACCTCTTCTATGCCGACCCCCCCCCCCCCCCCCCCCTCCAAGGTGAATTCTTGAGTCACCTGAGGTACGGGTTTACACCGAAACGAATACCCTACTTCAGCGTCCTCAATGAAGACACATCCTTCGGCAACGGTTACCCCCACCTGCGCTCCCCAAATCCTTAAGGCTAACTCTCACTTAGGGGCAATAGCAAACTAAAGATCTAAATCTAGTAAAACCCGACGCAAGGGAAAGATACCGTATTTGCCCATCACACCACACGGGACGTAATTAGTAGTACTCCTACAGTAATTGCCATTCTCCTCATCTCTCCCCAACACATAGATCTCACTGGTACGGGTTTATACTGCTTCGGTTACCCCTACCTTCCCCCAAGTTCTAACGCGAGTCGCTTGTAGTATGAGTTTACACCGAAGACGGTTACCCTACATCAGCTTCTTGCGTGTGAATTCCCCCCTGCAGGGGTTCACACCGAATCGGTTACCCCTGCACCTTCCCATCCCCGAGGATAATCCTTAGCAGAGAAGCAACAGGTTCGGACTTATAACGAAATCGGTTGTACCTGCCGGGCTTTCTCTTATCTATCCCTCACTGACCCCCCACCTCCTCCTCGACCTCAGGCATGAGTTTTACAATATCTTATATTACATGTGGCTAATATTTCACACTTTCCAATATTTTTTAACAACGTTATATATTTTATTACATTAAATATTATTTATAATTAATATATCTCAAGAAATTAATTTTTGGTCTCTTTTGTAGGTAAAAGACACAGTCCTCATTTTGTAATGAATTAAGTTAAAAGCTCAATTTAGGTTGCTTAGTGAATGATGTTTACTTGCTCTTTACTTTACTTTAAATTTTGCTATTTAATAGGTAATAAAAAAAAATTCCTTGTTACGAAGATTCATTATTTTCTCGGATTTTTAAAATCATAGCTTAGGAACGGATCTATAAAAGATGTATTGTAATGTCCTGTTGCTATTCCAATGTAAGGCTATAAATTAAGTTTTCCAATGTTAATCGATTTGTTAAGTGGAACATGTAAAGCTCTACCCTACGAAAATTCTCACAACACAAAAAAAAAAAAATCCTACTCCAACGCAAAAAATGTTTTCTGACTGCATCGACTCTGCTGTCTACTTCATATAGTCTTGTTCTTGTGCAATAAGAAGCGCATAAAGCGCCCTCACGCACAGCTCGCTAAACAGAGGAACGTTTGCAAGACAATGACGCAACGATTTTGAAACAAAGCCACTACACTATGTATATAGTATTCACTAGCATAATTATGCAAAGAGAAGCAGAATAATTTGTTCAAAGTAAAATAAACATTCCCTTAGGAGTAATTTTAGAAATTTAGCTTGGCCTTTACCTATATAGAGCTATACGAAGCTTCCTTTTTCGCTTTCATTACTACGCATTATGCGTTCCTCCCACATACATGAACACACACTTTACAACGGCCACCAAAATGCGTTGACCTCATTTTCGGTCCCCTTGTGTGATAAAGAGACTCACAAAACAAAAAACTGGCCCAAAAGTGCATACAAAACGAGACGAGCTAACAAAAATTTGATTTCGTCGTGACCTAATTTGGTGACCCCGATTCTGATGCGCATACGGTGCGTAGTAGGGCGCATTTAATAACGCCGCACATTTACGAACACATTTAGAATGGATCACCCTCCGATACTAAAGTCGATGTTATACATACATTACATACGTTTTTTTATATTGCACATTGAGGCTTCAAAATGCATGTATGTATTTATGTATGTTGTTAGATTGTTGGCTGTTGGTGTGCTTTACGCGGTTGCACAGCATATTTACGCATTTGGTTCATCTTCGCATGTTTTGCTTTAGGAGAAAATTACGAAACGGAACTGATTTCCTTTTAAGTTAAAATTTTTATTCTCAATTATATCCCAGGTGTTTGGAGAATAATTTAAATTAATAAACCAACGAAACTAGTAGATACTAAAAACCTATCACCCAAGCTGTTACCAAAGAGCAGTTTATCATTACCAAAATAGCTGAGGAATTTAATGGCAAGGAAAAACAGTGGAAATTCAATCACTGAAAAGAATATCATAATTAAATAAATACAAATAATCCGTCCCCAAGAACTAAAAATATTTAATCTGTGTTTTGGGATGAACTGGACACGAAACCTGAAAGTAAATTTACCCCGGCCATTTACTATTGGTTTTCTTAAAGATACTTTTTTATTAAGTAACAGAGTTTTCACCGTCGACAGGCAGTTACTATCGACGCAGAAAACTTTGGGGCTCTTAAAGGTTTAGCAATTTTCCCAGATCTATATATAACGCTATATATATGCTAAGTGTACCCGGGACTACACTACAGAACATTTGGGTAGAGCTTGTAAAGAGTTTAAATAAATTTAATCTAATGTTTTTCGAGATGACTTTGTTGTTTTAGGAACACTTGTGTTTTTAATTTTTTGGCTTACCTAAAATATTTGACTTTTTGACTTGCTGCATTCGGTATATGTACAAATCATTGTTCCTCTACCGATGCCTATAAATTTACATATTTGTCTAATTCTCTTTTACTGGGCTCAATACATTTAAAGAACACAACTATATATAATGATTAAAACAGATCAATTGTTGTACATTACTGAATACATATTTAGACAGTAATAATTCGGTGAGTTCCACCCCCAAGCTGACGCTACGCTCTCAAACAAGAAGATACATACAATACAAAAGTATTGGCGAGAGATTCACATTTCATATAAAATCGCATTTAGTTTACGCACACCTTCGTTGCACTTCAAGTGACACACCATACACCACAAATCGCCATTTTTTCGCTACGGTTGGGGCATTGCAGTGGGTAAACTGTGCAGGCCATTGGGTGGAGTAGTATATTCCAGTGGCGTAGTGTAGGTTCTTGCTAAAAAAATTTCTTAATGTTTTCAAGCAGACATGGCATTTATTTAAACATTAATCTTTCAATTTCAATTTTTTTCTTACTGTTTGGGCTGTTTGATCGATTGTTTTCTGTGCAAATGAGATTAAATTTCCAAACTGATTTGCTGAATATACCTACGCCTTTGAAACACTACATACACATGGTTTTACGACCGACACGCGACATTTCGTCTCTTTTTTTTTTGTTAACATCCTCAAAATGGTACTTTCCTGTCGCACTTTATATTTAAAAAAATTCTAATTACTCTTAGCATGAACTGTTTCGGAGCTTGCTTTAGCTTATTATATGGTTTTAAGTTGTCTTTATTCTTTATTCTCATCTGAAACTACACGTATATAAATAGTTAAATAAATAAAAGACAAAAGGCATTTAAAACAGAAAACAGAAACTTAAATTTAATAACATTTATATCACAGTGAATTAAATAACTTGAATTTTTAACTCTATACATGTATTATGAAGAAAAAACTCGATTTAAGAACCTGTACATACAATATTTGGGACACGCCCACATTTCATGCCAAGACTTAATAAAAACTTTGAATTTTTATCAAAAACGTGTTTTTCAAATGAAGGCAATTTGAGGAGTAATAATAATATTTTGTGAGTACTTAAAAAATAATAATTATTTTTCTAATGCGTTAAAAAAATAAATAAAACACATTGTATAGATCAGACCCCAATTTTAGATTTGTTTCTAGAAACTTCAAAATCATGGTACATATTTGAATAAAAAAAATTTATACTTTTTTGGCAATTTAAGTGTATAGTGTATAATATACAATTATTGGCAACCCTTATTTTTGACCCAATTATTGGCACCCCTGCATTCAACAGGGATTTTCTTTATTATTATGGGTCGAATTAAAAATTTTAATATTTTATCTATTTTATGCATCTATTCTTCTCACTTTTGTATCTTTGTTTTAGACATTTTAAATCCCTTTTAGTTATAATTTACGAGTTGTAGTTGACCCTCCTAAGTTAATAAAATAAATGCAAAATTTCGTCTGTTTTGGTTAAGGGCTCCATATTTAGAAAGTCTATTGTACATCATTAAGCGATTATATATTAATTAAAACGCGGCGCTGCACAGAAGGACTAGAGCTGCTCGCGAGCTCTACGAGCAGAGGAGGAGAGAGGAACACCGGCTTCTCCGAAGGAAAAAGAGAGAGCACGAGAAGCGCGCGGTTGAAGAGATAGAGAGATGTTACAACAGGAATGAGGTTAGAAAATTTTACCAAAGGATCAAAAGGTCCTGCCAAGGGTATAAACTTCGAACTGAAGCCTGTAAGGACCATCAAGGGAACATCGTTGTAGAATTGCAGTCGGTGCTGAGGATTTGGAAAGACCACTTCTGCAGATTGTATAACGGCGAGGACGAACCAAATACCGCTGTCAGGCAGAACGAACCATTCAACCCGGGCGAAGACGTTACCGACGAAGCATACAAACGATACCGCCCACCCGACCTGGATGAGGTGAAAGTAGCTGTGTCTAAGCTCAAGTGCAACAAAGCAGCCGGAGCATACGGCCTAGCTGCCGAACTTTTTAAATCCGCTGGCGATGAGCTGGTTAGGAGCATGCACCAGCTCATCTGCAAGATATGGTCGGAAGAAAGCATGCCCGACGAATGGAACCTCAGCATTGTTTGCCCGATCCTGAAGAAAGGAGACCCTATGAGTTGTTCCAACTACAGAGGCATAAGTCTTTTTAACATCGCATACAAGATCTTTTCTGCTGTACTGTGTGAACGCCTGAAGCCGTTTGTCACCAATCTGATAGGCACATATCAGTGTGGCTTTAGGCCAGGAAAGTCCACCATTGATCAAATATTCACACTGCGGCAGATCTTGGAGAAAACCCAGGAATTCCAAATCGATACACACCACCTCTTCATCGTTTTCAAGGCCGCGTATGACAGCATCTATAGAGACGAGCTATATAGCGCAATGTCTAGTTTTGGCATCCCTGCCAAACTCGTCAGTCTGTGCAGGATGACGATGGAAAACTCACGCTATTCCGTCATGGTCGGCAAAGACCTCACCGACCCCTTTGATGTCAAAAAAGGATTTAGACAAGGCGACGCGCTGTCATGCGACTTCTTTAACATCATACTTGAGAGAATTGTGCAGAACTCTCGCGCCAACACCAGAGGTGCAATCTTTCAAAAGTCCGTTCAACTACTCGCATACGCAGACGACATTGACATAATCGGTAGAACAAAGCGTGATGTCAGTGAAGCCTTCGTGAGTATTGGGACGGAAGCGGCGAATATGAGTTTAACAGTCAATGAGGGCAAAACCAAGTATATGCTGTCATCAAGAAAAGACACCCAACACCGACGTCTTGGACAAAACATCACCATCGACAGCTATAACTTTGAGGTAGTTAGGGACTTTGTATACCTGGTTCCGCTATCAATTCAGACCATGACACCAGCGCTGAAATCAAACGAAGGATAACTCTTGCCAATCGCTGTTTCTTTGGGCTAAGAAGGCAATTGAGTAGCAAAGCCCTCTCTCGAGCAACTAAAGTGTCCAGGTATAAGACCCTCATCATCCCAGTCCTGCTTTACGGTGCAGAAGCATGGACCCTGTCAAAGGCGGATGAAAACACTTTTGGCTGCTTCGAGAGGAAAATTCTTCGGACGATTTACTGTCCCGTCTGCATGGACGGAGAGTGGAGGAGGAGATATAACATCGAACTGTACGGGCTGTACAGCGATACCGACCTAGCCAAAAGAGTCAAAATACATCGTCTACGATGGCTGGGTCATCTAGAGCGGATGGACACCAACGCCCCGTCCCGGAAAATCTTCGAATCCACACCGCAGGGACGGCGCGGTAGAGGAGCACCGAGACTCAAGTGGCGCACGCAAGTGGAAGGGGACCTCAGCCAACTTCGCGTGCGAAACTGCAGACGGCTAGCTAGAGACAAAGCTGGCTGGCGAAGCTTGTTAGCTGAGGCCCAGGTCCACCCCGGACTGTAGCGCCAGCTTAAGTAAGTAAGTAAGTATATTAATTAAAACATTATTTTTTTACAATGTCAATAAATAAAACAAGCCATTTTTAGCTATTCTTTACAAATGAATTCCTAAAAAGCGGTGCCAATAACTGGCTCCAAAAAAAAAACGTGTATCTATTATTGGCAGGGTAGTGCCAATAATTGGATCCTACGGAGCTATAGTTATTGGCACTGCCAATTATTGTATTTTAAAGACTGTCAATAATTGTACTTTACGTCGGTTTTGATTGCAAACACCTTCAGTATACCTTTATTACATAGAAAGCGATGAAGAACAAGCTTGCAGTTATATTTTACATTTATAATTAAGCTTTATTTTACTTACATCTATGAAATTGTAAACGAAATATGGCTCATTTGACATTAAAGTATGAAAACTTCATGTTTCTCTTTCAATTTTAGTATTTTTTAATGATTTACTTAATTTTTACATTAAAGTAAAATTTTATGTATAGAAAATATAAACTAAATCAATTAATTACATTATTTAATAATTTACATTAATTATAATATAAAAAGAATTTCAAGCGCAAAATTAAAGGTTTTTTTTGTTAATTTAGACTTATGGTGCCAATAATTATACTGTTTTTGGTGCCAATAATTGTATCGGAGTGCCAATAGTTATACCTTTTAGAGTGCCAATAATTATAGCAGATTGCCAATAGTTATACCCCTCGAGTGCCAATAATTATATCGGGGTGCCAATAATTGTAGTAAATGGTAAGCCTTTTTTAATTTAATTATTATAATACTTCCTTACCTTTAATGTTTATGTTTATTAAAGTTTAGCAACAAAAAATATTCCATTTAACAATTTGATATACAAAAGTCTATCGCAACCTAACAAATAAAAGAGTTATAACTGTTCATACCCAAAATTTCCTTAGGGGTGCCAATAACTGTAGCCTTTACGCTAGTGGTGGGAATTCGATTATAAACGGTAACATTTACTTCTTTTTTTTAATGTATGTTTTGACGATGTTTCTAAAATTGGCTGAATTTTTTTTGAAAAAAAAATGAACATTTATTTTAAGAATGGGACCCATTCTATTTTCTAGTGCATCTGTAAGGATATTTGGTTTTTATTAGATAAGGCTTTTAAGCTTCTCAGCTTCGCTGATTGGCGGAAAAGCCTTTCGAATAGCTTTTTTAGCTTGAATCGCTTAGTTGCCAATCAATTTTAACTTATTTTTCTATATCGATATGCTAGATTTTAATGTATAGCGATCATGTTCGAAGAGTTTCTTCCCGAAAATTATCTATTCCAAAGGTACGGTCGATAAAATTATGGTTATCGCAAAGCAATTTTGAGGTTATGAAGTGGCTGGCTCGAAGCTTAGGCCTTTACTTCATCGAAAGCTTGCGAAAAATTCTTGCACGTGAGGTTTACCCCCACGTCATACAACTTGACCAAGTTGATCAGCTCAAAGAGGCTTGGTCGCCAGTCAGCCTATTAAAGCTTAAAAGCCTTGCCTTATCACTGCCAAACCTTCTTGTAAATGTACTAGAAAATAGGAGAACCCCATTCATTATCAATATTGACATAAGAAAAGTAAAAAAAGTCAGCGACATTTAGAATAACTGTTAAAAGCTGCATCTATTCATAATCAAACTTACTTTTTTTTCATCATACTAAAAAGTTCAGCTTCTGTATCCTGATTTTTTTCTAACAGTAACATTTACGTTTAATGCTCGTTATGCTTTTGTGTACATCCAATTTTTTTCATAAATATGTCTCTTATGTTACAAATAAAAAGAAGTGTTGTTGTACATAATCGAACTTCCGCCACTGTTTATACATCTCAAATGTCCACGCACCTGCCGTCTATCTGCAGAGGCTAAGATAATATTGAAAATAATCAAGACTGAAAGCAGAATAGACAGGTTTCCCCAGTAGGTAGATCTTCCTCATGGAAAAACACCACGGACAATTATCGAACAATGAGATTAGGTGTTTAAACAATGTGAACAATCAGTGATCAGATTCAGTAAGCAGATTCAGTAATCAGATTCGAGGTGAATGCAGCTTAAAAAACCGGGTCACTCACTCGAAAACTTGCAATTTCTTGTAAAAATAGTGCATACTGATGTTGAAACTAACCGTAACACTGCCAGCAGGATTGGCAAAGCCAAGTGTGCGTCTGGTATGTTGTGTAAAATGTACATAAACTACCCGACAATCAGCTTAAGCAGTAAGCTGCGTTTGTTCCACTCAAATGTCAGTTTGTATATCTTTATGGGTGTAGCACCTGAAAAAGAGGTACAGCACTGCCACGAAAAAGCTGCTGCAGGCCGGTGCTTCCTCCTGATAGTGCTATTTACAGGTGCCTACGAAATATGTTGAGCATCTTTCGGCCAAATGAATGCTACGGGCAGGTTCCCAAATAATGCTGAACTTCAATTGAGAACAAGCAAGTAGCATTTGGATTCGTCAGTCACACTTTTTGGAATGGTTAGAGTTAAAACAATCAATTTATTCGATAAACCCTTATGATTGAATTGTAATTGGCACTGTACCGTCGCGGAGGCGGTATCACATCACCTCACAGCATCAAATCCTATTGGCAGTGGCCAATTAGAATCGATCTCAACACACCTCGGCATTGAAGCATTATAAGAACCATCATAACACATCAGCAGCAAACGATCAACCTACGCGAAGCTTCTGCATCCCTTCGAGTGCCAAGACCTTGGTGGGCTTCTTTTGTTCAACCGTTCACCCCAGGACTTCAACCTGATCAGTTCATTATAAGAATAAGTATCAATAATTGTATTTACTGAATTAAAAAAAAAAAGAAATAAATTTTTTTTAAACAAAATAACACTAGTGCACTTGTAAATTCATTGCATATACCCAGGGCTGATCTATCACAGACATGAAAGCCAAAATTTTAAGAAGTTTTTTTATCACGCTAAAACAGCGCCCCGAGATGCTGTAGCAGAAATGTTTTTAATCTATTTCTTAAAAATTTGGAGTTAGTAAATATTTTTTAGGTATAATGATTTCAAAAGTAAACTTGTTTTCTAGAAGTGAGACTCTTTTAAGCCCCCAAAAAGATATTCTGATTTGACTCATAGGGCATGTTACAAAACATTTTATTGTTTATAGGACATTCATTTGGTTTTATTCCTTATCTATCTAGTTTTATTGCAATACAATTTAGATATGTACTTATGGACCAACTTAAATTTTGTCTGGTAACCTAATAGGTATAGGTACGTACGCATATCTCAATATTTGCTCACTAAAAGCTAAACTATAGTCGACTCATACCTATATGTAAGTACAAGCATGCCAAAACTCTCACTAAGCCTTGTATTTGCATCACTCGGATCCTGTTTTGTTTTCCAAAAAGTCCTCAATACTACACTACAAAAACTAATTCCGGAAATAGAAATCTAAGCAGAAAAAAAGCATCAAACCTTTTTTGTCTATTTTTCCGAAACTCGGGGAATGATGAGCGCAAAAAAACACAAGGAGTAAAAAACACAAAATCAAACATAACAGAACGCACATCTATGCGATTATGTACTCGCATCCACTCCACTGTAAACGTACCAGAGACGAAAAGAGTGGCACCAAAAAACCCTGCTTTAGCAGAGATATACGACCTAGCAAAAGTTCCAACCCTTGTCCCTCCGGTACGTTTCATCATGAAAATATATTTACAACAGCGGCGTACACAACATCCTTTGTGCCTTTTGGGGCCTATCCTATATTTTCCAAAAATTCCCCCCAAAAATGCCAGCGTAGCTGCAGGGCTCGTTGCAGAGCGGATGCAGGGTGGGGTGTACGAGTGTAGATACTATAAAAATGCTCAGGCGGAGCGGCGCGCGGCGGACGCAACAGCAGGACGACTTAGTGTTTACTTTCGTTCTTTTGGGCGATGTCTATCTGTATGCGCTAGTCAGAGGCCGAAATATAATAAATCAGCCACCCTTATGCCACCCAAGCATTTGCAATGCCAATACAAGTGCAACCCCAAAACATTGGGAAAACACCAAGGCCCATGGAGTGCGTTTTATTATGTTTTATTATTATTTTTTGTTTTGTTCTGTCTTTTACTGTGTTTTTGGATGTACCTTCTTATGTATCTACATGCGTATTCATAGATACACAACGGCCAAAAAAAAGTCAACCCGGACTCTTTTCATGCAATGCCCTCCTTACCCCCTTGGGTAGATGGTCTACTTTTTATGGAGGGGAAATGTGAACAAGTGCGTTTGTTGATTACAAAATAGCCAAATAGCAAGTTGTCGGTGTAGAGGATGATTATGAATCTGGCTGTTGTTATGTTGCTAACCACCCACACATTGAGTGTTTTCCCCTAGCACCAACCTGTGTAGAAATGGTTAGTCTCTATATATATATAAGTATGAGAGGTGTTCATAGGAAGCACGTAAACATAACAACTGCTGCTGTAGGTAAATGGTGTTTTTGTCCTAGGTATGGCTGGAGGAGCTCATGCAACTATGGAAGACATACATATAAGCAAAACAAACTGGGGAACTTTTTGGAAACGTAGCTCTGAAGTTTGATTTTAAGTCCGACGAAATAGCACATTTTCCGGAAGCGACGTTTTTGATGGCTCGAAAACAAAGGTACGTTTTAAGTGTCGGTGCTATTATGCACTAACCGACTGTTTTACTTGTGGGTGCCTTGGAATTATGAGCTTCAGTGTTGCCGATTAAAAACTAAAAATATATTGAATTTTTTCACTATTTTAAGAAAAAAAATCATTATTTAAAAATTTTCAGATTGTTAATTGGCAAAGCAAAGAAAAATATGCTAACAGATTTTGTTTTGAAATAATTTTCAAAAACCAAGATGCCTAAAATTCAAAATAACATCTTCGTTTCATTTTAATTCAAGCAAAGAATATTTAAAGGATACACAAAAGGATTTATATGCTTTATTTATATCAATGTTCTTCACAAAAGTGGTAAGGTATAATTTTGATCTATTTTTGAGGTGTAAAAAAAACGTTTTTTTCGTAGCTGATAAATATATTTTTGAACTCTGGTAAAATAATATATACAGGTGCAAGTGTTTCGGTTTCTTTGGACCCGACTGCCTCTTCAACCTTACCTTTAACTTGGTAAAATAAGACATTTTTTATAACTTTTTTTTTTGGTTTCCTAGCCAAACGCTTCTGGAGACTGGATGAAATACAACGGTTTACGCACATTGACTAGCTCCAAAAAAAAATTCCCTTAGCTCCTACCTTTTCCACAGGCTGGACCCAGTTTAAAACCATAAAAAGTTCGTTCCACTTTTTTGTGAAGACCTGCTCGCCTTATAGTTTATTAACTAGGAGAGATACGTTTCAATCTTTACCTAATACACAGCTATAGAAGTCAAATGTCCCAGAAGCTTTTTTAACATTTCTTATTTCTTATAGAAAAAATTTCTTTTAAAAACAAATGGAATGGAATAGAAGTCCTGATTGTTTTAAAATTTTCGGAGGTGGATTGATATTCCTAAGGTTATAGGTACATGTTTTGAATTGCTTCGAGTAGAAGGGCTTATAAGGATAAATAAAAAAAATCATGATTTTCTTTTATAATAATTCATGATTTCATGATTTGAGGTTGCACTTGGTTGCATCGTCGAAACTTCGAGGTCGGGTATTTTTATTGTGAAAATTTAAAAATCTTCGCGGTAAGTCTGTTTTAGAATAAATTATCAATTTCAAATAACCGCTAAAACAATAGGTTGAAATATAAAATATGTTGAATATTTGAATATTTTGTTCTTAAAACATGCTTTATACAAATGTAAGGTCTTAAACATATTCTTACGTCGCTGATGTGTAAAGTGGGAAGTGCATGCGAAATACTTGTACATGCATCTACCCAAGCGAATCCCGGCTAGAATAGTTAAGAAAAATATAATATATTTTACGACTCCAACGTAGCAGTTTGCGAGCAATATCTGTCATGAAAGGCCTCCCAATGAAAAAATCCAGGCAACTTGTCGGGTTGCTTAAAATTGTTAAGACACCTGTTATGGGTAAGTAATGCAGAAGGAACATAATCGTAATCAATTTATTTAATGCACTTGGCTATCTTGTTTGCTCGCCCAAAAACACTTAAGCAGATGATCCCTCTACATCTTTGCACTTTTGCCCCGGCTTAAATAGAGTGGCGGACTGACTGCAGGAGATCTGTACCAATTGCCATAAGCTTGGGTATTTTTGAGGATCCCACCTCCAAAAACGAAGCTTATCATGTACCTATTTACACCCGTCCTTTATAGTCTGATAAAATGCTAAAACCATTCCATGCTCTGCTCATGCAAGTGAAGAATATGTGTCTGTCAGTGATAATTTCAGGGCTACTAATTCCATGTTCGAGTCGTAGAAGATCTAAACATAACGTGGTTTGGTCTTACTTTAGCAATCTCAATAATAAAACCCTTGAGATCCGACTCAACCAACAAGCATCCCATCCACTAGCAATCCACTTATCTAACTAGCACCGCTATACATCTAGTAATGTGGCTAATGGTTGTCGATATTATGGTTACAATGCCTCTCTACAAATACAAAGTATAATGGCGATCGGCGATCGTTGACAAGAAGAAAATGTTGCAAACCGGAAATTATTGAGGATTTTGAAATTTATAACATTTACAACGCCCGCGAATACTCGGCGCTTTGGCCTAAAGCGTGACCGAATATTCCGCGTCACTTCATGAGTCTCTTTTATATTCACGGCATATCGATCGCCACGCACCGGAAACAGTGAGAGTCCTGGGTTCGAAAACAATGTGGACTCCTTGAGAAATTAGCGGACATTTGATGAGCTTTTGAGGCGAATTTTAAAGCCACAGCACACTGATTGACTACGTTTGTTTTATTCATTAGGAATAAGTTACAATCTAGGTAGAAGGTAGGTTGGTAATGCGTTAAAGACACTTTTGTGGGTCGAGTAAGGATGGTCGTAAAAAGAAAGAATTTTGACATTAACCCTCAAGGGATTGGTTGACCCTCAACTGAAGTCTCTTTTATAGTTTCGGAGACTCTTTCGAGACACACATCGAAGGAGAGTCTTAGCGATCGCGGCGATTTATTTTTTTTTATATTTTTATATTTATGCAATTTTGAGCCTAGATAAAGCTGTTTTGCCTGTCGTGGAATAAAGGCAAGTCGAGAAAATCAGGAAATCAGGAATCATAAATGATGAATAAGATATTTCAAACGCTAGGCACACCTAGGTACGTACCTATACCTTCCAAGGTAAGTATTAGCCATTTGATTATAAATTCATTTTATGTTTTCAAAGTTAGGTATACATAATTATACAACAAGCTGCTTGTAATTTCTGATTTCCTCAAAACTATGGTTGGTACCTATACCTGCAGGCTTGTGTGAACTTTATTTTATGCTTTCTATTCAATTGTGCTTCTAGCCCAAAAATGTTTTTCGTTCCTAGTTTACCCATCTAAGCATACATCCAGATAAATACATGGATGTATGCATAAAAGGCAGATATTATTCGTCGTATGTGCACTTGTTTAGCTATAGATGTGTAGGTATAGTATTAAAGAATGTTCTATTTTTGCATTGCTAATCTTAATAAAACCGACCTAACACACCCTATATATGCGCTTCGGGCTCACCAAACAAAAACAACAACTATACCGCCTAAGCAAGTAGGTAGCGTTCTATTTTTTTGTATCGTTTCTTTCTTTTTCTAAGCACTTAGGTACCTACAAGCATAGAGCACACGGATATTCCCCACAAATATCCACGCAGTTACACACCCATACAGCCAGGCCGTGTTATTTTACACATAAGTGCGTTCAATTTTTTTTTTTAATTCAAATTGGCAGCAGGCAGCAAACGAATTCTGCAATGGCGCTCGGGCTTTTCCAATAGGAAGCTACGCAATACACGCAGCACGCAAGCATACAGGGGCAATCGTATTGGAGCGAGCGAGCAGGAATCACCAGATAGTCAGTCGAGCCGTGAGCCCCAAAAATAGTGCGTGCGCTTTCGAGAGTATTTGTGCGTGGGCATATTTTATGCTCCACACAAACGAAGCCTAAATTGTCAGCTCTCACGCACCCTCCTCCAGAGCTCTTTAAACTCAAAATGACGTAAAAAAGCTTTTCTCTCCAACTGGGCAAACAAGAGTATATGTATATTAAAAATTGCAAATGAAATGTGTGTGGCTTGCATGCATGCATAGGATTGAGGTAGTATTGGTGCTGTTGGCGACCAATTCCCCTCTTTATTCGTTAAGGGGATTTTATTTTTCTTCTTTCATGCTTTCGTTAGCAAGATGGAGCAGGGGAGCAGCTACGAAACTATGTGTTTGCAAGTGTGTGGGTTTTTGGCCGGCTCGCCTTGCCTGCCGGTTGCTTTATAATGTTGATGAAAATAGCAATAAAAGAATAGAGAGAACTTTATTTTCCCACGCTCTTGTGTCTCGGAGCCAGCACAAGGTCGACTCCGAAATATTTTTGCTTTATTTTCTCTTTAACGTTCGTTGAAAGTTCTTTTAGGCGTATTATTTAAGAGAATTTGTGAATACCCACATTAATTAATTTTCAAGAAAGAAAATAACCTTCCTTCAGTCCTTCAATGATGGATAAAGAGAACTAAGTCCAGAAGATTTTCCTGTTTCTGGGCGAGGTAAACTGCTCATGGTGTTGTGAGTGACGTGAGAATGCAGAAAACTAGGCTACGCAAGGTGGTTTTTCCGTTTCCGTGTCATTTCTTTTGTCAATTCAATTCACCTATGAACTTGAACTTAGGTAGAAGCCTAGGAAAGTGTAGGTACCTACCTATGCCTAGGTACGTAAAATAATAATTAATAATTAATAATAGGTACATATCATTAATTTACCAAATGAGTTTTACCCAGAGCATTTTTTTCTATTGATTCAGATCGAGAAAAGACAGGGTGTCACAGAAAGGGTTGGTAGGTAGGTATGGAAGCTGAGAGGAAAAGCTTAATTTCATCGATGATGGTCTGCGCTAAAGCCCCAAAAAAATCAAATGAAAAACCTTAACAAACCTTCCTACCTTACCACCTTACCTATGTTTCTACCTATTGATTTCTACCTAATTGATGTTCTAAGATAGGTCCTAGCGATAGTTGACTAGCACCGAACAAGGTATAGGTACCTATACAATTTCATATATTTAGGTAGGTGCCTACCAGTTGTTTTAAGGACAACACAACAACTCACAAAAGTGGCAGAGGTTACCTACATTACATAGGTAAACCTACAATCCTTGAAGTATGGGAGGGGCATTTTTTAAAATATATATGGAGTTTCTTTATTTAAACTCGAAATGTTTACATTAGGCAGGTACCTATCTACACATTAATTCGTTATGTAGATACAAAATTTTTTTGTTATAAGGAAATGTTAAGAGCTTTATAGAAAATTAATTAAGAACTATATACCTACATAACCGTTCGAATTCTGCCATCGTCACCTGAAAAAAAAGACTTGTTCTTTTTCACGGTCCCCACCTCCGCGAGGGTCTGACAAGCCCTCCGAGAGTATTAATTGTCTTGAAAAACTTCTCAAAGTGCCGTTCGGATTCGGCAAGAAATTGTAGGTCCCCTTGTATGTAAAGAAAATCAACACACCAGCATACATTGTTGAGAAGTTGGCCCTGGTTCACCTCGAGCTGTTGCGCCACTCTATTTATTTATTTATTTATACCTACATAACCACATTTATGAAGCAAAAATTTGTGAAGTAATATATGTACCTTCAAATGTAGGTGCCTACCTTATTTTATTATTAGCAGTTTTGGTCCATTAGCTTTGCGTTCGTTCTAAAGTGTCTTTAGCTTTGGCCTACACTGTACCTTTGTTTATCTACCAAGATGCATATAGGAAGGTAGGTACCAACCTATGTTTATTGCATGGTCTGGTACCAACAATTGTACGTCCAAGATGGATTTGGCACTTGCATCCACAAAAACAATTAGTTTTTTTTTTATTTACATCTTAAGACTTACCTACATATAAAGGTAGGTAGGTACCTACAAACTTAATATACGCCTCGTTTTGAAAGTCTTTTTTATACCCTATCCCATAGGATAGGAGGTACATTAAGTTTGATTCATAGTTTGTAACATAGAGAAATAATCACCGTAGACCCCTCAGACCTTAAGGGCTTATATGATTGAGACCGAATTGTAAGTCGAATGAGCCATGTCCATTCGTCCGTCTGTCGGTAGTTTTTAGGCCTTAAATTTTGAGCCAGGAACTTGAAACTTGATATCTGTTCTTTCTAGGTCCCGAAGCAGTACAAGTGTAAAAACTTTTGAAATCCGCTTACTGACACGCCCACTTTACAAACAGCATTAAAAATCAAAGTTGTCGTAGGAAGCTGAAATTTGGTATGCGATATCCTCGCTTAATTGTATTGTGATTGGCATTTAAAAAAAAAGTGAAAACCACCCCCTTATAGGCGTGGTCATATTTAATATGCATTCTAATAAACGGTTTTTTTTACATATTTGCCTTAAATCCAAAAAAATTTGCACTATAAAATGTTCAGATATGTGCGTAAGCTATCAACTCAAATGAATAAATTTTTGCCACGCCCACCTTTGGAGGCGTTTTTAAGTAAAAGATCAATTTTTTAATATAAAACTGCGATCAATACGTGTATACTACTTCTGATAAAAAATATAATGAAAAAAATAGTGTTATTGAAAAGGGGTGGATGCCACGCCTCTTTTTTAAGAAAGAAGATTCTTACGATACGTGTATACTACTCCTGATAAAAAATATAATGAAAAAAATAGTGTTATTGAAAAGGGGTGGATGCCACGCCTCTTTTTTAAGAAAGAAGATTCTTAGCTGACGAATTCCTAACACAATTAAAGTTAGGTAACAGTCACTGAAATTGAAGAACCAAGATTTTTGACGCATTTTCGAGCTTGACAATGGTCAATTGGGATGGGGTATCCAACGATTCGCCTAGGCGGATTGTAACCCTCCCACAAGTTTTCAATTTACTTCGGATATTCTGATATGTAGGTACCTACCTGCCTACCTAGGTGGGTGTCCACCATCAGCTACCTTATAATGTTAATTTTAATTTTAAACGAAATGCACCACCCATTTACTCCTAAGCTTAGGTAGGTATACGACCCTAATGGCACTTTTCAAGAGAAAAATCAAGGATCAACCATCAACGTGAAAGCAGTCCGCACTGCACGCACTTAAGGTCATCTCTTTTTTACTCTTCATCTTGCCTGGCCTCTTACCAGTTCAGTTAACATTACCATACAGCAATTTTAGTCAGCAAGCAAATCAACCAAACAAAACGAAAATTCTCTCTTCTAGCACTTCTTATGTCATCGCTATCGCAAGGCAAATCGGCAAGTAGGTATTCCAGCGCAATGCGCCCAAGCCCAACCATGGCCTACGAAGAAAACAGAACAGGAAAAAAAAAACCCCTCGCACACAAACAAATCGAGTCTCCGCACCGCGTTAGTGTGACTCCACAGTTTCCCAACCAAAAATTCTTCGTTCTACCCCTTTGCTCCACACAATTGCATTTTCATCATAACTCTTCGCTAACCGTGTGTGTGTAGGATTTATGCAAAATTGCCAGAGAAGTAAAAACAACAGCCCCGAAGAGCAGCACAAAGAAAAACCAAAAATCAACTTCAAATCCAATACCATCAAATTTTGCCAAAAATTCCAGCCCGAGCGCACTCACACATATATGGATCTGCACTTGCCGAAAAGCCATGATGCTTAGAAATTAGGAACGAACAACGAAGGAAGGAAACGAAAAAACTACATACGGGTGTGTGAGTGAGTAATTCTTAGAATTTTGGGATAGCTTCACACTACCACACCTCTGATGCAAGTATAACGATACTACACGTGCAACTTCAGTTCACTTTTGGTTGTGGCTTTTTTTTTACCATTGGGCTTTTTGGTTCGATTCTTTGCATTTTGCCTGCTAAAGAGTGTTGTCTTGTGTTGTGTTGTGAAGATTTCTCATTTAAGTATTAAAAAGAATATAAAATAGTACTTTTTTGCATATATCATATAGTAGCTTTGGAAAAAACGAAGGTTTAGTTAGTTTTGTAGTAGGTATCTAGGTAGCAAGAGGTGCGTTACAAAAGCACTTTGTTACGTAGTTCTTGGATAGGAATCTTTCAAACGGAACGACACAATAGTAAGTTATCTACTTACAACTTAGCTAGCTATCCTTCCATCGTCTGTGCAGCGCAGACGGCGCATTAGTAAAGTTCCATTGAACCAGATCGAGAAGCTTAAGTATCTCTTTCAGGATTTTTTTCTCTTAAGATTCAAGTTGGAACATAAAGCTTTTCATTTGCTGCAAATGAACTTTAGTTTGACATAGCGAAGCAACTGTCATGTACCTACCTATGTTGAAAGAAAAAATATAGGTTTTGGATTTGTCTTTGAACTCAATTGATGAGCAAGCTGGCACCTCCTTAGGTGTTAGTTTTATACTAAAGCAGGCGTAATCAATAAGTAGGCATAATCAATAATATATAGGCATAATCAATAAGTTTTTGAACACTATAAATAAAAATACAAAATATAAAAGTTCCTATGTTCTACTTAAATATTTACGGCAGGTAAAATGGTGCAACAAAGTGTTATTTAAATGCTTAAACTTAGCTTAGGATAATAATAATTACCTAAACGATTTTCTATCGTGGTGTGTCCCTGGCCTAGTAGCAAATAGTGGAAAAAAAATAGGTAGGTAGGTACTTCGAAATAGGTCGAAAACTAATTGAACTATAACTCAGCTTTAAGCTTAATTTTAAAAAGGGATCCACAAAAGATCCACTCAATCTCCCCTCATACTTCGACCGGCTTAAATTGCTTAACATTCAAAGTCTCTCCCAAAGACGGATAAATAATGACTTGATTTTTATTCAGCAATTAGTCCAAGGTCTAATAGAGGCACCGGACCTTCTATCTAGTATAAACTTTAAATTTCGTGGAGGCTCTCATAACCTCCGAAGAATTCAGCTTTTACACGTTCCACGGCACAGAACAAATTATGGGAAAAATGAGCCTATCAGCCGTATGTGTTCCACCTACAACGCACATACCAGTATTTTAGACTTTGACATGAACAAAGCCAAACTTAAGAGGCTGCTTCGGTGTTGTTCGTCTTAAATATTAAATATACTTTTATTTCTATGTTTTTTTTTTTACTTGTGTTCGTAACTAATTTTTATCTGTTGTAATAATAATGTTTCTATCATTTGCTTTTTTGTAATTCTTAGTGTTTTGTGTTTGGTGTTAGTTTATGTTTAATTTATTTACCACTAACACTTGCACTAACTGATGAGCCCGTGTTGGCAGTTTTCTGCTTGGCAAATTTCTGCTGCAGATATTGTTTGTATTAAACAAACTGCATCACAGTTCTGATAGTGGATAAGTAAACTTTTATCTAATTTTATGGTTCAATGAAAATGAATAAATTTGCCTGAGTTAAAAACAGTGTTGCGTTAAAAAAAATTTGGGAGTCATAGTCGGAACCTAACCTAGTAGTAGATGAAGGAATTTACTCTTTACAAAAATTGCCCAGCTGCAACACTGAAAAAGTTTTCTGTCGTCAAATTCAATTCTACCATCCTTCCTGGTCACCCTCTCCACACCACAACGCCCTTTTGTACAAACTTAAAAATACCTTACAGCAAAAGCAACCAATTCTTAGAGCACTTACTCCTATTCTGCTCTTAGGACAGGAAAGCAAAAACAAAATTCGACAAATTACCTAACATAGGATAGCAGAATCAGATCAGCAATCAGCCTGTCCACTGCTGCTCTCAGTGGAGTATTCTTTGCTTTCCTTCATTCACACTCTTCGGTTCACCCCTCGATCAAAAACTTACCTAACAAAAACTGCACTCTTTCTGTGTGCGTGCCTAGAATGTATCCACACGTGCAATTCCTCATTCATTTCTATTCATCACAGCCCAGTGCTACAACTCTCTGTTCATTCATTCGGTCACACGCATTTCGCGCCATCGCCCCATCTTGGTCTATCGCATTTTTTCGGCAATATTCCAAACCGAGTTCAAAGAGGAACAACGAAAAAAAAAACTACGAAAATCGCCAGAGGGTTGAATAACGTTCATAGCCGTGTCGGTGCGAATCTGTACACACACATGGCGCACATTTGCTGAACACATAAAAGCATAAAAACACTGTCGCACACACCCAAAGAAGCAGCATTAGAAGCAGCAGTGGCAGCTCTGAGGAAGAGCATTCAACCACACAACGCAGGCAAGCAGGCTCTGTCAGCAAGCACACACAGTGGTAACTCTGGTTTGTGAGCCCCAAAAAACGCAATTCACGAAATTCATGTTTGTCTATTCGGCCCTAGGTTTCGGAGGTGCTCGCAGCGCAGCAGTGTGCACTCGTCGTCGTCGTCATTGTAACGTTTTTCTTCTTTCCAAGTAAAATAAAAATTATACACCAGAAAATTTCAAAAAAATAAAAATAATCTAAACCAAGAGTTACATCGCGAAATTGTGTTCGAATAAACAAAAAGTAAATTGAGTGAAGATACGAAAAAGAATATTTTATTGTTGTTTTTTTTTTTTTTAAATATTATTTGTGTATCATCGCATCGCACGGATCAAGTTGATTAGAGGAAGATTCGCAAAGTTGCGCCCGTGACATGAGTGAAACTACGGTGGAGTGTTATTAGGTGGTTGCATTTTTCACCCTTATTCCTCAAATTACTTACCTATTGTATTATCATTACTATTTTTATTACGGTTGCTTTTTCCCCTGTTTTTGCCGTCGTGCAAGTGCGTGTGAATATTAAACGCACTAAAAGTGAGAAGCGAATGCAAAAAATCAATAAATATTTTAGTGAAATATTGATGAATCAATCGTAACTGCACTAGTTTCAAAAATGGTGAGAACGAGAAGAATATGAAAAAAAATAAATTGTGAATGAAAACAAAACAAAATATTACTCAAACCCTTTACTGGGTGGTAAATTAACGTTGGTGCATTCAGGGGTTGTGACTTGTGTGTCAATAAAACCACCAGTGATTCTGTGCAAAAAAATGAAGTGATTTTTGTGGAAATGCTAAATAAATAAACATCAAAGTAATTGGATTACGAATTCTTGTTGGATTACCGGCAATAAGAAAAAAAAAATCTTCCAGGATCTATCAAGGATTACTCTAAAGATGAATTCGTATCTTGCAGATACACATATTATCTAAAGCAGTGTAGGTATGAGAGTTGCTGGTATTTGCAAAGCATAAAACGTATATTTGTTCATCTGCAACTAGAAAAAAAGGCACCTACTCCAACTTTAATCTATCCGTATAGCAAACACACTCTCATTACATAGTTGTGTAATTAGATGAAGTTTTTGTATGGTTTTTATTGGAGCGAAAAAAGCTTTCTCATTCTCACCTCTCGTTCTGCAGCTATATGTGTGTTTGGCACACTCGTCGTGTGCAGCGCAATTAGCAGGTACATAAATTTTATATTCCGCATCTGCACACACATTTTCGGGAAGACGAAATGTATAAAACTAGGCAGGGGAAATAGATTTCGACCATTGATTCTTATAAGAACAAATAGCTATGGCGTAAATTTGGCGGCATCCCATAAAAGTTTTTTTCTGTTTTTTACTCACAAATGGAAAAGTTGATATAAAAGAGGGCCTAGCTATAGTAAAATAGAATGGTTGGAAATTTTTTCGGTTGCTGTCAAAGCCCGCATTGTACCTGTACCTACGAACCTACTAGGGACTTAATGTTATATAGGTAGGTATGTATTTCGGAAGGATTTTTAACATCTGATTTAAGTAACAAAACTACTTTTCTGGATTAAAAAACATCTAGGTACCTACCTAGGTATCAATATGTATTTCGTTATTAATCAGACAAATTGACTCAGGCTTTAAAAGCCCAATTTACAAGCGGAGGTTTGCAAATAATAAAATATTCATACAGAGGCTCACACATAGCGTGGGGTAAAAAGTGCTGCTTAAAACGATAAGCAAGCTCGAATATTTTTGAATTAGGTAGTTAGGTACCTACAACCTACCTACCTCACATTGGTAGATTGATCACATTGGTAGAAGATTGAACCACAATGTCGTTGACATATCTTCATACAAATGTAGGTTAGGTATAGAATTTAAAATTTTGTAAGGAACTTCCCACAAGCTTATTAATTTTTATAAAACCTGACTAGGTACCAACTTAACCTACATATAGTCACTAGAGATTTTTTTTGTTATGCTTTAAGAAACCTGAGCTTAAAATTTTTTTTCAATAATTTAAATTCTCAAGGTGCATCTTTTGGCTGATGATACATACCTAACTAGAATACACAATGATACATAATTGGACTTAAATGTGCCAAAAACTAGGTATTTTGAAGTCTAAAATAGTGAACATAGCAAAATCTGCTCTCAGCAATTTGAGCCAAAGTTACCTAGTAGGTAGACAACTTGACCGCTAAAAATGAGGAATATAGTTATACACATACCTACGTATTTCCTGAAATAATATTCGCGAACCCTGAAGACGAAAAGACGGTTATTGTTAAAAAAAATTGAACCTGTTTCATCAAATTTCTATTCTGGCAACATCTTAAGGAAGATTGAAGTTTGATGGGCCATTACGATCAGAAAATACTTCGCAAAGCTAAAGTAAGTAGGTAGATATTCCATAAAGACTGTGTGGTAGAGGAAATGGAATCCTTAAGAAGAATTGAACGTAGGGCATTTATCTGAAAGTGTGTATAGGTATACACACTTCTCGCTTTTTTCAAAGCCCCAGCTTCATGAAGACGTAAAGATCATTTGGTTCAAAGAACCATGTCATGAGAGCATTTAAGCCAACCGTTCGGGTAGTCATTGATGTCCTTTCTATGTGTGTAAGGAAATACAAGACACCTCATGCATATGAAAAGCGTACCTTGCATGAGATGTCATAGGTGCATTTGCAAGTTGTCGCATTTATTTAATTATTTTCGATTGTGCTTAAATATTTTACATATTCATCAATTTCAATTTAATACAAAAATCAATTAATATATGTATGTACATAACTATAACAAATATTTTGTAAGTTATTTGTCTTTGAATAATTAGGTACCTAAAAATTGAACTAAAATCTGCGAAAATATGTTGTATAGTTTTGTTTTCAATGTTAAAAATCAATTTATAGAACATAGTTCAGTGATCCTTATGATCGTTTATTTAGCAAAGCTGAAGGAGCCGCTTTTTGTGGGGTTCGGGGGTGCCCTATTATACGTCTCTTACGGGCGGTGAATGCAACGCTCACCACAAGTGGCGGGTAACGCTATGGAAAATATCCCGGGTGGCAAACCAGTAACAAAGCATTAAAGACTGGATCTAAACGAGCCTGTCTCTTATTCGGCTTGTGATATGCTTACGCATTTCAAAAGTTATCATACCCTCTTTCGCGATCTTAAAACAAAAAAAAAAGTTTTTTAAATTAAGTTTCAACAACTTCTTTATTAAATGACCTAGGTAGGTAGATAAAAGACAACGTTGAATAAATGTCTAAGAGTCAAAGAAAGCCCTAAAAGTCTTTTTTTAACTTTCTACGATACACGCTTGGGGTGCCGTGGCGTAGTGGTTAGTGTGTTTGCTTACTACGCCGGAGGCCTGGGTTCGAATCCTGCCATCTTCACCTGAAAAAAAAAGGCTTGTTCTTTTTCACGGCCCCCACCTCCGCGAGGGTTTGACAAGCCCTTCGAGAGTATCATTTGTCTTGAAAAACTTCTCAAAGTGCCGTTCGGATTCGGCAAAAAATTGTAGGTCCCTTTGTATGTAAAAAGAAATTAACACACCAGCATACATTGTTGAGAAATTTGGCCCTGGTTGACTTCGAGCTGTTGCGCCACTCTATTTATTTTTTATTTTTACGCTACACAACAAACCTGGCCCTCGTCAGTGCGAATTTCTTTAGAGCAGGATGCAACGATGATCAGCAGGCTAGAAAATGATTGCAACTATGAACTTATCGAATGCGTTAAAAATTGAAAGCTTTTAGAAATCGTTTAGACTCCCAGCTTAGCAAGGACAGCACTTCTTAAACTGTTCTCTTGCTTTGTCTCAAGCAATTTTTTTTTGGTTCATAAAAGTAAGCCTATAACTAACAACTGTCAACATTTTTTTTCACCCTTCTTAATATTTCACAAAGATCAATTTTTCTTTATAGATATACTGAGACTTAGTGAAAGTGAAAATCAAGTCAATGTAAGCTCGGAATTCGGATTAACCTTCCGATCGATCATCCAAAGAAAATGGTTCCAAAAGAACCAGTTTTTTTCTTTAGAGATCAGTTCTTGAAAACGAAAACGAATGATAATGATAGGCAAAGCGTCTTTATGTAACTATGCAAATAAGCTAATTATATGGTTCATGTCTCAGTTTATCTTCAGACAAATCAATTTGAAGTTTATGAAAGTAAATTTAAATTGATTTTTAACAGCCTTAACACTTTCTTAAATCTATAAATGTTAGGAAACTTCTTTGAAAAGTTTAAAAACGCATAATTTGAATATGGTTTACAATGTTATTCAATTGTATTTGTAGCAAAGGCTAAAATTTATTGAAATCCGGTTATACCTACATATATATGAACTTGAACTTGATAAGAGACATGGCCGTGCTTTGATGGGTTTTTTTGATCGCGGGTCATTCAAACTATCTGGTGGCCTTGAAAAAAATTTTAATTCAGGAGAGACAGAGAGAATTGTGTAATTTTAAAAAAGATATAGATATTCAAATTATGCGTGTAGCTCTGATAGTTAGTTTTATAACGAGTGGATGACTTGAAGTATAGTCCAAAGCCCTATTCTTTTTTTTCGTCTTAAAACACGTAGTTTTTCGTTGGTTTAAGAACTTTGTTTGTATAAAGAGCCCATGATTTTAACATTAGAAATTTTTAAACAAAACCCATGCCTTGTAATAGTTTTAAAAGAAAACTTAAAGCTAAATCCTTCCTGTGAAATATTAAAATATATTTCTATACAATTACGCTGCCTTGATCTGCAATAGATCACTGAAGCCCTTTTCAATGCAGAACTTTTTTTAGGTTAACAGAACCGTGAACTAAGGGTTATGATCACTTTCTAAAGTGCGAAAATACATCATGAGCTCAAGTAACAATTAAAAAAAAAGGGATAAAGAAATTACAGAACTCATAAAACAGAGCCATTGCTATAAACTAGAACATGAAGAGAAACACTTAAGCTTGATATCGCAAGTTTAAGCTTGCGTGGCGATAAGCAAGGATATGGTCAGTTTATTTCGAGACCGAGAGGCATTCGAGGAATTTTTAAGAAGTTCTTAAAGTTTTTAAGTTCTTTTACTTAGCTGCTACCTATCTGATCCTACTGATTCCATCCTGGATAACTAAAGGTCTTGAAAACCGTAGGTTGTCTTATTTCAACATCTCGCGAAACAGATGCCCAACTGATGATCATACTGTCACGTCCCATATGACACACCTTTTGGGGTAGAGGCTACTCTTATTTTTCTTTTGTAATTTCAACATCTTTTACTTTGTCAATCAACGAAACGAAATTTTAAGACCACTCAAATTTAGCATCCAAATTTAAATTAAGACCGCCTAACGAGATACTTTAAATTCTTAAATGTATAGAGTTTCTGAGGCTGATCGAATCCAAACAGCAACATTTTTGAAAGAGCTCTTCTTCGAACTGGTCATATTTGTAGTGGACGGATCAGTAGGCAGATAGGCCATTGTCATTTGCTGAAGAAATATCTAGGATCTCTCCCCAAATATAAACTTCAACATTTCGCGACTTTAGTCTGAAAAAAGCTTCCGGAACACGATCTCCACTAGATCCTCTCGAGATGATCCTGCTTGTCTGGGAAATTAATTGATTTAGGTACTCCCAAACCGATGAATCAAAACAAAGGTTAGGGACGGTTGAGCCTTTCCTTAGATAGACTAAAACTTAGTCTCTCTTTTCGTCTTCTTGATCATTGATTATTTTAGTGTTTTTCAAACGGAATATGGCGATAAGAGAATTCTTAAAATAACGCCAAGGATCTTTTCAGATAGTGAGGTGGCCATTATTTGCTTGAAATCAGTGACTGTAAATACTTTTGTAATTAGTCATTTACTGCCGATCACCTATAAAGAAGGTGTCCAAGTAGATGCAAGCGCATAGCGACATTTCACAAGTGTCTGATAGGCTAGCATGCAACAAGCATTGTTGTTTGTTCTTAAGATTTTCGTAGGAGCTGCATGATATTAACAATGGATCTCCAGTGTGTCTGTTTTTCTAGTATATTCTACTGCAAGTTCAACATAACCTCTCCCAACTGATCATCTTCATCTTTTCTATATCACCTAATTTTTGCTGGTTGATAAAAAATTTGTTGGCCAGTGATTCAGAATGGATCAATATCTTACAGGTTAGTTCAAACCTCACACATTCTTTCGAATCCGAACAGCGAGTTTGAGAGGTCTCTCTTGGCAAGTAAAACCCTCGAAGGGTTTGCCAGACCTTCGCGTAGGTGGGACAGTCAAAAAACTATTATTGTCCCCGTCGGTGTTCGAACCCGAAACCTCGTGTTCGGACACACCAACCACTGCACCACTGTTTGATTGATAAAAACAGATTTAGATGAATTTAAAAATGTTAAATATGTAAATTAATGGACGCCTTATGTTGTAATCGTCCAAATTCGGCATAAAATAAAATGCCTGCTTTAGACATAAAGAAGTGAAAATAAATCCTAGCTACAGTTTTATAAAAATTGAGGAGCATCTTATTTTAACACCTGAAAAATCCGCCCACTTACTTAAATAGTTATGTCCTTCGCTCACAATTACATTTCCAATTAGATTTCATCATCAAATCTTTTCCAAAAGTCTCTTAAAGTCCTGCCTAAGTTCAAGACTAGAATTAAAATATAGAAAATACTGAACTCAATTTAATACCTGACTTTTATACACGACTGAACTGCTTTCAAATCAATACATATTTTTTTATTTAACCTTACAAATTTTAATCTTATCACAATTTTATTTGGTAAGGTTAGTGACTAGTTTATTTTTTACTATAGCAGAGATTATCAAATAGCTTAACGCATAGGTTAGTGCAGAAAATCACTAATTTGATACTTACACATAAATGTAACTATGAATTATATGTATTAGTAATATTCAGTTAAAACGATTGAAAAGCTTTATTCCTGCATAGTTTCTGACATTTACTTGTTTATTTATTGTCTTTGCTGTCGTTAAAAAAAATGCTCATTAAAAACTTCCCAAAAATGTAGGTTACTACGACTGCTGATAACGACTCCTCCCAACCGTCGAATCTGTATCATACTCACATTTTCGTACTATATCAATCATACTATACTATATCGATGTATACACGTTCTATACACATACATATACAACGCATACAATAAAAAAAAACGAATTCTTCACAAACTACACCATAATAAGTGTCGTTTTAATCACACCCCTTTCCCAACAAGCTTTGAGTTTACCAAACCCCCAACTTCCATCCCCCATAAAAGCAAGCGAAGCAACATAGAACAGCATAATACTTTTTTCACACACTTAAACAAAATCTTATCAGTGCTTCATAACATTGGCTGTTTACAAACGTGTCATTTTAATAATTTCATTTTCGTAGCTATAAGTGCTCATTAACGTTAGCTTTATCTGCAATTCAGATTTGCGGACCAAATACAACCGGGCTTTTGGTCATTTACAAGAATTGTCTGTGAAATGTGGGTCTTCTTGCAAAGTCTGTTGACTAAATAGAAAAGAGAGAGAGAGTAGGGATAATTTAAAATAATACAATTTTTTTCCGTGTGTTTTTTTCCTTTCTTTTTCATTTAGCCACGCACTATCAGCCTAGTGAGATAATGCGATTATCTTAATGGGCAATAACATTTAGCAACACTATGACCATAAATGTGTACTATGTCATTGTTTTGAAAATATTTTGTTGTTTTTTTTTTCAATTATAGAGTTTTTTTTGTCAAAAGAAAAATGATGAACAAGTGTTACGGCTATCATTATTTATTAATACAGACAAGGAAACTTTGAGCATTGTGTCAATACATATACACACTTTAAAATTTTGCATCTTCAAAATAACACGATCTTGATAACGGTAAAGGCTAAAATAAGTTCATTGCAACTTACCTACAATATTAAAATTAACAATTTTTTTTTTAACTTGCATATTTACTATTTACTTATCCTTTATTAAAATAAATTTTCATCGGATTACCGTCTTTTAGATATTTAAATTAAAAGTTTCTTTCTAAGAGGGCTGAGCTGTTTTTTTTTTTTTTGTCAGAATTTGATAGATCCGAAATGCGTTGAGTCCTCTGGGGTGACAAATGCAAACACTTTGTTCCTCGTTTAAGCGGTCTAATGAATTCGTAAATTCGATTAAATTAATAAATTCGAATTCGAAGCAATTAAATACGTAAAATGCTCAAGATCACAGATCCTCTGCTACTTGAGCAAAGGAAACAAAAATAGTTCCCCAAGTAACTACGTATCACCATTTAAGATGATCATGATCACATTTGTTTCGCCACACTTCAATCAATTTTAGGTACTTTGTTTTACTAAAACAACCGTAAATGTTTTTTTTTTTTGTAATTTAGCTGGATTCGCTTACTATGTTTTAAACTATTTACCCATTACTATTTTTTAAAATATACCAATCCTCGGTTCAGATAAAAGCAATATTCAAGAAATCATTGTTTGAGAAGTTTTGGTTTTATATCAAGTACACTTCATTAAACAAGAAAAGCCTGACAGTCAGAATCTGGACCCCTTTTGGTTAAACGAGAAATAAGAAAAGCTTTTATTAATGGAATTTTGTTTCTTAACTAGTCTTTTGAAAACATTCTGTACAGAATTGTTGGAAAACAGTTAATGCTGCTATACCTACCTGCACTTTGTATCATTTGCCTGCTTTTTTCTGCGTCACTTCTATTTAAGATTTTTCTATTAAAAAAAGTCTGGAAGCTTTGGGCCTTATTAGCAAACAAAAGTGAGCCTGAAGGAATCGCTTCTTACCTACAAGCTAAGCTTTCATCGCGACCAAAAATTCGTTATCCAGTAAAATATCTTCAATGTCGTTTCCACAAAAATCAGTTCCAAAGTTAAACACTTCCTTTCTAATGATATTTAATTCACAGATTATCGAAAAGATGTACGCGTCTAAAAGGACACCTAAGCTAATCCGTGCTGTTAAAAACACTTCAAAATAAAGTGAAAATTTTGTAATATAAAATCTTATTATAAAAAGACTTAATTCTTAAGGTTGTATAGATATGGAACACATCTTAAAACATCTAATCAACAAAACCAAAATAAATAAACTTCCAGGAAAGTGAACAAAATTAAGTAACAAAATAATATAATGATGTCAAGTGAATAAAATGTCTAATTAAATTATTAATTAATGTAAATCAAAAGAAAAACTCCTTCAGGAAAAAAAAACAAATCTCTTCTTTTTTCATGTAAATTTAATAAAATAAAATAAATCCCTAAAAATATCAATCAACGTCTAGAACTTTCTATTCTAATCTAACCAAACTTTATAATAATAAACTAAAAACTCAAAAATACAAAATAAACGGAGAGAATATAACGTAGAAAAAATTTAATCCCTTAAGTAATTTATAAATTTTCAAAATTAATGGTTTGGAATCTATAACACCGCACAATAAAAATATATTACAGTGTTAATAAGTGTGTGCGGAAATATATCAAAAATTTCGTTTCGGTTTATTTATTCGCGAAGTAAATACGTGTATCGAAACCCATTCATGAGTATACAAACGTATATTATGTATCAATCGAAATACTAACATAAATTTAATAACAAAATTAATAAAAAAAAAAAACAATAATTGTTGTGATTGTGTAAAAAATACTTTTTTGAAAAACAAAATATAATAATTGTGCAAAACGACATTTTTTTGTGGATTCAAACGTATGGATCGTGTATTTGGCTGTATTGAAACACACTTTGAACACTAAGGTGAGTTAACATTTTTATTATTGTGCTGAAAGTTACAAATACATGTACATAAAAATTGAGGTTTTAACTATATCTATATGTTGCGCATTTTCAACTCTGTATATCAATATGCCTAAGGCAACTGTATCTATAAGCCTTTTCGCATTTTTGTTGTATTATGTAGTATAAATGCCAAGCCAGCGAGTATATATTAATTTTGTGTTCTGAATTGCAGCCTAGTATGTTTATAGCCTAGTGGGAATTGGTACATAGTTAATGAAAATCGAAATTAATATTAAGAAATGAGTACGTCTATTAAAAAAAAGGGGTACCGTGACGTAGTGGCCCATTGTATGTGTCTATTACGCGGGAGGTGGTTCAAATCCTACCCCTGCCACCTGAAAAAACACGGTCCCGCCTACGGAGCCTCTGACAAACCCTCCCTTAAGCTATTGCGCCACTATATTCGTCTTTATTTTTGTGGTAAAAAATATGGATCTAATAGTTTACTATGCTTGAATTTTAAGTGTCCGTTTTAGTATTACTATTTAAAAAAGTCCTTGATATTGCAATCATATCCTGAAAGGCTTCTGAAAAACTTCCACTTATAACTTCAAGATTATTATGCACTACCATGTAAGTAACGAATTTTAGTTTTTAACTTAAATAAATATTTCTCAGACTAAAAATAATCATCTTTAGATTGTTATCTAGTTTTTAAGTACAGGATTAATGTTAAAAAAAAACTAGAATATTTTAATTTTAACGTCCTTAACTGTGTTTTAAAGACATACCTATATGTATTACACACAAGCATCTGAAGCGCATTTACGGCCATCAGTTTTAAAGCAAGTTGTATAGGGCAGTAGAAGTTTTAAAGCAAGTTGTATAGGGCAATAGAATTATGCAAAGCAAGCTGTGGCGCAGACTTGTAGCCGACCTTGGGATGTTTTTTTCTATCCTGTTTATCCTGTAATGAAAGATCAAAGCAGCATTTTGGAGAAAAAGCGATTTGACTCCATATGACGTGTAAATGTCAAATGCGTTTACACAGCACCGAAATTCAACATTTTTCGACGAAAATTTTGTAATGCTGTTTAATGGCTGACATTCTCTGGAATTTACATACTTAGTTCATGTGACGGCCATTGTCTAAACTTTCAAGCATCGAGCACTTGCTTAAATAAAACTAATAATTTTACCCTGTTTCATGAATTTATATATTCATGCAAAATTTTACTTAAATTTATGAAAAAAATGCAAAAAATTAGCGAAAAATGCAATAAAAAATAAATAATAAATGGCATATCGCCTACGCACCATTACATCATCGCATTTTTTTGTCGAAAATATTTTTTTCTATTATAACTTTACATAGTATAAGATAATGTACACACAGATACAACTGCAAGCGGAAAAGCTTTCAGTACGCACTCACGCATCTACGATTGTAAACAGAAAACCTTGAATATTAGGCCGCGCATAGCAGCAGCAGCGGCACAACCGAATTCATAGAGAGATAGAAGCAGCACTTGGGACGATTGCAAAACAAGGTCTTTGCGCAGCAACCACGCACACACCAAACAGAGTGCGTACACGCACATTTCAAGCAAAGTTTTTTTTTTTGTATATTCATATGGTATAAAGACACTTATGGTGATTAGAATTATAAAATTAACTCAGAGCTTATTTTTTTACGGGGTCTAAATGTCATATAGCTTCTTGCGTTATGCCAGCCAAACCATCAGGCCGCCTTACGCATCCGGGCAAGTGTTTGCTTTGCATGCGCGCATAAATTTTCTCAGCCGATGAACTATTGTGTTAGGAGTTTGGTGCGTGCGTGTAACACACGCATCTTCGGTCTGGTGTGGAGAGTAAGCTTATTTGTGAAAGAAAGAGCTTCGCTTGCCCTGTATAAGTATATGAGGCGGAGGCCTACCCATACTCGTGTTTTTCGATTAGGAAAAAAAGAGTCTGATTGTGCAAAGTATTTTTTTTTTTTGCTTTGAAAGTGATAATCAGGTTTGTATCTCTTACATGTTTATACAGTTTGCCGTTTCTGTGGTATCAAATTGGTGTTTTTGCACGTGTCAGTAGCACACCAGACAAATGAGTTATTAAAATTTCCAAACATTTTTTTGGCACAACACCTCTGGCCTGAGACACCGACCATCCATACTATCCATGCGCTGCGTTTATGTAGAGATAGGTACTTTACGGCCGAAGTTTTTTTTTCACTTTTGGGTGTTACACCCAGTCCTTGTATGTGCAAAGCTTGCGCTTTATCTATGTTGCTAATATGTTGCACACACATAGAGGGAAATCTGTGTTGGCTCATGGCATACAACACATGGGGGCCCATTTTTTTTTTGGGGCGACGTTGCCGGTCCGCTCAAATGAAATGCTATGCGTGACATATTTTTATCCGAAGGCTTCGCCCCAGCCATGATAATGCGTTTTAATTAATTAACGTGTCCAGCAGAGTGGCATGTTAGAAAATTCCTTTCTGTCTTTATTATGAGTGACTTTATGCACTAGTGGTTGATTCTTACTACCTACTATGTACCTAGGTATATGGTGGATAATTCGGCTAACAATGCTGACGAGTTGCATTAAATGCGTTTAGGTTGGGTCGTCTTATATCTGGGGGGGAAAATTACCACGTGATCTGTGTACACAGTGCGGATGGAATATTTTTTAGGGAAGACAAACATGTGCGTATGTCAGCTTTCGGCTTTGTAAATAAGCATTTAATTATGCGTAGCCTCATATGTAGGTCACTAGATGTAATTTTGTTCATGTTTTTGTGACCAGTCGGTGGAAAGAAGTTGTTGCATGCAACTCGTATACTCATGCATGGTTGTCAAATGATCTTTTTTTTTTTGGTAAATATAGTAGGTAGGTACGTACATTAATTGCTTGGGAAGATTTGTATAGAGGAAGTGACTGACTTTCGAGATTAAAAAGATACCAGTATAAGTAGGAATGCTGCAGAGGAAGTTTCGAGTTGGGCAATTAAGTAGATAGTTTAGATAGGTTTAGGTACATGTTAATGCTTTTTTGACAATCTTTTAGTATATATTTAGTAGTAAGCAACTTTTCTACACATTTTTAATGTGATATCGTTTCGTCTGCAAAATGTTCTATTTTATTCCGATTGATAAGTCAATTACTAATTCAATTTGCCCGCGCCATTATTTCGAATCTGATATCTTTAAAAACCATCAAAACAGAAAACAAATCGGTTTTATTAAAAAACTTTGTAAAAAACAGCTGTTTAAAAAAAAAAAACGTTACAAAAGTTTCAGTTCAACGACAATACTTTATAATATACTCTTCAATAGTAACCCGCCGATCATGGATGAAATCCGGGGTACATTTGGAATGGCAGAGCTCGAATTTCGGAATGCTCAGACCTTCAACACTATTCCAACGGAACCAAGTACATAATTGATTTGCGTACATGGATCAAAAGATGATGCGCCAAAAAAATATTATACGTGCTTCTCGCCAATTACTTAAAACAAAAAAGCTTCTGCTGGAACATTAATTGTTTTATTGTGGGCTGTGATAGGATCAGATCAGTGAGGTCTAGATCTAGCCAGATCTACCTCAGATCTATACCCATAGGATCAGTGGATCTAAACTGGGGGTAGGGTAACAAATTTAGGAGACAAATCTTAATAGATATTATTCCAAACATCTGCAAAGTGGACAAGGGGCAAATAGTAGTTGAGATTATATGACACAATTCCTTAAGCAGGGTCCAACTTTAAAACTTAAATCAATAAGGGCCTTACGGGCCGCTCTCTGGTAGGGAGACTGCCTTGAGTTTTGGTGTTCCTTTCAACTGTTTCTTTGTTTCTAACTAAGATGAGGAGCCGAAAAGGATGGAGAAAACCATTATGCCATAAAACCATAGATGACTACTCCTTCGAAAATCTGAACGATCTACCAAAACTTAATATAAAAAAAGCTTGTTAAAAAAAATATATTAAATAAAAAGATGAAAAATGGCTCAGCTTTTTCGAATAAGCTGTGGAGCCTTTTTTAACTGCGTATTTCAGGTAGTGACTTTGATGTGCACCAGAGAGAGCTTAAAAGAAGTGAACCACATTAGCACTTTACGCCAATCCTGGTTCCTTGCTACTAGATTTTAAGATGACTTCCTCAACACGGACCGCTTACATGTTTCACCGAAGATGTGGACACGACGAGATCGAGGGAAGAAGGAAACACAAAGCCTATAATCGCGCAAGAAATCCTCAAAACCTTGGTTGATTACCTAGAGATTGTAGAATTATCTCTAGGTAGCTTACATTCGAACAAAAATCAAGTTCTAAGGTCCAGCGCTACCCACTTGCCATCAGAAGAGTCGCAGCCCAAAAAAAGTTCAAATAAATGCGCCTGATGGAGCCCGCACTAAAGCAAAAAGCGTATGAAGCACCACTCGGGTGTGTCAGCCTTGCGTTAAGTCGTGCAAAAGCTCAAATTACCCAGATTGGGCACCGGTACCTCTTGCACAGTTGCCCGCCAACACTAATCACTGAACCACAAAGTTCAGGAATGACCAATATCTATCTTCTAGAAAGGCCTGCACAACCTTCTAAATGGTTGTTTTACCCACCATATACGTTGCTTAATGACAAATTCCCTTATGAAATTCCATCAAAAAGAGAATAATGTGCTTACGTTGGAACACCTCACTCCCTACACTGTAATTCTGATTAGCCTTTTCATGAGCAATTCACTGCTCAACATTGAATTATCCTTGAAAATAAAACACGAATTATTTCAGGCATCTTCAACGGAACGATATTCATCCCTAGACGCCCCATTTGATATACACATATGCAAGTTTAATCCTAGATTCGTCCCCGCGATGCACTTGTACTTTTAATTCCTCTTCTATTCTTTAGCAAGTCATCGAAGGAGCGCGCCCCCTGTGCATGTGCTTATGTTAATTATATTCGTACAGGTGAATTGAATAAGAACAAAAAGGCGTACTGCCACTGCAGTATGTGCGATGCATAGAACTGAAGTACAATAAGCGCAATCCCTTCACATATTTTTTTATTTTTTTTTTATTTGGTTTCTCCCGAGAAACCAAATAAAAAATATTTTCTCTCTAATATTTTCCCGAGAGTACTTTTTGGCTGCCTTTGCGGTTGTCGGCGGAGTTGCTCTTGAATTTGTTACAATCGACTGGGTTTTTGAAACCGGCCCCTCCAGATAAAACGGGGGAGTCTTCATTAATGTAATCACGATTTACGGCATTCTCGAGTTCTCGGCCCTCTTTGATGCATTATCCAAGTGCATATATACGCTTTTCGGGTGCCTCATATTTTCCTCCTCGTAAAAGTGCAGTATGCTGCTAATTAACATGTTTCGCTAGAGTACGGGTACTTTAACCTTTTTTTTGTTTGCTTCATGCAAAAACAAAAAGACTGTGCTGAAGAAGGAAGCACTGTGCCGAAAAACTCTGGGTGGGTGGTTGGTTTTAAGAACATGAAGAATGTTTGTTGGTATAGTGCGTTGGGTCTCTCAACATGTTTCCAGCCAGCGCACTGGATAAGAGCTAAGAGAAAAGCTGTTGCTACTTCTATCTAACGAATTAGCATTGTAGTCGCTGTTGCATGAAATTATATGCGATGCAATTACTTTTGTGGGTATGTTTTTTTCTGATTTTCTTTGGGGAAAAATGTTACTTTGAACTTGTTTTTGGGCGGATTTTTTTTTGTAATTTTTTAATGGAACCGTGGCTATACAACGTGTAAGCCCACGGGGCTTCGTGATGTCCCCATGAATTATTTTCAACTAAAGTAGCATGCAGCGGCTGTTTGAAGTACGAACATATACCTACTGCGCTTTAATTAGGAATAATAAAAGCGCTTTTTTCGCTTTTCTGTGTTGAATTTACTTTGAAGTGCACTTCAATTATGTTGCACAGATGAATAGGGCAACAATGGGGGGAAATAAACAAAAATTTCCTCGGAGGGATTCCGTACTGTGTACCTGCCTACTTGAAAAAATAATATTTCTTATATGCTTTGAGCTACAGCGATAATTTTACAACAATGGAAATGTTTATAATACGAACAGAGAATATGGTAGTGGATAGCTCTTATAGCTGTTAATCTGAGAACAATGTAAATGATAGACGATCATTCCAAGATACAAAAGAGTATAATATGTAGGTGCAATTCCAGGGGCCATATAACCGACGAAGGCTGCAGCAAATATACATGTACATATTTAGAAAAGATGGCAATGCGGATTGAATTTTTCAAATACCTTTCATAGGCTTTTTGTTTAAATTAAACAAGTAGCCGGGAATCAATATAACTATTGTACCATTCATACAATCAAAGATTAATTTTACTTACATCAAAAAACTTTGTGCGGTTAAACACACTTTTTGCCGCATTAATGCTAAACTTACAATTTACACGCCCCCTTGGGTTTCTGTAAAAAAAAAACAGAAACCAAAAAAACATCAGAATAACACATTATTCTGATCTGTTATTCACTAAAATGGTATCGACAGCGGTGCGGATATACAGCAATGAATTATTGTTAAAATAGATATTTTTTCCCAATCGATGAATCATTTTTTTTGCAAGTTAAAATTGATCAAATAAAAAAAGTTTCCCCAGTAATCAACCTCTGTAAGACTGGCTCAGTGTCCAATCGCTTAAAACCAAATCGCCCAAAACTGAAAAATGTCACATCAACCAATATTTTTGGATTTGACACTGACAGATCGCACCCAAAGAAGTAAAAATGTCAAATCACCCAAAATAGATCTTGACAGTATTGGAAAAATTTCACCCTTATTTATAATAGCTATTACCGACATCGCAAAAGAGGAGATTTTTTAGTAGGATTAATCGCGAAAATAAGCCGCTGGGACTCGATCTCGAAATCAATGGATCAAAAGTCGGCTCATATTTTTTAGGCTGCATCGCTATGAAATTGAGGGTGGGAAAAGTGACACATGAAGTAAAAATGCTTCAAAAAAAGTTTAAAATAAGTACTCTTTAAAATTTTTTATTTATTAGACTTATATGATGTGTTTTTGCTTCACGTCTTGTTTACTGAATATTGTTGCTTTTTGCTGTGTTGAAGAAAAACCTTTAATGAAATCCTGGTAATGAACGGTGATCATACCCACTAGGGACTATGCTATCGCATGGTATGGATGAATAAACGCAAACATCGCATAAGTAGCTTGACTTTTATGATTTATTTGGCAAAATATATAGCATTCAACCCTATATTATCCACTGTCTTCACCGTATAAATCTAGCACCTCAACTGGATTGTATTGCACACAAGCCAAAAAATCTGCTACTAATTTCAAACAAATTAGTAAAAAACAACGCAATTGCGAAAAAAATTTAGCAACCATGGTAAAATATTTAGCACGCATTTCTGTACATAATTTTGGCAATTTTAATTGAAAAATTCAAATTTTTATTGCTGTCAGCAAACCCACATGGCACATTATGCTGATAAATTTAGCAATTGGAATAGCAAACTTTATGCCATTTGCAGTAATTAAAATTTTTTTTGTGCGTTGAATAGAATCTGAAAATATAGTTTAAAAACTAAGTGGAACACAAGCGAAGTAAAAAAAAAATAGGGCAGGGGGACTGCAGTTGGTCAGCATACCCCCAATACTCTCAGCTTGGGGGCTAAAAACCTTAAAATCTTTGAAAAAGCTAAATCTATAAATACCACGTTTATGGATGATATTACTTTATATGTCCCTCTAACACCAGCACTATGTGATGAGCCTGTGTAAGCATATTTTTGCTTGGCAAACCTCTGCTTGTAGATTATGCTTGCTTTAAGCGCTCTCCAACACAGATCTAATAGTGTAATAAAAAATCGCCCAAAAAAATTAAAATGTCATATCGTCTAAATATATTTTTGTGCAATTTGTCATTTTTCAGTTTTGGGCGATACTGAGCCCTGAAAATGGATTAAGCCCAGTAATCAAGTTCTTTAAAAAGAGACTTGGAATTTAATGCCGCAGCCGTACTTAACACTGCAGCCAATGCCCAGCGAATTGTTTTTAATCAAATCATGCCAAATGGTAATCAATCATATTTATGTATATACCTACATGCCTACATACCTACATTTCGCTTTTTATTTTATTACAAAAACAAGCCAAAAAACTTACCAATGTGTACGTCTGTAGGCAAATGCTACGAGAGGTCTCTCCTAAAGGTTTGTCGATAGTGCAAAATAAAAACTTAACTTTTTGCCAATTATCTTTTTAATTGATTTCTGCTGTTTGTTTGAGCAAAGACTTTGAATAAATATTAAACAGTAAAGCGTGGCCAAGTGGAAATCTCGAATCTTGAGGACAGATGCGAAGAAAAGTGATAATTATGAATATCGTGACTCTTGTTCACAGTAGCAATCAATAAATATAAAATGTGTACTATCTACCTCAGTATTGTCTTATTAAACGTCAGTTTGAAGGGTTAAGTTGAAACTTTCTACCAAAAGACTCGTGCCGTTCATGTGAGAGGAGGCTTCAAATGTTTGCCGAAACTCATTCGAATGACTTATTTGATTTTAATAAGAGAGATGTTGTGGTAGGCCTAAAAAGGGTAACTAGATCACTTGATGTCATATGAGTTCGAAGTTATTGAGGGTGAAACAAGAAGCTGATTAGGTGAAAAAATAACTTTATATATACAGAACTAAGATAAGTTATTAGTGAATCGACAATCAGCGAATCTAATAAGAAGTTTAAGTAGGCTCGCAACACCCAAATAGTTTTGGATGTGATATAGTGAATCCCCTTAAATTCAAACTAACAAAGGATACACGCAATACGTTTTACTAACAATAATATATGAAATAGGAAAAAGTCCCAATAAAACACAAAAGAAAACAAAATCGTAATTCAGATTCAATTCGCAATGAATTTAAATGGTTGGGCTTTATTTTCCATCCTATAAAAGTGGTTAAAGGTTCCCATTCAATACATTTCCAAACAGAGAAAATCTAATAAAAATATCTCAAGCGGAAGACCTTTTAACCGCGTCTTCGACCTCTGCCAACAAATTGCATCTAGGTAGTGTGATTTTTTACCAATTGACTCGAAGAAGTAAAAAAACGAGATCCATTAGCTGCCCTAGGCTACACAACGCATTCCCTTTTAGCATGTGACCAAAAATGTCTATGCACACGTCCGTAGGTAGGCATGGGTACCTATATCTGGTTGCAATCAAATGCCGAAAAAAAAACTTTCGAAAACTTTCCCATCATGCAAACAAATATACAAACATTTTTCCACCGGAAAACTGCGCCATTGTTTGTCGTGCTGATTGTGTGATGTACATTGTATTTTATGTACACAGTTGCATTAGTTAAACTATACCCTATGATACATACTTGCGCATGCAAGCATTTCAAAAATCAGTCGTAGAAAAGAAGTAGAAGAAGAAAAAACATACATACCGACATTAAATTAACATTCAAGCAAGGCACAACACAAAGGGTGTCCCAGCTAGATACTACGCACTATAAATGCATCGCAGCCAGCCGAAGCATCTTTTTCAAGAAAAGCCTTGGAACTATCTATCCATTTATGCATCGCGTATAGCTGCGTCTTTACACATTCTGCGGCCGAAACTTTTCTGGAGACTGAGCTTGAAAGGCCTTCCACACATATACCTACAACGCGAGTGCATACACACATGCATATTTGAATATTAGGCAATGCTCTGATATAAATTTAAATGCAAAAGATGCACAAAAAAGCCGCTTAGTAAGTGTTGTATGCACTCCAAGTGAGGTGTATGGATTTCACCTCGAAAGCACTTTAGATTGGAGGTTTTTTTTTCACTTTTTCTTTGTTGGTAAGTGGTGACCCCTAAAATGCTATTTTGTTTTGTTAATTAATGGTCTTTTTGGCGGTGTGTACAAAGTTTGTACTCTACACAGTCTTTTTATTTCTGTCACGCGTTAGTGCACTTGCATATATGAAATTATAAAGTGGGTGAACGCATTAATAAACACGAAATGATATTTTAGTGATGGCGCTGTCAAGTGGGAACCATTCATTGAAGAATTTTGTTTGGGAACAATAATATACAAAGCCGCTAAATCCATTGAGATTAACGCTTCTTATACTTCGTCTTGATATGACAAAAGTGCGACCAAGATTTGGTAGGCACTAGGCAGATGATTGCGTCTATAGCCAGAAAATGTAGTTTTGGTAGATTTACCTGAACATTTTAAATTTTGCAAAACGACATCGACAACATTTTATTATTTCGCCTTTTGTCTACTAAATAAGATAGGCTTTAGGTAAAAACAGGGACATCTATACACTCTGAAACTTAAACCTTGGCATAATTGTTCTATCCAAATACGTTCAATAAAAACGTACGTCCTTTGTTGTTTCAACTGAAAACTTAAAAAAAAAACGAAGTTTCATTTTTCTTTTGCAAAATCAAGAGAAATTTTCTTGAAAATATTTTGTCAATTTGTCAAACAGTTCATTTGAATCGATTAAAATTTACTTAAAGACAATTTTTTTGCTAATTCGACAATTTTACTTTTGTTGAAATTAAAAAAAAGTTATTGTTAATAATGCCCACAAAAATTGTTTTCAGTGTAGGAGGTGGCAAGCATGTTATCAGTGCTAAATTCTATTCGATTCTGCAACGATTCTATTCAAGTGTGCGTAGGCACTACAGCCCCCAATCTGGGGAGGGTCCTGTCTGGCTCACAGTACCCGTTTGTCCTTGTGACCCTTAACACCCTCCTACGAAGCCAAGATCTTCCTGATCGCTGAGGATTTTTAAGGGTTATTTACATTCTCATACAGTCCGCTCATAAAGCTCATGGTTAAATTTTCTTTCGCACACAAGATATTCAATTCTGAAAGAGTTCAGGAAGTCAAATTCTGCAAAAACCGAGTAATTTCTTTCTAACTTTCTTTAACTCTATAATGGTATTACTGCCATGTCTTCTCGGTCTTTTGACTCCTAGAAATTAAACTTAGTTTACTTATAAACTTGAAAAAGTTGACAACGCGTACAATTTTAAAGTTTTTATGTTAAAAAACTCTAATTGCGTTTTATAGCCAAAAATAATAAAAAGACCGTCAAGTATGTTACACAGACAAACCTTAAGGTCATATGACCGAGATCGAATTCTGAGTTGAATGAGCGATGTCCGGATGTCACCAATTTTTAGGCCTAACATATTTTAGCTAGAATTGAAATTTTTTAGAAATTTAGGAATAGCTTGAAGCCGAAATTTTGTATGTAAGCTCTCTGTAGTCCGAAGCAATACAAGTGTTAAAATTTTTCAAATCCGCCCACAGACACGCCCACAATCGGGCTTAATGTGCAACTACCTCTCGTGCTTTCAAAGCTGTAGGACGTCGTGAAAAGCTGAAATTTAAACTTTACTATCTCCTAATGATAATAAGACATAACAAATGAAAATCATACAAAGTTTTCGGCCACGCCCAATTTTTAGGGGCGATTTTACATAGTTAACGAATTGAATAACAAAAAATCATAATTTTATTTATTTATATTTTTATATTATATATGCTAATATTAATTTTTGGTTATAGGAGCTTGGCATGCCACGCACCTTCTAAAAAATAAATTAAAAAACCTTATGCCCAAGGAATAACATATTTTTTTTATGTAATTATTCGTAAATGGTAACGGGAAGGAGATATATAAAAAAAAAATTAGGAATGGGAAGGAGAATAATAATGGAAAGAAGAATAGGAACAGGAATAGGGTATACCGGTCCGTTACAGACCGACCGAAGCTTTTTATACGCACTCTTGCACTTACTCACTGCTTTCATGCATTTTTGTGATATAATTTCGGAAATGCGTTAAAAAACAGAATAGAACTCTTTTAGAAAAAATATGTCTTTAACTCTTGTTTTTTGTTTTGAGTTGCGTAATTAGTGCGTTCACTATAAGCTTTGTGAAGTTAGTGGTTCAAAAGTTATGGCCTCAAACACAAGACCCAATGTCTAACATCTTAAGTAAAAGGAAAACAGTTTTCCGCTTTAAAAAGCCAACCCTTCTGACGAAAATGACCGTAGTAGTGTTATTTAGCGTGTCAAATTCGCACACATGAACAAAAATGGAGGCAGAGAATTCTTAAATGTCCCTGAATTTCAAGAATTCGCAGCCTCAATGATAACGAGCTTACACTTATTGCCTTTTGAATTGACAAGCTTAATACCTTTTGCCTTGTTTTTTTCTTTTTTCTTTTACATGCTTGACTTTGTGAGAAATCGTATCTTAAAATTATATAATTTATTAGCGTGAGACGAAAAGAAAAATGCACCAAACTAAATTAAAAACCGACTGTCTAATCTAATTTTGGGTTAAAAAAAATAAAACTATTTACACAATTCATATTTGCTGCAAGATAAAGTTTTAACAACATTATCAATAGGCAGCTTAATTTCTCGTATCAGCGCGTCCCAGATATCATATTTTACCCACTCAATGACCTTGCATTTAGTTTTTCCCCAACCAAAATGCGTAAGAATTTTATATACGTAGCCACTCTCATTGGGTATCAAAGCTTCACGCAGACATATTTTATTTACTCACATGCCTCGCTGCAGAAAAGTGTCCTAAATATTTACGTCAAACATTTTGGGCAGAACAAAAAAGGCAATAAAACCAGGCAATGTTGTGATAATGATATAATAAAGCTGTTAGCGTCTATCTCCAATACTGGAACGCTAGTTATGTGTTGCAATGATTTTTTTTTTTGCCAAAAGTCTAAAGCTTTATAAAACTTTTGAAATATTTTCGGAATGACAAATGACATGAACTAATATTCACACTTGAAATACTAAATTTATTTTTTTAACGACGAATTTATTTCTTATGACGACAATAAGTTGCATTTATTTTATCATAAACTGTTTGCAGAATAACTACCTCGTGATCCAAGAAATACAAACCTACTTTTTAAGAGTCATATTCCCATCGTAAACCTTATTTAAGAATCTATTTTAATGTTCGTATTTAAACAGATTTACTTAACATTTAATTATGTTACTTTTTCTTTCAGGTATGTTTAAGAGAGTACCATTTTCCTGTAACAGGTAATATTAAATAATAAATGAAATTATTTTTAAAACTAAAGTAAACTTTATACATCACATCGAAATAAACCTATACCTCCTTGCGACTTCATTCAAAGGTCCTCTTTCCCTACCTCATGTCTAGCACAGCAAGCAATTTCAAACTTACGCTTGCATCGTCTCTAAAGTGGAATTCGCTCGATGAGTCAATAGTGGGTGCATAATGGCATCCAACCAACCAGCCCATAGCAATCATTTATTCAAGCGTTCATCCCTCTACTGGGTCTATGTCCTTGTGTATGGAAAATGCCGGAAGTAGACTTTTATCAGGAAGCAAAAATAACGAGGTAACTTGGTGGAGAGACTAGCTGCAAGCGGGTTGGAATAAACTTAAACAAACAACCACTGCAAGGCCCTATCTAGACATTCGTAACACTAGCTATGGGGTGGTTCTTCAAGCAATAAATGACGCTCAGAGTCGTCGTCACCGAGGTATCTGCAACATACAACTTCCAGAGCATGCGGAAGCAATGCAGAGCTTCCACGGTGTATGTAGCATACGACCACGACTGTCTATGATTGCAAAAAGATGACTCTCCCGCCAACCAATAGTATTATACGCCGCTGCATACAGGATACAGCGCTCACTAACTGCACATCTCTCCACCTAAGTGGGGCCCCCAAAACTTTCGCCTGCCAGCTAAAAATAAACCAGTGGTTTGGTATCGTTGTACTTGGAGCTGTTAGTCACTGCAGCAGATTTTCCAACCCTTAACCTTGCGGGATGACGATGAGCGGCTATAAGTTTTTCGCTTTCTCTTTCTCTCATGCTGTGTGCATTTTCAAATGACTACAACGGATGTTGCCCCAACCACGGCAGCTACGTCGACGTACACTTTGTCTGCCGCACCGGCCTGGCTAACACCCGAACTCAATACCGAAAGGACTGAAGGGCAACAGGAGTCTTAACATCAAACCCCCTGAGATGGGGTTAGAATGACTGTGGCGCATGTAAATACGATGACGTTACTCTTTTTGTGTGTTTTCTTAATTTAGCTTGCAACTACGACGACTACGAGTACGGCACGTCGTCGTTGGAAAGTGAAAGTTTTCGTCTTTTACCCTGAGGAGAGCCCTTGTCTGCATGTAGTCGTTGCATGGCGCCGCCTGGCGGGTATTGATTTTTTTTTCTTTTACCCACACAGAGAGAAATGCATTTATCACTATGCGAGGGGTTGGAAAGCCCTTCGAAATAGGTACGTAAGGCCGGCGAAAATAGAGAATGCCATAGAGGAGGAAGTTGTGCAGTCGGGAAAAATATTTCAACTGTTGGCGTTTGGGTATAGGTGAATGAGACGAAGGGGGGTGTTGTCCATGTTTGCGTATGTGCAGATAGAAAGAGACAAACCCAGAGCTAGACATGTTTTTCCAACCTTTATCTATAAATCTCTAATATGACCACCAGACAAAGCATACAAGACATGCTTTGTATGCAAAACGTATACCTACCTACACGAAAGCGAAAGTTGGCGCAGAAAGAACACAAATTGAATGAAATGAAAATTCCATCCAAATTTTGGTGTGTGCACCACCATGCAGTTGTTAAATGGAGAAGTGAAGACGGGTGTTTCCCTTGATTCAGACAGTTATTGAACGTTACCGAAACTAGCTTCGGTAGATTTTTAGTTGGTATACCTGGATACCTACCGCCTAATTATGTTATTTTCTTGAACTAAGAGAGAGATAAAACATTTTCGTAGGTACTTTTGAACTTTTTGCATGGTTAGGAACCTATAGGTATTATGCTACGTTGTAAACATAATTATGTTTGCTTTTGCTATTTCAAATTCCTCGAAGTGTAAGTACTTTCTTTGCACTTCACTCAGCATTAAAGCTCAAAGATTAAAATTTTAGAAAAAAACCTATTTCTTCGACTTTATATAACTTATCGGCCGAAAAGCGATGGTCCAAATTCTCAAATGCAAACGGCTATCCGGAAAAGGACAAACGGTCCAAATGAAATTCAGCGGATATCGGCTTAAGTGACACATTATTTTCAACCGCAAACTTATAACGGCTATGACAAGCAAAAGGCTTGGAAAAATTGAAACGCAAGATTTTAATATTTAGACACCTGAACACAGATGTGGCCTTTCGTTTTCATTCGCAGTTACAGCGGAACGCAATCCAAACGTAGGTGAGTTTGAATTGATTTTTCGGAGAAATGGACAAACTTGGATAAAGCATGATTTCTTTTCAAAACGGCAGGCCGAATGATCAACAAAAACGAAAACTCAATGTTTTATAATTATCAGTCTTAGAGAAAAAAAGCCTAAAAAAATGTATCCAAAACATTCAAACTTGAAGTTAGTTAATTTTGTAGAGAAAAGTTGGAATCTTTTTATCTTTTCACTTAACAATAAATGTTCTATAGTGCTGAAAACAAATAATAAACTGATTTTTTTATAGCATACCCATTGTATATTAATTTTAATTCATAGTTTGGAACATAGTGAAATTATCACCGTACACCCATAAACTTTTTATACCCGACCAAGGGTTTATTAATTTTAATGCACAGTTTGTAACACAGAGAAATAATCACCGTAGCTCCTAGGACCTTTTAGAGACATACTAGACAGCCAGGTGACTTGATTAAGCCATGTCCGTCCGTCCGCCTGTATCTACCTAAAGCGCTGAAACTAGGAGCGCGGTTTCGTTTTAGAGACAAAGAGTAAAAGTTGGTTCAATCCGCTTGCGACCACGCCCACTATTGGCTTCAATGTGACAACCTCTTATTCCCTTTTTTTATTAAAAAAGACCTTTTGACCGAGTCAAACACGGTACAGTAACTCAAATTTTGGTGTACAAAAATTTCGGCTAAAAACGTTTAGCCCGACGAAAATCGAAGCGCCCACACCATCCGCCTGTGCCCACTTTTACAGTGTTATATCTTTAAAACCTTACTTTCTCTGAAAATTCACTCACGTACTTACACAGCCAGCGACCTGCGAACTGGCGCCTCGACATTGCTCTCAAAGAATTGCTAAAAAACTGGAATTTGTCAAATAGAAAACTAACAAGGATCCTCGGTTCTATAATTTGACAATTGCAAATCCCCTCATTCTTAAAAGCTTTGTGAAGATATTTACAATTCGCTTAGAAATTCGAACAAGTCGCTGCGAGTCCATTTTGAGTTCAGCGAACTGCGAATATCTTGACAGAACTTGTGTAAATTCATTATGTAGTAGTTTCAAGTTAAAGATTATTGATCCTTCAAAGATTTCCGTGCTGTGATTTTCATTTTTTGGAGTATGAACAGTATTTTGGAGTAAAGTCATTTGTTCGCTAGTTCGCTGGTCGCAAGTTCGCCGGCTGTGAAAGTACCTTTAGAGCTATGATCGAAACCGACAGGTGAATTGATTAAATGTCCGTCCGCCCGTCCGTCTGTCCGTACACTCAGGAAAAAAACAAGTGACTACAAAAATCGTTAAGTCAAAGTGAAAAAACCTTACCTTAGGATTCTCAAAGTAAAAATGACTTCGTTATGTTAAAGATAATTCACATACGTTAAGTTTGTTTCATATAAAGTGTTGAGTTCAGTAAATTTTAGGCAAAAATTGTTACTTTGGCTTCAGTTTCCGCTCTTAACGTATATGCATGGTTCTATAAGGATATAAGAATAAACGGTTTTGTTCTTAGTCATGTCCATTTTTTAAAGGTCGTGAATATTTGACTTACAATGTAAAAACTCAGGACAATCATTTTTTTAATTTCGTTACTGGCAAACTCTTGCACACTTACTCGTTTTTAACCAAGAAACGATTTTTTTTTTTTTCGCACTGTGTCACCTACATATTTACGTTGCACTTTGTTAATCACGAAAGAATTTACAAAAAAGAAATCAAAAATATTTCTTTATTGAAAAAAATAAACTCATAGGGTTGAGTAATATTTTGCATTTACTTACTCATTCACCAAGTTCAAGTTCAAGAAATTCGGAAGATGTAGGAATGGATGAGCCGACAAAAGCAGATGAAATGCTTTTGTCGGCTCATCCATTCTTACATCTTCCGAATTAATATTGAAATGATGTTGCTTTTTGTGTTTTGTTTCACTTGTTTAATGTTTGTTTATGGAAATTTCAAGGTTATTTCTGCAAAGAAAGACAAAAAAAGGAAAACAAAAGGCATCCAGACAAGAACGATAGCAAGCCAAAAAAGATAACCAATAATGCATGCAACTGAAATAACTTAGCAAGCGATTTATTTTTAAAAAGTTTTGCCTCATTGTGTGAATATCTTATTAGTATTGTTTTTATTTATACTTTGTTTGACTATAATATCGCTGAAATGCAGCAAGTGTGACACACCAAAATGTTCCCAAAATTCTATTCAATTGCTCATGCGTTGATGCAAATATTGTATAAATACAGTAAACAATTTAAGTTACCTAAAATATTAGTTATAATAAAAAGTGTTTTAAGAAATAGTTCAATGCAAACAATACGGCTTATTGCTATAGCACCGCAGTCGCATGTGCTTGACTCTCTTAAATATTTAACAAGTGACTTGATAACGTCAGCAGACAAAGGCTTTTGCAAGCAGCGTATATCATAAATTACGCAACTTTTGTATAGACTTGAAAGAATGCCAACCATCCTTAGAACGATGAGTATGCAATTACGGCTGAGACACATAACAAACAAAAAATATTTGCATCCTGTTAACATTAATTTATTAAACATTTATATAGCTATGTCAGTTTTTCTACAAACAATATTATTTTTTGCTGTCATTTGTATAAGTATTTATTTAGTTATACATCGCAGCCATGCAATTGATCAGTCATCGTCGCAGTTAATATTTTTCATCAGAATTTTATTGAAATAATAAATAAAATCCGCTTAAAATGCAATTTTAGCAGTTAATATGTCATCCACTGATATATATTTGTTTATATACAATACACGTGCAACCCATTGTATTAAAGACGAAGAAAAAAAAACACCAACAATAACAATCATCGAAATTTATTTCATACGTAAGCACTGTGCAGTGTATCACAAAATCACTGTCGATAAATTATTTTTATTAGTGAGTGCAATTTTATAAAGAAAATAATTCTTAAGACGATCTAATTATTAAAGAAATTGGTAAACTCGCGCAGATTAACGAGAAGATAATTGATTTATATCTCAATCTTCAATAATATCAAAATTACTAAAAAGGAAATCTTTTAAGTTCCTCACTCCTCGAAACAATCAAAACAATTAAGAATTATTTTTTGTTTAAAAAAAAATTCTGTTGTCCAACCTAATAAAAAAAAATTATCCCTTTGGTATGAAATATTTTTTGAGGCATTGTATGCGCAATCGCTTTTAGGAAATACAAATGGTGAGCGAAATAAACAAATAAGTATCGCGACATTGAAATGCTTGCGGTTTTGTTGCAGTTTCATTTACTTTTATACACTTTTTTTTCTTCCCCCATATTTGACTTGATTTTTTTTGGTTAGCCATCAGTTCCGCGCATTTAGTTAATACTCACTTTTTTAGCGGTTAGGTCATGAAATTCGCAAACAAATATACACATACATAGGTAATGTATAGCGAATGCATGGAAACAGTAAAATAATGCATGGTTATTCAACATTTTTTTTGGCAATTTTTCTGCTAATATTTTTGGGGTTTTGTCTTTAAGTAGCTGAAAATATCACGAAATGACGTTGGTTTTATTTTTATGGAGTCGCAATGTATTCGAGAGTGCATATGAAATAAAAATAAGTTTTGTATGGGAATATCCTTCAGGTCGGATCTTCGTATTTATTAACAAAAGATAGGTACTGATTGTGCTGAACAGATAAGTAAAGTTGTAATTAAAATAAAATACCATTAAATACACCAGAACACCCCAATTGGCCCCTGTCAAGCTCCGAATCGCTAAATGTCAAAAATTTAGTTTTTTTTAAACTTAAATCGCATTTATCAAATGACAATCTTCTTCTGAAAAAATAAGGGGCGTAGCATCAACCCCTTTTCAATGACATTGTAAAATTTGTTCCAAAAATGTCGTTTGCAGGTGCTAAGTGCATTTTTATATCAAAAATCAGGTTTTTATTCAAGTACGCCCCCAAAAGTAGGCGTGGTGAACATTTTTTCAATAAATTGATAGTATATAGATCTATGTTAACACAAAATGCAAGATTTTCTTGATTGCAATCAAGCGTATTGCATATACATAAATACAGTTTGTCGAAGTGAAAATTTAATGTAACCACGCCCACATGGGGGCGTTTTGCGATAATTTTTAGATTGAAACTCAATGCACTTAAGCAAGTATACTTCACAGGGTCGTAAATTTTTTGCTTCAAAATAGTAGGTTAATCTATTGTCGGAACATTGTATACCATCGTTAGCGACTAAAACCATATAGACTTTCGAACTAGGTATGTTTGTGTGTTAATATGGATATTGGGATGGTAAGGTGAATTACTAAAATGGATGCTTAGAGGATCTTAATAAAATGCATAGAAAAAGAAAAAAGGCAGTTTCTTAACAGCTTATACGATATGCCGTTCTCATGTTTTCTATATTTTTAGAAATCTTAAATTATACTTAGGGTTAGCATAATGTAAATATGCATTTAAAATACGTAGCCCGAACGGCAACCTACCTATATATCTAGCCATACAATGCATACAGCACCTACCTACACCCCAGTAAAACAAGTCACACTAAAAGTAAAACGTCAAACAGTAAAAAAAAAATTAAAAACAAAAACATCACCGAATAGCTAAATTTATTCCATGATTGCATATTTGAATGGGGTGAGGGCGCAAAAGCAACGTCGACGACGCGACAAGCTTGGAAGTGGGACACTTGTGTGCAAGCGATTTCTTGATTAGGCCAGAGCCAAAATCGCAACGCCATACACACGAGATCCTGCACGGTAATAGCAGAAATGTCACAACTTCAATGTCATTCATGCACACACAACAGAACACGAAAGTCCAACACCACACGAGCAAGCACGGCAAACGAGCGTAGCCCGTCCGTCAGCTAATCAGCCGGCCACGAAGCCAGCTACCAGCAGCAGCATCAACATCAAGCATTACCCGATAGCGCATGCGAAGCGCGAAATTTGTCACGAATAGTTTAGCAGAGGTTTTTTGCAAAGCAAAATAAACGGCACAACTGGGGTGGGAGTAGCGACTAGCGAGCGACAGATATGCCATGTGCAGTGCCCGCAAATTGTTGCCATTGTGTGGGTGATTTAGCGAATTTCGCACACTTTTGTCCGATAATGTTAAGTATAGGTAGTTTAACCGGCGAAAGAAACCACAAAAGAAAATTTGAAAAAATCAAATCAGAAAAAGAAAGCGAAATAAAAATCGCTCACGACTAGATACACGATCGTTAGTGTCGTTTCGTTGGCTTCGGAGTGGGCTGCAGAAGGCGCAGTAAAGTTATTGCGAGCTGCATGCCTCGCGCCGTAAAATAAGACAGATTGCACTCAAGGTCACTTCGTCAGAGTGCCTGCCAATAGCGCTGCGATCAGTTATATGGGCGCAGTGGCAACGACGGCAGCCGGCGCGCGGTGGCGTTTTTCTACCCCACCGCTGCTGCGCTGCTGGCTGGTTTCAGAGGCTGGTGGTGAAATTTCATTTCTCTGATTCGTGATCGCAGTTCGCGGCTCGCATTCGCAGCGCAGTGTAAAATAGAAAATGGAGACAGAAGCCAATTGAATAAGCAAATATTTTTTTTTGCCGCAAAGCACTTACTTTTTTGTTGGCAACTGCACTTCTCTGTGTGTGAGTCAAAAGGTGAGCTCTTGAAATATTGTCGGTTGTGCTGGCGGATATCTAGTGGTTGCCTAATGCTTAATTGATTAAAATTGCGTTTGCTCATGAGCAGAGTATGTATATAGGTATAGATACATGTTCGACATGTTCGAGATAGTGACCAATGAAATGCAGGTACATACTGCGATCGCAAGTATGTCTAATGAATTAAATTGCATTAGCAACTGCTAAACGATTGGGTGCCAGCTACCACCACCAAGAGAACTTGTAAAAGTGTACGTAAAAAGTGTTATTGCAAATAGTAGGTACCCATCAGACGGGGTGGGTCGTGGTATCCTTCTATTTTTAAACTTGGTGTTTTCACATGACTACATAGCACATACATAGTTAATGTTTGCCTACTCATTTGGCTGCAATTCTAGGAGTGGCTGGTTTTCTGAGTTATGGCGGTTTTCATTTCCCGCTGTCGACGTGCGAGATTTTGTTGGGTGCATAAGAAAAATAGTTTTAGTCTTTCTTATTCGTTTGCCATCCCCAGTGAAACGTACAATGTCGAACTTTTACATGATAAAACGACTGCGCCATGTGTACTTAAACTGTGCTTCCTGTTAATAATTGAAGCATTTTAATTTGTTTGTATTCAAATATGGCTAGTTAGTGCTTTTTTGTACCCACTGTGATGAGACCCGGAAACAAACCGCAATGAATTCATAGGTAAGCAAGTAAAAATAAGCGCCAGCGTTAAATATTTGTGTATATGTATGCTTTTACGTATGAACATAAAATATGCATGTAGACAGACTCTCAGACGAAGATTTATTTTAATTTTTAATTTTTGTCGCCGAAATCTGGTAGGTGCGAAGTTCATCCATTCAACGGAACTGAGTCAAAGGAAATGATAGCAGAAAACAGTAATCTACAAAGGAACTATTATGATACTAAGGTGTGGTAGGTATGTCAATAGTGTCATTATTAATGACACTATTGACAACCTTAAGTTTTCGAATTTTTCAGTAATGATGTGTTACGTAATACATAAGTTGAGTAGGTAACACATCCCTTCTTATAAAAATATTTTGCCGATTAGGTATACCGATTAGGTACCTACAAACCTACAGCCAATATAATATTTTTTTTTGTTTATAACAAAGCGTTTTTAAGATAATTAATTGGTTCTTTAATATTCTCATAACATAAGTCAGACATAGCCACATAGCCGCGAAGTAAAGCAAACGAATCAAGTTTTAACAATGCTATTGTCATTAGATCCGTTGTTTTGCTTATTTAAACCATTGTCAGATCGGTGTTGCCATTACTGATTGGGAATTCGATTTATGTAAATTTGGGCTAGAGCTTGTCACAAAAGGTAGTAGGTAGAGACCCATCACCCCAAAGAATAGTTAAGAGATCATTCGTTAATTTGCCTGCATGTAAAGAAACGTCACCACAGATCAGCTTAATGACTCGCCCTTTTCCAGGATTGCAAAATGACTGGAAACAGTAGGTACGTTACCTATGTACATACATATTGTCAATTATTTTCAGTCAATACTCAATGTCCAATCAGTTCAGACACTTTTCAATAGTGGAAATCGCAAGCCATGGATCTGACGAATGAAGAAACCAGCTTTTGATTATAGTTGCCTACATTTAAAAAAAAATTATGTAGGTAATTTTAATTAAAATAAGGTGATTTTTTGAATATATCTACTACATTAATGCTAATTATTTTGATTATGTTAAGAATTGACAAACAGAAAAAAGCCATTGCATTCGCGTTAAAGGCGACATGTTTATGATGAACCGAAGGGCAAGGCGCCTGTCGTCGAAGGTGATTAAATGCCTTCTTATAAGAGGGCCAAAAAGCCTTCTCTTTACTTTAGGCGGGTCTGCGCACTCATATAAGGGTCTTTTCAGTACCCTTACACGAGTATCGACAAATGTACTTAAATATCGACGGACAGTTTTGTCGCTTGTGAAAGTTGGCCCTCAGGCAAAATCCGACCACATCTAGCCAATCATATGCACATAATGAAATTGACATACCTATTTTAACCTATAAGAACATAATCAAAATTGTCATAATCATATATCTGCGTACAAACATCGACTCAGGTCTATCTAAAATTTACCTCAGCTCCAACCCAACTGCGTCGAATTAAAAAAAACAACTCAGCAACACGGACGGCAATCCTAATGCAGGCAAACCCATCCACCGATCGCGTTCTCACGATATTGCATAATAACAATTGCATCTGTGTGGTGTACTCTCCCGTCCCAACACAATCAATCCTCGTGTTCATTGCCTCCTCTCTCCTTATTCTTGCTGGGTTTGGGTTGTTAGAATATTGTTCATTTGTGTATAGGTACACGAATCATTACTTTTGTTGTCCGATTTGCTCAAATTCTCTGGCCAAATAAAAATAAATTCTTAATGGAATTTATGAAATAAATTATTCTGTCGGTAGCGTAGTCAACTCGATGTATTTGAAATTTGCTGCTGAAAGTTGAAGCACAGCGTCACCGTCAGCATCGGCGTTCGGCAGTCAACACAGCACACACAGGTCTCTTGTGTGCTTTTCACTCGCATTCACTTTGCGAAATTAATTGTGTGTTTGTGTGCCAAAAACAAGGTCAAATGCATTTTTGTGTTCTTTCCGTTCCCGGCATTCTTAAGTGTTTGTTGTTGGCTGACTGTTGCTGTTTTTCTTGATTTGACCGTTTCTCTGTCGGGAATCGCGGTCGCCGTGTGCTACTGCCGGTGCGGGCCTGAGGGAATCTCCGAAAACTGAATCAAAAGCGCAAAACGCAGTTGCTTTTTGGCATTTTACGGTTCCATGTGTGCGTTTCGGGATCTCTTCTAAGGATCTTTCTAATTTGGGGTTCACTTTTTTGAGTGCGGATATTTTTCGCGGTATGGTTTTTTTTTTGGTTTAATTTTTGTCATTCCTTTTATGTTTTGTTTTGGGATAAACGAAATTCTCAGAATTTTGCTATGTGTGAGTTAAGTTGGGAATTCAAATAAAATATAAAAAAAGCACTGTGTGTTTGTTGTTATTTTTGAGCTCGGTTGCTTTTTTCTGTTCGTTTTTCGGGAGAGAAATCTCTGGCAACTAATGTAAAGTTGGGTTTCGCGGGGGATCTGAATTTTTGGCTAGTGACAGAAGGATGGTTGTTGTTTTTATTAGTTCGCATCTATACACGTATATGTAGGTACCTATATCGGTAGCTTAAGTAGATATGTATGTATGTGGTAGGTATACCTATAGTTAAAACTTTTAGTCTTAGTTATAGGTACCTAGCTACCTACATATCTACATACTTATAGGTTTATGCTACGTACGTTTTTGTATCGTTACACTGGGGCTACTTACCTAGATACCTAGCTATAGTAGGTTAAATAGGTTGGCAGGTACCAACCCAGGCCAAAGAAATCTAGATAGGAATGTAGGTAAAGGTACCGTACATGATAGCGTAGACAACGCCATAGTCTTAACCTTCTTAAAGAAATTAAGTATAGGTACCTAGGGTAAATGTACCACTACCCGGCCCCCTAACATATTTTTCTTTTTTGAAGGTAGATAGGAATCTAATTATCCTGACTTTAAACTTTCATTGTCTTTCTTTAGATCAATCAAGTGGTAGGTAGGTATATTAGGTACCTATTGAAAATAAAATTATAAACTCCAAATCTATATAGGTAATATTATTATTTAATAACAATTTTTATACCCCATCCCATGGATAGGAGGTACCTATATTAAGTTTGTCACATAGTTTGTAACACGTTGAAATAATAATGGTAAACCCCCAAGACCTTAAGGACATGTGATCGAGACCGAATTCTGAATCGAATGAGCCATGTCCACTGTAAATTATGAAACATTTTTGAATAAAAAGTTAAGATTTTTGATTTTTTAGCCTTTAAAGTTTGATCATATTTAAATATTAAGTAGGCCTAATTTATTTCAAATATTAAGTAAGTCTTACATATATTTTTGATTTCAACAAAAACTGCTTCCATGCTTATTAAGTACATAGGTTAAAAAACATTATTTAACATAATATATTTAAGGTAATAAAAATATTAATTGAAAATCTAAGCGGGCGTATCGTTGCTCATATTGAGCAGCAACAGTTTAGCAGCAAAGCCACAAAATTTGTGTGCTTTCTCTTAAAAGCTTTACTTTTATTTGATTTTCTAATATTTGATATCTTAGGGAAAATGTAGGGAGATTTTTTACTTAATGCAAGTGTCTTTGTAATTAAAAGAATCTAAGGCTTACTTAAATATTTACTGTTTTAATAGCGGCATAATATTGTAATCCACTCCGAGGTTGCAATCTACACAGACCCTTCCACATCAAGTGGGGTGCTGGAGCAGGTGTATACGCATAGAAAAACTCGGCATCCTCACAAGCAGAAGACTACTGAACTCCTGCAATATCTTTTAAGCCGAGATTCTAGCAATACTTATAGCCGCTTAAAAACCCAGAGTATTAGAACGTAAACAGCAAAGCAGTCATTAAGGCCCTGGCAAAACCAAAAAATCTCGTGTAGAAAAGGTGGGGGTCCAAATGAGATTAAAACTACTGCGAGTAGCTCTCAGGCTACTCTCGAGAGTCCCGAGAGTGCACGCAGAAAATTTATTTTCTGCTCTCAACTCCCCGACTCCTTGAAAGTTTTTATCTGAAAGTTACTCTCGTGACTCTCGAGAGTGGCCTGAGAGCTTCTTCCGATTTTTTCGATAGGAATATGGACACGTAGGTAGGTCAAACTTTACCAAAGTATAAAATAAGTCTGGAAAATTAGGAAAAGTACATTTGCGAACACTAATTACAAATATATAAATTTATTATTTTTAATTATTTAATAGAAAGTGGCCGGATACTGGTACATCTACCCTATAACCTACACGAAATTAAAAATTAGGTAGCTAGGTACCTATACCTCGGTAGGTACAAATACGAAGGTAGGTTATGTAGTTATTTATAGTTAAGTAAAAGTTACACTAAGTATCCGTACTTAAGTATATAGTTTATTGATACCTACCTAAATTATACCTAGGTAGATATTTGTATCTCGGTACCTGTTGTAGGTATGTAGGTATCTAAAATAAAATAAATAGAGTGCCACAACAGCTCGAGGTGAACCGGGGCCAACTTCTCAACAATGTATGCTGGTGTGCTAATTTCTTTACATACAGGGGGATTTACAATTTATTGCCGAATCCGAACGGCACTTTGAGAAGTTTTTCAAGACAAATGGCGGGCTTGTCAGACCCTCGTGGAGGTGGGGGCTGTGAAAAAGAACAAGTCTTTTTTTTCAGGTGACGATGGCAGGATTCGAACCCAGACCTCCGGCGTAGTAAGCACACACACTAACCACTACGCCACGGCACCCCGCCATGTAGGTATCTACAATAAATAAATAAATGTGAATGGCCATTTAGGTATATGTTAGATGAAAAACTTTTTACTTATGTATGTATATCTAACTTCTGCAAATAATCAGCTTGATGATTTGATAAGGAAGACGGGTTTGCCAGCAGACACAATATATTAATTTCATTAAATTTATTGAAGAAAAATTCAAGATTTTGTCTTGACAACAAAATAACATCAGTTTATGACATCTGATCATCAGATCGCCAGTTTATCCTGGCGATAATTTGAAGTTACATGTCGCTTTTCGTGCGCTGCAGTCATACAGTAGTGTGCAATCACCAGCAATTTGAAACTAACACTTAATAAGTAATAGTAAAAAAAATCACTATTATTACTTATTTTTACTTTTTTAAGTAAAAGTACCATCACTTATTTTTACAATTTACTAAAATTATCAGTACGTACCATTATTAATAAAAAAAATAAAAATATTTGGGCATCATCACTGTTTTTAAAAAAAAGTACTAAATGTAGCCTTTCTATGTTTATAGATCGTGCCAACTATACTAGCGTTGCCTTATCGGGGGCAGAGTCCAAGAAATATTTTGGTCTTGGCTCATGACCTTTAAATGTTACCTTTTGGATAACCCCTAGTTTACTTGACTTCAATTCGACGCGTCGCTTGATTAAGAAAAGTTTACAAGTAACCTTATTAAAAGCGAGAAATAATTGAAGAAAGAAGCGTAGGTATTAAAAAATTATAAGGAAAGCGGCTGTTTAAAAGTTTTGTTAAAAAACGGAATAACTTAATTTTCTAAGGAAATGTACCTATGTATATGAATTTTCATATTTCATATTTCATTTCTATTTATTTATTAGTTAATGCTTGAAAACAGTAAGTTACAATGTCTTATTAGTTTGTCTTAAGCTAATTGCACAATATAAAATTTTACTAAAAAAAGATTTTTTTTATTTCAAACACATATTTTATGATATCCACACATTTATACCAATTTATTTTCATTTTGCATGTTGTAATATTTTTTCTTCCTTTTGAAAAACTTTCATTAGGCTGTTTTTCAAACAAACAATAATTTTATTAACCAATTTTTTTCGCAAAATCCTTGTTTTGCTACTTACCGACCAAGTGCTGCGAGCAATAAAATTTAACTTTTTGATTTTAATAGACATTTATATATCCACCACGTTACATAAATTTATTTAAAACTAAAGTTACGAAATTCTTAAAGCTATTACTACGTATCTTCTTTAGTCTTACATTAAATACAATTAATAATAAAATAGTGTGTATTTTAGCCTTTGCATAATGTAAAGTTAAAAAAAAAACTTTATGCATTGCAAATATCTCATCTAATTAGACAACTACAAATATGAAAAAAAGAGTCCATTCTCTGCCCTTATTTCGTCGCAAGAAAGAATCTCCGTGCGGTGAAACGAACGTATGGCGATCTCTTATGGCTCTTCTTAGACAACTAAAACAGGTCCAACAAGAATCTTTCAACCAACGTACTACTCACTTACTACATCCTCACCCAGCAGGTTCCTATACTGCGAATTCGAAAACACCGAGGCGATAAATTTAAAACGATCGCGCATGCACTCAAGTGCAAAAGAGGGGTGTGGTATAAAATTCACATCGCACTTAACTGCTTGCAGTCGGGGGTCTTCGTTTTTTCCAACAAATATGCGCCTTAAGTTCTCATATTACACATGGGGCCACTGGTGGGGATGGCGATTTCTCCACACATTTGCAATTTGTGCAGTGGATCGTAAAAGTCCGACATGGGACTTATTTTTTTGCGTTTTTTTCTTTGCAAATATTTGCACCAATATTAGTGCGGATATAAGCGCTCTGACTAAATTTGATTCGTTGCGGCGAATTGAAAATGGAAGTGCAGTGTGTGCGTTTTATGGTTAAATTTAGGAACTGCACATAGATTTTTCTTGGTAGTATGAGTAACCAGTAATATTATTCGACTGGAATTATGTGATTGTTTTTATGCGGTTTATTTTTATAAGTAGGAAGTGACGTTGTATGTTGTAAAATGGAGAATGATCTGAGAGATCCTTTCGGTGGAGTTGCTTACCCATAAATAATATTATTTCACACAATTGTATGCTTTAAATGGGTGAACATTTTCGTAATATATTTGGTTTTATGCGTCATGAGTGAATTTACACCGGAACTGAGGTTAATAAAAAAAATCCATTTATGATCTTGTCTAATTTTTACAAAAAAAAGTGGAGCACAAAGTCATTTCCCTTGTTTTGTTACACTAATCAATTTATGCCCATTAAGTTTTCCTTTAACTCCTGAGCCAATAAATCAACACTATGCCGTTTCCCCTGCTGCGCCATGTTGCCCGACTTTACACTAAGGAGATTTTGAGAAACATTTGATTTAACAGAGCTGTTTCCAGTTTCATCAGGTACCTAGGTACCTACTTACCTACCTATTTGGTAGAATCTAAGCAGGCCGTAAACCTTTTATTTTTTGGTTAATAAACATAGTTTAGGTGTATTAAACTATGCCTATAAACCTACCCGCAATTTGTTTTTGCCGTTTAGGATTATGACACTCCATTTTGGCATAGGTAAACCTTTTCGCACACAAATCTGTTATTGAAATAAAATCACTTCCGAAACTTGGATATTTTAGGCTGTTCAAAATCTGCAGGAACGGGCTTACCAAACCAATCTGCATAAACCTTTATTTATTACTTCCTCAAACAGTTAAATAAAAACTTGGTGATGAAACTTCGCCTTGAAGTAAACCTACTATACCTATACTTACTTCAAACACTGAAGATAATTTTTGACAATCTTTACTAGGCAATACGGCCTATATGTATATTTCATTTCTGTAAAAGCGTATCACAAGGATAAGGAAATTTTCAAAGCAAACCATTTTTGTCCATTATCCTTATCACAGGGAATCCATCCATCCACGTTTATCCTAAACCACTTCATTTACTTCAAAATTAAATTTCCAACCCCCATTTCTGATGGGATCTGCTTTAGCCTTTTATATCGTGCCGCCAAACCACCCGACCGGTTTGGTCCTTCTGTCATTTTATTCCGCCGAAAAGCACAAAAAGAAAAACAACGGCCAGAAATCAGGCTAATTAGCCTGTGAAGCCTGTGAAAGTTTTGCTTCAGCCTTGTCAGTCATTAAAATGGAAATTCTGTCCGTCTCACTTTCTCGCATTCTCGTTTTCATTTTATTAATCCCTAATCCTTAGTGCGCCTTAACAACGGTAGTAGTATGGTGCGAACACCCCTTCCATTTACTACACCCCCTTGCTTTCTGTGCTCTCATCGTAGGTACTTTAATTGTGAGGCACTTCAAAATCTTTGACAGCTAACAGCAGAAACATTTTTCCTGCTCGCGGATGCAATTCAATCCGGTATCTGACAGATATGTATACAAATTCTTAAATGGATATACCTCCTAAAGGTACGATGAAGCGGAAGAGGGATGATGTGGTTATAAAAAATGAAGAAAATCTTCCCACCGCACGTGCTGCGACAAGGTTGATTATTATTTTCAGGATTTTGAAACGCAGTTGCTCGAATACAATTTGACGTCCCTTGCATTTCGTTGCATAATAATGACGATTTTTTTTTTCATACGTACGAATGCAACCCCTAGTACAAAGAAATAAACCTTATCTCACCCCCCAGGATACATGTGCGGAAATACGCAATGCACAACTATATGTAGGTATCAAAATAATGGTCCATGCACCAGTGGTGCGTTTTAGAAAAAAAGTGTGCTTCGTGATATATTTCTTGTGGCAAGCTGCTGTGCCTAGATCGGAAGGGTGCGTTTTCATCTTTTAACTTGGTTCATTTTTCACTGCATAAGCAGCTTGTGCAAGGGATGGATATCGAAAAATCGATAAAAATGTGTATTGCAGAGCTCCCCGGGAAGCTATAGAAAACTAGTTTCCAATACACGCACATAGGCTTACATTTTGAATATGCTTGCGTTTGCAACACCAATACACTTCTACGAACACCCCCATTGTGCGTGCATTCAATGGCCTCTTCTGAGCACAGCATACGCAGTCGCCGTATGCAAATATACGCATTTCTCACTCTATGTGTACACACATTTATCCTCTTCTTCAGCTTCAACCCTTACGCATTTTTAGAGCAGACGCATTGCACTGACATGCGTTCAGTTGACGATTAAAATTACGGATTAATGCCAGCACATGCATACGAAAAACACAAAGCGGCAAGATATTGCTTTTTGAACTGAAAACATAAAGAAGACAAAATGAATGCAGAACGTGATAAGGACGATAAAACCGACGGGCGTAAAATAAGGGTGGGGCCGCCTAATTCCACCCATCAGCATATGGGAAAGGGACAGGCAGCAGCAATTTGTTTTATTATTTCGACTTTAAGGAAGAGAAGCCGTAAAACGCACTCTACTACCCAAGCAAAAATTCCCATAAGATGAAAGGACACTCTTCGAATAACTATACGCATGCGAGTATGTGTGTCAAGTATGTGCACTACACATAATATACTTATATAGTATTTGAAGGGTGGGTGGCTGGGTGTAAGTTGTGCGTTGCTGTCACCGCGGACAGTTATTGAAATGATATGATATGAAATGATGTTAGAATATACCTCTTCCTTGAAAAGGACTTATGCCTAAGTGCAGATGCAGGAGGAAAGCAAAAATATAAGCAACTTCTGTAGGTATAGGGTGTATAGGTGAATCAAGTTATCTTTTTTCCTTGAATACATTTTTTTGTTAAGTTATTGATCTTTATATACGATAGAGAAAGGGTTTAAAATGTTTTTTGATTCTTGGTAAACAAGCACATGCTACTAAGGAAATCAATAATTATTTAATTTTAATTATTAACCGGATTAACCGGATTAAGTTAATTTTATTCAATCAGGAAACTCTGAAAGGCAAAAAAATATGATTCTGAATGCGTATCAAGTATTTTCGTTTAGGTGTAGGTATATTCAAATATTCTCATGTTCTTAAGATTCCATGACTCTTTCGAGATTTAAATTATTTTTTATTTCATTTTTTAATTTAATTATTATATAAATTAAATGATAACTTGAAATAATTCACCTAATTGTCAACCTGTATTGTTGAGTTTAAGAAATATAAAAGACTTACAACACCAATATTTTTAAACACTTTCTTTACTTAATCTAGACAAATCTTAGTGTCTGCAGATGAATGCACTTCAATGTCTTAAGGTTCTTGCTTTTGTTTAAATAATATCGGGGAAAAACAAAAAACCTCCGGACAAATGGAGTTTTAATGTGCCGGTGCCGTCGTCATAAAAAATAAAACAAACTCTCTTCAAAAGACAATACAAATCAATGGTATAAAGCCTTAAAATTCAGGAAGCATTTATGTAAATACGATTGAAGCAACATCTTATTTGCTCCAGTGACAAAGTTATCTAAAAGCAGAAGTCCTGCTTGTGATCTTTGTATTCTAATTTGCGAATACCACAAAAAATTATAACGAACGCAGCAGGTGTGAGAAGGTAATAATACCTCAGTTCCTCACCCCGATTTTAAAAATGAGGTATCATGGCTCGATAAAGAATAAGTACTCTAAAAAAATCTCTGCTTCAAATATCAACAGACCTTGTATAATAGGCTTGTCTAAGATACGAACTGTATCCTGTCATAAAAAATCATTAAACTCCTATTCAAACCTTTGTGTTTTCCTGTACATCTTCCGTTCATTTTATTTCTTTATTCATTCTACAATTATTATGCTACAAGAGCTTATTTTCAGCGTCCCTAGGGCCATCAACAGAGTCCATCTGACATAAAATAACAAAACTCAAAGGGTTCTACGACACTAAACTCACCGCAGTGCTAAGGACATTAGTGTTGATTAATTGAAAATAATTTTCTGATGTTATATTAAGTCTGCAAGAGAGAAGCAGCAGTGGATTTTGGTAAAAGCGCTTAAGGATGGGATTCTATATAAAATAGCGTCCGAACTATAGTTAAACTAGCCGAGCAGGAACTAACGTATTCTTATATGCCTACCTAGGTAGATCTGCGTACCTTTTTTTATATACAATCTACCTAGGTATAGGTACATAGGTACTTATATTCTAGAGGGTTATAATGCGTGCAATGCATGCAAAGACTTCTTAAACTGTGTTTACATAACGTTGCGTCGTCGGTGGTTTTTCTTTGCATATCCTTTGCTTGGGTATAGGTTAGGTACCTTACCATTCTTAAATTGCAAAGGCTCAAGAAGAAGCCGAAACTCCCCGGATGGCTTGTGACAACGAAAATGTCCCAGAATAAATGAAAAGCACACAATCCCCGGAAAAGGATACAGCACAAAGTATATCTCTGCATGTGTGTGTGTGTGAGTATGTTAGCAATAAAAGTTCGCGTTGCACGAAAATTGCGATGCCAACCAACGTTTTGGTGAAGGGCACAAGTAAGCTGGTATAGGAAAGAAATTGCTGTACAATGACGTAAGCGAAAATGGCCTACAGCAGGAAAACATCAGCAAATGGTAGTTGCCGTTGCCGTTGCCATTGCATGCAACCCCATTCCACACGCACACACTAAAGAACGGCTCTCCAGTTTCCTTTGTGTATCCTGGCTGTGTTCAACGTTAAAACTTCCAGCTTTTGCCTGGACATGGTCGTTTGGGGAAATAATTCATTGGAACCGCCGCCACAGTGGGAGGGTTGAGTATTTTTTGTACCTACATTTTCTGCAGGATATTTCTCGAAGCGACCCTGGGGTTCGCTGGGAAGCCTGTCACTGGGGCCCATGGCCCGTTAAAACAACGATAACATCGCCACTCAGTTTTTTTTTGTGCTGTGCTGGAACATCATTTGAAAATTCTGCGGTAGTTGGTGGCGGTCGTACCTACAAGTTTCATTTACGCGCCACTGACATGAGAAATTGCCCCATGGAGGGAGTGAGAAGGCATATGTATAGGTATATGAAGGTAGGTAGGTACAGAGCGATTGTTTGGCCGATGGCTTATCCCCCATTTATACCTACACTCAAGCAGAAGCCATCGCCCATAGATGAGAAATCAAGAATTAAATGGAAAATGATCCCTACGATCGCCCACACTATGGGTAGGTACCTACCTAATTATTATGTGCATTCAAAGGTTTTGTACGTTAGTCACCCCTGGCTAAGGCTACCGGTTTGCAATCATGACACAAAATACACAAATGCCATCCATAGGCACCTACATATGTATAATATGCAGCACGGAAATCTCTTAAGTCGAAGAGAACATCTTAAAACAGTTAACTTTTTACCTCCACATCAATCGTTTGCCCGCACCTGAACCACCTCCTCAGGCCATTATCATGCATACATTTTCCATTCTCTATATTTCTCTTTTTATTAAGTTCTGCCACCCTATCCCACTTCCTTTATACCTACCCACTTTCACTTCAAGTGTCACACAAAAGGAAGAAATTTTTAATAATTTTCTTGCGTAACCTTGCAACCAGAAAAAAGAAAGTGAAAGGAGAAACATTTTCCTTTTGCCACTGTTTACTTGGAAACCATGCACAAAAAAGCCCTCCATCCCGTTTTCGCAGACACAGCTATAAACATGTTCGTACCTATTTACTTTCATGCAGATACGATTACATTGGTTACTAGGATTCCTACATTCACTTTGCCTCTATGTCCTTGGGTTCATTCCAAATATTTTTTCCCTATTGTAAGAAATTCTCTTGTCGCCAGTTAGATTCGTTTTCTTTTTTCACACTTTCTTGTGTTGTTTTTGTTAAGAGAAGGATTCATGTTGACACCACGTGGGTAACCACAGAGCCGCGCATAAAGCACATATACATAGAGAAAAAATGAAAAGAATACGAAGAAAATATAAAAATATACACCGTTATCTTTATTAGCTCCACTCACGCAAATTGCATGCGGGGGGCCGATGGAGGAAAATCCCAAAACAAAGAAAGAATGCGAATGAACACACAAAAGCCTGGATAACATCAAAACAATAACAAAGTGTTTGGGTATGAAAAAGGAGTTGAATTTGGGACGCGCGTTGAGTGGTTCCTTGCTGGTGGTTGAAAGGGTGGTTGGCGAAAAGAATAAGCGGTTTTTTGCATTTTCACCTTGCTTGAATGTAATCTCGTTGGCTTGTTCCTACAATTGCGGGTTGCTACGTAAAGTGCCGACCGAAAAAGGATCCTTTAAAGTTTACGTAACTGTTGTCCTCTTGTCAAAAACCGATATATGCTAATGTTATAAATAATATACTTAATAATGATAATATGATAATATTTTTTTCAATATTGTATTAAAACTTCATTGCCATTAAGTGTTTTTAAGGATTTTTTTTTAAGGTTTTTAAATTAGCAACACTTTACAACGACATGCACATGAAACACAATCAAATATTTAATTAATGGGTACTTTGTTTTTTCAGAAGACAATGTCGCAATATTTAGCGCCAAATTTAAAGTCAGTGACCCCTCCCCCCAACATCTCCGTAGTTTGAACATATGGAACTAGCAACTGATGTTGGCCAAACAGCCTTGGACAATAGTTATATAGGTATGACTACTTCTGTAGTCAGGCTTCATAGTGACAACCAGGTTTAGGTAGGTAGTTTTTCACACCTGTTTATGGGTGCCGTGACGTATTGGTCAGTGTGTGTGCTCAAAACTGGAAGGCCTGGATTCAAATCCTACCTCTGGGCTCTGACATTTAAAAAATAAAGAACGCATTCTTTTTCACGGTTCCCACATCCGTGAGGATCTGACAAATCCTATGAGAGTAACATTTGCCTGGAAAAACTTCTAAATTCAAACATTTCATACCCGATCGGGGTTACACAGTGAAATAATCACCGTAGACCCTTAAGACCTATCTGAGACATGATCGAGACCGACAGGTGAATCGATTAAGACATGTCCGTCTGTCCGTCTGTATGTGTGAAGGTTTTAGGTCTTCAAAATTAAGCTAGAGAGCTGAAACTTCTGTTGCACAGACAAAGTGTGAAAATTGGCTCAGTCCGTCAATGGCCACGCCCACTACTGGCTTCAATGTGAGACAACCTCTATTTCACATTTTTTTTTCAAATGCCTTTTGGTCAAGTTAAACAAGGCACAGGAACTTAAATTTTGGTACTGAGAAATATTGGGATAAGACCCTGAACAACGCTCAAATCGGACCGCCCACAATATCGACCATGCCCACTTTTAACATGTTACATATTTAAAAACACGATTTTTTGGAAAGTTTACTCCAAATCGAAAAAAAAAATTATATGACAAAAATTAAAGATAATTACAATTTGCTCATTTTGCTCCATACAACTCCGCCAACTTTAGAGGGGCGTTTTTAGGAAAAAAAAGCTTTTTTCTGAAATAATTTCCACCTTTAACGTATTTTCTCATAATTCTTACGAAAATAAAATTAATTGATTTTTATTATAAGCCAATGCCCACTTTTGGGGGCGTGGCCTATACAAATAATGTATGAATTCGGGCCAAGAAACTATAAGATTTGGTGTAAAACTATACTCTTGCACTTACTCACTTGTTTACTACTAGGCTCATTATTATAGCCTCTTAGAATATGCTACAACTGCTAGGGTTCTTACCTCGATACTCCGGTTGAGAGTGTAAGATCTTACCCTATCTTACCCTACTCGACAATTTGCGATATAGAATAGTCTCCAAATTCGACGCATTTTGGGTAGTTGATGAGCTTTAAAATTTGATATGCGTACATATTTGTTCCATAAATATAACCAGCAAATGCCAGCAGAAATGTTATTATATACCAAGATAAAGCCTACAGGGTAATATTAACCAATTAAATTCATTGTAGCCCACACATTGTTTGCTTTGATTCTTTTGTTTATATTTTCTTATATGATTTTCAAATACTTACTCTCTTATGAACTTCTTTAAAAGTTTTTCTGTGCAAAATGGCAGTTCGTTGCACGTTTCTGTGAGAAATGACATCTGAGAACAACTCAAACTTCTTTTCCTGTGTGTTTCTTTGTAAAATGAGAGTTGGGAGAGTCAATAATTTCGAGAGGCAAAAACTTTACTGAAGAGTTTAACTCTGGGCCGAAAACTGCTCGCTGGGCTAACTCCAAATTCGTTATGTTCCGGGATTAACAGATGTTGGCTTAATAGATTTTTGTATGGCTTTGCTAGGGTCCCGCCGCTTCCGTATACATAAGCAAAAACACGTTCGGTCAGCGCTTAAGTCAGTTGATGTTATACTCATATTCAAAAGGCAAAAATTCATAACAATCTTCCTCAAAACAACAAAGTTCCTTGCAAAAGCCAACGGATATAGTGATGGGTTTCTATTAATTTTTTTATATATATTTTTATAAATTTTTATAAATTTTTATAAATTTTTATAAATAAATATAGGTATGTGTTATAATATGTTATAATTTATGTCTTTGAATTATACAATACGTATTACAAACAATTTGAAATGCAATGATGCTTATTATTTTTATTTATTATTTTTCAGGTAGGTCAATACCTTTGAAGTCCTTACTTTTTGCTTAGTTGAAAATTGTAAGTACCAAAATCCTTGTATACAATGCACATAATATGCTGATATGTTCTATGATAGAAGTTCGTAGTGGTACCTATATACATAGTAGGTATTGTCTTATAATATGTACTACCTTAAACATAAAACAATAAAAACGGAGCGTTTGTCCTGCAGGATAGTGCGTACATAATGTACCTTTAAAATTGATCCCAAAATCAAGAATTTTTAGGGTGGCTTAAGAAGAGTGCCTTCAATTCCTGTTTGGTCCTAATAGGACACCTAATATTTATGTATAATCAAAAGCCGGAAACCAATAAAGCTGTCTACAAAATTCTTGCTGAATAGCCAAAAAATTTTATGTTAAACTTTCATTTTCACTTTTTCTATCTGTCTGCCCATCAGATACACCTCTACCTAGCAAATGTGCACAAACTAGCTTCTATTTAATTGCTCAAATATGATTGTATAAGTAGGTATAACCTTTAAAAACCAAAACAATAGCTATCTACGACAACCCCAACCAACAATTTTCAGCGAAACATTTTAATTGGATTTATTTCACTTTTGCGCGCGTCATATAAGTTTGTGTATAAAAAATGTCCTGATGGAGAACTTCATTAGAGCGCGCTTGCATCATATTGTCTGCCAGTTAGTGGAGAAATTCTTCGCTAAAAATTCCATTAACAAGTTTCACCCCAAAAAGGAGCTGGCCTACCCCTTGCGCTACGCCATGCCACATTTCTTGCCGTTGATTAAATACCTCGTTAGCATGCAATTCAATCGTTAAGTGTTGCGCCTGAGATTTTCTTCGCCGATTACAAACGCAGGCGAAGCGACTTCGGCCAACCCCCATACGGCGAAAGTAAAAGTGAAATATCTACAGAAATTAACACAGTAAAAAATATAACATTCTTCAACCCTTAAAGAACACCCAACACGGTTGGTTGATATTTGCTATTTTGTGATTTGTTTGCCTGTTTTCGTAGATACTTTCTATTCGTATCAATAGGTGTATGGATGGAAATGACGTCTACATTCACGCCAGGTAAAAACCAATCAAGAACATCAATAAAAGGACGACGTCCATCAACATCCTTTAGCAATTGAAGTTGTGGTGCTTTGACGATAGCGGCAGCTGTCACTCAACGATAAATGGTTAAAAAAAAAAGCTCGGACACGCCGAGGGTGGGAAAGATGTGATCCTTTGGTCCATTGAAAAATATTATTCCATCGCACGCGGTGCCTATTCGAAATCAAAACTCAACCGCCCCCAAAATTATTCAAAAGCTAAACATTTTTTTCCCCAATATTTAGCTGCGTATGATGTTGGCTACCATATTTTTGGCACCCGTTGTTTCAGTCGATACCTACTGTTCAAAAAAATGCTCTCAGAATAAAATCGACAGTTAGATGGAAAACCCATTCTTCCAATATGTACTTAAATTGTTCCTCATTTTTGGCATCTATTAAGCTCAGTCCAAAGGACCTTAGCACATAATATCTCTGCTGAAGTTGTGTACGTACATTCTGCGTTTTTGATTCCTTACGAGCTGCAATCGTGAATAACAAAGAAAAAAAATAAAACTTTACCCTCATTCTCCAAAAAGGCCAACCTCCAGCCCCAGCATGGACTCATTGTAAGTGAAAATCTCGTAAAAATGTGCGTATTTTTGGTGGAAACAACAATGCAATAAATATATATATAATTCCGGCTAGTATATAATAAAAAACAAACCCTCACAGCATCCGCAGCATTTAAGGGTTACATTTTAAAAAGATAATATTAAAATATTTAAAATTATTCTAATTAAACTCGACGTTTGAGATATATGTATTTTATTTATATTTCATGTTTTCACAAATAGAAGCACTCAATTTCAATTTTCATCCCCTTGGCCGAAGTCTTGAGGCACTCCGTCGCTGTCTGCAACGCGAAAAACTCATCAAATATCTGCCTGGACGCTATCATCCTGGGCGACGCGACGCAATATACGACGACTACCCCAACGTAGTAAATTGCAAAAAAAATCATCCAATGGCTAGGCAAAGGATGAAAAAAAAAAAATCATAATTTTAACACAAACACTGCCAGGCTCATCCTCGACCCATTCGCTCACATGGTTTGTATCTTGAGAGAAAAAAAAAAATAGATTCGCTGAATTCGCCTCTCGAACGCGAGTATGTGGGGGGCATATATGGGAGGACGTTCCGATATAAAAAATCGTTTATTACTTACTCGCATCCTGCATCCTGGGTAGCTTTGAATGTAAGTTTTTTGTTCATTTTACCCTTTTACATTGGCACTCTATTGGCTGCCCCCCAGCAGCTTTTCCTGTCCAGAGCAAGATATTTTTTTGTACATTCGCGAGACCGACCGGCCCATATCGTCAGTTTGCATGCATGGTGGCCAGTATCGTACAACGGCAGAAGAAAAAATATATATATTTACTCCGACAGCAGAAGCAATAGAATCCTTTTCGCCCCTACCAATGTTTCCGTTTTTTCTGCTTCCCTTCAAACAATAAAGTAGAATAGAACTTGAGGGCAAATGTATAAAAAAGGACGGGAAGCTCTGTGAGTGCTGTAGCTAATGTTTGACTACCTATATGGATCTTTATGCGACCAGCTTGGGGTCGTTATTAACATTCACAGTCTGGTGAGACAGGTTGGTAAAACGACTCAGCCGAAAAACTAAAATGCCTTAAAAAAATAAATTTAGAAAACAAGTAAGTAAGGTTTATGCCGTCAACCATAGTACGGAGAAAAATGCATGCTTCTTAGATACCTTGTAGTGTGTAGCGTATCAGCAATATCCTTGGCAATCCTTGAAAATTTCCAAAATGCGTTTCTGGACGTTTTTTGCCCGAATTTACTGGTTCCCTTGTTTGCTTATAATGCTAAGGCCAACCGGCAGCGGTAAAGGGCATAAACTTTCTACCTGCCCGCGGTAGCAAATACGATTTTATACAGAAACTATACGATTATTAATAGCTTAAGCACATCCCGTTTATGTACTTCTTTTACCATGCTTTTCCACAACGCTGTGCATTGTTGCATTAAATTCACAACCGGTGTCCACCCATCCATTCATGCATTTAAATTTTATTCATTCCTACTTGCAAAAAAGAACACCAACTCCTCATCCGAATTTAATTCCGAGGACAGTGGACACCCACCCAGCCTATGCCAGAGTTCGAGATAACGATCATAACGATACAGCAAATGGGAAAATTTGAAAATTCAATAAAAATTCAAACTTGATTTACTAATCAAGTATACTGTGTGGGTATGGCAGGAGGTTAGAATCGTGTGTATGGCTCGACGAATAGGGTTAAATTCATTTGTTTCATTTCACCCAGGACTAGTGAGAGGTTTCATCCTCTTTGTTGAAAAAGGCTCTGTTCCGCCAGTTGGTGGCACAAAACGAATGTACGAAAAAATAATGCCTATCCAGATCCAGGAATCGATTCCGCTGGCTTAATCGAACACCAAAAACCACTCTGCCTCTGTAGGCGTATCTCTTCTAGCAACCGTTTGGGCATACAATCAGCATCCCCATGCGACATTTGATGATACGAGTGTACGCTGGATTTGAAGCACAATCCTCCAAAGGAACGTATACAATATGATTCTTTTTTTTTTGCGTTTAAGGGAAATCCAATGATGTCCGCTTGGACGGATTTTGACAGATCTACACGTTCAACCCCGCCTCGAAGTGGGGAGGTTTTTTTTAATTCTTTTTTTTAAATAATTTTAGACTCGAGAGAGGGTCTGTGTTATGACTTGGCGCATAAATATTTTTTCATTCCATCAAAATAATAGGTACGTCGAGGTAGATCGCAGATGTATACATAGTTCGCTATACCTATCTACGTGTGTGTGTGTACCTACAAAGGTTCCTCTTTTTTAATTTTTAGTAGGCAATCGTTTATTACCATACAAAACCTGTCTCTTTTTTATTGGCAAACGTCCATCGAAGGCTGTTCGAGGATATCACATTCGATACTCATCAATGATTTTTTTTTTTTTTTTAACGGGGGGGTACCGACTTTCGATAATTTTTGTTCAACCGTTTGGTATCCCTTGCTGACATCAACTACCCATGACATTTAAGTTGCCATCCCTCAAAGCATCACATCGACCCCCGTATGTTGTTGCATGCTGTAACTCTTCATTTATGATGGAAATATATTATATCTACATGTGAGAGTAGATGTCCTACCTACATAACCATGTGTAGGGCTACATGTCGCGCGTTCACTGAAATTGTAGCATTACTTGTCTACCTTTTTGACATTTGATTGAGATTTGTTATCGAGCCATCAATAGGTACTGGAAGGGGGTCTACCGTCTACGATACACAGGCCTAATGTGTGTGGGGCAGGATCTTTTCATTGTTATTTTTGGCAACTTTTACAAGGCTGTTTGAGGGGTTTGTTTTAGCGTGCTTGTGTAATGGAGCTGTTCAGATAAAAAAAATATATAATATACCTTGAACTGTAGCTACACAAATGTATATAATAGCAGCAGCAAATATTTACTTTCTTGATTTCATTGGTGTAAATGTTGGTTTTAGTTACATTCCGTGTTGGATGACATTTTTTGTATACATTTGTACCAGTTTAAAAGAACAGTCAATGGCAAACTGTCTTCTTCATAATGCAAAAAACGCTTGTATTGACTCTTTGTTAAATCCGGTTGTCTTAGGTTTGCATTGCAAATTATTTATATTGAACTCTATTAACAATTCTTTTATCTACAAATTTAATGTCAAGTTAATGCCATTAATAAGTCAATTAATTGGTTCGCATATAATAACGCCCAAAACGTGACTGAATCAGAAGACAATTTTCGTTTACAATCCCTTAATTGTAACAATAATCACTATAACTTGTCCGTCCGTCCGTATGTAAACAACTTTTAGGCCATAAATTTTAAGCTTTCAGCTTTAGCTGAAATTTAGTGAGTGAGCTGGAAGTCCAGTCCTTCAGATCAGGTTTAAAAATCAGTTGAATCCGCTTACAGACACGCCTACTACAGGCCTGTATGTGCGACCATCTCTAATTTAAATTTTTTTTTTTCAAATTTTAGCTACGTTTTAATAGTGCTAGCGGACTTATTTTTAGTACATGAAAGTTCCCTGTAATTGTCTCTGAGTTAGCAGAAAAAGTTTGGCCTTTACATTGACCAGCCTCCACTTTTTAAGGGATTTTGACTTAATATGAATGTTTTTCAATAAATATATGAAATTTAACAAAAATTCTAACTTTCTACAAATCTAACTTTAAAATCTCTTTTTGTATATATAGTATATGCCTTTGCGCAGTTTTGTGGGTGTGGCTAAAAAAAGTTATTTTTTTTTAATTAAAAAGACGGAGTTTTAGTCCAAAATGTATGCAACCAACTAGGATAAAGCATTTAAAAATTATATTTTTATATTCCACCCACTTTTTGGAGGCGTGGCAGTTTCTTTTTTTGGTAGTGTAGGGTACTGTTGCACTTTCCCACTTGTTTTTAACTTTAATGATTTTCTGGTTAATGCAGCTCCTCTTCCATTCATTTTTTACTTAAATAATCATCATAAATTAATTAGTCTTATGTTGCATGTAAAAAAATCAGGATCATAAAAACGAAAAAAATAGTATAAATTGGTACCTAAAAAATGGAAAAAATAAATAATAAATAAACATATGATCCCGAATCCAAGCTCGTTTTGAGAGATCTCCTAGATTAGATATGTAGATTACATGGAAAGATTTTTTAAGTCGCTTAAGAAAACCAAGAAGTAAATAATCTAATAAATAGTTGACCAGAGACAAATTTTTAGTGGTTCTCTTTTGTTTTGGTTGATTTGAAACTCACTTTTCCACGCGAGCTTCGCTAAACGAAGACGTCCTCTAGGAGACAGCAATGAATTATCCACAGGATTGTGATTTTTAAAAGTTGAATAATTTCTATGATAGCATTATTTTAGTAGCTGGAATAATGTTCTTGTTGAACATGCTTTGATAGCTTTATAATGATGTTTCCAATACGAAAGTAGGTTAGTATTTCAAAGTCAAACACAAGTTCTCATCATCAGAGCACAACAATTAGATCCATTTCTTTCTCTTCGGGACACATGCTTTTTTTTTTACTGAAAATGCTTGTATGTATGTCCAGAGCCAAAGCATAAAGGTCCTCATATATCTCTAGAGAAGGAAAATCTGTAAGAACTAGAATAAAATCCAATTTTCGAGACTGACTTAATAGCACTGCTTTCCATATTGTGCGTGTGCTACCATATTACCTTACCTACAATCTGTCATTATTTTTTCTTTACCGTAGGTATGTTATGCACGAGACATTTTCACTCAGACAAGCATGTTAAGAAAATGCATGTTAGTAATTTACCCACTGCAAAGTGCAAAACGCCATGACGCACAAGAACTTATTTATTTTTATCCCATCCATCAAGTTCTACCTGTCTTCACACACACAATACTTTTTCATAACAATTTGCTCCCTAAACCAAGACTCAACTTAACTTAAAAAAAAAAGTCCCGAAATAAATGTTATTGTGGGGGAAACCAAGAAAACAAATTAACGCATGTTACATGCGCCCAAGTGTTTTACAGTGAGAATTGCTACCACCTCGTAAGGTGATCGCATCTTGCATGTTAAATTACCCAAAAAACATCACGAGGGGACCATCGGTTAAAGAGTGTCAAATCATTCAGATGTGTAGATATACATTTTCAATTCCATTATGCCAGAACTTTTTTATACTCGAGAACATGAAGCATAAAAGAAGATGTTAGAGGAAACAAAAAGTATCACAAACTAGAGTTGAAAGTGTGAGATAATAGGATGACTTCCCTATAGCTGTGATCATTATCAGAACATAATCACATACATATTTATGTACATGGAAATTTTACATGCCCATTTTATATTTTTTGAGCTAGTTCTTAACTCTAACACATATCGCATTAGTAAAAATAAATAAATAAATAGAGTGGCGCAACAGCTCGAGGTGAACCAGGGCCAACTTCTCAACCATGTATGCTGTGTGTGCTATATTTTTTTTTCCACATACAAGGGGACCTACAATTTTTTGCCGAATCCGAACGGCACTTTGAGAAGTTTTTCAAGACAAATGTTACTCTCGGAGGGTTTGTCAGACCCTCGCGGAGGTGGGAGCCGTGAAAAAGAACAAGTCTTTTTTTTTTCAGGTGGCAGAGGCAGGATTCGAACCCAGACCTCCGGCGTCAGAGGCTCACACACATATCGCATTAGTAGTGATTTTTATATCATAGCCTCGCCATGGCAAACACAAAACTTAGCTTAAGTTAACAGTATTTAAAAAACAAAGCGATAGAAAATCTAATAAAATATTTTCCTCAAAAATGGACTAAAAATTTGAAAAAAGAACCTACGCTGGTGTAACTTTGTTGGCATAGTAAATATGATTTACTGAAAGCCCTTTCGTGTTAAAACGACACATTGAGAGGATTTGTTACATAAGTTTTGGACGGTTTGTATGTAATGAGCATATGGATTTAGGTCCGTGTGATATGAAAACTGCTCAATGCAGCGCTTTGACTCTCGATACAATCTGGACACAGAATTGTGCAGATCTTCCGAGCTAACACCAGAGACATGATCTTTCAAAAGTCCGTACAGAAATTCGCACCTCAGATGAAATTGAGATGTTAGCGGCGAATATGGATTAAGGTCCGTGTGATATGAAAACAGCTCAATGTATACTTGCGGGCTTTGACTCTCGCGGTGAAATTTGCGAGATTTTTGAACAGCAAGAAGGATTCGATTAAGTTACCGCATAGTTGCGTGTATAGCTAAGTCTAGTTGAAAGTACTGTAGTATGACCCAAGACCGGTGACGCTACGGCACCACGCGCTAAAAAACGCAAGTGTGCTTCGGGCATTCAAAGTCAATTAAGGCAAAACTAAGTAGGTAGACATGTGTCAAGGACTGCCTCATGGCATTAAAGGAAAAAAGCCTCCACACTGTTCTACGGCGAGGCCGGAAATGAAACGGCGGACGAACTAGCTAGGAAAGGTTCTGATATGACCGACGGGTTTATCTCCCTTTCAACACAGCCAAAAGTCTTATAGATCAATACACGATCAAACTAGCCGGTGAACGTTGGCAACAGTCTAAAGATTGTATCATAACTCACTGCTTATGGCCAGTACTCGCCCTAAAAAGAACAACGACCCTTCAATCTCTCAGTAGAAATTTCATAAGAACACTCGTTGGTGTAGTCACGGGACACTGCACCATTGGTTTCATGGCCACACGAATGGGAATCTTTGCCAACGACTTCTGCTGAAGCTGTAGGGATGAAGAAGAAATAGAGTCTATAGAACACTTTCTCTGCCACTGCCCAGCTCTCCAAGAACGACGACTAAACTTTTTAGAAGGGTGAGGTTCTTTGATAGCCTGGACGACCTGGCAGGAATATAACTACTAGACCTAAAAAGATTTATTAAAAGATCAGGCTGGTTCTGTTAGCAAGGCATATGTCCAACCATATTTGTCTACCTTACAAGGGTAATCACAATGGGTCAATCTGGCCACCGAGTGAACTTGCAATAAAGGCAAACAACCCTTTCCAACCTAACCTTACCTAAGTAGGTAGACATATTATTGTATTCTGTCAGGGACAAGCCTCGGCCCGATGTTTTTATACTTTATGGGACGAAATAAAAACTACAGTTGTGACCAGAATCTGGAAAATTGATATTTTAATGCAACGATTGGCTAAAAATTCTCTGTTGCTTTATAAAAAGCCCGACACGCTAACCACGCTCCAAAAGATCCGAGCATTTAATATCCTTATTGTATTTTAAGTTCCCCTTCGTGTTGTGACTATCTTGTGTGTCATATGACATTTAGATTTTACTAAAAAACTTTCAATTCATTTTAAAACCAACCTTCTATATTGAAACCCTACCAGCATCATACAAAACTGCTAAAGGAAAGACCTGCTTCACCAATGATCGGATAAAATAGCTCTTGTGAAGGTCTAAAAATGCCTCATTACCAATAAACCGAGCTGAACTATTTTCCAAAAAAGGTATTCATTAAGTCGATTAAACCAACTTATCCACTTCTCTTTTATCTTTTGTAGAGGCCCTGTAAAACTGTTGCCAATACTTCCAACCCCCGCATACATAGATAGTAGGCATTCGTTGGTTTTGGTATTTTTAATGGGGCAATAGATAAAGGATGAACATTACCGTAAGCATTTGGGTAGCTGTGTAACCTAGTTAAAGTTATTTTTATATAATAAAACATCCACAAACATGAAAGGCAACACTGAAGATTTTCCTGCTTGATGAATTTGCCGTGTACTTGATAACTATACCTGTGATAAATGCGTTGCTCTCGCTACCACTGCCACCGCAACTAACAACCGAATTTTTGCTCTAAAAGTTTCTTAGAAACATAAGTATACTTAGAAAATATCCTTTTGGTTTGTGTCACCACACCACCTAAACCATCCACCCACCGGTTGGTTGCTTTTTGTCTTATCAATTTGTGTGTACATTTTAAAAGGAAAATGTCAACGTTGTTGCCATCATCCCGTATGTCGTTGTAGTGCTTCTTCATCATTCAAAAGGATAAGAAGCACTTTAGTTGTTCACTTTTATCCTTTTTTTGTTCTTCATTTTGTGTTGCTTCGATGATTCAACTAAAAATAAACCGAGGCAAAATGGAACGAAGACATCCCTACCCTATCGCATTTACCTACACAAGCAGAAGGAAGCAAAGTATTCTTCCTTTCATCTCAAACAGCATCGGGCGCCTGGTGTGAGGATTCTCTTTTGGAAAATGTGCGTGTACCTATCAATGCACAGGCAATAGCAATTCGTCAGCAGGTTCTCTACAGCAGGGAACAGAAAATATTACACACTTTCAGGGGATTACAGGCAAAGGCGGCAGTCGGAAGGATGGAGCTGAGGGTGAAAGGAATTCGCGTGGTGCTACTGCTTTCTTATACTATTTTCATCCTTGAAGATGTTATAGAAAGTGAGAGTCCTGTTGAAACTTTAATAAGCAAACGGAACTCTGCAGGGAGGTGTACAACTTTTGACACACTGGGGATACACACAAATACATAGTACACAGCACTCCCCTTCTCATTTCTCGATTGCGTGAAAAATTCGTAGAATTGCAAACGTAACGAAGGAAAACTTTCAAGTTGTTTTCCTCAACGAATTTTCCTTCTCGCATTTCCACCATCTATCTTCTCGTCCTTGTCGTCGTCTTTAAATTCGATAATACACCGAACAGCAGTTGTTGTTGTTGTTGTTGTTGTTGGTGGGTGGTGGTCGCACTGGTGTGGCGGGATGATGTTCGCATTTTCAGATGGTCGGGGTTGGCATTGGTGGCATCGGTTTTGCCTTTTGGGAGCTCTGTGTGTCAGTGTACAGAAAAGTGACACGAGGAGAGAAATTGCTTTTGTTGAGCGCGCCAGTGTGTTGCAACAGCATTATGTGCGAGGGGTTGGTTGTGGCTGTGCGGTAGTGGGTGGGCATTTTTCTTTGGTAACTGTATTATTAAGAGCAAAGGACGAAGACCTAAAACGAAATACAGCATATAGCACAGCATGGAAAGTGAAAGTTTTCCCTCGTTCGTCTTATGTAACAAGAGAAACGAGCAAAGGAAGCATTTTCCTTTCGAAATTTCTTCTATTTCTTTTTTTTTGTGAAAGTGAATTCAACCGAAAGTGAGGAAGGGGCTGCTGGTTTTGCCGGAGTGTGCTGTTTCTGTTCAGCTGTAACATGACAGCCAGTTGTGGGTATGGTGCGTTTTTGCCATAAGCTTTTCTTTCTGTCCTCTTTTGCTTTCCTCTGAATTAATTTTCCAAGAAGAATTAAAGTACTTGTACAAGAAGACGGAATTTTTCCCAGGAGGGATGAGCGACAGGGGGGAGAGAGAGGAATGGTTTTCAGATGGTGCAAGCAATGGTGGTTGTTAAGAAATTGGGACAAATACATTTTTTTGTCATCGTTGTCGTTTCGTCTTTTTCGTTGGTAAAGTGAATTTTCTTGATAACAACACAGAGTGCATATAAAAGTTTCTGTGTATGTGTATATGTGAGTACATAGCTTGAAAACTTGTGAAAACTTAACTCCTACGCACTGGCTAGAGGGGATATGAGAAATGCTCGTCGAGTAAATTGATGTTTAGAGGGTTGGAAGTTTAGAATTTTAGAATGGACAACTGATGGATGATAGGTGGTTGGTTTGGGGACTTAAGGTTTTTGGGAATTTGTGTAGTTGACAGTGAGGCCTTAAAAGCAGCTCTCCCCCTAGCTACTAACATTGGGCGACGCGATGGAATTGAAAATGTAGCACTTGGAGAAAGTTTTTGACGGTCTAAATTTCTTAGTTTTTCTTTTGGTGCTGATAAGTTGCTTTGGAAATTTTATAATTTTCTGCTGGCGATGGCGTTGAACGATGGACACAGAAAAAAACTTTTCTTATTTTGCACTCAAGTCATATTTTAAAGATATCTACGTACAGGCAGGGGTAGATATATAGAGGGCTTTGCAGGTTATAGTCATGTACTTGAGTGAGTGTGCTTCCCATTTAGTTTCTATAAAGGATTTTTCGTAATTTTCTTTTCCAAGGAAATGGATTATGTAATTTTTAGGGCGGAAGGTTGAAAGGAGTTAATTGATCTGTTTAGTTAATTGTGGAGCTGTTCGAGTGTATAAGTTTTCAGCGCGCTGGGCTGGAACAGAATCCGTTCCCGCAAAGTTTTTCTCTTGGCTTGGTGAGTTCCTTTTTGGGCATTGCCCAGCTGGGTATATACATAAAGGTCATTTTAAAAAACATACACATAACCCTCAAATGACAATCTTTGATCAAGAATTTCCCAATCATATACCTAGTTGTTTTTTTACAACTGTAGGTAGGTACTCGTTAGAACAATAAAACTAGTAGGTCCCTTTTCTGAACTTACTTTTGCCTATCTTTCTGCAATCCTCAGTCGTCATTTTTATTAAATTTTATACAATTTTAAGCCATCATTTGTGAAAATTCGTTTCTTTTAATACGATATAGGTACAAATAATGATTTTAATACAATATAAAAATAAATAAATAGAGTGTCGCAACAGCTCGAGGTGACCCAGGGCCAACTTCTCAACAATATATGTTGTGTGTGTTGATTTCTTCACATACAAGGAGACCTCCAATTTTTTGCCGAATGCAAACAGCACTTTGGGACGTTTTTTAAGCAAATTATACTCTCGGCGGGCTTGTCAGAGCCTCGTGGGGACCGTGAGTTTTTATTTCAGGGTCACGATGGTAGAATTTAATACAATGTTAAATGGTTTTTTATTCTTTGATACCTAGACCTAGGTATGTACTCCCAACCTAAGCTTTGTGAAATAAAATTCTAAAGCATTTATTTTATAGTTAGGTTAGATATGTTTTTTACTATGAAAAACTATCGTGGGGAAAAGGGACTGTAGTGATGGGAAATTTAAAATAGAGTATAGCTGGCAAGACTCGAGCTTAACACTTTAAGATGAACTCTGCACTTTATCCTTTGTCAATGCTGCCGTTTCTCAGTCGTGTATTTATTTTGTCTATATTAATTTCTCAAATCCCAAAATTTTTTTATATTTGGGAAAATATAATGCTAATATGATATAAAGATAAAGAATGCATTTTACAGATATTTTAGGTGGTACGTACCATAAAGTTTTGAAGCATCACCGCGTAATATTCTGCCACCCTTTGCACTTGTGTTGGGCTCCTTATACCCGGCCCAGGGTATATTAATTTTATTGCTTAGTTCGTAACATAGTGAAATAATCATCGTAGACCCCTAAGACCTTTTGGAGATATGATCGAGACCGACAGGTGAATCGCTTAAGCCATGCCCGTCCATCCGTCCCTCCGTCCGCCTCTATGCGTGAAGTTTTTAGTTATTGAAAATCAAAGAGAGCTGAGACTTGGTGAAACACGTCTTGGATCTTCTGTTGCACAGACAAAGTGTGAAAATTGACTCAATCCGTCAAAAAGTTACGCCTACTACTGGCTTCAATGTGAAACAACCTATCTTTTTGTGTAAAGTTAGACAAGGCGTAGGAATTCAAATTATAGTACTGAGCAGAATTGGCCCAAGACCTTTAAAAAGGGAAAAATTGGACCGACCACAATATCGAAAATGGGCTGCACTTTTAACGTGTTAGATCGATTTCTCGGAAAATTAACTCCAAATCGAAAAAAAATTATATCACAAATATTAAAAACATTACTTATTGCTAAGTTAGCTCCATCCCACTTTTAAGGGGAGTTTTTAGGAAAAAACCGTTTTTTTCTGAATTAATTTTCGTATTTCCTCATGATTCTAACGAAATTACGATTTATTGATTTTAGTATTTAGCCCATGTCCATTTTTTGGGGCGTCGCCCATGCAGATAATACATAAATTCTTGGCCAAAAAACTAAGATTTGGTGTTACACGGTATAAGGGCCGGGTATATAGATGTTTGTCACAGACGTGCTCTTGCAATCCTACAATCACGTTCTCGATTAAAGAGTTTCAGGGAAAATTTCCATTCTTAAATTCTTTAGAAATATTTATGAATTCGTTCGCGCATACAAATAAATAAACCGTGAATATCAACATAGTTACTTTATACCCGACGGTTAAAATACCTATCAAGCGGTCCGCATGTCTATGTCGGTATCAAAAAATACCTCCAGATTTTTAGGAAAAATTTAAGGCCGGAACAGGCAAACAACTCCTCCCAAAAAAACTGTCATATTAAAATCGTCAGCTCAGCGCATCTATTGCGTAAGTCCACGCACATATAAATGTACATACCTACATATTTTTAATTTGTTGAGAGCGGGGCAATCAAAATGCAAAATCTGCTACTATCAAGCGAGGAATACTCAAGTTAAAGTCAGACACATATGCCTACATCAAAAATGTAAGTTATAGCAAGTTCAAAACGAAAAAAAAAACCGAAAAGTCCAAACTACACACAATTTCAAGGTGAATTTCAAGGCAATCCAGTCTACGCATTCTCTACGCATATAAAGCATTTTAAATTCACCCGACAACCGATAGCTAGATACAAATAATTTCGGTTTCATATCTCTTTCCTTGCTTTGCTGTTAAAAAAAAACTTTTCATTTGGTTTCAAACTTATTCCGGTGCCAAATATTATACACATAACGACGTAACGTTGAACAATGTCAATAGAGGGCTCGATTTTTTCCCTTGCAAGTCGCCTCACTCCACTCCATTATATTTAGACACTGTACCCAACCCCCGCCCCCTGTTACATTTGAACAAATTAAAGCTCACTGAAGGGCAAAATAATTACCGCCAACCCAACGCTTGGAATCTATGCGCACTGCCGCATTTTGTCGGCGGTAGTGCGTAGAAATTTTTTTGGATCGTTTAAATTGATGTATGTATATGTATGTTTCTCTACCCCCCGCTGGGATGCATGGTGTAGTGCGTAAAATTGCGGTTGCACAAGCAATCTGAGCACTGGTGTGTTGTGGTGAATTTTGGAACTCACCGACGACTGTTGCTACTGCGGCTGAGGTTTGCCTTACGCTTCCGCCATTGCATTGTTGAAAGCCCAAATAAAATTCAAATGAGTTCCTAATGCTGTTTATTTTTATTTTTCTAGACTTGACCTAAATTTTTCACCACCACAGATTGTGTCACGTACAAATGCCGACCAAAAATTTGGATCACTGCAGTGCATTTGCGTTGTCGTCTTCTTTTTGTGTGCTACGCATATGGTTTTTGGTTGTGCTTATTGTAGCTTTATTCCGTTTAGTTTGACTGGCGGTCTTTGTTTTTGAATTAATCCTCATAATATTGTTTGAACGTCAATTGGGCTTTTTTCACTAGTAAAATACGTACATACATTTCCGCTTGGGTGTACCATATGGAGAAAATATTGCAATTACCTATGGGTGAGCGATAGTGTTATACGTTCTTAAAAAAATGTTTCCGGACTTACAAAGAAATGCAAAATATAATCCCATATTTGCAATAAGAATTAAAGCTCTAACAAAATGTTGATTTCACTTTAAGAGCGAAAATGAGCGACAGGGAGGGCCTGTACGTCACTGGAACAAGTCCGAAGCATTCTGTATTGCTCTTTCTTCGCGTAGTGCAGGCAGCAACAAACCCGAAACGGAATTGGCAGCAGTAGATATAGAAATTTTCCCAGTTCAGATTCTTCCAAGTCTTAATAAAAATGTTTGATAAAACTGTGCTCTAAAATCGTAGAAAAATATAAAATAACAATTTTGCAATTGTGCGTCTGTAACAATGTGTGCAAAAACTTAGTCCTTGTTCTATTTCCACAAAATCGCCAGAAATATGCTGCAATGAGTCTAAGGCTTCGATCCGGGTCATTGGAGTCCTGCTTTACGGTGCAGAAACATAAAAGTCTTGTTTTAGGCCCATTCCCCACATACCCGGAAGTCGGTTTACCGGCACCGGCTACTCGGTAGTTGGGAATACATTTTGATGGGAACATTCACACCTGCAAACCCGGTTGCCGATACAAACGACTGGATAGCCGGTACCGGTTAGCCGGCTGCCAGGTTTGTGTATGGGCTTAAGGGAGGTAAGGAAAATGAGGCTCTAGGCAGCTTCGAAACTTGTAATATCCTTTGGGTGATTTTTGGAAAGTTTTTAACGGAAAAACCTTGCATTTCCCACAAACATAGCTATTTTTGTAACCCTCATAGACGAGGCACAAAGTTAAGCTACTCATGTTTAATACAAAAACAACGACCTACCCACCTAACCTTAACAATCCCTTAGCCCGGATAATAACATTATTTCAAAGCTTTTTCACATTCAGTAAAAAACAAATAAACAAACAAAAAACCTTACGTTTATAACTTATTTAGCCTCGTCCATAATGTTCCCTTTCTAAGATTTTTAACACTCAGAGCACAATAAAATTCGAAACAAAGATCCTTGTAACAAGTGAGAAAAAAAACGAATAAAATGTTTTAAATTCCTAAAAGTGTCCCAATCAACATGTTGAAGAATCATAAAACAACCCTTTTCGTGCGATTAAAAGATATTTAATGACATTAAAGCGTAATAAAAATCACTTCACTCCATTGTGCTACTGGGTATCAATCTCCATCGCGGGGAGTAGGTATGTTTGTATATTTCTTTAAAATCTGTGTGCCAAAAAGAAATCCATACATAATCTCTTCCCACTCAACTTAAGAATGTCCTACATTCAATATCCTCTCCACACTGTCTCTGTCAAAGAAGACGAACAAAATAAACAGAAATAAAATAAAAGGAAGGCCTGAACACTTTTTACGAGTTTACTGCCTATTTAAATTAACTGAACGAATGAAAGGACACAAAAACCAAGGGTACATGAATAAAATATTCTTTCCCACCAATCTTTTTTACAGTGCAAGGTAAGTATACCTACAAAGTGTAGGTATATGTATATAACATTGTCCTGCCAAAGTAAATAGATATCTAATTATCCTGAAATTGTTCACTACCGAATATACGCACTGCGAGTGAGGTGAATTGCTAGCAGAAAACACAAAGTAGGATTGTGTATTAAGGGAATCCTTTTCATGTTTTGCATATCGGTGACATATATATTCTTACCTACAACTGGAGGTTACCGACACTGTTAAGGGCCATACAAACTGTCTTCGGGTTCATTATGTTCATTATACCTACATGCTTCGAAGCGAAATGCAAGGGATACTCTAAGGACAAAAAAGAAAACACATAAGATCACCAGTGTTTTTTTTTTTTCATGATTTTCTATGCTTGTTTGTTGTTCTCAACATGAAACGCACATTTTTTACACACGTGAAGTGCGCATTTATGCCCCAAATTAAGGAACTTCCTATTATTTATATTTCAATTGCACAGAAGCCAAAGTCTTATTGTCAGGAGCAGAGTATTTTTTTTATTACTTTAGAACGCCTGCAGTGATTTGAGTCAGTTTATTGTGACAATGCGTCCGTTTTAAGTTTGCATTCTTTTTTTTTTTGCGGAAAACATGTGCACATGATTATGGAAAAATTTGCATTGCGTAATAGCGTCAACGAAAAATCCGGTTTTGTGTGCCTGCATCAGGACCCTTCTATTTAAGCTCCCTCTCAATCCTACATTTTAAAAGTACGCCACATTTTTTTTAAACATATTTCCTTATTGTTCTTTTTAGATTGTTTGGAATAAACGTGTTATGGTTCATGCGTCGTTATATTTCCTTATGCTCTTGGTACTCTTGACAGTATACCTACGTGCAGCCTTGTTCATGCCTCACAAACACATGCATACACCATGATTGTTCAATTTCAGTGCGTAGGTATTTCTTTTGAGAAAGACAAATTTTTATTACGCTCATTCAAAAACAATTAAAAACGCGAATTCAATTGACGACGCTTACTTTATGCATTGTTCGCGAGGATTAACCACGCGCAGTTTGATAGCATACTTAGCGCTTTCCTCTTTTATCTGCGTTTTGAATTAACCTAAGTTTTAGTTTTGTGTTAGAACTTACAACGCAAGCAACGCATTACGTGCTTTCGTAAATTTATTGTATATAAGTAGGTACCTACCTACCTTTAGAGTTTCGCTGCAAACAAGAAAGCTGAGGTTTTTGAGGATGAGGAATATGGAAAAAATGCTTAATACATTCCATCCTGTGGGTAAAATTATATCTTAAGTCCTTAAGTCTTAAGTCTTAAATGAACTCTAGTAGATAAGTCTAAGTCTTACACTAAAACACAATCAGTCTAAAATTAATTTCTTGTTAGTGTCATAGCTACATTTTTTTTTAGCGCTCTTTACCTTTCCACCATTCATCCGAAACATTAAAAAATAAAAAGTGTCCAATATGCTATGCACTGCCTGACCAATAAAAGAATAAAGGACCAAAGAAAAAAACTCACAAAAATGACCATCGAGGCGCAGCATGATGAAGAAACTTAAGATCAGATGTGTTCAGCTAAAGATTCCATCATCATGCGGATGCGTTTTCCGCGAATTTGTCTAATCGAGAGGAGAATAAAGAATTTCATTTTCGGACTTGTGCATTTTTGTACCTTGTGATACATATGTATACAGTCATAGGCTTCTTTCTTTTGTATAGTTAACTGGTTTCATGTTTGGACGTTTTGCCGATATACTGCTTCTAGTATTTAATTCATGTGAATTTGGAGTCATAGGATACACCCTAGTCTTTGAGACTAAGCATGCGAAAAAGGATTTTATTCATTTTACCGATCGGGACAAAATTCTTGGAAGAGGGTCGCATCATCAGTATGCGCTTTGATGCGCGCGATCTGTCAAATTGTGTTAGCAACATTGTATGCAATACATGCATACCTTTTGCTCTTAGTAGTATTATACTTAGGGTATTTTGCCTTTAATATCTATGTTAAAAATAGTTTATCAATAAATTTTTCGAGTAGGTAGGCAGCAACTAACAGATTGTCCAACATAGTTTTTTATCAAAAGTTAACAACGGTACTCGACGTTTGAGTGTTTCTTTACAAAAGTAAGTCTCTTGCAATCCACCTGCAAGAGGCCCCAAGGTTTGCATGTAAATGCTTCCTGTGGTGTTAATATAATTTTTTTTAGCAGACTGCGACATGATGAGACTGTCAAGCTGTCACGATAACAAACTTGGCAGCTAGGTATAGAAATACTGCATACCTAATCATCCGATTATAACCTGGACTAGTATGTGTGCATCAGATTTTCCTCGACTTTATGCACCAAATGTTGTAATTGAATTTGAATATTTATCTCCCTTTTCTCTTTTGAATGTTAACTAAAATGAGTTTATACATTCTTAAGTACCAGAAGAGACTATGTCTTAATTGCACAGGCACATTATTGATGAATTGAAATTGAAATTTCGCCTTTCTGCGTAAAGGCATAACACTTGCGGGAACCCAAGTTCCCCAATATACTTTTATATTTAATGCGTCAACATTAACGGCTTTCTTTATACTAATTTAAAACATTCAAAAGACCCAGCATTATGGACCAAGCTAAAAAAAATAAATAAATAGAGTGGCGCAACAGCTCGAGGTGAACCAGGGCCATCTTCTCAACAATGTTTGCTGGTGTGTTAATTTCTTTACATACAAGGGGACCTACTATTTTTTGCCGAATCCGAACGGCACTTTGAGAAGTTTTTTAAGACAATTCATACTTTCGGCGGGCTTGTCAAACCCTCGCGGATGTGGGGACCGTGAAAAAGAACAAGTCTTTTTTTTTCAGGTAACGATGGCAGGATTCGAACCCAGACCTCTGGCGTAGTAAGCACACACACTAACCACTACGCCACGGCACCCCACTGGACCAAGCTAGATGCCTTATTTGTCTTCTTCTTCTTTTTCATTTATAGGCGCGAGGCTATAATCTGAAGTAATGGATTATAACCCTCCCTCTCTACCGCATTCCTAATGGTCCGCTTGTGGGGTACGCCGATTTGACCTCAGAATATACCGGCAGGCCACCCGGTTTTGGATCTCTTCATCACTGAGGTCAAATAAATGCTGTTGTCGTTGCATTTGTGTGATCCATGAATGTTTTGGCCTTCCTCTCCTTCGCGATTGCTCTGGAATTTTGATTGACATTGACTTTTTGACGGGGTTCATAGGATCTGTCCTTTGAACGTGGCAATACCAACTGAGCCGGTCGTGCTCCATTTTTCTGGAGATAGGTTCTTTTACAAGGAGGCTCGGATCTTCGTACTTTTTATTCTATCTCGCTTTGTGAGCCTTTTTGCTAGCCTTATTTGTAACTGTAATTTATTCAATTATTTACGCAGAGTAAAGAGATTTTTTAAAGCGATGATAGTAAAGCATCCAACTAATTGCAAACTTAAGCACAAAGGAAGTCGCGGCCAAGTTTAACGTACACATATATAGGAAGGGATTTCCAGGAAATATTTGTCGATTTATAACGTTTTTGTTTTCTTTCAGGTAGTATCCTGAATAACTTTTTATTTTGTGCATCTACAGTGGATTGCTTTTTTATTCTTTTTTTTTTCTTAACCCATTCTAACCGTATGTCATTTAATGGCCTAAACACACGCCACAGACAAAGATCTGCAATGTTGATATCCGTTTATTTTTTTGGCAGCTCGATCCAGTTCTAACGTTTGTGTTATAGTTTTTACCTTGTTTGTATGTATTAAGTTTGTTTGAGTCCCAAGTCGGTTGCATTCAAAACACAGTTAATGGCGTTGAGAGGTCTGTCTTCGTCATCATGGGTATATGCTGCTTCTCTGCTTTGCTCTACCGTATCGCTATATGTGGGCAGTCTGCGGTATCTTGAATTCCGTTAAATGACTTGTTTTTGGTCTAAACGATGACAAAATATCTCTGGTGTATGTTTTCGTTTTCATTTGGCCCTGGTAAAGTATGCGATTCAACAACAGCACCATCATTGTGACAAGACAACCGAGGGGCTGCCCAGGTACCTATGCTCTTTTTATCCACAAGAGCAACGTTATGACAGTGCTGCGCGTTAGATGCATAGCTTACCAGATGAATCAACGTTGTATTTTGAAGGTCATCTGCATCACCATTATCGTCTTTTTTCAATCCAATATCAGAAGCAGATATCTAGATACTTGTTTCGTTTTTTTTATAACGATAAATTAAATCTGCTAATACCGACAGATGGATTTTATAGGTGCCATAACGCGTAGTTTATTTTTAAGAGATGCATAGACAAACTGATGCCCATGCGCTTGCGCGGCAATTATCGGTAAAATGCAAGGTCACATTTCAATGGAAGCAAAGATGTGTATAAATCATCGAAAAAAGACAACCCACGAGACTCTCGAGAAGTGATCTTGAGTGTGAATTCGATTGGAATTAAACTTTCATAGGCCTTATTTCCTCCTTAAAATTTTCAATATTAGTACCTACTTTAATTATCTGGCTCTTCCAGGTAAGTTCTATGATTGTGGTTGAAAAATTGTTTGAAAGTTGTGTTCAACTGATTTTAACAGACGCTTAAGCTTGACCTAATGAAGGGTGTACGTGACAGAATCTTTGATATAATTTGTTCAGTTTTTAAATCGAAAACTTGACAATCGTATGGATAAGATATGAAGTATTGTGGCTCACAAAATTGTAGTTTTTCTTTGAGCTACAGCTTAAATAAGGTGATCCACGTTCGACAAATCTGCTAAAGATTTTTACAAATAAGAAAGGTAGGTACTACGAGCCGTAGTGCTTAAATGTATAGGTGACGGGTCACCTCTCCGGTTATCATAATTGTTGGTTTTTATAGCACTTGTTCTCGTAGTGCCTAATCCTAACCTTATTTGTGCTTTATTTATCTCTAACTTAAACCATAGAATGTATTTTAGCTAGTTAAAAGACCATATGTATAGCGAATCCAAAAGTAAAATTGAAAACAAAGAAGTCCTCAGAAATTTATGACAGCTAATCATTTAGACAAGTTGACAAATTTGTCTATTCACTCGGTACAAAGAATACAGTTAATAATTTTTCAGATGTAAAATTTAGTTAAGCAACCGTAATTTTAAATCTGCAGTATGTTTGGCACTAAGCGGAAAAGATTTATTTTTCCTAAAGGACCTCTTAAAGTGGATATAAACGCTAAAAAAAGGATATAAAAAATTAACTGTTTTTTTTTTATAATTTACTCGCGAATAAAGGGATTTTAATGTTACACATCTCACGAGCGGAAAGGATTAGAAAAAGAGGAAAAGGAGGAGAGGTACCGATGCACTCTTGTTTTGAACAGTTGCGGGTTGTAATGTGACGGAAAGACTGAACGTGGGAGAACATTCCACATTCGCGTTGAGCGGCTTATGAAGGAACTTCTAAACTTGATAGTACGTCCGAAAGTGGGCTCGAGGGTAAACTGATGTGCATTCGATCTTTGGCGAGTATCACGGTTGAAAGTCTTCAGGGGCGGAATGCAATTGGCTATTTCGATGGAACACTGTTTGTGGAAAAAGCGATAGAACAGTGAAACGCAAGAGACATTGCGTCGATGTTCTAATGAGTCAATTGACTGCGCAATATTTCTGTCTCCAAATAGTTTTATCGCCCGTTTTTGTATCCTGTCTAGCAGGTGCAATGCTGTTTTTGGAGCACCAGCCCAGACGTGGGAATTATATTCCAGCTTGGGGCGGATGTAGGCCTTATATAAAATAGCCAAATCAGAAGGGGTGAAATATTTCTTACATCTTTTGAGAAAACCTAGGCATTTCGCAGCGTTCTTGGCGACGTCGAATATGTGGTCATTCCAACTAAGGTTTTTATTAACACACATACCTAGAATGGAAAGCGTTTCGGTTTCGTGGATGCAAGTGCCATTTATGGATAATGGCTGAGTGTTTCGGTTTTGCTTCAATGAAAGAAGACAGCATTGAGTTTTAGAAGCATTAAACTCTACTCTGTTAAGAGATCCCCATGATACAATGCTGTTAAGGTCAGAGTTTAATGAGTTTGACATACGCTGCCGTTCCAGTTCTACGTCCGAAGAGCAGGGGCGAGGAACCGAGAACGAATATGAGAAACTGAGGTTACTGTCATCGGCAAAGGAGTGAATTGGATTAGTAGTAGCAGACAAGAGATCGTTTATGAAAACGAGGAAGAGAGTCAGAGACAAAACAGAGCCCTGGGGAACCCCAGCATTTATTTTTTGAACTGCAGACTTGAAGCCGTCCAAAACAACTTGAATTGAACGGTTCGAAAGGTAATTACTAATCCACTGAATAAGAGATTCGTCGATTCCAAATGCACGCATTTTCGACAAAAGAGCTTGGTGCCAAACTCTGTCAAATGCTTTTAAAATATCAAGCGCAACAATCTTGGTTTCCATAAAAAAGATGCAAGGAATGGTTCCACTTTTCGGTGAGATATGCCATCAGATCACCAGTGGACCTTTTGCTACGAAAACCATATTGCCGGTCATTAAGTAGGTTTCGTGATTCGAGATATTTCACGAGCTGGAAGTTAATCAGCGTTTCCATGACCTTAGACAGAAGGGAAGTTAGTGCAATTGGACGATAGCTAGAGGGAGAAGAAGAATCGCCTTTTTTAGGGACGGGCTGGACAAATGCTGTTTTCTATCTACTCGGAAAGAGGCCAGAGGAGTAGGACCGATGAAAAAGCTTACACAATGGTTTTGCCAGCGTGGAAGAACACCTCTTCAGAACAATCGGGGGTATACCATCTGGACCAGCGGATTTGTGAATGTTGAGATCCTTAAGTACTTTTTTGACTGTACGAGTGCGAAAGTGAATTTGTCCCATAGTGCATTCAACGCGCTCAGGTACAGGCGGAGGCAATACGCAATCTGGTAGCGTGGAGCTGGCAGCAAAATGTGCTGCGAGGAGATTTGCTTTGTCTAGGGAACTGACAGCTGGAATGCCATTGCAGACGAGCGTTGGGATGGAGGATGAGGCACAATTTTTCACATTTTTGACGAAAGACCAAAAGTTTTTACTACCTTTGGGACAATGTAGTATTTTCTGCCTCAACTTTTGGTCGTACATGAATTTCACACGACGGATATGAGCATTGCAGGCATTTTTGGCTTGTTTGAACTTATTTCGGTTTACTAGAGAGTTATTGTCCTTGTAAGACCGAAAGTAAGATTCCTTCAAATTTATTGCCTCTTTACAGCTCAAGTCAAACCACGAGTTCTCCTTCGGTTTGATACTCTTAACCCTGTGGGGGATAAAAGATCTCATTCCTAGAAGAATTATATTTGTGATCATTGTGTTGAATGCCTGACACTATAGGTGGTTGCATACATTTCGGCCTAAAACTCCGTCTTTTAGCTGTTAAAATCACTTTTTTAAAGCCACGCCTACAAAAGTGGGCGAAGGCATATACTATATATACAAAAAAGTTAGCAAATGCTTATATCTACAACATCAAAATTATATTTCATTTCAAAACATGGATAGAAAAGAAATATGTAACAAATACTAAAGATTCTAGTAAAAGATTAAAGTGATTGCTGAAAACATTGTTAAGAATATTTTTTTCTTTGTTTGTGGTAGGTAGTTTGTTTTTGGGGTAAATTATTACTAATCTGCTATGCAAATACTTACTACGTTATGCAGAGATAATTTAGTGGTATTCATGGCAAGCATTTGGTTATGACCTTTCATGTTTTTGAGTGTATTAAAGGGTTTCGCTAGTATTGTACTGCGTTTACTGTTGTACTGAAAGGTTTTTTCTTTAAGAATTTCGGAGTTGTTGGTGCTCATACTGCTCTTCTCATTACCTCCACACTAGCTATAGTCGGGCGTATGAAAATTATGTTCACAAGTTGTGACAGACTACTACTTTTGATTAACTACTTTTTGCTACTTTTCATTAAGGCTCAAAATATAACAAGAATGACTTCGTTCAAAAGCGATAAGGAAATTTAGAGTGAGGTTAGCACACAGAATTGCTTTCCTTTTTAACTTGTCCTGTTCAGTGGTATGAAAACAGTTACTTACAGTTTTGGGTTAAATCTATTGGTGGGATAGAGTTAAAGACACTTCATTATAGTTGGGCATAGAAAATTATTTAATATTAAAGTAAATATAAAGTATCAAGTTTATCTACAGCGGCAACTCACAACAGACTACTCTTTTTGCACCTTTAAACGTGACATCCAGTTAGTGAAAACAAACTACACAAGTTTAGAACTGGTGTTGGCCAAACAGCACACCAATCCTAACAGGATTAGACATTTAGCACACAAGGACAACAACTAGTCAACAGCATGCGGTGTTCGTTATGATTATTGACGAGTTATATAGAATGCCCGATCCCGACATTTTTCAATCTCCTTAGATACACAAGCACAAGGTTCATACATGTTTTGTGTTTCCTCCAAATTTGTACTTCCCTTCGCCGCTGCATCTATCAGCGGCTATTCGTGGTCCACGCTTCCAGGAATTGAATTGATGATGTTACTTTGGCGATTCTTAACGATTTTATTATATTAAAAGAAAAAAAAAACAACCATCGGAAATGCCTTTTGAAATTAGATCGCAGTTGGGTCTCAGGTTACCGCAACTCTAGCATTTTAACAAAAATAGCATTAAGCATAAAAACATCCAAGGGTACAATAACATACACATACCTACTTTAGCTTTTCAAAAAGTAATGCACTGACAAAGTAGCCATGCATTGATTATTTTCTTTTTTGTTTTTATAAATATTCCCAGTCAATCATTGAATTCATTCGATTTTTTTTTTTTCTTTGCATCGTTGCAGGAATTTTCTTCCGACTTTAAAGTAACTAAGGAAGTCCAAGAATCTGAACAGAAAAGGAATTAACAAGAAAAAAAAAACAACAAACAAAAACAAAAGCATTTTAAATGCAAATAACGCTCGAATCGAAAAGAGGAAGGAAAAAGGGAAAATTCCGTTTGGCATACAAAAAAAATTGCAACAATTACCAACAAAATATATTTGGACAACAAAAATTCAAGATTGGAAAAGATTTGGAGAAAAAATATAACGTGTAAAAAACAAACAAACACACTGGAAAGGATTATTAATTGAAGGCATACGAACACTTCATAATTAGACCCACCAATTAGTTACTTTTGATTTCTTCATTAACAACTCACCTCGAAATTTTGGCTCGATTCGGGACTCGTTATTTCTGTCGTTGGAACAACTTTGGATTACAAAACAGCAGACAAAATGGATCCCCAACAGCAATTTTGTTTAAAATGGAACAGTTATTCGTCAAATTTGGCAATGACATTTTCAAATTTATTCAAATCCGATTTATTGGCCGATGTGACGTTATCTTGTAATGGTAAGTTATTTTTTTTAACATTGTTTCATGCTGTTTAGTGCTTACGTTGGTTCTTATTGAAAAATTCGTTTGGATCCACCTGAAATATTGTATTGTTTGTTGTGTGGTACTTTTACTTAATTCAGATTAAACCCGAAAGTGTTCAAGTTTAAAAGATTAATACCCATCCGTGTCTGTGTCTTAAATTTTGTAAGCAAGCCAATATTGTCCTTTTCGTCTGCATATTCGTGCATAAATTAACTTTTCAATGACTTAAAATATAAGTGCCTAATTCAACAGGCAACTAAACATTTTGTTGCGTTATAGCTTATTAGTATGTCGGACACAAAAACTGAAATACTCTTCTTTGATGGTCAAAAAATAAGCGAGCAGGTTAAATAAAAAATTAATTTATTTTTGATTGATCTTCAAATATTAAGGAAAATAATGTTTCAAAAGCCATGTAATAAGGATTTGTTTTAGATTTTTCGAATTTGGAAAAAAATGCAAGTTAAGGTGTACTTTTTGATGTAAAAAATCTTCTATAAGACGAAAGCTTCTGGAGTACCTCATTGGTGATACTCTGATAAAAACTAAAGGCATTTCTTAACTCATTGGCTTATCTCTTTTTTGTTGTGGATCAAGGTTTCTCATAGACAACTTCATTCAGGGAATGACCTATATTTTCAAGTTTCTGACATAATAACCCAATTTTCTTTTTAAATAGCCGTCTTCTAATATCGCACCCTTTTGTTCAACTCATCTTTACGTACCTATAAGGAGAAAAAAACCGGAAGTATAAAATCGTTGTCTCTCTTTGTGGCCTTGCCCTTAAATAAAGAGAATGTCAATAAAAAAAAGAAGAAAAAGGAAAATCTGGGAAAAAGAAAATTATTCTTTCTTTACCCTCCCTTCAGTGGGAGACAATCGCGCGTTCGCACCCACAACACATAAATATACAATAAAATTAAGACACAAGGTGGGAAGGTTGTTTTCGTATATACTATGGCGTGTGTGTATATATCGGTATGTTTCGTATGTTTAAGAGATACACCGAACTGACTCAATGTTAAGTAATCTTCGTCTCTTTTTATTTTACGGCATTTTTACCATCATCGTTGTTGTTGACGTCGTTGTTTTCACACTTTAGCGGTCGTTCTATTCAATTCATGGTCGCGCGTACCGAACCAGACGTGGATTTGTACACCAATTCCTTGTAGCCGGGGGAGGAGGAGGTGTGTGTCTCACCACTTAAGAAAATGGAAAGCGTCCTGGCTTTTTTTGCCAAAAACCTACCTCAGCTCTCCCACTTAGGCAGTTTACATCTTCCTGTAAGTTTTCGCAGGAATGGAAATAAACAATAAGTTCTTTTTACATTATGGTGGGCTGGCTATAGTTACATATGCATACACATAAGTCACTGGTAATGGGATTTGTCTTGTTGTCATCATGTTCTTTTATCGCGGCAGTTCCTTTTTCGTTGGAGTATAAAAAGGATTTATCCGGGGGCGCGTAAGAATAAGAATTTTGCTACGCTTCTTTTTTTGGCGGAATTATAAATCGTACTTACCTTCCCTTGGAAGAACTGGTTCTTAAAATGGAAAACAGTTTCAAATTATAAAATCATCGGCTTGAAATTCTTCGCGATTTTAATTATCTGGACTCTGAATGAGTGTTATGTTTTTGTATGTTTTTATATTTATTATGTGTTATGTTTTTATATTTATGTCTCTATATGAGTAGCAGTTCTTAAAACGGTTTTTAATGTTATACATTAACCATGAAACATATAAATAGAATAGTATAATACTGTAACATACCATTCCACGCCATGCCATGTCATGCACAAAGTCCTATCGGGCAATAAAAAACCATACTTGTGGGAGAACGCTTTGTGAAGTTTCTAAATAGGGTCCAGGTCTATATAGAGGTAAGTTCTTTCTCGTTCAGCAGGTATTTGTATTACATTGTTTATTCATTTTACTTATTCTCCTTTGTGGTAACTCAATTTGGCGCGAAACGCAATCTGCAAGACTCCTGGTGCTGCGGATGTCTTGCTATGACAGGAGTAAGACTTTCCGTTGCAATTCTTTCCGGATTTTACCACCCCCCTTGCCTTTTCCCGTTTATGATTTAAACTACTGCATATCTCAGGAACTCTAGGATTCACAATTGGAGGCAAGGTGCAGTGATACGTGCGTCCGGACTACCACGGACAAGCTCCCAGGTTCGAGTCCCCACCGGGACAAGAAAATCTTTTTCATGGTACCACCTCGGCGAGGCAGGGACTGATAATCCCTCCCAACCGAGATTCTTATTTGCCATAAGAGACCCCTCGCCGTTAGGAATCCAAAAAAACTGTAGGCGTCCTCCATGTGCGTAAGAACACGTTTAACGTAATGCATACAACTTGCATTTTTCTGAGAGATCAAGTGCCAACTAGTTAGTAGGTATTTGCCAAGACTTGCCATAAAGAAAAGAATCCGGATTTAAAAAAAAAAAAGTGGTTAAATGGGTAAGTTGAGCTTTGAGGATCATCAACTTAAGTAATTTTGCATCGTAACGGTAAAGGTTTGTTGGGAGAACCATACCGGACGTCATTACCACGAATCTAATTTCATATAACTTTTCTCCCAAACACTTCTCCTAGTTGACTGACTGTGTCCCACATTCGGCGACGCGACGTGTCCTCATTTATGTGTGTCTACAAACACTACGCATAATTTGGCTTAACTTTAGGGTACGGACTATATATTATTATTTCTTCTCCGTCAGGATGCTGGTTGTGTTTCCCTGTTTTCGGGATTCTTTTTCCATCCAAGTTTTATCCATTTTCTTAGATTACAACCGGTGTGTGTTGTGTTCCGTTCGACGACCTTACTCACTTCTTTCTTTCACTCTGATTTCATAATCAGAATGAAGAGGCACAAATCGACAGAAGGACGGTGCCAGTAGTGGTGTCGGTGAGAAAGGCGACGAAGACGGCAAAGGAATATAAAAAAATACGAAATATTTGTATGTATGTATGTACGTACAAAAAAAAAAAAACACAAAAAGTTATAGTAGGACCTTTCGCATACCCGTGTGTACTAACACTACGTTACGTATACGGCGCGTACCATTTATTATATCATTAAAAAAATGATGATGATGTTGATGACGATGATAATGTTTTTGGTTCTTTCGGTTGTTGGGTTATTGGGCGCACTTTTGAGGCAGGGAATTGTAGATTTTTCTTTTTGCCGAGGCCGGGGAGTCCCGCCAAATACTTTACTCTTTTCGGTAGCAGCACTGGCGGTTGTGGGTGGGTGTATACGCATTAGGTCTGGAGGAAGAAGTTCAATGTCCTTGTGAGATAATTTATGTATGTTTATGTTTTGTTTTCCTGTCTTTTGCGTTTTTACCCTGGCACCCTTCTATCACAACCAATGGCATAACCTACCTACATAGGTACCTATTTGGGTTTTTTTTCTTCGTGGTGTCTGTTGTGTTGCCTTATCACTAACCGAAAGAAGAGAAGTTTTGATTTCTTTCGTCAGCCGGGGGGTTGATGATTAGGGGTGCTTTTACGAGTGTTGTTTTATTTTATTATGCGTATGTACACATGCATATATGTATACCTTCATACATACATATTTGAAATGTCTGATGACTCTCTGCCGCACAGAGTTTATCTGTTATGCTTTCATTCATTGAATTTATTCAAACAAGGTGGATTTGTTTTTATTGCCAACGTTATGAGACCTTTTTTCGACTTGCGGCTAGGAGACGTGTTTAGCCTGGGAAAGGAACATGATACTGTGTGTATAGGTATTATATGTATTCTAACTGAGCGTATGGTTTTATGTGCGGTTTTCTTGAATCAATATTTTACGCGTTTGTAGGCCATTTGGGTGTAGGTATTGATTTTTGTTTTTGTGTTTAGTCTACCTACTAAAATATTATTTGGCGGCTTATGTTTGGCATATATTTGGGTTCATTATGATTGACTTAGGTCAGGTACACTTTTGACATCGTACGTACGTAGGAAGGTCGGTAGGCAGGTACCTACCTATGTTGGATTTTTTCTAACTTTTTTACGAAATATATTGTATGTATGTACGTGTACCTACCTACAAAAGCTTTTTTTAAAGTTATGCCTAAATATACACCTACTGGGTATAGGCAGCAGTACAGGTTACCCTTAGGAGCCCGTAGAGCCCGGACCAAAAGCGGCAAATTTTTGGGGCCGCAAATTTAAAAGAGAAACAAGAAAGACGCAAATATTAAAGTGTGAATTGAAATATGTATCGAAAGGCTGTAATACATGCCAGTCTTTTTTTTATTTCTTCTCTCAAAAGAAAGGCGAACCCTGAGATGTTAGAAGACAGGTATTTATTTACCTACACTGCAGACTTTTAAAAATAAAGTATACCTACACTGCAAACTCTTAAAAATAAAGTACTCTACTAGGAAACATGTATCAGTTAGTGAATTCCAAAATAGGTTCACTTGTCCTACCTACAGAAGAAAGAATTTTAACACTTTTTTTGACAGTTTTTTTCTAATCATAAAACAACATTGATTAGAAAGAGTTCAGACATTGTCAGGCGTCTGCATATAACTGGCGCCCTTCGGACAACTCCTACAGCTGCTCTAGACACAATGCTTCATCAATTTTCGATTGACATATTCGGAAAGCTGACCGCGGCGAAAGCAGCGTAGTAGGCTTTGAAAGCATGACCAACATTTTAAGAAAATATCTTCAATCATATTGTAAGTCTGATTCTTAGGGGTTTGTAGGTGGCATATCTGTTGCAACAGTGTGAAAAAGACCACGGGCTAACATATTATGAAACTGCAAAATCTGGGAGATAGGTGCCCCCCGTAACAGGTAACCTAGCGCCTGCTGTCCATTTGATTTTTGAGTTATTAGTCAAGCATATAGACCTGTGACCATTAGTAAAGAGTTTTTGTTGTAACGAGCTTACGATAAAGGTGTTCCGACGACCCTTGAATTGGGTATAAAAATATCGCGAAATTGAAGGAAGGAATTAAGGATGCAAATTATTGGAAAATTTATTTATAATAGATAAACTCGGGGGGGTTCCTTAGTACTAGGAAATCTGTTAAAGAAAAATTTAGTTCCTAATTGATAAAAACAGAATATCAATAGATCCCCGCTTTCGGATATAAATGCCTAAAGAGTTTTAAGTGTAATTTATAAACAAGGATATGTGCGACTGTCAGGAAGATGCAAAACAACTGACCCTAACCCTGCTTTGAGAAAAACTAAAGGCCTTATTAGAACGTGTAGAGTGCCGTGGCGTAGTGGTGATTGTGTGTGTTCACTATGCCAGGGGTCTGGGTTCAAATTCTACTGTCGCGTCGTCACCTAAGAAAAAAAATTCCCCACCTTCGCGAGGGACTTACAAACCCTCCGAGAGCAACATTTGTCTTGAAAAACTTCTCAGACCGCTGTTTAGATTTGGCAAAAAAGTGTAGGTCACTTGTATCTGTAAGTGAAGAAATCAACACACACATTGTTGAAAAGTTTGCCATGGTTCGGGTCTAACTGTTGCGCCACAAGATTTGGAGTTGCTGGGTAAATAGGGTTGGGTATTTAGGAAAAATGAGATTAGGAAAAATGCTTAAAGTCATTACAAAAAATTTAATTTTAGTCATTTTGAAAAATAACCGATAAAAGTTATTAGCATAAAAACATCAAAGATTTTGTCAAAAATAAAATAAAACAAAAATATTACTAAAAAAAGAGATTTTTTAATTCTACCCTGGTCATTGCAGTCCAAGTGGTCCATAATACCCAAAAAATCACATATCAGTCAAATAACTGGGGCTTAAGACCAAAATGCTATTTTAATAGAAACTTAAAAGTTTTTATGGTTTTTCTTTTCGTTTTTCGTTAGTATAATAAAAATGCAGACAGCAAAGAAAATATACAGAAAAATGTGTGCATTTATGGGGAATGCCGGCCACTGTAGTATAATGTAAACCAATTGAAAAATATGGCCAACTTGTACTCAGCTACAGCTTCATATTCTGATCGATATAAGCAGCACACCACGCCGCACAAGCTTCAGCCACAGCGTCAGCTACGCATTCTGGTCAAGCCTTAACGGGAGACATAAAACTTTGAAGAAAAAGCATAAAAAAAATTCTTGTTTTTAGAGGCAAGCTGCACTTTTTGAGTGTTGTAAAAAACAAAACAGCAGTAATTGTTTGGCTACAATATTTGAATAGATTTAAAAAACTAAAATATCTGTTTCACCTTACATTCGTTAAGGTAAAATTTTATTTGCGATTATGAGCATTGTACGTTAACATAATTAAGTCCTTCAACTTTCTGAACAGCTTTCAATCCCTAACTCAAAAATAAGTACAACCTTCGTAATCAACTCTTCCTGAATTTCACAAAGAAAAGTTATCTTAATTACAACAAACAAACAAATATCATTGAAAAAGATTATAAAACATCACCCGGAGGACGTATGAATATTAAATACTGTTTCGTTACCGCACCTTCTCCTGGCATGTGCAAATGTCCCCAAGAATTAAAATTAAAGAGGATATTAACACTTTTTTCCGCTGAGGGTAAAATAACCCCTTTTTCTGTGTTGCAGAAAACTTTGCATGCTGGGGCTTTGAAAGGAGACAAAAAAACAATCGTTAATATTCATTGTTTTCGTAGGACAAAACAATATGTTGCCCACAAAACGTACGGTGGACCACGTTTTGGTAAAAGACGAAGAAAAAGAGTAACACACCCTAACAGCCAAATTAAAAATATTATAAACAAATCTCTTGCAGAAGCACCGACTCATACCAATTTTAATCAAGAAACATTTTTTGATTGATTTTACTAGAAATCGCCAAAGGACTTGAATACAGTCCATACATTTTGACTACCATTTGTCCTTTTGAATTTTTTGTTGCGTCTATTTTGGTTTGGGTATGTTGTAGCGCCCAAGTCTGCTTCCGTCAAAAGGGCTGATACTGGCTTTTGTTGTGTCAACTCATACGTTTCTGGTTTTGTGCGATTGGACGACAACAGCTCTGCGGAAACAAGTACCAAATGCGAAATCCTTCTCGTGTCGCTTTGCATGCACGCATCACTCAGACTCATTCGACGCTGTGCAATGAAAAAAAAATCTAAATGGTAGATACACAAAGAACAGCTACCCAGCTTTTGCAGACTACCACCCACAACCCTTTGAAATATTCTGTTCGAATTTTTTGCAATAACAAAAAAACCCGATTCGTCCGCTCTGGTCCTTGCAGGCATTTTGGACGAAATACATGAGTTTTCCATAACCTAAGCGATTGTTTTTGGATTTCTTCACCAAAGAATTTAGTCATCTAGGATGGACTTAAAGGTGGTAGGTATGTGGAACTGGAAACCATTGGATGAGGAACGACGAAGCCTATGAAGCGCGTAATGAAAATGGCTGGATGTCTGGGTATTAATGTTTTGTGGTTAGGAGGAAGGAGTATTTTGTTTTTTTTTTGTCATTTTCGATGTATGATCAATCCAAAGAGATTAATTTTTGCTGCAAAGGTTTTAAAAAACGTGCTACCATGCGGAAATACATCAATATAGTGATTCGCACATGTGTGCAGGTCCGTGTTTAAACATGACTGTGTTTAGTCCTACTAGACATTAAAGCCATTTTTATGTACGCTTTTATTCTCATATTTAAAAATCTGTCATGTTTTACCCGCAAAATCAATTTGCTTAGGCCAAATTTAGCGAAATTTAATAAAACTAAAAAAACAAAATTAAGCTTTAGTAACTTACTGTCGTTTTGTCAATGGGACCGACAGAAGAATCGATTTAGCCATGTCCGTCCGTCCGTCCGTATGTAAACAACTCTTAGGCCTTAAGTTTTGTGGTAGAGAGCTGAAAATAAGTAAGTCCATTGGACCAGATCAAGTTTGAAAATTAGCTGAATCCGCCCACAGACACGCCCACTACAGGCTTGTATGTGCGACCATCTCTAATTTAAAAAAAATAGTTTTTACAAATTTTAGCTATGTTAAAATGGCGCTAGCGCATTCATTGTTGGTATGTAATATTGCTTTGTAATTGCCTTTGAATAAGCCAAAAAGCTTGTCCTTTTCATTGACCACGTCCACTTTTTTAAGCTAGTTAAGCTTCAAATGAGTGTTGTTATTTGTCATTGTATCATTGTATTTGTCATCATAACTACAACTTTTGTCATATAAAATTATATGTGTATATTATATTATATATAAACATATAATAATATCATATGGGCGTGCCGTTTACATATAATATAATAATAATATATAATATATTATATATAAACGACAAAACGACCCACAAAAGTGGGCGTGTCGTTAAAAAAAGTAATTTTTTTAGTTAAAAAGGCGGAGTTTTAGGCCGAAATGTATGCAACCACCTACTATAAAGCATTCAACAGTTATATTTTTATATCCCGCCCACTTTTTTGGAGGCGTAGCAGTTTTTTTTTTTGTATGGTCGGGTATTTTGCAATCCGTCGTAGATGGATTGAAGCTTTTGCATACACACTGTTGCACTTTCCCACTTCTTTTTACTTATAATAATATTTGTAGATACCTATATAAACTTGCAAAAACGGCATCACATAGCTTAAAAGCTCAGATGCTTTTCTCGTTATAGAGTTTTTATTTTTTTTAAATAATTTTGTGAACTATTGAATAAAATAAAATAAAATAAATAAAAATAAAAAATAAAAAACAAATTACAGTTTAATTGAGAGCTATAAGACATACTATGAAAAAACTTGGTCTGTCTAAAAACATAACTTATTGAGCTTTAATCCTTTAGGCCTGAAGGTTTAATAATACAAAATTCCTTCGGATTAGACCATCTATCTCTACACTTCAAACTGAAGTAAACTGTATACCTATCATGTCTGCGTAAACACAGACAACGAACTCAACAACGAACGTCTAACCCACTAATTAAAACGAAGTCATGTGGATTTTTGAAATGTTCGCAATGTCTCCTGGCTTTCCCTGTATGACAAGGCGTTCAAAACTCTTTCTAAAGCCGAGCATCACGTAAGCGGGACTCACATCTACTTTCAGTATTTGCTCGTTATTAAAGTCCTCACTTGCTCTAAACCAAAGTACCTACACAAAATACGTTTACTTTTTTTATTCGCTATGATTCTTTTTATTTCCATTTCAAATAACTAACCAAAAACTTATGAGAAACTTGTGGCTGTTCAACAAGATTTTTTTTTATTCAGCTTATTCAGCTTATTGTTGGCACAGTCCCTTCAGGATTAAATTTAAAGTTTGGCCTACTCATAAAAAGTTCCATCCTTGAGATATTTATTTGGGTATTGATTCAAAAGTTCATACTACTTAAAATGCGTTTAGTTTTGTCAGGAATAAGATTAAAAAAAAACTTCTCTGCGGCCTCAAAGAAGGTTTTGGTTATTGAAGTCGAAACATACCAATACAATCGTAGGAAGAAAACTTTCCTTGTTTGAATAAATATGCGAGGATACAATTTAAACCCAACTTAACTGTGATATTAAATATGTTAGTACCTACTTGAAGTTTTATAAGTGGTTGATCCTTTTTCAAGAAGAGGATATCGCTTATACAATCCATTCAAAAACTTGTAAATAATTTTTGTTTCTCATGAAATAATAAAATTATTTTTTTTTTTTTATTTATTTAGTATACAAGAGAAATAAGACATTAAAATCGGTTTCATATGTGAAGTATTATGTTATTGCTCACAGAGCAGTGTATAGATTTTAATTAAAACATTTATGCTTCAGAGCCCAGGGAACATTCATCGTTCTCAACTCGATAAGAATCGTGAGTTCTAAGTTTGTTATCTTCTTCCAAAGCTTAATCGATCCACGAGCATTGGATAAGACAACTTACGAGATGCCTTCCTTAATAAAAGTTGATTTATGATTAGGTGTTTACTTATTTAAATATTTAAAATAAGATATAAGCACTACTTGGCGACCATTACCGTTTTCCAAATTTAATCTTATTGTAATAGCGATGAATATTCCGAGTTTGCAGGTCAATTGTCCTGCATTTTTGCGACAAAAACTATAGAGGCAATGTGTCGTGCTTTTAAGTTTCGCTCAAGAGTTAACACTTAAGGTTATATGTTTATTTAGTTAAAGCAATGATCTATCTATTCCTATGCTAAAGCCATTTGGTTGCTTGAGTTCCGTGCTCATAACAAATCCTGCAAGTTGAAGAACATATCTTTGTCAGCCTTTCATAGTTTTAGTTAGTATAAGGCGCACAATAAACGGGAAACATCTCCATGGCATTAACCTTTCACCGGACTCCTCATGCAGATTTTGTCTAGAGAGCGATGAGTCCTCTCATAATCATGGATTGTCCGGCTCTAGAAAAAGAAGAAATATGAGTCTGAAGTAGAATATTTTCATAAGAAAATCCTCGTCGAAGAAAGTATATCTTCGGCAAACCTGGCCAATATCCCTCCAGAGAAGATCCTTGTCTTCCTGACCTCCAGAGAAAAAGGTTGCTCTAGGTTTACATCAGGAAAGGCACGATAGGCTCTTTTTTAAAAGACCTCAGTGCCAAAGCCCCAGGAAGGCTCTCCCGACTAACAATCTAACCTAATCTAACCGGGCTTGGTTTAAAAAAACAGCCGAGTACAAGTCTTGTATTTTACAATCAATACATTCTATCAGCCAGGTAAGGCAACTGTACGCTGTATGCTTTATTTAAAAACAGAGTGTCTTGAAAATCCATTGTTTTATCGCGCTTAGTTTTAAAAATAGTTTTTATCGCTCTGCCATTTTTCTATTAAATTTATTTTTTTACAAAAATGTTAAGAGTGGATTTGTTCCCAGATTTTCTTTACCTGCGAGAGCAATCGCAAAAATATTTGGGGCCCTTGAGTGCCAGTTTGTTTTTATTTTATTTTTTTTTAGTACCTATAGTGCACCTTCTTATTTAACAAGAATTACTTCTGCTGATGGTGATGATGGTGTGACCTAGAATTATTTAGAAAACAAACTACAGTCTTATCAGCAGCCATTTATTAGGAGTTAAAAAAGAGTGAATTCGCGGTAAACAAAGATGACAATAAGTCTTGCATATATACATGCAAACGTTCACCAAAACGTGAAGGTCATTTCAATTTTCTAACAAAATAACTAAATGTATATATTTTTTTTCTTATACTCAATTACGCTCGTGGCCCAACCGCTGCAGCAAGACATAAGTTTGGCGCCTATCCAGAGACAATTTGTTATTGTTATGTGTATATTTAATAATCTCTTGAAACTACATATCCGTACACGTACCTACCAACAAGTGTTATTTATTTCGTCCAAAGTTGAAGATTGCAAAAGTTATCAAAGAACGCACATATTTTTATCATTTAGTTTGAAGATAGTGTTCTTAACACCTTTGAGGAGCTACATTTCCAAGGGGTACCCAGTCGTTATAAAAATGTCGTGCACAAAAATTAATAACGAAAATAAAAAAATAGGCTATGACGCATGTTGTTTTGGGAAATGCACAAAAATTTTTATAACTCTATTTATACAGCACGTGTGCATGTGTGAAGTAGAAACGCGAATTTCATATTTCATGCTTGATTGAATTTGTTGTGAATGTAGGTAGTATTTGATGTGATTTTTTACTTGCTTCTCCTGTTTTGCTGTTGATGTTTGATTTTTTTTTCGTATTTGGGTAAACAAAATATAGTTACAAATTGAGAAAAAAAAATATAGCTATAAACCAATGAGTTTGTTATCGCATCTAAGAAGGGAGAAAAATTATTTCGAAAGTGTGTAGGTAGCAGCGTGTATGTGCGAGTCGCGTACATAGGAAGTCTAATGGTTTGAATGCCAGTGAACGTACTTATGTAAATACATAGCTACAAATTTACGTGTTAACTTTCGGGTAGGTAGGTATGCTTAAGGGAGCTGAGAAGGGTTACATAAGTTTAGTTTTTTTTTTTACAAATGATCAATGTTTTATAATTAGTGCATTTGAGGTAAGTTAATTAGTCAATTGGTTGGAAATTGTTTTGAAATCTCTCTTAAATTATTTTAATACGTTTTTCAACTGCAAAAAACGAAATATTGTAGTGCAAAAAGCTTCAAAATTTTTCCCAGTTATAGGTACACCTATACCTTTTTGCTTATTTGTGGGAGACGAGGTGCAGTGGTTAGTGTATATGTACTAGAGATCCCGAGTTTTTTTCGGGACGCCTCCACGAGGGTCTGACAAAGCTTCCGAAAGTGTCATATGTCATGGAGGACTTGTCAATTTGCCTTTCGGAATGCACAAAAATAGAATGAATGAATAAAATTAAATGTCATATCCCTTCTATGTGTGAAAGAACACAATGTAAGACACACATGCTTGTAAGCGGTCAGGCGAAAATTTTTCTGAGCTGTAGATTCCAGTTAGTTTTTTTTGGCACTAGGTAGATAGATACCTACACTTTTCCAATAAATTGCACATTTTATTACAAAATAGTTTTTTACTTTGTATATATTTCTTTCTCTCTATTTTTTTAGAGAGAAAGAAATTCTGAGTTCAACGCAACGCACATATATGTATAAACATCAAACACAAGCTTTCGGATATTGCGAGGAGTAGCCTTAAAAAAAGCTATGGCGTGTTATACCATGCTATGCTTGATAACCATTACCCATTGACTTTTTTGACTATTGTTGATGAATAGTCAAAAAAGTTAATGGCTGAATCATTAATACAGTTGCTGTTTCGGATATTGCCAAATATTTCACAAAAAATACGCAAAAGATGCCTAATGTTCCACAATAGAGTTGAAATTCAAACCAAATATTTTGACTTATTGTTTTATTAAAATGGCTGAAGCATGATTTATGAAATATGGCCAGATACACAATATGTTGCATTCAATCGGCAGTTTTATCGGTTTTCCCCTTTGCTATAAGAACTAAATTAGTAAAGTATGTAAAGTTATAAAACTTAAAAAAATATTTTCATCAAATCAAAATGAACCTAATAAATGATGCAGATTGTGCAACAAAATTTCAACATTAATAAAAAAAAATAAATTTTTTTTTTTCTTGCGAATGATATCAACTCTGAACAGCAAAAAAATGTGTGTAGCTTAGCTAGTATGTATATATTCCATCCCCCTTTTCGCGCGGATATTGCCCATTACGGGCTCAGTACAAAGTTAAAAATTTGTTTTGAATTCCTTTTATCTTGCCACCCAATTCAACAACTACCCACACGAAATAATGAACTCAACACTAGATATTCTCATAACAGAAGCACCTCACATGCATATTGGTATAAATATAAAGCATGCAAGTAAGCCTTGCCTGTGTTAATTTTTTTCAAAGCACGCATGGCCCGAAAGCAGCAGCACTACATTATGTAGGTACCTACTTATAGTATAAAAAAAAACTTCGAACTTCGAAAATTGTTCGCAAGATCGCTAGCGTTTATTTTTCGGCTAATTACTGTGCGCAACTTATATGCGGAAATAACGCATGCACGCGCTGTTCCAAAGGCTGGCATTTGTTTAAGAGAATGACGCGTTCCGTTGGTTTCCTTTTTATTTATTTTCATTTGCAACAAAAAAATGTGTTATACTAATTTTTTAGTCTTGGTGTATTTGTCGTTTGATTTTCGACTACCTTTGCAGTTGCTATAAAATGTTGGAAAATATATCTGTATGCGCACCATATGCTCCAAAAAAATATAGTCAGACGATTTTGTTTTTTCATTTTGTCCTAATGCCTATGCGTATGTATGTATATCAACAACAAAAGTAGGTCACAAATACAGTCGACAAGAATGCGCGAAAAATACATCGCATTATCGCTATTTGTTATTATTACTTTTCTTTTCTATATTTTATCTGCGTATTATTTTTTCCCCAAAGAAAAACTATTTTTAAATTTCGGATTGCATTTTTTCGGTTATGAGGAAGTTTGTTTTTTTTCGTTTGACATTTTGGGAAAACTGATTATGTAACACAGCGCTTAATACAAAATTGATTGACAACAAATTTGTGAGACAATGTCAGGAAACTTAACAAAAGCCCTGTTAATGACTCGTGCCACAATTAGGAATGTGACTGAAAATAACTTCCTTAGAACATAAAAAATATCTCTTTTATTTTGTTTTAGAAGTAATACAGGAAGCACCGTTTCATAGCCCTATATATTTGATATAAAATTTTAATTACATTAATGAAGTTTCTTTTCTTTGAAGTACTTTCGCTTGATCTTTGTTGCGTCCTTCGAAACTGTTGAAATTTCCTACGTACTCACTGTCGAAGGAATAGCCAGTCCCACTTAAGTTGGAAAAGAACACCTGTCAGCTGCTCGACTCACTGTCAACCTGTCATTTTGCCGTTTCAGTTTTCCATTCCTTTCATACCAACGCAACGGTGTCGTTAAAAAGCACAACAAGTGCTTCAAATTGCTTTCCCAACAATGAAAAAGAAGGAAAGTGAAAATCAATCTCCTTTCTCCTGGTTCCTTGAAAGAGATGTTCGTTCTTACGTTGGTAAATTCATATATTTATATACATACGTATAGGTTTCATTTATCGTATCGGTACTATAAATGCCTTGCAGCAGTGTGTATGTATTTGTTCAACGTTACCCGTGTACTTGGAAAGTATAAGAAAAAACCATGGAAACCTTGTGTTCTATGTAGTAACTCAATTCGGGCTTTGAACATCTACATACTTTCGTATACTTGGGCGGTTTTCCTTTCGTTTCTTGGGTTCAAGGTCTCTGACAAGGAAAACAGAAAATACTCTTTTTTTTCAACCATTTTCCTTATTCTGTGTCAGCTGAAGATTGCCACCTCCGCAAGCACATAACTTGCTTTTTCCGATTTTATTACTACTGTTTTTATTTTTTTGGTTGCGGGGTTGGCTTAGGTGGTTGTTGGTGTTTAAGAGAACCGTTTGCTATTGCATTTAACGAAGTTAAAAGTCAATTCGTCAGGTGTTAAGTTTTTTTTTGTTTCTTGCACGAGACATAATAAAAACTGTATTTATTTCTACCTAAACTTTTTATTTATTTCTAAAAAAAAACTTTTTAATTTGAGTGTAAATAAAAATTATAAATGTTGTCGCATTATGGTCTCGTATCGGAGAACTGTGCATGAAGTCTCGGGTTCAAATCCCATCCGGGGCAATGGTTGTGAGAGGTCCGCTCGTAAGCCGAAAATATCTATATCGTGCAGTCGATTCGAACGTAAATTTAAGGTTTTCTCCGTGTAAGAATGAATTATGCCGGGTATTTTCGTTTGCCCGCAGAGAGTGCAAGTTAGTTTTTTTATAAATACAAAGTTAGGTTTCAACAACTAAACACTAAAATCTTAAAAATTTGGCAAATCAGCTCATTCGTTAAAAGTATCAAAAAATATTCTGATACTGTGGCGTATACGCAACATTATTTGTTGAACGAGCGAACATAAAAAATAAAAAAACTTGGGCTATTGACACAGGACTGAATAAACAGATGGTTTAAATGCTCCTTTACCTTAAGAAATCATTCATTTAGTCATTTAGTTTGTTTGCCAACCTTATGCAAATGTTTTACCCATTTAACAAACCAGTTCTTATAGTAATTTTATTATCTATAGACGCTGACTTACAAATGTGGGTTATTGTGTAAAAGTTCTAGCGATTTTTATAGCGTACGAAATTTCTAACACGTGTGTGAAAAAGAAAATTGTAATAAAACAGTTACGAGAATTCTTTTTGTCCGTTAAAATGCTGCTGAACGGAAGCTGTTGTGCCTGATTTTTTAAATTGAAAATTTAAGGAATCCGTGTGAGCATAGGGGAACGCTTACCAGATATAGTGGCACCATAAACAAAATAGCCAGGCTAATCGAAACCAGCAGCAACCTGAAAGTCCTGGAGTGTCTGTTTAAGACTCTTTCTCCTTACCTCCAACATGAAAACAGAATAATGGATAACTTTCAAATCTTTGCCATAATGCTGACGCTGTAATTAAATAACCTTCTGGTTTTTCATTGCTTGCTCTGTAAAAGCATAAAACTTGCGGGGGTAAACTTTTGTACCTGTTCAGGGTTTTCATGTTCTGTACTTGGCTCAAGGGCGTTTGTGTTGGATGGGGCACTCTTTTTCCTCTCTCTTGTGTTATATTTCTGCTACGCTTTTTAAGGGCAGTCATACGTGCTTATTATAAAAAAATTAAACTTGCCAGAACTTCAGCTAAACTGGCATAAGTTTTTTAAATAACTGGTCCACAATTACTTAACCTGCAAAGGTTAAACTATTACAATTTACTTTACCATATCATTTGACAAACAATAAGCAACAAATGTTCAAAATGCTCTGTCAATAAAACTCTTCATCTAAGTATTAGCTATAAAAATGAGTAATAAAGACATAAAATGCCGCGAAGTTAACCCCGTCTCTTTCTTTTTATTTCAGGAACAGTATTTAAGGCACATAAGCTGATATTGGCAGCGTGTTCGAAGAAATTTGCCGAACTATTCGAAACAACTCCTACACATGGCCAGTGCGTTGTTATACTGGAGGCAACTTCGCCGGACAACATGGCCGCTTTATTGGAATTTATGTACAAAGGCGAAGTGCATGTGTCACAAGAGGCTCTCAATAGTTTTTTAAAATCAGCAGAAAATTTGCAAGTAAATTTAAATACAAGGGCATTTTTTTGTGAAGAAATTTATCTAAATCCTTTACACATTTCTAGGTTAAAGGCCTGTCAACAGAGCATGGTAGGCTAGCTGCGGCGCAGGCGCAGCAGCATGAAACAGCACCCGAATCTCCATCGGGAAGGCGAAATGTTCGCAATAGCTTAAGTGGTAACGGAAGTGGAACTGCTGGTGCAGGTGGAGGTGGAGGTGGCAGCGGTGGTGGAGGGAACGGAGGTACTAACAATAACATCCCTGGTGGACCTATGGGGCTAGGAAGTTTAAAGCAGGAATGCGACTCTCTGATGCATCCGAGTAGCTCAACGTTGGGCGGAATTTCACCCTACCTGCCACAAATGTACAGACCCATGTCGTTTGAGCCACCACGAAAACGTGTCCTCCGCAGTCCATACACCGAACAAGAAGTTCGCGGTAGTGTGCTGCGAGATGGTTCAAAAAATAGTTCAGACAGTGCAAGTCCCGTCAATAAACCATACAGACCGTCGAGTAGTGCATCGTCCACTGCACCAACGGAAGCGGACACAATGCAATCGGAAAGAGCTTCGCCTCAGTCAAGGTAAAGTCGTGAATCGTTTTTAATCAAGCTCCTCAAAGGATTATGCATTTCTCTTGACAAAATCTTTTCTAGTCGATATGAAAACCATAGTCCGAGTACAACAGCTGGCAATGGTAATGCAGCCAGCAGTGCCAGTACCGGTGGTGCTGGTGGAGGTGGCTGTCTAAGCCGGCCGGTGAAAACTGAACGCAATAATGGTAGTACAAATGAGGCTAACGAGGACGAAAAGGATGATCGGGAACCAAATGATGTAAGGATAGTTTGCGAAAGTTCTACAGATACGAAAAGTATTGCGTTGAAGGTATCTTATTTTTGGTTCTTTCTGTAATTTTTATTTTCCCTCTTTTGGCATTTAACTTATTTTTGTTCTTGCGAATGTGTGTTACCTTGATTGATTGACAAAATGTCGAGACACCCTTTAAAACGCAAAACTTTTTCAAAATCTGTTTGCACATGTTGACATGTGTATACTCAAGGAATTTTTTTAATTATTCCTAATTTAATCCCAATTGTAAAACATTTAAAAAAAAAACAACAACAATTTTTCTTAGAACGGAGCTGAGGATTTACGAGTGAAAATGGAAAATATAAACTACTCACCGCCACCGGCTCCCACATCGAATACAACAACGCCAACCGCTGTCCTGGACCTAAAGCCCAACGAAAGTGCACTGGCTAGTGGACTTGCTGCATCGATTGCACCTGCTGACATGTTGAATGTTTGGAATGCTACTAAATTGAACAACAAAAATAGTGGAATGGTGAACACAGCTGATGGTGAGTCTAAATTGATAAAAGAAAATTCCAAAAAATTTTGTGTCGCAAGAGGAAATTTAAGATGGGACTGATCTAGCTCTTATATAACAAACAAGGGATTACGACAGAATTGTTTTTTGTATGATACATTTTTATCCTTGAGTTGCAGACCCTAGGTTTTCAGGGCAAGGCTAGCTGTTGTCTAGTTGTTTACTCTCATCTTATTTTATAAAAAAAAAAATTGTCAATTGAATCAGTTATTCCAAATCAGAGTTTTGTTTCTGTTTACTACGTTTGTTTCAAAACGCCTTGCATAAAAACTGATTCTGTTGCTTTAGTCGCAGACCCTTGGTCTTCAGGACAAAATTAACTCTTGGGTACTCAGATTAGTCTAAACCTTATTTAACACGAAACTTTGTATGCATTTAAATTAACTTTTAACCTTAAGTCGGGGACCCAAGAATTTTAGGAAAAAGTTAGCTCTTGGTACCTTACCTACCTAACACGCATCTTATTTAACAAAGAACATTCGTTGATTTATCCAAAAAAAGTTGTGTTTTAGTTTACTGCGCTTACTTCAAACTTACTTCAAAACGCCTTGCATAAAATTGAACTAAGCCCGTGCTTAGAATGCGTCGTTATAACTATTTTAATATTTTTTTTTTGTATTTCTACCTAAAACGTAAAAACTATTCCAGAAATGTGTTCTTTCCAGTTCAAATAAGACTGTATAATACCTTTGTCACTTGGCAAGACTTTCAAACTACGAGAAAACATATTTAAAAGTAAAATCGATAAAATATATTTTAGTGTTTCTTAGTACCGTTTCATTCCATACAACTTTTTCTGGAAGTAGGCGGATCAAGCAAAACCCCATTCATTCGGAAAAAAGAATATATGATTGACCGCAAAATCTATGATTTAAAGATTTTTTGAATATGACTAAAAGATTTTCGGGGAATAATTTTATAACATGTAATAGGCTTAGTCCTGTTTATTTCAATTATTTTGAAGCGGCTAAAAAAGTACAGTCTATTCTAATCGCATCAACATTCGTTACCCAAGCCCGATTGTTAAAAGGGAAAAAATTGAAGAGATTAGCCGAAGTCGCAAAATTAGGCTTTTACAAACCGTTCTCAAAAATTTCATCTTCGATTTTTTCATGGTATTAGTGAACCGTTTACTTCAACGTTAGCATGACAGGGTTTTAGATTTTTTTTTAGGAAAGCAGTGATCAGTGTCTTTCGGAACTTTTTGTCTTAATTGTACATTTATCCTCTTGGACACAAATAATTTATGAAACTTAAAACTCGCTTAATACTGTCATATTTTTATTGCCTTTTCATTTTCCTGTTAATAACTAAACTTTTTTTTAACCTTACCTCACATTGGCATAACTTAGTTATTATTTCTAAAACAAAATCCCCCCTCCATCCACCTACAGGAAAAAAACTAAAGTGCCTGTACTGTGATCGCTTATATGGATACGAGACAAATTTACGAGCTCATATACGACAACGTCATCAAGGTATCCGTGTACCGTGTCCATTCTGCTCGAGAACATTTACCCGCAACAATACAGTGAGGCGGCATATTGCTCGTGAGCATAAGCAGGAAATTGGCATTGATCAGTTGCCCCAACCGAATCATACGCAATAGGTATCGGTTCAACCATCGGGGTGTAAAAAACAAAAACAGCGTAAAATCCTGAAAGGCCGTAATTAACTTCTACGCAACATCTGGTTTCCGGCAAACCAGAAACATAGAAACTGAAACCAGTCTAAGACCATTCGGACACCGTTTCTAACAGAAAAACCATACAAACAGCAAAAACTAAAAGAAAATTTTGTTACCATTTTTTCTTCAAGCAAGCCTACCACTACTACTTATATTGAACATCATAATTGTGGAGTTTCATCGCTTTAAGACAACTAATGCCTAGTAAAATATTTATTTTTATGATTGTATCAGTTGACTGAAAAATCAAAAAAAAAAAAAAATCATTACAACAAATAAGTTTTCTAAAAAAGAAAAACGAAACATCAATCAAACTGCAATAGAAAATATTTTCTAAAAATAATAATAGTTAAACAATATTATTTTTTTGTTATTATATGCAATGCAACCTCTATTGATTTGTTTCCTGTTATTAAAATAAATGATTATTTAATAAAAAATAATTATTCAATTGAAAATCTGACTGAAAATAGTTTTCAGGGTGCTATGCGATAAACAAATTAAATGAAACGCAAAGAAATAAACAATAAAAAGGATACTTTTTCTTTGCATATTACATATGTTGAGATGATCGCAAAAATTCAAAACAACTAATATAGAAATGACTAATTTAAAAATAGCTGCAATCAGTAAAAATAATACTATATTACTATAAGTCTGAACGTTTTTGACTGGCCCCAACATTATACAAACAATATAAGAAAAAAAAAAAATAACAGCAAATAGTCTATATAACAATGCAATAGTTCAACAAACTCGCAGTACCTCTATCGTTTTTATTTTCTCTCTATAAACATTCATATTAAAGAAATAGAATATACAATATACAATACATATTTACAAATATTTACATGAAATATACTATATACATACATTATTATACATTTTTTTCCTTTTAAAATAATTTTGTTATTAATATATATAACAAAACGCAACAAATCTTTTTATTTACAATAGATTTAAAAAGCCATTTTACAAAATTGTTTTAAGTAAAGAACTACAAAAATCTTTTTATTTATTTTCATTGACTCCCGGCATTAGATTGTTATTCTTGTCATCATTTTATAGATAGATTTCAAAAATAATTTTCCCTAAGCATGAAATGGTTTGACTCTACCACAAGTGTCATTAAAACAAGTAGATAATAGAAAGCAAAATAATAAAAATATATTTGTTTCGAGTAAAATGGGATATATATTGTGGTCTAAAATATGACTCCACAACAAGGTGCAGAAGTTTAAGCCCCAACGCCTGAACCTTTTTTTTCCATTAAAATATAAATTACAATTTAGTTACACTCTACGCTCAAAGACAATTTTTTTTTCAAGAACGCAAATGCGTATTTCGGCTTTTAATAGATTAATTCAAAACTTTACATGCTTTACAAAAGCAAAATACAGTTGCGAACAGCCAAACAAAAAACTTCTGCTTTATGTTTCATACTTTCTTAAACTAAAAAAACAGTCAATAAGTAGTTAAGTTACAATTTTCGGACAAAAATACCAGATAACATAGCTTTTTTTATTCCTTACAAGAGTCAGATTGCAGGCCCATATTCATACGACTTTACTAAAAAGGCTGAAGATTAATCTCATTTTACTTGTAATGAAAGAAAAGGCTAATGAAAAACCGCGTGAATATGAGCCTCTTTTAATACATAACTCATTACTCCCGCATCATACTCAAAAATAAAATTATAAAACATATATTTCATAAGAAAAAAATCTATAAACAAATATAGTGAACACAAGTACCTGCAGTTTAATATGTAATTAAATATCTTAAACAAAACTCAAAATAATAATAAATCCAAATAAATATTCATTTAATAAATGTACATAAAAATAACGAAAAAAAACATGAATAACAAAATTTTTGAGTACCTATATTTTTTGTTCTATGAAATGTAAAAAATCCTGAGCTTATATTCATAGGCACCATTTTAATTTTTTTTTTTTTAATTTTATATGAATGCAATTTTATAATTTCTTTCTGTTGCGCTTTTTTAATTCTAAAGAAATAATTTAAAGAACCTTTTTTCTGGTTTCGTATATTAACTTGAACCAGTGGGTTCTAAAAACAAGTTTTCGAAATCGATTAAACTTTCTCTCAAATGAGTTTAATTAAAAAGTCAAAATTAATTCTTTATCTCATTGGCCTTATTAATTTATTTTGGCGAAAATATGTGGCAAATATTTTTAATCGGATTTTTGTCTCAGGTCGCACTTTTACTCCTTTAATACCAAATAAAAGATAAGTTTCGATATTTTTTGTTTAACCAAATGAAATTGTTAGAAACTCGCGATCACCAAAGGCCCTTAATTTTTTTTGCTCTTTTGAGAGCGAGCTGTGCGATTTCCCCTTGGGTTTAAACTATATTACAAAACATTCTTTTTTTTTTATTTTTGTTAGCAATAACAAATAAGTAGATAAGCTGAGCTTGTCCTAGAGAAATTCAAATTCGGGTTAAGTTTTATAAAAAGGCGTTGTCATTTTTGTTCACATTTTTAAGCCACAGACAATTAACGTAAAATTTTACAAAAACCAAGCAATTGTTTATTATTTTAATTATGTGTTATCATAAAAAAAAGACTAACGTTCTCCAAACTTTAAACTAAAATGTAAAAAAAACGGGTGCCTCAATTCAATATATATTTACATGCATTGAGTAGACATAATATTTATACAGGATTAACAGTAAACGTAAATAACATTTAACAGTAAACTAATCCCTACCAAACGGCATAAACAACCAACAAAACAATAGTCTAACCTTTCAAAAACGTTCCGAAAATAATTCCTATGTATCAGCCATGAGCCACTTTGCCTTTTGCATACATCAAACCAATTACACCTTTGAAGCCATTTTCCAGGACAATCAACATTTTAAAAAACCGAAATTCAAAATTTTTCTAATTTCTGTCATATAACTTTTGTTTTCTTTTTGAAAAAGGTTGCAAATAAGAACATTTAAACAGCACAATATTAAAAAAAAAAACGTCTTAAGTATGTGACACGCAATAGTTAATGTTGTAAAAAAGGAATAAAATAATAATTAAATAATTAAATTAAGAAATAGTTAAAAATATACGCAAATAGTTGATATTGTTTTAAGTTTCTGAAACCATAAGCCTTTAAAAAAAATAATGTAAAAAATATTGCTAACAACCGAAAACAATAGATGTTGATAAAAATTGATGTTTCTTAACTACAAAATAACGCTAAATACAGGGTGATACAAACAACTATAGCTAACGATAGGTTTTTATTTTTTAGCCAAAATATTATTTTAACACTGCAATGTCATATGCATAACATAAAAAAAATAGAAAAACAAACATAAAATATCCATAACACAAAAGAAGTTTAATTCAACACACAACCAACCCCAGTTTATTTCTGTGATCAGCTCGATAAGGAGTATTTTGTATATTCCTTGCGAGCAAACCATACCATAATTAAATTTTAACTTTAAATATATATAAATATATATTAAAAACAAAATAAGGAAATAGTTATTAAAATAATTTAAAAAGCTTAATTGATTTCAAATGTTATATTTAAATCAATACAATTTTTAACTAAACGAATGAATATATAATTTGAGAAAAAAAAAAACAAAGAGGGGTAAAGCAAGAAATAAGTAAAATCGAAAACAAGAAAAGTGAGTTATATTCAAAGGTTATGTAAAAATATAAGGACGGAAGTCTTCTTTTGTGCCTGATTAAGTTTTTTTTGTACTCAATCTTCTTTTATTTTACGTTCACATTTCTCATCATGGAGTCTGAATTACATTTTTTTATTTGCGTTGTGTGAATGTGAAATAAGATAAAATGGGTGTTTTTTGCTTCCCTTAGTTTCACTACTTCTATTTTCTAATATGTAACTGAAAATAAAACTTACCATAGGAACTCAAATACCTCAGATTTACGATACTTTATTGCTTTTTTGTTATGCAAGTTTTATTCTACTTTCTAACATAAATAAACCATATAATATTTTGCTCATAAAAGACAGAACAGAACTGCAATAGAAACTAAACTACCTCAATAGCCAATAGGATTTTTTATAAACGTTTTGTTATATTTTCCTATAAAAATGAATCATTTTATATTATACCTACATTATAAGCAACTCACTGAAAATATAATTTCTTTAATATTTTTCACAATTTAAAACAATAAGCTCAAAATCAATACAAGAAAACCAAGTGAAATTCAACAAACAATTAACGAAAAGTATAAGTAAAATGGTGACAAAAAAGGAAATATAAATTTCAAAGATTTACAGAAAATATGTAAATAAATAAAGTGAATAAAAAAGGATCTTCGTCAGGACTACTTGATCCCATGTTTCATAAGTAAATATCTAAGGGGAAAAAATTCTTTTTTATAAAATATTTGTAACATCTTAACTTTCGTAGAAATCACTTACTTTATATACTATTTAGGCTACAGTAAAATATTTACAAAACTTATAAATTAAAAGAAAATGAATTAAGATTAAAAAAAATTATATGTTTGGATATACGATTTAAGGAAAAATTATCTTCAAAAGAAACTAAGAATACGAAATTTTTTTAAAAAGTAATATAAAACATAAAAAATTAAATTTTAGCGTAAAATCAGAAAGAAAACTAAAAATAACATAATATTAAATTAACACGTTTTGGGTAACTTTTAAAATATGTAAAAAAAAATTGATAATTCATAAAAAAAGTTTTAGATAGGTTTTTGTAAATATTCACAAAATTACATTAAAACTTGCAAAACGAAAAAAAAACTCAAAATTTCAGGAGAATAAATTTTAATTTATAAAAAATTGTTTGTAGTTTGGTAAATATATACGGATGCATCATTCGAATTTTACTTTGGGATGAAAATATAAGTAAGTATCCCAAAAATCAAATGATTTCATTGCTGTATGTAATACAAAGAAATTATTTGTAACATAATATAGTTATAAAATATAACCATTTGTAAAAGTAAAATACTAAAAACATAAAATATTCACATATTCAAAATAAATTTTTGGAACTAAAATAAGAATGTTTGCAAATTAAAACCACATACATTCAATCCGTTTGATAGTAAAATTTTATAAATTCAGATTTTTTTTTATAAATATTTATTCAAAATTCTATGAGATAGCCCAAAAAAATAAAGAAATTAATACGAAAAAGGTATATTGGTGTATGAACTAACCAAATTAAATCTTAAAAAAAAAAATTAGACATAAAATCAAGAGAACACAAAGTTTCAACCATAAATATAAATACGCGAAAATAGGACGTATTTCAAAAATGTTACAAAAAATTAGGCAAAATTTAATGCGAAAACAAAATTCTTTAATAAGTATAAACAAATGTACGCAAACAAATAATTTCTTTGTAAAAACTAAATTAAAGTAATTGTAAAGCAGTTACAATGAAGAAGTCGCCATTTTGCATTTATAAATAAAACGAACTATAAAAAAATGAGGAAAAAAAATACATAACAATATTTAAAATAATATTAATTTATTAAAAATAAAGAACTTATTTAGTTCTATTATACGTATCCTTGTTTCCTATTATTTTTTTATGAATTCTTTAATTTCTGAGAACTAAATGTAATTGTATTTTAATAAATGCACACGTGTAGCTAAGTCTATCATTAAAAATGTTTTTGTTTCCCCAAATTTAGAACGTACGTAAAGAAATGCAAACATTTTTTTTATTAGATTTTTTTATTATGTTTGTTAAATTTTAGCGGGTCTAATGGAAATGAGAGGAATGTACTTATTTTTCTAATATAAAAATTTATTTTCAATATTAATGCATAATGTGCACGCACAAAAAACTAAAATGATACAAAAATAAACGAAGCTAAAATGCCTCCTACAATATAAAAAAATTTAACTATAACTAAAAAGAACTCAACTAGTCACACTCAGGTACAATAGAATATGAAGTGAAATAAAAAATTCTATTTTTCAAAATACAAAAAGTAGGAAATAAAATTAAAATAAAAACTATAACATTTTTATTTTGTTATTGCTTTAAAATTAAAGTTGTTATGCAACGGAAAAATAATTAACATTTAGTTTGTAATATTTGTTTTGAAAAAGCAACCAAAATCGTGGTTAAAGTAAACAAACATGCACCTACATAAACATATGTTTTTTTTTTGTTTTGTAAAATAATTTGTTTTAATTCTTTCTTATTTGAAAAAATATTTTTTTGTAATTATCGTGTATAATGCTTATAAATAAATATCTTGTAAATTTGTATAGGAAAAGAAAAACGAGTTTATTTATAAGTACACCACTAAAAAATGAAAATGTATATTTTTTGTGAAAATGAATTATGTCGAAAATGTTCAAAACAGTTTCGTTTACTTTTTGAGTTTTATTTTGCTTTTTATTTTAAATTGATTATAGATTTAATTTAAGTGATTTTGTTGTAATAATTATATTGAAAAGAAATTCTATATTTTGTTCAGTTATAAACTGTTTTTTTTTATTACAATTATTATATATATACATATATTTTAATGACCATAAAACTGTAAAAGAAAAATAAAAGTTTTTAATTTAAAACACGTTTTTATTTTGTTTATCTTTTTATGATTTACATTTTATTTTTTTAATTTTTAGCTTAGGATTTTTTAGTGCTTTATTTTCTACAGCATACAAAGCTTCAACAATTGTAATGGTACATATTTTCAAGTTTACTGCATTTCAGGAAATTGTAAAAACTTTTTCGTAAAAAAAATCCTCATCCATACATGAACAGTTGAAACTCCGTACGTATACTTAAAAACTCCTAAAGGATTTCATAATTCTGCATAAATGTCCGATGTAGCACAAGTATTTATCTTCGAAATCTTCAAGACAATATTCCAAGCAAAAGCCCGACAGGCTAATGCCTGATAAAAAGTAAAACTTAGATAGTAGTGATTTGACGATTTCTTGGGATTATTTATTAGCATTGCAAATTACTGAACTTTAGCCTCGTACAGTTCAATGCAACTCAACACTCGTACAGTTCAATGCGAATTTGCGAGATTCGCTTCCGCAAGCAACGATTGTGACTTCTCGAATTCGCTTTCTCGATTCCAAGTTAGAATCCAGGAAACGCTAACCATTAAAAACGATGTGAAAATTATTTGGGGCTTCAGTTTTTACGAAAAACCAAAGAAAATATTATATTCCAAATAATGAATTTTATTGATCTTACAAAAATTTTTAGCCTTGCCAGCACATACACAAAACCTTAAAACTAGTTGCAAGAAATTTAAAGACCTTTTAACATTTTCGATGCTTAATTTTCGGTTTCCAGAAGAACGGTGGCTTCTTCAGAAATGTTAATAAAAACGCAATAAGGAAATACGAGCCACTCATTACAAATTTTTCTACATGAGCTTGCTTGGGAAGAGTACTCTTGGCATTGTTTCCAGCTCGTTGCTGTGTTTACATTCAGCCCAATTATGCATGTCGTGTACAAAAAGTCACCTCGACTCGTATCGCATTTGCTTTGCGATTATGCAAGTCGCATGCATTGAATACGACTTTATCTACGATGCAGACGGTCAGCAACGCGATTCATCGCACTTCAAATGAACAAGTGGTGTCAAAATTTCAGATGAAAAAAATCAAAGCAAGTTTGAAAAGTTCGGTGATTTATCAAACTGATGAGAAATCAAACTGAAATTGACTGAAGGAGAATCAATTAAATCGATCTATTTTTTGATGGTCAAATTGATGTGGAGTGGAGGAACCAACACAACGATTGCCAAATATTCGTTCCCCTACCCAATGAATGATTTGTTTTCCATGTTTCTGATGAGGTTCACTTGAAGTTATTTTTAAAATGCCAAGTACGACGAAACGCTAGGGATCGAAAAAACTAGGTATTGTGATTTTGTTTGCAAAAATGGCCAGCAATAGTTAAGGTCGTAAATTCGAAAAAAGTACATTAAATTGATGCTGATGAAGCTGCCTCTTGATTCCTGTTATGCCTTTACGAACTTGACCCATTTTGAAAATGGGCCATACCAAATGAGTATTTTTGGCATAAGTGGTAAAATGAATAACAACTTAAGACGTTTATATTTATTGAGCAGTTGAAACCGGTTGAATTAAAATTTTTTTTTTCTGTCTAAGTAAAAAAGTTCATTTGACCCAATATTATTTCTGGTGAAACATATATTTTTTGGTCCAATATTTTTTTCGCCATCCAAAATGTGTAAAAGAAGAGACCGTAAATTTTTTTGGGTCGAAATATTGAGTCTTTTATTTAATCTTTATAATGTTTTTGAAATTGCAGATAAAAAGTAAAAACGATACTTAACATTATGTTTTATTCATGGGCGTCCGCAGGATTTTTTCCGGGGGGGGGAGGGGCAAACCAAGGGGATTTTTTCCAGGGGGGGGGGGGTGTGGGCAAACCATGGACTCAGCCGAAAAAATTCAATTAAACAGTCGTATTTCTTGAAACTTTCTCGTAAAATAATATATGTTTGGTGTTTGATGATGAATCGCACTAAGCCAGGGGGGGGGGGGGGGCAAGTGCCCCGCCTTGCCTGCCCCCTCCGGGCGCCTATGGTTTTATCTATGTAGGTATAGATCTAGCTATGTTCACACATATTTGATAAACGATTACTAAGCGTATGAATGCTTGCTTAATTATTAAGCCTACGGATCTGTTTTTTAATAAACTTGGCCCATAAAAAATAAAGGGCTTTTTTATTAATTCTTAAAAACTTACTGCTTCAACTCGGCCCAATATTTTATCCCCAAAAAATATTGGGTCAAACTAACCCATTTCTTTTGAAAAAAAAAATTATATTAAATTTTATAGAACAGGTTTTATTGGCCCCAAAAAAACAAACAATCTACGCCACTTATTATATTGGGCTTCAAATACCTGTTTCATCAGCTTTTTTAAAAAAATAGATCAATTTGGTACGGTCTCTACTAAATACGACTTCCACAATTACGGATGTGAACCGGAAAACGTACGCGATGGTATCCGTTTTTCTGTATGACATGAAACAGTAAGTTACGTATGAAAAAACCGAAAAAAGGAATTAATACCAAAACGAGGTGTGATGTGGGCAATAGAGTTACTTGTCATCACTTGGTATGACAACAAACTTGTCCATCACGTTCACACTTAGGGTAACCCTTCATCGTTTTCATACATACCTTGGAAAAGATTTTTCACCAAAGATTAGAACGAGAATTTAAAAGAGGAAGTTGCGTGAAGAGCTCTAAAAGTGCACCTGTTTCAATGTCGGTTCAATGTCAAGATGTTGGTTCAATGTCGAGCCATAACCCATGGGCTGATCAAGTGAAATAAATTATATGTGTGTAGAAGTACATAATATTTTTCCCCAAGCATTGACAACATGTTTCTAAGACCCTATGGTAAGAATATTAACTCCAATAAAAAAGAAAACTAGTCAAGCCGCCCTACATTCCATTAACTTTTAATTAGCTACATATTGCAGAATGATTATTCTCGCGAACTTGGGTATAAACATATTTTCCTGAAAATGGCAGTTTTTTCAGTGCGTTTACTATGTCCGATATCCAAAAGGATTTATTTATAGAAAAAAATAAGGATAAAATATTTAAATGTATACTGATCGTAATAAAGAAAGTATTTTTTTTTTAAATATGTATACTTTGATTTATTTTTACGTTATTATTTTTTTTTGTTTAATTCGTTAGATCATGTTGGTTTTATTTGTTTACATGTTCGCAAGTGCGTATGTTCTAATACACAGAAAATGAAAAGAAAAAATTAATTTCATTCATCCTGTCTTTCGTTAGTTTTAATAGTGTTTTCTTTAATTGAAAAAAACAAAAAAAAATGTACTATGAAATACGTATACTAAACCTTTCAAATAATAAATGTAAATACATATAATTAAATTCTAGGCCTAGACACTTAAACAGTTCAGAACAAAGCATTGATGTACAAATAATTTTGACATTGGCTTCGAACCACTATTCCAAATCGAATTTATGTTTATTTCAATTATTTTTTCAAATGTTTTTTTAAATATTGGATAAGCCAAAAAATTATTAAAATATAGCATTGTTCGTATACTTGTTTTATAAAAAAGCATAAAAAAATCATGAAACAAAACAAAAAGGAATTATTATTAATGCAAATTAATGTAAATGTTTATAGTATATGCAAAATACCATCATTGAAATAAAAAAAAAACTATAGTACAAATTAAATTAAAAAAAAGCAAATTTTTCGGAGTACAAAAACTTTCAGGGATAACATAACTTTTGGAGCAAAATTCGTAAAAGGAAAAAAAAATAATATATAAGGGTATTGCAGCTATTTGCTGCACCAATCCGAAATGTCAAATAGTAAAAAACCAAATTAAAAGTAAGAGTTTATAAAAAAGAAAACAACAGTACTGTACAAAGTTTATTTCGGTATACTATAAAATAAAGTTGGAATTGCATGTTTTTATTAAAAAAAAAAAAATTACTATAAGAAAACATAAAATACGACGGACTTAAGAAATTTCGAAAAAGGATATACGTAACTTTATTTTTAGTTTTCTTTAAAATTACTTTAGTGCAATAATTTTGTTAGATTTTTCATTAGCTAAAACATGAAAAGTTTAAGTTGTGAGTCTTATTTGATCTTTACTTATCCTTTTAGAATGATGAGTAGGGAAAAACAATTAAACTGTTCTGAACTGAAAGCAAAAAATATATACAATAAAATATACATTAAATGAAAATTTAAAATTTTCATATAACTTAAATGTCAAATTGATGATTTTATTTTTCTAGTTAATTTTTTATTTATTTTCAGTTTTGCATTTAAAAAATCTGTTGTTTATATCTTAAGGGTTTAGCATTTCATAAAGAGATCTTTTTTAATTTTCTGAAACTAATTCAATGACTATTTCATTTCGATGCATGTAATAATTAAATTTTTCTTAGTTAATGCTTTCTCGTACACCCCCAAATTTCAATTTGGTTTGGCTATATATTTTTTATTTACAATAATTTTTGCAGCCAGTTATTTATTAGTAAGCCACTACTTATTATTGCTTGCCCTTAAATACATAAAAACAAATCCTTAGGACAGGAGAATAAAATTACGTCTAATAGGACTAACAACTTCCATTTGCATTTGTAAACGTATCTCAGGATTTTAAGACTCAAAAACTTAAAACAGTATGATAACAATACAAAATAGGCTTAAGAGCACATAAAGGTCGTTATAAAATATTGTCCATCAATCGCATTTTGAAATTATCTCAGGAAAACTTATTTAGAATAAATGCAAAAAAGAGCAAACCACAAGTTTTTAGATAAAAACGATTGTGAAACTCTTGAGTCCTAAGCCTGCCATTGACATACCTACATAATGTAACCATATACATATGTTCTCCAAGCCCAAAAAAAAACATCTTTTTTACAAGTTAACCTCCTTTTTAATTTTTATAAATATGTAACACAAAGTAAAGAAGAAAATAACAAATAGTAAAAATATATAATTATATCTGTGATTTTACCTTATTATAAATGTATTTTAAATATACATTATTTATTATTGCAAATTGAAATGAGAAAAAAATAAACAAAAAAGTATATATACAAAATACGCAGAAAAAAGGTTGAGCAAATACAATTGCATGAACCAAAGTAAATTAACCTACAATAAAAAAAAATAGCAACAAACATTTGGGAAAATGTAAAATTCAATAATTTCGAGTCCCAATGCAAAAAAGACATCAAACCATTTCACATTTTGTATAATGCAATACATTGATGAAATTTAAATCGTATTTAGTTGAAAATTAAAGTCTGACGATTTAATTTCCTACATTATTATAATTATATTCCATTTCAGAAAACATAAATTTTGTTTTTCCAAAACAAAGAAATAGAATGAAGAATTCACATTTTTTATATAAATAAAAGGAAAAAAAGAGAACATAAAATCAATTATTTATAATTATCATCAATTTTAAGTATATGATTATGATTATAATTAAAGCAAAAGAAAAAAGAACAAGTTTAGAGGAAAATACTTTATGGAAATTTAAATTTCGATTATGATGAAAAGAATAAAATGAAAATTTTGACATTAAGAAAGTGTAAGGAAAAAAGTAAACAAAATAATTCAAATTAATTATTAAGGTAAGAAATTATTGGTAATTATTATGATTATTATTAATTATTATTATTATGTAAACCGTAATTTGATGGACAAAAATAACAAAACAAAAATCACTGAAATAAAAAATAAATTTAATTTGTTGCTAAAAATGTGGTCTACTTTTTTAATCATTAGTTTCTCTTTGTTACTGTTTCGACAGCGTCTTATTTACGAGTTTTCGTCCTTTGTCGACTTGAACTAAGCAGCTAAGCTTTGAGTTGAAGATTCTCTTGAATTGCCCCAATATTTGCAGGAAACAAATAGTCAACGCACGTGCTCAATTCTCAACATCAGCAAAACCTACGGTAAGAGAAACTTGCTGCGGTTTAATGGTAAGTTTTCACTAATAGGAACTTTAACAGTTTAGTTTGTCATCATTGACACCTATGCCAATTCGATGTCTAAAATTTTCATAGCGGACGTTTGCCTATTTATAAACAACGAAATTTTGACATGCCAAAAAAATGACATATTGTAGTAAATAAATTAACTGTTACAACTGCTAAAAAAATGTGTGACAAAGAGCAAGAGCGTTCAGATTTTGGGTGAAAAAAATGCTCTTTAGAAGAGCAGATAAGAAATCCTTAGGCCCAATTTCACAGTCAAAGTTTATCGATTCTGATACTTCACTCACTCAGGAGTCTTAAAATTTCGCATTTTTTTATCACTCACTAAGTTTTTCACAACAAACAATCCAACTTACTTTTATTTCGGTTAGAATGTAATGTAACAATAATAAATGTGAACTTAAACAAGTGAGTAAGTGCAAGAGTTCGTTTGGAAAAAACAGTTTTTTCCTAAAAACGCCCCTAAAAAGTGGGCGGAGATCAAAATTTTGTATGGACTTTTGTATGGAAACTTAGCAAATAGTAATATCTTTAACATAGAATTTTTTTACAATTTGGAGTGAACTTTCCAAGAAACGGGTTTTTAGAGATCTAACATGTTAAAAGTGGGCATGGTCGATATTGTGAGCGGTCTAATTTTCGCCTTCTTAGAGGTTTTGTTCCATTATTGCTCTATCCCAAAATTTGAGTTGTCTAACTTGACCAAAATGCATTTTGAAAGAAAATTTGAAATAGAGGTTGTCTTATATTGAAGCCAGTAATGGGCGTGGCAGTTGGCGGATTCAACTAATTTTCACCCTTTGCCTGTACAAAATAAGAACCAAGATACACTTCAAGTTTGAGCGTCCTAGCTCAATTTTAAAGATCTAAAACCTTCACACATACGGACAGACGGACGGACATAGCTTAATCGATTCACCTGTTGGTCTCGATCATATCCTTAAAAGGTCTACACTGATTATTTCGCTGTGTTACAAGCTATGCATTAGAATTAATATACCCTGGGTCGGGTATAAAAACCGACACCACCAAATTTGGTGCCTAGTTTCACTGCAGCCACAATGAAAACAAAATTTTTATGTAAATATAAGATATGTGGCATCATATGACAAAAATTCAATACAGAACAAGTGCGTGTTTCCGACTTACTTTTATTGGTCAATTTTTGTTTATTTTTCACCCAGTTGACAAGTTGATCGAAACCGGATGACAAACTTGGACAGAACTTGGATTGGCATAGTAGCTCCGAGCATCATTAGAATTCATATACCTACAGAAGGAAACTATATGGAGAGATAGGTGATTTATCTAATGTCATTTGGCTTTCGTTGGCTTTCGTCAAAGACTAGTGGATGTTAAGCTTATGTATGTCTATGGGATGGCCCTGGAACACTGAATACTCAAAAAATTTGTCGAATTTTGCCGCCACATCACAATAAAAACATCTTGATCTCTGACCCATACAAATGTAGATAAAATATAGTTCACTCCCGCATTTGATGGCCCCACGGTATAAAAAGGATATCTATCCACCTTTGCCAAACTTGTCTTTTGGTCACAAACATGTCAAAACTATGACTTTATGAATTATTAAGCACTGAATGCAATTTCGTGTTGACAGCTTCATTTCGGACCTCGCCTAAGACGATGTTGTGGATTCAAGTGGTCTGAGTTTTTTCAATGAACAAAACCATAAAGCGGGGACCACAAAGCAGCCTCAGGCTTCGGCTTCGCCCCGTCACGATACGTGGGCCTTGAACCATCTTTGCAATGACATTTCGCTCATGGAGAGAGAGCTTTCATTATGCAGTCACTACGTTCTCCCAGCAAACCACGATAAATTAAAAAAAAACGCACACACAGCCGAAAGCCCCGGTAGCTAGTGCTGTGTACATATTTATAATTATGTGGAACATTCATGTCCAACTAATAAATAAACAATACACAATTTGGCCCAAAATGTAGACACACTCAGACATTCTGCTCATATCCGTGCATCACCAACACACTTATACAAATATAGCCAAAGGCAGACTGATTGACTTTCTGTGTGCGATCGAAATCAACCCCCATTTGCTTCACACAAAGCAAAAGTTCAGCACATCTGAACTCGTGCTGGGCTTCTGAGCCTCATTACGTAGCATTACGTTTTCTCTTTGCGCACTCTTTCTCTTTGAAAACAACATTTTAAAGCTGAGCTTCATTGTGTTAGGAAACACTGAAATCGTATGGCTGAACTTGTACACGTTAAGCCGAGGCCAAGCTCAGGCTGCTTTGTGGTTCCCGCATAATGTGCGCAGAGCATACCACGTTTCTACCATTCAACGTTTGAAATTTCAATGTAATCACCTCATTTCATACCCACAATGTTGCACAGCATTTCCTTATGATTTTAAGACATAAAAAATAAAAATAAAGTCAGCGTCTTAGAACGCCCACATGGGGCGGTCTCCATGTAGGCGTGGAATCGATTTAAAGAGGAATCTTTCAAACGCAATTTATCCAATATTCTTGTTCCAAATCCAAAAGTTTTGATTATTATATAGAAAATGCTTAGTTCTACATTTGGTTCATAGAAATTTATAGGCGGAATTCACGAAAATATAACATTCAAGAAAACCATAGATTTCAACTGCGTTTTAACCTCACTAAGGAAGAATAAGAAATAATGTTAAACACATAAGGTACACCGGACACTATTCTAGATTTCGTTCATACAAAGTTTTTGGCCTTGGCCATTTTGAAGGTTTGATTTTACATAATTAATTTTTCTATGCTTACATTGTTTTTTAGTTTAGGTGCTGCATATGCCACTTTTTTTTTTAATAATATAAAAAACTTTATAAGGAAAAAAATATTTTTTTTTTCTTATTAATGATTCATGAGTGGTAAAATAAAAATATAACAATATAGTGTAATATTTTCGGCCTGGGGTTCGTTGAATAAAACTCAATTTCACTTTTATAATCACACAATGAAACACTTTATTTATCAAACAAACTTATTTAAACTCAGATCACACTGTTATTCAACTTTACTATTTAGAATTCAACACTTTATTTCAACTCAATCACTTTTTACTTTATTACCGATTTTCACAAGTCCACGTTTAAATTATAACTGTCTCGTACGAGCCTGCCACCCGTGTATTTATACAAAATTAAGCACCTTCTAGTACGTTCCATACCCCCTTTGGTAATTTTCCACTGGTACTCCCTCGCTGAATTCCAAGGAGGGGAAATCGAAATTCGAACTTCGAATATGACAGCTGCTGTCAGATGACTGGAATGACAGTTGGGTATGTTCGTTTAGTGAATCGAGCGGGTGCGTCTGTAGAGCGAATCGATGGGTGCATTCAGGGACTCCTGCGAGTTGTTTTATTTCTTGTCGCCACATAACAATAGGAATGGGAAGGAGAAAAGGAATGGAAAGAAGAATAGGAATAGGAATACCACGACCCGTTATAGACGGATCGAAGCTATTACATAGGCACTGTTGCGCTCACTGGCTTTTATTAAATTCACCATGGGCTGTGCTGTGCATGTAATATCAAAATTTACGAAAATATCTCAGGCTGTGAATGTACTTTAATACACCCTACGTGTTCTTCAAACAGTACTTCAAATTTGGAAATGCGTCAACAATTTCTTATCAATAGGAATTGTGGAAATCTCCCTTCAAGGGTTTTTTTTAGAGGCATACGAGATAATTTCATTGAAGAATAATCAAAATTGTGAATGTTGCCTCAAAATCATTGTCTACCGTATAGCCCTAGCCATCTATCGGTACATAGCTGTACTAACACTGAATCGTCAATGGAACGGAAGCCATATTGTCGCTTCCAGTTGCGAAAAATGCCGACTGGAAAATTGTTTTGTTTTGAAAACTAACCAAGCTGTCAGAATAAGCAGTTTTCGTTCCACGAAGAAAAACGAAAACAAAACAAAAATCATTTCCACGCACAGGCACTCATGTACATCTCAGACTTCCATTCCAACCAATAGAATTTTGTTCTTGGGGTTGTCAAACGTTTCAGTACTTTCTACGCGTCAGCACATAGAGAAAAGTGAAACACACGAAATCGGACGCGAATTACTGCCGAAAGAGAAATACATACAATTTTTTTTTTATCTAATTGCAAATTCAGTTCAGTTTTTTTTCTGCGATTCAGTGAATAACTAAAGAAAAGTGTTCCCTTATTTCATTCTCGGTGTAAAAACCAATACATTTCAAAATCAACCGGGTTCTCAGTGAATTACTATTCGGATTTTATTTTATCTTCCTTTTTTTTTGACGAGTGGCCCATCCCCATTTGTATACCTTTGCTTTGCAACTTTGAAAAAAAAAAAAAAACAATTCGGAAACAAATTTTTCACCCCGAATACTCTTATTGGAATACTATTTCGCATGATCATATCGCAATTGTTGCAGTGCTCCTTTTTCTATGACAATTACATCCAGAGTCAGCAAAGTTTCAATCAGCTCCTCGCCGAGTTCCCATTTTTCGATCGGGCGCATCTCTACCGAACTCTAACAACAATGTCGACTGCCTTTCTAACCGCAATTGCAGTAATCCTCTGCATTCTGTTTAGGATACTAAATGTGAATAGTCAACCGCTGAAGCCAAGTGTTTGGTGTTTGGACGAGACATTCCTCGATTGCATTTATAAGATTGCACCAGTTCTACGAGAACCGTAAGTAAACTTTTTCATTCCTTTTTACAATATTGTTCCACGGAAGCCAGGTAGGTATAGGTACCAACATTGTGTAGTCGGTTGTGTTCCAAATAGCTTTTTTATTTGGGTTATTTTTTTTTATTAATTTTTTTAATGACCGCCTACCTAGGCAAATTGGTTTTGCCATTTGGAGCATACAAAATGTTGGCAACAATATTTATGTAAATATGCCTAGGTAGGTATCTATGTAGGTATTTAGAAATTAAGGCTAATGAAATTGTGACGATGTTCAGTCAGCTGCTGGAAAATTTCTGCCCATTTTTAAGGACGTGTTATCAGGGGACGGAAATATGGAAGTGTCTTATCTTGATTGATATTTTTACTACACTAAAATTAACAATCCATTAGTGTGGAGCATAAATGCAATGCATTTCTTTAGCCATGCTTCCGCTATATTCTTTCATCTTTTTTACAATCTTCTAAAAACTTCTGTCAATGTTCGAAGTTAGGGCTGCAATAGTGTTCAATATAAACCGTCAGCCATAAATGAGACTTGTTTTCTTACAACACTGAGCAGAGTTGCAAGTTCTGGTCATTTGTTTGTCTCTGAAACCATAAGAAATTTTTTTTCAATCGGGGCCCTTATTGAAGCACAATAAGGGAAAAAGAAAAGCACGAGCTTAAATTTTCATCATGTTCTCATTCTCACATCGCAAGACCATAATTCTGTCTTGAATTACGCTCTTAATATACCCTTTCATGTACCCTCACCCCTTATAGCACGTAAGACTCAACACTGAGTCCTTGAGCAAAACTAACCTAACTACGTTGGGCGGAACTCTACACGTGCAGACACACAAGGGAGCTTTGGCCGACGGTAAACAAAAAGAGATCACTCTTTATGATTGGACTAGCCCGCAGGGATATCCGAATACTCACAGGAATCTTTACGGAGCATTGCGCTGTGGGGCTACACGCAGAGCTGTTGGGAGGCATACTACATAATGATTACTTCAGTGGATGAATGGACGTCAAAGAAATTGAATCTTCTTGTCACCTGCTATGCGAATACCTAGACCTAAACAACATTAGGGGAAGTAGTTAGTCCTACCCTTCGAAGAAGTTACTTCTTCAACGAGCTCGAAGATCTAAATAATGCGGATCTGAAGGGCCTCCTAAGATCTGTACAGATTTGTACAGCGGCACTCTGAGCTTTTATTTCTTATTTCTGTTTTCGTTGTAGGTGCGACATTGACATAATCGAAAGAACAAAGCATGATGTCAGTGAAGACTTCGTGAGCCTTGGGACGGAAGCGGCGAATAAGTCATCGATTGCAAAACCATGCATATGCTGTCATCAAGAAAAGACACCCAACACCGACGTCTTGGTCAAAACATCGCCATCGACAGCTATTTCTTTGGGGTAGTTAGGGACTTTGTCTACCTGTGTTTCGCTATCAATTCAGACAATGACACCAGCGCTGAAATAAAACGAAGGATTACTCTTCCTAATCGCTGTTTCTTTGGGCTTCGAAGGCAATTGAGTAGCACAGCCCTCTCTCGAGCAACTAAAGTGTCCATGTATAAGACCCTCATCATCCCAGTCCTGCTTTACGGTACAGAAGCACGGACGCTCTCAAGGGCGGATGAAACCACTTTAGGCTGCTTCGAGAGGAAAATTCTTCGAGCGATTAAGGTCCCGTCTGCATAAATGGAGAGTGGAGGAGGAGATATAACTTCGAACTATACAGCAATTTTTACCTAACCAGAGGAGTCAATCCAGAACGGCTACGATGCGTCCAGAGCGGATAGACATAGATAGACCGGAAAATATTCGAATCTACCCGCAGGGACGGCGCAGTAGAGGAGCACCGAGACTCAGGTGGCGCACGCAAGTGGAAGGGAACCTTCGCGTGCGAAACTGAAGACGGCTAGCTGGCTGGCGAAGCTTGTTGGCCGAGGACCAGGTCCACCCCGAACTGTAGCGCCACCTTAAGTAAGTAGGTGTAAGTGTGAAGAATCCGTAAAGGACACAATGGACCCAACTGCTGGTCTAAGTGAGCCGTGACTATCGTCACAAGGGCATCCATTAACCTAACCTAATCTGAATGTACCCTTATGTTGAAGTGGCTGTCGGGTTCGAAGAACCCAACTCACTTAGACCTATGTAGGTCCATTGTGATACCACGTGGATCTGGAAAAATTGCCTACTCGTTCAACCATTTTGGGCTGGTTTCTTACGCCGGGCTCGTCTCTTACGCAATGAATCGTAAGAGATGTTTTGGGTCAGTCGTGCTAAGACCACTAAGATCATTATCGAAGAAAGCTTCAAGGGGAAGATTTCGGTTCTTAGAGAGAGCGGGGCATGCACAGAGAAGGTGGAAAGTGGTCTCTTCAGCTCCTGCAAAAATCGTTAAAAAAGACACCAAGCCTTGTCGCGTGCTTGCCTATTAGACAGTGTCTGTTAATAACACCGATTGTAGCACTCATGTGCGATCTATTAAGAGCTATCAAACTCCTAGAGCGTTTAAGATCTAGCTTAGGCCAAATCTGTTTCGTTACTAGACATGTCTACCATTTGTCCGTCTGAGATTTGTTCTTTCTATTGCATCCACTTTTATCATGAGTTTGCATGTCGAAATTGGAATGCCTAAGGAGCCTTTATAAGGCGAAATTGAGAGAGTAGTTCCAAGTTTGGCGAGTTAGTCAGCCTTTCAGTTGCCTGGAATGTCTAATGTACAATTGATATATGATATGATTCTTCAAATGTAACTATTCATACATGTTCGAGTTTGATTGTAGGCCGTAGGGTAAAGGTTTCTTGTTATAAAATTTCTTGCCCAAATTAACAACTTTATCAGCTATTTTCTTATTTATAACCTTTTTGTATTTCTCATAAATAATTATAACTTTATGCGGCGTACCCCCCACAAGCGGACCATTAGGAATTCAGTAGAATGGGAGAATTATGAATATGATCCATCACTATCGATCATAACCTCGCGCCTAAAATAAAAAAAGAACAATTATAACTTAAATAAATTAACAACTATTGTTTGTTTTGTTAGTTTTTTGTTCTGCACGGTCAGATTTTCCAGAAGAAGGCCCGCAATCGCTATAGGAACAACAAAATTAGCGTTTCTAGGTACGCCTTGTCAAATTTGGCTAAAAGGACTTTCGAAATAGGCATTCATAAATTTTCATTGACTACAGACGGACATATGGAGGGAGATGACTAAATCAATTCACTTGTCAGGTCATAATGATCTGCGTGGTCATTAAATCAAACAATTTTAATAGCAAGGCATTAGCATTGTTATAATTCTGGGATATCGTTTGGTATCAAATATGTCAAACTATTAATTTTTGTGTTTCATTAAATCTTCCACGTTAAGAGTGTTTTGGTTACTTTTTCGGCGTCTCTTTCCCTTTCTATTACAGTCCCAAAAAAAATTAAGCGAGTTTGTGCAAGAGTTCGTCTGTAATGAACTTCTAAGTACCCGATTCTTTACCCAGCAACACCAGATCCTGAAGTTTTTTGGCCTGATTTCATTCATTAGCAGGCAGTTACACGTATGGGCCACGCCCCCTAAAATGGACTTAGAAGAAAATCTTTTAAGTTTATTTTGTTTGAACCGCCAGGAAATATGTTAAAAACGAAAACTCAAGCCAAAAACAAAACAGTTTTTTCCTAAATTGGCGGATTTGACCAATTTTAACACTTTTTCTGTGCATTATAAGAACCAAGCCGTGTCCCAAGTTTAAGCACTCTAGCTTAATTTTAAATACCTAAAACTTCACACATACAGATAGACGGACGGATGGACATGAACAAATTAATTCACCTGTCGGTCTCAATCATATCTCTAAAAGGTCTTATGGGTCTTAAGTGATGCCACTTTGATTTCACTGGGTTACAACATCGTGCTTTTTCCGGTATGTACTAACAATGACAGCTCTCTGTAGGCCGCGCCGCGCCGTGGCTACATATTTAATCAAATATACAGTTATACATATTGCCAGAGAAATTCAAAATCGATCATTAGAATGTAACTAGTCAAAACAAGGGAGTGTACACTTAAAAAAATGTAAACAAATTATGGATTTGAGACAAAAATAAAATACAGGTTTTTATTTTTAGTTAAAGCCGGGTCAAGGTTATTAAGGCAATATTTTTGCCTTAAAAGTACATACTTGTAAGCGACGCTTTCAGGAATCTCCCTTTCATAAAAAACCCTTTCAGGAATCTCCCTTTCATAAAAATCCCTTTAAGGAATCACCCCCTAGCTAAGTGATCAGATTCATCCGAAGGAATTAGCCCCAGTGCGCCTTAAAAATCCACTCGCAATTTTTAGTGCGATCATCTGATTTGTCAACCCTGAAAATTAAAAGGCTTCATTGCACTGTGAAACTGTCAAAACACACTGCACAGTTGACAAAAACAACGGAAACTTCGAATTTTCACAGCACATTATGTCGCAATAGGCCTTTCATCGAATGAACCTATTATCTTTATGCATAAGGAATGCATAAGACTCTGTATTTGGATGCTGGTACAATTCGTGGCAAGCACTCTGAGTTCAGAAAGGCGTCGTCAGTAGCTAAACATTTTTTTTTATTCTCATAGTCTAAATAGTAGGGCCGTAATAATAATACAGGCTGAGGTTGTCGTAGGCTGATGACTTCATTTTGTGATTGGGTATCACAACTGTGTAGCCAAACTTATATACCATGCCTAAATTTCGTCCGATCGCAGACAGGCTTAATTTGCCAACTTGTTTGATTTGTTATAATAAAGTGATCTTCCGAATAAGGAGACGTATTTTCATTTTCATTAACTACCTATTCGGTGCAAAACTTTCGGGCGGAACCTTCAAGATAATGTCCTGAGTCTTTTGCAGTGCTCAGTGTCAAGACACTTTTTGGTTGGCAAGGTAAACCTTGCTTGCTTCTTTTTATCCTTGAGGCAGGGAATTCGTCACCATTTGGGTTTTTGGACTGGATGTGTTGTAACAAAGGCTTTTTTGTGGTATGAAGCTTAGACAAATTGAGGTAAATTAATTTGATTTTTGTCTATGACTATCTGCAACGTTATCTATGCATATTCATGGAATCGTTCTTTCTAGTTTGAATAGTTAATATCAACAAACTAGACGCAACGATTGTTTGCAGAACTACATTTCGTTAAACGCACTGATCGAGTCCCATAGCGTCAACAATTAGCTATGCTGCAAGTTTGACGAAATTCTATCAGTATAAATACGTACAAAACATCATCATAATTCATCATAAATAAATATCATAAAATTGGCATTGTTAAAAGCTTAAAAGAAATTCGGCACAGATACTTCAAAGCTGAGCAACACCTACTTACTACTTAGTGTTTTTCAGATTTTTTTTTACCTTAATGAAGAGTTCTTCAATAAGGATTCGGAGGTGCAACTATCAAACTGGCTTTCGTTTATATAAAGTAAATCTTGCGAAGTCAATATAATAACCAACAACATCTGCAAATGACTAAATTAAAAAATAAGTATAATAAATAAAAATCATATTTAGCCAAGAGGCACATTTCTGGGTTCGTCAAGTCAAATGATCAAATCTAATACGATCAGGTGGTCCACAAAAATTTAATGCATCCAGAGTGATAAATCTTGCCAAGTTGATATAATAACCAACAACATCTGCAATGACTTAATTAAAAAATAAGTATATGTATTTGCATTTAGTTCATAATACCAAATTAAACAATTGTCTCATTTGAAAAGTAAGCTTCGTTAGCTCTGTCTACATTTTTATTTTTCTTATTCTTAAGCCAGCCAAGTGTTCTTATTAAATGACGAGTATATTCAGTAAAAACTACATTGTGCTGTGAATGAATGAGTTCTAATCTTCAATACTTATTTCTTCTTCTTTAAAATGTCTGCGTAGGTTTTTTACTTATTTATTGTCCATTCAAAAATCTCGTCAATGAGCCATAGAAAAACGGAGCCAATTATTGCGAATTTTGTTTGAACACAAGTAAGGCGGTGTTGTGCATGGGCGTAGGTTATTTAAACAAATATATAAAATTTGTTGTCGATGTGTACCTACCTATCCATGCAATATTAACAGTTGGTATGATGGCAGAGCAAGCAAGCTTTGCCTCGCAAGTAGGGTAGGTTAATAATTTTGATAAAAAATAAGGTTCACAGGATAACTTTTTACAAAACAGTTTTAAAAGCTCAGCTCTTTAATTGCAATTATTTAATTGTGTTTGTTTTTTTGTTGAAAAAAAAAAGAAATACTTCAACGTAGTTTCCCCTTAATTGGGTTTACTTTATCTTATCAACAATTTGCTATCTGTTTTCACAGCTGTTTCTTTTGAAAGTCTGAACTTGAAGCAATTTCACAAAATGTCTATTAGTGTACTCGCATTTATATAAGGATTACTCACATAACTACCCGATGCACGAATGTACTTTAGAATGTCAATATGCGCTTATGCAAACGTCTCGAGGTTTATCATTTTTTATTTCATATATGCAACTACTTAGGAAATTCATTGATAAACACTATTACGAAGAAATTGATTGCGTCAACAAAACTGCAAATTTCCCTCGTAATCTAAGGAATTAGAATAAATTGTGCTTTCTAAGTGCTTGTTATTAAACTATGTATTTATGTAAACTTCTTTGGAATCAGTAATTTTTCCATCACTCACTATCTTTCCACAATTTTATTCCACTTAATTGTAATTATTTACAAGATTGCTACAAATGCTAGAAGTTTCCAACTGTTTTATTTTATTAGATTACCTAAGATTTCTAACAACGCCAACATTCATAAACGTGATAAAGTTTGAGTTTGAATAATCCTTGCACATATCCAAAGGAATTGTAAATTGGATCTGCTTATTTTTTTCAATGTAAAATGGTTACTATGCCACAAAAACCAGGCCATTTAAACTTATGGGTAAATATATTGTAGCTATTGTAGATATTGAAAAGAACCGACAAATATGTAAAATGTAGATACCTACCTAATAAACTGAATAATTTTATCAACAATGCGATATTACGTCATATAGCAGATATTCGCTGGCGGTTTTTTTTTGCGTCGCATATAGTTATATTGCTAATGAACTTTGCCCAGTTTGTATCAGTCACTCTCTGTGAGTCATTTTTATAGTTACTGTCGTTTGATTTCTCAGCTCAAGCTTAAATATACAACACAGCTACATACTCATTTTGCCATTGGAATGCCGGTTTGTTCTTTTTGGTTGGGTTGGTAATTCTCTTAATACCTAAATATACATACCCACATATGTGTGTATGTACCTGTTAACTGAAGTGATAATTATATTCGATCTTGTGGTGTGAAATTATGCAATGCATGCAAATTTTAAAATTAATTCTTTGCAGAAATACTTATATTTTTCAAATGTAACCATTGATGTAGAAACAATATTGACAAATTTGGTTAAGTGTAATTAATGTAAGTATAAGAGATGATTAATTTAGATCCAGGATAGGCTTATTATTGTTTCAATGAGATAACGGCTACGAAGGTTCTGCAAAATCTCAACCACTACCTACTTAAAAAACACCTTTAACAAACAAATGGAAAAAAAAACAGTTTTTATGTCTGTCAGATGTCTATATCTGATACGTTTGCTCATTTCAGTTGCATGAAATTTTTTTGCGTATCATGTCATCGATGAATGAAGTGAATTTTGTTCTAGCGTAGGTCGTTAACAAATTCGAATATCGTATTATTTTTATACCTACCCCCGGTAATGTAAACTAATTTAACTGAAAAGCTAGCCCTAACGTCTCTAGAGAAAACTTAATTAAATATTGCAGTAATTAGCTTACTGTATAGGTACAAGAGGTCCGGCTTTATCGTTCTCATTAACACGACAGTCTGGTAAACCCCTTAAGCATTGAGTGTAAAATGTGTTCCGAAAAGCTTCTGAAAGTGTTGTTCGTACTTTTTCTGCCAATCAAAAAGTACTCGTCGTCTGCATGTCAACATTGCAATCTCAAATCCACATAAGGGCAGACAGTGCTTCACCTGCCGGACCTTATTTTGCAATTATAAAAGTTTGAGCAAAATTATTTAAAGGAGTACCGAATGCTTCGCATTCTTCAGATTCCTTTATTTTGACGCTGTTGTTAACATTGCCTGACTATGCCAAATTATAGGAAACTAGTAAGATAAATTTTTTGTTACAAATAATGTGTTTATGTTTTCAAATAAAACTTAGGGAGAATGAAATTCCGTTTCCACATTGAATTTTTTTCAATCACACCTTAAGTCACCAATATTGGCGACTTACGTTTTTCACAAAAAACAATGCAGATTATTTCAATTTTTAATGAAAAGCACATCAATGTAACAATAAGGAATGGAAAAAACTTAAAACCAACACGATGCACTTAAAATTTTTATTGAATGCTTTAAAAATTATAAAACAGAATCGTTTTGATAGCATTTACTACCCAAGTAACAATTTTACTTCGGTAAGGCTTAAATTTTCGATTTTGGGAAGTTATTGTTTCTATAAGGCCTCTATAACACTTGCCGATTATTTCCAAGCCAAAAATTTCTGACACAATTTGTATAAGACCTTAAAGAAGCTACAACGAGGTCTTACAGAGGGATAAGATTCTGTTAATCTCCTCTGTTACTTTGTAAGAAGTCTACTACTTCTATAAGGTCTTATAGCAGCTTCCGTACTTCAGTGCAGAATGTGAACTACCTCTATAAGGCCGTATAGAAGTTTCGGAATCACTATACCTGTAGCAGGCATTATGTTACAAGCTTAACCGAAGCAGATACTTCTATAAGGTTTCTTTCTGCAGAGCTTAACCGAAACTGTTGCTTGTATAAAGTTTTCCATTGCAAGCCCTACCGAAACTGTTGAAACCAGCTTCCTGTTGCAAGCCTTACCGAAACTGTTGCTTGTATATGGCTTCGTGTGACATGCTTTGCAGAAGAAGTTACTTGTATATGGTTTCCTATTGCAGGCTCAACCGAAACTGTTGCTTTCATAGACTTTCCTGCTGCAAGCCTTAGCGAAACTGTAACTTGTATAAGATTTCTTATTGCATGACTTATAGAGACTGTTACTCTAATGTAGAGTTCTGTTGCAATGTTTCTGTTGCAAACGTAACAGAAAATGTTACTTGTATAATGCTTCCTGTTGCAAGCTTCGCAGAAGCTGTTACTTGTAAAAAGCTTTCTGTTGCAAGCCTTATCGAAACTGTTACTTGTATAAGGCCTCCGGCTGCAGTCATAACAAAAACTGTTGCTTGTATAAAGTTTCCTATTGAATGCTTTACCGAAACTGTAGATTGAATGTTGTTTTCTGTCGTAATATTCCTGTTTCAAGTATAACAGAAACTGTTACTTGTATAAGGCCTCCTCTTGTAGTCACTACCGAAACTGTTGCTTGTATAAGGCTTCCTATTGCAGGCCTTATAGAGGCTATTACCTATATAAGGCTTCCTGTTGCAAGCTTTATAGAGGCTGTTACTTGTATAAGGCTTCTTGTTGCAGGCCTTATAGAGGCTATTTCTTGTATAAGGTCTTGCAGATTGCTGTTGCAGGTCTTATAGAGGCTATTACTTGTATAAGGCTTCCAGTTGCAGCTCTTATAGAGGCTCTTACTTGTATAAGGCTTCCCTTTGCAGGCTTTATAGAGGCTATTGCTTGTATAAGGTTTCCTGTTGCAGGCCTTATAGAGGCTATTACTTCTATAAGGCTTCCTGTTGCAGGCCTTATAGAGGCTATTACTTCTATAAGGCTTCCTGTTGCAGGCCTTATAGAGGCTATTACTTCGATAAGGCTTCCTGTTGCAGGCCTTATAGAGGCTATTACTTCGATAAGGCTTCCTTCTGCAGGCCTTATAGAGGCTATTACTTCTATAAGGCTTCCTGTTGCAGACCTTATAGAGGCTATTACTTGTATAAGGCTTCCTGTTCCAGGTCTTATAGAGGCTGTTACTTCTATAAGGCTTACTGTTGCAGGCCTTATAGAGGCTTTTGCTTGTATAAGGCTTCCTTCTGCAGGCCTTATAGAGGCTATTACTTCTATAAGGCTTCCTGTTGCAGGCCTTATAGAGGCTATTACTTGTGTAAGGCTTCCTCTTGCAGGTCTTATAGAGGCTGTTACTTGTATAAGGCTTACTCTTGCAGGCTTTACGGAAGCTGTTGTTGCAGAACAAATCTCCGAAATAAATAAGGAAAAAAAAACTCTTTTGCCGGGTGAGGCTTGAACCGTGGTCCTCGTTTACCACAGGCAAGCACTCATCCACTATGCTACATCGTTGCCGTGCAACTCGTCGCGAAAACATCATATAAAAATAAATGGAGCATATCGCCTTATATGAATAGTGGGAGAGAGAACTGTTTTGTTTATTGGTGTTTGTGCATCATTGTAGTATGACTAGCAATAGAGTTTCTGTTAGGCCTTATAGAAGTAGATGCGAAGTCTTACCGAAAGTGTTCATGAAACATCTTCGTTAAAGTGCGCGAGTACACTAATACCAATAATTTGCTTATTGGTATTTGTGTACATTTGAGCATGCGAAACAACCGAGCTTCTGTTAGGTTTTATAGAAATAGATGCGAAGTCTTACCGAAACTGTTAATGAAATGTTTCCTTAAAGAGCGAGACAGCATGTGGTTAAGCTTCGGTAAGGCCTTACACAAGCTGAAAAGAAGTCCTACCGAAGCTGCTTTACTTTACGTATCAACTAATGCCGTTTTCGTTTCCATTATTCATATAAGGCGATAGCATAGTGGAAAGAGTCACGACTGCCACGTCAGAGGACCCAGGATCGATCCCAACCAAGTAAGTAAATATTTCAAATATCAAATGTTCACAAATATAGTTTCCTAAATAATAATTGACATCATTTCAGACAGCAAGAATTAACAACAGCCAGATAATAGAGGGAAAAGATAAATCAACAGAGAAGGAAGGAGACTGTAAAATTAAACTTTTTTTTTTTTCGTTTTATGCTCCATTTATTTTTATGTGATGTTTTCGCGACGAGTTGCACGGCAACGATGTAGCCTAGTGGATGAGTGCTTGCCCTTGGTAAGCGAGAACCACGGTTCAAGCCTCAACCAGCGAAAGATTTTTTTTCTTTATTTATTTCGGAGATTTGTTCTGCAACAACAGTTTCGGTAAAGCTTGCAAGAGTAAGCCTCATACAAGTAACAGCCTCTACAAGACCTGCAAGAGGAAGTCTTACACAAGTAATAGCCTCTATAAGGCCTGCAGAAGGAAGCCTTATAGAAGTAATAGCTTCTATAAGGCCTGCAACAGGAAGCCTTATAGAAGAATTAGCCTCTATAAGGCCTGCAGAAGGAAGCCTTATACAAGTAAACGCCTCTATAAGGCCTGCAAGAGGAAGCCTTATACAAGTAATAGCCTCTATAAGGCCTGCAACAGGAAGCCTTATACAAGTAACGGCCTCTATAAGACCTGCAAAAGGAAGCCTTATACAAGTAAAAGCCTCTATAAGGCCTGCAACAGGAAACCTTATACAAGTAGTAGCCTCTATAAGGCCTGCAAAGGGAAGCCTTATACAAGTAACAGCCTCTATAAGACCTGCAAGAGGAAGTCTTATACAAGTAATAGCCTCTACAAAGCCTGCAACAGGAAGCCTTATACAAGTAACAGTTTCGGTAAAGCCTAACAGGAAACTTTATACAAGCCTGCTAAAAAACTTTTAACAAGTAACAGCCTCGGTAAAGCTTGCAACAGAAAACCTTAATGCAAGTAACAGCCTCTATAAGACCTTACAGGAACTTTATACAAACACCGGTTTCTGTAAAGCCTAACAGGAAACTTTTAACACGGCTGTTAGGGCTTTAACAGTTTCTGTAAGTGCGCCAAATTGGCTTCTCTAAGGCCTTATACAAACTATTTTGTGGGAGGGGAAATAGCTTGTATATAACCTTACCGCAACAGAAATGTTACTTGGGTAGGAGCTTACGGCTAATATGCAAAACCGTCAGCGGAATCGGAACGGAGGCTGAGTATTGAAGCGTTCTCAACTTATGTTTTACTTAAGTTGCCACTGTGAAATCGGCCCTTAGAGTATTAAAAACTTTCAGTTCCCAGCGTTTAAAAGGGTCTTAATTGGTGTTTGTTTATTTTTCCGTTTCTAACGTAAGCATCTTGCGGAAAAGAAAAGAATCAATGTTTTTACTTTCAATGTCACAAAAATGACTGTCGAAACAAGGAACATTTATTGGCGGCCGGCTTTTGTAAAAGCTTGGTGTGTTATGAAAAAGTTAAAAAAATATTTTTATAAAATACATAATTAGTTCCGAGAATTTATTTCATTCTTGCTTTTGTTTAAGAATTGTAAAGGTTATAAATGCTTGGCCATTATTATCAATTATTAACATTCCATAATTTTCAAACGTCATTGAGGTCTGCTTACACAATGTCAATATGTAGGTACTAAATGTGGGCTTTGTTTCATTTTTCTTGAACTTCTATTTAACAAGTTCAAGGGAAAATGGTTCAAGTGAATTCATAATACACAACACATGTGACTTACTTGTCACTCCCACGAACTTTGTTAATATTTAAACAATATTTTCGTCATACAATTTTAATGAGCACTTAACTTGTGGCACTAAAATGTATTGTTGTAAAAGAATTAAGAATTAGGTAAAAGTAAAAGAGTTTAGGTGTGTGTCTTTATCCTTGTTGTATGTGAGACAGTCTAACATATTCACATATTTCCAAATCATGCGCAATTATATACACACATCAAAGTGCAAGATAATCTTCATGTGGAAGTAATTTTAGATTTAATAAAGAACTTGGCAAGTGCCGAAGGCTACTTTTAAGAATATTGGGTTAACATAGCGAGAAGAAAAAACCATGCACGTTTGAAAATCCGTTACATATTCTTCTTTTGACGAAGCTGCAATACGACGCGCTCCCTCAGAGATCGGACTCAAAATTAACCCGTGAACCCTAACACGGCCCCCACTTCCACGAGCGTATAATAAGTCTTCAAAGGACACCACCTAGTTATTGTCATATGAGGCTTCTTCAATCGAGCCTCCATTTGTATTTTTCATGCTCTGTTAACATAGTTACCATACAATCTTTAATACATCCTAGCTCACCTGAAATATAAGAAAAAATGTGTAGAACATTTTACTTTACGTTTACTTTGAAGGGGAACTGCAAATCAGATTAAGTGGCATAAGATATTTCAATTAAGAAGCTAACCGAACGTATCGTTGCTTATATTGAGGAGCGGCCCAATGGCAAAGCCATACAAAATTTTTCACTTTTCAATATTAAATAAGATATTTTATGCGCTTCTTGAATAAATTAAATCTAAAATATCTATATAACATCTCAATATACCACTGTTTTAATGAGCTTTACTTAGAGGCAAGGGTTGTTCAAGAGAACCATTACGTTCAAGAGAACCATGCGTTCTAAACAGAGAACATTTTAGAAGCTGGTCGTATTTGTAAGATTATATGGCTGGGAAACCTTGGCTTAGAAAATAGGGTCCGTTTTATTTCAAGATTGTATAGGGTGAGCCAACTGATGGTGGTCAATTATGTACTTAAATTTTTTCCAACTAAAATTAAAAAAAAGGAAAATCCTTATAGTTTGGAAATCCAGCTTTTGCTTTTCCTTCAAACTAACACTTTTTCTGCAATCTAGTCAAGATTACTTTATACAATCACATAAAAATGGGTAATTTTTTCCACATTACTAGGTTTTAAGATATTTGTCATCATTGGATTGCTATTTTTAGGATATGGCCCCAACCTACTATATTTTTTTTCTGCAAGTCGAATGCTAGCTAGCAAAAAACCCACGCGTGTCTCTTAATAAAGAACCGTTGGTCATTAAGTGCTATTTTTCCTCAGTTAAACGAAAGCACCATGGTATCGAGACACCACAACAAACCTTGGTCATAATTTGCATACCTATTACCAACGCACCATGGTCCTTCTAGAAGACTGAACTATTAATAAACCACCTTTTATCGTCTACTTCTCTATCCATATATTTTAATTAATTGAATTGATTGATTAAGTAAAATCCGTTTTTCATTATTATTTTCCTAGCAGACATTCTCTCTCCTTGCACTTTCTTCCTATGATTTCTAACTGACGATGACGACAATGGAAGCAGTGCGGCCAATCTGTCATTAGTGTCAACTGGGAAAGTCTACATACGGTACCAGTCCACCATTTCATATATAATGTAAAAATCCAACGTGATGCCACTTTAGTGGGTCACGTTTCAGAAATCATAAGATACAACACAGTGTGGCGGTCATTCAACGAGTAGAATTGGCTTAATTAAAAATTTCTATGCCTTTAGTCGCGTTCTGTTGCGAAGCACACTGAGATGTTCCCTAGTGAAGTGTAACACTTGAAACTTGTTTTATCCTGACAGGTTCACTTTACTTTTCTACAGAGACCACAATGCGTACCGCACACAATCAGTTGCGTGTCGTTTGCGATTTAATGACACAAAGGAAAGTATATAATGAGTGCTTAGCCGGCAGACTGATGTACCTCCTGTCAAGTGCATTTTTAAATTGTAACAAAAACAGCAAACCGCACATTCATATTTGCATGAAAATTTCAATAGTAGACTTGTGGCTTCTAAGTTTGATGCATGAATGAAATCAAGATACATGAATGTACATACTTGCCCGCTGCTACGTACTACAACCGTACAATAATTCAATAATGATATTTTATTCATACGAACAATTTGTAAGCATTGGAGTGTAGAATTAATGTGCACTAGATATACATATGTATGTGCGCACTAATTGGTTAAGCATTATTATGTATAAATATCATAGCAATTTGTGTATATGATAATGACAGGTTTTGTTTTGAATTTTTGCTTATCGTCATGGTTATCATCTGTGGTATATTTTTCCCAACATTGACAGAATAGTGAGCTCTCCAGCTTTCTAAATATAAAGATAAACACTATGCAGTAATAGTTCGGTTTTGTGTTCTAAGGTCGAAGGTCTCAACTCATTAATTAGTTTTGTCAATTTCTATCAACTGAACGCTTGATAAGATTAACTACTAAGTGCATTATTGTTGTCAAAAATTAGAGAAGGACGTGTTTTTCTCTGTAACTATTGCAAAATTTATTTATTTTGCATTGTTACACTGTCGCCACTCTAAGTCAAAGCCTTCTAACCTTTTCATAGACTTTGATTTAATTTCGAGCAAAAGTTTAAAATTGAATCAATAAAGAAGAATATTAAAAAAAAAATCTTATTTAAAACCTCACTTAATTAAAAACTGTTTCATTCTTCAAATATCTTATTGGTTTATTTTACCTTTTTTTGGGGTTTGCATCCAACAGAGGAATAAAAACAGAGAAGAAAACATTGTCATTCTTACGATTCAGAATACTTTATTACAGGAAGCAGAATTTTGTGTGTATTGTCATTTCATTTGAGGATAATTGAGTTCGATTTCCCCGCCTTTAATTTAAGTGCTAATTTTTAAGTGCTTTTCTGTTGCGATTTACAGAAGAATAATTTTCTTTTTAAAAATAATTAAGGAATATGAAAGTGGACTATGGGAAAAAATATGCTAAGATTAAAGTTAAGTAATATTTAATGCAGGATATCCATATAAAAGAGATCAGTCAACAGGACAGGACTAAGGGAGGATTCCAATTATTTTTACTGGGTTACCATAGATCATTTGTCCACTTGTTTAAAGAACTGAATTTTCATTTTCATTTATTCGAGTGCTTCATTTATTTTAGAAAATACTTGCAGGTTTCATATTTTTTTTTTGAAAGACAGTAGCGTGTCCTGTGTTTCACTGTTTTATAATTCAATCAGCTCGTTTCCACTCCCTTAGTGCATGTTCATAGGATAAAACATATGTGCCTAAGAGAATTACTGTCGTCAGCTCCCATCGATAGCAAATTTTAGACTGGCCAGTGGCTAGTCTTCAAAAATCGAACAGAAATGTATTGTAAAAAATATCTAATTTCTTTTATTTGTATTGTCGAAAGCAAGCATAAACAAATTAATAAACAGAAAATAATATTGTTTAAATTAAATAATTCTATCAAATTTATTTGATTATCGCATTGTAGGTTGGATTTTTAAAACCGCGGATACTCTATTCGTTTTTGATAAATACACACAATCAACGGGTCGAGTACTGTTAATATTAAAGTTAACCGAGGATGACCAGGCAAGTCTGAAAACAAAATAAACAACTGAAAGCAATTATCAAGCAACCGTTTATTAGTTCACCACATGGGATCCATTAGTAAATATCATGGCGCGGTACTCAGTTGACTGTTTATTGTAAGGCGGTGTATGTAATTTAATTGGGATGCTATGAAGCTTTACAACAGAATAATAAAACATAGACTAGTAATAAACATTCGCTTCTTTCCTTTGCTTCTTTTTTAATGTCAGTAGTATTATTATAAATACAAAAATGAATATATCGCCGGACTGTTGAAATATATTGAACAAATTTGTCTTAAAATATAATTGCAAAGTAGATAGCACTACTTTTGTACGAGAATTACTCATACAATAATAACGTTGAATATAATTTTTGAAATAAACTGTTTTGCAAAAATTTTAAATAAACGCATTTGCGTTAATAAAACTGATCTTAATGCATTCGTGTCTGCTATGTTCAAATAAAAAAAAAACACGTTATTCTTATAAGACAAATATCTGAAAAGTATTCAAATTGCTGCAACGACTTTGTGTCATGTGCATTATTTCAATGGGGTCAAGGCGAATCCACTTGTTTTCATATCTTGTGTGGGAACTTAATTCCTCTTCATACAATACGTAGTAACTATTCGCAACACACATTTTAGAAGACTAGAAGGAAGTTATTATCTTTTCCACATGAATGGATAAAATATTGATTATTTTTAATAGAAGGATACACTCATCCTACTATCTCCTCCCCTCCTACTACTGCGACTTACTCTAGTGTGGCTTTAAGTTAATGTCATTGATGTTTCATAGAAGAATATAAAAATATAACGAAAGGTATGCCGAGTCAATACCATATCAACGCCATGTGTAGAATAATTTTATGTAACGTCAGATAAATCTGAAGAAAAACTGTGTATAAAGCAGTTCGAGAGCGCTCTGTAGCGATACAAAATATCGCAAGACAATACTAAGAATGCAAACATTGTTAAAGTTAAACATGGTAAAGTTTAGATGGAATTTAATTGAACGATTGAAACATGAAGTTTTTAAATGTGTACTGTTATTTGTACCTTTTAAAAATATTTTGGATTTAAATAAAAAAGAGAACAAGTCTTTATATTAATATGCGCTTAAAATACATACACCAAACGCCAATGATCGATAAAAGGTCGATTCAAGTAATTTTATTGGGTTTTCCTTTAATCGTTTGCGCCGTGGTACAGTGTCTGTGCTAATACAGTATTTTAAACATCTACAAAAATAATTATAGCTGAGAAATCGACGAGCCATTCGAGTTTGTTATAATGCAACCCCTTTTAATATATGCACTTGCTGAAAGTCCTGGTAGCTAGTGCTTTTAAGATATTGTTAATGGTAAGTAGTCCATTTACTTAAGAATAAAGAAAATAATAATAAAAATCACACCTTTTGGTATCTTCATATATATGTCTATAACCCTGTCATATGCGTGAAGCCTAATATTTATACGCAAACTTTTTGCATGCTGGATGAAACTATGCCTTGGTTAGCCTCGAACTATTTTACTTTAAAATTTCTTGTTTATCCACAAATCTCAATGAAAACTCTAGTGGCACAGCATTTAATTCATATCAATATGTTCTCGCAATTTAACGTCATTTGCACACCACCAAAATTATCTAGTGAAAACGTTTGGATAAAAGGTTGAAAAGGAATTTACATGCTTTACGGCCATTTGCTTTCGTTTCTCCTAAGTAAGTAATTAAAAAAAAACAGTTGTTCAGACATTTCTTCTATTGTATGTAAGCTAGTCTTAGAACAAACTAACCAAATCTATTCGCATGTTACCAAGTAATTGCGTCCGAAACGAATAAGATCAAATTTGACTCTATACCTTTGCCGCCAAAAACCTAGCTAAACTAGTTTTCTAAGTTTATTTATAAAGGCTATAGCTTGAGGTTGTTTTAAGAATTAACGCTCTGCAAATCAATGCCAAATCAATATAAAAATATAAAGCAGAAGGTATGTACAACTTTGTATTCTAGTTCTCTATCCTATTGGATTTTTCTATTCCTAGTACATCTTTGATTAAAATAAGCTAAAAGTCAAAGCTAAAAATAGATTCGATTGCTCGTTTCTTTTAACAGATAATAAGATGAATCGCTTAGACAATTACGAATGAGTAAGGAGACTTACACAATGAGTAAATAAAAAAATTTCTTGGTACAATGTACACTTTCTTATCATCTCTATGCATTTAAATTAATTTATTTTTAATATTTTTACGTGTTAATTGCGAACCATGTTAAGAAGTTTTTTAAGTCATTGTTGCCAAGTCATTGCATTTTATTTTAACGTCGTCTTTTAAATTGTAGACAGAAGTCTTCTTAATATTAACCAAATGTTTAAACATACGATCGGCAAATTTCATATATGATATAGAAAAAACCTACTTTTTATTTTTCGCATTTTGTTTTCTTGTCGCCGTCATATGTGCACACTATTTCCAGCTCAACGGATTGCCATCAGAGATCAACTTAATTCCAAACTGTTTTGTGAGTGTAAACCTTCGCTAATCAAGAGTTGCCTAAATTAAATAAAATAAAATCAGAAACATAGATGAAAAAATTGAATTCAACTGATCGATGTCTTATTTTAGCAGATGTTTTTCTAGTACATACTGAGAAGGTTTGAAGTGGTTCTGTAGTTTTTCGTTATTCAAAGAAATCTTGCATATAACATACACTGCCTCCTTTTCAGAGCTGAAATCACACATTAAGTTTTATGACTCATCATAAGTTAGAAATAATCCCATTGAAAAAAAAGCACACTCAAAAGCACTATTGGAGTGTAGAATTCAGTTATAGCATATCTTAAGCTAGAACAAGAGGTGTTCAAAGCACTACAGCCTACAGCCATATAGATTCCTTTGAAGGTATGTAGGTATGTGAACCTATGTAGGTATGTTGTCTTTTCCAAAAACATGTCAAAGCTCTAATCTCTTTGTACAGTAGAGACGCAATTAAAATTTTTCTTTTCTTTTTCTTTATATATGTAACCACATATATATTTTAATTTTTGTATTAAAAAAAGTGTATTGCATCGGCCGGGAATCGAACCCGGGCCGCCCGCGTGGCAGGCGAGCATTCTACCACTGAACCACCGATGCTTGCTTTTCATCTTGCCATAGTGGCCATCATGCCACCATAGCATTAGTATAATAAAAGTTTCGTTTTGTGTATCGTTCGATTAAAAACGCAACGACAAAAAACAACGTTTTTTTGAATAAAATCGAGACTGAGAAAATTATCAACAATCAAGTAAGAAAATTCCAGGCGGGTGTTGGAAAAATCTTGTAGCTGATATAAAAGCACGGCCAGAAACTCTTCCTTAAAGGCATTTATATTTTCCTTAGTTCAATCATATTAACTTTGCTAAGCATCAGTTTGTGTCGGTTGTTTTATCTACTGTCGTACAGGGGGTTTCCTTAGAATATCACAAATTTTTTCAGAACACAATTCATTGCGAAAAAGGTAAGGGTACCAGCTTCAAAAATAATTCCAGGGTAAATATAGCTTCGTTATTCAAAAACGTCCTACGAAATAAGAAGCGAGGTGCAAAAATTTGGGTATACATGTTGCCGCGTGAAACAACTTTCTAGCATGAGGCACGAGAACTTCAATACACATACCTCCATCAATTCCCTCTTAAAGACCTGCAATCAATATTAATTTAAGGATTCCCAGAAAATAATTTACTTAGCTTTGCCCAATTTAATTTTCTGTTTTAATATCAGAACGTGAGATTGATAATAAATTATGTGTTTCATGATTTCTTCCTTCATTGGCTCGGAAAAAAAATAACAAACAATTTCACAAGGACAAATGCTGCTTTTTTTAATTATTGTAGTCAAAATTCTAGCCATTCATCTCCCTAGCTACAGAACATTCAAAGGGAAAAATAACGATCTAATAAAATTTCTTTAGAAAGTGCAAAATATAGAAAATTTTGTCAATTAATTTGCATTCGAACTAAGGTTTTTAGCAAATGATACAGTTCAAAACTTTAACTAAGGAACCAACCTAAAGTTCGCTGTTGGTTAAGAGGCTCACTCGAAAGGTGACACAAACTCATTAAGAAAGAAAGATGCTGTTCATGCCAAAGAATTTTAATATGACCCTCAATTATTAATTATTACCATCCGTAAAACATACATTTTTAATTTCTTGTTTCAATTTATTTCAGATATGTTCCAACTCGAATATGGGGCTTTAGTGGTCATGTTCAGACAGTACTGCATAGCATCGTGGGTCGCGTAAAGTGTCCATGGCCACTTGGTGAACGTGTTTATTTGTCACTCTTCGATGACTCAACGCTGACCTATGATCTCTATCAACCGTTGAATGAACACGAAGGTAAGTCCACAGTATGGAAAAATGTGTTATTTAAATAGAACATCAAGAAGGGTCCTCGGTCTTAAATCAAAAGTTTTGTAGTATAGGTATATATAACAAAACTCTGTCGGGTGTGGCGTTTAACATTTAATAAAAACGTAGTCACGCCCAGGACAATAAGCAAAACAGGGCTTCTAGTATGTTAACAATCATCGTAACCCTAATCAAAGTAATTGAGTGGTTGGCTATTGTAAATGTTGTCTGTGCCATTGCTAATGAATGCATATTATTTTTTGTTGTAGATGATATCACTGTAGCCATTTGTCCAGGAATTGGAAACTCATCAGAAAGTGTCTACATACGGACGTTTGTTCATTACGCACAATGCCATGGTTACCGCTGTGCAGTACTAAATCATATCGGAGCCTTACCTAGTGTTCAAGTCACATCATCACGCATATTCACATACGGTAAGTCTCACTCAATAACTTTTTCAAATACACTCTGTAATTGATTGGATCTATTTATTTAGGTCACACTGACGACTTTTCTGCAATGGTTGAGAATTTGCACAAAAAATATCCGTCCACGAATATAATAGCAGTAGGTTTCAGTCTAGGGGGTAATTTAATAACAAAATACATGGGCGAGAAGACAATAACGAGGCCAAAGACTGTCATAGGTGGCATATCGATATGTCAGGGTTACAACGCCGTAGAGTGAGTACAAATCAAATTCTATTCAAAATACATTGTTAATTTTTGTTTTTATTTTAAAGGGGAACGAGATGGTTACTTAATTGGCAAAATTTCCGTCGCTTCTATTTATATGTCATGACAGAAAATGTTAAGAATATTATTCTTAAGCATCGCCATGTTTTACTCTCGGAGGAGGTAAAAACACGCTTTGGCCTAATTGAGAGGGAGATTATTGCTGCTGCAACACTGCCCGAACTAGATGAAGCTTATACCAGACGAGTACATAATTTTTCATCGACACACGATCTCTACAAGTGGAGCTCTTCACTCAACTATTTAGACAACATTGATAAGCCAATGATTTTCATCAATGCCAAAGATGATCCCTTAGTACCAGAGGAATTGCTTGTGCCTATTAAGGATTATGCACGTAAGTATCTATATTATTACATTTAAGTTAGCCTCATAATTTATTTGATTTTTGTTGAGTAACTCAATGGCCTAGCTTACACCTAGGAATAAAACCAATACCAATCGTATTTATAGTCCTGTTGTCCTTCCATTTAAAAGGCTTGAACTAAACAGAAACTATAATTTCAATGCTGTCTTCACTGTTCCCGCCTTAGCTTTCCTTTCCATATTGAGGGGTGGTGATGCATTCTTTCTTGAAAAGACAGAATACTGTGTTTTGCTAGCATCAAAAGTAACAAAATTTGCCTTGCCCCAATCTACAATCTTTTTGAGATCAGAATTAAGTGATTCAATTTGATTTCCTGGGTTATGAGAAGTTATAGCATTAACATGAATTCTGTTTGTGGTGGACGCTATAAGAGTACTATCATCTGCAAAGCTAAATATTTTATTATTGGCTGAACTTAACAAATCATTTATGTGAATAAGAAATAAAGTTGGAGATAGAATTGAACCTTGTGGAACACCTGCGTTAATTGTAAACGAATCGAATGATTCACCATCAACTACGGCTTTAAATTATCTTCCAAAAAGAAAATTTTCTATCCAACCACAAAGTTGTTGCCGGAAACCGTAAGATACAAGTATAGATATGAGAGCTCTATGCCACACACGGTCGAATGCCTTGGAAATATCGAGAGCAACAGCTCTAGATTCACCATATTTCTCAATAGATTGTGTCCAAATGTGAGTTAAAAAACTTAGCAGGTCTCCAGTTGAACGTTTATAACGAAAACCATACTGATGATCGCTTAAGAGGGTATGTCTCATTGTCATAACTTTAGATATAATAGATAACAGAGCTATGGGTCTATAGTCTTGTAGCAAACATTTCTTACCCTTTTTTGGAAGCTGACGTTTTTGCAAGTCTCTTCATTTTTTCCTATCGTGCTAAAAGACTTCAATCGCGGATTCAATAAAGCACAAAATACCAAAATAAAACAGTTTTTTTTTACATACATCGTTATATTCTGAGACCAAATATATGTGCATGTAAATTATGTATAGTATTCTGTGTAGAGTAGGCTATGGCAATCGTAGCCAACATGTTGGCTTTTCTTACTACTTTATTAATATCTTGTTCGACTTTTCAAAACCACCTAAGGGTACCCACTGTTAAACTATGTGCAACTCAGAGGGTTTAAAAAGGCTACTATTTCCACGAAAATGAACCTCAAGTTCTTTTGTAATAATCTTTAAAATATTATAAAATTAAACTTATTTATACCATTAACCGGACCAAAACAACAGATAGACAACGGCTCGACATAAGCAGTCGTGGCCGAGCGGTTAAGGCGTCTGACTAGAAATCAGATTCCCTCTGGGAGCGTAGGTTCGAATCCTACCGACTGCGTGAGGTTTTTTTTTTAATTTATTTATAAAACAAATTCGATTTGCTGTGTTTGCCGTCATGCAAGCGCTATGGGCGTCGCTTAGTTGATCTATAAACAGCTAGCAGTATTTTATATTTTTCTATATTTTTTTTTATAGAAATTGGTTTCTAGGTCTTTAAAAAAATATGACATTTAATGTTAACGATTTGATTGATTTTTAGGTTATGAAACATTTGATATTTTCCAAACTATTCGTAAACTTTTTTTAAAATATCTTTACCGTTTTGCCGTGATTCCGTACCGTGCGTAGTAATCGAAGGCGAGTGTGATCAGCTTTATGATCACTGGGCTGGGGAGTACAAATACTTTACATATAGTCTTCAACAATGCCAGAACTTTTAAAAGACTTTCTTAAAATCTTGTAAGTTTCGCAAATAGTTTCGGTCTCGAACTTAATCTGTCAAAGACCAAATTAATATTATTGGTAAAGAATAGTTTATAATTTTTTCTGTCAAATGAAGTAGGTATACTGAACTACAATTTTTGGCTTTGAGAGGCTTCAAATGTTTTGTGGAACTTCTATCCCATTCGGGACTCCATTCCGGGACCTTATAAGCCCGAAAAAATAATGACTGTTCCACAGGGGGACATTCAATTCAACATTAAAACAAATAAAGTCATTTGCCGTATTTGAAATCTAATCGCTAAATAAATCCTTAATACTTTCAGTTTCCCGAAGCCAAACAGCATACGTCGAATTAGCTCATGGAGGACATTTAGGTTTCTACGAAGGAGGCTTGATCTACCCCAATCCAGTTACATGGTTGGATCGTACGTTAGTTTCTTTAATTGGATCGATTGTTTTGAGACAAGTTGATCAAACAGCAAAAAAGATCTCAATTTAAAATTTGGTAATTTAAAAAAAAAACATTATACGAGCAGGCATGAAAGAATATTATTCTAAATGAAAAAAAGAAAAAGAAGAAAAAGCACTTAAAAGTTGCTGGCTAAATAATAAATTTTTTTATACATTTTTAATAAAAAAAATCAACAATAGAAATCTAAAATTTTACAAGAAAAACATTTTCGTTTGGAACGGCTTTATTGAATAAAACTTTGAGTTATTTATACAAAAGAAAATATTTATAATGAAAATGTTTCAAACAAGCGCCTGATAAACTGCATTTCTTTTTTCAACATTTACAAATGTTGTCTGTAATGTTCATTTAAATATTTATTTAACTGAATGCGAAAAAAAAATTCACTACGCTCAATAAGAAAAATGAAGCAAATTTACAAATAGATGTGAAAACTTGTTTAATGCGCAAATATTGTATTCAAATATGTATAAAAATAAAGTATTTATGAAAAAAACTGTATAAATGTTAATCTTAAAAAAAAAAAAATACGTCGATATCTTATGTATTTCTACAAAACAGGTTTACACAAATATTGTGTTACCAAAACAAAATAACACTAAGTTCAAGCCGTAACTATTTTTGTTTGAATGATTTTAAAATATAAATTAAATGTACTTAGAAGAATTCGATTCTTTTTTACCTTTGCAAAAAGGTGAAGAAAATAGTTTTGTAATTGATATAGTCATGGAATAGAGGCTGCAATTAATGACAACTTCTTCAAAATAAATTATTAATCATGTACATTGATTTTTTCATTTACTAGCTATTTTGTTTTTATTTTTTTTACAACATAAAATAATAATCTTTCCTGATAAAGTATTTTTTAAACTAAATTTGAATTTGTATTCAGTAAATTGTTATTTTAAAAATTATTTGGTCTCAGTGTCACCTTATCGGTGTTTCACAAAATTTTATTCGTTAAGCAACTTGTTTGTATAAGATAAAGTAACATGGAAGTAACGATGGAAGATAATTTATACGGAGTTGAATGAACAACGAAGAACAAGCTTAAGATTTTTTCGTGTTATGAATAATTATTGAAAAAAATCATTTTCTTAATTTATTAATTCGTAACGTAATTCTTATTTCTCTCTGCGTAATTTTAGCTATTTTAAAACTTAATAAAACAAAACAAAACATAAAGGCCGAAATTCTTACCATATAACTTTCTTGGTCCTCACTTCCGGTATGTATTTTCCACCAGTGTTGTATAAGATTTTCAAACCAAATTGAAGTCTTCGTTACAGTTGGTTGTAAGATTGGTTTAAATTAAATCAAAAAACATTTTTTTAAACGAATATTGCCTTATGTATATATGTATGCAAACCTTAAACCGCCAATTAAACACTAATTTAGAGTAAATTACATTTTGTATTATTCTTATTATTTAAATTTTTTATTGATTACTTTTATGTTAAAAAAAAATTAATTGAAGTATGTTGTTACATTGTCGTTTGACTGTGATTTATATTAAAAATATAACTGCTTATTTAACGACAAAATTGAATAACGGTAAAAAAAAAACTAGAAAAATCAAATGCATGTATACAAATGAGATTCAACTAAGGTTTGTTTTCATAAATAAAAAGAAAACCTAGTATAACTGTCAAAAATGAAAAACTGATTTTTTTTAAATCCTGACTTTGTGCAAACATTTTTGATGACGGTTGTTTGACAAGTTGGATAACACTGAGACGACATTTTTATATGTATGTGTGTATATTATTGATACATAAAAAATTATAATAATACGTTGCACTTGACTCTGAATCAGTCTTTGTGGCGAATTCTAAACAATGTTATTATGAAATAAAATTTATAAATGGATAAATAAACAATGTTTGATATAACACTTATTTTCAATATATTTCTTTTTGGGTCCAGGCATAAACGTTATAAACCTAGAACATATAATACAAAAAAGCAAAAATCCAGAAAAACAATCTCGAATGGGTCTTTTACTTAGTATGGGAAAGATATCTTTTCATCAAAAGAAGTTTTGTCTAAAGTTCTGCAATATAATTTTTTTTTATCTGCCTTTAGGAATTTTAGATTCGAGCAAGTCATGGAGCGGCTTATCATCATCATCGTCATCATCATTTTCGAATGCCGCTTATCCTTTGAAAGGGTCGCGGAGCGAGGGTGGCTAAATGGTCCTTCCATCTTTCTCGATCCTCCGCCACCAACTCAAGAGACTCCGGCGCTATCCCCAGGCGGGACTCAGAGAGGTTCTTTACCTGATCCCACCACCTGTTTCTTGGCCTACCAGGGGGGCGACGCGCTCGCATCTCGGCTAGCATGACCTGTTTAGGAAGTCCGTCAGGGGGCATGCGAACAACGTGTCCAAACCATCGAAGAATCGATCGCTCCACCTCGGAGAAGTAGCCGCTCAACATTAAGATTTCTACGAATACTGACGTTTCTCACTCTGTCCCCTAAAGAAACACCAGCAACGCACCTCAGGAATCTCATTTCGGCAGCTTGTACCCGCGATCTAATTCTTTCGGTCATTACCCAAATTTTATGACCATAGATGAGGGTCGGAATGAACACTGAATTAAAAACTGAGATCTTTGCTTTCACTCCAAGCTCAGCTTTCCTGATGACCGGCCGGCGGAGTTCCTTTGCTATTGCTCCAGCTTGGCCAATTCTACAGGACAACTCAGTATTACTCCTCCCATCTTTCGTGAAAAAGACCCCGAGATACTTAAACTTCTCCACCTGTTTTAATGGAACTCCATTTATGTGCAGGGTACACTGCACAGGAGTTCGGGAAACAACCATCACTTCCGATTTGTTCACGTTTACTTTCATCCCAGCATCACCACAGACGGCTGCAAACCTATCCAGTGCTCGTTGAAGTTCCTCTTTGGATGATGCAAGGATGGCCAAATCATCTGCGAAAAGCAGATGGCTCATCCTGATGCCAGCCAATTCGAAACATTGCTCGCCAAGACTGCGCTTCACCATCCAGTCCATATATTCTATGAAAAGGAGCGGCGACAGAACACAGCCCTGGCGAAGTCCAACGCGCACATCAAAAGGACGGGATTTAACGCCATTTATCCGTACACAGCTTCTGCAGTTTCCATACAAAGACTGAATGGCTCTCAGAAGAGGCCCACTCAGCGCATAGTCCTGAAAAACTCTCCACAGTGTATCCCGAGGGACTCGGTCATACGCCTTTTCCAGATCTACAAAACACGCATAGACCGGTTTGGCATATTCCCAGGCCTTCTCAAGAATAACCTTCAGAGTAAAAAGCTGGTCGGTTGTCCTTCTGCCAGGCCGAAAGTCGCACTGTTCATCCCGTAACAAAGGCTCGATTACATCTCTGGAACGCGTTTCCAACACCTTCGCGAATATTTTTCCCGGAAGACTCAAGAGAGATATATAGTTAGCGCAATTTCTCCTGTTCCCTTTTTTGAAAATGGGCACTATAACTCCCGTTTGCCAATCGCTAGGTGCCTTCCCTCTATCCCAGGCCACCTTAATGACACGTGTTAGCCATTTAACACCTTCTTCACCCATTGCCCTGAGCATTTCTGGCCGGATTTCATCAACTCCAGCAGACTTGCCAATTTTTAGCGATTTAATCGCTTCAGTGACTTCGTCTTCTGTGGGACTATTCTCCGCCCTTATCTCGTCACCAGTGGGAATGCCATCTTCAGTGCCCTGTTGGGGGTTGAGCAACTCCGAAAAGTGCTCTCTCCATCTGCGCAAGACATTGCTCTCATTTGAAAGAAGTGTACCGTCCTTGGATTTAACCCCTTGAATGATATTTAACTTCCTTCCTCTGAGCCGGCGAATGGTCTGCCAAAATATCTTGTTTGCAGACCTGTAATCGTGCTCCAACTTCTCGCCGAACTTATTCCATGACTGTTCCTTAGCTGTTCTGACTGCCAGATTGGAAGTCCTTCGCGCCGCATTGCACCGGCCTCGAGAAGTTGAGTTTCTACATTGGATCCACGCAATGTAGGCTCTCTTCTTCTCTCTGATGGCTTCTTGAACTCCAGGCGTTTTAAACCAAGCAGTTCTTTTCTCACCACCAGTCGCTACCCCAAGCCGCTTCACTCTACAAACATTTCCTGCAGAGGCAATGACTGCCGATAAAAACAGCTACCATTCCTCCTCTACAAAAGGTCAGTTGGAATTTGTTCAAATTTCTCCGAAACATGCTGTGCAAAACGCTCTCTGAAATCAGAGTCAGCATCCTGCAACCTTTCCGGGTATGCGGGTATGCGGGTCACCAGTCTTGGTTTTCGCCTGGGTGGCAAAGGAATACTGTCACTGAAAAAATATTTACACAGCACTAAGTGGTGATCAGTTGACAACTCAGCTCCCCTGAAAACTCGAACATCACAAATCATTCTTTGAACACACGATGGTACAACAAAGAAATCAATCAGTGACTTCTGATTTAAACTGTGCCTGTACCATGTGTATTTGTGAATATCTCTGTGTGGGAAAAAGGTGTTCATGATGGTGTTCATATGCACAGCAAAAGTCCAACAACTTCCCTCCTTGGCTTATCATGTTTTTAAAAGTTGCAAAAGCATTTGCATGCCATAACACACGCTTGGGTAGGAACATCAATCAAAAAGGATTGATGTTCCTTTTTGATACCACGTCTCGTGTAACCTGGTTTGTGATTGGTGTTGAGATTGTTATGAGGTCGGTGCCTATATCCAACCAGTAGGAGGATCAATCAAAAAGGATTGATGTTCCTTTTTGACACCACGTCTCGTGTAACCTGGTTTGTGATGGGTGTTGAGACATGTTATGAGGTCGGTGCCTATATCCAACCAGTGGAGCTGAGTAACTGGATAAGCGCTTGTATCCCTTAACTCGAAATATCAAAAATGTCAACGCTTTGCTCATTCACAAGATACATATTTTGTTATTTGTTAGCATTCGTGATGAATACTCACGTTGTTTTTTTGTTTGATTTTTCGATTGACGTATAAACCTGGTAATGAGATCTATGATAGATAAATGATGTCATAAATTACAGAAATTCGTCACGTAGACTGTGATCATCACAATTTTCTTATGGCAGCTCATGATCAATCACCGTTAAAATTAGCTGGTGCCCAGTTCTCAATTTTTCTGGTTAATTGGTTTTTTGTCTACACTTAGGCTGACTTTCTGGATGCATAAATAAAAAAAAAATGTTCTTACATCACAAGCCTAAATAAAGCAACGATTCGGAACAACAATTACGCAAGTCGTATACAAAAAGTCACCTCGACTCGTACTCGTATCGTATCGTTTTTGCTTTGCTATTATGCAAGTCGTATGCGTTGAATACGACTCCATCACAGACGCAGCCGGGCAGCAACTCGTTTCATCACACTTCAAGTGCAGAAGTAGTGTCCAAATTTCAGATTAAAAAAATCAAAATAAGCTTGAAAGTTTCGGTGATTTACGTAAGATATCAAATTGAACAACGAAAAACGAGAATCAATTCAATGGATCTATTTTTTGATAACCGCATTAATGTGGAGGAACCAACACATCTGTTGGCAAATATTCGCAGAGCCATGAGAGATACTTTATTCCAATGAATTTGCCGAATCGATGGTGTGTTTTTAGAATTTGCAGTTTTAGTAATTTTCTTCAACTTCCCAAAAATACAATAGCACAACTTTTTGAAGTAAACCCATCGTGAAAAGAGTACACACAACGTCAGTCGCACCAATTTTGAAGTTGGTGGCTGTGCTCCGTTGCTTCACTTAAGGAGCATATCAAACAAGCGCTGAAACTATTTTACTTTAGCAATACCACAGCCAATGTTTTCAAAATTTTTAAAGGAAATGCCCAGTAACAAATCGATATAAAAACATTTAAAAAACCTGTTGTTTTCCATGTTTCTGATAAGATTCACTTGAAGTCACTTTTAAAATGTCAAGTGAAGAAAATAGGTACGACTGTATCCGTTGAAAAAACGACTAAACACCACTTGCATAATTACCGATGTGAACCGGATACCGCACGCGATGGTATACGTTTTTCTGCATGACATGAAACTCATTAGCGTACGAGCATGTTCGCAGTGACTCTCAGTTTCATAATAACGAAATACGAGCAAACTCGTATGTGACTCTCGCATACGACTTGCGTAATAGGGGTGAATATTTTTGAGATCACCTTACATAGAAGGGTTATATTGATCACATTGACTTTCACAAAATGTGAAGATCACAGATTACCTTAGCGGATTCCACTGCTACGCATTTTATAAAGCTTGCATGTACGATGGAAAAAATAGTTTTCATTGTACATACGTGCAAGCCGGTGGAAAAAATTGAAAACACTTACATAAATATATAAATAAATAGAGTGGCACAACAGCTCGATGTGAACCAGGGCCAACTTCTCAACAATGTATGCTGGTGTGTTAATTTCTTTACATACAAGGGGACCTACAATTTTTTGCCGAATCCGAACGGCACTTCGAGAAGTTTTTCAAGACAATTAATACTCTCGGAGGGCTTGTCAAACCCTCGCGGAGGTGGGGACCGTGAAAAAGAACAAGTCTGTTTTTCAGGTGACGATGGCAGGATTCGAACCCAGACCTCCGGCGTGGGTGAAAACACTTACATCACTGGTAAAAAACACATGAAAGTTTTTGTTACTTTTGTCAATTTTTCAAAGTTTGTCAAATTGTCTAACTATATGCATTTCAAATCTGCAGGACTTCACTTTTTTTAATCCACCAGGCATCGCTGGTGGTGAATAACGTATATAAATAGATCGTTGAAAACCATAAAACTAATCATTTTTTATTTCTCCACCTTCTATATACAGGGTGTTTCCAAATTCGATGCAAATATTTTTACACACGATTCTTGGGTATATTTGAAGAAAAAAATTGTTCTACAGTATGGGCCTATCTCAAATTTTGATACCACTTATTGGGAATTTAAGAAAACACCTACTTTGAGGTACCTTGACCCATACTAACACAAATATCTCCGCTAACACTTACAACAGGTACTTCATTTAGGACTTAAATTTTAGAAGAAATAGTACTCCTTTTAACTTCATTAAAATAAAATTGATGACTTTTTTAACTTTCGAGATATTTGCTTTTAAGTCGGATCCTTTTTCCCTGCCCATGACATTTTTTTGACTTTCAAGACACATTTCTGCGAAAAATGCGTAATAAACATATCGGTAATTTTTTTTTTCTAGTGCACCTAACAATACTTAATAAAAATTGCTAAGACAAGTTACCCGAAAAACCCACAGATTTTATGATACTTGGGAAATTCCATAGCAGGTAAAATTATGAAAAACTCTTTTCACGAAGCCGCGACAGGTATAAGGTGGAAATATGATTTGTTACCTACTTTTATAACCGCGATTGACAACAAGAACGATTTTTTGACTATGTATTAATAATTTACGTAGGTTTTAGAGCATGCATTTTTATTAGACTACCTGATAAAAAGGTAATTTCCCTATCATATTTCTGTTAAATCCCAAAAAGGATTAAGTGTGAGGTTGGTCGCCTAGTTGGAAAATTTACCTAATGTAAATTGTATAAAAGGTTAGAAAACAAAATTAAATCCATCAAAGTTTTTGAAGCCGAGGTGACACAACAGTTGTTAAGAAACCCTACTTGAAATGGCATCTTTTACAAACGAAGAATACGCCGATGTTATCTACGTTTATGGGATGTGCAACGGAAGTTCTATTAGAGCACAACAAAGATACCATCAGCTTTATCCTAACCGAAGAGTACCTAATCCCCGCGTATTTACAAATTCGTTTCGAAGACTTCGGGAAACGGGATCTGTTTCAACAAGACGACCTAACGCAGGAGCTTTACCAGGAAGAATTGCAGTTGATGAAAGAATACTGGAAGCGGTTGCAAATGATCAATCAGCATCAGCATCAGGCGCTTATCCTTGCGATTTAATGTTTCAACACATAAAATTGTTCGTCTCCTGCATACGGAAAACTTGTATCCATACCACCATACACCTGTGCAGGAACTGCTTCCGAGTGATTTGGAGCCGAGACTTGAGTTTTGCAACTGGTTGTTAGAGCGGAACTTGGATGACAACGGTTTTATAAGCAGAATCCTATGGACGGACGAATCTCAATTTACTAGAGATGGGACCCAGCCCACTTTGGTCGCGAGGTTAAGAATTGGCTGGATGAAAAGTACGCTGGTCGTTGGATAGGAAGAAATGGACCAGTTCTCTGGCCTGCAAGATCTCCAGACCTTACAATTATGGATTTTTTGTATGGGGAAGAATGAAAGAACTTGTTTATTCTACAGAAATATCAACTCTAAATGATTTAGAAGATCGCATTCTCCAAGCCTCGTCACAAGTGAGGCAGGAGTTATCCTCAATAAACGTTGACAGCGCAATCCAAAAACGGGCTCTAGCATGCATACAAAATGGAGGAGGACACTTTGAACACCTTATTTGATTGTTAAGTTAACTTAATGAAATAAAAAAAAACATAAACCAAACACAAGCATTTTTATTCAGAATAATAGGAATTGAACACTATGAATCGAGTTTTTCATAATTTTACCTGCTATGGAATTTCCCAAGTATTATAAAATCTGTGGGTTTTTCGGGTAACTTGTCTTAGCAATTTTTATTAAATATTGTTAGGTGCACTAGAAAAAAAAAAATTACCGATATGTTTATTACGCATTTTTCGCAGAAATGTGTCTTGAAAGTCAAAAAAATGTCATGAGCAGGGAAAAAGGATCCGACTTAAAAGCAAATATCTCGAAAGTTAAAAAAGTCATCAATTTTATTTTAATGCAGTTAAAAGGAGTACTATTTCTTCTAAAATTTAAGTCGTAAATGAAGTACCTGTTGTAAGTGGTAGCGGAGATATTTGTGTTAGTATGGGTCAAGGTACCTCAAAGTAGGTGTTTTCTTAAATTCCCAATAAGTGGTATCAAAATTTAAGATAGGCCCATACTGTAGAACAATTTTTTTCTTCAAATATACCCAAGAATATTGTGTCAAAATATTTGCATCGAATTTGGAAACACCCTGTATAACATTTCTTATGTGGCTGCATCCAAATGACGCATTTTTTAATACCCTTTTTAGTAGTACCTTATTTGGTTTTAGCAAATTTATGGACTTTCCTTACACCGAATGATATACAGCAGTAAAAAACTGAAACGCAAGGCTTTTATTTCTTATTTATTATTTCTTATTTATTATAAAATTGAGTATGCACATACATTTATATGTTTGTATATGAATATAATTTGGTACACAATAATTGTAGTATTGGCTATTTTAGCAGATGCCTTTTTAATGCACAATGTACAATACCATATAGTGCTTAAAAAACACAAGTACATTGAGCACTGATTTTATTTATATTTTACAACACGATTTAAATAGTAAACCGAAAAAAGCCATGCAACTTAGGTTCCCAACGCATTTCGTGAGTACTCAATTTAAAAACTTACACGCAAACACTGTACATTGCGATGTTTAGCAATGACAGCAACCGCACATTAAGTCAATTTAGTCCGAACTCTAAGATGTCGCTAGCAATTCTGTGGTGCTTGTCTGTACTTGCCGTGGAATTTAGGATTTTGTGGATTTAAATTGGTTAACATGGATTTAATAGTGGCTCCGGGCGCCTGGCGGTTGTAAAGTTCTGACTTAATTTGAAAAATTGGGGGAAACTTAAAATAAAAATTTTGCTTGTTACGATCGTTGTACCGTAAGGTCCATTTCACACATACCCAGCAGCCGGCTAACCGACATCGGTTACGCAGTCGTTGGAAATACATTCTTATGGGTGCGTTCATACCTGTAAACCGAGACCGTCCCCGGTTGCCCATGAAAAACTAGTTTTCATCATACACAGCTGCTGAAGGAAAAAAATCAAAACACTTACAAAGACTGGCAAAAAACACCTGGAGTTAAAAGATTTTTGTCACAATTGTCAAATTTTCAACGTTATTGTCAAATTGTCAAGCGTAAAGCTTTTATATTAAAACTGCAGGTCCGCTTTTCGCCACCAAGCATCGCTGGTGGAGAAAAGCGTTTTATATAAACCGTTGAAAACCACATTTCTATATTTATATTTAATAAAGAATTAAACATTTATATTTTTTTCTTAAAACATTCCTTATGCTCTTATGACACTTCATTTTTTTACTCATTGAAAATGATACAATTTCATCAGTAGGTAAAGAAGACAAATATATATTGAGTGATAAGGACAACTTCAAAATACGTGTAAACAAACGACGAAAAAAACCGCCAACATTGTAAACATCGTGTGGAAATGTGCCTTTTCCACATGTGTGTGTGCGATACATGTGCGAAAAATTAACTATCAAAGAAAATGAGAACTCGCACTAATTCTTCCTAATTTTTTTTATCGCGCTATTTTGCTTATTTTTTCTTACGTATCTACACAATTTTTCCAATTGATATTACTGTTGCGCAAACACTCACTCACTCTCTATGTTGAATTTGTGTTGCGCCTTTTAATTCATTGAAAATGAGACAAAAATTAAGAAAAAAATGTAGTGTCATACCTCCAAATAAAGCACTTTTTATTAGCTTTTCTCAGTAGTTCATTATTTGATTGTTGGAAAAAAGGACTTTCAAATCGCATAGGAAACGCATATTTCAGTTTATTTGACATCGTTGTGCTTAAATTTATTTTATATCGAATTTTATTTTGTTCTCATAGAGGCATTATAAAATGGTGTACACACATGACATAATTTACATTATATCAATATAATTTGGTACACAATAATTATAGTCCTTCTTTCGTATTATTAATAGTGCGCAGCGCACAATACCGAATGATACATGATCACATTGAGTACTTGTTATTATATATTAATTGCACGATCTTATAGGTATTTAACAAGTGGGAAAGTTCAACAGTGCGTATGCAAAAGCTTCAGTCCATCTACGACGAATAGCAAACTATCCGACTATACCGAAAAAAACTGCCACGCCTTCAAAAAGTGGGCGGGATACAAAAATATAGCTGTTGAATGCTTTATACTAGGTGGTTGCATACATTTCGGCCTAAAACTCCGCTTTTTTAGCTTAAAAAATCACTATTTTTAACGCCACGCCCACAAAAGTTGACGGAGACACATACTACATATACATGAAAGTTTGAAAATGCTAATATCTACAACTTTCGTCAAATAATTTTCAGTCAAATTTCATATATATTTATTGAAAAACAGTCATTTTAAGCTAAAATCCCTTAAAAAACTGCGCGTGGTCAAAGAAAAGGCTCACATTTTTTGGTCACTTCAAAGACAATCACAAGGCAATATTACATACCAAAAATGAATGCGCTAGCAGTATTGTAACATAGCTAAAATTTAGAAAAAGTATTTTCTTAAATTCAAGATGGTCGCACATACAGGCCTGTAGTGGGCGTGTCTGTTAGCGGATTTGGCATGGCTTAATCGATTCTCCTGTCGGTACCATTCATATCTCTAAAAGGTCTTAAGCCGCGGTGTCACAAGGAGCAGGAACAGAAACAGAAACAGAAACAGAATTTCATACATTAGCAACGCAAAAAGCGTTCAGCGAATTTAGGTTTCAGTTGCTAATGTATGGGACTCTGTTTCTGCTCCTGTTTTACGTTGCTTGTGATAACGTGGCTTTAGGGGTCTACGGTGATTATTTCACTGCGTTAAAAACTATATACCAAACTTAATATACCCTGGGTCGGGTATAAAAAGTATAAACCAAAAAGAAGTATTCAAACATGCCTCAGCGCATTTTAAGTACTTCATTTAAAAACTCACATGCAAACACTGTACATTGCAATGTCTAGCAAAGGTAGCAACCGGACAGTAACTCAATCCAGTCCGAGCAATAAGATGTCACTAGTTGTTGCGTGGTGTTTGTCTGGAATTGGAATCCTGGATAATATAGAATATGGATTTAGCTGTAGTTCCGGTTTCCGTCGGTTGTGAAGTTGTGAAATTATTTCAAAAATCAAGGCATGCTTAAAATTAAATTGCATCGTGAGAGGCATGGCGGAAATTAGAGTCCTTTTTTTGACGAATAAGTAATGAGGTGAAATTATTAGTGTAATTTTAGCTCCAAGAACTAGTGTTTGATTAAATAAATTTTTCGTGGCGTAATAAGAAAAGTGAAACGAGTTTTTTTTGTCGAACCCAGGGCAAAAACCATAGCAATAATGTACAAAGATAAAAAAAACACTAAGCCCAACCATTAACTTAATTAACTTAAATTAGAAAAATCGCCTTATAGGGTCTGACAGTCTAAATTCTGTCGATGTACATATTTATTTTTTTCTTTCTTTAAACGTTTTGTCGCTGTTTTCTGTTTCTCTGTTTTTCGACAAATATGCCAGATGGCCTCAAATTTCGATTTCAAACCAACTTCTTTTGCAGAGACATGCAGGAGAGTTCCAGGTTATAATTCTTCGTTCAGATCTGTCTGGATGCAGCAAATTTACCTGTGCAAGCAATTTATTTAAAAACGATCTGCATTCTAAAGATTTGTCTGGCAAGCACTTGCCTAGGATTTGTCTGGCAAGCACTTGGCTTTTTTTTAAATGCTTGGAAGCGACTTGCACCATGTTGGCATATTGTGATTCCTTAGGGCTCAGGAGGTGTCGAAGTACATATGTTGTTTTTTAATTTAATTAAGTTATCTAAATTAATCCACGCACGCGCAAGACTGTTTTTTAAAAAAATTCTCCCACGCAAGGTACTATGTTTCCAGAAGGGGATCAAATGCATTTTCATGCACCATTGTTTGCTTTCTCTGCAAGGCAACACAGCCAGACGAGTGGATCTGAAATCAGCTCTGACGAGAATAAAAAAAAATCCTTTAAGTTGGATAGTTCGCAAATTTTAGCAAAACACACAAGCACGCCTTTTAAAATGAAAATTTTAAATATGCTCAGAAATAGCAATATTAAAATAAAAATATTTTATTTTTTGGTTGAATTTATATAAAATTGTTCTTTATTTCAATTTACACAAAATTATTTTAATCTTATATTTATTTACAATATTTACAAGAGATCTATTTGATAAATCATTTTTCGCTCAATAATTAAGTTTTGCTATCAGCTAATGTTATGTGTCTTCCTTTTTTCGACAGGAACGAATTTATTTGCTAGTTCAAATTATTGTTTCATAAAAAGATATGCAGAAAGAAAACTTAAAACAAGAACATATAAATCAATTTTTTTAAAAGAATAATCCAATCTTTTTTTGCACTTTTGGGCATTTCTATCAGTAAAAAAGTAATATAATAAGTATTTACTCTTTGAGTTAAAAGAATATTCAATTAGAAAAACAAATTCTTGGAATTATCCTTAAAAACATATTACTTTTTTTGGTAAGGTACTCTTAATGTTATATACAAAGCAGTAACAGGTTAGCTTTAGATTTAGATTTGTTTTAACATACATATTGGATCAAACATAATATAACCATTAAATAAATTTACGTAAGGTAATTAATTGCATTTATATTTACTCTAAACAAAAACTTAATATTTCCTTTTAAATAATTGTTTTGTTATTCTAAATGGTACAGTATGTTTGTGTGTTTTTAGTATATTTAATAGGCTTAATCGTATTTTTACTTAACATTACAGGTGTTCTTATTGTTTTTCCGTATAATTCGAATATATACATGGTTTTATTGACATGAGGACAATGCTATTTCTTGTCATTACTATATTTGTTCTTATGTAATATATAAGTAAAACTTTTGATCGAATTTACAACTGATATGAGTGACATGAATGTTGAATAATTCACCTAGTTTTTTACTTTTACAATAATTTATGTAACCAGCTTTGGGTTAGTCCTCTTAAATTTATTCGTCTGTTGTGTAAACGAAAACTTCTGGATATTAATTCAAGTCATACATGAGTTTTTCTGCATTGTTTGGCTCCTCGCAGTCAAATGATGCCATCATTAGTTCTACAAGAAAAAGGGTAAATATGTTTCGTTAAAAAAAATACTTTTTATAACAGTAATAAATGGAATGGAAACATTAGATCATGATTTTTATTAATTTTTTATCATTTAGTTAAAAGTTAACCGCTCGTAAAGTTGCTAGTGTTGCTACATGAAGCACAAATGCTTCATTGCGCCAGTATTTAGTTTTGGCTTAATATTTTTTATTGTATTTTATGTAAGAAAGAAGAATAAGCAAGCAAATGCAGCTGAGATGAGGTTGGCATCCATAGATATAAGAAAAAAGGCGAAGTGAATTTGTGATCATGTCCAAAAACTGCTTCCATGTATATAATCAATAACTAAAATAAGAAGTGTAATAAAACAGACGATATGTGGGATGATCCATAGAGAAAGTGTGTGGAGAAGACCAGATCGCTGTTAGGAACTTCAAGCAGCCACTATAAAAATAGGTAAAATATACATGGTGGCATGCGGTACAAGGAACACAAGGCATACTCAATCTTTTGACAGCTCAAAATTTGTACTAAATTTTCCCACTAAGATGAAAACACAATGAATTCTTTTTTCAAGCTATTATTTTATTTACTTTTCTATTTTAAATGTTTTTCGAATATTACCGCGTATTAATTACAATTAGCTCTTACGTACTCATTTCAAACGTTTCGCTCAAGTTTTATTGAGCGTGGTCACCGGGAAACTGCCTGAAGCTGCTATTGGCGATTTACGCTACGCAGGTTGTAGCGGTGCGTAGGTGGTGAATTGTTCTCTCGGTTATGCGGTAGATTTTGTTGGGAGCAAGCCGTGCTCACAATATCCCTTGGTGTCGCAAGCCTATTTGAGATCGACCGTGTGGTGTTAATTATGGGATCCCAAATTTTCGAGAGTTTAAAACTGTCGTCCATATTGAAATTTCTATGTCGTTTTATTTCAATAGCCTCCCGAACTAAGCGAGGGATATAATGCGGCTCGCGGGCAAGAACTTTAGCCTCATCAAAACGTATCCAATGGTGTTCGCTTGGATTGTCCAGGATGTGTTCGCAAATTGTTTGAGTACGTAAAAGCTCATTTTAATTAATACGCGGTAATATCCGACAAAAAATTTAAAATGTCTATTAGCCACCGCGAAAACCTCAAAAGTTATACTTTTCTATTTATAGATTTATCAATTTTAACATTTTTGTTTGAATTTCTTATTCTTATATATAGTCTAGATTTGAAAATTTTTTAGCTCTTTAACATTCAAATTAACATCAATTGCTGTCGATGTACATATGAATGTGGGAAGTTTGTTTTTCGATTTTTATGTGTACAAAATATTGTAAAGAAATATTCCTTGTTTCTCACTAATGTATTTTATAAATATCATACTTTTGTTGGATTTACATGGCTTCTATTTTTTATCCATAGTTTTAGAAACGATAAAAGAACACTGCATTACACATAGCCCATTCGATTTAGTGTCAAATTTAGCACCAATTTTGAAATCTCGAAAATATCGAGCGTACCTTGTATTCCTTGTACCATGATATAATGGTGGACAGAAGTAAATGCCAAGGAGACTTGTTACGGCAACCCAAGATACCTACTTAGATAAAAACCAATGAGCAAGTGCATCAGTGCGTATGAAATAGATTAGGTCCGTCTATAACGGACCGCGGTATACCCTTTTCTTATTCCTATTCTTCTGTCTTTTCCTATTGTCTTTCCTATTCCTTAATTTTTTGGTTTTCCATCGCCTTCCCGTTACCAGTACTGAATGATTAATTAATTAAAAAAAAATATTTTATTTCTTTTAAGGTTTTTAAGTCTATTTTTTTTTTGAAGAGGCGTGGCATTGCCAACTCCTATAACCAAAAATTAATACATATTAGCATAGAAATATCCAAGTTTGCGGCTAAATGTACGAAAAAATTTAATTTTTTGGTTAAAACTCAATAATTATGTAAAATTGAACCAAGTATTTTCTACATAATACATTAAGTAAAAATATTGAATTGCGTTTGAAGATTTCTTTCACTCTTTCTATCGAATTTATTTCTTATGTCTTTATAAACATCAGGAAATGCTAAATGCTAGATTTCAGCTTATCACGACGTGTCACAAATTTGAAAGCACTGGAGGTAGCTGCACATTTAGACCGATTGTGGGCGTATCTGTAGGCCGATTTGATTTCAACACTAATATTGCTTCGAATGACGGAGGCTTACGCACGAAATTTCAGCTTTCTAGATCAAAATTTAAAGCCCAAAAATGGACGCACATGCCTCATTCGACTCAGAATTCGGTCTTCATCATATGCCCTTAAGATCTTGGTGTTCTATCGTCATTATTTCCGTATGTTACATTTTCGCCTGTATCAAACTTAATATACTCCATTCCTGTGGAATAAAATATTGTATAAAAAGGAAAGTTTGTGCTATTGACAAATAGTGACAATGCTTGGGCCTATTATTTTTAGCCCATACTTCTAAGCATAGTAAAATAAGGACCGTCGGCTTATAAGATCTTTTAGAGACATAATTCAGATCGATAGGCAAATAGATTAAGGCATATCCGTCTGTTTTTTCTGAATGTGTGAAGTTTTTAGGTCTTCAAAATTGAGCTACAGTGTATAAAAAATAAATAAATAAATAGAGTGGCGCAACAGCTCGAGGTGAACTAGGGCCAACTTCTCAACAATGTATGCTGGTGTGTAAATTTCTTTACATACAAGAGGACCTACAATTTTTTGCCGAATCTGAACGGCACTTTAAGAAGTTTTTCAAGACAAATTATACTCTCGGAGGGCTTGTCTGACTCTTGTGAGGTGGGGGCCGTGAAAAAAGAACAAGTCTTTTTTTTCAGGTGACGATGGCAGGATTCAAACCCAGACCTCCGGCGTAGTAAGCACATACACTAACCACTACGCTTAATTAGTAGCTTAATTTTACACTAATAATTAACTTAGTTTATTAGTTCTTTATTCAGTTTCACTTATATGCACAGAGTTTGTAGTTATAAAATTTATATTATAATAAACATTAATTCCAAGGACAGCCGTATTTTCAATTCGATATCATAACAAAATAAGTAGAGATATTCACTACTCGCTGGCTCTGCTGGGAATGTGTTGCCACATTGCGAATTTTTATGCGAATTAAACTATGAATTAATGAAAACTTCTCATTTTCAATTCTAACTTTTTATAAGAACTTTGACTTGCTCCTAAGATAACAAATTAACCATTGAATAAATTATTGGTTTGAATTAAAACAATAATATACTTCATGTGATTGTTGAAATTACATAAGGACGAACAGGCAGACGTTATAGTGTGTTCATACATAACCAACCATACATAATATATTTTTTCTACCGGAGGAAAGGTACCACTTGAAACTTCGCCCTCGGAAAAGCTCTCAACTGAGCCGGAGAATATAGAAATATTTTCCCATGAAACGTGAAGTCACGAGCAGCAAGGACAGAACTGAAACTCAATTTAGTTGTATGACAAAAGTGTCTGAAAGCATCAAGATGAAAATATTTTCTGACGCTCATTTTATTGTCTCTTGTTCATCGTCATCGCCATCGCCATCGTTTTCATTGTTGTCGTCGACGACAAGAGATGATGGCTTCGCTCGACGTTTGGTACAAAATTGCAAGCCAAGAGATCCTTTTGCACAGAAATATAATTTCGCGGTGTCCACCAAATAGTAAATGGTATACGACAAACCCGATAGTGATGGAAGATGACCACACGTACTCTACTCATGGATATCTACGCTCTATTTTAACAATGTGGTGAAACCACTCACGGTAAATGAAGGAAATATGTATGCTTTGAATACGTTTTTTTATATAGTTAATTTGTATAATAAAGGACGGTTACTTCAAAACCAAGCGTAAACTTACTCTTTTGTGCATTTTAGAAAAAAGTGCATTTATTTTGGCACTGCCTATAAGTTGATTCTTGATTTTGCTGTGCATGCTTATGACCGAATTTACATATATTAACGCGAACATTTTTCAGCTACTGATATTTAAGGATGTGAAATAATTGATCCTTAAAAAAGAAATTATTTCAGTTTAGTTCAAGTTATAATGTATCATAATACGAAAAGCACAAACTATTGCTTGTTTGCACGATGTCAACAAAACTTCACAGTTATTTACTTTTCATTCAATTTCACTTAAAATGCAGGAAGTGTCCCTGTAATTCTTAGGTAGTGATATCATGGTGCGTCAAAGAGGAATATAATCGACTTTGTTGGCAAAAACTAATTTTGAAAGTTACCTTACGCAACTAATTATGAAAGTTGGTTTCAGTCAAGATGATACTTCTGTACCTAGTTAAGATATAGCTGCTTCAAGATATACTTAATAAAAAGCAGACTTTATTCATTCGCCATGGGAGTTATTTTCTTTTTTGTAGAAACGAACCAAGCAATCTTTGTTAAGCGGATTATCATCATGATAGACAGAAATATCTCGTACGGTGAGCGCTTAAGCAAAAAAGTTTCGCTATAAGTTGTCGAAACTTTGATGCTGTTTCGCTTATAACGAGAGCTTCCATGGTTCATTGCCATTTTATTTTACAAAAAAGTAAAATATCTGTATGAGAGTTAATTATATTTCAATCATTGAGTTCATCAGTGAGGATGGGATTTTTTTAAGCATATTTAGCGGAAAATTTTTTTAAGGAGGAAATCCACGAAAAAGTTTTCTGCTTTGATTTTAAAACTTTGGAAAAGAAATTACTTGCAAAAGATTTGAAAAAGTCTTGAAAGCACAGGTAAAAACTTAAAAATTCCAAGGAAACGGAGGTAAGCATCAAATGGATTCAATGGAAGAAAGCCGCAGCAATAAACCTAGCGACATAAATATAATGTTAATGAGGAAAAGTGCCCCTTAAGGTTCACAAAAATGAGTTTGATTTAATTCTCTTAAAGCACCAGAAGGATAAACTAGAAGTATAACAAGTGAGTAAGTGCAAGTGTGACAAACTTCTATATACCCGATCTTATATACCGTGTAACACCAAATCTTAAAGTTTCTTGGCCTGAATTCGTATATTGTTTGTATTGGCCATGCCCCCAAAGTGGGAATGGATAAAAAATTAAGTCCAATTAATTGCAATTTCGATAAAATTATGAGTAAATACGATAAAAGCGAAAATTATATCAGAAAAAAAACCGTTTTCCCAAAAACGCCCCTTAAAAGTGGGCGGATCTCAAAATTTTGTGTGGAGCAAAGTTAGCAAATAGTAATATCTTTGTTATTAGTTATATTGTTTTTCTGATTTGGTGTGAATTTGGAGTGAATTTTCCGAGAAATCGGATGTTTAAAGATCTAACATGTTAAAAGTGAGCATTGTCTATATTGTGGGCGGTCCAATTTTTCCCTTGTTAAGGGTCTTGGGCCGACTCATTACCAAACTTTCAGTTCCTACTTCTTGTCTAACTTGACCAAAAGGCGTTTTGAAAGAAAATGTTAAATAGAGGTTGTCTTACATTGAAGCCAGTAGTGGGCGTGGCTGTTGACGGATTGAGCCAATTTTCACACTTGTCTGTGCAATAGAAGAACACGAAACCAAGTCGTGTACCAGGTTTCAGCTCTCTAGCTTGATTCTGAAGACCTAAAAGCTTCACACATGCAGACGGACGGACGAACATGGCTTAATCGACTCACCTGTCGTTCTCGATCATATCTCTAAAAGGTCTTGATGATAATTTCACGGTGCATGATTATTAGAAAATATGTATTAAAATTAATATACCCTTGGTCGGTTATAAAAATCGCAATGTTTGTAGAAACAAAATATTTTCTCTGACTGAAAAAGTGACTAAACGTTTGTAGTTAAGTTTGGTACCACGGGGATATTGGAAATTTCCTTGAACCGTATAAGCTACTTGATATATGAGAGACATTTTCCATTAGTCGTGTTAAGATCACTTCGATCGCATATAGAAGAAACTGACTGAAAAACTGACTAAGCCTTTGTAGTCAAGTTTGGTACCACGGGGATATTGGAAATTTCCTTGAACCGTATTAGCTACTTGATATATGAGAGACATTTTCCATTAGTCGTGTTAAGATCCCTTCGATCGCATATAGAAGAAAGCCCTTAGGTGAAGATCTTATTTCTGAGAGAATTCGAGGCCTATGATGGCGACAAAGGGAGACTAGTTTCCTTCCTCCATGCAAATCGTCCTAAAGTTAATCCAAAGATTTGTTGTATGCTGGTCTACCATACAGTGTAAGCGATTGTAGGGATAACGTGCGATCTATTAAGGTCGATCACACCCTAAGGGGATTCTTGAATCTCTTATGGCCAAATCCAGGCAGTAAAGATCGTACCACCATCTAAAAGTTGCCATTCTTAATCCAGTTTAACACGAAGAAACTGGTACAACTAAGAGACTTTTCAGCCAAGACAGAGAAAGAGCTCGAATAGAAAGGATAGTCACTGGGTCTGACTCAACTCATGCTTAAAGGTGCTACTATCCCGATATCCAACGAAGGCAAATGGGAGTAAATCTTGATAGAAAACTTATTTGTATGTTGAATACGAGGACAAAAAAGAACTGTCCACTTTCTGGCAGTGAAGCGGCGCTTTTGGCAAGAGATAGGGTTATCTCTGAAGAGAGTCCTTTGGCCATTGTAAGACTACTCTTCTCATACGTATAATTTGTTTGGTGGAACAGGCTTTTGCGAGAAAACGTATAACTCCCTCTTTGGCCAAACTATTAAGAAAGGCTTGCCCTGGTTGGGTCCATAAGACTCTAACATTTAACATTTGCTTTTGAATAAAAATATCATATAAAAGGTTGCTTAGCTTTAAAATACAGCAACGCCCATAGGTATTTAATGCAAAACAAAGAACACCATTTTTCTGCAACCATTTTTGAGTCCACTTTGACAGAACCACAATTTTTACGTTTGCACATGCATATTATGGAACTCTTACCTTCTATGCGGCATGACCATCGGCATTTTATTTAAGTCCGCAATTACCTAGCACTCAAGATAATTAATTGGTTATTTCTAACAGCTACAATCATGGCATCATCCTTTTTGGGTAAAATGTATCAAAAAGTTTGCAATTCCACTACCCATTTGTTACAACTCAATCAAATCCATAGGATATGGAGAGAACAAAACTTGCGTTCCGCTTTCAATAATTAACCTCCTCAAATGTTTCATCATTACTTCGAAAATAGAATTGAATACTCAAATAAAGTAGATTGATTTATTTTCATCCCCCCTTAGACCTCGGTTAAGCTGCTTTCATAGGCGGATTAATTTTATCATTTGTGTCCCAGCCGAACAAAAAACAAGTACATAACCTACCATTATCGACCTAGGAATGTACACACAGAAAATGAGAAAATCGCAGGAAAAAAGGAAATCCTAATCAAAGCCCAAGCCCGCCCCGCTTGTAAATTGGAACCATCAAAGCCCAACCCATCCCCTAGATCGCAAGTAATAAAAGGAAAGCCAATTCCAAACGCCTATTTTCTCTAGTACATCTTAATCTATGGGCATTCGGCAAATTCAACGAAAACTTTTCGATTGCACATCAATGAATAATTTCATGGGTCATCAACTCGAAAGGAGGAGAACAAATCTGATGCTACTGCTACGGCATTATCGACTATACCATCATCGGCTACATCATTCGGATCCTTAATATCAATATCAGACAATGATGGCAGAGAAGTTCTTCTATCGATAACAAATCGTACTCCACAATGTGGAGGTATACGGACAAAGGAATTGATTAGGTCTCTCTTTGAAATGATGAAAGTTTCCCGGAGATACGTACTTGTTGTTAGAGCTGCTCTGTTGTGCCATGACGTGTGTATTTCGAATTCCAACCGTTCTTATCTATCTATCGTTGTGTTGACATCATAACCATTCCATGGATACAATTATCAAATGTGTCAGTCTAATTTGCTTCGATACATCTGAGAGAATCCCTTTGACATTGTATGACTCATTTGTGAGCTTTATGTTAAGCCATGATGCCACACGGTGTCTTTACATTTGACTTCTGCCTCAATAAACAAACGGAGTGATGAAGATACATTTGCTTGCTTACTAATTTTAAAGCTTCAATTTCAATAATGCACCCCCTAGCTAAATGGATGAAAATATTTTAGCACTTCATCATACTCTTACAAAATTTCTTTATGTCCATGTAAATCATCTGTGTTCCAACTGGGGGAAAAACCTCAATGTGCAAAGGTAAAATAAAGCTACCGAAGAGCATCTTCTGGAAAGGTTGGAGCACCTGCTGATTCATAAGTTGATTTTAACCATAATTTAAAAACCGAACATAAATTCATACAAACATATTTCCTAAGAGGGGGAGATTCCGTCTCGTACTTTGCTGTACGAAAAGGGCTTTTCCCATTTCTGTAATGAATCTATTAGTCACGCTAGCTGGAGCTGCCGTCGACAATTTATTGGTATCAAGTGTGAATGTTATATATTGGAGATTTTTTCTCGTATCCCATGTTGTCCCAAAATGGTCCGTATTTGTTTGTGATTTTCTGGCCTTATGCTTTAATGACATTATTACGAGAGCTATAAATCAGAAGCAATTGGAAAGGCTCGAATATGATGTAGGACCTTAATTGTATCATTAAATTATGCCCCGTTGTTAATATGTATTAAGATAGCGTATATTGTGGATACTGTGTTAAGGTCCTCATACAAGTGTAGGGTTAAGCTGATGACATTTTGTCCAAACTTTATGCCGCCTTAATTTATCTATAATTGAAATAAAGATCTGGTGTGCTGTTTTTCTGTTCAATGATTATTTTTAAAGTTTTAGAGGTAGGTAGCTCTATAAGTTAAAAATACTGACATAAATCTAGTGCCGCAATATAGCGACTGCAAGTTGGTTTAGTTAAAATTTTAACTTATGGAGTTTAATTGTTATAAAATTTGTGAACACTCTGTTTTTTATCGATTTAAAAAAGTAAATTTTCCTTCGTCTGAGTCTATAAAGCCTGCAACATTTTAAGCAACAGCCAAAGACTTTTGAATAACCCATTGCATAATCAAAAAGGTTGAAAGTGCCCTCAGCGCAAAGCAATTAAAGAATCCTAATTCACTTTTTCAAGAACACGAAAGATCAATTTAAATAAAAGGGAATAAGTATATTTGCTTGGACATTCCCTCCGGGCGTTATCAAGGAAATAATCCTTAGTTTAATTTCAGCTCCAATATTGAATGCTTTACATTCTTGCAGTCTACCCAAGTTTAAATATCTTTTTTTTTTTTGTTAAAACATTATCCACCTATTCTCTCTGTATAAGATCAGAGCAATTCGACAAAAAGGAAGATGTAAATAACATGGGACTCTGTAAAATTATTTATATGTTTCACACTTGGGTTTCGAGAAAGTCAGGGAAACTAAATTAAATTTTGAAGTAAATTACAATTAGCACCTCATCGCCGGTAAGTTTTCTGTCTGCCGTCATGCACATTCACTTGCTCCTTTATCCTCAGGCTCATTCTACATAATTGCATAGTTTGAACTATGTATAAATGGAAACGGCTGCAGGGTGAAAAAGCAAGCGTAATCCAACTTATTTAAATTAAGGTACTGAAGGTTTTTCTTTTATATGTATTATTCTGCTTTCTAAGCCACCCGAAGTCAGCACCAACAACATTCGCGTTCATTTTCATCCACTTAAGCGAGCAATTAAAATAAATCCAACAACCCTGGCTCATGGCAATCCAGCAACCCCTAGCTGCTAGTGTTATTGTTTGTGTTGCCGTTCTGCCATTAACAACCTTGTTTTGTAAGTATTCCAGCGCGATGAGTATAAATGTGAAAACTTTCGCAGTCTATCTAAGGCGTGTCGTCGTCGTCTTCAACAAGTACGATTACTGAAGATCCATTTCTTTGTAGCAAAGTGACTTTAAGTGCAGCACTAGGATGGGACTTCGACGGCGTTCATTTCATTCAATTTTATGGGTCAAACGAACAGCAGTGCTCAAGTCAGCAAATGCTGTTCTAGGAGCTATACATTCTGCATAATGTTACCCACGTGTAACTCTTACATGGACGGTAAAATGTAGCGGAACTCTAAGCGATTATGTCCGGTTGAATTTGTGCTTGGTTTTTGTACGCGCAGGGGTTGCATGGGCGTTTGTTTGAACGACACTAGATTGTTTCTAAGTTAAAACTTAGCACATAGATACACTGCAGGCGAGGCTCGTTTATACACAATTCTATTCCATTTAAGTGAAAATATTGTCTTAAGCACACAGCTATCTACATAAATGTGCCGACCTGCTGTTGTAGCCCAGAAAGTATACCCTGGATGCACTTTAACTCCTTTCATGATTCTGGCCTCTAACCCGCTCTCGAATTGTTTTAAGTGTACTCATTGTTGTGCATTGTTTACATTGCAAGTTCAATTCTTGTTTAGTGTTTCATAGTATCTCCTGCAGCAGCAAGCATATCCTATCTCCGGTTGCTCGCATTCTGTGGTGTGGCTGTAGCCGTATCCGCACAAGTAATAGATGAAATGGGAAAAAAGAACTGAATAACTGTGAAGGAATAACTTGAAAGAGGCTACCATTTTCTATGGATACCTTGGGGGCATAAAGTCGCAGCCTGATTATAAATGGAAGTGCATGTAGTAAGTCCTTTCGCCCTTTCACCATTTCACCAGTAACCGGATGGTTGGTCGATGGTAGGATGAGAAGGGGTAAGGTATATTCATTGTCGGCGTAGGGATCTACTTCATGGTTTGTTGGTTTTGGGGCAAAGTGAGTGGGGTTATAAAACCCGTCCAGTAAAACGTTTTAATTTGTCTCGTTGGAAGTTGTAGCGGTGGTGGCAGTTTTGGATTTTTAATGAATTGTGAAGAAAGACTTTTTTAAGCGAGTTAAATTTATGACTTGTTAAAGTTTTGGAGTTTCTTTTTTACCAAAATAATTATAATGTTTGAAACCTTCAAGACTTTCAAAGAGTTTTTTCTGCAAAACGAAGGAAGTTAAAAAATAAATGGTTCTGGTTATATTTTCAGCATATATACAAATCCCTTGAATCAATTAGCAAGGGCTTAGCTTTCCGACTGACCTTGAGCAATTGTCTTAAGACCTAGAACAGGAAAATTCTTGTATTAAATGTGATAGCTAGTCGATTTCATTGTTGAAATGTTTCCTAAGGAGTGTGCTTTCTTTTATAATGGTTTGCTTATGAATTCGCTCTAAGCAAATAAAGTATTTGATTCGAATAACTTTAAGTGAATGAATTTCTAGGAAAATTCATTCTTCAAAAGTTATTTGTTTGCCCAAAGATCCGATTTCCTCCAATAAGAGTCTTTATTCCTATGGGTGTAGTTAATATATAGAAGATAATACAATAAATAAATGGCCACAAAATATTCATTATAAAAAATATAAATGCTCAATAAATTTAATTGCTTATTTAATTTAAATTTTATAATATCTGCCGAAATTCATTAAATATGTAAACACAAATAAGAAAAATTAGTATATATATAAGAAATTATATAATGAACTAAACAGAATAGAAAATGCCTTAGAAAGAGAATTTTCTTTCTGTATGATTTTGGGCTTATTGATCCATTGTTTCTTAATGCAAATAAAAAACGAAATACATATTTACACCCTACGCCTCGTCGTTTATTTCTCGACTTCTTCAGGGGTCAATGCAATTTTTTTTCGATTTATTTGTTTAGAATTTGCAAAATGCAACTTTAATAAGCATTTTCAGGTTTATTTTGCTCTTGCGGGGTTTTTCAGACTCGGAAGCAAGACCTGTAAAAATAACGGGGAACTGCAACGTTTGATTACAAACAACTCTACCTTTGCACGTTCCATAAGACAAGCAACAAACTTGGACACTGGTGCAGTGTTAAAGGTTCGCCTAAAAACAAAAAACCAATATAAATTAAATTTCTCCTACAAGTTTTTTCAAACAAGCGTAAAGAAAAATTCAGCTTTAACATTGAATCATTGAACCACTTCCTTTCTATACTTTTGTGCGGGAAAAAATTCTTGCTGCGCTTCAATTAGTATAGAATTTTCCGTAAATATGGATTTTTAATTTAAGCTATTTGGCTAAATCACCATTCAGATATTTTGGTAAGTGCTACTCCGTTTAAATTAAGGATCATTAATTATGCTTTACAAAATATAAAACAAATAGGCTAAAAAATGCAACGCGTCTATCATATTTTCAAAAGGGTTCTTGCCATAAGCTAAGTCTATACAAAGCCATCCAAACATCTATTTTTTAATTAACCATCCTTCAAACCACTCCATTAAATAACCCTAATTAAAAATAACCTCCATCTTGTTGGGGTAAAACTGAGGCAAGCACTCATTTTATTCTTAATTAAAACGATTGATGCTGCTTACACCCTTAAAGTCATAAGCTTCAAGGTTATTTATAATTGCATTCATTTAATTCCCACCAACGACGAACTCTTAAAAGTATCTATAAAGTTACACACCCGACGGAAAACTCTCAAGATTCCATAAACAGCGTAAGTAGAACCAAGGTCATACAGTTTTGAAAACCGTCAATGCTTAGCTAAATAGAATGCTTTAAAATGATGGTTCATAAATGTAAATGAATACTAAGTCAATTTTCGCAAGAGGTAAACATAAGCCACTTTAGGTTTCCCTGGCCATTCAGAAAGCCAAGTATGTACATATTTGGGTAGAGGTGCTTTCCATTTCTGAAACTATATAGTATGCAGTTTTGCTTTTCATACTTGTTGGCATCCAAAGAAAATTTGAAGGTGAAGGAAGACACACTTAATCGTACATTGTCAAACCCGCTATACATTTTTAGCAAAGATAAAATTTACTTTAATAATTTGTTCTTTAAAGCTTCGGAGTGAGCATTTTAGTGGTTACATTTTAAAAATTTATTCCGAGAAATGTACTTTGAACTTGAACTTTAAGTCGTTTTGAAAAAACATATAAATCCATTTCAAGGAATGCTGTGTCCACGCACGACAGGTGCTTAAAAAAGGCAAACCTAGGTAATGATGTTGTCACAATTGTAGAGCATATTCTTCATATGATTTATATTTTTAATGCTTTGCAATATTGGGCGGCTACCTTTTATCTCTGTCCTTTTTGCTGCAAAGGGTTATATTTGGCTTGTTCAATAGAGTTGCCATTGCAAATTCAAATATAATTGAAAACAATGCCGAAAATAGTTCCCAAAACATAAATAGAGGCAATATGACTTTCGTACAACTTTTTCGTTTTTTTTCTGTTTAGATTGACTCCGTATTTCTTTATCGTCTTTTTTTATTAGGTTTTCTTCTTTGCAATATCCTGTCAAAACTGACAAAACAAGAAGCCATCATCTCTTAACGTGACCACAGTTGAGACAACGAATTGTATCTACAAGAAAGAAAGCTCAAATGACGTTTCTATTGCCAACCAATACGAGTAGTGCAAGTAGTCATGGGAATAAAAGTTGTTGGTTTTATTAAAAAAATGTGTTTCAGTAAATTCTGTTGGTTGAAAAAAAGGTCACAGAGATAAAGAAAAACGAGAAACAAGATAATATCTCAAGGATATTTTTACTTGTTGTGTCCCGGGGAAGCAAACGAGAAATTTTTGAAAAATCCCTATTTTCCGTTCTTTCGAATGAGTTATTGTGCTGTTTTGTCGAAACTTAAGGTCGAAAATATTTTGCTGCAAGTGCAAGTAGAGATACGAATACACATGTGTAATCAAAACAACAAACGAAATCATTAGGGACTAGAAAACTTTGAGCGCCATGAAAAGATAGGCGATAACAGTGTGTATTTCGAAGAAAAGACATAGAGGTATGTACTAAATACTTATGTTTTATTCTACAACTAAAGGATAAAAAACTAAGAAACTACGACTTCTAAAGAAAGAATAAGTAGATGTACAAAATAATGTTAAACAGTACATTAAAATATCTATCTTACAAAAGAAAAGTCGAAGGACTTATTTCACAAGCTCTATATCTGAAAATTTTAGGTATTATAATACGTTTATGGTTTTGTATAAGTCTCGATTGTACCAATAGTTTGCCATTTGGAAATAGCGAATCATATGTTCTTATCAGGCGACTAGAATTTTGCCTGTATGTTTTCTTAAACCCCCTTTGTGCAACTGAGTTTATTCTTCTCTGTCTGAGCCACAGATGGGCATGATTGCATTTACCCATGAGCGAAAAATCCAAGAAACATAAATCACTGATGATTCAACGTTTCGCCTTGGTCGGTTTTCTTCGGGGTAAAATTGCTGAACAGTTGAACAGTTGAAACATCCTTACAGGATAGAGAACGGTTGGGCAAAGTAAAAAAATAAAAAAATCGTTTTAGTTCTTATTTTTCTCTTCAAATGTAGAAGCATAGCATCATATAAAGAAATATAAAACATTCTCCCATCTGGATATTGCATTACCAGATAGTACAATAATGCAAAAGAAGGACTCTGTATGCGTTCACATCCCCGCCCTACTTTTCATGTAGCTTAGGTGGAGCTTTCTTATGTTGTGAAGGAAATTAAAAGTCGAAATCCATGAAACAGGGAAATTTAAGAGAGCACTAGCAAGGTAGTGGTACTGGAAAACAAATTGTAGGATTCTAGTGCAAGGATATCGTTTCGTAATAGACGGAAAAATCGTGCAACGAAAGTAGAAATCAGAATCACGGAGTTTTTCTTGAATTTTACCGTTGCACAAAAGAAAATCTGTAAAAGGGAAATGATTTGCATTTTATTGAAATAAATCTGGATTAAACGGAAGATGTCTATATATCACTTGTAATATTGAACACTAATGGCACTGGCGTTTATTTTACGTCACGATATCAAATCGTTATTGAGCAGAAAATAAACGTATCAATGAAGTTACTGGTTTAAATTTTGCGTTAAAGTAGTAAATTGACTGAAATTTACTTGTGTAGGTATTAAGAAAGAAAACCTATCGACACATTGTTTTTTCTTGAAATAATATTAAAAATGTCGGTTTTTGTCTAGGTGAAAATTGTAAGTTGCAAATGTACTGATATTTTTTCACTTACACCTTACAGGTACCGTAATCATATGATTAATACAGTACTTTTTTCTTTCAATGCTAAGCATGGATTTTATGGCTTTTATATCGAATAGAATTTATTTAATAAATCAATTTTTATATTTTTAGATGATTTTTAGAAGGTAATAAATTCGTTTTATTTTAATACATTTGAAATGTTTTTGTATTCTTTTTTTCACTTATCTAATTTTTTTGTTTCAACGTAAGTTAAGTGGGTATGTATGTATATAAAGGTCTGTTACCATCATAAATTAAAAAAGTTACTGTAGAAATGTATTTTAAATCAAAGACTTTAAAAGAATTCAAAGACTTCAAGTGACTTCAATAAATTGAATGCATTCACTACTTCAAAAACTTCAAAAGACTTCAAAAACGTCCAAATACTTCAAATGACTTAAAAAGATTGAGTCATTCAGTTACTTTAAAGACTCCAAAAGACTTCAAGTGACTTCAGAAAATTGAATGCATTACTTCGTGCATGTGACTTCGAATAACTTCAATGGATTGAATATTTTCATGAATGCAAGTGACTTCAAGGCGACTTAGCTGAATGCAGAGCAGTCAAAAAGACTTCAATCATTTGATTGCTGGAAAGGATTGCTTCAGTCATGACTTCAAGCTGAATGATGTTCTATTTTTATACCCGACCCAGGGTATATTTAGTTTGATGTATAGTTTGTAACGCAGTGAAATAATCATCGTGTGCCCTTAAGACCTTTTAGAGATATGAATGAGACCGACAGGAGAATCGATTAAGCCATGTCCGTCCGCATGTAAACAACTCTTAGGCCTTAAATTTGAAGGTAGAGAGCCTTTCAGCTCGCAGTTTTTGTATGAAAATTGGGTTTCACTCAATTTCTTTCAAACCTAGTGCAAAACGTTGGTCAAATCATTTTGATCAAATGTCTTCAAGGGCGCTATGATAGGTCAAATGTCTTCAAAATAATGATAGGATTTCGAGATATCGGCTACCGAAGGTGGATACTTTATTAGTGCTGTGAGAGACTTATTTGGCTTTCATTCAGTAATATAAATTCATATATGCATGCTCAAACATGTAAATATGTATGTGATTAATCTACCCTATAGCCAACATATATATATGTATATAAAACTATCTCAAATTTTGATACCACTTATTGGGAATTTAAGAAAACACCTACTTTGAGGTACCTTGACCCATACTAACACAAATATCTCCGCTAACACTTACAACAGGTACTTTATTTAGGACTCAGATTTTAGAAGAAATAGTACTCCTTTTAACTGCGTTAAAATAAAATTGATGACTTTTTTAACTTTCGAGATATTTGCTTTTAAGTCGGATCCTTTTTCCCTGCCCATGACATTTTTTTGACTTTCAAGACACATTTCTGCGAAAAATGCGTAATAAACATATCGGTAATTTTTTTTTCTAGTGCACCTAATAATACTTAATAAAAATTTGCTAAGACAAGTTACCCGAAAAACATACAGATTTTATGATACTTGAGAAATTCCATAGGTAAAATTATGAAAAACTCGATTCATACATAGTGTTCAATTCCTATTATTCTGAATAAAAATGCTTGTGTTTATTTTATGTTTTTTTTTTTTTTTTTTTCATTAAGTTAACTTTACAATCAAATAAGGTGTTCAAAGTGTCCTCCTCCATTTTGTATGCATGCTAGAGCCCGTTTTTGGATTGCGCTGTCAACGTTTATTGAGGATAACTCCTGCCTCACTTGTGACGAGGCTTGGAGAATGCGATCTTCTAAATCATTTAGAGTTGATATTTCTGTAGAATAAACAAGTTCTTTCATTCTTCCCCCTACAAAAAAATCCATAATTGTAAGGTCTGGAGATCTTGCAGGCCAGTGAACTGGTCCATTTCTTCCTATCCAACGACCAGCGTACTTTTCATCCAGCCGATTCTTAACCTCGCGACCAAAGTGGGCTGGGGCTCCATCCTGTTGAAAATATGACGAAGCTCGTTGAGTTACCGGAACATTCTCCAGTAGATCTGTTAAATCATTGCGCAAAAATTCCAGATAGTTTGCAGAATTCAGTGTGGGAGGCAGTTTGAAGGGACCGATTAAGCTGTTTCCAATTACACCTGCCCACAAATTGACGCTAAATTTGTGTTGAAATGATGACTCTCTCCTTGTGTGTGGATTTTCCGCAGCCCATGTGTGTAGATTGTGAAAATTTGTAATCCCATCTCTAGTAAATTGAGATTCGTCCGTCCATAGGATTCTGCTTAAAAAACCGTTGTCATCCAAGTTCCGCTCTAACAACTAGTTGCAAAACTCAAGTCTCGGCTCCAAATCACTCGGAAGCAGTTCCTGCACAGGTGTATGGTGGTATGGATACAAGTTTTCCGTATGCAGGAGACGAACAATTTTATGTGTTGAAACATTAAATCGCAAGGATAAGCGCCTGATGCTGATTGATGGATCATTTGCAACCGCTTCCAGTATTCTTTCATCAACTGCAATTCTTCCTGGTAAAGCTCCTGCGTTAGGTCGTCTTGTTGAAACAGATCCCGTTTCCCGAAGTCTTCGAAACGAATTTGTAAATACGCGGGGATTAGGTACTCTTCGGTTAGGATAAAGCTGATGGTATCTTTGTTGTGCTCTAATAGAACTTCCGTTGCACATCCCATAAACGTAGATAATCGGCGTATTTTTCGTTTGTAAAAGATGCCATTTCAAGTAGGGTTTCTTAACAACTTTTGTGTCACCTCGGCTTCAAAAATGACTTTGATGGATTTAATTTTGTTTTCTAACCTTTTATAGAAGTTACATTAGGTAAATTTTCCAACTAGGCGACCAACCTCAAACTTAATCCTTTTTGGGATTTAACAGAAAAATGATAGGGAAATTACCTTTTTATCAGGTAGTCTAATAAAAATGCATGCTCTAAAACCTACGTAAATTATTAATACACAGTCAAAAAATCGTTCTTGTTGTCAATCGCGGTTATAAAAGTAGGTAACAAATCATATTTCCACCTTATACCTGTCGCGGCTTCGTGAAAAGTGTTTTTCATAATTTTACCTGCTATGGAATTTCCCAAGTATCATAAAATCTGTGGGTTTTTCGGGTAACTTGTCTTAGCAATTTTTATTAAGTATTGTTAGGTGCACTAGAAAAAAAAATTACCGATATGTTTATTACGCATTTTTCGCAGAAATGTGTCTTGAAAGTCAAAAAAATGTCATGGGCAGGGAAAAAGGATCCGACTTAAAAGCAAATATCTCCAAAGTTAAAAAAGTCATCAATTTTATTTTAACGCAGTTAAAAGGAGTACTATTTCTTCTAAAATCTAAGTCCTAAATGAAGTACCTGTTGTAAGTGTTAGCGGAGATATTTGTGTTAGTATGGGTCAAGGTACCTCAAAGTAGGTGTTTTCTTAAATTCCCAATAAGTGGTATCAAAATTTGAGATAGGCCCATACTGTAGAACAATTTTTTTCTTCAAATATACCCAAGAATCTTGTGTCAAAATATTTGTATCGAATTTGGAAACACCCTGTATATTGCGCTTCACAAAAATATCTATTTTTGTGTCAAGAGACAATCTTTGTAAGTTACCAGCTTGGTTGCAAATGAAGCATGTATGAGAAGATGTCTGGCTTAAAACATTCAATCTTAAACATTCAGGGTCATTATTATCTGAAACATTACACTGTAAGCAAAGGCGAGTGTCTTCTCCAACAGGTAGCGGATCACGACCGGCCTCATCTCGGCGAGCAATTGCCATTCTTTTTTTGAGCAGCTTCTGGAAGGCTAATATGGATGCTCGCCCGGTGCATTTGCCTATCACAAACAAAACAGTTACTTCGCACACGGTATATGATTTTTAATCAATAAAATCAATCGATTCTGTTCTTCCAAGATATTTATTAAATACTGTGCGGGACACTTAGCAAAATGTTTTCATTTATGTAGAATAAAGGTATCTTGTATTTCAAAAATAAAAATTGCGGTTTTTATTGTTTTGGGCTCTAACAGGTAGAAGCGAACCATAAAAAAAAGTTATGGATCGATTTTCGTGTGTTATGAACGAAAAAAAAGGTTAGATACAGTACTTTGTCACCACGCCCTTACTTTATATTACACTTTGAATGAATCACTTGCATATAAACTTATGTTACTTAGCCAAATTAGGTTTTCAGCATTTAAAAAGTATCCACCTTCTGTAGCCGATATCTCGAAATCCTATCATTATTTATTTTTGCGCCCTTGAAGACACTTGATCAGAATGGTTTGACCAACGTTTTGCACTAGGTCTGAAAGAAATTGAGTGAAACCCAATTTTCATACAAAAACTACGGGGTCCTTTGGTGCGTTGGATGGAAGTCTGTTGGACCAAATCAAGTTTGAAAATTAGCTGAATCCGCCTACAGACACGCCCACTACAGGCCTGTATCTGCGATCATCTCTAATTTAAAAAAATATTTTTTCCAAATTTTAGCTATGTTACAATGGTGCTAGCGCATTCATTTTTGGTATGTAACATTGCCTTGTGGTTGTCTTTGAAGTAGCCAAATATTTTAAGCCTTTTTATTAACCACACCCAATTTTTAAGGGATTTGAGCTTAAAATGACTGTTTTTAAATAAACATAGATGAAATTTGACTAAAAACAAGTGGGAAAGTGCAACAATGCGTATATAAAAGCTTCAGTCCATCTACGACGGATTGCAAAATACCCGACCATACCGAAAAAAAACTGCCACGCCTACAAAAAGTGGGCGGGTTACAAAAATATAACTGTTGAATGCTTTATGGTGGTTGAATACATTTCGACCTTAAACTCCGCTTTTTTAGCTTTAAAAAATCACTTTTTTAACGCCACGCCCACAAAAGTGGGCGGAGGCACATACAAAATATACATGAAAGTAAGAAAATGCTAATATCGCAAATGCCCCCTCTGCCCCCCCCCTTCCTGCGGGCGACCATGTTTCTTAAAGGCTTTAGGGGTCTACGGTGAATATTTCATTGGTTTTACAAACGATGCACTAAAATTAATATACCATGGGTTGGGTATAAGAATAGGAATTCCAAATTCATTACCATATTTTCATTGATTCCCGTCCATCTATAGAGCTAACTATTTAGAGCAATCTCTGGTTTTGGCATCCCAGTTAAACGCCCGCAGGATTATTATATAAAATTAAATCTGCTTCATTCAGATCGGTAAAGACCTCACCAGTGCCAACAACAGAACTCAATCCTTTAGAAGAACGTACGCAATTATGTACTTGCAAACGAGGATGACATCGACAAAATCGGAAGAATACAGAGTTATGTCAGTAAAGCCTTTAGAGTATAGAAACGGAAGCAACGAAATATGGGCTTACAAATCGAAGAGGTCAAAACCATGCATGCATTGTATATGCTATCATCAAGAGACACAACACACTGATGACGTTTTGGACAATCAAAACACATCAAAAAAAACATCACCCTAGACAACTATAGGCCCAACCAAGTGGACGGTGCCAACTTCGCTTTCAAAACTGGAGACGGCTAGGAACAGAGCTATAAATATTAATAAATAGAGTGGCGCAACAGCTCGAGGTGAACCAGGCCAACTTCTCAACAATGTATGCTGTGTGTGTTAATTTCTTCACATACGAGGGGACCTAAAATTTTTTGCCGAATCCGAACGGCACTTTGAGAAGTTTTTCAAGACAAATGATACTCTCCGAGGTCTGACAAGCCCCTCGTGGAGGTGGGGGCCGTGAAAAAGAACAAGTCTTTTTTTTTCAAATGGCGATGGTAGGAACAGAGCTGGCTGGCAAAAACTGAAGCAAAAGTTCATCCCGGTTTGTAGCGCCACCTAAGACACCTAATACAGAAAGTAATTGTTTCAGTTTATCAACAAATTTAAATGTTCTAAATTTACCTTTTACAAACAAATGGACAAATGTTGCGAAATATCGCAAAAATATTCAAATGTGTATTCTATAGAAGTAAAATCACGCTCTTTAAGGGAAGAGTTTAAATTCTCTTCTCGTGTTGATTTAAATTAATAATTGTTAACAGAAGGGCTATTAATATATTTTAATTAAAACCATACATGGTTCTATAGAACTACCCAAATATGTATCACTTTTACTTCGCCAACTCGAAATATTTTGCCTTCCAACTTTTTCATTCAATACAAAACAAAGTGCTCCTACCTGCGGCACGAGAGCCCAAACAACAATACGAACGCTTTGTTAGCTTCGTAGGTACAAAGAAGTCTAACAAGCCACAATCATCATCATCATCATGCAGCCGCAAGGCTATGAGACTTGACTCTTAACAATGATAAGGAACTCGACAATAAAACTAATTACAATGTAATTAGCAACAATAGGGAATTCATTCTGTTGAAGTGTGCAGCTTGCAATCTACGTCACGTGTGTGTGCTGTTGTTTTAGTGAGTCCTTTCTCGAGCTGCAGTGTACGAGGATAATGCAATTTTACTCCGCTGGTAAATTTCACTTGGTGTAAGAAAATCCATAAAAAAAACCGAAAAAAAGATAAGAAGAAAGCATCATCACAGTGCAAAAAAAAAAAATAAATACAATAGAGCTGCTTTATCCAAGTTGGGTACGTTTTGTGTTCTTCGAATCTTATCTCTAAGACTAACTCGTTTGTTTATGAGGAAAAGTATCTTAGCCGTTAAACACTCAACACCCAAACCGGAGGTCCTTTTTTCTATATTCAATTCCTGATTGCTTTTGTGAAGGAGAATACCAATTCGAGAAGCTGGAATAAGATGTGCTTCGGTATGCTGTAATTATGTAATGAATTCCCTAATTAAACTTTCATTCATTGGCTCTAATAACAATGAGAAGACCCACTGCAGAGCATAGGGTTTCTTTTCACAAATAAACGATAAAGTTTTCGCTTTAATTTACTGAAATCATCTTTATCAATCTGCAGTAAAATTTAATTACCAAAAGCGAAAGACAGTAAAATTAAAATCAAAAGACAAAGTTTTAATTTGGTGCAGCATCAAGTTGTTACGCTAAAGAATTTAATTTAAAGAGCAGGAAGTGTGCTTTGAACAAATTTGGAATAGAAAAAAAAAAATAACAAAATGAGATACAAATTTTAAGGAGGCGACAAAAAACCATCCTTGCTAATCCGCAAATATTTTCTGGTGAATTAAGAATTTTTTTTTTTGAAACAGAATTGTTTGTCCCCTTATACAGTTAGTGGACGGCGGCGCGACGACAAACTTTGTGGTTAAAGTATTTGCATAGTATTTGTCTCGTTTTTGGCGTGTCGTTGTTAACGTGCTCTGCAACGTCCTTAGAATGGGGGAGAAATTGGATCTTGCTCTTTTTATCAATTTTCTTGTAATAAGTGAAAAAGTTTTGCGTAGAAAAAATTTCGTTTTGTGGTTATGAATTTTTCTTCTTTAGAAATGAGTTTTCTTGTATTTTGTTTTCTTTGTTGTGGTTGGTTGTTTACTAAGCGTAATTGCATTGTTATTATTTACTTTGTTAAGAAACATTTTGTTATGACTGGTTGAATTCTGTTTGTTTGAGACGACATTTCTAGATGAATTTTCAAAAATTAAATCTTTCGAAAAAGATTTTGCAGAATATATGTTGTTAATGTATTTTTGTATAGGATTCACTGAAATAGTTTTTCATACATAAACTATCTTGATGTCTTTTCTTTAATATCTTATAATTTAAATCTATTCTTTTTTAAACAAACACCCTTGAAATGCTTTTATTTTACGTACGTAATTTTCCATAAATTAAGAAAGCTCAAAATTGTGGAATAACCTTATGAGTAGGTGTGCAAATTGGCGAAGTGTGACAATTGGCTTAATCCGCCAACGGTCACGCCTACTACTGGCTTCAATGTGGGACCACCACTATTTCACATTTTCTCTCAAAATGCCAAGTTGGTCAAGTTGGACAAGGCTTAGGAATTCAAATTTTGGTACTGAGCAATGTTGGTCCGAAAATTGAACAGCCCACAATCTGGAAAAATTGGATTTCTCGGAATCGAAATTTTTTTTTTACAAATATTAAAGATATTATTTTATGCTAAGTCTGTAACATGCAAAGTTTTGAGCTCCGTTCACTTTTAGGGAGCGTTTTTTCCGAAACAATTTTCGCTCTTAACGCATTTTTTCATCATTCTCACGAAATTACAATTAATTGATTTTAATTAATGATTGATTTATTGATTTTAATTTTATTTAAACAAATAGCATATGAATTCGGGCCAAAAAGCTTTTAGGCTTCGTGTTACACGGTATATAAGTTCGGGTGTATAAAAGTTTGTTGCAGACAAACTCTTGCTTTTACTCACTTGTTCTTATGTTAATCTTTTTTTATCTTTTAATTACAAATGAACCAAAACAGGAGCAACGTATTAAGTTGAGCTACGACTCCTTAGACCCTTTAATTATATAGTACTGAAACTTGTAATGTAGCTTGGGTCTAATTTTTTATAAACAAAGCATGAAAATCGTAAGGTGTTTTTTATACCCCATCCCATAGGATAGGAGGTATATTAAGTTTGATTCATAGTTTGTAACATAGAGAAATAATCACCGTAGACTCCAGAACCTTAAGGGCATATGATCGAGACGGAATTGTAAGTTGAATAAGCCTTGACCGTCCGTCCGTCTGTCGGAAGTTTTTAGGCCTTAAATTTTGAGCTAGGAACTTGAAACTTGATATCTGTTATTTCTAGATCCCGAAGCAGTAGAAGTGTAAAATTTGATGAAATCCGCCCACTGAAACACCCACTGAAACGCCCGCTTTACTTATTAAAATAAAAAATCAAAAATGTCGTAGGAAGCTGAAATTTAAGCTCGTAGGAAGCTCGCTTAAGTTTATTGTGATTGGTATTTAAGTAAAAAGCGAAAACCGCCCCTTGTAGGCGTGGTCATTTTTCATATGTATTCTAATAAACGGTTTTTATTTAATATATTTGCTTTAAATCCAAAAAACTTGCACTATAAAATCTTCATATATGTACGTAAGCTATCAACTCAAATGAATAAATTTTTGCCAGGCCCACCTTTGGGGGCGTTTTTACGTAAGAAAACAATTTTTTTTCAATATAAACTGCGATCAGCATGTGTATCTGATAGGTGGGGTATCCAACGATTCGCCTAGGCGGATTGTAACCCTACCACTAGTTTTTTTTTAATTTTATTGCTTGACCTGTCTTGCAGGCAAAATGTCAATATTTGCATTATCCAGGTTTTAATGCACACATTTTTGGTCATACTCTATTTAAACTGTTCCTACTTATTAACTTAAGCAGACAAAGAAATATAAATTTAAGTGCTTAACGTTATTAATACTGAGTTTTGGGGCGCCGTCTTTAGAATGTTACTCCGAATAATCAGCTCTTAATAGAGCTTCCACCCCAGAAGTTTTTAGAACACGAAGGTCCTTAATCTCTTTACAGTGACTTTATTCCAGTCACTTTCATAATTTGTCATTCCAAACAAATACAAAAGAATTCGTGTCACGGACGAAATCATCTGCATAAACTGTGTCATTTACATCAATCTTATCTTGTTGAAAGGGGCTTTCTTCACAATTTTCATAATCACTTCCCTAGAAAGGAAAATATCTCAACGAACATAATTGTGTCTGCATATGGGTATTATTATTTCATCATCACCAGTTTTATGCAATTACTCTAATTGCTTCTCGAAAGCGATTTTATTTCGCTTATCCTGGTTTTGCGTGTGATTATGCTAAACTTTTTTTTGGAGTAGGTATAAATATTTACCTAGATGTTTGCCGAAAATAAAGAACATGGATGTAAAGTATAACTAAATGCAGTTTACTTTCTTTTTTGAGTAAATCAGATTATGATGGACGTAGTACTTTTTTTCTTAAACATTTTTCCAATATGGCGCCAATGTTCGATTTTTGACTTTTCGAGGAAATATCGAGGAATATAAATAAATATCCCAATATGCCTGAGTCCGGATTATTAAGAGAAGATTTATGGAAGACTCGAAGTCTAATTGCTTATCTTAATGCAGTATTCTATTTACGCTATTTGTTTGGAAGGGTTATATAAAAAATTAAAATCTTAAAAAAACCTTAAAAAATCTTAAAAAACTACCCATACGCATAGGGAATTTAATATAGAAAAAGAAACAATTTAAAAAGAACTACAGCCTCCCCTCCTTCAGCGCCTTTGAATATGTATAGAAGCACATTGTGCACCTGCATCCCAAATTTTGTTTGGGCGCACTGTTGCAGCTAGATTTGGAATTCGATCTCAATATAGTAACAAACGAGATTCTTTCAGATCCCAGCAGATTATGCGAAGAGACCAGTGATGCTCTAGACTATCTGCTGAACATTCTTATGAACATTCATTCTTATGAACATTCTATAACTAAGGACCCAAAATACCCAAAGAACGCAATAAAAATACTAACACAATTCTTTACTTTCGCTTTATTAAATTAAGATTTAGGCTTGTATAGTCCTTATGAGCGAGTGCTATGGTGAGACCGTCACCCTGTCCTGTGGTTAAAAGTGGACATTGTCGATGGTGTGGGTGGTCCACTTTTTTTTTCAGTTGAAGTCTATAGGCCACTTTTGCTCTGCATCAAAATTTGTTTTCCTATTGGCTGTCTTGTCCAACCTGATAAAAAGGAATTTGTAAGTAAAATGTGAACTTGAGGTTGTCTTACATCCAAGTAAATTGTGGACGGAACTTAAGAGTTTTCACACTTTGTCTGTACACGAAGAAACGAAATATACAGTGTAGAATCAGTAAACAGTCTCAGAAGAATGAGATTTCAAACTGACAATCGGAATGGTACTGCTCGAAAACTAAAAAAAATAACAATATTTTTGATATTCTTGTGGGGTGCCGTGGTGTAGTGGTTAGTGTGTGTGCTTACTACACCGGAGGTCTGGGCTCGAATCCTGCCATCGTCACCTGAAAAAAAAAGACTTGTTCTCCGCGAGGGATTGACAAGCCATCCGAGAGTATCAATTGTCTTGAAAAACTTCTCAAAGTGCCGTTTGGATTCGGCGAAGAATTGTAGGTCCCCTTGTATGTAAAGAAATTAACACACCAGCATACATTGTTGAGAAGTTGGCCCTGGCTCACCTCGAGCTGTTGCGCCACTCTATTTATTTATTTTATGCGATTTTATATTATTATATTTATGCGATTAAAAACATAAACTTTTTTCGATACGTATAAACGAAACGTTTTTCCGTATAATCAGACTCAAACCAATTTTCTTTTAGTGAAAATCAAGGACATGAAATATTTTTTTTATAGACTATATTCACGGAACAATGCAAAATCCTGTTCGATTTGTAAATGTGTGCAGTCATCACCATATAGTTGCATGCGTTTACACACAGAGAAAAAGAACCAACTTGTGCCTACTCTTGCAATATGATGTAACAAAGTATAGACTCCCTACTGACGGAAAACCGATTTCAAATAGTGTTTCTTCGCATCCTAGTACCGCTTTTCAAACAAAAGATTGTGTTACTGGAAAAGCATCACAGCAGTTGTAGGCTAAAAGAGCGAAAGGCAATCCAATATTAGTTGCAAAAGGACTTCAGTTCCCCGCTGCCGCCTCACTTGAAGCCACAGCAAGCGTAAACAAAATGGATTACATTATGGAGACTATTAGTTGCCTTAAAGGATTATTCAGCGTTGAACAGGAGGGTGTATTTCAAAGCAAAAAAGGAAGAAAACAAATAAACACACTTCTACAACAAGGATCATAATTACGGAAGTTTATGAACTGATTTCATACTTCGTTAAGTTCCTTATTGCAGTCACTGACGATAGGATGGCGACAGTGGTGTAGGCGACAGCTGGTATACAGAACAGAAGTAAATACTTCCTCTATGGGTAGGTATATACATACATTTTTTTTCGTGCAATGACGTCAAGGATTCGTTTAAAGTTAGACTTTTTATAGTATCTGTCATACTAAACAACACATTTCCTTATACCTTTCGTATTACGCGCGAATGCTGAATAGCTTAGACATCTTTGCGTTATACCCAAGAAGGAACTCTTCAGAAGCCGTTCGCCCACTCTGAGCCGATAATAACCTGCAGAAAATATAAGGCATCCTTCATATACGGATGTGTTTTATTTTCTGTTTGTTATTTTATTCGGGTTAAAAAAAAACCTTGCGGGTTGATAATGTACCTACACCTTCTTTGTATTTGCCTCCGTTTCCTCATATGATTTATCTGTGACAATTGAGTTGCTTCCCACTTTCAGTTGGCTGCTTGTTTTTTCATATTTTTTTAACGAAAGAGGCTATGACAGGATTATGGATAAGTAGGAGGATGATGGTGCATGGCCTGTTGTGTAAAGGAACGGGTTAAATGACAAGGAAAATCCAAAGACGAAATAAGCGGATCGCGCGATGTCGGTGGCACAAGAAATTGGTAATCCTTTTCGTTTTATATTTACACACGATAAAGCGCAGAATATGGCTTCGAGATATGGATACGAAAAGAAAAACTTTTTAAATCGCTTCATCAATATGAACGTATTGACTTAAAGTTGAAGAAGGGTACATTTTGGTTTATACGAAGTGTCAGCGAGTATTAGGACACTTTAATGTTATGATATTACTCATTGTGTGGCAGTAATGCGTTTTTTATGAGAAAGGTTTAAGGAGCACTGTAGTAGAAATTGAAGGACTTAGGAAAAGTACATACTCAGCATTAGATAATTTTTTTCCCTCTTCGAGATTATTTTTTTTTTGTACCACTTCAGGATTGCTGTTTTTTCAATGCTTTTGGGTTGAATTAGACAATAAGGTAGACACTATAATTTTTTTTTTTAATTCAACAGGAAGTAAAATCCAAGTTACTTGCTATGCATGATCTTTAAGTACTTGTTTGAATATTACGTACGTTTAAAAACAAGAAGACGGATACCATGTTTTAATAAGTTTCCAAAATCCAGTTAACTTTAAATCACTTCCTTCGCTCCTTCGATGTGTGGCGGGTGTAGTGTTTTACTTCCGAACTTTGGTCTGTCTATTCACCATTTTACCCAGAGGGTAGCACTTCAATCCAAAACCTATTCACCTGCATACAAAAAGCATCAATCGCAAATTGAAAGGTTTATCTGCTCCATTGAGCTCCATCATTGCTGGCGAATATACCCTTAGCTGTGCCATCGTAACCAGTAGGGAAATAAAATTGAAAATTTTACTCGGTCAATTTTATGGCGTATTACATTCGTCGAAGAGCTTTAAGATACACGGATGGGCAGCTTTAATTTACACTCAAAGCAGGGTAGTTTGTCCGGGAATGTGAATTACTGCCACACACTTTAGATTTATGGAGTTGGTTGTTGTACAAGCTTGACGGAGCACAAATTATTTCGGGATATATATTTCAAATGCCCGCGAAGCTGTAAGTTGGGTTTTATTCGAATAAGCTAGCATGAATGTAGTGTAAAATTAGATTTGTTGAAACTTGAGTTCCATGCCATAATAATTTAGCTAACATTTAGCATAAATGTAGTTTAAAATTAGATTTGTTGAAACTTGTTTTCCATGCCAAAATAATTTAGCTAACATTTATAAAATAAAGTCAAAACAATCAATGGTAGAGCGTAGACACTAAAAGACTTCAAATTTAATTAGTTGAAATAAAATCATCATCATCATCCTTCACTTTAATATCACGACACGAACAGTCACCCTCATTAAAGTCACCCTTAGCCGTAAACCAAAGAGTTTAAGAAACCAAAAAATATTTCCTGGAACTTTAATAATGCACCTCTACTTAAAAAAACTTTCGCATGAATGAATTGAATGAGGAATGAGCAAACTTGACGGTGATTGAATATTAAATGAATTCATTGAATCGAATTACATACCTTGAAACAAACAGACCTGCCTCGTGAACATTAGATCGTAATAAATAACTACTTGGAATAAAGTAGAATGTAATGTAAGTAAGAAAAAATTGTAATTAAAGAATAAACTGTTTTCTTTTTTCAATCAATCCACAGGTCCCTCGAAAGCATCTGTCTGCTGCCTTTCAAAAGAAACCTAAAAATCTTCTCCTAATACTTTTAACGTCCTAAAACGTCCTTATACTTTTGCTTTTTTAATTCCAAACTTGATTTCTTCGGTAAAAATACTAACGAAGCAACACATTCATCATCGAAAAAATCTGTAGATTAAAGTCTTATCTCTGAACTTTCAATATTATTTGTTTTATTAGTTTTTCAAATACCTCCTTCACTTGGGTTGCCAAATCAAGGAACTTGTTTTATCGTTAACACCACACACCGTCAAATGTCTGGCTTACAAAGTAAAATGTTTTGTAAACTTCTCGGCTCTCAGAACACTCAATTCGATTTCCTTTCGACAAGCTTCTGAACTTCGATAATCCTTTCCTCAAATGCACTATTTCATCCAAACATAAAAAGCAAACATTTTTCCCTTTTCGCCGCTTCTTTCTTATCACATTCTCTTCTCTCCTATTTACAGATTCAATTTAACTTGAGATATTTTCGACTTTTTCTATCATCGGAAAACTTTAAGGAACTGAACTCCAACGCACATAGAAGCGGAAAAAAAGACTCGCCATCCTGTGGAAGCTTTTCGTGACGATATTTTCAATAGTACACAATAGAAGCAAAAAAATGTTTGTGGCTATATGGGTATAGTATGTAATAAATTCTAGAGGTTTTTTTTTGACCAAAAATGGATGCGTTTGTTTAAAGTTCACGGAGAATTTCCGTTATTTTTTTCTTTGAAAAAAAAAAATGGAAAGTTTTTCCGCACAGTTATGACAGAAAAGACACCTCGTTTCCCGAACTATCAACATAGTGACAATATTTTGTTGTTGTTTTAGTTTGATATAATATTGACTTTTTGGGACTTTCAGGCAATAGTTGGGTAAAACATTACAGTAAGTAAGTTTGAAGCAAACAGGAGGACAGTTTTGTTATGGTAAGTTTATAACCAGCGGACTAGCTTTACGAACATCATTAATAATCCAGACAACGGTGTCAGAAAAGCTGGAGAAAAAGAATTGAAGTTTAAGGAGATGGATATGCCCTCTTTTTAGTTTTTGTTGTTGGTAAAGATGCAAACTTTAATGCAACAGAGTTTTTTTCTTGCAATTTTCTTGATAAGGAAGAAGATTCCTTTTGTTTTTCCAGACCTCATGTGTTACAGCTTTTCTTGGCCATTGGACCAGATGTGGTTTGGTAAATTGTTGGAGTAAAATATTACGTTTCGCTTAAAGTTATTTTTTTTTCAGAGAAAGAAGCAACCTAAACTGAATCCAGCCAACCAACGAGATAAATATACACATCAACGGGTCGACTTTTATATGTATATTTTGTCATGTAAGCATGTTGATGATATTAAAGGGACCCTTTGTAATATGAAATTTAAAAATAGAGTTAGAGTTTGGATTAGTGTACTATTTACGAAAAGACAAAATAAAAATATAGGCTGGAGGTAACAGAGGTGGAATAAAAAGGGGCCATTGCGCTTTTTGATTGAACAATAAACGCTCCTTACCAGGACATGAAACTTTTGAGGTTTTCGCGGTGGGTAATCGACATTTTAAAAGTTTTTCGGATATTTTCGCGTTTAAATTAAAAGGAGTCCTTACGAACCTACTCACTCCGGACGTTTCGCTCAAGCTGAAATTATTTAGATTGTGTCACAGAAAATTAGTAATTGATTGTAGCTTGTACAGCTTTAAGCTCTAGCGCAGCTTTTAATTCGCGTAGTTTAGAGCTTGCTGACTATGAATTAACGGAACTAACTTAACAGAGTGGAGTAGTTCCTTTGTACCTTCCCGACGTACCTATCTGGGTGTTATTCTGGAAAAAAAAAATTGAATTTAAATCTTAACATGGAGGAAAGAATCAAGAAGCGATATAATGCTTTCTTTTGTCTGAATCCTTTTTTGAATGAACGGTAGGCAAAACATGGGGCTAAAAGCGGATATTAGTAGCGGAAAATTGGAAGCGTTTTATGTTCCTATTCCTACGGCAGCTTTGTACACCTTATACTGCACCTTGCTAAAGGTGGCGCTACAGTTCGGGGTGGACCTGGGCTTCGCCAGCCAGCTCTGTTTTCAGCTTCGCAGCCGAAGTTTGTTGAGGTCTACTTGCGCCACCTGTGTCTTGGTGCTCCTCTACTGCGCTGTCCCAGCGGGTCGGATCCGAAGATCTTCTGGATCGGGACGTTTGTGTCCATCTGCTCTAGGTGACCCAGCCATCGTAGCCGTTGCATTTTGACTCTTCTGGCTAGGTCGGTGTCGGTACAGTTCGTTGTTATCTCCTTCTCCACTCTCCGTCTATGCAAAGGCAGACGAGATCATAAATCGTTCGAAAAATTTAAAGCTCTTCTTGGCTATTGCAGGGAATTTGGCTATTCCAGGAAAAATTTTAGGATTTTTTGGCTTTCGAATGTAAATGGTCAACTGGTTTCCCAGGAATTAAGATGGGCCCGTTTGGGAGCCTAGTCTTTAAGCCACCCCCGATTTACTTAATCTTACAGAATTTACTATTAGGACTAAAAGTAAAAGCCAAAGCACTAGCATTTGCTTAGTAGTGAGGCGTTTAAACGTTCTTCATTTATAAAATCGCATTTAAATTGGTTTCTGAATTTTTCGCAGGCGAGAGGAAAAACCTTCAGAATCATTCGATTGTCAGACATATTTAAAATCTTGTTTTTTTATGGCGTTACAGTTTTAATTTTTGATTAGAGTTGATAATGCTCTTTATGGGCACTCGTACTGCACTGTTTAGTCCGTTCATAAAGCTCGGTAAAATGGATGCTGGTATTTTGTCCTGCATTACTTGTCCATCATAAAAAGATTTTTTCATACAATAAATGGATAATAATGCACGTTATATTGCTTGGCGTAGTTTAAGTCGTAAGTCACTCAAAAATTTTTAAGTGTTCAAAGGACAATTTGTATTTGTTTGTGTTTGATTGGAGTGTAGCTATGTCCTATTTTATACTCATTGTGTCTTACAATCCTAATCTAAACGACAATTTGAAAAGCTCGTCTGGACATATTTAACTCTTGAATTGTTTTTCAGAACCTCGGGAAGGTCAGCAACGTGAATAAGAAAATGTCTTTCCTCTGATGAAAGAGAATAAGGAACGAACCCGAAACCTCCCATATGTATTACACGCATACTAGCCACTATTCGACGGTACCTCCATTTCACACAATACATCCATTTAACTCAAGCAAATAGGTTACGAAAGCATAATTCTTAAAAAGGTTGGAGGATGGAATGTACCTTAATATACAATCTTTTCGATACATTACATACCCTTTTAATAACATGATTTCCGTAAGTACCTACAACTTTTTAAAGCTCTAACTAACTGAGCCGCAAAAAATATTTCACTACCATATTATTTTTGGTGGAAAACATTAACGAAAAAGACGATGTTTTTCCCATGATGTAACCTTTAACTTTTAGGTTCAGTCTTGCGATTTTTGTCCTTTACTCGTTTGGTAATGATTCATACATAATTTGTGTTGGCTTTAAGTCAACTTAAAAATAAATGATAATGTACCCTGGCTTGACACTATACGTAGATCGAGAGCTTGAAGATCAGATTTTGAGAGAAGTTTATAACCAAAATAATTTTAGCTGCATACAAAAAAAAAAAGTCTTTTTTAAGTTGCAAAAGTTTGCACCATCAAACTAGCTTTTTGTGCTAACTTATGGGCTTAATTTTATAAACATTCTTTGACATGTCTAAGGCTTTGCAGTGAAAGCAAAGGATTTAATTTTTGTTTTTTGCAAAGAGATTTACTCTTAATTTATCTTTGCAGACAATTTGTTTAAAAAAAAACTTATACTGCTGCACTTTCATTTATCATGCGTTTAAGCCTTTTTGCGCCCTATCGTAGGAATATAATTGCACAGTCCGCTCCTGGTGAGCTTCCGAATACACATTCTGTGGAACCTTATATCGTATAGGTATGTTCGTCTTGTAACAAACTAATTTTCAACTGAAATCAATGAAAATTTAATTATTTTTCCCTTTTCCACAATTTTATGTGCGTCCTGCGTCCTTGCGTGGATGTGTGGGGGGAATGTTTTTGGCACAACTCATTTATTGTTGTGCTCCGCGGAAAGCACTTTCCTCTTTTAAAGAAGAAAACTTTTCGCAATTGTCTCGGCTATGATAAATGAATATAGGACGTGATGTTTTTACAACAGATATGTATATAGATGTGTACATGTATATGTACATTTTTTTAAGTAGTAGTGTGAAGCGAAGTAGCACTCCTTTATTGTTGCTTTTTTTATTTCCGTGACTCATTTGGATTTCGGTCACCCGAGGGTCCGCAAAGAATTGTGTATTCTTACGCCCGCTATGTGGTAAAAGCAATCAACTGCGCAAACGATTGTCAGATCCTTTTTGCGCCCTTATTACATTTCCGAGTTTATCACACAATTAAGAACAGAAAACTTAGAGATTAAAGCTTTTGTGTGCTATACGCGGGGTATTTCTTTCGATGTCACAGATAATGATGGGTCATCTGTGTGAAAATTGATGTGCGACATAAAAGTTCTACCGTTTAGGGATAGCTGTAGGACGTATTGCTTTGTATTTGATTCGCGTATTTTATTGTCATTGCTCGCAATTAAAAGTGGAATAAAATAAATTGCCATATACATAAGGGGCGGTTGATTAAGGGTCGACAATTTGGGATTGACTAAGGTTGGGTTTATAGTATTTCGAATTTGATCACAAAATGATTTTATCGTAGAAGATGTGATTAGCCTAAGAATTATCGCCAGTTAATTATTCTTTTTATGTCACCCAACTGGGCAGTAATATAATTAGCTTTTCATTGATTAGATTTGAGCTGTTTCATTCTCATTGGTTAGGGTCAGTAATTGGATGCATACATAAATTTTAGTACTTTCTATGATTTCTAGTTCAACAAACCTGCTGTATAGGAGATACTTGGATTGAAAATTGTCCAAAATAGAAATATTTAATAACCATATCAATGCTAATAGCTGCATATTATTCTTATGTTGGTTTAAGTAACTGTTCCATTGTTTTTATTTTAGTTTTATAAAATAGCTTAAGACTTATTCGTTTTTTACATATGCATTGACCTATTTTTGTTTTATGAATCACACAGGCAAACAGGAATCACTTCTTCCTCACGCCTATTCCATTTTCATGTACTTCCAGTTCAATGAAAAAGCAATTCAATAATTTGAGTACAACACAATTTTTTAAATCGTTAGTACTAATAAAAATAGTCCAATAAGTTCTATGTGATATTCTCAGTAGCTACACATTCAAATTTAATATCAAATTGAATTAAAATTCTAGATTTACACACTGTTAAATGTTAAAAAAATAAAATAAAATAACCAGCTGTCACAATGTGAGATTGGAAGTATACAGCACTTACAAGGAGAGCTTTGCATACTTACCTATCCACATTTTGGAAGCCTTTGATTTTTCAATGGACAATTATTTCATTGCAAATTGACAAATGAAATGAAGCAAACATGTCGAGAAAATTATTAAATTCATTATGTCTGCAGTATTTCTGGGTTAATATGTGCTTTGGGTAAAAGCTATTTTATTGTAATCCATGGTGTTGATGAAAATATACGTATATATGTTGAAAATTGCTTTATTGTTGGCTTTTATCAAGTGGTTTAATTATATTATTGATCCTTATTATTGGGAACCATTTAAGCGATGAAATGCTACCTCGCGTGTTTGTATTTATTTAAGTGAGATTTGGTTACTATATAAAAAGCATATATACAACATACATTATAGGTATACGTTGAGAGGTACTTTTGTACAATCGTCACTGACATGTGACCCTGTGAGATTGAAATCAATATTTTCTTTTATGGCATACAAAGGAGCGTACCATGTGTGAGACTCTGAGTTTTGCAATATGTTTTTGGATTTTAATTAAGCAAATGATTTATGTTGTATGGAAACAGATTGCTTAATATGACTAGTTGGCGAACTTTGTGTATGAGTTCAACGTAATTTGGTACAGTAAAATCTGTTGCCAGATATAACCATTCTGAAATACATGAAATCCAATTTTTAGACTAAGGATTTTCCAAACTGGAAAAAAATAATAGCGAAGTATAATCCTTGGTTGTTGCTTCTTCATTGAATTGATATTTCTGCTATGCAAATTCGAGTAATTTAAGTATTATGTACATTTTCATTTTCTGATTGATCTACAGATATTTTCCGCCTGTTTATGCAAAACAAAATATTTAGCAGCAATATTTATATAAAAATGACCGTCATAAGTATGAAGACATACGCGGGCGGACCGTCGTCTTTCGTTGTCGTTGAGTTTATCATTATTGCTGATTTTGTGTAAAAATATTATTTGGCTAAATATTATATGTTCTGTTGTATACTTTTTTCGTAGCGCAGTATTCTGTTCTTATATTGGGTGATTTTTTTAGTTTGTTAGAGTAACTAAAAAACGGTGGCAAAAAACTTTTCCTTAAATTTTTTTTATATATTTTTCTTAAAAGATATTGTTAACTATTACCGTTTCGAAAAATGAGGCAGGGACATGCGTTTTCTTGGTCTTTTTTACCATTTTTAGAATTGAAAATCCGTAAAATGGGAATTTCAAAATTTTTCGCAACCCTTTTTTTAAATTCTGCGAACATGGAGTTGTGCAAAAACGTTAAAACAAGCGTTTTTTATTTTGTTTGTTTGAATGGGTTCAAAAACTTGAGCTTGGAAACAGCAATTTTGAAACGTTTTCATGGCGTTAGCGTGTCTTTTAAACTTTTCATTTCAGACGAATTTAATGAAGGTATCGCTCAGGACAAAGTGTAAGCTCTACGAAACACTTATTCTGCCAGTTCTACTTCATGGCGCCAAGTGCTGGACGAGGGAGAAACTCTTTCTTTCGAGAGAAACGAGAATTTATGGTCCTGTTTGTGAGGAGGGCGAATGGAGAAGAAGATATAACCGCGAACTCTATGTGCTGTACCAAGATATGGATTTAGTTCAAAAAGCCAAAGCACGGACAACAACGCTCCAGCCAAGAAGGTCTTCGAATCGAGACGACTAGGAAGACCGAGCCACCGTTTTAAGGACCAAGCCATCGCGGATGCCAGAGCGCTTGGTCTGGACAATTGGAAGCAGCGTACCCAGGATCGCAGAGGATGGAAGGCTACTGTGAACCAGGTAGAGACGGGAGCCCTATAAGTAAGTAAGTATCGCAACAGGTACTAACAATTTAAAAAAAATTGTTTTCAAAAATGTTTTTACGTTTTTGAGTCAAATCTTCTAATTTTTTGAATATTCGCAGTTTCCTATAGTTTTTTTTATAAAATTTCAGAAGATGGACTCATCGTTAATTATTTGAAAATTATACTTTATACCGTGTGGGAGATAGAGGGGGAAATTATGAATTTTAAATCAATTAAATTTATTTACTACTAGCTCTTTTGATTTTTTTTCCATTCCCATTAGAATTTTTGCCAATAGCACAATTATGTTCTTGCCCCAGCTTCGGCTATTTTTCTTAAATTCTATGGGCACCGAGTTTCGCGTAAACGGAAAAATGTGTTAAAACGGCAGTATTTAATTTTTTTCATAATATTATGACCTAAGCACCTGGTTTACTCTGAGTTTAAGTTATACGTTGTTCAATATCGGCTTTTTGCACTAAGCTTTTCAAAAGTTATGGCGCTTTGAAAAACGTCATCCTTTTTCAGCACTTTATTTCTCAAAAACGTTTCAATATTAAAAAAAAAATTGTATTCAAGTTTAGTATCAGTAGTATGGAATATGGTTCGATTTCTTGGAATATATTAGTAAATCAGTATAGCTTCGGATTTTGCTATACAAATACACTCTACCAAGTGGAGTTTTCTTTTTGAAAATGCAAAAAACTAACAAAATTCATATTTTCCAAGTATGTTTTAAGGAAATTTCTTACATTCTCATTAACTACAAGATACAACGGTGGCTGCTTTAGCTGTTCACCGTCTATCAACTACTATAGACTTGTTGATGGCTTCGGGCTGTAACTTATGGATTTCTTGAATGATGTTGGCCAGAAATGCTTGAATAGTTTCCGGATATTTGGCGTAACATTGGTTCTTCTCGGTTATCCACAAAAAATTCCAAAAGGGTAAAGCCGCAGCTATTAGATGGACAATTGACATCGCATAAGCGTCTGTTAACACGATCACGGAATTTGGTGCGCAAGAGATCCATTATGGCCAGGGTTCGTACAAATTCATGTCTATAATTTCATTTAAACAGAAGTCGGTTAACATGACTCTGTGACGCTCACCGTTGAAACGCTGGAGCATAATTTTCTAAAAAAAAAATGGTTCCAAGATGCCACTACTCCACAATCCTCACTAAATTGTCGAGGATGCATCGGCTTCTCGACACTTACGTGTTGGTTTTTTAAACCCTACATGCGACAATCTTACCTATACTTTTTTGCTAACGTGGCCCCCGTCCAGGCTGAAAATGCGCCCTGTCAGTAGGATTTACCTTCTTGTCAAATAACGTAGTGATTGGACTACATAGCACTCACTTTAGAAAAAGTTTTCAATATTTCCCAACGTTCAAGCATAAAGTCCGAACCGCGTTAAAGAATCCTCACATTGCGATTATAACCTAACGCGACTCATTAGGAAATATGATACTTACGAAATCCGTCAAGATTTCAAGCGGGAAACAGATATTAGTGTCAACGACTTACGACTTAGCAAAACGACTTACGACTCTAAACCTCACAAGACCTTGGAGTTCCGCTGAAAATCAAATTTAAAAATCTATGCTTGGTCGTAATAGTAAATTGAGATGCAAGGGTGGTAAGGAGTTTATTACACACGAGTTGACTTCTAGAATAATGAGCCGACTGAAACGATTTGTAAGATCTTATCTTACTACCCGAGGAGTTTTGATCAACATTTTTAAATACAAAATTGTGAAAACATAGTTGCATAAAACAAAGGAGATAAGATTGATATAATGTACTATTCTTATTCTTTAAAGTTTCAATTTCATGGAAGAGTAAAACGTTCTCAAAATTTTCGTTTTGTCGAGATACGAATCTTTGAAGTCTTAAAGTGCAAAAACGGATGTTTTAAACTCTATTTTTGAATCATCTATTTTAAGGGTGGTATTGGAATAAATTAGTTTTTACACCATCGGTTAAAACATTCCAATAAAGATATAAAACATGCCTTTAAGACGATATGTGGTGTTTCATTGGTTTGTGCAAACACGCGGTTAATGAACCTCGAACTAAAATACTTCCAAAACTATTTAAATAGAGATAACTTTCAACTTAGTTATATGCTGGAAATAAAATAAACGTCGGTCGTAAGGTTATTATTATAAACAAAGTTTATGTCCGCAATGAACTATTCGCCGTTATTAGTGACATTTTTTTATACCTTCCTACGAGTAAAACACCGACATGTTTTCGTTGTTTGCTTCTTTCCCGACCACCTGCAGGTTTTTCCCACTGCTTTGCAGCAGATGAATATAACATTTTAACGTTAAATTTTCTCCCCCAACTGCATTCCACATCTTTCGCTTAGGTATTTTATTTTTAAAAAGTTTTATCCGTAAAACGTATAAAGTGGAGGGAGGTTTAATAGTTAAGAAAAAAATCCATAATTGAGGTCAAAATAGATGTGGCTATCTGAGGGTGAATTTAAGTCCAGCGCACAAACACTCATAGCAGAGTGTAGACAATGAACATCCTGTTCAAGTTCTAGGGGAATTTGCGTAGCACAAGTCGGCGATAGTCTTATTAGAAAGAACTTTTCTCACTGTGCAATAACGCTTTTCTAAGCGTTTTGTGTTCTAAATTTTTTTTGTGCATTCTTTTTATAAGCAAAATATATTAAGCTATGATTATACAGATTAACGCTTATAGACAAAATTTTTATTAATCTCATACAAGCCCCTTCTACCTAATATTCAATATACTAAATTAGGTAGAAGCATACGTGCAATGCTTAAAAAAAAAGTAAATGACAAAGTAAACTCCGTTTTAAAGAGATTCCATCGAGCCCTTAAAGATAGAAATGTTTTCTCAATTTTTCGTGTGTTACCTAGATCATCAGATAAGTTTTTCTTATCTTAGCTCGGTATGGTACACGAGCTCATTCTAAGGCTATTGGAATGGTTATAAATATGTATGTATGAAAATAGCGTATTCTCTAGTTATAATATACATGTATCAATAAACTACAAGTATAGAACTCACCGGATTCATTTAGTGTGGACGTCTTCTGCATGTGCCGACAAAAGGCTTCATATTCACCTGGTGCTGTGTCTGGCGGTGTTGGTTCTTTCACAGCGTCCATATGCTTCGTAAAAGCTCCCGCGATAGCTGCCATTCGATCGAACGCACTAACATTAATGTGGCCGTTGGGCAATCTATAAGAAGATGTTAAAGTTTTTAAAGTGTTGCATAGCTACACCACTGAAAACTTTTATATGAACAATTTTAAATTTTAAGTGGGAGAACTATGGCAGGGAGTACGGATGAAGTGCTGGTATGCAGATTTGTTGCACTAGAGGATAAATTAGAGGATATTTCCAAGTTCCACGAAGTGGGTTTATTTCCCTTATGGACTTTTCTAGAATATTGTATAGAAAATTTGTTGGATGGTGCACATTTTAAAAAGATTTCGCCACAAATATGCCTGTTTGAAATGTTTTACCCGGAAACATTTCTATTACCCTTTAATTTTTAATAGATACATTTTTTTAATAGATACATTTTTTTAATAGATACATTTTTTTTCATACCTTCATTTTATTTTAGCATTTAACCGCAACTCGAAGAAAGAAACCTATAATGATGAAAACACACGTCGTACACAACGGGGTTTGTCCAAGAAATGCCTTACCTTCTAGATTTAATTTGCTCTTTTTCCCATATCTTCCCTTCTTTCTATGTGGATTTTTATACCCGACCCACCATGCATTTTACCGCCCACACCATTGACATATCCACTTTTAACATTTTAGATCTCTAGAAACCCAATTTCTCAAAAAAAAAGAAGAAATCTATAACAAATATTGAAGATATATGTGTTAAGTCGGTTTCATACCAAGCTTTGAGCTCCACCTATTTTTAGAGGCGTTTTTAAAAAACATAGTTTTTTTCAGAAATAATTTTTGCTTTCCACGCTTTTCCTCATGATTCTTAATAGATAACAATTAATTGATTTTAATTTTCCGCCCACGCCCATTTTTGGGGGCGAAGCCAATACAGATAATTGGCATACAGTACATGAATTCGGGCCAAAAAACTTTTAGAATTACTGGTGCACGGTAAAGGGTCGGGTATATAGAAGTCCGTTGCAGACGAACTCTTTCACTTACTCACTTGATTTTTGTTTTGCTATATTAAGTGAATAAAAAATGGAAACCGCTTTTTATGCATAATCAATTTTTCCATGATCACTTCATCAGAACTTCAAGTTTGAAGTATTCATTTTTCATATACGAATCCTTGCATACAAGTGTGCTTTTTTCAACTTTAATCAACTCATTAGCACCCCGGGGGCTTAACACGTTGTTTGCCAGTTTCTGCATAAAACTTAACTAATTATAAGTTTGTACTCCCACATAGTGTTCAGTTTTTCTCCGGCAGTTCCTTGTTTTTCTACGTTCTCTGTCGGATAAAGATTTTCCATCAAAGTAAGGTGCCTCCTAGGTGCTAGATTCTCGACTGAATAAGGAATAAGGAAGTTGCTTGTAAGGTGACGCTGCAATGCTCCCCTACCTATGTGGATCCATCATTGTACCATCGATGTTGTTAAGCTCTTATTGTTCCTTCAGCTTTACTCTCTTATTATGGCCGTAAATATATGTGTGTTCTTTTTTATTCAACGGTATACTCACTCCTCCGTTTTGCTTGGCCCTTTATTTGTTAAACATTTTTTGCAAGAGAAAACAAAAAATTCGAAGGAATTTCCTTATTTAATCCTTGTTGATAAGCAAAACACTATTGTGCACTTTCGCAAATCACAGGACCTCCTTTGCTAATGGCAAGAATGCACTATGAATAGGTAGGGCATAGTGTGTAGGGTGTATGCCTTCTTGAAATTGAGTGGGAACGGAAAATAAACGGAACGGAAAACATAAAACTTTGTCGGAAGAAAAGTTTGCATGCAAAAAGTGGTGCCCGCACAGAATAAATGACGGCAGGTGCTTGTAGGGAAAGGTAAGAAATAAGGACTTAGATTCCAATATTATGTGTTTGCCTTGGGTATAAATCAACAAGAAAAAAATGTTGCTGTGGTGCTTATTAAAGGGGACGAAAGGATATATAAAACGGAACGGTGGAAACAGAAACCTTAAATCAAAGACCGCTGATTTATAGGCAACCTAACGTCTGTTACTCAAAAATGATAAATGATAATATATAATAATATGCTGGATGCGTCCTTGCTTGAAGGACACATGTAACGCATTTTAAAGTGGACGCTGTTAAATAATATTATGACTTGTTAAATAATCCTATGTTTTTTTTTGTTTTCGCGGGCTTATTGTGGTCGATGCTTTCGATGCGAATAAAACAAAATTATTTAATGTTTTTACCATGCATATCGCTCATATTTTTTTCAGCTTTTTAAGAGTTTTCTTTTATTAATATATTTGGTGTTATTTGCTTAAAGTGGGGCTCCGTGGAGTAGTGGTTAGTGTGTGTGCTTACTACGCCGGAGGTGTGGGTTCGAATCCTGCCTCGTCACCTGAAAAAAAAGACTTGTTCTTTTTCACGGTCCCCACCTCCGCGAGGGTTTGACAAGCCCTCCGAGAGTATCATTTGTCTTGAAAAACTTCTCAAAGTGCCGTTCGGATTCGGCAAAAAATTGTAGGTTTCTTGTATGTAAAGAAACTAACACACCAGCATACATTGTTGAGAAGTTGGCCCTGGTTCACCTCGAGCTGTTGCGCCACTCTATTATTAGTTATTTGCTTAAATTGTATTTTAATCATTTGCCATACCTTGTAAAATTCGCTTACAAGTTGTGTATTAAAAAAAAAAAAAAATTGTAGTAATATATATTTATGCAGCTGTGGACCGAAATCTGTGATGTAAAGTGTTGGAAAAAACTTAAATTTAAAAATTTTTACTTAAAATCGGAAGTTAAATTATAGATCGGGAAGAAAGTTCCAGACAAATGCAAGAATAAGGACCAATTTTTCATGTAATTTAAGAAGGTCTGGTATAATATACCAGGTTTCATTGTTTAAAAAAAAATTTAACGTACGCTTAGAAGATACCCACCTCTAAACCAATACCAGGGTTTTGTACCAATATATTGAACTTATACCAGCATGAAGTTATGGCAAGTAAAAATTCGCAATGTTACCATAACTGTTTTATTCAATTTTATAGTTGAGATAAAAGAATTTATTTGTGTTTTAAAAAATTAAGCTAGTTTTATAAAGAAAAAAATTAGTAAAATATATTTCATTTTAAGCAATTTTCGCCCATTAGCTCTGCGTTTGTTGTAAAGTTTATTTTACGTTTTGGCCAGCACTGTACGTAGGTACATTTGTTTACTTATACCCTACCCTACCCTACCCAGGGAAATAATCACCGTAGACCACTAAGACCTTTTAGAAATATGAATGGGACCAACAGGAGAATCGTTTAAACCATGTCTGACCGTCCATCCGTATGTAAAAAACTTTCCGGCTTTAAATTTTAAGGTAGAGAGCTGAAAGTTTTTTAAATAATAAAAAGTTTTAAAAAATATTTTTTTTCAAATTTTAGCTACGCTACAACGGTGCTAGCGCACTTATTTTTTTACGTGATATATTGACTTGTAATTGTCTTTGAGGGAGCAGCAAAAGTTTGGCCTTTTTATTGACCATGCCGACTTTTTTAAGGGATTTTAGCTTAAAATGACTGTTTTTCAATTAATATATATGAAATTTGACTAAAAATTATGTGACAAAAGTTGTGTATATTATCATTTTCTAACTTTTTTGTGCATATAGTATATGCCTCCGCCCACTTTTGTGGGCGTGCCGTTAAAAAAGTGTTTTTTTTTTCACTTAAAAAGGCGGAGTTTTAGGCCGAAATTTCTGCAACCACCTAGTAAGCATTCAACAGTTATATTTTCATATCCTGCCACTTTTTGAAAGCGTGGCAGATTCCTTTTCCGATAGGGTAGGGTATTTTGAATCCGTCACAGATGAACTGAAATTTTTACATTCTGCACTTTCCCACTTGTTTTTTCTTGAAGTTAGCAGCTATTAACTTCATAGTGCTTCCGGTTTCTAGTTTTCGAATATTCCATCGTTAAGTTTATTTATTAATTTATTTTTTACTTACAATTTTCAAAAGTATTTCCAGCGACCAAAAAGTGGCGCGGGTTGCAATCCGCTTTGGCGAATCGTTTGATACCCCATCCCAATTGACCTTTGCCAAACTCACTTTGGAAAACTCACGCTGTTCCGTCAAGGTCGGCAAAGACCTCACCGACCCCTTTGATGTCAAAAAAGGATTTAGACAAGGCGACGCGCTGTCATGCGACTTCTTTAACATCATACTTGAGAGAATTGTGCAGAACTCTCGCGCCAACACCAGAGGTACAATCTTTCAAAAGTCCGTTCAACTACTTGCATACGCAGACGACATTGACATAATCGGTAGAACAAAGTGTGATGTCAGTGAAGCCTTCGTGAGTATTGGGACGGAAGCGGCGAATATGGGTTTAGCAGTCAATGAGGGCAAAACCAAGTATATGCTGTCATCAAGAAAAGCCACCCAACACCGACTTCTTGGACAAAACATCACCATCGACAGCTATAACTTTGAGGTAGTTAGGGTCTTTGTCTACCTGGGTTCCGCTATCAATTCAGACAATGACACCAGCGCTGAAATCAAACGAAGGATAACTCTTGCCAATCGCTTTCTTTGGGCTAAGAAGGCAATTGAGTAGCAAAGCCCTCTCTCGAGCAACTAAAGAGTCCATGTATAAGACCCTCATCATCCCAGTCCTGCTTTACGGTGCAGAAGCATGGACCCTGTCAAAGGCGGATGAAAACACTTTAGGCTGCTTCGAGAGGAAAATTCTTCGGACGATTTACGGTCCCGTCTGCTTAGACGGAGAGTGGAGGAGGAGATATAACATCAAACTGTACGGGCTGTACAGCGATACCGACCTAGCCAAAAGAGTCAAAACACAACGTCTACGATGGCTGGGTCATCTAGAGCGGATGGACACCAACGCCCCGGCCCGGAAAATTTTCGAATCCACACCGCAGGGACGACGCGGTAGAGGAGCACCGAGACTCAGGTGGCACACGCAAGTGGAAGGGGACCTCAGCCAACTTCGCTTGTGAAATTGGAGACGACTACTTAGAGACAGAGCTGGCTGGCGAAGCTTGTTGGCTGAGGCCCAGGTCCACCCCGGACTGTAGCGCCACCTTAAGTAAGTAAGTTATTTGAAATTTATAAGTTAAAAATTTCCATCCTTTTAAAAGGGGCACGGCACCAAACCCATTATTGAAAAGTTTGATGCCACGGTATTGAAAAAATCGTACTTTTTGTTCAAATTTTGTATCAAGTGTGCTATATATGTATTGACTGCATTTTTGTATTAAAAATTTGGGTTATACTTAGATCAAAACGCCCCAAAAGTAGGCGTGCCAAATGTTTATGCATTTAAGTTGATGTTTACGCACATATCTATCATTTTATAATGCAATTTTTTTGGATTTGGATAAAAGCAAATATATATACTGAATAAAAACCGTTTACTAGAATGCAAATTAAATGTGACCACGCCCACATGGGGCCAACCAATCACAATGCACTTAAGCGACGATATCGCATTTCTACAAAGCTTTGTATGAACAAAATCTAGAATAGTATCCGGTGTATTTTATATTCTAAACTTTATTTCTTATTCTTCTCTAAGTAAGTCTAAAACGCAGTCGAAAACTACATATGTTTTTCTGAAAATTATGGGTTTTTCGTAAATTCTTTTTGTTATTTTTCATGTCCTATAATCATAAGGCAATGCTCAATGTTAGATTTCAGCTTTTCACGACGCCACGTCTTACAATTTTAAAAGCACTGGAGGTAGTTGCACATCTATACAGTTTGTGGGCGCGTCTGTGGTCGAATTTGAAAAATTTTAACATTTGTATTGCTTCGGATGACGGAGAGCATACGTATAAGGTTTCAGCTCAGAACTAAAATCCCAAAAATTGGCGGGTGTTCAAATCATCGATTAAGTTTCAAAGTGTAAGTTTAACACAGTCTCCGGCTTTACTCAACCTGTGAAAATGGCTGGTAAGTAAAGTTTACGAGTCTGGAAAACATTATTCAATCAAACTCGTCAACGTCAAGGGCGAGGCTTCTACCATTTTATCAAGTTATATTGAAAAATTATGCAAATTACCTTTCAATCTAACCTAAGAAGCCATGATCAACAAAGAAGGATTGACTCATTGTTAACTTTATTCAAAAATGGGTAAGCTTAGAAATAATGTCATGACTCATGAGCTTAACAAAAATGAATAAAAGTTGGATGCCTCAACCTGATGTTGTTTTTCGTGATATTTTTCAAAAAAAAAAAAATTCTAAAAGAAAATAAAAAATGCTAAAACAAGGTTTTTTTTTTATTTGACTAAGAGTTGAATTTTCCGAAAGCAATAAAAGTTAAGTTTGAAAAGTTTCGCTCTTTTAGTTCGGCTAGAACAGTGCTTTTCAAACTTTTTGAATGCGCGACCCCTTAAACAATAAAAAATCTCTGGCGACCCCTGGTTCAGCGGTTGCGTTGATATGTAATCATTTGGGTGTCAGTGAATCAAACACTGGGCTAGAATATTGACTCAAAACCTTTTACGCGAGGAGGGGCGCTAACCTGATGACGCACAGTGTATTCTTGCTTCTCTCCCTTAAGATTTTCCGAAAAAATAACCCAGAAAACCTGAATCAGCGTCTTTACAATACCGACATGCCGCATTCAAAGATCAATCAAAATATAATTTCAGAATATCCCGAGGGAGGGTGATGGTGGTGTTATTTTCAAACCAACTGGGACTCGTACTTTTCTACCACTGTGCTGTACTCTGATAGTACCTATTCAATACTTACTCAATCGGACAAATGGATGAAGCCAATCAAGTGTGTTCAACGCCGATGAGAGAATCAGTGCGGTCGAGTGAAAGGACATGAAAAATCCTAGTCTTTTATGAGGTGTATATGAGGGTGTATCCAGCGCAGTGTGGAATAAGGAAAACAATCCTTAGCAAAAAAGATGTGTCCTTGTGTTAAAGCAGATGACAACGATATTGTTTTCGTTTGTATTCATGTTCTTCCATCAAATTATGATAACAAAAGAAATGAAGAAATAAACATAAAACATGAGATCGTTGGACAATTTCGATTGCTTTGAGGACAGCGGACAACTTTTACGATCCGATAATTTGTCGTAAAAAAAGCTTGAAATGCACTGTAATGGTTCTGAATTAATGTGCTTATTTAGACCATTGTCAAAGAATTGATATTCGTTGTTAAAGAGCAAAAACCAATTGTGCTTATGAGTACATGTACTCCTCGTCATTAGATTAGAAGCAGCCACTTTTTAAAAAGTTAGCTCGTTATTTCTCCCTATATATGGTGGATTTAAAAAACAACTATGGTAAGTTCATTGGGAATATTTTGTTGACAACAATAAACAAAAAGTGGATATACAACAGATTAAGCTAACGGAACTTAGAAGGCCATAGACATATCGTAAAATGAGTAAAGAATAACGCGGAAAAAATCGCGTGATTAGATTAGAAACAGTGAACAAATCAACGTTTTTTGTATAGCCAATGCATTTTTTTTCGGTTCAGCCGGCATATTTCATAAAATGATTTATCTAGATTGAGTGTTAATAAAAATGGGCAAGAAAAAACGATCAACAGAGGAGAAAGGGCGATTAACAGATGTTTATTCCCCTGAAGGTCTTTCGTTCCGTGCTTTGGGCTGAATAAAGCGAACTGATCGTTCTTTCAGCCCCTTGCCCTACGCGAAACATTATAAAAGAGACTATTCTTCTGATTTGACACTTCGCGAAGCGCGAATCAACATTAGAAAATCGTCAAAGTCAGATTTATCTGCAACTAAGATGAAGGAAATCCTGCCATCGTCACCTGAAAAAAAGATTTGCTCATTTTTACCGGCCCCCACCTCCGCGAGGGTCTGACAAGCCCTCCGAGAGTATCATTTGTCTTGAAAAACTTCTCAAAGTGCCGTTCGGATTCAGCAAAAAATTGTAGGTCCCCTTGTTTGTAAAGAAATTAACACACCAGCATACATTGCTGAGAAGTTGGCCCTGGTTCACCTCGAGCTGTTGCGCCACTCTATTTATTTATTTATAAGATGAAGGAAAAATCTAATATGAAAGCCAGCGTAACCACGGTTTTTTGTGGATTCGCCGTGCCAAATACTTAGAGCACCTACAAATTAAGAAATAACACCTTTTAATGATGCAAGAAAGAAGAGAAATAAGGAAGATGCGAAAAGTTAAATCTCAGCTTTTTACGATGTAAAAAGGAACACCAGATGCAACGAGAATTCCGTTGAATATGCCTGGAACTGGAACTCTCTATTCGGTATGTATTTATACTAAAAGTTATCTTCCTGATACAAGTGTTATGGCGTACAGTATTTGGCATAGTTTATACTCGTCCTATTAGAATTATGTCATAAGAGATATGCCATGAAAGAATGTGGCATCGAATCAATAATAAAACCTTTTCGGTTATAAAAATAGAATTACAGCCACAAAAACAAGTATAAAATATAAAGTATGGATTTTTCACGTCATTGGCCACATTCTTAAATAGCGATTGCAAAAAGTCAAACGGTCATCGCGGAAATCCTAAGCCTTAACACAAAAAAGATATACGACCACGATACAATAAGGCCACACAGCAGCTATGCAATAAATGCCCTGCCGAATCGGTCACAATTCGAAACACTAAAGCGGTCTCTTAAAGAAAATGCCACCATCAAATTGAGGTCCACCATCAAGAGTTACAATCAGGAATCTTCAATTTTCTCTGGTCATTTCGTAGAAGGAAGGAAGCACACTTTGGCCACGTTAAGGACCAAACAACAAAAAGACAATAACAACAAAGAACCAGGAAAAAAAGGAAGAAATCAAATCAGGGATATACAAAACAGTATTATGAACTTACCTCTGCAGGCAATCCTCACGTCCCGAAATGGCCAGCTTAACAATATCTGCAAACACGGGTATGACTACCCAATCGTTTGGTTTTGTCGCTTTTTTCTCCGCCAAGGATGAGGCTGCTGCCGTTGTTGCTGCTACTGCTTGCGTTGCCGTTGCTACTGTTGCCGTGGAAGATGATGATACCGACGATGAAGCCGATGCCGTGGCTGCAGTAGATGTAGATGATACGACCACCACGATGGCCGCAGGATCAGTCTTTTGATTTTCATTTAAGACGATTGCTTGTTTTGTCCACAAATCCACGTATCCTTCGGCATGTCGTTGCATGCAATCCAATTGTTGGCATGTCGATGATAACTTACTCCACTAAACATATCATTGTGTGTTTGTTGTCGGCAATGGATCCAGGTCGATGCGATGGTGGTATTCCATTTCCATATCCCAGAAAGAAAACAAGAACATCTACACATGTAGCAATGAAACAACATACCTACGTGGAGTAAAAAAGCGAACAACCGCCCACAAAAGTACAAGGGCATTACATAAACAAGGATCGCTGTAACAATATTGAGTAACAGTGGTGAACGGAGGCTTTGCTGTTTTTTGGGGGTAACAATTCGGCTCTTTTTGATAAGCAGAATCAGTCGTAGGTTGTGGGCGATGATGTTTTTTTTTTTCTTTTGCGGTGTTTTGTGAACAGGATTTTGATGCTATTGACAACATATACAACAATCGGGCATGCGTCACCCCACAGATGGTTGGTGTTCTTCCCATTGTTAGATTGGGTATCATAAATCCTTAATGGAGATTGTAATTCGGATTTTATGACATGCTAAATGCCATGAAATCTATCGTCATTCGTTCCGATGGGGGGCGAAGTTTTATTGAAATTATATTTCCTTCGAGAGTGGAATGGGAAATGGGGTAGGGATTATTACATTTCCCTGGAATTTTGTGGGTTGTGCAAATGAATAGCAAATGTCAAGTTGGCCAAAAATATAAAAAAGGGAGCGTTTTTACGATCCTTAGTCAATTATTGTCTTAAGCTGAGGTAATTATGTGCGTTCATTCCATTTTGCCGAGTAGACAGATCGGATTATGTAAGAAATGGATTTTGCTGAATTAGAGATTTTCCTTTTGGTTTTGGAAGTAAGTCTGAAGGCCATTAATTATGCTATATTCCAATTTTAGGACTGGATTCTTTAAATGGTTGAGAAGATAAAGGAACAGAAGAATTAATTTTTTTTGTAATAAAACTTGTGTAGGGTTTGGGGGGATTATGTTTACGCGTTAACGGCTCTCTTTTTAAAATTGCTTCATTAATCATAATAATATTGTTTTGAATAAAGACGAAATCATTAATTGAAATGAAAATTGCGATGTTGTAGGAAAACTTGATTTTTTTATATATCATCCATTTTTGTATCAGAAAAGAAGTGACTTTAACAATTTATATTTAAGGATGATTCCCGTCCACATATGGAAGTGCCGACCCTGGGTCATTTTCGGGGTACAACTCCAAACCCTGCTATAGTTGAACTTTTTTCCGGAGAAGCGGGAACTGAGTTGCACCTGACCTAGGTGTAGCTGAAGAAAAAAATAAGGCAAAGGAGCTAGCTGAAGTTCAAATGACACTAGATAATAAAAAGAAAACAGTACTCCAATCTTAATAATGAGTTAATGCAGAAAAAACTACGGAATTTTTTATATTCTGTATATTATTTCTGTTCTTTTGGCCCTTACTACGTTTTTTCGCAGAAAAAGAATCTTCCTTTTATCTTCACCGTTGAATGTGGATGGACGTATTCGTATTGCATTATAAAAAAGAATCTCTCTTTTGGAACTTGATTTAATTTTTTGGGCTCTATTTATTTAAAAATTGAGGCTCTATTTATTGGAGCTCCATTTCGAGCAGTTTTGAGCCTACCGCTCTCTGGGCAGTGTCTTTCAAGTAGGCCAGGTTTATAGAAGTTCCACCAAATGAATTAACTCGTCTATTCAACTGGGTTTCACCTCTTCTTTTACGCAACAAAAAAGCAAGGAGAAGATATATAACATGGGGCTGGTGTGGTGCTTGGTGATTGCTGAACACCCAAGCTCTTTATCACTGAATCTGTTTAGTGATAATTTTTTTCGTAAGTCTAATAATTGGCAGAAGATTCCAGATTTTGTACTCATTCATAATTTTTTAAAAGGTAAGGATGCATTAAGACCAATTGTTGGTGCGTTTATGGGTGAATTTAAATCTTTTTTTGACTTGTATTGCTTCCAAAAAGAGGTTACAAATTAAAAATGTTAGTGATATACGGAAGGACGCACACGTACATACATAGCTTGCCTGACTCATATTTTGGTCTTGATCATAATAGCTACTGGGGAATTTCGAAATTATTCCTTGTTGCATTCTTGCCTGTATTGAACTTACAACACGACTTAACTCTATAGTAGGTTAAATTTCACAACGGTCGGAATGCAAAATCTAGATTCGGACAAAATCTAAATAGCACAACAACCTGGAAAACAATCTTCCCGAAAAAAACTAGTTAAACTATACTAGTTTTTTTTAAACTATACTAGTTTTGCTAGTGCAACAACTTTTTTTGAGATTCTTACAATAAGTGAATTTTACTTAGAAATAGTTTTATTTGTCAATCTTGAACTTTTCAAATAAGAAACTGCAAAAGATCTCTACAGTTTGTAAATAAAAGTGGCCCCGACACATTATCAACTAGGCGAAAAATAATGTTTACTATAAAATTTGGATTATATTTTCATGGTTTTTGCTTCTGAAGATCCTTTTTTTCCAGATTTCAGAATATTCTTTTCTAAATGATTTATTTTCTGGATGGGTTTGGGTTTGGAGCTACGAGCTTGAAAATAAATTTAATTTCCACAGATATTTTATAGGCACAAATGTTACGCATACGCCACCGAAACCAAGGCTAGATTTTCTTAGATAGCAGTCCTTTCTTTACTATCTTTAAAGAGACTTAAATGTATTTTTGGCTGAGTACTTATACATCAAGATTCTTAAATGCAAATATAGCTTACAACTTAGAGTATAAGAAATTTAAAACATACAAGTGAAAAACAACTGTGTCTATACAAAGGCTTCAGTTTGTCTGAGCTCTATCTCAATAAGGAAAAATATCCCATCCTTAAGAATAAAGTAGGCTTAATAATTTATAATATATAAAAATAAAATGCAATACCGCGTCGCTACAAAATATGAGAGATTAAAATTTTTGATTTTACTTAACATAACCAGTGAGTAAATGCTACAGTGTGTACGCAGAAGTTACAGTCCGTAAAACGGACCGTTGAATACCCCATCCTATCCCACGTTGTAAACTGCTGATGGCATAGTTATTTTTTGACATTTTACAAGTAATGCAAACTTCAAAAAGGGGCGTGGTCCAACCGCCCCTAATTACAAACTATTAATTATAAGATATTTCCACAGATATTTTTAGGTTACACTTAAATGTACGTCATTTTTTTGGTTCAAATTCAATATTTTTGAAAAATCTAAAAGGGGGCGTGGCTAAAAATTTCATGTGAACGAAATCTGGACTGAAATCTCGTTTATCTTAATTTGCTACTTTTTTTGTTTCAGGCTTTTCTAAATTAGGCTCAAGGCCAGTCGAAATTAAGTTTTTCTGGAAAATTTTAGGTTTTTCTTCAATTCTGCCTCTAAATGTGGGCCCAAAGTCTTGTATGAACAAAATGTGAAACTAAGCGTTTTCTACATAAAATATTAAGCAAATTTTTTTCAATTTCGCGCAAAAATATTAAGTAAACTGCATTTGAAAATTTAACCTTAAAATAGATGCCACGCCCACTAGAGGAGGTTAACCAATTAAATTTGTCTTTTTTGTAACTTACATTCATCAGGAGATGCTAAATGTCAAATTTCAGCCTTTAAAAACGTCCTACAGTTTTGAAAACTCTATAGGTAGTTGCACATTTAGATCTAGCAGCATAAGATGAAACCGCATAAATTGACGGTATTGTAGGTGCCTTCGTTGGAAGGCAGCCTGCCACACGCGATTACTACAGAAGCTTTAACTACTTGTTAAGGAAACTTAGTCGTAGTCTGACGAAAAATGGGAGGTTTTTAAGTGAGTAAGAATCTCACACTACTATGAGCACGCGCGGCCGGTCCTCGTAGTGCCTATGAAGGTTTTTCCTACCCACGGAAAAAAAAAAAACTTGCCTTGTTCGCATGACGTAGATCTCACGTACGAAGTTTCAGCACCCTAGCTCAAAATTTAAGGCCTAAAAACATGTGACAGACGGATGGACAGATGGACGGACGGACGGACATGGCTCATTCGATTCAGAATTTGGTCTCGATCATATGCCCTTAAGGTCTTGGGGGTTTACCATTATTATTTCACCGTGTTACAAACTATGTGCCAACCTTAATATACCTCCTATCCTATGGGATGGGGTATAAAAAAGGTCTTAGGGTCTACGGTTATTATCGTAACTCGTTACAAGCTATACATTAACATTAATACACCCTGGTTAATGTAAAATTTTTTCGAGAATGGTAACTAAAGTCGTCTGTCGGCTTAGTAAAAAATGAGCTTACACTATTTATGTTCCTTAATATATGTATATGTATATCTATTGATCGAGTGGGTATGCGAAGTTAAAGATTATTTTTTTATATTTTTTCCAAAATTTTATTACAATTTAAGACTTAAATTAAATCAAGTATAATGTAGATTTTATTGCAGGGTAAGTACTTGAAAAATGTTGTCTCGCGTGCATGCGGCGAATCTTTACCTGTCTTTTCTAGATGCAAAAGGCTTAATGCCATATTAAGTGTTTTCGTATACCAGCCAACGCATTATCAGACTTTGCTTTCAAGCTGCATCATTTTATATATGTAGTTCTCGATCTATCAGTAGGAACCTATATACTTAATTTTCATTATTATTTTTTTAACACTGTTGTTGCATGTTTTGGTTCCAGGAAAACCAATTTCAATTTGTATTCTTCCTAAGGGAAATGAATACGATATGCGACTTCCATTTGATCTCTCATACGCCATTCCCTTTACTGTAGTGATATTTTTTTTTTTACAGTTCGACACTACCTGCAGTAAATTAAATTGGATATTGGGATTTATGCGACAGCAGATAGAAAAGCATACCGGCAGATTGAGATTGATGGTTAAAAAAATCTTCACGTATTCGCTCTTCCTAGGTAATTTTTTTTTGCCAAGTATCTATTCCATTTCATTTTATAGTTCCACATTTACCTTTCTCTTGGTTGCTCAGATGTGAATGAATTGAATTTTTAAAGCAATAAATACACATAAACAAACTGGAAAAAATGGTCTATCGAAGTCTTGGAATAGAGAAAATTTATTAAAATTTCCTTCACTTTCACTTAGCGTATGTTAGCATTTGGCATTGGTGTGAAGAGAAATTAGTACTATCCAGATTGTAAGGGATGTAGCCGAAACCGGTCCACGAAATGATTGTCCTATGCTTCTTTATCTGGTCGTGTCCCTATATCACATCAATGTTAAAGAAATTTAGAAATGAAAAGTTTACCGCGACAACATAAGGTACGTATTCTTAGCATTGCCCGTACAAAGACAATTTCAGTAATTGCTGAAACGCAGAGACATTTCGGGATCCGACAGTAAACATTATTAAAGTTTTTAGGATATACCACGTTTAATTAAAAGTGAGATCGCCCATAAGGAACTTCAGGCAGTTTCCCGGTGACCACGATCAATGAAACTTGAGCGAAACGTCCGGGGTAAGTATGCTTAAGATTTCACTTTTAATTAAACGCAGTATATCCTAAAAACTTTAACAATGTCAACTAGTCACCGCCAAAACCTCAAAAGTTATAGTGAACATTATATTTTTTAAAATTTCAGGCCTCTAATTACTGAGCTCTGTACAAAAAGATGTCTCCTAGCGTTTAAAAATTTGTTTTTAATCTAAGCCTTTCAAGCTTTAACAATCGAAAAACTGTTCTGGTATTAGAATTTTAAAAATAAATTTCAAGTTACTTTCCCTTAAGATATCTGCCGAAAAAAAGCAATAATGCCACCCATTCAAAAATGTTTCTGTAACTGCGTTCCTGTCTGGGAAACTTTTGCAGATTGAGTAAGTAAGATTGAGTAAGATTGTGGGAATAAGCGTATATAAACAGTTCAACTGTTTTGGCCCTTATGAGATGAATTACATAATTCACTTCCCAACCCTTTATAAAAAATTAAAAATGCCACGCCACCAAAAAGTGGACGGAATATAAATTTAACTTTTACATTACCAGTGAAAGGAAATTACATGGATTTAGACTGCAAATCCTGCTTTTAAACCAAATATCTCTTTTTTAAAGCCACATCGACATACGTGGGTGGAGACATGGTATACGAAACACTTGGCAAATATGTTACCTGCTATATTTGTAGTCTCATTTTTCTCAAAGCGCTTTATACTTTTTTTTGTAAAAACGTAATTTTACGCTAAAAATGTGCGCGCCTTTTTGATTTATGGGCGATTTCTTCTATTGCCTTTTTGCCAACAATTATAAAGTAGCGCTAAGGGGACATAGGTAAGATGTGACTTTACTATTAATTTATTTGTATACCGCATCCCATAGGAGAGGAGGTATATTAAGTTTGATTGAGATATATTAAGCGAATACCGCCCCTTGTAGGCGTGGTCATAATTAATATGCATTCTGATTAATATGCATTACGGTTTATTTGATATATTTGCTTTAAATCCAAAAAAATTGCACTATAAAATGTTCAGATATGTGCGTAAGCTATCAACTCAAGTGAATACATTTTTGCGACGCCCACTTTTGGGGGCGTTTTTAAGTATAAACACAAATTTTTAATATGAAAATGCAGTCAACACGTGTATACCACTTCTGATAAAAATATAAACAAAGAAACGATGTTGTTGAGAAGGGGTGGATGCCACGCCCCTTTCTTAGGAAGAGGATTCTTAAATGAAATTTAACAACCAAGATTTATGACACAATTCGGAGCTTGACAGCCGTCAATTGGGATGGGGTATTCAACGATTCGACTAAGCGGATTGTAACCCTCCCACTAGTTTAATGAACAGAAATGGTGACAAATAAAACTTGCAGTGGAAAAATTAAGAGAATTTTTTGATCTTTAGAGCAGAACTTCCAGCTCAACTAACAAATTGCAAGTCCAGCTCAACTAACAAATTGCTAGTATTAAAAAACCTAAAAGTTTTTCAATCGATTCTCGTGACAATACTTTCCCCGATAGTTTTTCTCTTAGACTTTCAAGGCATTTACTTTTGTTTGTTGGCCCAGTTGTAATGCAGCTACAAAGCTTTGTCTCTAGTTATTTATTCCATGAATAACAACACAATGTAGTATCTAATTATTAATTTGAATTACAAAGGCAGTGCTTCATAGTTCATCTATAAAACATAATGTCTTATGTCCACGGTTCCAAGTTTTTCGACAATCAACTAAACTTAAATGAATTAAGTTATTCTATAAACTTGATTGGTTAGCGTTTGAAATAAGCATTTACTAAGGAGTATTGCTGAAGTGTTACTTTATAATTATTGTAATTACTGATTTTATACTTCAAATTGTGGCTTTCGTTTAGAAAATGTTTATATACTTAAAAATAAAAGTTTTTTTTAATCACATTGTTAATTAAACTTATTATAAATTAACCCCTACGAGACTTGACTGGTGACTGTACCTGAGGTTCTTGAGTTGGTGGATTGGAAAGGATGAAAGGACCACTTAGTCGCCCTATGTAATTAAAAAAAAAAATACTTAATCTGTTTTTTTTTTTTTAAATAGTCAGAGGCTTAGAGTATAGGGTACTTCATAAGTCTTGCGGATGGTGCACCCTTTACCACCAGTAAGTTTTTTAGTACTGACGACATGTTGATCCATAATAATGTACCACTATAAGTACATAGTTTCATTTTGATCTATACATAAAAAGCGCAGAATTTACATAGAAACCGACAAAACCAAGTAGGATGCACCTCTTGTCTCTCATTGTATAGTTTCAAATTAAATAAATAAATAAATAAAAAAAAAAATATCAATATTCTAGGTGAAAGCAAATGCATAGCTGGCGACGGGAGAGTATAAATTTAATAACTTTCAACAAAACTCACAATGATGTATGATTAAAAAAAAACTTGACCCGAAAATGTTGAGCGAAAGAGCTTCTCGAAATTTAAGATTTTAGCTGAGGTTTAATTAATTTTTTACCCTACTGCTGCTTTTGACAAATCCAATTTTAAATTCGCATATTCGGCGAACAAAGGTACCCCTTCCTCACTATATAACCATAGATAGCTATAACAACCACATCTCAGTCAGTGCTTCATCCTCCCTATCTTGGTCAATGCAGGCAAAGCATACGTTTTTGAAACTAAAATACCGTAAAAACCTTCTTTTCCCATGTCTGTTTCAATGCCCATACGAATTTGGGATTCTTTGTGCCATGCCTCCTGTGCGTTGGATCAATGGATTTGCTGAAATTTTTTGCACGTTTCGAAAGCATTTTTAAGGTTTCCGTTTCAGCCATTCAATAGCTGGACAATAAAGACAACAGCCAACGGTAGCCCGTGGCTTAAAAATCGCCCAACCTCAATTTATGTCACACGGCTTTTGTACCATCGATATTCGCAGTTGCTATGATAGAGGTGGAGATTAAAAACGTTTTTTTGAAAATCTGGCCACCTGCAAAGTGTTGCCAAAATGTTTTGTCTTTGCGTGGAACGATGACTTTAAATAACTTTCAAAGACAATTATTGTAGGACAAGGTACTCATATGCAGTATATTTTAGAAATAATTAAGATTACAAAAAAAAAAAAATCAGTTCGACCAGGAGTTAAGGTTAGGATACGCCAATTATTAAACTTGGTAACTTCAGTAATAAAAATCAGCTTCCCCATTCTGTCTTTTTGTGCAGTTATATGATTAACAATGCGATAGATTCAGGATATCAACAATTGTCTACTTAACATAGAAATAACCCCGTTTACAATTGAATTTAACAAGATTGTCGTTCGAAACAGACGTGGTACCAAACCGGGGCAAGACCAATTTTGATCTCTTTATACCCGGACCAGGGTATATTTATTTTAGTGCATAGTTTGTAACACAGTGAAATAATCATCTAAGACCTTTTAGAGATCTGATCGAGACTGACAGATGAATCGATTAAGCTAGAGAGCTGAAACTTTGTACACGACTAGCTACGATGTGAGACAACCTCTATTTCACATTTTCTTTCAAAATGCCTATTGGTTAAGTTAGACAAGACGTAGGAACTCAAAGTTCGGTACTGAGCTATATTGGCCGAAGACTTTTAATAAGGCAAAAACTGGAAAGCCCACAATATCGACTATTAATATCGATCTTTATAAGCCCGATTTCTCGAAAGGTTTACTCTAAATCGAAAAAAAAAATTATATGTTAAATATTGAAGATATTACTACTTGATAAGTTTGCTATATACAACGTTTTGAGCTTCGTCCTCTTTCAAGGAGCGTTTTTAGGAAAAACTATTTTTTTTGTACTATTATATTTTATGAACTTCTCGTGCTTAATTTTTTTCACATGGTGGTCTTAGAGCATTAAAAAAATATATGTGTGACAACAAAGTTTTCACCTAAGATGACCTTAACTGTTTCATATGATATTAACTTCTTAAAAACTCTTCTATTTGCTTAAAAAAACAGTGAGTAAGTGCTACAGTGTGTACGCAGAAGTTACAGTCCGTAAAACGGACCGTTAAGTACCCCATCATACCCCTTCCACATTGTAAAATGCTGATGACATAGTTATTTTTTGACATATTATAAGTAATGCAAACTTCGAAAAGGCGCGTGGTCCAACCGCCCCTAATTAGAAACCACAGATATATCCAAGTTACACTTAAATGTACGTAAAAATGCAATTTTTTGGTTCAAATTCAATATTTTTGAAAAATCGACCCTTAAAAGGGGGCGTGGCTAAAAACTTTCTATTAACAAAATCTTGACTGAAGTCTCGTTTACCTAACCTGCTACTTTTTTTGCTTCATGCTTTCCTAAATTAGGCTCAAGGCCAGTCGAAATTAAGTTTTTCAGGAAAATTTTAGGGTTTTCTTCAATTCTGCCTCCAAATGTGGGCTTGACCTAAAGTCTTGTATGAACAAAATGTGGAACTAAGCGTTTTCTACATAAAATATTATGCAAATTTTCTTCAATTTTGAGCAAAAATATTGAGTAAACTGCATTTGAAAATTTACTCTTAAAATAGATGCCACGCCCACTAGAGGAGGTTTAGCAATTAAATTTGTCTTTTTTGTATCTTACATTCATCAGGAGATGCTAAATGTCAAATTTCAGCCTTTTAGAACGTCTTACAGTTTTTAAAACTCTGGAGGTAGTTGCAGATTTAGACCGATTGTGGGCATGTCTTTGGGCGGATTTTAAAAATTTTTGCACTTGTACTGCTTCGCATGGCGTGGACCTTACGTACGAGGTTTCAGCACCCTAAGGTTTAAAATTTAAGGCCTAAAAACATGTGACACACAGATGGACGGACGGACTTGGCTTATTCGATTCAGTCTTGGAGGTCTACCATTATTATTTCACCGTGTTAGAAACTATGTGACAAACTTAATATACCTCCTGTCCTATGGGATGGGGTATAATTATTATTTGTAAAAAGAGAAACGTAGTTTGCAGACATTAAAGTTATCTTAAAACAATAGACCCAATATGGGTGTTTCTGACGTTTGTAAACGAGATTTCTGTAATGTTATGAGTCTTCTCAATTTTCGCTGTCGGTGCCATATAAAAATTCAATTTATTCTGCACTAATTAAAGTCCTCTTATAAAATCGCGGCTTATGTATGTTTAAAACTTTTTTTGCGTAACGAATAACGAATAAAAGTTTCTTTTCAGAACTTTCCTTTCTTATCTGCAGCTATTATAATAATTTTTTAATTAAATACATCGTGTTCTGCCAAGATAATAGAGTAAGGAAGAGGCTAGTAATATATAACTCGCAGAACGTGGTAACTTTCTCTATACCAAAAGTTTCTTCTCCAATTCTCAGATATTATAAATATTTCATTTATGTATTTAAGAGGCAATTTCAAATTTTTGTTACGTGATCAGAAAGCAAAAACGAGACTATTTTGAAAATGTTTTGAATTTTAAGAAAGATTACATGTTCTTTTATAAACCGATTAAAGATATTCTTTCAATTTTTGTTTCAATTAATGGGATGATTCATTTTCAATATAACGAGATCACATGTTGTTGATAAAATAGAGATGTATCCGGTTGTTCAAAGGAAAAAATTACAGTTTTGTGGTGTTCATAATTAGAGCAAAAACAATTGCCTCGCACGGAAGTAAATGAAATCTAACCCACATTGCGGAAGGCGGATGCAGAATTTATTTTTCCAAAATTTGTCTTGCTTAAGTTTGCTATTTCGAAAAAAACATAACAAATACTCCTTTTGAAATACCACTTAGTCTGGCCACCTGAATGAGTCAATAAATTTGGTTACCGACCTAACTTACACTACTAACTTACACTTTACGCCCCTGTGCAACCGCTCCAGCCACATATATGGGGTAGGTTTAAGTTAGATAGGTCGTCGTCTGAGTGCAGTGTAAAGCAGATACCGTCATATCGAAGCAATGTCATAAATCAATACGTATAGACATTATCGAGTTATGGGCTTGAACCGAAGACCTACATGGACTCCCATAAAAGTATAAAATGTAATATCCTGGGTCAAATGCCTCGACATGGTTGGCGAAATATTTTCTCAGAACTCACAGGCAGAGAATAAACTCTGTTTAGCTTTGTGGTCGAGAAAAATTCTCCTCAGAAAAAGGACTCCTCAGAGAGTTCGGTATTAGGCTTGCCTATCTGTAACCAACTTTTGCTTGAGTAGGTTGTGTATCAGTCAAATAAAAAACGTTGCGTTCACACTAAGAGGACGATGAACGTTTAAACGGAATTCAGAGAAGGCGAATCGTTGGAATTTTCAAAACATTTTGCATGAAATTACAGCATAAAGGTATACTTGTTAGAATAAGTCAAAAGTTATGCTTTGTATGCTTTGTAAGAGATAGAAGAAATGGGAATACCTGTATGCATATAGTACTTACCGTACTTTTTAGTCGAGCTATCGGTGGTGATTCCAGAGTTTCCAAAATTGCTGTTGCGCTATTGTAGTTTCCGACTAAAAGGCAATACTGTGCAACTCCGCTCCACAGTTCGACAATTTTTTTTCTTTCTCGAATGCCGTTGCACTAAAGTGTAGCATGGTATCAGGTTTTTGAATACATAAGATCCGGCATCAGAGAATCAGTGGAGGTAACGTTCAGTAGCATGAAAATAAAAAGTAATACTTTCCCCTACATTTACGTCCAGAACAGACCATTTAAGAAGCAATATAGAGTTTTGTGTTTAAGGAAACGAATGAAAGAAAGCTTGATGAAGGAAGTGATGGGATGGTATTTTCGGATGGGATAATACTTTTTTGTGGATTTAAGGCAAGTGCTTCCTAGAGTATTCTTTTGGCAAATTCTAGTCAAAATAATAGTAATATGATAGTCTAATAGTAAAATAATTGGCTTTTATTTCTGATGTGAACCTTCGATGTTCGGCACTTACCACGCCAGCTATAAAAACAGTAAATTAGCAAATGTTAACAGCCTCAATCATACTCGAATTGCAAAACGAGTCGGACAAAGAGCCACAAGCGTAGGATGTTTTTTTTTGTCAAATGAGACGCTCCTACCATAGTCACAGAGACTACGGATATAAAATAATCTAAAAAGCTAGACATCCAGTTAAAAGCCCATTGCAGGTAAAAAACAGATGATTTAATTTTCAAGCTATGTCTCTAGTTTTTCAAAAATGAATTTATAGAAACAAAAGCGTATTTAAACACTAAGGAACATGATTGTTAATACAAAGCTTAAATTAATAACGAGCTAAAGGGGTTGCGGAGCACATCCTGCAAGCCTGTGGGGCAGTAATCCATAACATGTATGGGAACAGTTGTTTAATAGTTAATTTTTAAAATTTTTGACACTTTCGTTTGTCAATTCAAGGTAGTTATCGAAAATATTCACGTATCTGGGTGCAACTGTAAGGAAATATTTCAAAATTTACCCTCTTTGGCTTATACCAACAACCATTGCAGTTGAACGAACTTTTTATCTGGCCACATAAGCTAGTTTAATTTTTTGAGTTCAATTCTGGTAAATAAACAATGGGTCAAACTGGTCAATGCAAATACAAAACTATTTTCGAGTGCACTGCTTTTCAACAAGAGCTTCTCTATTTTATTTCACTGTGGGCAACAAATCGAATCAATCGGTTTGTATAAATGCTTGCTTAAATAGTCTGGATTTCTGCCGTGACTATACTTATAAGAGGATACAACAAGTTTGTAGTCTAAAAGAAAATGTATGTTTACAGATTTTGCGAGACCATCAGAGTTCATGTATTTTTAATCAAGTATGTGTTCTCCAGAAAATGTTCTACCTGTTTGTCTGTGCAGTGCATTTTCCAAAAAAGAAAGCCCACAAAATACCGTATGTGTTTGACAATGTTAACAACAACAATGTATTGGTAATAGTATAATCCACATCAGCATCGCCCCTGTAAGAGTATCCCGGATGCCACATGGATGCTTCATATCAACGGTATGAAAGGATGTTTGCAACTTGTCTGAAATTTTCCTCACGTTGGCGTTTGTTTTTGGACTGCTACAACTGATGATCTATGTAAATTTTGCATCCTTGTACGTGTACGCCAGCACAGACGGAAACATTTATAGAATAGGATTTTCGGGATATGTAAAGGGAATGCATGTTATGCTGGAGGTAAACTATAAATCCAGACTGTGTCCAAATGTTTTCTCTCAGAGAGAATAAATTTAATTTACTTACCTGAAGAATTTCGTTGCATACAAATAAGCGTAAACGAGCTGACCATTCCAGATATGTTTCCAGATTGCAGGTCTTTTTTGGATCCTGTACACCAGGTGGACCACCTGATGATGATGGTTGGTCCCATTTTTTTGACTACAAGAAAAAGTATACATGAACAAAGACTTAAGCGGATTAAAAGAAGTTCAGAGAGATGTTGTCAAAAGCTAATTTAGTTGTTGAAAAAACAAATAGTGGATGTGTGTGTGTGAGTTTTTCATAATCTTATTTTTTTTGGGCTTTACAGTAATTGTGTTAGTGCTGATGGTAAAGACAGTGTTTTTGGAACTTAATTTCACCTCGTACGTTTTCGAGTTCACAAATCAGTAAATAAAATTGAAATAAAATATAAAAAGAAAAGTTTGATTGTTTTCATAAAAAAAAATTAAAATCATTTTTTTGACATAACAGTCTAGCTTTTTGGCAGAAGAAGAAGCAATAGAGACGTTGTTTTTTTGGACTCCTCCTAAAAATTTTCGGGTTGCCAAAACCAGGTTTCATTCTGTGTCTTCCTGCCTTACACACCTTCGGGGCAGGAAGAATGAAGATTTTGATTAAGACTAGGTCTGACCCCTTTATAAGTCAAAACACTAAGGCTACAGGTGATTACGTCTTAGAGGTTTTAAAATGCTAAACAGTTGTCTACCAGCGGAGATTGAAGTGAGTACAATATCCAACATGGGGGCGCGACCCGCGGCAGGCGGCACGGAGCGTATTGAATGCGCCGGGGTACACGTAAGGAGTTAGCCTTTTGGAAAGGTGTTCTTGACGAATATGCAAGCTATGGAACAATTGACAAAACAAAATGTGCACCAACTAAACCTGTATATTTGTTTACTGAAGCAAAGAATTATTATTATACTTTTCTTCATTTTGTGACAAAACACAATGTTTAACAATGTTAAAGTTACTTAAACTTTAACCTAACGGTTGATCGATGCAACAGGATGTATTCCATAATTTTAATATTTTTACGAAAGAATTTAGTAAGTAAGTTTCCTACAATCTCAAGTGCATCATTTCAACTTTGTGGAAAACAATTGACAAACAGGAAAAATAATATTGCACGCAAGAATGATTCTCCTGTCTATGCATATTTAGTTTTTGCTCCACTTAGAAGACAAAAAATGAATTTATTACGAATTTATTAATTGAACAAAAACACAACTCAAACCTTAACTATGTGCCTTTATTTTTGTTTGTACTCTTAACTCCTGCCTTTCAAGTATTCATGTTTATATAAGATGCAACGTCCTTGAAAAACTCGTTGCTGAAAGTAAGTTTGATTTAATTGTTTTTTTTTTTAGTATTTGAGCATTATAAAACATGTAAGATCTTACTTAAAACAAGTGAGTAAGTGCAAGAGTTCGTCTGTGACAAACTTTTATATACGGTGTAACACCAAATCTTAATTTTTACTATTTGTATAGGCCACGCCCCCAAAAGTGGGTCTGGGCTAAAAATTAAAATCAATTAATTGTAATTTCGTTAGAATCATGACAAAATGCGCGGAACCCGAAAATTATTGCAAAAAAAAAAACAGTTTTTTCCTAAACACGCCCCTTAAAAGTGGGCGGAGCTCAAAACTTTGTATGGAGCAAACCTAGCAAATAGTAATATCTTGAATATTTGTTTTATAATTTTTTTTTTTCAATTTGGAGTAAACTTTCCGAGAAATCGGGTTTTTAAAGATCTGACATGGTAAAAAGGGCATGTTCGATATTGTGGGCGGTCAAAATTTGGGTTCTTACGCCTTTTCTAACTTGACTTAAAGGTATTTTGAAAGAAAATTTGATATAGAGGGTGTCTTACATTGAAGCCAGTTTTGAGCGTGGCCGTCGGAGTATTTAACTAATTTTTACACTTTGTCTGTACAAAATAAGAACCAAGATATCCTTCAAGTTTGAGCGTCCTAGCTTAATTTTAAAGACCTAAAAACTTCACCCATACGGACAGATGGATGGACGGACGGACATGGCTTAATCGACTCACCTGTCAGTCTCGATCATATCTCTAAAAGGTCTAAAAGGTCTAAAAGGGACCGTAGACCCCTACGGTGATTATTTTACTGTGTTACAAACTATGCATTAAAATTAATATACCCTCGGTCGGGTATATACGTCTGCTGTATTATTAATAAGATTAGCACTTATAACACATAATACTGCGCAAGTATCAGCTATAATGAAATAAGAACTTTTGTGATGCAATGTTATTCAACACCCATTCGGTGTTGTCCTAATACCTCTTCTTGATCTCTTTTTTTCACACAAACAAAATTATTCAGGATAAACTTCTCCTTGATTCTTGGTAGCACATATAAAAAACTGCATTACTACAACTGCAATAGGATACTCGACGGACTTTCAAAAACTTTACCATGCTTAGAACATCAACCAACCATACAAGCAAAAACACAAATACAAGAGAATGTAGCATATGCACTGACAATGGTGAACAGCAGGACCCTTAAAGTAAGGGTACAGTGTTGAATAGCTTAACTCGAGCAAAGTAAGTTTTTGGTCCTCTAAAAAACAGCCATGCATGGTCAGAGGAAAGTTTAATTAAATCTTTTGGTATAACATGTGATGCTTAGCTGGATAGCATAGGTTTTAACTCAAACATAACTTTTGCAGGGATGTTTTTAATGCATAACTCATCATATATGATACATTTTGTTAAAAATCTTATGCCTAATGCGATTTGGGAGAATTTAATTTTGGCTTCAGGGCTTAAAATTTGTATTTGAATAGGTTTTCGGGATTTCTTTTGAGTCCTTAATTAGTACCTTTGAACTAATTTGAGTATGAAGGTATTAGAAAATGGGAAAATCTTTCGAATATATATTAAAAAGCATATCTTTCCGTTACATTGCCTATTTACCTAAGGCTCACATGATGATGCGAACAATTGCTTAGAGCAAACACAACACCCACTACAGGTATTATTCAAGTAGATTGTTTTGCTCTTGTTATACAAGGGTTCATCCCACGTCACCTTGCTTACATGTGACAAATCCCTACCAATGCTATAAATTTGAAAGGCAATTGATACTCTCATGCGTGCTCACCCCCCCCTCCCATCCCTGTTTTGTCTCCCACGGCATATAAATAACAATAAACAAACAAATTAGACAAACACACACGCATTGAATCAGCCCCTTCTGCTGTTCACCCATAAGAACACAACCCCCCTATTGTAAACGAGCTTTTGCTTCAATTCCATTTCGTTGCTATTGTTAGACAAACAATGCTGAACGTGTCCAAAGGATTTTAACGAAAGCCAAGAGGAAAAATTTAAATTCCATTAAAAATTCAATTTCAGTAGGTACGTGAAAACGGTTCGTGGTAGATTGCTGGTAGCGTCGCTACGTCTCCCGAAACTTGCCACAAGGCCTATGTAGTCATGTGGTACCTACCCAGCTTTCAGGTTGTTAACATCTCAACACATTATACAAATTTGTCGGGATACCTACATCCTGTACCCAACGAGCGCGGATCTTCAATCAACCTTCCTCACATTCACAGTATGAAACGAATACAAAGAAATTAATTTTGTTGTTTTGGCTGGCACAGCACAATAACAGCTAAACGAACTGAGAGTAACTGAATGGTGTGCTACATTGGTTTCTACTTACAATCAGCCCCCGGGGGGTTTGAAGGTCTGACTAAGTGTGCCGATTTGATTTCACTCCATTTTTTTTTTTAACTTTTCTCACACAGAATCGCTTATGTAAGCGTACCAGTGCTGCCACCCACAGAGACAAATTACGTTTCCCGGCGAAGGCGAATAACATTTTAATTCCGGGAAATGATTTCCACTTCCCCATTCGAAGTCGAATTAAATTAAAGCCGAAAAGGGATCAATTGCATGCGGGTGCCGGTGGTGTCGCAGTACGTTCCCCCAAGAAGGCACTTATACAATGAAAGGCGGCGGCTCCATGGGGGCGTTCGTTGAGCTGTCGATGTCTTTCTCAGAGGCGATTGTGGATTGACGCCGCGCCGCCGTTACCACTTATCGCAGGATGTCGATTGGGTGTAGAATATATTTGGCAGACATGATTTTCTGTTTATTTTCAGGACTAAATTGAAATGTTTTCCAATGTGTGGAACGTGAGACGCGTATAGATGGTGCTGCTTTGGAAATTAATTTCATTATTGTTGCGTGCATAGTCCCTTAGCACGCAGCAAACGGTATAGGCATTCCCTTACAAAATGTAGGGTGACTTCTGATCCGTTTGCAGACAAGTAGGCACATTAACGTTATTTCTCTGTTTGTTGTGTTAGACAGAATGATTTTGTTGATAACCCAATTGCAAGCTATTAAGGACAACGATGTAATGTCACTCTAATCGGATAATTGAGTTTACTTTATAACTAGCAAGGAGACATTTGGGTTTAAGGGTTGCAGTCAGTTTACATAAAGCTGTCAGTGTAACTAACACCATGGGCAAATAGACTTCACAGGGTCCTTATGATGAATGGGGTAAGGATGAGTGTTTCTTTTTTCGAAGGAGTAGGGTAAAAATATCACCTTATGTTGCTTAGGAAATAAAACTAAAGATAATATAGAAGTGATAAAAGAAGATATACCTACGCCACACTGAGTGGTTGTATGGTGTTGGATAAGTAGTAAAGTCAACTTCTATAGTAAAATTATGCGTTTAAAATATTTGGATAGAGTAAACGGATTAAATAAAAGCCACTCACACTTTAAACCAAATTTGAAAATTGCGAACATTTGTAATTAATGAATAAGAGAAATCAAAATAATCTTTTGCCAAGACTGGTTTTCTGAAAGAAATATACCAGACGATACCCGAAATAATATACGTGAAGAACATAGGGGTGATTTTCAGTCACAGACGAACTGAAGTTTTACGTACGCACCGTTGCACTTTCCCTCTTGTTTTTTATTTGCCGTGGGTAAAAGCCTTCATGGGGACTACGAGGCCCGTCCGCGCGTGCTCATTGTACCTCCCATTTTCTGTCCGACTACGACTAAGTTTTCAGGTAGTTAACGAGAAGTTTAAGCTTCTACTATGGTAATCGCCTTCCAACGAAAGCATACAATACCGTCTTTTTATGCGGTTTGCAGGTCTGGATCAAGCTAAATGCCGAGATGGGCCAAACTTTTTTTGTCGCCCCTATATACCACCACCATTAAAGAAAACCCATTGTCAGTAAAAATATATGTAAGCCTAATGGCCGTAGCAACGTTTTTTTAGTCATGTGTTTCCCTCCTGCCTCCATAAAATAAGTTAAATTTAGCATTTATGTATGTATTTGTAAAAGCATGTATTTGTGGCATGCTTTAATGGACCAAAATCAGATATTATGCGATCAAAACTCATGTCCCGCACAAGGCTCGCTTCAATAGTAAAAATATAGAAACCGTTCAATTTGACGCTCGTCATTGTTCCGCTGTTCAATTTGTGGCAAAAAGGCAAAGGTAAATGCTAAAAGCGATCTCTACGTTTGGAAAAATGGTTTGCCTATAAAATGTTTAATATATGATATAGGTAGCTACCTACGAAGCGGAAAAAATATTTCCAGGGTTGATAAAAAGATTTCTGATTAATAAGAGCTGGTAGATACTAACATTTTTATATGTTAACAACATACAATTAGGATTTTTCTTTTCGTCCTTTAAATTTGCCGCCCTCCAAAAACTGCCGCTATGGGCCCGGGCTCCATGGGCCCCTAGGACTAATCTGTCTCTTGCGGTTTTTCTTAAAATGCTAGATCAACACAGCCTCGTTCGTTGTAGTCGGCGCGGAAGATTTGTTTGATCCAGAGTTGTTGTTTGTCCAGATTGTTATCTCGTCATTCACGGTTGCGTTAGATGATGATTCAACTGTCGTGTCAATAGCGAGAATAGCTATTGTGTCATCAGCGAACGTAGCTAAAAGTGTTTCCTCGTGTTGAGGAATGTCTGTAGTATATAGCTAAAATAAGATTGGGCCGAGAACGCTTCCTTGCAGGATACTGGAATTTATCTCATTGAACTCCGATTACTCATTTTTGTACCTTATACGAAAGATTCTGATTTCAAGGCAAGACTCTTGGTCAGAACATAATAATAAAACAAACAAGCCCTGTCGAGGAAGAGATAGGGGTGAGCGAGAAGGCCAACAAAACATCGCTGCCAAGAGCGTAAGAACGGAGCATTGAACATCGTGGAGCGGAACCATGCAAAAAAAATAAATGTAGGCTGGTATTTCATCCGCAATGCGTCGTTAGCAAAGCGCTTCAAAAGTCGAGCTTCTTGTTGTCGTGGTGAACGAGATGGAACCTTGCGGCCGTCTGACAATCCATCAGTGGAAAATGGTCGAGGAGAAGTTCCAGGAAGTCCTGTTGAAAGAATTATCCATCCAAATGGTACGGACTTGGAAGGCGGCTGCAAGGTTAAGAGAAGATGGGGGCATGGGGAGGACATGGTGGTCAAAATCGATTAAGATTTACAACGAGGATGAAATTCCAAGATAATGGAAATGTACAAATAATCTTGCTTCGCGGATGCGGCAAAGGCTTGTCTAGTGGAATACATCATCAGACAGGGGGGTCTCAGGCTAAAAGGCTATACATACTTTATTCTTCAAGGAAAAAGGTAGTTTCAGGATTTGAATCTTAATGAAAAAACAACTAACAGAATTTTTTATTTAGAAAATTACAGCTCAGGTGACCTAACGACGCGACGCCAGTATGGGAATCAAAGGGTGTGGGAAACCCATTTTGTCAAACCCTCACACCTATCTCCCGTATGACCCCGAGGTATAGTCATCCCGGAGAAATCAAAAGACGTAGCAAGACAAAATCAGCAGATGGTGCTGTTGGGCTGTGACACTAACGTCTATTGTTCACAGTGGGGAAGCAGTGATATAAGCGCAAGAGGTGAGTGTTTTTACATATGTAACAGAGGGAATTTAGCCACAGCCGTGGTGAAGAATAGCCAACAGATGTTTTATATTAGCCTTGAGTTAAACACGGTGGGTTGAGAAATAAGGGTCAAGTATAGAGGCGATGAATCAAGGTGCAATACCCAATCGGTTAGCTTGGATAGCTCTGATGACTTAGATAGGGCGGCAGGATTCTCAGTAAATTCCTAACAGAGGCGTTCGAGAAGGCGCATTCGGCTAATTGAATTTCTATAGGAGCCTAACGAATTTGGTAGAATAGGGGTTGCGCTCCCAGCTATATTAGAAAAAGTGATGGGATCGAGGCTGAGAGTAGCGAAGAGGTGTTTTAACTATTGATACAACCGAGATTAATAATATCTCTCCCTCCTAAAATTCTAATTTTTGAAAAGGAACTGATTTGTAGTAAAAAGAATCGAAACGGCATATATGTAATGCCCTTTTTCTGACATAAAACGGTAGGAAAAACTTCAGACTTAAAGCCTTGTATGTTTTTTTTTGTAATTTACTCGCGATCAAAGGTTAGGTCTTAAGTTACCCTTAAGATGCGTAGAACATCGCGAGAAAAAATAGAAACTCTTAACCCAACACGCGAATGCTGATGAGCCAGTACGGAACATGAAAACTCTGCACAGAAACACCAAAGCTTACCCCCGCAAGTGGTATACCTTTGCGGGAAAAGCAATAATATAACTAGCAGGGTATTTCATAAATGCATCTGGCATGCATCTAATTGTTGTACATTATATTTGCGTATTGAAAGAGAAAGAAGTGATCAATATTCGGCCGACCCTAACCTGGATAGCAGACGCCGATCAGGAAGCCGCTCATTTTGACACAGACGCTCCTGGATTTTTCGTTTGTTGCTGATTTTGGCCCACCCTGAAAATTTTCCATACCGGAACCCATCATATCTGGTGAGCGTTACCATATCAATTGGGGACCAGCAACCCCAGAAGGGGTGTATGGTGTAAAAAAAACACTTAACGATTTTATTTTTTATAATTAGCTCGCCATCAAGTGGTTATGACTACTTTTGAGATGCGTTGCACATCCCGAGCGGAAATAATTTGAGGGTAGAAAAGATAGAAGAGAAAAGTTGTTCTCGATCCAACACACACGTTGATGAGACACGGAACATGAAAACTCTGCACAAAAACACCAAAGCTTACCGCCGTAGTCATAACATAACTCTTTATGCCTACGGAGAAAAGCAATAATATATATAACTACCAGAGTATTTCATAAAAACATCTGGTATGTATGTTTCAAAGCTTTACATTGTAAGTGTTATGTCTTTACGGAGAAAAGCAATGATATAACCAGCAGAGGATTAAATCAAAACGTTTGGCCTACATGTAATTGTTGTCCATTCTACTATTTGCATATGAGAAGAGAAAAAGGTGTTAAATGTTCGGCCAACCCTAACCTGGATAGCAGACGCCAACCAGGAAGCCGGTCATTTTGAGATAGGCACTCCCGGAGTTTTAGTTCGTTGCTGGTTTTAGTCCGTCCCGGATATCTGGTATGGGTACTGGTATGGAGTACCCAAAATATCTGTCTAGCGTTACCCTATCTGACACCTGGCGAGGCGCCAAATCGGGGCCCAGCAACTCTAGAAGGTGTGTGTCCTTTGAAGTCCTTAAAATTTTCGGATTATGAGCAGTGTCTTTCAATTAGAGTTTCTTAGGCCGTCCGAGCTAATTCGGGTGAGATTGGTATGCTAAGGAGATATCTTCATCTAAATCGATGGCTTGTCTAAGCTAATGCGTGTCCACTTGAGAGTAAAATTACTGCGAGTAGCTCTTATCTCTCTGAGGCTGAGGCCACTATCGAGAATTCTTGAGCGGATTCTCCCTTGATGGGAAATCTGAGTGTAGCAAATCAACTCACTGTGGTAACTCTCGTAAATTGGGAGTGCCCTTAGCTCGCGAGAGAGAGCTCTTGCTCTCAAATGGATGCGCAACTTTAAAATTACTGATAAAGATACAGTCAATATTATTTTAATAAATAGTCTGGTAAGACTGTAATACAACTGTATTGTATGATATGCATTATCATAAGACCTGCGGTGTATACATCTACACTATTTTCAATTTGGCCGCAGAAATTGTTTTCAAATACATGATCTGGACTATGAAGCATGAATGACGTTTGAAATGAAGGCTTAAAGATTTATAAAATAAATGGTAATGTTTGGTAACAGCAACGTTTAGAAAATACTTCAATGGATAACTTGAAAATATTTTTTACACTAGATCGTTTCATCAAATAATAAAATATGTGCTACTTAAATTTTGGTCATAAACAAGTTAAAATAAACTTTTAAGAATCTTGCCGAAAATGCTAAGAAAATACCCACAGTCATTTTAGGGTCTTTTCAAACTTACTTGTTTATCCAAAAGTACATTATTGCTACACTGTAGAAATTCTTCAGGTCCAACATGTTTCGCCAGTTTCCTTTCGATGCGACATAAAATTTGTGCGTAATGCGATGCAGTTGGGCAGTCTATTGAGTCTGTCTGAAATGATGTTATAATAGATTTACACAACTACGAAAAACAAAACAAACAAAAAACGATTTATCACAGTCAACTAACCTTGTCGGTATTACTTTGACAAGCACGTAAATCTTCCTCGTGTTTTTCTAATTCAGTCAGGCGTTTTAACAAGGCACTCAGTATTTCCGAAACTAACTCCTCTAATCCAGTATTAGAACATCTGTAGGAAAGAGAGATAAAAGGTGTTATGCTAATCCACTAAAGTTGAAAAGAAATTTATTGAGCTTACTTTGAAACGATATGTTTAACATGACTCATGATCCGTTCATCGCGGAAATCATATGGGAACCGATGTGTCCATTCGGCTAGTAATGTGACTAATGTGTCTAAGGACTCACTATCAGGTACAGAGGACAACAGTTTACCCAATAACTCGTGCGGTCGCAGGAACAAACGTGACGACAATAAAAATGAGAAAACGAACTCCTGAAAAGGAAAAGAAATAAAAGTCGAAAGGATTTATCTGCGGACAACAACAAAAGCATGTGGAATATAAATTCGATTAGCCTACCCACAAACCACAATCACTCAGATGACTTTTATTGGAGATGATGTAGGATTTGTTAGGGGTGTTCATTATTTTATCACTTAATAAGGGATGATTACCGAAAATGTTCCGACATATTTACCGAGCATATTCACCATAGACCAGGCTGAGACCAGTTCGAAAGGTTATTATGCGCAGTTTTCCTTCATCAAAGTGTGCTACAGACTGCTGACTGCCACGAGGGTAGAACATCCCTTTGGACTAAGGATGAGGACTCCAGTCAACCAGCATTTCCATTTGCCCATTCTTGTTTTCGCCGACCAAGGTCCCTCTGTAGATTCATTATCATTAAGCAGAAAATGGATATTTTTGTGTGTGCGGGAGTTTAACTCAAGAGAACCGTCTAGCAAGTACGGGTAGAGCTTCTTTGGCTGATTGTTAATGATGGCACAATCGGATGATTCTTAATTCCGTATCTCGCAAATCTGTTTTAGTGTCCCTTTGGGATTCAGTTTAAGCTTTTTTTCCCGCGTCAATTTAGCTAGCTTAGTTTTGTGGGTCAAGTCCTCAATAAATCTGAAATATATTCAGGTGGATGTGTTCCTGCTAAATGAATTTCAGATTTTTTGCTGATTGCCACTTAGTGTTGCTGACGAGGTGGAAAGTAGAGACAAGCCGGCTTCAGTCGGTTTGAAATTATAAGAATTAAACTATTTAAAGGGATATAATTAAGTCCGCGTTTTATGACAGAAAGTTTAAACTTGAAGTGTAGCAAAGCAATAGAGGAGAGCTTAACTTATAAAATGCACATTTCAAAAAATGTATGTAAGAGATTTTCTTCAAAATTTTGCGGATGCCTTTCTTTAGAAAAATTTAAGAATATCTATTTGGGCTTAAGTTTATAAAGAGAATTCTTGATTTAGAAACGTTCTAACAGCTTCTAAATGGATCTGAGCCTGGTTTTCATAAGTTTTTTTTTGTGTGGGCCATTTTACGATACCGCTTGGTGGTGCCGACGCTACGTAATATCTTACTAAGTCCACGGATTGTCTTGTCATTGAGAACAACTGTTATGCACACAGAATCCGCATAGCAAGTACCGTTGTAAAAGCTGTTGTTGCACCAAATTTTTTTTGTAAATACTTCTCCAACATTTGGAAAAGGGCTTGATATTGGCTAGAGAAGGCTTTATAAGATCCAAATAGTATTTTTTTCCAAGCTTTATTTTTAAAGCCACTCACGTTGAAACTTGGAAGAATTTACTACTAAGGCCGGGAAACTTTTAGAATGTAACATGCTTTCAAGTCTTAAATTTAAGACTATAAGTCTCCCACTAAATTTATGTTCTTTCGTTTCGCGAAGTTTAGCTTGATGGAAGTTTTGTTCGAAAATGACAAAGAGATTTAAAGGATACGATGAAAAATAAAAAATATAATTTAGAATGAAAATCTTTTGAGCTTATATCTTAAGTGAATTCTATACCTTCATGCTTATAAGCTCAAATTTCAATCGCGTTATATTGATGTCTTGTCCACTTTTATGAAAAACCATTGGCTGCTTTTGGATACACAAAATTGAATTATAAAATCTGTTCGCTTGCCTTTAAAAGAGAAGCTAATAAAATTCGCAAGTAAGCATGTCTGAAAGAAATTCTCAGATACAGCCGCGCTTAATTTGTTTTAAATTTCTGTCAGTCAGACAACAAAAAATTTGTTCTGCATACATATTCAACATGCAAATTAAATTAACACACCCCTTGTTTCCGATATTTCCCTCCGGTTAGCACAGCATCCTCGACTGTTCAAAAATAAACTTCAAACAGGGCTGGGGCTTTCATCGCAACCGAGATACGTGCATCCGCTTAAGTGATGTTTTGATCTAGTTCCAGTAAATTTAATTAAAATGCTCCACCATGCACCGATTCCATTCCACACAAGTATCACCCATAGCTATAATTTCCTCCCCTCATTTTTCATAAAGGAAAAAAAGCATGATACAGATGAATGATGAAGCTGTCTTTCATCAGCTGCCAATTAAAACTGTACAATCGAAAAAAATCATTCAAATTTTTCAGAATGAGTACGCAGAGGATATGTGATGTTGGTTTTGAATTCAATTCCAATTAGGATGTATTCCCTATTGATAAAGTAAAAGTTCATCAGCCAGGTAACGATATATCGTAAAGGGATGATTTTCTGAATCACTGACTGTGCTGATTTAAATCCTTTTTGGAAGATTACAAAATTTTCTACCACTTGTGCAAAAAAGGCAGACACCATATCAAAGTAATAGGATTAAAAGTATTTCGATACCTACATGGCAGTGCCTGCTGAAAGTATTCACATATAAGCCCCCAACAACGTAGGGTTTACCCGAAGAAAAGGTACATGAAAGGACCTTTCGATATACTATCCACTTCTTTCGATTAAGTATTCGATAACGGTTCAAGAATGACATGCACGGACTCAGTTTAGGCCGAGGAAAGGTATAAAAAAGGACACTCGGTAGACATCAAATGATAAATTCATTGGGAAAGTAAATTACAGTCTTAGTGGATTGAGTTTGATTTTGCAAATTGAATAGTGGAGAAAAGACGAAGATGAACCATCAAACGTTGCAAATTATTTATCAGACACCGGTCAAAGGGACTTAAATTTAATCTCGATTAAGACAGGAGTTAGGATGCCAAAGCTTATGTGTGATAGTAAATTGGGGAAAAAATACTGTGGAATATGTTTTCATTCTGATGTGAGTCCTGGTCCTGACAACTCATACTGACTGAGCAAAAAACTCATATAAAATAAACCCATACCTATGCCAGATTTGCATATCTGGGCCTTCTAAACAACAGTATAAGCATTTATAAAAAGAACACGCTAGAGGGTCAGTAAAATATAGCACATTCTTGCGTGAGTGCCAGGAACTAGATATTTCTTCGAATCGTACTTTTTTTGGTAGAGGTTAGTTTTCTCTAACTACTCTCTAAGCTCTACAAACCTCCTGATAATTTTTCAATTATGGCCAACGCAATTTATTTCATCAAAAACCTTTTTATACTTACTTTCCAAGCTATTGGAGAACCCTTATCTGATGAAGAATAAAAAACAGCTATCCTGGGTAGCAAGACGTTACCAATAGCTTATCGAGTAAGCAAGTTTTTAAAATTTAATGAGTTGCATTGACGGTTATTGAAAAATGATAAGATGGTTTGTAGAGCTAGTACCCTGGGTAGCAGAGCGCCTGGCTTATTGTGTTTACTGATGTGGGTTTCTGGAAAGAGGTAGCAAAATCCTAGGCCTGAAGAAATTCACTAGATATGTATATATACTGCACTGTGAAAGTTGTTTAACTCAAAACAAGAGAGGACTTGTTTTCGCCACACTCAGCCAGCTTTTGAAAATAATATGCTGGACGTGAGACTCAAAAGGTCTATCAATATGGCAACCATAATCTTGCCACCGACCTAGAAAGAAATTATCAATGTTAAATCGATCAGCAATCAGTTCAAAAGCATCAAATTTTGAGGGGTACTTAATTCTTCAACGCTTCATACATAATTTTTACTTTAATCTTGCTTTGACATTTGAACATTTGCAGCCAATAAACTTTGAAGGTGAAGACGAAACTTGCTTTAGTTCTTGCAATTCCACCATCGACCATGTCTTAGTTTAAAAAAGTGGTGCTGCGTCTCTTCGTACGAAAGGGAGTACTGTACTGTACGCGTCCATCTTGGACTTTAAGGACTACAGTGCTATACCGTGCAGTCTTTATTGTCTTCGAATGCCTCGAAAACTTCGATGAAAAGAAACGATTTATTGTTTAACTCCTGTTTGCAAACTGTGCAATGAAAAGAAGTACTTTAAAGATACTACCATTTTGCATTTCCGATTTAATTTGTTTCTGTACTAATTTTCCTATTTATACTTAATTTGGTACTCGCTTTTGGAGTACTTCAATCATATCACCCTTCATGAGAAGTCCCTTTGCTGACAGTGTATTAAAATTGTAATAAAATCTGTCTAACAACCCTTTCCACACTATAATCCTACTTATTCTGTTCCTAAAATGCTGTGACTAACCACATGGGCTTATGCCCACACCAACTTATTCAAAGCAAAAGTCCCCTAAATAAGCAGAAAATAGTAAACCTCCCCTCAGGAACACCTGTGAATGTCCAAAATTACATTTTCAAATACCCAAAAAACTAATTACACTGTTAGCTAGTTCTATGAGTGTTTAGCTAAGCAAAAAGGGTTAAAAAAGGGTTTCATTAATTTCACAAGAGCTCTTTGCATTTGGGACATAGTAAATCATGGACCCACAAAAGGATACGAATTTCTTTAACCCATAAATAGAGAGAAGTGTAAGAGTAAACAACAACACCTTACCTTATCCAACTCATCGACATTCTTCGGCACTAATATATCCACAAGGGATTCCAGTGGTCCAGAAACGATTTTTCCGTTCACGTACATAATGCCGCCTGATCCAAGGACTGAGTTCTGCAAGAAAACAAAATAAAAACAGAATATATGATAAATGAAAACAAAAACAATATGCGTGCTTGTAATGAAAAACGCAGAACCAAGTCATTATTACAGGGGGCACGTTCGAATGGGTATCAGTCGCTTCAGCTGCACCAACCAACACTTAATACCGACACCCGCACATGGGGGTTACCATGACGAAAGATATATTGTGTTGTATGTACCTTGTTTCCGGTAATCACTGATGAAGGTCTGTGTTAAATAATTACAGAAGAGCAAATATGACAAGCATCTCATGTGTGAATGGTTGCCATTGGGGTTGAGAGGGTTGAGGTTTTTCATAGAGAAAGAGGATGAATCAGATGACATTGGATGAGCGAGCAGACCTCAACCTCAACTCCAACCTTAATCTCAATCCCACCTTCTTCATATATACAATCATTCATCGTCGTCATTTGAAAGGATTTTCGTTGCTGCACGAAATTGAGAAATACCTCCTCTGGCACACAGTGTTGTAAGTTTTAATGAGGTATACCTCAAGCTCTACGTTTGCAGCACAACTTTTGCGGTAATCCTCATTCGGATAGTAGCGGGTATACGTTTAGATATAACGATTTACGGTTGGGTATATACCTATATTCGAAAAATGAAATTCTTTTCAATAGCAATGTTACATATCTTGTGTGAAATGACATGACATAGCCACCGTATGTCGAGCTTTATATACAGATTAAGTATTTGAATGTGCTATGCCCTCGTTACCTGGAGGTTTTAATATACGGCAGTGTCATGACAAGGACTTATTGTTTGAGTCTAAGCTGCAAAACTCCGAATAGGTATCTAGTGGGCTCCAAAATATGGTGGAATCCTCTATCGGTTGGGATTAGACTTAATTAATTTGAATGTGAATGGATTTCAATTTTAATTAGAAACGGATTGGCTTAAATTTGAGAGTAGGATTGAAAGGTGCTCAGAACATGTGATTACAAGATGAGTTTATTTTTCGTTGAAACCTAGAAGGCGTAGATAAATCTGTATTATCTTCAGTAAAAAATTATAAGAACTGATTTCACAGCTGAAACTTGAGTATCGATATCGATGAGATTCCGTTTTTAATTTTTTTTTATCGCACAAGTCGGCTTCTATCGTTAAGCCGGCGTCTCATGTTTTTCACGACAACCAATGAACCTTCATTTTGATAAAAGGGCTGATGTCACAATTTCGAATCGAAAAACTCAAAAGCTTAACTAAAAATTACAAAACAAAAGTGTTTTGACCGCGTTTTCAAGGTGCTTACGGCTAAAATACTTGGTATTGAAGCGTACTCAACTTAAGTTTTACCTAAGTTGCCACTATGAAATCAGATCTAAGTGTTTTTCTAAATGCTTATAAAGAATTTTTTTAAATAAAGAGTTATGAAAAATATAATTCTATATAGCAGGGACTGGTTTTTTTTTACAGAACGGTTTTATTTTCTGGATTTAAATGCAGACAAAAGAAGTTTGTACAATTGGCTAGCGGAAGTCTTAGGCTTTGTTTCAAATGATCTACTTACCTCATAATTGACAACTTGAGCTTGGGGATAGGTTATTTTTGGTCTGTCGTACTGAACGATCTCATCCTCATTTAAATCGCTGCAGCTTTTTGCTGTTTTAAAAGTTGAAACCTGCAATAAAATTCATTGTTATTAAAACGCCCATATATACAAAGCGATAAAGTCTAAATAAACTAATAATATTAGTATCTCGCATATAACATGCAGACAAATAAGAGATGTTATTATTGATAAGACAATTCTATTCCGCTAAAAAATGTTAATATGAAAGGTTCATGTTGTAGTGTCCATAACAAAACCGTAAATGCAAAATATATTCACATTGTTGTATGGCATCTAAAGCTTCGTGTGATTGGATGTTTTTCCCCTTTGAAGTGTAGTTTATTAAATTCAAATTTAAAACTTTATTTGTAGTACTTTTTGTACTCTGTTTGTTTCTTAATTTTTTTTTTAGGTTAAACCGGTTATGACAGTACATTTATAAGGTAAAACAAAATGCAATTAGTATTGTAGAAAACAATTTTCGGATACATTAGTATATGCGTGTTATTTAAAGCTTACTTATTTAAAGGCCTGATGTAAAGGACCTTTTGCGCTGCCTACGAGCCTTTTAATATTGAACAATCAATGCCACAATCAATTAACCCTTTTAAAAAATTTATCAGTTTTACAAATAGACCCAGCTATGTGAACGCGAATTTTTTTGTTACAATCGTTACTAAGAACGATTTCTACTGTCCAGAATGACTTCTGTGCACAGAGATCGCGGCTAGCACGAGAGTTTGATTTTTGGTTTTTTATGAGTTTTCATTTTTGCTGACATATTTAGCCTCGGGGATGTAAGGGCATGAATGGGACGTGGTCAAAAACTTCGCTTGTACTAATCCACTTTTTGCGTACATTTCCTGCAAACCAACCGTCGGTATGTTGAATCAGAAGTAGACCAGGAGGAAAAAAGTTTTGAAAAAAAAAACATACAGAAAAATAATGAAAAATAAAAAGAGGGGGTATGTACACTGCAACCAAGGTCCAGAGTTAGTAGAACTTTGTTGGTATGGCATACTTCAATTGGAATCCAAACTTCAGGCTTGCATCCGCCAAGCCCGGATAGAGGAAGTAACATTGTTATTTGAATGGCAAACATGTTATGTGCTTGTAGCGCACAATTATAGTTGCAGGGTGGATTCCCAAAACACATAGTCGTAGGTACATACTTTTCCTCACTAGTGGCTGAGAGTGCTTGATGTTGATGTTTGTACCACGCTCTTTTTTCTTATTTCGGCAGAGACAGCGTATTTTACGGTTTTACAAGGCTCACATTTCCGGAGAGAGTTCCACAAAAATAAAAAAATAAAAAACTCAAAACTGAAGGACGAAAAGCTTTGCCATGATGAAGTATCTAAGTGCGCTCTGAGTGGAAGTAATTATTTAAAAACGGTTGCCTTCAGTTTTTCAGTTGCCCCACCCGCTAAGTTTTTGTGAAATAAGTTTTGTTAAACCGGAAACATGGCGAAAAGCACATTAGAGCCAACTCAAATGTGTATGAAAAGACCGACGATTGAAATTTTAATTAAATTTTTAGCGGTCTATGGCAATGGGAAATGCATTTCAATAAAAGACACCAAAAGATAATATTTAAGTGGTTTTAAAATTTAGGTTGGAGTACATACAAAAGTTTATTTATGTTGGAGAGGCTCTTTAATTGAGTTTAATTACTTAAACCATCCTTGTAAATGAAATGTATAATTTTGAAATAATTTTTAAGTATACAGAAGCTAGGGGCAGTGCAGACTTTGTAAGTTTGTGTACCACTTCCTTTAGCAAATATGCCTTTTACCTCATAGAGACTGACTTAACTTAATTCTTTCATTCTTTTTCGACGTTTCTCAAGTATCGGTCGGTCTGCTGCGGAAAATGGAAACCGGTTACTCCTAAGCCCGTAAAAAAGTGACTCTTCGTTTTGGCGAACGATTGTTTTGGTGCTCTGTTTTCTTGGGTGCAAAACCTCAGATATATTCCATGATTTGAATCGATATAAATAAATAAAAATAAATAAATAGAGTGGCGCAACAGCTCGAGGTGAACCAGGGCCAACTTCTCAACAATGTATGCTGTGTGTTTTATTTTCTTCACATACAAAGGGACCTATAATTTTTTGCCGAATCTGAACGGCACTTTGAGAAGTTTTTCAAAACAATTCTTACTCTCGGAGGGTTTGTCAGGCCCTCGCGGAGGTGGGGCCGTGAAAAAGAACGAGTCTTTGAATCGATATGGCTTTATCAAATTGTTTTAATCGATGTGTTTCACACCTTGAAAGTGCATTTTGCCTCCAAGGAATGAGCAAGTGGTGTTATTCCAATTCGATTTGCCTTTCCTTTTATATGTTGTCACTTTCAATTGTGATTAAAGGTTTTAACGCCAGACAAATTATATTGACAAAAAATGAAAACTTTTATCTTTCTAGTAAAAACTGGCGAAAAGCAAACCAATCCTTTCTCGAATAAATACAATTTTAACGAGCTTGTCAAGCGACCGCAAGAAACCTAATTAAAACACATTATTTTATGCAAGACAAAGTAAATCCGTTTGCAATTAAAACGCGTTAATTTGGTGTGTTGGAGCGAACCATCCGCCTAATCAACGATTTCCCCGTAGGTTTATACGAGTGTTAGTACTTGTAGAGCTCTGAAATGTCATTGAAGAATAAATGAAAAAAGTGATTCGGTTCAATTAGTCTGCACGACTTGGCACCTTAGTGAAGGCGATGTTGAAGAAAATTTTCAAACCATCAGTCTTTATTAGTGCCTAATCGTTTTTTTTTTTTCTTTTTTCAGTTTATGGAGCTATGAAGTTGCTGTAGACTATAAGTGAACTAAAAAGAAAAAGAAACTTCAGTTTGATGGTGCTAATTTGTTCATTTCAATCTTCTCACCAATTAAGTGGATTCATTGGAACTGCTTGCAGAAATGAATAGAATTTGCAATAACGCCACAGTAATTAGCATTATCGATCATTTATTTACAATTCTAGGTTTGATTATCTGTGATTTTGGTTTCCCTTAAAATTAAATTACTACTAGTACTATAAGCACCTAGCTAAGTGGTATATTTCTTAAAGTAAAAGCATTTAATAGTTTTCTCTCCGAAGGCTCATCCTTTTATAAGTACACTGTTTAAGATTTATTATATTTCCCTCTAGACACATATCCTAACACAAACCTTGTTCAATCAATCATTCATGTGTATATCTCGACTGTGTATTCAAAGACAAAGAAAAGATATGCACGATCTGTTCAAACTAAATGGGAATGTCATGTAATGAACAGACAAATATCCAACTATAAACTACATTCTTATCCATGGTTTAACATCGCACTCACATATTTATGAGAAGCATGAAGAAAATGCTTCTGATATCCTTTGCACTTTGTGGCAGTTAAGAAAACTGACAGTACTATGACAAGTGTGTCGAAACTATGTGCTCTACAAGAGTAGTGAACATGGATCCGATTCCTTGTCTTTGCTGAGATTACTCCTCAACTGTTCCATTTGCCCGTTTTTCTGCTATTTAATGGGCTAGATTTCTAAGGAATATATTTAGGTATTATGTGCACATAAATTGCTGTGCTCGAATTCGTATAGTGTTGTTACCAAGGAGCGAACGTGCACTTCGTTTGTGGAAATCTATGTTGCTATTGCCTGGTAAGCACGCACAAGAAGTAAATGGCATTTGACATTTCTGAGACATTTTGAAATTCTATATCGCTCATGTTGAATTAAAATGTTAGAGTTCGTAATCATATTTCAGGATGACTATAGCTACGTGATGTGGCTGCGCTCGCATGGTAGGGAATCTTCTTTTTGTGCTTTTCTGAATATACTCTTTATAAAAGGCGATGGAAAGAAATTAAAACATCTGCGAAAAGAATAGTGTGGAAGTGAAGAGAATTGGGGCTACCTCACCGATGCTTACTATTTCAACTGGTCACTTTGTTTTTCTCACAGTCATTGATGCTGCCGTGAATTTCGTGAAAAAAGTCTATGGTATAAAGCATTTTGTTCGGTTGCAAGTGCAACAGGATTGCTTTTTTTGACAAATCTAAGAGTAATCTATTTATGAGAAAACCAGAAGCGACTACAACGCTTATTCCAGCCTTCTGCTTAAAGATTTCATTGTTTTTAGAAATCAAAGCAAAAGATCATTTGATATCTCAAAGTTAAATATAAGTTTGAAGCCCTTTTTAAAAGATCTCATCTTCCTTCAAAAATAAAACCCAAACAAATCATTAAAAAAATTTGTGCCGCCTACTGTCAATCATGATATAAACACGATTTAATTACAAAATTTACACTTGTCAAGAATTATTTAAAAAATTTAAGAAAATATAATAAGAAAAAAGTTTTTGAAGAAAAAAGACTTCTAAGATAGGTAATCAACAAGTTCTGTGATCCGGCTCAAAAAAATGTAAAAATAGTCGGTATCTTAACGGTAATAGCAGTTATAATCGAATAAGATAAAATACTAAAAAATATACAGGGTGTTTCCAAATTCGATGCAAATATTTTGACACAAGATTCTTGGGTATATTATCTCGAAAGTTGAATAAGCTATCAATTTTATTTTAATGCAATTAAGAGAAGTACTATTTCTCTATAATTGTTCTAATTTCTATAAAATTGTTCTACAGTATGGGCCTATCTCAAATTTTGATACCACTTATTGGGAATTTAAGAAAACACCGACTTTGAGGTACCTTGACCCATACTAACACAAATATCTCCGCTAACACTTACAACAGGTACTTCATTTAGGACTTAAATTTTAGAAGAAATAGTACTTCTCTTAATTGCATTAAAATAAAATTGATAGCTTATTCAACTTTCGAGATATTTGCTTTTAAGTCGGATCCTTTTTCCCTGCCCATGACATTTTTTTGACTTTCAAGACACATTTCTGCGAAAAATGCGTAATAAACACATCGGTAGTTTTTTTTTCTAGTGCACCTAACAATACTTAATAAAAATTGCTAAGACAAGTTACCCGAAAAACCCACAGATTTTATGATACTTGGAAAATTCCATAGCAGGTAAAATTATGAAAAACTCGATTCATAGTGTTCAATTCCTATTATTCTGAATAAAAATGTTTGTGTTTGGTTTATGTTTTTTTTTATTTCATTAAGTTAACTTTACAATCAAATAAGGTGTTCAAAGTGTCCTCCTCCATTTTGTATGCATGCTAGAGCCCGTTTTTGGATTGCGCTGTCAACGTTTATTGAGGATAACTCCTGCCTCACTTGTGACGAGGCTTGGAGAATACGATCTTCTAAATCATTTAGAATTGATATTTCTGTAGAATTAACAAGTTCTTTCATTCTCCCCCATACAAAAAAAAATCCATAATTGTAAGGTCTGGAGATCTTGCAGGCCTGTGAACTGGTCCATTTCTTCCTATTCAACGACCAGCGTACTTTTCATCCAGCCAATTCTTAACCTCGCGACCAAAGTGGGCTGGGGCTCCATCCTGTTGAAAATATGACGAAGCTCGTTGAGTTACCGGAACATCCTCCAGTAGATCTGTTAAATCATTGCGCAAAAATTCCAGATAGTTTGCAGAATTCAGTGTGGGAGGCAGTTTGAAGGGACCGATTAAGTTGTTTCCAATAATACCTGCCCACAAATTGACGCTAAATCTGTGTTGAAATGATGACTCTCTCCTTGTGTGTGGGGTTTCCGCAGCCCATGTGTGTAGATTGTGAAAATTTGTAATCCCATCTCTAGTAAATTGAGATTCGTCCGTCCATAGGATTCTGCTTATAAAACCGTTGTCATCCAAGTTCCGCTCTAACAACCAGTTGCAAAACTCAAGTCTCGGCTCCAGATCACTCGGAAGCAGTTCCTGCACAGGTGTATGGTGGTAAGGATACAAGTTTTCCGTATGCAGGAGACGAACAATTTTATGTGTTGAAACATTAAATCGCAAGGATAAGCGCCTGATGCTGATTGATGGATCATTTGCAACCGCTTCCAGTATTCTTTCATCAACTGCAATTCTTTCTGGTGAAGCTCCTGCGTTAGGTCGTCTTGTTGAAACAGATCCCGTTTCCCGAAATCTTCGAAACGAATTTGTAAATACGCGGGGATTAGGTACTCTTTGGTTAGGATAAAGCTGATGGTATCTTTGTTGTGCTCTAATAGAACTTCCGTTGCACATCCCATAAACGTAGATAATATCGGCGTATTCTTCGTTTGTAAAAGATTGTTTGTTTCAAGTAGGGTTTCTTAACAACTGGTGTGTCACCTCGGCTTCAAAAATAACTTTGATGGATTTAATTTTGTTTTCTAACCTTTTATACAATTTACATTAGGTAAATTTTCCAACTAGGCGACCAACCTCAAACTTAGTCCTTTTTGGGATTTAACAGAAAAATGATAGGGAAATTACCTTTTTATCAGGTAGTCTAATAAAAATGCATGCTCTAAAACCTACGCAAATTATTAATACATAGTCAAAAAATCGTTCTTGTTGTCAATCGCGGTTATAAAAGTAGGTAACAAATCATATTTCCACCTTATACCTGTCGCGGCTTCGTGAAAAGAGTTTTTCATAATTTTACCTGCTATGGAATTTCCCAAGTATCATAAAATCTGTGGGTTTTTCGGGTAACTTGTCTTAGCAATTTTTATTAAGTATTGTTAGGTGCACTAGAAAAAAAAACTACCGATGTGTTTATTACGCATTTTTCGCAGAAATGTGTCTTGAAAGTCAAAAAAATGTCATGGGCAGGGAAAAAGGATCCGACTTAAAAGCAAATATCTCGAAAGTTGAATAAGCTATCAATTTTATTTTAATGCAGTTAAGAGAAGTACTATTTCTTCTAAAATTAAAGTCCTAAATGAAGTACCTGTTGTAAGTGTTAGCGGAGATATTTGTGTTAGTATGGGTCAAGGTACCTCAAAGTAGGTGTTTTCTTAAATTCCCAATAAGTGGTATCAAAATTTGAGATAGGCCCATACTGTAGAACAATTTTTTTCTTCAGATATACCCAAGAATCTTGTGTCAAAATATTTGCATCGAATTTGGAAACACCCTGTATAGTACATTCTTAAATTTTAAAAATTTATCAAAAATGTCATTCCCTACCATACTTTTTTTGAAATATTTTAAAAGTAAAGTAAAACTAGTGATGCAACAGCATGTATGATACTATCGGAGGGCTTATCAGACCCTCGCGGAGGTGGGGACCGTGAAAAAAACGAGTCTTTTTTTTCAGGTGACGATGGTACCATCGGTACCATTCATGAATCATTAATTTTTATTAACTAAAAAAAATATTTTTTTTCTTATAAGGTATTTAAATTTATTTTTAAAAGGAGCGTGGCATGTCCAGCTCCTATAACCAAACATCAAGATTAGCGATAGTATATCCCAGTTTTATGCCACTTAAATGTAAGCAAAAAAGTTAATTTTTTGATTCAAATTCAATAATTATGTAAAATCAAAGATTGGCGTACTCAAAAACTTTGTATGAACGATATTTAGAGTAGTGTATCTTATGTCCCAAACCTTATTTCTTATTCTTCCCTTAGTAAGGCTTGAAAGCAGTCGAGATCCATCCTTTTCTGGATATCTATAGGTTTTTCGTAAATTCTGTCTTTGTATGAGCTAATTTTTTTTTTCTTTGGTATGGTTATAAGTATTTTCGTATATGTACTTATAATCATTAGGAGATGCTTAATGTTAAATTTCAACTTTTCACGACGTCTTACAGTGTTTAAAACACTGGAGGTTGTTTCACCGATTGTGCACGTGTCGACTGTGGGCGGATTTTTGGATTTGTTTGGATGACAGAGCTTATGTGTAAAATTTCATCTTTCTACCTTAAAATGTAAGGCCTAAAAATTGGTGACATAAGGACGGACGGATTTGAAATGACAAAGTTGATTTTTCTGCTCATAAGTATGGTGGGCGTGTCAGTGGGTGGATTTAAAAAAATTTTTCTAGGTCCCGAGACACTTGTACTGACTCGGCACCTAGAAAAAACAGATATTATCAAGTTTCAAGAGCCTAGCTGTTGACCTACGACGAACGGACATGGTTCATTCGACCTATATGCAATTAAGGTCTTGGGGGCCTACGGTAATTATTTTTCTGTGTTACAATAAATCAAACTTAATATATCCTATGGGATGGGACATAACAACAATAAAGCTCCAAACATACTGAACAAAATTTTACATAAATTAAGCGATATAAATAAATTGCTTCGTGTATTATTTCACAATTGAATGGATTTCTTCTTATTGTAAGTACATGCCCAACACACCCTGGGTAAAGAGAGTGCAGGTCAACAACAATCAATATTTCGCAGAAATTAATAAAGTCGATTGCACTTAAATTCGTGCTTTTTATTCTACTTTCATTTGCTATTCTTGAGTAATTGAAAAGTATGCATAATGTAACAAATATCATCTGTTACATCATCATATAACGATGCTATTCCCGACAACCTACCAGAGGCATGGCTGCTAAAGGTTATTACCATGCATTAATATGATAAAAAAAATGCAAGGAAAATTTTTAATTACAACACTGATTGTGTTTACTTGGAGGCGCTGACATGATAATTATAACATGAAACAGCTGATGCAATTTATTCGTGGAAAAGCGTAGCGAGAAAAACGTTACAATTTTTTTATAGCCAAGCTATTTGTCATATTATTTTTTTTGAACGAAAGTGACATGGTTGACATTAACTGAATGTAACGTGTTAAAACGGTTGAGTGATGTCATTAAACATTGTGTCGCGAATACACATGTAAATTTAGCATATGTATGATGCCAAAAAGAAACACAAAAACGAGTTTTGAAAAATATAATTTGTGAAAAAATTTAAAACTGGAAGCATAGATACGCTTACAAATATTTCCTTATTTTCCAAGTGCTGGGTTTTGAAAAGAATTCAGTAATATGTGTGTAAAGTTATTTATTTATTTACAAGTGGTATACTTATTATTTATTCATTTATTATTATTTTTCGCTGTGGTGAAATAATTACTAAGATCCTTAAGGTTCCCAATTTCTATCAACCAGTCAGTTCGTATGTAAATACATTAAGCCCTTAAATTTGAAATGGTACTTCTGAAATTAGGCCGTCAAGCTTAGCCTAATAAACCATATTCTAGTCTAGTCAGTAACATGAGTGAGACACGGTTTAATGAATCACATCAAAGTCGCTGATATGGAAGCAGGACGATTTAGTTTACTTATTGTCGAAGATGTTAACTTCAAATTAGTGTGCAATAGATTCTATCCTCATATTTGTTTTGAATAGGTATTAGTAGTCAGTACATACTTGCTTTTATAAGATTTAAGTAAGGGCGTACATTTTAGCCTGGCCTGTTTGGAAATGTTAAGCCATCAAGAAAAGAATTTAGAAAATCAAAACCGGATATCCTTGACAAGGCAATATAACGCTGTGAAACTTAGGTTTATTATAGTATAATAAAAAAGCTGCAAAAATTTAAACACAAACACGAGTTCCAAATACCAAATCCTTTTAAATTGAAGACGCACAAAATATTGCACAAGATGATGTCGAAGTTGGGTTGTTTCATCATGAGTGTATGATACTTTTCTTAAGAGAATTTTAAGTATGCAAATAACATGTGCATCAAATATTTCCATCATCAAAAACTCAATTTAGTGTATTTTCCATTCTCGTTCCTTAACTGTTTTCCATTAAAAGATTTAAGAGGGGGAATGATGACATTTGTTCTGAAAACACGGACGTTTTCTAATTTTATGTTTGCCAAGCAATACATGGACGCGAACCAATGCAAATTGACCAACTACATAAGCATTTTCAAGAAAGAATAATTGAAGAAGTTATTTCTTGGTATTTTTTTATTCGAAAAAAATATAAATGCGAACCACAATCCCAAGATGTTGTTTTGAGATTTCGTTTCCCCATTGCCGTTTGCATTTAAAACTAGAAAAACGAATCACTTGCAGTTTCCTTTTCTGCCATAGCATCATTTTGAAACCAATTTTGAGTTTATTTTGCGGGTATCATCACTTCCTTCTTAGAAGCTTCTTAGGGACCCTGATCACAGGCAGATTGTACATTGGAGAAAATATCCGTGTCCATATTTGCATTTATTTATCTTCTTCTTGCCGCTTGTTTGGCTTCGTTGGCAGATAAATATTTGCGAATGGGAAAAGCAAACAAACGGAAATGGAATTGCAGAAGACTATAAGCATATTTTCTTATAAAAATTCACTTTCGTTGGACGAACGACAGAGCACCGAGGTTGTTCTCGGGTGATGTCCTTTGGCAGCGATTTCCGCTTTTTCCAAAGTGGCTACAATCGGATAAATGGCAACGGTAGTTTGCACTCTTAATTTTAAATAAAACCAGCATGCGGTTAGCACGACAACGCTACGTTACGAATGAAAGTGATATTCTGTTGGACGTTAGCCAGGGCTTTACACTTAAGCCGTTATTGTGTCGTGCCACCAGATTAATGGAGCATGCTGCAGTTTGCATGTGCTGAAGGAATTTTGTGGATTATCTTGAAATTCGCAAGCATTTTGCGTTGTACTTGTGAAAATGGAAACACTCATAGAGGGAATACAAGATAAAGCTAATTTTGTTAGAACGTTTTGCATTAATACCAAGCTTGTGCATAATGATAATTATTTGATAGCATCATCAGCTCTGAGAGTACTGTACATATGATAAAAACATTTTGCATTCGCCCAAACGATTAGTATGCAAATGAGGCTTAAGCTGTTTAACAATTTTCAGGAGCTTAGTGTGTTATGTATCCTTTTTTGAAGGTATATTGTAAAAATTAAACCGGGGTGTTTGATAAAGCAGTTTGGTTTATGCAGTTTATAGAAAACACTTACTTACTTAACAACACCCATTTATAGCTTTAAAAGCTTGCAAACTTGAAATAACACATATATTGGTTTGAATATATATATTGATAAGCCGTAAGTTATATTTTATTCTGCGATTCAAATTTTAAATTGGAATTAGAATTCATTTTTTAAAAATATTTTACTGTCTGCTCAACGTCAGAATGCCGAAACCCATTAGAAATATTTTGTGTCGTCACATCCTAGTGAGCACCATAAAGCGCATCACATTAACAAGTGAAATCCAACCGCCATATCCATAATAGAAACGAAATCCTCCTGGGAATGTCATTAACATTTGAAAATGTTCCTGCCATTATTCATCTTTTCAACAAAACCTAAATTCTTTACCACAATTACAGGGATAATTCTTTGAAATGAAAACCAGAACAACCCTCCATCCGAAAACTATTGACCTACTTCATATCCCCCTGCTACTCATTCAAATACACCAGTCAGAATAGAAGCGTGAAGAACCCAACTGCTCAAACATACCCTTAAAGCAATTCACTCATAAAATTCACGCCAGTTTATATTAAACCAACAAAATAAACCTTCACCTGTCGAGTTTATATATAAAAGATCAAAAGAATCCATCCTCAAGGTCCGCTTATGGGATCCATGGAGTCTCATCCTACAGCGACTAACCACTTCAGTAAATTATTCTTAAAGCACTATCTCCGTAACCACAGCACCTGCCAACAGTTCAACTAGGGTCCATAATAAAAATACCCAGAATCAGGGCAAAAGAAATAACAACAACAAAAAAAAAAAAACAACGATAATAGAGAAGGACTTTTGGGGTCGGAGCCGAAAACATGTAAAATATTTTCAAGTCAAGAGAGTAAATCGAAAAAATAACACAACCAAAGCAAGGCGGTATGGTGCAAATATTATCCTAGCGCGACCAACCCCAAGTTCATCTTCCACTATAACGACCACGCAATTGGTCTCCATTGAAACGAGAAAGGAAGCACAGACGAAGCTGAATTCATTGTGAAGCACGTGGAAATTAAAAGGGAATTTCCCAAAGATTTTGCAAAAGAAGCGTTTCCACCGCATCCATTCCCGCCCAGTGGCATAGTGTTTGTTCACATCAATGGTTGGTGAGCAAAGAAAACAGAAAAGTGCGGTGGTGGGCTATTGGAAGTCCGTATTCACCTGGCGACAAAGAAGGAAATCGATTGCTCATTGAAATTCTGCTGATGTCAAGTAGTCGTTATACACCACTTGCTGCTTATACTTCCGACGTGAGCAGCCAGAAATTTCAGATAAGATTCCCCGGAATGTTTGGTTTTCTTCGAGTGTCGAAAACAGGGTGAACAAGGTGATTGCTAGTAGATGGTGGCCATTTTTTTTAAGGGACGGGACTGCAATTAAAACGCTTCCTATTTATGGATAAAATATACAAAACACACAGTTGACTATGAAATACGCTACACATTATTTCATTACCAATTACCAAAGTATTATTTGGCTTTAGAAAATAAAAAAATAAATGATGAAAATTAATTTGGGTCTTTTTTGTTTTTTTGGCTTCAGGACATGATCGAAGCAGCTCCGGAGCTTCATTTATCAGTTCGCTAGCGTGACGATTTCTAAAGTACTTTGCCCATAAGCTAAACTATTGTACATAAAACGTTGCCTACCCTATTTTATGTTGCACTTATGAATTGCATTCATGTGTGTAAATTATGCATTCCTACTTTTTAGAAGTCTGTTGGTCATTTTAAAACTGTGCTCAAAATAAAAAAAAGAGCGGCAAATTAAATGTTATACGGAGCGATCCGTCTGCTTTTTTTGAAGGCTTAGCTTACAATTATTGCTTAATGTTTATAAAATGTAATTGAATATATTCGCGATTTTATGTTTTTCTTTTCTCTTACGGACAATTTCCAACAGGTCTTATTTTCGAACGCTTTTCGGAAGCCAATTTATTTCGCTTATATGTAAAATAAATGTATGTATAGTACCTTTATTGTGTGAAATCGTAAGTAGATACATATATGCATAAGATCTGTGCATACGAGTTTCTTAAGTGCGATTAATACTTGCGTATAATTAATGCTTTCGTACCCCACAAGCGGACCACTATGAATGCAGTAGAGTGGGAGGGTTATTATCCATCACTTCAGATCATAACCTCGCGCCTAAATGAAAAAAAGAGAATGCTTGCGTCTAATCAAGTTGATAATAGAAACAGATCAGACCTCTTATTACACTTAAATTTCAGTAAAGAAACTTAAATTTAATATCATTTTACTGAAATTTATCTATCGAGAAAGCGTGTCTAGAAAACTAATTGGTTAAATGTTACATATTACCGTTAATGAGATAGAGAAGAGGAAACCCATTACTAATCCATAAAACGGTTACATATTTAAAATCTTTTCTCGAATACCTTCATATATTTCTTTGTTTCACCCATACCTATACTTTGCGCTAGCAATCGCTATTTTTTTTTGGTAAAACCTACTATGAGGTCAGAATTTTAGGATAACAGTAATTGTTTTTTCTATAGTTCTCCCAAAAATTTCAAATAATTTTTAATATGTGTGATTTTTTTTCAAGTCATTTGGTGAATCATAGCTCGGTGGAGACACTGCAGTTTTTAAACTGTTGAAACAAAATTTGATTATAGCCTTAGCCTTGACTATGGTCGCTTAATATGTGTGCCCAAAATATCTGCTTTCCGAATTAAGTTCTTAAAAATTTATGACAAAGTTAGACACGTTGCAAACGGGCACATATTTTCCATTTCTTATTTCTTAAAAGTTTTTTTAATATTTTGTAGATTTTGTTTTTTCTGCAGAGATTTTACTACCTATGCAAACCCGGAATTTGTTTAATGTATGTTTTAGTATTCTTCTTTCTGCCTTTTAAAGTATTCAAGATAAGGGCCAAAAATATTTTTGCCTTCTTTACCTTTATCAAAATATATTCTATAGTTAAACCGTAATGTGCGTATAAAAGAAATTGACCTTGTATGCGTCCTATTTTTTTCATATACGGTCACATAAGGTCCATGTGCGCATCAAATTAAATCTTTTTAAGAATCACCGTTCAAAAGGTATACAGGAGCGGACGGACGGACGGACAACGTAGTGATACACATTTTATGCCTTAAAAATTAAAAAATACGTAATGGCACTGAGTTGGCAGGATCCTGCCATCGTCACCTGAAAAAAAAAGACTTGTTCTTTTCATGGCCCCCACCTCCACGAGGGTCTGACAAGGTCTCGGAGAGTATCATTTGTCTTGAAAAACTTTTTAAAGTGCCGTTCGTATTCGGCAAAAAATTGTAGGTCCCCTTGTATGTGAAGAAATTAACACACACTGCATACATTGTTGAGAAGTTGGCCCTGGTTCACTATTTATTTATATGTAATGGCACTGAGTTTCTTCTAAAAATAGTCATTTAAGGGAGAAGGACATATCATTTAAGGAGGTCTGCATAACGAGTTTGAAGAAACAAATATTAAAAATAATTTTTGCACCCTGTTATACGAAATTATTTAGATTAACGAAATTTCGTTTCCAAATAAAAGAAGCGTAGGTTTAATAGTTTATAAAAAAAACTGAGTAAAAAAAAAAGCGCACTTTGATTGCAGTTATTTTCGGTATTGTGTTGTTTATTTACACAAAAGTCACGTAAAAAAATAAAAAAAAAAGAAAAAAAGAAAAAAATAACAAACCATAAATTCTGGAAAATGACCAACATCATCGAAAATAAATTTTTTTAAATATGTCACTTTATACTTTACCGTGGGACCACAATGCCCGTAGCGGTGGTATGTAGCAGTAGTACGTAGAACAGCTGCGGAGCCAGCTAGTACGGAAAAAAATTGAACACAATGGTGTAGCGCGGCTATGTCGAACAAAAACCTCGTTTATAAACAATGGCCGATACTCTGAGTTAATTTGAACTAGATTTAAAATTTTTGTTCAACCGTAGACACAAATTCCATAAAATTTCTTTAGATTTAACCATCTAAATAAACTTTTCGACGTCCTTTTCCTCCATTGTTTACATAACTTGTATTGAACTGTCCACCGTGTAGCGCTGTCAACCGTGTAGCGCTAAGAAAGTTAAAAGTTGGCCAACTCTTACTACCGCCGCAGCTATGCGCTACCGCCCCAGACACTGAATACATGTGTTTTAACTTTTGACAGCTGTTACTACCGCTACTACTACCGCCACAGCTACATCAGTGTGGTTCTACGGTTATGTGTGCCACTTTTTTTCTCAGTATATAAATTATAAAATGACTAACGACCAAGATCAGTTTAGTTTTGACAAAAGCGACGGGCCTATTCGTGACTTCATACTTGACGTTGTTTTAAATCATAAACTCATGAAACAGCCCACTTTTAAGCAACAAAATATTTTAAATGAAAAAAGTTTAATATGCAGATTAACTATTGCTAGGCAATGTGCATAGGAGGTTTATTTGTTTTAAACAAAAAAGATCAAAACTGGTCTTAACCTCCATTTTTTGGTCGTGTGTTTCGCTGAGAAATCTTGGCACTGAACATCCTCAGTGGGTATTCAACAAGATTTTCATACCCATACAAAACAAAAAAAAAATACCTTCACGAGGGTCTTATATTATGAAGTGTCTTACTATGAAGGGTCTTTTAATTTACGTTGTGTTTGTACAATGAAGGTAATATGGTACTTACTCGGCCTTTGTCGAGAAAGTGTGTATGGGTTTGGAAATTTTGTTGAATACGCACTGAAGATGCTCAGTGCAAAGATTTCTCAGCGAAATACACGACCAAAAAAACAATCCTCAATTTGTTCTTTTTTGTTTAAAACATTTTCTTGTCAGCTTCCAGTAAAAAGTCAAAAACAAGTAGAAACTGTTCGTCGACAGGAAATATTATAAAAAACACTTTGAAAATCAACAAAAAGTAAAAAACTGCAAATGTTAAGAAATTTACCACAACAGCTTATTCAATCTCTGACAGTTAACCGAATTCCTTATTCCTTAAACATTTTTAGGTAGTATTGTGTTCAAGTACAATGCATCCATTAAACCAAAGTTCCTTTCGTTTAAATTTCATTATGTTCTGCTTTTGAAGTTATACCGTTTGCTCTTGTCTTAACGTGAAGACAGTTTTGCAGAGGTCGTATTGTTCACCTTTTATCAAACACAAGAAATAGTTCCCAGAGAAGCAGTTAAGGATTTAAGTCCGGTCCGGTATTTAAGGTGCAAGATCTTCGTAAGCATTAACTTATCACGCTTAAGAAGATGTCTCGTGAAAAAAGTCGTCTTAAAAGGAAATCAAATACTTTTCCAACACAAACAGTTTCCAAATCATTTGTGTTGGTACCCCATCAACTGTAAAGGAGCTAGGAAGACTTTTGGCAAAGTTTCTATATCTAGGCAAGTGCACCTAAATATAAATGTGATTCTTCAATGCTTTAATCTGAACTGAGCTTATGTTAAATTATGGTTCCACCTACAAATGAAGATTGGAATACTACAGATTTTAGGGATAAGAAAAATGATCTTTTTAATGAAGTCTTAAAATCCATATGTTTAGTTTCAAAAAGGAGCTGGGAATTAAAATTGTCAATATTATAGCAAGCCTTGGGTTCACGGTTTTGGATAATATAAGGCCTAAGACCTAATTTGGCCTAATATAAGTACATAAACAAGCAAAGCTGCTTTCCAAATAAAGGACAATAAACGAAGAAGTTGCCTTGATTCAAAAACAATTTCTTAGAAACATTTAAGCAGCCTTAGAGTTTATAAAATAGAACTTAGAAAAAAAGGCGATTAACATGTGAGCATGTTGCATCTTTTTAGAATGAAAAGGAAAAATTAAAAATTGCCCAAATAAAGGGCAATTCAAAATGCCCCAAATAGTCCATCGATACATAAATAGGTACACGCATTTTAACAAACATACTTTACCAAATACCGTTATTTCATACCTTCTGTAGTGTCAATGACACAAATAAATGATTTAAACTACCATTGAGTTCTAACTGTAAGATATAGAGTAAGAATAACCTCTATATCTTACAGTTCAAATATTGATTATGGTAATAAGGGATCAACAAAGCTAGACACACCATCAGATGGAGTAAAATCGATTTCCTTGGTCATAAATCTTCCTTACAGAACATAAATTTCGAATTCTCGAGCAGCAGCTTACCGATGTTAGACATGCAAATCTACGATTGCGAACCCACATCAGCATTTAACTAAATCAGCTATCCACTCTCAAGGTACAAAAAAAAGATGTCTCTTCTGAGGTTCATTAAAAAGATTTCACATGCCGATCACAATAAGACAAACGACAGCTTAAGAGCCTTGGAACTATTTTGATTTATGCATATCATGGAATGTCTCTCATATGAATGCGCCGATCAAATATTCCGCATTGTGATTTCCCTCGCGAATCTGTATAATGGAGATGGAAAACTTAGCTCGTTTGTTTTTAGGATTTAAGCGAGTCAGCTCGCTACAGCTATGTATCATCAATTGCAATTTGTCAAAATGTCAGAATATCAAGAATTTCTCCGGAGTATATCTCTTTTGGGGGTTTTTGTTAGTTATTTTGTATGGGGATGAGACACATTTTTAATACGTTACCATCTTCCTGAATGAAAAATTGAAAGAAGGAGTGTTTATAATGATACCTATATTCTTCTGGAGATTTCTTTGACATAGATACTTTATCAAATGTGATTGAGTATAAAATTGGGGTGGTAAATAAAAATATTGGTGCGTGCGTTTTGTGTTTGAATAACAGTGTAGTTTTGGGTTGTCAGATCTTATAAAGAAGTAACATATTCGTGACAGATATCTGTCTCATTTTCGAAAAGAAGCCCGCTTGAAATTCGTTATAGCGTCAGTCACTTATGCAAGCCTTTCTTTTGCTCTGATTTATTCAATTACTTTAATGCCACTCCATGAGGGTTTCTGAATATTGATTGACAAATAGCCTAAAGTCACACACATACAACTTTAAGCACACGATTGGCTCGGAATTTTCAATTTGTGTCAAAGGAATTTAGCCCGTTTATGTTTTTGTGGTTGCATAAGACTTTTATATATTATTCTCAACTGCTTTTAAGACCTGACGAACAAATATTTATATTTTGGTTAAAATTTGCTGTCCTACTGAAATCTGACCTATGCAGACGTCAGACTACCCTTAGCTACTCTCCGTTTTCAGAGAATAGCATATCGGAAGATCGATAAAGTTTTAGATCAAGACGTTTAGGCAAATAACAAAAGGAACAAAGCTTGCATATAAAACGCATCCTACGGTACGCATGGACAAGAACGGTGGAAGTTAAAATCACATGTGGTTGTGTGACGTAAAGAAAATTAGACTTCTATAATAATTAATTGAAGCTTTTAATAACTACAACAGTTCAAAAATCTTTCAGTACACATTTCAACATGGTCTCCAACAGCATGGTTTTAATGTAATAAATTGTTTTAAGTTGTACCCAATAAATCGAATAAATGCAATCATTTGGTTTATTTAAAACTCTTAATTGGCTCGCTGCAATGCAGCTCCATTTATTTTCCCGTTTTCATTTATTTGAACATCCTGGCTACCACAATTGAATTTTCAGTATTTACGCATTCACAAAAGAGGATTTTTTTTTTTTTAATTTTTCGTGGTGAAACACACCAGCTAAGAGCTGTTGAATGCTTCAAGGACATTCGATGCATAGAAAGACTGGCCAAATGAATTCTTCTATAAAGGGTTTAATGATACAAGGATAAATAATGGACCAAAACAGTGATTAAGTACCTTAAGTGCTCATATTGTATTTTGCATTCAATCGGAATTATCTACTTATACACTATAGTGCATTGAAATAAAAACAAATAGACACTCTCCCAGTCATCCGATGTGCAAGCTTCATGAAAGTATAAATCATTTCCCCAGTGAATATTATATGGTGACATTTTAGGTATCATTAATTCATTATGGTGTAATAAAGCTATAGCGGTAGACAGCGGATTAATGTGAACATTTTTTGCGGTTGGATTAGGGTTGAATGTTTTATTGAAGGAAGCCATTGTTTTTGCGCGGTTGAGTAAGCACTGGACTAATGTTATTTCAACATTATGGCTAGTTGCATAATTAATTAGGCACCGGATAATGAGAAACATTAGGTGATTCGATGAAATTGCTTTGTGTTTGATTTGTGCATTAAGCTTTGATAAAGCATTTTACCGCGGGATTATTATGGTTGAACCGAGAATATTTTTAAAAGAGTATTCTGTTACACAAAAAACTGCTTTGATTCAACAAAATTCAGAAGAAAAGTTGACGTAAAAGCTTAAAACATTAGGTTAATAGTGTCTCTATTAATTTAATGTTTTAAATTAAAATTCCGAATGCTTAGCAAACATATAGCAATGTAGCCAGTTTGCAGTCCATACACGTTCGACTAATTTAGCAAGAAGAAGATGCCACTGTCGTAATTTGATGGTCATTAATCCTGACGATTTAATGTTTGCAAACCAGTTACCCAGCAACGTCCACGCAACCATTAACATGTACTCCAAGTACATTCACTCGGCAAAGTGGGTCACGCAAATAAAATCTTTAGCACAGGATTAACACACAGCCATTTGAACTCGTTTTATTCTTCTTTGAAGGTTATTTGCACATTGTTAAAAGATGCATAAACATTTGACTTCTCCCAATTTAATTTTAGCTGTAAAGACTGATATGAGTGGTTAACCTAAGATAGGATGTTCCGGTTAACTTTCAGTGAATTGTCTCACGGTATGACGGCAATTAGAAATATTTGTTAATTTTGCGTTAAATGACAGTCAGGGATATGGCATGTTCTGGTGTCTGGAAAAACCACACCAATTTAAATGCAACCCACTTGTAAAAATGTATTGTTCAGAGAATGTTATCCATTTTTGCAATATTTAAAAATATCTTTAAAAAATTTCACCTTTTGCGGTATAGACTCTTGGGCCCAATTTAAGGCGGTACACTTTTTAGTTAGGTTTTTATTAAGCATAAGAAGCTTTTTAAAGGAACTCTGCTGGAGCATTTATTAGCTTACATCAGGCTGTTGAAGCCGTAGTTGCGTGAGAGTTGACATCAGACATCTGCCAGAATTGCTTTATTAGCCTAGAGAGCGCTCAGATCCAACAACAAATAACAAAAGTTATGCATTTCATAAGACAATCAGGTTGACACATTTTTTTGCCACTTTTGTGCATGAAAGTGCTTTTCCGTTAGGGTTTTCTGTAACTTATTATACCAAAAAAGATTTCAGGGTTAGCTCCAATTTCTCTCATCCGCTAAAGTATAAAGAATTTAGTGAAACTCATACTTTTTAGTATTTTTAGTTTACTCGTGGAAGGTTCTATAATAGATAAGTGGACCTGACTCCTTGTGCGGAAGTTGAACCTCAATTAGGCGCCTCCCCATAAAGGTCAGCGCAAACCCGATATGGTGGGTACCGTTATTTTAACAAATATCCGAGACGGACCAAGACCAGCAACAATCCAAAAATCGTCTGCCTGATTGGATACTGTTATTCAGATAAGAGTAGGTATTTCAAATAAGAACATTTCTCTTCTTTCCCTGAAGAAAGAAGAGAACAAGACAGGATACAATTCAAATGGAAGCCAAATATTTTCACTTCACTATATATTCTACTGGTTAAATTATTGCTTCTCTCCTTATAAGGCATAAAACCAGCGGGGGTTATTTTTGATGTTCGTGTATTCACGGGGCTTTCATGTTCCCTATTGGCTCAACATCATTTGTGTTGAATCTAGAAGGATTTGTCTCCTCTATCCTCTTATTCTTTTCGCTCAAGATGCGCGACTTATTTTAAGGGCATTTTAATATACAACAAAAAAAAAAAAACCGTGAGGTATGAAGTAATACCCGGAGCGGTCCGTCGGTTCTTGTTGAGGGTTAAGCTCATCTTTATTATGCAGCTTATGTAAAGTGCATAATAAAGGGCATTTGATCGAGACCGAATTCTGAGTGGAAGAAGCCATGGCCGTCCGTACGTCCGTCTGTCCCTATGTGACCAATTAAAATCCTTAAATTTTGAGCTAGAAAGCTGAAGCTCTTTGTGCTATTTGTCATCCAAGGCAATAGAAGTGGTAAAATTTCACGCGCACAATCGGCCGAAATGTGCATCTACCTCCAGTACTTTCAAAGCTATAAGACGCGTTGTGAAAATCTGTAATTTAACTTGTGAGATATGAAAAATAAGTTGGCAGGCCGCCTCTAGTGAGCATTCAAATGCAATTTATTCAATATTTTTGTACCAAATCGAAAAAAAATTATTTTAGTATTATGCATGTAGAAAACTTGGTTTAACATTTTGTTTATACAAAGTTATGGACTACGCTTATATTTAAGGGCAGACTTTAAGAAAATCCTTAATTTTCCGGCAAAACATGGATTTTGACTGCTTATAAGCCTTACTTAGCAAAGAGTAAGAAATAAAACTTTGCTCGTCGTTACTGGATACTATAGACTTCAAAAAAGTGTTTTTAAAAACCCTCAATGAAAATACAAGGCTTAAAATTTGGGTAATTTGCAATACGTGTTGTATTCAAATGATTTGTTCAAACACCACCGGAGATATAGGCGGAAGCTCTTTGCATTTTTGCGTTTTTTTCACATGAAACTTCAAACTGTAATTGTAAACTGTTATGTGTATTCAAATTGTTTTGGCTTCGGGTGCGTTTCTTTATTCGTTCAAATATTCCGGCCGAAGTATCTGCGGTTTTTTATTTATTCGGAATATGGCGATCATTCCGTTTTGCGTTTCTTTATTTGTTCAGAATATTCGGAATGCATTCTATTCATATAACCTCCCGAGGTAGTAAGAATTAGAACGTTCGGAATATTCCAACCTAGCATTCCACATTTTTCATTCCTACTACGGAATGAATAAAAAAACGCACCCTTCATTTTGTTTAAAATAAATAAATAGAGTGGCGCAACAGCTCGAGGTGAACCAGGGCCAACTTCTCAACAATGTATGCTGGTGTGTTAATTTCTTTACATACAATCTTAGTCTTCATTTTCTTTACTTTTTTCATTTCGCAGAGTTATTTTGTTCCCGTCAGTTTTTTGTACTTTTTACCAAAAATTAATTTTGATAGCCTTGAGTTTGAGAAATTAAGTTATTTTTTTATTGATTTCATACAATATCAGTCGCGTTGTAAAAAATCATAAATGAAAAATCAGTCGAAATGTAACTTCACGTACACAACCAAAGCTACAACCAGCCTCCACCGTCAAATACTACGGTGGCGAAATTTCGAGTTCGGTGTCGGCACCGAACTAATTCGGAGTTCAAAAGAACATTTACATGAGCACGATTCCGTTCTGGTGTACGTGAAAAGAACAATTTTTTTCTGTATTCCACACCAATTTCACGATTCAGTGTTGAAAAGAATATGCCATTAGTGTAGTTTAAGGGTTTACTTGAAATGACTTACCTGTTTACATCCGAAGTCCATGGCGTTGTCATTGTCCTGTATATATGCAAATGCGTCAAATTTGTCACGATCTCTTTGCCCTCTGGATTTTTGAAGCACCGTCTGCTTGCATCGTGTCCCGCAGGCGATTGCCGATATCTTACTAGCATAATAGTACATAGCCATGTGTCACGATTTTTTTTTAATCCTGCTCATTTGTTGATGTGACTTTTGGTTATCTGAGGAATTGAACCCGCATTGTCTTATCGTTTCACGACCCTAAGTTGCTGGCACATCAGCACCAAGGACCTCCAAGATATCTCTTCAGTTACCAGTGTATGAATCTTTCGACGTTTAAGATTTTCTTAGTTGGAAGGTAGTTGGCAACCACTATCCTTTTGACTTTTTTGTCGAAATGTTGTGTCATAATGGCATTTTTTTAGCTGTGTAAAAAAACTCAGCTCTTCAGCTTATATTTGGTTTTTGATGTAACGTTTCCCCTTGCAAATCTACATCCCCGGTAGGATATTGTCCGATGGCATCGATTTATTACTGCCCTAGCTCCAAAGGACCCTGATAGTTAAGATGAGTCTGTAAAGAAAAGAAACGAAAAAATAAGAATCAAAAAGAGTTCCTACAAAAGGAAGTATAAGTCAAGCGAGGAGGTTGGAAACGATGGAAATATTTTCGCACTTCTATGTGTGTTGCAATAAATCACTACTCTACGAACAACACCACTGGGAGCAATTTTCTAGTCTATAATAGAGGTAGTTCTGTTGGGTTAAATTGGGCATTTAATAGAACAATGTACGATGGAATTTCTGAAGCAGGGCCCACCGTCTTTTCTTTTTGGTTGCAAATCTGGGCTGGTGCTGATTCAAAAAGTGTCATGGTGAAAGAATAGCAATGCTGGGGTGTGGACGGACAATTTATGAATTTCGCTTCTGGTAAGGGTATGATGTAAACAGAAGATTGGTATCGAATCGAAACCCTTTTGCTGCTACTACACCAAAGATGTGGGACGTGAAGGACTTGCCTAATGTATGCCATGCACGTACTCAGAAGAACACAAACGAGATATATCTGTTTGATTTTACCGATCAAAGACGAAAAGAATGAAAATTGAATGAATAGTAGAAAAAAATTTCAGTAAATAAAGTTCAGGGGCAGAGGATAAGATACGACCTGGATATGCTGTAAATATGACATGTAATCGACTGGAAAGGTCTTTTAGATTGAGATTGTGCGCAATATTTATCACAGACGTATTTTTGTTGCTCGATATCACAGCTAATGGAGTAATGAATCTAAACTGGTTGATGGGAAAGAAAACATACACAGATATGTCGGCGGTTTCTTCGTCACATTATACTTTGCGAAATGTGTAGTATGATACTATTGCCATAAAAAGAATTTTTATCACTTCTCAAAGCTATTGACATTGATTATATATAAATTGCATTTATTTGTAGAGATTATCCTTGGTAACATTGGTTTTAAGAAACTCTTTTGAAGGCAAACATAGTCACAAACTAATATTATCCTCGAAAACATCCCTGGATTTTTTACATAGAAAAAAAAGATAACCCCCATTTCCCCAAGACCTTGAGAGCATATGATCGAGACCAAGTTGTAAGTCGAATGAACCATGTCCGTCCTGTCGATCAACCGTCCTGACCGTCTTGAGTGTAAAATCCTGTCGGTAGTTTTAAGGGCTTACATTTTGAGCCCTTGAGAACTTGAAACTTTATAGCTGTTAGTTATGGGTCCCAATGCGCAGTACAAGTGTTAAAATTTTTGAAATCCGCTCCTGACACAACTAATTTATAAGTAAAAAAAAACATGAAAATTCACCTAAAATGGGCACTTAAAGTAGAGTGCAAAAATTTATCGTAAATTCGCCAAAGAGTATATGAAAATGCAAAGAAATTTAAAAAATAAAATTTGACCTACGATGATTTCATATTTGAATTGTGTTGAGGTTTTCCGTTTAACAGTAAACGATGAAAATGATGCTTAAATTAAGCTAGTATAGATGGTGTAGAAGGGCACGGGCAAGCTCTTAAAAAGACTAAGAAATGTATATTTGGCAAGCGGTAATTAACTTACGCTAACCTAAGCTTTCGTTATACAACTTCGAGATGGTAAGAAATTAGTCCAGGTATTTTAAATGACAGCGCCATTGTGCACTCAAAACGTTATGCTTTCATTTTTTTTTATAAATCTGATTCACTACTTTTGTTAAACGGGCCGAGCTATGGAAAAAATAATTCGTTTTTACTGATTGTTCTGATCTCAATTAAAAACTTTTTTTTTTGTATGAGGCTGTCTTTTTCATTCAACATTAAAAAAAAAATCAAGGAGAAAGCCCTATCCAGATGTTATGAATCTCACCCGCCTGGACACTATCAAAATAACACTCTAAAAAATAAAGTTTTTCATGAGTCAAAGATGTAATTACTCGTTTGGTACGCTTTGAAATCTAAGTCCTCTCTTCCACCAGATGCTACAAATACGTTTGTAGCACAAACTTTTGCTTTTCGATGTTTTAAATGATGCTAAAAGGTCTCAATATAAAAAGTTTGCTCTCAAAAAACAGTTGCTATGGGCATCACTTGGTGTCCTTCTAAGTGTTTGTACTGTTGTTATAGTAATTTTTGACAAGACGTACGTAACACACAATGAAAACGCTTTTTTAAAAGTTAAGAAATAATCTTTGTCCCTCATAAGGCGAAAAATTTATTTAAGGACTGTATTTGAGTTCAAAACATATACATGGAATCTTTTTAGTGATTCAAAGATTTGTCTGACGTGTGGAGGGTACAGTTGGAGCCTATTTTACTTAAATGGACATTCGCACTTGACAATATGCAAATTCAAAAGAATATTTGAATTAAAGGGTCCAGCCTCAAGTTGTGGTTCCACTTACCTCTTGTAATACAATAAAAAGAAGATTCTATTTGGATTGCAAGTTCCGTAAAATGTTAAATTTTGTTTTTCTTCCTTCTTTGAAATCACATAAAGGAAATGAGATTTTGTTTTCCTGTTTTCCTTTGTTGCAATCCTAGTGCCACACGAGTGTGTGCGGAGAAAAGTGCCAAGGAAATCGTATTTGCTTACAGGATGTTATTTTGTTGAAGAAAAATCAGTTTGTTCAGATTCTTTTTTCTTTTTGTCAAACAGTGAACACGAAAAAGGGTTCATGATTTGAATATCGAAGGGAGTTGGCTGTGTTAGTTTTTTTTTCCAGTGTGCCATAATGTATTTTCCTTTTTGCGAGAAGCATTAATAAAATATTTTTTTTTATAAGCCTTTTGTGGAAATGTAATGCTAAGTAGGTACAGTGCTATCCCTAGCTTCAAAAGATTAATATATTGGATTTTAATAATGTATTTATGATGTACAAAACATTTCTATAACTTTATAATATAAAAAGTATGTAGACTATTTTAGGAAGCCTTCAAAATAAATTTATGTTCCCTATTCAATTCACCTGCCTGCCCCATTTGCCTACTGGGACTTCGATTTGTGTTATTCTATCGCTTTTTTTTTTAGGAAAAAGGGAATACAAATGAATCTTACGTTTCACCTCAGTGACTTTAAATGAGAAAATCATCCAACGTTCCTGATCTGTCCTATTTCGACCTTATTTCGGCTTAGGGGAGCCATATTTTCGAGTACCCATTTATCCTTTAAAAAGAAAATATATGCATAGGAATTACCTGCTCGCCCACTGAGTGGACATGATAATAATGCTGATCATAATAATATTGACATTTCGATAGCATATTGAAATTCAAATCATGAAGTGATTATTTCAATTATCTAGTACCTACTTCAGTCACGCTTCAAAGATGAGGGGTCCTTCTGGCCGTTGTTGGTTGGAACGTCATTGAAAACTAATAAAACAAACTGATTGATGTATATGTGGAATAGAATGATTGAAAATCGATGACTTGGCAACATTTGTCTGGGACATTCAATTTATTTCCCAATAGGAATAGTTTTGCTTTTATTTAGAAAAGAGTATACTTTCCTTTTATGCCCATACTCTACGACAGGAAATAAATTTCTATATTCGTTTCTTTTATAAAAGCAAAATGAATATGACATGTGTTCGTTTTTATTATTTTTGCGGAACGTGTAGTCTTTTCTATAAAATATATCTATGTATATGTGCGATAGGCCTTAGCTGTAAATGTGTTTTTGTTTTAGCCTGGTCCTTTAGCTGGATTTAATGTACTTGTTTTGTTTAAAGGCAAAGGAAGCATAAAATAATAATCGACACCACAGGTCCTGGAAGTCAATAAAAGAAACGCCTTTATTTCATAGCGGTAATATTTCTTAGAGGCCCACACAAAGAAGAACTCCAAATAGTGAAGTGGGTGGTAGGTATGTCGTTTTCATCGCATGATTGAATGATGGAGCATTTGGTTTTAATTAACTTTTCTTTTGTAGTAGATATTTTTAGATAAGCGTGGTTGCTGAAGCCTATGGATTTTTTACTTCTTAGGGGAATAGAAACAGCGTTGCTACAAGCGCAAGTCATAAGAGAGTGGCTAATTTTTCGATATGCGCTTTAAATAGAAACTAAGCTTTAGGTAAGTAAATACTTATTTATTCTTTAAGGTTCAATGAAAGAAAGCAGTGTGTACACTACCTACCTACACATATAATAAGTTTGTCAGAGTTTATTAATCTTACAAACTATTATATGATACACTTTACATGCATCGGACATACTTCTTTTTGTATCATCCATTAACACAACTTTTTTGAAAATCACATAATTAATCTAAAAACTACTTATTCGATTAAGAATTTAATGAACAAATTTTCCAACGAAAATATTCAAGCTAGGTTTTAGTTGAAAATGTATTAAAGCAATACTACTTCAAGAACAAATTTCAATTCAATATCGATTGATTGTGGTTTTGTAAGTAAGACAAAGTCCTTAACTGAGAATAAAAATGATGAATCGCACAATGGAAAACAAACCCGCATAATACAATAACATAATTAAATACTTACCAATAGTAATACCACAAATAATTAGCAATAAACTTTAGCTAAGAGAGCAGAAAAATATATAATCAGAAGGGGGAAGAGAGAAATGATTAGATAGAGAAAAATAGAAAAGAAAGAAAACTGTGACACGATGTGATATTATTTTTAAAACGGCATAAGTTTACCGTAGGTCCAAGTGGAATGTATTGGATTTTTTTTAGCTTAATATATGGATTTGGGTGTCCTGATTCCGAATATGCTATTAAAAATTCGGTCTCGATTAGTTTAGATGTTATAAACCAAAGAAGTTCAAAAAGAGTGCAACTTTAACATACCCGTAAATGGCCATAGGCGCCCTGCGAAAAAGGGAGTTGAAATTCTGTTCTGAAAACACTGTTGTCTCCAAAAGCAAATTTATTTTACAGCGAATCTTGTCAGACTTCTATAGCATACTCTTAGGCGGAAATCAAAAGTCTAAGATGAGGTACTTTGTATGGAAAAATTGAAACTTTGAATAGCTATAACTTTTAAACTAAATCAGACCGACAGTTTTAATATAACTAAATTCCAATTGGCCATACGGTAAACTCGTTCCTTTAAATCAATCAAACGAGGCAACTTTAAGATTTCATATACTTGAACAAAAAACAAGGACACTATTTCTTCGTTAAGAAAAACTTTATTCAAAATGAAAGCATTTCGGGCCCTATACAGCCCTTTTTCAGCAATACACTATTTGTGTAAAAATAGCAAAAATGGTATCGTAGTTAGTTTATGATTTTGGCGCAATACTAATGATGACCTGCAATGAGTTATTTTTTGACTTAGACCTAGCTCTGTAGTAATCTGCATTATGGGATAATAATGCATGGGTAATGATCAGTAAAGCTCAAAGACCGCCAGGGTTTTGTTTGTGCCCATTTTCACTGTTTTTTATAAGCCGGGACAAGCGTGGTTTGTTTAAACTTATACAATAATCCTGAAATTCAGTTTTGATTTTCCTACCAATAAGCAATCTCTGGCAGGCAAGTGTGGAAAGCGAATCTGTTGTGGCATTTTTTCCCTCCCAAATCCCTTCTTTCTGTTGCTGAAATTTGACTTCTTGGGAGGAAACCTAAACTTTTCTGTTGACATTTAGTAATCCTCTGGTGGTGTAGCGAGCTCAATTTGCGAAGGCTCCATGTGAATTATTCCCATGAGGCAATTTGAAAAAGCAACACTTAAAGGCAAATACATACAAAAAAGAAAATCTCTTAGCTTAAAATCTGAAAGACAAACTCAGGAGGAACCTAATGTGTCTCACAAATAAACAGTCCAACGTAAATAGATAAAATTTGTCCCGTACCCTGCATACATCGATTTTTTTTTGTTATCTATAAATTATAATGAGGTAACATCAAAAAATACTCCCAGGATAATGTCATGCAGCACCATCGGTTCGAATGACAATGATGGTTTCCATGTCGGCAATGTGTCACAAGTGTCAATTTCAACATCACCATAAGGCAAGGGGAGAAGAAGACGGAAAAAGAACATGGTGCTAGTAATGTCGGAAGGAAATCCATGAATCTAGGGTAGGACTGATGATCCTTAAGGTGGTGTGAGGTAATTTGATGGACTAAATGGGATTTTCCTCATTTCATGGAATTGTAGCTTAATCCCCGATCCGGGTAGAGTGACACCCATCAATTGGCTTTTGGATTTTTCAGGAGTCTGATCGATGACGTCTTTTGTCGTTGTTTTAATGAGGGTGTCATGAGTGTTTTTTTCATTCGTGTTATATTGTTCTTAATCTTTCTGCTGGTGATGCTTGTAGCCTGCTTTACCTTTCTATTTAACTCAAGATTTCGTTCTTCTTCTGACAAGACAATAAGGCATTAGTGAGTTATCGTTGATTATTTTTCGAGCGAGATATTAAATGATTGACATTGAAAAGGCAATCCATATGATGGAACAACTGTTAGGGTGGCATTAATCTTATCGATTGTGCTGGCTGGAGTAAAATGTTGTATAACACATTGTATACACAGGAAAACTTAGTGAAAGAAAGCAGCAGTTCAACTACAATTGAATGTTTTTTTACCCGACCCGGGTATATTAAGCGGGTATATTGATGTATATTTTGTAACGCAGTGAAATAATCACCGTAGACCCTTAGACCTTTTACAGATATGAATGGGATCGACAGGAGAATCGATTAAGCCATCCGTTCGTCCGTGTGTAAACAACTTTTAGGCCTTAAATTTTAAGGCAGAGAGCTGAAATTTCGTGGGTTGGTTGGAAGTCCAGTCCTTCAGATCAAGTTTGAAAATAAGCTGAATCCGCCCACAGACACGCCCACTACAGGCCTGCATGTGCGACCATCTCTAATTTGAAAAAATACATTTCGCAAATTTTAGCTATGTTACAATGGCGCTAGCGCATTCATTTTTGGTACGTAACATTGCCTTATAATTGTTTTGAAGGTAGCTAAAAAATTTTAGCTTTTTCATTGACCACGCCCACTTTTTAAGGGATTTTAGCTTAAAATAACTGTTTTCAATAAATATATATGAAATTTGACAAAAAAATATATGACAAATGCTGTAGATATTAGCATTTTCTAACTTTTATGTATATATTGTATGTGCCTCCGCCCACTTTTGTGGACGTGGCGTTAAAAAAAGTGATTTTTTTATTTTAAAAGGCGGAGTTTTAGGCCGAAATGTATGCAACCACCTAGTATAAAGCATTCAACAGTTATATTTTTATATCCCGCCCACTTTTTGGAGGCGTGGCAGTTTTCTTTTTGGTATGGTCGGGTATTTTGCAATCCGTCGTAGATGGATTGAAGCTTTTGCATACTCACTGTTGCAATTTCCCACTTGTTAAACAGAAGTTTTCTGCTAATCAATCAATAATCTGCTAAGCAACCTAATTTTGTTTTTATTTATTCATTAACGTGTAACGATTGGAGACCGATTCGAATTTTTTAAGTCCCAAACTCTAGAAATCCAATCGGCTGAAAAACTAAACCGTATTTGATTTGCATTTCATAACTGAGTTATATTACGTACAGTTCCTTTAGCAGCGAAGTGCTCCTATAACAAATGCACAAGAGCCAGAATTTACAAACAAATAAATATTTAATCTCTTACTTGTTATAGGTCTAGGAGTTTAAAGCCATGTCAGCTTTAGAGAATACAACTGAAAATAAAGCACAACTAAGTGGACATTATAAGTAACCGACTTGTTTCGTCATCTGGAAAATGGAAATGCATACAATGCCCGTATGTAGTTTATGGGAAAGTAGACAGAAAGCTCGTAACGTACATACATAACTAAAACTTTAAGGACGAGCAAAAGTGGACGTAATGAATTTATAATGACAACTGTAGTGAGCCTGCCTTTACGTAGCATCATTAAAGATTCATTGAATTGTTCATGCAAAATGTGTAATGCATTTGTCATGGCATATTTTTGGAACAGCTACGGTCGTCAGTTAGTTAGCTTACAAGAATAAAGATACGTTTGCTAGGGACATGGTACATAAACCTGACTTGGCGACCTTTCATTAGGTCACAAATAAATTTAATTTTTAATCTTGTTACTTTCTTATGGCCATGGCATAACGATAGAACGTAGGTCTTTTAAACTTTCGTTGTTTAAATATTTATATCAAACCTTCATTTTCAGGAAATTGTTTTAAAAATGATGATTGCTATGCAAGAAGTGTATATAACTTTTGGCGAAGAAAAATAGAAATTTTAATCTTGCAAATACATAATAAAGCAATGGGCCTTACAAATTAAGAAAAATGTTTTCTGCAAGAAGTCGTGTAATTTTTATTTCCTATACGTGTTGGGTTAGAGTCCGGCATGAGAAATGGATTAGGTTTTTCGAATTTAAGTTTCAGTATTATAAGGTGGGTTGTGAAGAGCCAGCAGAACTGAAAAATAATGAACGGTGAGGCTCCGAACAATTCCAAAGAATCTTAATCAAGCAGCTATATGTAGCATTATGTGTATATATTTTTGTTATACAGAAACATACTTCTGTTACTCACAACATAAGTTTTTTTAGATACCAATAAAAACCAACATTGTTCGCTCAATTATCTCCTCAAAACACAAAAACAAATTTTTGAATTATGCGAAGAGATGATACCTGTGATCAGGCCCTTAGACGTTTTAGAGATATGATCGAGACCAACTGAGCGACTTTTATTTCAGAACTGTGTGATGAGATTTTGCTTTTGCACACGTTTGTGTCACCCAAGAACATTAAGATAAAGGTCTAGTGCTTATGTTTGGTATTCTATGTTATGGTTTTGAGCCCTGGTTTTGCGCATGTTAAGAGAATTTAAGAATGTCAAGCAAGAACTGTCAAGCTCCGAATTGCGTCATAGATCTTGGTTGTTAAATTTAAGTTTATATTAATTTTAATTGTGTTTAGAATTTTTCAGTTAAGAATCTCTCTAAAAGAACGTGGCATCAACCCCTTTTCAATAACATCGTTTTTTTTTAGTCATATTTTCTATCAGATGTGGAATACACGTCTTGATTGCATTTTTATTTTAAAAAATTGGTTTATACTTAAAAACGGCCCCAAAAGTGGGCGTGGCAATTATTTATTAATTTGAAATGATAGCATTCTTGAGCATAAGTATATATGTTAAAATTTTTGTGCATTAGTGCATATAGTGCAATTTTTTTGGACTTAAAGCAAATATATCGAATAAAAATCATTTAATAGAATGAAAATTTTATTTGACCACGTCCACATGGGTCGGTTTTCTTTTTTTTTGGAACGCTAATCACAATACACTTATGCGAGAATATGGAATGCCAAATTTCAGCTTCCTATGACAACATTGATTTTTCATGCTTTCAAGTAAAAAAGTGGGCGTGTCAGCGGGCGGATTCCAATAATTTTTATACCCGACCCAGGGTATATTAAATTTGACGTATAGTTTATAACGCAGTCAAATAATCACCGCAGACCCCTTTGACCTCCTTGAGATATGAATGGGACCGACAGGAGAATCGATTAAGCCATATCCGTCCGTCCGTCCGTGTGCACATTTAAGGCCCTAAATTTTGAGGTAGAGAGCTAAAATTTTGTAGGTTGGCTGGAAGTCCATTGGACCAAATCAAGTTTGAAAATTAGCCTGATCTGAATCCGCCTACAGACACGCCGACTACAGGTCTGTATGTGCGACCAACTCTAATTTGAAAAAATACTTTTTCTAAATTTTAGCTATGTAACAATGCAATTTCTTGTATGTGAAGAAATCAACACACACAGCATACATTATTGAGAAGTTGGCCCTGGTTCACCTCGAGCTGTTGCGCCACTCTATTTATTTATATTTAACAATGCCGCTAGCGCATTCATTTTTAGTATGTAACACTGACTTGTAATTGTTTCAGAAGTAGCCAAAAAATGTTAGCCTTTTTATTAACCACGCCCATTTTTTAAATGATTTAAGCTTAAAATGACTGTTTTTCAATAAATATATATTAAATTTGACAAAAATTATATTACAAAAGTTGTATATATTAGCATTTTCTAACTTTCATATATGAAGTATGTGCCTCCACCCACTTTTGTGGGCGTGGCGTTAAAAAAAGTGATTTTTTTAGTTAAAAAAGCGGAGTTTTAGTCCGAAATATATGCAACCACCTAGTATAAAGCATTCAACAGTTATATTTTTATATCCCGCCCACTTTTTTTTTGGTATGGTCGGGTATTTTGCAATCCCTCGTAGATGGACTGAAGCTTTTGCATACGCACTGTTGCTTTTTCCCACTTGTTCCACTTGAACTGCTTCACGACTTAGAAAGAACAGATATCAAGTTTCAATTTCCTAGTTCAAAATTGAAGGCCTAAAAACTACCAACAGACAGACGGACGGCTAGTTACATTTAGTGCTAATCCTTATTTTTATTCTTTCCTTAAATAGGCTTGAGCCCAGTAGAAATTACGTTTGTCAACTCTATCTTTAAATGTGGGCGTGGCTCATATGATTCATACAAAATCTTGTATGATTTGATTCACAGTTTTTACCATAAAGAAATAACCACCATAATAGACCCCAAAGACTTAAAGGGCGTACGATCGAGACCAACTTGTAAGTCGAATGAGCCACGTCCGTCCACCCATCTGTTTGTCTATCTGACGGTAGCCTTTAGGCCTTTAATTATGTGCTAGCAACGTGAAACTTGATCTTTTAGTTCTAGGTCCCAATCAATTAAAGTGTACACCTTTTCGAAATCCGCCTACTGACACGCCTTCTTCACTAATACGCATGAAAAAACAAAACTGTCTTGTGGCGGAATTTGGTGTCCCTTTAAAACTGGTGTTCTGTAACCTTCCTTAAGTGTATTGTGATTGGCAAATGCCAAATAAATTTTGAAAAACGTCCTCAGGCCACAATTAATTTGCGGTCTTATAATCCGTATTTATTCAATATTTTCAATTGAAACCAAGGCTAACTTGCATTATAAAAAAATCAGATATGGATATTGTATGTGTACTATTCTACCACCGTCACATAAAAAAAGACTCATTCTTTTTCATGGTCCCTACATCCGCGAGGATCTGACAAGCCGTCCGAGAGTATCATTTGTCATGAAAAACTTTTCAGATTGCAGTTCGGATTCGGCAAAAAATTGTAGGTCCCCTAGTTTGTAAAGAAATTAACACTAGATCATACATTGTTGAGAAGTTGGGCCTGGTTCACCTCGAGCAGTTGCACTGCTACACATATTTTTTAGATCTTAAAGGTACCTATATGATGCGAGATTTGTGATTCAAATTAGATATGTCTGTCCGTCCGTCGGTAGTTTTTAGGCCTTAAATCTGAGTTTTGTATGTGCCGAAGTGGCTCAAGTGTAAAAAATTTTGAAATCCGCCCACTGACACGCCCACTGAGACGCCCACATATTAGCATGAAAAATAAAAATTGTCGTAGGACGCTAAAACTTGGTATGTAATCTCGCGTTAGTGTTTTGTGATTGGAATTTTAAAAAAAGAGAAAAACGCCGTCATTTGTGTACGTCCAGTACACTGAGGGAAAAAACGCAACATAAAATATACTACATAAACGTTGATTTTACGTTGAATCAACTTAGCCAGATCACTGTTGATCACTGCCAGATCACTGATTTTACTCCGAAACGTAGATGATTCTACTATGCTTCATAGTTGCGAACAAAGTCGTAGTAGTTTCAAAGGTAAACGCGCTTATTTCAACGTTGAAGCAACGTCGTTTTACATTTCGAAGTTGTTTCGACGTAGATTAAATGTTGAATATAGTTATTTTCACATTAAAGCATCTTTATTGATAATTTAAAGTTGCATTAATGTTGATTCAACGTTGAAAAGCTCTTGGTTTTACTACGAAACGCAGTTGATTCTACTTCGTTCTGTAGTTGAATTTACTTCGGTTCGTAGTTGATTCTACTGTGCTGCAAAGTGATTCAAAGTTACACGCGCAATTCAATGTTGATTCCAAGTTTATTCAACTTTGATTTAAACTTGGTTCAACCTAGATTCAAAGTTGAGCGTATGACATTTTACGTATGATATGTAACTTTGGCGTTTATTATCCATACAGAGCAATAGCCTGGTGGATAGCGTGACAGTCTGAGATGTGTAAGGTCGCATGTTCAAGCCTCAAGTCAAGTAAGTAACAATCACATTTTTCTTTACCATATAATCGTCACTTACATAATTATATACAATTTGTAAAAATTTACTACAAACTGTTTCAGACACCAAGAAAATTTATAACAACATTCAGTTGACAGAGGGGAAGCCATAAATACTACAATATAAAAGAGGAACTTCGAATATACCGAGAAATAATTTTTTTTTTCTTAAGTGTTTTAAAACTCCTTTATTTTATAAAGACCCTTTCGGCTTTGGCCTAGTGGATAGCCCTTCCGCTACCATGCCGATAACTCAGGTTCAATTCCCAGCCGAGGCAAAGTATTTTTTTTTTTGCATAAATACCTATAAATACCTACAAATGCATAAAAACCTACAAATGCGAAACAAAGTGTCGCATTTGTAGGTGTAATTTGCAGGTATTTCAAAGTTGAGAAATAATGTCAAATTTACTATGAAACGAAGTAAGATCAAAAGCTCAGAATAGTAGTTTCAAAGGTGAAAGCATTTGATATGATGTTGAAGAGTAGTAGAATCAAAGTTTAAACGAAGTAATTTTTACGTTGAAACAACTTTGAAGTAACGTTGTTCAACTTTGATTTAACGTTTTGCAATTAACGCATGCAAACCTCACCTGGACAATATACAGGGTGTTTCCAAATTCGATGCAAATATTTTGACACAAGATTCTTGGGTATATTTGAAGAAAAAAATTTTTCTACAGTATGGGCCTATCCCAAGTTTTGATACCACTTATTGGGAATTTAAGAAAACACCTACTTTGAGGTACCTTGACCCATACTAACACAAATATCTCCGCTAACACTTACAACAGGTACTTCATTTAGGACTTAAATTTTAGAAGAAATAGTACTCCTTTTAACTGCATTAAAATAAAATTGATGACTTTTTTAACTTTCGAGATATTTGCTTTTAAGTCGGATCCTTTTTCCCTGCCCATGACATTTATTTGACTTTCAAGACACATTTCTACGAAAAATGCGTAATAAACATATCGATAATTTTTTTTTCTAGTGCACCTAACAATACTTAATAAAAATTGCTAGGACAAATTACCCGAAAAACCCACAGATTTTATGATACTTGGGAAATTCCATAGCAGGTAAAATTATGAAAAACTCTTTTCACGAGGCCGCGACAGGTATAAGGTGGAAATATGATTTGTTACCTACTTTTATAGCCGCGATTGACAACAAGAACGATTTTTTGACTATGTATTAATAATTTACGTAGGTTTTAGAGCATGCATTTTTATTAGACTACCTGATAAAAAGGTAATTTCCCTATCATTTTTCTGTTAAATCCCAAAAAGGATTAAGTTTGAGGTTGGTCGCCTAGTTGGAAAATTTACCTAATGTAAATTGTATAAAAGGTTAGAAAACAAAATTAAATCCATCAAAGTCATTTTTGAAGCCGAGGTGACACAACAGTTGTGAAGAAACCTTACTTGAAATGGCATCTTTTACAAACGAAGAATACGCCGATGTTATCTACGTTTATGGGATGTGCAACGGAAGTTCTATTCTTTATCCTAACCAAAGAGTACCTAATCCCCGTGTATTTACAAATTCGTTTCGAAGACTTCGGGAAACGGGATCTGTTTCAACAAGACGACCTAACGCAGGAGCTTCACCAGGAAGAATTGCAGTTGATGAAAGAATACTGGAAGCGGTTGCAAATGATCCATCAATCAGCATCAGGCGCTTATCCTTGCGATTTAATGTTTCAACACATAAAATTGTTCGTCTCCTGCATACGGAAAACTTGTATCCATACCACCATACACCTGTGCAGGAACTGCTTCCGAGTGATTTGGAGCCGAGACTTGAGTTTTGCAACTGGTTGTTAGAGCGGAACTTGGATGACAACGGTTTTATAAGCAGAATCCTATGGACGGACGAATCGAAATTCACTAGAGATGGGATTACAAATTTTTACAATCTACACACATTGGCTGCGGAAAACCCACACACAAGGGGAGAGCCATCATTTCAACACAGATTTAGCGTCAATTTGTGGGCAGGTGTTATTGGAAACAACTTAATCGGTCCCTTCAAACTGCCTCCCACACTGAATTCTGCAAACTATCTGGAATTTTTGCGCAGATAGTTTGCAGAAGATGATTTAACAGATCTACTGGAGGATGTTCCGGTAACTCAACGAGCTTCGTCATATTTTCAACAGGATGGAGCCCCAGCCCACTTTGGTCGCGAGGTTAAGAATTGGCTGGATGAAAAGTACGCTGGTCGTTGGATAGGAAGAAATGGACCAGTTCACTGGCCTGCAAGATCTCCAGACCTTACAATTATGGATTTTTTTTTGTATGGGGGAGAATGAAAGAACTTGTTTATTCTACAGAAATATCAACTCTAAATGATTTAGAAGATCGCATTCTCCAAGCCTCGTCACAAGTGAGGCAGGAGTTATCCTCAATAAACGTTGACAGCGCAATCCAAAAACGGGCTCTAGCATGCATACAAAATGGAGGAGGACACTTTGAACACATTATTTGATTGTAAAGTTAACTTAATGAAATAAAAAAAAAACATAAACCAAACACAAGCATTTTTATTCAGAATAATAGGATTTGAACACTATGAATCGAGTTTATCATAATTTTACTTGCTATGGAATTTCCCAAGTATCAAAAAAACTGTGGGTTTTTCGGGTAACTTGTGTTAGCAATTTTTATTAAGTATTGTTAGGTGCACTAGAAAAAAAAATACTGATATGTTTATTACGCATTTTTCGCAGAAATGTGTCTTGAAAGTCAAAAAAATGTCATGGGCAGGGAAAAAGGATCCGACTTAAAAGCAAATATCTCAAAAGTTAAAAAAGTCATCAATTTTATTTTAATGCAGTTAAAAGGAGTACTATTTCTTCTAAAATTTAAGTCCTAAATGAAGTACTTGTTGTAAGTGTTAGCAGAGATATTTGTGTTAGTATGGGTGAAGGTACCTCAAAGTAGGTGTTTTCTTAAATTCCCAATAAGTGGTATCAAAATTTGAGATAGGCCCATACTGTAGAACAATTTTTTTCTTCAAATATAACCAAGAATCTTGTATCAAAATATTTGCATCGAATTTGGAAACACCCTGTATTTGAACAAAAACTGCAATTTTTTTTAAAAGGGGTTGATGCCAAGCCCCCTTTTTAACTGAAGGTGGTTGCCTTTATTGAAATTTTTGGCGATTTGGAGCTTGACAGGAGTCAATTGGCATTGGGTATCCAAAGATTCGCCTAAGCGGATTGTAAACCGCCCACTAGTTCTATTTAGGGTAACTATATTTGCTATGAATACATCCGTAATTCACCTTTTTTTAAAAAACAACCTAAATTGTTTTTTAATTTTGTTTCGGTTAAAGGTTAACAACTATCATAATTGCATTTTTATTGCTGAAGCTTAAATGCTTTCTCCAATTATGCATTAACGTTTCGTACATATACATGTTCTGTAATTACATAAAGAGTGGAAGGTAACCAATACCCAAAGTAAAAAGCCATGACTGCAACTCAAAAACTGTGTTAAAATGAGTTTCCCTAAATTTATATTATCTATACATGGCTTGGTGCGTGTAAAGTCCTTTAAGGCTTCGGCTTCTATTTTTCTCCTCTCAAAGTAGGAAACATTTTATTGAATATTGTGCGGCTCATTCATTCATTTCAATTGAACACAACACAAATTTCCCAAACATTTCTGGCATATTTCTGAATTGAACCTCGTTCTGATTTAAATTGGAAATATTTTCGAAAATAATTTTTCTATTAATTTGAGCATGCAAAGCATCTCCAAAAATGCTTTCACAGCTTGGAAGATTAATATCTTCAGTTTGTTGTGGGTTATAGCTCGTTAAAAGAGCTTTTATGTGGCCACAAACAATAGCACTTAAAATCTTTCTTATCAACGGATCGGGGTGTAAGTGATTTCCTTTTATTTCTCTTTTTTGTTTGTTGTTATTTATTGTTACTTTTTGTTTTTATGGCTGAGATTTTTGTTATAAAGAATTCACATTAACAAACAATAAATTATTGTGCTCGGGTTTTACACAAAGGAGTATTGTATAACATGCATTCACACAAAGAAGTTGTAAGAAGAACATCGCGAAGAAGGCCTATCTCTGGAAGAAGGATCGTAGTAGGTGCCCGTGAAAAGTTTTCGGTAATCGTGTATTATGAAATATTAAGCTAGAACTTGTTGCGAAATTGACCGTTGAGTATATTAAGGCAGTAAATATGTCTTAAATATGTCAACTACTATGGCAGACATAAATGATTGAAACTTAGGTTTGCTGTTTGCAGTTGACTGTATTTTATCGAATTTAATTTTGACGTAACCCACGTGCTTGCAGAGTGAAAAACCTTCATTTCTAATACTTATAACAAAAATGCTATCTTTATCCCATCTGTTATTGTTTTCTTATTTTTAAGCTTTTCATTTTGTTAGTAATTTCAAGCTGCTTAAAGCGTTTTGTCAAAGAGTTATGTTGATGTAAGATAGAGAGCACTTGAGGAAATTGTGAAAGTCATTGCTCCTATTTATTGTTATCTCAATAAAGGTTCAACAACTCATTTTCACAGCACAACTGGTGACAATTTATCACAACCAAAACGACCTAACAATTTTAACATAAAAGACCTGCCACTCAAACCCATCTAAATCAACATCTGCTCAGACAATGAAACTTCTTCTCCACGTTCATCACTGGCCTCATTTCATTACCCCTGCTACGGTCTTATTCAACAACTAATCGTTTGAGGGTTTAGGTGGGGCCAGTGTGGGTAGAAACCCAAAACCAGTGTAAGTAGATTTCGTTCTGGAGAAAACTATTAAGAGCACATAAAGGGAGTGTAGATATCGTATACGTTTAAAGTGGTGTAAAATACTGAAAAATAGCAAAATTGAGCTACACAAAAATAAACATTAATTGAATTAAAAAAAGGCTGATAAATATTTTTAAAAGCCTTACAAACAGGGATTATCCATCAGAATAACTTTTTAGACCCGGATGTAAGCGCTAGGCAATGAAATTCCTATGTAAAAGAGGACTTTGTTTGCCTATGCAAATTTAACAGTGAGTTTTGCAAAGTATCTATTCATTTTTTAACTTTTTACCTTGGAATCAACAGTGTTTATATAAACTTTTTCTTCTGAAGATATACACAAATGGTTTTTCAAAGCAACATAATGACAAAATATAAGCAAGCCGGGAAATTTTTTTCTGCACCGTTTAGCGTGCCGGACTATATTTTTTTTCTGAAACTCTTGGCTTGTTGGACCATTTTTTGTCACAAGCATTATTTATCTACATAATTGCAAATTCTAAAAAGGAGAACTGAATGCCATTTTTGGTTCAAATAGGTAGACTGTTGGTAAATATAAATAATAGAAAGGGGAGACTGACCTATTTTTTTCTTGGCGACAGTGAGGATTACTGATTGTTATAGGTTATCACATGACTACACTGAAGTCCATTATTTACCTTGCGGCAAAACGTTCAAAATGACGCTAGATCCTACGGTCTCGTTCTTTATAGTCAGTATTGGTTACAAGGTTTGTGAATTCGAACATGCTGATTTCGGATTACTTCGTCATCAAGATGTTCATGTCAACAGCGAAGGGTGGAATCATCAAAAGGTTGTCCGAAAATTACCAACAAGCTAAGCTAAGCTCGGTCCCTTAGTAAAGACATTTTATTTTTATAGCATCAAATCGAACTAAAATCTTTAGCACAAACCCTTTTTCGCTTACAGTTCAAGGATTAAAAATTTCAATATTTACAAAATTTAAAAAATTTTTTGAGCCGCACCGTGCATACCTTAAACTCTTGAGCTACATAAGTGATGTGAAAACAAGTGGGAAAGTGCAACAGTGGGTATGCAAAAGCTTCAATCCATCTACGACGGATTGCAAAATACCCGATCATACCAAAACGAAAACTGCCACGCCTCCAAAGAGTGGGCGGGATATAAAAATATAACTGTTGAATGCTTTATACTAGGTGGTTGCATACATTTTGGCCTAAAACTCCGCCTTTTTAACTAAAAAAATCACATTTTTTAACGCCACGCCCGCAAAAGTGGGCGGAAGCACATACAATATATACATAAAAGTTAGAAAATGCTAATATCTACAGCATTTGTCATATCATTTTTTGTCAAATTTCATATACATTTATTGAAAAACAGTCATTTTAAGCTAAAATCCCTTAAAAAGTGGGCGTGACCAATAAAAAAGCTAAATTTTTTTGGCAACCTTAAAAAAAATTATAAGGCAATGTTACGTACCAAAAATTGATGCGCTAGCGCCATTGTAACAAAGCTAAAATTTGCAAAATGTATTTTTTTAAATTAGATATGGTCGCACATACAGGCCTGTAGTGGGTGTGTCTGTGGGCGGATTCAGTTTATTTTCAAACTTGATCTGAAGGACTGGACTTCCACCCAACCCACAAAATTTCAGCTCTCTGCCTTAAAATTTAAGGCCTAAAAGTTGTTTACATACGGACGGACGGACGGAAGGACGGACGGACGGACATGGCTTAATCGATTCTCCTGTTGGTCCCATTCATATCTCTAAAAGGTCATATCTCTAAAAGGTCTTAGGGGTCTACGGTGATTATTTCACTGCGTTACAAACTATACATCAAACTTAATATACCCTGGGTCGGGTATAAAAAGATATACGTGTTTCATTTTCTTGGCAATTGACATCTTTCCAGTACAAAAAAGTTAATTCAGCAGCACCGTGGTTGGAGCAAGTTTGGGTTCCACCCAACGGTGGTGCCCGTAAAATACCGAAAATAATAATGGGTGCATTTTTTCAAGTACTAGTTTATTTATATTATATTTTTTATTTCTTAAAAAAAAGTCGTAAAAAAACTTAAACGAAAAACATACAATGGTCTGGGAACAGTTGTTTCAAAGCCAATTTCTAATGCACTATGATTGAGGCACCTGAACTGTTTTTAGTGGACACTTTAAATAGAAAATCCCGTGGGAAAAAACAATTTCGTAAGTCTGAGTATTTTTGAGTTCAACCAAATTTCAGGCCCGAAAGACTTTAAAATACTATAAATAAGCCAAAGTCCTGTTGTTTTGTTATTAAAAATATGTGTATATTTTTTTGGGTCATTACAAACTGTATTGAAAAATATGACTAACCACAGTAGTTATATTAAATAATAGAAGATTCTGAATTATAAAAACTTGACACAATCAAATACTTTTGCACTCAAGTTATCCTTTATTAAATTTTAATTAGCAGCAATCCTTTGTGCATTGACAGGTTACCGCTTTGGGGAAAACATAATTAATTTTCATTGTTGGATTACAAGAGGAGATGAGTACGATGCTGCTGCATCGGGGAAACACAATGGCATGGCCCTTCTGTGTATACAAGAAACCACCATTAAGCAAATGTGTGTAATCCGAAGAGAAAAGATCCGGGTGACTCTGTGGAAATGAAATGCTTTGAATTTAAATTTTAACATAATTTGTTTTTCGAGGTCTTGAATGCATAATAATAATTTAAGTAAATAATTACAAATATTTCAACCGAAAAATATGTGGGATATTCCTATTAGAAAAAGTTATAAAAAGAAAATGAAGCCATCACCAAGTAAAGTGAACTAAAAATACTTATATGAATTTTCTACGCTTAAATAAGCTTTCATTAAGACATTCTTCTTTCGATTTCCGTTTCCTATCTTAACCCCTAATCTCCAGCTTTTAAGATGATTAATTTTCATAAGTGCCAAAAAATATATTATTTTCTCAGCCTTCAAAAAAGGGCAATTCTATACAAATCAGACCTGCCTTGTGGCAAGCAAAAGTTCATCTCTGTTGGAAGGTCTGTTTCTTGCTTACCCGTCGAATTGGCCAAGAACTCTGCGTGCGAAGGCGAAATCTTCGGTTAGCGTGACATATATTTTTGTGATGTTCTTTCCGCTTCCGTATTTTATAGTTTCGCATTCGTATCCTGACGCAAAATGATTTTCACAGCTTGAAATTTCCTTTATTTAAGGTTGCGTGTGCCATTTGCTTTAGTGTCACAGGGACCAAAAGGCAACAGGAAATACCCATTAATGTACGTGATTTGTATCCAAAGTTAGAGGAAAGGATTTTTTTTTGTGCAATTTGTCCACCAATCATTGAACAAGGAATTAGAATCAAAGGGATAGAAGGGTACCTTAGAGTATAGTATGGATAGAGTAAATGTCTTTTATCCTGTTTTTGTGTGAGTTAAGAAAGGTGCAAGCATTAAAGTAGAAAATGACTTTTTCATTTAATTCTTACTTTATTTTTTGGAAATTAAATTGGAATTAAATTGGAGTTTAAATTCCCTTTTTTTGAAATCGCTGTTATTTTGTGCGAATACTCTCAATGCATTCCCTGAGAGTTCATCTTGGATGAAAAACTAACCCTATTAAGATCTTTTCCGAGAGGAATTCTATAGATATCGGCTATTCAAGAAGACTGTTCAATGACCTGGTAGAACAGGTCAAGTGTCCAATGATTGTATAAACAATGAACTATGCTAAGGTTTCTTGATAACGAGCATGATGTGGGGCACCCATAGTTTTTATTTAATAGCACCTTTCAAACTATTTAATAGTACAAAGCTTAGGCTTTTAGCTGGTTTAACTGGTAAAACCACAATAAATTTAAATAAATTGAATTGAATTGAAACCCTTTATAGGTCTTATTAATAGACTTGACAAAGCAAACTAAATGAGAGCTGTTTCGAGCTGTTTTTTTTTTGGTTCAAGAATCGAACTGATTGTGCGTGAAATAGAAGATGAATTACCCAAACCCACAAACAAGCTACATAGTTTTAAGTTTATAGTTAATACAAGGGCTTTGCGTTCTAATTTGCGTAATAAAGAGTTTGCGTTCAACCTACAACCCTCATTCAAAATTAGTGAAAATACTCTCTCCGAATGTCTTATTCCTAAATATCTACAGATTATATTAAGTAAGTAACCGCTGATAAGGACTTGTAAAGAACAAATGAAGTTGAGACTAACGACTGAAGAAAATACTATGCTTTCAAAATCAAAGCGAACTATGCACCCGAAAATCTAAAAAAAAGGTTTTGAATCTGACCACAAACATCCAAAATTTTTCAAAAAATCATACATACATATGTACATTTTATTTGATTTTTGTTCGATTTTATTTTATTTATATTTCGTCAAATTGAATAATGAACTGCCGAAAAGGGGTGGGTCACTAGGAAGAAACCGCATGTTGTTTACATTTGCGGTTAATTAATGTAATGTTAATTAAAAATCAAACCAAACGTTTCCTATTTTTGGTTTTTAAATATTAGTTTATTTTTTGAACATTAATAAGTTCAATTCAGTTTGTTTTTGAACATTAATAATGAGAATTGTAGTCTTTTTTCGATGTAGCTATATGGATTTGAGCCATAATGGTTCTTTAAGTTTGTCAAGAAAAACATCGTTCCAGAGAATCACGGTGTCCTCAAGGTGACCCTGTCTTCTTATTGTCTACTGCCTTCATAAACATTTAAAGACAGCCATCCTTTTACGTTTTTGGTTATGTTTAGTTCGAGAAAATAAGTCCGCCACGTAAAAAGTTTCATGTTTTCTGAGAGATTTTAGCAGCTGGTAACTCTGGAGGTGTTAATGGGGGCATTGTTTAGTTAAAAAAGAAGGCAAAAGGCCAAACATATTTTCCATCCATGAAAATGAATACTGCTGCAAACGTTTTTAGGTGTCTCCGTTTATTGTTGACGACAAAAATTCAGCTAGACTGTTCCGATAAATTGGATGGAAGCTCGTTGGCTTTTCAGATGAAAACAGTTAAGCCTTGACGGTCCTCATGGTGCTAAATTTTATTTCCATACGATGACGGAAAAAGGAACGTTTTTGGTAAGACAGTCGTACAAAAGGTGTCATGGTGTAGGTGAACTATCACCTGTAACGGCGCAATCCAGCTGGATTACACGGCATTTATCCACTTTACTCTGAATGTTGTTGTTAGGCATGTCCTATCGTATAGGTTCCAATAATTTTAAGGCTTCTCATAATAGTTGCTTAAAATTTTTTTTACCGCCGTTTCTCGGCTTGCAAGCATATTTTTTTCTGTAAAAAGAAGCTTCACAAAAAATCACCGATATAAGGGTTAATTAAAAAAAGAAGTTATTAAACACTTTCATTGTAGTTTATAAAACTCTGTGATCCCTAAAGGAACTTCAGTGATCCCGTAATGTTAATGGCAAATGACCATAAAGTTTATTTTTTTTTTTGCATTTCAACGAATTTGCAATTCAATAAATTGAATAATTGAATAATTGAACTTATTGTAATCATCCAACCTGAAAAAGACCACAGAATATAGATCTTTGGGATTTATTACACTTATTTTAGGCACTTGCGTAAAATTCTAGAACCAAATAATATACCTGGTTAAAAGCAGCTTTGTAAGCTCTTTTTCTTTGCTTTTGAAAATTATATTCCAAGGATCCTACAAAGGGGTTTTAAATTTGGTTATAAGAAAAACACACATTTTGGTATTATGCATAAGCTATTGATTTAATTTTTACTTTTTTCATGATTTAAAAATGAAAAATCCATGCTATTTGTTTAATTTGCTTAATATATTCCTTTCTTAATTTCAACAAATTAATATCCTGCAAAACTCGGTGACTAGATTTTGTCCACCACACCGAAAGTAAAATGGAAATGCCCTAAAGAAAACTTATCGTTTTAATATATAAAAAAAAACAGACTATAACTTAACTAATTGATTCGCTGTAAGGAGGAATAGGACAAAAAACACATTCACCGCCCGTTTCAATACCTCATGAACGAAACTATTACGAATAAATTTATGATGATTGTTATGGAACAAAAATAAGAAGACAATAACCATTTAAATTGAAAAACAATTTTTTTTGCGGGTGCTTCAAAATGGTTTACGAAATTGCTTCGAAGGCTTTTTTCAGCAGTCTCCAATTTTTCTCCCCTCCTGATGAAATGGATGAAAATCGTTGAAAAGTTGATGATAGCTTCAAATGTTTGTTAAGTGAAATCATTTAGAAACGAGTTTTTGTTGTTGTGTGTATCGTTTATAGGTCCTTCAATTTCTTATAAAAGATAAAATAAATAAAAAGTAGCAAAATGGAGGCTTGGTTTGCTAAACAACTCAATCGATGAGGTTTCGGTTTACTTATTAATTCACAAGAATGGGCACTTTAGGAGAGCATTTCCCCTTCATTGGATTTGGACAATATTTACTTACAAGAAAGCAAGTCATTTAAAGTTTTCAAAATAATTTCGGACTTAAATGTAAAGACGCATTTAAAAGAGTCACGTCATTAATGTCGGAAAAACATTTCATTCAGGTGTTTCTATCTAAATTTATATTTGAGTTGGTATAAAACTTCTTACGTATAGCCTTAATTATTATAGTTAGCTACTTTTTACTCAGAGTCAGAGGCTTGCTGAAGTACGTACCTTTCCTTTATTCGGTGGGTTTTGTAAGATCTCGTAAGATCTTGTAAGATCTTGTAAGATCTCGTGGTAACATGTAAAATAATTCTTTTTTTGATTTACAGCGTGAATCCTTTTAAATCTTTAGCAAATGCTTAAACTTATAATAACACTTGCTACAACATATTTATAGACCAATTAAATTTGTTAAGGATTGTATGGAAATAAAGATTTTCAGAGAGGACAATTGAAGTTTTATCCTGATTTCTAGCAAAAGAAAAACATTTGAAAATAAGCCGTACAAAAATGTTTCTGTTTATCTTTCTATGTCTTATGGCACAAATGTAATAAAATTGCTTTAAAAAGCTTTTTGAGAACCAATTTTTGATAACCAATAAATAAAATGCACTTGGCAGTTCGAAATTCTTTGATCATTAGTTGCTTTTAAATCTTTCTTATAAAATTCCTGCTCCTCCATAAAAATTATCAAAAGGGGCTAGAAATCAAGCGCAGACATTAAAATTCAACATAAATTTTAAGAACCATGTTTCCTGGAATCGCCTTAAAATGACTACTCCCACTCACTTCGGTTGCCCTTTAAAAGACAAAATATTGCTTAAATCAAAGGCACAGTCCACTTTACGTACTTCGTTGTCAGCTTCATTCCTTTGATCAACTTTGTCTATGAATAAATTGCGTTTTAATATAGAAGAGGTAATATTTTTAGGCAATTCGCAATGGGCCCAATGATTGTGTGCAATATTTAAAATTAGAATGTGGAATATATTAATTAAGGAGAGTGCTTTTGTAAATAAATAGGAAGAGAATATTATAAACTATTTTTAATTAAAAATCTAACCGTGTTGCATTGAGCTAATTTATGAAAAGACCATACAATTATATTTTATGTTGCTGTATATAAAATGTAATGAACTTTATTTTGTTTTATTGTTAACGTTATTACATGACATTAGAACGTTAGATCAGTAACATATGAGTATACATCTAGGCCGAATTTTATTTAAGAAAATTAAAGAAAAATCAAGGAACATCTCTCTCAAAATAATTGACTTCCTGACAGAAAACTTTCTCTAGTTCTGTGCGGCAGTATTTTTATTAGCTAGTTTGACAAAATTCAGTTTTGTCATAAAATTTGCATCAATTCTTTTTTTGTTAATTAGTTTAAAGTTAAGGCTTTTATAGTTTTTTTTATTTGATATTTATATTTTATTTCTATTTGAGCATTGTTATTTTATTAGTCTATGTTAGCATCAGGCCCTAGCGATTTGCGCCAATTGTCAGAGAAGTTATCGGTTGTAAGATCGCTACAGAATTACAAAACGGTCTGAAGCTCCTAAGAGAAATATTGTTAAGCTTTGTTAAGCTTTCAAGCCTCAATCGTCCTTAATCCGATAAGCCAAAAATCTCAAAGTCGAGCAAGGAATTGTGATTGATAAAAGAAAAAACAAAAAATGTACAAGATAATGTGGCAGGTTCAACTTCAACGGGAAAATCTATACTTGTAGTCCAATGTCGTACGCTCAAGTTGCGAAGTTACGTAAGTTGCGTTACGTTAAAGTAAGCCACAATTGCATCAGATATAGATTCAGTATATCGAATTCTAGTTACGATTTTAAGAAAGCTTGTGGAACAAAAGTAGCTTAATAAAGTAATATTTAAGAAATAAGGTGATCTCGAAGTAAGGTAAGTGCAAGAGTTCGCCTGTAACGAATTTCTAAACACCAGTTCCTCTTTACAATTTACACAAAATTAAAAAGTTTTTTGGCCTAATTTCATGTACTGTTACAATTATTTTAACTTATTTTAAATTATTTGTACCGGCACGCCCCCAAAAAATGGGTGTGGGATGAAAACTAAAAGCAATTTATTCTTATTTCGTTGGAACTATGAGAAAATTCGTTAAAAGCGAATAGTAATATTTAAAAAAGTTTTCGCATAAAAATGCCCTTTATCAGTGAGCGGACATCAATGCTTTCTATGTAGCAATCTTAGAAAATTGTAATACATATCTTTAATATTTGTCAAATATATTTTTTTTTTAATCTTAGAACGAAGGCTTCGTCGATGGTGTGGGCGGTCCAAATTGCGTCTAGTTGAAGGCTACTAGCCACTGCTGCACCAAAATTTGAGTAACTACGTCTTGCCTAATTTGGCCAAAAGGCATTTTTAAACAAAATGTAAATTTGGGGCTGTCCAACATCCAAGTCAATTGTGGGCGTGGCCGAGGGCCGATTTTGTCAATTTTCATACTTTGTCTATACAAAATAAGAGCCAAAATACACTTCAAGTTTCAGCTTGACACTTCAATTTTAAAGACCTAAGAACTTCACACATATGGACCGACGGATGACGGACAGACATGACTTAGTCGGTCTTGATCATGTATCCAAAAAATCTTGTAGGTCTACAGTGGTTATTCCATTGTGTTACAAACTATGCATTTAAATTAGTATAGTACTCTACGTCAGCTATAAAAAAAGAGGAAGAGTTTTTTCAGGGCGAGATTAACAAGCCCTTCAGCATGCTTGGAATCAACACGACTAGTGAATAGTTCAACCAGTTCAATCAGAGAATAGTTTCACGAGAACTAGATTTCTAACTGATAATCGGAGTGCCATCGCACAAAAACTTAAACAAAAAAAATAATATATTTTTGATATTTTTGCGTTATGCAATTAAAACAAGTGAATAAGTGCAAGAGCTTGTCTGTGACAAACTTCTATATACCCGACCCTATATTCCATGTAGCACCAAATCTTAAAGTTTCTTGGCCCGAATTCATGTATGTATAGGCTACGCCCCAAAAAGTGGGTATGGGCTTAAAATTAAATTCAATTAATTGTAATTACGTTAAAATCATGAGAAAATACGGTAAAAGCGAAAATTATTTCAGAAAAAAAAGTTTTAGCCTAAAAACGCCCCTTAAAAGTGGACGAAGCTCAAAACTTTGTATGGTTGCTCCATCCACTTGGCAAATAGCAATATCTAATATTGATCATATGGGCTTTTTTTTCGATTTGGAGTCAACTTTCCGAGCAATCATGTTTTTAAAGATCTAACATGGTCGATATTATAGGCGGTCCAATTTTTGCCTTGTTAAAGTTCTTAGGCCAATATTGGTTAGAACCAAAATTAAAGTTCCTGTGCCTTGTCAAGTTACCAGAAGGCATTTTCGATAATCGGAGTGCCATCGCACAAAAACTTAAACCAAAAAAATAAAATATTTTTGATATTCTTGCATTATGCAATTAAAATAAGTGAGTAAGTGCAAGAGCTTGTCTGTGACAAACTTCTATATACCCAACCCTATATACCATGAAGCACCAAATCTTAAAGTTTCTTGGGCCGAATTCATATATTATTTGTATAGGCTACGCCCCAAAAAGTAAATATGGGCTTAAAATTAAATTCAATTAATTGTAATTGCGTTAAAATCATGAGAAAATACGGTAAAAGCGAAAATTATTTCAGAAAAAAAAGTTTTAGCCTAAAAACGCCCCTTAAAAGTGGGCGGAGCTCAAAACTTTGTATGGTTGCTCCATCCACTTAGCAAATAGCAATATCTAATATTATATTTTATAATATTATATATATATAATAATATATATATATATTATTTTATTTTGTAATATATATTATTTAATATAATATATATTATTTTATTTTATAATATTAATATTAATATAGCAATATTAATATAACTTTCCGAGAAATCATGTTTTTAAAGATCTAACATGTTAAAAGTGGACATGGTCGATATTATAGGCGGTCCAATTTTTGCCTTGTTAAAGTTTTTAGGCCAATATTGGTTAGAACCAAAATTAAAGTTCCTGTGCCTTGTCAAGTTACCAAAAGGCATTTTGAAAGAAAATGTGAAATAGAGGTTGTCTGACATTGAAGCCAGTAGAGGGCGTGGACGTTGACGGATTAAGCCAATTTTCACACTATGTCTGTGCAATAGAAAATCCAAGCCGTGTACTAAGTTTCAGCTCTCTAGCTTGATTTTTAAGACCTAAAACCTTCACACATACAGACGGACGGAAGGACATGGCTTAATCGATTCACATGTCGGTCTCGATTATTACACGGTGATTATTTCACTGTGTTACAAACTAATTAATATACCCTCTGTCGGGTATAAAAACATAAACTTTTTCCGATACATGAATCATTCCAATACATGAATACATGAATAATAAACCAGATTCACAAACCAATTTTCTCTAAGTGAGAAAGCTCCATCCGTCTAGCTCAATTTTAAAGACTTAAAAACTTCTAACAGGCGGACAGACGGACAGACGGACAGACAGACAGACAGACAGACAGACGGACAGACGGACAGACGGACAGACGGACAGACGGACAGACGGACAGACGGACAGACGGACAGACGGACAGACGGACAGACGGACAGACGGACAGACGGACAGACGGACAGACGGACAGACGGACAGACGGACAGACGGACAGACGGACAGACGGACAGACGGACAGACGGACAGACGGACAGACGGACAGACGGACAGACGGACAGACGGACAGACGGACAGACGGACAGACGGACAGACGGACAGACGGACAGACGGACAGACGGACAGACGGACAGACGGACAGACGGACAGACGGACAGACGGACAGACGGACAGACGGACAGACGGACAGACGGACAGACGGACAGACGGACAGACGGACAGACGGACAGACGGACAGACGGACAGACGGACAGACGGACAGACGGACAGACGGACAGACGGACAGACGGACAGACGGACAGACGGACAGACGGACAGACGGACAGACGGACAGACGGACAGACGGACAGACGGACAGACGGACAGACGGACAGCGGACAGACGGACAGACGGACAGACGGACAGACGGACAGACGGACAGACGGACAGACGGACAGACGGACAGACGGACAGACGGACAGACGGACAGACGGACAGACGGACAGACGGACAGACGGACAGACGGACAGACGGACAGACGGACAGACGGACAGACGGACAGACGGACAGACGGACAGACGGACAGACGGACAGACGGACAGACGGACAGACGGACAGACGGACAGACGGACAGACGGACAGACGGACAGACGGACAGACGGACAGACGGACAGACGGACAGACGGACAGACGGACAGACGGACAGACGGACAGACGGACAGACGGACAGACGGACAGACGGACAGACGGACAGACGGACAGACGGACAGACGGACAGACGGACAGACGGACAGACGGACAGACGGACAGACGGACAGACGACAGACGGACAGACGGACAGACGGACAGACGGACAGACGGACAGACGGACAGACGGACAGACGGACAGACGGACAGACGGACAGACGGACAGACGGACAGACGGACAGACGGACAGACGGACAGACGGACAGACGGACAGACGGACAGACGGACAGGACGGACAGACGGACAGACGGACAGACGGACAGACGGACAGACGGACAGACGGACAGACGGACAGACGGACAGACGGACAGAGGGACAGAGGGACAGACGGACAGACGGACAGAACATGGATTAGTAAATTCGCCTCTCGGTTTCGATCATATCTCTTAAAGGTAGTGGGGGTCTACGGTGATTATTTTAATATATTAGGAACTATGCATTTAAATAAATACATACTGGGTTGGGTATAAAAGAACCAACGAGCGTGAAAACTTGTAGGCGACTTGAACTCAGTGAAGTCGTTTGACTCTTTTGAACATCGACGCAATGTTTCTTGTCTCTCTTTGTTTTATCGCTACATTTATAAAGAGTGTTCGAGCGAAAAAACCGGCTGCATTTCACTGCTCAAAGAATTCAGGCGAAACACCCGCGCAAGAACTAGCGCTCACCAATTTACCCTCTAGCCTAGTTATGGGCGCACCACGCTATATTGGAGTGCCTTTAAGTGCCTTTTAGCAAAACGTCAAGAATGTGATATTTGTTCGTCATTTTAGTCCTCAACTGTTTAAAGCTTCAGTGCATCTACAAGTACGCTCTCTGTCTCTTTCCTCTGATCCTTTACACTCACGTTAAGGGTCGTTACACATAACAACCCTTAACCAAACCCTTAAATGGAAGTGCAAAACAATAATAAATTAAACTCCATGCAAGTGGAATTCCAGATTTTGCTAAAAAATCAAAAAATCTTTTGAATTCTGCGTCGAGAAATGAGTGTGAACCTTGGTTTCATACAACCTGGAAGCCCCTCTTCGCTCACACAAATAATTAATGCAAAAGTTTTTAAAAAAAAGCTATTATAGCTATTATCATAGACAAGTACGGTTTTTGACAAATTTTGTACTGAAAGACTAGAAATCTTAACTTTAAAAACTTATTTTGTCCATCAAACTAATTAATTACGGCTTCAAATGCCTTTGATTCTGGCAGAACAAATTTAAAAACTTTTCAGATGAGAAAATATTTAACCAATCATATTTCATTAAGTGAGTAGCACTCATACATGCGGATAAAATTAAGCCACATCACAAAAAAGTTCCAGGAATAGGCACAATAACACATATAATGCCTGTTTCACTGCCGTATGCTAATGACTGAAAAGCGCAGGTAGGTAATACTACCTGAATTACAAACGGAATAATATTCGTCATTATAGAAAGAGTTTGTGTGCTCGTATTCAATATTATAATTGAATGAAAAGTAAAAATGCGACCAACTGGAATAAAATCCAGTTAATGTATGATGCTCTTCGGCTTGTTCCACGAATAAAATCGCCTCTATTTAAGGCTCTGCAACAACTCTGCACTACATGCAATACATGTAAAAGGCTTTGCACTTTAAAAACAACGCAATCAGGCGTAATGAAATTGATTGCGTACTATTTGTTGTAAAAAAGCCCCCTCATAAAGATTTAATTCCACTAGCTTTGCTGTAGAAACATTCACTCTAGAAATGTCCCTGCATTCAGTCAATTGAATAAAATCGTTTATTATGCTGCGATAAAAAATCGACGGCAGCTCAATTCTGGGACGGATTACAACAGTGTACAATAATCGGATTGTTTTGCTCTTTTTCTTTTATGTATTTTTACCAAACAAAAAAATCATGATCGATATTTTAAATTAATATTTTGCTATAAAAATTTCCTTAATAACTAATTAAATTATTTAAAAATTTGTCAATTGAGTTCTTTTATATGAAATAAAATTATCTGCACCAATCAGTTCAGTTTCTCTTATCTTGGAGTTTTGTTAATAAGAAAATAACATAAAAATATACAATTAATCGAATCATGCTTAAAATTTTTACTCTCAACTAAAATAGAGCTAAAAACGCAGTTAAATTTCTGAAGTACATACCGGCCCACTTTTAGGTCTGGATACAAAATAACATCGTTGCATTTCTTTTCGGCATGCTTCAACACCTACTTTTTTTATATGCATTCCGTTTTACTGAACATACCTGATTATTTAAAAAAGAAAGGCCTTCTAAAAAGTTGTATATATACATCTCACGCCCCGGGGGCTAATGCGTTTATTGCTACAGACATTTTATCGACTTATTCCAAGCAAAGTGAAATTCTTAGTCAGCCACAGACCAAAACAAACGTTGAAAACATTACTTTCTATAATACAACAATATTATGGCATCTGAAATTTACGACTTGGTAAGCTGTTAATCACAAGTACCTCTTTGCATCCTTTAATCCTCTTTAGAGGACCTACCGAAAATTCTCACCCCATAATCGTAAACATTGTACCCATCGTCCTATTGTAGTACATTCAGAATTATTTATACGACTGCTAAAAGTAGGGGCCATCTCTTAAAATAAGCTGTAAAGTACAATACTTAGTCCTTTGCAACCACAGCGCTTATTCCTTTTGTTAAATTTTGAACTGAATGTCTGTTGGCCTTTATTGCTAGTATTTGAGACCAACCTAACACCAAACCTATATGGATACGAAAATCTGTGGCAGCCATAAATCAATCGTACGTCTCTCGATTTGGGATTTGATTTTTGGTGCAACCTCAAAAGTGGGAGGAAGGCAATTTATGTATGTCAGAGGAAAAGGAATTTGTTACAAAAACGATTTTCTAAACGTTATTAATGGAATTTGTCTGGTGGCTATGCGTGTATTGGCAAAATGTGGCCAAAAAGGATTAAATGCTCAAATAACCTTTTTTCAATGGCCTGTGATTAATGATGCTACCATACGAGTGAATTTTTTCTTTTTATTGGATTTAAAATTGATGACAGAATTTTAAAAACTTAAACTTTAATTATTGTTCAGTATAGGTTTAATATCTTAATTTCATTTCTTTAAGCGAGAATTTTAATGGTTTTGTTCATCTTTATTTTGGGAGAAAGTTAATTTTTATTGGGGCTTTACACCTAAAAATATTAGCGATTGTTTCATTGTAGCTTTCAATTTCTTTGGAAGTTAAATAGTTTATTGGGAGTTAAGTCGTGCTGGTTCGTAGGGCCAATAATTATGTGTCACATTGGAAGCCTAAAAACAAATTTGAATAATGCCACTGAATAGCACGTGTTTTATGCTGCTCTGCAGCTTAAGATAAAGATGGTTTATTAATTTAAATGCATGGTTTGTAACACACGGAAGTAGAGCCCTAGGACCGTTCAGAGATATGATCGAGATTGATATGAAGTGAATTGATTAAGCTATGTCCGTCCGTCCGTCCGTCCGTTAGGCCGTATGTGTGAAGTTTTCAATTCTTTAAAATTGAGCTAGAAAGTTGAAACTTGGAGTGTATTTTGGTTCTCATTTTGTATAGACGAACTGTAAAAATTTAAAAATCGGCCCACAGCCACTCCCACAATTGACTTCAATGTGAAACTACCCGTAGTTTTATTTCAAAATATCTTTTGATCAAGTAAGACAAGGCGTATGAATTCAAATGTTGGTGCAGACCAATAGTCACTAGAAGACTTTAATTAGACCAAAAATTGACCGGCCACACCATTGGCCATGCCCACTTTCGACATGTTAGATCTTTTAAAATCTGATTTCACGAAAAAATTCATTCTTAATCAAAAAAAAAAAAATTACATGACAAATATTAAAGATATTATCAATAGCTAAGTTTGTTGCATGCAAAGTAATAAGTTCCGCCCACTTTTAGGGGCGTTCTTAGGAAAATTTTTTTTTAACCCAAATCAATTTTTTAATTGATTTTAATTTTTAGCCCAAACCCATTTTTAAGGGCGTGGCCAATACATATAATTGACATACAGCATGACAATTGAGGCCAAAAAAAACTTTTGAGTTTGGTGTTACATGGAAAATAGGGTTGGGTATTTAGAAGTTCGTTGCAGAACTCTTGCACCCACATACTGGTTTATACATAAATCCAAGTTTTAAGCGCGCAGACGAAGTGAGAAGATGTCTAATAATAATGAACATTTGAAAAAAAAAAAACAAACAAAGCAAATAGCTTACTAATACTTGAGCTACTTTTTATGGTGGATTGCTTGTCGCAGTGAGGAAGAGATCCAGGATTCAAGTTATAGTTGCGGAAATCTTATTTTTTACACAGTTTCGCCTTGTGGGAGGGAAATGGGACGATACCTCCATGAAAGGTTTTGCAAAGTAGGAACCAAGCTTCGCTTTCCTATCTTGACGTTTCCATGGCTGAAAAAGTAGGTATAGTATAATGCACAAAAACTTTATGTTTGATTGGAAAATGGTAGCTTCGGGTTACTTAGGGCTGCTTTAACGTTTGCTGCACTTTAGTATAGGGGAATTTTGGTGTTAGAACATTCGTGAGAACATTCCTTTATTCGTTAACTGTTCTATACGTAATTTATATTCTCCACATCGAAAAATGTATTAAATAGCCGTTATTTCAGAAATTCCGCTATTAAAAGGCTTTTTAATAGCATAATGTATTCGAGCTTTTATTGGGGTCAAAGATTTCTAGCTCTTAGGTTGCTGGGCGCCAACTCTTCTTCTTAAAGTAGCACTTTATCTATCCATTTTTGCTAAGATTAAGCCTTTCATATTATTAATTTCTGATAGCTTAGACAATTAAGGTACCTATATTAACATGATCGTTATAAAATGATTATTAGTCGAATAAAAAAAAATTACTTTTTACGAAAATTTGGTTTTAACACCTGCTTTTTTTATCGATGTGTTCTCGTTCAACGATCTTGGCATTCTGAATACTGTTCAGTGAATGTTGCCACTTATTGCCGAATATCAATTATAATGATTGTAAAAAAAACAACGCGAATTATAATTACCAAACACAGATGCTCAATTCGAACATATTGTTCTGTGAATGGATTTTAAGATTTGTATTTAAACAATAAAAGGTTTTCCATGCTTAACAACTATTGCTAGTAAGGTCACATTGTCGATCAATAGGGTAAATGCGAAAACTGTTGAACGAAACACACATCGATAAAATAAACTGGGGTTAAGACCAAATGATATTAACATATAAAATTCAGTTTCACCCCATTGATTGACCTTGAACTAGCTGGCAGTAGTTTATAAGCATAGAAAATCTTTTATTGCTTAATTTTTTTATTTATTTATTGACTGGTTTAAAATAACTTCACTGCGATGATTGCAGACAGATTAAACGACTACGCCCAAATATCTGCGAGGGGTCAGCGTTTGATTGATTGCAAACTTGTTGTTGGCGTCCTTACCGGCTACTTAGCTTTTGCTAGACACTTATGAATGTGTTAGGCTTGAGCGAAACCACCACCTGTCGATGCGCTGGACGACGATACAGCGCAAGACTTCCTCTGAAGTTGTTCTGCCTTTGCTCGCGTGGGAAACCTTATACTGTTTAATTTTTTTTATTTATTGACTGGTTTAAAATAACTGCACTGCGATGATTGACAGACAGACTACTAAACGACTACGCCCGGAAATCGGCGAGGGGTCAGCGTCTTTCTTCTGCCTCTCAGGAGAATTGATTGCAGACTTCTTGTAGGCGTCCTTATCGGTTACTTAGCTTTTGCTAGACACTTGAATGTGGTAGGCTTGAGCGAAACCCCCACCTGTCCTGCCTGTGGAGAGGACGACGATACAGCGCAATACTTCCTCTGAAGTTGTTCTGCCCTTGCTCGCATTAGGTGGTCTCTAGCGCTGAGTGAGTGCCGAACATCTAAGTTCTTTATCACTGAAGCTCCTTCTCTTCTTTCTTCGAAAGACGCATGAGAGAACAATGAATCAGCAGTTGCGTCTTAGTGCTTCATCGGATAGTAGCAATCACAAACAAAAACGCAAACAGGTTGAAAGCGTGAAAGGGCATGAAAGTTTTGATTGGCCGAGAAAAAAAAATTTACTTTTTTTCTAATTTCAACTAGGCAATATTTTTAGAATATTTTCATGTTCTCAATGATTTCGTTTCATACTTATTTCGTCATTAAGACAATATTTTTTTAAAAACAAAAGGAATAAAACATTAAAATTGGGCGGGGTAATTTTTTTTATCCAATTAAGAGTAGATTATTAATACATATAATTTACCAACGATTGCTATGCATCGAAGTTCAAATTCCCTGTCTTTGTGTCCAAAGAGTTTTGAGTAAAGATTTTGAATTGGAGAATAATAATTCTTTCAAATTTGTCTTGCCTGAATTTTTGTATTTTTGTGGGTAGGTAAAAATCTTCATAGGCACTAATAGGACTGGCTGTGCGTGCTCATAGAAGTTTCCTTAAGAAGTAGCATAAGTTTCTGTAAATATCTTGTTTGGCAGGTTGCTTTTCAACGAAAGTACCTATGTATGCTTAGTTTCGAAAGGCTTTCGATGAGCCAATTCATTTCTTTTAACCTGATTTTGAGCTTGAACAAAATGAGTACTGAGACAGAATTTTAAATTCGGTTTGCATGAAAGTTTAGCCAGCTTAAGTCAAAACTTATAAGATAATGACAGACTAGCTCGCACACTTGATGAAAAGTAAATTTTTTAAAACCCTATGGTATTCTCCATATTATATTCACTTTGCAAACTTCATTCTGTTTTAAGCAAAAACAGAAAAGAATTTTTCTTTATACTCCTTCAATTCAGAATAGAAGATCTGATCGTATTCTGTATTTTTCTTTTTTATAGAGGGCAATTCATATAGTCACTCTAACAATTTAAATTGCTAATAGACAAGTGAGTTATATTTGTAAGGGCTTAAACAGGGATGTGGTTCCCATTCCTATTCTCCTTCGCTTTCCTATATTTTTGTTTTCCATACAATTTCTCGTATTAGTTTCCATCAAATAGCTAAAAATTGTTTGCTTTTTTTCAGTAAGCCTATTCAAACCGTACTTCCACGTAAAAAAAGCATGTGTAGTTTTTTTTATTTCTTTGGTTTTCGGTTAGCTGAATTCGAATCTGAAGAGTTCCAACAAAATTTTCTGGTACGCTTTGACCAAAAAATCAACATTCTCACACTTTTCTCAGTCTTTTTGCTCTGAACTCAGAAACTGTGCATCCTTCATGAAATGCCACTTGTATCGGAAGGAAGAGCATTAAGACTCCTAAGAAAATCATTTTTTTTGAGCTTACAGCTAGCCCGCTAGAATGCGCTGAAAATTGAGCAATATTTCTGTAACAAAAAGTTTTCATCCAGTATTTTCCCATATAGTAAGGGTTTTAAAAGGTAAGTTTCTATATGATCTGTATGTCTTTTTATTCATATTACAAAATTATTGCCGCCAATTAAGGCAACAAATTTATATTCGAATTCGACGGACACAGGAATAAAAAACTCCACATGTGTATTTTTTAACTTGAAAGCTTGGGACTAACTGGAAAGATTGCGTTTTTGTAATAATATTACTTTTAATTTTCTAATTTTTTCATTTTTGCTTTATTCTTTATCAAAAGTAAAAAGAATCCTGTCATGCGACAGAAACAATATCCACACGTAGATTATAATTACAAAAATCTTTGCCTCTGGGAACTACGCGGTTCGAACCCGAACCAAAGAAACGCGAGCCGAACACACTCGCAAATGAGCTGCCGAGTCACACCACATACTTACACACATAGCTTTATAATACAGGAGATTGGAATGGGGGAAAGCGTGGCCGGTCCTTTAAGCTGTATATATAAGCATGGATATATCCAAATTTACGGCTTAAATGCACGCAAAAATGTAATTTTTTAGTGCAAATTTAAAATTTTTGTATCAAATAAATGGAGTGGCGCGCAAGCTAGAGGTGAACCAGGGCCAACTTCTCAACCACGTATGCTGTGTTTGTTGCATTCTTCAAGGGGGACCTAAATTTTTTGCTTAATCTGACGGCCGTTCAGATGCATCTTGAAAAGTTTTTCCAGTCAAATGAAGCTCCTGTCAGATCCTTGCGGCGGTACGGACCGCAAAAACAAAATGGTTTTTTTTCAGGTTCCAGAGGCAGGATTCAAAACCACTACGCCAAGGCTACCCAGAAAAGTATGTAGCTACCCCTTAAAATGAGCGTGGCCAAAAATTGTAAGTAAATTTTTTGTTGTATTATTTATTGTAAAATAAAAAAAATCAGCTACGAAGAAGTTTTATATCTTAGTCTTTCCTAAATCTAATCTTAAGGGCAGCCGAAATCTAATTTTTTCTGGAAACTAAGAGGGGTTTTTCTTTGCTTCTACCTCTTAATGAAGCACGAAGAATCCTTATATGACGAAAATAAACAACTAATATAGAACTAGAATAATTATAGATTCTAGATAATAAATCAAGCATTTTTTTTTTAAATTTTGAACAAAGATATTGAGTAAAATGGATTTATAAAATTATCTTCAAATCGATGACACGCCTACTTAGGGTGTCTGTGGATTTTCTTTTTCTTTTATATAGCACCAGTCTGTTATCTCTAGGAGATGCTAAGTGTCTAGTGCCGTTTTGAAAGCACTAGAGGTAGTTGCATACCTAGAACATATGTGCGTGTCTGTATGTGGATCCGGGAAATTTTGACCCTGTATGGCTTCGGATGCTAAAAAGCTTACTCAAGGAACTTTAAGCTCTCTAGCCTTAAAATTGGCGACTTACGGACAAGCTGACGGTCATATGGGTTATTCGTTCTACATTACATGCCCTTTCTATCTTGAGGGTCAATAGTTATTATTTTTCTGTGCTATGTTTTTACCGATATCAAACCAAATATAATCCATTTCTATGGAATAGGCTATAAGACAATTAGAGCATAGAAATTGTGAAACATTTAATGGTTCTTATTTTTAATAAAATATAAAGCTGCTAAAATTATATTTACTCAATTGGATTTACTTATTAACCCATATACTTGTTAAAATACTGAATAAATTTTGTTTTCTTTTGATTAACAATAAAAAAAACTAAGCCCTCAATATTGAAATATGTACACATTTATATGAAGCCTAAAGGGGAGGTAGCCTACTACCACATTTAGTTAGCACTTCCATTATAATTCTTAGGGTTTCTTTCAAATCGGTGGCGTATACGCAACATTCGTTCGCCAATATTTACTTGCTTCTCTCGTCAAAAGATTTTCCACAAGAATATTTTCTCTTGACAAACACTTCGCAACCAGTATGCAAAGGGCATATTTATTTATAATTCATCAATTATTTTCTCCATTTTATTTACATGATGGGATGTAGCTTGGCTAAGATTACTATCAAAATATCTTTAATCCAGAGCAACGTTGAAAAATTACCTCATCGCAACGCAAAACCATTGACAGCAGAATCTTCATAAATCATCCAATTTCGTCTGCAACCACATGCGTGAAAATGATTTAGCAGCATGTATACATATCAAAAACACTGAAAAAGGTCGTCTATCACAATTTATCATAGAAACGAACACTCAATTACACGTCGCGAACCACTCAACTGCCTATACAAATTATGTACATTCACTGATCAAATTACTTTTTATTCCACTTGCACTCCTGTAGTGTTGCTGGCAATTAAACCTCCAACAGCGCAACGACAATCACTTGAATCGAAATCAAGAGTTTGAATTGAATTGCACTTTCAATGCTCTTATCACAGCACTACAATAACTGCGATGATGTTGGCGACGGCAGCAATGAACACAATTTTCTCCACCCACATCCGCAACCCCTAACAAGTGGGTTGGGATTTTGTTTCACTTAAAAATTTGTTACGCAAACAAAATTCTTGATCATCCATTTGGGACACGGCAATCAAACATAAAAAATAAACACATCCCCTTACTTTTTCTTTACTTTTTCATTTCCTTTCTCTTTTATTATACACCCATTTGGAGCACAAAAATTCGAAACCCTGGGAAAAAAGTTTCAACAAATTTTCCATATCACATTCCCACATCATAATCATCCCGGAGCTCCAGCGTCATCATGAATTTCGTTACATTCCCATAGGGGGAACGGTATGTAATCGGAAAAAGAAAACCGAAACGTAGACCTTATATTACGATGTTTATGACGGTTAGGCTGAAATATATTTAGAAGCAAACTAACCCGAGTAGTGAATTTCCAGCGCGACGACGAAAATTTTGAGATCAGCCTTTGGTTAAGAATTGCATTCCACTGAAGGACTATACCGATCGAATTGAATACTCGAAAGGGACTGACAAGTTTGCCTTATCAAATCGATGAAGTTCAAAGGAAATTTCGCTATGAAATATCATTGTGAGGGGCAAGTCTGGATGAACTGTGGATGTCATTGGCATGCGCATCTAGGGATAATGTTGCGAAGCATTTGTGTGATACCAACGTTACAATATCTTACATACCTCAACAATGAACTTGATGTTGAAGTGTATATACCCACAGGAAGGATATCCCTATATCCATTGGGTACCAGAAGTTTTTCATTTTCTTTACATTTTCTTTCAGCATTTTTTTTGTTGCTGTTCTTCCACCCCAACAATAACAATAATTGCCGAGAAAACTGTGCCCTTCCTTCCGTTTCATTAAAGAATTAACTTAATAACTCGCCTACGAGAGAGGCGAGGTTATAATACAAGATGTCAAAAGGACACGGGGGGAGAAGCTGATGCGGGCCGGCAGGCAGAGAAAAACAAAACGGATATTTTTTATTTGCGACCGCACAGATGTGAATGAATTTTTCGCTGAGGTATTATTGTGGCTTTAAGGATGGCGCACCTTGTTTATCTGCAAGAGATAAGATTTGGAAATGTAACGTATTGTGTTTGTTAGGTGCCGTATGAGTATTGTGTGTGCTTTATTGCTTTATTTGCCCATTGTCTGAAACCACAGAGAGAAATTGACTTTAGTAATATTTTTTGAAACGCTTCCTTAGAATTCTTTGTATGTGCGACGCCATTGTTGATGGAATCGCTGTCGGTGGTGGTGGTGCGAATGGCGCAGTACGTGGGTTATTTCAAATTCATTGAGCCTGTCTGAGAGTTATTGGCTTGATTTTGTTGAGGCATGAACACCGCAAACCACGTACGTGTTAGCCGCAACATGGTTTCAAAAGAAGGAGGAAAATCTATTCTGTCATTCAAATGAGGAAGTTGTCAGCGTAATTTTTTGACTATAGAATACCTTGCGTTATTGGTATGACTTAGAGAATTTTCTTTTATTTTGGTGCTGTAATGCTGTATTTACTGTATGCTATATAAAAATATGAATTTTTACAAAAAAATGAGTTCGGAAGGCGAAAAATGTATAAGTTCAGAAAATGTTGTTGTAATGAGCTGAAAGTAGGTATGCTATGATGTACCCTTCTCTTAATAGTTTGGGGCGCTGTCTTGCTGTGGTAATTTTGGCGGGCTGAAGTAGGTACAGGCAACAGCAAAATTATGCGCCCCTTTGGGGATTGGAAATATTTTCAAAAGTCACATTATTGGGAAGTCATGTCTTTAGGAATGGGTTAAACAATAGGCTTCCCCACCTTGTATGTGAAGAACACTAATAGCGCCCAAATCATAAATAGAAGTTTCTACTTTGTTCAGAAGGCTGAGAGTTATAAATAGACCCAGGATTTTGGACTAAGGCTTCTAAGATCTACTTTGGCATCTAAGCCCGCACATAAAAGCGATCCAACCCGAGGTTCCTGTTTTATCAGGATGTGTCCTGCCTTCAGCAAGTTGTTCAAGTAGCTAAGATCACCATTGAAGCAACATTAAACAACCGGTCCCTGAGAAAAGAATTTAACTCATCGGCAGCGACCTTGACAATAACCGTAGCGGAAGTTGTGAAAAACACTGAGTGACCATTTCCGACATTGTGTCCGAATGACTGAGTGATCATTTCCGACATTTTTTACCAAAACTTTCTTGTAAGTTAGCTACAAAATTTGGTACAAAATTCAAGATGAAGCTCAACGTCAATGTTGATGTATTATTGTTGTTATATTTTTAAATGCTTTATTATAGGTTTTTTTTTTTGATTTGAATGTTTTACAGCGAGCATGAAAACCTATGCTATCGATGATATGGACGACGTCGATGTTGATCGACTTATCCGTTTTTCACCAAAGATTACGGTCAGAATATTGAAAGTTTGCTATATTTCTACTTGATTTGGTGGCGAAAGAAATTCTTTTCAATTCACTCCATTGTTTGTTCGGCCGTCTGCCTGCAGCCATTATAACTTTAAAACGTGAAACCATAAAAGGAATAAAACTTGTACGCCTATAACCTGGGTTCTTGGGTTCTGAGCAACCTTGGTATAAATATAAATGATAGCCAAATGTATTGCGGCTTATATTGGGGAGCGGCTCATATGTCAAAGCCATACAAAATTATTTTAAATATTTGATATGAAGTATAAAATTACGACAATTTATTAACAATTAAATAAACCATTATAATAATGGTAGCAACTATGATCAATTCAAACATAGTCAAGCGAAAATCATCACTTGTATATTATAACTATAGCAATAAATAACCACTCTTCTTTCAAAGTTTCTCTAAACGTCGAAACTATGTAAGATTTGTATAAATAAATTCGTCTTTAATTCTTTTGGAGTTCTGAGAAATGAAAATTTGGAAATATTATGTCCAAAGTGTTTAAGGCCTAACAATTATTTGAAACCACTATGTTTACAAACCCGATATCGGGCACACTTTAAACCAGCTTATTTGCAATAATAAGAAGGTAGGTAGTACCAGTTGTATTTTTCTGGAATAGTTTGAAACTGCTTCTTTCGAACAAAAATACCAAAAATACTTAAACAAAACATGCACTAACTAGTAGTTTTAATAATATTAACAATGATATTCACAAAATGCACATAAAGTTAAGCACTATAACGATGAGCTTAGCCTTCAACAAAAGCCAACAGAGCTGCTCTTATTTCTTTCATCCGCATTAAAAAGTTCACTTGCTAGGATGAAGGTTAGCTTCTTATGCTAACTATTAAAAAAATTCCTTTTTGCATATTTGTAATATGGAGGAAGCAAGTTGTTCAAATCAATATTTTCGTACGAAAATAAATAACTGACTGAAGCCACGCAAAAGCTTTTTATAGTAATACATTTTTTGAAATATCTGCAAGTTTGCGATAGTCTGAATGTTTTGTTTAAAAACTTTCTCACAGAGTTCTGCAATTTTTTCCAGGAATCGAGTGGATACTCTAATCTTACGGTAGATGAATGCCAGACCTTCCGTTTTGTAACCACTTCTGCTACTTCTGTTTTGTAACCACTTCTGCTATGTTCGCAGCAAATATTCGCAGCATATTGACGCCAATGAGTTGCACACACTTATATTATTTTTGTACACTTAAAAAATATTTTCGTACCTACCTTTCCCACACCCGCTAGGAAAAAGTAGAATAAACCAGTTTTTCTAGAAAATCTGCCATGTTTTAGGGGGAATAAATCCAGGGAATTATTAATTCCGTAAACCTTTTACCAATAAAATAGCATGAAAGGCAGAAACTTTTCATGTAAGAAACTATAATCACTAAATTATTTTTTCTTTTGCGTGCTATGAAACCGCTTAAACTGTAATAGCTGACAATATCACCTTCCCTTTATTGATAAAAATCTAAGAGAAACCCAAGAAAATCTTCTAGGAACTTTGAATAGTTTTTGATGAAATCTTTATAGCCACCGATAATCATGTAAATTTAAGGCTCAGAACTCTAGGAAAGCACCTTTGTTCAGTTCATATTATCAATTTCATTAAATTACGCAATATGATCCCTATAAGTGTGGCATATGCGATGGATGCTCGGTAATTGATAAAGTTTTGAAAACTTATAACATGGTAATATTTGTTTAAACATCACAGCAGGCACGATTTAGGAAAATGAAAGTCAGGCAGAAAAGGTTAGGTAAAAGTTTGGCTTAGTTAGCTTGTGTGCATCTTTATAAAGTTTTGCATCGAGCGTTTGAAAAGCATACAAATTCTACATTTAAATGGGCGAAAAGGGTGTATATAAAATTAAAGAAATAAAGAACAGGGCTGGTTTTTATATGATAAGGTTTTTCACAGTTTCCTTCTGTATAGTGTACATTTACTTTTTGTAATTATTCATTGCATTTTTATTAATTAAAAAACTGCTTAAGTTGCTGATGCTCAAATTTCAAAAATTATCAACAGGTGGTGTGGCTGTTTGCGGTTAATTTTTTTAATCATGTGTTAACGAAATTTTAGTATGGAAAACTGTTATACACAAAGTCCAATTCGCCTATAAAATGCAGTGAAAATAAAGAAATCTCTTATAACGTTATGAAAAGGTCTACCGTGTTCTCATTTTTAAACTCTGTCGTTTTGCTAGTTTTAGTTGATTATTTTTATTCAATGCAAGTAAGAAAGTGAATTTCTTACTATAAAGACACAAACCTACTCGGGACAAATGAATTTCAGTTGGATATTTATAGAATTCGTTCAAATCTATATCTTATAACAAATCTATCTTATAACGTTATGAAAAGGTCTACCGTCTTCTCATTTTTAAACTCTGTCGTTTTGCTAGTTTTAGTTGATTATTTTTATTCAATGCAAGTAAGAAAGTGAATTTCTTACTATAAAGACACAAACCTACTCGGCACAAATGAATTTCAGTTGGATATTTATAGAATTCGTTCAAATCTTATAAGAAAGCTAAACGTCTACCTTGCCGGTCGCAAAGCTTAGTCGCGATCGTATATTTTTGCAGCCACACCACTTGTTGACAGTTTCAAAAATTATCAACAGGTGGGTGTGGCAGTGTGTGGCAGTTTGCGGTCAACTGTCAATTGCTGAAATTAAATTTTGGTATTTGTTTCAAACTCGATGCAACTGGCATCTCCTCAACTAAGTGGAAGGGTTCTGGAACCAAAGACTCTTCTGGTCTGGCGTCCCAAATCACATGACTGCACAGGCGGTTGTGGGGATACTCACAAGCCCCCGGTTGTCAAAAAATGTATTCGATGTCATTCCGGTAAAAGGAAGGATTCTGATCTTAAAGCTTAAGCTTGAACGATCGACTCTGGTTCTGGTTCAGGTTTATACACCAGATCGAGAGTCAGAGTATGAGTCCTTTTTGAACGAAGTTGATGCTGTCCTGGACAGAGTGGCAGAAATTGACTTTTTTCTCCTGATGGGTGACTTCAATGCACATGTGGGTACGGACGACAGTATTTGGAGGAGTGTGATCGGGACGCACGGTGACCCGGATCAAAACAGGAACGGAGGGAAGTTGTGGGACTTTTGCTGTGCATGTGGCTTGTCCATCATGAACACCTTTTTCCCACACAAAGACATTCACAAATACACATGGTACAAGCACAGTTTAAATCAGAAGTCACTGATTGATTTCTTTGTTGCACCATCGTGTGTTCAAAGAATGATTTGTGGTGTTCGAGTTTTCAGGGGAGCTGAGTTGTCAACAGATCACCACTTAGTGCTGTGTAAATTGTTCTTCAGTGACAGTTTTCCTTTGCCACCCAGGCGAAAACCAAGACTGGTGACCCGCGTACGGTGGGAAAGGTTGCAGGATGCTGACTCTGATTTCAGAGAGCGCTTTGCACAGCATGTTTCAGAGAAGTTTGAACAAATTCCAACTGACCATTTGAATGTAGAGGAGGAATGGCAGCTGTTTTTATCGGCAGTCTATTGCCTCTGCAGGAATGCAAACAAGATATTTTGGCAGACCATTCGCCGGCTCAGAGAAATGAAGTTGAATATCATTCAAGGAGTTAAATCCAAGGACGGTACACTTCTTTCAAATGAGAGCGATGTCTTGCGCAGATGGAGAGAGCACTTTTCGGAGTTGCTCAACCCCCACAGGGCACTGAAGATGGCTTTCCCCCTGCTGACGAAATAAGGCGGAGAATAGTCCCACAGTAGACGAAGTCACTAAAGCGATTAAATCGCTTTCGGCCTGGCAGAGGCAGAACCGACCAGCTTTTTACTCTGAAGGTTATTTTTGAGAAGGGCTGGGAATATGCCAAACCTATGCGTGTTTTGTAGATCTGGAAAAGGTATGACCGAGTCCCTCGAGATACACTGTGGAGTGTTTTGCAGTACTATGCGCTGAGTGGGCCTCTTTTGAGAGCCATCTTGTCTTTTTATGGAAACTGCAGAAGCTGTGTACGGATAAATTGCGTCAAATCCCGTCCTTTTGATGTGCGCGTTGGACTTCGCCCGGGCTGTGTTCTATCGCCGCTCCTTTTCATAGCATATATAGACTGGATGGTGAAGCGCAGTCTTGGCGAGCAATGTTTCGAATTGGCTGGCATCAGGATGAGCCATCTGCTTTTCGCAGATGATTTGGCCATCCTTGCATCATCCAAAGAGGAACTTAAACGAAGGGATGGTTGTTTCTCGAACTCCTGTGCAGCTTACCCTGCACATAAATGCAGTTCCATTAAAACAGGTGGAGAAGTTTAAGTATCTCGGGGTCTTTTTCACGAAAGATGGGAGGAGTGATACTGAGTTGCCCTGTAGAATTGGCCAAGCTGGAGCAATAGTAAAGTAACTGCGCCAGCCGGTCATCAGGAAAGCTTAGCTTGGAGTGAAAGCAAAGTGCTCAGTTTTTAATTCAGTTCTTTCCGACCCTCATCTATGGTCATGAAATTTTGGTAATGACCGAAAGAATTAGATCGCGGGTACAAGCTGCCGAAATGAGACTCCTGAGGTGCGTTGCTGGTGTTACTCTAAGGGATAGAGTGAGAAACGTCAGTATTCTTGGGAATCTTAATGTTGAGAAGCTACTTCTCCTAGTGGAGCGATCGATTCTTCGATGGTTTGGACACGTTGTTCGCATGCCCCCTGACAGACTTCCTAGATAGGTCATGCTAGCCGAGATGCGAGCGCGTCGCCAGGGAACAGGTGGTGGGATCAGGTAAAGAACCTCTCTGAGTCCCGCCTGGGGATTCCGCCGGAGTCTCTTGAGTTGGTGGCGGAGGATTGAGAAAGATGGAAGGACCATTTAGCCACCCTCGCTACGCGACTTTTTTAAAGGATAAGCGGCATCCAAAAATGGGATTTTTTCAAATGGGATTTCCCCAGGGAAACGTACTCGGTGCGACCCTATTCCTGCTCTACACAAGAGACATACCTCTAGATGACGAGACAGTCGTTTGCGGACGATACGGCTATCCTAGCAACAGGTGAATCAGTCGAGTCATCAACGAGAAACCTCCAACGAGCATTGGATAGGATTTGTGACTGGGCGAAGACTTGGCGAATCGCTTTTTAACGAGAACAAGTCAACGCATGTGAATTTTACTTACAGAAGGGTTAACAATTTACCTCTGTTCATAAATTCTGAAGCGAAATATCTAGGGATGACACGAGGCGCTAAAATTAGGTGGAACGTGGAAACCACACGTAAAGAAGAAGCGTGACGAGCTCGAGATTAGGCTCAGGGAAATGTATTGGCTTATCGGAAGATTTTCGAAATTAAGCATATATAACAAACTGCTCTTGTATAGGCAGTTGTTAAGGCCGTCCTGGACATACGGTATACAACTTTGGGGTTGTACCAAGTCGAGCAACATGTCCATGATGCAGACTTTCCAAAACAAGACACTAAAAGCAATTATGAATGCTCCATGGTATATGAGGAATAGTGATATTCACAGAGATTTTAGAATAGCTACTGTGAGTGAAGAACAAAAAAACTTTGCTCGAAAGCTAAGAGTTTGCCTTCATGTTCATTGCAACAATGAAATGATCCTTACTCTTAACGAGACTCTTAACGATGTAAACAACGAGCGACGACTACAAAGAACAAGACTCTTCGATCTAGCGACGTAGGGTGAAGCCGCACGAACTGACGGTTGTAGTAGGTGCATTCACTGGATAGCAATCTACCCAACCCGATAAACACTACGGAATAGTAAACTACTTGTTAAGTTAACTTAGTTGTAGTCAAGAAGAATTATGAGAGAGCGAAAATTTACTACTATGACGTGCGTTCTGGCAGTTTGTCTCTCATAAATGGATGGTTTTTTTAGCACGTGGAAATCGGGCATTACCAATATCAGCCACTTTGGTATTGGTATCTTTGAAAGATTTTTAGAGTTTAAGCCTCCATCCATCCTAGTACTCAACAAAAAAAAAATTTTTGTGACAGCTCTATCATACCAAATTTCAGCTGCTGCCTACGACAACTTTGATTTTTCATGCTAATAAGTAAAGTGGGCGTATCAGTGGGCGGATTTCAAAAAATTTTACACTTGTACTGCTTCGGGACTTTGAAAAAACAGATATCAAGTCTCAAGTTTCTAGCTCAAAATTTAAGGCCTTAAAACTACCGAATTCGAGTAAATTCGAAATTTTTTTTAATGTTCTTATTTACATTAAATGTAACACATTTGTAAGGAACCATTCATAGGAAGATGAAACGGATATTTTGGATCCCGATATCTACGTATCTACGATTTCTTTTCTCATTCAAGGCATTCAATTTAGTTTGTGTAAACTGATAAGGTGTCGTATACCCGCAAGCCATTTCGGCATTGCTTACACGTGTAAAATTTATATAAGTTGTAAAATGTAAGTCCAATTATTTTGTTCTTCTTTTGTTAAAATTTCTAAAGATACCTGGGTAAATACGAAAGAGGTAACTAGGCCACTACAGTTACAGAGCTTTTATTTAAACGGAAAACATAATTCGAATAAAAGTAAACATACAACATCATGCATGTTAAGGGGGGTTCGGTTTGCAAAATATAGAAGCCCAGGAGCATTTTGCACAAAAGAAACGCGCAAGCAAACAGAAACCAATTTCAACAAATTAATTTAATTCTCGTGCTCCTTCCTTCATACATATATATGTAGGTACATAAGTTGCCTTTTTGGTTGGGTTTTCACTTTTACTCAAAAGGAATGAATGGAAAGTAAACAGATGGAAAGAAGACGAAACTCACATCAATAATAGATTTGTGTTGCCTCCTCGTACATTTATCCTTTGTGATTTCTTTTACATATTCTCTTATCGATGTGGAATTCAATTAGGCGTTCTGGAAAAGGAGCCTTTTATTGCCATTTGAATATATATAAAAAAAATTTTGCCAGACTTGAAAATTTTGCTCCGAATTAGTGAGGCTTTTATAGAACGAGAGCAATTTAACTTACAAATTAGCTTAGTTATCATAAGCACAGGAGCACGTCTTTGAAGATTCGCGATTGCTATTAACATTAAAAGTTCCACAATCAGCTTATCATGTGTGACTGTACATCGTTATAATATTCTGAACCTAGTAGTTAATTAGCATTTGATGGGAGTTTTTACTTACATGAGCTTACTCAATTTATAAGTCCTTTTAGCGTTTTGCCTTAGCATTTATGCATTAATGAAATTAAATAATCCCAACATGTTTTAACAAAAAGCAGAATATCTACCTTGGCGTATCTATACTTTCTGCCTTTGTCAATGAAATTTTAAAGGTTTCATAATTTATACAGGAATTATTTCCAAGGACATTTAACCTGGCATCATACCGTCAAAAGTTTTAATCCCTTCCTTGAAATTAATCAGTTTCGAGTAGGGAAGCATTTCCACTGAGCTACGGAGAGAATTACGAATCTGAAGGCAGAAGACAGGCACCGTCCACCAGTAACCGAGACGACAAAGTTCTTGCATCCATTTGGGCAGAGTTCACGGACTCTTCTGTGGTAGATATATTATTAATAAATATTTATAACCACAGAGGCGGCACATATGGACATGTATTGTGACTCGCAGCGTCTTGGAACTAAAAGAATTTTCAAGTTAAATTTCTGTGTGGTTAGTCGTGATTTTACTATCATTTTTCTGCAAAGTTCTTTAATCGGAGTTGTAAATCTTACAAGACTACATAATGGATAAGCTTCCATTGGTCAAAGCTACAGATTGCAAAAACCATTTAGAATGTTAGGAACTAAAATTGTAGGGCAGTCACTCTATGCTTTGAAAAAGTGAACATGTGAAATGTTGATGCGGCATTACTAATTTACGAATAATCACGATGTTAACACGATGTCAAGATTAATGAACACAACTTTTCATTCGTGACATAAGTTTGCGGTGTTTTCAAGGAACAGGTTTAAATTGTTTGAATTTTTTTTTTAAATAAGGGTCCGCCAAATAACTTTTTTTTTGAAAATGTTATAAAAAATAAAAAACTACTGAATATTTTCTTAAATTTCTTTATTTATTTGAAATTACAATCCTTCCGGTTAATAACGGAAAACAATTTCATTTAAATGGCTGCCTCGGCTGGCCATGCAGTAGCCTACTATCGGTCAAATGTCTCTGGCTTGTCGGCGTAACACTCATCTTTTACGGCACCCCACAAATAATACTCCAACGGTGTCAAATCGCAGCTCCGAGGTGGCCAAACAACATCAGTTCTGCGGCTGATAATGCGTTTTTTAAAAAACAGGGCGAAAAACATCTAGTGTAGCTTCGGCTATACTACCGAAGAATACCCTTGAATACCCTCTTCAATTTTTGTGAACAAAAATTCGTTCAACATGGCCCGATACCGATCGCCATTGACTATAACGGCCACTCCTTGCTCATTTTCGAAGAAAAATGGCCTAATTATGCCTATGGACCAAAACCCGCATCAAATAGTGACTCGTTTTGGTTGTATCGGCATTTCAATGTGTGCGTGCGGGTTTCCTGCATGCCCCCCAGGATTAAATGAGCTTCATCTGAAATCCGTACGCAATTTTCGCACACATTCCGCAACATCCATGATTTTCAAAGTAATGTCGCAATATTTCCCAGCGTTGTTCAAGCATATACGCAACCATATTCGTTCAGTGGAAAGATAAAATTAATTATATGTCAAATCAGCTAAGTGTTACCATTCACGAAATAAGCACTAGTTGAAAAAAAAGTTAGATGTCGGACCCTTAAAATTTTAAACTTTTAAACGTCCCATTTGGTTGGTAGAGCTCGAACTTCGTGTATGCATTTCCAGATGAGTTTTTTGACCGACTCACCTTGCCGCGATTCTACGATACCAACTTTATAAAACAAGTCGGATCAAATTTAGGAACACTTCTCCAATAAAACTAAATTTATTTGTATGAAAGTAATAAAATTTTATTGATGAGCTTCAGGTAAACCATTTTACAGCATTATCTCCAAACAAGATTATGCAACATGTTCTAAATGAAAGGGCAAATTTCGGTGAAGTGCAATACTTTTTTATTTAACGTATCTTACTTACTTACTTACTTGGCGTAAGTAAGAAACTAAGGTGGCGCTACAGTCCGGGGTGGACCTGGGCCTCAGCCAACAAGCTTCGCCAGCCAGCTCTGTCTCTAGCCAGCCGTCTCCAGTTTCGCACGCGAAGTTGGCTGAGGTCCCCTTCCATTTGCATGCGCCACCTGAGTCTCGGTGCTCCTCTACCGCGCCGTCCCTGCGGTGTGGATTCAAAGATTTTCCGGGCCGGGGCGTTGGTGTCCATCCGCCCTAGATGACCCAGCCATCGTAGACGTTGTGTTTTGAATCTTTTGGCTAGGTCGGTATCGCTGTACAGCCTGTACAGTTCGATGTTATATCTCCTCCTCCACTCTCCGTCTATGCAGACGGAACCGTAAATCGTCCGAAGAATTTTCCTCTCGAAGCAGCCTAAAGTGTTTTCATCCGCCTTTGACAGGGTCCATGGTTCTGCACCGTAAAGCAGGACTGGGACGATGAGGGTCTTATACATGGACACTTTAGTTGCTCGAGAGAGGGCTTTGCTACTCAACTGCCTTCTTAGCCCAAAGAAACAGCGATTGGCAAGAGTTATCCTTCGTTTGATTTCAGCGCTGCTGTCATTGTCTGAATTGATAGCGGAACCCAGGTAGACAAAGTCCCTAACTACCTCAAAATTATAGCTGTCGATAGTGATGTTTTGTCCAAGACGTCGGTGTTGGGTGTCTTTTCTTGATGACAGCATATACTTGGTTTTGCCCTCATTGACTGCTAAACCCATATTCGCCGCTTCCATCCCAATACTCACGAAGGCTTCACTGACATCACGCTTTGTTCTACCGATTATGTCAATGTCGTCTGCGTTTGCGAGTAGTTGAACGGACTTTTGAAAGATTGTACCTCTGGTGTTGGCGCGAGAGTTCTGCAAAATTCTCTCAAGTATGATGTTAAGGAAGTCGCATGACAGCGCGTCGCCTTGTCTTAATCCTTTTTTGACATCAAGGTCGGTGAGGTCTTTACCGACCTTGACGGAACAGCGTGAATTTTCCATCGTCATCCTGCACAGGCTGACGAGTTTGGCAGGGATGACAAAACTAGACATTGCGCTATATAGCTCGTCTCTATAGATACTGTCATACCTTGAAATCGATGAAGATGTGGTGTGTATCGATTTGGAATTCCTGGGTTTTCTCCAAGACCTGCCGCAGTGTGAATATTTGATCGATGGTGAACTTTCCTGGCCTAAAGCCACACTGATATGTTGTCATATATTATAATTGTTGTCATATATTTTTTTTGTCATATATATCTTAGCAGAATCGCTAAGATAACTAAGATTCACAAGAGCAGCTTGTTTCTTACTTTGCATAAATGAATGTTGGGGCCGCCAGACGCCATGCCCCGATCATAGTCATAGAGACAGCAGGTTGATATTGACAATTTCGAATACATCGTAGAATAATTAAGGTCCTCCATTCCTTTACGATTTTGGATGAGATGTGGGAAGGTTGGAAGGGGTTGATTGCGGGGTCTGGGGTTAAACCCCGAAAAAAAAACTAGGATACGCGGAGTCGTCACTCCCGTCACCTCGTCTTAGTGAAGCGTCCTTGCGGGCCAGTTTTCGCTTAATTATTATGGCGTTTGTACGGTGGTGTTTCATTAATTCTTCTAAGCTAACTCTTTAACATAAAGAATCATAAAAGATCTTCGTTGCAGAGTTCAGTAATGGATACTTACACCACAAGAAGGTATCTAGAAGGTAAAACTAGTACTTTATCTATTGCGTAGCAACTCACCTATTTTAATACAACTAAATATATCTACCAGAAACTTCGTTTGAAAATAAACTTAAACCTAAAAAATTTACCATGTAAATATATTTGTTGTAACAGAATCAGGTTATCTCCTCCTTGAATCATGTTAAAAGCTGCACTTACTACCAGAGATATTATAAAAAAATAATAATACAAAGATCACATTCATCCAACAAGTAAATCTTTCCTCAAGGAACATTAATCTCTTCAAATGTACACATATCCTAAATAAAGAAGTTCTTATAGCTTCGCTTTGCCTTGGTCTTAAGTGTCATATCCTACTGAAAGGATAAACGATTTCTGCAATTTAACCCGCCTTGAGTGACATATGTTTTCATGTCACGTCCCATTGTGCGCCTACATAAATGAATGCATAACCACTATAATACTTTGTATATATCTCGGGATACCCTGCGTGCGCTTCAGGAGGGCAAAAATAATCGTAAGTGTTATGTGAGTGACCGAAAGCTCACAGGGCATTGCCTGGTCTTTAATATTTCTCTTACCAAACTATGTATGATATTTGGTTTGGCTTTATAAACCTTCTCCCTGATCACCCCTTAAAGGAAACTATCATAATGAAAGTTACTGTTAAAAAAAAATAGTTCAGCCTAAATTGAAAGTTGCCCCAAAATGGTTAAGATTCAATTTATAACAATTTGTAGGTTTGGGTAAGACCAAAGATATCGGAGTATAGGTCAAATAAGTTTCGTAATCGTATAGGAGAGGATTATTTACAAGAGTGTTGCTAAGATAGTTCTGTATGAGTGCTGTAATTACGGTTAGGTAGACAAGTGGTAAGAGGTATGGGATGCGGTTGGTCAACTTTGTCGAAGAGTTTATCGAATATGCAAGAGACAATAAGAACTTTGAAGGGTCCTTAAAATTAAATGCCATCGGAAGCACTTGAGGAGGATATGTGAAAGACACTTGAAACAACAATATTATTAAGAAAGTTTTTGAGGCTCTTGTGAAGATAAAATCAAGACTTGTAAATTAAATAAAAATCATAAATCGTTTTACCCCAAGGAGACCATTTGATTCGATTAGAAAAAATATCGAATTCACTGTGTGTTGATTTGTGGATTTTATGATGTCATCGATTCACTTAGAGTATCTTTGATACCATTTCTGCTATTCTCGTCTATTGGCTGTTAAGTGGTGATAGAAATGGGGTGATATTGAATTTTTTGCCAATTCGAAAAGATTAGAAGTAAAGTGAGTTATTCTAGAGTTCGATTAGTTAACGGCTTTTATGAAAGTCTACGTCTTTTGACCTGTGATGTTAAGAGATGTTATAGAAAAACGAAAAAGACTAGTTTTATTCATACCTTATCCAAGGTATATTAAGTTAAATTTAGAATTTCTAATGCAATGAAATAATCACCGTAATCCACTTATACCTTTTAAAGATATGATCGAGCTCGACAGGAAAATCAATTAAGCCATGTCCTTCCATCCGTCCGTATGTAAGCAACTTTGAGGCCTTCTACAGCTAAAATTTAGCAGTTAAGCCGGAAATGCTGCTCAACAGATTGAATTTGAAAATTACTTAAGCCCGCGTACAGACGCGCCCACTAACAGGTGGACAAAATCTAATTTTTATAAATACTTCCTTTACTCTTACGCTAAGTAACAAAGTTACAAGCAAACTGATTTTTGGTATGCAGCACTGCTTTGTAATTGCCTTTGAGGCAACAGAAAAAGTTTGGTTGTTGCATTTACCAAGCCTTCTTTTTAAGGAGATGTTACTCAAAACGATTGAATGGCTTTTCAATAAATATACTTATGTGTAATTTGACAACAAATTGTATTACAAATGAAGAAGATATTAGCATTGGCTTACTTTTTTGCAGATAAAGCATGTCTCCCTCACTTTTGTGGACGCACCCTTAAAACCAAAGTTTTTCTAAAAAAGGGGGGGTCCAAAATAGATTGTTTACATTTTGGACTATACCCCGCATTTTTAGCAGTTTTTTTAACCTTACATAAGGCATTCAAAAGTTTTATTTTTACACACCGTCCACTTAATGTAGGTGTGGCAGTTTGTTTTTAGGTAAGGTAGTGTATTAAAACGGCCCCTTAAAGTGGGCGGAGCTCAAAACCTTGTGTGGACCAAACTAATAAAGTAATATCTCTAATACTTGCCATAATTTTTTTTTTCGATTTGGAGTAAACTTTCCGAGAAGTCGGGTTTTTAAAGATCTAACATGTTAAAAGTGCGGTCCAATTTTAATCTTCTTAGAGGTTTTGGGCCATTATTGCTCTATGCCAAAATTTGAGTTCCTACGCCTTGTCTAACTTGACTAAAAGGAATTTTGAGAGAAAATTTGAAATAGAGGTTGTCTTACATTGAAGCGAGTAGTGGGCGTGGCTAATGGCGGATTTAACCAATTTTCATACCTTGCATGTAAAAACTAATAAACAAAATACACTCCAAGTTTGAGCGTCCTAGCTCAATTTGAAATACCAAAAAACTTCAGAAAATACGGACAGACGGACGGACGCACATAGCTTTCGGTCTCAATCATATGCCCTTAAGGCCTTAGGGGTCTACGGTGATTATTTCATTGTGTTACAAACTACGCATTAAAATTAATACACCCTGCGTCCGGTATAAAATCAGAACTTTGAAAGCAGAAATATAAAAAAAAAATTAGATCGACTGACCTCCCCAGTTCGTGTGGCATCGATTTTAAGGGTAAATTTTCAAATGCATTTTATTCAATATTTTTGCTCCAAATTGAAAAAGTTTTCCCGGATATATTATGTAGAAAATACTTTGTTCAAAATTGGGTCACGTCTACATATGATGGCAGAATTGAAGAAAAACCTTAAAAACTTTAATTCGAATGGTCTAATTTAGCCTAATTAAGCCTAATTTAGGAAAGAATAAGAAATAAAAATTAGAGCGAGGCTCCATTCTTGATTTTCTTATTTGAAAGTCCAATTTTCTTATTTATAAGTCGAATTTGCAAAAACTTTGAATTTTAACCAAAAAATTGCTTTTTTGAGTAGATGTAAGTGTCACTTGAAGATATGTATGCTAATTTTTCAAATTTGTAATAAGGGCAGTTAGTCCTTTTAAAAGTTTGCAATGACCACAAGTCGTCAAACAATAACAATAAGCAGTAGATGGCAATAAGAGATATTCAAAAGGGGCATTCAAAGGTCCATTTATCGGACAGTACATAACTTTTGCGCACGCACACATACTGAATATATACTTCCTAATATAAACTGCAAACTTTTAAAAATAAAGTAAACAAATATCTCCTCTCATCTCAAGGCACTGGTTGGGTGCCCCGCATTATAGGTTCGCATTTCCTGAGAGAAGAAAAAGAAAATACTCACTGGTTTTTTATACATTGGAAATAATATGCTTGATACAGGCGAAAATGTAACATAGAGAAATAAAAGCGATAGACCCCAACACCTTCAGGGCATGCCTATTATCGAGACCGAATTCTGAGTCGAATGAGCGATGCCCGTCGATCTTTGGGCCTGAAGTTTTCAACTAGAAAGCTGAAATTTTGTACGTAAGCTCTCTGTCATCCGAAACAATACAAGTGTTAATAATTTTTAATTATTTTTCCGCATCCCTCGGAAAAGACTATGTAGAGTTTCGCGGGACCGAGAAACCTTTTTGAGAAGTTTAAGTCTCTGAAGGTATTTTTATTGAGCGGTGCATAAAAAGTGATGCTATGTACCGTTAGATTTCACAAACTGGGGCAATATTAAAAGAGGTATGCCGACCAGCCACCAGGACAGTTGTTAAACTTCGAGTTAAAGCAATGATCTCAGATTTTAAATCAGTTTTCTTCCCACTCTCGCCTTTTAAACACAGATGATGTTTGAGTAATGAACAAAAGAATAAGATTCCTGGCATAAACTGCCAAAATGTAAATTGCGAAAGTGTTACTCGTAATGATACAAAGAGTCCGAAACGTCAGTGTACTTGGACCTCGCATGGACATGCTTATGACAGCGACTGAAGGTCTCAAAGTGGTGCCAGAGGATTGGAAACGATGGAAGGACCATGCTCCTTTCAATTGATACGAAGTTTGAAAAATAATGTGGTGATGATGGTGGTGACTTATAAAAATATAATCCTTTTCCGGTAAATGCAGTCGTTTTCCTTGTACAATCAGTGTGTATTTAATAGGAATAAATTTGTGTAAATTTAATAAGATGTAAATGTAAAAAATTTAACATTTAACTGCGCGCATAAAATTATCTCAATTAACAGATTTCCGAAGTATTGTACTTTTTTTCAGTGGTCTATGGTTTTCAGTGGTACTATGGTTTTTTCTCAAAGTTTTGAGGACCGCTACATAAACTAAATTTTTTTTGTAGAAATTGAAATCATCGAGCTTCAGACAATGACAAAGGTTACATTTAATTAGGAAAGATTCGATATTGCCGTTTTATCTAAGTTATGAGCTTCTCGAACTTTCTAAATGAAAACACCAACATTGACCATGCTCGATTTGGTCAATGTTGGTGTTTTGTTGACCCCAACAAACTATCTAATTTTTTCTTATTTTTTTACATTATGCTCAATTGAAGGTCACCAAAGTTTTTTATTTTTTACGAAAATAATTTCTTTTTCATTCTACGAGAATTAAGTTGACGTGTTGTAATTATTTTTCATTATTATAAATTCGACATTGACATTTATGTTTCCAACAAATAAATGTGCAGTTACCTTCCAAAGTGCTACCAAAACGTGACATTGACTCCAAAAGCGAAAGATCAATAATTGGAAGTCTATCAATTACGGATATTAACTAGTACTTAGATTCCAATTTCCTGAGCAAATCTTTTTCCTCAATGTCAGTGCCCAAGAATATTTTGCTGTTGCTCTTGCACGACCCTATGCTAGAAGTTCCCCATTCTCGGAAAAAACGTTTTCAATATTGAATGAAACAAGCTCCCTGCTGTGTTAAATAAAAAATTTTAACATGCTTCATCCGACACGCAAACACGCCATTCCCATCTGTCAACTAGTATCATCATCAATAACATCTACCCAAAAAAAAATCTCTTTTTAATATAACCAAAAAATAAATTACGGTCTAGCAAATTGACAACATGTTGATGTAGTCGATGAGATTTGAATTGGGTCCCTTCAGGAAAAAAAAAACGATATCATGTCCATACACCCTAACACGAAATGTGTGTCAGGTATTGGTGAAACGCAATGACACCCACCTAACCTCCACACTTACATGAAGATATAAAACGTTTTCAAAACAAAATCGAAAGTAAATTTGTGCTGTACCCGAACGTCCTGAAAAAGGTCAACATTTCATTTGTTTGCGTAAAGTTTTCTCTTGTCCTTTGCTGAACCTTTTTTATTATTTAAACATCACCCGGTGGTCATTATAAAAAGATTTATTTCAGCATACGAAAAAGTAGGAAGGAAATTAACAACAGATTTACCTAGACCCAAAGGAGTTGAAAAGGAAAAAAAGAAGTTTACACGGTCCCAGACTTCTCCTATGTGTACTTTTCTATGGGAAGCCCTTTAAAATTGTAGGATCAAATGTGTCACTGTTGGTGGGACGATACTGTGCGGCATATTGGGTTAAGTGTAGTACATGATGTTAATATGATAGGACTTATCATTGTAAGTAGTTAAGCCTACTTCGATGAGATCTAAAATACTTATTTACCACACCCTTCGAAATGTTAAAAAGGATTTCAAGCTGTATAGGTCTCAATTTGGGTATTAATTTTTCTTCTTGGAAAATCCAACATGATTGATTCAATAAACTGAGATTTGGTGGAGCTAATAAATATGTCTCAGTATCTCATTTTGGAAATCCCTTTTATGGTCGTTATGTATATAGTTTGTGAAGAAAGTGGGGGCGTAGTAAGTGATTTCGGAAAAAATATGGCTTGGTATATGATTATCTGCAGGGAATATTACCTTTGAAACTTTTCCAAATGGGTTTTATGAAAAGCTTATGATTTTTTTGTGCTTTTCCCAAAACCTGTTTATTTTATGAAGCACATTATGATATATAGACTAGATGGTTATAAAAATAAATCCTGATAAATTTCTGAAGATAGTGAGATAAAAAAACTTTTAGAGCCTTACTTAGTTCCTATTCACGCAATATTTATATGTTTACAACATTCTTCTGCGTTTTAAAAGAAGAATGTGGTATTTATTTATACACAAAATATTTTAAAGTAAGCAACTACTTTTCCAAGACTTTTTTCGACACCCACGTTTAATTTTATTAATTTAATGAATTAATTTTTTTTCGTTGGAATCGAACTTCCAGTTTATGTTTTAAAACCCTACCGTGGGTTAGAGGGGCTCTTTGACTAAGAGTTCTACAGCAATCCTTTAAATTTCAAAATAATGTAGGTAAAATATATCTTTGAACCTAATGCTTAATGGGAATGGTTACCTCAATCAGTCATAAGTAGTATCCTTTTGCTATCTTATAATGCTACCAGAACCTTCTGCAACTGCCATAATTTTGTCATTTTGACTTGGAACAAACACTTCGAGTTTTTAGCCGTCCGTCCAAAAATGGAAAAATTACCTCTTATGGTATCGATACGTCAAATAATGTTATAACTTCCATCGCAGAAAGACAAAATTTATTGTGCTTTTAAACTGCGGAAATAGTCAGAATCCAACGAGGAAATTAAAGTTTGAAATTTCATGGGGAAGCGGATTAAATGTTTTTCAATACTTTATTGAGAAGATAAGCAGGCAAGAACAAGAAAAGCGATACTTAAGTTAAGAAGATACTGAAATTTACGGAAATAGTTAAATTTTTTTAGTTCAATAGTTCAGAACACAGCGTGATGTCAGTGAAGCCTTCGTGAGTATTGGGACGGAAGCGGCGAATATGGGTTTAGCATTCAATGAGGGCAAAACCAAGTATATGCTGTCATCAAGAAAAGACACCCAACATCGACGTCTTGGAACAAACATCACCATCGACAGCTATAATTTTGAGGTAGTTGGGGACTTTGTCTACCTGGGTTCCGCTATCAATTCAGACAATGACACCAGCGCTGAAATCAAACGAAGGATAACTCTTGCCAATCGCTGTGTCATTGGGCTAAGGAGGCAATTTTGTAGCAAAGCCCTCTCTCGAGCAACTAAAATGTCCATGTATAAGACCCTCATCATCCCAGTCCTGCTTTACGGTGCAGAAGCATGGACCCTGTCAAAGGCGGATGAAAAAACTTTAGGCTGCTTCGAGAGGAAAATTCTGCGGCCGATTTACGGTCCCGTCTGCATAGACGGAGAGTGGAGGAGGAGATATAACATCGAACTGTACGGGCTGTACAGCGATACCGACCTAGCCAAAAGAGTCAAAACACAACGTCTACGATGGCTGGGTCATCTAGAGCTGATTTACACCAACGCCCCGGCCCGGAAAATCTTCGAATCCACACCGCAGGGACGGCGCGGTAGAGGAGCACCGAGACTCAGGTGGCGCACGCAAGTGGAAGGGGACCTCAGCCAACTTCGCGTGCGAAACTGGAGACGGCTAGCTAGAGACAAAGCTGGCTGGCGAAGCTTGTTGGCTGAGGCCCAGGTCCACCCCGGACTGTAGCGCCACCTTAAGTAAGTTAAATTTTTTTATAAAATTTAAAAAAATTTCATCTTGTTCAGATCTTGTTCAGATTTTCATACTTCAAGTACAAAGCGAACATAAAGAAAGTAAGCTGCGCTAAAATGTTTTCAAATTTCCGACTCTAACCTACGTTTTTGGTAGTTGCGCTATTGGAAAAAAGTCTATTGAAAACTGAAAAAAAAAATCATTATAGTTGCTGTATGAATTTGAAATCTAAAAAATTTTAAAAAAGGTCAAAAGCAGGTATGTCTTCCCTTCTAGCTCCTTAACATAGTTTATCTTCTCAGCTTTCATGTTAAGCTAAACCAAACTTCAAAAACTTTAACGACTTTGCTCAAAAACGTTAAAACGTTTTCGAAAACGATTTTTTAAAAGTTGCTGGTCTGTTGACGGTAATGAAGATCTAATTTTCATTACCGTCAACAAATTTACGGTAATTATGGTCAACAAATGGTTACAACAAATTATGGTCAAATTTCATAAAATGACCAATGGAACGCAGCTGATTGTAAAATTAAAAAAAGCCTAACAGTAATTGAAAAAAAAAAAAAGAAATTGCTGTGTTACGCATTTTTAAATTTTAAAAATGGTAGAAAACGCCCAGATAATATATGTCTTTCCCTCTATTTTCGAAACGGTAAGAGGTAAAAGTTTGAAATAAATCCCGAATGTCCATCTTTTGAAAAAAAAAAACTGAAGCAGTTTTGTAATAGTTTATGGTTTTCTGGATGAAAAAACACCTTAGTATAGTAACTTCTACGCCACTTATTTTACATCAACCAAATTTGAAGCAGGTGGGGTGCCGTGGCGTTGTGATTAATATGTGTGCTTACTACGCTGGAGGTGTAAGTTCGAATCCTGTCATCGTCACCTAAAAAAAAAGAATTGTTCTTTTTCACGAGAATGCGACAAGCCCTCCGAGAGTATCATTTGCGAAACTTTTTGAATTTGAAAAACTTTTGAAAGTGCCGTTCGGATTCGGCAGAAAATTGTAGGTACCCTTGTATGTAAAGAAATTAACACACCAGCATACTCTTTTGAGAAGTTTGCCCTGGTTCACCTTGAGCTGTTGCGCCACTCTATCTATCTAAATTTGAAGCAGGCACAACCACATAAACGTTAACCAACACAAGAGCTTTGGAAAAAAATAAACTTAAAACAGTTCACTTATAGAGAAAAAAATAAAAAAAAAATATAAGAAAAGTTTAGTGCCTTTTTTTAAGTAACTAAACTAAAAACTCACCCAACAGAATGTAAAATATTTCGAGAAATAATAATAAACAAATAGAATTTAACTTCACTTACAACAAAAGCCGACGGACTTCTCTGCGTATGTCTTCATACTTGAAGATTTAAAATACATTTTAACTTTATTTAACTTTATTTCTACAATTAAAGAAAAAATCTGGACGGAAGTATTGTTCACCTAACCTGCTACTTTTTTTGTTTCATGCTTTCCTAAATTAGGCTCAAGGGCAGTCGAAATTAAGTTTTTCTGGAAAATTTTAGGTTTTTCTTCAATTCTGTCTTCAAATGTGGGCGGGCCCAAAGTTTTGTATGAACAAAATGTGGAACTAAGCGTTTTCTACATAAAATATTAAGCAAATTTTTTTCAAACTGCATTTGAAAACTTACCATTAAAATAGATGTAACGCCCACTAGAGGAGGTTAACCAATTAAATTTGTCTTTTTTGTGTCTTATATTCACTAAGAGATGCTAAATGTCAAATTACAGCCTTTTAGAACGTCTTACAGTTTTGAAAAATCTGGAGGTAGTTGCATATTCAGACCGATTGTGGGCGTGTCTTTGGGCGGATTTCAAAAATTTTTACACTTGTACTGCTTCGCATGACGTGCACCTGACGTACGAAGTTTCAGCACCCTAGCTCAAAACTTAAGGCCTAAAAACATGTGACATACAGACGTACGGACGGACGGACGGACATGGCTCATTCGATTCATAATTCGGTCTCGATCACATACCCTTAAGGTCTTGGGGGTCTACCATTATTATTTCACCGTGTTACAAACTATGTAGTTTGTCACATAATATACTTTATATATACCTATACATAATATACCTCCTTATATTATGGAATGTGGTATAAAACTGTGTCAATGGACTTCCTCTCTTTTTTTTTAACCTTACGTAACTATAACTCTTCTGGTACATTAAAGATCTTTCAGAAAGGAGCAAAAAAATTTAAAAATACTTCACAAAACTTTATTCAATACCCTCTCTCCCAAATTCCGGTTGCATTTAATTTAGTTATCCCGTTGTCTTCCCTAGTATGTGGGTGGAAGGGGTTGATATTAAGTAAACGCTAACAAAAGCATTCAGCCCATCACCATGGTGGAAAATTGGTGGCAAAAAGTTTTTGCCAAACACTGGCGCATAGAAATATGTGACACCAGGAAAGTGCACAGGATTGAAACAATGCACTTTGAATTCATAGCATTTACTGGAGCCTTGGCTAAAACTACTGTCAAGCTCTTTTGAAAGGAACTTTCGGAACGCAAAACTTTACGAATAATTTCATCCAACGCAAAAGTTTTTTTTAGGCAATTTGCTCGACGGTTAAGCAGCATCCTGAGTTCGTTCCTTTTGTTACCCATGGCTAAATGTAAAATGGATTCCTATCGTTTTTCCTAATGCCAGAAGATGTTGAGGTGAAAATTGTCGAAAACATATATTTTAAGACTGTTATCGAATATTTCTTAAAGCGGTTCGTCGTCGATGGTAAAAAAGGTGCTGATTACTACTTAAGTCCTTCTTCTATCCATACACTTGTAGGTTACATAAAAATTATGAACCATGCATATTCGAAATTTGAATGAAAGATGAAACCTATTGTTTTGGATTAAATGGTGCAGTTAGTTTTAAAGGCTTCTTATAAAAAAACATATGTTGTTAGGAGAAAATTTATATTCATCTTCCAAAACATTCTGTTTGAATTGCCAGAATATTTTGTTAAATTTATTTTTGGTTAATTTTGGCAATAAAAACTAAAAACATGTTTTAAAGATGTGTTTCATGCGCTTCTGTATGACATATTTTTTTTGGTTATCGAATTATCAGGCCACAAACAATTTTTTTTTCTTATTTGTCCACCATTAGCTTATAAAAAAGTCAATACTATAGAGGTTTGCTTTTGACAAATCTCAAACCTGCTAGGGCTCCCGATTTCTCCGGCTCCGAAATCCGCATTTCCCGCTCTGATGTTTGAAACCTAACATACAATAGTTTTTTTTTTGTTTTTATTTGGGATGCAACCGCTATTGTTCTTTCAAGGAACCGTGGGGTCGTACGGACCACCTTATGAGAAATACCACTCCAGGGTCTCTCAATAAGAATGCATAAGGTGGATGTAATGGATTTAGACTGCTTCCACGGAAAAAGTGTGATTTTTGGTTTCTTCCTTCGAGTGATTTCCTTCCTTCAAGTAGATGGAACGTAATGCTTCAGTGCAGAAATATTCGAGTCTACTGCACAAGGACTGTAAATATGGACTCGGTCACAAGACAATATGCAGACGGTCACAATAGAAAAGTGAACTCGCAGCTCGAAAATCAGGAAGGAACTCGCCAAATGTTCTTTAATTCTCGGTCCGGGCGTCGGCGCGCGGTTAGTTGATTACAGAACTAATATCAAAAATGGAGTCTTAAGTTCTCTTTGAAAGTATTCAAAAGTAAGTATTCCGTTTTTGCGCGTAGATGCTCTATAAGAAAGAAAGTGTGGATACTTTTTTGAGTTTTTTTTTTGTATTTTTGTCGTTTTTTTATTTTAATGTAAAATTTGATTTTTCCCATATCTATTTGATAGATCTGATCTATTTAATGGCAGAAAATGTCTTGTGTGGATACTTTTTTGAGTTTTTTTGTATTTTTGTCGTTTTTTTTTATTTTAATGTAAAATTTGATTTTTCCCATATCTATTTGATAGATCTGATCTATTTAATGGCAGAAAATGTCTTATGAAATAATAGAGATAAATAAATCTTGGTCCCCGGGACCTTTATTTGGCAGCGGACCACCAAGCACTTTTATTGCTTGAACCAGAACTCATACCTACGTCCTTTTTCACGGTTGCGTCGTTTTACTTTATGCAGCTATCGACAGAAACAAATTCTAAGTAAATTTGCCAAACGTCATGAATTCGTTGTTGAACTGGAATACCTACATTTGCACTGCTCAAATCTGTAACTGACAACTTGATGTAAAATAATTCTTCATGGACTGTTAGATTCTGCGCTATTTAATTAGTTTCTCCCTTCAGAATTTGGGCAAATGCAAATTGCGAACTTAAAAATAATTGAAAATATTACTTTTTCTGCGTATTTCTTCGAAATCATTATTTGAAAAGTGAAATCGCAAAGTGTCAAGTAAAGAATTTAAGGTTTTTTAGATCCCAATCAAAATAAGAATTTTTGTGTTTGAAGAGTTATCTATAATTCAGAAAAAAAGGTTTAAATACGAACTTTAATATTTGGCTTTCTTATAAGGATAGCGAATTTTTTCGCGAAAAGTAAAATTGCACTTAACCTCTTATTGATTAATTGACAGATTTATTTTGAATACACATACCTACGTATATTCTCATTAACCTTATCTCGCACTTATCACAACACACTCTACTGGCAAGGAACTGTAATCTTGTAACGCTAAATTATTGAAATATGTAGGACAGAGTGCTAACCAGGTTCGCTCCATTAAATCGCCATTAAATTTAATGACTTTGAAATGTCTCCACTTCTTCAGATGCTCTTACCCCGGTGGCACCAAAACCTCTAATTGCGACACGGTACTGCGGTGATATCGTAACCACGTGGGTGTAGCTCACTTGACCTGCTTTACTAAGCTACCAAATGATACAGAATGGGACAAGTAGGTACATAAATGCTTTAAAACGGACACGTAAGATAAAACCAGTATTCGCATCCACACTCTCCTGTACAAGTGACGCACATGGAAACCAGGTCCTTGCTTATCCACAAATGTCGAGTGAGCAGTGGGACATTCGCTGTGTATAAAAGCTTCAGCTCCAGCTCCAGCTCCATCTCCAGCCATAGCTTATGAATTAACATAATTTTCGACAATTTGCTTCTAGGTTCAAATTCGCTGTGTCGTCCTTAGCGCTGGTTTCATCCCCACCGCTAAAGGATTCCACACCGTCTTCGTTGCGAGATAAAAGCAAAAACGCTTTTCCTTTCATTTTCTTGTGTTTATGCCGACCACCGCAAGATGAGGGTAAGATAAACACAAGGATCAGACACACAGTGCAGGATAATATACACATAGGAAGGGGCGCAACGTGGCGGCATCACAAAGAAATTGAAAAAAGAACACTTTTTAGACGGGCGGATATTTACCGCTGGAAGGAGCACAATTTATTACCTTTCAAAGTAAATTGAACATAATGAGAATCCGAGAAAATTTTCATGATAATTTGTGAAGTGGATTTTCTGTCCTTCAACTCGAGGATTTTGTTAACGGGGGACTGTTTTATGAAAATTGAGGTCCATTTAAAATAGATCTTATTTCCATTAATTTCACCTCGAGTACATCTGAGTGAAATTGAATTGAATTGATTTTCCTTATTAATTCCTTCTTGATATATAAGTTTCTGTTTGTGGAATTGAAGGAGTGTGCTCATAAAATATCTGTTTCATTTCAATATTTTCCGGTCTGTACTTCCTTGAACAGATATGGGTGTGTCAGTATGAGCAGAGAAAACAAGTAAAGACACAGTCTATTTTCGATAGGTTTCATTTTTCTTAGTAAAAGGACACGAACAACATGTCTGCTGCTCTGAATATTGACAACATTTTGTGTTCGCATAAATCAAATTTCCTTATTTCGGACGTGATATGAATTTTGTGTGGGTTTTTGCCTCAATTTGTGAACATGACGAACTGTAGTTCTGGGTAAAACTTTACATAAAAAAAAAGAAACTGAAGTCTATTTTCGGAAAAGGAATATCAGCTTATTGTAGCATATTGTTTCGAAAGCAAGAATGAGAAATGAGTTAGCCTGCCTTCTGCAAATTGAAAAGTAGCAAAATGGCAATATCAAAAAGCAGTTTAAGCCTTCCGATGTATAAAGAGTGAAACCTAATTATAGCATTGCTTTGAAATTTCGCTGGTGAGCGACATATCTTTACGAAATAGGCCGACCAAACCTAGAATCAACTCATTATGTTTGGAAAAAGGGTATTTAGGCTGTTTCGCTTAAATTAGCTATATTTAGATCTAAGAGTAGGTACTTGAAAATTTGCAAAAGTTCAACCCCAGTTATGGGGGTAGTTCTTATCGTTTTCAAATATTTAGTCTACCTTGAACGTTGTGTTCCATGCGTTGCACAAATTCAACAAGTGTAAGCATGTGTAAGGTGTAGGGGTTCAGGCTTATTGCATTCTCAAGCATACCTTGTTACTGTTTTTTTGTTTATTTGTTTTAGTGAGAAGGTTACGTTAAATTCATGGTTGCCGATAAAAATAAAAGTATTTAGGTAAAGCTTCTAGAAAATGCGAGGATAAAGTCAGTTTTGCCTTTCCACTAAGGCAAATACCTATACATGGGTTTGGTTAGGCAAGACTATTTCAAAAATTTTATTGACATATTTTCACTTATCCTATTTTATGTTTTGTAAAAGATGATGTTGGGATGATGTAGGGTGCCGTGCTGTATTGGTTAGTGTATGTGCTTGCTTGCGGAGGTCTGGGTTGGAAATTACTATCGCCACCTGAAAAAAAGACTCGTTCTTTTTCACGGTCCCCGCCTCGAGAATAAAATTTGCCTTGAAAAACTTCTCAAAGTGCCGTTCGCATTCGGCGAAAAATTGTAGGTCCCTTTGTATTTGAAGAGATTAACACACATACCATACATTGTTGAGAAGTTGGTCCTGGTTCACCTTGAGCTGTTCCTCCACTGTATTTATTTATTATTTTTAAAAGATGATGTTATGTAGAGGATAGCAGCTAAAACAGGATCCGAAAATTGGTTTTAAAACGTATGATGTTTCCTTAACTTTTAGATGTGAATAACTGTTTCAAGAGCACAAGTCGTTAAACAGTGTCATAACTTCCATGGACGTTATGTAACAGACATAATATCTATGGGCATTATGACCATTTCACATGGAAATTATGTCTTATAATACTAATCGACACAAATTGACTGCTAAACGTGTTGCGTGTGCTTACTTAAACTTTGCATAAAGTGAAACTCGCACCCACCCCAAATCCTATAGCAGGGGGCCCAAGTAGGGGGTTTGCAGGGTGGCAGCATGCAACACGCGCAAGTTTGAGTTACTGCAAAGGGCATAGGGTTTACTACTCCAATATCAGTATTATGTGCAATATAACTTAAGCTATGTTCACACAATTGCTTGATCTGACAATATTTTCAGGTCTGTCATGTTCTGACAATGAGCTACGAATAAGCTAACAATGTGAAACTTTCTTGCAATGTTAAATTGTAAACTCACACGATTGCCAGAATTTGTCCCAAAGTCGCAAAATTTCATTGCCGTATACGTCTGGGCTGGCAATTCTTTTTTTGAAAAAAATGACAGGCTCAAAATTGTTCGTTTACGCAGTTGGCACATCTGTGATTGCAAAAATGTTCGGTTTTTGCTGAAAAGAATTGTCAGACAAATGAAAAAAAAAATTGTAAGGCCAACATAACTTTCCGATTAGGTACAATATTTTAACAAAATGTTTTATATATTTTGAGCACACTGAAATTGCAACAATATTTTGTGTGTAGTTTACGAAACATTTTTATTAACATTTAGTTTATTTACTTAACATATTCTTAAAAATTAGGTGTCAATTGTGTGGACTGCCGAGCTTTGTTGACGAATTGAACCAGATTTGCACCTTGACCGAATCTCTTTTTCCGATGTTTGTCCATTTGCCATTGCAATGATAGAGATTATGGTTGTTTTCCACAGGTGAAAAAGTGTTCCCTCGCTTAAAACTTTTTTCGCTATAAGTAATTTTCTGCTTTTCGTGTTTTTTTTGGACTGTGATGATGGCTGCAAAAATAGTGGGAATTCAACCGGCAGAAAGGTTTGATAATCTTTTGCGTTGAGACATTTCATATAAAATTCCATCATTTTCGAAAAAAACACCAAAAATTTAGTTGAACCCACTTGAACTAGTGACAAAATTAGATTTAACTGATGTCATATAATCAGAGCACATCTGTTTAAAAACGGTACGGCCCCCATAAAAATGAAAAAAAAATGACAATTAGGAAATTCCCAGCTTCAAAATCATATCATATAATGGCAATGAAAACGAAGTCTTCAAATGTGCTAATACAGTGTGGCAATGCGACGTATTACGTGTTCAGACGATTGTCAGAGATCTGCCAACTTCATTGTCTGGTTGCTGTCTGACAAAGTTCTCAGAATGAATTTTCTGCAAACATTGTCAGAGTGAATTGTGTGTTGCAGGATATTTGGGACAAATTTTGTACTGAGAAATCCGACAATATTGAAGCTTTGACAACAATAAAAATGTTGATTTTCCAAATCTAGTTGCCAAAAATATATACAGCAGTTGCATGCTAAATATTTTGCTTTGGTTCCTAAATTTTTTGCGCCTGTACTGTGTAACTATTTTAATATTTTTTCTGCACTTCAATCGACAAACATGTGCTTCTGCTTTCCTTATTAAATTTTCTCATAAAATAAACGAATGATAATGCTCCTTCCAGTCGCCATTATGGAGGCTAAGTGAGTATTGTAAATTCAGCAAAAATTGCAAAGGTACACTCAGTAGTAAAAAAGAAGATAAAAGATTAATTTTTCTTAGTTACTGAAGCAGCGCTAAAACAGTAAAATTCAGTTCGCGTTTTTTTTTTTTTGAAAACCAACCAAAGCCAGATGGAACCTCCCCTTCATTTACTTTCGTGCACAGCACACTCTCTTCTTTATGTCTTCATGACAAGTTGTGTGTATTATTGTCCGGGTGTGTACCTGGAAATTATTACTTTTCTTAGTGTGGAATGGATGGTGTGTATTTGCACATAAAATCCGTAAGTAATGTATTTCCATTAAAAGCACATTACACTTATTTGGTAAGCTTCTTAAAATTAGCTGCAGAGGATTCTTTCTCTGCTCCTATTAAATTCAGTTTAAGTGCATTTGTATCTGTGGATAGAATCAGCAGACTTCATGAAATACATATACATAATTCGAAAAGAAATAAAAAAAAATTATGAGAATTGGAAAACTTGCTTGCGTTGCAAAAGTCGTAAGTAAGACTTTAACTAGAAAAAAAATTTAACACCAACAATAATTGTTAATGGATATGCTCAATTGATTGTATCTATAAACCAACGTTCAACTTACCATTCCTTTAATAAGAAAAATTGGTGAACGTTAATAAAACTTTGCTGGATGTGTTGTGTGGGTCGGGTCACCTTCAAGAGGCCCAAGTCATCGAAGAAGTGTATATTAAACTTGAAAATTTTCATAAAATTTGCTACTTGATAAATAAATATTATAAAGAAAACTCAAAAAGGTTGAAAGCTTACTTAAAGGAAGTATGATATATTTAGTGAAAAATGTTATACCTAGTGAAAAATGTTAAACATATAGAGAAATAAATAACAAAAATTTATAAGACGGGGATCTATCTTTCATTATTATGATCGACACCGAATTGTTAGTTGACTGAGCCATGTGGATCGTCCGACCACTCAATTGTAATATATTTTTATACCTCATCCCCCAGTAGACCCCCAAGACCTTGAGGACATATGATCGAGACTGAATTCTGATTCGAATAAGCCAAGTCCGTCCGTCCGACCGTCCGACCGTCCGATCGTCCGTCTGTATGTCACATGCTTTTAGGCCCTGATTTTTGAGCTAGAAGGCTGAAAATCGTACGTAAGCTCCTCGTCATGCTAAATTTTTGAATTCCGCCCAAAGACACGCCCACAATCGGTCTTAATCTGCAACAACCTCCACAGCTTTCAAAACTGTAAGACGTCTTAAAAGGCTGAAATATGACATTAAGCATCTCCTAATAAATGTAAGTTACAAAAAAGAAATATTTAATTGGTAAACCCTTGGTAAACGCCCACTGGAGGGCGTGCGTTCTATTTTAAGGGTAAATTTTCAAATGCATTTTACTCAATATTTTTGCTTCAAATTGAAAAAATTACGCTTAATATTTTATGTAGAAAACACTTAGGGCCAAGCCCACATTTGGAGGCAGAATTGAAGAAAAGCCTAAAAATAAGGCTTATTTGGGTAAGCATGAAACAAAAAAATAAGCAGGTAAGGTCAACGAGAATTCATCTTAGATTTCGTTCAAACTAAGTTTTTAGCCACGCTCCCTTTCAGAGGTCGATTTTTCAAATTTTTCAAAAATTTTGAATTTGAACCAAATAAAATGCATTTTTACGTATATTTTAGCGAAACTTGATTACTATCTGTTAATTGATAGTTTGTAATAAGAGGCGGTTGGACCACGTTCCTTTTCGAAGTTTGAACTATTTATAAAATGTCGAAAAATAACAATAACATCAGCACTTCCCAAGTAGAACACTCTGGAACCATAAACATTGGTTTTTGAATATTGGACTTATAAGACACTCAAAACGCTCTTCAGTAGCACTAATGGTTTTGCAAGGTTTCGTTATCGTACCATTGGTGCGCAGCTTATTTACTTATAAAATTGGTCATAGAAACGTATACAGCACCAAAATTGTAAAACTAAAAGTGCTAGCACCAAAGGTTCCGTAAACGTGGTGCTGTTAATGTTCCTAGCACTCAAGTTATAAGGAAATAAGTGCTGAGGGGTTAAGTTCTATAGCGCAAGTTCTGTAGACCTTTCTAGCACCTGTTTTCTAACACTATAGGTTTGACACATCCGAAGTACTACTTTGCACTCTAATATAGCACTTGGGGGTTGCCAGATGTCATAAAATATAAAACAATGTAATTGACAGAAATTGTTGTGAGAACATTTCAAGCAAACATCTAAATATAAGAAATTTACATTTTTTATAGAATGATATGGAATGATATGAATTTTAACTAGATTACATATTAGGCTGGAGAAGTATATCATACATTAAAATTTGATTTAAAGAGATAATTCATGCTTTTATGCTGTTTTTCCATGAACATTCATCACAACACACCTATCGTTGCTTGTATTGGGGCCAGTCATGACTATAATGCTTGTAGAATTGTAAATTGTTGAAATTTTTCACTTTTCTATATTCTAGCTGGTCAAATAAGTTAGGTTTAGGCATTCTTGGTCCAGCACTTCAAGTATTTTATCAGCTCACTGATATGCTAACTTTTAATGTAGAAGTTTAACAGGTATCCTCCTTGGGGCTTAAAACTGTTAAGGTATAAACTACATTCATGAATAAGATAAAAACAGCCTGTAAAATATATATTTCAGTTAACGTCTGCCATGTCAATAATTTCAAGTAGTCAAAATAACGTATATCCTAAAAGAAAAGAGAGTGATGGCAACCCTAAATAAATGAGCGCCATGTTTGACAGAAAACACAAATCCTTATAATAGTTCTACATGAAGCTAGACAGTGCTACATAGAACCCAAAGTTTCTAAAAGGCAACGCAGAACACCTTAAGTGTTACAACGGTGCTATGTGACCTCTACATAAAACCTTGCACTCTTTATTTTATGTTATATTTAATATTTCAAGAAGAGTTCTTGAAATATTAAAAGTTAATTAAAAGTTAATATATAAAAGTTTCTTTTCGTCCCATTGTAATAAATCATTCGAAGAAACGAGATGCGCACCTTGTTTTCTGCTAATTAAATGCACTCGGTTTGCTCATTAATTTCATCACCATTTAATATGAACGAAGTTTGCAAGAACATCAACACTTTCAAAGAATAAGATAGAAATGTGTGTATACCTTACTACAATAAAAACCACACCATGACAGTAAAAGGTAAACACCTCGAAGTGTGTGTGCCTAAAATGTATTGACTGTCAAAAAAGTTTTATAAGAGCCCGAATAAGAGCCCTTTTTGCACCCAAAATTAAGTTCTATAAAGTGTCAAATCATCCTTATAGGGGTTTTGTAAGGGGCCCCGTTACTTGTATAAAACCAACTTCAAGAACCTAAGGTTTTATGATGTGGTGTTGAAAACGTAACGGTGGCCAAAGCAAGAACTTCTGTGTTACTTGGGTTTACAACGTGGGATAGGATGGGGTATTCAACGGTCCGTTTTACGGGCTGTAACTTCTAGATACAAACTGTTGCACTTACTCACTGGGTTATTTTCAGGCTTAACTTCAATTCTAGGAAGCTGAAATATAGGTTACAAGATTTTTGATAACATTTTTTTTAGTCCCCTTCCAGAAATGGTTACAAGTGATTAGAATAAAATGCCCGTGAATTTTCCAAATTTAAAGGAATGAATATGAGTCTGAAATTCAGTATTAAGCATTTTTCAGTGCGTAAGAAAGAGTGAAAAGTAAGGCTTTTCGGAACTGTGGATTGAGAGGTCTCTAATAAAGGCATTATACAGACTCTCATGGATGTAGGGCCGGCCAAAGATAAAGATTTTATTGCCCCGGGTCGCGACGTGAACCCTGGACCCCAAAATATGGATCTGGATCTCAAAATAAAGTTGTTGTATCTGGATAGAAGAGTTAGGTAACAAACCTTGTTTCTATAAATGTTACAGGTTTCTAAAATGTTCATCTCGACAAATTATTCATGCTTGGCTAAAGTAACGCTTTATTAATGTTTCTTTGTTAGGGTAAAACAAAAACACCAATTTTCCTATATCCGCCAAGTATCAGCGGTTGGTCCACGCAATGCGTCCAAAAATTTACATAATAAAACACAAACTAAGAAAGAAAACACACTTAAATTGTAGCCTTTAGTTGGCCCCATTAATTAGATACTCCAATTTTTACTGATGCTTTTGTTCGGCCTCCAGTAGCACCATTCGCCTTTTAAGACTTCCATCCTATCACGTTTTCAATTATTCTCGCACTTAACACCGGTGTGATGCTGCCTTTTATTGCGGGTTCTTTTACTCGGATGTCATCACAACTGGATTTTAATGGAATTACCTATGCCAGAGACATCAAGGTTGCCTGACTTCCCTGATGGGTTTCCTCTTTATATTTGCTTCCTTCACATTCCAAGCCAACATTCTTACTCGACGTATCCATGAGGACGAGACGAAAACAACATTTTCACCGCCACTGGGGACACAGCAAATTTCGGATTCACTTTTTCACTTAACCAACGCCGGCGTATGAAACTAATTTATTTTACGCCTTTCCTTCTGCTGCCTTCAGAGTTCCTGGCTTATTCCCATTTGCAAAAACACCTTTTGAAAACATACCAATTATTTCCTTCAGGGCCAGTGGTGTACCTACCAGATTCGGGATGTAAACACTTCATTGGTTATCTGATTCTAAAGGTATTCATTCCGAGTAAAAGGAATTCACAAGGAAATAACTATAAGACGACATATAGGAATACGGCATATCCAAGGCGACGAACGCGTAAGTTTATATTAATGGCTTGGCATTCATAAATTCCGCTAAAGGACTTCCCTTCGGCGAGATCCATGTTTGTAAACTTGTTTCTAGGTCGAGCACATAAGATGGTCCCATTCACATGAATTCTGGGATTGACTGTCTCAAGGTAGTACTTTGATCCTTATTTATATGCAAAAGACCTCAAAAAGTGTTTGTACTCTTAGTGGTCCTGCTCCAGTTGAACTGCTAATTAAAATAAATAACGCATGAAGCCAAAATATAAGGCCAAGGCTATCCTTCGGTGGCATTCTGCATCAAGTTCCGTCTACAGGGACATTGTGTCGCCACTTGGCTAGGGAGGTGCTGATGTTAACGTCAGTAAAAAGTGCCTCGTTTAACCGCCGCATAAACCTTGGCACTGGGCACCACCGCGCCATAATAGAAGCATTTGATGCAGTACCCATTCGGCTTCCCTAGTACTTTGTAACAAAATGCTCGTCATATCCGCGAAGGAGTGTGTTCGTGTTGCTGGATGTTCATAGGAGGATTCTTTGCGAGTTCTTGTTTTATTTTGTTGGTTTTTACCAACGGTAGTTTGTATCGGTCGGTATTCCTTTTGATTGTCGTGTTTATCCCGGCAAAAGGATTGCGCTGTGCTCTGTGCGTTTTGTGTTATCACCGAAAACAACTGTGCCAGAATGCCTGGGGTGATTGTTACTAGACAAAGGAAAAAGCAATTTCCTCCCGCCGTATATACTTTATTCAGTTTTTTTTTTTGTCTGAATATAACTGCGAAGTGGGTGTGCTGCTTTGTGTATTGTGAAGTGGCAGGATAGTTGCAAGAGGTAATCATATGTTTTGCATTTTTATTGCAACATTTTGAGGACACTTGTCGTGTGAAATGACAACGTTGACAAGGATCCTCACTGCGGACAAAATGAGAGAGAGAATCGCAATGCTCTGTGCGATGAGATGAGTGTTTTTGTTATTACCTGTGTTCTCGAGTGTACTTCTCTGACTGTGCGGGGATGTTATTCAGATTTTTAGCATTTTTTACAGTATACTCCTAATGTAACCACTGTTGTTGCATGTGTTAGGTAAATACATGTTTGTATACGTACGTACCCACCTATAGAAGGTACAAGGTCGCAAAGTTAGAACTGTGTTTGGAATATTTCAATTTATGACGGTGGAAATAGGGTTGATGGAAATTTTCTGCATTTCTAAACAGAATCCCAGAAAGGATAGCACTCGACAAAGTTTCTGAATAAATTTATTTATTTGGTAAATTTGATAACTTTTGCATGAAGGAGGGGATATTTGATTTACCCGCAGACATATTTGAAGCGGGTAACGGTAACAGTGGGTGAGAACGATTTGAAGTTTTATTAAATTTTTTTCGCTGCTTCGCTTATGCAATGAGTACACTCGTTATTGTCTCGAGGTTGTTCAGGGTATCAACATTTTGCCTTAGAAAATATATGAACAGATATGTTCGAAAATGATGAAACCTGCAGTAGGTATAGCCAGCCTACTTGCTTTTACATCGCCTTATACCTCGCAACTTCAGGATTTAAATGCTGGATGTCAACTGCCTCTCAACGAGTATTTAAGCTTGGCTTAACAAGTGCCATAAATCGATAACAATTTGTATGATATGAACTATGAAGTAAGCAATGTACAGTGAGTAACAACGAAAATTGTTCAATTAGAAAATATGAGAAAATAAGTATAAGAAAAAGAACTTTGATTGATAGGATAAAATGTAATTGATAAATAGCTTTATTAAATCTGGAACATCCCGGCCCCCCTGGACTACGGGTTCAGGAAGTTGGAAGACGTGCTAATTTGACAACAGGTCTGCTGAATGTACCTCGTGCGGTTCTTACACTGGCTGCTCGTACTAGTCCGTTAGGCCCAGGAGATACAGACTCTATTCGTTCAAGAGCCCATTGCGTGGGAGGAAGATGTGACTCCTTAATGATCACCAGGTCTCCAGGCTGAAGGTTTCGTTGGGGTATCTGTTACTTATTGCGTTCTTGGAGCGTCGTTAAATTTTCAATGTGCCAGCGCCTCCAGAACCCTTGGACCATGCTTTGCAGTAATTGCCAATGTGTGAGTCGGTTCATCGGGATGGTTTCTAAATTGGCTCGGAAACAGCGGTTAGTGGCTCATCTATAAGAAAATGTGCAATCGTTATCGGGCACACATCACAAAGGACGAGAGTTGAGCACAGATTCAATTCGACTTAGCACTGTAGAGAGATCTTCAAACGTCAATGCGGTTGCTCCGATGACTCGTCGTAAGTGGAACTTCGTGGACTTCACCCCAGCTTCCCACAACCCCCCAAAATGTGGAGATGAGGGTGGAAGGAAGTGATATGCGGTGTTTTCTCTTGCAAGTGATGATTCGACTATGCTGAGATCACTAATTTATGCATTTCGGTCAGACAACGACGGGCACCTTGAAAATGTGTGCCATTGTCGCTGTATATGTATATTAGCGCACCTTCCGCGACGCGATACAAACCTTCGAAAACCAGCAAGAAATGCATCCGACATAAGCTCACTCACTGCTTCCAAGTGGATTGCCTTTGTCGACAGGCAGAAAAACAGCGCAATATATGCCCTTACCCGCTGCGAATTTCTAAGACGTAAAGTACGAATCGTCAATGGACCAGCATAGTCAACCCCACAGCTTAGGAACGGACGAGTGGGTTGAAAGCGCTAAGGTGGTAGATCGCCCATCAGCTGGCTAGTTAGTTGGACTCGATTTTTGAAGCATACGGTGCACTGATGAACAATCTTTCGGATCAGATTTCGACTGCACGGTGCACTGATGAACAATCTTTCGGATCAGATTTCGACTGCATGAAGATTGTTGACGTGAATGTCCTTGACTATAAGTGAAGAAATATAAGATTTGTTTGATAATAGTACAGAATGCTTGATACTGTAGGCCACCGTTGCATGCTTTAAGCGACCACCAACGCGAAGAAGCCCATCAGAACCCAAAAATGCCGAATACCGCAGAAGTTTGGATGTTTTGGCTAGTAGTTTATTGGTTTCGAGATGTTTGATGTCGTCTTGAAAGGAAACGCGTTGAACATATTTAAGAATGGTTAGTCTTGCGTTTTGTATTTCTACCAAGCTAGGGGCACGAACGCGACGATCACTGTTCAACACACGGCAGTTTATGCTAAATCGAAAGCAATTGGCGATTGCTCTTTGTAACCGATACCACGAAGAGAATTTTTCAAATCGGGCAAGCATTGAGTCACATTCTGAGGAACTAAAAAGAGCATTTCTTGGAACCGACCGTTCTTCTCGTTTGACGGTTTCGCACTCCGATTTGATCGAAAGGTCGCTCTCTTTGACTCGGGCCAAAGGTCTTCATCATCGGACAATTCCACCATAGCTTATGTCGTACAAGTTCACTTGGCCGAATTCAAGTTCACACGCGACGAACAGTCTGGCGGGTTGACTTCGGATGCGATATGACGCCAACAACTACGCGGAACTGATACTATTATTTCATTTATGCGATTCGCAACAAATGTAGCCCAACGACGGGCGGGCGAAGATAGCCAGTGTAAGACTATCTCTGAATCGCACCGGGCAACTGTTTTTGAAATGTTTAAAGTCATTGAACATCGAATGCGAGAATTCAGCCTAAACAATAAAAGATCAACAATAAAAGAGCCCTACAGCTCAAGACGCTTCATCGAAACCCGCTTTAAAGGAGCTACTTTTGTTTTGGCTGCAATTATTGTAATTTTGTACTCTCCCGAGACCAATTTGCAACGAGATTAAACCACGGCTGATATACTTCTGATGACGCGTCAGAAAACCCGTGTATAGCTTCATGCTACTACCGGACGGGACAGTACTATAGATGCCTTTCAACGCGTATTCGCTCAAAGTATGGAAGTTGGTTCCTATACCGGGTCCACCTGTCAGCGATCTCCAACGGCAACGGGGCATCCCACTTTAAATTTATCTTTGGTTCCCAGAGCTCCTGAAACACGAGCTTAAATGACACGATTGATGGAGCAAGGAATCTCAATGGGTCGAAAATACGCGAAATCTCCGAGAATAACCAACGTTCTTCGAGTTGGCGGTGACTTTGGTAGATCTGAACTCATTTTGTAAAATAACTCATCACGCGGGATCCCAGAACATGCCCAGGACCTTCACAAATTTGGAGGATCCTTCAACATCAAGAATAGAATACTCAATATCCTCCTTGGGTAAAGTCGCAAGAAGAGGCCAACAGTTGGAACTCCATTTGCGCAGAGTCAACTTGGCCATCGAAAGAAGTTCAACCAATTCAGACTGAAGCTTTGAAAGCGCCTCAACTCAATCAGCACCTGACATGATATCGTCGACATAAACATTCTTAAGCAAAACAGAAGATGCTACCGGAAACCTCAATCGATAATCATTAGCGAGTTGGTTTAAGACACGCACTGAAAGAAATGGGGCACATGAAGTGCCATAGGTGACGGTTCGCAGGCGAAACTGTTTAATCCTCTATATTGGGTTCTCCCGCCAGACAATACGCTGGAAATCGGCATGTTCATCGTCAACCAAAATTTTACGAAATAACTTTACAATGTCAGCGGATAAAATGTATTCGTGTTGTCTAAACCTCATGCAAACCCCGACGAGATCTCTCTCTTGACGGGCCTATTGCCAAGGTACTGTTGAGAGATTTGCCATTTGAATCAGACACGAAACCATCAAAAACAACACCCAATTTTGTAGTTGAGATATCCATTTTAAGCACCGCGTGATGAGTGAGATAAAACTGGCAGGGTGAACAAGTCTCCAGCTCATGGGGAGGAATCTCTTGCATGTGTCCTAAGTCAGAATATTCGCGCATGCTGTTCCAACATGACATGATCATGAAGATCATTTTTCTTATAAAAAATTCCTAATCGCAATTTTTTTCTTGCAGGGTAAGGAATCAGTCAATTATTATCACAACATTTTTCAGGGCATAAATATAGCTTATGCCTTACTAATAAAATACTATTTAACATTTTAAATTTTTTACCAAATTCATGACGCTGGAAACTCGTTCCACAGCAACATTCGAAATTTGCAAATCTAGAATCGGAATACCTAGTAAAGTTTGCCTAGGTAAGTAAGTGGGTTCTTTGTGAATGCTTTGGATTGCATAGCGAATTTATAAAGTTTTTGAGAATTCTGCTAGATTTTGTACCAGACCGAAAAATTAAGCTAGAAATCATGCCGGCAGGATTTGATTTATTTTCCTGCTAAAATAATAAATATCCTGCTACTTTATTGTTTGCTTATATCTTACTTTCTGGTGATTAAAAAGAGATTAGTATTAGATTTTAATTTTTTAGCCAACTCCCATTTCGAAGGGCGTTGCCCAATGCAAACAATTTGGTGCTTTAGCGTAAATATGGGTTGGTATTAGAAATTCGTGACAGAAAAACTCTTAATTCATTTTGTACCATATTTTCAAGGAATGTAGCATATTAAGTTTGATACAGGCGAAAATGTAACATAGAGAAATAATGACGATAGAACCGCAAGACCCCCAAGTATATGATCAAGACCAAACTCTGAGTCGAATGAGCTCAAGCCCTTGGGCCTTAAATTTTGAACCAGAAAGCTGAAATTTTGTACGTTAGCTCTCTGTCGTCCCAAGTAATGCAATTGTTAAAAATCCTAATCGGCCCACAGAACTGTCTAGAATCGGTCTTAATATGCAACTTCAACATGGATTTGTCTATGCTTTTATTAAGTTTTGGTTAGAGGAGTTGGACATTCCACATTCCCTTTTTAAAAAATAAATTCAAAAACCTTATAAGGAATAAACTTTTTTTTAGTTAATGAATGGATTCATGACTGTTTTCGGGAAGGGGATGGAAAACCAAAAAAATATAGGAAAAGGAGGAGAATAGGAATGAATGGAAAGAAGAAAAGGAATAGCAATAGGATATACCGCGGTCGGTTACAGACGGACGGACCGAAGCTATTACATACGCAATATCGCACTTACTCACTGGTTAAAATTATAATGCTTTACCCAGGGTGTATTATGTTTAATTCATGGTTTGTAACGCAAAGAAATAATCACAGTATATAATTTCCTAAGACTGTTTAAAGATGGTCGAGATTGACTGGAGAATTGATTAAGCCATGTGCGCCTTTAATCGCACATCGTCCGCATTTTCAGGCTTTAAATTTTAAGCTATAGGGCTGAAATTAAACTGCTCACGTCTCATTAATAGCTGACACCCGTGAGCAGTTTCCAAAAACTCATGCGCGGTAGCGTGCGATGCTGCAATTTTTATCACCGCCCTTACTTACGAGTTAGATGCTCGCGATTGTTCGTATTTGGTATTTACCGCAGGTGAACATGAGTGAGACTGTATCGTGTGCAGTTTTCATAAGCTCATGGGCGCACACATGTGCACTATGTGAATTATGTACGTGTATTTATAATCGTATGCGCGTCTAGATTTGTTCAAAAAAGGAGTTTATCAAGTTGTTCTTTAACGCACATTTCCCTTTACATTCTTTAATTATTAAAAGGGAAATGTGCGTTGAACGTTAAGTAAGATTAAACTGGCGTTAAAATAATTTTTGTTGCATTTTCGAAGAATCTGCTTCATTGTTAGCTTGACTTGATTTAAACCAGTTTTAAATAAATATTCAACCTCTGAATAAAAAGATAGATACATAAAATTTGGAAAAATATTGTGTAACAAAATAGTGTAGCTTGTAAATTTGCGACATTTTTTTGTACTAAACAAACTTCATGTCTGCGGATACTTTTGGGGGCGTGGCTTGGAACAAGTGAGCTTTTTATCCAAAAGGCATAGGTTTCGGTCCAAAATGTCGGTCCAAATCGCATTGCGTAAGGCATCTAAAGGCTTTATTTTTATCCTGCCCACTTTTTGGAGGCGGGGCAATTTTTTTATGGATAGGGTAGGGTATTTTTTAAGCTGTCGCAGACAGACTGAAATTCTTTAATACTTCTTTTTATTTTCTTCTTTATTTTCTTAAATAATAATTTCTTTTTATTTAGTTTGTTAAAAAAATTAGGCTTAAAAAATTTAGGTTGGAAACGGCAATTTTGCAAATTGTTGACGCAGTGAGCTTGCCTTATAAACGATTCAAACTTAACTCAAATTTGAATAATATAGTCATGCCCATTAGTAATGACCACATTCTGCCACCGTCACCTGAAAAGAAAAGACTCGTTCTTTTTCACGGTCCCCACCTCCGTGAGAGTCTGACAAGCCTTCCGAGAGTATCATTTGTATTGAAAAACTTGTCAAAGTGCCGTTCGGATTCGGCAAAAACTTTTAGGTCCTCTTGTATATGGAGAAATTAACACACAGAGCATACATTGTTGAGAAGTTGGTCGTGGTTCACCTCGAGCTGTTGCGCCACTCTATCTACATATAGTCATAACCATTAAGATATTATAAACTTTAAAAAAAGTTGTTTTACAAAATGCTCTTAGGTTTTTGGGTCAAATCTTCGAAATTTTTGAATGTTCAAAGCCAAAAGATTTGTCCAAAGTTCAAAAGATTTGTCCAAAAGATTTGTCCAAAGTTCAAAGCCAAAATAGTCCAAAGTTCAAAAGATTTCAAAACAATCTTTATAGCGTTTGGGAGATAGAGGGCGGGACGTACGTACGTTCTTTTGACCTTTATTTTAGCGTTTATTAAGTTTAAAATCCATGAAATAACTACCTATTTCTATTTCCTTTCGATTGCTTTTAGACTTTTTTCTAATAGGACAACCACATGTGCTAGCATTTGCTGTTTTTCTTAAATTCGCTAATTATTTAAGGGTCTGAGTGCTCCATCAGATAGTAGCAACCTCCAACAAAGAAACAAATATTTTTCCAGATTCGTTGAAGCTGTAGATTTGTATTTTTATATTTTCTTCCCGTGTGATAAAATGTTAATATTACATTTTACAAACGTTTTTCATTCAAGAACTTCAGGGCAAACGTCCACTGCTTTTGAAAAATACTGCAACCTTCGTGCAAATAGTTATACGCCTGTTCGTGTACATTTTCCATCATCCGAAAACTCGTTGATGTTAGTCTCACCCATGTAGATGGCTCTGAAGAACGAGGCGAGCAAGATGAAATGTATGGAAAATTACTTCTGAAATCGCCGGATAAGAAGGAGACGTATTCGCATGACAAGAAAAATCGTTTTGATGTTTCACGAAACAACAATACAACTCTGCCGCACCACTTCTAAGTTTCAACACCCAACGATACTCGCACTCACGTTCAATATCAACCATATCCCTACGGCCAATTTATTCATTCGGAATACGTGCATAACATCGGCAAATATGAGCAATCAATCTGCCATGAGTAACTCGCAAAATTTTTCAGCATCATCTGTGGATTGAATGAGAAGGATTTCCCTCCTTCACGCGTTCGATTTGGCAGGCACTCTTTTCCAACGTTCTCTCTAAAACAGGTAATCGATTCGAATATGGAGAACAAATTTAAGAATGTATTAAAGCGAAACGCAAAGGATGTGCCGAAGGATGTGAAAATTACGGTAATTTTTCCGTCTTTGTTACACACGTATTTGAACCCTGTCAAAGGTATACAACGTTTTGTCTTCCACAATGACTTCCGACCATTTAAGACACCTGTCACTCAAAAACGACGTTGTGTGTGGCTTCCAGTCCTTGCTGCTGAGGCTTTCGGGAAAGGTTACATTTTGAAGCCCCTATACGAACATTTTTTGGTTTAGCTTGTATAGGGAGTTTAGCTTGTAGGGAGTATAGGATAGAAGTATATGCAATGGATGGGTTTGTGTATTTCTGTTTTTTTTTTTAATCTTCCTTAGTTGTCGAAGGGAATTGAGTTTGGAAATTATACTCTCAGAATGGGCTGTCGAAATGTCATGCGATTGTTTTTTTTGTCAGGTATTCGATTTCATATTGTCGAGGATGTGATACTGAAATTCAAAGGAAAAAAAACATGAACCCGAAACGCTTGTCTATCTCCATTAGCGTGAACTTTTGCGAAGTGCAGTTTTCATGTTTGTAGGAAAACGAAAGAGTATTTTAAGTGGTTGATGGAATTGTATAATAACATCCAAAACCGCAACAAATTTTACATTAAGATTGATTGGGTAGCTACTTGTAAAATACAAAGTACCACAATTCTCAATACGTGCCTACCTTAAAAACAAGTGGGAAAGTGCCATAGTGCGTATGTAAAAACTTCAGGATTGCAAAATACCCTACCCTACCAAAAAAGGAAACTGTTACGCCTCCAAACAGTGGGTGAGGTATAAAAATATAACTGTTGAAGCCACGCCCGAAAAAATGGGCGGAGGCACATACTATATGCACAAAAAATTTACAAAGTGCTAATATCTACAACTTTCGTAATATAATTTTTTGTCAAACTTCAACTTTCTCCAAAAGTGAGCGTGGTCAATGTAAAGGCCAAACGTTTTCTCATGACTCAAAGAAAGTTACAAGGCAATATCATATACCAAAAATTAGTGCGCTAGCACCATTGTAACATAGCTAAAATTTATAAAAAGTATTTTTTAAAATTAGATATGGTCGCGCTTACGATTCAACTTATTTTCAAACTCAGTCTGAAAGACTGGATTTGCAGTTCACTCACCAAATTTTAGCTCTCTAGCTAAAAATTTAGTGCCTAAAAGTTTTTTACATACGGACGGACGGATGGATAGAGGGACAATGCCTTAATCGACTCTCCTGTTGGTCCCATTCGTATCTCTAAAAGGTCTTATAGGTCTACGGTGATTATTTCACTGCATTACAAACTGTACATCAAACTATACCCTGGGTAGGGTATAAACATCAGATATTTAGGATTCTCCTGGCATGCCTTATTCACATTGCCATGTCAGCCATGTCAGGAGATTAGTATTTATGTATTTAAAAAGTAAATTGTAAATCCTTAGTAAAACTACTATTCATAAAATATAAAATACCAGTTGACCTTCTTTTTATACCCCATCCCATAAGATATGAGGTTTATTAAGTTTGTCACATAATTTGTAACACGGTGAAATAATAATAGTGGACCCCGAAGACCTTAAGGGCATATGATCGAGACCGAATTCTGAATCGAATGAGCCATGTCCGTCCGTCCGTTTGTATGTCACATGCTTTTAGGCCTTAAATTTTGAGCTAGGATGCTGAGACTTCGTACGTAAGGTCCACGTTATGCGAAGCAGTACAAGTGTAAATATTTTTGAAATCCGCCCAAGACACGCTCACAATCTCTCTTAATGTGCAACTTCCTCCAGAGTTTTCAAAACTGAAAGACTTTCTAAAAGGCTGAAATTTGACATTTAGCATCTCCTAATAAATGTAAGACACAAAAAAGACACATTTAATTGATAAACCTCCTCTAGTGGACGTGGCATCTATTTTAAGGGTACATTTTCAAATGCATTTTACTCAATATTTTTGCTTGAAATTGAAAAAAATTTGCTTAATATTTTATATAGAAAACACTTAGTTTCACATCTTGTATATACAAATCTTTGGGCCTCGCCCACATTTGGAGGCAGAATTGAAGAAAAACCTAAAATTTTCCAGAAAAACTTAGTTTCGACTGACCTTAAGCCTAATTTGGGAAAGCATCAAACAAAAAAAAGAGCAGGTTAGGTAAACGAGACTTCAGTCCAGATTTCGTTCATATAAAGTTTTTAGCCACGCCCCCTTTTAGGGGTCGATTTTTCAAAAATATTGAATTTGAATCAAAAAATTGCATTTTTACGTACATTTAAGTGTAACTTGGAATTATCTGTGGAAATATCTTATCTTTAATAGTTTGTCATAAGGGGTGGCTGGACCACGCCCCTTTTAGAAGTTTACATTACTTATAAAATGTCAAAAAACAACTATGCCATCAGCATTTTACAATGCGGATTAGGATGGGGTGTTCAACGGTCCGTTTTACGGACTGTAACTTCTGCGTATACACTGTAGCACTAACTCACTGGGTAATAATCCATTTAAGTCCTTAATGCCCCTGTGTATGCATTGATTTAACAAATAACCCTCTTGGTGTTAAAAAAATAAACAAATAAATCAAAACACGGCTTAGTTAAACGGTACAGTCGATTACATTGTAATCTAACCTTTTTTCTAGCAGTTTTTCTGTTCTGCTAATGATCATCTGGCCAACGGCCAATTTGATATACAAACCTGTTTAGCCCACCTAAAAAAGTACAGAGAAATCTGCATCCAGGAAATCTGCATACAATCAACCTCATTTTTTTTATTCGCGTCTCTCCAAAAAGGTCAACAGCCACTTTTCGTGCATGGCAAAGCAAATTAACGAACACGGCTCTGCTTTAGAGTTATTTAAGTTGCTGCCAAAAACCGTGACAGTCCTTAGAGGAAACTTTACTTTAAGTGTGTACGAAATAATCCGACATGAAAGGAGTAAAAATGAGTTTTTACCGACAGGCTGTTGGGCCGCTGGCCCTGAGTTTCATTTAGCTTGTTATTGTTCCTTTTTTTGCCGTAAAGTTCCTTTCAAAGTTATCCTTGTGTGCATGATGTTTACAATAATTAAGTTTTAGTTGTGGTTGCTTAAATAGTAGCTCCTGTTGGAGTTATCCACGAATTGTTCAGAAATTTCCCTAGAGTTTGGAAACCTTGCCAAAAGCAGGATGTTAATGAAGATGTTTCAATAAGTTTACAAAATCTCAATTTATTGGCTCTTGTATGGATCTAAAAAAAAATAATAGTATCCATAGTATCCCCCTATCGAAGGCTGTAGGTTGAGATTGTAATTTCTGATGAAAGGATTCAACCTATTTCAGGGGATGTTCATTTGGAGTTCATTTGGTAAGCGGGAAAATTTCCCCATGCTGTGAATTGTGGATTGAATTTGGTTGTGGATAAACTATGGATTGTAAGGGCTTTTTGCTTCGCTATATTGTGTACCAGTAAAATAAAGAAGGACTTTGTGGTTAGGATTTCATTTTGAAAGAAAGATTATGTTTAACAGCGTAACATATTACAAAAGCATAACGCCTAAAAGAGTCTTACAATTCTCTTGCTCTACTCCAAGGTCAAACTTTAAGGTGTCCCTAAGGTTCCCCACATAGGCTTTAAATTTTTGCGAGAGGCAGATTTCTATAAGAAGTGTATCCATTTTGTATTCAAATATTTAAAAAATATTTACTGTAATATAAGCGAATTTTTATTATAATTAATTATTATAATTAATAATAAAAATGGGGAGGGGGGGGGGGGGGAGAGATGGGTGCCGTGGCGTAGTGGTTAGTGTGTGTGCTTACTACGCCAGAGGTCTGGGTTCAAATCCTGCCTTTGTCACCTAAAAAAAAGACTTGTTCTTTTTCACGGTTCCAAACTCCGCGAGGGTCTGACAAGCCCTCCGAGAGTATCATATGTCTTGAAAAACTTCTCATCTCAATCCGAACGGCAGGATTAGGCACAAAATTGTAGGTCTCAGTACGCAGAGCATACATTGTTGAGAAGTTGGCCCTGGTTCACCTCGAGCTGTTGCGCCACGCTATTTATTTATTTTTTTATACCCCATCCCATAGGATAGGAGGTATATTGAGTTTGTCACATAGTTTGTAAAACGGTGAAATAATAATGGTAGACCCCCGAGACCTTAAGGTCATATGATCGAGACCGAATTCTGAATCGAATGAGCTCTGTCCGTCCGAACGTCCTTCCGTCCGCCCGTCTGTATGTTACATGTTTTTAGGCCTTAAATTTTGAGCTAGGGTGCTGAAACTTAGTACATGAGGTCTACTTCATGCGAAGCAGTACAAGTGTAAACATTTTTGAAATCCGCCCAAAGACACGCCCACAATCGGTCTAAATGTGCAACTACCTCCAGAGTTGTCAAAACTGTAAGACGTTCTAAAAGGCTGAAATTTGACATTTAGCATCTCCTGATGAATGTAAGACACAAAAAAGACAAATTTAATTGGTAAACCTTCTATAGTGGGCGTGGCATCTATTTTAAGGGTGAATTTTCGAATGCAGTTTACGCAATATTTTTGCTCGAAATTGAAAAAAAATGCTTAATATTTTATGTTGGGCCACGCCCTTATTTAGAGGCAAGATTGAAGAAAAACCTTAAATTTTCCAGAAAAACTGAATTTCGACTGGTCTTGAGCCTAATTAAGGAAAGCATGAAGCAAAAAAGTAGCAGGTTAGGTAAACGAGACTTTGGTCCAGATTTCGTTGATATAAAATGTTTAGGTACTTTTAAGGGTCGATTTTTCAAAAATATTGAATTTGAACAAAAAATTGCATTTTTACGTACATTGAAGTGTAACTTGGAAATATCTTATAATTAATAATTTGTAATTAGGGGCGGTTGGACCACGCCCTTTTCAAAGTTTGCATTACTTATAAAATGTCAAAAAATAACTATGCCATCAGCATTTTACAATGTGGGATAGGATGGGGTATTCAACGGTCCGTTTTACGGACTGTAACTTCTGCGTACACACTGTAGCACTTACTCACTGGTTAAAATAAGTCTTAAGGGCCCACGGTGATTATTTAACTGCGTTACAAACTACCTTTACATTAATCCTAAATACCCCGGGGTAGGGTATAATAGATAATTAAGAACGAGTAGATGAAAGTGTTTCAATTGTTATCAAATTCCCCATATGTATATTATGTAGAAAATACCCCACAATACAAACTGTCACATAAAAACTCCCACATTTTAAGGCAGAATCTAAGAAAAACCTTACATTTTCCAGAAAAACGTGGATTTTGAGTAGCCAAGCCTAATTTTGTATGTAAAGAAATTAACACACCAGCATACATTGTTGAGAAGTTGGCCCTGGTTCACCTCGAGCTGTTGCGCCACTCTATTTGTTTATTTATTTTTAAGCCTAATTTTGGAAAGTAGAAGAAATTAATTTAGCATAAGGGGCAAACCAAACTCTTTTCTAGATTCTTTGTATGCAGAAATCTTGGCCACACCCAGTTTTTAGTGGAAGTTTGTTAAAACTGTTAAATTTTGCTAAGTAAAGTTGTTTAACTTCCTTCTTTCCTGGTTAAGTAAGTTTGTTACTGAGGAGGCAAAAAGAACTGATGCATAGAATAGCGTAACAAAACTTTTATAAATGTGTTGGTTTCTAAGAGTTCTAAGTATCTTTTTTAAAGTTGTTTTTTTCCTTAGCCTTTATCATGTAAGTTTATTAAATTATTAGTTTATCCACAATTAAAAATTATTAAATATGCAAGCTTTGCCACTGAACGTATCATGGATGTTTGTTGGGTATTTCCCATTTTCTCAATTCTCATTGAGCAGCTTTAATTTGCTCGAAAATCGTAAGGATTTTAAGTACTTAGGTTAATAATATAAGCAATTACTTTAGTCTTATTTTAACGATAATTCTAATACTAGATAAAAAAGCAAGCATGGATCACATTTCTAAGGTAGTTTTTATTGTCCAGACAATATTTCTGCACAATTTTGTTTAAACGCTTATCATACTTACAAGAAAGCATCCTCATCTTAACCCAAGTGATAATAGGTTGGGCACAAGATAATACCACTTAATTCTTACGTGCACTGTCAACCAGAAACACTTCTCACCATATTAGCCATATCCCAACGACACCAAATCACCTCGACCCTCTTTACGCATGACGTTCAATCTGCAGGACCTTCCAATGTGCCTGCAGAATAACAAGCAAAACTAGAGCGGAAAGTTCAGCAACAAATAAAAGGATCACAACAATCCTCGTATATAGGTCGATATTTTCCTGGGAATTTTCCCCCTTCAGAATATTGACTGCCCCAGCCCCCAAATCGAGCAACAAAATCACTATTGCCGGACATAGAAAAAGAAATTCCATACTCCTACATGTGCTCACATTCTAGATGTGAATAACACTACGAATAAGGTGTATACGCCGACCGTCTGTCCGCAAACAATGTTCTTTCGCCAGAAAAAAAAATTTATAGCGGTCAGTTGCACAGCGAGACCACAACATACATGCTAAAACGTACCATTCAAGCTTGTGGGTTAAATTACTTGCGGACGGGCAATTTGTTTTCACCGCAAAAGAATTTTCGCCAAACGGATTCACTCCCACGAACAAAAGTTTTCCATCGCACTCATCGTAACCCCAGCCGGTGACGCCTTTTGTTCTTCTAGTTCCCATCCAAATGCCGCACCTAGCGTATTCAATCGGAATTCCGCTTTTGCATGTTCACAGCTATTTCCCTGATTAGCGGAGGAATTTTCAAGTGGTCCTTGTTCTCTTTAATTGGTAAGGAGGCAATGAATTCAAATTGATTTTCCTCGGCTCGGAAAGTCGAAGTCTTGACTCTCGACGTCGAATCGAACCCGAACAATAATTCCGTTCTTGTGGCATTAATGCCATATCGACGTAAATTGCTTCAATTGTCCTCGACCCAGATGGCCAGTCGGACAGAAGATTTCCTTTTCGCCAATGTCATCCGGCACAAAGGCACTCTGCTCACATCTATAGAAGTTTTATGGCGGTCGTCAATCAATTGGAGTGAACATTTCCCTCTAAACGTCATCTGCCCAAGGGCGATGTTAAGTGATTTCGTTTCGCAAGTAATCCTGAATCCGAGTCGTGTTGGGGCCATAATGCAATAAAGTGTTTCGAATCGAATACTTACTATTGGTAAGTACTAGGATTGAGACGATTTTAGTTTCGATATTAAGGATTTGTCGTGTCGGCATATTTTTGTACTTCCAACTAGAAGACTGAGGAAGAATTGTGAAGAATTTATTTTAAACCGGTGAAATTGCTTCAGTGTTTCAACAAAACAAATTAAATGCAATGAGGCGCAGTTGAGAATATTACGGTTTTGCGATACAAATATAAATTAATTGACCGTATGCAGGGTACAAAAAGGATTATGAAATGGGCTGCATTGGCATTTATTCCCCGAGATACTATAATTGCTTTTAAAAGTAAGAGGAGGGATTGAACTGAATCAACTGGGCTTTTTCCGTTTCAGATTCTTCGGTACATGGTCAAGACCAGCTTCTATGGAATAAGGAGGAAAATATTGTAGAACTTACCTTTACTTACGCAAACAAAGGATTTATCAAACGGTTACGCAAAATCAAAGGAAACAGGCCAATAAAAACCGAGTGTGAATTTGTGTTCGAGTTTGTAATATAAAAAAAAATAATACTTATTCGCCTTTCGAGCGAGGAGCAAACCACTGCCGCATCTCGCCAATACCCAACGTTGTAGTATAACAACTGTATCACATGTGTCTTGCGAACAAATATTGTAATGGATAATGTGAAAACATCCGTTTCGGCTGAATGGTGTGAGCATAAAAGCACGAGCTGGAAAACAATTTAAATCCTTGTTGCATGCGAAAGTACAGGCAACGTGTGTAAAAACATTGTGTTTTTGGCAAGTGTGCCTGCCTTCCCCGGGCTTGACATCAATTCAGGAATTCGAAAGAGAAATTTTCACACTTTAGACCGGAAAAATTTTTTGTTTTGCAGAAATCTATTAGCACACTATAACGGTAATTTGTGGATACAATCAAATCTTGTTTAGGAGAATTTCCGCAACCAGCCATTTAGTGTTGTTGTGCAACATGTAGGGAAAAGGTGTTTTAAAACTATTTCTGGAATGCTTTAAAAATATATGTTTTTAATTAAGGCTTTATGAAATAGTGAGAGTTTGTTTCTTAAAAATATTGAGTGAGTTAAACGTTTGTTTTTGGGTAATAAGGGGTGGAGATTTCGTGAAAATATTCGCAAGCTAAAAATACACGGTGCTTCTTAAAAAGTCCGTGTTAAGTGCTGTTCCTTTTATTAAAATTATTGCTTGTTACATTTTACATTTGGTTATACACTTTTTTATAAATTTAAAATCCGCTATTCTTATTTAGGGCAAAATTTAAGTCGTGTTGCATTCAATTGTTAATTGTTATAAATACAGGGTGGCTAAAAACTTTACAGTTTCTTCTTTTAAAGTTTTGCTTTCTTATAAAAAAAACTGTTATAAGTGTATGTACCTGTTTTTAAATGTATTGAAGTTCATGTAGTTTGAGATCTTGTCCAATTTGGCTGTTGTGATGCCATTGGCCTAGAAGCTATAGTAACTTTACTAGCAGAAGCGTTTTCAAGCACATCTCTAAGACCATTTACTATATCAATTTCGCATTTAGAAAATGAGTTGTGTTCGTTCTTTTTTTATGTCTATAATTATATAAAAAAAAGAAAAAATTAAAAAATTATGTCTATCACCGTTTGGGAGAAAGAGAAAGAAGGGATATACTTTTTTTGATTTTTTCCACATTTTTTTAAATTTCAAATCAATGAAGGGCTTTTTATTAAAAAGTCGAAAATTACAACAATTTACAATTCAGCTTAATTCTAATAATAAAGGCTAGTCCTGTGAGCCTCAGAAGCCTTTTATAATGATGCTGACATTTCTTCCTTTAGTTTTCCAAAAGAAAACAAGTATTTGAAAAACAAATCAAAACACACAAGCCAACAAACGAGGAAGACAATAACGAAAGCATTTTACGAAAAAATATAATATTGAAGGTGTAAGAGCTTTTTAAGTTTTTGTTTCAATTTTCGCAAGATATTTGATTCAATGCTCTAAGCACCAGATAAAGCTTTGGCCGATTTTCATAAATTCTGTGATTTTTTAGAAAACGATAAATGATGTTTTTTTTTTAATTAAATTAAATTTAATAAATTAAATTAATGAACAGTGAAAAATTACAACAATTTACAATTTTACAAACATTATAAGAATGGCAAGTCCTATGATCATTTCAAACGCTGCCAGGCGAACATCGTCAGGAACCTTTATATTATAATGATGCTGACATTAGGTGACAACTCTTCTTACGGTGGGAAAGTATTTGAAAGACAAATGCTATTTTTTGTTAGTTATTTTGAATAAGCTAAGAAAAACTTAGGTTGGAGACGACGATATTGAAAATTTTTAAAAGACAAAGTTTAAATTAGGATCTTTTTTAGACTTAACACCATTTTTAAAAAAGATCTTCGTTATCGTTAACATAGTTGAAACGTATATATAGATTTTTTTTTTAAACTCTTTCAAGTTTTCGAGTCAAAGCTCAGTTGATTTTGAATCTTTTAAAATCACTTTAGTTTTCCTAGCGAAAAATGCTGGAACATTTCAGGTACGTGTGATTTTATCCAAATGAGTTGTCCGAATAGCCTCAGAGACACAGACACACACACGTTTTTTCATGATTTTTTTTTTTTTTAAATGCGTTTAAGGATCAGTATCAGAATATTTTCAAAAAAATATAGCTGAGTTTTTGAGTTATAATTGAGTTTTTTTTTATAAGAATGTTAAATATTAGCTTTGTGGAACAAGTGGTTAAAGGGTTATGGCCTTAAAAGCTTTAAAAAGAATCTTTTTTCAATCCTTAATTTTTCAATAACTTTTCCATATTTTCAAAAAACTTAATTTTTCTACAAAAACTCAACATTTAGTTGACCAACCTGAAGCTTCATTTTTGTAGTTTTTTTCTACAAAACTTTTGGAAAAAAGTTTCAAAATGAGTAGAAATTTCCACCATTTTCCCAAGAAAATTCAAACTGTAATGGTTTAGTAACCGTTATGTAAATATGCAAAAATTCTTCTGGTAAGCGTTCTCTTTCAATTTCCAAAGTCTATAAGCACACAAAATTTCGTCACTCTACGACTTACCATTTAGAAGGAACAAAGTGTATTTTGAGCGGTCAAACAACTTTGCGATGCCAAAAGAGGTTGTGGACGGACCGCCAGAAAATAACAAAAAAAACCTCTCTAATCAACGTATATAGGTAATTTTCTATGAAGTCAATATTTTTTCAGCTAACCACTGATCATCAAGCTGAAATAGAGTAGAGAAATGCGCTTTTTTGTCATATTCCGCAGTACACAAAAAAAGCCAGGACAAGAAGCCTGCTTGAAAAATTAGTTTTTAGCCCCAATTTTTGCGTGTCCTCCGACAGACTTCACAGACAGGTCATGCTAGCCCAGACGCGAGCGTGTCGCCCTTCTGGTACGCCAAGAAACAGGTGGTGGGATCAGGTACGTGTCGCTTGAGTTGGGGTTGGAGAATCGGGAACAATGGGAGGAGCATTTTGCCGCCCTCGCTCTGCGACGTTTTTAAAGGATAAACGGACAGAGTAAATATGTGTATCTATGAATGAACCCTTAAGCAACAGTCCTGACTGGGAAGAATAATTTGTTCACGGTCCCGCCTTCGCGAGTGTCTGGCAAACTCTCCGATTACTCTTGATAGGCGTTTTAATTCGGTGCTCGGAATACAGTTAAAAATTTTAGGTCTGCTACACAATCACAAGCGTGCATGGTTGGGAGGTTAGAAAAAAATACCATAATTTTCCTCCAAATGGTGAAAGGTTTTTGGTGTCTGTCCTTAAAATCGTCGAAATAGGCGATTTTTCTTTTCCGACACTAGCATCACTTCCTTCCTAGGTCATGGAAGCGCTGAAGAACTATTATCAACAAAATATTTTGAATTGCGATTCCTAATGATCGCCATGCAGACGACAATGGAATTTATTTTACTCGATGAACAAGTCAAGTCACATGCAGGCCTGCTGTCTATGCACGGGATTGAAAAAGATTTATTTTTGATCTAGAAGTCAAGACAAGACTACCAACCATACTATCAAAACTCCACTCTCAGCACTCCGTGGCGTGTTTCTCTAGAAGATTTTAAGGGTCCATCGGAAATTATTTAACTGCATTTCAAAGAAAATATTAAGCATGGTATTTACGCCACAAGCTCTGTTAGTTTGTTCCCTGTGCATTGTCACTCAACATGAGCCCTCTCCTGGTTTACATCAAGACCAAACAAATCTACCTATATTCCTCAAGCACCAGAGATCTGTTGATCATAGCGACTTTCGTGTTGCCAAAATTCGGTGCATGTTTCAAACTGACTATTGCCGGAAGTTAAAGCAAAATTTATATTGGTTTTAAAGAGTTCTGTAACTTAGGTAGTTACAGAGTTTTGTAATTATAGGTATATTTATTTTAGGTATGTAGGTATAACTTGATGGGAGCATTTATTAATCTTATTCGCTAAAAATTATGTACCGAACCATTTACAAAACCTCCCTGTATGTATCCTTCTTTTCCCGAAGAATGTGTTCTTTCAAACAATAATCAAATTGCGACGCTATAATCATAGCCATAAGACATGATTTTCATTGTTTCTAGCACCCTTTTCAATACGTATTTGAAACGCTTTAATTAATGCACAGCCTGCGGTCCATTATTTTATCACGACACCTTAATCAATGGAATATAATTAAATCTATGATATATTCAAGAAGGCATCCGTTTTTGTATGTATTAGTTTAACATGTTAGTAGGTACGTACCTACTACCTGCACTTTTATCTACAAACTTTTGTGTTCATTTTGCTTTAGTGACCTGGCCAAGCGTCCTATGCCGAAAACAGTTTAAAATTAAATTTGATATTCACTCGGATAATAATAAGAATGACATGGGCAACAAAAAACTATTCAATATGTTTTCATTACAATGACACCACAGTGGATTGTTGGCGCTCATGGTAGGTCCCTCTGATGCTGCAAATTCATTAGCATGCAAATTTGAAAACGCATTGTGTCAAAACAAAATACAGGCATACACACTGCTGGATGTATACACGAGACGTCCGAACAGAGCTGTTCAGAACCCATCAGGAGAAGGACATTAATTGTTATGTGAGCTTGCACCCATATAAAGTGTAGTGTATAGAAGACTTGTGTGTGTCCAATAGTTTCAAGTTAAATTGGCATGTCGCCAGATAAGCATGATGGATATGTTTTTACCGCTCGGTTAAAGTTTGTTTTTTATTTTATTTTTTTTCTCTTTTATTTGCCAACGCTTTCCGTCTAACAGGTATAAAGTATGGGAACATTGAAATGTCAAAATATTTCATCAATCTTCGAATTTAGAACACCATGACATAATCTATTATGCTCTGTCATAAATAACAAAAGCTTCCTTTGACACTTTAAAATGAGACTCATTCCTCGGATTGCCGGTTTGTGCTCCCTATTAGCAACACTTGTGTCTCTCATACCATGTGAGAGAATGCCTTTTGAAAAATTATTACCTTGATCTTCATCTCGTGTAACATGAATCTCCATTTGTATAGTTACACTATGTGTATACTTATTCATGTTTAACTTGACGATGGCAGAATGGTTTCCGCTTCCTGGGTGCAGTGTTCTGTAGAAATGGAATTGGAATTGTGAATGGAAACCGAAAACGAATGAGTTTTGTTGAATTTTACAAGGACACTATGGAACTCTCTTGTATGTATGCTTGTCTTATGCCTTTTGATGCCTGAAGTACAGTTTATCATTTTGGTTTCCAGTAGGAGGATAAAATATATTGTTGAAAAACTAATGGATATAACATATAGACGTTGAAAATGAATGAAATGTATTAAAGTTCAAGAGGCAATATTAACATTTCTGTGGCAAGAACTGACAATTTAAAAAAGAAAATAGGATATTAGCATTTTTTCGCGAGATGTGAGATTAAATAGCCAGCAGCTAGGGTTACTACTATAAAGGATATAGATTTAACACCAACAAGGAGATGCAGAGAATTTAGTTAAATAGATGTAAGAGCTTTATAAAGGGACCCTACAAAAAAAAGACCACTTCTAAAGAAAAGTGTGAAGTCATACTTGGCTTTTTGGCTTTTATTGAAGGTTAGGCAAGGTTTTAGGTTAGGAAAGGTTAGGTCATCCTTAATATGAACATAAATATTTAGTGTAGAATACTATTTATTTTTTATTGAAATTATTTATTGTTGTATTAAACACATCTTCTGTTGTAAACGTAGGCTGTTTGATAGGTCAGTGCCTTTGAAATGATGTAAATGTTTTTTTTTTTTTGCTAAAACATTATTTTATTCTTCAAAGTGATCTTTTGGAGCGATATGTACACACTTTCCATCGGCACTCCAACTTTTCTAACCCTTCCTTTCTTACATCGACAGTTTCTATAATTTAATGATGAATTCTTGCACATGACGCAGTGAAATAATCACCGTAGTCCCCTAATACCTTTAAGAAATATGAATGGGACTGACAGGAGAACCGATTAAGCCATGTCCGCCCGTATGTATACAACTTTTAGCCCTTAAGTCTTAAGGTAGAAAGCTGAAATTTGGTGAGTTGGCTTAAAGTCCAGTCCTTGAGATCAAGTTTGAAAATTAGGGGAATCCGCCCACAGACACGTCCAATACAGGCCAGTCCTGTAGGTGCGAACATATCTTATTTTGAAAAATACTATTTCCAAATTTTAGTTATATTAAGATGGCGCTAGCACATTCAGTTTTGAAACGTAATATAGCTTTGTAATTGTCTTTGAAGTAGCCAAAAAAGTCTGTACTTTTCATTGACCACGCCCACTTTTTTGAGAGATTTTAGCCTAAAATGTCTGTTTTTGAATATATATATATATGAAATTTGACTAAAAATTATATGACAACAGTTGTAGATATAAGCATTTTCTAACTTATATGTATATTTTGTATGTGCCTCAGCCCACTTTTGTGGGCGTGACGTCAAAGTAATTTTTTTAAGTATTTTTTTTAGTTAAAAAGGGGGAGGTTTAGGCCGAAATGTATGCAGACACCTAAAGCATTCAACAGTTATATTTTTATATCCCGCCCACTTTTTTGAGGCGTGGCAGTTTTTTTGGTATGGTCGGGTATTTTGCAATCCGTCGTGGATGTAGTTAAGCTTTTGCATACGCACTGTTGCACTTTCCCACTTGTTTTTTCCTCTGAGCATATTCCTCATTTAATTATATATGAAATACTGAAACAGACCCGAATCTGGATGATGAAAATTGCTACCAGAGAATCCAAGAAAACCGTTGCCGTTTCTTTTCCGGCTGGCAAAGCCGTTAAGACTGTTTTGGAGCACATTTTCCCGCTTAGTCCTTTCTTCCTCATTCTTTCATTGTGCTTTTTTTGTTGTCCATCCAAGACTCACAAGTTGTTAAAAACACTTTAAAAATCCACTTGAATCTCTCTCGAAGAGGTCGATATTGGGGTTCGTCCAAATTCGTTTACGGTCCACCATCAGAAACTCAGCACCCACCTGCTCGATCTTTTTTTATACTGAAATATTCATGCAGGATTCAAATAATATTTAATATTGTTTGAAATTGCTGCTAGCTATCACACCTTTTTTATGAACATTTAATCGGGATTCGTCTAACACTACCTTCGAATCTGGTAAAGTGTTTAAGAACACTGCCCGTCATTTATTTCACTTCATCTCATCTCATTTTGTTTCATCAATTAAGAAACAAATTGATGAAACAAAATCCGCTTGGACAACTTAAGACTAAGGTTCAAATAAAATTGTATAGGAAAAAAAATACAAAACTTACTATTTACGAAGGTTCAGTATTAGCATAAGCTTTTGTTTAAAGGAATTTCAACAATTTTCAAAGATGTTTAGTTGTCTTTGGTGTAAGCATATCTTTTGTGCTCGTAAAACAGCAAAGGTCCACTTCCGCACTATTGCACATACAAGAGAGCGGAATCCTTGTATTGCTTTTACAGTTTTTCTTAAGCTCGACGCACACTTGCGTCATTTTCGCGGGCCCGCCGATTTTTTGTCATACAGTACTTGCGAACACATACAGTAATGCAAATACACGCGCGATGATGCTGCGTCACCTATTTTCCTACAGTTTAAATGAACAAGGATCACAGAAAAAAAGGCTTTTGGGCAATCTCCCGGCAAAATTTAGCATCAAAGTCACTGACTTATCTAACAGCCCACGTTATTAGAATTAAAATAAATTTCAAATCTGCGGTTTTGTTTCTTAATCTACTCTAAAGTGTTTCAAAATACAGGGTGGCAAGGAGTTGTTTCTCCAGTTTGCCTCTGAGAGAAGATTCTTCTCTGTTTTGTGCATATATTGGTCTACCTGGAAAGATGCTCTTCTATAGCTTATTGAAAAAAAAAAATAAGTGGGAAAGTGCATTAGTGCGTATGTAAAAACTTCAATCCATCTGTGACGGATTGCAAAATACCCTACCCTACCAAAAAAGGAAACTGGACACAGGAAACTTTTGTGTGTTCACCGAGTCTACAGTCATTATTTCACTGCGCTACAAACCTTACATCAAATTTAATATACCCTGGGTAGGGCATAAAAAACTAAAAGAGGAAGACATTTTTAAGGTTTTCTAGGTGAAGCCATATTCGTGAAAAGTAGGTATACCAATTTCGTAAATCGGATTCAGCACCCTGAAAACCGCATATAAAACGATCGAAAAAACTACCATGTTTTTTATCGAGGCAAAAAAACCATTCAACTGGAGTAAAAGTTTTCCTTCAAATTTTGAATAATTTCTAACACGTGTGATTTTGTTCAAATTATTACCGATACCCAATAAGTGGTCGTTTTTCCATTTTCAAGCAGACCGCTATAAATTTCAAAGCAAGAAACTTAGCAGCATGAGCAAAAGTAAATAATGTAGAAGTTTGGCGCCATTCTTTGGCGATTTACAAGAAAATCATTTATAACCAATAATTAAAAAACCTGTGCCCAGAATATTAGGACAAAAAAAAAACATTTTATGTACCTACCTACATAAAAAAAATTAAATGGTACATAATTTTTAATAGAGTTTTAAACAAAAAAGGGAAACGAAAAGAAAATAAAGCGTGGCTTAAATAATATATAGTTTTTGAGATACGTTTTAAATCATTTAACTTGATTTTTTAAAATGGTAGTAGCAAAAATGCCTTTATCTTCTGATTTGTTGAAATTTGAAATTGAATTGTTTGAAATTTTAGCCAAGCATAAACCACTTAAGAAGCAAGCCAACATTTTTTTTGTTTGAATACTAGGATGGACGGAGGCTTAAACTCCAAAATGTTTTCAAAACATACCAATACGCACCACTATAGCAGGTATATAATACCAAAGTAGCCGATATTGTTTATGCCTGATTTTCACCCTTTTTTTGTGCCCGTGCTAAAAAACCATTAATTAATGAGATATAAGAGACACTATGAAAACTGCCAGAACGCGTAGTGCGACATAGCGTGTCAAAGTAGTAAATTTTTGTTAAATCATAATTTTTCTTAAAACTACATCTAAGTTAACTAAAAAATTAGTCTATCGCGTTGAATAGGTTGCTCTTCAGGGCTTTAACATCTGCCTGTACAAGAGCAGTTATCTCTCCGTCGTTCCTAACTAGACCTCTGAAAGATAGATGGTTCGTGCCTCTAGTATCAGTTTGTGCCTTTAAACTAAGGTTTGAGTTCAGGGCAACATACCCTATAATTTATTGTTACAGAAGGGTAAATAGGGAAGGATAGGCTCAGAGAAAAACTTGGATCAATGAAAACAGGTCTTTGTTTCAAATCTATCAACGTGTGCTAGGAAACATTTCTTTGTTTGCACGTTTCTTCTTTCTTCTATACCCTTAAGATTGATATTGATGCTACATAAGACTTACATATTTTAATAAACACTTTATATATAACGTATGTGCAGATCACTATCATAAATGGAGTAAATAATCATGTGCATATGTTTCACATCTCACTATTAAGAGATCATATCATGTTGGGGCACCTGCAACTGCGCAGGGACTTCTTGCAAATGCAACACTTATTTGTCATTAATATCTTTCTGTAAGGAGTTGAATTTCCCCCTATAAGTTAGTTTGAAAACTAACTAAGAAAAAAATTACGTTTAGCCAAAAAGGAGTTTTTTGCTGTCCGTTATTTACTGAGCCTATAATCCAATTTAATATTCAAATTAAAAGCGAGCAAAAAAACGAACGCCGGGACGGAAGGACGTTGCTAGGAAAAGAAAATAATATACGTACCTATTAATTGGGGGATATTTTCTCCTTGTCGCCTGTTCACTCTATCAATTAAAAGTGAAATTTCGTCTCCCTCGCTCTCGTATTTTAATTCAGTTTCAATTAGCATTACTTTTGATTCGCTGTAAAAAAAGTCTTAATTAAATTCTTCAATTACAGCAATTTTCTGTTGTCCAGTAATCTGCTGCTACTGCGGCTTAATCCTACAAGATGCTGCGAGAAAATGTCAATATTGCCTAGCATCCAATCGATGTCGCCACATCGACGTTATTTGTTAAGACGAACGACAACGATTACAAGTGCATTCATTTATCCTTTTCTAATGATTTACCAGAGAGATGAAACTCCAATGGAAATTCACAGGTGCCTAATACTAGACAGAAAGCGAATACCGAAAGTGCAATTAACTCGTAATTACTAAAGTGCTATGGTATTGGAGAAACGGTCAGTTCTCGGTTACAAGAACAGTTTATATACGGCTACTATACAGTCATAGCCTAATAAGCTAATTTGTCTCTGTCGACCTGAGCTTCCTCCTGGCTGTCGGGCTGATTAAATTGTGTGCTGGACGGCTCATTGTAAATAGGAATAATGCTTATGGACACCTCGACGATACGTTCACTTACACACGGTTGTAAATTTTAATTACAATATGGGGTTGTGTACGTCCCAATGACGTACGAAGTGGTTGGCGCCCAATGTGGTCCCGGCGGCGGATGAAGATGTTTGGGTGTGATAACTGCATTAATCATAATGTAAAATATGTACGTTGTGTTGATTAGGAATAGGATCAGCAAGGAGAGCTCATGGTTTAGGTTTAAATTTTTGAAACAATGACTTGCATTAAAATAAATTTTGACTGGATAAAGTTGGTGCAGAATGAAAATACGGAAATGTCAACTTAATGATAGTACCAAACAAATATCGGTCTTTTTTGACTGAAGTTAGCAGAATAATAGAAATTATAAGCAAGAAATATTACGAACGAAACAATTAGTTCTTTGTAAAAAGAACTTTTGCCATGTGCCTCAAAATATTGCATTAGTTCTAGAAAATGCGAATTAAAAATAAGTTCCAAGAATTTAAACTCATGATTTATATTAAAAATGCCTTCCCTAAACTATATTCAAGTAATCTTAAATGCGAATTTTATAAAATAATTTTCACTGAAGTAGCTAATTAGCAGTTTCAATATTCTGTTCGGACTCAATATACATTTGTCCCTCTGTATATTCTGTGCGAAATTCTAGTTAAATGCTTAATCAACTTTGTCGCGCACCATAACCATGGAAACATTTAAGGTCCTTTCAACCTTCAGAAATATCTTCATAAATTTTAAATGATTGAGCACAATAGCACGTTGAGAAACTTAAGAACTTCAAGTAATTAATGCACCTAGATCCAATGAAGTTTCGTTTAACTTAATATCATCCAACTGAAATTTACTTAAATAAATTCCCCGATGCATTGCAATGGACAACCAAAAAGCCGGGTGCGAAAGGAAACCTCTGGCTGGATGGACTTGCAAACTTTTCCCTTCCGTTTAGGGAAAACCAACCAAAGGATTTAATTATAAGACTTTTTTTATTTTTGTTTATTTTTGTTAACTTTAATTTTCCTTAAAACGCACCAGAGTGCTGCTAAAACACAGTGGATGACTGGTGAAGGAACTGAATTGAGAGTTGCTTGCAAAGCTCTTCTTTTGTGAGTATAACATGAAATTCCATCCAGTTTCTATAAGGACTCTTGCATCTATTGTGATTTCGTTGGCAAGTCATTATTTTAATAGGAACGCGAGAAACTTTCGTCAGACCGAAAAATTTCGTAATTAGATTGCGAAGCAAGTTATAAGAAGGAGGACTTTGTCTTTAGAGCGAGGCTAAAAGGTTGGTCAGCTTCAATTAATTGCGCAATGTAAGGCTTTATGGGTGTTTGATGTAGTTTCTCAGTACATCAAGCTTCCGTACTTTGTAAAATGAAAATAGACTGTAAATTACGCATATGGATGCAAACATTGCTATATCGTCCTTAAGTCTGCCACATGGTCTTCAGAGGAAACGAGAAAATGAAGAATTACAAAACGTGTAACACGTATAAAACTTTATGATAGTACCGGTGTCTAACTACCTACGTCCTGTTTATTCATTTATTAACTCAATGGTGTATTAGTGCTATACTTAACGCGGTTAGCTCATGTCGTCATAATTATTCTCTTAACTAATAAACTTCCTCAAGCGTTCAGTCATTTAGGTAAATACAACGGAGCAACACTTTCTCCCGTACAACTCACCCCATCTGCCTGAGTTTATCACGTACTAATGTATGGAATATGGCTACCATTTACGCAAACAGGAAACTGAAAACCACCTAAGCTAGTCATCCGTTCACCCAACACCCACCGAACCACAAGAGTACACTTATTCGCACATTTCATTATCGCACCCAAGCACATAGGGTTATTTGCGTGGTAACGACGGCGGACCATCATCGGTAAGTCAACTTCACACACACTCATAGCAAATTGACCCTCATTAGTCCTTTTTGTCCATAACCGCGTCATGTTATTTGCTCATAAGGACCGGAAACAAATTACAGGTGTGTTTAGCTTTATCGATGTCAACATACACCCGCACTCGATGGAAATTAATTTGACATTTTTGCTTTGAGGACTTTGAGAGCAAAATGAAAATATTAATTATCCTAGTCTATTGGGCATGTGATTGCATGGCCCCTAAATCCTACACACGGTATCAAGTGTGATAATTTGCGAACAAGAAGTCATTTATCAAAAAACCAAGGACCCACTCGCTTATGGCTAAATGAGTTTCATCCTTTTCGTTTCGCCCTCCCATGGAACGTTAACGAGCTTTGATTTCTATCAGCAATGTATGCGTGTAACTTCGACACAGCCATTTGCTTTTATGTTAGTAGTTCTCGTATGATATCCGCCAAAGGATAACACAACAAGCCATGACATATTTTATTGATATTTTACGCTGCCAGAAAATAAAAATACTTTGGAGCGCTGGTTGTGGAAATGTGATAGAACCTTTGTTAAGGCACTCTGCACTGGCTGCTTCGGTTCCTAGTTATCCTTCGCTTTTGACAAAGAGACATAGCTGCGAAAATAAGGATGCTTTACGAGGCGCTCGGTGGCCTCATGAATATTTCATAAGGACGTAATGATATGGTCGATGACCGTACATTGAGTAAACTTATCATAGCCTTGGATTCTTGTGCTTGTAAGGCATGGCTTTTGCTATTTTCCAGGTTCCTTCCTTTGGTCTATCATGGAAATGTGTGCTTTGAATGAGAATGAGAACAAGAAACTTGCTAAAGATGTTTTGATATGCTTATAAGAGATTGATTTGGTTCGACTGGCTTACGAACAATAGCGAAAAGGGATAAAGCTACTTGTTTCACTCTGAATAATTTTCCATGTGATTTGGTCGATTATAGTCTATAGTCGCACGACATTAAGGTTGAGACTGACTGAAAGAGTGATGCTTACTGTACCCATTTCTATTTCATTTGGAAGTTAGAAAGTTGTTTATATTCACGATTATCCAGGATTAAGTATGTCACCATTGTAGACACTTGTAAGAACCTGTCAATGAAGCTGAAGTGTCAGATTTCTGTTTTAGTCCAGTTAAATTAAGATTTTACCTGGAAAGTTTTGGGGTAGTTGTGATTTCTTCCAATATATATGGAATGTGGGCTACTGAATCTGAATCTGACATTTCCCAACGAAATTTCATAGTGCAATATTGAAAAAATGCAATAATTACACACCAAATTGTTTCGTCGCTGCTAGTGTTCAGGTTATTTATCACACTCACTTTGGTCTTACGGTTGTATTTCGGTCACTGCGTTTCTTCCACTTGGAGGGCATCTGGGGCTGTGCATATTTTCCACAGCCTTGTCTCTTTAATCCTCTAATCTCTGCCTAATTGCATTGTTCCCGTTCCTAATACTAGCCATATTATCCCTTATTTATGCTTTTTAAAATATTTTCCCCATATTTTCTTTTGGTTTGCAAAAAATAGTGACTCAAAACAACGACACATTTCTTAAAAAGCTAACCGAACGTATCTTTGCTTATATTTGGGAGCGGACTCTATGGCAAAGCCATACAAAATTAAATTTAGTATTGAAAAGTGAAAAATTGCAACAATTTACGATTCCACAAATATTATAATAATGGGTATTCCCATGATCCTTTCAAACGCTGCCAGGCGAACATCGCCAGGAACCTTTATATTATAATGATGCTGACATTAAGTGACAACTCTTCCTACGGTTTCCTATAAGAGAACAAGTATTTGAAAAACATATAAAAGCAACAAACAGTATCAAAACACACAAGTGTGGCTGCCAATACTGTGAGCTACCAACGATATATTTCACAAACTTCTATTGTGTCCGCAAAAGAAAAAAAAAAACGGAATAAAAGCCCTTTAAAATTCGTTGTACTTAAGGACTAGCCTTTTTGCATTTATTCAAAAACCCCAATCATAAAGTGCGATAGAATTTTTTTTTTTTTAATCATATTATGAGGCTACTTTGTGATGCAACGATTTTCAGCCACGATAAGAAGAGATAGGGCTGAATGAACCCATCGACCTACTCACTGAATACACTCACTCATTGAACTTTCATTGCAGTTGGCTGAGAGCAAATTGACATTAGATATTCGAGTATAATTAAAACCTAGGAAGAAGCTTCAAGGACGTGATTGATCTTCATAAATAGTGGCTCTGACAGTTACAGAAGGTTTTGGAAAAGTTTAATCGTGAACATCGAGAAATAAAGTAAAAAGTGATTGAATTGAAATAAAGTGTTGAAGTCTATTTTCGTTGAAGTTGAATGACAAGTCAACTGACAATTAAGTTAAGCTTCGTTGCGTAATTATAAAAGTGAAATTTCACAATAATATTACAAAATTGCAAAAATATTACAATATATTAAGATAACATTATTTAAATTTTTTTTCCATACACTTAAAATAAACACATTTACTAAGAACATAATAATAAAAAATGAAGCAATAATTAGGCAATTAGGCACACTACCAACGACGCAATTACTCACAAAACCCAACTTTAATAAATACTTACAAATCTGAGGACATATGGACATTACAAAATAAATTCACTTAGCTCAAGAATTATGAATCAGCAGCTATCAGTGTAGTTCAGAATACTGTTATAAAATATAATTCATAAATCTCTAAGACACCAATGTCTTGTGATAGTGGCTTAAATTAATAAACCACTTTGCAGTGTGGCGTGTCTGTGTACTTCACCGAAATAATGCCCATAATAGGATACCCTAATCACACATGATCCTAATTTGTTCTACACAACGTATTTCCCTTTTACATTACTTCTGCTTCAATGCTGTCTTAAGTAGGTGCTTCGTGGAAGACACGCCTTACACATGACTCGAAATTAATGTCCGTGATAACATCCTCCAGTGCTAAGAAGGCGCATAGATTAAAATAGTTAATGTAAAATGGTGTAGACTTTAGGTGTTTTGTTGACGCCGCTCCATCTAGGAGTAAATATAAAACGTTTACCCAAGAACGTGAGTGTGAATATTTGAGATTCTTTGACACGTAATTATGTAAACCAGCAAAGTGCTTGAAAAAAATGATGCCTCTTCATTCGGCCATATTTTGGGATGCTAAGTGGAAAACTCTTCGTCCTAGATTCTGTTATTATGATGAAAAGTGATGGTTTCTTCAATTTTTTTGTTCGCGTTTTATACTTCGCTGCTTAAACTAAGCATGCGGTCCGTGTCGCATACATGTTGTTCATTTATATTGCACTCTATAAGTGGCATGAACAGTCTTTTCATTCCTACCCAAACTGGTAAATTAAAGCCACAATGAACAATTTTTTGACTGTAGACCAAGGTAACCACAAAAAGACACAATTAAAATTAGTTTTGTTTGCGGTTTACTTTAACTTCATCATATAACTGATTGAGTTATCAGATGCTTTTTACCACTTCCAACATAATTATTTATTGCCTATAAATTTCGCGTTACAAGAGTTGACACTGTACTTGTTGGCCATGCTCCTTAATTGCGGTTAAAAGTGTGTACACACAGAGAAGTACTTACAGAGGATTTTAACTCAAGACCGTTAAATGGCTAAATAAGTAAAAGGACATTTCCTCTTCTTGCTGTTCATAATATTAGCTTAATTTAAAACTAACATAGCAAGTTAATTAAGTTTATGAATTTCGATCTCAAGTAGCCATATGGGCTAGTTCCTCGACTTCTCCGGGCGACAAAAATTCATTGTGAACGTTCCTGTTCTTAAATAATTAAATAAAGTACGAGTAAGCTTATACCACTAAACCAAAATCGTATTGTCTTTGTCTCCGGCTTAAACTTTGTCAAATTTCTTAACAAAGTTTAAGCGGGAGTATGTTGATCGAAATAAGATGCTTAAATTTGTATTCTTGATGTATTCTTGATACGTTTAATGTGTTAAGTGTATATCCCATGTTTGCGTGGTTACATTGCATTCGCATTATTATAACTGACATTTATGCAATATATCTGCTTAAAATCCAGAAAACTTGCACAATAAAATTTTCGTACCATGTCCGTAAAATACGTTTACTATCTACTTAAATAAATCAATTTGCGCTACGCCGATTTTTGGGGCGTTTTTAAGTAAAAGTCCAATTTTTGATATGAAAATACAATCAACACAATGTAAAATACATCTGATAAAATAATTAAATAAAAACAAGTGGGAAAGCGCAACAGTGCGTATGCAAAAGTTTCAGTCCATCTACGACGGATTGCAAGATACTCGACCATAAAAAACTGCCACGCCTCAAAAAAGTGGGCGGGATACAAAAATATAACTGTGGAATGCTTTATACTAGTTGGTTGCATACATTTCGGTCTAAAACTCCGCTTTTTAACTTAAAAAAATTACTTTTTTTAACGCCACGCCCACCAAATTGGGCGAAGGTACATAGTACTTATACATAAAAGTTAGAAAGTGCTAGTATCTACAACATTTGTCATATAATTTTTAGTCAAATTTCATAGATATTTATTGAAAAACAGCCATTTTAAACTAAAATCACTTAAAAAGGTGGGGATGGTCAATAAAAAGGCTAACGTTTTTTGGCCACTTCAAGGACAATTACAAGGCAATATTACATACCAAAAACGAATGCGCTAGCACTATTCTAACATAGCTAAAATTTAGAAAAAGTATTTTTTAAAATTAGAGATGGTCGCACATACAGGCCTGTAGTGAGCGTGTCTGTGGGCGGATTCGGATAATTTTCAAACTTGATCTGTTCTAATGGACTTCCAGCCAATCCACAAAATTTCAGCTCTGTACCTTAAAATTTAAGGCCTAAAAGTTGTTTAATCGATTCTCTTGTCGGTCCCATTCATATCTTTAAAAGGTCTTAGGGGTCTACGGTGATTATTTCACTGCGTTACAACCTATGCAACAAACTTAATATACCCTGGGTCGGGTATAAAAAAGATGCGATGGTAAAGGGGCTGATGATACGCCCTAAATTTAACAACAACGAGTTATAAATGTTTGGCAGGATGAACTGGGATGGGGTATTCAACGATTCGCCTAAGTGGATTGTAGCCCACCTATTAATTTTTTTTCTTTTCAATTAATTCGTAAGAGTTCCGAATTCCAATGCATATGCATCCATGATTGTTGTTAAGTATAAATTTTAAGTTTGACGTACACTTCATATAACAATAACAACTATATACTTATAATAGTATTATAGTTGTTATTGCGCTTTTCTTGCAGGCTTTTCAGAAAAGATATAACATCGGTAGGAGTTCTCTTTGTTTGAAAAGTTTGTAACAAAGTTTGTAACACGGTGAAATAATAATGGTAGACGGTAGATCCCCAAGATCTTAAGGGCATATGATCGAGACCAAATTCTGAATCGAACAAGCCATGTTCTCTTCGTTTTGTTTGTCACATAGTTTGTAACACGGTGAAATAATAATGGTAGACGGTAGATCCCCAAGACCTTAAGGGCGTATGATCGAGACCAAATTCTGAATCGAACCAGTCATGTCATTCCGTCCGTCTGTGTGTGTGTCATATGTTTTTAGGACTTTTTTCAGTTTTCTTTATTCTATTCTATATTTCTTTATTCTATTCATTCTATTGTTTACATTTCCTACATAAGATGATTTTTTGGTTCATATAAAATGGAAAAAGAGTAAGATAGAAAAATTCTGATAAGACAGAACTGTGCTCCTCTGAACTGGCAACAAGCTCCATTTATAGAAAACATTTCGTCTCAAGTCGACCTAAGATGTTTTACCTTTTCAGTCGAGATGTTACTACAGCTAGAGCCGTTTTCATAAGTCAACATTGCGAAAAAGAGACAAATTTATCTTACAAATTATATGTGTGTCGTATTGTGTTTCCATTTAATTAATAGTTATTTCTATTTACTAATGAAATAGTAATCTAAAATCAATAACATATGTAAATGACATGCAATTCTAACGAGTTTAATTGAAATTCAAATCTATGCTAAATGATGCTTTTCTCTTCAATATATACGAACAAAATTCAGCGGATTAGAGGAACAAATATGTGATAACACAGGCGTGTTGTGCAATCAAGTACATACGTATTTTGCTTTGCTCACAGTTACACAACTACACAGTTCAAATTAATTCACGCGTATGATTAGGATTTGCTTATGCATAATCCTTGCAAGTGAAAAGGAGCAACAAATTTAATTGAAAAACGCGATTTAGACCACCCGTGGATCACGATTTTTTTTTAAATGAGTTTTAAGCTTAAAAAAATATAATAACCTAAAATTTTTCTCTTTCATTTACTTACTGACTTAGAAAAAGTATTAGCAAGCAGCTTACAGCTTTTACGAATCGCTTTCGACATTTGAAGGCCACTGGTATCTATTGTATTTGAATTGTTCTGATTTCATATAACATTAGGCATAGCTATGTTGTTTTGGAATATTTGTTTAAATATAAAAATGTCTAAATTGGGAGGCCGTAAGAAATTAAATTGGCAGTACACGCGAAAAAAAAATCTTATGACAGATTTTTTTTTCGAAAAAGTTTTTTTACGTTACGTCCAGCTTTTTTTACGTATCGACATAGTTTTTCCAATTTTTCCAACTGTTGCGTACACACTCACTCTCATTGGAAATTTGTATTTTGAATTTGAGCTGCTTTTTTAAATTCATTGACAATGAGAAAAAAATGAAAAAAAAGTTTAGTGTCATACCACCATTAATAAAAGTATAATTATCTCATAAAATTCCATATCCGAACCCCACTACAATATTTTTTAACAATATCAAAGTAATATATATAATAAATGATCAAATAATAAAAAAATATAATAAGTATAAATAAATATATACGTTGAATGATAAACACCAAACTTGCTCAAATTTTTAACTACTGGTGCAGGCTAAAATTCTGTTCAGAGTTTATTTATTTAAACAGTCTCGAAATCAAATCAGTACACATGGGCTTGCCCATAAGATGCATGCATATTTAGGTTTATCAAATGACGAATTAAATTTAAATTTGGCTACCATGAATGCCCGCAAAAGCACCACCTATCGTCGATTCGAATTGTAAATTATTGACAGCATGTAGATTTATTCAATGGCAATTTTCCTGCTGCTTCCGCATCCTTTTAGTCGCTCCGCAAATGCGCTGATGTAGAAAAATCATTGCACTGTATGTGTTGATTTAAGACCTCGTTTGGATTCGATGGTGAGAATTTTCTATTCGAATGCATTCGAAATGGGTTCCGGTAGTGGTAGCACTTTTCAGTACCATACTCAATCGGCGGTAATTAAATGGTTTTGGTTTCACCGCCCTTATTGGTGCCGCCCTGAAGCCACCTCTTATGGCAGACAGAACGAATGCCCTGCAGCGAAATAATGCATTCGATTAGTATTTAATGCAATGAAACAGAAAAAAAAGTAAGAAAAAAATGTTTGCCTTACTAAAATATAGTATAGCATTATGGTACTGAGTTTTCAATATCGAGTGTATAATAATTATTCATGGTTTATTGCAAAGAAGTCAAGCGTCGGCGGTCGCGTTAAACATGAAAAATATAGACATTTATTTTGTTGTGAAAATGAGTTTTTATAAGACTGTATACGTTTGGTGGAATTTATACTCAAGCAAGCAAATTGAGTGAAAGAAAGATTATTTATTTATGGCCTTTGAATTTGAAAAATTGCATTCAAAGGACTGGCTTTGTTACAAAACCTCATTCGAGACTTCACACCCAAAAAAAAAAACCAAGGGAAAAAATACAAAGAAAATGCCAATTTGAAATATTACATATCTAAATTCTTAATTTTATAAATTGAAATATAATATCTCAGGAAATAAATAATTCAATTAAATAAATAATAATAGCAAACAAATAAATGAATAAATAAAGAAATTTATAAATTTATAAGTAAGAAATTAATTGTCGAACAAATCAAGCAAATTAATAATTAAATAAATAAATGATTTAACAATAAAATTACAATGTTTTAATTTATCGATTTTTGTTTGCTTGTATTGTTTTTACTTATACTTATTAAGCCGTTTAACTGTCTGCAATAGAATTTCTCTCTTACTTGTGTTTAAACACTTTGAAATTACAACACAAAAAATTTAAAACAAAAACCATAAAAAAAAAACAATTTTTCAATAGCAAGATATATGAATAAATAGTTTAAATTTGAAACCTTAATAAGCTTTGTTATTTTTGTCTAAAACTTTAATCTATGAAAATAAAAGTATTTATTTTCGTGGATATACAAATTACGTGTACAAATTACGTGTGCATATAATTTATGCCTGTGCTAAATAGCTTTCCCATGCATGCAATTGGCCTAAAAAATCTATTGTAGACTTTTGACGACTGATTTTAAAAAATTTATTGTAGACTGTGTACTAACGAGTAATGGATCTCACACATAACACAAAGCGAAAAATAAATGCTTACCCTATGTTTTGCGCTTCGGTTGGTTAAGTATAAAAATGATACCAACTGCACTAGATTTTCCAGTACCATACTGGACGGGGTTCATACAGGATGAGTTTTCATACTAGATTCTATACTGGAAATTCATAATATCGAAACAGAGAAAGATCTGTTCCAAAGAATTTCCAACGATTATAGAATGCCATGTTCTTATTTCCTCCATCGTCTGTGCCGGTAAAGCGAGTTTTTCAAAGTTTTTCAACGAGTATCCAAAGAAGGCGAGACATTGATCATATTTCCTCACTCAATTTTGTATTGCATTGGAAGACTTATGCTCAGAAAAATAGTTTTCACACAACAATAGGTTCATTTGATGAAACTAGTCTCAGTGCGCTATGAAAATGTATTCGCACTTTGTAGTTCGATCAGTTGATTGCTTAAGATTCAGTGAAACCCTGAAATGGGCACTGTCCTTCGAACGCAAAAGTGCACGCCGGATTCTGTCATTCGCAAAACTAACTGAGACTCCATTCCAAGATGGTAATTTTTTCCATTGTAAAAATGCACCTAAAACTATAGAATTTTGAACAAAATCAAAATAAAAGCAAATAGAACTTTTATTTATCGTCACAGAAATTGTTTTATTCCACTACAAGCTGACAAAAAATTGAAATGTCAAATTTTCAAAGCACTGAACTTTCTGCTCCAAGTTCTCAGGGCACTTTAGTGCTGAAATAGGGCACCACAGTGTTGTCGTCAAAAATAAAGTGCAAACTGGACTGGGTTGTTGTCTTAGCTTCATCGAACGCAGAACAGGGAAAAAAAAAAGCACAGTGCCACTATATGGTGCATTAGTGCCTTCATCGAATGTAATATTGTCTTGTTTCAGCAACAAACCGGTACAGAATAAACCACAGAAAGGCGACTACAGCGTGTAAAGAAAGCCGCATTTTCACGCAATATATAAGGTCAATCTCCTGCAAAATAATATTGATTTGTGTAAGAAACGCACAATGGATTGGTTACCAAAAATTTAACGGATTTTGGTGACCAAGAGTTGGTATCATTTGTATAACCTTTATTGGATAGTAAAGGTTTTTGGCTATTTAAGCTCCACATGAAACTGTAAAAACTGAGACAACAGAGTAACTCTTGCTACTCGCAGCTCCCTAAGGCTAAAAATGCAATGTCCTATGTCGTATAACTTGAGTGGCCTTTTATGATCCACAGTGATGGCTGGGATATACTGTGTAGACGTCAATGTCTTCAGTGGCACCCAAAATACGTTAACAGTTAGGTGCGCCCGTGTATTGAAATAATAAATAATTGTCGGGAATGTTATCCAAAACATGTGACATTTAAAAGCCAGAAAATCAAAGTTTAATGAAAAACAAAAGTGCCCACTTAACTCTTAATCTAATGATTCATTAAAGCCTAGTACAAAATAGAAGCCTTAAAATTGATACACAACTTACATATTTCAAATGCTTCCAAGGCATGCAATACAAAAAAAATCTGAAACTCAATTTAATATAACATACTGTCCAATTAAAGATAAATAACAGACACTAAATTTAACTCCAAGTCAGTGACAACAAAACATATATCGATGTTGGTCGACCTTACATTATATTCATCTGTATATGTGCCCTTTTATGTGATGGTCTGCTCAAAGTGTGTACGCTACAGATTTCAGTCCCTACATGAAAATACCACATGAGGTTTAACCACAAAACTTTGGTTATCCATTGTTTAGTTTCGTAGCGCAATCACCTCCGCTTGATAAAACCATATCCTTGCACACAAACACAAAACAACATCCGGCATCTTCTAACAAATGCAGCCAATAAATTTGTAATCAGAATTCGTAATCACCAAGTTCTTTCGTTGCAATGCGGAGCATTATCTATTCTACCGTGCATTGCATACACTTGCCTTCAGCGCCGTGTGTTAGCCCACAGGGTGGTACGAGAAAAGCAAATCTTTTCTACTCACATGGTGTAGGATAACGAAACTTAGACATAGTCTGAAAAACAGATACCTCGGGCACCTTCAAGACGATTGATTATTTATTACCTGTCAATTAAAGTGAAACGAGGATGCTCTGAGTAAAGAATCGATGACCTGGTTAGGGGCTTCGCAGGGATTTCGTTTTCCTCTTAGATTCTTAGGAGGAGAATTCTCATTATTGGACAGAAAGCCTGAAGCAGTCGCTTGAAGTTGTTGAGAGTAGGTTTTTGCACTTACACATTCTAAATTTCGTAATTATTTAGGCCATTTAATGATCGAGACCGACATGTGAATCGATTAAGAAATGTCCGTCCGTCCGTATGTGTGAAGGTTTTAGGTCTTCAAAATCAAAGCAGAGAACTGAAACTTGGTTCACGGCTTGAATCGTTTGTTGCACAAACAAAGTGTGAAAATTGGCTCAATCGATCACTAATTTTTTCAGTTTTTCAAAATGCCTTTTGGTCAAGTTAGACAAGACACACAGGAACTTAAATTTTGGTACTGAGCAATATTGGCGCAAAACTTTTAACAAGCTCAAAATTGGACCGCACAGAATATCGACCATGCCCACTTTTAACATGTTAGATATTTAAAAACCCGATTCCTCGGAAAGTTGACGCCAAATCGAAAAAGAAAAATACACGACAAATATTAAAGATATCGCTATTTGCTAAGTTAGCTTTTTACAAGGTTTTGAGCTCCGTCCACTTTAAGAGGGCGTTTTAGGAATATACTTTTTTTTCTGAAATAATGTTTGCTTTTATCATTTTTTCTCATGATTCTAACGAAATTTTAATTAATTTTAAGCCCATGCCAGCTCTGGGGGCCTATATAAAAAATATATGAATTCCGGCCAAGAAACCTTAAGATTTGGTGTAACATGGCATATAGGGTCGGGTATATAGAAGTTTGTCATAGACAAACTCTTGCACTTACTCACTTTTTTTAATAAACAAAAATATTTCAGTTCTCCATTGTAATATTTTGCAAATTTGCTTCATACATTTATTGACAAGACAACACACAACAAACATAAATCTTTAACAAATTGATAGTAAGTTTGTATCGTTAAGAATTATGTTCTTCCATCAAGCTACGTCATGTTATTTGCTTTGCATACGAAATTACATTCTCCAGGACAATATCATTGTTAACTAATGTCATTGTGACTTCACTATATTTCATTGATATCATGTTATTAGCATGTCGTTCATCCTCCATCTACAGTCTAAAGACAACAAGGATAAAGTTACATGGAATGTATTCTGTTACCACATCCTGGTACCAGGAAGTAACACAGAACTATTATCATCATCAGCAACATTATATAGTCCTGAGTGAATGTAGTGTTCATTATAGAGGCCCAGAACGAAGAGACTAATGTGCAATGATACATGATTGAATGCCTCCTAAGTGCACTACCAATCAATAGTTGATAGTTTAATCGGATTTATGCTAAAGTTATCAGTTAGCTTACAACGAAGGATGCACAGGGAGTACCGTACCAGTGCGACCACAACAGAGTTATTGAACTTTCTAGCCTGCGCTTGGTTGTCAAAGGGAAATCAAGGGAGAATATGAACAAGCTTACACACCAGGAACATTTGGCGAGCTGGTGGAAGCATCGCGACTTCGGTCTTTACTTTAGCAAGTATCTGCGTAAAAGTCGGAAAATGAAAATGAGATGTTGAAATGTTAATGGGTGCCTTAAGGCTTTTAATAAAAATACAATAAAAATTATTTGCCTTTGACAAACGAAAATAATTGTCGTTTTTGGCCCGAACATGAGTATAAGGACAAAAGAATTACTTTAAATTAATTGGACAAAAAATTTCTTTTTTTGCACGTGGAATTAAAAATATCTCAACATTCCCATGAACGATTTGAAAAATATTCAACTTATAATAAAAAACCTAAAAGTGTTGTCTTCCATTTGGTACAAATTTTGTACGTGTTCATTCTGGGCTAGGACTCTCTATGGTTGTTTGTTTGTTTAATTTATGGATTGTTTGCTTAATTTATAGATAAAAAATTTAACAATTTAATTCAAGAGTCTTCCCTGGATGTCTTGGGTACATCGCGATGTATAGTTATTTGACCGCAGTTATTTTCCCGCAAAGTTTATGATATTTTTGTACCCTATCCCATGAAATATGGGGTATATTAAGTTTGATTGAGGTATATTACGTAACATTTTCTGAAATCCATCCACTGACAGGCCCACTTTACTTTTGAGCATGAAAAATCAAAGTTGTCGTAGGAAACTAAAAATTTGGTATTCGCATGTCCTCGCTTAAGGGTATTGTGATTCTAATAAATTGTTTTTATTTCAAATATTTGCTTTAAATATATATATACGTGTACTATCAACTTAAATAAATTAATTTTAGCCACCCCCACTTTTGGGGGCGTTTTTAAGTATAAACAAAATTTTTAATATAAAAATGCAATCAACACGTGTGCCCACATACCACATCTGATAAGAAATTTGAACAAAAGCTACGATGTTAGTAAAAAGGGGTTGATGCAACGCCCCTTTTTTAAGGAAGGAAATTCTTAGCTGATAAATAGCTGGAACTTAACAGTAGTGAACTTGGGATGGGGTATCGCCAACGATTCGCCTAAGCGGGTTGTATCCCGCCTACTAGTCTAAATTATGTGGCTAATTATGTCCGTTAAGTTTCTTTTCAAAAAAAAAAATTTCAAACACAAATTGCAGAACATAATAAGAACCCGAAAACAAAAATTTTAAAATCACGGAGCAAAATGAAAAACAAAATAGTAATGAGATCTCAGATTAACTCTGTTGTGAAGAAGGTTTTACATTTTCCCATCGCATTGTCTCACAACATACCAGACTCAATGGTTTCGCAGCACCAAAACACCATTTTATCGACCCACCAGTGCAAAATAGTTTCACTGAATAGATATAAAAAAGTTCTAATTTTTGCACTTTTAAGCACTTGAAGGTTTTTAAATGTCATTGTTTTACGAAAGATTGAAACAAATTTTTTATATCTTTTTGTTTTACGCAAGATTGTAACAAAATTGTTTGAACCAAATAACATGAACCCAAGAAAGAAAAGGTAAGAACAACCAAATAGTCGAAAATTTTTGAGCGTTAAACTTTAAACTGACCATCCGTGGTGTTTATAAATTGGTTCACAAAAAAAACAACTTTTTTCTTTTTTCCTGGTGGTCCTACGATTTCTAAAAATATATCAACCAAACAAGATAGCCAAAAGCCAATAACATTTTTATCTTGTCGCTCCATCCGATATCATGAAAAATAGTTTTTATTCAAATGAAATTACAACATTGTATTTTTTAATATAATCTACAAAAAATTTAACTTTGCTGACTCAATCCCAATTAATTTTAATTCTAACTTTTAATTTACGCACATGTTGTCATTTTAGAAAAAAATTTGCAGGTTTACATATAATTTTCTATAAATTTTCAATTAAGAACCAATTAAGAAACAAATTCGCAAGTTTACTTATAATTTTCTGGAATTTTTCTCCAATTTGTGGCTAAATACTATCCTCATCCTCAATTAAGACCTCTGTAAACGAAGACGCATCCCATGACCAGTAATCCCAACAATAAAATCTAGAGATTAACCTTTTTTATTTGCGGGTATGTTAAAGAGCTTTCAAAAGCAAATCCCTCAATTCAAGCAGGGTGGTAATGGTATTTGATTCAAATGGTATTCGATACGATGACAATTTTAAAACCGATGAAACTGTTGAGACTTGTCATAAAAATTTACTATTCATCTCAGTATATTTTCATCCCTAAGCTTATTGACACCATGTTCAATAACGATGAAAGTGAAAAGCCAAATGAAGAAAATGAAAATGTTTATCTTCGTTAAGGCGTCTTTGACCCTTTTTCATTATTCTATTACGGTCATAGTCCTAAAAGTCCTCTTATGGTGAATATGGCCTTTGGTGCAGTCTCTATAACGAAGCAGTCTTGGCTCTCAATCAAAATGTTAAGTAGAGTCGATAACAGTAATGACAATGACCATCGGCCCCTTGACCATCTATCGGCTTTGGACAAAGAAAGGGGCAGAAAAGAATGTAAAAGCATACACGTATCTAATCCACCCTGGATGGTTTACCAGCATAAAATGTCAAAGTTTACGAGATTTTTGGTTAAAACTTTGCGGTCACTTCTCTTGAACTCTCAGAGCATCAGACCAATAATGGTCTCATAAATGTATGCGAAGACCTGTGTGTGAAAAACACTTTTTGGGTTGAAGCTGATAAACCTGATCCCTATTACTTTCAATTATATGATGTTATACAGTTATGTATGTGTATAAATGTATTCAGTTTACATCCAGTAGCAATAATAGTGAGAATGAGGACGACATTATATAGAATCACATAGATTAAAATTATGCTCTGATTGGAGCCATATTGGCTTCATAGTTCCGGAGAGTATGAATAATGTCATCGTTATAACCTGCATGGAATGCATGAAACGTCATAAAGCAAAACAGTAACAACAGTCTATTCCTCTTTGCCCAAAAGGTTTTAATGCCTCGTATAGAGTTAAAACAATGTGTCTTAAATGCAGTTGATATACCTTGCAATATATTTTTACAACGAAAAGCTTAGATGTTTGCTGCCGCTGAAATGATTCACAAGGAGCAATGCATTCCTTCTGTCCATAAAAATTCAGTTCTTATTCTAAAGAAAGGAGCAAAGCTTTTCCTAGCGCCATCTAGAAAGTAAAATGTTTTCTTCAAACCTCAGAAGATATCTGCTGTACCTTAAAATGTGTGTCAACAGTTATCCCGTTATTATTTTCAATCTGTGCGAAAACCCTGTGGAACTTGAAGGGGACAGTATATTTCGTGTGTATTAATCTTTCAAATCCGTTCAATTTCGAATGTTTAGTGCAGATGTTGGTATAAAAACCTAAAAAATATTTCCTCCAAAAGCTTCTTTTGCACTGTATTTGTACACCAAAAGCTTGCGTTGGACAGTAGCGCCACCTAAATAAAAGCTTCAAAAAGATTTAAAACAGCAGCTGTAGCTTTGAGAACAAGAAAGAGTGCTTGAAAGCTATTTCAAGTCCTTGAAGCTTAAGCGATTATTGCTTTCGCTTAAAAGGGTTTCTGTTTATGGTTTGTCGCTATGATATGAAATTGCGTTCTATGAATTAATGGCCAGATTGTGAACGATGGCGCGCGCTGGTTTACGTAAGCTAGGTCTTTAGTGAAAAGTTTGATTATATTACTTTTATCCTTGTTCATCTTTAACGAACATCTAAATACCCAACCATATTAACGCATTTACAGAAGTTCTTAAGTTATTCTTTCTTTAACGAACATCAAACTACCCCACCATATTGACTCATATACAGAAAGCTTTTTGGTCTGATTTCGTAGGTAAATTTTATGCCAGTTATTTTCACTGTTCACTCTCCCGAAAAGAACTTAATCCTTTAATAATTGAGATTTTATAAGAATCACGACAAAATACTTAAAAAGAGAAAATTAATGCTGAAATTAACCAAGCGAATGTCAATAACTTTAATATTCATGTCTATGTCTTTAATACTAACCATGTACGTCCTTCAAAATCAGGCTAGAGAGCTGAAACTTGGTACACGGCTTGGTTCTTTTGTTGCACAAACAAAGTGTGAAAATTGGCTTAATCCGTCAAAAGGCCACGCCCACTTCTGGCTTCAATGTGAGACAACCTGTATTTCAGATATTCTTTCAAAATGCCTTTTGTTCAAGTTAGACAAGGCAAAGTAACTTAAATTTTGGTACTGAGCATATTAACCCAAGACCATTGACAAGGTAAAAACTGGATCGCCCACATGTTAGATTTTAAAAACCCGATTTCTCGGAAAGGTGACTCCAAATCGAAAAAAAATTACATGCTTAATATTAAGCATATAACTATTTTCTAAGTTCGCTAAGTACAAATTTTTGGGCTCCGCCCATTTTTGAGAGGCGTTTTTAGGAAAAACCTTTTTTTTTGAAAAAATTTTCGCTTTTACCGAATTTTCTCATGACTCTAACGAAATTACAATTAATTGATTTTAATTTTTAGCCCATGCCCACTTTAACGGGCGTGGCCTGTACAAATAAGATATGAATTCGGGCCAAGAAACTTTAAGATTTGGTGCTACGTGGTATATAGGGTCAGGTACATATATGTTTGTCACAGATAAACTCTTGCACTTACTCACTTCATTTGCTTCAAAATTACAATTTGGAATATTGAACCCTTATAATGGGCATGGTTATTCGGAGACAGTAAAGTAAAATGCTTCTTTTTGTTGAAACCCGATCGAATTCTCGTTTTTTTTTTATCTAATCAATAAAAAAACGAAAATTGTGTTCCCAAACACTAAGTCACGTTTTTGCTGGTACAAAAAATTTTTCTATGTAATTTAAAAGTAAAGTATGCAATATTAAAGCGAGAGAATGCTGAAATTCAAACAACATAAGCTTTTGAGCTTATATTCAAGCTTATATTAAAAGTTTGTTTAAAGCTCCTTTTCCTTTTGATTTTTCCCACTAGGCGGTTAAGTGTCAGTCTTGTTTTAAATTATCCTTGGAAACGATTTCATTCACTCTTCCCCATAAAAAAGCAATAGCAGGCACAAAACACACAACGTATTATAAGAACAAATTCAAATAAATATTGAATGAATATTGAATGATAAATTCCAATAAACATTTTCACATACTTTCCGGACTCCCAGAAAAGGCATTGAAAACTTCAGCATTACTTTGATAATTTATTGACATTGCTGTGTACACACACCCATTTAGTAATCTATTATGTCAAAGTTAAATAACTCAATTTGGTAGTAATGGCACCCGAGGCTGTCCAACTGGACACTGCTGGACCTTGCCACCCCTCCGAAATTGTGTTTGAACTCTTATTTATAGTGCCTTAAACGATCGATTGCCCTTTTATTTTGTGTCCCTCAAATGTGTATAACTCTTTTAGTTGTTTCATATTTCACGATTAATTCCATGCTGTCTCTATTACAGATGATTCAAATTGCCCAAGCGAAAAAATGTAATGGATACTGTCCGCACACAGATACAAATTACAGTTTTATCACCCTTATCTTTTGTCCTTTTAAGTGTTGGTTTCTTTTGATTTAGGCCCAAGCAGAGGGAATTCACTCGGGATTTTCGCTTTTCGTCTTTTACTCTTTTTTTTTTAAGTCTTGGATATTATTATTATGTAACAAAATTGGGCGTTATCCTTTTAGGGTAATTTGCGGTAATGTCTGATGTTCATAACAGTATTCTTCTGCCCTGTCGAGGGAAAGAGTGTGCTTGGCGAGTTTTAAGGCAACAAGATTGGTTTTGACAGGGAGAGACAAGTAAAGAAAATTAAAAGTGAATGGAGGTGTAAAATTTGAAGGACGTTAATTAGGGTTGACCTAGTATACGTGAGAATGTTTTGGGTGCGCAATAACGTAGCGGCTTATAGGGCGCACTTTGTTTTGCGTATCTTAATATGAAGGTACTTTATTATAGTTATTTATATGACGTTAAAGCAAGTTACAAGGTGCTGGAATTTGGCTCTAATCACATTTTGAATATTTGCTATATGCTAAACAAAATTGTAAAATTCCTTAGTTTGGACCTAAAATTTTCAAGATTTATTAGATAAGATTATAAAATACTTTCATTGTTCGTTATAAAACTTGTTATTTTTCCCCCCCTTTTATTAAGTCCCCCCTTCGAAGTTTTGCCCTTCGGGTAGGGGTTAGAATATACCCGAGGTAAGGCATGCTTGTCGTAAGAGGCGACTAGAATCCACCCTCCGTATGCCGAGCGCATAGCACATACAAACTATGCAATGGACAAAACAAAAGAAATTATTACCCCAGGTGGCAATCCAGTTTCACAGGCAAATCCACCCTCTTCGGAGGTAGGGTCTACGGATTCTGGGGAGAGCCATTTATTGCTTATAAATCCCTTTTTGAAAAAATCAAGGGTGCCTCGATCTCCACCGCAGCTGGATCAAAGGTCTCCGGGAAAGGAAGTCCGCCGGTTAATCAGGACCCAGTGAAAATTAAATGCTTTGAAGCGGAAAACAAAAACAAGCTCCGTGCTAAGCTTAATGAAATGGAACGTCTATACCATGAGCTTAAAAGCGAAGTAGATTCGTTACGTAAAGAAAATGAAGCTTTAAGGAACCCCCGTGGTACTATAGAATGCGAGGAAACGCCGAAACGTCAATGTGAATACCAGACGGAGGAGGAAGAGCTTGCACGCGAAACTAATCCGGTCTTTAGGGAAAGTCTTACCAAGAAACGAAAGGCCGGTTTTTCATCCGAAGTAGAAACTGTGCAACAAAAAGAAGAAACACCAGTCGTATCAAACAAAGCGACAGGAATACCCCAAGAAAAAAACCGCCGACCACCTGCAATAAAAGTCGATGGGATCGCGGACTACGGAAAGTTGCGAAACATCCTTAAAAATACTCTTGGGACGAAATATAACTTAACATCACTTCGGAACAACGTATGGAAAGTTAACGTCGATGACTCTGATGCCTATCGGTCACTGTCACAAAAGTTAAATTTAGAGAAAATCCAATGGTTTACTTATGAAAATCAACTCGAAAAGCCGCTGCGTGTTATCGCGTGGGGACTACACCCATCCTGTACCAAGGACGAAATAATACAAGACGAAATAATACAAGTCCAAGGCTTTAAAATTCTTGACGCCGTGAGGCAAAGATTCCGCTGTTATCCGACGCGGCCTGCAAATTTTTATGCTTTCTTTTGATAAAACTGAAAATATTAACGAAATCCTCAAAATTAAATCAACGGATTGCAATGTCAGCAGTCAGGCCCCCGCGGTTTGCGCCAATTGCCGGGGAAGTCACCCAGCGTGATACTGAGGTTGTGAACATGCCATTGAGTTGCAAAAACGACATGAAGCTCCGAAGAAAAGTAGTGAAAATAAGGGCCCAAGCCTTAAACCTCCTAAAGTAGATACGCCAAAAACCCCTAAGTCGACAAGGGGTAAGGGTTTGATTAAAGGCAAAATTCAAAATGCGCAAGAAAACGTCGCGTACGTCATCATCAGATTCAGTCTCTCAAATTCAAGGCATGATTTTAGAAAAGCTTGAGCAACAGACGAAACTTAATCATGTAATATTCAATCAATTGAGCGAGCTCGAGTTTAGGAAAGTCAATCAAAATAATTACATTGAATGCAAACGGCCTTTTGCAAAAATATGACGAACTAAAAATATTCCTACGGAAGAATAATCTAGATATATGCCTGATTTCGGAAACCCATTTTAAAAAGGGTTCAGCCCGTAAAATAAAAGGTTACATTGACCATCACGCGCATCATCCTTCAGAAAATTCGAGAGGTGGATCCTCTCTCTACACTTAGAGACTGCATTAAGCACTCCAAAAACGAAGAAATAGAACTTGACTCTATGCAAATAACCTCAGTCTCAGTAAAATTAAGTCACATAGATTACAACATCGCGACGAGCTATTTTCCTCCGCAGTATCGGCTGGCAGATCAAGATATTGCTCTGCTCTTTGATTCACTTGGGTCAAGCTCTATCATCGGCGGGGATTTTAACGCGAAAAATACTTTTTGGGACTCACGGTGCAATTCACCAAGAGGCAGAGTCCTCGTTAAAGCAAGTACAAAACGCGGCGTGGTTCTTATCGACGGGAAAGCCAACATATCGGCCAAACGACAGAAATAAAATACCTGATCTCGTCGACTTCTTTATCGCCATTTTGATTCTGGCGGCGACTTCCTTTATCGTCGACTTCTTTATCGTATTGTTACCTTATGAACGTAGAAGAACGCTTTGATCTCTGTTCAGATCATTTGGCAGTTCTTTTGAAAATCGGCGGAAGCCTAGCGAAAAAGAAAAGAGAGCCTAGATTAACTAACAATTACACCGACTGGGACGGCTTTAGAAAACACTGCAAAAAAAACATAGCTTTATATGTACCGCTCAAAATGCCACTTGAAATAGAAGACGAATTAGATAAACTCGTGAGAATTATTCAGAGCGCTGCGTGGTATAACACTTCTTTTCGGAGGTCCGAATTATCGAACGGTGGGACAATATATCCGCTAGAAATAGAAGAGCTAATATGCGAAAAGAGGAGAGCGCGCAGGAGATGGCAACGTTCGCGAGTACCCCCGGATAAGACCATCTTGAACCACTTTTCTAACAAACTGAAGCACGAACTTAAAGATTTTAAAAGTCGAGAGACTACTGCTTACCTCGAAAGTTTGACTGCCGATAAAGGTTCGAACTACTCTCTTTGGAAAACAGTCAAGTCCGTTAAGAAACCTATAGCACACTCTGCGCCATTAAGAAAAGCCAACGGCGAATGGGCAAGAGAAGACAAAGAAAAGGCGGATCTATTTGCAGATTACCTAGAAGAAACATTCAAACCGTTTCACGGGGAACCGTTGGTCGAGGAGCTCAATCCTTATGCGGTACAAGATAATTATAGAATAAAAACCGTGTCATTGGCTGAACTTCGTCAAACGATAAATAATCTGAAAAACAACAAAGCCCCTGAATACGACTTAATTACTAGCGGAATTCTAAAGGAGCTACCGAAAAAAGCTTTGGTCAAGCTACTCTATATCACTAACGCCTCCATGAGAATTTTATACATTCCAAGGCAATGGAAAATGGCCGAGGTAATAATGGTTCCAAAACCAGGAAAATGTCCGAACGACAAAAAGTCATACAGACCAATTTCGCTACTGCCGATAATATCTAAGGTATTCGGGAAACTGTTGCTTAAAAGGTTGCAACCAATCATTGAAGAAAGACGACTGATTCCGGATCACCAATTCAGATTTAAGAAAAAGCATTCAACAATCGACCAGGTCTTTTGAATAACAAACGAAATCGAAAAAGCTCTGGAAGCGAAAAAGATATGTACTAGCGCTTTTCTCGACGTATTGCAAGCCTTCGACAAGGTGGGGCACGAAGGCCTGAAGTACAAGTTAAGGCTTAGCTTACCTGAAAAACTCCATAGAATCTTAGAGTCTTACCTTAAAGACATAATATTTCGCGTAGGGTACGAAAATGAGTACTCGGATTTCAAAGAGATAAATGCCGGTGTCCCACAAGGAAGCGTTCTCGGCCCAATATTATTTTTGCTTTATACAAGAGACATACCCCACGATGAAAGAACAATTTTAGCTACGTTCGCTGACGACACTGCTATTTTCGCTATTGATACGACAGTTGAATTATCAACAGGGTAACTTCAGCACGTTTGAGACAAAATATGCGAAGAGCTGGCGAGTCGTCCTTAACGAGACTTAGCCAACGCATGTTATTTTTACTTATAAAAAGATAAACACCAAACCTTTATTCATTAACTCGGTACAAATCCCGTACTCAAAGGAAGCGAAATATCTAGGAATGACTCTAGACGCAAAACTGAAATGGAAGCCGCGCGTTATAGAGAAACGCGACGAGCTCAAAATCAAATTCAGAGAAATAAATTGGCTTATCGGAAGATTTTCGAAACTAAACATATATAACAAACTGCTTTTGTATAAGCAAGTGCTAAAACCATTTTGGAAGTACGGTATACAACTCTGGGGTTGTACTAAACCAAGCAATATATCTATTTTAGAAACTTTTGTAACAAACTTTGCTCGCAAACTTAGTAGTAGTAGGCTTCGCGGACATTGCAACAATTAATTTATCTGAACTTTGGATTAGACAAATCTTACGCGCCGACTACAACGAATGAGACCGTTAGATCTAGCAGCATAAGATGAAACCGCATAAATTGACGGTATTGTGAGTGCCCTTGTTGGAAGGCAGCCTGCCATACGCGAAGAAGCTTGAACTACTTGTTAAGGAAACTTAGTCGTAGTCTGACGGAAAATGGGAGGTTTTTTAGTGAGTAAGACACGCGGCCGGTCCTCGTAGTGCCTATGAAGGTTTTTCCTACCCACGGCAAAAAAAAAAAAAATTTAAAAGTTATAAATTTAACTTTTAAATTTTTTTTTTGTTGTAAAAGCTAAAATACAACGAAAATAACTATTCGCAAAAATATCTCATTATACAATTGTTTGGTAAAAGCAAATCTTAAAAAACCTCTTTTCTTTTCTATGTTTGCTCTCTTATGCTTTCTTGCATTATTTTTTAAGTGTACTTCATATCACACAATTCCGTTAAATTTGCATTTTTAAGATCCCCTCAACCGAAGCTACCTCACTGACGAAATGAATAGCTTTAAAGATAGAAGAAACTGCTCCATTTTTCCGTACACAAACATTTCTGAGAAAGCTATACCGGAAACAGGTAGTTTCTTTTTATACAGTCTTGGAAGCTCTTCTTTAGTTTGAAGAAGGTTGAAATTTTCGGTATGAAAATGCATTTCTGTAAAAAAATTTATTTCCAGAATATTGAAAGTGAGCTCATTGTTATTATAGTTGTTCCTATGTACTGTTAGAATGAATTAATATTCTTCATGAATTTCCGTCTTAGCCCGGCATCCAGGTCGGGAGGTCATACCAGATAAGGTCATACCAGACCTACAAAATGTGCCTCAGAACTATTACTACTGTAAAGTACTAATATGCAACTGCAATCCATATTTTTGAGACAGCAGGTGAAGGTCCATAAGGAAGATGGAGTTATTTGCGAGTGCTTGTCTTACTATAAAGTTAGGCAGACAATTAATCGGCATATGAATCGCTTTTATTAGGAGGTCCACAGTATTGCTGTAGTTTAATAGGGTAAGCATCTGAGGAAAAAGGGAGGCATCAGATTTGTGTGTAGACAACTAAAAATGTGGTCCCTTAGACCAAATCGTTAATTAATCGGCATATGAATCGCTTTTATTAGGAGGTCCACAGTATTGCTGTAGTTTAATAGGGTAAGCATCTGAGGAAAAAGGGAGGCATCAGATTTGTGTGTAGACAACTAAAAATGTGGTCCCTTAGACCAAATCGTTATAAGATAAATGTTAGGTATTGTTTATTTATACATATTTGCTTCCTCTCTGTTAATTGTATCTGGTTTTAGGTACGCTTATTGTCTGAAAGAATTGACACTTCATTTTAAACATTGTACCTAGTTAATCATTGTTATTAAATAAGTGAAAATAAACTTTCCATATAAAACACGAGAGTTAGTGCAAGAGCTAGTCTGTAACGAACTTCTATAAGCCCGACCCTATATACCGGGTAAGACCAAATCTTAAAGTTTATTGGTTTCATATCATCAAATTCGTATACTGTATGTTAATTATTTGTTTTTCCCACTCCAAAAATTACCCGAAGAATTGATCGTCCCTAAGAGTCACACCCAGCAACGCACATTAGAAATCTCATTTCGGCAGCTTATACACGATGCCAGGACAGCTTAATCATCTGTGAAAAGCAGATGCCTTATCCTGACGCCAGCTATTTCGAAAGATTCCTCACCAATACTGCGGTTCACCATCCAGTCCATATATACTATGAAATGTAGAGGCGAAAGAATTCAGCCCTGGCAAAATTCAACGCACACATCAAAAGGTTGGGATTTGACGGCATTTATTCGAACACAGCTTCTGCGGTTCCCATACAAAGACTAAATGTCTTTTAGAAGATCCCGAGGAACGCGGTCATAAGCCTTTTCCAAATCTACAAAACACGTGTAAACGGTTCGGCATATTTCAAGGCCTTCTCAAGTATAGCCTTCGGAGTAAAAATCTGGTCGATTGTACCTCTGCCAGGCCGAAAGCCGCATAGCTCAACCCGCAACAAGGCTTGATTACAGCTCTGGAACGCGGTCCCAACACCTTCGCGAATACTTTTCCCGGAAAACTGGTTAGAGCAATCTCTCTTGTCTTCTTTTTTGAAAATAAGCACTATAACTCCAGCCGACTAACTCACTTTAAACAATAAAATCGGGGCAGTGACTTCATCTTATATCCGCCCTAATCTCGCCAGCAATGAGATTGCCATCTTTAGTGCCCTGTTTGGGCTTGAGCGGCTCCGAAAAGTGCTGGCTCTGTCTGCGTAAGACGTCGTTATCATTTGAAAGAAGTGTACCATCTTTGGACCGCCATATTGGAGTTCTTTGCGCCTCAGTGTACCGGGCTCAAGAAATAGAGTTCCTACATTAATTCCACACAATGTAGGTTCTCATTTTCTCTCTGATGGCTTCTTGAGCTCCAGGAGTCTTAGACCCCGCAGTTTTTTTCTTAGTACCAGCCGCCACATCAAGCCGCTTCAATCCAAAAACATTTTTTGCAGAGGCAATGACTGCTTCCTGTAATCAGATACAGCATAACCTTTCCGGCCGTAACATTTCCGGCCATATGCGGGTCACGTTTCTTGGATTTCGCCTCGGTGGCAAAGGAATACTGTGCCGCAATTTGCGCAACACTAGGTGGTGATCAGTTGACAGCTCAGCTCCTCTTAAAACGCGAACATCACAAATCATTTTTTTAACACACGACTGTACTAAAGACCTCTGATTTAAAGAGTTTTTTTTTCTAAAGGGGAACCTTAAAGTAGGCTTTCGGCTATTATTACAAAAGTTCCTTTAATAAAATCTAAAATAGAGGTTATCTTACAATGAAACCAATAGTGGTCATGGCCAACGGCGGATTTAACCGATTTTCACAATTTGTCTGTGCAAAAAAACAGTTAACCCATGCTTAAAGTTTCAGCTCTCTTACTTGACCTTAAAGACTTAAACCTTCACACATGCCGACGGAGGGACATGGTTTTATCAATTCACTTATTGGTCTCGATCATATTTCTAAAAGATCTTATGCGTCTACGGTGATCATTTCACCTGTGCTTCAAATTATGTATTAAAACAAATATACCCTGGGTCGGGTATAGAAAATATCAAAACGAATCAAAAAATTTTTTTATGCCAGGAACAATTATTATTAAATAATCTCGAGCCTAGACTAGAAAACTGGACTAAATATCCTAGAGTACGGTTATATTGAAAAAGTTCCACATTATTTTTATTTCTGCATGTAAAGAAATTTTCAAGCTCATTGTAAGACGTCAAGCCTAACTAATGCATCAAGATCTCTGTTACTATGAAGTATACCTAACCCAATCACAAAAGCCTGTCTTGTGCACAAAACTCTAAGGAGAATAATTTTCTATCTAGGGACTACCTCCGGCGAGTAGGTACTCATTTAATAGACAATTGGAATGATGGTAATAAATTCTAAGTATGACACAAATATTTCGGCAAGGAAGTGTTTCGAGTGCAGCCTATAAATGTCTGTTTTACTTGTGAAAGTGAACTGGCTGTAGTTCTTTGTCTTCTGCCCATTTGTGTTTCGGTAACGAAAATAATGCACTTGGACAGAAAATGTCGGTGCAGCTTTTTCATAAGAATTTTCATTCATCTTTTCTGGCACTTGGCCCATTGCACGACTGAATAGGTATGTTGGAATGGCGTGAGATAATATTTCTCATAAGAAACAAGCATTTATTATTTATTGTTGAATAGGTAGGTACCGGAAGAGAAAACTATTCCAGAATTTCAACAGTGATGCAGAGCATGAAATTTTCATGTACTTCCTAGAAGTTGTACACTCGATGTTATGTTTGAGTTTCTAATTTGGAGGAGATGTTCATATCATTAATGGTAAATGATGTAACCTACATTTGGTTACAAAATTTTAATATCAATTTGGAAAAAAAAGTCATTCCAAGAATTTAAATGCCCTATCCTACTTTCCGGGCTCTTTTTGAACATTATACTGTCAAAGCTCAGGATTGAAAAGTGTTTATTTTTAAGTTTATGCACTGATTAAATAAATATAAATAGAGTGGCGCAACAGCTCGAGGTGAACCAGGGCCAACTTCTCAACAATGTATGCTGTGTGTGTTGATTTCTTCACATACAAGGGGACCTACAACTTTTTACCGAATCCGAACGGCACTTTGAGAAGTTTTTCAAGACAATTGATACTCTCCGAGGGCTTGTCAAACCCTCGCGGAGGTGGGGACTGTGATAAACAAATGGTTATCTAGAAGACGAAGTTTTCCCCTAAAAAAAAATAAATTTAGGTAAAGGAGCCCTTGAAAAATACTAATAGTTGACGAGATCACGGTGCTAAAAAACATCATTATTGTTTGTAGTGGGTATAAATAACAAACAATAATGTTATATTATGATATGAAAGTTTTGAGCTTAATTTTATTAGTCCATAATTAGATTTTAATTCTGCAAGGCTTCAACAGACTTAATTATTTCCTTAAATATTCAGTGCCAAGTAGCTCCGCTTTAATTGAATAGTTCTAAGAAAGTCAATAGTAAAGCAGATCCTGTAGGTATTAGTGTTAGGATAAACCCAAACAATCCAGTTGCCTAGTGTCGTTCACCCTGGGTGTTGTTGGGTAAATGAAATAATTTATTTACGTTCTCATTTTCAAAATAAATGAATCTAATCAGTTAAGTAAATGTAAAGCTTCACACAAGCATCCTCCTGAAGTTTTGGGAATAGGAAATGAAAGCATTTGTGTATTGTATGAAAATATATGCACCTGAAATCGTGTGGAATTTATTGTTTTTTTTGAAATATCTGTAAGAAATTTACAATAAAAAATGACAGCAAATACTTTCAGATTTTATAAATATGACCTGGATGCTGTCTACTTGTACAGATTAAGTCAATTTCTGTGGAATAAGAATGAACGGATAACAGTCTAAGTTAATTTAAAAATCTTTTGTTTACATCGTCAACGTGTAGAGCCAAAGTATTGGCCTTTTAATTTTTGGGTCGTGCTTGCACAGCTAAAGGGCAATCCTTTTCGGCGTTTTCGTTTATTTTGAGTTTAAATTCTGAACAGATGGGAATGTAAGCGATTCTCCGAATTCATTTAGGCATCGACGACCTTAAAATTTAATTAAAGGACTTAATCAATTTCATATTTTCAAAGGACCTATTGTAAGTGAACAGTAGGTATCATAGATTCCTTTTGATTTTTGGCCGGGACATTATTTTATGATTTTTTTTTTGTAGAATATTAGGAGTATTCATGAGGCAGCATCAAACGATTTTAATAATTGGGAAATCTAGTGGAACCAATGTTTTTTTTCCGAAGCCTTAACTATTGGCTGCAAGCATTTCTTCAGGATTGGATACTTATACCCCATCCCAAAGGATAGGAGGTAGGTATATTAAGTTTGATTCATAGTTTGTAACATACAGAAATAAATAGACATAAATAATCACCGTAGCCCCCCAAGACCTTAAAGGCATATGTTCGAGACCGAATTGTAAGTCGAATGATCCATGTTCGTCCGTCCGTCCGTCCGTCTGTCGGTAGTTTTTAAGCCTTAAATTTTGAGCTAAGTACTTGAGACTTGATACCTGTTCTTTTTTTTTATATATACCTGACTCGCCTATTGCGAACTAGGGCACCTCGACCTGAATAGATCTTTTGTGCCTGTTCTTCTTAGGTCCCGAGGCAGTACAAGTGTAAAATTTTTTGAAATCCGCCTACTGACACGCCCACTTTACTTAATAGCATGAATAATCAAAACCTGTCGTAGGAAGATGAAATTTGGTATGCGATAGTCTCGCTTAAGTTTATTGTGATTGGCATTAAAAAAAAGGCGAAAACTGCCCCTTGTAGGCGTGGTCATATAAAATATGTATTCTAATAAACGGCTTTTATTTCATATACATATTTGCTTTAAATCCAAAAAACTTGCAGTATTAATATGTTCAGATATGTGCGTAAGCTATCAACTCAAATAAATAAATGTTTGCCACGCCCACCTTTTGGATCGTTTTTAAGTAAAAAATCAAATTTTTAATATAAAATTGCGATCAACACGTGTATGCAGTATCTGATAAAAAATATGATAAAAAAATTATGTTATTAAAAAAGGGTTGATGCCACGCCCCTTTTTAAAGAAAGAAGATTCTCAACACAATTAAAGTTAATAGAAACTGAAATTTAACAACCAAGATTTTTGACGCATTTTGGAGCTTGACAGTGGTCAATTGGGATGGAGAATCCAACGATTCGCCTAGGCGGATTGTAACGCTCCAACTAGTTTTTTTCAGTTTGCTTAGATCCTTATTTTGAGGCGGTTTATATTTGTGTAACTGCTCCGTTTTCAGACAACAAAATTTAGAAAATGTACAGTTAAAATTTTTAACGCGTTTAACCAGAGAATGTTCAGTTGTAGAGTGGAGTTGAAACGTTAGCGGACGGAAATGTCGAAAGAAAAACCGTGTGCGGTTCACCGGCAGGGTACGATCCTGCAACCTTTACTTGTCGCGAGAAATGCTCCACCGTTAAGCTACAGTGAACACGATTGATTTTTTTCCAGATTCGATCACCTCACTAGTCAGAGTATTTTCCTTTAAGTATGCTAATTTGTATACATATAAAAGCTCTGTATTTGATATTTTGATATTAGCATGCCCGTTCAAAATCTAGTTTCAGGTAAGGAAATTTAAATAAACTACAAATATTAGCTATTTAAAACAAAAAAGTGAAGTTTACTAATCAGGCAAGAAGCTAAAATTCTATTCCCTAACAGTATAAACCAACGTTTGGCTAACTATAATTTGACTCAAACGAAACGAGTAAGCCTTTCATTACATTTCATTCTACTTAATTATGTTTTAATTGAACTTTAAAATGAGGCATCATTTGGTAACTCAATAAAAGTTCAAATAGAGTAAAAACTCTTCCACAGAAAACCATATTTGACCTCGTCGATGACAAGAAGAAAAAAATAAAACAAATTTATTAATGAACGAAAGAAAAGTTCAACTCATTGTACAAATGATCTATTTCTTTTTTTTTGGGGTCTATTACAAGTAGTTAGCTTTAAGGTTACAAAGTACTACAATGGGATATAATATCGAATTCAAAACTTTTAATTAGTTTGTATAGCATGAAAAGATTTTCTCAACTTTGACTTTGAGTTTTTTTTTTAATGACCATGCGGCTATTTCTTTAGGGGGTTGTTAAAAGCAAAGTTTCTTTTACCTATTTTAAAGAAATCTGCACAAAAGTTGTTCTCCACTGCTTTCATGTTGAAGTATGGTTATGGAGGAAAAAAACTTGACGTTCTCAATGTATAAATTTGTAACTCATTGGTGTCTACTGATGCACCTGAATGTGCAACGCTATTACTTAAAATCGATCAAATCAGAGCATATGCAAGCAAAGAAGAGCCTTTTTTCATCCATTGGTAACTCTTAAACAGAGAGAAAAAAAAGATGGGTATGCTTAGAGAAACTTGTGGGCAAATGATGAAATGCGTGAAAAAAAAACAAATGAAATAAAATTTTACCAATCCTCCAAAAAAGTAGCTTTCCCATGTTGGGTGTATGTGTGGTGTTGCCATATAAATTTTGGACTGTAGCTTATATCTAACTAAAGCCAGTGCGTAAGTGCTACAGTGTGGAGGCAGAAACCACAGTTCGTTAAACGGACCATTAAAAACTCCATCCTAACCCACAAATTGCTGATTTGATTTTTTGACGATTGTTTATTTTTTGTCGATTTGTGGTTAGCGCTATGAATATTTACTTAAGTAGGTCCCTCTAATATTTTTAGTTGTACTTTTCTTTTAAGTGCGTGGGTTGACCAATTATTATTACAAATTATCCACGTTTGCTAATTAGGAAAAATGTATTTATTTTCGTTCAAACTCAATTTTTTTAAAAGGGCTCGGCCTAAAACTTCTAGAATACAGTCTGGCTTGCCTTATTTGCTCATTTCTATTTCTTATTCTTTCCTCAGTCAACCTTAAAGCCAGTCGAAATTCAAGTTTTTCTTTACCTCTTATAATTTATGAAATTATGAGGCCCAATAACTCATGGATTTTAAATCAGCAAATCACGCAAATAGTCAAAGATGTCTCCGCAGAGACTAAAATTGTTTTGGGTACGTTTTTGAAGAATTTGTTAATTAAGGACAACAAAGAGTTTGAAGCCGATGACGAACCACAGCCAACGTTAAGGAAAAGGACGTATCAAACACAATAAGAAATTCCGAAAACCGAGATCACGAAACCCCAGAAATCCGAATTTCTGTAAATTCGCAATGCCTAAAAGCCAAATTTGAAAAAAAAAAAATTTTGATTCACATTTTTGAAATCAATATTTTTAGTATATTTTTTTTTCGCCCTGAAATTTGGTACGCAGCACAACCTTTCAATTTGGCCTGTAAGACCAGCACAACCTTTGGCCTTTACACCAAAGAAAAAAAATAAATGGGCCAAAAATAAACCACGTCCACTTTTTATTAAATTTGAACATAAATCAAGGTTTTTCCAATAAAAAAATAAAAGTTAAATTAAACCACTGAGTAAGTGCTACAGTGTATATGCAGAAATTACAGTCCGTTTACCAGACCGTTGAATACCCCATCGTTGTATGGGGTATTCAACCCACCACCATATAAATTACTGCTGTTATTGTTTTTTTTGACGATTTTTGGTTATTGCAAGCCTTAAAATGGGGCGTGTTCGAATCGCCAATATAACAAACACTTATTCGACCCCTTAAAGGAGACGTTGCTTAACATTTTGTAAGGATTTAATGTAGAATGAAGTCTCACCTAAAAAGCTTATCTCTATTTCTTATTCCTTCATAAATTAGACTTAAGGCCTGTGAAAATTGCGTTTTTCTGGAAAACTCAAGGTTTTTCTTCAATTCCGCCTCCAAATGTGGGTGTGTGCTAAAATCTTTTAAGAACAAAAATTTGAACTAAGTGTAAGTCATTTTTTTTTCATTTTGGAGCAAATTTATTGAATAAAGGCACTTGAAAATTTACCCTTTCAATCATTACCACGCCTACTAGGGGAGGTTGAGCGATTTTATTTTACTGAAGAATCGCTAGGAGATAATTAGTGTTTATGTTATGTGTGTGATATTTAAATGTCGAATTTTAGCCTAACAGTTTTGAGATTTCTGGAGGTAGTTGCACATTTACACCGATTGTAGGCGTGTCTGCCGGCGGATTTTAAAAATTTCGACACTTGTAACTGCTTAGCTTCGAAGCTTAAAATTTCAGGATTCAAAGCATGTGACATGCAGACAGACGGACGGACGGATGTACGTGGTATATTCGAATCAGAATTCGGCCTCGCTTAAGGTCTTGGGGGTCTACTATTATTATTTCACCGTGCTACAAACTATGTGACAAACTTAATATACCTCCTATCCTATTGGATGAGGTAGAAAAAAACATTTTAACAAATATTGACGTCATAAGAATCTGCCAGGTTTTGTAGGCTTGGCTTTAAATAAATTATATTTTAAACTAAAAACCTTAGTATACAGTGGAAAACCTATTTAACTACCATACACATAGAATATGTTAATGCGGTATTTTTTTACCCCACCCACTTTTTGAGGCTTGGAATCTTATTTTATGCCCGACCCAGGGTATAATTATTTGAATACATAGTTTGTAACACAGTGAAAAATCACCGAGATTGACACCGCTCGAATGGTTCTATGGTTGTGAAATACAGATTTTTGCTGGAGTCTTCTGGTATTATGTCTGAACAAAATATATATTCAACTAAATTTAGTATTTGCCAAATTACCAACTTGGATTTTTTTTTATTTTAAATTGGTTTATTAGAAAATCTTCACATACGCAAGCGGATGGACGCTAAATTCTTCTTTATATGAGCAGAAAGAGAAAAAAAGACTCGTGGAAATAGTGTGAAATTTGACCCTCTCGTGACCAACCACTTCACCAAAGTGATCTCTAGGGTCTTCTCACTATATTTCCATTGTTTGACAAACGATAGGATACAAAAGTATAATGCCAACCTGGCGTAGGCGATAAAAGAAATGTTGCTAATTTTTAGTTTCCGACAAGGCATTGAAAAGCGTTATGCATGTTTATTTGCTCAGTACCTTTTTAAAAAATTAAAAAATTTAAAAAATTTAAAAATTGAAATGAGTGCATTTATATATAACAGTAGTTCTATAATTTTTAGGCAGGAGAAAATCCAGGTTTGAAAACATTTACCGTAAGTAATGTACATACCACGAAAAGTATATGCAAGTATGCCTAAAATTTAAAAATCTAATTTTAAGTATGCCTAAAACGTCCTCTATAGTACCTACACAAAATGCTCATTTGGCTCATTAAAGCAGTTTTTTAAATAATGACTTTTCAGTGCTTATGTAATATCCAAAAATCTAAAAAAAAAATACCTTAAACATTTATCTTTTAATTGCTTTAAATCTACCAAAGGTTTAACAACAATGCCCCGGTCCTATTGAATTTCGTAAACTTAAAAAATTACAAAAATAGTTCACTCATCTATCTGGGCTCCGCTGCCTTATTGGCATTCAGGTAGGAACAGTATGTACCACGTGCATCATTCACACAGGATAACTTTTGATAATTGATACTAATTGCATAGTGTAAGTAAATTTCTAACGTTTAACCGAAATTTACCATGAAACCAGAAACCACACTAATAAAATGTCGGGTCGAGTTTGTAATTGGTGTTATTAGAGAGCCCCTGACATGAAACCAGGAAGTCTGGGTCAAACAGGTTGTGAGTTTTGTTGATAGCTATATGTTTTTATATTTTCTGCTATCTAGGTGAACTTAGGAGTTGTGAAAGTTTGAAATTTATAACTTGTATACGGCATTGGATGAAAGGTAAACAGTGCTTTGTTTTTCTTGGCCTTAGTGTGATATTTAAATTTTTTTAAGGCTTGTCTTAAAAACGTCTTATTAGAGCTTTACTTTAAAGTCCAAGCACGTTTTTCGGACACTGGGGCGTATGTGTGGCATTTTTTTTCACAAATTATGACGTTTCATTACGGTTAAAAATGTCCTTCATAATAGCTAATGTTAAAACTTTTATGATTGAAGTATAACCGCTCCATATGAGAAGAGATAATGCTTGACAATTCTTCATAGTGACTACAATGTTTCATGACGTGTCCTTCTTGATATTCGCCACCGTGAAGGTGGTATTAATGTTTAAGCACCATGAAGTGCTATATGATGAGCAATCGTCATCCAGAGTTCGTGATGTGACACACAATGAGGCCGGCCTTGTACACAGTCTATTCCTTGAGTACTGTGTTATACTTGTGAGGACATTTTTGGGATTATATATCCTTACGAAAAGAAGAAGAGGACAATAATAAAAAGTAATTTACAATCCTGCAAAAATGATTATACCTTAAATCTTTAGTGTGCAAAGAAGGAGTAAGGTACCTATTCCTGCTGGTAGGGATTCCCATTTTTCGTGTAATCTCTCACGTACACGAGACCGAGGCAGTAAGGTGTTATTGGATATAATGGCTTGTGAGGGTTTTCCTTGGGTAAAACTATGGTCACCATCATATTCCGTACAAATGGGTAAATAACAACAGCCAGGACTCACGTGGACTTAACTTAGGTCGCCCAAGTGACTGTATTCGTGTCTGAACAAAAGGTGTGTAATTTCGTCGCAGTGGGTGGGTAGATTACTACGTGATGTATGAAGCAAGAACAGGTATCGTGACATGTCATAAAGATTAAATCATATATTTTTTAAAGGCTCCTTTTTATTAATTTCTTTTTTCCTTTTGCGTATACATAGATAAACCAAATTTATATTTTGCCATTCATTATAAAAGTGTTTTTTAATTGGCTATAAGGCTTTATTGAACGTGAAAATACTCCACAAATTTCGAGATGTGCAATAATTTCCTGTGCATCAATAATTTAATTTCGCTATTATGTATATTGGATGGGGCTAATATTTTTATACCCCATCAGATATGATAGGAGGTATATTAATTTTGATTCATAGACTGTAATATGGAGAAATAATCACCGTAGACCCCCAAGACCTCAAGGACAAATGATCGAGACCAAATTGTTAGTCGAATTAGCCAGGTCAGTATGTCCGTCCGCCTGGCTGTCGATAGTTTTTAGGGCTTAAATTTTGAATTAGGAACTTGAAACTTAATAAGTGTTCTTTCTAGGAACCGAAGCAGTACAAGTGTAAAAATAAATTAAATCCGCCCACTGAAACGCCTACTTTACTTCATGAAAAATCAAAGTGGTCGTAGGATGCTGAAATTTGGTATGCGATATTCTCGCTTAAGTGTATTGTGATTGGCGTTTAAAAAAAAAGCGAAAACCGCCCCCATGTGCGGGCTTGGTTATTGAATTTGCATTGTAATATATGGATTTTATTCGCTACATTTGCTTTAAATACAAAAAACTTGCACTATAAAATGTTCAGATAGGTGCATTAGCTTTCAACTGAAATGAATTAATTTTTGCAACGCCCTTTTGTGGGGCGTTTTTAAGTATAAATCGAATTTTAAATATGAAAATGCAGTCAACAGTTCTGAATAAACATATGAACAAAAAAAGGATGTTATTAAAAAGGGCTTGATGCCACGCCCCTTTCTTAAGGAAGGAGATTCTTAACTGAAAAATTCTTAATACAATTAAAGTTAATAGAAACTAAAATTTAACAACCATGATTTAGAGCTTGACAGTGGTCAATTGGGATGGGGTATCCAACGATTTGCCTAAGCGGATTGTTGTAACCCTCTCACTAGTTTGGGAAGAGTTTTGGAATTTGGGAAGAATGGTTCGTTGACCTGTTTGCAGCGACCTTTTGAAGTCCCTAAGAGTAATTTTGCCTTCTCTATGTGGGATGACCTACATCGAACTTGTATAAAAATAAATAAATAGAGTGGCGCAACAGCTCGAGGTGAACCAGGGCCAACTTCTCAACAATGTATGCTGGTGTGTTAATTTCTTTACATACAAGGGGAACTACAATTTTTTGCCAAATCCGAACTGCACTTTGAGAAGTTTTTCATGACAAATAATACTCTCGGGGGGCTTGTCAGACCCTCGCGGAGGTGGGGGCCGTGGAAAAGAGCAAGTCTTTTTTTTCAGGTTACGATGGCAGGATTCGAACCCAGACCTCCGGCGTAGTAAGCACACACACTAACCACTACGCCACGGTACCCATTGAACTTGTATAGAGAAGGCCAATTTACGCTTAGGGACTTCAAAACGCCACTGCAAACAGGTCAATGAAACCACTGCAACAGGTCAATGGTGGTGTGGTCAGATGATGTAAAACTAGTGATCAGTGAAAAAAGGCGGCATTCAAGGCATGCAAGGCTTCGCCTGGAACTGGAATATAGACACCAGAGTCTTGTTAAGAAGAAGTACGCAAAGAGAATCAAGCAAAGAGAATGGAGGGCGTGTATCAGGAATTGGAGGAAGTTTCTTCTTCCACTGCTAATACACATCATTCAATTTCAATTTGAAATTGTTTGAATGATTTAAATTATTGACAACCCACGGCAGACGGCTTTTTAGGCCATGCATGGAAATCATATTAATTTCATTAACATGTACTGTTTTTTTGAAATAAAATTTATTATAACTAACTAACTTATTATACACATCATTGCACACAGGATCTTCGACAAAACACCTTGAATAAAGCGCCTAAACTTTTCAAAATTGCCGCTCAGAGGGTGAGAAACGCTCGGGTCCAGATGGCTCACGACATTCATCTAAACTAATAAGAGGGGATCCAATGCTTAACCAGTGGAGGGAAAGTGCTCTACTTACTTTGTTTGAAGGAAAATGTGACACACGAAACTGTGACAACTACCGTTCTATCAAGCTGATTGCTCACACAATGGAGATCGTCGAGCGGTTACAGATTATAGTCGACTACGAAAAATAATAAGGCTATCTGAGGACCAGTGTGAGTTTGTCGCGAGCAAATCAAGCACTGATGCAATTTAAAACATAAGGATCATAATGGAAAAACATAGAAATGTCCTTAAAGATCTGCACATGGTGCTGGTTGATTTTGAAGGCGCTTTCGAGCGACTACCACGAGATCAGATATGGGTGGCGGTAAGAAAATGAGGAGTTCCAGAAGCCTACGTGCAGATGATCATGGATGGAGCAAAGACAAGAGTAAGATGTCCTTCCGGTGTCACTGATGAGTTCTCAATTAAAGTCAAGTTACACAAGGGAAGCGTCCTAAATCCTTTATATTTTATTGTAGTCCTTGATTATCTACTTGAAGTAAACTTTCGGACCCGAAAGTACATCAGTTATTCTTCGCTGACGATCGGGCGATCATAAGTTAACATCTTACATCTCCGCAGCGAGCACTTGATATATGGGTGGATGTTTTTAGAGGGGAATGGGTATCGTATTAGCCAAAAAAAGACAGAGAACCTGTGCTGCCCATTCTATGACCCACCCACACCAAATCCCGACATTAAATTGAATGGAAATGTGTTTCCTAAGTGTGAAAAGTTTAAGTACCTGGGATCTTTGATTTATAGCAAGGCAAATTGTGAGGACGACAACAATCACCGCTTAAGCGTGGGGTATATGAAGTGGCGAGAAAACTCTGTCATCTTCTGTGACCGAAAAATGAACCCTAAGCTGAAAGGAAGGCTCTACACCGCAGTTGTGCGTCCGGCGCTGACATATGGTGCACAATGTTTGACAGCGTATAAGAAATATGAGAGCAAATTAACGGCAGCTGAGATGAAGATGCTTCGCATGACGGTAGGAGTAACAAAGCGAGATGAAATAAGAAGTACGAAGATTCAAGGAAACATCCATGTAAAAGAATCTATCTCCGAAAAAATAGAGTATGAACGGCTCAGTTGGTATTGCCACGTTCAAAGGAGAGATCCTACGAAGCCCCGTAAAAAAGGCAATGTCAAGTTTTGATTGGGTAGTAAAAAAGGGACTTTTGGTTGCGAAGTCCTCCTATTTTAAAATCATTTTGAATTTGAAATTTTCGGCATTGGGAAATGTGTAGTTGTTTACCTAATTTGGAAACCTCGGGTGTTTTTATATCCGACCCAGGGTATATTAAGTTTGATGTATAGTTTGTAACGCAGCGAAATAATCACCGTAGACCCCTAAGACCTCTTAGAGATATGAATGGGACCGACAGGAGAATCGATTAAGAATTGTCCGTCCGTCCGTATGTAAACCACTTTTAGGCCTTACGTTTTAAGGCAGAGAGCTGAAATTTTGTGGGTTGGTTGAAAGTCCAGTCCAGTTCAAGTTTGAAAATAAGCTGAATCCGTCCGCAGACACGCCCACTACAGGCCTGTATGTGCGACCATCTTTAATTTAAAAAAATACATTTTGCAAATTTTAGCTATGTTACAATGGCGCTAGCGCATTCATTTTTGGTACGTAACATTGCCTTATAATTGTCTTTAAGGTAGCCAAAAAATTGTAAGCTTTTTCATTGACCACGCCCACTTTTTAAGGGATTTTAGCTTAAAATGACTGTTTTTCAATATATATATATGAAATTTGGCAAAAAATTATATGACAAAAGCTGTAGATGGTATAAATAAATAAATAGAGTGGCGCAACAGCTCGAGGTGAACCAGGGCCAACTTCTCAACAATGTATGCTGGTGTGTTGATTTCTTTTACATACAAAGGGACCTACAATTTTTTGCCGAATCCGAACGGCAGCTTGATACTATCGGAGGGCTTGTCAAACCCTCGCGGAGGTGGGGACCGTGAAAAAGAACAAGTCTTTTTTCTCAGGTGACAATGGCAGGATTCGAACACAGGCCCCCGGCGTAGTAAGCACACACACTAACCCCTACGCCACGGCACCCCACCTGTAAGATAGATAGATAGATAGATGCTGTAGACATTAGCGTTTTCTAATTTTTGTGTATATATTGTATGTGCATGCTTTTGTGGGCGTGGCGTTAAAAAAAGTGATTTAGTGATTAGTTGCGGAGTCTTAGGACGAAAGGCGAAGTCTTAGGAGTCTCCGGCGGAGTCTTAAAAGGCGGAGTCTTAGGACGAAATGTATGCAACCACCTAGTATAAAGCATTCAACAGTTATATATTTATATCCCGCCCACTTTTTGGAGGCGTGGTAGTTTTCTTTTTGGTATAGTCGGGTATTTTGCAATCCGTCGTAGATGGATTGAAGCTTTTGCATACCCACTGTTGCACTTTCCCACTTGTTTTCACCTTAGAAAGTTGAATTTCTATTTAAATTTAATTAACATGAATTTGTAACAAGAGAAACCTTTCTTTAGGAAATTTTCCTTCAATTCAAGGACGAAGAAGATTTTTTGCAAAGATTTGTATTTGGGTGCTGAAAAGAGGTGACAAGGTTGCAGCAACAAACGGTATCTTTAGAAATACAACCACAAACTTTTTATTTCTTTAACAATTTTCACTTTTTTCTTGTGAAGTTTGCGTTCTTTAATTCTTCAACACAAACTCTACTATATTAAAAAAATAAGATCTACAGTCTTCGAAATTAAGAAAATATAAGTAAAATTTTAAAAATATAAAAATTTAAAAAAATATTGAAAAAAAATTTTTAGTAATCAAATTTGATTTTCCTTGTCATTTTTTTGGTTCTCCTTGCACCTCTTTTACTTAAATTTTTTATAAGTTCTTGGTGCACTTTTCTTTAAAATGAACATAACAGATATTGGAAAAATTTAAAAAAAAAATATGTTTTTGAAATGGCTCAGACCATGTCCCATTTTATTTTCGAAGCTAAATCTAGTTATTTGCTAATAATTTCGTAAAAAAATAATAAAAAAAATTCTCTTCGGATGTTTGTTTAACGGCTCATTCTACCTATCATATGTAAATTTATTCAAAATCGGTTTTGCTTCTTCATTTAAGAGTTAGGAGTCGACGGTGATTATTTCCCTGCGTTACAAACTTTACATCAAACTTAATATACCATGGGTAGGATATAAATTTTTTTTTTTTTTTTTTTTTTTTTTTTTTTTTTTTTTTTTTTTGAATACTAGGATGGACGGAGACTAAAACTCCAAAATCTTTCAAAGATACCAATACGCCCACTTTAGCAGGTACATAATACCGAAGTAGCCGATATTGGTTATGCCCGATTTCCACGTGCTAAAAAACCACCCATTTATGAGAGACACTATGAAACTGCCAGAACGCACTTCATAGTAGTAAATTTTCGCTCTCTCATAATACTTCTTGACTACAACTAAGTTAACTTAACAAGTAGTTTACGCTTCCATAGTGTTGATCGCATTGGATAGGTTGCTTTCCAGTGAATGCACCTACTAAGCCGTTCATTAATGCGGCTTCACCCTACGTCGCTAGATCGAAGGGTCTTGTTCTTTGTAGTCGTCGCTCGTTGTTAACATCGTTAAGAGTCTCGTTTAGAGTACGGATCATTTCATTGTTGCAATGAACATGAAGGCGAGCATTAAGCTTTCGAGCGAAGTTTGTTACTTCTTCGCCCACGGTAGCTATTCCTAAAACTCTGTGAATATCGCTATTCCTAATATACCATGGAGCATTCACAATTGCTCTTAGTGTTTTGTTTTGGAAAGTCTGCAACATGGACATGTTGCTCGGCTTGGTACAACCCCAAAGTTGTATACCGTATGTCCAGGACGGCTTTAACACCTGCCTGTACAAGAGCAGTTTGTTATATGTGCTTAATTTCGAAAATCTTCCGATAAGCCAATACATTTCCCTGAGCCCAATCTCGAGCTCGTCACGCTTCTTCTTTACGTGTGGTTTCCACCTTAGTTTAGCGTCCAGTGTCATCCCTAGATACTTCGCTTTATTTGCATAAGGTATTTGTACAGAATTTATGAACAGAGGCAAATTGTTAACCCTTCTGTAAGTGAAATTCACATGCGTAGACTTGTTCTCGTTAAGAGCGATTCGCCAAGTCTTCGTCCAGACACAAATTCTGTCCAATGCTCGTTGGAGGTTTCTCGTTGATGATTTGACTGATTCACCTGTTGCCAGGATGGCCGTATCGTCCGCAAACGTGGCCACGACTGTCTCGTCATCTAGAGGTATGTCTCTTGTGTAGAGCAGGAACAGGGTCGGACCGAGGACGCTTCCCTGGGGTACGCCAGCCCGAATTTGCTTGAAACTCGAGTATTCACTACTACACCTAACACGAAAGAGTCTGCTTTCAAGATAATTTTCCAATATTTTAAACATGTCTTCCGGCAAGTTTTGCCGTAGCTTATATTTCAAGCCCTCGTGCCATACCTTGTCGAAGGCTTGCGATACGTCGAGGAAAGCACTTGAACATATTTTTTTCCCTTCTAAGGCTTTTTCAATTTCATGCGTTATTCTGTAGACTTGATCTATTGTGGAATGGTTAGGTCTGAAACCGAATTGATGATCCGGGATCAAGCGTCTTTCTGCAATTATTGGTTGTAATCGCTTCAGCAGAAGTTTCTCGAATACTTTCGATATTATCGGCAGAAGCGATATGGGCCTATAAGATTTTTTATCATTTGCGCATTTCCCCGGTTTAGGTACCATAATGACTTCAGCAACTTTCCATTGTCTTAAAACGTATAGAAGTCGAAGAGAAGCGTTTATCATATAAAGTAGCTTGACTAATGCCTTATATGATAGGCAGGATATAAAATGAAAAACTACGCTCGGGACGAAAAAAAAAACATCAGTAGAACTTTTTAGTTTAATTAAACTTGGCCGCAATAAGTTAATTATAAGAATCAAAATACTAGCGGTTAAAATGTCGAAACTCAGAACCGGTTGGAATTTTTCTTCTTCTTAGCATATAATGTTATTTCGTACAGGCGAAAATATAACATTGAGTCTGGTTCCAAGTCGATCACCTTATTGTGGTTCAATCCCAACATCGCTTTCCAATGGTAATTCCTGGCAAGCATTTACAGTTGTTATCATTATCACGACTAGTCTCGTCAAACCCTATTGTCTAATAATCATACAATAGCACTCACGATGGGTTCCCTTTAAGGTTCCTAGCGCAAAAATGAAAAAAAGAAAAAATGAGAAAATAGAAGATTTACAAAGTACAATTTAGGAAGAATACTTTCGGAATGAAAAATGCGAGTAACAATTTCATGTGAAACGTTCAAATGGAATCGTATGCCATTAATAATTTTAAAGTGAAACATGAAACGATTTTTCTCTTCTTCTTCTTTTCACATCCTTGCACACACTCATATAAACTGTACGGAGAATGAACATGTTTTATACTAGGTCTCCTCTCCACAGTCACAGTTTGGTCTGAAATTGCGCCCTATACACTATAGGTAGCTAGTCGTGTTTGGTTGGTGTTTGATTTTTTCATGCGTTCTACGGAACCTTAACACTAACTAAAAGGACAACATTTATTTTTTTCCTTTTCCTTCCCCACGCTCTTATGTATCGTACGCTAGAAGGCAGTGTCCTGTTGATTTGTTTTGTAGGTTTCTTTCCATTTTGTCCTGTTTCGTTTGCCTAACTTGGGGTAAAACGTGTGAATTTGAAGTTGAGTGGTGCATGGAAAACAAATTGTTGGCCATTTAGATAAATGGACAAGGCCTCAACTAGATAGGACTTGTTTCACTTTTTTTCTTGCTTGGAACAACAATGCTAGATGGATTGTCGAAAAATAAGATTAATGTCTAAATGAATGTAGCCAGTAATTTTTTGCCCAATTTTGACTACATATAGTTACATGCCAAAAGGATCTTTTTGAAGGATTCTCTTTGTTTTAAGCTATATGTGTGCTTATTTGACATTGAAATTCAGAAATGATTCCTGGCGCTTAAGAGTACACGAAAGAAAAGAAGTAAAGTATAAAGTTTTAAATTGAATCGTAGAAGTTTGTTAAACGTGGTAGTTTCGTCCAGTGGCAACCTAATGCGGAGTCATATTCCAAATAAGAAAAGCATGTTAAGAACTACATTAGAAAACTTTTTATGCAATTGGTTTATGCTCTTCTATGGGTAGGTCAGCGAAATTTATGGCGTTGTTAATTCGATTACCTAACAAAGGAAAAAAGTGTTTTTATGTTCCGAAAATTTAACTATTTTTTTTTTGTTTTCTGACATGCGTATCTGAAATAAATGCAGTCTTTTAAAGCATAGAGATAGCTTAAGGGCGGTGCTTTTATCTGGCTTCACAAGCGCTCTTGAAGCTAAACCAGAGTCGATTTACTCGTATTTAATTCTTAACGATTGTGGGCGTGTCTGTGGGCGGATCTGAAAAAGCTAACACGTATATTGCTTCGTGGGGTGCCGTGGCGTAGTGGTTAGTGTGTGTGCTTACTACGCCGGAGGTCTGCGCTCGAATCCTGCCATCGTCACCTGAAAAAAAAAGACTTGTTATTTTTCACGGCCCCCACCTCCGCGAGGGTCTGACAAGCCCTCCGAGAGTATCAATTGCCTTGAAAAACTTCTCAAAGTGCCGTTCGGATTCGGCAAAAAATTCTAGGTCCCCTTGTATGAAAAGAAATTAACACACCAGCATACATTGTTGAGAAGTTGGCCCTGGTTCACCTCGAGCTGTTGCGCCACTTTATTTCTATATTGCTTCGGATGACAGAAAGCTGACGTAAAAAATTTTTGCTTTCTAGCTCAAAATATGAGGCCTAAAAATTAGTGATTTACGGACGGACTACACTCATTCGACTCAGAAATCGGTCTCGATCATAAGCTCTTAAGGTCTTGTGGGTCTCTCGCTATTATTTATCTATGTTACATTTTCGCCTGTATCAAAATAAATATACTTCCTGTGGAATAGAGTATAAGAAGAGCTTTGGATGTTCTTCATATTTTGGGAAGAGAATTTTCAACTAGTCCCCTCCCATCCCACGAACTACGAAAGAAAAATTTGTGGTAAAAGAGGCCACCTTTTCCCGAGATCAGAACACACACCGAAACTCATGCGATGACTGCACTATATACTGTTGTTCCATGAACCAAAGGTGGTCTCGTCTGACTGGACGCCATGACTCTCGCCACGACTAGACGAAAAATGATCGAATGGGCTATTAAAACTGAGCAGGGACAAGCTAAGGGCTTTAGTAGGAATTCTGACAGAACACTGCGTCCTGCGTAAACACGCAAAGAGGCTCATGCTTTCTGACACGGATATTTGTCGCTTCTGCAGTGATATACAGGCGGTTGAGGATAAAGCACACATTCTGTGCGAATGTGAGGCAATTTCGCGTATGCGCAGGAAATTTTTAGGGGAATATTTCTTCGAAAGCTTAGAAGAAGAAGACGGCACAAACTTTAAAGGCCTCCTTGGCTTTTACAGGGGAATTGGCTGTGTCACGAGGGAAAATGTTAAGGTTGTTTTTGCCTTTTGAATGTTAAGTTCAACTGGTTCCCTAGGGATCGCGAAGGGCCCGTTTTGGTGCCTAATGTTTGTGTGGTCCCTTTCACCACACCCCTGTTTAACCTAACCTAATCTAACAGCGATACATACAATGCTTCCCAGAACTACCAACGACTTCGAGACTTAATAAGTAGATACGTGTATCTATGCTAATTGAAAAATAGAATAGCTATGTACTTTTATATTTAATAATAAAATTTTTTTAGTCCCACTTTTACGGTGTGGTCCAAATGGACCCCATAACAGGTTTCTCAGTTTTTTTTGAGAAAAAAATTGCAGAAAATTCTGTGAAGTTTCTGTGATAGTAAAAACGTAAGAAATTATTTACGTTTGTTTATGCAATTTATGCACTTCTTTATACTTGTTGTAGTAAGAAGTTTATGTGTAGGAAGTGCTATTACCAGTGAACAAATTTTGTGAACTGCAATTTTGAAAACTCCAAAGTTATAGAATTACTTTACCTACGTGCTGTGTCTGTGTTCCACAGCGCAGTCAGGATCTTTATCGTCTGCATACCAACATAAAATCTGCAAAAGAAATGCCAAAGTACACCAAATATTGAGTGTGAGTACGTTCCTATAATATGTACCTATATGTCGGCTGAAAACTTCCCCGCAGCTAAACACTTCGAAGACTTCAAGAACACGAAGTGAATACAAAGTGGGAACATTTTCGATAAATCAAGTAAAAGCATTATCTCGTACGTTTAGACATATTTTTGAATAGATTTGGTAAATATAATTAAATATCTACTCATCCCATAGGGATGGTTGGCACTGTCTGCAGAGAAGTTTTAAAATAATAAATTTATTCCTGTTTTTTAAGCCCCTATTATGATAATTTATTAATTATCCTTTAACGTGAAAAAAATTGCCATATAGTTAATTAAAACTGAAGATTATATAAAAACTGAAAATTATATTTTCATTAACAAAAAAAATATATATATAATTTTTTCTTCAACTTATCAGCTCCTTAAGATACTTTATATTCTATTGATACGTATATGCTCAGGCAAACTTTTCTAACACATTTCTGTTTTTAAAAGCTATCAAATATCTTTTCCGACCAGACGTTATTTATTAGCTTACTCAAGTCTCTGTTTGAATCATTAACATGAGTCCTATCTTATAATTCACAAATTTCTCAAAACTTTGCCTACATCTTAAATTATCTGCGTGTGTTTTTATCTGTGTCAGCTGTCAATTAACGAACGTACTCACCCTTGGGGATTTTCAGGAAAGGGATAACAGAACTTTTTATCGTGTTGAATCACGAAAAAGGCCTTCAGCCCAACAAGACAAATATCAACAGAAGTTCCTTTGCCAAAAGCAAATGAGACTAAAAATAAATAACAGAAGTCTTTTGAGTATATGAACTGTATAAGTCGAGCCTATAATGTATATGCCGAACACAGCTTTAGACGTGTGTGGCTGTGTTCACTTAAAAGAATAAAACATGAACAGGCGGAGTATAGCTACTGTTTTCGTTTCTTAGGAGAGCAACTTTGTCCTTAGACAAGACTGAAAATATAATTCAAACCAATTGAATAAATGTTAATTTATTTTTGAAATTTTCTAATTGCAGAGCCAGTTGTTGTCGTTCTATTCAATTTTGTAATTTTTTTTATTTTTTATTAAATGTTGTAGATGCAATAGACCTAACTACATACACAAATGTTTTTCTTTATTTAAGCCCCTTTCCCAAGGCACCACTCATTCCAGTAAACTGTCCCCATTTTGCGTCAACCATAGTTTAGGTACAGGGGATGAAGATAGCCTCAATTACCCATTCAATTAGTTGATTGCCGTTATGGATATTTTTCATTTTCACACATCACGCTTTGGTACATTGGTAATTATGCCCTCGGGTGGTAGTGCTTTTGAATTGTCAATTACCAATTTTGAATTTTCTAAAAGGATATAGAATGTAATCTTGTGTAGTTAAATATTTAATTAGATGCAAATATAGTAAGCTGCACAAAAAATATAACTCCAACACACAATTTTTCAAATGCATTTTTATCAAACTTAATCGGGCTGTTTTGAGGAATTTCATGAATACTAACAGGAATTTCATTCGGTAATTTTTTTTTTCATTTTTGTATGGGCACATTTCGCTTCCTTGACAAGATACCTCGGTTTCAAGTTTGCAAAGGCAGATACCAAACCCTTGTATCATCAAGTGCAGGCTAACGAAAGAATAATGAATGTTTAAAAAACATACAATCATACCTGATTTAATTTGAATATGATCCCGTGCTACCGTATCGAATAAATTTGTTATATTTCAAAAGCAAAGATTATAAAAACATACAACCATAGAGGAAGACCCAATAAAACTTTAGCATTCCGTAAAAACGACCGGCTTAGTGGCCACCGAAGTACGTAGAATATTGCAATGAAAGTGGAGTATTCAGCCCAACTAAATTAAATTCCTTTAATCCTCCAGGTACACTGAACACAATGAGCATCAAATGAAATACAAAAAAATACATTCCGCTCATAGTCCTACTAAAAATTGGTAGTTTTCGCCACTAAACTCTGCAAGAAGGCGCCGAAACGAGATCTGCAAACGATTCCGACTGGAGCAGCTGCACCTGCAATATGCTTTTAGTACATGCTCGGGACAGGCACAGGACCATTCAATATCCCTTTCGCAAGGAAAACAAAAATAAAATAACCATGGAAGGTACCTAAGCTGCCGCCCCTGCCCGTCAAAAAGTGATGAGGTTTCGAGTGAAAGTTCTGTTTTGCTTTCGTCCATCTGAGCAGGATGGAAACGATAATGTTGCCTTGGTGGATGAATCAGCCATATCCTACTCACCTTATTCCTTTGTTTGGATTTTGTGCGGTCTCAATTTTTATTCACTGGGCTCTTTTTTACAGTTCATATTTTGTTTCATACAATTTTTTATTACTTCAATTCTATTGGAAAGCATTTGTTTTGAAGCAGTTTTTAAAGGCTTTTGTTTCTATTCTCTAGCAAGGGATGAATGTATACCTGTTTTTAAGGCCAGCTACATGATATTAAAATATGTTTTAACTGAAATTTTAGATTTTTCCCTTTAAAGCTTTTAAAGCTTTTAATTTTAAAGCTTCCCTAAGGATTCTAAAAATCATATAGAGCTTCTTTTTTCTTGGTCAAATATGTAATTCCTACATATTAATTCCAGTGGGTTATTATTAAGTTTTACAAAAGATTTCAAATAAGCACCTTATCACGCGTCCGACATCTTAGTGGAGATTTTAGATGGTATGCAGACAAGAGAAACTTTAATGCTCTCTTAAGGCATAATAACACTTCACAAAGGATTTTTTTAGTTTTTCATTACTCAGTTTGTCAGGGATGCGACCAATTTTGTTGCTTTCAGGGTAAAATTTATCTAAGCTACACCCGGGGCCCAGTTTTCTAGTGCGCAGAATGAACTCCGTTAATAAAGTTATCAAAATCTTCTACTCTCCAATTCACCGATTCTCTCATGTGTCATTTATCATAAAAAAAAAAAAATAAAAAGTTAATAAATTGTTCCCCAGTTTAAATTGGCTGAAAACACTTTTCTGGGGCTTATTTCGGAGTAATACCGAAACTCAGATCATATTTTACGGATGAACTGAAGACTAAAGAACTAGTTTCGTCAATAAAATCGTTTTCAGTTATTTTTATTTTTTTTATTAATTTTAAACTATGTAATAGTAAAAATATCCATATTTCACTTTTTGTTTCGGAGCGATCGGAGGCTCCAATCGCCCAATAGAGTCATTTGTAATTTCACGCATTTGTCAAAAACTTTAAAGTGCTCTCCTGAAAAATGAATAAAATTGACCTTAGCGGTTTTTCCTTGTGACCTTGTGAATTGACTCTTGCATATCCAAGAAAAAATTCAGAAGCGTTCACTTACTTTACTGCTCCTGGGAAGTGTTTACGTCAGAGCTTATTTCAGCAGTACATTTTTATGAGGTGATAATAATTTGGTGTTTGTATAGTTCCTGATATTTTGTACAAACTTTTAAACGGTCCGTCGAAAAGTGGAAAAAGGACCTATCACTTCGTTGCCCGTCCGTCCGTCAGCAACTGTAGCTTTTTAACGGTGAGTCGTAGAAAAATTTTACAGCCAGAAAGAAGAAAATTGAAACCTACACTGAACAAATATTGAATTTTTATAACGCAACCGAGTTTTTAAAAAAATATTGAAAAGTAATGCAACGTGTTTAAGGCCATAACCTAAGAAGCACAGTTTTAGTAAAAATAAAAATCAAATTTCGGTTAAACACTTTGAAAACAGCGATTTTGAGGATTTTTTTTTTCGAAAAAATCGTGAAAATATGTTGGCCCCATGACTTTAACTGATAAGGCGAAATGATTTGGAAGTAACACACATATCAAGAATTATTTCAAACTATTTGGAAAAACTTTGAAGAATCAGCAGATTCTGAGATTTAGTTTTCAGGAAACTACATATTCATTCATTCATTTGTCGGAGGTTGCTACTATCCGATGGAGCACTCAGACACAACTACTGGTCCATTGTACTACCACGCGGACACCCTACTTTAATGTATTTTGTTTACCCGACTTTCGAAGGAAAACTAGAATGAGCTTCAGTGATGAAGAGCTTAGGTGTTCGGCACTCTCCACGTCAGCCCCAAAGATACGCCACCTGATGCGAGCAAAGCCAGGACAACTACATAGAAAATGTTCCGCTGTATCGTCGTCCTCTCCACAGGCAGGACAGGTGGAGGTTTCGCTCAAGCCTAGCACATTTAAGTGCCTGGCGAAAGCTTGGTGGCTCGTAAGGCCAAGAAGTCTGCAATCGATTCTCCTGAGAGATATAACAAAAAACGCTGACCCCTCGCAGGTATCCGGGCGTAGTCGTTTAGTCTGTCTGCACCCATCGCAGTCACGCCAACGAGCCCTGTGCTCACGAGAAACCCAAGTATCAATGGCAGACGTGACAACAGATACAGGCAGGCCTAAAGCAGGTTCGGGTCCCGAGAAAACCTCTTCTGAGCCAAGTCTGGCAAGCTCATCAGAGATCTCATTTCCCTGGATACCAGTATGACCTGGAACCCAAACAAGATTCACTGCATTTAGCCTTCCGACTAAGTTCAACGAATTCTTGAGTTCGAGCACTATCTTGGACGAGGTAAGATGGTTGAGCAACGCATCTAGAGCGGCTTGGCTCCCACTGCAAACGCATATGCTTCTCGCCCTCCACCTGTTAGTCACAATATAGCGCATAGCCATTAGGATAGCGGAAATCTCCGCTTGGAAGACAGACGCATATACCTAAGGGGTAGTGGAGTCTAATGTTCTCGCTTTCCACAAAGACTCCAGCACTAGACCCCTGTCCGGTTTTGGAGCCATCCGTGAAAATACGGTGGCATTCTTTCCCTGGCTCATAGTCTGGCCGAAGCCATTCCATTAACTGAGGAAGTTGACTTGGTAGTTTTGTCGCAAAAGAGTTTCTGGGGTCATTGCGTCAGAGGGCATGTCCATAAAACAGGGGTCGAAGGACAATTCTCGAACAAGTTCTTCAAAATTCCAATGCGTGTGGTACCAAAAACCACCTCTCTTTAAGCGAAAGATGGTTTTCAGCGTACACCCCATGATAAATATATCAAGGGGGGATGTTCATCAGAGGATCAGGAAACTACAAAAAACATTTTTAGCGTTATTGTTCAAAATATTCTGGCATTCTAACGGTTAACTGTAATATAATTTGGCTTGTGCATTATAAAACGTGTGAAGAGATTTCCAAAAGTTTGGAGATTTTTCAAAAATGTCGTTCCCAACTTAAATCTTTCTGAAATAGTTTACAAATTTCAATTACAGGAATTGAAAAACCCGCAATCATTACCGTTTTCTTGAAATGCTTTGCCTGCCCATGAGTAAAATAGCCATTGCTAGCGCAAAATACTTTAAGATCAAAGAAAACTATAACGGTATTCGAAAATTGATTCTGAATTGTTTGAGTCGTTTTATGGATCTGAAATCTAAAAAAATACAGAAAAAAGGAAAAAAGAAACACGTGTCCCCCCACACTAACGGTAATATGAACCATTTTAAAATAAGTAAGTAAGTGCAAGACTTTGTCTGTAGCAAACTTCTATATACCCGACGCTATATACCATGTAACACCAAATCTTAAAGTTTCTTGGCCCGAATACATATATTATTTGTATAGGCCACGCCACCAAAAGTGGGCATGAGCTTAAAATTAAAATCAATTAAATGTAATTTCGTTAGAATCATAAGGAAATACGCTTAAAGCGAAAATTATTTCTGAAAAAAAGAACGCCCCTAAAAAGTGAGGGGGACTCAAAATTTTGTGAAATCTGTAAAATCTCTCATTTAATTTTTTTTTTCGATTTGGAGTGAACTTTCCGCAAAATCGGGTTTTTAAAGATCTCACATGTTAAAAGTGGGCAAAGTCAACTTCGTGGGCAGTCCAATATTTGCCTTGTTTAAGGTCTTGGGCCAATATTGTTCAGTACCAAAATTTAAGTTCGTATAGATAGAGTGGTGCAACAGCTCGAGGTGAACCAGGGCCAACTTCTCAGCAATGTATGCTGTGTGCGTCAATTTTATCACATACCAGAAGACCTACAATTTTTTGCCGAATCCGAACGGCACTTTGAGAAATTTTCCAAGACAACTGATACTCTCATTTTGAAAAAAGGTGAAACAGAGGTTGTCTCACATTGAAGCCAGTAGTGGGCCTGGCCGTTGACGGATTAAGCCAATTTTCGCACTTTGTCTGTGCAACAGAAGAACCAAGCCGTGTTTCAGCTCATTAGCTACATTTTGAAGACCTTAAACCTTCACACTTGGACGGACGAACGTATGGACGGTCGAACATAGCTTAATCGATTCACCTGTCGGTCTCGATCATATCTATAAAAGGTCTTAAGGGGTCTACTATGATTATTTCACTGTGTTACAAACTATGCATTAAAATTAGACAGTCAATTACAGAAAGACAATTAAAAAGACAATTTTTTGGGTTTTGAAAGAAAAAAATTGCAGGGCCAAACCATATTAAATGGTTTTCTAGATTAAAAATCATTTTAGTTGCTTCTGAAATGCTACTTACATTAAATGCCTATAACTTCTGATCTGTTTCTATCTATTATCTATAACGCGTTTCTCATATTTTTAAGTTTTTTAACAAAAAAAAAAAAAAAAAAAAAAAAATACTAAAAACGTAATTGCCACCCTGCGTTCAAAATTTAAGCGCCAAAATTTGATCGCACACAGATCTTATGCACAATGCACATATCTAAAAAAATTTCTCGAATAATACATAAATACTACTAAGGTAATCAATAGATGTGTTTGAAAATATGCCATGAAAGTCGAAAATTGTCACTAAAAGAAGAGATAAACATAAAGTCGCAAACATACCGAACAGCATTTTACACAAATTAAGCATTAATGGTGAATCGCCTGAACTCTGAAGTATGTTTCTAAAAAACAATATAATTTCAACAAAACTCCCAAAAATGCACTTAAAAACGTAAAACTTCGTGCGTTTTTAAAGTTATACTCTTTTATCTATGTTACAAAAAACATATTATATATATGCAGCTGTCAGAAAGCGTTTAAAAATAATTTACGTTATTTTTTGAAAATTCAACCGCATAATGGTTACTGAGGGTATATCTATCAACCAAAATATTTCTTATCCTGAGGCCTACCCTCCTTTACACACATAGTATTAAGAGGTGATTCAAATTGTGCCAGAAGTATGGGAATGCCACAAATCTGCACAATCAAGCTAAAATGCAAGCAAATTTATTCCTTGGAACCTTCCTACATCTAGTTACATAGAATGTGTGTAGTGTAGACAGAGGTAGTGTGCCTTTGGAAATTAGGAGCTGTACCACTAAAGATGGGTGTGACTATGTGCGCTGCCTGCAGAGAAAATTGGATGCAATTTTTCCTTGATAAGTGGTACAGAGCTTGTCGTTTGCCGAGAAGTGCGGAACATGAAAAATAGACGCAATCACTTTAACCGAACGATAACATGAACGAAAATTTTGCTGACGTTAACTGGTTGTTGGTTAAATGATGAAGGCTTTTTTTTGTGATGTAAAATGTTTCCTTGTACTAAGATAAAAATGCAGAGTTAGTCAGTGAATTGAAATACAAGTATAGTGCGTTTCTAAACTAACTAAAGTCGTTTCATGGCAACATAAGATACCTAACCCATATTAAACCTAATAAACTATAATAATTATTATAAACCTTAAACATTTTAATAAACTAATAAACCTTATGACTCTATTTATGCATACATGTTGAAATATTTGATATTATATTAAGCGGCGGCGGTAGGAAAGACTGGGTGAGCGCCGTGGTGCGGTGGTTAGTGTGCAGAACCCCTGTTCACGAGGTCCCGGGCTCGAATCCCGACCGGTGCAGTAAAAGTTTTCCACGGTGTCCCAACACTGCGAGGGTCTGACAAGCCATTCGAAAGAATCATTTGTCATAAGAGACCACTTACTTTGCCGTACGGAATCGGCCAAAAATTTTTTGCCTCTTTCATGTGCGTAAAAACCCCTGTATCGCACACAGAATGCATGATTGTAAGACAGGTCAGGCGATGGCTCTTCTGAGCTGCTTGCGCCAGTTAGTTTTTAATACAACATTTGATAGTTGAATGAATTACTATTTCATATGAATTCGCTTAAGCAGACTTAAGGCCCAACCATAACAGACTTTGATGAGCTTAAGTAGGCTTTCCAAAATGTCCCATTACACGCGATTCATATGCCACGACCATAATAGCCTTATACTGGGTTTCGTAAGGTTTTCGTTAACTCGTGTTGGCTTAAAGTTTTGTTTGTGTTGTCACTAGTTCATTCATTGTCATATTTAAGCCCATATTTATTTTTATACGTGCTTCAAACAAGTGGGAAAGTGCAACAGTGGGTATGCAAAAGCTTCAATCCATCTACGACGGATTGCAAAATACCCGACCAAACCAAAAAGAAGAGTGGAACTCCTCCAAAAAGTGGGCGGTATGTAAATATAAACCTGTTGAATGCTTTATACTAGGTGGTTGCATACATTTCGGCCTAAAACTTCGCCTTTTTAACTAAAAAATTACTTTTTTTAACGCCACGCCCACAAAAGTGGGCGGAGGCACATACAATATGTATATATAAAAGTTAGAAAATGCTAATATCTACAGCTTTTGTCATATAATTTTTTGTCAAATTTCATATACATTTATTGAAAAACAGTCATTTTAAGCTAAATTCCCTTAAAAAGTGTTCGTGGTCAATGTAAAAGCTAAAATTTTTTGGCTACCTTAAAGACAATTATAAGGCAATGTTACGTACCAAAAATGAATGCGCTAGCGCCATTGTAACATAGCTAAAATTTGCAATATATATTTTTTTAAATTAGAGATGGTCGCACGTACAGGCCTGTAGTGGGCGTGTCTGTGGGCGGATTCAGCTTATTTTCAAACTTGATCTGAAGGACTGGACTTCTAACCAACCCACAAAATTTCAGCTCTCTGCCTTAAAATTTAAGGCCTAAAAGTTGTTAACATACGGACGGACGGACGGGCATGGCTTAATCGATTCTCCTGTCGGTCCCATTCATATCTCTAAAAGGTCTTAGGGGTCTACGGTGATTATTTCACTGCGTTACAAACTATACATCAAACTTAATATACCCTGCGTCGGGTATAAAAACTTAATATACCCTGGGTCGGGTATAAAAATCCGTGAGAGAAGGGAATATACCAAGAATTGTACGCTGACCTCAAAAGTTTAAATATATTTTAGATCCGCCAATCGGTCTCGGAAATATTAACATCCAAAGTTTGAAAAAAAGTGACATAATTTTCAAATTTGATTTTAGAGGCAATGTGATACTCAACCCGTTCACAGTGAAATCGCATAAGATTTTCAAAACGTTTGCTTTAGCCTATTATGGGCAACACAATCTTTTGGCAAAACTTGAGTGGGATTTTCGTTGTATTTCGACATAAGATTGATCCCGCTCAATTCTATTATGTTTGGGCCTTTAGTTCTGATAAAATGACGAAAATTAATGAAAAATAAAAAAATGACAAACTCATCGACTCAAGCTAAGTGTGGGAAAACAAGGACGTTGTTATTAAAAAGCTAAAAATTACAACAATAACTTACAATTCTACAAACATTATAAAAATGTTTAGTCCTATTGCTAGTTCTATACTAAAAAAGATCAAGTAGTGCATAATTATGGCATTTAAAACACATAAATAAAAAACTACCCGAACGTATCGTTACTTTTATTGGGGGGCGGCGCCCCTATAGCAGAGCGGTACAAATCAAAGACGTTGTTGTTTTATGTACCGAAATGATTTAGAAAATGCCAGAGCTGTTTATGTATTCTGTAATGATTTGCTTCAGGGAGCAAAATATACGTTACAGGGAGCAAAATAATAGTTAAGGCAAGCTTTGTTTCGATGCTAGAAACTGCTTACAATAGCCATTCATATATGACCCATCCACAATTTAAAGGAATCCATTTTCTTACAGTTTATCCTCTTGATAGAAAATAATATGAGAATAAAAGACTGTTTTTTAAACAAAGTAGCTATCTACCTACATATTTCCGTATATATCAATCTTCATCATAAGATTATTTGCACTCCATCGCTAACTTTGAGTCCTAGCTGCTTTATGCATACATAGTTATTTTTAAGCACACTGATCCACCTTCAATGAAACTGGTCAAACATATTCTATTCAATCAGCCACCAAGGGGGCTATGCATGCATGTTGAAAGTACAATTTTGAAACAAGTTTTTGCTGAACAGGCTTTGCGATGTGCCAGATATTGTATGTATATATGGAGTACCTACTTTAAATTGGGCACAGGTCCACTGGAAAGGTTTCGGTACCACAATTTTTGTTCAAATAATGGTAATTGAATTTTGGTCGGTATTCATAGCTGTTTGAATACTCTAAGTTGCAGAAAATGTTAGGACTAAAATATACATAATGTACCTATATGTATAGGTGCTATGTAAACCATCACAAAGGTGCCTGTACCGGGAAAATCCGATAAGTATAACATGTTGAAATTATTTCCTGCGGGAATATGCTCTGCAAACATGAGTAGAAATAACGATTCCAAATTTCAATACATTGCACTGTATAGTAGTTATAAGATTTATTTATGCTGTCATTTAACTGCAACAAAAAGAAATAACAACTATAACCTAAAGCGAGACTTCGATGTTTCGTTTGTCTAGATTTGTGGCATTGCCATATTTCTGCCACAATTTGGCTTACTAAGTGTGTATGTAAGGGGAAGGTAGGCTCCTTAGGCTAAGAAATATTTTGGCTGATACAGTTACAGTAACCAACCCTGCGATTGAGTTTCCAGAATAAGCACTTAACTCTGTCAAAAAAGCAATGCGCTCTAATGCGATATAATGTAAGTTTTAGAAAATCTATAATTGATGTTAGACAACCCCAAAGAATCTCTTTTTTTTTTGTGCGTCAATATAAAAGACTGGTGAGGTCTCTACTCTAGGACATATAAAGTTATGATAGTAAGGTAAGAAAAACCAGTAAGTGAGTAAATGCAACAGTACGTACATAATAACTGCGGTCCATTACAGACGGTATACCCTGCTCCTATTCCTATTCTTCTTCCTATTCCTAAACTCTTTCCCATTCCTATGTATATTTTTTTGGTTTTCCATACCTTTCCCGGTACCAGTCATAAATCATTAATTAACTACAAAATATTTTGTTCGCAATGAGGTTTTTTGGTTTAATTCGTAGAAGGGGCTTAGGTAGCACAGTCCAACATCTATAACCATAAATCAATATAACCATAGAAATATCCAAGTTTGCGGCTAAATTGTACTTAAAAATTAAATTTTTTGGTTTAAATTTAATAATTATGTAAGATAGACCCCTAAAAATGGGCATCGTCAAACAGTTTGTATTAAAAAAATTTAGAATGGTGACCAGTGCTAAGCACTCTATTTGCTAAATTTTATTTCTTATTCTTCCCTTATAAGGCTAAATAGCATTAAAAATCTGCCTCTAAGTGTGGACGCGGCCCAAAACTTTGTATGAACCAAACGTAAGACCAACAATTTTCCAACAGTAACAGAATTTCTTGTGGGGTGCCGTGGCGTAGTGGTTAGTGTTTGTGCTTACTACGCCGGAGGTCTGGGTTCGAATCCTGCCATCGTCACCTGAAAAAAAAAAGACTTGTTCTTTTTCACGGTCCCCACCTCCGCGAGGGTTTGACAATTATAGCCCTCCGAGAGTATTAATTGTCGGATATAATTCGGATTCGGCAAAAAATTGTAGGTCCCCTTGTATGTAAAGAAATTAACACACCAGCATACATTGTTGAGAAGTTGGCCCTGGTTCACCTCGAGCTGTTGTGCCACTCTATTTATTTATTTATTTATTTATATTTAAGTTTTAAGGAGTTTTAAAAAGAGCTAGAGAACTGAAACGTCGAGCGTGGTTTTGTTTTAATTTTGTACAGGAGTTATATAAAAAAATTTGCATGATCTACCTAAAGGGTGATTTTTTAGCTGGTTTGGTTTTAGCAACACTGGTTTTGACAGCTGATGTGTGTTTACTGTGTCACTGTCAAACAGCTTCAGTTTGGTTTGCAATTTAACCATGGATCGTCTTACAAATGAACAACGCTTGCAAATTATTGAATTTTACTATCAAAATTCGTGCTCGGTTCGAAATGTTCATCGCGCGCTGCTTCCGAAACAATGGCGCAATTGCGAGGCGAGTTTGGTGAACAGTTAATTTCACGTTTCGGGCCGGTCAATTGGCCGTCTAGATCGTGCGATTTGACACCATTAGATTATTTTTTGTGGGGGTATGTCAAGGCTAATGTCTATAGGGACAAGCCCGCTTCGATTGACGCACTGGAAGCCAACATCCATGCATTCATTCGTGAGATACCGGCCGATATGTGTGAAAGAGTATGCCAAAATTGGACTCAGCGGATGGGCTACCTGAGACGCAGCCGCGGTCAACAATTGCATGAAATTATCTTTAGACATTAAATTACAAGGTTCAAGCTATCGATTCAAATAAATATTTCATTAATTTTTTCGAACTTTTTGTGTTTTTTTTTAAAAAAAGTTCTCAACCTCTTAAAAAATCACCCGTTACTACCAACGTCTACAACAAGTATTGTATTAAGTGTAAGATAACCTTTCATCAAAATTTTATTTTGAAAGGGGTTTTGGTTACAGGCTTGAACCCAATTTTTTGTTTTCAGTAAAAGTGGCTGGAAATTTTTCTGTACAAAAACTAAACTGTCCAGACCGATTTTTCGTGCACACCAACCTTCGGCTACTTTTACAATCTTTGTAAACATGATTAAAAATTCTAAAAAATCGCTCTTAATTGAAAAAAAAAAAACAAATAATGTTAAAAATATTATAAGTGTTCTTATATCAAACTGATACCACTATTTTCGAGCCAAAAACCCTCTGTAGTTGATCGAAATCTGGTAGATACAGACAAACGTCATGAATTACAAAAGAAAAATCTTTGGCAGAGTAATAAAATGTATCCACTAATCGAAAAGAATATTAAAATATACTTGCAAGTGATGCTAAGCTTCATACCTATACTAACTATATTGCACCAGCATTGTTTTCTTGTCATTTTCAGTCATCACAGCGTATTTTTAATGATAAAGGCATCCTCTTTACTCTTGCTTAAAATTCGCCCTCCCACAACTCCTCAGCACCATTCGCCTGGCTCCTTTGTCAGGTTTTTATACCGGAAATTATGGCGGTGTTGCAAAAATAACAACAGCATGCTTGAGTGTTAGAGGACATTTTGCCTACAACCTACTACGTGACTTCTTCCATATTCATACAGTGCACCTAACGCGATGAGTGTACGTTTCCTTCTACTGTTTGTGAATGCTCATTCAGCTTCTTTCATCTCTCCACACGGGGTGGGTGATGTTCACACCTCCGTGCATGAATTTAATTACAGAGAGAAAGGGTGTTGAAGTTAAGGCATTCCGCAGTCGCTTTTTATATTCACCATGTTTAAAATTTGGTTTGTTTTATTTCCTCCATTTTTTTATACGAAATTAACGGACGGTGTTTCCGAAAATGGGGACAAGGCAACTTTGTGGGAACTGGATCCAGCATGAACTGCAGGATGTCTGTCATTTGCATTTTTCCGCAGTTAACGGAGAGGATTGGTTTAATATTCTATTATTACGGCTTATGAAAGTTCTGCATTCCTTTGAAGTAATGATTGGGTATTAAGTATCTTAACGCGGCTGGATAAGTCTTCACTGAGACATTTATTTAAAATTTTATATTTTCTTTTTAGATAAATTGATAATATACCTACTTTATCAAAAGGAGATATTAAGTATATACAAACTTATTTTCAGATCTTGTCAAAATGTAAAAAGCAAAGCCGTGTCAACACTGTCACATGGTTCTTTACATGGATTGGGTTGGGACTTTGTTTGGTGGTTTTGTTAGCAAGCCTATATCCCTTAAATATATACCTTTATAAGGGTATAGCTTATAGGGGATAGTCTTAAATTAGGTAAGTTTAAGGTGACGATTAGTTTATAAGAACTATTGAGAGGCTTCTTTCTTCCTGCGCGGAGGTAGGACCTTGAAAAACTAACCAAATAATTTTATTTTTCATGCAAGTGTTATACGGAAATGTTTAAGTTTATATAGTAGTTCCATTTCACTCCATATAAAAGTTTTAAAATGGAGTGGTCAGAGGGAGCTGTCATTTACGGGCCGAACTTGAATATCCCAATTGCAATGGGAAAAAGTCGCAGTGTGTCTTAGGCAGAACATCACACCATTAATGAATGCGCCAACCACATCTACAACTGCAAATGCAGTTAGTAGTTATATCAAACGTACGAGCATTTATTATATGCATGGATATAGTCAGCAGTCAGGCAGGCAAGATTGTAAACAATACCAAATTGTATGAAGTAAATAAAGTCAAAATAAAGTCAGGCAGCTATAAAGGCCGTAAGATCACATATCATTCACTCCAAATCAGTCTTGAACTGCTTCAATAACCTACAGAAACCCAGGAACAAAACCAAACTCTGCTTGTTTGGTCACGAGCAAATTCACGATTTTGGTCGCGATTTATTTATCGAAGCCATAAAGATTTCCTCTGCTTTATACCTACTGGCCTGGACTATCTTGACGTTCACGCCGCAATAAGAGAGAGTAGCTTAAGACCATTCCTCACATTTGCGCAAAAATCTGTTAGATAAGCAGCATTTATAAAATAGAAGCTAATATCACCAACCCAATTCAAGTCTTTAAATATATTTTATCAAAAAGATAATTTATGTTTTAAGGCTTTCGGTTGTGTCTGTAGAAAACGCAATATAGGTACCTACCTAATACAGTATGCATTGCATATCCTGTCGACTGTAAAACCAATTCCTTGAACCGACTATCATTAGAAAATTCGCTATCCAGAGAAATGGAGCGTGAGTGTGTATGTATAAACTATTTCCGACAATGTTCACTCTGCCTTGCCAACCCAGCCCATTGTCTCTGCTTTTGTCGAAATTTTATGCGAAATAAGGCAAATATTTGTTATTGTCTGCACATTGTCAGGCACTGGGAATAACCCGAATTCCATAATGGTTCCATCCGTTTGGAAGCAAAGACAAAAATGCCGGAGCAGATGACTGTATACAAATGACTATAAACAAAGACAAGCAAATTTAGCTTTTTTCCTCTGTAAACATTAATAAATGACATCTCAAAGTTTTAATATTTTTGACGTTGTATACTTTGGTGTCAATATGACTTATTTAAGTGGCCCAAAAAAGGAGTATGACTATTATATGGATATACGAGCAGCAAATGATACTAGAAATATAATTTAATTTCCAAAATGAACCAAAAAGTAATGATTTATATAAGTTCTGTGGAAAAAACGCATAACTTTATTTATACTATTATTCTCATAAGAAATCGAATAAAGGCACTGTGAGGACCATCTGCACGTATTACTAGTGTGAGATTCTTTATTATTTTGGCCATCAGCCTTCAATTGAGCTATATACATACGTGTGTACTTTAATGTTTAAGCTTCTATAGTATATAACGCTGGTCAGGTTGCTTTCGAGCTCCAACAGCGTAATTAACTATGTTATTTATTCCTACGGCCGGGGCAGCGTGCTCCAAACAAACTGTTTTCTTCGTTGTACTCGACATACAATATTTTTCATATCTAGAGTCCGGACTTTTTCGTGGGTGCGATCTTGTTGAAAAAAGTGTTGTTTTTTTTCATAATACTTTTTAATTCCAGCTACTACATTATAATTTAAAATATGAAATAAACAAAGCAAAAGAAATATGTAGAAACAATTATTGACGATTGAAGGCTTACCCTTGGCAGTCAATTTTGGAATATGTGAAAACCTATACATGTCAACGGTTGGCTGTTGTTGTCATGCCATTTGTCAAACGAGTACGAAAATTATTTGTCAAGGAAAGATATTTTCCTTCTAAGTTGCTTCTAGTGAAAGAACAAACTATTTTATTCACAAGTCAGGTTGATAACTCACATGAAAAAACTCGAATTCGTTTATCGAAGGCATGTCAACTTATCAACTTTCAGATCTGTGTTGACAGCTATAGGTCTTCACATATTCCAAATTTGACCACCGCATTTTGACTCTTCCAATCGTCAATTTTTGGTATTCGGCGTAATATCTAAAAAAATAAATTGATTGAGTGGCTAGAGGTGACCCAAAGCCAACTTTTCAACTATGTATGCTGTGTGTGTTGATTTCCTTACATACTAACGAACGGCTCTATGAGGTATTTAAGAAAAACGTTACCCTCCGAGGGTTTGTCAGACCCTCGCGCAGGTGGGAGGGTAAGAAACATATTACTTACTTACTTAAGGTGGCGCTGCAGTCCGGGGTGGACCTGGGCCTCAGCCAAGAAGCTTCGCCAGCCAGTTCTGCCTCTAGCTAGCCGTCTCCAGTTTCGCACGCGAAGTTGGCTGAGGTCCCTTTCCCCTTGCGTGCGCCACCTGAGTCTCGGTGTTCCTCTACCGCGCCGTCCCTGCGGTGTGGATTCGAATATTTTCCGGGCCGGGGCGTTATTGTCCATCCGCTCTAGATGACCCAGCCATCGTAGACGTTGTATTTTGACTCTTTTGGCTAGGTCGGTATCGCTGTACAGCCCGTACAGTTCGATCTTCTTCTGCACCGCGAAGCAGGACTGAGATGATGAGGGTATTATACGTGGACACTTTAGTTGCTCGAGAGAGAGAGTGTTAAGAATTATCCTTCGTTTGATTTCAGCGCTGGTGTCATTGTCTGAATTGAAAGCGGAACCCGGGTAGACAAAGTCCCTAGCTACCCCAAAGTTATGGCTGTCGGTGGTGATGTTTTGTCCAAGACGTGGGTGTTGGGTGTCTTTTCTTGATGACAGCATATACTTGGTTTTGCCCTCATTGACTGCTAAACCCATATTCGCCGCTTCCGTCCCAATACTCACGAAGGCTTCACTGACATCACGCTTTGTTCTACCGATTATGTCAACGTCGTCTGCGTATGCGAGTAGTTGAACGGACTCGGTGAGGTCTTTGCCGACCTTGACGGAACAGCGTGAGTTTTCCATCGTCATCTTACGCAGATTGACGAGTTTGGCAGGGATGCCAAAACTAGACATTGCGCTATATAGCTCATCTCTATAGATGCTGTCATACGCGGCCATGAAATCGATGAAGAGGTGGTGTGTATCGATTTGGAATTCCTGGGTTTTCTCCAAGATCTGCCGCAGTGTGAATATTTGATCGATGGTTGACTCTTCTGGCCTAAAGCCACACTGATATGTGCCTATCAGATTGTTGACAAACGGCTTCAGGCGTTCACACAGTGGAGCAGAAAAGATTTTGTATGCGATGTTAAGAAGACTGATGCCTCCGTAGTTGGCATTCAGATGGTCTCCTTTCTAAAAACAAACATCGCGTCTCTTCTTTCAGGTGACGATACCATTCGAACCAAGACCTCCGGCGTAGTAAGCACACGCACTAACCACTACGCCACGGCGCAGCACCCCACAATTAAGTGTAAAAAAATTCCTTTATTATAATTTTTTTTCTATAACCCTCCTTGCGAGTGCTATGGAAGGGCTCTGTTTTCATTTTCTATATCCAGAATGTAACTGTATAGTTCGACGCAACGTCTAATAAAGATTAGAACACACATTTTTAATAATTTTGATATCGTCGCGAAAAAGTCCAAATCATTGCTCCTACGGTCCTACCCAGCATCTGTTTCGAAAGGATAGAAAAAATTGAAAACAAAAATCTCATTGAAAATACCGATGCATGTGCAATGTCACATTTAAATGGGTCTAGGGTTTCGGTTTATCTATGGGAGAGAACTGAACGAAATGTTCTCTCAAATTATGGAGAAAACACGTGGTAAGAAGACAATATTCACCTTTCTTTCTCATTTCACGAGTATGCGTTGTAGCAAGACTGACCAACCTTAAGATGTTGAACATTACCCAGAGGCTGAAATTAATTCAAAAGCTCCCTTCCAGTTTTGGGTGTGAAATTATTGTAAAAGCTTTTGCACTATTCACCTCTTTTGAGCTACTGAAGTATTTCGTTGCAATGTTTTGGGATTTTATAACATACTTGTTTGGACAACATTTTGTCATGACGTCTTATTTTGTGTATAGCACGGGATTTTTTTATGGGCAGAACATTGCCCATTCGGTAAAAACTAGTTGGTAATGCTTTATTTTATTAATATATACCTAATAACATAATAAATGTAATTAATTAATAACATAATAATAATCCCATCTGATAAGACAGGAAGCAAAGTTAGTTTTACATATAGTTTGTGATAATGGTTGGCCCCAAGCATCAAAAGCATGTAATCGAGGCCGAATTAAAGGTCAAATAAGCCATGTTCGTACGTCGATATGTATGTCTCATGCTCTTAGGCCTTCAGTTTTGGCCTAGGGAACTAAAATTTTGTACACAAGCTTCCTGGCATGCGCAGCAGTACAAGTCTTAAATTTTTTCAAATCGCCCACAGTTACGGTCACAATCGGGTCGTAAAATATGGATCTGAACCAGCATTCACAGCCATATATACAGCCGTATCGTGTCATCAGGCATTATTGCTGTGCTATATTCTAAATTTTCCTTACACTTTGGTTAAGGGTACATTATAAGCCACATGTTGTCTAGCTGATTTGGAAAACACTCGATCAATGCCTCCCATTTTTGGTGTCCTAAAGGTTCGAACAAAGTCAATTTTTCGTCCGTTGTATGCCTAACATTAGTCCTATTCAAACGCAAGAACTTCTACCGTTTGAATAGGAGAATGAATTTATTGAACACATAAGAATAGGATTGCTAGGTAGATCTAACCTAATAAGCAAAGATTGTAGAATTTTTTTTTCTTAAGTTACATAATAAGTAAAAATGTTGTTGGACCTGATGTTTACACTTGCGTTTAGTGCCTTTCTCCAGGTCTACTATCTATTGTTAAATTTGGGGGGTACTTATCTTGATTAAGTTATGGAAACACTGAAGTGCTAGTAAAAATAAATGGTACTTAATCCTTAGCTTTTAATCACTTGAACCAATTTTTTTTTCGCAAAATTTTTCTAGGTAAGAAAAAAAATTGCGCTTCCTTTTTTCAATAAGAAACTTCGATATCGAAAGATGTGGTGGTTATAAAAGGCCTTGTTTTAATGTTGCTGTGTAGGCACTGGTTGGCTTTGATCACATAAATATCTTAGTTTGATTTTAATCAATCCTCACTTGTCAACTAAGACTGGCCTTAGCAGCTAAATTTAGAAGAATATGAAAATCTGTCTCATATTTGACCTGAAGTCAACACTTGCAAGTAGGTAAAACATTCGCCGGAAAAAATGTCGCCTACGTCTGTTTATGGTTTTATTGTTTTGCATATTTATATTTAATCTACTTAAAAACTAAAATAAAAGAATACCCCAAAACAAACTCTTCGGATTAGAGTTTTTGTTAAATTGGATTTTTGTCTTCTTTAGCATTTTTTCCCCTAGAAATCCGATTATATATGAGCTTTCATTGCTCGAGATGACTTTCTCCGTAGATGAATATTTTCCCGTGGATGAAAGACGACGTTCAATGATTCTACGGTGAAGAAAATGTTTCAGCCAAGTTTTGAGGGTAATAAATCTGGGCACACTGATTCATTTGATTGAGAAAGTTGTGCGTAACTTTGAGAATTTATATAAACTATTTTGTGGTAATACTTTTCAGATAGACAGAAAAAAAATCGATGTATACCTACGTACGCATTCTTGTTCCTTCAGTTTGGGTAGGTAAACGAATCTTGTTTTTACAAGAGATTCTAGGAAAACTTACTTTGTTCTGCCTTAGAATAGATTGTTATTATATCAACTTTTGAGTCATTAAAATTTAACTAAAAACTACAATCAAAATAATCGCTCGTCTAGAAAATATTGCATGAAGATATATACAGGGTGTTTCAGTTAAGGCGTGAAAAAAGCTAGGGCATATAGGTTGGGTAAAGAAAATAAAAAAATTCACGGGAAGGGGGTATTTGACCCCCGTTTAACCGGTATGGGTGTATTTCTAAAAATATGACTTAAAACAGAAAAAGAGATATTAAAAAACAATGGTAACACTGACATTTTCAAGATATACCTTTTTGAAAAGCCAAGACATCTTCTCTTATTTTGTTTTTAAATAAAGCTATTTTAGTGTAGAGTTTTTGAAAAATTTATTTCTAAGTAAATTTTTTCTAATGCTTATTTAATTAAGTTCATTTTTTTTTATTTAATATAAAATAAAAATAAATAGAGTGGCGCAACAGCTCGAGGTGAACCAGGGCCAACTTCTCAACAATGCATGCTGGTGTGTTAATTTCTTTTACATACAAAGGGACCTACAATTTTTTGCCGAATCCGAACGGCACTTTGAGAAGTTTTTCAAGACAGATGATACTCTCGGAGGGCTTGTCAGACCCTCGCGGAGTCCCTCGCGGTCAGACCCTTTTTAATTTAATGCTCTTAAAAATAAGTTATTAAAAAAAGAAAACACATGTTCATATGTCTTTTACTTTTTTGGGGAAAAAAAAAATAACGGCAACAACTTTTTTTTTAAGAAAAACCTTTTTTTAGTTCCGTGACTTACCCTTGCAGCAGAATTAATCTTCCAAGGATTAACTTTTGTTTTATTATTTTCTTACTGCTATTCGGAATCTTTTGTGCATATAACAAGGTGACGAGATACTTGACTAATCCGTTACTACCCTTTTTGATTTATAACCCATGAAAATCGACCTGTAACTATTGTTTATGTATGTTATCATTTCCAATTTGATTGTCAACAAGTCAACGATGGCTAACTACTCCCGAGAAGAATTAACGGACATGCACTCCTGCTACGGTTTAGCTGATGGAGAACGTGAAGCCTCAACCGACGTCTTCGAGAACACGGAGTGCTAGAGTATCGAAGAAGAGAAAGATCATTTGATCCTAGATCATCAACCTCAGAAGAAAGAATTTTGGATTTGGTGGCACGTAATCCCTCCCTTAGTACAAGAAGGATAGCTAATATGCTTCAAGTGCCGCATAGCAGTGTATGGAGAGTGCTTCATGAGGAGAATTTAAACCCGTACCACTTTACGCCAGTGCAAGAGCTTACATTAAACGACAAACTATTGAGAACAGAGTTTTGTCGTCTATTTCGAAACCGAACGGAACTATTTTACAAGGATATTCTGGACGGATGAAGCCCAGTTTACCAGAGATGGAGTAACAAATTTTCATAATTTGCAATACTGGAGCAGCACCAATCCACAGAAAAAAAAAATGGATCTCAACACCGCTTTAGCTGTAATGTTTGGCTTGGTATTGTTGGACAAACAGTTATCGGACCCCGATTTTTGAGCTCCGTTATAATATGGAGCTACTTATCTACCAAAGTAAATAATTTGATCTACCAGCAAGATCCAGGAGCTCCAGCACACTACAGTTAGGCTGTAAGAAACTAACTTGATCAAAATGCTGGTGACCGTTGGATTGGAAGAAGACGCCCCACTGATTGGCCACCTAGATTACCAGATTTAATTCCTCTAAACTTTTATGCATGGAGACTCATGAAAAATTACGTCAACGAAGTGGAAATAGAATCACTGCAACAACTTAAAGAAAGGATTGAAGACTGGAGTAAAATTACAAGAAAATTTGTAAAGCATAGATTTATGTGCAGCTAGTAAAAGGAGATCTTTGCCTTCTATAAAATGGGGCTTTCAATTAAAAATATGATTCGAAACATTATTTATTTTTTATTTAAGGAAAAAAAAAATAAAAGAGAAAGAGAAAAACGCCTTTTAAATTCTAAAATTGTGTTTCCTTATTTTTATTGCTTTTAATATGGTTTTTTCGTAGCTACCTATTCAGTTTTAGTTTTCTTCCTTTATTTATTTGTTGCAATTTGTTTGAATTAAGGTTATACATATTTTGTTTATTAGTAAAAAAATGCCTCAGTAAAAAAATTTAATTTAATACTTGAAATTTTTTTTGATTTTTTTTTTCAAAATTTTGGATTTAAAAATTAATTTTTAAAAACTCGTTCACTAAAAGAGCTTTATTTAAAAACCAAATAAAAACTAGTGGGAGGGTTACAATCTGCCTAGGCGAATCGTTGGATACTACATCCCAGTTGACCACTGCCAAGCTCCGAAATGCGTCAAAAACCTTGGTTGCTAAATTTCAGTTTTTATTAACTTTATTTGTCTTGAGAATTTGGCAGTTAAGAATCTTTTTTCTTAAAAAATAGTCGTGGCACCAACCCCTTTTCAATAACATAATTTTTTTATCAGATGTGGTATACACGTGTTGATCACAGTCTTATAGAGGGTGATTTTTTAGCTGGTTTGGTTTTGGCAACACTGGTTTTGACAGCTGACGTGTGTTTAGTACCTTGTGTCACTGTCAAACAGCTTCAATTTGGTTTGCAATTTAACTATGGATCATCTTACAAATGAACAACGCTTGCAAATTATTGAATTTTACTATCAAAATTCGTGCTCGGTTCGAAATGTTCATCGCGCGCTGCTTCCATTTTATGGTCGGCATTCTCGACCTTCTGAGCATTTCACGTTTCGGGCCGGTCAATTGGCCGCCTAGATCGTGCGATTTGACACCATTAGATTAGTTTTTGTGGGGGTATATCAAGGCTAATGTCTATAGGGACAAGCCCGCTTCGATTGACGCACTGGAAGCCAACATCCATGCATTCATTCGTGAGATGCCGGGCTATCTGAGACGCAGCCGCGGTCAACATTTGCATGAAATTATCTTTAAACATTAAATTGCAAGGTTCAAACTATCGATTCAAATAAATATTTCATTAATTTTTTCGAATTTTTTGTGTTTTTTTTTTTTAAAAAGTTCTCAACCGCTTAAAAAATCACCCGTTATTAAGAAATTGTTTTTTACTTAAAAACAAAATCTAATTAATTTTAATTGATAGCTTACGCACATATCTGAACATTTTGTAGTGCAATTTTTTTTGGAGTTAAAGCAAATATATAAAAATGAAACCGTTGATTAGAATGCATATTAAATATGAACACGCCTACGGGGGCGGTTTTCGCTTTTTTTTAAATGCCAATCACAATACACTTGAGCGAGGATATCGCATACCAAATTTCAGCTTCCTACGACAACTTTGATTTTTCATGCTATTAAGTAAAGTGGGCGTGTCAGTGAGCGGATTTAAAAAATGATTACACTTGTACTGCTTCGGGACCTAAAAAGAACAGATATCAAGTTTCAAGTTCCTAGCTCAAAATTTATGCCCAGGAAACTATCGGCAGACGGACGGGCGGACGGACATGGCTCATTAGACTTACAATTATTACGTATCTTTAAAATGTCAGTGTTACTATTGTTTTTAAATATATTTTTTTCTGTTTCAAGTAATTTTTTTTTAGAAAATCGCTCCTCCCGGCTGAACGCGGGGGAATAGACCCCCTTCCCAAACAATTTTTTTCTCGCCTCGATCCAAGTTATACGCTTTAACTTTTTGTCACACCTTAACTGAAACACCCTGTATATTTTATATTATATTCTTATAATTATTGTAGATCCAAAGGAAAGTTTACAAATTATTAGCTAAAAATGTACTCGCAAAATTGATAGATTTAGACACATGCCCTTGGTTAAGAATATAAATTAGCTATTAGTTTTGAAAGACTATATCCGATGGAGATCTCAGACACAACTATTGTCAATTGTACCGAGTAAAAAAGGTTAATTTGTTTTTTATTTCTTACAATTCCTTCATAATCCGTTGAACACATTACCGCAAAATAAACTATTCATCAGCCATTATACTGTGCCGCACTTCATCAAATAAGCCTCTTAGCGCTACTGCAGTAGAGGCCGTCTAAGTTTCATATTACACATAAAAGCCACACCAACATATTAACAAAAGAGTTAAATAATTCTTGTTTGAGAGTAATTTAATGAAGCTTCTATCCGTGGGCGGAAATGCGGTCGACATTGGGCACACCAATCTTTGCAATTTTCGAAGCTACATTAACACCTGTGCATTATTGAAGCCATCCCCTGTGCTCCAAAGGTAAACCGCACTTCCTGGTTTACCTCACACCTTTTATACATGTGCACATTTCACTATCACACCAATTCAATCTTTTGTAACGATACATACAAGGCTCTGCGCTGCAGATTAATTAGTTTTCAATTAAGATTTCTCGGAAAATGATTAACAAGAAGAGTTTTATATTCGAACGGATACAGACCGATAACACAGAAGTAGGTGTACTGGGCGGGAGTAATTGAAAGAGGTTATCTCTGAAGAAGTTATGTCACACGCCTAAGGGTGTGTATAGTTTGAACAGAGTTTGGTAGAAGTGTGAATTCTAGTTTAATTTGGTTATCTCAAGTTATAACAAGAGTTGGCATCAATACAAATGTTTACTTTTCTTTGGTAGTAAATGTTTTTTTTTTTTTTTTTTTTTTTGTAAGGGTTCTGAATTTTTCAAAAGAAAGCCCAAAGGATGCTTTTTTTTCTTGTTCAATTTAATTGATTGGCAATCAGAAAGTACAGTGCTTTTTCAGAAAGATGTATAACTTTATTTGCTGACATCATAGGTGCTATGCCACCACATCACTGTGAGGGAAAATTAGTTCATATTTCTTGGAAGAAATTTTATTATATTTGTGTTTAAATTGAGATATTTTTGAATACATACTCATTAGAAGATTGTCATCCAACTTACTTTTGAAAATCTTCGAGTTTGTAGGTAGGTAAATATTCCTCGGCGATTATGATTTTTAATTATATGAAACTTTGGATAGCATGATTTTTGGCCAAATCCTTAAGGAAAATAAGTATACAAAAAAAATTGCTCAATAACAGAATACATCCGAAATCTTATTGGCCTTATAATTATGGGGTCTAATGAGCAATGCCCAATCATCATTCCCAATCAGGCTTTAAATTTGCTTATTTAAGGCTTCAAATTTATTTACAAGACATAGTCTCTTCAAGTTCATTCATATAAGGGAAAATAAAAAATGAAACCCGACTACTTAAAATTTTAAACGACCACTGTAATGTAGCCTCCTATTATACATTTAACATTACAAAACACAACACCAGCTCTCTTTACTTCATTTAAAGGACAGGACAGGTGATGACATTTCTGGCAAAAAACGTCTTTAAGAATACATTACCCTACACACACCCTCTTTTAAATTTCGTATTTAACATCTTTTTTAAATACTGTGTGAGTATCTTCTAGCGTTCTACAGTAAACAATGTTAGAAAAGGGTTTTTAAACTTTGGTCAGCTTTTCAGTTTATGATATTGGAGTGGCAAAGATAATAGTGGTAATGTGGTAAAGATAATAAAGATAGTGGTAAAGACAAAAGTGTCAGTATAGGACCAACAAAAGTCACTGTTAGATATATTTAAAATTTCTTAAAACCAGATTTTTTAACGTTTTTAAGATTTTTAATTAGTTTTGGACCTTTTGGCTTTATTTTTGACGTCATATCAAAAATATGGAGAATGTACACAAGTAGACCATGACCTATCGACCTTGCCTTGAATGACAAAACAAACAAGGAAATTCACGAACAAGAACAAGCAAACGGGGTTAACTGAAACTCAGCCTGCCTCACGCGTCACGCATGCGATATGCAAACTTTTTAGGATATTTGAATTCTAGTTTCCTTCAAAGCCCATTGTTCCTCACCTCAAAAACGTATAATACTCACCAAAAATTCAATTCCAGATACGTGCAAAAGAAATAGCTTTCGGGTAAAACTAGCAAAAAGACTTGCGACGGAAACTCAAGTTCGGTATGTCAGTCGAATGAATGAAAAATTGCAAGATATCGTGGCTACGTTTGCTGTGTAAGGCGTTCGTGCTACTTCTGATGCAAAAGAAGGTGGGTTCTAACCTACGTAACGAAAGCGAAATCATTTTGTTCGTTTTCTATTCAAATAGATGTGAATTTTCACTTGCGAACTTTTCGCAGGAAGCGGGTGCTGTCTTATCGATCGCAATGTGATTTATTACCGCTAATAGTTATGTGCTTTTGATATCTATTGAAGTAGATATCTCGTTCTTTGGCTCACTACATTTTTTAAGTCAGAACGTTGTCGAAGTGCTGGAAAGAAGTTTTCATTCTTGAATTTTGAACTTTTTCATCCTTATCGGATTGAATGTTCCTTGGAAAATGTTTGGTTTCGAGTATCACACGAAGTTTGGAATTTAATAAAAGTTTGATTTCATATGCTTCAGCCAGACTTAGGCAAATTCCTTTTTATCCTCTTAGAAACATTCGGTTTGTTATCAGTAAAGTGCATAATGAAGAATGTTGTATAGTTGATTTACTTTATGTATTTAAATCCTCCCCTTTTTCTCTCTGTGGCTCTTCTTGTGTGGTTTCCATGTTTAAGGATTTGTTAAGCGCTTTTAATTAAATGTCCAAACTAATTACAATTAAAATTTATTGAAGCGTGATAGAAGAGGAGCCTCTCGTTGACGCCCCGTTGCACTTGCTGCTGGAAGTAATCAGAATAGCGTTGCTATGATATCGAGACATAAAATTGTATATTATCATTATAAACAGCATGCTTCCCCACGAGACAATTTTTTTTTTTACTTGAAATGCTGTGGCTCTATTCCACGATTCTAGGAAAAATTAAATTTGATGAAAATATTTCTTCCTCTTTTGAAAAGCTAGAGCAATGAGTCCGCATTTTGAATTGAAGACCCAGTGCAAGAGCTTTTTGTTAAACAAATGCTCTTACCACCTGCATTGAATAAAGCCTTTTTACTTGAATTTTTACACGTTAAATTTGAGGGTTTACTGTATTTGGTTATAAGAATTGTTTTTCATTTTTTGATTAAAAGTATATATGTGTAGCCGTTAATTTAATTTTGTTGCTATAAGACTGCCTCCTGTCACTAGGTCTAGTATTTTATACCAATAATATTTTAATTTGCTGCACTACATGGCGTGTGTGTAACATTTTAAAAACCCAACCAAAGTAAAAGATGACGAATTGAAAAGCTACTTGTCGAACCGATTTCAAAGGGTTGTTATTGGTAGTAGGTTTTCCTCTGTTTTGCCTTTATTGCAAGGTGTTCCACAAGGTTCCATACTTGGACCGATTTTATTTTCAATGTTTGTCAATGATTTGCCATTGGTATGTTTACACACTCGTTTGCATATGTACGCAGATGACGTACAACTGTACATGTCTATGCTTTTGAATCGACTTGACGAATTAGTTTTTTGTTTAAACAGGGATTTGTCAGCGATTAATGACTGGGCAAGCAAAAACGGGTTGCTGCTAAATCCTTCCAAGTGTCAGGTTCTACCCATATCAAAAAGTAGTTTTGAACTGAGTATAATGCCAAATATAAAAATATCAGAATCGAAATTGGCGATAGTGAAGTCGGCTACTAGCCTTGGGTTTGTTATAAACCGCAATCTGTCCTGCAACAGCTATATAAACTATATCATTGGTCGTATATATGGTTGTTTGCGTAGACTGTGGTTGGCTGCAAACTTCACACCCTTTGAAACACGACGAAAGCTCGCCCAAGCCCCTATACTTCCCATAATAACATATGCCGATGTTGTTTTTAGCAGCATGGATTCGTTGTTAGGCAATAAGTTACAGGTGGCCTGTAATAATGCAGTTCGATACATTCATGGACTACGCAGATACGATCGGATATCGGTCTTTGTGAAAGGTTTCTTGGGTTGCACCTTAGTACAATACATGGATGCAAGAAATTGTATATTTTTACACAAACTTATAATGACTAAAACTCCAAATTATCTGTATTGCAAGCTTGAGTTTTCTTCTTCCCGCAGAACACTTAACATAAATTTACCAAAATTTAAATATCTTAACTCGTCAAGGTTCTTCTACGTTCATGCCTTCAGGTTATGGAATTCTCTGCCCTATACCATCAAAGGAATAAGCAATGCCGCAAGCTTTAAAACTGCAATATTTAGTCATTTTTCTATTCAGCAACTATAAAGATTAATGAATATTTAACTACTCTTTCTCCTTTTCTTTCTCTTTCTTTTCTTCAACTTCTTACCTACTTTTCATCTTCGTTGACTCTTCTTTTCTCTTCTATTCTTTTTTATTTTGAGGTAAATTTTTTTGTCATTTAGTGACTTTAAATTATGTATATATATACTTTTTCTTGAACTACATATCTTCAGACCAGTGAAATTAGTTTTAGTTGCACTTAATAACAGAAAGCAGATACACGTCTGTAGAACATAGGACGTAACAAAAGGTCTGATGACTTATTCAAGACCAGCTTCGGGACTTGTACTTAACCTTAATTGGTTAAGATTAGTTTAAAGGATCATGCCAAATGTCATCGATGCATACTAAGCATTTTTTTGTGCGAAGTCTGTAAACACCCGTTGATCGAGTAGACAACACCTCATGAGGAGCGAGGACCAAGGACTACATCTTGGTGACACCTTGTGAGCGACTTTAACGCTTATAGATATAGTTTTATATCTTATAGTTTTGAAAGTGTGAGGTTATGGGAGGCACTGACGTGAAATGTCCGTCTTCGGGGCGAAAGCTAAGATAAGCGATTTTAAAGTTTTTTTTTAGGTATCGAAAAGCATTAGGGACAGTTAAAATCACGTTTTTGAAATATTTTTGCTACCGAGTTGTATTTTCAAATTAAGACAGGACAACACCTGTCTGGTTAGCTAGTAAGAAATAACCAGTGAGTTACTTCAGGAGTGCGTATGTAATACCTTCAGTCCGTCTGTAACGGACCGCGGTATACCCTATTCCTATTCCTATTCTTCTTTCCATTCCTATTCTCTTTCCCATTGCATATGTAGTTTTTGTTATTCCATCCCCTTCCCGTTACCAGTGATAAATCATTCAGTATCATCATTGATTAACTAAAAAAAATTTTTATTCCTTATAAGATTTTTCAGTTTCAGTTTGCCAAGAAGGGTCGTGGCATGTCCAGCTCCTATAACCAACCACAGTTAGTATGTACTACAGTGTGTACGTAGAAGTAATGCGGGAATCATAAAGCAGCCTGGGCTTGGCCCCGGCCTGAAGTTTACAACTTCAGCCATACGATTTCAGTGTTTCCTAACACAATGAAGCTCGGCTTCAAAATGTTGTTTGCAAAGAGAAAGAGTGCACAAAGAGAAAACGTAATGCTACGTAATGAGGCTCAGAAGCCCAGCACGAGTTCAGATGTGCTCAACTTTTGCTTCGTGTGAAGCAAATGGGGTTGATTCCGATCAACGAAGTCAAGCCCACACGAAGTCAATCAGTCTGCCTTTGGCTATATTTGTATGAGTGTGTTGGTCATGCACGGATATGACGCAGAATATCTGAGTGTGTCTACATTTTGGGCCAAATTGCGTATTCATTATTTATTAGTTGGACATGAATCTTCCACATAATTATGTACACAGCACTAGATACCAGGGCTTTCGGCTGTGTGTGCGTATTTTTTTATTTATCGTGGCATGCTTGGAGAACGTAGTGACTGCTTAATATAAGCTCTCTCTCCATGAGCGAAATGTCGTTGCAAAGCCAGTTCAAAGTCCACGCATCATAACGGGGCGAAGACGAAGCCTGAGGCTGCTTTGTGGTCCCCGCTTTACAGTCCGTAAAACGGACCGTTGAATACCCCATCCTATCCCACATTGTAAAATGCCGATGGCCATGTTATTTATTGATATCTTATGAGTACAAACTAAGTGCATACTTCGCGAAAAGGGGCCTAGCCCAACCGCCCCTAATAATAAACTATTAATTATAAGATATTTCCACAGATATTTCCAAGTCACGCTTAAATGTACGGAAAAATGCAATTTTTTGGTTCAAAATCGATATTTTTGAAAAATCGACCCCTAGAAGGGGGCGTGGCTAATAACTTTATATAAACGAAATTTGGAATAAAGTCTCGTTTACATAACCTGCTACTTTTTTTGTTTCATGAACTCCTAAATTAGGCTCAAGACCAGTCGCAATTATGTTTTTCTGTAAAATTTTTAGGTTTTTCTTCAATTTTGCCTCTAAATGTTTGCGTAGCCCAAAGTCTTGTATAAACAAAACGTAGAACTAAGCGTTTTCTACATAAAATATTCAGCGAAATTTTTCAAACTGCATTTAAAAATTTATCCTTAAAATGAATGCCACACCCACTGGAGGAGGTTTACCAATAAGGAGATACTAAATGTCAAATTTCAGCCTTTTACAACGTCTTACAGTTTTGAAATCTCTGGGAGTAGTTGCACATTAAGACTGACTGTGGGCGTGTCTTTGGGCGGGTTTCAAAAATTTTTACACTTGTACTGCTTCGCATGACGTAGACCTCACGCACGAAATTCAGCACCCTAGGTCAAAATTTAAGGCCTAAAAACATGTGACATACAGACGGACGGACGGACATGGCTTATTCGATTCAGAATTCGGTCTCGATCATAATGCCTTTCAGGTGTTGGGGGTCTACCATTATTATTTCACCGTGTTACGAACTATGTGACAAACTTAATATATACCTCCTACCACATGGGATGGGGTATAAAAATGAAATCTAGAATAGTGTCCAATGTACTTTATGTGCTAAACTTTGTTTCTTATACTTCCCTCAGTAAGGCTAAAAAGCAGTCGAAATCCATGTTTTTCTGGAAAATTATAGGTTTTTCTTTAATTCTGCTTCTAAATGTGGGCTAAAACTTTGTATGAACAAACATAGGATTTAGGATAGGAACAAACAAGTATTTTCTATATATTTCTATGTATTGTAATATAATTTTTCTGGTTTGTAACGAAAATATTGAATAAATTGCATTTGAAGGATTACTCTTTCAATCAATGCCACGCCCGCAGGCTATCGCAACTTTTGCAACTGTCGACTTTATTATAATCTTTAATGTCTTTCAGTCGTGGGGTGCCGTGGCTTAGTGGTTAGTGTGTGTGCTTACTACGCCGGAGGCCTGGGTTCGAATCCTGCCATCGCCACCTGAAAAAAAAGACTTGTTCTTTTTCACGGTCCCCACCTCCGCGAGGGTCTGACAAGCGTAGTAGTATGACAAATGATACCGAGAGTATCATTTGTCTTGAAAAAACTTCTCAAAGTGCCGTTCGGATTCGGCAAAAAATTGTAGGTCCCTTTGTATGTAAAAGAAATTAACACACCAGCATACATTGTTGAGAAGTTGGCCCTGGTTCACCTCGAGCTGTTGCGCCACTCGTAAGGTAAACCAGAATCCATATAAATTTCGTTCATACAAAGTTTTTAGCCAGTTTAGTCTTTTTAAGCGTCAATTTAAAAAAAAATAAAATATTTAATCATTTTAAAAAATAAAATCGCTTTCATTTCACATTCAGTTGGATTCAAATGGAATCTTTATGTATCTCGTGACGAAATCTTGCTATCTGAGGAAGGTTGGTATTAAGGTGAGCTCCAGGTTATTTTGCGGTGGCCGACTTTTTTCCGTGCACTTTTCTTGAATACATATATTTACCAAAATAGAACACCAGGTTACACAACGAGAAATATAAGGCACAGGAATATAATGAAATACACATGCACACTCTGGCCCTTTATTACACCGCAATACGATTTAATTCCTTAAAAGGCTGTTGTTGTTAGCGCCAAGTGTACCTAGATGACCAAGTGATACCCTGTCCCTTTCTGGACAATCAGCGAACTCAAAATATGATTATATTGTTCATTCAACACAATGATTAGACTTGACCCAAGAAGAATATTGGTCCGAAAACGAATTACCATTCTTTGAAAAGATGGCTTGGTGATTGTAGTAAGAGTGATCTTATAGCAACCTAAATATTAAATGTAAATCAATAACAAATGAAGTTAGAACAGCTTGAGGCTAGGGACATATTAGCCCTTGCAGTTTATTAGCCCGGTCCAGTGGGGCCCGGGCCCGTAGTGGCAAATTCTCGGGGGCAGCAATTAAGAAGAAAGATTAAAGGCAAAAAAATCAATTGCTAATTTACATTATGAAAAAACCGTTTTACATACATAGTAAACGCCATACATTTTCAATATTTTTTAAACTCCTCGAAGACCTTTTGATTTTTTTTTGGATTATTGAATAGACGAAAGTTTTCGCATGGTCTTGTGCATAAATGTCGCCTCTGTCATGTTATACAGGGGTTTTGTTTTATCTCTCGAAAGGAATTATACCATCTAATGGGTCCAATAAGAAGTTTCTAAAACTGTAGCGTTAATGGCAGAACCGCAAGACCAGAAATAAGATCAAGACGGAATCGTGAGTCGAAAAAGCCATTTTTTCCGTCCATCTGTTTTTGTGCCTCATACTTTGAAAGGCCTTAAACTGCGAGGTAGACGCTTAGACAGTCTAAAAAAACATATCTTGATTTTTAAGGTCTCGAAGTAGTATAAGAGGTCTAGAAATCCGCCCACCTATAGGCTTCCTTCAGTTAAAAGAGTAAATTAAGTTGCCAGAAAAAATTTTGGAAAATTGTTGCAAAAAGTTGAAACTATGTCAATAGCATGCAAAGCCAAAAATATTACATCGAAAAATAAAACCAAAATGCGCCCCAGTTGACGTAGCATTTTTTGGTACATGCTTCCAGGGGGCGGCAAAAATGTGGGGCCCAGGGCGACACTATACCTTAATCCGCCCCTGGGCAAGACATGCCAGCCTTACGACATGTGTGTTGTTTTGCATTTTGATAAGCAGAATATTTGTTTTTTTTTAGAAAACTTAAGTGAGATCAATTTCAGTTTTCCCGCTAATAAGAACAACCAGAAACTATGACAGTACCATAAAATTACTAGGGTCTTTCTTTGAAGATCGTAGGTATCATAACAAAAGACCGAGCATCCAAGCCAAATAAGGATACGACCAAGTTTTAAACGTTCAACTGGTTGCATGCTAAACAGCCTTAAGCTTTTAAGATATAATTACCTGGACTGAAATAACAATTGATTAATCCATAGCGGACGCTTTTGCCCTGCAGAACTCGAACCAAAATGTGTGGCTTCAGAACTTTGGGGTGAGAATTTTACTCACACAACTATTTTTCCTCAAAAATGTTAGTCAATCAGTTTAATCATAGGACACTTGTAATTTAAACACAAGATTTAAAAACCTAATTATTCAAAAAAAAAAAAAAAAATGTATCGCTATAAGCAACTCTTGTATAAGGCCCAGTGCAAGTGTAATTTACCAAAATGTAGGACTTAAGGTATTGTATTAAGATTAATGCATGCTCAAAGGGAAACATGATATTTAAGTTCCTTGACGAAATTATCTGTATATATACGCATACTTGTTATGTTTTCATGATTCCTACAGCCTTGTGTGCAAACACGCAAAAGTAAAGCACCAATGACAAGAGGCATGTCATTCCTCGTGCTACGGAATAAAACTCACTTAATATTCAAGACACATTTTTCGGTTTCACTAATACACGCCGCAATGGCATTAATAGGAATACCTGTCATTTAGATTATTTGCTAGGAAGTGATATTTATTTCAGCAACTTTATTTATTGTTCCTTGCGCTCTTTGCAACAAGAAAGGTGCGCTAGTTTAACAAATCGATTTTTTTTCTTACATAATATTTAATTTCAAATTCCGTTTCTGTTTTATTACAGATTGATTAATTTTCGACAATAATAATGCAACCCAAATGAAAGTTAATTAAATCATTTATTATCAGCTGTGATAATTTTTTTCAACAAAAACACAATTCGACGATAATACCTTCGCATTTAAAGAGTCCCTAAGCAACTTTCACTCATTGCAATAGCGGGTAAAATTATGCCTAATTTCGACATTTTTATGTGAACCAAAATGCTCTGCTCTGGATTATTATTTATTGTTGTTTTCAGACACGAACCTCATATTAGCTTAGCAGTGTGTTTTTTTAGGCTATAACAAATCACCAACGGATATTTGTTTGCAATTAAAAATTAATTGGACACTTTGAATAGATTTTTAGACCAAACAGCAGTAGGCAACACGGCACTTACTGAAATTTCAATTAGCAGACTATTTGATGTGGTTTGTTTGTTGTGGTCCTCCTGCAGCTCTCATTAACTAAAAATATTTTTAAATTATAAATTGATTAAAAAATTTTATGAATGGTAGGCATTCTTTTGTAACCGTGTCTCGTTAATGGCAATTATAAAACTTAATATTCGAATATAGCTAATTTCATTAACTTTAGGCTTAAAATAATAATTAAGGATTAAGCCCAAGTAATTTTAATTTTTTAGGTAGTCATTCCAATAAGTTGTTCATGCATTTAAATTAAGCGCTTACGCATCTAAATTGTGTTCATAAAAAAACCGTTATTTAAACAAACAAATGTTTAAACAACCAAAATGGTTTTCTAAAAAATTAAAAAATAAAAAAAAATACAAGTGAGCAAGTTCAAGCGGTTGTTTATTACGAACTGCAAAAAAATTAAAATCAATAAATTCTAATTTCGTTAGAAAATGCGTTAAGAGCGAAAATGAATACCTTCTTCAAAAAACGTCGCTCGATTTTTGTAGATAGCAAAGTTAGTGGATGGTTATACATATTTTTGTTTAACTATTTCAGGTTAAAATTAATTTTCCGACAAATCAAATTCTTGAATTTCAAACATGCTAGAAGCATGCTAGAAGCAGTCCATACCATAGAGTGGTCCAGTTTTTAAGAAAAGAATATAATAAAACACGGCGGAAAACCTTTTTGCCGCGTTTTTTGGAGCAACGAATATTTAATATCATGGACTATAAGAACAGTGTACTTTCAATTAAAAAAGAATGCAACAGATTGTGTCAAATATTTCAAGCAAAAATTTTAATAAACAATAAGAATTTGACGAAAACTTAATAATGAAAATTAGCATAACCTTTAACAAACACCTTGTATCGGCCACGCCTCCAAAAATGGGTGTGGGCTAGATCAAAATCAATTAATTCTTATTCCATTAAAATTATGCGAAAATCCGTTAAAAGGGAATTTAAGGGCTAAAAAACAATCTTTCCCAAGAACCCGCGGTCAATTTGTGGTATAATTTTTTTTCGATTTCAAACGAATTTTACGTTAAAGTTTAAATAAAGTTCTTAAAGATATTTTATCGTAGGAGTGGGCACGTTCCTTGGTGTGTACGGTCCAGTTTTTGTCAAGTTAAATGGTAGTCCACTTTTGGTAAACACCAAAATTCAAGTCTCTTGAACGCATTGATAAACTGGACCAAAAGGTAATTTAAAATGTTGATTTAATGTTATCTTAAGTCAGTGGCTGTTGGCTGATTTAACCAAGTTTCATAACTTGTCTTTGCAATCAAGTTACACTCCTAGCTTCAGCTTTTTAACTTAATTTTAAATACCAAAAAACTTCACAATTACGGGCGGACGGGTCGTGGAAACTGAATTAGGAACTGAGATATTGTCTTTTTCCCAAGAATATTGCTTTTTATGCTTAGCTCTCCTTCCTTTAGGATTTACTCAGGAATACGGAAGGAAGACGGCCACAAAGCGCTCACTAAGTTTCTCTTCGAACAATATTAAAGAAAAATATTCCATCAATCATAATTTACTCTATAATCACCAAAACACATGTTGTAGACATTCTTGGCATACTCCGGAGACCTTCCACCTGGAAGAGAGTTGTACTAGCGTCAGTACCTTCCTACATGTGAATATTTAGCGTTGATGCCGATGTCAGTTACTAAAATTCATATTCCGACACCGTTCATATTTCCTTATAAGTAAAGTTACATGTGCATTATCCGGAAAAGTAACCCGGCTTGGGTGCCAATCAGGACATTTCGAGCACCAAGCCAGCTCACACCCTTCAGGCGCTCTTATTAAACTTATAGCTTAGTTATAACATTTCTGCCGAGCACCAACCGGGAGTGCTTGCCTATATAAACGGCCTTAAGTATCTTAAAAGCCAGTATACCCTATTCCTATTACTACTCTCCTTTTAATTCATACTCTCTTTTCCAATTATATTTTTTTGGTGTCCATCCATCCGTTATGCCACCAATTTTGAGTCCTTAAGTTTTGAGCTAGAGCGCTGAAATCTTATACGTAAGTTCTAGACATACGAAGCCATGCAACTCTTAAAATTTTGTAAGCCTATTTAGAGAGACGTATGTAAAAGAAATCAACACACCAGCATACATTGTTGAGAAGTTGGCCCTGGTTCACCGCGAGCTTTTGCGCCACTCTATTTATTTATTTTTTTATTTTAGAGAGACGACCTAACTAATAGAGACGATATAATTTAAATCGGTTTAAATTATATTCAAAAAAAAAAACCGGTTTAATTTTTAAAAATAAAAAGCTTTTAATGAAATGTATCAATGACCGAGAAACGGCAGCAGTATTATAGTATTTCATAATTTTGTTGCTCAATGTTGTATTTTGTTGTTCAATGTTAGATAATCGTACTTTTGTAAGGTGAAATAGTTTTGCAATAGTAATGAAAAAACCTCTTTAAGACTTGATTGTATATTAATAAGCAAGCATACATTGAAATAAACTACAAATTTTATCAATTTCGGTTTCCACCCCAAAACACGTTATAATCCAATTACTGGCAATTTTAATGCTTAACATTTGAACTTTCCACCCTGTCTATTTGACACACGAGCAATTCGTCGAATTTTGTTTAATTGGTTGAGATAACATTTATTTCTCTTTGCTAGAAATTTCTATAGAAACAGTGAACACAAGCTCATAATACCGGGTATATGCATGCAACTTGCATGCCTTAAGTTGAGCTGCTCATAGCCTAATTGTGCGTGATTGTAGGACGACAATTTCAATTCTCCGTGTTAATTAGTCGGTTTCCTGTTCAAACGTTTGCAAAGCAAATTACATTAATATTACAGTATCTTATCCTTACTCTAAGAACAAAGACAGGAATTTCAATGAGAGAAGCCTTAGTATCTGAATGTGGCATTGGCGATAGGTGCATATTATTTTTGTTCTCAAATGAATTCTCAATTGAAGGAGTTAAATTATAAAACCCCTTCTAAGGATAAGCGGTCACGGAAAATGATAATGATGATAAATTATAAAAATCTTTATGACTTTGATCTTATCTTAATCTTATAATTTTTAAGGGGTCGTTAGAAAACGTGATACGAAATTCTCTGCGTAATGTCCCTTTCTTTGAAATGATGTTGATTGAAGAATAAAATAAAAGTTCGTCAGTCTGTATGACGATAAGTAATGGAAGAAACTGTTTTTCTATTTAATGCAGAATTGTTTTCGAACTTTTGAAGCTAAGGGTTTCTTTAATTTTCATTCACTAAATTGCTCATTTTGAGTCACATTTACCTATACTAAATGTAAAATAAAAAAAATTTTAGCACCACGAAATTCTTAGTTCGATTTAAACTTATGCTTCGAGTATCGCCACCCTGTTATAAAAAAAAATACCTCAAATAACTTCCCCTAGTGCTTTTCTTTTCTTTTTTAAGTATCAAAAATCGTCCTGCTCTTGTCCCGATATTAGGATATTTTTAAAATCTGTAATTTTCAACAACCATTTCAAAGTGCATATTAAAAAAAAACATCAACACGAAGCCAGCAAAAATATATTTTGCTTCACCATCAAAAGGCGACGGACATAAAAAGATTCTGATCCCTATCTGTGAAACATAAAGTATAAAAGCAATTCAATAAATTTTCCGAAAGTTTACTCTCAAGACAAATCACCTCCTTGGAATTGTATTGAGGACACTTCTTGAAGTCATAAAATATGCCTTTAGGATGTTTGATGATTTAATACCAGAACATATTGGAAAGCGTATTTAATACAGTTAAATCACAGTAGGTATACCTTCTTACTTCCCATAGACAATTTAGGGGCAACATGTGTGAAATGTGAGGCAAGTAAGTGGTGCTTAATGCGTTATTGAATGGATTTCGATAAAGCATCTACGACAATATTATGATCCCCATACAAAGTCCAGTATTGTTGTTTTTGAAAACTCAAATGACCAGGACAAGAATTAAAGAAATCCGCAAAATAGCCTCTTGTGAGAATTGGGGTGACTTTTTATCTTATAGAAGCTTAAATATCCAAATAGGAAATTGTCACCCCACCGACCGGTGACAAGGGTAGGTTACATGTAGTAGTGTACCTAAAAAGTGAATAAGTTGGTCTGTAACAAACTTCTTAATACCCGACTCTATGTACTTAAATTTTCCCTAAAAAACGCCCTTAAAAATTTGAGGAGCTCAAAACTTTGTATAAAACAAGCTCGGAGAATGCTGTTATTTTTCAAAATTGTCATAAAATATTTTTTTGATTAAGAGTGAATTTAAAGAAAAATCATTGTAAAAGTGAGCATGGTCAATGGTGCGGGCGATTAAATTTCCGTCTTCCTGAAGGTTTTTAGCTACCATTTGTATACAGCGAAATTTTAGTTCCTATTCTTTGTTTAGTGGGCGTGTTCAGCTCTATAGCTTGATGTTGAATACCTAAAACCTTAACACATGCAGACAGATGGACAGGCGGACAGACAGACGGACGGCCATGACTTATTTACTTCACCTATCGGGCGAGATCACATCTTTAAAAGATCCTAGGGGTCTACGCTTATTTTATTAATGTACTAATAATAAAATTTAATCATTAATATCATCACATACAGTGGTGGAAATTCGATTATGAACAGCAACATTTATTTGATTTTTTTTCCTTCAGCTTTAAGCGGTTTTTCTAAATTTGGCTGATTTTTATACCCGACCGGGGGTATATTAATTTTAATGCACAGTTTGTAACACCGTAGCACCCTAAGACCTTTAAGAGATATGATCGAGACCGACCGGTGAGTCGATTAATGCATGTCCGTCCGTCCGTCCGTCTATCCGTCTGTCCGTCTGTCCGTATGTGTAAAGTTTTCAGGTCTTTAAAATTGAGCTAGGATGCTCAAACTTGGAGTACAGGCAAAGTGTGAAAATAAGTTAAATCTGCCGACGGCCACGCCCACCACTGGCTTCAATGTAAGACAACCTCTATTTCAAATTTTCTTTCAAAATGCCTTTTGATCAAGTTAAACAAGGCGTAGAAATTCAAATTTTTGTATAGAGCAATAATGGCCCAAAACCTCTTAGATGCCAAAAATTGGACCGCCCATAGTATCGACTATGCCCTCTTTATTACTTTTTCTTTATTAGATCTTTAAAAACCCGATTTCTCGGAAAGTTTATTCAAATTGAAAAAAAATTATATAAAAAATATTCAAGATATTACTATTTACTAGGTTTGCTCCACACAAAGTTTTGAGCTCCGCCCTTTTTTAAGGGGCGTGTTTAGGAAAAAAAGGTTTATTTTTGCAAAAATTTTCGGTTTCAACGCATTTTGTCATGATTCTAACGAAATTACAATTAATTGATTTTAATTTTTAGACCAGACCCACTTTTGGGGGCGTGACCTATACAAATAATAATTGATTTCGGGACAAAAAAATTAAGATTTGGTGTTACACCGTATATAGGGTCCGGTATATAGAAGTTTGTCACAGACAAACTCTTGCACTTACTCACATGTTTTATTTTGGAAACCGCTTCTATTTTCTAGCACATCCGCAAGGTGGATTGGAATTGATATGGTAAGACCTTTAAGCTTCTCAGCTTCTTTTATTGACATTAAAGCCGCTCGAATAGCTTTTTAAGCTCAAATCGCCTAGTTACCTATAAATTTTATGTTTTCTTTTATTTTTAATTTTATGTTCTCTTTCTATATCGATGTGCTAGATCTTACTGTAGTGGGCATTTCCGAAGAGTTTTTTTTTCAAAATTTCATATACTAAAAGGATACTGCGCCAGTCCGCAACACAAGGTCATGAAAATAATGGTTTTCGCAAAACAATTTTGAGGCAATGACGTGGCTGGCTCGAGGTTTTCGTTTTAGGCCTTTACTCCATCGATAATTTGTGAAAGACTTTTAAACGTAAGCTTTACCTGCATACAAGACAATTTGAAGTTAAGCCTTGAGCTTAAGGAGGCTTGATCGCCAGTCAGCCCTGAAAAGCTTAAAATCCCTATCATATCAATGCGAAATCTTCCTCTTAAGTTACTAGCAAATAGAAGAGGCCCCATTCGTTATTAATATTGTAATTTAAAAACATAAAAAAGTCAGCGAAATTTCGAAAAACCATTAAAAGCTGCATTTGTTCATTATCGAACTTCCACCTATTTTTCATCATTTTAAAAAGTTCGGCTTCTGTATCCTAAAATTTCTTATCTGACAGTAAAATTTTGTGTTAATTTTTTTCTCTACCATGAGCTCAAAAATGAAGTAGATTCGTTACGAAAAGAAAACGAGGCTCTTAGGAATCCCCGTGATACTACAAAACGTGAGGACACGCCGAAGCGTCAAAGCGAATACGTGACAGACGAAGAAGAGCTTGCACGTGAAACTAATCCGGCTCTCAAGAAAAGATCTACCAAAAAACGAAAAATTGGGTTTTCGCCAGTAGTTGGGGCCGTATATAAACACGATGAAACACCAACCCTGTCAAAAAAAGCGACAGCGAAAATTGAAGAAAAAATTCGCCGACCGCCTGCAATAAATGTCGTTGGGGTCGCAGACTACGGAAAGCTGCGAAATATCTTAAAAAATACTCTGGGGACGAAGTATAATTTAATTTCTCTTCGAAATAATGTATGGAAAGTCAATGTCGATGACTCTGATGCCTATCGCGCACTTTCGCAAAAATTAAATACCGAGAATGTACAATGGTATACTTACGAAAACAAATTCGAGAAGCCGCTTCGGGTTTTCGCTAGGGGACTTCACCCAACCTGCACGAAGGAAGAAATTGTTGAAGATGTTCAAGCCCAAGGCTTTAAAATTCTTGATGCCGTGAACATACTTAAGAAAGAAAAACAAGGTACGGAAGGAGAAAAAGACACCGTGGTCAAGCGCGGTCTTCCTATTTTCATGCTGACGATCGATAGGATTGAAAACATAAACGAAATATATAAAATAAAAACAATCCTAAATATCAGGGTAAAAATTGAGCCCAAGCGAAAGGGCAATAGACTAGTACCTCAATGTAAGCGATGCCAAGGCTTCCGACATACTCAAGCGTACTGCCAAAAAGAACCGCGATGTGTCAAATGCGCCGGTGGACATCTTTCAAAAGATTGCAACGTAAGCAGTCAGGCCCCAGCGACTTGCGCCAATTGTAATGGAAGTCACCCGGCGAGCTACCGAGGTTGCGAAATCGCAATAGAGCTACAAAAACGTCACGAAACTGTTAAGCAACATATTGTAGATAGGGCCACAACCCCAAAACGTTCTAGAGCTGACAAGCCGAAAACTCCCAAATCGATCAGAAATACGAGATTGACGAAAAAAAATATACAAACTCCGCAAGAAAACGTCGGCGGTCCAAGTACAAAGGGAAAATCATCACTCATCGGCCCAAGATCGTACGCTGAAGTCGGGTCACACAAAAGCAAACCTCCAGAACCTACCACAACAGATTCGGTATCTCAAATATTATTTATGATATTGGAAAAGCTTGAGCAACAAACTAAAGTTAATCAAGTAATATTTGACAAACTGAGCGAGCTAGAGTTTAAACCTCGCAAAACCAATAACAAATCATGAATATGAAGCTCATTAACATACTTACATGGAATGCAAATGGTCTTTTAAAGAAAATCGACGAACTAGAAGTATTTCTACGGGAAAAAAATATTGACCTATGCCTGATTTCGGAAACACACTTTAAGAAGGGATCCGGACCCAAAATTAGAGGTTACATCGACTACCACGCGCATCATCCATCAGAAAATTCGAGAGGCGGATCCTCTCTCTACATCAAAGACTGCATTAAGCATTACAAAAACGAAGAAATTGAGCTTGACTCTATGCAAATAACTTCAGTATCGGTAAAAATAGGTCACCTAGATTATAATATTGCCTCGAGTTATTTTCCTCCACAGTATAGGCTAGCGGACGACGATCTTACTCCCCTCTTTGACTTACTTGGGTCGAATTTTATCATCGGCGGGGACTTTAATGCGAAAAACACCTTTTGGGGATCACGGTGCAATTCAACAAGAGGTAGAGTACTCTTCAAAGCTAGCATGAAACGTGGCGTGGTTTTCCTTTCGACGGGAAAGCCAACGTACTGGCCAACCGACAGAAACAAAGTACCTGACCTTGTCGACTTCTTTATCGCAAAAGGGGTTCCCCGCCACCTCACAAATGTAGAAGAAGGCTATGATCTCTGTTCGGATCACTCGGCAGTCGTTTTGAAAATCGGCGGAAGTCTAGCAAAAAATGAGAGAGCGCCTAGGCTAACGAATAACAACACCGACTGGGATGGCTTTAGGAAATACTGTAAAGAAAATGTATCTCTACATGTACCACTTACAACCCCTTTAGAAATAGAAGACGAAGTCGATAAACTCGTTAGAACTATCCAAGACGCTGCTTGGAACAATACTTCTTTCCGGAAGACTGGAGTAAGGAAAAGCGGATCAATTTACCCGCGCGAATTAAGAGCTCATACGCGAAAAGAGAAAGGCTCGAAAGAGGTGGCATTTGTCTCGAGCTCCTCCTGATAAAACCATTCTGAATGGGCTATCTAACAAATTAAAGCACTTACTTCAAGATTTTAAAAGTCGCGAGACTACCAACTACCTCGAAAACTTGACTGCCGATAGAGGGTCAAACTATTCACTTTGGAAAGCCGTGAAGTCCATTAAAAAGCCCATAGTACACTCGGCGCCAATAAGAAAAGATAACGGTGAATGGGTAAAAGGCGACAAAGAGAAAGCAGATGTATTTGCAGAACATCTAGAAGAAACATTCAAACCGTTTGACGGGGAGCCGTTGGTTGACGATCTGTATCGCAATGCGGAATTAGACAATTATCGAATGAAAACCGTGACACTGTCTGAACTTCGTCAAACAATCCGAAATTTGAAAAATAACAAAGCTCCAGGCTATGACCTAATTACTGGGGAAATTTTGAAGGAGCTACCGAAAAGAGCGTTAGTCAAGCTTCTCTACATCATAAACGCATCAATGAGAATTTCATACGTTCCACGGCAATGGAAAGTCGCAGAGGTAATAATGGTTCCGAAACCAGGGAAATGCCCGAACGACAAAAAATCATATAGACCGATTTCGCTTCTGCCGATTATATCTAAAGTCTTCGAGAAAATTGTGCTCAAACGACTGCAACCAATAATTGAAGAAAGACGATTGATTCCGGATCACCAATTCGGCTTTAGGGTCAAACATTCAACACTTGACCAGGTCTATCGAATAACTAATGAAATTGAGAAAGCCTTAGAAGCGAAAATGATATGTTCTATCGCTTTTCTTGACGTATCCCAAGCCTTTGATAAAGTTTGGCACGAAGGCCTAAAATATAAGCTACGGAAAGTTTTGCCGGAAAAAATGTATGAACTCTTAGAGTCTTATCTTGACAACAGACTATTTCGAGTGAGATACGGGAGCGAATACTCAGAATTCAAAGAAATACAAGCCGGCGTTCCACAAGGTAGCGTCCTCGGTCCAACACTGTTTTTACTTTTTACAAGAGATGTACCTCAAGTAGAGACAACGACTATAGCCACGTTCGCTGACGACACGGCTATCCTCGCTACGGATAAGACAGTCGAACAATCAACGGGAAAACTCCAACGCGCTTTGAATAAAATATGCGAATGGACAAAGGCCTGGCGAATCCTCCTAAATGAGACAAAATCAACGCATGTAAATTTTACTTACAAGAGGGTAATCAACTTACCTCTATTTATAAACTCGGTACAAATTCCGTACGCAAACGAGGCGAAATATTTAGGCATGACCCTAGACGCAAAACTTAAGTGGAAGCCACACGTTAAAAAGAAACGCGATGAACTTGAAATCAAGCTACGAGAACTGAATTGGCTTATCGGACGTTATTCGAAACTAAGCGTATATAACAAACTGCTATTGTATAAGCAAGTGCTAAAACCATCTTGGACGTACGGTATACAACTTTGGGGTTGTACCAAACCAAGCAACATATCTATTTTAGAAACTTTTCAGAATAAGACACTAAGAGCAATCGTAAATGCTCCATGGTATATAAGAAATAGCGATTTACATCGAGATCTAGGCATCGCAACCGTGACCGACGAAGTAAGAAACTTTGCTCGCAAACTTCACACTCGCCTTCACGGCCATTGCAACCACGAAATAATCCGAACTCTGGATCAGGCAAATCTTGCACGCCGACTACAACGAACAAGACCGTTGGATCTAGCGTCGTAAGAGGAAACCGCACATAATGACGGTATTGCAGGTGCTTTCGTTGGAAGGTAGCCTGCCAAACGCGATTACTATACAGAAGCATGAACTACTTGTTAAGGAAACTTAGTCGTAGTCTTACAAAGATTGGGAGGTTTTTTAGTGAGTAAGAATCTCACACTACTATGAGCACGCGCGTTCGATTCTCATAGTGCCTATGAAGGTTTTTACCTACCCACGGGAAAAAAAAAAAAAAAAAAAAAAAAAAAATTTTTTTAACTTATCTATATGCTTTTATTTACATCCAAATTTTATTCTAAATATTTCAATTTTATTAGAAATGTTGCTGTTCATAATCGAATTTCCACCACTGTATATGTTTCATTTCATAACTATATGGGATTTTAACTTTTAAATTGTTTTCGCGATTTTATATATTAATAAATGACCATAACTTTTCGGAAACTACAGCGATATTAATTATAAACGGTTACCCGACGTTTCGAATGGGTTGCACCTTTTGTGGTCACGGGAAAACTAATTTTATTAGTTCTGTATGTATACTGGTCTACGTACGTCTCTTGCGGAGATTGTGCCGGTGCGTTGCTGGCAATTGCAGTTGGGATGAAGCTGGTTGTTTGTGCATCGCTGGTTCTGGATGCTGACTTGAGTTTGGTTGTATACAAGCATAGCTTACCGTATCAGCTGATGATTTGGTTTTTTTTTATAATGTGAAACAAATCAAGTAGTTTCAAATTAACCTGTTTGAAAATTAGTTTTACTTTTATATCAAATTCGAACAATTTGTGACAAAAATTCAAAAGCCAATCGATTCAAACCGTCTGTCTATGCGCATTTGGGAGTCGGTTTGAATTTGATAATGCCGATTTGAAAATCGATTTTGTGTAAAGCGATTCAAATAGCTACTTAAATCGGTTTCAAAAAGTGTATATGCTATCGGTTCTCGTGAATTCGATATCATTCAAAGCGATTTAAAGTGTCGGATAAACGGGGTATATGACCGGATCCCATACACTCGACAGTTTAAAGCTTTGATCTCACCAAAGTGAGTGGATCTGGTTTCCAAGACTTCTGTTTCAGAACTTCGTCGACATGGTTAAATTCATCTGGTAGGTGCTCAGGATCACTTAAAACTTTGGCTCTGTTCATTAGAGCTCATACCACTGATGTGAAATTCGTTGGATGGATGAGAACCGGCGTGAAGATATCTGTCGGTGTGCGTCGTTACTGTGGGTAATCGTTTATAATAAATATCGCGGTAAGTTCCGAAAAGTTCTTGTCATTTTTTATTATATATGGGATTATTAAAATCAATATACCCTGAACCCCAAAGCCTATGAATTTTTTTTTTATATTAACTGTAATTGAGCCTACGAATGTTGCACAGCTACCATTTGCCGGAAATAACGTTTCGTCATGAAAAATAATAACATAATATGTTAGGTTTAATACAATTAGAAACAAATTAAGGGAAAAGCCATTGTTCCAGTACTATTTGCATAAGTGCGAGTGCCTTATGTACAGAAAGAAAATGAAAAACGCTTAACGTGAGCACCTGCCTCTTAGGCTTAATCTCACGGTGGGAAATTCCACAAAGTGATGGTAAAGAAAAGCGTTTACCCACCCCGGGATCTTTCTTGCACTCTCCAGCACAAGACGTCCCCCAGTGCAATATGAAGTCACGTTTAAGGCGTGCGCTTCCTCCTTGCTAGAGCGAGGCCTATCAGCACCTCTTCCGGTCTAGAAGCCCGGAGCCCGAAGGCAGGACTTCTAGATCAGCAAATGATGCTCCCACAAGGGGGCCTACCTCTTTTAGACAGAAATGAGCCAAGCCAACTGGAGACAAAGCACCAGCATTAATTGACTTAGTCCATGGGCAATCTGCCTCCCATGGTACCAGAATATAGCTTCCGGTGGAGCTTGGCAACCGTGTAGGTCACTTCCAGATGGACTGCCTTAAATGTCCGTGGCCTGTCAACCACACGCACGACCCTAACCTAGAACTGCAGAAAAGAGGAGGAACTACAATTCCATTAGGATTGCTTCTGAAAAGTAGAAACCTTCTAAAAACTACCTACAACTTACCAATCATGCACTATTCTCCTCCTTCGAAATACCTCTTTAGAAAAACTGCGGAGGCAAATCAAACTATCCCTATAAAACATTAGTGAACTTACATCCCATGCGTCACCAGACCACCTCACACCCATAGAAGAGAGATCCCTTATATCAGCGTAAAGCGGACAATAACACAAGACATGCAGCCAATCCTCCCTGACTGCTCCACATGAGCATTCCTTCGTACCAGACAAGGCTCTCTTATGTAAAAATGCATTTAAAGAACGATGCCCAGTCAAAAGGAATCCCATGTAAAGTGAAAAGTCATACTCAATACGTCTAACTGCTCCTTCAACTTTGGGAAGATAGTTATAGGTAACTCTACCTGACTCGCTTTCATCCCACCTATTCTGCCAATCTCTATGAACAATATCAAATAACACAGCCTGCCACTCACTCCTACCCATGTCCATAACTGCTTCACTGCTTACCAGGTCTGATGATGTAAGAGGTATATGTCGCCCTAACTTGAAGGCAGTGCTACGACGCCTTACCTCCAAGTCAAGCGGAGGAACCCCTAACAGCACTTGCAAAGCATCCGTGGACACAGTGCGACAGACCGGCAAGCAGCCAAGCAGCATGACACGCTGAGTGGAGAGAACTTTCTGCCTACCCCTATCCGTATTAAGTATGTCTGCCCAGACAGGGGCAGCATACGATGCACACGATACAAATAGACCATTGTAAACTATGCGTATAGCGCGTCTACTCAGGCCCCAGTCAGAACGAAGAATACGTCTAACCCGTCCTACCGAACTAATGAGCTTCTCCCTCACCTTATCCAGGTGAGGTAAAAAGTTCATCCTTTCACTAATTGTGACTCCTAGATATCTCACTTCAGCAACATATCTAAGTGTCACACCTTCCGACCTAACTGATGGATGACGATTCGCCGATAATCTTCCCTTGAGAAGCATCATCACCGTCTTGTCATAAGCTACTGAGACGCCTACATTTTGACCCCCTTATGTACAAGTGTCAAAAGACCTAACAACACCCTACTTATTTGCATTTTGCATCACATACATTTTATAGACTAAGCTAGCAAAAATCCCAAGCCAGCATGCACAAATATCATTTGTCTTGCTATTAAAACGATAAAAATAAAATATTTTTTAATATTCTTTATATATTATATATACTATTAATTAAATTATATGCATTATGAATAAAAACCATGGGATGGGTAATTGTCAAATGACTGGTCATCATCATCATCATTTTCGAAAGCCGCCTATCCTTTAAAAGGGTCGCGGAGCGAGGGTGGCTAAATTGTCCTTCCATCTTTCTCGATCCTCCGCCACCAACTCAAGAGACTCCGGCGCAATCCCCAGGCGGGACTCAGAGAGGTTCTTTACCTGATCCCACCACCTGTTTCTTGGCCTACCAGGGGGGGACGCGCTCGCATCTCGGCTAGCATGACCTGTCTAGGAAGTCTGTCAGGGGGCAAATGACTGGTGATTATTTAATTGAAAATAAAAGACATAGGCATGCTGCAATTGCTTAAACAAGCTAATCTTCAGTTTTTGGAACAAGCACTTAAATTGAGTAAATAGTCTATAAATAAAATAAAGATTAAATGCATGAAAACTATCACCTCAATACTGTTCATTACAGCATTTAATATTAAAGCCGAATTTATCAATTATTAACCAAGCATACATTTATCATTCTCCTCTACCAAATCAATAAAAAGTTATACGGGGTGTATTATATTCTCTGACCCATTTTCGAGGTACATGATCCATTTTCATCGGTTTTCCCCCAGAGCAAAAGACTGATGCCCCTTCATTAAAAAAAAAACACAATTCCCACAATTGTGCACGCCGGCTACGAATAGTTTTCGTGATATGTACGTGCGAAACCATAGATAGGAAATAGCGATTTTAAGTGCAGCTAAATTATGCAAGTGGGTCACGTACCGATTTTGCCTATTTCAATCAAACAAACCCCCTTTAGGTTGTCAAAGTGGCGCCCAACCTGACGTTGATTAGCAGATGTGTATCCAGCTGTGCTGCAGCACTGCTGGCTGCTGTTTCGAAAGCGGAAAAAGTTTTAAATGGAAATCTATCTCCATATCCGCGTCTGACTGGACTTAATGGAGGAAAAACGAAATAAAAAAAAAGCAACTGTTTATCGTCTAATAAAAACACCATCATTTATACACTTGCATGCGGACTGTGTCGAATAATGAGTAGGAAAAACTTCTAAAAGGATATTGTATTAACAAAGCGGTAACAAATTCAATTGCGGCTGTAAGTCAGAAAACAAATTTAGCACACACATTTACACTTCATACAATTCAGGATAGGTACAGTTTTTCCTTTCAGCTTGGCGCCATAATGATGTCACTGTTAATAAAGCACTCTGGGTTCTTTCTTTGGAAAAGCTTTTAAAAGAGATGGGGTCGAACTGCTTTAGTAATCTTTGGTGGCAAATGTGTAATTTGAGATTTTTTTGAGCAATTCTCATATGTGAAAGTCACAACACAACAGCGAGTTTACCAGCGAATATTTAGATTTTAAGATAAATTGCATCACAATGAATAGTTTTCAGTCTGTTTTGCCACGGAAAAAACTACTTTTCGTGGTTTTTGTATAACAACGTTCATAATTGCAAGATATGGCAAATTTAAATTTAATTTTTCTAACTTAATAAATAAAATAAAATAAATTGTATGGTTAAATTTATTTATTCTGAGTAGAGTTGAAACTGAAATTTTCCGTTAAATAATGCAGATCATTCAAAAAATGAATTGAAGTGACCTTGACTGGGACAGTTCAGGCAGTAAAGAACGATTTTTTGCTTGGGTCACACTTAAGCTAGCGCGGGGCCCGTAGCAAATTCTATTAAGGGGCCCTTGGATTGCTTTAGGTTATCAAGTAAGTGGTATTAAGTAAAAGAAAACTGTTAGATACAAACAAACTTTTCTGCATTTAGTTTGAGCAAATTTATAAATATTACTATTCAGATCGACTTCTTCCCATTCAGAATATTTCATACCTTAATACTACATGCATTAATGCTACATCTTAAAGCACTCTTCTATTGTAGGCATCACTTACACAACAGACTGTAGTTTATTTTGATTTGACACAGCTTAAGTATATAGAAACCGAAACCACTCGCTTTCTCTGATCATATGATCCTCCCGCAAGTAAGTAATGTTGTACATTTATCCCGTATCGTTCAGGTCTATAAATACAGCTCTCGAGAGATGTTCAGGCGCTTTTTGTGTAATAAACTGTCAATGTGAAAAGATCAGAACCAAGTTTTTTAATGTGAATAACGCTATCCTACACTATTAAGTTCAGAAATTGGTAAATAAATACTGAAGTCAGTTGCACCACCGAATAAAGACGAGGAAAAATGTTCACATCTCTGTCATAACACAAATTAATAAGTTATATTCACTCGCGTATTTAAGTTTTCACATCCTATTTATGTATGTAAGCAACCAGATATTTATTATTACCGCATTCCTAAACGGACAAGAACATGCAAATATTTTCCAACCAGTGACTTTGGTGTTTTTATACCCGGCCGATGGTATATTAATTTTAATGCATAGTTTGCAACACAGTTTCAAAGTTTCAAAGTTTCAAAGTTTATTTAAATATAAAGTGGCTATACATTAAGACCTGGTCTTATAAAGTACTAGAGCAAACAAATTTCAATTTTTGGACTTATTCTTAAAAACTAAACAATGTTTATTATAGCTAGATGAAAGAAGAAGATTACAGTGAAAGGTAGATGAAGTAAATGAAAGAGAAAAGTGAGATATAGAATTAGATTTAAAATTAAGATTTAGATGTTTATTTTGAGTATGCTACCGAGGTGTCGAAAAATAGTTAAAAACTGCATTTTTGAAGATTGTGGGCTCGCTAATACTTTTGATACGCGCAGGTAATGAATTCCATGGCCTTACTGTGTAGATGAAAAACAACCTAGATGAGTTAAGATAATTGAATGATGGTATATTTATGTTCAGAGTGCGACGCGATCGAGAGAATTCTAATTTTTCGTACAAATACCGAGGAGTCCTGAGCATGATAACTTTGTGGATAAAAATGCAATTTCTGGCATTCATATGCTGAGTTAGTGTGCGTCATAGGAAACTGTTAGTATAAGCCGATATTCGGTCAAATCTACGGAGTCCGTGAATGAACCGAACCGCGTCATTAAATGCTACCTTAAGCTTGTTTAGCGAGAGCGAGTCGGGGTTAGGATACACAACTTCTGCATAAGTGATCAGTGGCATTATAAGTGCACTTACAAGCCTTTTTCGAGTACTTATGGGGAGAAAACTGGCGGTTCGCCAAAGTTTTCTCAAGCAACCATATATTCGACCTATTAGGCGATTAATGTGCTCATAGCAGGAAAGCTTGCGGTCCAAAACGAAGCCAAGGCAGACAGCCGACTCAACTACTTTTAGTTTGCAATTGGCTAACCAAATGTCGGGGACTATGCTAAGGTCAAAAAATCTATTTGATATGGGTAGAGCTGAGCATTTATTGGGGTTTAACAAAAGTCCATTTTTGATTGCCCAGTTGTTGATAGCCGATAGATCCTCATTCAGCAGCGAAACAAGTCGACCCATTTCTTTAAGAGGGAGAGATATTCGAATCTGAGCATCGTCAGCATAAAAGTAAATAAAACTATTTTTGCACACTAGAGGCAAATCGTTTACAAAGATGCAAAATAAGATTGGACCTAGAATCGATCCTTGAGGCACTCCCTGTTTCAGTGACTTAAATGCTGACGATTTATCGCCAATGACAACTTTTTGAGACCTGTTGGAAAGAAAGTCACACAACAACCTAACCGCCCTATCACTAAACCCAAAGAGATACTTTAATTTCCAGCATAGAATGCCATGATTTACTTTATCAAAAGCCTTTGTGAAATCCAAGAAACAGAGCAGCGTAACAAGACCCTGATCAAAATTGTTTCGGATGTCCTCAAGGACATTGACCATCGCAGATAAACAGCTATGGCCCTTTCGGAAACCAGATTGAAAAGGATAAAATAGTGTATTTTCAGACAGGTGGTTTAAAATCAGGCCAGCAAGAATTTTCTCAAAGACTTTTGATAAGCATGGCAGTATGCTGATAGGCCGAAAGTCATTAGCTGTAGAAGCGTTGGATTTTTTCGCAATTGGAATGACTCTAGCTTGCTTCCATGCATTAGGAAATGTTGAGGTGGTGATGCAAAAGTTAATCACGTGGGTTAAATGCTTAATAATTTGGGGTAGCATTAGCCTAATAAACCGAAGTGGTATTCTGTCTTCTCCAATAGAATTTGATTTAATAGAAGCGAATGCAGAGAGCATTTCACTTTCCGTAACAACTTCAAAATCAGTTTCTGTCGATATTCTGACATCGGGTAAGGAGTTCAGGTCAAAGCTATTTGACATTGTTTCGGTTTCCACGAAAAAATTGTTTAGTTCATCCGCGTCCAATGCACATTCGCCGTTACTTTTGCTGCCTACCCCAATCTGACGCAGATTTCTACAGAGTTCTTTTGGAGGAAGTGTCGCATTCAATTTATGAGCATAAAAGTTGTGTTTGGATTCCCTTACTATTAGTGAAGCATTGTTACGTGCAGTTTTATAGGCATTCCAATGAGCTGATATAGGATATCGTTTTCATTTCTTAAAAAGCTTATTCCTATTTTTTATAGCAATGAGGACATCAGAAGTGAGCCAGGGACAGGCTTTATTGCGACTCTTTTTATGGGTACATGTTGTTTATAAAGCGATTCAATGAGCAATTGTATGCATGCAAGCTTTCCATTTGGATCTGGTATTCGATAGCAGTTATCCCAAGGGACTGTTGAAGCCGCAATCAGAAGTGAACTCTGATCGATAGAATCAAAGTCCCTGTACGTAAAGCAAGATGGCTCAACATTACGGGCAAAAATAATGTCATATGTACAAAAAATTAAGTCGTGCTCAGACACAACATCAAAACACAGCTGGTCAAATAACAGGACGGATGACAGGCTAGACACAATAAAGAGATCCAGGAGGCTGGGTATTTCCTTAGGACGAAAACAAGTAGGGCTACAGGTGTTAACTATTGAAAGCCCACAAGAGGCAAAAAAGTCCTTAAACTGAAAAGCCCGGGAGGTTTTCCTGAGCAAATCTGCATTAAAGTCTCCAGATATAATGATGTTGTCATACATAGGTGAGAAATTTGAAATTGCCGAAAAAAATGGCTCAGGAGAGAATCTTCTGTTGGGATTATAACAGCAGGCAACCAAACATTTGACACTGCTGTCATATACCTCACAGACAAGGAACTCGACTTCCGAGTTGCTGGACTTACAAATTTCCCTACATCTAAGAGACTCAGTGCAATAAATTGCAACCCCACCCCCAGTTGTATTAGTCACTCTATCATTGCGAAATAGATTGTAACCGTCTATTTTATAAATGTCATTCCCAATGTTAATATCAAACCAAGTTTCATCGACACATAAAACATCTATTCTAGAATTCGCAAAAAGGTATCTAACATAATCCAGTTTAATAGCATTCAGACTTCGAGCATTAAAATGAACAACACTGAACCCATCCTGATGATTACCCAAAACCCTTAACACAGTCTTAGTTGAGTTAAAATTCACCGCAGGGCTAGAATTCGTTAAATTATTCGTAACCATTTTTGAGTATTAAGTAGTTAGTATTAGCGTCCGCAAGCAACAAAACCACAAACAAAAAAAAAATATAATAATAATCGCAAAACAAATTCAGTAGCATCCCCAAAGAAAAGAAAGGTATTAGGAAAAATAGAGACAGAGAAGAAAAATAATAGCATAAGAAAATAATAGCATAAGAAAAATAGTAGCATAAAGACAGTGAAATAATCACCGTAGACGGTGAAGTGTGAAGGTTTTAGGTCTTCACAATCAACCTAGAGACCTAAAACTTGATACACTCCTTGGTTCTTCTGATGCACAGACAAAGTGTGAAAATTGGCTTAGTCCGTCAACGGCCACGCCCACAATTGGATTCAATATGAGACAACCTCTATTATACATTTTCTTTCAGAATGCCTTTTGCTCAAGTTAGACTAGTCATAGGAACTAAAATTTTGAGTAACTAAAACTCCTGTTTTACGTTGCTTGTGACAACGCGGCTTTAAGCCGGTAAAATAATCACCGTAGATCTCTAAAGCCGCGTTGTCACAAGGAACAAAGAACAGGAACAGAATTTCATACATTAGCAACTGAAACCTAAATTCGCTGAATGCTTTTTGCGTTGCTAATGTATGAAATTCTGTTTCTGTTCCTGTTCCTTGTGACAACGCGGCTTTAGGGGTCTACGGTGATTATTTTACCACGTTTCAAGCTATACAGCAAACTTTACATACCCTGGATCGGGTATGAATATTAAAAATATTACTATTAGTAAAGTTTGGTCCATACAAAGTTTTGAGCTCCGCCCACTTTAAGGAGGCGTTTTTAGGAAAACACTGTTTTTTCCGATATTATTTACGGTTTTAACGCATTTTTGAGCCCAGACCCACTTTTAGAGGCGTGGCCTATACAAATTATATATGAAGTCGAGACAAAAAATTTTAAAACTTGGTGTTACACGGTATATAGGGTCGGGTATATAGAAGTTTTTCACAGACGACCTCTTGCACTTACTCCTTATAATTTTTAATTTATTTTCATGTTAGACAATGTCAAAAAAGAAAGAAATAAGGCAACGACAAATATATTTTTTCGTGGTTGCCTGCAAGAGCTATAAGGGAATTCCCCTATTAGTTTCGCAGTAGGGCCAACTCATTTTGCGTGTAGCGCGGAGCAAAACATTACTTGTGGTGTGACCAGCGCTCACTTTTAGAAATGTACTAAAAAGTTTAAACTATAGTTGAACATTTTGATAAGACTATTTCATGGTAAATATTGTACACACACATTCAGTTGAAAAAAAAAATCACCGCTTCGATCTAAATACATACATATATACTTTTAACGGTCAGAAAGACTTTGTGCGCGGGGCCCCAAATGCGCGGGGCCCGTAGCATTTGCTACTCTTGCTACGTGGGTACTCCGCCAATGCGTGGGGGTCCCTTAACCTAAATGGTTTCAAAAAAATCATAGATTAGACAATAGTATTTAGTAGATATATAAAATTAAAACCCAGCATACTGCTTCAGATGCTTAAAACTTTACTTGATATAAAAAGTTTCAACTCCCTTTCGCAAAAATTTAAGGCCTCAAGGGACATAAATGCAAACCGAAGTTTTTATCAGCAAAAAAATCCAGACCGGATGTGTTCGACGCTCTATGAACAAATGTTATCACCGAATAAGTCTTTTTCAGTGTGATGAAATATAATTGCAATTGTGAATTTATCAGATCTTATTTAACGAAAAAATTGTCAAAACTCTCTATGTAAAACTTCAACATATATAACCGCCAATAAAACCCACTCGAATTTTTATAACTGGAAGGAAATATCAAGTGTAATTTCAAATTGGAACTTTATTTATTAGCAAACAACAGATTTTTAAATTACACTCATTATGTTGCAACATGAATGTGTAGGTATGTCCAGGTTCGGGTCCCTTTGTCTATTATGTCATTTTGCTCCTCATTTGAATCCCTCAGCATCATAAAATCTTAAGAACTCATATTGTTCGTCTCTTAATTTTGGAAAGGAAGTACCTAGGTATAGTGTACGCGGTCATTTCCCGCGATCGCCAATTTGTCGTAACAAAAGGCGAGTCATAGATTATTCACAATATCACAGCCTCTTTTAAAAAACGAAAAAGAATGAACGTGTATACTTTATAGTGCGATCGTTTTCCCATAATCTCACACTCCCTGCAATGTTTCGCAAAGTTCAAATTTTCATAGCAGCCCTGAAAGTCTGTGTTGTAATTCAGGTGTCTGCTGTATTATTTCACTCTCACAAAACCCTATGTTTTTCTCTATTTTTCTTTTTCTATAAAAGCTATTCAAAACAGAAAAATAAGTCCCATGCGCCAAAGTATTTATAAGGTATTGTGTATATAGCTACTCTATATTTAGATATCACACCATCCCTAAACTCCTGTCGCCCAAGCATTCAATTCAGGCGAGCACAGAAATCGATTCGTGATTCTATAGAAAACAAACAAATGAGCAAAAGAAAGAAGAAAATAACACCATGTCCCAATAAATGTGCTTTCATCTCAAATATTTCTACATTTCCCGAAGACACAAACATTCTTTGGATTTTGTTTTTTGCCGGACTTGATTTCTTACCTTTCAGCAAATAGAATTGAACACATCCGCATTCAATGTCTCGACAAATTTATCATTCTGCATCTTCAAATTCTTTCCTTTGTCCTCATTTGTAAGCAATTCTGACCACTGCTTTATTCTCTGCCGTGTCGCCTTCATCTCTTGCGTTGGCTTCGTCCTCTTTTCAAATTACATCCATTACGATTTTATTACCAACAATCAATTTCTCCGCAATATTCCCTTCAGCTAGTACTACAGTCGCATCGAGAAGGCATGAGGGGGATTCGGGAGTAATAACGCCTAAACATCGAAAACGCCTAAAGTCCTGTTCATGGGTGTTATTAATCGATATCCTCCACCGGGTGCCCCTCTTGTCCGTGGTTCCCTTGCTTTTGTTCTGCGCTCAACTAATATTTTACAAATTTCCACCTTCGGCTACTGCTGGGCCTATAAATTTGTCTTTACACGCTATTCAGTCGAACATGTTGTTCAATATATCCTGTCACTGGCAATAACGGTAATAATCATTATTGATGCCTAAACGCACGAGGGGCGGAGCTCGAGAAACAAATTTGCCAACTTACAGAGCGAAATGCCATAGAATTTCGATGGCATTTTATTTTTTCTTTCCATTCATTTTTTTTTATAACCAGGGACAACCACACCACTGGCCATCACCGCACCATCTACCCTTAGGATGTGAACAAAAGCGAGTATTAATAATGTTCGGTTTCACGCTCCAGCAAATGCCGAAGGATAACGCAGAAAGTAACATCGGAATCAGTATAAAAACCGGAATCCGATTATTGGACAGTTGAAGCGTATATACCGAACGGACACGCATTATCAGTGCGCGTGCAGAATGAGTAATGGTTTAATAAAATTTCCGCGTTAATTGCACCCACATACTGGGAGTATTTATGGATACGCAGTACGTAAAGTGAGGTTGGGAAATCACGAACTCAATTCTGATACGTGACGTGAGGCATGAACAAAAATTAAAACCATAAACCGGGCGAGCAAGGACATAGACTTACAGCACTGGTGTCGTAACAATATATGAAATTAATTAAACTTATTTGAAATGAGAAATTGTGTTTAATCCGCTCTTCAAAATCAAGCTGATTGTGAGGGGATATTGTTTGCTTTCCAGTTGATCGGATAGATTAAAAAAGGCTTTGATAACCTATCGAATTAAAAAAAAGTGTGAATCTGCTTTGAGTTGGTACCTAGCAAGTGGGCTCTTAAAGTCGATAACTTTGGATTATTTACTTAAAAATTTTCATTATATTTTTTTTTTTCACAAAAAAATTTCAATTTGACTTAAAAATGGTTAAATTACACAAAAATTCTGATGGTAAATTCTTATTGACGGTTAAATGTTACTGAGAAGTTTTAAATAAAATGTTTTTAATTAAATTTCGACTCAATTTTTCGCAGTAAATTTATAATACCTCAAACGAAAAACTCTGTCGTTTTTATGACAAAATTGGAAGTAAGCAGGAATCTTTTGCAGCTACGCATTTTTACCAAGTCCTTACAGAAGTAGGTTTGCTGCTTCGAAGACTACCTTTATCTACTTTAGTACCTACTTTAAATAATCTCCGAATGGTATTTACATTTGTTCATTCTGTTTGTTGAAGTAAATTTAACTGAAAATTCTATCCTTTCGATTTGTAATAGATTATAGATGTACCCGAACTGGCGAATTTCAATCAACCCTCTAATTCTAGAGATTAATGCTAATTGCCCATCAATTGCACACACAACTGCATACACATTGTCGGGTGGGCGGCTTATCCAGACCCAAAAGGACCAGTTTTGCATAACTGGAAATTTCAATGTCCAATTAGCAATTGATTCTTTTTCTAAGTGTCAAACCATAATAACCAGGACCATAGCAAAATAATATTGAACGAGAATTTTGGCACTTTCTCGTTCAGTTTTAATGATCAACTCTCATTTCATACTCAATGCAATGAAAGCGACTATAATGCATGCAAATTAGGTTGCTCGAAACGCCAATGAAAATTTCGTAATTAAAGGATGACAGCATTTCCATGTATTTTCAATGGATTTTTGGCTACTATCTGAAGCTTGTTTGAGAAAATGTTGCTTTATGAACGGATCTGCATCATATCTATGAGAACATGTCTATTCATAAATTTGTCTAAATAAATTATTCTAGTCTCTTTTTTTCTGAAAAATATTCTAATTTCGATACTTCTTCAATGCGCACAAACGAAAAATATATTTGTCTTTCCGGTTTGTGGGTTTTTTTTTTGACCTAAGGACCTGCAAATATAGACAGACTATAAAATATTTATAGTGGCGCAAACAAATAGTTGTTAGCTAAAAACAAGTGAGTAAGTGCAAGAGTTTGTCTGTGACAAACACCAAATCTTAAAGTTTCTTGGCCCGAATTCGTATATTAATTGTATGGGCCACGCCCACAAAAGTGGACATGGGCTTAAAATTTAAATAAATTAATTGTAGTTTCTTTAGAATCATGAAAAAATACGGTAAAAGCGAAAATTATTTCCGAAAAAAAAACGTTTTTTCCTAAAAACGCCCCCTAAGAGTGGGCGGAGCTCAAGACTTGTATGGAGCAAACTTGGCAAATAGTAATATCTTTAATATTTGTCATTGAATTTTTTTTTGATTTGAAGTGAACTTTCCGAGAAATCGGGTTTTTAAAGATCTAATATGTTAAAAGTGGGCAGGGTCGATATTGTGGGTGATCCAATTTTTGCCTTGTTAAAGGTCTTGGGCCAATATTGCTCAGTACCAAAATTTAAGTTCCTGTGCCTTGTCTAACTTCACCAAAATTTTTATAGAGGTTATATTACATTGATGCCAGTATTGAGGGTGGGCGTGGGCGTCGACGGATCGAGCCAATTTTCACACTTAGTCTGTGAAACAAAATAACCAAGCCATGTACCAAGTTTCAGTTCTCTAGGTTGATTTTGAAGACCCAAAAATTTCACACATTCAGACGGACGGACGGACGGACATGCCTAAATCGATTCACACGTCGGTCTCGATCATATCTCTAAAATGTTTTAAGGGTCTACGGTGATTATTTCACTGTGTTAAAAACTATGCATTAAAATTAATATATCCTCGGTCGGGTAAAAAAAAAAATCGCAAGCCATAGTACGATTAAAATTTGAAAAACTGACAATTTAAAACTAAACTATGTTAATCTTTTAATTTATTCACATTTATTTTATAATAAATAAGTTAGATTACCCTGACTGACGGCAAAAATGTAAATGCTAGTCTGCATTTTGTATATTTTTTATATCTTTTGTAAATGAATTATAATTGGATTGGCAATCCAAAGGCGCCTTAAATTTGGAGCTAGAAAGCTGAAATTTGGTTTGTAAGCTACTGTCACTCGAAGCAATATAAGTGCTAAATTTTTCCAAATCCTCTCACAGACATGTCCACAATCGGTCTAAATGCGCAACTGCCTTCAGTGCCTTCGAAACGTCTTGAAAAGCTGAAGTCTAAAATTTGGTTTATCCTAAGGATTGTAAGACATGAAAAATAAAAGCGGCAGATCAATTATAGTGGGCGTGGCGCATATGTACAAACATCATTTAAATGCAATTTATTAAATTTTTTTGTTCTGAAAGGAAAAATTATTGTAGAAAACATTTTCCATAAAAACCTTAATTTCGACTGCTTTTTAGCCGATTAAGAGAAGAATAAGAAATAAAAATTAACACACACCGAAAAGTATACCGGACTCTATTCTAGAGTTTGTTTGTACAACGGTTTTGGCGATTCCCATCTTTTGGGCTCGGTTTTGGGAAATTATTGAATTTGAACCAAACAATTACATTTTTGCGTATATTAAAGCTGGTTATTGGCTATGTTCATGTTGATTTTTAGTTATAGGAGCTGGAGATTTAAGACGTTGCTTTTCCTAAAATATTTTTTTTAGACTGCACCCACTGATGAGTATCAGAGGCCAAGGTCGTTGAGCGAAACACGCGTTGATCAACAAACTGGAGTAAGGATTATAATGATCTATTCGAATATCTTTTTAGTTAATTAATGAATTGAGAAGGGGCATCGATAAAGGGCATGGAAAAATAAAAATAGCAATGGAAAGGAGAATAGAAATAAGAAAAAGGTATACCGCGATCACTTAGAGACGGACCGAAGCTACTGATACCCATACTGGTGCACTTATTCACTGGTTAAGCATAACTTTACACTTATCATGTCAAAGACTTAATTTTGGGCAAACGTCAGATGTTTTAAAATGCTTGATTGTATTTGAATCATAGTTTTATTAAGTAATCTGCCGTTCTCCTTTTGACCTTCTGACACTTACCTATCTTCGAAGTTCCACAACATGTAAGGACTGCGGGAGCTCCTAGAGTTTGCATATATTCTTACTTGTGTCTAAAAAACCTTCAGAAGCTCGGTCGCAAACTATAAATGCAATATAAAATCCTTTCAACTGACCGCATGTAAGATAGTATTTCGCAGCTATACATTGTCTTGATCTTGGCTAACCCACTGATGAGCAACAGAGGCCAAGGTCGTTGAGCGAAACACGCGTTGATCAACAAACTGGAGTAAGGATTATAATGATCTATTCGAATATTTTTTTAGTTAATTAATGAATCGAGAAGGGGCATCGATAAAGGGCATGGAAAAAAAATAGCAATGGAAAGGAGAATAGAAATAAGAAAAGGGTATACCGCGATCACTTAGAGACGGACCGAAGCTACTGATACCCATACTTATTCACTGGTTAAGCATAACTTTACACTTATCATGTCAAAGCCTAAATTTTGGGCAAACGTCAGATGTTTTAAAATGCTTGATTGTATTTGAATCATAGTTTGATTGAGTAATCTGCCGTTCTCCTTTTGACCTTCTGACACTTACCTGTCTTCGAAGTTCCACAATATGTAAACACTGCGGGAGGTCCTAGAGTTTGCATATATTCTTACTTGTGTCTAAAAAACCTTCAGTAGCTCGGTCGCAAACTATAAATGCAATTTAAAATCCTTTCAACTGACCGCATGTAAGACAGTATTTCGCAGCTATACATTGTCAGAATGCCCCTACCAGATATAAGCTAACATAACAGAAAACCCAAGACAAAATTCCCCATTGGTTGTAAAATGGGCTGCAAGTCATGGTTTGTGTAACTAACTCCCCGATGGAATACTGAGATGCCTTGACTGGACTCTCTGCATATAATCAGTAATGCAGAAAATATTTTAAACTATTTTTCCTTTCAAGTTTATCTCGGAAACACTCCTTTAGTCATTTTTCTTTAAGCATTTTTTTTTTTTGAGTTTTCTTCTTCATCTATCTTGCTTTGGTCTTTATACATTTTTATTTAAACTCGATTATGTGTGCTTTCATGGATGTCCTGTCTGTACCATATGAATATGAATTACACGACTGCATATGGGTACAAGGAATGACGACAAAGTAGTTCTTAAATGGGAAATGGGATTTTGTGGATTTTAAATTGGTATAAGTAGGATGTAGAATGCAGGTTTATGTGTAGGTTTCACATGTTAACAAGCAGGCAAGCAAAAGATGCAAATCGAAATTGTTTTATGGAAACTTTATCTCAAAATTCGGAGCCAAGTATACAAGGTTTTGGACGAAATTGGCTCTTCTTTGAGCAGACATACTTCATTCAAGTTGAAACACAAAGAACGGTAAGCTGCATAATGTAAGATAGTTGTTAATGAGTTTTTGAAATTATTTTGCTTCAATGTATCTCAAAGTGAGGTTATGAGACAAGGGCAAGCATCAAGTAAAGAAAACTGAGCTCAAATACAATAAAGACTTATGTATAACATTGTGAAATGAAAGAAAATGCTATACATACACCTATGTATGTTACATGTATCTTAGCAATCTGGAAACATTTTAATAAATCAACGTAACGTATCACATTTTTTGAAGACATAAACTTTTTTTTTTGTAACTTTTTTTCTCTTGGTGAAGAAAAATCTTAGTCGGTCACATATTTTTACATATATATTACATATATTACATATATTTTACGGTTCCCGGAATTTTACAGAATTGAGCCCATTTTTTCAACCAACATTTTCATATTAAAAGTTTGGTTTATACTTAAAAACGCCCCCAAATTGATAGCCTAGGCACATATCTTAGTACAAGGTTTTTGGATTTAAAGTAAATATATCGAATAAAAACCGTTCATTAGAATGCAAATTATGTATGACCACGCCCACATGGCGGCGGTTTTCGTTGATTTTTTTGAAATACCAATCACAATTTCAGCTTCCTCCTTAACTTTGATTTTTCATTCTAATTAACAAAGGAGGCGTATCAGTGGGTGGATTTAAAAAATTATTACACTTGTACTGCTTCGGGACCTAGAAATTACAGATATTAAATTTCAAGTTCCTATCTCAAAATTTAAGGCCTAAAAGCTACCGACACACGGAAAGACGGTCATGGCTCATTTGACTTTTCGGTCGACAATTCGGTCTATATACCCTTAAGGTATTGGCGGTCTACGGTGATTATTTCTCTATGTTGTAAACTATGAATCAGACTTAGTATACCTCCTATCCTATGGGATGGGGCATAAAAATATAGCTGTTGTCCATTTTATAGCCCTCTACGGGTGCCGAGCGTTTGAAAAACGTCCAAAATAATTCAGACGCTTTTAAAATCGTATATAATAAAATACACAACGTCCAACGTATTTTATTTCCCAATTTGAATAGCACTAAAACGCTGCGTGCGTCTAAAAATGGTTACGTATATTATTCGGATCCTAAACCACCTTATCAGATTTTAGGTTCGGACCAAATAAATAAAACAAATGAATAGAGTGGCGCAACAGCTCGAGATGAACCAGGGCCAACTTCTCAACAATGTATGCTGTGTGTGTTAATTTCTTCACATACAAGGGGACCTACAATTTTTTGCCGACTCTGAACGGCACTTTGAGAAGTTTTTCAAGACAAGTGATACTCTCGGAGGGCTTGTTAAACCCTCGCGGAGGTGGGGACCATGAAAAAGAAAAAGTTTTTTTTTCAGGTGACGATGGCAGGATTCGAACCCAGATCTCCGGCGTAGTAAGCACACACACTAACCACTACGCCATGGCACCCCACGGCACCCCGTATCGGAGCAAATATGTGTCTGAAATTACACCAGAGAAACAATAGCCGGACGAAACTGAAATAGACCAAGGGAGTGTAATGAAATAAAGTCAAGGGAGTGTATCTTGATGGGAAGATGTTGTCTGAATTCCACTATTAAATAGATATGATGAAAAGGTATGTTAACAAAAAATGAAACTATTAACTTTTCTGGCCCTTAAGTATATTAAAATAGGAGCACATTTTTTTGTAAATTTAATTTGGTGCTCAATTAACATTAATATCGACTCTATATGCATTCATAAAAACTTAACGTCACCACAAAAAACCAAATTTATGACATAAAAAAACAGAATTTAATAAATGCAATCAAGTTAATTAAATTTAATTTAAACAGAAACTGAATTTCTGCAAATATTTAAAACCATGGCCAAACCATGGAAACTTTGCCTTTAGGTTTCTGCCCCCTTATATAAAAATATAAATGAAACGTTGTTGATGTATTTTTCGGTTGGATGGTCGAGTGCTATAATATGCTTTGCTTTTGCTCGTTGGTCTGTTATATTTTTTATTTTATTTTTATCCTTTCCTCGATTAATAAATGAAAAGAAAATGTTGAAATTAGCAGTTGCGATGGCTGCAGAGCCATGAATCAATTTGCCAAATGCGTTGAGTCCGATGCAGTAGCAGCGTGTAACGTGTATGTATACTTCAGTACCTATCATCTAGCCTTAAATACCAAATAGCTAGCTATATCTCTTCTTCTGCTCTTTTGGGTAAAAATAATGAGGACATTCTAGCTATAAGAGTTCATGTACATAGACCATGCCAGCTGAATAGGCACTAAAATGAATAAATCTTTTAGCTACGTCGACTATAGTGATGATGATGAAAGGAATTATTTTCCTTTTATTGTACGGGTAGTTGGAATTATATATTTCCATTTACTTTTTTTTTTAATATAACAAAAGTCTGTCCATTGAAAATTGAATTGGAACTTTGTATTATTGAAACATTGTGGATTATCCACATCTATCCACTTCGGTTAAATTTTACTTCATTAAATCACTCTGAAACTTGTGGGTACCTGTGGGTACATGGCATAAAATAATGCCTCATAATTCGAACTTCGATCGGGAAATTACTTAATTAAATCAGAAAACCGACGACCATCCTTTGATTTTTCGCTTCGATTTACAGAAGTGAATGTACGTTAAAGATAATTGACACGATTTACATAAAATCGTTCGCTGCTGCTGATATTTTTCGTGCCTCGTTTTTCTTTTTTATTATTATTTTCGTTTCTGATAGCTTAACAACCATATCTGTTTGTCATGTCAGAAAACCCCTCAAGCTGAGTTTCGTGCGTTGAAAATTCAAGTCAGTGGTATTGGCACCATCCCTTTTCCTTAAAACCATTGAGAGCAATCCATTTAACTCGAAGCGAATTTAATTAATTTATCTAATCGCATGGAAACGATTTCCGATCGACGATTGATGTGGTCGGGCGTGGGTAAGCATAAACATAGTCCTTGTTGAAATTTAAAAACTCTTTTGCCCTCTCCTAGAACATAAGGCTCATTCGATTGGATAAATTATTCTTTTGCCGAAGATGTTAATTATAGTGAACATCCCTATAAGTATAGATTATATTTTAATGTCTATATGCATGAACGTTCATGTTAATCGTGAATACGCTGATGTGTATAAAGCATATTTATAAATTATAGCACGGGCTGTGGTCAAAATTTTGTCGGGCTCAAAATTCTTTATAGAAAATTCAGCTTTCCGAAACCTGCTTTTCGAAATTCTTTTTTTTGAAATTCTGTTTTACAAAAATCTGAAACCGCAACTTTGACAAAGCGGCGCAGGAAAATAAATGTGAGGGAGCAACCGAACACTCTGCCTATTTAACTTTTGATTTATGTACTTCAAAAAAGTCAATATTTGAATTAAAAACCAGAATATGCAGAGTTTTATTGCATAAGCCATAATCTTTAAAATCATAATTTTTTTTTAGAAAAAGTAGAATTTTGAATGCAGAATTATGACCCGCTCCCGTATAGAATATTAACGCTCATCTACTGAACTTTAGAAGTTTGAATCACTCGCATAAAAAATCTTTGTTGCCTGATTAGATTCGTCGTTTCTCCTTATAGGTATAAATTTTTAGATTTCCTTACTTTGGAACTTCCTTCGTTTTTATGTAAAAAAAGAAAAGATCTAGACTTAGTGTTGAACTTGGTTACAAGCTACACGATAGACAAAACCAATGGTTCGCGGAGCAATCAAGGAACATTGACGGTATCTTAAAATAACACACTAGTCAGCAACAGAACTGTGATAGCTAAATCACTTCTTGCTCCCAACAAAACGTATGTTGCATTCCAGCAATGAACATCTAAGTGAAGACTTAATGTTGCTTTAAATGCTATAGCGATGATCTTATTCATATGTGGTTGTTAATTTGACGGGAAACTAATATTCAATTTGGAATATCATTTAAAATAAACTTCCTCTCAGCAGTGCTTTTTTTATACCCCGTCCCATAGTGATGGAACGTTTGGAAGTGTATTTAGTTTCTCACGCAGTTTGTAACACTGTGAAATGATAATGGTAAACCACAAGGCCATTATTACATGATCCAGACCAAATGTGAATCTATTAAACTCTGTCCGTCCATGTGTCTGTCTTTATATCACATGTTTTTATGTCTTTATATCACAACGTTTAAAAATTACATTTCGAGCTAGGGGGCTGAAAGAAAGCGGCTCAAATTTCATTTGATTGTGCTTTCAAATTTGTGCATTTTTGAAAACATGCTGCTTTTCGAAATATTACCTTAAGCACTAAAATACTGCTGTTTTTTGAAGCACACTTTTGACACTTCTGAAGTAAAGCAAATGTATGAAGGAAACACTCAGGGGATACCAGGGGTGACACAGCCCCCATACAGATTTCTCAGCGCGTCTTGGTCATAGTTCTGCTTCTCCAGCAGAATTTTGTTAAAAAGAATTTTGAAAAGAAAAATGTTTTGAAAAAATAATAAGAATTTTAAATCATTTTTACCCCGGAAGAATTTTTACCCCAACCTGAGCTCAAATATAGTTCTTAGGCTCTTTGAGTTCTCACACAAATGTGGATTTCGCATCGATTCAAGTCGATTTTACAAACTTTTGGGAACTTTTAGTTTTAAAAACTAGTGGGAGGGTCACGATCCTCTTAGGCGAATCGTTGGATACCCCATCCCAATTGACCATTGTCAAGCTCCAAAATGCGTCAAAAGTCTTGGTTGTAAAATTTCAGTTTCTATTAACTTTAATTGTGTTGAGAATTTGTCAGTTAAAAATCTTCTTTCTTAAAAAATGGGCGTGGCGTCAACGCCTTTTCAATAACATGATTTTTTTTTATCATATTTTTTATGAGATGTGGTATGCACGCGTTGATCGCAGTTTTATATTAAGAAATTGTTTTTTTACTTAAAAACACCCGCATAGGTGGGCGTGGCAAAAACTAATTAATTTGAGTTGATAGCTTACGCACATATCTGAACATTTTATAGTGCAAGTTTTTTTGAAGTTAAAGCAGATATATCAAATAAAAATCGTTTATAAGAATGCATATTAAATATGACCACGCCTACAAGGGGGCGATTTTCACTTTTTTTAAATGCCAATCACAATACACTTAAGCGAGGATATTGCATACCGAATTTCAGCTTCCTAAGACAACTTTGATATTTCATGCTATCAAGTAAAGCGGGCGTGTCAGTGGGCGGATCTAAAAACATTTTACACTTGTACTGCCTCGGGACCTAGAAATAACAGATATCAAGTTTCAAGTTCCTGGCTCAAAATTTAAGGCCTAAAAACTACCAGACGGACGGACGAGCGGACCGACATGGCTCATTCGACTTACAATTCGGTCTCGATCATATGCCCTTAAGGTCTTTGGGGTCTACGGTGATTATTTCTCTAAGTTACAAACTATGAATCAAACTTAATATACCTCCTATCCTATGGTATGGGGTATAAAAAAAATAATTTGCTGGTCCAGGGCTCCCCCTAAGATTTCAATAAAATATAAGTTTTTACTTTAAGTAACGAACGCATCATTCTTTCCCTAAATACATTTTTAAGTGCAAGCTTCTTCTTTCATTCTACCCAAGTTTGAGCCCTTCATTTAAAAAATTCGTTCGTTTAAAATCATCACTTCTACTATTGAAGTTGAATGACGTTGTCGAGGTTGTAGTGATACCGTCCTTGCTTGCGGGAGCCCAATCATTGATTGAAATTGAAAACTATCTACGAACACCAAGAGAAACGGAATCGTAGCCAGAATACCCATTGGCGCGGTAAGTTGGTGGAGGCTTCTGTTCAAAGCTTTCCATCTCCATCGAGTGAATGCTCATCATATGATTTTTGTTAGCTTGTACGATCCGCAGTGTATTTCGTATTGATTATTTTTAATTAAATGTCGCCATATTCCGGTCGAATCTATTTTCACTTCAGTGCGGCTGCACATTTTATCACCCGCCGACTTTAGCATAAATCGAGGATACTTCGATTGGAATTAATGAAGGTTTAATTTGTCTTCTGTTGTTGTAAGAATGATTCGTAATTCCACTCAGGCCAATTGAGTAGAAATTTTCTTTAAGAAACTCAAATTGAATTGCGCAGTAAATTCATTTTTCCAATCTAAATATTTGCAAATGTCATATATTTTTCGTGAGTAGTGCATATTTTTTTTTTGATTAATGTTACTACAATATTCAAATTACAAATAACGATTTCGGGAAAAAAAAAAACAAACTCCATAGGTTATAAATTATTTCATGCTACTAGACGAGAGTGAAATTGCTGAAAACTGCGAACTTTGCAAAAAATATATTTCTTTTCGGAGATATAAAAAACCAATGCATCCACTTAAATTTCAATTTTCTGCTTTTATCCTTCGAAAGCCTAAACTGATCCCGTCGATTTTATTGACAGCATAGCACGCAGTAACACTGACGACTGTGACATCCCAGGAGCAAGATAAGAGGAACCATTAAAAATAAAACATAAAGCGCACAGGTAGGTATAACTTAGTCGGAAAACTCAATTTCTGGGTTGGGAACGACGACGTATGAAATATTCGCCTCAATGATGGGCTCGCCATTTTATCTACTGCGAAAGTTTTATTCTTGAGATGAAAAATGAGGACGAAACAGTTCGAATTTTTATACAAATTTCTACTATTGTTTCATACCAACAGAATAGTGCTATTAGTCATAGTTTGTTTTGTTTATTTTTATTAAAAATTCACAAAAACAGTACAACGGGGCAACGTTATGTCGCCTATTGGAGACATACTGGCACATAAATTCGAAAATTGTACTTAATTATATAAAGCTTCTTTATTAATATAATGAATTATTACTGAGTTTAAAACAGACAAAATATATATAAAACCAAAAAAAAAAACAGACAAAATATATATAAAAAAATATATATATATATAAATATATATAAAATATATATAAAACCGTAAAAATATTTATCCTCTACTTCTGTAAGGTAATAATTATATTCTAGAATACAGTAAACAATGATTAGATGAAGCAATCGTGGCCTTTTCGTTTTTTATTCTAAAACCTCAACGTATGACCTCAAAGTATAACTCAAATCAAATACATGATATTTATTAAAAAAAAATTTCTTTATACATGAAAATAACATAGTTTTTATTATGGCATCACACAATATACATAGGTGCTTTAATTTCATAAAGTTAAAAATAATCTGTGTTTAGAAGTGCGACCCCCTTTTTACTAAGCTTGTAGTACTTTATGATTCATTTAGAACTTGATTGCAAATTCGGTTCTCTTAAATCTTTTTTGTGAAGGGAATAAAATAAAATAGGCGAAGTAAATCCAATTACACGCTGCGGTATAAAATGATCCTGCAGATACATCTGGCGACATTCAAATTTTATGTGATTGACATATCCAAAATAAACTTGGCTCAAAATGGCTTATTGCGGGGATGTCGGCAGTAAGCGTCCGCTGTTGTAGTTCTATGTAGCTAGTTCTATAATATAGACCCTCCCTTCCACACTTTAAACTTGGTTCTCAGTTCTTTTTTTCTTTTACAATTTTTAGCGCATAGTCTGGCGTAACAGGAAAATTGAATTATCCTGAAATTCGATTTAGTTTAAGGATTTTTCCTTCATTCTTGTTGTTGTTGTTTTTTTATCCGCCTTTTTGACGTTGCCTTTTTTATTTGTTGTTCGATAAGGCGGTGTGTAGGCTTCCGAAGATGTGAAAGGGAATTAAATTAAACTTGTGTCCCTACAGAAGGCTGATACACAGACTTGAACGCAAAAAAATCGTTAATCAATTTTATGGATACGACGTGACGTATTGTTGAAATAAAAATCTCTCGTGCAAATAAAAAAGAAACTATGTTTGAAAGGATGCCATAAATGATAACAACCCTAAAGGTCACCTAAGGGTTATTATTATTGGTTATAGAACTTCTTTCGTTTACGATCCTTTCGGCGTGGAATTTTTCCGAAAGTATTTTCTGGTGCCTATTCTCTTTTTTTTCGTTCCTTCTTTTTTGGGGATTTTGTTCTTGATCAGGATTCCAATCGTAGCCTACTCGAAACAGTACATTCAATGAATCGAGAGGTTAGACAGAAAGCTTAAGAAAAGAGGTAAAACATTTTTCTATTCAATTATAATACATAATTCCGTTTCAATAACTTTTTGTTGCCATATGGAAAAGTATAAATTTAGCTACCAATTTTCGAAGAGAGCATACTTTAATTGTACGCTTTGTGCGGACTTATTGGACTTTGGGGCCATTTTTGTTAATAAGCAATAAAATCTTGTTGTTGTTCCTTATTTTAAATTCTTGAGCTGAGAAAGTATTGTCTAATATAATATTTTTATCTATTTTCCTCAGCAAATAGTCGTGTGGCTTGTGGCTAGCTGACAGGCAGCGCATCTGTGAAACCGCGTGATCTTAAAGCATGCGATTTCAAATTATATAAGAAAATACTTAATGAAAAAAGAAGAGATGTAATGGTTGAAAAGCCAGAAAAAATAGAAGTAATTTCATCGAATGGAAAGATAAAACACTCTCGAAATTGTGTGCAAATTAGGAAAAAAAAGTCGGGTACAAAAGGTATCGCTGTTTGAGTATCTTATAAAGGGTGACCTAACTCGTTCTTTAGTTTCCAACAGCATCCTATTAAAAATTCAAACAATGGTAAGGTTTCGCAAAATGTTAGTTCTAATTTTTAATTTTACGAAACGGATTAACTCAAACTAACGAAATTGTTTAGATGGTCTTAAGATTTTTTAATAGTTCTATAACATCGTCATGCTTTAAAGTTTTAAGCATTTGTTTTCAAATACTGGATACAAGCTAAGCCTTATGAGCCATCACCAATTCATGTGACTCCATCAAGACTTCATCAACTTGCCACACATCTGGTGCAACGATTTCACTTTTTGGTGACGTTAACTGGCTGCCAAAATCATGTGATTTTACACTGTTACACCTGTTTTGGTGAGATTTCCTTAAGAGTCGCGACTAGAAGAACAAACTTGGAATTCTAGAATCCGGGACAACCACCAAAACTTTTGAAAAAAGTCATCAAAAATGATCTCGAACTAAACGTACGGGAAGTACGTTTAGTTCGAGAAGTGTAGAAGGGAAAGAAATCATTTTCCTGAGGTAAGATTTGATAGTTAATGTCTTATATACAAAATTTAAAAAAAGTTACGTCAACTGCAATTTCTGTCAAATAAAGCATATAAAGCACAAATTGAATCACACTTTAAATAACACGAACGCAGACGAAACTTTAAACGTTACAGAACTGTGGCGCATATCAGACTGAATTTCTAAGGCTTTCATGGTAGCGGTAGCTTCTATTTGACTGGCTCGGTTGCAGATTCACGATGCTTTCGCGTGAGATAACTGGTCTTATAATTTGATCGTGCGAAAAATATGTACGGTGGCACAGGCTGTATAGCACGTAGTGCCGTAAAGAGGCAATTTTCGTATTGGCGAGAGAAAAAAATCGACAAAATCTTAATTTTGGACACTGACTTGTACCATCGCGCGACAAATATTTACGGTGGCACAGGCTGTATAGCACGTAGTGGCGTAAAGAGGCAATTTTCGTATCGGCGAAAGAAAAAAATCGATAAAATCTAAATTTTGGACACACACTTGGATTAGGCTTATGCACACAGTTGTAATGGGGGCGTGCCCAAAATCTAAAGATGACATAAAAAGCCTGAACGGTGTATATTTGAAACATCAACCGGTGGTTTTAAGCCTTGCAAAAGAAGCAGAAAATTGGCGAATATACCCCCGTATCTATCAAAGGATAAATCGTTAAATGCATTTTCGTCAAGGTTCTATTCCTTGCCACATTTCGAGGCAGAATTTATAAACAAAAATTTTAACTATCCCGAAAAACGTTGATTTCGACTGGCCATAGGCCTATTATAGTTTATAAAAGAATGGGAAAATAAATAGAGAATAGCCAGATATAATATATCGCATAGTCTCCTTGAGCAACAAACTGGCAAAAGCAGGAATGGCCCTCAAGACCAATAACAATTGGTTATACGTCATTGAATAGGTAAGTGTACACACTTAGATAAGTGTACACACTGCCAGTTTGTACGGCGCGCGGCTTACCTTTAATAGCTGCGTGGACAAAGTTATTCACTAAAATATGTTGCACTTGGTCAAAATTCACCATAAATGGTCTTAAAGGAGTATCTTGGTAACGGTAACTTGCACCTAAAAAATTTAAAAAAACATATGACAGCTCTATGAATGAACCACAAAAAATACTCAGCATTTTTCTCGTTACATCAACCATTTTCGAAATACTTTCGAAATTTGTTCCAGGACCAACTCCCACATACATATTTGGCCACCATCCTTTGTTTCTCAGTTTGAATGTTTTGTATGCGTTTGCTGGTTTTCTTGTGAAAGAATTTCGAAGCCTTCATCGAAAAAGAGTTGTGTTAAACTATAGCCCTGTAGTCCTCACGAATGTTGCCTAAAAATTATGATTATGATGACGAATCAAAAAAGGGTACAATAAGTCGCTGTAAGAGTACGCTGTAAGTGTGCCTGCAATCCGGCATACTCTTGCATAAAAAGTGAATTCTTTTCTCTTCAATAAAGAAATTTATTTAATTTGTTCTTAATAATTTTTAACATTTCTCCATAAAAAAACAATATTATTAAAAAAATTTCTTTCGTAAAGAAAATGGCAATGAAGCATCAAACAAACTGGTTTCCACACAGGTCCGATCCCAGTCGAAAAAATTTTGAGAGGTTTTACCAAAGTCACTTTATCTTACGAAATAACTTTTTCCATGTATCTACTCTAAGCAAAAGTCTATCAAAGACAGTTGTTTAAGCAACAACTACCAACGGTATAATATGAAGGTGCACATAGCCAAAGAACAAGAAAATAGCTTCAAACCAATTTGCATTTCAATGGCATGATGAGCAAAGGAGGAGACCTACAAAAAATAAAATTTCAAAGTAGTCTTTTACGGAACTATTGGGAAATATGTTGCAGTCATCGAGGAAACTGCTATTTGCTTTTCTTTTTCCAGACCCTCCCAGGAAAAAGAAACCGATAGTTTTTTTTTTTTATGTAAATGTGAGTGCAAACTTTCACAAAGAATATGTTGACGGTATTGTTGGTTCTTTCGTTCTTCTTTATATTATTGCCTGATCTTTTCATTATGTTTCGTTTGAATTTCGTTTTACTTGTTCTTCGGCAGTAGGTGGGTAGAAGCAAAAAAAAACAAAAAAAAAAACATTAGCTTCATTTCCTTTAGGAAACTACATAAGAATCGTGTCGAGGTTAAAAGTATATATTCGCAGGATAACTGCTGATGTTCATAGTTCAAGACATAATTTCACCCGCGCAGGAAGAAACAAAAGGGATCAACTTGAGGTGCAAAATTTGCTTAAAATTATTTAATTTATTTGAGATAGGTGCATGTAGCATGTAATCATTACAATTACTGACTTCCTAGCAGGTGTTTCCGCCGTGTATAGCATTGATTCGCTGAAGAGTGTAAGAGCACATTCAAATTAACAATTTCATAGAGTGGCGTACAAACGCAGATCCGTTTTCTTCAATACAACTGGCAAGATTCACTCCACCTAAATAAGGGTAGCATCTGTTGTTATTAATTTCATTGTGCCTGCTTTCAGTATATCCTGCCTTTCTTTCCACACTCACTGCCAGCCATGGCCTTTTTAACTCCTTACACACATTAACTTAGGTTTCAATCGCTTCATAGGAAAAAGCATACATGCTTAAGTGCACACTCGTATGCTTCAGCAAATCCATTAAAGGATAATTGAAAAATGAACGCAATGCTCCTTGTTACATTTACTGAATAAGCTTTTGTACTGCAAGGATATAACTAACTCAGGAGAACTATCTGCTTTAAGAGCACTTTGCACTCGCGAACGTGTGTTGAAATAAAACATTCCAAGTTAATTATAATGCACAGAAAGTTAGCTACGCGCATTCTAACCAAATTTCAAATCTTTTTTAATAATGAATAAATAAATAAATTACCTAATAAATATTATGGAAAAAATCTATAGCACAAATCTATATCACACATATTTAAATCTATAATTTATAACACATAATGTTTATATCGCAATATTATTTAAAATCTTTTTAGTTTAACATTTTTGATTTTTTTTTTTTCATCAAAAATAAGCACATTTTTTATTTACCTACTAAATTTAATTAATTAATAACTCTTTTCCAAGAAATTTATTCAATTTCAGCAAATAATTTTTTTATTTTTTTATCGAATTCCGATAAAGAGAGAATAAAAAAAATAAAAAAATGTTTCACTTGGACAAACAAATGATTGAAATATTTGGCTAAAGCTGAAAAGCACGCCAATGCAAAGTTCTGATTGATATGGCTAATTGATTGTCCAGTTGGCATTGCCACCCTTTAATTAGATTATGACGATGGCAGCAATGTTAATTGATGTGCGGAGGTGATAATAGATTTTGGGGATACGCATGAATGCACTACTTGATGATAGCTATACTAAAATCAGTGGCTGCGATGCATATACTCACATTGGGTATTATTAGATAATTAGTTGCAACCGAGGTATGTTGTTGATCCAAACTTAGATGGTAACCGAATTGTCAGAGATCCCTAAGCAGAGAAATGTATAAGACTTCTAACGGAATATTTAATGGCGGACCTACTATATTAGTAATTTTTTCAGTAGGTATTCGAGTATTGAAGAAATGTAGTTCCTTTGATAGTTTATCCAAAATTACTAATACTTAATTGTTATTGACCCAAAATGCAAAGAGGACCACGTAACGACGAGAAAAGACATGCAGGCGACAGTGAACTCGCCCATCAAACTCACATATAGAGCTGTCATTCGAGCCAGCTGACAAAAACACTGATTGTACTAGAGTTTTCTGTAAAAATGCCTGAAAAGTACCAATGGTAAATTAAAATTTACCATTGTTTTACTTTTATAAATTTACTTTTTCGATTTGTATGGCTATAGGGGTACAGTTAATTTTGATTCCTTGAATTGCATTCACATTAATGTTTAGCATATAATTGGCATACAAAGGTGTGATTTCAGTACAAAAAGCTCTTTAATTTTGTGTTATAGGGTATATAATATAGGGTGCATTTACTTGCTTACTTATAGGGCTCCGGACCTATGGAGGGTCTAAATCTGGTTAACGGTAGCCTTCCATCCTGTGCGATTCTGGGCACGCTGCTTGTAGTTGTCCAGACCGAGCTCCAGCATCACGATGACTTGGTCCTTAAAACAGTGGTTCGTTCTTTCTTGTCGTCTCGAACCTGGGGGTTCGATTTCAAGACCCTCTTAGATGGAGCGTTATTGTCCATCCGCTTGATGTTCCCAAGTTAATGTGGTCTTCGTGTTTTGCCTTCTTGAATTACATCAACATCTTGGTACAGCACATAGAGTTCGCGGTTATATCTTCTCCTCTGTTCACTCTTTTCGCACACAGACGCAGGACCATATTTTCGGTGTAGAATTTTTCTCTCTAAAGAGCCAATTGCAATTTCTTTCTCTCTGCGTCTGGTCCATTACTTGGTGCCAGAAGACCTGGCAGAATAAGGGTTTTGTAGAGCTTACACCTTTTCTTTCTTAAACGGAGTTTTAAATTTACTGGTTTTGACAGACCGAGAGGGCAACGGTTTCCTCTTCGACGAATCTAGATTTCAATTAAGGTGTTGCTTGTGGAGTTGATGTTAACTTCAAGGTAGATAAACTCCTTAACTACGTAGAAGTTGTTGCTACCAGTATTGACGATTTGTTCTAAGCGGGCGGCGGACGGATATTTATTTGTTAGTTGATAACATATACTTAGCCTTAACCTCATTTACTTCCAAAATAACAGATTAACTTACCTAGGCTGTTCTCCAATCACATTAAAAGTCTTTATCACGGCATGACTGGAGCGAGCGATGATGTCAATATCGTACACGTACCCCAGTATTTGCAGGGATCTGTTGAAGATAGTGCCTCAGTGTTAACCCTAAGCACTATCACCTTCAGAACAAGATCGTTCGAACAAGAATGTACATGGCAATGTTTCTCCTTGCCGGAATCCATTGCAAGTTTGAAAAAATTCCGAGGAGCTATTCCCAAACGCATTTTCTTATATTATATGGCACAGCTTTATCAGTTTTCCCGGGATCTTTAATTCAGCCATGGTATGGTTCTTGAAGAATGTTCTTATAATGCGACTTTAAAGTCGGTGAAAAGATGGTGTGTATCGACTTGAAATTCACTGGTATTTTCCAGGATTTGCTTTAAGTGTGATGATCTGGCCTATGGCCGATAATTTTGGCACAGAACGGCCTAAGACTAGCACGCAGTACGTTGGACAGGATGTTATATGCGAATATGTAGAACTGATGCTGAACTTGTCACTAGTCACTTGCCGATTGTCAAATCTTCGGGAATGCTTTCTGTCACCCACATTTAAAGGTTTTGTACATGCACCCCACTGAAACATCTCCTCCATAATTAAATAGCACCGCAGATAAGCCGTCGGAGCCGGTGGCATTGATATTCTTAAGCCTTTTACATTTTTAAGCCTTTTTTCGACTTAGTAACCTTTTCTGCTATTCTTTTATGCTACAACGTCTTAGCATATGCATCTTCTGTCATTTCTGTTTTTCCTTTCGCATAATCCTCATCATACTAAGAAGGGACTCGTTTTAAAACGGTTCAACCAAAATTTGATTTCAGCCTTTGCTGCGGCTATCTTAGATGTTTGCCCAAAATCGGCTCTTTGAATAAAGTAATCAAATAGTTATAATCTTAATGCCGTTGGAAACGTCCACATATTTTCAGTTATTTTTTTCTCAGAAACCTTTTAATATTTTTTAAAGACTTAACTTTATTATAAAAATTCAATATTTGTTTATAGAATGTTTAATTTTTTTTTTTTTGCTGAAAACTTATTCAGGATAAGCGCGAAAACGCTTTTTGTCTTTTTTTTTAATTTTTTAACCATTTTTACCATTCACCTTTCTGCGACCTACAGAAGCTATATGTGCGGACGGACAGAGGGATGGACAGACGGACTGACAACGGATACCATAAGAGGTTTTTGGACGGACCATTTTCCATTTTGGATAAAATGCAATTCAGGGTATCAAGTTTTTGTGAAATGATTTCACGTGGGCATAAACTTCTACACTTTCGGTGAGAATTTTTTTCGTTTTTGAGGGTCCAAAATGAGGAAAAAGTTCTCCTGGGGTGCAATCGGCTAAGGTGATCTGTGATTTTTACATTTTGTGGCAGTCAATGTGATCAAAGAAAAAAATCCGTCTGCGTAAGGTGATAACGAAAGTAGTGTTCCGAATCGTTTCTTTATTTAGGCTTGTGATCTAAGAACAGCTTTTTTTTGTATTCATACCTGCAGAAAGTCAGCCTAAGTGTAGGCAAAAAACCCAACTAACCAAAAACCTTGAAAACTGGGGAGCGGCTGATTTTGACGTCGATTGATCGAGAGATGTCACATGAAAATTCTGATGATCACGCAGACAAATTTTTGTGATTTGTGACATCACTTATCATAGATCACCTTAGGCGATTCTACCCCTGTTTTGTGTGCATTATATAGCTGGTTGGTTCTTTTAATTTTGAATGAAATTTAAACTCCGAACTGAGCTAGGAATCGTTTGCTTGTTATTTACAGACTATAGCTTGATATATTAAATTAATTACATGTTGGGCCCATATGAGCACCGTGTCATGTGTATACTCTTTATTTTTTAAACCGATTATTTTTCAAAGCTTAATTCAGTATGCTGTTCATTTTTTTTATTCTTGAATAAAATAAGTTACGAAATGCTGTTTGGAACGTAACTTTCACTTCAAAACTGACATTAAGTCCTTAAACACCCTTTTGTCTACAACTCGTAAATTGAATAATCAGTTACAAGTAATCGTCGAACCTTCTTTTAACACGTTCATAATTCAATATCCCGCCCGCAGTGTTTTCAATAAAATGGTTGCTTCAAAAATGTCGGTGTAATATACCTACATCAAAAGCAGTAGGTATGTAAGAGCATCCTGTGTGATTAATTTTTTTTTCCTAGCTTGCAAAAGTCCAATTTATTTAATTACTTCTCGGTAAAATAAATTTTGCTTTCGGTCAAATCTTGACCTATATTTGGACTAAAATGTTCAGAGGAAAAAAAGAAACATGAAAGCAACCAAATTATTCTCCATTTCAATGCAATATTTTTTTAATTAAATGCACTTGTATACAAGAGTTTCATCACCCAGTCCATGCAAGATTCATTCCACATTTTAGTTTTTGTTAAATGCTTTCAGTATGGTCTAACCACTTATGCTGGAAAATAAATAATAATAATAATAAAAATAACGATGCCCTCATTTATATGCAGTGCTTGGTATGATGTTAACTTAAAACGAATGACCCGGAAACTGAAGAAAAGTTAACTTTTGACTTTCGACATAGTTGTTGTCGACAAATGAGATACAAGTTGAAGCATCTGCAACTAAATTGACCGTAGAGGGCTGTAGACTTACGTGATTATAATTTCAAATATAAGACAACCATACTTACTTATTTAGCTAGTAGAAATTATGTGAAGGACCTGTTTGACGACGCTCTTAAATGCTTCTTAATTGGAGTTGACGTTGTGGTTGCAGAGATTGCTTGGAGAGTGTTGCATTTGAAAAAGTATTTCATACAAAGAGTGAAATTAAGTGAGATAGGCTCTGGGCAATAATGTGTTACAAAATGTTGATGGGCATATATAAATATATAACAAAATCTTTAACCGAAACCGAAACTCGCTCACAACTTTAATTTGTAATGGGCATTAAAAAAAATCCTGGTTTCATGTTAGCTATACTTAAAAATTGAGGATTTATTTATTAAATTTTTCTTCAAGGATTTAGAGATTAAGAAAGCTTAAAGGAATATCTACTCAAGCTTCAAAAACTACTTAAAATCAAGCGGACCTCATTACTGTAAGTTTCTAAACAGCTGAAACTTCTTATTAATTTCTAGATACATGTATAAAAATATAACGAAAACAATTACGAAGAACCAATGTTCCAGAAAAATGAGATGTCGAAGGAAATAGCATCTTTTAAAACATATCCTTGCACCAAGAAAATACGCAAAAAAATAACGCCAATGACGAAACGCACAAGAACTACAAAGGAGTAACGGAGGAGTAACGGTGGAGGAATGCAAGAACTTCTGTCGGGTTAAGGATTACATACATAGCCTCCGGTTTGAAAAAAGTTCACCAGAATAGAGAAGAAGAAAAATAAAAAGCACAGGATTCCGTTACAAGGGCTTAAGGATCGAAATGGAAAAATGCTTTGTTTAGCTCAGCTCTTATCCTTGTTCTGCTTCTTACTGGTCATTGTGATAGTTCAACTACTGTGAGTAGATTTTTTAATTTTTTCCTTAATCTTATCGTGGCTGTTGTTGCTTGGTTGGTTTTTTTTTGGTCCTCAACTGGACAAGGAGAGATTATTCTCTTATATAATTAATAAATGTCATTCCCTTAATTAAAGTAGTGCTTTTTTGTAGGACCTCGTTTTGACGGTCTAGTGGTGTGGTGGTAGTGGTTTGAGAACACGAAAGGGTGATTAGCGAAAGTTTTTTTTGCCGAATTATGTATACTAGCTCTCTCTCTCTCTTTTTTTTTGGAATTAGCGATTGAGTTCAAGACTAACGTTGTTCTTTTAAACGTAGTGATGACTGATGAAACACAGACATAAGGAGTGGAATTCACATTCTCGAATGAAAATAAAAAGGAAACTGAACACTTTCGAAGAAATAGTATTGCATAGAATTTTCTTATAAATTGAAACTAATTAATTTTTTTTCAATTAAATGGGACAAGCAAATATAAGAATTTATATATATATAAATTCTACGTTCTACCCAACATTTTATATGTACATCGATGGTAGGTATGCTTACACATAACCTACAAAAAATAAAAAAATATATTTAATTTTGAAGTCTGTGAATGCATTCAATTTTTGAAGTCATTTTAAGTCTTTTAAAGTCCTTGGATTAAAATAAAACTTTTCAAATATTTTTTTCCATTTTATTATTATTTTTGTATTTTTTATTTTTTTTTTTATTTTTTTTATTTATTATAGTAACATACTTAGATATATTTATTAACAATAGGTTAATAATATAAACAAAAAAGTAGACAACAAAAGGCCTGTGAAAGCATAATAAATCGTCTGAATTCTTAACTTTTAATAGCAATAATTTCTCAAAATTATTATCAGATAGCGATCCACTTCGAAATACGCTTACACACCTTTTTTATGATTTTAAGATATTTTCCTGAGAATATTCGGCTGACGCCAGGATTCGCATTATCTGTAGTATGAAATGCGATGTCATGACCGTTGCCAGAACCATGACTTCAATGACTACAAAGACTTTAAAAGACTTTAAGTCACTTCAAAAAATTGAATGCATTCAGTGACTTCAAAAGACTTAAATGAATTGAATGCATTCATGAATGCTTGTGACTTTTAAGTGACTTCACTGAATGCAAAAAAAAAAATTATTTATTTGACTTTAACTCTTTGATGGCTGAAAATCATTACTTCAATCATGACTTCAAACTGAATGCTAATTAATTTTTTTTAAGCTGAAGTCATTAAAATCAAATATTTTTCAGGTCATTCAAAAGAATTATGTTCAAAAATGATTGCATTCTTTTACAGCTCTGATTTAATGTGAGTTTTTTGGTATGAAATCGACTTGTTTTTCAGCTCAACAGTGGCCACGTGTACCTTGTACAAAAAATGGCGTCAAAATGTTTCTTCATCACCTTTTCAAGTTTTTGGGCAAACGTTTTTGCCTTGGACTAGCTTATTGTCTGAAGCCTGCTGGCAATTCAAATAACCGCACAAACAAAGCGACTGCTATTCAGTTTGAGATAAACACAAAGCACAACGTCTACGATGGCTGGGTCATCTAGAGCGGTTGGACACTAACGCCCCGGCCCGTAAAATCTTCTAATCCACACCGCAGGGACGGCGCGGTAGAGGAGCACCGAGACTCAGGTGGCGCACGCAAGTGGAAGGGGACCTCAGCCAACTTCGCATGCGAAACTGGAGACGGCTAGCTAGAGACAAAGCTGGCTGGCGAAGCTTGTTGGCTGAGGCCCAGGTCCACCCCGGACTGTAGCGCCACCTTAAGTAAGTAAGTACTCAGTTTGAAATACCGACATAAGAGAGTGGGTGCATCCATTAAAAGCCTATAATTAGGAAAAACAAATCGAGTCTAATGTCTAAGAAACAAATTCCAGCCCTATTAGTTTAAGGCAAGCTTGCTTTTTTATTTTTAAACCCTATCCAGGATGTATCACTTTAAATGCAATGTTTGTAAAATAGGTAGTGAATCAATCAATCAATACCCGCAGACCCATAAGAACTTTCCAGACAGTTGAATTGATTAAGCCATCTCTGTATGTCCGTCTGTCCATATGTAAGAAGTTTTTGGGTCCTTAAAATTGAGCTGGTGTGCTGAAACATGGAGTGCAGCTAGCTTGGTTTTTATTTTGTACAGACAAAATATGAAAATTGGTAAGATCCGCTCACAGCAAATGGGTTACAGGTAATACCCTATTTACTAAGACGTTTAATACCCTATTACTAGTCGGTATTAAGACGTTTCTAACAGACGAACTCCATCACTTTTTTTACACTTCATCGATTGCCTTGAAGGGGTCTTAGGGGTACCTTTATACTGACGAAATTCTAGAAGAAGGTATTAGACGAGAGGTAGGATATATACTACGGAGTTCTTGATGACTTCGAAGTACGTCGAATACCATACTTCGGACAATGCTATAGCTGGACGAGTTATTTAATATTTACGAAATTTCAACAAATCGTTCTAAAAATAAACTAATTTCCACAGACTTTTTTCCAGTTTTACGAAGGTCTTCAAGAATTTTTTAAGGCTACAAAAAAAAACTTCGCATACAATGAATTTTGTCTCTTTTAAATAAGCTTGTTTAAACTTAAGTGGCATCATCTTTTTTACCATTGATGTGACATTTTTAGTACCAATGAGTTTTCTAATTATCAGTTTCCGTCAAGTTTGTAACTTTCCAAGGAAACGAAGCAGTTACTATGTGAATTATTAATTAAGTTTCGAGACTTTAAGCCATGATAAATGAACACTCAAGAAATGTATTCGAAGAGAGCCAAAACGAACGTCTTCTAGATGTTGTGACACATGGAGCGTTTGGGGGTGCGAAAAATAGGTGCCCCTAAAGTTTACGAATACTGAATACATTATGGTTATGTGTGAGAAAATGATTTCGCATAATTAAATAACTGATGTTTGGAGCAAGTTCGGAAAAGTTATCGAGTAAAATATTTAATTATTCCGTCAATTGCAAAACGTTCACCATATCTCTAAGTTTATTTTTTTTTAGCTTTATTTGCCCATTTTGGTATCTAAGCTGTAAAAACAATTTTGTTGACTTTTGGTGCTCCGTAAGAAAGAAAGCGCTAGATTTATCTGCAGAGCTTTAAAGTGCCCTTAAGTAAGATATATAAAATATAATATTTTTGACAATTTTATGCATTCTTGAAGCATTTTTGTATAAAATCAATAGCAAGAAATGTAAATATGTATTCAAAATATAATCAAATTATATTCCGATGCGATTTGAGTTCTATTCACTTAGTCCAGCAAAAACAGAAATCTTTCATCTCCCAAATATATCCTTTCGGCACTTATAGCCTAATTAGTGAATTTTTCAATTTTATTATCGACATAAAATAATTTAATGATCGTAATTAGTTAGCATAGCGCCAATTATATTATACACAAAAGGCAAATTGCTTTCACGTATCGATTTAATTTATGGCCTATTAAGCCAGAACGAAGTTTGAGGCGGCTTGCCGCTACTGGTACACTGGTAGCTCTTTTTTAGGCAACAATTAAACCCTCCCCTTTAAAGCATTTTTGTAGCAAAGCAACCAGCCGCCACTGTCCTGATACACCCAGCTAATAGCAGCAGTCGGGCACAGCGCGGCAATGACGGGTGATGACGCTCATTAAGGCTGAATGAAAAATCCTTCCCATTTACGGGCAATTTATTAAACAATCTTAGTTAATTGAATTTTTAATTTCAACAATGTACAAGGAAAACATGGCAAAATATATACACCATCAGAGGTACGCACCGTAACGTAAATATTCGAAAGTGGAAGAAGAACGCCTTAAAAAAGGGGCATTTTGATTTTGCTTAATAGACGTTACTTACACGGGCAGTGTAGTAGGTGTAATACTGATAAGTTACTAAGACCTTCCATAAAAGATGTTTTGTACTTCAAAAAATACCTTTCACACTCCTTTTCGAATTAATTAATGAGTCATTAAAAAAAAAATACTTTTAATCAAATCATACCACCTATGAACAAAGTAAGGACTATGTACAAGCGCAGAGGCAAAGTCGCATGCAATTTTAGAGTGTAGCACATATAGCAAGAAATATGGCTTCTATCGATGAGAGCGGGAGTGTTTGTGATTGAATGACTTAATAGTAAAAGGGTGCAGCAAATTTAATCATTTCGCAATTTTTTTAGTGTTTAATGGAGCCCGGTTTCAGCGCATTTTGCGAAAATCATTTTAAGAAAGATGATAAAAGCGGAGAAGAATAAATGGGCTTTTTGGCTTTTATATTAGTTTCTTCGTGCCAATATTCTGTGAAGTAGTACTCAAACCTGTAGCTTTTTACGCGAAGTCTTATATCACATAACCCAAAGCAGTTTTATTTTGCAATTAGCTACGAGAAAAAAATTTTAGGAAATAAACCCCAGGAGCACTTAGATTGATGACAGAACAAAACGAAACTTAATACTTTTATAACTTTATAGCCATTATAGAAATTCTTAATCTTTCATAAAATTCATTTCGTTCTTCTTAAGTTTAATCCTCTTCAGTCCATTATAATTCTTTCCATCGCATACAGAGCGCATTTTCCTCTGGATCATGTTGTATAAGCAAGGTACCCGCTACACAATTACTATCGGATACAGCGCTCATTGTTGGTCAGGTTGTAACTTTTATGACAACGCATTCATGCAGAACTTAATCATAACGCAAGTTTTCTTTTATCATGATAAGAGTAACAGCCATACAATCTCCAAGTACGGAAACCTTTGCATTGAGGTGTCTCTATGAAAATAAACTGTAATAAATCGGTATTAAAAACGTCTGGGTGATACCCGCGCGAAGCCCTACAATCAATCTGGAAGTACGTGTCCTTCCGCACTTAGGTATGGAACAAAGAAAACCACAGATAGAAAGATGAAAGGTCTTATGGCTTTAAAAAACCAATATTGTTATTTGATTGATGGAAGCTTAGCTCGTGTTGTGTTTTCCTGGAAAATTTTTCGCGACGAACTAAATGGAAAATAAACTTAAAAAATCTACCTTCAAGTAGGTATTCAAGTATTTTTAGAATTGCGAAAGTGTTTACCTACTTAAAATATTTAAGCAAGAAGAATGGAAACATTGGAAACCGTGATCCTCTTCAAAGGGAGCCAACATAAAAGAAAATGGAAAAAAGCGAGGAAAGGACAAAAAATTTAATTGATTAAGAAAGGAGTTATGTAATTACTTAATTTTAGCAAAATTTAATTTTATTTTTAATTTTATTTAATTTTGAAGAAACTTACAAACAGGCATTTGCAGCTTAAAAGAGCCATCACCTGGCTTCTCAGTACCATGCATGCTGTGCACTTTTCAGGTATTCTTACACACATGGGAAGGATCTACAGTATTTTGCCTATTTCGAAATAGAAGAAGAATTTTCTCTCTCTATTTCGAAATAAAGAGAGAAGAATTTAGAGGTCTCTCATGATAAATAACACTGTGAAAGTTTTATCAGACCGTGATTGAGGTGAAACAGTAGAAAAGACTTTATTGTACCGATCGGGATTCGAACCTGGGATCTCGTGCACCGCAGACAGACACAAAAACGACTACACCACGACGTCCACAAAAAATATTTTCTTTTTATACCCGACCGAGGGTATATTAATTTAAATGCATAGTTTGTAACACAGTGAAATAATTATTGTAGACCCTTAAGACCTTTTAGAGATATCATCGAGACCGACAGGTGAATCGGTTAAGCCATGTCCATCCGTCCGTCTGTATGTGTGAAGGTTTTAGGTCTTCAGAATCAAGCTAGAGAGCTGAAACCTGGTACACGGCTTGTTTCTTCTGTTGCTCAGAAATATCGTTAAAATTGACTCAATCCGTCAACGGCCACGCCCACTACTAGCTTCAATCTGAGATAGCCTCTATTCGATCAAGTTGGACATGGCTCAAATTTTGGCACTGAGCAGTATTGGCGCAAAACCTTTAAAAAGCCGAAAATTGGACCGCTCATAATATCGACCATCCCCACTTTTAACATTTAACATTAAAACCCGATTTCTCAGAAAGTTTACTCTACATCAAAAAAATAAATATATGAAAAATATTAAAGATATTACTATTTTCTAAGTTTGCTCCCTACAACGTTTTGAGCTCAAAAGGGGCGTTTTTAGGAAAAAAACGGTTTTTTCTGAAATAATTTTTGCATTTACCGGATTTTCTCATGATTCTAACGAAATTACAAATAACTGATTTTAATTTTTGTGGCCTATACAAATAATTAATGAATTAAGGTCAAAAAACTTTAAGATTTCTTGTTACACGGTATACAGGGCCGGTAATATAGAAGTTTGTCACAGACGAACTCTTGCACTGACTCAATTGTTTTGTTTTGCTCTTTGGAATTTCACTTTGTATTGCGAATGTTATCCCCATAACCCATTTCATCCAAAATTAAGACAAGTTTAACTCTAAAGTTAGAGCTCTCAGATCATGCTTTCAACACTTTTAAAATGTGAAGAATAATAGGGGGATTCAGTACAGTAATATTTTTACAGAATCCAGGGTACAGAACCCAGGGATTCAGTACCCTGGATTCTGTAAAAATATTCCTGAAAAATGTTTTGCTTACAGGTACAGGTTTTTATTAATTTACTTAATATTTTCAAAATTGCGGTTTCAAAAAAGGGGTTTTGGTTTTGACCAAGAAAATACCCAAGACTGCAAGTAAACCTAATTACCGAAAATAAGAGTACCTTGATATGCATAGGACAACCCGCAAAGACCTTAAGGGCATATGATAGAGACCAAATTGTTAGTCGAATGAGCCATGTCCGTGCGTCCGTGTGTCGGTAGTTTTTAGGGCTTAAATTTTGAGCTCGGAACTTGAGACCCAATGTCTGTTCTTTCGAGGTCCCGAAGCAGTACAAGTGAAATTCACCCACCGACACGCCAACTTTATTTAAAAGCAAAAAAGTTTATAGTTACAGTTTATATATTTTATCAGAAGTGGTATACACGTGTTGATTTCATTTCCATTTTAAAAGTTTGGTTTATACTTAAAAAAGCTCCAAAAGTGGGCGTGGCATAAATGTTCTTATTTCATTTTATAGCTTTCACACATCTGAACATTTTGTAGTGCAAGTTTTTTGGATTTAATGGAAATATATCGAATCGGTTTAAATAATTGCCTTTTATTAGCAAATATTTGGCGTTTTTTTTCATTTATTTTTGAAAAGAAATTTTTAAGGCTATATTTTGGTCCAAAAATTTTTTCCTTCAGAATTTGGTGTTACCGTGGTAGCTATCAAAAATAACTTATCCTTTAACCTTTAACTTTGATGAAATTTTCAGCGGCTCTTGGATCGATGGGGACTTTTGACAGTTTATAAAGAACGGCAATGTCAAGCTTATCGTGCCAAGGATTAAGCTTTCCGATATTTTTATTAAGGTTAAGTGTATATTTTGTCTCACATCAAGAAATTCAAGGCTGAGTCATCTACGACGGACTGCAAAATACCCGACCATACAAAAAAAAAAAAAACATAAAAGTTAGAAAATGCTAATATCTACAACTTTTGTCACATAATTTTTAGTCAAATTTCATAAATATTTAGTCATCTTAAGCTAAAATCCCTCAAAAAAGTGGGCGTGGTCAATGAAAAGCTAAAACTTTTTTGGCTACTTCAAAGACAATTACAATGCAATATAACATACCAAAATGAATGCGCTAGCGCCATTGTAACATAGCTTAAATTTGGAAAAGGTATTTTTTAAAATTCGAGATGGTCGCACATACAGGCCTGTAGTGGGCGTGTCTGTGAGCGGGTTAAGCTAATTTTCAAAACTGGTCTGAAAGACTGGGCTGCCAGCCAACCCACCAAAGTTCAGCTCTCTACCTTAAAATTTAAAACCTAAAAGTTGACGGACGGAGTAATCCCATTTCAGATAAGACCTGACAGTAGGGTACGATAATACTGTCACCAAAGGAGAAGAGGCTACTTTAATTTTTCTCTTTGATACTATTCAAACAACCGACAAAAATTGTTTGTCATAACACTAACGATTAGTTAGTTGGCACTAATATATTTTTTTGAAACAAAGGACAAAAGCGATGAGTCAGCTCGTCGAATTTAACTTATACAACTTAAAATTTAAATTCTTTTCGTGATAAACCATAACAAGAAGCCGATGTTTAGTTTTTTGTTTGAGAACAATCATCAAAAACTTACGCTAGGATTTTCACTGGTTCTTTAAGCAGAACTAAAAAAGAAGAAGAATAAAGAGCTTTGGACATTGTGGCTCCTAGAAAATCACATCCCTTGATCATTACCAAAAATGTACTTGTTCCTAACACCTTTTAATACCTTTAAAATTTTGTGACGCAAAGGCCTTAAATCTTAAAAAAAAGTAGCTTTTGTCACAAAGGATGCAGAATAAGCACAAATACTTGCTTTCAATTTTTTTTCCCGTGGGCAGGTAAAAACCTTCATAGGCACTATGAGGATCGAACGCGCGTGTTCATCGCAGTGTGAGATTCTTACTCACTAAAAAGCCTCCCAAATTCTGTAAGACTTCGACTAAGTTTCCTTAACAAGTAGTTCAAGCTTCTGTATAGTCATCGCGTTGGACAGGCTACCTTCCAACGAAAGCACCTGCAATACCCTCATTATGTGCGGTTTCCTCTTACGATCGACGCTAGATCCAACGGTCTGGTTCGTTGTAGTCGGCGTGCAAGATTTTTCTGATCCAGAGTTTGGATTATTTCGTGGTTGCAATGGCCGTAAGAGCGAGCGTAAAGTTTGCGAGAAAAGTTACTTACCTCGTCGGTCACTGTTGGGATGCCTAGATCTTGATGTTAATCGCTGTTTCGTATATACCATGGAGCATTTACGATTGCTCTTAGTTTCTTATTCTGACAAGTTTCTAAAAAAAAATATGTTGCTTGGTTTGGTACAACTCCAAAGTTGTATATCGCACGTCCAAGATAGTTTAAAAATAATAACGTCCGATAAGCCAATTCAGTTATCGTAGCTTGATTTCAAGTTCGTCGCGTTTCTTTTTAAAGTGTGGCTTCCACTTAAGTTTTGCGTCTAGGGCCATGCATAAATATTTCGCCTCGTTTGCGTACGGAATTTGTACCGAGTTTATAAATAGAGGTAAGTTGATAACTCTCTTGTAAACATTTAGGACGATTCGCCAGGCCTTTGTCCATTCGCATATTTTATTCAAAGCGCGTTGGAGTTTTCCCGTTGATAGTTCGACTGTCTTATCCCTAGCGAGGATAGCCGAGTCGTCAGCGAACGTGGCTACAGTCGTTGTCTCTTCTTGGGGTACATCTCTTGTAAAAAGCAAAAACAGTGTTGTACCGAGGATGCTACCTTGTGGAACGCCGGCTTGTATTTCTTTGAATTCGGAGTAGGCACTCCCGTATCTCACTTGAAATAGTGTGTTGTCAAGATAAGACTCTAAGAATTCATACATTTTTTCCGGCAATTTCCATAGCTTATATTTTAGGCCTTCGTGCCAAACTTTATCAAAGGCTTCGGATACGTCAAGAAAAGCGGTAGAACATATCATTTTCGCTTTCGATAGACCTGATCAATTGTTGAATGTTTGACCCTTAAGCCGAATTGGTGATCCGGAATCAATCGTCTTTCTTATATTATTGGTTGCAGTCGTTTGAGCACAAGTTTCTCGAAAACTTTAGATATAATCGGCAGAAGCGAAATTGGTCTATATGATTTTTTCTCGTTCTGGCATTTCCCTGGTTTCGGAACCATTATTACATCTGCGATTTTCCATACCCGGGGAACGTATGAAATTCTCATTGATGCGTTTATGATGAAAAAGAAGAAAGTTGTTGCTGTAAACATTTTCATAATAGTTACAGTAACCATATTACAATGCAACACAATAATAATATAACATACAATAAAAATTAAAGGAATAATTAATGAAGATTGTTTTTTTTTTTGTTTGAAGTAGTTTGTTACGCTGGGGTGCCGTGGCGTAGTGGTTAGTGTGTGTGCTTACTACGCCGGAGGCCGGGGTTCGAATCCTGCCATCGTCACCTGAAAAAAAAGACTTGTTCTTTTTCACGGTTCCCACCTCCGCGAGGGTCTGAAAAGCCCTCCGAGAGTATTATTTGTCTTGAAAAACTTCTCAAAGTGCCGTTCGGATTCGGCAAAAAATTCTAGGTCCCTTTGTATGTAAAAGAAATGAACACACCAGCATACATTGTTGAGAAGTAGGCCCTGGTTCACCTCGAGCTGTTGCGCCACTCTATTTATTTATTTATTTATTTAGTTATGTTACGCTAACACTTATTATACTATATGTTACGCTAACACTTATCGAAACATTTAACATACTGGCATTCACGAGAACTATTCATAAAGAATCTTAATTTAAAGTACTGTTGTTTCCCTGCAATTTTGTTGCCAAATTTTCAAGTATAATCCCTTCAGAAACTGTAATGCATTTCATTGATTTAAAAACACATTCGTAGCTCAATCACATTTGCTTGCAACAGAGTGATTCAAATTGACAGATTTTTCGCGTTTTGCTTTTTTTCTAAAATCATGCCCTAACTGCATTTATTTACCTATACAATCATGCGATGTCGTGCTTTTTTGCCCCTTTGACAGTTTTATTGATTATTCTAGCTGGAGCGAGCTACGTAATTGCATTAGACAGACACAATTTTGTGTAGACTATTTTCAAATTCAATCGTCGGAAATGATTCAATATGATTAAATCTGTATAAAGAGCGGCTTTATTGGCTTAGAAGTGGCTTAAAGCGGCTCACAAGGTTAAGTAGTCATAATATTCATGATAAATATCAGTCGTATGTTAAAGAACGTTCCTAGTACCAAGAATTCGTTGAAATAAAACCACCAAATAGATAGTTTTGGATGAGATATAAAATGTAAGGATACACATGAATAATATAAGAATAAATTTTATAGAAAATAATATTTATAAAATCCAAGTGAGTTTGAATGTAACAGTTTGTCTGTAAGGAACTTCTACACTTTTTACCCCAGTACAACGAATCGTAATGTTCGTCGGCTTGAATTCATACATAAAACCTAGGTATGCCAATTATTTTTGTTTGTTTAAAATTTGTAAAAGTCATTTGTAAGTCATATTAAAGTAAATTTAAATTTATTAATTTTCAAGCTCTGAACATTTGATAGGAATGCCTCTAGAAAAGAACTCTCTTTTAAGTTTATTAATTGATAGCTGTCTCTGTTTTGGACTCGGTCCTACTCGGCGTGATCACAAAAAAAAAACAAGACTAAAAATATATACCTAGTGCTAGACCAAATAAGTCCTCGGTGTAAACTAGTCCATTGAAACGCATTGTATTCTCTTTCTATTTTGAGCTGTCAGTTTTCCTTTTCACTTATAAATTTTACCTCATATAACTGTGATTGTACTGGTTAATTGACTGCAATTATAGTTTTAACTTGAGCAGAGGACACCCTCTTCTTTGTTTCAATGATGAATTCAAATGATAGCTTTGTAAAAGTCCCTTAAAAGTAAACGAAAACGTCGATTCCTTAAATTGCCCCTTTTTTATTTCATTTCCCCCCAATAGGTCCCTATCACCCTAAATCTTATTGCCTTCTTCTTTTATAGCTATCTTGTATCATATTCATATATTTTATATTGTCATAGAAATCTAAGAAAAATCTTTCAACGGCAGCACGTCATGTATAAAAGTTTCGAAGCACTAATTTCATATTACACGTGGGAAAAAGTGCTGTCGTGAGACTGCCTTAGAGACCATTGTCTAATTTCATAACGAAAAAACACACCACACAATAAGAAGGTAAGAAATAAAGAAAACGTGAAAAAAAGATCAAGCTCGAAATCCCCTTTCGTAAATTTAATCCGCCACTTTCGTTTTTTTTTTTTCGCCGAAAAATTCCTTATACCAACCTGTATACGCGAGCAGAGCACTGTTGGTAAAAATGCACAAAAAAAGGAAAACAGCCTCCATCCATCGACCGAACAACCACGATCTACCACCGGCGCGGCGCCAACTCAAACTCTCACGGCTATAATAAAAGTACACAAACACAAGTGGCATGTCCTAATCCTGTGCACAACCGGCTTATCCTGACGCACCATGTACACACGGAAAAAGGCGCAAATTGAACTCATATCGGATCCAAAGTGTTTGTTTGTATATCCGTTCGTGTTTTTGTTACTGAAAAGGATATTGGCAGTAAACTTAACACGCCGCATTGCTTTCAAACTTTTTTCTTTTGCGGCAAAAGATATCCATTGGGGCCTATCTGACACTTGTTTTCTTACCTGAAGTCGGTTTTGTTTTCGGGGGCTTAACTCATTTCGCAGAAATACTTTTAGGGTGATTTTGCCGTCCCACCTACTACTACACTCTTGGGTGAACAAAAGTCCTCAACAGAGCAGGTGGCCGAGGTTCTTTTATTGCGTTTATTTAATTTAATGTCCTTTCTTTTCTCAACTTTCACCTTTTTTTGTATTGTTGCGTCGAAAGTTCTTCTCAGCGTTTTCATATTTATTCCTTTAAATTGTTTTCCCTTTTTTTCGACGTCTCATAGCATGACTTTGGGGTGGAAACAATAATTTTATTGTTTTCATTTTGGATTTTTTTCCCTCCGTTGTCAGGAGCGTATTTTATTTTTATGTGTCACACCTGAACTCTTTTGTTAGAAGTAACAAAAGCAAATATACATACGCACAGGATTTAGAAATTAATGGAAATTTCTAAAAGAAATTGCTTTAACATTCCATCCATGGCAACAGTAGCAGCCGGATAAGCAGTTAAATTAAATTGTTAATGCCAAGGAATTTATTTTAACATCGACAGCATTAATCTAATGTTATTTCATCCTCTAGGTAGAAGGACACAGCTTATGTGTTTAGTAATCCTGTTTGTGTTGGAATTTTGCTCTTTTTCACTCCTCCAAGTGGATTATTCGATTAACTGATTTTTTTGGAAAAATAAAATGATGAGAAAAAATGCCGGATAATGGTAAAGGGTCACTGAAGTTGTGATAAGTTTTTTTGATTATGTCCTTTAAGTTTAAAGTGTTTGCTGCAAATCCTTTTGAAGAAGTTAAGGTAAACTTTATTCTTGGAAAACTAATTCAGTGGCAAAACACGTGCATGTTGGAGCCAAGGTTATTGTGTAAAGTTGTTTGCACAATCTGTACATATTCATAGTATTCATAGTAACACTCGTGTTTAAGGAAGTTGCTTAAAGCTTATACATAAGTAAGGCTACGGTCACGAACTGAGCGGCAGAGTGGCAAAAGACAATCAAGGATACGAATTTATTTGAGCTTCAACAACACCTGCACATCAATGCGAGAATCGGACCGTTATTTTTATACCCCATCCCATAGGATAGGAGGTATATTAAGTTTGATTAATAGTTTGTAACATAGAGAAATAATTACCATGGACCCCCAAGACCTTAAAAGCATATGATCGAGACCGAATTGTTAGTCGAATGAGTCATGTCCGTCCGTCTGTCCGTCCGTGTGTCGGTAGTTTTTAGGCCTTAAATTTTGAGCTAGGAATTTGAAACTTAATATCTGTTTTTTTTAGGTTCCGAAGCAGTACAAGTGTAAAAATATTCAAAATCCACCCACTGACACGCCCACTTTACCAAATAGCATAAAAATTCAAAGTTGTGGTAGGAAGCTGAAATTTGGTACGCGTTATCCTTTATTTGATATATTTTCTTTAAATCCAAAAAACTTGGACCATAAAATCTTCAGATATGTACGTAAGCTATCAACTCAAATGAATAAAATTTTTGCCGCGCCCACTTTTCGGGGCGTTTTTGAGTATAAACCAAATTTTTTATGTTAAAATGCAATCAAGTGCATATCACTTCTGATAAAAAATGTAAACAAAAAACCATCTAATTGAAAAGGGGTGGATGCCACGCCCCTTTTTGAGGGAGAAGATTCTTTAACTGAGGAATTTAAAACACAGTTGAAGTTAATAGAAACTGAAATTTAACAACCAAAATTTATGACACAATTCGGAGCTTAAAAGTGGTCAATTGGAATGGGGTATACAACGATTTGCCTAAACGGATTAAAACCCTCCCACTAGTTTTGGCTGGGTCTTGTTCAATCATACGCAATTTCACTATTACAAAATTACATAACTAAACACTTTATTGGTCAAACACAACTTATTTAAGTTCAAATTTCAATAACTTAACTTCAGCACCTAGAAATCAACACTTAATTTAAATTTAACCACAAATCTAATTTGCTTTTCATATTCACAATTCAAAGATTCAAAAAATAAAATAAACTGCAACTGTCAGAGTTAGCTGTGGGACCTTTTATACAAAATAAACTAACCAGTGCCCACTTGTACCTTTCCACTGGAGGGTAAATTCCAATTTCGAAACTCAAATGTTAGTTGGCTACCAGATGGCTGAAATGACAGTTCAATGAAAGGTGTGTGTCTTCAATGAGAGTGATTGTGTACGTGAGTTCAGTCTTTTCGAGACTTACAGTGGGTACGTAATGCATCATCTGAAAGTCGTCACATTTTGTCACCACATCACAATGACTGCCTCGAAATTTCAGGATTTTATTTTACATAATAAGAAAGCGACATGAGTTTAAAAGGAAAAACAAAATTGGTCACTTAGAGGAATCGAGTACTTTTAGACTTTTACTACACTTTTGTGCTGTAATGATAAGGGCGAGAATCATTATCGTTCTTTTAAGATCGAGGAAAGGACTTTTAGGGCGCAAGAGATCGGACTGTTATCGAATTATTGATAGCAGTCCAGTCTCTATTGATAACAGTCCTTCATAAAATCTGGGATATTTTAGATATCAACGTTAAAGGCAAAGTATACTTCGCTCGGAATTCCTACTCTGTAAGAGGGAAAATTCTAAGTGGGTTGCCGTGGCGTATAGTGCTTATGTGTGTTCTTACTACGCCAGAGGTCTGGGTTCGAATCCTACTATCGTCACCTGAAGAAAAAGACTCGTTCTTTTTCACGGATTGACAAGCCATCCGAGAGTATCACTTGTCTTGAAAAACTTCTCAAAGTGTCGTTCGGATTTCGCAAAAAAGCTGTAGGTCGCTTTGTTTGTGAAAAAGTTAGCGCACACAGCATTGAGAAGTTGGACCTGGTTCACCTCGAGCTGTTGCGCGACTCTATTTATTTATTCCAACCTTCGTTACAATGAGAATAAAAAAAGAGTTATGTTTCTTGCCTCACAACAGTTCTGATCCATTGCTGGACGCTCCTTGAGATACAAATAGGTCTCCAGGTTAGAAAAATTTTATAAACGAAAACTGGGAGAAGTTTAATTACTAGGCAGAGACCTCAACACCGAACAAGAGATCGACGATATAGTCACAAAAAATGCCAGCGATCGTTTAGCAGCTCTCAAAATTCCTGCCCAGAGGGAAAGAAACGTCCCCCATGCTAAGACTCGATCGCTGGTCTATTCTCGCGTTCAAGATCTAAATAAAAATATGAAAAAGAGATCGCCAAATAAGATGTGTTTTAAAAGATTTTCTGCGAATAAAAAGATGGAACTACCACTAAAGTATTCCGGCTGATGAGAGGTCTCTCCAAAGCCAAATCATGTTTTCCAAATCAGATGAAATTGGTTTAATGAGCTCCAAATTCACCTGGAGTGATAAAATAAACGAACGTGTCAATCGGGCATAAAAAAAACATCATGGTACACTGGAAGAACAAAGTGGTTATAAGACCCATCCTAGCTAAGAATGTAGGTATCCTGCAGAATACTTACTACGAAAGCCATATTTAGGATGTCTTTAAAGGATATTTCTTCAAAAAAAATAAAAAAAACTTCTCTGTTAGTGCCTTTTACCAAGGATCCGTGCACTGAATTATTTATTCTAATTATTTTATTCTTTTTAATGTATGTGCTGCTTTGGGAGGCAAAAGCCCTGGATAAAAATCGTGAACTTTTTAGCCCAAAATGTAAAGCCTATAGGATCCCGATACACAACTGGACGGGAGGCCGAAGATGCCCAATATCATTTTTCTTAACCTCTCTTGGATGTTTTCTGTTAAAAATTAATTGTCGGCCCATTTTTTGTTGCAACAGTTTTTGTTTTTCTTTTCTATAATAACTTTGAATTTCAATAAAAACAATAATTAGGGTGCTACCTAAGTTGGGCGACCAAAACAACCCATTGATTGTCTATTGCATCTTCTAAGTGTTTGAAGTACCGGGTGTCAACATCTTACCTTAAGTGCTCATTATAAAGCCTCTTGAGATTCCAATCTTAATCTAATCCTTGTTTTAAAATTTCCCAAATTTTTCTTTAATGCCGTCATAAGTTTCCACGCAGAATGCTATTTCTTCGTTGGCTGTTGAGTCAATAATAAACCTAAGCATTCATATAAAACGTACATTATAGTAGGTACATACCTAATATACTCACAAGTTGATGAAAAATTATTTGACTGCAGATAGAAGCAGAAAAATAATAAACATCCTATCAACTTCAGGCTTCCAACAAACAAATGCACGTACTACTGGTGACGCGATTTCATGTTACAATGTCGAATCCAGGAAGAACGTATGTAGGTACACATACATAAATAAAAAATCTTCAGATTTCGGGAAAGCAAGTTCTTGAACTAGTGCACACCCCCCGAGCGTCGCGTAGGGGTACCCTAGCAAAATTTGATGAATGTTGTCAAAAGGCGGATGGGATAAAATCAAATACACGCGAGTGTTCAGAGTCATGGAATATTATGATTATTCCGAGAAAGTGTTCAAGTTTTTTTTCTGTTGCTATTAGAACATGTAACACAATTTTTTGTTTGGGTATTGCGACAAGGACTACACTGTTAACGCGCACACACATGTATGTAAAAGTATATTTTATTTGGGAATATATGAAAATGTAATTCAATTATGTACTTGATTTTGAACACACATTCGTTAAGAGTTGAAAAGGATATTATATCCTCGTGTATATGGCCGCAGTCTAAGGGATAATAGTTTACTGTATTGTAGCTTTGGGATATTGATACTGGGTCTGCGTTTTATTGTTTCAGTTTACTCCCTATATTAGACAGCTAATAATTTTTTTGTTAAAAAAGGTTTCGTCAAAAAAAATGTATGTTAAAAAAATATGTTATAATATTAAGAAAAAATAAATTAAGGGAAATAATAACAATATAGATGCCCAAGACGTACATTCTTTGCCTTCTAAGGCAACACAAGGACAAGTGTTAAAATTTCTCAAATTCGCTCACAGTCATGCCCCCTAGGTCCAAATAATGTTCAACAAGATACTTCAGGTGTTTCGTCGTATAAACCTAAAATAGTGAATTAGAGCGAAAACATGAGTTTTTACAAAATATATTGTAAAGCAGTAAGTAAGTAAGTAAGTCAAGTAAGTAAGAAAGCAAACAACTTATGTTTCATGAACGGCAGCGGGAAAGATTTTGGAAAATTTGAGTCTAAAAATGTAAGCTAGAATATTAATTTGAAGGAAAATAGGAAAACAAATGAGGGTAGTAATGAAAAGGAGAACTGGAATAGGAATAGGATATACCAAAGCTAATAGATGTATACGCACTTTTGCTAAAAGATAAAAGACGATAAAAAAACAGGTACTTAAGGCAACAAACAAATCAAAAAATATAGAAATTTGACAAGCTTAAAAAAAGTTTGAAGAAATTATTAACCTGAATTTTTAAAACATACATCCTTTTTATTTGATTACATATTGGCAATGCATTAAAGATTCTATTGCAACATTTTAACACAGCATTTTCGAATAAAGTTATCATAATATCTACTTCTTTCTTCGTGCAGTCGCCGCAATTGGCACATGCGACAACTCAGCCAACTATCAACGACAGAACTCAACAATGAAAACCAACAAAAGACACAGATGTACCAAAGTTTTATCATTAAAATTATTCTAATAAAACAACAACAAAACAAAACACATATAATGTCGAACTTGAGTAGAAGTTTTCGCCGAAACCCCTCGTGTAGATTTTCTTTTCCAAAAATTACCATGATACCTAACAACACTTCAACATAAAAGCCAAACTCCCAACATGAGGACGAAAATTGTAATCCCCACATGTGAACTAAAAGTTCACCTGAGGTTTTTATGCATATGCTTCACGGCGGCATTGCGGCTAGGATCATCATGATAACAGACACAGGAGACCAGGAAAAAAAAATCAAAAACAAAAACTTCTGGCAAAAAAAGAAAGAATTGAAAAAAAAATTTAACTTTCTCACATACCATCCGCAGGGTATGTGCAAAAAGTTCCTTTTACCACTTATGTAAATCTACCACCGAGATGGGAATTTATTGCAAAAGTTTTGATTTTATTGTTAACAGGTTTTTTTGGTCCTCTGCCATTTGCTGTCCTTCAACTAACGGTTTGCTTTTCTCGACTAGGTATATGCAAGGAAACATTTAGACATCAAACATGTCTGACTGGAAGGCTTAGTTATCTTTTTGAGTTGAAACAAAGAAATAATACGCCACGTCTCGGAAGCTTGAAGATACCAGAAAAATCGTGGTAACATTATCTCATAACAAATCTTTTCATAAGTATTTTTTTATCACGTGACTTAAAGGAACAATTTTTGGATTTGGTTTTTAACAGAATAAGGATGTACGCAGGTACGCAGCTACTTCAAAGGTTGGAGGTTGCGATAATGTAAATTATGTTCTGTGAAAAGCAGTGTGGGTATTCCAGATGGGAATAGTAGTCCATGGGGAAGTAACTGGGTAAACTGGGTACCTTAGACCCCATCACATAATACAAGCGAAATAAGGAGACGAACAAACTAAGTCCGTAATTTTTCTTTCCTTTACTGCTAGTTTTAGGCACTGATTTAATGTTTCTTCTGCACAAAAGATCAAAACATTAAACAAACCAAACACTCTCAAATTTGTACAATGAAGTTTGCGGTGTGGACAAGGTTCCTTTGTGAAACGACAGTATCCAAGTGGGGGTTTGTGCATCACACGAATTGCATTGTTATTAGACCAACAACACAAATCTAGTTGAAATTTCTCGAGGGTAATCCATTGTAAAGGCTATAGAAATCTATATAGAAACACACCAATCTGAACCTCAAATCAGTCGTTAGGTTACGAAGCAGAGTGTTTTCAAATCGATTTAGAAGAGTCGAATACATAGAAATTTCCCCATAATAGGGTAGCCAACACCGTTGGTGTTGCACCAATCAATGGTAGGTACTTTGCATATTTGCTATTGTGTCATACCTACATTATGTAGTTAATTCGTACATTCTATGAGCCGAACAAAGTTAAAATGAATCGAGTATTACATTTTATCAAAGGGTTTTGGTCAAAGAAGATAGTGACGTGTACAGTTCACATTATTCACAGGTGACCCTTCAGTTCTTATTCAATTAAAAAAAAAAACTCTTCGAACGTTCTTTAAAATGTATTGTTCTAGTGTTTTTTTGAGCTTTGCGGATGCGTTTGAACTCCTTTTAGGAGAGAAATGTGAGGTGATATTTTTTTTTTTTAAAAAACTAAAGAGGGTAGTAGATTCTATACTGGTAAGTAACAATAATTTTATAGTAATTGGTTTGCCCTTCTGGGGTTGCGGGTCGAAAAATGGGGCTTTCCCAGGTGGCGGATAGGGGAACGCTTACTAGATATTGCGAGTAGTGGGTACCGGTATGGAAAATATCAGGGGCGGACCAAACCCAGCAACAAAGAACAATCCAGGAGCGTTTATTTCCCCCTATTTAAGTGGGAGGGGCAATTTTAATAAATAAAAATTCAATAAACAAGTGAGTATGTGCAAGAGTTCGTCTGTGAAAAAACCTCTTTAAGCACGACCCTATATACCGTATAACACCAAGCCTTACATTTTTTTATTTCCGAATTCATATAAAGGGTGATTTAATTTTATGGGCCGATGTTGATTTTGAATAAAACACAAATTATTTAGGAAATTATTGTCATTTCTTTTTATTATGATAATAGTGGTATGGTTATTAATTATGTATACAAAATATCGCCCAAATGGCCGATGGCCGATGGAGCCCACACCTCCATCCGATGGTCCAAATTTTCAATGACGCTGAAGCATAATAAGCTCTTGAATTGTTGCTGGCTTATCGACGTACACCTTTTCTTTCAAATAATCCCAAAGACAAAAATCCAACGGTGTCTAGCCACATGATCTTGGCGGCCAATTGACATCGTCACCACGTGAGAAAACACTGTTGCCATATTTTGTCACGTATTTTGTCACATTCTGACCATTGACGGCGCTTGAAACGGTCCAGAGGCTTTAGTTTTTGAGTCAGTTGCATCTTGTAAGCGTGTAACTAAAAGTCTTTATGCATAATGTTCATTCACGACGAGCGTACTGATTTGAAGTGAACTTTGCGAGAAATCGGGCTTTTTTTATAACATTAACATGTTAAAAGTCTTAGGCCAATATTCCTCAGTGCCAAAATTTGAGGTTCTACGCCTTGTTTAACTTGGTCAAAAGGCGTTTTGAAAGAAAAAGTGAAATAGAGGATGTCTCACATTGAAGCCAGTAGTGGCCGTGGCCGTTCATGGATTGAGTCAATTTTCACATATTGTCTGTGCAACAAAAGACCCATGTTTTGCACCAAGTTTCAGTTCTCTAGCTGCTTGATTTTGAAGATCTTAAACCTTTAAATATACAGACGGATGGAAGGACGGACGGACAAGGCTTAATTAATTCACCTGTCGGTTTCGATACTAACTCCAAAAGGTCTTAGGGGTCTACGATGATTATTTCACTGTGTAACAAACTACGCATTAAAATAAATATCTTTCAAAATGCCTTTTAGTCAAGTTAGACAAGGCGTAGGAACTTAAATTTAGGTACCGAGCAATAATGGCCTAAAACCTCTAAGAAGGCTAAAATTTGACCGCCACAATAGCGACCATGCCTACTTTTAATATATTAAATCTTTAAAAACCCAACTTCGCGGAAAACTTACAATTTGCCAAATATTAAAGATTTTACTATTTGCTAAGTTTGGTTCATACAAGGTTTTGAGCTGCGCTAACTTTTAGGTAGCGTTTTTTTTTCGAAAAAGCAGTTTTTTTCCGAAACTATTTTCGGTTTTAACGCATTTTGTCATGATTCTAACGGAATTATAATAAATTCGTTTAAATTTTTAGCCCAGACCCACTTTTAGTGGCGTGGCCTATACAAATAATATATGAATTCGGGACAAAAAATTTTAAGATTTGGTGTAACCTTGTATATAGAAGTTTGTCACAGACGAACTCTTGCACTTACTCACTTGTTTTACTTTATGAAATCATACACCGAGCGGTCCGTCGGCTCATTTGGAAGGCTTAGCGTACAATTATTGCTTAATTTTTATATTAAATTTTTTTTAGTATATTTGCGGGCTTATGTTTTTCTTTTCTTTTATGTTTGTATAATATTTGTATAATATTTCTAATGACAAGATCTGTGTATACATAATTTCCATACCTAATTTCTCCAAAACTTTTCAATATAGTGAAAAACTCGATTTTATTATGAAAATCCAATATTTTTTCAGTGCATGTTTTGATTTTCCCCTTTCGGGCTGTAAAATTTTTCAAGTTAAGGCCAAAACACTTTTTACCATTAATGGTACAAATTAAAAATCAATTAAATACAAAGCAATGAAAAAACTGCTCTTGTATGCGTTCTTTTTTTTCGAAGGACTAATATAAGTGTAACAAATTTCATCTTTCTACAACTAACTGTTCAAAAGATACAGGTGCGGACGGCCGGGCGGACAACGGAGTGATACCATAAGAGGTCCATTTTCCCATTTTTGGACAGACCGCTAAAAACGGTCAAGCTAAAACTAAAAACTAAAAATGGTTAAACTAAAATAATAGAGATGTATTGTTTTTTAAAGGAAAAAGAAAGAGTTTTTTTAGCATTAATTCTAGCTCATGATTCTGAGGGAACCTAAATAAGGATTTTGGAATATTTTATTAAATCCAGTATTTTAGCAAACTCAACATTTGACACCAAATATTCAACATTACATTTATATGACTTATATTCTTGTTCCTTACCTTATTCTCTTCTTTCTTTTTAGTTCTTTTCTACAATACCTTTTGGTACAACTTTGCCATTCAACGATTGCTGTGAAAATACTCAAGTTCATGCTAAACCTTAAGCAAAAATTCTACAAAATCTATTCGCATAGTCAACATGAAAACTATTTTCTTTTGCTCCGTTTTACTTACAAGGATAACTGCAGTTCACTTTATGACCCATAAACTTGGAACAGGACTTGCACATACTTCAAAATACTTTGCAACACTTTGAGGGCACATTTTTATGACAAATGGCAAATGTACAATGAGCCGATCTGGCAATCGATAAATCGATAAAATTCAACATTTTCATACTGTTTTTATTAGTATTAAGAGTAAAGCTTCAGAGTTTCAGAATTTGATGTCCGGTCAATTTAATATTTTTTTTTTTTAACAAAATACCTTACACGGTAGACGAGACTATTTTTCTTGCTGTGGGAGTAAAAATCAGCTCTTAAACACAGTCAACGTTTTTGGTATACTTGCGTTTTTGGAGGTCTGCACAACTTTTAACGCATCTCTCTGTCATTAAGTTTTGATTCATGTAAGAGGTAAAGGTATTTAAATTAAGATATTCGTACGCTGTTCCTATGGATGATGCTCTCCATCACTACACCAAGAATCTTAATTATTTCGTTGATTTAGTACATGACCATGCACACATGATAAAAGCGTGCAATTAATTTATTTGTCGCCATATAAAAAAAAATTATGGTGTGCAACCTACCGTCGGAACGCTCGGAATAAATTTGCATAAGGGTGGGTGATTTCATATTCAATTAAGGAATTTCGAAACAGCCAGAAGTATTCTTTTAATACGCCAACACCAAAGGGACCAATCCTACTGTTTCTGTGCGGCATATGCTTTGCGTCAAAATGAGTACAATTTTGCCTTGCAAAAAGCACGTTGGCTTTTAATTAATCTAATAACCATAATAATTGATGCCTTTTTCGTTCATGCATCGATTATAATTAAAGCAAATGACTTGGCTGGGTTAAACCGGCGATGTTCTGGAAATTTTTTAAAATTAATTTCACCTTTGAACGAGCCAAAGCAAAGTCATGCGGATAAAGGGCGAGTACACAAATTAAAATGGAGCCAGAGCCAGGTGATGAAGATTGCAGAACAAATATGGAAAAAGTTTGGTATGAAGGTATACATGTTACATATTGGTCCCACGACTTTTTTCTAATGTTTGATTACATCAAGAAAATTAATTCAAATCAAGAAAACGAAACAAAAAAAAAAATTAACGTGCCAACTTTATTCATATTGTTTTTTTTTTTACCTCATTCCATGGGAGTATGTTTGTCGCACAGTTTTAATCACTGTGAAATAATAGTGGGAGAACCCCAACTTCTTAAGGGCATATGATCGAAACCAAAGTGCGAATCGAATAAGCCATCTCCTTCTGTCTGACCCTTCATCCGTCCTGTCTGTGTGTCGCTTGTTTTAAGGGCTTAAATTTTGAGCTAGTAAATTAAAATGATTTGCGCAAGCTCCGGTCATCCAAATCAGCGCAAATGCTAAAATTTTTGAAATCCGCCCACAGACACTCTTACAATCGGTAAAATTTTTTTATTAAACATGCCCTGGCAACTGGAAGATATAAAAACGAAAAAAAAAATCCTCAAACCAACTCTACTGGGCGTGGTGGCATCGATTCAAGGGGTAATTTTTCAAATGCATTTTATTCAATATTTTTGTTCCCAATTGACAACAAAAAAAAAAAAAACAGTGATTATGTGCAATAGTGTGTATGAAATAGCTTCGGTCCGTGCGTAACATACAGCGGTATACCCAATTCCTATTCCTGCCCTTCTTTCCATTCATATTCTCCTTCCAATTCCTTTATTGTTTTTTTTTTTCTATCCCCTTCCCGTTAGCCAAAACAAGTCATTAATTAACTAATAAAAATATTGTATTCCTTAGGTATAAGGTTTTTTAAATTATTTTTTAGAAGGGGCGTAGCATGTCCAGTTCAGCTCCCATATTACTTTGGAGCTGGACATGCCAAGATTAGATTTTAATTTAAGAAATTTTGGCAATTTTAGGTACTGCTTCGCTTAACAAGAAGCTTATGTAAGAATTTAGGGAAAATTTAAACTCACAATTCAAGGCTTAAAAACGTGTGGGATGTAGACAAATGGACGGACATAAAATACTTTCAAATTTTAGCTGCTCGCAACAGCTTACAGCTTTGAAAAAGCTTGAAAAATTGTACATTTAGACTGATTGAGGGCGGATTTGAATATGAAAATTTTAGCAAATTTCAAATCATAAATTCTTGTCAAGCGAAGCAGTACATCGCATGACAAGAAGCTTACATAAAAAATTTAGGGAAAACTGTAAATCAAAGCTGACGGCTCAAAACGTGCGATATATAGACGGAGGGGCGGACATAAAATCTATATATAAAAAAATGAATTCTCGTATGTTTGTTTGTCTTACACACGTGTCCATACCATTCATCAGATTGCAATGAAATTTTAGTTAGCGGCTGTTTGTTTACTCGCCGTAATAGTTGCTTTAAAAAAATAAAAAAATTGCAAAGGGGAATGCATTAAAAGAATGGTAAACGCTTTATGGATTGTTCAATTTTGACGATTTTGGGATTGATCGATTCGTCTTGGCCAAAGGACTTTGGCCCATAAATAAAAATCCCAGAAAAATTTCAATGCAACTTGCGCACAATCACACTGTTTAAGATATTTTAATTTAATCAAATTAAAATATCAAAAATTAAATAAAATCTGCAAAAAAAAACGTTGGAGGCCACAGTTTTTGGGTGGACCGATTCGAGGATTTAAAGGATTTCATCCCTGTTTTTCGCGGCTTGGCCGATAAAGAGAGCTGAAGGGTTTAAAACAACTTATTTACAACTTTTTAAAACAACTTATTTACAGTAATTGTGGGGTGCCGTGGCGTAGTGGTAAGTATGTGTGCTTACTACGCCGGAGGTCTGGGTTCAAATCCTGCCATCGTCACCTGAAAAAAAAGGACTTGCTCTTTTTCATGGCCCCCACCTCCGCGAGGGTCTGACAAGCCCTCCGAGAGTATCATTTGTCTTAAAAAATTTCTCAAAGTGCGGTTCGGATTCGGCAAAAAATTGTAGGTCCCCTTGTATGTAAAGAAATTAACACACCAGCATACATTGTTGAGAAGTTGGCCCTGGTTCACCTCGAGCTGTTGCGCCACTCTATTTATATTTATTTATTTATTTTTATTTACAGTAATTTCCATTTCTGTTCGAATTGAAAATACAAAGCTTACAGGATAAGGTCATTCGGGTCAGCTAGAGCGGGTGTCGGCTGTCTGGCAGGCGCCTGTGGCTATGTACGGTGTGTAAAAGTTGCACTCTTTTTTCCCTATAAATTCGAAACTAATCGAGACCGGCAATTTTTAATGGCATATTCGGAATCGGGACACCCAAATCCATATATTAGAATAAAAAATCCAACTAATTCCACTCCGAACCTACAGTAAACTTAGTGCCATAATAAATTTACTACTTTAACGATAAATTTACAAAACAAAACAGTTCTCAAATATATTTGTTTTAAATAGTCGCTAAGTTCAAAAAGTTATTTTTTTTTTAAATTACCCAACTTTTTGGTCAATTGCCTTTATTTTTCTATCCTTAAGAATCTCCCTAAAATATAAGCAAACTTTTTGATTAAAGATGAATAAAATCTGTAATGCCATTCTTAAGTTATAGCGGGACCAAGGGGAATATGGATCGATTTGATGTTGACCACCGAGGCGAAAGCCAATATTAGTGTTTCAATTTTGTAAGGATATCAAAAAGCATTTGTAATAATGAAAAATATCGTATTTAAAGTAGTTTTTATTCCAGTTCGAATAGAAAATTCAAAGCTTGGACATGACAACGTCTGTCGGGTCAGCTAGTATATTAATAAAATTCGAATCGCGACAACCGAGCATTCTGGTTTAAGTGAATGTGTCTTTGACTTTATAAATCTCATGTTGTTCGATCTTTATTTAAACTTCAAATTTTACTAAGCATACTAAGGACAAATTAAAAGATGTTTTTCTTATTTTCCGCTACAAGTACTTACCGGCTAAGTAACAACCCCATTCTTCAATATTTTTCCTTGAACCGAAATACAAATTACGTATTTCAGCCCAATCGAAATGGCGCAATGCAAGCACAATATTTAAAGCACATATAATATAAATATTGATTGAAAATATCCCTGCTGATTGGTTTTTTCCACAGATGTGCTGTAGCGACAATACTAAGTTGCTAAGACCCATGATTGAAAGAAAATCGCAAATATAATAATCCACCAGACAAATAAAACTGAAACGGGGGCAATAAAATCAATAAAATCTTAGGAGAGTAAATGTGTGCTCCGTCGTTTGCAGAAGTATTCGAATCAATATTTGGTTATGGTACTACTTATAAGTACTTTCTGATAAAGTATGAGAGTAGATATTCTAATAAGTAAATATGACCCTAAGCGTTAAGCCATACGGCGACAATAAGCCAATTTTCAATTTGTCAAATCTTATTTGAAGATAGCGCATAGCAATTAATTCGAGGCGAAGAGCTGTCGCCTCGTGGGGCTGAACAGAGGGGTTTATTTTTTGTTCCTTACTTGACAGTGATTGCTTCTTTGAATTTTGTTTGTATGAAAATTTATGATAATTTTTTCTATACCCTATATGGATGATAGTGTAACTCAACGATATAATCACCGTAAGACGCTTAGAGCTTTTCAGGGATATGATTGAGATAGAAAGGAAAGCAGAGTTTGTCTTGGCGTTCCGCCTTCCGCGTTGTTGTATCAAAACAACAACGCGGAACTTGATAGCTTCAGAATAAAAAAGTGTCATTAGGCGAACCACGGCAGACAATAAGCAGGCTTAAAAATAATAAGGCCCCAGGATACGACCTAATCACTGGCGAAATCTTGAAAGAACTACCGAAAAAGGCACTAGTCAAGCTGCTTTATATCACAAACGCTTCTGTTAGACTCTTATACGTTCCAAGACAAAAGCCCAACCGGGGAAATGCCCAAACGACAAAAAATCTTATAGGCCCATATCGCTTCTGCCGACAATATCGAAGGTCTTTGAGAAACTTCTGCTGAAGCGATTACAACCAATAATTTGAGAAAGACGTTTGATCCCAGATCATCAATTCGGCTTTAGAACTATTCATTCAACAATCGATAAGATCTACAAAATAACGCATGAAATTGAAAAAGCCTTAGAAGAGAAAAAAATATGTAAAAACGTAAATAAGACGTATCGCAGATAGATAAAACGTATTGCAGGCCTTCGACAAAGTGTGGCACGAGGGCTTAAAGTATAAGCTACAGCAAACATTGCCAGAAAGATGTATAGAATATTTAAAAACTATCTTGAAAGTAGACTCTTTCGTGTTAGGTGTGGTACTGAATACTCGAGTTTCAAGCAAATTCGAACTGGTGTACCCCAGGGTAGCGTCCTCGGTCCGTCCCTGTTTCTGCTCTACACAAGACGCATAGACCTCCAGATGACGAGACAGTTATGGCCACTTTTGCGGATGACACGGCCATCTTTGCAGCAGGTGAATCAGTTGAGTCATCAACGAGAAGCCTCCAAGGAGCTTTGGACAAAATTTGCGTCTGGGCGATGACTTGGCGAATCGTTCTTAACGATAACAAGTCAACCCATGTCAATTTTACGTACAGAAAGCTGAACAATTTATCTCTATTTATAAACTCTGTACAAATTCACTTTGCAAAGGAAGCGCAAAATATATATGAATGACTCTAGACGCTAAAATTTGGTGGAAGCAACACATTAAGAAGAAGCGTGACGAGCTCGAAATAAGACTCAGAGAAATGTATTGGCTTATAGGAAAATTTTCGAAGCTAAGCATATTATTATAGCTAACTGCTCTTGTACAGGCAGGTGTTAAAGCCCTCCTGGACATACGGAATACAATTTTGGGGTTGTACCAAGCCGAGCAACATGTACATGTTGCAAACTTTCCAAAACAAGAGACTTAGAGCAATTGTGAATGCTCCATGGTATATTAGGAAAAATGATATTCACAGAGATTTAGGAATAGCTATTGTGAGCGAAGAAGTAACAAACTTTGCTCGAAAGCTAAGTGCTCATCTTCATGTTCATTGCAACAATGAAATGATCCGTACTCTTAACGAGACAAACAACGCGCGACGACTACAAATAACGAGACCCTTCGACCTAGCGTTGTAGGGTCGAACCGCACGAACTGACGGTTTTAGTAGGTGCATTCATTGGATAACAACCTACTCAACGCGATAAACACTACAGAAGCGTAAACTACTTGATAAGTTAACTTAGTTGTTGTCAAGAGGAATTATGAGAGAACAAAAATTTACTACTATGACCCGCGTTCTGGCAGTTTTTATAGTGTCTCTCATAAAAGGGTGGTCTTTTTTTAATACTTGGAAATCGGGCATAACCGATATCAGCTTCTTCGGTATTATATACCTGCTATAGTATAGGCTGGTATCTTTAAAAGATTTATAGTCCACCCTAGTATTAAAAAAAAAGACGGTCGCTAAGAAGTCTCGTGCCAGTCGCTAAGAAGTCTCGGGCTGAGACTATGCGTTTTACAAAGCAATTTTCGGTCCCTTTTGTCTGATTATCCAAGCACAATGGTAGATGATAATAATTGTAAATACGCAAATCGGGCTTACCGAAGATTCAAAATGAAGGATAAAAGATTTGACTGCAATCTGCGCTAAGCTGAACTAGGTGGCCTCACTGCAAGGGTCGGTACAACGCATGCCATAATGTTTTCCCAAATACCTTATGATACTGTAAGCTTTCCATATTTATTTATTTATTGCTCCAAAATTATGTTACACCTCGCAAAATTTAATACCTAAACTGTGCTTATTAGAAGCCACACATGAACAACCGTGATTGAATAGATGGCCAAAGGAAGATGCAAGATTTTCGAAACATTGTGAATTTTTGTTTTTATCAACATCATTGTATAGAGGTACTTATTATTTGATTAGGTTAATAGGGTTTGTATTTGCTACACGTAATAACATATATGTAGAAGAAAATATTGTTTTTAGACATATATGATGTCGTTATAATACAATACAGTATAACGAAAAGGCTTTACCAAGATATTTTTAAACCATGTCTTTGGTACCTGAATCTTCAGAATTTACAAAATTTTGTATTCTATACGTTAATAAAATTTTTATTTTTTCATTTGCTAAAATCAATACTTTGTTTTGTTGAAAAACCTTTTTTTTTGGTTTCATAATATCTAGTCCTCTATACACTCCTAATTTTCAGCGCATTTTCAGAACACACCACCGGAGTAAACCTAATTAGCCTAATAAACAGTTAACTGCATTTCAATTTGAATATCAAGCCTATAGTATAAATTACCGGATTCCGCAAACGTACGTGGTACAGCACAAAAACATATAAAGCTTCACCTTTATCTCGTTTGTTTTAATTAATACCAACTTAATTATGCGCAAGTGGGAGTACCTGATTGACACGGTTAATTTAAATGCCCCACGTATCTAATCCGATTACAATTAAATAATATAATGAAGTAAAGAGAGGTTGCATTCCGACACACAGCTTACGATTTGAAATAAACAAAACGAGCTAATGGCACTCGTAGTGATTTCTTTATTCGACATCAAGCTTTTTAGATAGGTTACTTTGTTTTCCTGTAGGTAACCCCGTTTTGGTGTAAAAAAAATTACATTGACTTGAACAATGCATTTAAAGTATTAAGAGACGAGTGTATAAGAAAATGTAGCCTGTCTCTGAAAGATAATCAAAATTATTCATTATAAATAATTTTCAACAACGCGCCTAAATGTTATACGCCAATTTACAAAACAAGCTGTTAATGTCTCAAGGACTTGAAAGAAATGTTTTCAAAGAACTCATTTAAAATTTTTATAATTAACTTAAGAAACTCATTTCCTAGACTTGTTGTCTTCTAGAGTTTTCTTCTTCTCGCCGCACGAGGAAGGTGTGTTGTAGCGAAAAGTTTATGTGAAACGAAACAATATGTCTACAAGTACCTCTTTTAACAGTATGCGGCTTAATTAAAAACCAGGAGGATCTGGGAGTTAAAACTAACAATAAAACATAATAATTTTTTTTTTGTAATTTCATAAAAGTTGCTTTATAAACATTTGAAGTGTTTGGCCAATCCGCCAATGTATACATTATGCCTCGTTGGACAAATTAGATGCTCCAAAACATGATAAAAACATTTCAGCCCAAACTGTAGCTCGGATTCTTCAATATTCGACAGTGAAAAGAAATTATCGGCGAAATCTTTAGAAAGATAACACAGTACCATGCAGATTAAGGTAAGGGCTTGTTGGTTTAGGTAAAAACTTAAAAAAGAACAATGAAACGCGTTGTTATTTCATAGTTTATCTCCTTACTCTAGCCGTCATTTTATATTTCCACTTTTTTGGAAGTATAATTGATCTTTTGTCGAAATAATTACAAAACCTTTAACACCTACTAGCGAATTGTCTACGCCATTATCTAAAAAACAAAAATATGGAACATAAAAGTCTCTTATGGCTTTTCATCCTGAATATGAAATAAAAGCCTGCATAGCTACATCGTGTGTTGAACACACTGCCTTGCCTTCTGTAACCCTTCTGAAGTTTGGCTATATTTATACCTAATAAGAAATTGTTAGTATTATTGGTTTTGAAGCCTTTTTTAGGATTTTCGTGCTTTAAGATTTTACACACTCAATTTCAGCAGAAAATGTATGAAGTTTATTGTTCAAGATCTACGATCACAAACGTTCAAAATTCCTAGAAAAAATTCAGGATGTTAAGAAAACCGTGACCAATTTAGTGTTTAGTTTCAAAAAGAAGCTTTTACACCAGCCAACTAGCATATTGCTAGAAAACACAAAATAATCACAATTTCGTGGGGTCATTTAAAGATTTATATGGAAGCAGATGTTGTTAAAGAAGACTCGTTGAACAATAATGTTTCAAATAGGTAATATTTCTGTTGAATATCTTTTAAGTCTCAATAGAAGCGAAGTAAAAATCATAGCAAGGCGTGATAGAGCCCACTGAAGTTCTTTCTATCACGTCAGTGAAACACATGGGGTAGATAGTTTAATTTAAGGTTTTAAGTAACTCTACAAAAACTTTAATATAATGATAGTTGGCTGGTACTAACGTTTGTTTAGAAAATTTTATATATATGTACACCACGTACATTATATATCCCTGCAAGGTCGGGGTGTGCAGAATAGCCTTGAGGTAAGGGTGTCGTAAGAGCTAAGTAAAATCCACTGGAAGAAGTAGTCTTCCTTAGTATGTTATACCTAAATGATCCTGTCAGGAGTATATACTCCTGGTGGGGCCTCCCTTGGCAGTAAAGTTATAACTGAGAGATGAACTTGAAGGTCTAAATAAAACCCAGTTGCGCCTGATACATAGTGTGCGAAAAACTGGTAAGCGTCTAATTCCTCGCAGAGGGGTGGCTGAACTCTAAACCGTTAGACTCCAAGAGCGTCTGTCTCGGCCGGCTTCTTGGTCGGCATCTGTTGTCCATGTTTGTATCGGTTGGATAGCTAGCCCTGGCAGCTAGCCCCCTCACCATAAGAAGGGAAGAAAGAAAGAAGCCTCGGATATGTGCTTATCCTGGTAACCCAGGGCATGCTTTGCAGCTAAGCCTCGGGGTGCCAGCATGCGAGCGCTTGGTGGTCGGAATCTCCCGCGCGGTATCCGACCGGGCTCGACCAAGTTACGAGCAGCCTGGAAATGGTGACGCTATCCATTAGGGGGCGCGGAGGGGGGCAGTGCTAAGCCGAAATGGGGGCTTAGATGGTCAGTCTACAAAAATAGACAACGGCACTAACTTAAAATTGGCACACGAAATGTCTCATCGCTAACGGAGAAGGAACTTGAAGTCGTTGAGGAGGCTTAGCTCGATGCTACTGGAATTTCTTTAACTAAGTGAAAAGGTTTCGGAACCAGAGACCGCGGATGGGTGGAGACTTTTCTGGTCGGTCTGGCGTCCAACTCAACATGACTGCACAGGTGGGTGTGGGGATACTCACAAGCCCCCGGCTGTCGAAAAACATATTTAAGTTTTTTTTCGTTAGGAGGGAGGGTTTTGATCTTAAAGCTTAAGCTAGAGCGATCGACTTTGGCTCTGGTACAGTTGTATGCACCCAACCTAGAGTCAGATGTCAGAGTATCCGCCTTTATTTAACGAAGTTGATGCTGCGCTGGATAGAGTGCCAGAAATTGACTTCTTCCTCCTGATGGGTGACTTCAATGCTCAGCTGGAAATGGACGACAATACTTGGAGAAGTGTAATTGAGAGGCACAGTGACTCGGATCAAAACAGGAATGGAGGGAACATTTGCTGTTCTTCTGGCTTGCCCATCATGAGCACCTTTTCACACAAAGACGTTCACAAAAACACTTGGGCACAGTTTAAATCAGAGATCTTTCATTGATTTCCTTGTGATCGTGTGGTCAAAAAATGATTTGCGTTGTTCGCGTTTTGAGAGGAGCTAAGCCGTTGTGCAAGTTGCGCTTTAGCGACAGTATTCCCTTGCCACCCAGGCAAAATCCAAAACGGGTGATCCCGCATACGGTGGGAAAGGTTACAGGATGCCGAATCTGATAGCGGGGAGCGGGGAGCAATTTGCACGGCAAGTTTCGGAGAAGTTTGAACAAATTCCACCTGACCTTTTAAATGTAGAGGAAGAATGGCAACTGTTTTCATCGGCAGTCATTGGCTCTGCAAGAAATGTTTGTGGAGTGAACAAACAAAGCTGATTACACGCTGCGGAAATGAGATTTTTGAGGTGAGTTGCTGGTGTTACTCTTAGGGATAGAGTAAGAAACATCAGCATTAGTAGGAATCTTGAGCAGCTGCTTCTCCGATTGGAACGATCAATTCTTCGATGGTTTGGACACGTTGTTCGCATTCCCTCCGACAGACTTTGTAGACAGGCATGTTAGCCGAGGTGCAAGCTCATCGCCCGCCTGGTAGGCCAAGAAACAGGTGGTGGGATCAGGTAAAGAATATCTCCGAGAACTGTCTGGGGATCGCGCCTGTCTCTTGAGTTGGTGGGGAAGGATCGGGAGCAATGTAAGGATCATTTAGCCGCCTTCGCTCCGTGACCCTTCTTAAAATTATCGGTCACCGAAAATGATGACGATGATGGTGTACATTATAGAATTTAAGAAAGTGCATTATACACCTACCTCAAATAATATAGTCAGCAGGGAGCAACCGCAGCATGTCTCCCATTCGATGAGGCAAAAACCTGTTTTACAGCTCCACACAATATATTTTCAGAGAGTTGTTGGATCCTTTTTAAAGTGGAATTTAGAAAATTGCTACATATTTTCACAAAGAGTTCTAAAACTATTTTCATGGTGTTTGTCACAGCAAAACCATTCAAACAAATGTCATTATTTTATTTTTAATGTTGGAGAATCTTGCCAAAGGTTATTTGAAAAAATATTGAACAAACTCTATCAGCTAGAAGCACTTTTTTGCTCGATGATAACAAGTTCTTCTTTCAAAAGGGCGAGAAAAAAAAAACGAGTACCTTCAAGTTGAGGAAACTTTTCTAATTGACGGCAGGGAGGGTCTGTCAGTGCGGGCAACGCTGATATCGCTTGAACTTTCTTAATAATAATTTTGTAATTCGTAACGACTGCAAACTGATGCCCTGTCTATCAGGGAGTTGGATAGGTTGTGATTTACCTTTTTATACTAAGGTTTCAGCTGAATGTGAATTTGTTTTCTCCTTAAGTGATATAGAGGTAGGTGCGTGAGGATGATGTCTCGTGTACTTATCATTGTGTGAATTTCTTTTAAGTTTTATTGTCTGAGGTGAGGGGTTGCAAAATCTTCTCACGATTTTTATTTTGATATTTTCATTCTAAAAAATGCAAAAAGGGTCATGCTGAGTGGCCAATTTCAGGATAGTATTGTAAAATTATGGGCAAAAGCCACCGAAATTCTAGGTATAAAAGCACAATTAGTAGGATAGGTCACCAAGTAAGTAGCAGTTCAAAATGTATTTTTTTGAATATGGATATAGAAATCAGATTGCAAAGTAAATTAATTTTCTTATGTTTAAGACAGTAATTTACAATTAAAATGGAAGCGCATACATATTTTAAGTAAATTAAAATGTTACTAGCCCATTAATTTGAGCATGGTCGAAAACATAAGCCTCGTTTTATTTTAAATTTACTGAAAAAATGTGTAAGATACAGTCAAGGAAAGTTAAGGACAGTTTATTCATTCGCGGGGGCTTACATTTTTTTTTAGGATTTAAAACGATTCTCTTCGTAGCCTTTCCATTATCTACTTCATCTACAGTCCAGAAATATTTTTAACTCAATTTTTATTAACTATTCTGCTGATTTCTATGGGCTATACTACGATGGCTCTTAACCTTTAAGATTGAGGCAGTACTTTGTAGATTTTTAATACATCAAGCTAGTTTGCTCAACACTGTGTGCACTTCAGGAAGGGTCAGGCAGCATCATCGAGTTTACCCAGCTACTTCACCTGAATTGAATTTAAATACATGTTCCAAAAGGACCTTTATGCTGCTCTGACCTGTCGTCAAAAGACCGAACGACATCAAGGAAATAATCAATTTTGCCATGAATGAGTACAATGGAAGCATACACAACTCTGTTCAAACGCTTGCAATCTAAAGAAACGGCGCACAATGAATTCGGTCATGAATAGTATGTCGATGTATGCACTGGAGTGGGTAAGACTTTGTTAATACGGAGTAGAATACAGATACTTTTGATTCTATTAAAGTGAAGACCAACGACGACGGTATAAGGCAAGCGAACAACGCCATCAATAACAAATGACTTTTCACTCTATTCAGAAGACTTTGCATTCGAGCTTGTATTTTTGAATTCATTAGTAAGAATATTTTGGGGAACGCTCTGGTTGGAAGGAGCTGCTGTGAAACAAAATTTGAAAAGGGTAATTTTGAAATGCTTAAAATTTCTCAAGCAAACCTTGATGTTTGACTTAAAAATGCAGGGTCTCCTATAATCGTAAACAATGAAGCTAAGCAAACACTTGCATCCTGCATTTTTGGGTTATGCCAATATTTTCAATATTTAAGAATTATTTCCTACGTTTATAGTAGTTGCCCAGATGGCTTGTTGTTTCGTCTAGCAATCTGTTTTTTGAAGGTACATAATATATTCATCAAAGATTCTAAGATGGAAATATTCCATTGCAAAATACAGAAATAATTCAAGGACTTAGAACAACTAAGGAAGTTATGATTTTTCCCACTTATAAAAGCAACCTTAAAAGTAATTATACGTTTTTGTAGTCTTTTCCCTTCGAAGTTCAAAACAAAACCCTTTTTAATGATTACACACGAGGATAAACTATTTGCTTAATGATCAAATAATTTGTAGGTATTCAGGGATGGGCTTTGTCTTTATATGCCTTCCATGACATCAAACAATTTAAATAGTTTCAATAGTGACGATGTATTTAATTACAATATTTTCCACGCTAATGGGGTTGAATTATAAACTAACTCAATTGGAAAAGGGTACGTGATTGGCATTTCTAATAATCATTTTCTGCTTAGATACGGAGCTTATACCTATATTTCCTTTGACGGATTAATAAGTATAAAAAGATTATATCCCTTTGGGTCATATTCCTCGCTTGAACTATTTCAGATTGGAATATTCTTAAATACAAATTGATTGACTCAACGCAAAAAGGATAAAAATAGATTGGTTTTGTGATTGATTATGTAACGAATGCAGTACTTAACATTCGAATCGAGGCAGATTTTTCCAGATAATTAAAGTAAAACTTATTTTGTTCAGCACTAAAAACTTAATTATACTTAAAACTTTGGTTTAATACTCGTTTTTTAATATGCCAATTATTTATTTATTTTTTATACCATCATACAAGATGCCTTATAAAATAAGCTTCTTATCATTGGTTTTTTTTAAATTACAGCTAGTGAACAACAAATACCCAGCACATTTTTTAAGAATTTGGATTTAAAATAATTCAGTTTTAGAATAATAAAAAGAACGATATGTTAACGGTTTGAAACTGACCCGAATCTCGGGTTTGATAAAAAAGGAAGTCCACTAATCATATACACGGTTATCCACAATTTAAGAGACATTAAGAATTTCTATGAATCAGATCGTGGACAATGCTAAATGTCCTTTGGACCTCAATAAAGAGTGAGTATAAAGACATCGGCATACTATTAAACGAAGTTCACACCCTAAATAATGCAGATTTGAAACAAGTATGTGCTGATATCGTACCTTTTTTATACACATACCTACGAAAGAAAAATTTAATTAATGCGTAAATTATGATTCTCCACCCCACAGTCATTGTTTTACAGGTACATTATCCCTTACTTCGCAATTAATGGATGTCATTAATGAGTGTCATACATACAGCCTTTTGATTTGCCTGACATCAAAGTGTTTAACTGACAGCTTGAAAATTTAAATAAGATACATGGGTGATAAAGGGGACACGTTTGCCATGAAACCAAATTTTTGTAAGTTGATCTTATATTGCTGGTTGAGCTGACAATGTAAGTTTGTACATTGGTGGGTTTAATTAGGGCAAAAAGCTATTATTTGTATTCTAAGAGCTGTAGAAATTGATTTGATTGCGATCTTAGAGAACCGACATATAAAGCGTTGCTCAAGCTTCTCTGCAATAAACGTCATAATTAATTTGTGCAGGATAAACATAATGCAAAATAAACATAAGAACAAACAAATGATAAAAACGCGAAACTTTTTATAACCTACCTAGGGAACAGGAGACGTTAGAAAAAAAACGTTTTAAAGGACAAAATTCGGACAGCCAACGCCAAGTACAATCCAATTCAATTTCAGTTCAATGCATTAGCAATACAAATTTGTACATTAAGACATAGTCTCTTATTAAGTAAAAAGAATATATAGTAACGGAATGCTTTTAAAGAAATCAATCAGAAAAATACGAAATGATCCAAAAAATTTAGTGGCACTAATACTGAAAACGGAAACCAAATAATTACCTTTTAAAATAACTTAAGAAAATTGAGAAGCATTATGCAGGAAAACTTAATGATAAACTGAAGAAAACTTTATAGCAAAGCGATAAATTAAGAGAAAATGCAAGGCAATTTTGAAACGTCGCACTTTAAGGGTAGTCATAACCGATTTATCGCAAGCTACCTTATTATAAAAGAAAAGTTCCAGAAGACTTAGTGAGAAAAGAGGGAAGAAACCATAGTTCACATTCTGCGTAACTCTTTAATGCTATCGACCAATTGGCAAAGAAAATTCTAGGTGAACAGTTCTTCGAAGATCTACGTATTACCAAGAATCGGCTTAAAGAGGATAATCATCTCCGGGTCAAATTGACTTAACTAATTAAATTAACTTAAATGGTGGACCATATAACCCGAAGAGCACGTAGAGTAGATCCCGCCGAGTAGGTCCCTAACCAATCAACAAACAGCTACGGAGCAGGCTTGTATACTGGTTGCCTCTCTCACCTTAATCGGGTAGCCATCACCTAGGTCCCCGTTCTTGTAACTCTGGTCTTACAAAGTAGAATAAGAATGTACCCCCCTTGGACCCCCTTTGATGCCATGATCGAAATTTATCATTGGATCATTGTTCTTATAACATTATCATTGTTTTTATATTAAAAAAAATATTTTTTTGGTACCTAGCTGAAACTTGCATGACACTCGGCTTAATTAAAATATGCACCCAACTTATATTTTCTGAATTTTTTTTTTTAAAAACAAGTGAGTAAGTGCAAGAGTACAAACCTGACCCTATATACCGTGTAACACCAAATCTTAAAGTTTCTTGGCCGGAATTCATATATAATTTGTATAGGCCACGCCCCAAAAAGTGGGCATGGGCTTAAAATTAAGATCAATTAGTTGTAATTTCGTGAGAATCATGAGAAAAAACGGTAAAAGCAAAAACTCTCTCAGAAAAAAACAGTTTTTTGCAGTGGGCGGAGCTCAAAACTTTGTGTGGAGCAAACTTAGCAAATAGTAATAATATCTTTAATAATTGTCATATAATTTCTTTTCGATTTGGAGTGAACTTTCCGAGAAATAGATCTAGCATGTTAAAAGTGGGCGCGGTCGATATTAAAAATAAATAAATAGAGTGGCGCAATAGCTCGATGTGAACCAGGGCCAACTTCTCAACAATGTATGCTTGTGTGTTAATTTCTTCACATACAAGGGGACCTACAATTTTTCGCCAAAT